>OY728131.1:1428318514-1433118514 GCA_963277665.1 Viscum album | reverse complement strand
GCAAGTCCTCCAACTGTACCCGTAGCTCTCGAAGCTCGGCGGGGGCCATCCGATATGCTGGAGTGGATATCGGGGCTGTCCCGGGGTACAAGTCAATATAAAAGTCTACCTCTCTGCGAGGAGGTAGTCCTGGAACGTCGTCGGGAAAAACGTCCGCAAACTGATCAACCACTGCAGGAAAACCAGGACTCCGCACGTCAACTGCTCCAAGGATAAGGCTAGCCAACTGATGAGTGATAGGCTGTCCTCTCCTCCGCGGAAGTCCATCCTGTGCTGCTAAGGCTCCCTTCTCACCGGTGAAGGTGAACCTGCTCCCGTCGGTGCGTACACATCGCACCTTGCGCCTAAAACAGTCAATCTGTGCATGGACTGTAGACAGCCAATCCATGCCCAAGATGACGTCGTAAGGCCTCGACGCTGCTACAAGAAGATCCCAGCCGAAGCTCTCGCCTCCTAGAGTAAGCTCACACTGCCGGCACCAGTGCGTAATCATCGAGTCTGCTCCCGTAGGAGTCTCTAGCCGTAAGGATCGAGCCAACGGCTCTGTCGGAATCTCCGAGCTCCGAACAAGGGCAGCGGCTATGAAAGAGTGACTCGCTCCTGTGTCTATAAGAACTGCAGCAAGGGTGGAATAGACACAGATAGTACCTCGAATCATCTCGGGTGCGCCGTGGTCGTAGGCCTCTGCTGCCTGGAGCTGTGCCTGTCACTGCCCGCCAGCTCCCTGTGGTCGGGGTGGACCTCCTGGTGGTGGTGGTGGTAGAGCCTCAAAGCGTCGGCCACCACCGGCTGCTCGTCTAGCTCTTCTGCCTCGTCCTCCTCCTCCATGCGGACCGCCACGGTCGACCCTCTGCCTCTGCCTCGGTGGTCCATCAACTGACTGCTGCTCCTCGGCACGACGGGTCGGGCAGTCGCGAGCCATGTGGCCCTGCCCGCCGCACGAGTAGCACTATCTGCCTCTCGGAAGACTGGCTCCGCGCTGTGTGCCCCGCACTGCTGAGCCAGTGCCCTGAGATCGTCGGTCCGAAGGTCTGGTCTGTCTGGACCCCTGAGTCATCCGTCGACTGCCTGCTGCAGATGACTCTGCCACGTGCCACCCTGCGGTGGGTCGCTGTGCTAGTGTAGACTCAGCAAGGAAGCTCTCAATCAGAAGAGCCCGCTCCAGTACTCCTGTCTGAGTCGGTATGCTGAGGGAGATCAGCGATGCCCTGATCTCGTGTCTCAAACCCTGCTCGAAGGTCCGGGCCCGGAAGAATGGATCCCGTACCATGTCGGTCGAGTAGCGCGAGAGATCGATAAATCTCGCCGAGTACTGAGCGACCGTCATGCTGCCCTGCCGCAGCTGTAGAAGCTCCTGGATGCGCACCGCTCGGAGGGTGGCCGGGACGAACTCAGAGCGGAAGAGGCTCTCAAAGTCCGTCCAAAGAAGAGATGCCTCATCGTGCACCTGGAGCATCAAGCTCCACCATCGTCCTGCTGCTGCGTGTAGTAGGCTCGCAGCGAGGATCACCATGAGGTCTGCTGGTGTCCTCACTAGCCTAAACACTCGAACTACTGCCTCCAGCCAGTCCTCTGCTGCATGGGGATCCGTCTCCCCGCGAAACCTGGGCGGTCGCTGGCGCTGAAACTCATGCAGTGCGCTGAGGCGACGTGCATCGTCAGCGGCTGCTGCTGGAAGCATCGGGGGCTCGGCGGGTAAAGCTACCGCCGGTGCCACTACTGGAAAAGGGCCCTGCACCGAGGCCTCGTCGCTCGGTGGGCTGTCGTCTCGCTCGACTCTCGGAACCCTAGCTGGCTGCCGTCGTGGGGCCATCCTTAAAAGGAAACAGGTGCGCCACGGTCAGAACAGTATACCTGGTGAGCTGATATAAGTAATCACAAAGAAAACTTTGAAACACACACGCAATCAATGTTTTCGTGCATTAAGTCGGAAATCAGAAGTCAGGGTCCTGGTGTACGGATACGTCGGCCGCCGCACCAACACTGGACTCCCTGGACTGATATCCACACTCAATACGCTAAACATTATTGCTTCACAAGAAAAGATCAGAGTTCGCGGTAGAACCGAACTCCTCTGATACCAATTTGTCACGACCCGCCCTCGGGGTCCGTGCCGTGACTACCCCAAGCCCGCCTTCCATAGGCCAGGGGCTGGCGACTAGCATCAAGGCGTAAATCCCGGTAAAAAGGGAAGGCATTGCCTTTGATAAGTAAACACACACCACAGAGTAAACAAGCGGAAAGTAAACACTAAGCAAGCAGAGTACGACTGAAAGTGCGGAAAGGTAAATGGGCCAGAATACAAACCCAAACTGAAAGTAAAGTACAACTCGAAAAGGGAAAAACAGCAACTGCAAAGTAAAGGCCGCTACTCCGAGCTATCCACCGGAAATCCCACCTGAAGGGTGGGTACAGATAGCTCCTCTGCTCCACGGGTCCCGCCGTCCGCTCCGTGCACGTCCCGCCCAGTGGTCCACCTTTGGGTACCGTCCCGCTCTACAAGCCTCAGCTAAGTCAACGCTGTCCGTCGTCTGCAACCAACACAACGTAGTGCGGGCGAAGCCCGTACAGGGGTGAGTATAAGCTACTCAGTAGGGACCCCGAGACCCCTGAAGGTCTCTCAAATCCACAAAGGATAAACCACGAAGAAAAGTACAATCACGAAGTAACAACCGACACTGCTTAGGTATATTCCCATACATATACCTAAGTCATCAATTAAAAATACGCTCCAACCTCCGAGCCCAAGTACAACTGAGTCCACGCAGGAAAGTATACGTATTCCACATAGGAAAACAAAACATAATCCACACAGGATTGCACAACACAATCCACACAGGAAAGCAACAGGATTCAGCTCACACATGTATACTTCTTCAAGGACGATAAAGATGATCACTGATCCATCTAAGTCGTCGGACCCACGAAGGATCGATAGGTAACTAACCCCCGCAAAGACCCGCACAGGATCGGGCTCACACAGAACCTGTAGGCGCTTGCTCACACAGAACCGCTGAGCGCAAGGACCCACACAGGATCGGGCCCACACTGGACCTGTAGCACTGATCCACGTAGGATCGCTGAGTGCTGAAGTCGTCGTCGTCGAATCCACATAGGATCTCTGTACTGTCGTCGTCGAATCCACACAGGATCTCTGTACTGTCGTCGTCGCTGTCACAGTAGCAGTCATAGCAGTAGAACAATCGCAGCCAGCACTAGGGTTCCCGCACACAGCTAGCTCGTTCGGAGGGTCCGCTCCACGAGCCGAGAGGCTGATACATCAACTGTCACGAAGACCGAAGTTGATGTATCCAAAAGTTCCGTATCGTCAACAGGAACTCAACGTAACAGACGGCGCGTCGATCGGACGCCCGGTCTGAGAGTTATTGGCATTTTTATCTCCGGGGCCCGGTTGGTTTTTAAGGCAAAACCAACCCGACCGTACTCCACCTGCGTCCAAACCTCGGGCGGAGTATGCCAAAAGATCCGTCTCACTAAGAGGAACACTACGCGACTGATGGCACGTCAATCGGACGTCCGTAGCTCAAGATATGAGCGTTTCCGCTCCGAAGGCCCGGTTGGTTTCGTGAACGAACCAACCCGGCCGAACTCAAAGTTAACCGAAACCTTGAGTGCGATATACCGAAACGACCGTCTCGATCCAAGGATCGCGTTGCCGCAGACGGTTCGTCATTCGGAGGTCCGAGGCTCAAGTTATGGGCAAAAAACCAAAACTGGTTCGAAACGGGGGGTCCGGGTCGGGGCCGACCCGGCCCGACCCCCCCCCCCCCCCCGGGGGGCGGCGCGGCGGCGCGGCGGGCCGCGGCGGCCTGGCGCCGCGTGGGAGCTGCGCACGCGGGGGGCTAAGCCCCCGCTCTTGGATGGCGGCGCGGCTTTGCCGCGCCGTTTTTTTGAATGAACGGCCCCCGCACGTGGGGGCCGGCTGGTCACGAACCGGGGGGCTGCTGCCCCCCCCCCTCCTTAAAGAACCGCCCCCCTCTTAAAGAGGGGGGTTTTCAAGGGTTGGCCGGGGAATTAAATTCCCCGGTTTTAAGTCATCCGGCCGGCCAGCTGGCCGGCCGGTTTTTACCAACGGGACCGGAAATTCCGGTCCCGCCTTTGACTTCCGACGCCGGCGGCCCGGCCGCCGGTCTTCTCTTCCGCCGCGGCCCGGAACCGGCCGCGGTCTTCTCGTCCCGCCGCGGCCCGGAACCGGCCGCGGTGTTCGTCATCCGGCGCGGTGCGACGACACCGCGCCCCTTTCGCCGTGCCATGATTCCTTCCAACGCGGCGCGACGGCGTCGCGTTCTTAAAGATTCTCCTCGGCGTAGCGCGACGGCGCCGCGTAAAATATAAGCACGATCATCCGCGTGGTGCGACGACACCACGCCACTTGCTTCCACCCGCATGAATAAACATGAACGATGGAGGGGGGTTCGGCCGTGTTCGTGCGGTCCGGCCCCCCTCGCGTTAACTATAACACTTAAACAAAATATTTCAAAGCCTCACGTAGACATGCGATCCACGAGCAAGAAAAGGAAATTTAAGAATTAAACAACAACCCCTACCTTGGGTTTAAGATTCGAAGATTCGGCTACGCTCCGCGGAAGACGGCGTCGCGGAGGTCGGGTGTCGCGGTCGTCGTTCGTCAAATCCGTTGACGAAGAGTTATGCCCGAAGAGACACGTCGTTGGCGGATCTTCGTTTGCCGACGAAGAAGGTCCGAGGAGGGTGCGGCGTTCCCTCTTGTTGACACCGAGGACGAAGAAGAGGGGCGTCGTTCTTCATCGGAGTTTGAGCGTTCTTCGTTCTTCGTCAGAGCTTGAAGATGAAGAGGGAGCTCTCAAAATGACAAACAAAGAACTCCAAATAAAAGACTACCTCTTATTTTATTAACACATAACACAAAAGAATTTCAATGTTTGAAATTCAAAAAGACTTAACTCCCATAATTAAATAAGAGTAACTTAAGCCAATTAATTAGGGGTTAAGTACATTGAGAGAATTTGAAAAGATTAGGGGTTCGTGTGGGCCCCACCACACTTAATCCTCCCAAGGGAGGTTAAGTGGGTGTGGGTCCCACTTCCAACCACCTTTGATAGGTTTTAACTTGTTGTAATAAAATTGTTCTTCACAATTTTATTTAACTCAAACTAAAAACCCCAAAACGTAACTTTCAACCCGCAACAAACGCAACTCCCGAAAAGGTCTCTTTAAGCGAATATCGGCGCTGCGAGTTCATCGGTGCCCTCAGATTTCAATTCCGAGCACCGGATCAAAAGTTAGGAATTCCCGCTCGTTCGTTCACTGAACGTACCCGAGCCAAACTTCGGAAATTAATTCCGGGCACTCCGGGCCTCGGAATCAGGTGCCGTCTGAAACCGCGTTCTTGTAAAATTCTAAAGAAAATTAAGAAAAAATTTCCCTTGAATTTTACGGGTCTTTACATTTTTTGTTATAAAATAAGATAATAATAATATTTTAGGGGTTTCAGAAGTAAAATAAATGAAAAGACGTTAAGAGAAACCTTTACCTTTAATTAGGGTAACTCCCTTTGGTTTGAACCAAACATAATTATTTAAGTGCCTTATGAATAAGGTAAGGACTCTAGGAGTGGTATAGGGATCAAGAAAGATTATTTGGGTAGAGGTTGGATGATACAAGGGGCTTGAGATGTGTGAGGAATTAGTAATAAATGAGGGATTTTTATAAGGGGGAGGAGGGGTTCTTTAGGAAATCCTGAAAATATTTGTTTATTATATAATGAAATTCAGTTTATATCGATCAAAAACTAATTAAAGACAATGATAAGATGAATAATGGTCTAAATAAGATCATCCATATATAATTGTACAGGTTTTCGATGTTATTTTAATATTTATAATCTTATTTATTTAAATCATTTATTAATGAGGTAAATACTACATCATTATTGTGTCATAAATAATATAATTTATTTAATGACTAAAAATTATAAAACAAATAACATGATGTAGGAAATATATTTATCTTTCCAATTAATATTTATAGTCAAATATATAATTATATAACCCTATGTAAAAATTTATTTACCAAAAGATATTTGTTTTTTCATTTTTTCCTTTACATTAAATTAATTAATCTAAAGTGTAATTATCACTCTTTAGTGGATCCATGGGGTCTCAAAATCAATAAAAAGATTATTATGGTCCGCCATTACTCATCCAATAGGATTAGGACAAGTGTTATGATAAGTTTGTATTATTATGATATTATCTTTACCTTGAATTACACAATTTACCTTTAACCCCGGAAAATAAAATTCAAAAGTTAGTATTCACCAAAAATTATTTTCATCTTATTGAACCACATTTTACCTACTAATAACAAACATGTATGTAGGATTAGCGATATTAAATTTATAGAAGTGGTAAAATTTCATTTAAAAAAAATTAGTTTTTTTACTACTACTAAGTGGTTTCACTATTCATAAAAAAGTTATGCTTTTTAGAAAAATACCAAAAATTCAGCCTAAGATATATTTGATATTAAAAATTCAAAAATGATTTCTATTTTACCAAATTTAAACCATATATGTCACATTAATTAATTTTAAATTAATTCTATTTGTCAAAACAAGTAGCATGTTTTTAAGTAACACTAACAATCAAATGATTGATACTTGTTTATGTCCAATTTCTACGTGAATTTAATTACAATGACCAAAATTGGAATAAATGGTAAAAATATATTCTAATTACACTTTGTAATCAATTAAAAAGACAATATAACCATATAAATATATTATATTAAAAGGAAATTTTGAATTAAAATAGAGTATTTTTAAATATTCCCCAAAAATGAACTTTATCTGAAAAATACCAAAAATTTACCCAAAGTAATTTTTTATGTCCCGAAACTTAAGAAGAATTTTATTTTTTTCAAATAGGATATATAAAAATGACCAAATCTAGATTTAAAGATGGTTTTCCATCAAAATGCTGTAAATCGACCTTTTACTGAATATTATAGTAGTAATGCATAAAATTAGATTCATTCATATTTTAAGACCCTAACATTTATTGGATAAATATAAAAACATTTAACAAACATGTATAGTCATTTTGTAGTTAGTTATGTTCAATCTCACAATTGCAATGGATAGACGTTATCTACAATTTAAAATAATAATAATAAATTATTATTTTACCAGTATAACTCAATGTTGTGTGCAACGTAATATTTCAAAGAATCAAGTTGTTCTGTATCGGGTACGCCATAGAACATAGCATCCACTTTACAGTAAAATTAATATTTAATTCCAAAATATTAATAAATATGAATATTTCTTACTCATTATTTACCTGGGATGTTACATTTCTTGTCCTTTTATAGTGTCGTTTTTTACCCTTAAATAGTAAAAAACATTCATATCGTAGTAATCGTCAAAATCATTAATATAGGTTAAAACTAAGATATAACGGATAAAAATTCACCTAAAAGTCTAAAAACTATATTATATGAGATTTTATTGATCCGTAATCATCTTATCATGGAAATATATCAACATGGGTCCACTTTCACATGAGAAATAATTTATTATATTTAAATATTTTTAGTAATTCTATTTTTGTTCTTTCCTTCACTATAAATGGACACCCCCAATATCATCATCATCACACCAAGATGATCCAATTATATCAACATAACCCTAAAAAATATAATTAATAAAATTATCTATGTTGAAGAGGTTTTTTTAACTTTAAGAGATCATATATAGGATTCTTAAAGAATGTATCAAAAGAAGGACTCTCGAAGAGGAGGTAATCATTTTAACCGATCTGTTTCATTTTACTTATTATTTTACCTCATTTAATTATATTATAACAATTAAAATATTATAACATAAGTATATAATATATAATAATATTTTATTGTTTATATTTCAAAACCTTTCTCCATATCCTTTACTATTAAATTGGAAATGGAAGTATAGCCAGTGCGTACTTGTGGACTACCGCCACTACATAGAGTTATGATTAATTTTACATAAGGATATTTCATGGTAAGTTATTATGATGGATTTAATATTTAAATTTATTATATTTATGAAATAATTATTCTTATATAATTATAATATCTTATCGACTATATTACATTGTAATTTTTTAGAAAATGATAACACAACTCCTGTTTACTTGGATTACCACCTCCACGAAGTGATGTGATTAATTTGTCATCTGCACATTACATGGATGTTAATAAGTATATATTTAATGAATAAATATGATATAATAATTATTATTTAATTTTTTTTTTCATTCCATCCATCAAAAAGTGGAAACATCACCGATGCGTACATACAGACTATCATCTCCATGAAGTGATGTAATTCATTTTTCATAACCAATTTATATATATGGTAATAAAATTGTATATAATGAATAAATTTTATAAAAATGTAAATTTTAATATTATGTATATATTTTATCAATGGTTAATGTATAATGGACATAACTTCAAAACTGATACATGAAAGATAAATGAAACAATTATCAGACGAAAACAAGGTTTTTAACAAATAATTATTAATAAATCGGAGTTTAAATTTTATAAGTTAATTATATATGATGTTATAATAGTTTAAATGTTACTTATATAGAATTATAATTAATGAAAATTTATTATGTTAGATTATTGAGTACTCATAAATCAATTCAGACATAAGGTATGTGTTTCTCGTATCATTTTTAATTCTCTGAAACATAAGCCATATTAAACACTTATTTCTTTGGTGTTATGTATTTTACCTACATGAATGTATAAGATAATTATAATCATTAAAATTATGTGTATTTAAAATCCATATATTTTACACTCTTTAATGTGGTTTTGATTGAAATATTATCAAGTTTCTAAGGGTTTTTGTGACAATCTCATTTCCTTTTAGGATTACTATGGTAAATTTCCATTGAGAGAAATTATATATATATTATCCTTTAAACCACATATATTTTATTATAATATATTTATTCCTATAATTTTTTAAGTGTTAGTACCATTTTTATCACTTTGTTATTTAAAATAATTGATATAACATTTTTAAAGAAAATGAAAACATATTTCATATTTGGTAGATTAAAAATTTCATCCATGCCTAATCTCTTAAAAATTATTTTATAAAAGTTATTGACTATAATTGAAATTTTTTAAAATATTAAATATATATATCTTTGAATTTAATTACAATTATTTATAAAGAATATTTCTAAAAGGCTTCCAAATAAGTTTTTTTTGAAATTTTACAAAAGTGTGAAGAGAATGGGTTTTCATAACATATATGGCCTAAATGGATTTTCTTTCTATCGGGAACATTATTTGATTTAATCATTCCTTTACATGTTTCCATGGAAATTTTCAACAAAAAATATTTTCTCAATATTCTTTTAACTTCTAGTTAAATTTTAATCAATGAAAAATTATTTTTTTAATGTTTTCCAAGAAATGTTCAAATGATATTTTCAAGGTATTTTCATATATAACAATTATTTCATGATTTTTATACATTAATGTGGATATGGTCATATGATATAATATTATTTTGTTATTAAGATTTATTATTATGATTATGATTTATGTTTTAATCTTTGAAACATATTTATTTCCAATAGGTTAATTAAGTTATGATGGGATCTATATTAAATGAGTTTCTTTTTCGTGTGTTATGAAATATTGAAATGATGAATGGTTTATAATCTTATTGAAAAAATATGTTTATTTTTTAATAATGTGATTATTTGTTCCATTATATCACTCCAATGTATTATTTATATCATTATATCTCATTATATTATTATAATAAAATAGTTTATATGGTCAATCCACTGTGGAAAATTGGTAGGTGTTCCAAACCCAATATGATATGGGAAAGAGGTGGTGATTACTGATCCACTATAACTTTTTAAACATGTTTTGATTCTAGATCCACTATAATATGATGGTATTTAATGTTATTAATGACATTTTATTTGGTTTCTATGACTTCTAGGGTTCTACAGTTTTTTGACTTGTTGATATGCTTATGATTTGAACTCATCGATCATGATTGATTTTTTGATGATTCCCCAATATTGTGACAAGTAGATGTTCTATTTCATGACTCATGAGTATGATCTATGAATTATTGGATATTATTTTTTGTGTATAATCACTTGTTCTCATACCCTTAGGCTCACGATGTGCTTATAAATGATAATTAATTGATATCCTTAATGATTACCCATATTGAGTATTTGAGACCACCTCGATTTTTTCACCTTGGTTATAAAGAAGGGTAATAACTATTGTGTGTTTATAAGGGTACCTTATTTCCTGAAATATGTTATAGATTATAAATATTTTACTTAAATTACATGTTTATATATCTAGTATCTATATGAAAGATAATTTTCTTCTTTTCAAGCATTTTTATTTGGGAGATATATTGAATATTCATGAAAAAGAATTAATATTTATGTATTGTATGATCATTTTACTATTACCACATACAAAAAATCAAGGAATTAGGTTTCTAGAAAAATAATTAGTTGATTTGAATTTTTTAATATTAAAATACAATTTATATTATATTGATTGAACAGAATAATTTTTTTTGTTTTTGTTATGGTGAATACTAAAATCATAGTAACAAAAATATCAGATACATTAATAATGTTTGATAAAATATTGTTGTTTGAACCATCATGATATATTACATTCTAAGGACATAGTGCACTATAGAAGTGCTTGATTATATCATTTGTAGATAAAGTAGAACAATGAAATAATTGGATGATGAAAAAGATTTTACTAATACAGTTACAAATGAATTCTAGATTTATGAAATTTTATTATTGAAGTGTATTACAATTACTTCTATAAATATACTCACAACCTCAAGTATTAGAAGAATAAGAACAAAATATATAAGAAGTAAAATCATTTAAATGTATTCTGTAGATTTGTTATTTGTATACATAAGATTTATTTACATTACAAGTATTTAATAAGATGTACAGGTTGGGAGGAATTATTGTAATTGTTTTTTATTTCTCTTTTTTTTTCAATTTAGTTATCTTGGATGATTGTGGGATTTCCTAGATAATAACATCGAGGATTTTTCAATATTATGCGATCGAGGGATACTGAGGCTTGGAATGAAGAGTGATTGAGGTTATAAAACTACACCCATAGATATGTTATGGCTATGAATATTTGTGATAGGAATACAAAACACCTTACACTAAGCTCAAATGCATGTATACATTGGATTTATTAAAATTATCCACCTTACACTTGGGTTTAAAAGTGAGTTTTATAATTTTCATTTTCATGGATTATTTCGGTGCTTAACTAATTATTTTTATATATATTTAGTACTTATACTATATTAATTATCTGAATTAACATTGTATTTAAATTTTCATGTTACATAATTAGGGTTTCTTCCTTCTAATTTTACAAAACTTTTTATAGACTTATTTATATTGTGCTTAGTATTTTTTATTGTTTTTTATTTATGATTAAGTTGTTATTTTTACATTGATATTATATCAATAAAAATTTCATATATATGAAAAAATTAAAAATTATGGGTTTAAAGCAATTTGATTTAGTTTTTTTAAAATAAAATTCATCCATTATTATAAATTACCTACCTTACACCTTGTTTATAATAATTAATATCCGAGAAAGTCTGTATCTAGTTCTATAACTGAATGTTTTTTATTTTTTTAATACCAACATTTAGGATAAAGAAATTATATACTCCGTTTCAAACATATCTTAAATTTTCATTAGTTTATTAAAATTTCAACTCATTTTCTTAATTCTAATAGTGTTGGTAGATTAAAATATTTTTTTATAGTTGTAGGATTTCTAGTTGCAAAACATGAAAATTTTAAACTGATTAGAACATTTTTTAGATGGAATAGAATTTGAATATTATATATATTGTAAGAATTGTATTATTACTAACAAAAAATTAAACACCATTAATATGATGAATTCAAATTAAAATGTTTAATGGAAATAAATTAGTTATTTTTCTCATGAGTAAAAGATGTAATATTTTGTAAAGAATAATGTTCATAAAAAATTATATGTTCTATGAAAAATAATATTTAAATCTATATATCAACATGTGAAATAGTAAATAAAATTAGGAATAAGATAGAAATTACTCGTTTCAGATATTATATGGATTTTGAAACTCCTAGAGCTCTATTGATAGTGGATTACTAAAAATTTTATTTTTTTATTTGTAGAATAGTAAAAAAATGCATAAATATTTTTTAAAAGGTGTTAATAGTTTTTAATTTTTGGGAGACAAAGAGCTATTGGAAAATAAGATTAACAAAAAGATTAGTGATATAATTCCAAAATAATGGGAGTCATAGAGGACTCCCCAAGAACACATTAAGAACATTAATAAATTTAGACTATATGATTTAATATGTACAGTAATTTATTTGTCACATTGATTTAAGATATATTATGACAAAGAGAAGAATAAAAATAGAGTAGAATGTTCATTTAATTTTTGTAATCAACATCAACTACTTTTACACTCTTTTGAAATGATTCTAAATATAAATTTTATGTATGAGTAGATATTTAGATCAAACTAGTTTTAATAATAGGGAGAATTATCTTTATAAACATTCTATATGGATGAATAATATTTCCATTAACAATAATTTCTATTATACTGAAAAAAAATTTAGAAAAGAAAGAAATAATATATAGTATTCTAATGTGATATGTTTTAAATATAATATGATAGGTTATAACCGATTTTATTATCTTGATCTGAATAAGAGAGGAATAAATTCAATTAGGTATTTTTAGTGTAAAGTGAAGAAGGTTTTAAGACCATTGGAATCCTAGATCTTATGTGAATTTAAAACATCATATAATATTTTATCTTAAGATAGTGGAATTAAATGTTATAAAATAGTTTTATTCTATACATACATTCCTAAGGATGAAATTTTTTATATGCCCAAGGTAACTACTGAATACAAAAAAAAATATCTATTGATTCAATTTTTACGTTTCATTCTACAGATGTATATTCAAATTATTCAGGCTATGAATCATAATTTTAATTTGAGGATGAAAATTTTAATTAAAAAATATATTAGGATGATTTAACTAATTTTTATGAAATTTTTAGACATGATAATCTATTTGTAAAAGAAAATTTTATCTTTAAAAATAATTACAGTTTTTTAAAAACAAGAAAAATTAATTATATTATTAAAATTTCAAAGTTACCTTCTTTATTTTCAAAACGTTTATTATAATTATTTTAAAAATACAATTTTAAATCAATATTTTATTATCATAATTTCAAT
Organism: Viscum album; assembly: GCA_963277665.1. Classification (NCBI taxonomy): domain Eukaryota; kingdom Viridiplantae; phylum Streptophyta; class Magnoliopsida; order Santalales; family Viscaceae; genus Viscum; species Viscum album. The sequence continues at coordinate 1,433,105,138 of OY728131.1, read as the reverse complement.
TATATGATTAAATAATAAGTTTTTATCTTAATTAAATTTCTATCTAATTTTACTTTTGTAAGGAAAAATCATGATAATATTTATAAACAAATTATTCCTTCCATGAACAATAATTTAATTGATTTCACTTTTGATAAATATCATTTCCAATCAAATTATTTTTTCATTATTGGAGCATCATTTTTCACTAAGTATAAATGGTGTGGTCAGTAGAATAATTTTGTATCCGTTAATTACTTCCATTATTTTATATTTCCTTATGAAATGATTTCTAAAGAACTAACATTTCTTCAAAAAAGAAGAGTTGGGTAGCTATGGATTCCTCAAATTTTTCATATCTAGAATATTAATACCCAAGAATGTTTGGTAACCTAGTAATATATATTTTTTAAAATATGTTAGGTACCAATAGAAAAGAAAATTGCTTCATGGGTAGTTTCTTCTCTCAAAACCTGATAGAAAAAAGGCCATCTTCTGAAATTTGAATGTAGTCAACATAAGACAAGTCACATTTTGAGACAATAACATTGTGAAATAATTGGAATTAGTGATTAATTTTTTCGTGGATAAAATAGAATTTCCTATTTTTTATTTTTATAGATCGGGAAAATCCTTTACAATATTATAGAATTATATGATGAATTTTATATTATGATCATAGGATGGTAAATGTATTGTAACACCCTAAGATTTTATGAGATATATTATTTTTAATGTCTTATAATATTCACTACACCAAGATTAGTTTGTACTATACGCAACACCGTATTAGCTTGCAGTATACGCAACACTATTATTGGCTTGTGTTACACAAAAATTCAAGTTCGTTTTGTGGAAATTATTCTATGCAACATTAATTATAGATTTTTTTTAATGTATAAATGAAATAAGCTTTGATTATGTTATACGCAACACCAAATAGAGCATTCACTACACACAGCCTTAACTTGGCTTGCATTACACGCAATCAAGACCTTCCTCGATAGAGTGTGTAGTACGTAATATCGAGTTTCACTAAACAATATATTTTTAAAATATTATTATGAACTAGGCATTATGAATAGTAATACCCACTTTTTGAAATTTTATAAATTTTAACTTTCAAAACAAACTTCATTTTTGGATTCGGAATATCGAAATTATCCTAGGGTGAATTTTTGGTATTTTTCTGAAAACTTTCAATTTTTTATGAATAGTGAAAACACTAGTTTACTATTTAAAAACTGAATTTTTATTTAAATAATTAATTATTTTATTTAAATTTATTTTAGGTAAAAATTAATACATAATACCTATATAATTTCAATGTAATTCATTGGAGTCATTTTATTATAATTTTAGATATATAAAAATTTTATTGAACTTTTCACCGTCTTTTACCCACCTCCTAGGAAAATTTGAAAATTTACATAAAACATAATTTTACCGCTTCTTTGAGTGGAATTTCGAAAATCTGAGAGACACGGTTAATATCAAGGAATAAAATGTGGTTCAATAAGATAAGAATAATTTTTGTTGAATAGTAACTTTTTACTTTTATTTACCACAGTTAAAAGTAAATAGGGTAATTAAGGGTAAAAATGATATTATTATTATCCTAACACATGTTCTAATTATATTGGATATGTATAATTCGACCAAAACAACCTTAGGAATATAATATTATAATTTAGTTCCACTCGGATTATATTAGGACATTTATTATTATTTTTAAAAGAGTTAAAATAGTTAAAATCAGATTTTAATAAGTAAAACATTTTTAATATATGGTTATACATAAGTGAAATTTGACTATAAATATTCATTATAACGACACAAAAATTTCATACCTAATGTTATTTTATTTATAATTTTTATAAATTAAATAATTTAAGTTATTTATGTCACAATGGTGATGCAGTAATTACCAAAATAATGAAATTTTACAATAATTGATATTATAAATACCCAAATAAACGTCTTTTGAGACTTTTTATGAATTTAAATAATTTTCTAGGTTAATATGACATGTTAGTATTGATTTAATTAACTTTTTTTTTGAAATAATCATGCTATTATGATTTTCACAAAAATCAATTACCAAATTGTGTCAAAATTGACATAAAATTGATTTTAAAACAAATATTATATTATTAATTATTATTATTTTCATAAAAATATAAGGTTCAAAAAAATGACTTATTTAAGGTTATATATATTAATAATGAACCACTTGGGGTTCGTTTGGCTGGTTATTGTATGTTTATTAACCATATAGTGTAAGATTACAAGAAGACACGGTAAACGTTAAATTATTTAACTTAGAATTAAATATAAATGATAAGGTTAAAATAGTAACCTAAACTTGTATAAAACCTATTGGTTGACAGGATTTAGACCCATAACCACTTTATCTTCGGAATAAATCAATTTTAAGCTTTTATAAATTGAATATGACTTTATTATAAAATAATATTTTATGTTTTTTCAAAGGTGCCTCTCTCCTCCCTAATAAAAAGGGCATCCCGTCCCTCTTCTCTTCACACCCTATTGAGCCTTGAATCTAGCCCAACCCCTGCACATTTTTCTTATACACTTCTTTAGAAACATTCTGGAGGTTCTGGTCTTCTCTAAAGACAAAATCTACTTCCTTAAGATGAAGCGTAAAGGAGGTGCGTCGAAGAAGAGGTAATCTCTTCTTCCGATTCTCTCAAGTTTCTTTCTTCTTCTACTTATTATTATTTAGTTGTATCATTATATAGTAATAACATCAGTATTTATTATAAACTTATATGTTATTAAAAATATTAAACAACCTTATTTCACCTTCTATCCATCCTACGAAAAACGAAATCACCGCGTGTGCGTACGTACTGAATACCGTCTCCACGCCGTGGTGTAATCTGTTTTCGACCACCACCTTAATTGGATGGGTATAATAGTGTAAATAAATAACTATATATGATTATTGTAAATTTATATTGGTTATGAAATATTATACATACACTTCTATACAATTACACGATCATGAGAATGATATCATCGCTCGTGCGTACGTACAGACTACCGTCTCCACGACGCGATGAGATTCATTCTCCATGTTAACCATTAATGAATGATTATAAAGTATATATAAGGAATAATAATTAAATATATTAAATAATAATGATACAGGATTTATATATCTACATATGTGTATGTCATCTACTTAATTCCATTCAATTAAATAAGGAAACGAAAATAACATTCATGCGTACGTATGGCCTACCGTCTCCATGAACGGTGTATTTCGTTCCATTTAGCGATCTATCATATATATATATATACTAAATATATATTATATATAAATCATGTTTTACATTCTGAAATTATTTAAATCTGGATATAAGTAATAATATCAATAAGAACAAGTCGAAACACATACAATAAATGAAACGATTTTACCCAAATCGCTAATTTTACATTGAATTTACAAAAGAACGGGTAATATGAAGTCATAAGTAAACCATATATGACATCATAACAATTAATATTATTCTTTAATAAGTCAATGATATTATTTAAATCATTATATAGGAGTTTTGGATACATACGAAGCATATCAGACATATGTTAAGGGATAATTTTGAAATCTCATTTTAATCCATGATTTCTTATACGTAAGTATTTACTGGGGTTATATTTTTTATTCATGCCCATAAAATGTTTTCATAATGTGTATAATATTCCTACATGTTTTTATAATGTCATTATTACCCCTCTTTTACTTTTACATTGTGTTATGGAAAGAATCATTCTTTTTTTTACCATACGAGGAACTTTTTTTACTTTTCCAACAAAAGTACAAGGTGAATGTTATTTTTAACTTATATGTTATGAACAGATTTTTATGGTTTCATAAAACCTCATTTTCAAGAATATTCCTCTACAATATTGCATTATTATTTTCAACAAAACCCTTTTCTTTTAAAATTTCATGGCATTTTGTGAATAGAAATTGATTTTAAATAATAAAGGATATTTTCCTCAAGAACTCATTTCAAGTGTTTTATCAAAACCATTTTCCAAATAAGATGAAATTATTTCATATTTGTATGATTAAAGTATAATAACTCTATTATTTAAATGGTTTAAATTTTATTATGATGAAATGATATTCATTTGTTTTATATGGATTATGATTTGATGGGATGATGTTTATGAAACCCATTTTATTATTTGGTTTATGATGAATGATTTAGTTTCATGTTGTGGCACATGTAAAAATGATTTCATTATGAGATGTGTGGGACCTATATCTCCATCTAATGCATTGGGTAAATATTTATATCTATTTAGATAGACATGGCTGGAAAGGTAATTTAAACCGGTTCAGTGATACAGGACGGGAACGAGGAGTGAACTTGATTCAGAAAGGGTCTTTGTCCACCAAGAAGGTCTTAGCAGTAATGCCATAGCTACTATGGAAATCCTATCATGTGATTAATGGTTTCCAAAATTACATGATTTATTCCAATTCTATTTTATCATGATTGATGATCCATTATTATATATTCCTTACATAATTCCATGATTTAAGTCTTTTCTCTAGATTTTTTTGTTTAGATTTTATGTTCATGTTTGTGCATTCAAATGATTATGGATTGTTTTATGTTCTCTATTTTTACCCTTACTGAGCATTTGAGCTCACCCTTTTTATGTTTTATTTTCCCCAGGATATAAAGAAAGGTTTTAGGTAATAAATCCAAAAAGGGAAGATCTTTATGGGAGATGCTGAAGATCTTTCACCTTGATTAGAAGATTATATTATGAGTTTCCAAAGACACTAAACTAATATTATCTTTGGGCGTTTGTTTTTGTCATGTATTATGTATTCCGCAAAAGTAATGTAATGTCCATATACATCAATCTTTGTGTCTCTACATGTATTGTTTAAGGATTAGAAGGTACATTATCATATCCACTTATAGGCATGATAGTGTTTACAAACTATATAAATAGGACGTGAGTCATCAAAATTTACCATGTTTATGTGAAAATAAAGACATATCTTGGCTATGTATTATGATAATATTTCATTGAAACTATTATAAATTTCATAAAATTTCAAGTAAATAAAATTTTAGGGATCTACATGTACATAAATGTAATTGAAATGGATACTTTGAGCCATGTCAATTTATTAAGTAACAAAAGTGTATCATTAGAAAAAAATTATATGTGTTAACATCCAAATATTTAAAAATTTTCCACATAAATTTATCTTAACCAGTAAAAAATATAACTATTGGGGTGAAATATGTGTATGTCTTGGTTTAATATTAAAATTTATTTAATTTTTTTATTTCTCACTGGAAAATGTAAATTACTTAATCAACATAATTTTTTTAAACATATTTTTAAAAATGATAAAAACACACCTTCGATTAGAATTCGGAGTGATCATGATTTTGAGATCCTAAACACGAATTTTGGAAAACTTTTATCGTATGAAAGTTTTAAATTATAAATTTTCATCCTATATAATAAAATGAAATAGTGTGGTTGAATGAAGAAATAAGGTTTTTTTTAGAAAATTACTCAATATTTTTCAATGAGTATAATGTTGTTATACATATTTTGGATGAGGTTATAATCACTTCAAGTATATATATATATAACATGCTCTTCTTAAATATTTTACTAATGAAACTCTTTATGAGTTATAGACCTGAGTAAAGCCAAAATAGTCTTACTTCAGAGTCTTTGGGGTTAAATTATTTATCTTAAATATTGGTGATAAATTACACAAATTCAATCCAAAAGAAAAAATATAATTTATATTACCAGTACTTATTATATCGATAGTAGTTGAATAGTATTCAGAGAATTTGGATGAAAGAATAATTATTGTTTCTTTTATAACTATTAAGTATTATATATTTTTTATCAAAATAAATATTTTGTTGAAGAAATGGTTGAAGTAATGTTTGATGAAACAAATCATTTTTTCTGAAAAACCACTGGAAAATAATCCTCTATTTTATGTTTTATAGTATCCAACTACCATATGTAAATCCTTATGAAATTAAACCTTCATATTTTTTGAATTTCTTGATACTATGTTATTGAAATATAAAAATCTTCTATTTAGATATGAAATTACATTGTTACCTAAAAATTGACAGATCTCAAGGAATCATCCAACCAATTATATTGTTGGGTATGTAAGTCAATTTGTTAAATATATAATTACATTAAGAAAACAATGTGATAATTATGCATTCTAATAATAATTTGATCCAAAAAATTTTGATGATTCGCTTAGCGATGAGAGGTGGATAATGCCCAGGAAAGAAGTGACAAATCAATTTAAACGTAATAAAGATTAGACTTCAAATGAGTGATCTAAAGATCTTCTAGTAGTTGTGTTAAAATGTGGTTTTAGAAATAAATATGACTAATATGGAACTATTTTTAGGAATATATTAAGGCATAATATTAAATGTTGTTATCAATAATAATGAATTCATTACGGTGAAACCATTACAATGGTATAAACATTAGAATCTATCTGAATCATATATTCCATTATAGCACATCTGAATTTTTCATTATTTCAAATAGTTGTTAAAATTTATTTTCTTAATATATTTATTCAAGTGGAAGAGTATGTTAAAAATATCATGGATTTTAAGTAACTATTTTTTTTAAAATATTTTAACATACTAAATCACTCTATAGAGTTAAATAAGCCCCAAGATCATGGTATGAAATACTTATTGAATATTTACATCCAGATATTTCAAAGGGGTAATAATAAAAACCTCTTTATAAATAATTTATTTTAATGAAACCATCATTGTTAAAATTTACATAAATTACATTATTTTTAGTTCAACTCAAAAATATGATTTTCAGAATATTTCAAATCTTTTGAAAAATGTGTTAGAAATGAACATGATGGGTGAAATAAAATTTTTCAATGGTTTACAAATATCACAAAAACTAGAAGGAAATATTTTTACTCAATATAAATATAATAAATATTTACTTAAATACCTTGGCCTAGAAAATGTATTGAGTATATCAACATCAATAGATTCTTATATTAAACATGATATTGATATACACATTAAATCATTAGATCATAGACATTATATATTTATGATTAGAATGAACAATATCTTACCACAATATGACCCAATATTACGTTTTTTGTATGTTTATATGAGAATTTTTATACAAATATAATGGAATAACATTTAAATTATGTAAAATGAATTTTTTGTCACTATAATGGTACACAAGAACTTGTTTTATTACATTCATATAGGAATGTATTTTTTACTTAAAATTTACCAAGATTTTTTATTTTGAATGATATAGGTCAGATATAAAATTTACTTCCAAAAATCACATTTATTTGGATAATCGTTAGATTAATTACCTAGATATAAGAAAAAAACAATGCAACTTTGAACTATAGAAGATATATGTTTATTAGTTGAAATGTGTTGAGTTCAAGAGTTGTGCATGCAACACATAATCATAGGTTTCGATTTCAGTATCAAATGATCTCCAATGGATTTCCATAATACTAGTTCTATTGTGTTTTATAGGTATCTGGCACATCACTCATGAGAAAAACACAAAGACATAAGCCTCCACTTTCATAGGGATAACAAAGGAGATATAATTCATAGCATTATCATAACAGAAAATATATTTTCTATTATTTAAAAAAAAATTAAATTCACATATATTGGGATACATTTACCAAATGTTTGGAATGATAGAAATAATGTTATTTTCAATTAACTTATTATTCAATCAAACTCCAAACATTGAAAACTCATCATGTAATTTGGGATATTTTTCATTGTTTCACCTTTTACAACTCACTAGTTTTTAATTTCATTTATTTACGTAGTTTTTTTAATTTTATTTCATTGGTTTTTCATTTTTTTAATTTAATTATTTTAAAATTATTTTAATTTCCTAATTTTTTTATTCTATCCGTTTCTTATATTACATTTCATCAAATTTTTATTTCACCTATATTACATTTGATCAATTTGTTTATTTTGTCAATTTTTAATTTATTTGTTTTTCATTTCTTTATTTTTTTTCATTAGTTTTAATTTCATCATTTTTTATTTCATCTCTTTTATATCCAATGAAATTTATGAGTTAACAAGAAAAATATAATTTTTCTTTTATATAGAAGAACATTAATTATTAAATATTAATAAAATTCTTATATTTATAATATTATATTTATATATGAAATATCAGTAGTATAAAACTCCAAAAATATACTATCTTTATGTTTTTATTCATCTTCTAGAATTCTGTTTATTAGGGGAGTTTCTATTATAGTTTCTATTATAGTTCTTATAACAATAGCAGATAAATAATTGAATGATAGTTTTTCTGATGCATATATAAGGACGACATTCTCAATGATTTTAACCACACTAAAATTCATATCTTTTAGACATCAATATTTAATTGAAATGGAGGTTAATGGAAACATCATTGGGATAATTAATCAAATGAAACGAAAAATACCATCCATAAAGATCCATGATCATTATACTCAAATATTGAAATCCATTGATTTAACTAAATCTCTCCCACTGATCAATGTTGAATAGAATGATGTTCAAAAATTGATAATTCATAGAGATTTTAACTATTATGAATAAAATCTTTATAAGATCTCAACGTTTCCTAGAGAAGATGAAGTTCAACATGTGTAGTCATCATAAAATAAGATATTTTAATATTGGAAAGAATGGTCAAAATATAAATTAAGTAAAAAAATTTGATTACTCACCCTTTTTAAAAGGATTTCTTGAAAATCAATAGTGTAGAAAAAGTATCTAATGTAACCAAAATATATGTATAATAAATTAATAAGAGAACTAAATTTATAATTTATGTTTATATATTTATTTTTCTAACATCAAGATGTATATTTCTTTCAATATAATGTTGTTATTATAATTTTAGGAGTTCTCCCCTTGATATTTCATTTTTAAAATCATAAAGTGTCCTAAATTTATAAAAAATTAGATAGCTAATGTATCATAGTAACTATTAAAGGGTGATATTTTATTAAAGGGGTAATGAATTCATAAATATATCCTTTTTAGTTATCTATTACAATATTTTTTTTGATAAAAGTGATTATTATGATGTTATAAAAATGAAATGCATGTAGAAATTCACATTTCTAAAATTTGAAGGGAGTATTATTTATAATTTTTTTAGAAAAATTAAAATTATTTGTTTTCCGAAATGGGATACACTTTTAATTCAAATATTTACTTGGTATCTCTGTTATGAAAATCATTATACAAATCACATGATCTTGATTTAACTGTAGATTTTTTTTAGTTGTTGTGATTTTGAAAAAAAAAGATAATAAATTCTATGAAAATATAATAGTTTGAACCTTGCTGATATATTATACTAACCATATTTTGAGTAGTATTGTTGTGATGGATTAACGGATTAGTATATAAAGAAAAAAAAATATATAATCAAAAGATTTAAAACTATATCCAATATAGTTACAACAAACTCCGATTTTTATGGAATATGACCTTTGATGTTTGTTATAAAAGTTTCTATTAGTAGAGTTGAAACAATAATATTTTGAACATAATTATGAATAATAATAGAAGAGATATGTGGAAGTAATACCATTTTGATTTCTTCAATCGTTAGTTGATTTAGTGAGCTTATATCTATTTTTCATTCTAATTATTTACTAAAGCTATTTTATATTGTAAAAGTATTTTTATTTTTATTTTAATTTTTTATTTACTAATCCAGAATGATTTGAAAGATTCAAATGATTATAAGATAGAATATTTATTGATCTTACATGATCAATGTATTCTCAGGCTACAAAAACATAGTGTTCAGGGTTAGAATAATGTACCAAGAGAAATGTTAATTTTAGGTATTTTTATTATATGGATACAGAACACTATTTAATAGATGTAATGTAAGGGATTACATGTATATATTTTAAATATATACCTCAAACATTTTTTAAAAATTTATATTTTTAATATCCCTTTTAATAGAGTATTTGGTTTTTTAACTAATACTATGTTTTTTGTTTTTAAACATACACCATATTCAATTTCATAATTACAACAATATATAATTTTTCATGATATATTTTTTTCATTATAATATAAAATTTTCTAAAATATATGGTACAAAATTTAAAATAACTTTTTCTATATTTATTACTGATTATATTCCCATTACATGCATTATTTTGCACATTGGTCTTGTAATTTATTAATATTTCAGCAATCCAATCTAAATAAAACATGTGGGTAAAGAAAATTATTAGTTAAAGTTTATGAAATAATGTTCACCCTCCAAATTTAAATTTATTATTTTTAATCCTCGGTACAAGATTAATTATATTAGCAAAGGGATAACTTTATGGACAATTTAACCTTTAATTCTTTTTTATTTCATTTTTCTTTAACCTATATATCTATCCATTTAACCAATTCTAATAATATACTCCCAAAATTAAATAAATTATATATAAATAATAAATTAATTTATTCATACTAATGGATATTTCTATAAACTATTTATAATATATAAATTATATCTCTCCTATTTTTTGACATTACCTATTAGTGGTCTGTTTACTCATCTATGAGGATGCTGGATATTATTTATTGGTAACTACCTTTATTAATAGATATTGTAAATTTTATATATATATATAATTTTTTAAGTGGAAATTTATGTCTCATAAACTATTTATAATGTATATGTATTATATGTCTTTTGGTACTTAACCTAGTGGAAAAGGTCTGTGTAATCCTTTATCAGTCTCAGGTTCAAATCTGGGTGGGGGAAAATTTACGTAGGCAATGTAGTAGAACTATAGTTTCATGGGTAATATATTAGTAGTATTATTAATCCCAAGTGGGCTTTTAGGCCACAACATATGGACTTTGTGCCACCGGACCTTTGATCCCTCAATGGCACCTTGACACAGGCATGGTATGAGAAGGCGATGAGCAAGACATGATGCAAGTAATACCTTTGGGTCATCCAATAGTGGGCCTAAAATCCATTTACTAAAAATGGGGTCTTCATATATATATATATAATGTTTGTTTGATGGGTAGGATATACCTTAGGGGGCAAGGACCTACTTTTCTGGCCTATGTATGTGTGTTCTGTTTTCATTTTGTTATAATTTTACACCCGTGAACCAAATATATATATATATTTATTTATTTTTATTTATGTATGTATGTATTTATTTATTTATGTATGTATTTATTATATCTCTCCCACTTGGAAAATGACTTCTTAGTAGTCATTTTATCGATTATGAGATCATTTTCAATTCATCTTTTATCAACACCTTCATGGAAGGTTAGTGTAAGTTATGTGTAACGTATAAATATTAATTTTATATATCTTTATTCTTATAGAGAATCTTTTACAAGTGGACAAATAAAAATGAATCAAAATGATAAAATTAAGATTAAAATTTTATTATAAATATAAACATATCATTCAATCTTTTTATCTTTAAAGAAATGGTAATTACATAATTGAATGTAATATTTTTTTAAATTAATATTTTAATAATCATAGGTTGGTTATACAAAAGTTGTAAACAAGAAGAAAAAAATTCAGAACTTACTTAAGATAATATCTCTTGTGGATTCTCATTTCTGATTCATTCACATTAATTAATTATCAATAAAAATGTATCATATGTGTTTTCTTGTCAAATCGTGTCATTTGATTTAGTATTTTACTTCTCTTGGGATTTATATTCCTTTTCACTATAATTTTAATTTTTTATATTTATTTTATATATTATAAAATTAATATTGTGATTCTATCATTATATTTATATTTGGCTGTATATCTCTTTATTTAATCCTCTTGAAAATTTTTAACTCACTTAACCCACGAATTCATTGTCTTATTGACCTTTTCTAATGATTTACACATGTATAAAATTTAATCTCAACAATTGGTTCTAATGTTATACATTATAATGTTCATAAGTTCACTCTCAAAACCATTTATATTATTTTATTCATTTCCTTTATTAAAATTTATTTTTAAGCATAATTCTTCTAAATCACCATTAAATCCATTTTAAATGTATTTTTCTTTCTAACATTCAATTTTTTATCTACGAATATCCTTGTTTTAAACCCTTGGGATGTATTATTTCCCACCAAAATTCATTTTTGATAAAGAAATTCATTTCTAAACATGCCATTTACTCGTCTTGGGGTGTTTATTATTCTATCCTTAAACTACAATATTTTATTCCACGTTTTAATTTATAAAATTGTGTTTCCTATCCTTATTTTGGAACCCAAAATATTAAACATTGGAATATTCCGTATGAATTTATTCAAAAACACATTCCTTTATCAGGGGTTTAATTCATTCTTAATTTCAATTAAACATCATTTATATATATAATACACTATTATTATAATATTATGGTGTGATAAGTAGTCCATGAATTATATATCCCTACAATGAATTGGGTAGTGTATTATACATCATGAGACCATTATGAATAAACAGGATGCATTTATATTTAACTATATAGTATTCCTAATTATGACAACATTATGATGTGATTAGTGGTCCATGAATTATATATCTCTAAAATGAATTGGGTAATGTATTATATCTCTTGAGATCATTATTCATGGACATGATGTATTTTCCATTGACTACGATGTTATAAATGTACATGATGCCACTAGCATTATCAAAAATATTATTATATCTCAGCAGTGTGACTTGATTTGTGTTTATGATGTTTAATTATTATATATTTTCCACATTCCATGCTTTCCTCATAAGATTACTACAAACATTCTCTAATGATTATGATATTATATTGATGATTTTTCACACCCTTGTACTCATATTGATTCATCACTTATGTGTATCTATATTTTCCATCCTCGTACTATAATTTTAGATCACCCATTTTCTTTATATATGTCCCTGTGTGATTATATTAACTAAGTGTATTAGAAAATCCTATAAGTGGAATAAACAGAATGATTTAAACAAATTTTTATGTTTTATGTTTATATATATTGTATGAACCAAAATTTCCCAAGGCAGTAAACCATTAAATATTAGGAATTATGAAATTATTTATGCCTATATAAAAATGATGTAATATTAGTTTATATAAGATATGAATCATAATACATCATTATCATAATCATGATTTTAATAGTAAATAATTTAATCATTCTCATCATCATAATTACCATCATCCATAGTGGGAACACTTCGGTGAATAATGATGTCACCATTAACATTATCATAATCTCCATCATATTATTATTACCAAAATTCAAGAAAATTAAATCAAAATGGGTTTCAAAATAATCGTGATAATGATTTTCAAAATATTCAATATCTTATTCCTAATAATATATGTTTTTGGTTTAATATCCATCATCATTATGAGTTTGAATATTGGTGGTGTGGTTGTAGTATTCATTATAATTATTGAAATTAGTATCTTCTGAATTATTATTATTCTCAGTGGGATTGGAATCGACACTATTATTAATGTATATATTATCCTTATTAGTGATTTCATTAACATAATCATAATCATTATATTCATCATTATCATCCTAATAAAAATAATTTTTAACAATGTGAATCCATAGGAGGTATGAATTCCATTAAATATTCTACAAAACTCATGTAATTTGATAAATTATAAATGATGAAATATTATATGGGATCATAAAGTATGTTTTTTAAAGTTGAGTTTCAATTTTAGACTAATTGCTCGATGAAATAATGTTAAATGTACCTGAATAGATTATATTTGGTACCACGTACATCCCCAAGAAAGGAGATTGGACTGACCAACCCACATAGAAGCCATTAGGTAGAGAGAGTAATCAGTTATCATTAGGTCCCTAGTGGTGGTCGGGCAGGTACACGGTTGAAACCATTTTGTTTTTTTTAAATGTTGAATTAAATTAATAAATTAAATAATCATTAAAACTAAAAAAATTAGGCACACTCGTTTATTTCTCCCTATAGGTGCACCAACCCTCTCTTTTCCCTCTTATTCTCTCTTCCTTGTCTCATTATGGATCTCCCTGGATCCATGACCATTTCATGTTCTCTTTATTACAAGAGGTCTCCACCAATAGATTTTCTCTCCTATTATAAAATTCAATCATTTCTCTTCCTCTTCTGTTTTCATATACACGTTATAACGGTTTATGCCCACTATTATATTTTTTCTCTAATTTATAGATTTCCACCATTTGATCCCAAGTCAATGATTGTTTAAATGGTATAGATTTTACTATCATGATGAGCGTAGTATATTTATTTTCCCTAAATTATATATTATATTTCATAGGTGTGTGATGTGTGATCGCACTAACTTAAATTTATTGACCTATTAATGAAATATAATTGGTTATTTATTCAATTTCATATTGGAAAACCTTATTCATACCATATATGGTTCAATGTTATTTATAATTTCTAAAATAGAAAAAAATAGATATGGGCCTAAGAGTATTATTATAGATAGGTGCTGGTGACTACCCATAGTGTTTTCCTTTTTTTGAAACATTTACCTAGTGATATTAGTGTAACTGATCTAGGTGTTTCCATGGTAAGGGTAGTAGAAAAATATAGGTGATAATAGAAGTAACCATATGTAATATAGGTTGGGTGATCAAGAAAACTATAATAATGGATTTAATAGAAAATTGGGATAGGTTTTTCTTCCAACCATATGCATGTGATATGTGATACAATAGCTTCTATGAAATGGTTGGATGATCATTCTGACCATGGTAGTGTGTGATATGAGATTAAATATATAGTATAGGTTGGGTAATATTTCTATCTATGTAACTTTATGTTGTGATGATATGGATATGTGTGGATGGGTTGGATTCCATGACACATATTGAGGGATTGTGTTATGGGTTAGGAAATACTACTTACTGAGGGAGTTTATAAGGGATTATTTGGGAGTTATGAAAACTATCACCTGATTGATTATCGAGTTGGGTGTCATGACTATAGATGGGGATAATCTAATGAAATGAAAAGGTAATATTTTCTTATAGTATTCTAGATCGTCATGATATGGTGGTATCAGTAGATATAATGTTGGTCATCACTCTGATTATATGATATTTATATACATGACACTAGAATTGGATGATATAGGTATTTTCATTATCTTGTGTAACTCCCGAACCTAAGGATAAATGATGTTTTATTTTATCATTCATTTATTATAAATTATTTTTCACATAAGTATTAACTATTACAGAAAAGTTATGTTTAGGGACATCATCGGTGGTGGCCTACTGAGTTTTACTCAAAAACTATTTGGGTATCATGGATAGCCTAGTAGAATTTAAGGACATAGGTGTAGATATAGGATGTGTCACTCTGCTTTATGGTTGAGTTGGGTAGCTATGTTTGACTAGGGAGATTCGAATGTGTCAGGTATCGGCTCCAATTTTATTGTTATCACTATTTTTTATTCTTTTTTGTATTATTTTAGAATATATTGTATTTTACATACCCATGTGTGGTCTCGTATATAGCTATATGACATGAATATCATTATAGTAGAATAAATTATTGCAGTATATTTTATAGTATTAAATATGGTAGCATTTAACTTGGATATATTTTTTATTCTACAAATTACATAATCTCCATCATTGATATTTATTCCAATGTTATCTATGTTTACCTAATTATGGGAGTATAGTCCCCCATGATATTATCAAATGAAGAGCAGTAGTTAATAGACACTCATGTATGATGTGGTAGGATTTAGGTTTTTAGGGATCTGATTCAGTCATAAGGTGGACTGGTCTAGGGATGTTACTAAGTGGTATCAAATTATTTATTTATTTATTTTGTATTATTATTTGGGAAAGGAAGACATGATATTAGATGTCTCTAGTGATTGGTATAGATATTTTTCTATAGACTATCTCACCTATGTATAAAAAAACTATGTTTCTAGGAATGAGTTGATATTCTTTGTTTTCTAGATATATAATTTTATATTTGTCAAGAATTTTTTTATGATTTATACTATATTATGTTTTTACTCTTTGAATAGGGTAGTAAAAGGGATTATGTTCCTGGATCATATTCGTCACCTATGATAAACATGATTTTTTTGTTATTTCATATGATTCTTTACATTGATTATAATATAGATGTTATTTATTTAATGATTTTATATATATTTTTTATAGAGACATTCTATATTTCTTGATGATGAAATATTATCAATCTGAATATTTGAATGATTTATTTAATATTACATATTGATTGATGATATGGATCCATTATATTTTTTTAAACATAGTGTGGGTAGATAGTATTTTAGAGAGTTCTTAGATTTAGATAATTGTTTAAAATAAAAAGAGTATATATATAAGTGGGACTCTATTCTAGTAACTACTTATTCTAAACTCTAATACCATAAATTGTGTTAATTATTATGAGGATTTGGTTTAGAATTATTGATAAAATCCCCAAGTATGTCCTCTAGTATAGAAAATAGAGGGCGAGAACAAGCTTTACTCAGTGAAATTTCACCTAGAACCTCTTGTTGCACCTATTCTGATTATGGATGAGCATATCTGAGATTGCATATTTTGGGTGGTATAATTAATGGATAAGGACACACCATGGGCTATAACATTTGTGTTTGTGTTGACTCAAGATTTATAAATATAGTATCTCACCCTGATTATTGGTGAGGGTTAACCTACAAGGTGTGATAACTTGGGGGAGTTGAGGCTGACCATATTTGATAATCTAGAGACACCCCAAGAGAGGAGTGGGAATCTAGTGACTTATATATCATGTGAACAAATTGACCAATGGTGGGATGTATTGATAGATGCTAAGAATTAGGTTATGTTAACATGGATATATTTTTAAACCTATTTAATTATAATTTCTCTTGGATACATTGTCATTCGGTGGGGGTCGAAAGTACATGTATCTCACAAAGAGGGGGATGTCAGTTATGGGGTATATAATGTGATTTCTGGAGCTTCAATAATAATCCCAGAAGTGGTAGTAGATGGGGTAGTTCGGGTTATGTGTTATAAATATAGCTATAGGTATTATATTCTGATACATGTGAATGTATTCAACCTATAATATATTCAATGGTCATGAAATAGGCTCTTATATCTAAATGTATTTTGAATTAGGGTAGAGGCTTTGAGGAGATTATTTTTTTTGAGGGTATTGGGAGTGATACCTTAGAAGGTAAGAATAATATGTTTTGTGGTTTATGCAAGGGAATTGGTATACAATTTTTTTCATGGGGGAGGGGGTGGTTTATTCCATCCTTCATTGGGGGGAGGGGGTTGTGGTGTATTAAATGGGAAGAAGGTCGGGTCTTGTTTGATCTCAGTTCCACTGATTACTAGTGTATTTCCAATAATGTGGGCTGATGATTCACCTATTGTGTTGTGGTAGGGGCACCAAATAGTCAACTAGAAGTATGGGTTCTAGTAGATACATGGTTCAAGAGATGGTTTGGGAGTAGCATAATAGAGTGTTAGCTTAGAATCTATAGGATTGGTTGGGTTGTAGTGGATGATGTATTTCCTACTGGAAGGTGAAAAAATGTTTTTAGAGGTGTTTCTCCATGGAATTAGGGAAAATATTAGTAATTAGGATCTATATAGTTACATTACATTAAGAATACTCTTATAAAACCTAGTGTCAAACAATCGGAAAATAAAGGAAATTTTTTAATAGATTACACTCTGTAATATCTTCTATTCGATATGAGTGAATCTAACATATTCCTATATGACTAGTTTTCTATTTTTTGTGGATCACAATAGAGTGAATGTATTTGTGTATATTAATACCCCCTTGGGGTTGTGATAAATGTTTTTTCAAAGTTGTTAGAAATTTTCTTTTATAAGAAGTGGAAGAAGATTTCCCAGTTAATTCTTTACAATATAGATGTTTAACATCAATGTAATCATTTGGATGATTTGGATATTTTAGTATCAATCACACATTTATTGTTACCACCAACAGCTCTCATTCATTTATTTTGAGATTGAAAATTATACCATCGATGGGAAGTGGGATATTTATATAGGCTACTCAATACCTAACAAATACTTGTTAGGAGGGATAATAACCTCATTTTATATTGTCATTATTGATGATTTTGGACTAAAAAGATATATTAGCATTACAATTTGATTATTTCTAATATTTAATTTCTTAGTATATCTCGAGGCTTCCACCAAATAGAGAGATTGATTTTATAATAAAAAAATTTCTATGTATAGGGAATGTATAAATTCAACTACATACCATGGATCCTATAGATTATCACATGACGAAAGATCACCTTGAGGTCCTAGAAGTTAATGTTTTTATTTTTTTTCCATTACATCCCCATTGGGTGTCTTAATATTTTTCTCCAAGTAGGAGAATGGTTTGTTACATTTTTGAATTCATTAATGAAGGTTGAATAAGGAGAGTGTAAAAAATTATTATCTATAACCTCATATCAATTTTATTTTTGACAAGATGAGAGGTTTTGTACTGTTTTATGTCTTTAATATATGGTATTATAATCATCATCAATGGGTTAGGCCTTCAGAAATACCTCTTATATCACTCTGGAGTATGTATGGACTATATGCATTTCTCATGATATTGTTTGGTTTGATGAACATTAAAAAAATGAAAATGGCCCTAATTAATAGTGACTTTCTTCCTAATTTGGATTCATTAATGTAACTTTTGTAGATGATATAATCATATACTTCATGGCCTAAAAGGACTATTCCAAATATTTAGTTTTTATTTTTTAAATATTTGGAGATCATTGAATTTTTACCAAACACTCAATGAATCTATTCTGAATTAGTGAGGTTAGCATATTAGGGAATGTGATATCTGATGCAAGTTTATTAGTAAACCCTAAGAAGGTTGAGGAAATTGTTTCAATGGTTGTCCCATTAATGGATTTCAGAATAAAAAATTCTTAGGCTTGGTAAGTTACTTAAGATGGTTTGGGGAATACTTATAATAACTAGTAGTATCAATTATGGTTTTTATAAAGAATGGTGAAAAGTTTGAGTGTTTCAACATTAAATATACTATTATAGGAGATTGAAAGAAGTTTTATGAATACCATTATCATAACCTTTCACATTCCATGTTTGGAGTATACACAGTATTGTGGAACTTTAGGAGTTTGGAATAGAGGAGTTATAAGGCTTGATGGGTGTCTGATTACCTATGGATCTATATAGTTGAGGATACATGATAATAATGTTTAAACTCTTGATTTAGAGTTAGTGATGTTTTGGAATGATCTGGATATTTTTCATTAATACCTTCTAGTTATATGTTTATGGAATAAATGGACTATATGAGTTTGAATTATATTTTATTAAAGACTTTCATAAACCATTATAGTGAAAGTGGGCTGAGTTCCACTTGATATTTGACATTAAGTTATCCTATACCCTTATAATGGGGAATTATACTACTGAATAATTCAGTATGATGAATTAGACTTTTTAGGAATAAGAGTTATGTATAACTCGTGAGAAAAATATGTAATATTGAACTAGATTTCATGTGAAAAATCATATGCATGGACTTGGTTTTCATGTCTACAATATTAATTGTGGACTAGGCTTCATATCCATATGTTTATTTTAGGGCCTGATTTCATGTCCTTGACTTAATGAGAAATATTTTTTATAAATATACATATTAACAGTGTTATAAGCTACTTTTTCCCATATTTTTATGTTTCTTTTATTCACTCATAGATCATATTATTTTATTCCTATCTGATTCATGTCATAACAATTACCAAGAATTATTTCATGCCACTTTATTATGATCTATGATATGATGTGTTTGGTTTTGATGTGTTATGATCATGTTCTCATACCATTGTGCTCATGTAATGATTATGTGATATGGGATAAGTCTCTTGTCTACTCTTACTAAGAAACTGATTTCACCCTTTATTAGGATACACTTCTATAGGATATGAAGAAGGATTTTAGGTATCATATGTCTATGAAGGGTTCTAGTGGTGAAAAACTAAGAGGGACACAACGTTGATTATGTTTACAAACAAATTATTTATGTAACCATGTTTCCAATGATACTAAACCAATAATATTATGAAGTGAATTTTTATGTTATGTAATGAATATTGATTTAATAAGATTTAATATATGTATATGAAAAGTATAGGTAACTATAGTTGGTTTTAGAGTAGGGGTTTGTTATCCTTTTGAAACAAATATTGGAAAACATTAGTTAGAACCCTTATGATAATAATATGTATAGAAAAACATAGTAAATTATGTTAACATAGTGAGTTATATTATCCTATCAAAACGACTATGTAGAGATATTAATAGTTTACATGGTTTTGGAATAGATTCATTTAGGGGTAATAATATCAAAAATAGTTACTTGAGTATAACTAGACTATCATTCTGAATCACGACGTGTGTGCCCTTACATTACACCTAGTTTGAAAGTCATATGGGATATTCTTCAGTTAATTTATATATTCTTTATGAACCATATTAATGAATGGAAGACTAGAACCCATGAAAACTAATGATATGTAATAGTGATATAGGATAATCCAAAAGTGTCTTGGGGTGATAATTATATGGTTTATCGTATGTTTAAAGGCATATATACCCATTTTCATGTTTTTTGTGATGGGGGATTAATATGATTAAGATTATTTTGTGATATATTTATGAGGATAATACTCTATGATTATGTATATGTGTGATTGTGAATATTATTTGAGGAAATTTGAATTTATAATTTTTAGGAATAATTTTGAGTCATTGAATAAATGTTGGGTTAATTGGATCATTGATGATATTGTAATAATATTTAATATATATTCCTTTATTTTGTGGAAAAAATAATCTTTATAGAAAAGCTTAGTTGTTAAAATTTTATTTGATGATAATTTTTTTTAAGAATGTTCATAATTATTTTGGAAATTTATTGGAATTATATAAATATTGTTTTAGAAAAATGACAACACAGTAGTTGGGAGACATAGGTATTATCTATTTCTATGAAGTGGTTTTTCAAAAAAAAGTATTTTTAAAATATTAAACATTATATAAATATGATATATTTGTGTGGGAATAATTTATTAAAGGGGGTATAATGAAACACCAAAATATTTTAGAATATATTTATATTTTAAAAAAATTATTTATTTGATAAACTTCCATTACACCGAACATTGAGTGTAAACTTATCATGATTTACTATTGAAATATTATTATTTAAATGTGACCTTTATAAGAGAGTTGTTAAAATTGAACATATAAATATAAATAATCTCATTAGAAAAATATGTAAAAATTTTATATAAATAATTTATTAAATCATTAAAATAAATACTAATGTTTTATTAAAGTCAATTTGGATTTTTAAAATGTTATTTTCTTCAAAATTCTTTTTATTATTTTTCATAATCAAATATTATAATTCATGTAAATAAATTTTGAATTTTTAATTGATAGAAGGGATATTAATTTTTGATTCATAATATGAAAATTATCTTAGAATGAGATTTTGATATTTTTATGAACAGGTTATTTTGGTGAATAGTATAAAATATCGATTTTTGTAATATTATCATTCATTTTCTTAAAATAATGTAATTTAAAAAAAATTATATTTTGGATATGGGTTTAAATTAAAATAATATCCATTTTAATAAAAATATTTTAAATAATTCCATAGTAATCAGCATTATATTTAATTTTTTTATTTTTTTATTTTTATACATAAAAATACAATTTCTCATAAAATCATTTTAAGTGCATAATGTTTATCAATTATAATTAATCAAGAAAACGCATTTTAGGGAATGATTTAAATTAACTGAATATATTATATGTCTATATATATTTTATAAAATTTATATAAGGATGATTATTAGTCATATTGAAAATTTATGATCATATTTTTCTTGAAAAATACATCTTACTAAAAAACAACTTTTTATCAAGCCTTTTGGGTTTCATTTTATAAAAAATTTATCCAATTTTATGAATTAAATGT
This sequence comes from Viscum album, assembly GCA_963277665.1. Lineage (NCBI taxonomy): Eukaryota > Viridiplantae > Streptophyta > Magnoliopsida > Santalales > Viscaceae > Viscum > Viscum album. Next base: position 1,433,082,971 of record OY728131.1, on the reverse strand, counting down.
TGAAAATATATATTCCAAATTTTTAATAACTATTTTAAATTTTATGAAATAGTACAATTTTATTTTTTTCATTAGGATTAACAACCATGGTAAATATGTTTCACACCAGTAAGGGTAAACCGGGCTAAAGCATTGGGATAAGGATTTAAAAATTCACCAAAACCTACCTATATATTATTCTATGGGTGATTTCTATAAGTTAACATAAATGATTCAAAAATATTGCAACTTGATTCCATTTTTCTTTCATTTTCATATTTATTATATTTATTTATAAGATAATATAAAAAATTTCATTTTATTTCTTTTAATATATATGATATTTTTTGATAGGGATAAAAATAAATTATGTTCAGTTATAATTTTTTATTTTAAATATGTATAATTTTATTTATCATGGTAATATATTTTTAATTTTTATTAATTGAATAATTACCTAAAATTCATTCACAACACTATCACGTTATTTATTCATTTAATAAGACAGTATAATATATGAATTTAAAATTATAAAAAGTAAAACAAATTGGGAGACATATGGTGTACTAATAACTTTATAAATAATTAGATTTTTTTTATTTTTTAATGTTTTATTATCAAAATATATAGCTATTATGTTGTTCTAAAAGTTTAATTACTTTAATAGTGTTAAAAATTACATTAATGATATTTTATGTTAAATAATATTTTATTAAATTAATTACTTTTTATTAAAACCATCTATTAATTCAATATAATGGTATTTTGTCAAAAAAATATCTTCTGTGGTCCATTAGTGGGTCTCTTGTTTTTTTATGGTAACATTCTTGACCCTTAAATGATAAAATACTTTTATTTTACTGTATTTATCAAAAGAGTTAACAGGGTGTTAAAGATAAGAGATATGGGAAAAAACATAACCAAAACATGTTAAAATTTTATTTTATGTGATTATTTATAATCATAGTCATATTATATGAAAAATATATCAATATAGATCCCTTTTTTCATGAATATTGATTTATATTAATTTAATACTTTAAATAACTCCAAGAGTGACTCTCCCTTCACTTATAAAATGGCATCCCTTATCTCTTTTCTTTACACCTAGTGAGCCATATAGTAAAAAACCTTCCCTTTTGTCTTTTAAAAATCTTTATCCAAGTTTTATATTTTATTTTCATCCCAAAATAACAACCCTATGTCCCATAAGAGGAGATCTAAAGGATGTTAACCAATAAAATGTAATTATCTTTATCTAATGTATCAAATTTAATTCTTATTATGAATCCATTATATATAATATAACAATAGTAAAATAAAAAATCATGTATCATAAATATATCAATATTTTATTATGATAATGGGATATCCTTTTTTCATCGGTTTTCCATCCAATGAATTGTGAAAAAATCACTTGCGTATATGTACGACTAACTATCTCCACGTGAAGGTGTAATTTGTTTTTCATCACAATTTTATTTATATAGTAATAATAATGGAAATAATGAATATATATTATATTTATTATTTAATAATAATTATTGAATTATAATATAATATCTACCTTTATAAATTCCAATCCATTACAAAATGAAAATGTCGTTCGTGCGTAGTTATGGACAACCACCTTGATGAAGGGTTGTGATTTATTTTTCATTTCTTTATTTCATAGATGGTAAAAAGGAAAGATTTAGTGAATATATATATATTATATATATAATTTAATAATGATATTTTTATAGTGAATTATTTTTTAAATTTCTTTTATTATACCCATCGAAATGTGAAAATAGTGTTGATGCGTACGTACGACCTTCCATCTCCTTGAACAATGTAATTCATTTTTCAATCTCTACTATTTTATAAAATACCATAAAAATATATACAATTAATGTATATATTATATGTAGTTTTTAACTTTCTGTATTTTATGAAACCATGATCAAACTACAAAGAATAGAAATAGCTAACCAAATCATACATGAAAAATGAAGCAGTCATCACATTGAATAGTGATTTTTAAAAATTACTTTTAATAAACCTATGATAAAAGGATACAAGTAAATATTATTTTTTTATATATATATGTGTATGGTGTCTAAATATATTTATAATAAAAATATATATATTATATTGTAATTTAGAACAAATACAAAGATTGTTTAACATAATGGAAGGGATTTCCTAACTCTCTTTCATTTATTTGAGACACATGTCATGTTCGCCGCTTTTTTTATGTTGTGTATACTACTAATGAATTTATTTTATAATGTGTACCATGAAAATTAGGTAGATTTATAATTATATTTTTTTTTCTGTCATGAGTTTATGATTCTGAAGTTACCAATATGGTAAGATATTTATGTTATAATCTCATTATTTATTAAGATTGTTTATCAATAAGTTTATGAGGATGAAATTTTATGATCTATAACACATGATTAGAATATATTTTATTATAATCTCATTATTTATATATATTAAATTTTATCCTTTCTTTCTCCACTCTTTAATCATGAAATATACCTGAATAATGTTTTTTTAAAGAATGGTGAAATTATTTCCCCTCTCGAACGAAAATCCATTTTCTTCAATATCCATGTTTAATAAAAATTATTTCAAATGTGTTTTTACAATTATAAAAATAATTTTTAAAATAATTTGTTTCATTTTTTGAATTTGTTTCAAAATGTTTTATAAGGAATCATGATATCATTTTATGTATGGTGTATTTTTGAATTTTTACTGAATATGTTAATAAAATCATTATTTTAACGTACAAACCATGGATAGAATATCATGGTATCTTGATTGATCATAAAATTGAGGATTAATTTATATGGTTTAAATTTTATTTAAAAACTATACATTTTCCATAATATTTTTGGATCATTTATATTTTTAAAAAGTGATTCAAAAATTAAAAGTGTATTTTTTCTAGGAAATATTCCAGTGTTCTTTTAAATAAAATTTGAATCGATGATAACATCCTTTGTTGTAAATTATTCTTTAATGATTATATGGACCATTTATACCATACATATTCTTTCCATGGATGGTTTATGATTATAATGATGAGATGATTAAGAAACCCCATCATTTCTCGTAGTTTATACTGTGATGAAATGATAAAATTAGTTTTATTTCTTCATGTTATGCTCTAATGAAATGATGAATGTTAAATGATATTTTGTAACTCATATATATGGTTTAATTTAGTGAAATTTTTGTCCATTATATCCATTAAATGAATTTTTTAAATGCATATTACTCATGAAATGAATATTTTCTGCATGAACTTAATTTTATGGTCAGGATCTTATGAATACAACTGGTTATCATATCCATAATATTATGTATGGATCTAATTTAATGTCTATAAGTTTATAAGAGATCCTGATTTCATGTCCCTAACATAAAGAGTGAATCTATTCCTATTTATACATGTTTTCAATGTTATAATCTTATGTTTTTTCACTTTTCTATGTATATATTATGCCATCATGGCTCATGTAATTTGACTCCATTAGCATTCATATCAAATGAATAGAAATGTTTAATTCCAAAACATTTGATTATGATCTATGATATAAATGATATGGTTTTCAAGTGTTAAGATCTTGTTCTCAACAATTTATTCACATGTTATGATCATGTAGTCGTTGATATCTCTCTTTTTATCCATAATAAAAATCTTACCTCCCCCATTATTTTGTTTCCATCCTCAGGATATATAGAATAGTTTTTAGTATGATATATGTAATAAGGGTTCAAATTATAATTACATAAGTTGTTGATGATGTCTATTTTTTTAAGAAATGTTTATTTATGTATCAAAGTATCTAACAGCACTAAACCTATATGATAATAGTGTAGATCCTTATGTTATGTAATAAATTTTATTTATTTAAGACCTAACATCCATGTATGAGATGCATTTGTTTCTATAACAATGTATGACCCCTTCTATGATTGAGAAAACATAGAGAACGATGCATTGATGAAACATCAATAGACAAAACATGCACAGGTGAAAATAATCTCATAATGGTGGCGAATTATGGGTCATAGACATTGGGCGATTCAAATGAATGTATTACGAATAAAGTTTATACAAGTGTAATTTTAATAATTAAAGATAAGAAAAATTTTATGTGATTTTAATGTAATGGGTTGGTTTACCTTAACTAACTACATTCCAGTACTGGAGGATAGTCGAGATGTAAACCTCTCCCTCTATACATAATTATATATATATGATTGTTAGAGAAACTTAATATTTTTATGAAATAAAATTCATAGGGTGAACACATAAAAATATATAATTTGAAGAAAGTCTTAATTTGATGCTACTAGTAATGATAGATAATGAACATATGATTCCAAATCACAGTATAAAGTAACAAGTGGGTTTTGAGCAATTGATGTATGATATTAATTCAATTATGGTGAAAAAAATATGTCTGTGTATATACATTGGTGTTTAACCCTAAATAAAATATGATATATAATGAAATAAAAGAAGTAACATTGTGAAATATGATCAAGTTTTCTTATGTTCTATCAAAGTTGAGTCAACTAATGGTGCTTCATGATACTAAATTTTACTAAACGTTATCTTCCATGGTATATAAAAACAAGTATTACTAAAGGATTTAAGTTATCCAATAGCAGAATAAAATTAAATTGATATTGATTTTGAACATTATAAATGAGAATTTGACATATTTGAAAAGGAATAAGTACAGTTTGCTGAAGTAAAATCATATATAAAAATTGATATCATGAGTTTATCAAAACTAGCAGTATAAATTAGATCGACATATGGTGTGACTTTCTCACATTTTGTGTTGCTGGTTTTACTTAAATAATTTTGTGGATGTGTGATTATTATCAATGCTAGATAAAGATATATGGAATGTAAATTCTCAATTAAGTGAGTTACATGGACAACACTAAAGTCATTAAACTGAAATGATGTTTCTAAAACAATTTACAACTTATTAGTCTTAGAGAACTGGTTGTTAAATTAGTTCCAAAATTTAAATTAACATAATTATATATTTGAAATTTAAACTATAGTTTTAATAATCCTAGTAGAAATTAAAAGCATAAAAAATTATTTAATAAGAGGACACATACTATATGTTTCAGAAAGTAATGGACTAGTTGAAAGAGATATAAGATGTATGTAATGAGTAAAAAATGATAAAAATTGTCAACAAAGCCCAAGGATCAACATTTCATATAGTCGTTGTAGAAGAACTGGATGTTTATGTAGTGTAAATAACCCAAAAGTATTTATTTAACTATTAAATAGCTTACAATATCTATATATTTGAATGTCAATAGTTGATAAAAATGTTCAATTAAAAGGTTTGAAGGAAAAGTGATACTACTAACCCTTTATATTTGAAAAGTGGTGATTATGATGGAAATGGATGAATCAATGAATAATATATTAGAGTATAATCTTAGACTCTCAATATTGTTTCTTACTTAGTCCCATCATGTGGGATTTTTTTAAAATCATGTGGAAAGAAAATAGGAGCATGAAATGGTTTTTCGTAAAAAATATAATGAAAAGGTTTTTATTAAAAAAAGGGGAGTAGAGATAATGACGATAGACCCAAAAGGATAATTAATTAACGTAGATAACTTTATAGTTGTATTTTAATAAACTATATTCTTATAAAATAAATAATACCTTTGAATTATTTATCTAATGGGGAGAAGTAAAAGAAATAAAAATAAATAATATTTCAATCGAATATTTAGTGTTATATGATATATATAATTTTTTGAAAGAATTGATAAAAACAAAATGATGAGTATATTTAAAATATTTTTTATGAGTTTTATTTTTTCTTTCAAATATAATCAAATATTGTATTTATTTAGGGAGATTATGAATGTATTTCAGATATGCAAAGGTTAACAATCCATGTTTAACCAATAGTGATATGATATAAAATGAAAGTGTTTGCCAAAAAACGTGGAGAAATTTTAGTAAATGATTCATTTTATTGACACATATTTCATTTGATTCTATTGTGATAATGTATTCAAGATATTATATTTAGTGAAAATATGGATATATGGAGAAAACTATGAGGAAAGTAATAAATTATTTCAATTATATTTCTACATGTCATGGAAATCGTGTGTAAAGAAATATAATTATTTAATATGAGTTTAAATAATGATTGATAAGGTAAAATATGTCTATTATATCATACAATATTAGTTTAAAATGTATGAGCATGAATGAATTAATATGTAGAATGTTGAAAGGCTTCCATCAGTGAAGGGAGTCAAACCATGCGGAAATGTGGATTTACACATTGTGAAGGTTGGTAATTAAGAGTAATTTAGAATGTTTAAAATTTGAATAAACCATGAATAATTTGATCAAAAATATAATTGTTATAATCACACTGAAAAATGAGATATGAATTAATAATAGAATCTCTGAACCCTAACTTCGGTCAATTAAAAAATAACTCCGGCATATCATAACCTCTGGACCATTCCATAATAACTATTGTGAATATAGTGAAGTTAAAATCATTGTATGTATTCAAACTGCAATGATATTTATACAAAAATGTGGTATATATATTCGTATCAAGGGATGGATTAGTCTTCTATAATTCTTTGAGAAATAGTGAAATTGTTTTGAAAACTAGTAAGATGACATTGTAATTGTGTTTGCCATCCCATGGTGGAATGAAAATTGATATAAGCCCTTATTTTTGAATCATTCTCGAGGGTACGACCTTGCATCTTAAATGAATACATCATACTACAGTTATTGTGTAATTTAAATATATTTAAAATATCATGTTTTGATATTCTAAAATTATAAATTGAGATATTACCATGATTTTTATGATCTATGGTTGAATCAATGGTTATTACACAATATTGTATGTAACATAAAATTTTTGGCTAATTTGAGTTAGATTTTATTATAATGAAGCATATAACACCATAATCATGAATTTTATAGAATATTTAGATGTTTTTAATGGAATTAAATATGATTTTATTTAGATTGAGATTTAGGGAATAAACTTGACTTTATTAATAATCATTTTCCAAATTAAAATAAACATCATACCTAGAATAGTACTATATAATTATTGGAATTTCAATTTTGTGATCTATTATACTAAATCGTTGGAATTGAAAGGTTCTTATAAGAAAATACTCATATAGGGTGTGAAAATATAGGGAAAACTTGTTTTTTCTATCATATCGGTTTTTTAGAGAAGAAGGGATGCAGATAACCAATAAGGAAAGGCACTCACTAATCATATATATTTTTTTAGAAAATGTGATCAATGAAGATTGAGTTTTATAATCATATATTGTTTTTATATAAATAAATCACAATAAGAATATTCCAATGTATCATAATATTTATTTGGAAGAGTTATTGACATTTCTGTATCCATTTGCAAGACAATTAATTTACCCTCAAATCGATTGGTAACTCTAATCAAGCGTTGGTGGAGTAAGTGAATGAAACAACTCACTCTATAAGGATTTGATTGAATATATCTTGGACGAATTTAAACCACAAAATGGTGAATCATAACAAATAATAAATTATAGATTTTATGATACACATTGAACCAATACATTATATGGACATGGAGGAGTCCTACATGTATATAAATTATTGTATAGACCTCTATATCATTAAAGTAATAAATCCTTCACTAATGCAATGTGTATAGTAGAAGGAGAGAGGGTAAACCTTAGGAGGGAGTACACTATCAATAAATATAGTAATGTTAGTGTATCATGTCAGGAAAAGACCATCAATAAACAAATATCCACCAAACATAAATATGATGTATTTTTTAACATTGACACATCATTATTGTCTACTCTTTATATATATATATATAAGTGTGGTTGAATCATGTAAAATCACAATGCAATTTTCTAATTTCAAATCATATTTTTTTCAATAATATTTTTCCCAAAAATTGAGTGTATATGAAATTGAATATTGTAATTTTAAATTGAAGGAATTCAATATAAAAAATGTGTGAATGATATCGAAGGGAAATTTTTTATTTGGGTGAAACCCTGATTCACCCTAAAAATTACAGTTCATGCATTCATCATGATCCGAACAGTGAGAAAAAGATGAAAACATAGTTCTCAATGTCAATTTTTTCCTCATTATCTCTATTCTCTTCCTTTTATTTGGGGGTGGTGTCATCCTTAGAGATATTCGTTCCATCATCTACGATGATGTTGGAATAAAAATAAATGTCAAGGTCGAAATCATCCTCATAATCATAAATAAATGTGCTTAATAGAAGTGGAATCAATAGTAACATCATTGGTTTTATAATTATCCCTTACATCCTTATCATTACCTTCATTTCCCATTTTAGCAGTGGTTAAAACGGGTGTATTACCACTATTTTCATTGGTGTTAGTGTTAGTACATACCAAAGAATTATCATTGATAATATCAATTTCGATGTCATTTTTATCATCTTTATCATATTCTTAAATGAAAACATTATATTGATGGAATTTTTTAAACTCTTCATTATCAACAGCATTGATAATGACACAAGTTTCAATTTCAGCATCAATAGTATAATCCAATTTAGTGATGTTAGTGCCATATATTTCAGCCTTATCCTTATACTCATTACCAAAATCATCATTGCTGATTTCATTATTAGTTTAAAAAATATGTATTATGACATCGATGATTGAAACTATAATATAAATATTATTATTGGAATCATACTTGGTATCACTATCATAAATCTCATCTTTGTAGTTGTCTGAAAAAATATAATATACGTGTCTACATCATAGATTTTGAAGTTATCCTTGATAGTGGTAGAGGTGTTATTACTGTTAATGTCTTATGAAGTATCAATATCATCCAAATTTTCAACCTCATCATCATTATATTCATTAAAGGTATTGGTATCATTATACTAGTGATCCAAATAAAATTTATTGATTTTGGAACCAATTTATTTAACATAAGCATCATCTTCATTATCTGATACTATAGTCGAATCAATATTAGTGTTGGGATCCTTAATGTTTTCATTAAAATAATAATGTAAAATATATTTAATATTTCAATCAATGTAATTTTCACCGTCAACTTTGTTTATGTGAGAATAAAATTTGGAAAAAATGGATTCATTTTCCACATTATTGGGTTTTCCATAATTAAACCCCACTTTTTTAAAAAAATCAATTTTTAATATTATTCAATATAAACAGATATTTATGTTAGTAAATTTAGGTTTCATTTATTATAAAAAACATGAGTATGTTTTCAGACTACAAATAAATCTCCTGAAATATTCAAAAAAATGATGATTATTTTGATACATCATAATAGAACATTAAAATATAAATGAATTCATCAAAACTAATAAATAAATTCTTCAAATTAATAAATAAGATGAGTAAAAGTTTAAAAATAATATGGGACATTCCACATTAAAATTTAATAGACACAAAAATTGGTATATAGAGAAATATTATGAAATTAGTAAACATCTTTTAAAAACATAAGATAAAGTTAATGGTTTAAATTTTATGGTTTTAGATTATAATTTAATAGAATTTATAATAACAGAAAAAGTACCTTTTGATATATGAACATTTATTATATATTAATTTGGTATAAAATTTTTGGGTGTAAGGTTATTCGATATATAATCATCTAGTATATAGTTTTTGTGAATACTATTGTTTTCTGTTTATAGTGTTATTGGATATATGATCACTGTTTGTATAGTTCGTTGGTATATGATTTCAGGGTATGAAAATCATGTAAATTTTATGAGTTAAAATTATTTATTTTTTAATAATATATAATATTTTTTAAATTATAATTTCAAATATATAAGTAAATAATTATGTATTAACAAATAAAAATATAATTTTATGAATGTGTAACATATTATTTTAAAAATAAATTCATATATTTCAACAGAAAAGTATAATTTTGAATACATTTCATGTGTTTATTAAATGATTAAATTTTTGATATTTAGAGTATTATTTGAATATAATTTATTTCATTTAATTAATCAATAAATATAATATATTTTTATTGTGAATGAAATAACTATACTAATTCACCATACCATATTTAATTTTAAGGGTTGTATCACTATTTGTGAAATTGGTCATATGAATCAATATATTGGTGATATTGGATATCATAGATTCTGTGATGATTATGTTCCACATGAACTATCCAATTATTCATCTTATATGTCATATAATTATATATTTATTTATGTATAACCTATATTTGAATACTAAATATTTCAATTATCACTTGAGTAAGATGAATAATGTGTAATAAATGTATAACATATATATCAAGGATTATTCTTGCACTAGGTAAATTCACGAACACAAGGAGTATCCCTCATTAATGATTTATTTTTGTTCAATTTACATTCTTTATTTGTTACGATACTAGTGTACGATATAACTTCCTTATGTCCCCATCCATCATTATTTTTTAATTGTGAGGGTATTAGAATACCTTTAAAATTCTATGAAGGTACCTAAAATGATTTTTGGATATTATATTAATTGTGTATAAAATTTTTAAGAAATAATAATTGGTTATTTATACATATTCATCATCAACCACTTATCTTGATGATTTCTATACAATTGGTATGTATTTTTTCATGTTAAATGTTTTTTTCTTCTTTTAATGCACAAAATATCTCATTGATTGGTTTTATGATATTAAATTATATAAAAATATTTGATATTGATAAAACCCATCAATAATATAATAACCATATTCAGTAATGTATTAAATATTCCTTAGTAATAAATAATATGTAAAAATAATGATTTATAGATATTAGAGGTAGTGATATATACATACCTTTGTCCATGTCATGACATGACCTAATCCATATTTTTAGTAGAAAATAATGGGAAAACAGTATTAGACAGTTATTTCCATGCTTTATATAGGTTTCACAATATAAAAAAGTTCTTAAAAATAATGTAGCAATAAAATGGTATCACTATGCATTTTTTTGTTCAAAATTCTAGTTTTCTGTTATGGCTGCAAGAAAGATATACGTATCATTATACATGAATCATATCATAAATAGAAACATAACATGGTTGAATTATAAAAATATTTATCATTTATATTATAGGAATACTTATAGTGATATGTATATTAATGAAATTAGGGGATGTGTTCCAATATAATGATTCACCTTCAACAAAAATTTATGATCATTTTATGTCATATGAAGGGATATAAAGATATATATTTTTAGGATATAGTAATTTTAAAAATTATTTTACAGCAAAATGAATAATTTTTAATAATTTATAAATATAAAAAATAATGAAAATATTTTTTGATTATATTTTAATTTAATTTATATTTTTTATAATATGAAATAATCATATTAATGACTTATTTGAAAAAATGATTTTTTTACATTATTAAAAAAATTAATATAATTAATATTTTAGAATGAATTTTTAAATTTATTTATTATTTATTTAATTCTCTAATCAATATTCATGTATTCAGATTATATATATTGTTAGTAATTTTATGCATTAATTTAAAGTGTTTAAACTAGTTTAAAAACTAGATTTTTTCATTATACCCATGCATCTGTTGTCATAGTTTTATAAACCATGAAAATATATATTTATTTTCATTGTCTGTAAAAACAATAAAATCATATGGGAAATTTTTATTGTTTTTAAAAACTATAACGATAGGATATATAGTGTGATAGTTTTATTTTAGTTGCAATAATTTCCACAATATTAGTATTGCTATAAAACATTATCCATAATGTTAAAAAATAAATTCATGAAACCGTCCCAAATCAAATTACTTAAACACCACATTCCTTTCCTAGTAATATCCCTTACCTTGATATCGATTATATTTTCCCTTGTTGCCATCATGATATAATCAGGTCATTACCACATGTTATGGATATCACCATGCAATATTTCAATCACTTATCCCTTAAAAACCGAGGTTGTACAACTATCTCACCCATCATCCAAGATAACTTTATAACGATGGTATATGATAATTATTTTTATTATTTATTCACAAGGATGTGTTTTATTTTTTTATTAGGGATTAATTTTTATTCTTCATAGTTTTTTATAATTCTTTTAACCTCAAGTTGTATTCTGTGGAATTAAATTGGTTTTTGTTATTCACATTCAAAAAAATTAATTGTTACTAATATAATATTATTAAATTATTCAATATTGAATACTCTATACATATATATATATACCATGTAATTACAAATTTTAAGTGTTTATATTTATATATGTATTTTAAAGTATATTTACCTAAACTCTATACTATTATTAATTATATAAAATTATAAAATCTTATAACATTTATATAACTTTAAAATTTTATAAATTTATATACTATTACAAATAAAACTATTATGGACTATAATAATTTATTAAATTTTAATCAAAAAATTGATAATAATTTAAATATCAATCAATGATAGTGAATGATTTTATAAATATTAGTTAATAATTTTTCTAATTATATAAATAATTATATATATATATATCTTTTTATATACATTTGATAATTTATTTATAATTTTATGAATTATTTTTTTTACCTTTCTTACTTTTATAAATTTATAAATATTAAAGATAATTTTCAAAATTTGAAAATATAAATGAATATTTTTATAAATATGAATTAATATTAATAAATACCAGAAGAAGTTCAATTTACAGTGGATGAGAGAGAACTTTCATTTAGGGGGAGAATATTTTCCACACCTTATCATTCATTGGAAATAAGTGTGGTAAATATAACATTAACTATTTGAGTAAATTTGGAATTGAAAAAAAGGGGTGAATAAAGTGCCTTTGGGTTGTTGATTGTATTTTTCATCAACACTAATGTGTTAATATCATCATACAAGGGTGATGATTTGGGTTAGGGACTGTGGTATCCATTAATATCAATGTTAACATAAAAAGGTGATGATATTGGTGATGGATTGAAGTATCCAGCCATTATATGGAAAAGAAGAAGTTGCATACACATGATGGGAAATGGAGAATGAAGTGGTCTTCCATTAGAAATATAAAGAGTATCTCATATACTAATAATGAAATAAGGTAGATTTGTTACTACTTAAAGATAAGTTTGGTTAATATTTAGTTTCATCTAAATATCAGATGATTGAGAGAGATGATATTCATGGAAGAACCAGACAAGGGATGAATGAGGTGTTTAGTATTGGAGAAAATAGTTTGGAAAATGAAATTGTATTCTTTTAGTGAGAAAATTAAATAATTGTTTTATAAAAATTTTAAAAATTATAGATTACTGCCCATGAGAATAGATAAAGTCATCCAAGTGTGACTCCATGTGGGACTATTAAATTTTTTACAGAGATACAATTATATGAAGGTTAACAAGGGAAAGAGTGTCTTAAAAAATTTCTTGATGTAATTTCATGAAGACTCTAATTTTTAATGATGAAACTAGAATAATGTATAAGTCATAAGAAAAATATTTCATTACTAGAATTTCTGTAATCAAATTGTTAGTAAGTCTTCACGATCAAAACATAAATATTTTTCACTAAATAGATGTCAATGCTCCATAATATATGACCTAATCCTAATATTTCAGTACGTTGAATGAATATTAGGTACGTTTTAAAAATAGAAAATGCAATACCATATGACTTCATAACATGACCCTAAGGATGATCAGAATACATATTCTATTGAGCATAACTCATGGTGTTCCCAAAGTAAATCTTTGGTTGAACCTAATGAATCAACTCGTAGAAGAATATTTTGATATATATTGGATGAAAGTGTTGTAATCATAACAGATCATAAATATTTTTTCATAAGATGTTATGAACAAAATTCATTGAAATATTCTAGTGTAATACTTCAACACTTAAGAAAAATTGGATGCTGATACTCGATGGAAATTCATGTATGTAGATTTAAAATCAATGAAGATGAAATAATTTTTAATGATCTGAGAACTATCTAATAAAGTTATAGACATCTCAAAATATCATAATTTTTCATGATCCATGTACGAGAGGAAATTGAATATGGACATCATCTATAGAATGGAATGATAAAATATTAGTGAAAATAGAGTTTTAATTTTTTTTAATTATGTTGAAATATAAAAATTATGATTCTTATTTTGTAATTTAGAGATCAAAATATTATGAGGCTTTGGGAAGCCATGTTCTAGGCTTTTATTGAAGAATAATAAAACAAAGAATGAATGGATTTATTTATGGATTAAAAAATTGAAATTATTTAGTCTTCCAGAATAATGTAGATGATGTTCTATGAAACATTGAGATACTATTAATTTAGGTGTATTTTAATCTATAAAAGGTTCTTATAGTGTTCATGAGTAACAAAAAAGAAATTATAGGAGTTCTAAAAATGCTTGAGATATAAGTTTTCTTCCATGTTTTTTCATCTCAAAAAGAAATAGAAGATAGACACCACAAGATCTATTTGATATATATATATATTATATAGCTTTGAAAATGTGCGTTGAATCTATTGAGTGGAGATATTTTGAGAAAGGTGGAGTCATGACTATGGGAGAGATTATTTGAAGATCATTTCAACTATGTTTCAAAAGAGTAATAATTTTATAGGTTTATTTTTGTAAGAATCCATGAGTTTAAAAATTGTGCATAATAATATCTTCAAGCTAATAATGTGTATTTTATAATAAAATTTTTTTATTGGGGGCTTTATGATTCCATCAACATTACATAGATGAAATTTTTAAAATAAATAAATAATTTAATGAGCCTATCATTCACTTGAATGGATGTTAATTTTCAAGGGAACATTAAATCCTACGAAAAAGGTCATGATACTGAATTTTTTAGAGAACATAAAAAATCTGGGAGGTGTGATGCTTTGATGATGATCTAAAGATTATATGTCAATGAAAAGGGATAAAATCCCTTGTATATTGTATATAAGAAGAATAATAGGAGTTTACCATAGATATGAGTATAGTTTGAGATAGACTATGTTTTTATAATCCTAAAACTATGGTCCCTAGATAAACTATGGAGTTGGGTTATTGTGGATAAATATTTATATATAGTCATTCTTAAATATATGAAGTCTTTTAAAGACTATAATTTGAGTTAAATAATATCCATCATATTAATGAAAAATAATATCTTACAACTTATATGATATTAATATAATAAGAACTTAAAATCTATAATTTAATATATATGGCGGGACTCCATTTGAACCATTATGACTTAGGTTATATAGGTAGATCATCATGTGACATGGTGATAAAAGAGTGAAGCTATAGTGATATGAATAATGTGAATTTGTGAAAAAGAATCCAAGTATTCATGTAATTCTTTTTTTAAGATAACCAAAACCATTATTATCCGTGATTTATTATAGTTTATAATCAATATTGGGGAACATAACCAACATGAAAAGAAGTATGAAATTGTAAGGAACCTTGTAAAAATTGTTTTTTCCTTTTAACCTCTCTATTTTAATGCAGAAGGTTGTTGGTTTCTTAGATTAAAAAAAATTGATCTAGGTGTAATTAAAAGTAGTGGTTAATTTCTATAGGTGTTAAGGGAATTTGGAATTGGGAAACATTTAGTCAACACCTGATTCACCCCCATCTCAAGTGTCTATAGATGTCTATTGGTCACTACAATTAGAATATTGAGAATGTGAATTTTTGGGTTTTTGTAACGATTTTAATAATTCATAATCATGGTTTTTAGATATATTTTGTGCATTATACATTTTTATTTGTAGTTAAATAATTATATAAATAAGATAATTGGTTAAGGGTGATGAATGTATATGTTTTGGGAATATATAAAGGGTTGTTTTATGGAACGTTGTCATATATGCTTTATACATAATCAATTTGACTATTTAAGTATTAGAAAATTTTAATGATATTCTAGTCATGAATAGATGTTTCAGTTTTTTTATTAAAATAAGGTTTTATTATTTATTATGAACACATTATATTTTATATAAATAAATGATTATTTATGTAATTGGATATTTATTAAATGGGTTATACTTTCTAGACATGTACAATCTAGTGCATGATATTAATAATTATATGTTAAAATTAAATGATTAAACTAAATTATAATTTTGTAATTTTTATCCTGAAAATTACATTGAGTAACCCATTTATATTTTTTCTATATATATCATTTGTATCATCCGATTATAAGTAATTTTATAAAAGAAAATCCAATTTATTTGGAACAATTATCACATCACTATTTAGTGAATATGTGAATGTTCTTATGGTCTATTAGATATATTATATAATAATTTTGTTTGAATAATCAGAACATAAAAATGTGGTGGTTAGAAGTACAAAATAAATAATACTATAATCTTTAGTTAGTGTGGTTCTAGGTTTCTTATATAAAACATGATTTAATTCATTAAAATGATTATGCTCTTTAAAAAATATAAAAATAGGCTGGTAAAAGTATAATGGTACTACTATTAGATAGAGGTGGGGAATAATTAATTCAATTTATTATTGATCTTTTGGGAGATTCTAGAATATTTTTTAGAACTCACTCTTTTTTGTATAATTTTGTATCTGAAAGTAGTATTAATTCCATTTTTAATATATTTTTAACGGAGAAAAACCAGTCTATCCTACGTATATCTTGTAAGGGGTATTCTTTTTAAATGTTTTCATTCTAACTAAATCACTATCCATGTAATTTAATTATAAATACATAGTAAAAGATATGGAATAAACAGTATCCCAATTTATTTTTCTGTATAAATTGCGTTCGAGAATCTTATGGAACTGTAATGTATTTGGTAAATTGTTCCCTAAATATGAAAATTATTTTTAATGATGTTATTTGATTTTATTTAGAAAAACTCACTATTAAGGATGTGTGGAAACTAATAAAAATGTATAAAAATAAAATATAAATATGATTAGAGATAATTTAATAATGATAAAAAATATCACCTTCAATAATGAAATCCATGTTATCCATAAACATTTATTTAAATGAATATGTAAAAAACCATCCTTGAGTAGTCACATAGTAATATTCTTGAAATAATACTTCTAATTTATTGTATTCATTACATTATCTTACATTTTCATGTTTCATTGGAGAAAATCCCCCACCTCAAAAGATGTTAAAAGATCAATGAATTTCTGTTATACAAATAAGGGAAATATGTTTTGTGGATTATTTCTCATAAAAACATAATTGATATTGACACAACAAAATTGAATTAGAGACAACAAAGAGTCCCAGAAACAGCATCCACATACGCTTCTAATGACTAATTACTTGACCCAAATTTAATGTTTTTCTAGCATCCGATGTTTTAAGAATGAAACAATATGTTTAATATCGTAAATGATATCCTACATCTAGCTTGAATGAACAACTGAATATTATTATTTAAATTTTACCATTATAACATTTCCATTAGAATGGTGGGAATGAAAAATATTAACTAAATTGGGAAAATATGGTTTACACATGTTTATATAATGAATAATTAGTTATCAAATTTATTATATATGGAAATTAAAACTAATTGAATGTTAATGATGTGTTTTTATGAAAACATATTTAAATTAGATTAATTATGTTTATATAATAATTTCACAATTTTTTTATTATATTAAAGAAACATAAAATAAATGTTATTAAAATTCATATTATATGTTTTCTAGAATGATATAAGAATAAAATAAATTTTATGCATAAAAGAAGTGTTTTTCAAAAAGGCATCATTAATGCCTGTTGATGGAGAACCAATTTTAAATCTTGATTTTGATACTATAATGAGATATATTATAAAGAATAAAATAATTATTTTTAATTGTTTTATAAAAATATATATTGGTTTAAATTATTTTTTTCTCTGACTAAATTCAAGTTTTAATGAATAGTGGAAAATACTTCATTTTAATTTTAATCTACTTTTTTGTATAACATATTTATATTTTTATATTATCTATTTAATATATATTAAAGTATAATTATATTTATTTTTTACCATTTAATCATTTTTTTATTTGAAGTGATTTATTATTGAAATTAAATAAAAACGCACATCAATCGATTAATGGGTTTTTCATTTAAAAAACCAAATTTTTTCAATTTCAAAATGAGGAATAATTTTAAATTAATTTATTCTAATTATGTATATTTAATTTGAAAATATTTATTCTATATATGTAATTATATGGTCCAAATTATGTATTTTCTCCCTTTTATTTGTAGACATGATGATTAGTGACATTATAATTTATTTCTGTTTTTGCCACGATTAAAGGGTAAATCAAGAAAATTAGTGTAAAAATAATATTATAATTATATACAACTACCCTAACACATGACCTAATCATCTTTTAAGAGATATTTACGACCAATAAAACCCTTGGGATGAAAATTTGGCCTTTGGAACCCACTTTGGTGTGAGTATGACACTTATAACTTTTATTTTATAGTAAAGAAGAATATGTTATAAACATATATCTTCTTACTAAAACAATTTAAATATGGGATAATTTAAGTTATACCTATAATAATAAAAATTAATTATAAATATAAAGAAAATTCATACATAATGGTATTTCATTTATAATTTTTAGACATTAAATAATTAAATGTAATAATTGCACAATGATGATGATGTTATTTCATTATTAATGAAGGAATGAAATTAATGTTATTAAAAAATTTAAAACAAACATGGTTTGAAATTTTTTTTCATAAATTTTTTTTAACGTGAATATGACATGTTATAAGAAAATTCACTTGTTTTGTTAGAAGTTATCTCTCTGTTTAATTTTTTTAAAATTTATTAAAATGTATAGTGTAAAAATTGACATAATTGTTGTTTTATAAAAATAGAAATTTATTAAATCATTTAGAAATACTAAAAATGTTTTCAAATGACAAAGTAACTATGATAAGGTCTAAAAGATCATTATTTTTATAATTAATTGAATATTACACAAAATAATTAAAATTAATTGCGTCTTAAGAATTAATATGCTGGAACGATAATAAAAATTAAAAGTAAATAGTTATGGGTAAAAAGATATGGTTTAAAATAAAAACAATGCATGTCTAAAAATTATTGGATTTGATTATTTAAAAATATCCTTGAATTATCATAAAAATATTTCATCTTGGAGCAATTTCAATTAAAATATCATTTTATATTAAATTAGTAATTTAATACTTTCCTTGGGTTGCCCTTACATCTCCTATAAAAGTGCATCCTAACTTCTATAATAATTGAATTTCAAGAAACTATTGGGTTGTCATAGTCCTTCCAAAAAAAATTCTTACAATCCCTCCTCTCATCCTAGAATCCTCTATTAGGGAAGACAACCTCCATAGGATACCATTTGGTATAAACCAAAAGAAGTTACCTAATTAAAAGGTAATGACTTTTCTTATGATTTTTAGTTTCATTTCCATTTTCCTCTCCCTAAACTCTTATTATTGTATTATTACAAGAAAATATGTATTCTAAAAATACTAGGATGTTTTTATGATATGATCTAAATCTACCCATACACACACCTCCATTTAATGGGTAATGAAGACACTGAATCTGTGTACGGTGAACTGATGCCTCGCAAAATGATGATTGATCAATTTTCCCCTACCTCCTATCATAGTGGCCATTATAAGAGAAAATATTTTTTTCATATGATATAAATTATATCTATATTTTCACTATGATTCTATAAAAAAAATTTGGACATAATGTAAGGGTATGTATGTTGTGTAAATATGATATTTTTGTTTGAGGAATGTGGACTACCTCCCACACAAAGCTATGTGACATGTTCCTACTATATATGAAATGTAAAAAAGGATTGTTTTATTAAACTTATGAGAAATATATTAAATTAAAGTAATACTCCTATTACAATATACATTTATATCATTTCATTATTATTCTATTAATATGACAATGAAATGAAAGTAGTGTCCTTGCATACATACGACCTACCATCTCCATGAACGGTCCATTTAATTTCTTATATACAAATATTATGGATTATTATAAATAAATTTATAATATATGTATAAGACATTTAAATCATTATTAATATTCTATAGATAATGTAATTTTTACCACATATACAATTTACATCCAAAAGATTTCATTTTTTACTCATGTAATGTATATCAATAAAATGTCTGATATGAACATAATTAGTTTTGTGATTTTTATAGAATTGTTTATAGTGATATAAAAGTAATAATAAAACTGAAAATTTCACTCATGAATTATAAAATTAACCTATGTGTATTATTCAGTAAAATAAAGAACGTGCGAAACATGACAGAATCAATGTAAGGGAAATCTTAACTCAATCTCCATTCATTGAGTTAAATATCCACGTCATTGGTTTTGTTTTTTAAAGAATATGTGCGAATAAACTCCTATTTTTTACATTGAATATCCACTTATATTGGGTGTATATATATTTTCACAAACAATTATTTCAATGATTCATCCTTAATCTAAGGATACAATCATTGTAAGGGAATTAATCTCAACATATTTTCATTGAGGTATATTTTGATAATATTCCACTCATTATATTATATGGTGTATGATTAATCCTTTTAATTTTAATTTCACTATACAATTTTTAAAGTGGAATCCTTTTATATTAATAATTTTACTAAATGAAAATAGGAAAACTTTTAACATATTCAACGACAATGACTTCCCATCTACTATAAAAGTTATTTGAAATTTGGCTTCCTATATAATTCGTAATGTTTTTAAAAGAAAACTAAATCCCTTATTCCAATTTTATGGGTATTTTGGTGTTGAAAATGGTTTTTAAAACTGATTAACTATTTGAATATCATGAAATGATTTATTGGGATAACAAATGAATTTTTTTAAGTTAAATCTTGATAATTTAAATATCTTATATGTTATAATTTTCTAATGATACTTGGATTTTTGGAAAATTGGTTATGTGATAAACCAAAGATGTGTGGTTACATGATAAACCCCGGATTGGTGGTTATGTTATAACATCCAATTCATTGGGTATATATTTTGGCCATATGAAAATTCAATTTGTAAGAATGATATGTGTGTAAGATGAATGTATGGTTTTTCTATTTATATATTATTATGTCCAAAGTTACCTTTTATATGTTATATGTGACATGTATGGGTTTTATGGTAATATATTGGTTAAAAAGGGTATGAAATGATAATATATTCAGTGAAGAGTGTTTTCTACATCATTAAGCTGAAAAGTATTACTTTATGATAAATTATTCAAGGATTACTTGTTTTCTCAGGGATAAAATTTTTCCTTCATTGGGTATATGTTATTCATAATTTTATGGATATCCCACGTTTTGAATTTTTTACCAGGATTTGAAGTACATTAGAGTCAATGATGGGATCAAGAAAAATTATTGATTTTTAAACATGAAATGAAACCATGTTTCTTTTTAAACATTTTTTTATAAAAAAATAGAAAGTGAGTAAAAGTGTATACTTTGTAATATTTATGTTATTGTGTATTTTTAGGGCCTAATTATATAAATCAATAAACTTGAATAGATCCTAAATGTAAATTATAGTCCAATTATTAAAATAACACATGATTAAGTAATGTTTAAGGATTAGGCATTATAGTTGGTATCAGATGATGGTTTATACAACATTGGATATTAGGATATTTTCTTAAGAGTTAGGGATATCATCATGGGAATATAATTTAAAGGATTTTCATATGTTAAATATTTAAGATACCCCTTTTGAGGCATTATGATCACAAATATTACCATGAGTAATGTTATTTTTGGAATATTATAAGAATTATATAGTTGTAGAAAAAGGACAACCAATATGATGGGTGACAACCCGTTGCGTCTGGCAGGGCCATGTGAATCGAACAAAAAATCAAAGGGTGGTAAGGGTACATATCCTACCACTAGCCTTCTTAAGGTCCCCGGTTGGTGAAAATTTTTATTTTTAGTTAATATATTTTATAGAATAAGATTATATTGATTTTGGGGACTTACATTTTATTAGATGGATATCCATGGTATTGGGAAATGATATCGGGATTGAGTGATACATGTTATTTTGGAAGACATTCACTATTTGGAGAACCCTATTTGCCCAAGTAAAATGGAATACTATGGGATTTTATTTTAGGGTTAACGGATAAATTTTATTTTATAAGAATAAATGTTTTTATACTGGACTTATGTTGATTCATGTTATTTACTTAACCAATTAACCTTTCTTAGAGAAAAGGATATTAGTTTAATTACTTTTGGGGGTGATACATTAATATTGTTTGATGTTATTTGGAGATAAATGTTAAAATTTACCTTGTAAGACAATGTTTTCAAATCCTGCTATTTTTTGGGTGTCAATAATAGTTTGGATTTTTTGAGTAATTTTATGGATATTTTTTTATAAAATGGTATTTGTTTAACTTTTAAAATTACTACTGGGTTTTGGAGATTAAAAGTAGTTTTCTTCATACAATTTTTTATTCTGTTTGGGGATTTATATGATTTTATATTAAATTTTTTTATTTTGGTTAATATTTTAAGACATTATTAATATATATTTAATATTTTGTGTATTACTTTATTCTATTGAAGTTGATTATAGTGCTTCAAGTGTCACCTAGTCATCTTGAAAACTCATCTTTTGGAGAAAAGATGATTTTGTTATAGAAATTTATTAAATTATGAAACTATAATTGATACGTAAATATTTTTCCTTATATTCTTTGTCAGGCTGATAAATAAATTCCACAACATTATGAAAATTATTTTAAAACAAAATTGTATACCATTTACTTTTACTACTATGAAATTAAAGACCATTTAACACATCACAATCTTTAGGTTTTATGATTTTCAAATATCTCCAAATTTTTTTGTCAATATCGACTAGAACATGGTACATTCTTCATCTTCCATATCATTATCTTCCCACATGGAATCCAGGTATGTGTTATCTTCAGTGAGCTTTGTACTTCTCTTTCTTTATTTTAAAGTGGCAGTTTTATTATAACTTTTTCTGATGTGGGATTTCAATAAAAGTATTTTGAAAATTCTTATCCTAGTTATCAACGTCAAATTCAAAATGCAATGATACAATTTTTTAGATGGGGGAGATGTAACATCCTGAGTTGTAATACAGAAACACTATGTTCAAAAGCATACATGATAAACTATTTCAAGCTTGAATGATCAACTAAATTTTATTATTTTAATGGTAATAATATAACCTTGTTATTGGAATAGAGGGAATAAAATTTATTAACTTAATTATGAAAATATCATTTACATATGTTTATATAATGATTCGTTGGTTATAAAATTAATTTGAATTGGAAACAATCCCATTGAATACAAAAGATGTGTTTTTATGAAAACCATTTTAAATAAGAATAATTGTGTTTATAAAATAATATAACTACTTTAGGAATATATTAATTAAATATAAACTAAATTTGGTGTTTAAAATTTTTATTATCTATTTTCTAGACATGATAATCAGAACAAAATCAATTTCAGTCACAAAATAATCATTTAAAAAAGGATTTTCTACCATCTTTTGATGGAGAACATCTTTTAAATATAGTTTTTGAAACTATTATATGTTCAATTTGACAAAATAAAATTATAATTTGGAAGCTAGACATCACAATTTACTTTGGTTGAACTTTCAATATTTTTCGTATAAAATTCACATGTTAATGACTAGAGAAAAATACTGCATTTTAATTCAAAATTTCATTTTCATCTATGTTTTTTATATTTATATATTATTTATTTAATTGGTTTTAATGTATAATTAAGTTATGTTTTCATCATTTAATCCAATTTTGGTCATTGGATGTAAATTCACCTTGAAAATAGATATAAACACATGTCAATATTCTCATGATTTGTTTACAAAACATGCTTTCTCCTTTTTAAAACAAGGATTATTGGTAAATTTACTTCTACCAATTATGTGTATTAAATTTGGAAAAATTTATTCTATCATTGGATTCATATGCTTCAAATTATTTAGGTAGGCCCTGTCTATTTTTGGACATGATTAATTATAACTTTATTAGTTATTTTTTATATACCATGGTTAAAGGGTAAATCAAGTAAACAAGGGTAAAAATAATATTATAATAATAAAATACTAACCTAAAATTTTTACTAATACAATTTTATGGAATATGGATGAGAAGGAAATCCCTTGGGATGAAAATTTGATCTTCGTAGGGCACCTAGTTGTGATCACGACACATATAACTTTTAATTTAAAGTAAAGAAAAATTTGTTATAAACATATATTTTCTTACTAAAATAATTTTAATATGGGTTTATATAAGGGATATATTTGATTATAAATACTATTTTTAAATATAAAAATAATTACTACATCATTCTATTTTATTTATAATTTTTAGACATTTGATAATTAAATTTCCTTATGACACAATGAGGGTGCAGTGATTTCTTTATTAAATGTGTAATCAAATAAATCATATTATAGATTTTTAAATAAATATTATTTGACCTAATATATGTAATGAACAGATTTTTATAGGTGAATATGAAATATTGAAATAAAAGTAAATTATATGGTTGGAAGTTATCTCTCTATTTAGTTTTATGAAAATTCGATACAATGAATAGTGAAAAATTAACATAATTGATGTTTTATAAAAATAATAATTTATTAAATTATTTAAAAATTAAAATATAATAAAAATAAAAAAGTAAAAATGATAAGGTCAAAAAGTTGATTAATTTTCAATTATGGGTAATTTTACCCCGTATTTGTAAAATTAATAGCCAATTGAATTTTTTAATGTTGTTGTCACTATTAAAATAAGAAGAGAATAATTAAGGGTAAACCCAAAATATATGATTTAAAAAAATTAATATGTGTATAAAAATTATTGTATGAGTGGATTTCGAAAAATCCTCATATTATATTTAACATATCTCATTTTTTAGCTATTATAATTAAAATTTTATTTTATATTAATTTTATAATTTATGAGTTTCCAAGGGTGTGCCTTACATATCCTTTAAAAGGGTACCATTTATTTTCTAATAATCACATTTAAAGATCCATCTAGTTCAAAAAATTACTACCCAAACCTCTTATTAGAATTCCACCCCTCTTCATAGAATCCTGCATTGGGGAAAATCTTCCCAATGAAGCCTTTTTGTATAAACCAAAAGATGTTACCAGATTAAGTGGTAACACCTTCTCTCATTCTTTTTAGTTTCATTTCCATTACCTACTCTATAACTATCATTATTATATTATTACATTAAAAAATTATCCTAAATATACTAGTTTTTTTATTCTTAGGTTTTGAACTACAGTTACACACATCTCCATTTAATGGAAAAATGTATATAATTTCATGTGTATGGTGAACTACTGCCTCTGGAAATGAGGATTGTTCAATTTTGCCCTACCACTTCTCATAGTGGAAATTAAAATGGAAAAAAAATTTAAATATGATATATAATATATTTATATTGTATCTATTCATATATAATTTTTATTTATAACATACATTTATTCTATCCATGTTGTGTAAATACGATATGTTCATTTGAGGATGTGTGGACTACCACCCCCTCAATGTGATATGACTCATTCCTACTATACGTAGAACATATAAAGGTTAGTTTTATTAAAAATATGAGACATATATGAAATTAGAATAATACTGGTATGACAATATAAATTTATATCATTTAATTATTTTTCATATAATATAATATTGAAATGAAAGTAGTATTCATATGTACGTATAGCCAACGATCTCTATGAACAATGCATTTTCTTTCATAACTTAAAATATTATTGATTATTAGAAATACATATATACTATATATATATGATATTTCAATCATGAATAGTAATATGGAGATGATGTACTTTTTACCACATAGACAATTTACATCAAAATTAGTTCATTTTTTAGACAAGTACCGAATATTAACAAAACGTCCGATATGAACATAAATAGTTATGTAATATTTATAACAAAGTAGTAAGTGATATAAAAGGAATAATATAATTGAAATGGGTTCTCAAGATAATATAAATTATCCTAAGTTTATTATTTAGTAAAATTAGGAATATATTAGATAAGTCAGACTCAAGGTAAGGGAAATGATTTCGTGGAATTAATAAGGAAATTTTATTAGTGAAATGATGATAATTGCAATCTCATGTGTGTTTTTATTTTTTAATGATACATGGAAATTTTAAGTGTGGTTCCATGATAAACTAATGATGTGGGGTAACATTATAACCTCCAATGCATTGGGAATTAAATTCAACCATGTGGCTATTCCAATTTTAAGAATGATATGTGAGGAAGTTTACCATATGGTTATTCCATTTATGGATGTTTATGTCCCAAGTTACCTTTTACATGTTATATGTTATTTTTATTGGTTTTATGGTAATAGGTTTTGTTAAAAAACGTTATGTAATGATAATATATTTAGTGAATAGTATTTACTACTTTATTAAGGTGAAAAGTATTGAATTATGACAAATTATTTGTGGATTAAATTTTTTCACAAGGCTAACCGTTTTACTTCATTGTGTATCCTTAAATGAGATTTTTAGGATCATCACTATTTACAAAAAGATTTTTCATAGGATTTAAAGGATAATGGAGTCAAGGGTTGAATCAAGGAAAAATTATTTTGATTAAACATGAAATGAAATGATGTTTGTTTTTAAAAATATTTATTTTATAAAAGATGTGGTTAGTTAGTAGAAGTGTATTATTTATAATATATAGGTTGTTATATATAATTAATGGGAAGATTATGTAAATATATAAACATGAAAATATCATCAATTGAAATTAAATTCAAAAGATTTAATTAACTCAAGATTATGTAATGTTTATGGTTAGGGCCTTATAGTTGGTATCAGAGGATGGTTTAGACAACTTTTGATATAAAGATGTTTTATTAAATGTTTGTGAAATTATCATGGGTTTATAATTTTAAGGATAATAAAAATTTTAGTATCTTAAAAACCACTTTTGTGGCTTTATGATCTGAAATATTAGGTTGAATAATGGTATTTTTTAGGACATTCACCATTGAGGAAATTATTGGTTTTTTTTTGGGATGCACAATGTGAAATAAGAAATAATATATGAGGTTAAGACATGTTATGGTAATTTTTGAGTTCTTTATTCTATTATTGGAATATTAAACGAATTATATAGTTGTAGAAAATGGATAACTCCTAGGATTGTGGAAAACTCATCAGGTTTTTTGTGGCGGCGGGAATCGAACCCATAACTGAAGAGAAATAAGGGAGCATCTCTTAGAATTTTACAACATGAAGTCCCTGGTTAGTAAGAATTTTTCTTTTTAGTTAAACAATATTATGGAATAAGTTGAAGTATATTTTGGGAACTTACGTTTTATCAAATAGATATCCTTGGTATTGGAAAATGAAATGGGGATTAAGTGATACAAGTTATTTTTAAGACATTCAATATATTGAGAACCCTATATGCCATTGGAAAATAAGGCACTGTGTGATTTTATATAATGAGTAATGGTTGATTTTTTTTCAAAATATATTTTCTTAATAGAGGAAGTATGGATATTCGAGTTATTTATAGATGAAAATAACCTATGTTAGGGAAAATGGGATTAGGTAAATTAATTTTTGATATGAATCATTAAGAGTGTTTGATGTCATTTGGATATAAATGATAAAATTTATCATGGAAGACTATGTTATCAAAATATTCTAATTTTTTGGTTTTAATTTTTGTTTGGATTATTTTTTGAAATTTTAAGAAAAATTATTTATCAGATGGTATTTACTGATCTTTGGATACTAATATTGGATTTTTGAGATTAAAAGATGTTTTTTCATAAATAGTGGTTTATTATTATTGGGTAATTATCTGATATTATCCTAAACATTTTGGTTTTTTTTAATATTTCAAAATATTATGAATATATTGTTAATCTTTTGTGGATTATGTTATTCCCTATAAGTTGATTATAGTGCTTTCGGTGTGACCAAGTCATTTTTAATACAAACCATTTGAGGAAAAGATGAGTTTGTAGTATTAAATTATTAAAGTACAAAACTCCACATGACAAGTAATTATATATCTTTATGCTCTTTGTCAATAATTTAAATAAATTCCTCAACATAATAAAAAGGGCCTTAAAATAGAAATTTTTTTGTTTAATTTTACTACTGTAAAATAAAATACCATTTAACTCATCACAAGAATGTGTTTATCTTATTATTATATTTACCTTGGTCATTTTTTCTGTCACTCAAAACTAGAACTTAACACTTCATTTTTGTTCGATATACATATTTTCCTATATCGAATCCTAGTATATGTTATCTTAGGTGACCTTTTTACTTCTCTTTATTTTTTTAAAGTGGTAGTTTTAATAACCCTTTTTGATGTGGGATTGAAAATCGTATCGTAGTTACCAACCTAAAATTCAAATTGAGAGGATTCAATTTATTAATTTTTGGAGGATGTAACATCCTGTGTTTCAAGATAGAGAAACTATGTTCAATAGAATACATGATATGCTTCATAGATCTTAAACAAACAACTTCATAATATTTTTTTAATGTTCACATTATAAAACAGTCATTTCAATGGAGATAATGAAAAGTATCAACTGAATTATGAAAATTTGTTGTACTTAATCATTGGTTACAAAATTCATTAAAAATGGAAATAAAATTCAATTGAATATAATAGATTTATTTTTTATGAAAATGTATTTAGATGAAAATAATTGTGTTTATAAAATCATATCACTATTATGGGATTTATAAATGAAGTATAAACTTAATGTGATTATTAAAAAAAATTATTAGTTTTGTAGAAAATTTATATAATCAAAGTCAATGATATGTATAAAAGAGGTAATTTTTAAAAAATGCATTTTACCTACTTTTGATGGAGAACTAATTTTAAATCAAGTTTTTAACACTTTTATAAGTTATATTGGAAAATATAAACACCTTATTTCAAATAAAGACATCAAAAAGTTCATTTTTTGAATTTTATTATTTTTTTCATAAAATTCATGTTTTAAGCAGTAATGAAAGTACTGTATTTTAATTTAAAACATCATTTTCATCTAAGTAATTTAAATTATTAGATTACATATTTAACTAATTTTAAAGTATAATTATATTTTTTATAATTTAATCCAATTTTGTTCAGTTGAAGTAATTTCCCTATGATATTTTATATAAACACACATCAATTTTTTAATGGTTTTTACATTTAAGAAACCTGATTTCTCGTTTTGAAAATAATGATTAATATTTAATTAATTTATTCAAATTAAATTATTTCAATTTTGAAAAATGGATTCCCTATTTATACTTAGATATTCAAAATTATGTAAATAGTACCCTTTTATTTATGTACAATATGAATAGTAACATTAGTAATTATTTTTTATTTACCACGATTAAAGTGTAAATCTTGTAAATAAGGGTAAAAATAATATTATTCTATTATAGAACATCCATAACACTTGTATGAATCCAATTAGATGATATCTTTCTGACCATGAAAACCCATGGGGTGAAAATTTGTTCTTTGGAAGCCACTTGAGTGTGATTATAATAGTTATAGATTTTAATTTAATATAAAGGAAAACATGTAATAAAAATATATCTTCTTACATAAAAAATTTAAAATAGTTGTCAATAAGTTATATATTTGACAATAAATTGTAATTAAAAATATAAAAATATTTCCACATTTTTATAATTTATTTATAATTTTACGACAATAAAAATTTAAATTTAATTATGACACAATGATGATGTATAGATTTCATTATTAATGAGATAATCAAACAACCAATATTATAAATTTTAAAATAAACATTATATGATATAATTAATGTCATCCTCGAGTTTTATAGTTTAATATGACATGTCATAATAATATTTAGTTATTTTTTTGAATTTATCTCTCTATTTAGTTTTTTTCTAAATTTACTAAATTGAATATTGTAAAAATTGACATAATTGATGTTTTATAGAAATAATATATTATTAAATTATTTCAAAATCATAATATTCATAAATTCAAAATGTTACTATGATATCATCTAAAAGTTCATTATATTTAAAAGTATCATAAATTTACCTCATATAAGTAAAATTTATATCCTCTTAATAATTAAATTTTTGTTGCCACAATTAAAATTAAAAGAGAATAATTAAGGGTAAACCCAAAATATGATGTTTAAAAAAATATATGCATGTCTAAAAATTATTGAATGAGTGGATTTAGGGGATTAATAATCATATCATCGATATATAAATTTTTTTAGCTATTTTAATTAAAAAATTAATTTATATGAATTTAATAATTTAAGAGATTCCATGGGTGCCCCTTCTATCTCTTATAAAATGGTACAATCTCTTCTATAATACACACACTTAAAAAAATTTAGATAATCCAAGCCCTACTCTAAACTATTCCTAAAATATATACCATCATTATAGAGGCCACAATTTGGGTATAACGTCTCCCATGTAAGGCTTTTGGTATTATACAAAAGAAGTCACTAGATCAAGAGGTAACACCTTCTCTTAGGCTTTTTAGTTTCATTTCCATTCTCAATTCCCTAAACTCATCCTATTCAATGATTACATAAAAATTCAAGTACCCTAAACATATAAGTATGTTTATAAGATATGGTTTCAATATAAAGTTACACGAACCTCTATTTAATGGGTAACAAATATACTTTTTATTTGTATGGGGAACTTCTACCTTAGCAAACTGTGATTATTCAATTTTCTCATACCACCTCTCATGGTGGCCATAATAATGGAAATTTTTTTAAAATATGTTATATATTTTATTTATATTCTCTCAATGCTTCTATAATTTTTATTTATAACAAACCTTTATGATTTTCTTGTTGTGTAAATATGATAATTCCATTTGAGGAAGTGTTGAGTACCGCCCCCTCAAAGTGATATGACTAGTTCCCTCTATACATGGATGGTATAAAGGATTGTTTTAATAGATATATGATAAATTTATGATATTAATATAATAATGGTATTAAAATACAAATTTACATCAGTTAATTAATATAATTTTAATATAAAAATAAATTAAAATAGTGTTAATGTGTATGTACAACCTGTCATCTCCAAGATAGGGAATTTCATTTCTTATCTCCGTATATTTTGGACTGTTATAAATATATATATTGGATATATATATGATACTTAAGTCATTAATAATATTATGAATATGTTTTAATTTTGAACACATGGAAATTTTTCATCAAAACAAGTATAATTTTGACTCATGTACTAAATATCGACAAAACAACCGATAAAAACATTAATTGTTATGAAATTTTTATAACATGGTAATAAGTGATAAAAAGGAATAATAAACTTGAAAAAGACTTTAATTAATGTTGGATTTAATATAAGTATAATATTCAGGAAAATAATGAATTTACAAGGATTGTTTGACTCAATATAAGGGAAATCATAACTCAATCTCCATTCATTGTGTTAAATATCAATGTGATTTGTTTGTTTTTACAAGAAAATGTGGGAATGAACAATGATTTTTCTACACTAAATAACCACATATATTGGGTGTATTTATATTTGATACACGTAATTATGTCATTGATTTATCCGTAATATAATGATATGATATTTGTAAGTGACATCGTATAAATCTCTTTTCATTGAGGCGTATTTTGAAAATATATACCTACCTCATTTATATGGTGTATAATTAATCAATTGACTTTAATTTCATTTTAATGTTTTAAAATGAGAATATTTTTATATATTGAGTTTTATAACATTATAAAAGTATTATTTTTAAAATTTATGGTGACAACAAATTCTCTTCCACCACAATCATTATTTGATATTTGGATTCCACTATAAGACATAATTCTTTTAAAAGGAAATGAAATCAATTATTCCTCTTTTATGGGTATATTGTTATTGAAAATGGTTTTTAAAATTTATTTACTATTTCAATATCATGAAATAATTTATTTTTATTGCAAATGAAGTTTTATGAGTGAAATTTTGATGATTGCAATCTATTATGTGTTATAATTTTGCAGTGATAATTGAAAATTTGGTTGGTGGTTACATGATAAATCAATGGTGGGTGGTTCCATGATAATAAAAGGATGGGTGGTTATGTTATAACCTCCAATGCATTGGTTATGGTATTTGGTCATATGGTTATTTCATTTGTGATAATGATATTTGTGGTTGTCGATAGTATGGTCATTACATTTATTTATGATTATGTCCCATGTTATCATTTTATATTATACCTGATTATTATATGGTTTATGGAAATATTTTTATAAAAAAATGGTATGAAATGTTCTTATACTGGGTGAAGAGTATTTACTACTTCACTAAGGTGAAAATTATTATATTGTGATAAATTTTTGATGGTTTACATGTTTTCACAAGGCTAACTATTTTCCTTCTTTTTGTATCCATTTCTGAACATTTTATGCTTATTCCATGTTTTTGAATTATTTTCATTGGATTTAATGGAGAATAGAGTCAAGGATTGGATCATGGAAAAGTTATGATGTTTAAACATGAAACAAAACAATATTGATCTTTAAATTTTTTTTATGAAAAAATAGATTGGGAGTAGAAGTGTCTACGTTGTAATATATATGTTGTTATTGTTGACCTCACCTGTTTTGATAATCTCAATCATGTATTCATATGTGTTGAAAATCCAAATTATGTTTTCATTCTCTATGATATTTTTAAGTATCATTGATCTATACTTTAATTCTTTCAAATCTGTGATCAAATCAATAATAATTTTTTAAAATAGTCTTTGGAATATGTTAATTCTCATTTATCCATGTTCATACAAGTTATAAATTGATTTTAACACAATCGGATGTGTTCTGCATAAAACAGATAAGTAATCTGCCTAGCTACTGATAAAGAGCTACTGGTAACAAGTCTACCAATAGACTTAGTCTACCGACAGACAGCTACCGATAGACTTAACACAGAGCTACCGATGTACTTATAAATACAGCTACTGATACAAATATAGAGCTACCGGTGTAAGTATAAATATCTACCGATGGAATAAGAGTCACCGATGGACGAAGCTACCGATACAGACTCACAGCTACCGACGCATGGAGCTACCGACGCATGCATCTACCGACGCATGGAGCTACCGACGCATGGAGCTACCGATAATCAAAGTCACCGATACAAGCATGTACCAACCGACGCATAGAGCCACCGATAGAGTCAAAGCAACTAATGACATTGAGCTACCGATGTTCAAGCTACCGATGTTCAAGCTACCGACGTTCAAGCTACCGATGCTGATTACCTACCGATCACTCGACTCACTGTTTGAATTTCTTTATTTATCTTTATTTAATCTATCTAACGGTCATATCATACATTTTAATGATTTGTCATATATCTGATAAAGGTTGTCGGATGTTAGGAATCCATACCTCGTACCTGCAGAAAGGAAATCTTTTATGTCCCCTGTTGCACGTGACATAAATACAGGAAGACTCTGCTGAAGGAGAAATATACACAAAAAGAAAAATAGAGACAACACACACACAGAAAAGGAAGACATACGATACTCAAGAAAAGCTCTGTGCATACAAGAAGAACCAAGCAAGACAGAATCACACAGACAATCATGACTACTCGAGAAGTGTTGTGTGCATACAAAAGAATATCGAAGAGCTTCATCGACTACATTTTTCACTCTGTGAACCTGGAGCATACGACACTCTGTTTCTCAAACAGAAACGAGAAGAGGACTCAGACTCACTTCTGATCGAATCCAAAGGAGTCCAGAGCTACACTGAAATCACCAGAACCACTTCTAAACTCTACATCTCTTGTTCTGTTATTTATTACACTACTTTTCGAGCAGTGTGTGTTATCTGCTGTATCTAACACATACACTGTCTCCCGTACTGAAACTGAAGGATTTGTAAATCCTTACCAAACTCTTTCATTCTTTCTTTCCCAAGAATAACAGTGGTAGAGGTCATGTGTGACCTGGACAGCTGGTTGTTGTTGTACTGTTTCCCACGAAGAACAGTCGTAGAGGTCTTGGACCTGGACAGTTGTAAACTGTTGAACCCCGATCCAGGGTGTGGATCATTTTTATATAAACTTTTGAGAGGACTAAGTCTCAGCTTGAGACTGAACCTCTTGGTTACATTGTTGTGCCATCTCATTCAATGTTTTATTCTGCTGCTAACCACTTTAAAACCAATACAGTTTTTAAAGTTACTTTGATAATTAAATTATCAAGTGTTTATGTTAAGTGTAGAATAGTAAGTTAGGTTCAAAAGATAATCACACACTCCTATGTTGATTAACTGGGAATTAATCAATCCCTTGAGAATCTAACAGAACCTCTACTTTAATATAAATTCACTACAGTTTAATTTATTACTTTATTTGGGGGTCTTTAAGACACTGTTTTTAAATAAAGAAATTTTAATTGGTACTCAATTCACCCCCCTCTTGAGTAAACAACTCCTACCAACACTTGGTATCAGAGGATTGAAAATACTTTCTAAAAGTACTCTGCTTTTGAACTATGATTTTAGTTGTATTTTAAAGTTCTTAAAATTTCTGTTATAACTAAATTTTTATCTCTTTAAAATTTTCTTATCATGGAAAATAGACTTGAGGGCGCTGCTACTAACATGCCACCTTTCTTTAATGGAACTAATTATTCTCAGTGGAAACTGAAAATGAAAATCCATCTAGAAAGCATAGGTTTTGATATTTGGACTGCTATTGAATCAGAATACAAAATTCCTACTACTGCTAGATCTACTTGGGATGAACCTACAAAGACTGCTTACAATAACAACTGTAAAGCTATGAATGCCTTGTACTGTTCTCTAGGAGATGAAGAGTTTAATAGAATTTCTGCTTGTAAAACTGCATATGAAATTTGGGATACCTTAGCTGTTTCTCATGAAGGAACAACGAATGTTAATGAAATGAGATTGAACACTTATACTATCAAGTATGATAATTTTAAAATGAAGCCTGACGAATCCATTTCTGACATGTATCTCAGGTTCAATGAAATTTTCAATACAATGATCTCACTGGGAAAGGATGTCTCATCGAAGGAACAAATTATGAGAATTTTGAGATGTCTACCTGATAGATGGAGAGGCACATCTGTCTCAATCAGAGAATCATGTGACATTGCTGCTCTACCTGTCAAAGAACTGATTGTCAAGTTGATGATGTATGAAGAAGAGCTTAAAGTGAATAAGGAGGAAGAAAATGAACCTGCAAAAAAGTCTGTCGCTTTCAAATCCTCAACTTCAAAGAATAAGGACAAAGAAAAGCTTCAAGCTGTAGTTGAAAGTTCAAGCTGTGAAGACAGTGAAAGTGATTCTGACAGTGATGCTGAGATGGCTCACATTGCTAGAAGATTTAAGAAATTTTATAGGAAAAAGAAGTTCTTCAGAAAAACAAATTATAAGGGTAAGTATGATCACCAAGGTAAATGGAAAAAGGATTGGAAGAAGAATGACAAATCAGATGATGTTGTCTGCTATGAGTGCAAGAGAAAAGGACACATTAAAGCTGACTGTCCAAAGATGAAGTATAAAAAGAAATATGAATATAAGGATAACAAGTACAAGAAAGCCATGAAGGCTACTTGGAGTGCTTCAAAAGACAGCACAAGTGAAGCTGAATCTTCAGACTCTGAAAAGAATCAGGCCAACATGTGTTTCATGACAAACACTTCTGAGGTAACATCAGAGACTCCTGTTTTTAATTCATACTATTCTGGAGAAGATTCTGAATCAGAAAACATGTCAAAATCTGAATTGTTTGAATACTGTGACATGTTAGAAGAAACTTGTAATGAGCTTAAGGATAAATATAAAGTTTTAAAGAAACAGTATGCTTTGAGTGTTAAGCATAAATCTAATCTGGATATAGATGTTGAAAAGAATGCTCAGTTGCTTAAAGTGAATACTGAACTAAAATTGTCTAATGAACAACTCAGAAAAGACTTAGAGAAGTTCACCAATGGAAAAAATACACTAACACAGATGCTAGGAAAGCAAATAGCACCTAAATATACTACTGGTATAGGATACCAACCTAGACAAAGTAAAATTGCCAAAACTAGATTCATTTCTAAATCTGGACAGAATGAAGGTAATTCTTGAACTTTATATGCTTAAACCAGTTATATACATAGCTATGGATCTAATAAATTTTATCTTTCAAAGCATGTCAATTCTGGAAATTATATGAGACCCATTAGACAAATATGGGTACCTAAATTGTTATTGGCTAACCTGTCTGGACCCAAGAAAATCTGGGTACCAAAATCATCTCCCATCTAAATCTGTTTTGTATGGAACTTGCTAAAAGAGCTCCTGTAAAGAGACCTGGTATTTGGACAGTGGATGTTCAAAACATATGTCAGGAGACTTTTCTTGTTTCAAGAGTTTAATAAAAGTTGATGGAGGCTTTGTCACTTTTGGTGATAATTCAAAAGGAAAAATCATCGGCCTAGGCCAGATTGGTAACACTGATTCAATTTTAATTTCTAAAGTTTTATTTGTTGATGGCCTTAAATACAATTTATTAAGTATTTCTCAGTTATGTGATGATGGTTTTCATGTTAAATTTGAAAATGATTCTTGCAAAGTTTTTAATTCTAAGAATGTTTTGGTATTTTCTGCTTTAAGAAATGAAAATGTTTATGCTGTTAATCTGAATTCTTTAGCTAAACAGAATATTACTTGTTTGAATGCTTTTTATAAAGAATCTTGGCTATGGCACAGAAGATTGGGACATTGCAACATTCACTCACTTAGAAAACTCTCTAGAAAAAATCTAGTTAGAGACCTACCCAAATTAGAATTCCCAAATGATAAAGTGTGTAACCCCTGTCAAAAGGGAAAACAACACAAAGTTTCTTTTAAATCAAAGAAAGAAGTTTCGACTTTTCAACCACTTGAATTGGTTCACATGGACTTGTTTGGACCATCAAGAGTTTCTAGTTTAAATGGGAAGCACTATGTTTATATTATTGTCGATGACTTTTCTAGATATAATTGGGTATATTTTCTAGCTCACAAAAGTGAAGCCTGTTCTTCTTTTGTTAAATACTCTAAATCTGTAGAGAACCTTAGTGGACTTAAGATTAAAACCTTGAGGAGTGATCATTGTCGTGAGTTTGAAAATCAAGATTTTGAATCTTATTGCTCACACAATGGCTATACTCATAACTTCTCTGCCCCTAGAACACCCCAACAGAATGGTGTAGTAGAAAGAAGAAACTGAACCCTTCAAGAAATTGCTAGAACCATGCTTAATGAATATGACCTGCCTATTTATTTTTGGGCTGAAGTTGTAAATACAGCTTGTTATGTCATTAATAG
The DNA here is from genome assembly GCA_963277665.1 of Viscum album. Classification (NCBI taxonomy): domain Eukaryota; kingdom Viridiplantae; phylum Streptophyta; class Magnoliopsida; order Santalales; family Viscaceae; genus Viscum; species Viscum album. Next base: position 1,433,045,337 of record OY728131.1, on the reverse strand, counting down.
AGTCTTAATCAGACCTGTTCTTAAGAAAACCCCTTATGAATTGTGGAACAATAGAAAGCCTAAGGTTAATTACTTTAAATTTTTTGGTTGCAATGTATTTATTCTGAATACTAAAGATAATCTGGATAAGTTTGCTTTCAAAAGTGATGAAGGAATTTTTCTGGGTTACTCTATTTCAAGTAAAGCCTATAGAGTATTCAATAAGAAAACTAAATGTGTGGAAGAATCTGTTCAAATCAAGTTTGATGAAACTGATCCACATGAGCCTAAAACCTCTCTTGAGAATCTTGAAGAAGATTTGTCTATTCTGGACCTTAATGATAAATCTAAAGAACTTGTTATCAAAACATCCAGTTCTGGACTTTTTCCAGAATCTGCTTCTGTTGAACCCGAACCTATAGATGAACCTGAAATTTCTAGTCCAACCATTACCAAATCAACGAGGATTCTAAAGAATCATCCTTTAGAAGCTGTTGTTGGTAATCTTGATAGAGGAACACAAACTAGAGCTTCTCTAAGAAACCAGGTCGAACATCAAGCTTTTCTTTCACAGCTAGAACCCAAAAATATCAATGATGCTATCAATGATGAATTCTGGGTAATAGCTATGCAGGAAGAATTAAATCAGTTTGAAAGAAACAAAGTCTGGGAATTAGTTGACAGACCTAAGGACACTATGACAATAGGCACAAAATGGGTTTTTAGAAATAAAGTAGATGAATCTGGAAATATAGTTAGAAACAAATCTAGACTAGTTGCACAAGGATATAGTCAAGAAGAAGTTATAGACTATGAGGAAACTTTTGCACCTGTAGCTAGACTAGAAGCCATTAGGATCTTACTTGCATATGCGGCACATCTGGATTTCAAGTTATATCAAATGGATGTGAAAAGTGCATTTCTAAATGGTTTTATAATTGAAGATGTTTTTGTAGAACAACCACCTGGATTTACTAATCCCCATTTTCCAAATCAAGTTTTTAAACTTTCCAATGCTTTTTATGGTTTAAAACAAGCTCCAAGAGCTTGGTATGATAGACATAGCAATTTCCTCATTTCAAAAGGTTTTACTAAAGGGATTGCTGATCCAACTCTTTTCATTAAAAGAATTTCTAAAGATGTTTTAGTTGTACAAATATATGTTGATGATATTATCTTTGGATCTTCTAAACACTCTTTATGTACTGATTTTTCAAAAAGTATGAAAAATGAATTTGAAATGAGCTTAATGGGAGAACTTAAGTAGTTTCTTGGATTTCAAGTATTTCAAAATGAAAATGGTATTATTTTGAATCAAAGTAAATATACAAAGGATCTTTTAAAACGTTTTGGTCTGGATAGTATCAAGGAAAATGAAACTCCAATGAGTACTACCTGTAAATTGGATGCAGATGAAACTGGGAAACCAGTTGATCAAACAAATTAAAGAGGTATGATTGGTAGTTTACTTTATCTTATCGCTAGTCGACCTGATATTATGTTTAGTGTGTGTATGTGTGCTAGATTTCAAGCTAATCCAAAATAATCTCATTTGCTTGCTGTTAAAAGAATTTTTAAATATCTTAAACACACGGCTAACTTAGGTTTGTTTTACCCAAAAGGACAATCCTTTGAGTTAATGAGTTATTCAGATGCTGACTTTGCTGGTTGTAAGTTAGATAGAAAAAGCACATCAGGAACATGTCATTTGCTTGGAAAATCATTAGTTTCTTGGTGTAGTAAGAAACAGAACTCAGTTGCATTATCTACTGCCGAAGCAGAATATATAGCTGCTGGTAGTTGCTGTGCACAAATTCTGTGGATGAAACACACTCTTTTGGACTATGGATATGTTTTTAAACATTTTTCAATCAACTGTGATAACACCAGTGCAATAAACATCTCTAAGAATCCTGTATCTCACTCTAGATCCAAACACATAGATGTAAGACACCATTTCCTAAGAGATCACTATCAAAAAGGTGATATTTCTGTTGAATTTATTGGCAATGAACATCAATTGGCTGATATTTTCACTAAACCTTTATGTTCGGATAGGCTAAGTTACATAAGACACGAATTGGGAATGTTTAATCACAACCGATGTGAAAATTCTCACTGATGTGAAATTCTCACCGATGTTGAAAATTCTCACCGATGTTGAAGTTCTCACCGATGTTGAAAATTCTCACCGATGTTGAAAATTCTCACCGATGTTGAAATTCTCACCGATGTTGAAAATTCTCACTGATGTAAAATCCTCACTGATGTACAATTCTCACCGATTTGTTCTTCTCACCGATGATTAACTCACACCGATGCAAGGTTTTTAAAACTACTGTCTGCCGCCAATAATATGAATCATTTTATTTTATTTTACTATATTTTAGTTGTTTATTTGGAATTCTGAAATGATAAAAACTAAGTCTAAGCCACTTCCTACCTCACCGAGCTCAGAACCTCTCACCTTCGAACCTTAGCTCCCAAATCGGCCAAGAACCCTAAACCCGCGATGGAAAAAACCAAGCTCCCTATCGTGAGAGATGAAAGTGGAGAACCTAACGCTAAGAAGCCGAAGACACAGCATAAATCTAGTGTTAGTGAAGTCAGAACTAGATCGGGAAGGCGACCAGTGAATCCCCACTTGCAGAATAGAGACATTGTAATCGAGAAGGAACTGTGTGTGGAATGGCTACTACCTAGCAAATCGTTAGTACTCGAGATTCTGGAGGACTAGAAATGGGTGGATTGTTTTTTGAATAACAATGGCCCATACTACCCAAAGTTGGTAAAACAGTTCTATGAGTTTGTAACCTTCGAGAAGGCTGAAAATGAGAATCGGGTAAGCTCGTTTTTAAAAGGAAAAGAGATGTATTTTTCTTCAGTAGAGTGGGCTGAGAGTTTGAAAGTACCTCATGAAGGTGTCTCTGGGTATGTATCAAGAGAAATGCCACCTAGCAGTGATATCTCTGATTATGAAACCGCCTTACAAGAGCTGACTGGTAATGGGAATCAAAGGCAAGTGGTTGCTGCTGAAATGAATGGAGAGAATCGACTACTTTTCAAGTTTGTTCAGCATGTGTTGATACCGAGGCGAGGAGATTTTGCAAATCTGAGATATCAAGATATCTATCTTCTTCATTTGCTAAGACATGGTGTAAAAATCAATCTGTGCAGATTGTTAATACTTCAAATGGAAGACATGATCAGACCAAAGTCAAAGACTAATGCTTTGTTCTTTGCCAAGCTGATTTCAGTAATGATAAAAGTGAAAGGAATAGCTGAGTCTCAGGATGAGACTGTTGTAGTCAAGAACAATTTCTGCATCACCTCGACTGTTTGCAAGTACATGAAAATTAACTGGAACCCATGGAAGGGTGAATGGGTCAGTGATGATCAGAAGATTTATGATAGGTTTAATCCTGTGGATCATCCCTCAAGACCAAAAGATATGAGAGATCCAAGTCTGAGACCTGATGAAGAGAAACCTGTTTATAGTAGTGATACAGAAGAAGAAACAGAAGGCGAAGAAGAAGAAACTCCTATGGATGTTGGAGGAGATCCAGACTTTCCCCCAAGTCCTGTTGCAGAATTGGTTTATTCTAGGAAAGGAAAAGTAGAGGAAATTTTGTCTACTCATGAGGAAGACCAGTCTGTAACTCACCAAGAAGAAGAGGAAAAGGAAAATGTATCTGAACTGTCTGCTTCTGGTAGTCTAAGTATGAGTCCTTTGATTGGAAACTCAGCTATGCCTGCTGCTGAAGTAGAAAAAGATACAGAAGAAGTTGTACCTGTATCAGAAGATCTTCTAGATGCTGCTCCTGTTGAACTTGTAGTAGAAGATTCTGATGAAGAGAATCCAGCACTGAATGCTGTTGTGATACATGAGAATGCACCCATTGAGGGGGAGCATCAGTCTGTGCTTGGAAATGTTACAGTAGCTGTTGAGCTTGAAGACTGGGTAGAAGACCCAGGGTTTATAGTCTATGGATTGGATTATCCGGATTCTGATAATGAGATGACTGTGAACAGACCGAAGACCAATTATGATCTTGCTTCTGAGTTGTTGCCAGATGATGTGGTCAGATTTCATGATTTGAATAATCTGAAAGAGGACCTCAAAACCAGTTTTTTTGAAGATGTGAAGTTAATGGAAACTTCCCTTACATCCTCAATTAATTCAATAATGACTGATTCTGTAGTTAGATTGGTCTCAGCAAGAGGATCTGCTGCTCCAAATGTTTTTGTCTCTAAATCTGATCTTGAATCCATGAAGAATAAGGTGAAAGAATCATTCAGTGCATCAGTTGCTGAGATGAAGAAAAGATTTTATGAAGAAATGAAAATGTTGGAGAGATCCTTCGAGCTCTCTCTGGCTTGTAATTTATCTTCTTTTATGTCTGAGCTTATGGAAGAAGTGAAAGAGTGCCAGACTCAGTCTTCTAGGATCGAAGCAGATCTTGCCGCTCTCAAAACATCAGTTGTTGCTTTGGATTCTTATATGAGCTCCAAGTCTCAAGCTGACAAGGACCTAGCTTATTTGAAGAGTGTAGTAAGCCAGTTTGTCTCAGTGTTTGAAAGTTTCAAAACCTCAGTGAAGGATCATGTTCAATTACAAGACTCTCAAGTTCAAAGCCTAATCAGTGGTTTGTCTAAGAGTTTCAAAGAAACTGTTTCCTTCTCTCTTGTCCCTCTCACATCCAAACTATTAGTTGATCTGAATCATGTTCGAGCAATGTTGAAGGAGGAGATTGGTTCTATTTCAACCAGTGGATATGCGGACTCATCAGAGCTGAGCCGAGTGGTTCTTTCTACAAGAGATTCTGCGAGAGAAATAATGAAGATTGTTCAAGATTATATGAGAGAAGCCTCTGCCTCTCCGGAAGCCATAAAGAACAAAGTGGACCACTACTTCTCCAGAATTTTCACCAAGCATCAACTCGATCACCATTTCAAGCTGATGTTGGAAAATATGAAGCTCCCACCAGTCACTCAAGCTTTCATAGAACAAGTGAGCAAACTAAGAGAATTGACTCCTGCCTTAGAGAAATTTATGGAGAACAAAGATGATTTCATCTCTTCTATGGAAAGAGGAGGAAAAATTATTATGGACTTTAGAAATCTGCTGCTTCCCTTCTTGCATGTTGATGCCAGACCAGTCATCATCCCTCCTGCTTTGCCTGCTTCTGCCTCAGCTACTTCCACAGTCCAGTTGACTCCTGCTCAAGCAATTCGATGCCTCACACCAATGATCACCCAAAGATCTTCAACCTATAGGCCTGACTCTGTGTCAGTGGCCCAGCCTCCTTTGATCTTTTCTGGCATTCCAAAACCCTCACCTGAATCCTCACCACCCGAACCTTCTACTAATCCCAAAGGAAAATCTCACGTGGAAGAGGTGGAATGATCCAGTGGCCAGGATTTTTGATAGGAATTCATTTGTATTCTGTTTCTAAACTTTTTGACTACTCTAATACAAAAGAACTCCTTTTCCTTCTCCTGATTTATTTGTCTCCTATATATATATAGTTCTATGCTTTCCCACTTTTTGATTATCACAAAGGGGGAGAACAATAAGAGGGGGAGAAACATTTTATGAGAGAACAAGCGGTGGAGAACACACTGAGAGATTGAAAAATATTTTCATTGGAAAAATAAGGAATAAGGGGAGACTCATTACCCTTTTTCATTTTTTTACCTCTGATACCTTATGTCTATTTAGTACCTTATGGTTGTTACCTCTGATAACTTATGTCTATATCATACTATTTCTATTATCTCTGATGCTGTTTTCAATAAGAAAATTGAATTCTATATTACACTATTAACTATTATATTTTCACTATGCTAAATGCCCATATCATAAATTGTGATTATCAAAAAGGGGGAGATTGTTGACCTCACATGTTTTGATAATCTCAATCATGTATTCATATGTGTTGAAAATCCAAATTATGTTTTCATTCTCTATGATATTTTTAAGTATCATTGATCTATACTTTAATTCTTTCAAATCTGTGATCAAATCAATAATAATTTTTTAAAATAGTCTTTGGAATATGTTAATTCTCATTTATCCATGTTCATACAAGTTAAAAATTGATTTTAACACAATCGGATGTGTTCTGCATAAAACAGATAAGTAATCTGCCTAGCTACTGATAAAGAGCTACCGGTAATAAGTCTACCAATAGACTTAGTCTACCGACAGACAGCTACCGATAGACTTAACACAGAGCTACCGATGTACTTATAAATACAGCTACCGATACAAATATAAAGCTACCGGTGTAAGTATAAATAGCTACCGATGGAATAAGTGTCACCGATGGACGAAGCTACCGATACAGACTCACAGCTACCGACGCATGGAGCTACCGATGCATGCAGCTTCCGACGCATGGAGCTACCGACGCATGGAGCTACCGATAATCAAAGTCACCGATACAAGCATGTACCAACCGACACATAGAGCCACCGATAGAGTCAAAGCAACTAATGACATTGAGCTACCGATGTTCAAGCTACCAATGTTTAAGCTACCGACGTTCAAGCTACCGATGCTGATTACCTACGAATCACTCGACTCACTGTTTGAATTTCTTTATTTATCTTTATTTAATCTATCTAACGGTCATATCATACATTTTAATGATTTGTCATATATCTGATAAAGGTTGTCAGATGTCAGGAATCTGTACCTCATACCTGAAGAAAGGAAATCATTTATGTCCCCTGTTGCACGTGACATAAATACAAGAAGACTCTGCTGAAGGAGAAATATACACAAAAAGAAAAATAGAGACAACACACACACAGACAAGGAAGACATACGATACTCAAGAAAAGCTCTGTGCATACAAGAAGAACCAAGCAAGACAGAATCACACAGACAATCACGACTACTCGAGAAGTGTTGTGTGCATACAAAAGAATATCGAAGAGCTTCATCGACTACATTTTTCACTCTATGAACCTGGAGCATACGACACTCTGTTTCTCAAACAGAAACGAGAAGAGGACTCAGACTCACATCTGATCGAATCCAAAGGAGTCCAGAGCTACACTGAAATCACCAGAACCACTTCTAAACTCTACATCTCTTGTTCTGTGATTTATTACACTACTTTTCGAGCAGTGTGTGTTATCTGCTGTATCTAACACATACACTGTCTCCCGTACTGAAACTGAAGGATTTGTAAATCCTTACCAAACTCTTTCATTCTTTCTTTCCCACGAATAACAGTGGTAGAGGTCGTGTGTGACCTGGACAGCTGGTTGCTGTTGTACTGTTTCCCACGAAGAACAGTGGTAGAGGTCTTGGACCTGGACAGTTGTAAACTGTTGAACCCCGATCCAGGGTGTGGATCATTTTTATATAAACTTTTGAGAGGACTAAGTCTCGGCTTGAGACTGAACCTCTTGGTTACATTGTTGTGCCATCTCTTTCAAAGTTTTATTCCGCTGCTAACCAATTTAAAACCAATACTATTTTTAAAGTTACTTTGATAATTAAATTAGCAAGTGTTTATGTTAAGTGTAGAATAGTAAGTTAGGTTCAAAAGATAATCACACACTCCTGTGTTGATTAACTGGGAATTAATCAATCCCTTGAGAATCTAACAGAACCTCTACTTTAATATAAATTCACTACAGTTTAATTTATTACTTTATTTGGGGGTCTTTAAGACACTGTTTTTAAATACTTAAATTTTAATTGGTACTCAATTCACCCCCCTCTTGAGTAAACCACTCCGACCAACAGTTATGTACTAGTTAGGGACTAATTATCTAATTCTCAAAACCTGATAAGACCCTCAATGTAAATCAATTTAAAATTATTTAATTCCCTCAAGATTAAGTAATATTTAAGGGTGGGGCCTTATAGTTGGTATTAGAGTATAATTTAGATAACATTGGAGATTAGGATGTTTTCTTAAGAGTTCGGGTTACCATAATGGGTATATAATTTTAATGTCAACCACATGTTCAATGTATTAGCAATCTATTTTGATTCATTATGATCTGAAATATTATAGTATGTGATTTTATTTTTTAAAGGCATTCACCTTGTAGGAAATTATGGTTTATTAGTTTTTGGGCTGTAAAATGTGAGGTATGAAATATTACTTGAGGTAAAAACATGTTATGGTTACTTTCTAGGTCCTTATATTATTTTTAGAATATTATAAGAATTATATTATTTTATAAATTTGACAAACCCATGTATTGTGGAAACCCATCCCATCTAGTAAGGATATGGGAATCAAACCCACATCTAAAGGGAGATAAGTATGCATCACATACCACTAGCCTACGTAATGTATATGATTAATTAGAATTATAATTTTTTTTATTATAGTATCTGTAATAAAATGAAATTGACTTTGGGAACATAATTTTTATCAAAAAGTTATCCTTGCTATTAGAAATTTATACGAGAATTATGTGATACTTGATAATTTGGAAGACATTAAATATTTTTGATAACCCTACATGCCTAATAAAAAAAGAATACAATGGGACTTTGTTTGTGGAGTATTGGTTGAATTTTATTTTGTATGAATATATGTTTTAATTGATTTCCTATAGATATTAATATTATTCATGGAAGCTATTAACCTATATTAGAGAGAATGTGATAAGGTTAATTAATTTTTTCTATTAAATATAAAGAATCATTTATATGATTTAAAGATAAATGTTAAAATTAATCACAAAAGAATATGTTATCAAATCCATCTAATTTTTCTGTTTCAATATTTGTTTGTATTATTCTGAGTAATTTTAAGGATAATAATTTTTCATATGGTCTTTGTTGAAATTTGGATATTACTGTTGAATTTTTAGACTAAAAGTCATTTCTCTTCATAAAATGGTGTATTATTTATGTGTAATTATCTAATTTTATCTTATCCTTTTTTGGTTTGGGTTAATATTTCAAGACACGATGAATAGATAGTTAATATTTTTTGGATTAAGAGATTTGGTAGAAGTTGATTCTAGTGCGTCATGTGTGACAATGTCATCTGTAATACCTATAATTTGGTGAAAAGATGACTGTGTTGTTTAAATTTATTAAATGATAAAATTCTACATGACCAATATGTTTGTTTCTTTATGTTATTATTCATGATCTTAAATAAATTCCTCTAATTTATGAAAAGAATATTAAAACAAAATTGTTTTCTATTTACTTTTCCTACTGAAAATCAATGAACATTTAACCTATCAAATGTTTTTGGTGTTTTTATTGTTAACATTAACCTGATCAAATTTTTTGTCACTCTCAATCAAAAATTGACAAATATTTTTTCTTCCATATCAATGATTTCCTACATTGAATCGAAGTATGTGTTATCTCATGTGACCTTTGTACTTATCTTTCATTCTTTTAAAGTGGTATTTTTATTATCGCTTTTTCCATTGTGTTAATCCAATAAAATTATTTTAAAAAGTCATATCCTAGTTATATACCCCAAATTAAAATTGTAAGGATGTAAATTATTAAAGGAATGGAGATGTAAAATAACTGTGCTATTTATATTATGAAATTGGATGAAAACCCAATTATTGAAAATTATATCATAAATTTGAAGTATGTAATTTCATCATTGGGACAATATTTCTTAATAAAATATATTATTATGAATCCTACATAATTTGTATAAATATTTATAAAATTTGGTCTACCATATTTCTTGTTCTTAGTTAGAAAACATGTATTAGTAAATTTTCAAATAATTATGGAATGAAAAACTATTATAATTATTTTATATATGTGATGCATAGTGTGATTGTATTGAAATATCAATGTAAAACTATAAATATATTAAGTATACCCATGAATTACATTCATTATAATTTAATTATAGGATCAATCATGTGTTCCATATAGTACACATGAGTAAGAACACTTATACATTGAGAAAAACTGGTCATCTGAAATTATATCCTAGTGGAAGCCATAATATCATTATAAATAATATCCATAAGGAACTAAAATGGGATAAGGATGCATAATTGGCCATTAGAGGTGAATAATAGTTCATTTAACATGATAAAATTCTTCTATATTTTTAAAAATGATTTAAGATCTTAATCAATATTTTTTTAATCCTCAATATTGTATCCATAAGTTGAATATTTATAAGGTGAAATAGTTAGTAATTTTACAATAAAATAATATTAAATCACTATATTAGATTCCATAAATGAATATATTTGTATTAAAAATTTCATAATAAACTAGCTTTAGTTCCTAAAATACCAGGCTTGATAATGTTTTTTCGCAAAAATATTGGATCTATCATCCCGAATAAAAAACCTATGTCTCACCAAAGTGATAAAAAATATTATATGAAAAACCCCATATCCTTAGAGAAATAATTTATAGGTATTATTAAAATAATATTTATGTATATATAGAGGATAATAAATTAGAATCTTGTGTAAAATCATTAGAAAAAAATTAATGGGTATGTAATTTCATTTAGAATTTAATATATTAGGGAAAAGTTAAAATGTATTTGGTTTTTATAATCCAAAATATATTTCATATGAAAAAAATATCTGTGTTATAAAGTATATGATGTTTATTAATGATAATGGAAATTTTAAATTTCTAATTCATTCATGTGGGTTATTTTTATTACATGAGAGAGAAATTATAATTATATCCTTAGATAAAATCCCCAAGATTTACTCAATCTATTTTATTCATAAAAATGAATGGGATGTGATAAAATTTTATGATTCTCATGATTAAGGGATCATATTGAGTTATAGAGTTTACTCATAGGATATAATTGTAAATTATTGTCCAATATTCTATATAAAATTATATAAAATAAAATTCTATACATAAGGTCTTTTATGTATTCAGGGGTTTCTGCATTATATTAATCTTTGCTATATAAGTGCCAAAAGGTAAAATATATGTGAAGATTTATACTTTGAATGCTTTTTTATACTATCATTGAGAATAATCTAAGGAAATCGTGGTTAGTTATGTTTATAATTTTTAGAGGGGGTTGTCTTCACAAGATATTATTTTACTATGATGTGATAACTATGACATCGAAACCCTCATTTTAGTTAGACTACAAAATTTCATGACTATACTTAGTTTAGTGATAGGTTATATTGTTATATATTTTTATGAAGGAAATATATGTATTTATCTGGGATTTTTACCCATTTATAGGTCAATCAATAATGTATAATTTAGTTAGTATAATATTTATATATTCTATATCGCATGGATATATGTTTCATATAGGATAAATAGATTATATGAGAATGAAATTCAGGTATAGAGATATATCTAATTTGAATATTTATATTCAGATATGTTAATTTTATAGAGATAGTGTGATATAACTTTATATCTTGGGTATCATTTATGCTTTGACAGATGAAGCCATTGAGGTAACATTAAAAATTAGGAATTAAAAATCATTAGTAATTCTAAAAAGGTGAAACATATTATATATAAGTTTCTAAAATGGGGATTTATTTTGGTAAAATGTGTTTTAGTAAAATGAGAGTTCTTGTGATGATTTATCTAAATGAGTTTGAATATGATTTTACAATTTTTTTTCAAACTCATATAGTGTACATATTGATAATATTTTATTGATCAATTAAAAACCATACAATAATGTCCCATTCTAAAAACATTAATATGGGATATATCATAATTCATCATATTGATCATTTTAAGTGATATGCATGTGATATGAGAAATTATAGGTACTAAATTGATTACCATGGACATTAAATCTAAAAATATTCTTTTTAGACATTATATAATGTTGTATTTTTTTAATTATAACTTATATTTGATCATTTAAGATTTCAATGATCACTTTAGTAAAATAATGAATATGATATAAATATATAATTTATATATCAATGGATAGATATAAATATTTTAATTCACTAAACTAAAAAATGACCCTTCATTAATAATAGAAGTTTATAAAATTATTTAATGTTTTATTTGTAATACACTAGTATGTGACACCACTTACCAGATATTTCTACATTTTTCTACACTAAATGTAGGGGTAGTTGTATACATTTTTCTTTTGAAAGATTATTTACAAATATGTTTTGATATCCCATTATTGGTGGATCGCCTTTAGAGGTAATGATATATTGGTTTTTCTATCAGCTAAACATTATATAAATGAGTTAAATATTATCTAATTGAAGGTATGTTTTATATATTATTTGGGTAAATCTATTAAATACATAAATATATTTTAAATAATTTTATAAAATTACACGTGAACCACAAATATTAAAACATAAACTGAGAACCCATATGTTAAGTTTCAATATAGAATAATATCATATTTCATGTTATTAGAAAATATATCATATATTATTTCTACAAAATTCATGACACATGAGTCTATGCTTGACATATTACTATATAGGAAATTATGGGGGACTTTTTCAACAAAGGAAATGGTGAGGTAAGAACCAAGAAAGGAAATAATATATGTAATATCAATCGAAGAAACATGGTTGATTATGAATTATATCTTAAAAGATTGAGAATACAATGAAATATAGGTATTAACTCATAAACATGATACATGATATAAGAATATAAAAATATATTTCTATTATTAAGAAATAAGGAAATATAAAAGTATATAATAGTTGAGAAGTGTGGTACACACATAATCATAACATATCATAAAATAACCCAATGATATCTTCCAAGACAACATAAAATAGTGTTGTTTTATAGCTTCACATAACCCATACATAATAATATTAGGAGATATACACATTATGTAATACATTGAATCACTACGTGATTTTGAGACCACACATAACATAATAATATATCCTCGAATATGTATTCCACATGATAATATAAATAATTTTAGAATTATTAATATTAATTTCATAATTATCCCATAAAAAATTGTGTTACAAAACAATTTTCACATGTGATAAAAATCATTGAAAAAGAAAAGGTGAATGATACCTGGAATGTAAATCCATAATGGTAGAGAGGACATATAAAATATATAAATTTAAAATGATGGAAAAAATGTATAACTAATGTAGATGAAAAATAATTCCCAGGGAATCATGACATATAAAACATACATTGCATGATTTATAATGAAAATAGAAGAAAGTGGTGAGAGAGAGAAACGAAGTGGAAATTTCAGGCAAAATATTGGAAAATCCACTTCCAAATCTATATGTAAGTATTCCATAATGGAATTATTTCTTACAAAACAATATCCAAAGTGTTTTCTTCTTGGTGTGGATATTATAAGTAACCTATGAATCTTAGTTCCAATAGTACATAGGGTGGTGAATTATTCCAAGGGAAAAGAAAATGTAACATGGTAGAAAATACTCTTTTTTACACAAAAAAAACAACAATTAGGAAATCACTATACCATTAAAATAGATAATAAATAACAGTTAAAAACATATTATATGAAAAAAAATTCAATTTCATACGAAAAAAATCAGTGTAGAATCTTTAAATTTCAATACTATGAAACCAAACAACAAACATTGGAAAAAAATGGGTGATTCCTATAATATTTTTCAAATACCATTCAAAGAAAATAATAAGGCTCAGCCAGATCTTTATAATTAACCGATAAATATGTAAAAATATTATATAAAAATTATTTTTATTATATACATACTCATTAGTTTCCTCTCTTGAGAGACTCATTTTATCATCAAAGATATATTATAATGATTTATTAAATATGGAATAAAACTATAATGTTAACCCTTATGAAGACATTTACAATCCTATATCACGAAAAATATCTAAAATCCAAAAATTGAACATGTATAATAAAAACATAAAAATATAGTAACAATGTTACCCCACATGCACTTCCCCACTAATCTTTTTAGCATCATTTCCTATTACACCCATTCCATCCCATTTTCAATTATCATGTAATTTCATAAAATTACGCCATAATAACATAACCACATCCATGTTTACAAAATTATGTAACAAAAACCACATCACACCATTTAATGACTAGTATAAGGGTGTGATTTTTTAACCATTCATTTATACAATATCCAACCTAATTGTGGTTCACCTAGTATTCACATCCATAAGGTAATTTTTTAGGTTACCCAAATTGGGTTGTGGTATATAGTATTAGTTAATTCCCTATAAAATATTAACAACATAATGAAATATATAATGATATACATTCATACATAACCCTTACTATTGTTATAAATCATACTCAGGTTATATACACAACTTCTAACACATACTATTCATTTTTGACATAATTATACTACTTCATCCAACCACAAAACAAATTGCACCAAATATTCACACCATTATAAATTAACATTTTATCAAATTAATAATTCCATTTATTAATCATTTACATATTTATATAATAGAAAAATTATCACATCACATTAATATTTCATGTATTTTCTCATTCATTTTATGTCCTATATCTCATCTAGTGTGTTAACTTCAATAAATTTTATTTTTATCAAAGGAACTGATATATTCATGTATTATATTCATTCATATTCATAATTTATCCACTTAAATTTTACAGTACACCATAATAATATGAAACATGAATATATATAATAATATCATAACACCAAGAAATTAATCATTATGATATCATATATATTAATGAAAAAGATAATCTGGTTCTCAAATTCTGATGTCCTGAAGAGGTATTTCCAATGAATATATAATCAAGAATTCTATTATTAATTAACTATTTGAATAATAAATAAAACCTTTTATTGATATTTCTATCTATTAATAATAATTTTTGTGATAAATAAGAATTCTGAAATATATAATTTTTTGTACATGATCCCATGAAAATTAAAAATTAAAAATATATCAATGTTTATAAAAATAATCCTGTATCTACATTATTCCACTTATAGTAATTAAATATGATATAAAATAAATTATATTTAATAGTGGTATCAAAATTTATAAATAATTAAATAGGAAACCAATAATGTTGTGGTTACTGAAACTGCAACACTCTTTCTGTTTGTTAACTTATATCAAAAGTCCATGATGTACATAATCTATATCTCCCTATAATTATGCTAGCCATTTACCATTACAAATTTATGGTTTCAAAATTAAATAATGATATTGTTAATAAAATTAAAAGATATATAATGAAGGTTCTAAAAACCATGGATTAGAACTACAAGATAATGACCCTTTATGTGATGGCTAAATAAAAGATCTAAATACCTCCAATACCCACTAAAAGGTGGCTTATATTATCCATAAATGGTTTTAAAAATTTTTGTTTAAAATTGATTCACTAAATTACCATCCAATAAAAATTATAAACTATTTTTTTCTAGTAAAACTGTGGTATATACCACCAAATCAATTTATAATACACAAGTAATATCATCCAAAAAATGCTCCAATAATTAAATAATATTACCATATATGGCTAAAATTATACATGAAATTTCCTAATTTAACAAAAATTTATTTTCATGTTAGGATAAATAATTTAAAAATTCAACTATTCTTCATTATCTCCCATCTATAACCACAAAAAACAACACAAGGAATATGAAGTAAAAAATCACACACAATATATTAAATACCTCTCAAAAACATTTTCATCCTCAAAAATCTAAAATCTATAAAATAAATAGTAATGTCACTAGGAAAAAAATTATAGGTCACTATATAAAATAAATCTCAATCACTTTTTATCCTAGAAAAACACACCCATACTTTCCAAAGAAAAATTCTATAATACATATATGCACAACAAGTCTAAAAAACATTAAACATTGAGATTTCATTTATGAATACATATTTGTTATATATTTCTCAAGGATACTAGGGATATACAATACTCTCAAAAATGCAATGGAATGACTATGTAAGACCTTCCCATAATGATCTTTGATCTCTATAGATCATTAGATGAGTATATGATGTTAATTAATATGCTGATCAACCTAATCTTTCATGTGGGAGTCTTGATGAAGGATATTAAAATGATATTTAATATGAAAGTCTTATTGTATTAATTTTATACATGTTGGAATTATCAATATTTATAACACTTAACTAATGAATTTAAATTATTCAAAATGTTAAATAGTCAATTGAAAATGATGGTACCTTTACCAAATCTATGTTTTCCATGATCAAAAAAGGCATTCATGAACAAATGATCAACAATACAAAACATTATGATTGTTCTTATTTTAAAAATAAAATATTTTTTATGATCATGTACAGTTTTTATATTATGTAAAACCACTTACACCTTTTACTTCATACATTAAACCATGTATATCTTAATGATTATCATCTCAAGAACCTCTGTGCAACATAATGGTGTTCAACATGTATAATCATACAATGCCTAAAATAGTGCATGTTAATGTATGAGTGAGAGTGTTTTTTAATAGAAAATTTAAAATATTTGATAAATTAGCTACCCATGATACTCTATAATCATGGAAACATGCCGAAAAAATAAACGTAATTATATTGATCATATACATTTTTTTCCATTTTCTTAGTAACAAATGTCGTACTATGATATGATTTTGTAAAAATAGGGTTATACAACCCCCTCTATTCCCTTGAAGTGATTTGAGGTTCTTTGTCTAATATGATCACACTTGATACTCTATAGTTTCTCAGAACCTCTTATATATATATAATTAAAAATATTTCCACTATGATTAACCCCTTAATTTATTGAAAATTATATAAAATCATCAAAAAAAAATTTTATGGGTTTATTAACTCTGAATTTTTGTGGAAAATATGTCAAAAAACACTTAAATACATTCAATAACACACAAATATATACATCATCTCATATCCATTGAGAGACATTTGGAGGCATAGAAAATCCATTTGAATGATTTTTATTTGTTTTAACATAATTACATATATAATACCAATATATAAAATTTTATATAGGCGTCTTCATAATGGGATGAAAAACATTATCCTTCAATGATTGATACATATTTGAAATACATGGGTGATCTAATAAAGGATATATATGTAACTCTCACATATATCATAGAATATATAGGTTCAATAAAAATAGAACTATAGGATTATCAACCTTTAACTGTCCATCATGGGAATCTCCCTCAATAATGTGATATCTCTACACATCCACCTAAGGATCTCCCCAAAAACATTCATTCACCAAATTGAATAATTGAGAGTTCACTATCATATAATTAATTCAAACTACAACACAAACATCCTACAAATCTATATAAAATAGTGAAATACACCTTATCATCCCTTTTTTAAAATCTAACAAGTGATAAATAGTTTCCTATGTATTTTTTCTCATTATATCCACATTGAAATTATCATTACCATAGAAATTGTGAACTAATATTAATTTGGATTAGTTGATGGTTTTCATTTATTTTTAATCATATAAAATCATTTCAGATTGTTAAGGAGTCATTTTAACATGTGAAAAATATTTTTATGTGGTTGAGATCACTTTAGAGTGTGTAGAATAGAACCTGATGCTTCTAAAGAGAAGGTTTAAATTTACCATACGTGTGTATGAGATTTCCATACATAATAATAATATTGTAATGTGATGATTCACATTTTATTTTAACTAAATAGAAAAATATTAGGATTTTTGAATACTTATGTATGTGAAAATCCCATATAGTAAAAATTTTAATAATTGTTTAGCTGATGTATGTGAATTATTTATGTCTTCAAAAATATCATATGTGAATGACACAATATATCTTTTTATAGCTGTGTAAAATTATTCTAATGAAAATTGTGAATTAACATAGTAAATATTCTATTCATATCAATATTTTTCAAAAATATAAAATTTTATCATACACCCAAATTTACAAATCATATTTTTATTTAAAAACCACTTATAAAAATTTTATCTACATACAATCTGAGTTTTCTAGAAAAAATGTGTTTTGAAGGAATAGAACTTTATGATTCTAGAACTAAACATCATTTTCTAAAGATTCACATCTAAATTTTCATTCATGTTTTTTCATTATATGATACACAAATGATGGATATATTTTATATATGATATATTTCTTGATCTATTTTATTTGATAAGATATTATGTAACTTGATGTTTATTTCATAAATAAAGAAACTACAAATATAAATTTTATAATTTCTCTTACGATGATTATTTTCTATTCTTTAGTACCAAAATCATTAGATAATAAAGTAGTTATGAAGGATATTATATCAGTAATGTGGTATTTTTTGGGATTTTCATTTTTAAAAAATGTTTGGATGTGATATCTATATCCCTATATACATAAGTTGAAGAATATGAATTATTTAGGCTAAATCAAAAGTTTTATTTCTTGTGTTTTTTTTCTTGAGATTTCTGTGTAAGAAATTTCTCCAAATATATTTATATAAGTGTATTTTAGTCATCTAATTAAATGTATCAATGCAATTAATTTCACATCATATGTTATATTGAGAGGTGTATTGGAAATTTTGGGAAGACAATATTTGGGTTTATGTAATCTTTTTTTATAAACCTTAAATTATTTCTGGTCTCTAATATAAGGGATCCAAAAAAATTTAGAGAAATTTAGTGATCGTAACTATGTCTTCTAAAATTATGAAAATAATAATGTTTTTGTGATGTAGAAATAAAAAAAATAATTTTTTTTAATATAATAAAGATATAGTGTTCAGAGCGACGAGAAAATGAATCGTGAGTGATGAAGAGAGTATAAAGTTAAAGCCCAATGATTATTATTCATATCTTATATATCTTGTATAATTAGTGAGATCATTTGAGATTGGGAATCAGTTCTGAAATTGATCTAAATTATGGGATTTACTGTTATTGAATATCTTATATGGTTCAATGAGGGATATATATATATATACTATTTATGAGGAATCCATTCCCTCAAAAATATCAATTTCATAAAAATTATGTATCATATATTAAAGAAGTGTGAAATTATATTGCCCATAGTGACCCTGGATAAGAATATTGTTACTGTATACCAATACTATAAGAAGGTAATAATTATTTCTTATAATGAACATTCCATGGTCGGGGAGAATAAACAACAGTATCAAGGTGTAGGTTTCCTGAGAAGGGGCTGAAGCAAGTAAAAAATCTCATGCTCGTTGTTTCTTTATTTTTATTCATACATGAGTGAGGTTAAGACCCTATTCATGATTTAATATAACATTAACTGGTAACAAGGGTTCATTAAATCAAGATAATAAATTTTAAAAACTGGTCTCCATTGATGTTTTGTCCCCTTCTTAGTGGAGTTACTCGATCATAGACACCTAAATTTGTACAATAATAAATTTCCGTATGTTTTATTCATTTATTTTCCAATAGTGTTAAATATTAATTGTTTAAATAGAAATGGTGGGCCAATATCTGATGAAAAAATTATCACAATTGGAAGAAATGAATATAGTCATATCTTATATCCCATAGATTGTAGGTCAGAGATGTTATTTTCATTGGTTTTAAAACCGTTGAAGAAGATACACCAATAAATCTCCTAGAAAAAAATAAATTATAGATAATTATGGAAATGAACAAAATTCTATTATTATATATTTATCATAAAAGGACAATAAAAATTGTATTTCAGTTTAAACAACAAAAAATATTTCGTATAATGTAGAATGTAACTATGAAGGAAATGTTAAATTATGGGAGGATCTGTTACCAATGTATAAAAGAAAATTTTTAGACTTAATTATGAACATGTAATAGAATTTTGATTACTTTTTTAATAGAAGTAAATTATGTGGTAAATAATATTTGAGTATTTGGAGAAAAACATGAAGAATATACTATTTTTGATAAGCTTATTTGAAAATTTTTATATAGGTTTCATAACAATATTATTGCATATAGAAAGTGGAAATATACCAATAATAATGAAAAAGATAAAAGTCAAAAGGGATTTTTGAGCCTTGAGAATATTGAAAGGTAAATAATTGAATAAAAAAAATTTCTTATTTTTTTGAAAATGAAGACGATGAGATGGCCTTCAAATAATCATATATATTATCTCTAAATGATTCAGGAAAGGAAAATTAAAATTTAATCAAACTGATGTTCTTAGATGGTATAGGTATAATGGAATTGGGTACTTATCCATAAACAACCATAATAACAAGATAACTGATTCTGAAGTACATGAGGATGAGAGTATAAAAAAAGATAAATAAAAGTTCGAAATTGTAATCAAAATATTTTAAAATAAATAAAATAATATCTATACATAATAAAACAACCCTAATAGGAGAATAATAATAATAATCAAAATTGTAATCTTATAATGAATCTAAAAATGCTTCTTTTAATAAATTCACTACTTTCATGGATCATGTTGAAAAAGGCCCAAAAAATTATTGTATTTGTAAATATGGATCAAATATAATTGATATTGAAATAATTTAAATGATTTTATTAAATATTTTCATGGGAAGTGTAAAATTCTCATGAAAAGAAAAAAAATTCTTAAATAAAATTGGATGTAGAGTGATAAAAAGAAAGGCCTTGAAATGAATGAAGCATATCTTGTTGATGAGATTAAAAAATTCAGGTTAAATGCAGTTGAACTGGAGAAGATGGTAAAATATCTTGAAGAAAAATTCTCCCTGATAGATGAATAATTTTCTCAGACACTAACCATGTGTCTTGAAGATGATAATGAACATAGTTTTTTAATAGAGAACATCAAAATCAATACTGAAGTTAATAATAAATCAAATAATTAAACAAAGAAAACTTTTAAAAACGTTCAAGTTTATTTTTAAATGAAAATTATTTTTATTATTATATTATCACTAATAATTTAGGATATATACCAAAATACTCTCAAGAGTAAACCCATAGAAGATAAGAGATACTTTCAATCACTTTAGTAGAAGTAATGAGGTTCTCTATAAGATATTATTCTACAAAATATAATAAAATATAGGAAGAAAATATATAGTAAGGATGAATCATAGGATAAAATTATAGGTGTATTTTTTATTAACAAAAAATATTAAGGTTTCAAGGGAACTACTTGTGCCATGTAATGTTTGGGAATAAATCCTACACATGATGGTACAATATTCCATTATTCATGATGAGACAGGAAGCCAGGGGATGCTATCCAGATTATAGGAAGCCATATTTTTAATGATGATTCATGGAAAATTATATTTTTTTGTGTATATAGACTCAAATAATATTTTATTGTCCTATTGATGATTGTGGGTGGTGTGGGAAATAGGTATAATGTGCAGAAAAATATATGGTTCAACATCCTGAACTGGGTGCCACACACCAGTGCCTTGGGCCGATCGGTTATATAACATCAAGTGTTCCTCCCCATACTCCAGAGGCTACTGACTAGTAGTGGGGGTCTAATATCGATCATGGGGAGACTATTCCTCTTTTATAATAGAAGAACAACATCAGAAATAAATAATAAAAAAATAAAATGACAAAACCATAATGAAACCCAAACAGTATCAATTTAGGACCAAAATGGAAAAAATCATATGTAAAAATATACAGAAGATATTTCATGGAAAATAACTCTCATGTGTCAATATGAAATACCCATGATAAATTAAAACACTAAAAATTCCTAGTTATGCCCCAAATCATGTCTAGTTCCCTCATCTATCCTCTATATCAACTCAACCATCTAATATATTGCCTTTCCCAATATCTTTTCCTTGAAACATGATGTCTATTTAGGTACTGATCATGCATCCCATATTGGGTGTGATTACTACTACGTAGGTCCCCATCAACAGTATCTAAAACAATATTCAATCAATAATAGTGTATGTTGTTATATATAGAATAATATATATGTAAAAATGTAAACAATTTGTATATATTCAATTATTCCTTATTTGACCACATAAACCCCCATGTTCCCAAGGTCACCTAAACTCTCAATACCATCTTCCTCCCATTCCAGATTCAGAACGATATCACATATTAAATTAAGAAATCATTATAACACATGTTATTTCATTATCCATTTCATTTCAATTTATAACACATACAATTATAACAATAGGAAAATGCCAACAGGTTTGGCATATATCTCTATGAATATTACTTCATGTGTGTTTGAAGAAGTAGTATATGACCCAAAAATCATTTATGAATCAGTCACACAAGTGGTATTTTGAAGTAGAAGTTGATGTCCAACACCCATTTATCATTATGGGACTTTGATGCTGCTGACCATGTCCCACACATGTAAATCACAAAATCAAATGTACCACATATTCACATGTATCATAATATCACATGTACCAAAATATCACATATATCACAACATTTCATTAATTAAATAACTAATTAACAAATCCCATTCAAGAACTGCATATGGTGGATATGTGATCAGGCATCAGATGCCTTTTTCACCATAATGGGAAATTAGTCTTATGTAGGCCCCATTAGTATCTCCCTTCATTAGAAACATTCAATTATGAGTTTTTAATTGCCTAACCACCATCATCTTATAACTTTTTAATTTACTTATTAATTAATCCAATTCAACAACCGCATAATCACAACACTTCATTAATTAATTCACCAATTAATTAATCCAATTCAACAATTGTACAATCACAACATAAAATTAATTAATTCACAAATTAATTAATCTATTTAAAAAATTGCACAATCACAAAAAATAACTTAATTAATCACAAATTATTTATTCAAATTAAAAAAAATATATAATCAAAAAAATCCCTATTAATTAATTTCCCAATTAACTAATCTATTAAATAATTTCATAATCATAACAATATATATTAACTAATTCCAAAATTAAATAATTTATTCTTATAATTCTAATTGTACCAAATTTAACCAAATTTATAATTCTATGGAAATTACATTAAATCAATTCCATGATTCTATAATTTAATTAATCAATTAATTTACTAAATTCATGATTCGATTTCAAATCATTTAAATGTATATTTCAAAACACATACACTCAATTGGAATTCCAGACCATGGATGTTGAATTTATAACTCATATATCATGATCATTTAAAAAAAATTCCAACAAAAATACCTCAGTTAAGTAGAAGAATCAAGAACAATATGAAGAACAAGGTCAAGATCCTAAAATCTCAATCAGAGATAAAATAAATCAAGATCATCTAAAACATGATCTAGATCCAGAAAATATATTTGGAAACATCAATTAAAATCATGAGAGATGAAAGAGCTATAAATGGGATGAAAATCAGGAAGAGATTCTCATACCATGAAAGGTTCATATCTTCAATCCTGACATTGAAAAACAAGCAACAAAGCTGAAGAATCTTATGATTCCATCCGAGAATATCTAAAAATTTGCGGAATAGTTTATGGTCAAGTTTTTACTTCTTAAGGTGATTGGGGAGGGTTGGGATTTTAAAAATCAATTTATAGAACAATAAAATCACACACATGATTTCTTAAGCAGGGGCCCCCGATTTTCTAAACCATGAGCAGGATCTATGCAACTCTTCTAGAGGGAATAATTCCTATAATTATAGAACTTGGTTTGAAAACCTGTCAACTAATCATGAAATCCCTCTCTATATCAGGAAGGATTGTTTACTAAGTAATGGTGCATATTTTGGGAAAACCATGCACCAACCATTCACAACACAAATCCCTCAAAATACATCAAATTTTTACCCAACTGCACCCAAGATAAAAACCAAACAAAAAAGTACTCCATACAATGAAAAATAGTTCTAATAAACATTATCGATGCATTTCTATAAAAGGATGTAATCATACTACCCCCAACATATACATCTCGTCCAGGATATGTACTCCCCATCCTCTCTAAGATTCTATGACAAAAAGATCAGGCCACTAAGCCTGTATATATGATTTTATCTCCCATGTTTCCTTTTGAACATGACAATATTTCAATGAAACATAATCTTTTGGCACATTATTTCCCTAAAACACTTTCTCAGTATAATCCAACATACATATCAAAGGATCATAAAATGATACATCAGTCTCAAGCTCAATATCATCAACTTTGACAACATTTAAAGGGTCGGGGTGATAACATCGAAGTTATAACACAAGAAAAAAGTCATGCATATCATTATAGCTTTATGGAAGAGCCAATCAGCATGACCCTTGCCAAATTCTATCCACAACCTCAAATGATCCATAAATCCTAGGTGCTAATATTCCTTATCTCCATACTCTATGGTGACCAAATCTAGGTGACGCCTGATGGAATACATGATCACCCTCTACCAAATATAGGGATTGTTGACATCTATCTTCGTATGAATTATATATATTCTAAGCCATAGACAAAAACATCTAAAAAGAAAATATCATGCATTGACATCTCTTGTACAAGACTTGGTCCCAATATCATAGACTCATCATCCTCCATCCAGTATATAGGTGATCTTCATGTCCTACCATAAAGAGCCTCATACGGTTCGATCTATATAGTTTCACGATAACTATTGTTATAGGATAACTACACCAAAGCTATGTGATTCTCTGAAGTACCACCAATGTCTAGGAAACATGCTCATAGAATATAATCCAGAACTAATGTAGTAAATTCAAACAGTCAATCTGTCTGTGGTTAGAAATTTGTTCTCAGTAAAACCTGCATACCAAGCACCTACTAAAAGCACAGCCAGAGGCATGAAGTAAAATTTGAGTAATGGATTGAAACAATATTCCATATCACATGATGAAAATGGACTATCTCTTGAATGTACAATTCTCCCAAATTCTCCAATAAAAATGTCTCTTGTATTGGTAACAGATGTGTTACCTTTGACAAATGGTGTATAATCAAAAAAATTTATCATTTTTATGAGGGATCCTAGGGAGATCCACCATAAAATCCATAGTAATATCATCCCACTTCCATTATATAAAAATTAATGGATGTAGTAAAAAACCATGACATTGATGCTCAACTTAACTTTTTGAAAAGTGTAGCTTCATGTCACATACCCTACTATCTCTTTTTTCATTCATGGCCACCAAAACTATAATTTTTGGTCAAAGTAAATTTTTTAACACATGGATGCAGCACCAACTTAAGGGGATAAATTTCTAACCCCATCTCTAACTGCATAATCATTATAACAATTACAGGATTCTTAACTAAGATAATCACATCCTAAACTATTGTCCAACCAGAAGGTGTTTCTCAACCTTCAAGGATTTCCCTCAATGAAAAACATTATAGATCCTCATACTGACAATCCATGTTTTGTAAAAAATATATACAATTCAATGAAATTGATACAATATTACACTACTCTTGGATCTATTGAACCACAACATGTAAATTAGTTAGTAATTTCTATAACTTCAACTCATAAATTGACTCATGAGATTCCTATGTTTGAGTTTTCATTCTTAAAATGTCATGAAAACTATTTCCTTTTCTGAGCATATATGATAGATCAAAATAAAATGACAAAATATAATCAACCTACCTTTATTGATGAAGATTCAAATATCACTGAGAACATATATAATTTATGCTCTTATGATCGGTGTACATTGTTAAATTTTCTCCCAACAGATAATTATGCCAGTACTTTAAGGGACAAACAACTGCTTCCAACATGAGTTCATGCATAGGGTAGTTTTGTTCATGTGGCCTCAAATACTAATACCCATATGAAATAACTCTATATCCCCAAATCAAAACTGCTCCATGATCGATCCCAATAGAATCAAAATAAATTTTATACTTTTCAACTGAATTAGGATGGATCATGATTGGTTCCATTATCATGCACTTCGTCAACTACTATAAATCATCCTCACCTGATTCTGTCCAATCAAATATTATCTCCTTCTCAGTTAATCCGGTAAAATGTTCTTACAAAGGGTAAAAGTCCTGGATAAACCTATAGTAGTATCATTCTAATCAAATAAATATATAGATATCAATAAATGTTCTTTGGTTGCTCCCAAAAAACAACTACGTGTACCATCTTGAGGTCCATTAACACACCTTCCTATGAGATGATATGACCAATGATGTGTACCTGATTAGTCCATAATTGACACTTATATATAATGCAATATAATAAATACTCTATCAGTGTTATCAAGATGATGTCAAGATGATGGGAATGATCACCATGTGTCTTTGATTACATCAAGATGTTATCTACAAAAAACAAAAACAACTGATATAAATATGGATGGATGATTTTGTTAATCAAGGCCATAAAAACTTCTATTATGTTCTTCAGGACAAAAGGATTCATATAGAACTCATATATTCCAAACCTACCTTTGGAAGTTGTATATGGTATATAAAAAGGATGAAATATCAACTAATGATACCATAGTATCATGTCAATATTATCAAAAAAATCACCCCTAAACTGTTAAAATATATCATCAATACACGGTAAAGGATACTGATTCTTCACAACCATTTAGTTCAATATTCATGAATAAACACATATGTCCGAATTCCCCTAATACTTTTTAGAAAAAAAAGAGAACCCCAAGGTGACATACTTGAACAGATAAGCTCACATCTATAACATCTTCTAGTTGATTCTTGATCTCTTGAAGCTCTGTTGGTTCCAATCTACATCATTTAATTGAAATTGGATGAATCCTTGGAAGGAACTCAATTATTAATTCCAAATCTCTCTTTGGTGGATACCCTAATAATTCTTTTGAAATAACATAATAAATATACTCAAGTATGGGTGCATGTACATCCTACCTCACACACAAGTTATCCAAACAAGGATTAGCAACCTGGTTGGTGATCTCCATTAGTGGTTGTAATAGGCCTGCATGGTCTACCTAGATATCCCACTCCTCACGATGGATGTAATTTTCACCCTTAGAAGACATAATGCTTACTCTCCTATGGTAAAAACCTACGGGGATTCAAAATGTTACCAACTAGTCCATTCCCAAAAGTTTTTCGAAGACTAACAAATCTAGAATGTAATGATCCTGCAGAAAAATATACTCGCCATCCTCAAGAGAACACACATTGCACAAACAAATGTCTCTAGACAATACTATAAAAGGGGTATCTATCATCATGACCCAACTAAAGAACTCCACCCGCGGTCTCAAATCATTCAAATGTTGTGTATGTATAAATGAATGAGAGGCACCAGTATCAAATAATGAACTAGAAAGCATAAAAGACACAAAAATAGTACCTCTTACTATCAACATTCTATCCTAACTATCCAAATTTTTTGGATGCCCTACATGAAAATTTCAATCCCATATTCCCTAAGATGCAGTCTGAGTCTCCTATGCTACACCAATCTATTAATACGAGTGCTCTTTCCTATATCACTAAGTCCAATTCCTCTATTAACATAGCAAACAAAACTAAAACTGCCATACTGAAATAGTGTATTGGATCCCCTTCATATACTATGGTTCTGTATAGATACTCCATAGTTATATATTTGTCATGGTTTTCAACATAAACTCTATATATTACCCATTCTACCATAGGATCGGTACTGTACTAGTGGTCGGGGGAAGTTTCTAGGAATTTGTTCTGACCTACCACACTTGTGACATATCACTTTAGCAAGGTCTTGTGTAACAGATCCTTCCTCTTAGACAATTTTATTTAAACTTCTCTACTCAACACTGTCATAACAATAATTCCTTGTCACAAAAGTCATACCTTGTTACCTTGCAACAAAAGCCACCTATCCGCCACTGGAAGCCTCCCTTATGTTCCCCTTAAATATGAGTGCATGATCCAATACATATAAAACATTCTTCAGCCTAATGATATTCACTGAGGAATTAATTCCACATGTAATACTGTCCAAAAAAAACTTGTCTATAGTATCATCATATCATTACAATACTGGAAAAAGGTTCTGAAAATCCATGAAACTTCCAACATAGCCCATAATGAACATAATCCCCTAACTCAACCATTTAAACTCAACTTCTCACTCTTACCTTTGTGTCTTAGGATAAAGGTTATCTAAGAACATCTCCTGAATTTCTTTCCACTCCATAGTCTCCTACTATCCATCCCAATTCTACATATCCCTAAATTTTATCACTAATCCAAGTAACTTATAAGCGTCCACCAAGCCCTTTTTAGCAGGATTCTCTATATTTTCATGTGAAGTCCTAATGGAATCAATCCAGAACTAAACTGCCTCAGGTCCACCCTCTATAGTGAATATATAAGGTTGACGTTACTGAAACTCCCTCCTCAGGCTAGGTATACTCTTCACACCCCATTATGTGTCTCTCTCCATAATCCTCATTAAGCAAGAAAATTTCTCATAGAACTACTCCTTGGCTCCTTCACCTGACTCTATATATTCCATAGGTTCTGGTATTAGAGGATCAATTCTAACCATATCCTCTTTTTATCCTCTCAACAAGCATCATTGTAGAGGAATGTCTCTAAAATTTGAAACACATGTCTCAGTACACAGAAAAAATCCTTAACAATTTTAACAAGAGGGATACATAATCCATATCAAGTCAATCCCCCAAACTCTGCCACACGGTCCAAACCAGTGGGTTCTAACTAACCATAATCATCCTACATCTAGGAAATGGTTATCAAAGGTTAATGTAATTATCATTATTCATCTCTCTTTTAACACCCTTTTTACACATTTTTCAAAAAAATTAGTTTTCAATTTCATTTTTGGAACCACATTATTTAAATTTAAAAAGAAAAGACAAAAATTCATGTTCTAAATCTAACCCAACATTTTATTTTCTATTCATTAATTAAATTATGCATGCCCAAAAATAATTCAGAGAGTCTATAATGATGAATTCATACCCAAATCTCATTTCATAACATGCCA
Organism: Viscum album; assembly: GCA_963277665.1. Lineage (NCBI taxonomy): Eukaryota > Viridiplantae > Streptophyta > Magnoliopsida > Santalales > Viscaceae > Viscum > Viscum album. Next base: position 1,433,016,443 of record OY728131.1, on the reverse strand, counting down.
TGAGTCAAATATCATAAAACCTCAGAAACAATAATTTCATCACACAATAAGTGTGTCATGTGATGTGAAATAACATCAAATATAACAAAAGAAATCTATAACAATAATCCCACCTAGGGTACATGGCTATAACCAACATATATAGGATTGATACTCCCCTGTACGATCTCATAACTGAGGATTGAATCAACCGATTCTACTTTCTACCATTCCCAAATACTGAAAAAAAGGAATTTAAAAGAAACATTATCTAATACCAATTCTCAACATACTGACCTAGGTGGAACACACCATTTCTACAAGCTATTATATTAAATGAACCCCAGAGTAACTCCCCGTATGCTAGAGGATACCAACTAGAAGTGAGAATCTAATATCGATCATTGGGAGACTATAACATCTTTATCAATGTAATTCAATGGGATTAATAAATAAAAATAATAAAATGATATAAACCTAATGAAACTCAACAAGTATCCCATGATGACCAAAATAAAAAATACAATATACATAACAAAACATTAGATATATTATTCTAAATACTTTTCAAGTGTCAATATGAAAAACTTGTGATAAATAATGAAAACTACAATAAATAGGCAGGTCCTAAATCAAATCAAGTTGCATCATCCATGATATATCCCACTTATCCATCAAATATTTGGTCATTTCCCTTATTCTGTCCTCCAAACATGACATCTTTTTAGGTACCGATCTGGAATCCTAATTAGGGTGTGAGTACAAAACAGTAGTCCAAAACTAACAACATCTACAACTATATACATTGATAATTGTGTATAATGTTTTATAAAAAATGAGATACTGTTATAATGTAAATGGTTTACATAATTTCAATTAATATTTATTTTACCACATAAACACCCAGGTACTTGAGGACACCCAAACTCTCAATCCATTCTTCATCTCAGGTAATATTTTAAACCATATAACAAATTTAATGGAAAAATCATTATAAGACATGGGATTTCATTATCCATTTCACTTAAATTTATAATATAACAAATTGGAATCATATACCACTGACAAAATTTTGGATATAGATCCCCATGGCCAGGATCTTGTTAGTATTAGATGAAGTAGTCTGTGACCTGTTACTCATTTTTCAATCAATCAAACAAATGGGAATTAGAATCACTTATTCATGTTCCAGACACACTTTTTACAATGGGATTTTGATTCATTATATCATGTCCCACAATCCTTTATCAGTACAAGATTTTGATGTAGGAAACTATGTCCCACACATATATATCACAAAATCGCATTTATCAAAATTTCAAATGTATTAAAATATCACATGTACCACAATATCACATGTATCACAACCTTGCATAAAATAACTCACAAATTATTTAATCGAATTCAAAACCCACATTATTCCACAATCATAACATTCCATTAATTAATTCACAACTTAATTAATTTAATTAAAAAAATTTCAATCACAACATTCCATTAATTAATTCACCAACTAATTAATCCAATTAATCAATTGGAATATCACAAAATTCAATTAATTATTTCACTAACTAATTAATACAATTCCACAATTTCATAATCACAATAATATACATTAATTAATTAACTCATTAATTAATATATTCAATGATTTCATAATAACAACAATATCCATTAATTAATTCCCAAATTAATTAATCTTTTATACCAATTCAAATTATCTCAAATTTAACCCAATTCCAAATTCTATTAATATTACATTAAATATATTCCATGATTCCATAAATTAATTAATTAATTAATTTACTCAATTACATATTCAATTAACTAACTTGACAATTGAAATTTTATGACCCAAAATTGAAATTGGAATTCAACATTAGGGGAATTACATTTTGGCCACCTACATCATGATTGTTGAGAAATGCTACCTAACATACAACACTATTTAAGCAGAATGATCAAGAACATGATGAGGAAGAAGATCTAGAACCAAGAACATGATCTTTAATTAATGATATTTGGATCCATCAAAAGTAGATCTAGATAAAAAACTCTCAGCGGAAAATCCCTTCAAATTTTGACATAATAATGAGAGAGTAATGAGAATCCAATTAGGATGAGATTTTTTTATTTGGAGAGGTGAGAATCTTCAATCCAAACATTGAATCATTAATAAAAGTGGTTAGGATCCCTAAAGATCCATCAAAGAACCTTAAAAATGAATGTAATTGGTTTGTGTCAGGTTGGGTCGAATTAGGGTGATGTCTGGGGGTTTCATTATTTTTATAATGAATTTTTTGAAGAATGAAAATTGTGTGCATGGTTTTACGGGAAGGGGCGCAGAGTTTTCCAAACTATACGTCTAATTCATGATCTTATTTGGGGGGGGGGTGAATAGTTTCTCTTATGAGGGTGCATTTTTTGAGAATCCCTATGACATATACTTAATCCCTCCTTGTCTAGTTGTTCACTGTTTAATTGGGTATGGAACACTATTGGGGAAAACCATGCGCCAACCGTGTACAACCCAAAATTGAAAAAAATCAAAATTTCACCCAAATTCAACTAAGATAAGACCCAAAAAATAGAATAAATACAATGGATATTTTTACATGTAATCATTCTTGACACACCGCCTAAAAACTTCAGGATCATATATATTCCATGCATATATTGACAAAAACATATGATGAGAAATGTAAGGGTATTAAATAAACTAAGGAAGTGATGAAATAACATTAAGATATTGCATTAAAAAAAATATTATTAAAACAAGATCATGGATTTATGATTTTGGGTGATCCTTTATCATGGCTAGTGTAACAACTTTTTATTTTAAAATAACACTCTGTTTAATAGCATATACAACATGTAATAACAAACATAGACAAGCATTGATATATAGTAATTAAAATGGTTTAGTTATAACCTATATGATAAATTATTGGGTACGAATAAGATTAAAGAATTATGAAATATATTAAAATTTCATACTCAATAAAAATATATTGATTAATTATTATAAATTAATCACTCAATTTTTTTAATGTCATTTTATTCATCAAAATTTTGTTTTGTTCAATGTTATTTTTATTTTTTAGTAAGATTATATTAAAATTAATTTATGAAACATTTAGAAATTTTCTTTTATAATGGGAAAATATTTTTGGAATTCAGAATATCAAAATTATTTTTTGTGAAATTTGGAGATTTTTCCAAAATGATTGTCTTTTTAGTGAATAATAAAAGTACAGTTTTTTGTATGTTTTTGTAAAAATCACATTTATTTTCAGTTAAATTTCCATTTATACTCGTAATTTTATATTTAATTAACATGTGTATCATTTATTTATCAATAATATTATTAATTACACAGGAAAATACATTATTCATGATTTTCACATAATACTATTTTTTGTCTATAAAAATTCATTTTTCATAAAAGAATTCATTATGTTTTATGAATTTATTTTAAAATTTAATTTCATTAAATTATTGGAATATAAAATAATGAGATTTTATGCAATAATTTATTCATTTTGCCACATTTATTATGTTATAATTTTTTGAGATTTTTCTGTGCAAGTTTATTTCTGGTGAATAGTAAAAAATACAGTTTTTATGAAATAAGAAAACTTTTATGTTATCTATATATGATAAAATGTTTTAAAAAATTAATTAATGTAATAGAAAAAAAATTATGATAATATACGAAAAATATAATACATAAATATTTAAAAATATATGAATTATAATTTGTGTCATGATAAAAATGAAAATCATTTTCAATGCCAAAATAGTGCATGTACATCATGAGAAAAGTGAAATTTAGTATCTAAAATAAACTATTTGAGGATAATGAAGTAAATTATCAGATTAGTTAATAAAGATCAAGTATTATTGATTATATTTATTGATATATATGAATTTTGAGGTTATATTACATGTGTATTACCCAAATTGTTTCGTAATTCTCGTGCAAGGCTTAGTATGTCAAAATAACAAATTAAATATGGATCCATGAAATAAATGAGGCAAAATATCAAAATTTTATGAATATAAATGTTAATATAAAACTTAATTGATTTATAATTATTATTTTAATTTAATTTCAATTTTTAATAAATATAGAATTTCCTTAAATTATTACATAACATCAACATAATATTTGTACAAATAATATGAAAATAAAATTAATGAATTTAAAAAATTTAAATGTAATAATATGATGAAGAATTTTTGGATTCAAAATTGTTTTAGACATATATTAAATATTATTGTTTTGTTAAAGGATTTTATTCGAATTCTGTAATTTTATTGGCGTCTTTAATGTAAAATTAAATGAATTGTGTAAAATTTAAAATAATGATTTTTCATGTCAATAATATTTTATTTTATTATTTGAAAATCATATAAATATTCAATGAGGATAATTTGTATAATATATAGTTGAAAATATCCCCTTATGAAAATTTATGCTCCAATTTTTACCGTATAAGAAATGTTTTTATGTGCCGAAGCCTAAATTTATTATTTAATGAAATGGCCTCTTTAATGTGGGTAGAGGGAGACCGATTACATAGCCCGAAGGCCCAAAGCCATGTGGCCTAAATACAAGGCTTGAAAGCCCATTTTTTGGCCCAAAATACCCCTCGGTGAACAGTACTACTATAGTACCGCGCTGTTACATTACCTGATACAGTACCGTTGCCACTACAGTACCCTGCAATAGTGCCTCCACCGCTACAGTGCCACCACTGCTACAGTTCTGCCACTGCTACAGTACCCTCCTACATTACTACTACAGTACTCGGAAATTCATCCATGCCCGGATTTTATCCCGAGTCTTTTGGATGCCAAGCAACAGCTTGTACCGTTTGGGTACAAGATCGTTCTCACCTTATAATTAACATTATATCTCATTATAATTTAAATTGTTGTTAGCAATGTTATGGTAAAAAATTCATAAGGAAGGGGTTAAAAAAGATAACTTTTAAAATTACCAAAAACATTTATATATGTAATTTTATGATTAAATTATTAACTTATTTCATTTTTCATTTAATAACAATCCATTTTGAGTTATTTTTCCTGATAATAACTAATTATATTTTAATATTTTAAGATAGTCCAAGAGGGCATGTTCCTGTCAATTATAAAAGGGCACCCCTTATCCCTTTTATTTAGAATTAATTTTGAATTATAGATAGGAAAAACCCAAACCAATTTCCTTCACATATTATATATCCATTGATTATAGGTTTGGGTATTCTTAAAAAATAAATCCAAGGGTCTTTAATATGGGATCTAAAGGAGGCTAATCGAAGGGGAGGTAGTCATCTTACCCATCCACTTTAAATTTATTTAGTCATATAAGTACTATTAATATATGGTAATTGTAACACCCCAATTAAATAAAAAATATGAAATTTTCACATTTATCCATATTTATGAATAAAATATTAATGTAACTTTAAAGGGGACTCTATGCTCGATGGCGTACCCATACGCAACAATGAGTTTCATGGGAATCTTACGTTGCACTCTAATAATAAAATAATATTATTATAATTGGTAGTTAATGCATTGTCGTTGTAATGGTGGGAATGAAAAGAACTAACTACAAAATGATTATATATGTTTGTCAAATTATTTTACTTGTTATAATAAATGTTAGAGAATTAAAAATGCGAATGAATCCAATTTTAAGCATAAATATTCTAATATTCTTTAAAAGGTCGATTAATAGCCTTTTGATGACGAGCCTCTTTTAAATGCACTTTTTGAAAATTTTATTTGTAATATTTGACAAAATAAAATTCTTCTTTAGAATCGGGACATCCAAATTTACTTTGTGTAAATTTTTGGTATTTTTCCGATAAAGTTCATTTTTTAATGATTAGTAAAAAATGTTGAATTTTAATTCAAAACCTCTTTTTAATCTAATTTATTTTTATGATTATATTATCTTTTGAATTGGTTTTAAATTGAAATTAAAATTTATTTTTACCATTTAATCAAATAGTGGTCGTTTGAATTATGTTCATCTTGAAATTGGACTTAAACTAGTGTCAATCTTTTGATATTTATTGTTTCATAAAACCCGCTATTTTCTTTGACAGCGGGAATTAATTATTAAATTAATTAATGAAGCTTATATGTTTTGAATTTTTTAAAATAGACATCATTTTTTAATTCGGAATATCAAATACAGCTTTGGGTGAATTTTTGGTATTTTTCTGGAAAACTTCAATTTTTGATGAATAGTGAAACCACTAAGTGGTACTTAAAAAACTGATTTTTCATTTAAATGAAATTTTACCACCTCTGTGCTTTGAAGTTAAAAAATCCGACATACATGGTTGTCATTAATAAGTAAAATGTGGTTCAATGGGATTAAAATACTTTTTTTATTAAATAGTAACTTTTAAGTTTTAATCACGATTAGAGGTAATTAGTGTAGTTTAAGATAAAAATAACGTTTTAATAATATGAAATGACCTAGACACATGTCCTACCCTCATTAGATGAGTCATGGCCGACCAATACAATCTGTGGGTCAACTTGGGGTCCCCATGGAGCCACTTTGGTTGGAAAATGACATAAATACCTTTTTATTTAAAGTTAAAATTAAAATGTCACAAACATGTGTTGTTTTACTAAAACAATTTTTGGATGGGGTTATACAAGTCATATTTTCGACTATAAATATTCATTAGAAAGATAAAGATATTTTCTAGATCATGATATTTGTTTTATAGTTTTTATATATTAAGTAAATTAATTTATTTATGACACCGCGATGATGCAGTGATTACCTCATAAATGAATGATTAAAATAAAATAAGAAGATAGGGTGAAATATAAGTCTTACACTTGCCACAAACCAATTTTATGGGTGGATTTAGAAACCTTATCACCTTATCCTAGAAATATATCCTTTTGGGACCTTTTAAATCCGAAAATCATTTTATAATAAAGTAACATTTTATAACTTTCCAAGAGTTCCCCTCCTCTCCTCTTATAAAGGCCCCCACCTCTACCACCTTACACACACCTCTCAAGCCTTTGGCTCGGCCAACCCCTACCCATTTCATCTCTACACATACCTCTATTCATCATTGAAGCCTCACTTTTGGCAGAATCCACTCCAAGGAAGCCTTTGAGCTCAAATCAATGAGAGTTATCCGACTTAAAGGTAATGTCTTCCCTTGTGTTCTTTTGTTTTATTTTGCTTCGCCAAACCCCTAAAATATTTTTATTAATTTTTTTTAACAACACCAGTATCTTAAATATACCAGGATGTTTTTATATGAAGTATTTCAGCTACAATGTTACACACCTCCGTCTAATGGTTAATGAACATACAGTTTCTGTGGATGACGAATTACTACCTCACAAAATGATGATTGTTCAATATTTTTTTAACACCTTCAAAGGTGGCCATTAAGATGCAAATATATTTATGTATGATATATAATATGTTTATGGTTTCTTTAAGCTTCTGTATTTTTCACTTATGGAATACCATTATGCTTTCCTTTATGGGTAAACGTGATATCTTCATTTTAGGAAGTGAGAACTATCGCCCCCTCAAAGTGATTTGATTCGTTGATGCCATATGTGGGAAATATAAAGGATGGAATTAATGGTATTACATATTATATCCTACTGTAATTATAATATACCTTTATTTAATTATTATTTCATTCCATTCAATACAAAAAAAAAGAAATGAAGGTAGCGTTCATGCGTACGTATGGCTTACCGTCTCCCTAAACGGTACATTACATTTCTTATCTCCAAATGTTATATACTATTATAAGTACATATATATAATGGATATACATGTAATATATTACATATAAATGATGGATATCATTCTGGAATTATTATATACATAACTCTCATTTTGTTATAATTCCATTAATATGACAAAAAATGAAAGTAGCGTTCATGCGTACCGTCTCCATGAGAGGTTCTTTTAGTTTTTTAATCTCCAAATGCTATGGAATAGTATAAAATGAATATATACTGGCAATATATGATATTTAATACATAAATACTATTATTTATATGATTTTACTATAATTACATGGAAAATTCTTTTCCAACAAGTTCATTTTTTACTCATGTACCGAACATCAACAAAAACGTCTGATATGATCTCACATTATTAACCAATTATTATAACATTATAATATGTGATATGAACTGAATAATAGTCTTTAAATGAGGTCATTATAAAATTATAAATTGACCAAATTTTATTATTCAAGGGATTAAAGAACGATCGAGTCATGTTGGACAAGAGGTAAGGGATCCTACCCCTCTCTTTCTTTTTAAGTACACTCTTTTATGTCATTACTTTTAAGCTCATCTTTATTATGATTGGGATGTTATTTTATAGTACTCCTAATGTAATTTTTAAGTTCATATTATTAGACACCCTATTCTATATCATAAATCCATTTTTGGAAGTTTTAAGTGGCGCCTTTAGACTGCCGAGTTTTCATAAGGGATTTTTCATCTCACTTTTTTTCCCGTGACATTTATGCTACGTTTGCCACCATTTCCTTTGAGAGGTGTATGTAATGACCATTATTATACAATTTTTTCAGTATAATTTCATTTATGGGTATTTAAATATTCATTTTATGACCCTTCTTCCATGGGGTGTACGTTTCGAAAGTTACCCAACTCGGTAAGGGGACCTTTCACCCTCCTCTTTTTAAAAGACTTCTTCTATTATGTCTTTTAATTCATATAATATTTTGTTGGGATATGTTATTCAGTATCCTTATTTATTTAAATTTTATGTCCAAGTGATGAGATACCATGTTCTCTCTCATCAACTCATTTTATGAATTTTCATGTGAAGTCGTTAGGCTGTCGAAATTTTACAAGGGAACTTCTTAACCGAATTTCGATTTCTTTGGGTTCAACATGTAGTTATTGAATATGTAATCCTTTGAATATGTGTGAATGACCCTTGATTTTTTAACAATTAATATCCACTTATATTTTGTGTATTTATATTTTTCAAACATAACTAGGAAATTGATTTATCCTTAACTTAAGGATACCTTCTCTATAAGGGATTTCATCTCATTTTACATTTCTACTGAGTCTTCATTGTTGTTATGCACCAATTAACTATATTATGGTTTATATACTATCCTATGGAATATTATATCATTAATCTCTTTATTCTAAAGTTATTATAATGTTCTGATTAATTTTTATTCCTCAATTATTGTTTTCAAGTGTCTCTCATTTTGTTAAAAACCCTTTAACTAAAAAATCGTTTTAAATGTTTTAATGATTTATTCTTATAAATATTTCTCATTAATATCCATGTTTTCAAAATGGTTTTAAGGATTTATTTATATGGATATTAATGGTTTAAAATTCTAATATCTTCAAAGTGGTATGGGACACTTTGATTCAAAAATCTCTTTATTAAATGATTTAAATGGTTTTGTAAATGGTTTTTAGAATGGATTCATGATTTCAATATCTTAAAATATTATATTGTTGTTGGAATGTGGGAATGTTATATTTCCTTTATGCTTAAGTTATGTGTTATGGTTATGTTATGGTTCTTGGGAATTTTTTATGAAGATGGGTGGTTCCGTGATAAACTAAGGGTGGGTGAGCCCGATATAGCTCTCCAGTGCATTGGGTAACGTGAAGGGGTTAAATGTTATGGTTTCTCCGAAGCGATTTAGGGAATATACTGTGATGGGTATTCCACACGTAACCAAGAGGGTTACTCCCTATGTAAGAATGTTATGAATGCCTCAAGTTACCTTTATTCCTTATGATTTCAATGATTTATTCATGATTTGAGGAGGTATTTTAAAATGATTATGTTTTAAGAGTAAAGTCTGATTTCATACATGGACTAATGTTTTCTTTTAAGACTTTTATATCCATTACTGAGCTTTTTATGCTCATCCCAAGTTTTTGAAATGTTTTTCACAGGTCAAGGGAAAGGGGCATGATATGATGATAGTGTCAAGGAAGTGTCAAGAAAGAATCCATGTTTTATTTTAAATATGTTTCCATTTATGGGAAAAAACGAATTATATCTTTTATGTTACCACTTTTTTTAAATGTGAAATGTAATTCATGATTTATGATCTAATTCTCTAAAACACAAAACCTGAAAAGATCCTCAATGTGAATTATTCATTTAATTCAATATTATGTAAGGTTTAAGGACGGGGCCTTATAGTTGGTATCAGAGGTAGGTTTAGATAAATTTAGATGCTAGGGTATTCTCTAGGTATAAGTGAAATTACCATAATGGTTAGGATTTCAGAAAGAGTACTAGTTTTAGATAAAGTTAATGAGTAAGTATATATTAGTGTTTATCTTCCTCATTAGTACATGATGGTTTTGTTGATATACTCACACCGACATTTCTGTTTTTAGTGAATGGATGGATCTAGCATGCACCAAAGTGACAATAGGTTTGAAGGAAACTGTGGTGCTTCTCTGATTAAGAGACTGGATGAAATGGGGGATTCAATGAGCAAACTCATGGTTGTTCTAAACCAACTATCAAGGAGTCATGATCATTCACATGTACCTTGGTATGTTCTATAATGGATCATGTACGAGATGACCAATCGATGTGAATGTTCAGGTAATAATTATAAAGGTAACCATTAGGGTATATATGATCCTTACTTTTGAGGTAATTATGGGTTGTTATATATTATGATGGAAAATGAAAGGCATGAGATAAACATGATGTTAAAATATGTTCTGATTATTTTTGAAGCTTTTATCTCATTTTGGAGAATGTTTTAATAATTATATAGTTTTTTGAAAAAGGACAACACACAGACCATGTGACAACCCGTCGCATCAGACAAAGCTGCGGGAATCAAAGCCACAACCAAAGTGCGACTGGAATTTATCGACTACCACTGGAATACGTGAAGTCCCTGGTTAGTTTGACTAATTATTTTTAGTTAGATAATTTTTGGAATCACGATTATGTTTATTTTTCGTTATATATGGAAATGATTAACCTATCATGGAGGGTATTTTATTAGGTTAATTACTTTTCAGTACGAGAATTTAAGAGAAACTAATGATATTTGGAGATAAATGTTAATTTTGTACCTTGGAAGACTTTGTGATTAAATCCTTCAAATATTTTTGTTTCAATCTTAGTTAGGTTTACATTGATTATCTTTATGGATAGATGTTTATTGAATGGACTTTGTTGAACTTTGGGTATTGTTTGACAAATTTTGGAGATTAAGAATATATTTATTTTTTATAATGAATTATCCTTTTTGGGTATTATCTGATCTCATACTAACCTTTTTGGTTTTAGTTTTGGTTAAGTTATAAATACATGGGAATTATATAGTTCTAATTTGGGGAATAGGTGATTCTCTAGAAGTTGATTATAGCTCTCTTAATGTGAACATGTCATTCTGAATACTCGTCTTTTAGAGAAAATATGAGTTCCTGTAAGAAATCTAGTAAAAGTTGAATGTTAACATGACAGGTAAGTATGTTTCCTTAATGTCAAAAATAAATTCCTCAATGAAGAGTAACTTAAAACAAAAATATTGTCTGTTAACTATTCCTACTGGGGAATTGAATATTGTTTAACCCATCACAAGTTTGTGATTTTCTTATGGTTAACATTCTCCTAGACATGTTAACTATCACTCTCCATCAGAACATGAACCATTGTTTTTTTCCTCCATGTCCATATTTTCAAACATGGAATCCTAGTATGGGTTAACTTAGGTGACCTTTTTTACTTCTCTTTTTTTATTTTAAATTGATTTTTTTACTGACTCTTGTTCCGATGTGGGATTTTCAATGATGTTTCCAAGCCCAACTTTAAAATTGCGAGGACGCAATTCCCAAAAGGGGGAAGGATGTAACACCCTAGGTAAATAAAGAATATGAAATTTTCACATTTATCAATATTTGTGAATAAAATATTAATGTAACTTTAAAGGGGAAGCTATGCTCGATGGCGTACCCAATACACAACAACGAGTTTCTTTGGAATCTTACGTTGCACTCTAATAATAAAATAATATTATTTTAAATGGTAGTTAATGCCTAGCCGTTATAATTGCGGGAATGAACAGAACTAACTAAAAAATGATTATATATGTATATCAAATGTTTTTACTTTTTACAATAAATTTTAGAGGATTAAAAATGTGAATGAATCCAATTTTAAGCGTAAATATTCTAATATTCTTTAAAAGGTCGATTAACCGCCTTTTGATGACGAACCTCTTTTAAATCCACTTTTTGAAAATTTTATGTGTTATATTTCACAAAATAAAATTCTTCTTTATAATCGGGACATCAAAATTTACTTTCTGTAAATTTTTGGTATTTTTCCGATAAAGTTCATTTTTTAATGAATAGTGAAAAATGTTGTATTTTAATTCAAAACCTCTTTTTAATCTAATTTATTTATATGAATATATTATATTTTGAATTTGTTTTAAATTTAAATTATAATATATTTTTTACATTTAATCCAATAGTGGTTGTTGGAATTAATTTCATCTGAAATTGGACTTAAACTAGTGTCAATCTTTTAATACTTATTGTTTCATAAAAACACGCTATTTGCTCTGACAACAAAAATTAATTATTAAATTAATTAAATGTAAATTATATGTTTTGAATTTTTTTAAATAGACATCATTTTTGAATTCGGAATATCAAATATATCTTAGGGTGAATTTTTGGTATTTTTCTGGAAAACATCAATTTTTGATGAATAGTGAAACAACTAAGTGGTACTTAAAAAACTAATTTTTCGTTTAAATGAAATTTTACCACCTTTATGTTTTGAAGTTCAAAAATCCGACATAAATGTTTGTAATTAAGAAGTAAAATGTGGTTCAATGGGATTAAAATAATTTTTTTGGTGAATAGTAACTTTTTAGTTTTAATCACGATTAGAGGTAATTAGTGTAGTTTAAGATAAAAAATGCTTTAATAATATGAAATGACCTAGAGAAATGTCCTATTATAATTGGATGAGTCATGGACGACCATGAAAATCCATGGGTCAACATGGGGACCCCATGGAGCCACATTGGTTGGAAAATGACATAAATACCTTTTTATTTAAAGTTAAAATTAAAATGTCAAAAACATGTGTTGTTTTACAAAAACAATTTTTAGATGGGGTTATACAAGTCATATTTTTTACTATAAATATTCATTAGAAATATAAAAAGATTTCCTACATCATTATATTTGTTTTATAATTTTTAGATATTAAATAAATTAATTTATTTATGACACCGTAATGATTCAGTGATTATCTCATAAATGAATGATTTAAATAAAATAAAAATATAGGGTGAAATATAAGTCTTAAACTCGTCAAAAACCTATTGGATGGGTGGATTTAGAAACATTATCACCTTACCCTAAAAATTTATCGTATTGGGATCTTTTAAATCCGAAAATCATTTTATTATATAGTAATATTTTATAACTTTCCCAGAGTGTCCCTCCTCTCCTCTTATAAAAGGCTACCACCTATACCACATTACACACACCTCTCAAGCCTTTTTCTCAGCCAAAACCTGTCCATTTAATCTCTACACATACCTCTCTTCATCATTGAAGCCTCAATTTGGTAATAATCCTTTCCAAGGAAGCCTTTGAGATCAAATAGAAGAGAGTTACCCAACTTAAAGGTAATGTCTTTCCATGTGTTCTTTTGTTTTATTTTGCTTCTCCAATCCCCTAAAATCTTTTTATTACTCTATATTGTAACAACAACAGTATCTTAAATATACTAGGATGTTGTTATAATAAGTATTTGAGCTTCACTTTCACACACCTTCATCTAATGGTTAAAGAACATACAGTTTTTGTGGATGGAAAATTACTGCCTCACGAAACGATGATTGTTAAATATTATTTTAAAACCTTAAAAGGTGTCCATTAAGATGCCAATATATTTATATATGATATATAATATGTTTATGTTTTCCTTAAGCTTCTGTATTTTTCATTTATAGAATACCTTTATGGTTTCCATTATGGGTAAACATGATATCTTCATTTTAGGAAGTGCGGACTACCGCCCCCTCAAAGTGATTTGATTCGTTAATGCCATATGTGGGATGTATAAATGATGGAATTAACAGTATTACATATTATATCCTACTTGAATTATAATATCCCTTTATATAATTATTATTCCATTCCATTGAATACAAAAAATAGAAACGAAAGTAGCGTTCATGCGTACGTACGGCTTACCGTCTCCATGAATGGTACATTTCTTTTCTTTTCTCCAAATGTTATGTGCTATTATAAGTACATATATATAATGGATATACATGTAATATCTAAAATCTAAATTATTGGTATAATTCTGGAATTATTATATATATATCTCTAATTTTTTTTAATTCCATTAATATGACAAAAAATGAAAGTATCGTTCATGCGTACGTACGACCTACCGTCTCTATGAAGGGTGCTTTTAGTTTTTTTTATCTAAAAATGCTATGGAATAGTATAAAATGAATATATTATATAAATATATATGATATTTGAAACATAAATACTATTCTGGATATTATTTACCTATAACTACATTGAAGATTCTTTTCCAACAAGTTCAATTTTTACTCACGTACCAAACATCGACAAAAACGTCTGATATGAACTCACATTATTAACCAATTGTTATAAAATTATAATCTGTGATATGAACTGAATAATTGTATTTAAATGAGGTCCTTATGAAATTATAAATTGAACAAATTTTATTATTCAGGAGATTAAAGAACGATCGAGTCATGCCGGACACGAGGTAAGGGATCTTACCCCTCTCATTCTTTTTAAGTACACTCTTTTATGTCATTCCTTTTAAGCTCATCTTTATTATGATTGGGATGTTATTTTATATTACTCCTACTGTAATTTTTATTTTCATATTTTGATAGACCCTATTTTATCTCATCAATGCATTTTTGGAAGTTTTAAGTGGCGCTTTTTGGCTGTCGAGTTTTCGTAAGGGATTTTTCATCTCACTTTTATTCCCAAGACATTTATGCTACGTTTGCCACCACTTCCTTTGGGTGGTGTATGTAATGCCCATTATTATACAATTTGTGTAGTATTTTTTTATTTAAGGGTATTTACATCTTCATTTTATGGCCCTTTTTCCATGGTTTGTATGCTTCGAAAGTTACCCATCTCGGTATGGGGACCTTTCACCCTCCTCTTTTTATAATACTTCTTCTGTTATGTCTTTTAATTCACATAATATTATGTTGGGATATGTTCTTATGTATCCTTATTTATGTAAATTTTATGTCCAAGTGATGAGATAACATTTTTTCTCTCATCAAATCATTTTTTTAATTTTCAAGTGACGCCGTTAGGCTGTCAAAATTTTACAAGGGAACTTCTTAACACAATTACGATTTCGTTGGGTTCAACATGTAGTTATTGAATATGTCATCCTTTGAATATGTTTGAATGACCATTGATGGTTTTAAAATTAATATCCACTTATATTGGGTATATTTATATTTTTCACACATAAATATGAGATTGATTTATCCTTAACATAAGGATACCTTCTTTATAAGGTATTTCATCTCATTTTACATTTCTATTGAGACTTCATTGTTGTTATGCACCAATTAACTATTTTATGGCTTATATACTATCCTTTGGAATATTATATCATGAATCCCTTTATTCTCAAGATATTATAATGTTCTGATTAAATGTTATTCCTCAATTATTGTATTCAAGTGTCTCTCATTTTGTTAAAAACCTTTTAACTAAATATCGTTTTAAATGATTTAATGATTTATTCTTATAGATATTTCTCATTAATATCCATGTTTTCAAAAAGGTTTTTAGGATTTATTTATATGGATATTAATTTTTTAAAATGTTAAAAGCTTCAAAGTGGAATGGGAGACTTTGATTCCAAAGTCTCTTTATTAAATGTTTTAAATGGTTTTGGAAATTGTTTTTAGAATGGATTCATTATTTCAATATCTTAAAATCTTATATTGTTGTTGCAATGTGGTAATGTTAACTTTCCTTTATGCTTATGTTATGTGTTATGATTGTGTTATGGTTCTTGGGAATTTTTTATGAAGATGGGTGGTTCCGTGATAAACTAAGGGTGGGTGGGCCCGATATAGCTCTCCAATGCATTGGGTAACGCGAAGGGGTTAAAGGTTAAGGTTTCAAAGGAAGGGATTTAGGGAATATAATGTCATGGGTATTCCAAATGTAACCAAGAGGGTTACTCCCTACGTAACAATGTTATGAATGCCCCAAGTTACCTTTATGCCTTATGATTTCTATGATTTATTCATTATATGATGATGTATGTTAAAATTCTTTTGTTTTATGAGTAAAGTATGATTTCATACATGGGATAATGTTTTCATTTCATACTTTTATATCCCTTACTGAGATTTTTATGATCATCACAAGTTTTTGAAATGTATTTCACAAGTCAAGGGAAAAGTGAATGATATGATGATAGTGTCAAGGAAGTGTCAAGAAAGAATCCATGTTTTATTTTAAATATGTTTCCATTGATGGGAAAAAACGAATTCTATCTTTTATGTAACCACATTGTTTAAATGTGGAATGTAATTAATTATTTTGATCTAATTCTCTGAAACTCTAAACCTGAAAAGATCCTCAATGTGAATTATTCATTTAATTCAATATTATGTTAGGTTTAAGGCCATGGCCTTATAGTAATAATAATAAAATAACAAATTTAATATAATAAATATAATTAAATGTTATTATAATCAGGAAAACAACTCTATCTTCCTTTTATTCCATCCAATGGAATGAGAAATTATATCTAATGTGTACCTTTGGACTGTTACATCCACATAGCAATACAATTAATTTTTCATCACAAAAAATTATGGATTTTTTTATTATGGGTTGAATTTTTATATATTTTATTTATGAAATAATTATAATTATTTAATTATAATATGAAATCTACCTTTAAGTATTCCATTCATTGGAAAAAGATAACGTCGGCCATGCGTACTTTTGAACTACCATTTCAACAAAGTGATATGATTCATTTTTCATTTTATTTTGAACTAAGAGGTAATAAATATTTATTTAATGAATATATATGATATATATGATACTATAATTAATCTATAAATTATAATTATTATTTACCTTTTTTTGTTTCATCAGTAAAAAAATGGAAATTGTGTTCATGCGTACATATGACCTACCGTCTCCCTGATTGATGTAATTCATTTTTATATCTCAACCATTTATAAATAACTATATAAATATATATAATGAATATTTATTTTATTTATATCATGATTAATATTCTTCATTTAATGTATCCATGATTAGTGTTCATGGACCAAAACTTCTAAACTGAAACACAGATGAAAAAAGAAGCAGTTATCGCCCAAAATAGCGATTTTGATGAAAAATTATTAACAAACGGGTGATAAGATATCATAATTAAATTATAAATTTTATGATATATATTATTATAGTTTTGTAATATATTTTTAATAATTATATATTTATTATATAGATGTTCTTAATGCATATGAACAAAGATAATACTTGAGGGAAGGATTTTATGTTACACTCTCATTATTTATCAGGGTACATTATGATTTAATTTACATTGAAATAATTATATGATAATTATCTAATAAATACCATTAATTTTATAATAATATTTTTATTTATAAGATTACATTTTTTCATTTCATTTTCATCTCTTAATGAACTCAAGTGTCAAATATAATTTTTTAAAGGAAAACGACTTTATTATTCTCTTTTATCTAAAAACAATTTTCTTCCAAATCCATGTTTTCTAAAAATGTTTTCTATAATTTTTTAGTTATTATATAATATTTTCTTAAATTAGTTTTACCTGTGTTATTATTTAAAAAATGGTTAAAATGAATCTTCTTTGAAGTTTCTACGACAAAAAACTTTTCTAATTTTTATCAAAATTTGAATGAAATATCTGTATTAACATATATGAAATAAAACAATTTTCACATCATCATAAACTATAAATTCATTGAAAATTTATTTAAATGATTCCAAGGTTATATACAAATAAAATATTTTCCTGAATATTTTTATAATTTTTAAATTTAAATGATGTTATTTCATAATAAAAGGGTACATTCCTCGAGAAATATTCCAACTATCATTTTAAATAATTTGACCTATGATGACATCTGTTTATGTTAACTATGAAATTATATGGATATGATACAATGATACCATATTCACTATTTTTCTTCATGGTCTATGATTCTGATAATGAGATATTTACAAAACCCACTTATTTTGAATGTGTTATGCTATGATGATATAATGAATGCTTTATGATCACGTAAGGTTTTTATAAGTGAATTATGATTTTTTGATGGTTGGGTCTATTATATCCCTCCAATGGTTTAGTTATAGTGATATTAGTATCACATGATATGATAATGATAATTATGTAAATGCTTTTAGATAGATTTGTTCACATATTAATCTGTGTGTATGATTGCTTCTAGATATTCCCACAAGAATAATCCTAGAAATGATTATGAATATATTTGTTCACATATTATTGTGTGAGTGTGATTTCTTCTTGATATTACCATATGAATAAGTGTGTACATATTTGAGATTTTTTTTCACATTTTAATATTTTATTCTGGTCACATTATTTCTATACTCACAAGATTAAGCAAGAACATTATTGGGTTTACATATGTATACAAGATTTTGATTGTTTACTCTTTTAATACTACATGAATATTCTATAAATCTAGAAAGATGATTGATTCATTTACACTATTATTGTTATAACTTATTGAAATGAATTTATTTTAGATTGTATAATCTATTTTTTCTGGGTAAAAGTATTTTACATTGAAAACATGCACTTGACTATGTTATCATACCGCTATGGTAATCTTATCCTTTAATGATTGATAAATACAATGTTTAACCTTAATGAACATATGATCTCACCCTTTATTATGTTTTCCTTCCCTATATTATGAAGAATGTTTTTATGTCCGGTATTTATATGAATATTAATATGTGGGAAGATCTTTATGTGAGATTTTTATGATCCTTATTGAAACTAAAATCTTGTGTATTTAGTCTCCAAAGACACTAAACCTTAAGTGTCTATAAGCATATATTTTTAAAATTTATTGAATATTTATCTCTATAAGGGAATATCCATGTATGAGTTGTTTGGGTCACATTAGTTGGTAAACAAATAAATTATTAGTTGATCATTAGAGAATAAGATTTTATAATTTTGTAGAAACCATAGGATAAGTCTAAGTATAGGATAATATTGTACAATTTTAGTAATGAATAGATTGTTTGGTTTTCCATGAAATACATCCTTTTCTGGAAACTATAATTGGATGTGGTTCTGCAACAGATTCATTTAGGGGCTATAACCTTAAAAAAATATTTTAGAGTATTTCTGATACATCATTCTAATGCAAGGTGAACATTCCCTTACTACACACCTTATTTGAAACAACTTAAAGATATGCATGGGTTAATTCAAATTTTAATTAAAAATAATTATGAGGGATTTGATTAGATGAATATCACATAATACATTGGTAAAAATTAAGGTATAACAGTTTTAAAATAATTTTTAATGATTTAGATATCATATAAAAGATTGTTCATGATAATGTGGTTTCCCATTATTATTATTATTTCTCAAATTATACTTCAAACATGTATGAAATGGTTGGAAAAATAAAGAATCATGTTAACATTGAATGTTTAAGGACCTGACCCCAGTTGCTCGGAGCCGGTGCCTTATTTGATTTCATTGGAATACATATAAGGAATATGAATCCTAAAAGACCAAGTAGTTTAGTTTTATTGGAAACAAGTTACATACAAATGTTTAACATTACAACATGAAGGGAAACAAAACACAATTTTAGTCCACTAGAAACATCACGTCTCCTAGATTATGCTTGCAAGTCATTCATAAATTACATCTTCAGGTCC
Organism: Viscum album; assembly: GCA_963277665.1. Classification (NCBI taxonomy): domain Eukaryota; kingdom Viridiplantae; phylum Streptophyta; class Magnoliopsida; order Santalales; family Viscaceae; genus Viscum; species Viscum album. The sequence goes on along the minus strand of OY728131.1, from coordinate 1,432,996,385 downwards.
TGATAAAATGAAACATAAGAAAGGGGTGGGCTGAAACGCTCAGTAAGAGTAAGCAATACAACAGAAGATAACATAAACCTTAGACATGGTGAATAATTGAAAACACATGACTTTAATAATAAACTTGAAACATATTATGGCTGGAATATGTGCTAAATAAATAATTCCATAATTAAACATAATCATGGATATTCTACTAGTCAAATAACCACATGAAATTCAAATAATAGCATCATAATGAGGGAAGTGAATATCCCAGACATCATAACCATACCGTCCAAGCCTCATGCTAGGACCATAAAATAGTGATTTTTTCAAGGCCTCATGCCAAGACAATAGTTTGTCTCATGAGACCTACCGATGAATCGAGGGGCTATAGTGGGCCCCATCCGTTAAATAATAATTCCAATTCTCTACTCATATGGGCGGGGATCAACATAAACAACATATACATTCATATTGAATTTATCATATAAAATGTAACTAACTTTCACTAATTATTGAACCTAAACACTTACCATTCTGAATAATATGATGGTTGGTTTTTGGATAGATCATCCACAATAAAGTTAATCATAAAACATTAAATCAAATATGGTATATGACTTCATAAATTATTAATCCCAATAATACCATAGAATCATCAAAATTGTTGAATTAGATGAAAACACTCTTATAAAATCATTAAGCAATTCTAGAGATTAATACTATTTTATTTTGAAAAAAGAGTTCTTTTGAAAAAATCGTTTTATAATAGCATAAGTGAATTAAGATAGTATTTTCATACTAAAATTTTTATTTTTAGAAAGATAATGGTTTCCAAAAACAGATTATATAGTGCCTTTGTAAATAGAAATGAATTCGAGAAATTCCCTTGAATCGGGCTTGTATTTTGGAAACAGTTATGAAAGTTCCTTTTAAAATGTGTAACTATCCATAATATAAGAAAGGTTTCTGGTTTTTAAACATATATATGATACTAAAACAGAATATATTATGATTATATAAAAATACATAAGAATTTCATTGATGTAATTAGACAACAAAAAGTATCCCGAATGAAAATGGATGTTTGGGTGGAAAAACCCTTACCTTAACTCCAAACGTGTTCCGCTCTTGTACATAAACACCTGGAATATGAAATTATACATGTTAATAACTTATTTTAGAAACTATTAGACATGTATTTAGTTTACCATAATTATGATTAGTTCATTTATGTATTTATTGATATGTTATTGTATTGAATTTCGTCATTCTAGAGTGTTCGTTTCCTTTATTTTCATATGTGGTTCACTTGTTTTAAAGTAATGAATTTCATGTGGAATGGTTATAAATCTCCAAAATTGAAATTAAACATTATTTATGAACATAAATAATTTATATTTGTTATTTATTTCATTTGGTTACATGGAATGGGGATGAATCATTAGATGAAAACCACTTCGATTATTTGGCGTTATTTGGATTATTATGAACTAGTTTTGTCATATAACTTATTTATATGTACAAATTATGGTTCCTAAATATTTATTAAGTTATAATATATATATATATATATATTATATTCTGGTTAAACAATAAATATGGTTTCATGACCAGTAATTAAGAATAAATTACAGAATGAAACATCGTCGTCCACGAAGGCTATAAATTGGAACCTCAGGGATGTAGATTTATTTTATAAAAATAAAAGGGATGGTGTAAAAATATTTATGATGGTTCATCCATTAACATGATATATTTACATTTATAGATGTTACTAGAGTTATCATGGTCATTTGTATAGAGGAGGTGAGGAGAGAAAAATAATAGAGATGATCTTGAAAATAAGAGAAAAGGTGAGAGGTCCCTTATGAAAATTCGGCAACCTAACAGTGTCGCTTAATATTTCATAAAATGAAATGATGAGATAAAAACGGTACCTCATCATATTGAAATAAAATTTACAGTAATAAGAATACATAAAATCAAACCCCAACATATTATAATGGAAATTCAAAGAGATAACATAAAAGAAGTGTCGACTTAAAGAAGAGAATGAAGGATTCCATTACCTTGTAGAATAACTCCTAGATCTTCATGGTTGGAACCTTGGGGGATTAAGGAATCCTTGGGAGGACTCATAGAGAGGTAAAACCACCAGATCTTATAGGATGAGAGATTTGGAACGAATTAAAATGAGTGGATGAGTGGGTATTTATAGAAAAAGAGGGGTAATTTTTAATAATTTCATAGGACACCTCATTAGTGGTTTTTTCCAAACCATGGGTGGTAGGAAGTTCTCAAATGAAGATCAGTATCAAGGGCCTTCTGAGCACTTTTCTAGAATCTTGACGTAAATCATAGATCATGATCAGAAAAAATCGATAGGGGTACTCCATTAAGCCTCACAACTTCATTAATATATAGTCTCACTAGATGTTCAAGTTGTAGATCTTCTCTTATAGCAAGAAAATGTGCTGACATGGTAAGACAATAACTAATGACCCATATTGCATCGTTCCTTCTAGGAGTCATTCGTGGTCCCATGACAAAGTCTATAATGATATTATCTCATTTACACTCTAGTGTGTGAAGAGGTTGCAATACTCCTCCAGGTTGCTTCCTTCCAGCTTTCACTTGTTTACAATCCATACATCTTGACACAAAATCAAAAATCTCCCTCTTCATGTTGTCCCACCAAAATTGTTCCTTCAAATCTCTATAGGTCTTAGTGCTACCGGGGTGTATTGAGAAACTGGAACCATAAGCATCATCCAAAAATTCTTTTTTTAGATCAGGTATATCAGGAACACACAGTCTCTTCCCAAAATTCAAAATCTTATCTTCATATACAAATTCACTCAATCTCCCATTATTCACAACATTAATCTTCTTTTGAAACTCCTCATCATCAACCGGAGAACATTTTATCCTTTCTAGTAAAGATTATTTGGAAACCATTTGAAAAGCCATTGATGTTTCACCTTCCATTGTTATTCCCATATCTATCTTTACTAGATCCATGCAAATAAGATCCCTTTCATCCCTCATCTTGTTCAAAACTCCAAGATCCTTTCTGCTCAAAGCATCATCCACCTTATTTTCCTTCCTCGGGTGGTAGTGTGTCATGCAATCATAATCCTTGAGTAGTTTAAGCCATCTATATTGCCTCATGTTGAGTTCTTTCTGTGAAAAAATATACTTCAAACTTTTGGGATCAATATAAATCTCACATTTTCACCATAGAGATAATGTCTCCATATCTTCAAAGCAATGATTAATACAGCTAAATCAAGATCATGAGTAAGATAGTTTTGCTAGTGAATTTTTACCAATCGTGATTCATAAGCAGTAACCCTATCATTTTGCATAAGGACACAACCAAGTCCTTTCTTTAAAGCATCACTATAAATAAAAATCCTGTCATTCCCCAATGGTAGAGTCAATATAGGAGAATTGACTAATCTTCTCTTTATTTCTTCGAAACATTATTCAAAATATTTTGTCCAAAAAAATTTAACCCCTTTATGTGTGAGACTCATTAGTGGGTTAGCCAGTCAGGAAAAATTCTGAAGGAAACACCAGTAATAACCTGATAAGCCAATAAAACTACAAACCTCAGTTATGTTTGTTGGCGTGGGCCAATCCTGGATTGCCTTTTTCTTTGCAAGATCAACTAGGATTCCATCCTTAGAGAAAATATGGCCAATAAAATAAATCTTTTGAAGCCAGAAGTCACACTTGCTAATCTTCCCATATAATTCATGTCTTCTATGAGTCTTAAGGATAATGCACAAGTGATTTTCATGATATTTGTGGCTTTTGAAGTATACCAAGATATCATCAATAAATACCACTAAAAAATCATTGATATATTCCTTGAAAACTCTTTTCATTAGATCCATGAAGACAGAAGGTGCATTAGTCAATCCAAAAGGCATTACTGTAAACTCATAATGCCCGTTCCTGGTTCAAAATGCTATTTTCAGAATGTGTTCCTTATTCACACTCAACTGATGATATCCAGATCGAAGTTCAATCTTTGAAAATTATTTATCTCCATGAAGTTGGTCAAATAAATCATCAATGTGAGGTAGGGGTAACTTTTTCTTTATTGTTATGGCATTGATCTCCCAGTAGTCAGTACATAACCTCACAGATCCATATTTCATATTAACAAAAAGGACAGGGGATCCCCATGGAGAAAAACTTGGGAGAATAAATTCCTTATTACTCAATTCCTCTAGTTGTTTCTTTAGATCTGCAAATTCCACAGTGTCCATTCTATAAGGGGTCATTGATATGGGCCTTGAACCAGGAATTAAATCAATGGAAAACTCAATTTCTCATTTTGGAGGATGTCCGTGTAAATCTTCTGGAAACATATCAACATATTCTCTCACAATAGGTACATCCTCTATTTGAACATTCATTTCCTCACCCAAAATTATTTCATTCTATTCCTCTCTAATAATTGAATTTATTTGAGCTATTGGGGGTGGATCTAGATAAGAATCAGGTGGTGACAATTTTTTTCTAAAGATAAGGTCTTCTTTATCATCGTCATCAAAAATCATATCCTCCATATTATTACAATAAAATTTTCCATCATGGTCTGAAAGACAATCCATACCATGGATTATATCAAATTCAATCATGGGTATGACAATGAGATAAGTAGATAATGAACATTTGTATGCCCTAATGGGAACTAATTGACAAAACTTTGTAGTAATGGTACTTCCCTTAAGAGTTTTAACTAACAACTCCCTTGTTAAATCAAATTGGAAATATCTAATTTTCACAGAAAACAGGGAAGATATGAAAAAATGTGGTGATCCAGAATCAAATAAAGAATTGGCTAAGCTAGAAGAAAAAATTATAGTACCTTCCACCACGTCATTAAGAACTTCAACCTCTGCAGATTTGATTGCATAATCTTGTCCTTCATCCCTTGTCCTTCTATGTTTCATATCTCCTTGACGTTTCAGAAAATCCTTTTCATATTTTCCCATTTTCTGAAAACTATAGCATTGAACATCCTTGGATTCCTTCTTCCCTTTGCAATCACCGGAAAGATGGCCTTTCTGACCACATTTGTAGCATACTCCTTTTCCTTTTAAGAATTAACCAGATTGTTTCTTTCCACAATTGTCACATGGTGGAAATTCAACTCTTACCTTCTTCACCGTTTCTTTATTTGATTTCCCAGGTTTTTTAGCAGCCCCCTTCTTTTCTTTCTTTCCCTTAATTTCATAAGACATAGAGAATTATTTTTCTATCTTGATGGAACATGAAACTATATCCTCATATCATGACAAACATTGGGAGACAAGTGACCTCCAGAGGAATGTCTTTAACCCATCACTAAATTGATAAATTTTTCTCTTTGGATTTCGTATGTAGTCTACAACATGTTTTGCTAATCTTGTGAAGTTAGCATTGTACCTTACAACATTATCATCTTCCTTCTACATCAGATTCAAGAATTGTCTCTCTATATCTTCTCGCTGCTACGAAGGGAAATATTTTTCTATGATGATTTCTTTAAAATACCTCCATTCCATCTCTTATACCTCTTCCTCCTCCTTTGTTTTTTGGATTAAGGACCACCACTGATCTGCATCTCCCGATAGATGATAGACTGCCATGACATGCTTCTCTATTTAATTACATCCCAAAGTGAGAAATATCTTCTCAAGGGAACATATCCACGTCTCGGCTACAAATGGGTTTGTAATCCCATTGAATGATAGAGAATGTTGTCGCATAAATCAATCTATCATGGCTTCTCCTCATGGTGGATCTGGATGCTCCATACAGGTAAGGCTATTATTCATAACCTGGTTAAGTTGTACCAGTATGGTTATGAGATGCTCAACACCAATCACAACACCAAATCAAACATCATTATCTTATGTCGGAGGGAAATCCTTAAAGTGACACGTGCGTTTGGGAGATTTCCATTATCTCCAATAGGCACCATATCTAGATAATGGCATACACTAGATTATGTTATGAATCATAATGTATAATCTTAACATAAAAAATACTTTGAAAAAATTGAGATCCTACTAATGGATAATCCCATAATAAAAAATGTGGTTTAATTGAGAAATATTTAACATTTCAATCCTTCATAATGGCTTCTAATGAAAATTTAAATTATCTTAAGAATACCCCCCAAGAGTTCAATAACCAATAGTGCATCACGACCCGTTTTCGTGCACCAGTTCTCGTTCGAGTCTAGCTCAAATCGGTGTTTTCAAGATTTACCCCTAGATACATATGTGCCAGAGCCGCCTCTACCTTCTCGTATCCAAAGAGGGATGTATTGCTTGAAAGATCCACATAATCTATTCCTTACCAAAATACCAGGATGTTATAGTAATTATATCCTCAACGACTAACTTATGGACTCTTCCCTAATTCTATGTTTTCTAAATCAAGTTTCAAATTAGTCTACTAAACTTACTCTGATACCAACTCTAAGGACCCAACCACAGTTTCCCAGAGCCAGTGCCTTATTTGATTTTGTTGGCATACATACAAGGAATACGAATCCTTAAAGGCCGAGTAGTTTAGTATTATTGGTTACAAGTTACATACATAAGTTTAACATTACAACATGAAGGGAAACAAAACACTATTTTAGTCCACTAGAATCATCACGTCTCCTAGATTATATTTTCATGTCATTCATAAATTACATCGTCATGTCCTGAGAAAATTAAACATATGGAAGGGGTGAGCTTAAACGCTCAGTAAGAGTATGAAATACAGCGGAAGATAATATAAACATTATACTTGGTGAATAATTGAAAACACATTCCTTTAATAATATACATGAAACATATTATGGCAGGAATATGAGAAAAATAAATAATTTCATAATTAAACATAATCATGGGTATTCTACTAGTCTAATAACCACATGAAATTCAAATACTAGCATCATAATGCAGGAAGTGCATATGCCAGACATCATAACCATACCGTCCAAGCCTTGTGTTAGGACCACAAAATAATCATTTTGTCAAGGCTTTGTTCCAATACCAGAGTTTTTCTCATTAGACATACCGATGAATATAGGGGCTATAGTGGTCACTACCCATCACATAATATGTCCAATTCAATCCTCATATGAGCAGGGATCATCATAAACAACATATACATTCATATTTAAACTATCATATGAAATGTAACTAACTTTCACCAATTATTGAACATAAACACTAACCATTCAGTATAATATGATGAATGGTCTTAGTGTAATGCCCCGACACCAGTTACCTAGAGTCAGTGCATTATTACATAACATTGGCATGATCACAAGAAGGATCAAATCTCAAAAGACCGATTGGTTTAGTAGCCTTGGAAACACTAGATATATTCATAAGTCTGTCATTACATCATAAAAATGAAAACTACAACAACATCATTTCTTCATATTCCACATTCATATCCCCACATACTATCCCTGCATGTCATTCATAATTTACTTATTCATACCCTAGGAAAAATAAAACATAGAAAAGAGGTGATCTCAAATTCCCAGTAAGGATAACAATATAGCAGAAACTTTCATAAATAAGAATAAACATTTAAGGCAATGTATAACTAAAACAAAAGACTTTTAAACTTGAACTTCAACATAGTATGGAAAACATAAATTGAAATAATTCTATTTACTTATTTACATGGATATTCTACTAATCAAATAATCACATGCAATATCAATAACTACTTTTATAATGATGGAATTCATAATGCCAGACTGTCATAACCACATAGCCAAGGCCTCGTGCCAAGACTACAAATAAGATTTTGCCATGGCCTTGTGCCAAGACACTAGTTTGTCTCATGAGACCTACTGATTCATCGAGGAGAAATAGAGGGCTCCACCCGTCACATATTAAGTCCAATGCATTCCCATATGAAAAGTTTTAGACATAACAATAACATTCGTATTAAAACTAGCATACGAAATGTCAATATTTTCACCATAAACCATGAATGGTAAAAAAATAGCACATCTACAATCAAACATATCACAAAATATTAAATATAATATAGAAGTTTTGTATCATAATAAATCAACTTCAAATAAGCTTAAAATCCATCAATGGATGTTGACATAGATGGAATCAAAACTATTTGATAGAAATATCTCTTTTCTCGAAATCATTGAAAAGTCACACATTTATAAAGGAAGTAATTTAAAAGTGATTTTTGATTCAAAGTGTCCCATACCACTTTGAAACTTTTGAAAAGAAATATCATTTCAAAACCTTCATGTCCATATAAATAAATCCGTAAAATCATTTTGAAAACATGGACATTAAACACAAATATTTAGAAAGATAAATCTTTAAAACATTTAAAATTATGATCTTGATAAAGAGTACCTTTCAAAAATTATTAAAATATTAATTTTGAAATCATTTAAAAGTTACATAATTATAAAATATAACATTTAATTTGAAAATATTCTTATAAGCTTGTAAGGGAAAATTTGACGATTTCATAATGGCGGTAAATACCCGCACCCGCCGTATAAGTTAAAAAACATTCTTACATTAAACTTGTCGAAAGGTAAAAAGTGCCTTGTTTGGAATACAACGGAAAGATTCTTTTAAAAACATATAAGGGTATAAATTAATTTAACCCATATTCTTTGTAAATATTAAAAATGTTTTGAAATAAATTTCGAAGAAACATGGATGAAGATGATAAAGAGATCCCAGTAGATAATTACATATAATCAACCTCGGATAATGAAGAGATTGTGAAATAAACCCTTACCTTGTACTTTTTCTTGGTTGAGGGTAGGTTAACCTCCTGTATAATGGTGAAATAATTGTTATTAAATTATACAAATATGATATCATATATGATTTTGTAATATTTCATTGTTAATAATATCTTAGTATTATCGTCGTTTCGGGTGTTAACTTACTCGTTTTCTTTTATATGTTTTGTTAGGTAAGCCATGTTTGTAGTGGCTAGGTTTTATCTAATTCATATTCATAATGATATCAAGTCCTTAAACATTATCAAATGATAATTATAATTGAATGGATATGATGGAGAATGAATCTCGTCGCGTTCGTGGAGACGGTAGTCCGTACGTACGCACGAGCGACAATATAAATCATTAAAATAATATATAATTGGATAGTATATCATATATACAGAATCATTATCATGTTATATTTATTATTTACATGAGTTACACATCATCATTATACCCATCCAAATAATAATATATTGAATAACAATTACACCATGACGTGGAGACGGTAAGCTGTACGTACGCACATATGGTGACATGTTATTCAAAGGGTGGATAGAATACTGAATATGGTTGTACCATATTTATAATAACATAAAAGTATATATAAGATTCTGGAGATATGATTTTAGAATGTTAATAACAAAGAAAGAAGAAGTGGAAGAAGAAATGAATTTGAAAAAGGGTGGTGAAAACATTACCTCTTCTTCGGGTTCTTCCTTTTGATTTGATCAAAAGGGCTCATTAGAATGGCTTTCTGATCAAACTAAGGCCTCTAGGTTGTAGTGAGGGAAGTTGAGAGAGTATTTGGGCAGAGTTTTTCTGAACCAAAAGGATTTGAAGGTGATAATTAATGGGAAGGGGGAGTGCCCTTTTATAAGAGGGGTGAGGGGAACCTTTGGAAAAGCTAGAAATATTAATTTATAATAAATTCATATTCGGTTTATAATGGCTCCAAAGTTTATTATTCAAAGGTTAAGGTGGGGATAGGTCGAAAACCATTCAACCAATATAATATATACAGGTTTGGGTTACTATATTTACCTTATCTTTTAGTTTTAACTAGTAGTTAATTAGTTTGACATTTACCATGTCACTTTGTATTATTATATTATATAGTTAATAAACTTACTATATACATCCAAGAGACCACCAAGTGGTCCATTAATGATACACCTATCATGATATAAGTCTCTTGGCCTAACCTTATATTTTTAGGAATTTAATATCAATTAATAATATAATATGTTTTTTAAAAACTATTTTTTGTCTATTTTGACACTATTCAATAGTTGATTTTTGTGAAACTCATAACAGAATGATTACTTCGAAAAAAGTCAATTAAATCAATAATAATATTTCATATTATCCTAGAAAATTAGTTTAATTCATTAAAAGTCTCAAATTATATTTATTTTTGTATTTATAATATCAATTATTTTAATTTTTTACTATTATGGTAATTACTGCATCATCATTGTGTCATAAATAAATTAAATTATTTAATGTCTAAAAATTATAAATAAAATATCATTATGTATTTAATCCTATTAGATTTCTAATGAATACTTTCAATCGAATTTATATTATGTATAACCCTATATTAAAAATGTTTTAGTAAATAAACATTGATTTTAACTCTTTTAACTCTTATTTGAATTAAATAATAATAAATGTCCTAATCTAATCCAAGTGGACCTAAATGATAATATTTTGTTACTAAGGTTGTTTTTGGTCGAGATAAACTTGTCCAATAGAATTAGTACACGTGTTAGGGTAATATTAATATCATTTCTACCCTTAATTGCCCTATTTACTTTTTACTGTGGTAAATAAAAGTAAAAAGTTACTATTCACCAAAAATTATTTTCATCTCATTGAACTACATTTTACTTCTTGATATTAACTGTGTCTCTAGGATATTCAAAATTCCATTCACAGAAGTGGTAAAATTATGTTTTATGAAAAATTCAGTTTTTTTAACTACCACTTAGTAGTTTCACTATTCATAAAAAATTGAGGTTTTTCAGAACAATGCCAAAATTTCACCCTAAGCAATAATTGATATTCCGAATTCAAAAATGATGTCTATTTTACAAAATTACAAACATATAAGTTGTATTAATTAATTTTATAATTAATTTCCGCTGTCACAACAAATAGCGTATTTTTAAGAAACAATATATATCAAAAGATTGACAATTATTTAGGTCCAATTTCAAAGTGAAATTAATTATATTGAACACCATTGGATAAAATGGTAAAAATATATTCTAATTATACTTTAAAACCACTCAAATTTATAATTTATTACTATTAATTATTTTGATTAAAAATGTTGTTTTTAATTAAAATTTAGTAATTTTCACTATTCATCAAAATATTAAAGTTATCCAAAAAGTACCAAAATTTCACCCTAGGATAATTTTGATATTCCGAATCCCAAAATGAAGTCCATTTTGAGAGATATAATTTATAAAATTTCAAAAAGTAGGTATTACTATTCATAACAGCTAGTTTGGTAAGTCATGGTGCGCTTTAACTCGGTGTTGCGTGTAGTGCAAGTTATTGAATTATTTTGAAGAAATAACACACTATGAAATCTTGGGGTGTTACATTATCCCCTCCTTCAATGAATTGCATCCTCACAATTTGAAATTGTTCTTCGAAAATAAAAGGTTGAAAATAAAAAATACCTTTGTGGGAAAACCCACATTGGAAATTGGGTTACTAAATTTTAGTCTTAATATGAGGAAAAGAGAAATGAAAGGGTCACCAAAAAATTCTGATCTTGATTAAGAGAACATTGGTGGAAATTAGAGACGTATAATTGGAGGAAAAACATAAATATTTATAGGTAGTGATTGAGGTCATCAATCACAAACAAGTTTAAAATTGAGGTCCTTAAACTCATCAATCTATGATGATTTGAAATACCATCGGTTCAACAAAACATAGGGTATTAGTTTAACACATTTTTGGTTTTAGGATTCCTTAAACAAATTATAAGAATTAATTTCTTCATAGAATAAGAGAATAAGAAAAATATATTATTGACAAATAGAGTTCCATCCTTTAACTAATTTCTACCACAAACTCATCATTCACTCTAAAAGATAATAGAACGAAAAAAATATATTCTATTTATCCTATTCGTATATGGTTAAAAAAACGAATTTATAATTAATCTACCAGATCTTTTAAAAAAACTACATTATTTAATCCCGGACATCATGTGGGTCAGTGGTAAGTGATACACCCTTGTCTCCCTTCGGTTGTGGGTTCATGTCTCGTGGCCTTGCCGGACGCGACGGGTTGCTGCCCGACCTCCGGGTTGTCCTTTTATGGAAATCCAAAATAATCCAAACTAGAACTATCCAAAATACTTTAGCAAAAAATTTATAAGCAAGGTAAACACAATTAAGATCATTTTTTCCACGTAATAACATGTTATCACCTTCATCATGTATTCTTTTAAAACAATGCAACATCCTGAATTACCATAAAACATTATTGATTACATTCATGATCCCTTATTCCTTATAGAATAATAGATATACTCTTTCAGTAAAAAAATGTTGTAAACCCAACAATGATGGAATATACAAATCCTTAATCAGTTTCAAGGTAGTCAGGAATATCAAATATATTTTATCTAAATCAATCATGTATTATTCTAAAATCACTACCTTGGTATCAGAACCATATTTTGGTTTATCTTTCTCTCAACCATATATTTTCCAAAAATTTAACCTGCTATTGAGTCACTTTTCATTGTTCCACACAATCTCATGTACATAATGAAATAGTACAGCAGTACAATCCTTATATACTCCATAATTATTATAACAAGTACTATGTTGATACAACACTAAAATGACATAATCAACATAAGAACTCTAATCAATCCTCTTCATCTGTGGTAGAATCATAACTTGATTATTATCCAATAGCATCATTTGCGGCATAGTCTGATGACTGAGACATAGGTTCACGTAGTGTCCAAACTCCTTGCAAGTGAAGCATTGTACATTTGAAACCATTTTCTTACCCTTGCAGTCATGTACTTTGTACCCTTTTCCTCCACACTTATAACAAACTCCCATTCCTTTCAGGAAAGTTCTTCGGTGTTTCTTTCCACAGTTGTCACATATGGGAAAATTCTTCTTTTCCCTCTTCCCTTTATCCATCTTTCTCTCTTCCATCATTTTCTTCTCTTACTTCTCTTCAATGCCATAGGACACAGTAAACACTTTACTTATCTTATCAACACATGATATTATTTCTTCATATGATGATAATACATGCGAGAGTATTTCTCTTAAAAATTCTGGCTTAAGACCATGAAATATATGATCCTTCTTTCTCTTTGTATCATGTTCATTGCTGGAGTTCTCATTCCTTCTACTGGGCACCATTTATAAACAATGGAATACACTATATTAGTTTATGAATAACAATATCGAATCCCAAACCTGTGAAACACAGAACATAAATTAAATAGTTTATGGATATAATCCATAATCATAAAAATGTCTCCTTTAAGGAAGTATATACTCATAAACCCTTCATATTGGTTTGTAAAGAAGATGAGAATTATCCTAATCATATCCCCCTGGAGTGTCGTAACCAAGAGTGCTGCAAGGCCCGTTATCGTGCACCAGTTCCCGTTCGATTCTAGCTCAAAGTGATGTTTTCGGGTTTTACCCCTAGGTACATCTGTGCCAGAGACACCTCTACCTGCTCGTATCGAGACAGGGATGTATTGCTCGGAAAACTCACAAAATCACTACAATATCAAAATTTAGGAAGTTCTTCTATACTAATCCCCAAGGTCCATCATAGGTCTATGTGCTCTAATCAGAGTTTATCTAAATCTAGTTTTCAAGGTTTGTACTAAACTTTCTCTGATACCAACTGTAACGCCACAACCCCAGTTACCTAGAGTCGGTGCATTATTACATAACATTGGCATGATCACAAGAAGGATCAAATCTTGGAAGACCGATTGGTTTAGTAGCCTTTGAAACAATAGATATATTCATAAGTCTTACATTACATCATAAAAATGAAAACTACAAAAACATCATTTCTTCATATTCCACACTAATATCCCCACATATTATCCCTATAGGTAATTCATAATTTACTTCTTCATAGCCTGGAAAAAAGAAAACATAGAAAAGGGGCGAGCTCAAATGCCCAGTAAGGATAACAATATAGAGGAAACTTTCATAAATAAGAATAAACATTTAAGGCAATGTATAACTAAAACAAAACCCTTTTAAACTTGAACTTCAACATAGTATGGAAAAAATAAAATGAAATAATGTCATTTACTTATTCACATGGATAATCTACAAATCAAATAATCACATGCAATATTAATAACCACTTTCATAACGATGGAATTCATAATGCAATACTATCATAACCACATAGCCAAGGCCTCGTGCCAAGACTACAAATAAGATTTTTCCAAGGCCATGTGCCAAGACACTATTTTGTCTCATGAGACCTACCGATGCATCGAGGAGCTATAGCAGGCTCCACCTGTCACATATTATGTTCAATGAATTCCCATATGAAATCTTTTAAACATAACATAAACATTCGTATTAAAACTAGCATAAGAAATGTCAATATTTTCACCATAAACCATGAATGGTATAAAAATAGCACATCCACAGTCAAACATATCACAAAACATTCAATATAATATAGAAGTTTTGTATCATAATAAATCAACTTCAAATAAGCTTAAAATCCATAAAAGAATGTTGACATAGATGAAATCAAAAGTATTTGAGAGAAATATCTCTTTTCTCAAAATCATTGAAAAGTCACACATTTATAAAGGAAGTAATTTAAAAGAGATTTTTGCATCAAAGTGTCCCATACCACATTAAAACTTTTGAAAAGAAATATCATTTCAAAACCTTCATGTCCATATAAATAAATCCTTAAAATCATTTTGAAAACATTGACATTAATTAAAAATATTTAGATAGATAAATCTTTAAAACATTTAAAATTATGATCTTGATAAAGAGTACCTTTCAAAAATTCTTAAAATATTAATTTTGAAATCATTAAAAAGTCACATAATTATAAAATATAACATTTAATTTGAAAATATTCTTATAAGCTTGTAAGGGAAGCTTTGACGATTTTATAACGGCGGTAAATAGCCGCACCTGCCATATAAGTTAAAAAACATTATTACATTAAATTTGTCGAAAGGAAAAAAGTGCCTTGTTTGGAAAACGATAGAAAGATTCCTTTAAAAAAAACATAAGGGTATAAATGGCTTTAACCCATATTCTTTGTAAATAGTAAAAATGTTTTGAAATACATTTCGAAGAAACATGGATGTGGATGATAAAGAGATCCCAGTAGATAATTGCATATAAACAACCTCAGATAATGAAGAGACTGTGAAATAAACCCTTACCTTGTACTTTTTCTTGGTGGAGGGTAGGTTAACCTCTTTTATAATGGTGAAATAATTGTTATTAAATTATACAAATATGATATCATATATTATCTTTTAATATTTCTTTGTTAATAATATATTAGTATTATCGTCATTTCAGGTGTTAACATACTAGTTTTGTTTTATATGTTTTGTTACGTAAGCCATGTTTTTAATGGTTAGGTTGTATCTTTTTCATATTCATAATGATATCATGTCCTTAAACATTATCAAATGATAATTATACGTGAATGGATATGATGGAGAATGAATCTCATCGCGTTCGTGGAGACGGTAGTCCGTACGTACGCACGAGCGACAATATAATTCTTTAAAATAATATATAATTGGATAGTATATCATATATACACAATAATTATCATGTTATATTTATTTTTTAAATTATTTACACATCATTATTATACCCAGCCAAATAATAATATATTGAATATCAATTACACCACGATGTGGAGACGGTAAGCCGTACGTACGCATGTATGGTGATATGTTATTCAAAGGGTGGATAGAATAATGAATATGGTTGTACCATATTTATAATAACATCATAGTATATATAAGATATGGGAGTTATGATTTTATAATGGTAATAACAAAGAAAGAAGAAGTGGGAGAAGAAATGAAATTGAAAAAGGGTGGTGAAAACATTACCTCTTCATCGGGTTCTTCCTTTTGATTTGATAAAAAGGGATCCTTAGGTTGGATTTAATATCAAACGAAGGCCTCTAGGCTGTATTGAGGGAAGTTTAGAGAGTATTTGGGCATATTTTGGCCGATCCAAAAGGCTTTGAAGGTGTGAAGTAATGAGAAGGGGGAGTGCCCTTTTATAAGAGGGGTGAGGGGAACCTTTGGAAAAGCTAGAAATATTAAATTATAATAAAATCATATTCGGTTTCTAATGGCTAAAAAGTTTATTATTCAAAGGTTAAGGTGGGGATAGGTCGAAAACAATTCAACCAATATAATTTAGACAGGTTTGGGTTACTATATTAACCTTATCTTTTAGTTTTAACTCTTAGTTAATTAGTTTGACATTTACCATATCACTTTGTATTTTTATATTATATAGTTAATAAACTTACCATATACATCCAAGATACCCCAAAGTGGTCCATTTATGATACAAATATCATGATATAAGTCTCTTGGACGAACCTTAGATTTTTAGGAATTTAATATCAATTAATAATATAATATTTGTTTTAAAAAGTATTTTATGTCTATTTTGACACTATTAAATAGTTGATTTTTGTGAAACTCATAACAGAATGATTACTTATAAAAAAGTCAATTAAATCAATCCTAATATGTCATATTATACTATAAAATTATTTTAATTCATTGAAAGTCTCAAATTATATTTATTTGGGTATTTATAAAATCAATTATTTTAATGTTTCATTATTATGGTAATTACTACATCATAATTGTGTCATGACTAAATTAAATTATTTAATGTCTAAAAATTATAAATAAAATATAATTAGTTATTAAATCTTATTAGCTTTATAATGAATATTTACAATCGAATTTATATAATGTATAACCCAATATTAAAAATGATATAGTAAATGAACTTTGATTTTAACTCTTTTAACTCTTCTTTAAATTAAATAATAATAAATGTCCTAATCTAATACAAGTGGACCTAAATGATAATTTTTATTCCTAAGGTTGTTTTTGGTCGAGATACACTTTTCTAATAGAATTAGGACATGTGTTAGGGTAATATTAATATCATTTCTACTCTTAGTTACCCTATTTACTTTTAACCGTGGTAAATAAAAGTAAAAAGTTACTATTCACCAAAAATTATTTGCATATCATTGAACAAAATTTTACTTCTTTATATTAACCATGTCTCTCGGATTTTTAAAATTCCATTCACAGAAGGGGTAAAATTAAGTTTTATGAAAAATTCAGTTTTTTTAACTACCACTTAATAGTTTCACTATTCATCAAAAATTGAAGTTTTTCAGAACAATGCCAAAATTTCACCCTAAGCTATAATTGATATTCAGAATTAAAAAATGATGTCTATTTTAAAAAATTCCAAATATATAAGTTTCATTAATTAATTTTATAATTAATTCCCGCTGTCACAACAAATAGCGTGTTTTTAAGAAACAAAATATATTAAAATATTGACAATTGTTTAGGTCCAATTTCAAAGTGAAATTAATTCTAATGAACACCATTGGATAAAATGGTAAAAATATATTCTAATTATACTTTAAAACCACTCAAATTCATAATTTATCACTATTAATTATTTTGATTAAAAAAGTTGTTTTTAATTAAAATTTAGTAATTTTCACTATTCATCAAAATATTAAAGTTATCCGAAAAGTACCAAAATTTCACCCTAGGATAATATTGATATTCCGAATCCAAAAATGAAGTCCATTTTGATAGATATAATTTATAAAATTTTAAAAAGTAGGTATTACTATTAATAACAACTAGTTTGGTATGTAATGGTGCGCTTTGACTCGGAATTGCGTGTAGTGCAAGTTAATGAATTATTTTGAAGAAATAACACACTATGAAATCTTGGGGTTTTAAAATTAGGATAGATAATCCATATTAAATTTATTCATAAACCATTAAATCAAATATGTTATATGACTTCATAAATGATTAAACCCAATAATAACATTGAATCATAAATAGTGTTGAATTAGATGAAAACACTCTTATAAAATCATTAAGCAATTCTAGAGATAAATACCCTTTTATTTTGAAAAGAATAGTTCATTTGGAAAAATATTTTTATAAATTCAGATGTGAAGTAAGATAGTATTTTCCTAATAAAATTAGTATTTTTAGAAAGATAATTATTTCCAAAAATAGATTATAGAGTTCCCTTGTAAATAGAAATGAATTGGAGAAATTCCCTTGAATTGGGCTTGTTTTTTGGAAACAATTTTGAATGGTCCTTTTAAAACGTGTAAATATCCATAAAATAAGGAAGGGTTATAGTTTTTAAACATATATATGAGAATAAAACATAATATATGATGATTATATAACAATACATAAGAATTTCCTTGAGGTAATTAAACAATGAAAAGTATCCCGAATGAAAATGGAAGTTCGGGTGGAAAACCCCTTAACTTAACTCCAAACATGTTCCTCACTTGTACTTAAGCTCCTGGAATTTGAAATTATTATTTTTAATAATATATTTCATAACCTGTTAGACATGTATTTATTTTACCATAATTTTGGTAAGTTCATTTATGTCTTTATTGATAAGTTATTGTATTGAATTTTGTCGTTCTGGAGTGTTTGTTTCCATTATTTTCATATTCGGTTCACTTGTTTTTATGTAATGAAGTTCATTTGAAATGGTTATAAATCTCTAGAATTGAAATTAAACATTAATTATGAACAAAAATAATTGATAATGTTTAGTTATTTCATTTTTTTACATGTAATGAAGATGAATCATTAGATGACAACCACTCCTATTATTTGGCGGTATTTGGATTATTATGAACTAGTTGTGTCATATAACTTTTTTATATGTACATATTATGGTTTCTGAATATTTAATAGGTTATAATAAATTTATTGTAGTCCGAGTCAACCGTAAATATGGTTTCATGACCAGTAATTAAGAAGAAATTTATGAACGAAACGTCATCGTCTACGAATTCTATAAATTAGAACCTCATGGACGTTGATTTTGTTTATAAAAATAAATGGGAGGGAGTAAAAATATTTATGATAGTAATTCCATTAAAATGATATAATTCCAGTATATAGATGTTTACGGAGTTATCATTATCATTTGGATAGAGGAGGTGAGTAGAGAAAAATAATAGAGATAGTCTTGAAAATAAGAGAAAAGGTGAGAGGTCCCGTATGAAAATTCCACAGCCTAACGGCATCGCTTAATATTTCATAAAATGAAATGATGAGATAAAAAGTGTACCTTATCATTTTTAAATAAAATAGAATTTAATAAGAATACATAAAATTAAACCCCATCAAAGTAGAATGGAAATTCATAGAGATAACATAAAATAACAGTCGACTTAAAGAAGAGAATGAAGGATTCCCTTACCTTGTAGAATAACTCCTAGATCTTGAAGGATGGAACATTGGGTGCTTAAGGACACCTTTGGAGGAATACTAGAGAGGTAAAACCACCAGAGCTTCGAGGATGAGGGATTTGGAATGAAATCAAATGAAGGCATTAGTGGGTATTTATAGAAAAAAGAGGTAATTTTTTTAATATTTTCAAAGGGACACCTCATTAGTGGTTTTTTCCAAACCATGGGATTGCCCATAGTATTTGCCAATGGTTTAAGCTACATGGGACAAATCATGTCATAAGTTTCTGTACACAAGTCTACCATCCTTTTATTTTAATTGTTATTTCATTATGATGTCATTAAACTACTGAATACTCAAAACATTATTTTTCACTATTCACAAAAAATTCAAGTATTATAGAAAAATCCCGAAAATTCTCCCCTACCATTTTCAACATGTATAATTCAAAAGTGAAATCAATTTTCCCAAAAAAAATTCTAAATATTATTAATTAAATTTTTAAATAAGGCCACACTTCATTCGAAAAATAACAATCTTGAAGTGCAAATAGTTTTACAAGACATTGGAAAATTAATTAAGATCCCATTATCCTATTGCCTTAATAAAATAAAATAATAATATTATTTACTATTCATGAGTACATATTACTATTCATATTACTATTCATAATGTTATGTTACTATTCACCAAAAATCAAGTTTGTTCTATCAGAATCCAAATGACTTACTGAACACAACTCTAGATGACCATTTCTTGAAATTCAAAACATAGAATATGATATATTATAATATTGCATTCTATATCTATTTTCAAAACCTTGGGGTTTTACAGAATGTGATGGACAATGTGAAGATTATGAGAAAGAAAATTATGTAATGATTTGTGTGAAATATATTTTGATTATTCTTAATACTTTATAACAATATTTGATTAAAAACATGCACATTAACCAACTCTCAGACACACCAAAGGTGATAAGGATAGTGTTCATCAAGAAATCTATTAGGGGAGACCATGAAAGAATGAAAATTTAGTATCCAATATATTGGGATTGTGAGAATTATAAATCAATTTAATATATTAATGGAATGAGAACATGGTTGATGCGTGAAAATGAAGAGAATAGAGTGTGTAATTGATGATGAAAAATTATGTTTATTATTTTTGGATATTGATTTCATCAGCTGCTAATTTTTATAGACCATTGTCTTATATAGGGATAACAAAGGAATTATCTGATTTAATGTCATAATTCAGTAACTAACTCATAGACCAAGGAAGGATCTGTCTTATGATTATATTTAAAGTGGAATGATTGAACTATTTTTGTATGATAATTAAAGAGTTATGTTATAGAACTATTATATCAATGATTTTCTAGTTATAAGTATCATTAATCTTCTAAGGATTGTTCCATTGTAGTTTTTATTTAATAATTTTAAAGTATATGTTGATAACCAATAGAAGTGATTTAGTCGTAAGGTGATATATTTGGAGAACACGTGATTAATGGATAAATAAACATTAATATGATCTTGATATTTATATAATAATGTTCTGTTGAGATAAATAGTTGAAGGACACTGAGAAATTAATTGGGATAACTTTTATGACCATGGAACTGATAAGTTATATGAGGAAAATTTGGTTTATGTTATCTTTGATGGAGTTTACTACAATTTTCATTTTATGGAATATATTCGATAACTAATGTTTTTACATAAGTAATGAAGAGATATATTTTTTGGAATAATTCATGTTTTCATTATGTTTTTATGGTAGTTTAGGTTATTACAATGTTTTAGTAGAATATATGATCAAGGAATTTTCATATTGGGAATGTGACACTAATATAAATTTTATGTTATAATAGGGATTAATTTTATGTTTATTTTTAGAATTAAGTGGCTAATCCAAATTTTTAGATTTTGAATTCCTTTAGATGTATTTTGGATGAGTTTTAAGGTTAATTAATTATTAAATTGATTAAGGGTGTTATTGTTGGGTTTCTAGAGATTTATCAATATTGGGTAATCGATAATAACCATTTTGGTTTTAGTAAATATTTAGAGGAATAAATAATGAATTATGGATGTAATGATCAATTAACAATTAATTTTTATTCTTCTCGAATGAGAAATTGATTTTGAATAACCATTCCTTATAGTAATATTTTAAAAGAAAATTATTTGAATTACAACTAAAGGATTAGATATTTCTTATGAAACTGAAATAAATAAAATAAATACATTTTTTCATGTTCTATATCATTTAATAAAAATAATCCCTCAAATTTATGAAAATGATTTTGAAAAAAATGTAATATTTATTCCTTCATTTCTGTTGAATTGATAGTCATTTCACATTTTATTGATTTATGGTTATAGTGTCATTAATTTTATCATGAACATATTATTTATCACTGTATATTAGACATTGTATATTATTTTTCCCTTATATTTTTATAATTCGTCATCTCACTAATTTTACCCTTATTTAGGAACCAAATTGTATGTTATTTCTGTTTATATTTATATTTCCTGCTATCCTAGTTTATAGAATGTTTTATTAACAATTTTTATGATATGGGTTATAACAGAGGTTTTTAAATTTTTGTAAACGTAGATGAATAAGATAAAATTTAGAGGAAACAATTTATTAAATTAGAGAAAATGTAACACCGTGATATTATAAAAGAACATTGTGTTCGATATCATATAAAACATGCAACACCAAGATAAAATGAACCATTAAATGTTATTTTTAAAATGTCATTTTTATAAAACAACCATTAAATTAGAGGGTATTAATATTATTAACCAAAATAAGATATATACAAAAAATAAACATCCAATAAAAAACTATTGATTAATTATTAAGTAATAATCACTCAATTTTTTGTAGTAATTCTATTTTTCAAAACATATGGTTTCTTCAAAAGTGATTTTTTGTGAAAAATATTATAATTAATTTATGAGAAATTTATAATATATATTTGATGGAATTATAATCACTTTAAAATAAATCATATCAAAACTGTATTACAGTTAAATTGTTGTATTTTTCTGAAATGATTGATTTTTCATTCAATAGCGAAAATACCATTTTATTGTAGGTTTTTATAAAACATTTATTTTATATTAATGAAATTAATAATTTTAATTTTAATTTTTGGTTAAATTAAAATAGGCCACCTTTAGTAATAAATTATATAAATAATTACAATGGAATCAATATTATACTAGATTTTGGAATAAGTTTATTTTTAGGATTAAAAATGCATTTTTTCATAAAACTATTTTTTATTTTATTTTAGGGATTTCAACTAAAAATTAATTTATGAATCATAGAGAAATAATATAAAAATAATATTATTTTTTTAATTAATATTTTTAAATTTATCAAATGAATATTTTGGGATATTATTCAGAAGAATTTAAATTTTAGTGAATAGTAAAATAATGTCGTTTTTATAAAATATGGTAACTTTTATTATATCACCATGACATACACTATTTATAAACCCTTATGAAACTTTGGTAATGAATTATGAATGATAATATAATACAAATATTAGAAAAAATTTTTTAGAAACATATACATTATTATATATTTCTTGATAAATATGAAATTCATTTTTAGTGATGACGTAGTGCTGGTGAAACACAGGAACAGTAAAATTCGATGTCTAAAGGAAATAATTTCAAAGAAATAAATAATTTACTGATATTTTTAATAAATATTAATTATTATTGATATATATATATATATATGAATTTATTAGTTATATTACAGTTGAATTAGCCAAATGGGTGTGCAATGCATAAGCATAGTCTAGAAATTCAAAATGACATATCAAATAAGTTTCTTTGAAATATATTTGATCCAATATACATATTTATTTAATATTAATTTTTTACAGGAAATTTATTTATTTATTATTATGAATACAATTTATTTTTTATTTTTAGTAACTACATAACCACATGAAACTATTACTCTATGTTGACATATTTTTTGAAAATAAAAGAAATATTAACTAAATGATTTTAAAAATGTTAAATGTAATTAAATTAGGATGAATTATTATGTTATATAGAATATTTAGGTAATAATGAAATATTATAACTGTTCAAAATTATTATATTTACAATACATCATTGTGATTGGGTATTTAATGTCAAATTAAATGAATAGTGTGAAAATGAAATTAATGATATTTTATGAAAATTATATATTAATATTTTTTTAAGCAAAAAAAATATTTAAAGAGGAAAATGTGGATAACATATGGTCGAAAATATTATACATTCTCAACTTATGAGCAAATTTTTACCTCATAAGAAAAATTATTTCCTTTTGGGATTGAAATAGTTTTTACCATGGTCAAGGTAAAAAATGGTTAATGAAGGGGTTAATAAAAATGATAATGTTTAAAATTACTCATAAACCATTATAAATTTCATTATATAATTATGTTTCAATCATATATCCTTTTATATAAATATATTTCCATTTAAATGATTTTTTATTTATAATTAATTTTTTATATTTTAGTATTTTATGAAATTCCAAGAGTGCCCTTCCCCTCAATTTTAAAAGGGCGCCCCTTCTCTATTTTAATCAAACAAAATTAAAACTTATATATTGTAAAATTATACCATATTTTTTTTAAACAACCCTAGAAATTATTTAGTGGTTATGGTTCTGTTATAATTCCATTCCAAGAGTCCATGAGAAGGGATCTAGAGGAGTCTGATCAAATCAGAGGTAATCATCTCACCTGACCTCTTTCAATTTTTTCTATATTATATTTCTATAAACCTATAGAAATAAGAAAAATATGTATTATAAAATTACTAAAACTTTATTATGATCCTAATACCACATTTATCAACATTCAATTCCATCAAAAGATATGTTAAAGTATCGCTCGTGCGTACGTGTGAACTACCACCTCTACATAGTAATGCAATTTATTGTCCAATACCATATTTTAGGCATGGTAATTAAGAAAGTTTGAATGTTTTTAAATGGTATTTTTCTCATAATTATTCTTCTATAATTATAATTTACGATCTACCATCTTACCTTTTCATGTTTTTGAAAATGATAAGGTAACATTTCTATTGATGTGGTTTATGATCTCTATGATATGATGTGATTTTTTTTTCATTTTATTTTCACATGGGTGGTAATAAGGATAGATTTTAGTAATATATATGATATATTTGATATAATAATGATTATATAAAGTTGAATTATTATCTACATCTATTTCAATACATTTTTAAAAAACGGAAATAACGATCATTGGTACGTACAATCTACCATATTCATGAACAGTTTAATTCAATTTTATATCTCTAATTTTTATGGATGAGTATAAAATTATATATAATTAATTTATATGATTTTTATGTATATATTAAAATTTTCTATATTTTGGAACCGTTATCATATTTCTTGGAATGAGACTTCTGAATCAAAACTTACATGAAAAATAAAGCAATTATCACCGAGAATAGTGATTTTAATTTTAAATTATTATTACTAGGTGATAATATATCATAATTAAACCATAAGTGGTAGGATATATATGAATATTGTTTTTGAAAACATGTATAATAAATATATATTTATTATACAATATGTTACAATGCATATGAAGAAATACGAGACTTGAGGTAAGAGTTTATATTACAATCTCATTTTTTATCAATATTTTTTATGACTGAATATTCAATTAGGAAATTATATTATCAATATCTAATTAATATATTTCATTATATTATCTTCTGGTTATTTTTGGAGATTAAAATTTTAACATTCACTTTCCTGTGTTTAATAACCTAGGAATCTAGATGAAAATTTTAATGCAAAACAAACATAGTTTTTCTACTCAACTAAAAACACTTTTTCTATCATATTATTGATTTTTAATTTTTTTTTCAAGAATTGTTTGATTTTTATCAATATATTATTTTAATTCATTTTCTCCAATTTTTTTTATTTTTAGAAAATTTGTTAAATGGAATAATCATTTCATTTTTCAAAATCTGGAATATTTTATCATTTAATAAAAATCTGAAAAGAATATTTGTTTTAACGTAAAAGTCATGAATATAATTTACCGCCATTATGACCACATAATACCTTGAAGATTAATTTATATTTTTCCAATGATATTTTTTTAAAAATATTTTCTATACTATTTTGGGGATTTGAGATTTTAAAGAAGTGATTTAAAATTGAAAAATGAATATCCTCAAGAATTATTCCAGATATATTTTTATCAAATTTTTTCATCAATGAAAACATTGTATGATGATAATTTTTAATTAATTTGGATATTATCAAATGTTATACTTTTCATTATTTCAAAGCATGGTCTATAATTATTAATATGATATATTTATGAACCCTTTTTATTTTCCATGGGTTATTCTATGATGAAATGATCATTTTTTAATGATGTTCAGACATTTATATGAGTAAATTGAGATTTTTTGATGATTGGTTCTATTATATAACTTCAATACATTGGTTAATGTAGTATTTATATCGCATGAGATGATAATGATAAGTGTTTAAATGATTATTAATATCTTTATTCACGTATTAATATCTATGTATGAATTATTGTAGGTATGCTCATAGAAATAATCATGGACATGATTGTTAATAAAATTTCTCAAATATTGATGATTTAGTAAGATATATTATAGATATTCTAATAGTAATAAGAATATACATGATTTCAAATAGACTTTTTCACATTTTAATGTGAGAGTTTGGTTATAATCTTGCTATACTTAGAATATTATGCATGAACACAATTATTTTTTTCTATGTTTTAAATATTATGAATAATTATTCTTTGATGCATCATGAATGTGTTATAAATCATGAATAATGAATATTCATTCGACATCCTTATTGTTAACACTTATAGAAATGAATTTATTTTAGGGATTATAAGCTATGATTTTTTGTGTATAAATATTTTATATTTAGAACATGCACTAGAATATGTAATCATAATCAAATGATCATCGTATCGTATAATTATTTATATCTCACATGATTACCCTTACTAAGAATATTATATCACCATTTATTATTTTATTTCTTCCCCAATATATGACGAAAGGTTTTATGTTGTATATTTCTATGAATATTACTATGTTTGAAGATATTTATTAGATAATTTGAATATTTTTCATGAAATATGATGATTGAGAATAAGACTCTAAAGACAATAAACCTTTACGATATTCATGATTGTTTTTATGAAATATATTGAATATTAATCTATAATTATATAATACATATTTATGAAAAGAATGGTTCACTTTAGTTATATATGAGGATGAACTAAATAATAACTTCTTTAGTGTTAGTTAAATCTATGATGATAGGCATGAGGTTAATTTAAAAAAGGAAAGTTGTTTCATTAAATTACTAGACGATGGAATATTAATATTTTAATTAAAAAAAACCAATTTCAATATATTTTTTATATTTGATCCTACAAATTCATGTTAAATGAGTTCTAAATATGAAAGATTGTTATGGAAGAAAAGGATATCTCATAAGGGAGAAAAATCATATTAGTAAAATTATGAAGCATGATGTTGTGAGATATCTTCCCATAGTGAATATAGAATAAGATTCTGTGTCTGAAACTTTAAAAAATGGATATAAGACATAAAAATGTCATCAAATTTTATAAATTCTTTCTACTAGGCCTCTAAAACTTATGCACATTGATCTTTGCATTCCCATGAGAAAAAAAATTCAAAAATAAGTAATTTAAATATCATAATATTCATAAATTGTTTCACCTAAATGACCAATGTTATGTTCTTTAAGAATAAATCAAATGCGGTTGACATGTTCAATACTTTCTGAGGGAAATTTGAAAATATAATAGGACATTACATTGAGAGTGTGATATCTAATCATGGTAAGGGGTACACAATCGATCCATTTAGATGTTATCTTTTAAAAGTATTGAATCTGGAATAAATTTAGATCACCATATACTCTTAAAAAATGTGGTTACATAAAAAATTAATAAATGTGTTACAGAGATGGATATGAAAATTATTTCCAAGAGAAAAATTCAACGCCTTTTTAGAGAGTTTTTGTGTTCTGTTTTACACATATAAAAAAATTCTTTTTGATAACTAATAAAAATTTCACTCTATAATAAGTTTGGCATAAAAACAAACTATTTTGTAAATTAATGTTTTTTGGAATTCTATTGTTTATAAAGACCAATTACAAGAAGCTGGTAAAATTTAGCGAGAAATCTACTAAAGGAATATTTATGGGGTAAATATGTAATGGTATTGGGTAAACATGTTGGAAAAATACATTAAAAACCATTATTTCTATATAGATTTTAAGATTATGGAAAATAAAATCAAATATGGGTAATGTACCCAAGAATAATCTGATATTTTTGATTTAAACATCATGCAAATTTAAAATTATTATGTAGTAACTGTAGTTTATGTTAGGAAATTTATTGATGTGGAAAATTCGTTACATAATTATAATGATTAAGATGGTGTGAGAATCAATAAGAACTAGTTTTAGATGTTAATTTTTTTTCCTAGTATCACAATTATTATTGGTGAATACAAGGATTCATTTTAGATAACAATAAATAATATAGAAAACAATACAATGTTAATATAACATATTAGTCTAAAATGATTATTTGGAGCAACTATTATTTTAAAATGAGAAAATTGTATGAATTGTGAGTTTGATAAAATTGAAAAAAAATTATCTTTGGAGGTTCTCCCGTAAAAAATTATTATATCATCATTAACACTAAATGATTGTTCAAAAAATAATTAAATGAAAAAAATAAATGAGAATGAATAAGGATACACTATTATGAAAAGGATATAATAAAATTGATTGAATGACTATGAAGAAACCTTTTATCTAGTATAAAATTTTGGAACAATTAGAATATTTGTAGATATGGACCCACACACAAGAACTGTAAAGTGCACTGAATGGATATAAAATCAGTAGTTCTAAATGGTGACCTTTATGACGAAGTCATTATTAATAAGACATATGTTTTTATCCCTGATTTTGATAGTACCAAGGTATATAGGTTTACAAATTCATTATATGGCATGAAACCATTTCCTATATCATAATACTCAAAACTATATGGATTCTTATAAGAAATGGGTTTCACAAAGGGAAATGACTATTTTTGTGTGTGAGAGATATGTCTTTATATACACTACTTTCCATAGTGTATGTTTATGATTTAATTATTGTTGGATCGAATATGTAGATTTATATGTACATTATATGGAACAATACAAGAGGGGGGTAAATTGTATGTTTAAAAACTTTGTGTTTCAACACTTAAACTAATACAATTCAAAGAACCATAATTGTATTGAATATAAAGGTATGATGTAATGTAATACTATTAGAAAATTAATGTAATCATATTCAAGATTAATACAATAATTAGAGTAATACAAGTGTGAGAGATTCTACATTAAAGCATATGGAATCTATAAATACAATATGTAATAGAATAATTGTAATTGAGACAATCAGAAATGAAAGTGTAATGATGAATTGAAATAATACAATTTCCTTTCTAATAAAATCAACAGCAGAAATGTAAAAGCATTACAATTCTTTTAAACCAAAGAGAATTGTTATCCTTTCACCTAGGATAAGAGGTGTGTCTTACCACCACCGTGGTAATCCCTCGATATGATGATCAGACCGTCTTTCTACCTATCCCCGACAGCCCTCGATACGATGATCGGAACGTCTGTCTACCTATCCCCGGCATCCCTTGATATGATGATCATAATGTCTGTCTGCCTATCCCTGGAAGCCCTTGATTTTGTAGGTAATTAGCATCTCTATCCTTCAATTACTTGAAAGCCCTCGATACGATGATCGGACACACAAAGAACAAAGAATGAGATAAGTCACAACGTCTCTCTCTAGAACTTGATAGAAGAAAAGTATCACAGTTATATCACCATCGTTTAACCACACTCTCTCAGCTTCAAATGACCTCCTATTTATAGGCCTCAGGTTCCAATGGTCACATTTCCTCCAACGGTCATATTTCTCTGAAAAACTCGGAGGGACTTGGATACCTAACATTATAATGGTCACATTGAAACAGAAAGAATGACATAATTCTGATTAGTTTAGAACTAACTCAATGACATCATATTGGTTAAAACAAGACATATGAATATGATAAACAAGAGTATGATTAATATGAAACATGTGTTTTTTGACTAAGTACCAAAACAAGAAAGTATGAAAGTATGAGTATTATAAGTATTACTAAATGTAATGTATTTATATGATACAAAGTAAGACACACAAAAGTGAGTATGATTGACAGAGTTAGTACGATACCATTGACAGAGTCTGTACGATGCAATTGACAGAGTCAGTACGATACGATTGGCAGAGTCAGTACAATACGATAGACAGAGTCAGTACGATACGATTGATAGAGTCAGTACGATACTAGATAAAAGACATTTGTGATTTCCAAAACATGATATAGAAGTCAAAGGAGAACTTTTGACTCAAAAATCTCCACCTTTTTGGAAAGCACAAAACACAAAGTAAAGACCATAAGAAAAACTAATCTCCCATTGAGTTATTGGAAACTCTTCTGAAAATTAATTTTAATACAACTAACTCCCCCTTAGGTGTATACATTCCTAAGGATTGTATTCACATATTTTCCTTATTTTTGAAGTATTTGAATAAATTATTCTACCTTTGTAATATATTCTCCCCCTTTATAAAACATTCTCCCCATTTTTGATTTACAAAAAGAATGGGGTAACCTTGGGTTTCCTGAAATGGTTAGAGAAGTAATAGAGGACAAAAGAAAATGAATCATAAAATTCATTACAAAACAAAGACAGGTTCCAATAGAAAAGAAAAACCAATACAAAAATCATTTGTTATCTCTTTCCTTTTCATTCTTTATCATCTCATGAAGAACAACTTTCATCGTTTTGATTTCTTTCTTGTATTCAAAAATTGAATTGCCCTGAGATCTGAGAAGCCCTTGTTGGTCGGAAAAAAGTTGATCTTGATTTGTAATAGTCTCCTCCTGGACTCTGATTACTTCCTCAAGGGTATCAATTCTGTCTTGAAGATTCTTGTTATCTTTGGATAACATAGAATTTGGTTTCTTTAACAAAACCATTTCATCTTTAAAAGATGAAACCATTTAGAATTCAGACTGAAAAGCATTCATTCTCTCTTGCAATTCTTTCACTAAAGGAATATCGGCTCCATGAGTTACCCGATTATGCCTTTCAACAGTTTCTTTGTCAAGCTTGTTAATGGCAATTACAAGATCATTTGAACACCTCCTTATATCTTCAATTGCTATCTCATAGTCCTTTACCGAGCTTTCTGTTTTATATGACCACTTGGTCATCCTGTTGTAAGCCTTCTTATGAGCAATGGAAGTTTCTGAAAGAAATTTCAAATCATATTCAACTGAAAAAACATTATTTTTCAACTCTTTTACAGAACCAAATTTATTATTTTGATTTTCAGTGATGAAATAAATTTTCCCTTCCAGCCTAGGGAAATAGGGAATAGTCTTCTCAATTCTTCAAAAAACATATAAAATGTAATCACTCTTCTTGAGAGAGATTTTGTGTTCTAAATAAGTGTCTTCATCATACTAAAGTAGTTTATTTGATCAGCTTGAGTCAACAACTGTATGTTTTCCTTTTGCCTTTTCTTTCTCCCTTATTTATTTTTCTACTTTGTCACTGATGACAATAAATTTTTCAGTATGAGAGGATTGAGCACCTTGCTATGCTTGAGGGGGTGTTTTATCTGGAGTTTCATAAGTTTCAATAGGTGCTTGAACGGCATGAGGAACTTGTTGAATACCTTCACTCTGCTTTTGAACCGATTCTTCTCTACTCTTTTTCGAACTATGAAGGAATTACAAAAGAAAATATCATTCCTCTTCTTCAACTTCTTCTATTTATTGCAACATTTGTTTTCCTTTTTCTTTCTCAGGAAGACTCTGTACGATGGGATCTTGATGCACTTCATCTATTAGTTGAGCACTTGCATCCTCAACCATTTTCAAGACTTTATAGATGTCAAAGTCTTGGGCCTTTCTTTTCAAAATAGTATTATTTTTCTTTTCATCTTGAAGGGTTTCTTCTACCATTATTCTTTCAGAAAACACTTCGGCTAGATCAAGTCCAAACGTTGGATCACATTCCTTTCTCTGTTCCTTATCATTTCTCCATTTATCTACAACCTCTTTAATGTAATTTGGCTTCTTATTTGTCTTTGAGTTGGTTTTCGGATCAGACTTTTGAGGAACACCCATAGAAGGATTGTCTTTGGCTGGAATAGGTTCCGATTGATTCTGAGCCGATTCTGCTTCTAAATCTCTTATAAAAAGTTTTGAATTTTGATCAGAATAAACATTCAACTTCTTCAATTTACTTTTTCTAATCTAGGAGGGCTTCAAATCTATCATATTTCTTTTCAAAGGAATATTACAAAACATCATACTCTCTAGAATTAATTTTGTAAGAATAGCTGGATAGATAATCATTTGGGACTTAATTCCTCCTGACATGACATTCTTGATAGTTTCAAAAACATATCCCATGAGATTTACTTTTCTCATATTTACAAGATAGTCAAGCATAAAAACATCAGCAAATTTTAGAGTTTCTCTATCTCTTATCCTATGGATAATAAAACCTTGCGTCCATAGAGTCACAACCCTATTGTCCAGAGAATGATGAGACACTTTTCTTTTCTCTTCATTTATAACAAACAAAGACTTCTCTGTACTTTCTCTATTACACGTACCGACCTACTCTGGTAGTTTATGAGATGGACAGAACGAATCACCTTCTATTGGGACATTCAGAAAATGAGCCGCTTATTTCAGAGACATAGAAAACATTCTATCGTACATATAAAAATTGATATTCATGTCTTTGTCAAAAGATATGGTTTTATAGAACTGACTGACTTCATCAAAGAGAACCGGATCTTGAGAAACAGGTGTTTCAACACATAAATTCTCCCATCCTTGAAACAAAATGATTCATCTGATTGTGGAATCGTATGAATCAAAAAAGTCCAAAGAAACTAACCTTTCCCTAAAAAAGTATTTTTCTGTTAAATTCATTGAGGACATTTCGGTGGGAGTATTATCAGAGGACTGAGACATATAGTTGAAGATGCTTGAAAGATCGTACAATGACTTAAATTGGTGGAGCAGAGCTTCGCCACAAAATCTGAAAAACCAACTGTGGGTTTAGAGAGGGGAGGGGGATATTTATAGGCGGCAAAAAGGGTGATCTTTGATCTTATATGATTGATATTAGAAGAAATAAGATCACCTGATAAGATTAAAACTAAAAAAATGAAAAAAACGAAGAAATTATGTACCTGCTAGAGATCGTAAGGTAATTGATGGTTTTAGATAGTATTAAAGAAAAAAAAGCGTACGAATTAAAATAATACTATCAATTTACATACCGATGGAAAAAAAAGTCGTTACGATTAACTGACGAGTTGATGGGAAACAATCTTCATTACCATAAACTGGCAAGCCGATGGAAAATAAAGTCGTTACCATTAACTGAAAAACCGATGGAAAACAAAATCGTTACCATTAACTGACAAGCCTATGGAAAACAATATTTTTACAATTAACTGACGAGCCAATAGAAAACAATCTTATTACCATGAACTAAAAATCCGATAGAAAACAATCTTGTTACCATGAACTGACAAGCCGATGGAAAAAAATCGTGTTAACATGAACTGACAAGACGATGGAAAACAATCTTGTTACCATGAACTGACAAGCCGATGGAAAACAATCTTGTTACCATGAACTGACAAGCTGATGGAAAAGGAATTTATTACAATGATCTGACGATACGTTGGAAAAGAAATTCATTACGTTGTTCTGATGATACGATGGAAAGGAAATTCATTACCATGATCTGATGATACGATGGAAAAGAAATTCATTACCATGATCTGACGATACGATGGGGAAGAAATTCATTACCATGATCTGATGATACGATGGAAAAGAAATTCATTACCATGATATAACGATACGATAGAAAAGAAATTCATTACCATGATCAGTCGATACGATGGAAAAGAGGTAAATAATACAATAAAACTGTCAATACGATAAACAGAAAAGTAAATGATACAATAAAACTGTCAATATGATAAACAGAAAAGTAAAAGATACGATAAAACTATCAATATGATAAACAGAAAAAAAACACATATGAGGAGAGTAAGTATTTAAAGATCATAAGATAAAAAGAAACATAGTAAAAAACATAGATAGAAATGTTCTCCCCCTTTCTAATGGAGTTGTTTGATGTAAGGAGAAATGTAAAACATGAAGTGGATATGAATGATTATTTTAATGTAATCATTCATAGAATCTGTTTTATAAACTCAAATCTATCGAAAGGTAATGGTTTTGTAATAATGTCAGCAAGGTGATCTTGCATTCCGATAAATTGTAAAATAATATCTCCTTTTTGTGTGTGATCCCTATGAAAGTGATGCCCAACATCTATCTGTTTTGCAGGAGAGTGATGTGCTGGGTTCTTACTAAGAGCTATGGCACTAGTATTATCACATAGAATTTGGGTTCTTGATAAACTCAAACCATAGTCAGTGAGTGTGTGTTACATCCACAACACTTGGGCACAACAACTTCCAGCTTCTACATATTCAGATTCAACAGTGGAAAGTGATACCAATTGTTGTTTCTTGCAGGACCAAGAAACCATAGAATCTCCTAAGAAATGACATGTTCCAGATGTACTTTTTCTATCCATTCTACAACCACCAAAGTCAGCATCTGAAAAACTTTTTAAAACAAAATCATTTCCAGAAGAGTAAAAAATTCCTAAATCTATATTTCTTTTCAAATACCGAACGATTATCTTTACGGGTTTTAAATGAGACTCTTTTGGATTAGATTGATATCTTGCACATAAGCATATAGAAAACATTATGTCTGGTTGAATAGATATCACATATAGAAAACATACTATCATAACTCTAATGATTGTTTTATTTACTGGTTTCCCAGTTTCATCAAGATCAAGTGTATTTGAGGTACCAATTGGAGTGATAATACTTTTAGTTTTTTCGTATCCATACTTTTTGAGTATGTTTTTAATATATTTATGTTGATATATATATGTCCCTTCGAGTTTTTGAGAAATTTGAAATCCTGAAAAGAATGTTAACTCACCCATCATACTCATTTCAAACTCAGATTTCATTAAATTAGCAAAATAATCAGTTAAAGATTTCTGAGTTGATCCAAATATGATGTCAGCAACATAAATTTGAACAATTAAAACATTTTTATTTTCCATTTTTATAAAATGGTTTGGATCTGTTGTACCTTTTATATAATTGTTTGTAAAAGAAATCCTATAAGTATATCATACCATGCTTTAGGAGCTTGTTTAAGACCATATAGGGCTTTGGTACGTTTAATAACATGATTAAGATGTTTTGGGTCTAGAAAACCAGGAGGTTGTTTGAAAAAAACTTCTTCATGAAAAAAACCATTTAGAAAAGAACATTTAACATCCATTTGAAATAGTTTTAAGTTAAAGTATGCTGAAAAGGCTAATAGAATTCGAATAGATTCAAGTCTAGAAACCGGAACATATGTTTCTTTATTGTCTATTCCTTCTTTTTGATTATAGACCTTAGCAACAAGTATTGATTTATTTCGTACAATGATTCCATTTTCATCGCACTTGTTTCTGACAACCCATTTTACTCCAATTACAATTGTTTCTTTAGGTCATTCAACTAATGTCCAGACTTGATGTTCTTGAATTCATTTAGTTCATCTTGCATTGCTATGATCCAACCTTCATCACCTAAGTCCTCGCTTGGACTTTTAGGTTCAAATTTGGAAATAAAATCCAGATGTTCTATTTTATTTCTTAAGGAATTTCTTGTCCTTACAGGTTGATTTACATCACCAATGATGTTATCACTGGGATGATTCCTTAGGTGCAATTAATTTGGGTTTTGTAAAACTTTTTCCTCAACATATGGTAGAAAATCCTCTAGGGTAAAATTTTTAGGAATACTTCCTTGAACATTTTCCTTAAAAGGTTCTTCTAACAAAGGATGATAAACAGTTTTTGAAAACACATCTGAGGATATAGGTTGGGATGGTTTGATAACAAAAGGATCGGTTTCATAAAATATTACATGTACTGTTTCCTCAACAGTACAAGTGTTTTTATTGAAAACTCTATAAGCCTTAGAAGTTGTGGAATAGACTAGAAATATTCCTTTATCAGATTTTGGTGTGCATTTGTGTATAGTATCTTTTGTATTCAGAATAAATAATTTTCCCCCAAAAACATTGAAGTATGAAACATTAGGTTTTCAGCTAGTCCATAGCTCATAAGGTGTTTTTTATGAAATGTTCTGGTTAAAACACGATTTATAGTATAACAGGCAGTACTAACAACTTCAGCATAGAAGTTCTTATCAATTGAGTACTCACTCAACATGGTTCTAGTCATTTCTTGAAGAATACGATTTCTTCTTTCAACAACACCATTTTGCTGAGGAGTTCTTGGAGTTGAAAAATTGTGAGTGATACCTTTCTTACTACAAAAAATTTCAAATTCAGAATTTCAAAATTCACCACCATGATCACTGTGAATAGTTATCAATGGTAGGTTTTTCTAATTTTTAACATGGTCTCTAAAAGTTTGGAAATAGTAAAAGGCATTAGATTTATTTTTTAGAAAATAGACCCATGTGAATCTGGTAAAGTCATCAACTAAAACAAATACATAGTATTTTCCTCCAATGATTCCAGTTTTTGAAGGACCAAAAAGATCCATGTGCACTAGCTGTAATGCATTAGAAGTTAAAACTTCATTAATTAATTTAATAATAGTTTTATGTTTCATTCCAAATTGACAAGGATCACAGACTTTTGAAGAATCATATCTAAGATCCAGTAGTCCCTTTACAAGTCTTTTCATTGAGATTTTACAAAGGTTTCTTATATTATAGTGTCCTAGTCTTCTATTCCATAGCCATGAATGGTATTCTATTACACTTAAGCATGGTAAATTTTGGCTTCTAAGGTCTTCTAAGTTAATATTGTATAAATTCTCTTACCTATGGGCAGATAGAATGAACTCATCCTTGGAATTGTGAACTAGACACTTATAATTTCTAAAATTCACAAGGTAACCTTCGTCACATAATTGACTTATGCTGATGAGTTTGTGTATAAGACCTCTAACAAACAAAACATTTAAGATAAGAACTTTTCCAAGAAAAACAATATAACCTATACCAACAATCATCCCTGGAGGATTATCTCCTAAGATAACCTTTCCTCCTTTTGTTTTGATAATATTTTCAAAGAGATCCTTTTTTTTTCGGGTCATGTGTCGAGAAAAACCACTATCCATGTGTCGAATATTCTTGTTGGTACACTTCTCATTTTCCAGAAAAAGAAACAATTAGTTTTTCAGAATCAAAAATGTTTTGGATTTAGAATTGTTAGATAAGAGAATTTTAGGAATCCACATTTTTTTACAAAAATGGCTTAATGAAATTCTAAAGATTGGGTTTTATTAAGAGAACACTCTCTTTTCCAGTGTCCACCACATTGACACATACAACGAAAAGGTGTTTTTTGTGGAACAAAGTAGTTATTACTAAAAACCGGTTTGGAATAAGTATAACAAAGTCCAAGAATTATTCCTAAAAGGTCTAATTTGAGAATACATCTTGTCAATGTTTTCCTTACCATGAGTAATGTTTGAAAAACATTTTTTCAAAGAAAAGATTTCTGAATTTAGTTTTAAAACTATGTTTTTATCTTCCAAAATATTTGATTTTAAACTAGAGTTTGGCTCTAGAACATTTTTCATTGAAATCACATTTTCTAGGTCCTTAGATTGTTCATCCTTGTTAGATTTTACTTTCTCAAGGGTTTTTAAAATACTTACAAAATCATAAGTTTTCATATAAAGATCATTAGAAATATTTGATACTTATTTAGTAAAAACTGAATTTCTAGAATTTTCATTATCATGCTTTTTCTTAAGTTTAGAATTTTAATTTTCAAGTAATTTAGAAAAGCTAGATACTTCTTCAAAAGAAGGTACTGTATCATCTTCTGATGACAAAGAATCATCATTCGAAGATTCATAATATTTATTACCAATATAATTTGCATTTAATGAGACATTTTTTATAGCTTCAACATTATTTACCTTGGCAAAAAGACAATTATCCTCAATTGGTAGTCTGGCTATAAGTCCAATATTTCTCTATCATGAGGACTCATATTTTGATGAATTGTCTGATGAATCACTACCACTTTCATTCCAAGTATCATTTGCTTTCAATACATTCTTTATCTTATAATACTTTTTCTTATTTCTTTCAGAATGTTTCTCCTTTTTGTCTTTTCTCTTCAGTAAAGGACAATCAGGCCATATACGTCCTACATTCTTACATCCGTAATATGTTACCTCTGAATCTTTCTTATCCTTTCTATCTTTCTTTTTGAATCTGTATTGGAAGTCTCCATTTCCCACAATCTTGTTCATCCTTCGAGCAAGATTGGCTAACTCATTTTCCGAAATATCACAATCACTTGAATCAGATATAACAACTTCCTTAGCATTGGATCTTGTTATACTTTCAGGTGTTTTAGCTTTAGATGTAAAAGCTACACTACAATTTCCATTCTTCTTCCTGTTGAAATCAACATCTCTTTTCATTCTTGTTTCTTGCTGTAAAAGAGTTCCAAATAGTTCGTTAAGGTTAATCTGGGAAACTTATCTATTTTCATAAATAGCTGTCATTTTTGACTCCCATTCATTTGGCATTATATCTATAATATTGACTACAAGAGCATTAACATCAAGAACTTTTTCCCCCATAGATTGTAAACTATTGACAATTGTCATAAAACTTTCTTGGACTTTACATACTGTCTCGCCATAAGGAAAAACAAATCCATGATACTCTGCTTGAAGCATTGCTCTTCTTGTTTCTATAACCTTGGATGTACCAAAATATGTGACTTCCAATTTCTTCCAACTACAGTAGGCTGCTTTAAAAGAAGATATCTGGCTGTGTATATTCCTGGTCATAGAATATAAAAAAGTATTGTGTACCTTGTAATTCAGTTGATATTCTTGTTCATTTTTATTAGTGAAAGTACTGAATTCTTTGTCTTGAATTTTGTAACCTCTAGTATGCATTATAGAATTGTCTACACCACTATTGATAACAAACATATTAATTTGATCTGTCTAGTACTAATAATCATTCCCATCAAATATTGGCGGTCTATAAGTATTTTGGATTTCAATTGATCGAAAATTTATTCCTTCAATCTAATAAAACAAAAATCTTTTCCACTCCACACATTAGTGTAGTAAGTTGTTAAAAATAATGTTTGAAAGAAATAAAGCTAGTAATAAAAATCAGTGGAAACCTCATCTGATACCAAATGTTGGATCGAATATGGATATTTATATGTATATTATATGGAACAATACAAGAGGTGGGTGAATTGTATGTTTAAAAACATTGTGTTTAAACACTTAAACAAATACAATTGAAACAACCATAATTGTATTGAATATAAAGGTATGATGTAATGTAATACTATTAGAAAAGTAATGTAATTGTATTAAAGATGATTACAATAATCAGAGTAATACAATTGTGAGAGATTCTACCTTAAAGCATATAGAATCTATTAATAAAATATGGAAAAGAATAATTCTAGTTGAGACAATCACAATTGAAAGTGTAATGATGAAAGGAAACAATACAATTTCAATTATAATACAATCAGCAGCGAAAATGTAAAAGAATTACGTTTCTTTTAACAAAAAGAGAAGGGTTATCCATTCACCTAGGATAATAGGTATGTCTTACCACCACCTTGGTAAGCCCTCGATACGATGATCAGACCGTCTGTCTGCCTATCCCCGGCAGCCCTCGATACGATGATCGGAACATCTGTCTGCCTATCCCCGACAACCCTTGATACAATGATTGGAACGTCTGTCTGCCTATCCCCATAAGCCCTTGATTTTCTAGGTAATCAGAACCTATGACTTTCAATTACTTGAAATCCCTCGATATGATGATCGGACACACAAAGCACAAAGCATGAGAGAAGTCACATCGTATCTATCTAGAACTTGATAGAAGTAATGTACCATAGTTATATCACTGTCGTTTCACCACACTCTCTTGGCTTCAAATGACCTCCTATTTATAGGCCTCAGGTTCCAATGGTCACATTTCCTCCAACGGTCATATTTCTTCGAAAAACTCGGAGGGACTTGGACACCTTGCATTATAACGGTCATATTGAAATAGAAAGCACGATATCATTTTGATTAGTTTGTAACTAACTCAACGACATCGTATTGGTTAAAACAAGACATATGAAGATGATAAACAAGAGAACGATTAATATGAATCATGTGTTTTTTGACTAATTAACAAAAAAGAAAGTTTGAAAGCATGAGTATTATAAGTATTACTAAATGTAATGTATTGATATGATACAAAGTGAGATACATAGAAGTGATTATGATTGACAGATTTATTACGATACGATTGATAGAGTCAGTATGATGCAATTGACAGAGTCAGTATGACACGAGTGACAGAGTCAGTACGATACGATTAACAGAGACAGTATGATACGATTGATAGAGTCAGTACGATACAGGTAAAAGTCATTTTTGATATCCAAAACATGATATAGAAGTCAAAAGTGAACTTTTGACTCAACAATTATTTCTAATTGACAATAGTACCTATGTGATTAATTTTTTAATCCAATGAAAGAATAAGAGGGAATATACTTATTTGGAGTGTTGAGATACTTTGTGTGGTTAAAATTTGAGATGAATTCAAATTATATATTTCCTTCCCAATAAAAGTATGCTAGAAATTTATGGAAAATGATTGGAATATATGATTCCCAATATGTTTCAACAGTAATTTCTGTTAGAAATAAATTGTATAAATATTATTGTTGTAAAATTGTTGATCCAAAATAATTAAAAAAACTCATGAGAATTATAATTTACATGACTACATCTAGACTGAAAAATTTATTTGTTGTGAAGATTTTTGATTGATTTTAGATTGAATTAAGGGAGTTATAAATGATTTATATAAGGAGGACAATTAGATATGTCAATTGAATATTGAGTTACAGTTTATTTTGAAAATTTTATTAAATATTTGGAATAGGTTGACTATACTAATGTAGAGTAGGTCGTTGATTATGCATATTGAAAATCTGACACATGTGAAAACTTTTTTATTGATGAGTGTTGTTGAAGTTATTACAACATATATAAGACCTCATGAATATTAAAAAATATGAGGAAGAATATGAATCCATGAACCATGATGGTACACATGTATTATGGGTGGTTTTACAAGTCATAAAATTTATAGTTAACAATGAGAAACCATTGAGGATTTTATGTGATAATGAAAATCCTATAAACCTGTTCAATAACAATAGACAACACCCAATATCCAATCATAGTGAACTTTTATTAGACTACATTAAGAAAATAGTGGTAAATGGGGATAACAATATAGAATACATTTCAACTAAAAATCATATTGAAAAAACATTCTCAAAATCTAGGATAAGATAGAGTTTCCATGAGTTAAAAATGAAACTATGTCTTCAACACTTTTAACTCACATAAAGAGATATGGAATAAACCCCTCCTTCACATGGTATTTTAACTATATTTATAAATGGTGATAAATATTTCTACATCATTACACCGACTGGTATGAGTTTAATTAGTAAAATGAGTGATAACTATCCTATCATCAAATGTTATGGATTGAGTGGGGAAGCTTTATTTTTATACGATTTGATTCATGAATTGAGGAGGGGTTCATTTAATTCACATGGAAACATTTTCTTAACACCAAGGCATGAAATTATCTAAAATAAAGACCTTATTAGCTTGTAATGTAAAATATACTTCTTGATATGTGATAGGATGTAATGCGATAATTCTTATGTGTTTTTTGGAAGTGTGTATATAATTAATTTTTATTAGCAATGTTGAATGAAGTTTCCAAAAAATAAAAAATATGAGATTATATTTCCTTTGTATTTTTTGATGGTTTTTCTTTTTTGAAAATCATAGATAATAATTTTATGTTAATAATGATTTATTTGAACTCATTAAGAATATTTTTATGTGGTTGAGGTCACTTTAGAGTTTTCAAAAGATTTCTGGAAGCTACTGAAGAGAAGGATTATATTTCCATACTTACATATGAGTTTACTCTTTATAATAAAAATTCAGATTTGTGAATATTCAAAAATGAGTTCTTATATAAAGTTAAATATTCTTCTATGTGATGACTTACATTATAAAAAATCTAATTGATACAAAATACATGTGATGATGTGGCTGAAATATGTAAATTATTCATGTTTTCAAAAACCATGTATGGAAATTATGTAGTGTCTCTATTTTACGCTATATATGAGAATTATAACCAAGAATTTAAATTCACATATTTTTTTTTATTTTTCTATCCATTTATTTCAAACATTCCTAATTTTAAAATGGATCCAAATTAGTATAGGTTTTTTCTTCTAACAACAAAATATGAAAATTTTGGATATGTATAATATGAATTTCACTGAAACTATTTTCTTTGAAGGTATAAAACCCACCATTCCTAGAATAGATCTCCATTGTAAAAAGAATCACATATAAAATTTGATTCAATCTGTTTCATACGAAATTTCCCAAATGATGGCATGAGTTCAGATAATTTTTATGTTATGTTCAATTTTATCTGATATGAGGTATTGATCCAAAAATTTGTTATCATAAGTGAAGAAATTATAATTATATAATTTCTATTAAGATGAAAATTTTACAATATTTATTCCTTAAATCATCTATCAGGGATGTAGTGATAATAGGTGAGTTTATTTGAGTTATGTAAAAAATTGATGTTGATTTTTTAGAATTATTTTTATTGTATCTCTATATTAACATGAGAATGTTAAATAATATGAAATACTATGAAAATTTATATGTTTTCCAACTGGTGTTTAGTTTTCATCAACAATATGAAATGGTGGGTTCTATAAATGTATTTATGTAAGGTAATTTCATCCATTTATGTTAAAGTATCATGAAATTTAATTTAACATGTGATTTTTTATTATATAATGCATTGAAAAGGAAGGGAATTAAAAAATGGGAATATAATAATCATTATTGTTTCTAGAAACCTTAATATATACCTATTCCCCCATGTATGAAAATGATTTTGGCTGGAGAAATTTTAATGTTCCAATGGATCCAATAACAACCAATAGGGGGTAGG
Organism: Viscum album; assembly: GCA_963277665.1. Taxonomy (NCBI): domain Eukaryota; kingdom Viridiplantae; phylum Streptophyta; class Magnoliopsida; order Santalales; family Viscaceae; genus Viscum; species Viscum album. The sequence goes on along the minus strand of OY728131.1, from coordinate 1,432,953,528 downwards.
GTTGAAGTAGTTTCTCACTTCTTATAGGTTTTAATAATATTATCAAGATAACCCCTTAAACTTGTTAATGTTCATTACCTTTTCATGTTTTAGTAAATAATAATGCTTTTAAAATTATGAAAGGAAGTAACGAACATGATATTTACATGGTTCAACCTTAGTGAGAGAACCTAAATCCATTCCATAGCAACTCCCCTGGGTCTATGGAAATTCACTATAATAATGAAGTGAATAAAATGATTCCCAACTCTGGTTATACACCATCTATCTCTACATCGATATGATTATAGTCATCTATTATTTTATAATGTTTTCTTGAAATAATCCATCCAAAAAATTAATATATAATTTCTTAAAACTACTCCATAAATAATCTATTTAAAATCATTAGTCTGATATGGATGGTTCCAATTAACTCAATATGATGAGGTTGGGTCTAATGAACTTAGTAAGATGAATTCAGTTTGATGGACTCATTATGATGAACCCATTCTCAATCTGCATTACTCAAACTCTTCTCAAATGTTTAGTCCAATCATCCTTATTCTATTAAACAAAACATTCATATGTGTAACCTTATAATGATGTCTTATTCTGAAAATAAATTAGTTACATGAATTATAAAGTATTTTAAATTTTATTATTACATAATAAGTTGAAATGTATGAATATACTTTGAAACTATTTTAAGGAATCCCATAACGGAAAAGGTGGGAAATTGAAAAACTATTTCCAATTACTAAAATTAAAAAATTCAATGATCTATGAATATAAGAATTTCATGTTTTTCCACGTCATCTATTTATAATTTTTTTTGGAATATTACTAAGACATGTCCATATGAACTTCCTCATCTCATTACGATGGATCATTCTTAGCTCATTATAACAAAACTTCCTCAGTTAATTCTGAATTAAATTTTTTTTAAAAATTTAATCGAATAGACATTTTCTCTAAAATTCATTCTTAATGAATTTACTTATCAGAGTTGGTCTGATTTATTTTTCTTCTCATATTTGTTTTGATAGACATTCTTTCCTAGAGACAATACAATTTTAATTCCTCCTTAAAATCATTCCAATTGAATTTCTTCATCAAATTTAGCATGATGGAACTTCCTTCTCGGAGTCTGTACAATTAAGCTTAATTTTTGGGCTCTGTACAATTTACTTTCCTCATTAGATTCAGTCCTATTTACATTCACAAATATTTAATTTTCATTATTATGGAAACTCCACTCTTTAACGTTGAAATTCAAGAAACCTTGTTAGATATAACTCATTCCGAATTCTGAAAAATATTGTGTCCCGTACTTCGACATCCGATAAAAATTTTGTTTTTATTCCTATAATCAATAAAATCAATGGTTTTCTTAATTTAACCAAAAGATTTTATCATGCTTTCTTTCAAGATTTATGATAATGTCAGTATGAGAAGAAAATAATTTTAATTACATAAGAAAGCAATATTACATCCCCTACAATCATCACCTTCTTTATTTCCATTAAATACTCAATATGATTGGTTATACATATTCTCATGATTTTTTGAATAAGGATTACATCATAAATATTATAGAGAAATTATTATATTTTAGAATTAAAAACAATAAAATCATCATCAAACTTAGTGTTAGAAAGATAAAGAAATTTTGAACACTTAACATCGCTATATTCTATCTATATCTTCTGCATCATTCTAAATTCCCCACATCATAAGATATTATATTATAACCAACACCATGTTGGGTGAATCTATAACTTCAAGTGGATGGATCTGAGTTCGATGGTGCATCGGATCAAAAACATTATATAACTTTTATCTTCTATCTTCCTTACAAATTCTATATCAAGTACTTCTCAGTCCAAAAACCTGTGTTCGGAATCCCATTTTCAGAACAGAACTTTCTCAAAGGAAAAAACTATTCACCCCATTTTTGTTTAGATTAGAACATTAAACAACGTTCATCTTTCATACAAACCCTAATTCAAGTAGACTCATTCATATCTTAAAGAACAGATCATTTTTAATGGTTAGTTGTCAAAAAATTATTAAAAAAACATCACAAAGGGTATTAATATTTTATAAAACTAATAATTCTTTTTTGGAATATTGAATCCATGAAGATTGAGTGATGTGGATATAATAAAAATTTCAGTTTTTTCAAATATTTTAATGAAAAATCTGTAAATATTGTGCATATAACAAAGGGGATGTGAATATGTGAGTTTGAAGCTGAAGCTCAATAATTATTATTCTCAATTTGACAGAGCCTTTATATTCAAAGAGATAATCTAAGATTGTGAAGCAATTTTAAAATATATCTACATGTAGTTAATATCTCTTATTGAAGATTTTAAAAGGATAAATGAAGTAGATATATATATATATGTTTTTTCCAAGTAAACCATTCAATCAATAATATCATTCTCATATTGTGCTACTATGTGACAATATAATAAGACATTAATATTATGATTATTATAGTGAATATTACATGATTGTGGAGACTAACCAACCTTGAAATGTATTAGGTTACCCTTGAAGGTACCTAAACAATATAAAATTCTCACATTCATTATTTCATTAATTTATTATTACATGAGTGAGGTTGATAATCTATACCTGTGTGAATTGAAACTTAGCAGGTTTTAGTTCCTTTTTAATAAAGATAAGAAATTGTAAATCTTATATCCATTGATTTATCCCCCCTATCATAAGATTTATTTGTTCCTATGTTCTTAAATATCTTAAAATTAAAATTCTATAAGAAAAACACACATATCTACATGTATATATTAATTTTATAGTGGGATGATATATATTATAAGTTGTTATGGCCCATGTGGATTAAGAATTGCTATAATAATTTCAAATTTCTATATAATATCGATGAAAATTCCATTATTAAAATATCAAGGTTATGAAAAATATAGAAGTAATAGAGGTGGAAATTTTTTTAGTCCATTTTATTTTGATTTTTTGTTATTGGTAAAGAATGGGTAGAGTTTGAAAGTTAATAATTGATTAAGATAATATTTTTGAGCATAAAAAAATTAATCAACCATTTGGACTTAAAAATTAATGGATGGTCTTGATTCATTGTTGTTATAACTATAGTCATGGTTTCATGTCTATTTTTGATGAAAGTAAATTTTCTATTAGTGAATATATATTTCAATTTATATATATTAATATTTTAAACAAAAATATTGATGTTTTTTATTATATGTTGTGGATTGAATTTAGTTTAATTAAATCCTTCTTTACAATGTGGTGGAGGAAAATAGTCATATTCAATAATTTAGTAGAAAAAATGGATTACTAATCAAAAAATCATTATCATATCTTGGTTATAATGTGAATGAAAACGGTCCATGATGTTTTATTATTATCTAGGCCTTGTTTTGGTTAACCCATTTAGTGTCAAGAAGAAAAATTATTGAAAATATTATAGGAAGAATAGATTAAATTCATTTTGGATCACATATCTATATGATGGGATCAAACAATGACATTGTTTTAAAAACCAAAACATTTCATATTGTATTTCCTAATCATTATAAATGTATGATCCCCCACACATACCATTAAAAATTGACATCCTCTTGGAAAACCTAGGAGACAAGGAAGCTCAACATTTGTGTTCTTTTTCAACCCTTGGTGGATCCTGAAGTCCTTTTTTTGAGGTTTAGTATACAATTTCTAATTTTACCCTTACTTTTATTACACACTTATTTTCTCTTATTTATTAATCACTATTAGAAAATAGGTCTATCCCCAGGCATCTATACCCAAGGTTATGAAAAATTATGGGTATGAGTGATATATTTTGGTTTATACCTATGGTTTTGTTAAAAATATTGGTATAAATATCCCCAATTTCACCCTTCGTTGGGATTCCCCATAGGATATATCATCTCCACCAGGATACCCCTGCATGGACACTCTCCTACCTCCCAAAACTCCACCTCCTAGTCCTATCCACCCCTCTTTGACATTGAAATCTCAGTCTCTATCTATGCCTCAATGTCCTGGCCCTTGCCGCCCCGCCACATCCCCTCTCACCACCCTATCATTCAGCAATGTTTTCCTCCATCATCTCTTGTAGAGTCCCCCTATCCCCTCTCAGATTCCTCTTTCCTAGTGAAGTCCCCCTCCCCTCTCGGATCCATCTCCTCTGATGACATCCCCCACCCCCTAATTCTCTCCAGTCATGTGTAAGGGCCCCATGGCCAAACACCCAATGTGACATCCTCATTTCTTGGGTCCCTTACCTCCCATCATTTATCTCGAATTTCCTGAGGTTTCATGATCTTTACATGAAGCTAATCATTCTTATTTTTTTAATTCTTAAATTTATTAGAGTTTTCCTCTCTCTATATTTTCGGTTTCATTCAGCTAAATCATAGGGGTTTTGAGGTTCTATGATTCTAACATTAATCCATGTTTCTAGGGCATATCATTGTTCTCCAGTGCCTTCCATGGGATTTTTTTTAATCTAGTTCCAAAGGGAGAGGCGTTTAGATCATATTCATCACTAGTTATGCCTCCATTGCAATATCGCCCCTTTTATAAATTAGTATATCCCACCTATTTTTTCATAATCATCCCATGATAACTGAATTAGACTCATTTTCGAAATTATTCTCAATGGTATATGAAATTAAAAGTATACATTATTTATTTTTTTAGGCATGACAAACATGTTTGAACTGAAAAATATATGTGAACATTCTGTTAGGATTTTCAAATTATATGCAGTGAATTTTGAGTGAATACATTATGATTACACATACCATAATTGTGATGTACCCTTTCTATGTAGTAGAAATTTTAGATTGTATTTGATATATTTTATACTGATAAACTATTCTTATATAAAATAGTATGATTTTTGACACATGCAAACAACTTGTTGAAAATAGGCTTTGATATAGAAATATTGAGAGAAAGAGCTCCATGATGATGAATAGATTTTTTATTGAATTCATGATTGAATATAATTATTTTTAAGTCATATTATTTGTACATATATGATTCTAATTTTTCTATAATGTTTTCATTCTATAAACTGCGGTAAAATATACTGTCCACATAGGAATTTTACACCTTTAATTAGAGGATATTGATTGTTTTACATACGAATTATCTCCCACTCATCTTATTATTAGGGGATTCATTCTTAATTAATCGAATAACTTTTGTAAATTGTTCATTTTTTTAAAATTGGTTTTCACATTTAGTTAGTTGAATATATAAATTCAGTTTATTTTCTTGATTTATGTATGATTCACATTCCAATGTCGATTTATGATTCCCATTCCCTATATTGGACAAAAAATTATCTTATTTTAATAGTATTAATCATTTGTATTACAATTTGATATTTTGTTTCTTAGATTTTTGAAAATGTATGCCTCATGTTCATATATTTAATTAGTTGAAATACATATAACAGTTGATATCTTTATTGAATTTCATTTGTATTTCTGACACCACCATGATATATTTGTGTGATTAAGAAGTGTTTGTGTTTCACCTTCATACCAAATATTATGTTAGTATTTAAAATTAATTATTATACATGTTATTTTAAATTTAGTTTCACTGTAACATTTTTGACTTTTTATTAGTTAAACAATGTTATGCAACATGATTTTTTCTCCCATAATAATGATATTTTTTCGATATTGTTCATTGGAATTATAATTCATTTTAGAAGTCTTATTGTTGTGTGAATTGACATGATACATACTATTAAATCATATACATGTTTTCTCATCTTCAAAGGGATTACGGATCTATTATAAATTTAATATTACAAGAAATAAATAGAAATAAGGTGCATCATAGGAAAAAATATTGGTTAAAAATAGTGTTCATGATGTGTTATAAAATGGATCCCAATTCACATACTCTTTTCAAAGTTTTGGATTTATATTATTAGGCGTACTCTAAATCTCGTTGATGTAACGGAAATGTTGTGATTGGGTAGATTCAGTAGTAATTGATTCATGAATTGTTTTCTATTTTTTGGGGAAATATTTAAATGGTTCATATTAGTTGAGATTTTTGTAGGTCATGCATGAGATTTTACAAGTGTTTGAGTTTTTTAGAATTGAATTCGATGACCATTGAAAAATTAAATAATAAAATCGAGGTGAGTGAATATTTCAATGTTTCCAGAGATATCTTTTTGAAATGTGCGGATTTATTCAACATTTTTAATTTTGTTCTCAATTTAATATGATTTTTTTCATATTCTGATGATGTTAAAAAGGCATGGATCTGGCATAGTTTATTATTATAATTTTTCTTCAAATTAAAGTGTTATATTCTTGTATAATTCTGTCATTTACTAAAGCATGTTTTATTTATTTAATAATATTTTTATTTATATACTGAAAATGGAATTTAAACTATATTTTTTTCATATAAGATAGATAAAATTTTATACAACATATTTGATTGGTCTTTTAAGTGGGTAGTGTTACATTGGATAAGGGAATGCATTGTTAAAACCTATATGAGTAGCACTCAAAAAGATATGTTGTATTGTTTTGGGAGGTTGTATTCATATTTTTAATGCTATACAATGATTCACTTTATATGTTACGTTGTTCCAAGAATCGTGAAAGAAAAAAACATTCCCTAGGTACAACATATCATTTTTTTCATCTACATCATATAGTAAATCACTTCAATTATTAGAACATTTTGATGTTTATATACTTTAATTAAATTAGTAAAATTCATTATGAATAAGATATAATTATTTTCTAGAATTTTTAATCTTATGATCCTATTTGGATATTCTAAATTGCACCATTTTTTTTATTTTCTAGTCAGGAAATGAAATTACCACAATTGGGAAATGATGAGTGTTTGTACCCATTTCCATTACTCACATTGATTCTAGATATATTTATACTTAAGAGGAGTAATTGAAGCAATTATTAGAGACATTATATTTTTATATAGGTGAGAGGATTATAATTTCAATAAAAAAACAAAAATTTAAAATTGACAGTAAATAAGATATGGAAAGAAATTGATAGTCTTAACTCGGATCATGGAATTGTATAAGGATTCTAGAGGAAAATGTGGTATATTGCATTAAGGATTCTTCAACTCATGTTGTCATCTTAGCAGTTGTGAGATCAACACTAACTTGGCCCTTTATTTCATATCATTTTCAAAAGAATTATCTACAAAAAATAAATGGTAGTTGAATATTATTATTGTTAATATATTATTTTCTTGTAAATAATTAGATGTTTGATTTACTCCTTTCCAGTTACATTCAAACAGAGAGAAGGATTCGTACTATAGTGAAGGATATAAATTCAATGGAGTGGGTGGGGAACAAAGAAAATTTCACTAAAACTTTTCCAATACATGCTAATCTATACATATAAAAAGGTGATAGGGGGATTCTCACAATATTTTCATATTCACCTCTTCATGTTTTGGTCACACCCACATCCAGACTATGAATCAGAAGTAGATCTATCATTGGCTAATATCCTAGGTATGAATTATTTGAACTATTGAACTAGTTGTGAACATTTTTAGAATATTGAAGTAAAATATAATTCTTAAAATTATTAGGGTTATTATAACATAGTACAACATAATAGATACCTTAATTTTCAATCAAAATTTTAAATTGTATTATGTTAAACAATGTGAAAGTAGTGTTCAGTTTTTGATTCATCTGAAATGAAATCCCATTTTTATATAACATCTAAATATCATGAAATAAATTTACCATGTTGTACAATTTATTTTTCTAACTATAATTGTATTGTACAATTATGTTACTTATAATATTTTTAATGACATTAATTATATAGATAATGGAATCAATGGTATGTATTTATAAAAAATGTATGAGTTTATCTTTCATAATGATTTTCATAACTGGAGCATGATTTTATTGGGGTAAGAGTCCATATTTTGAAATGTCAAGAATATATTTTAATACCTATTAATCCACAATAAATAATTTTTGGAGGTGTATTGATATAGATTTTTTTACAGGTTTATTCCAGTGGACTTCATGTTGGATATCTTCTGAATTCAAAATCCATAGTGGATTATGGTTGTCTGGGACTCTCAAATTAATTATCAATGTTGGAAACATTTTACAATTTTTAAATAGAACCACTAACATATAGGAAAAGGAATCTGGATGGTGAAGAAGATGGATAATTCCAGTTATATGAAAAAAAATTGGAACCTCCCATGTGTGTCTTATTGAAAAAAATATAGGCAATTGTCTCTTCTTCTCATGCATCATTTGTACTCATGATTTAAAATCATAATTTGGAAATTTACCCATACCAATAAACTGGATTGTATTAATTAAAACAAATATTGTGATATTTTTTAGGATATTAGTGATTTACTAGAAGCTTTGTAAAATGCAATTCAGACTCACTATCTTCTTATTTCATAATAATTATACCCTCAAATACTTCTTCAAAATCAATGTTTGAAACTTATTTTAGTGGGATTTAAATATTAGTCATGCATTTTAACTTCTACATACATATGATCTATAATTTAGATGTAGATGATTTGTAGCATGATGATGTAAACCCTCATGTTCTTCAAAAAAAATCTTAATTGTAAATCATGTGTCAAAAAATCATAAAACTCTATTTGAAATTGTTTTTTCATATATATTTCATCATGTAGTCATCTTCCAGATTTTAAATTAAATATCATGTGATTGTATTGATAAAAATTTATATATATAAATGACCCTACACTTATCCCCTTATTATTATAGAAAACACACCACATTACATTAATATATATTATTGGGCTCACCCACCATGATTTTCACACAGCATGAGTCACATATTTCTAGAAAAATTGGTAATATAATCCTTCATTTATTCCAATAATAACATTAAGAATATATAGTCCCTCATATGTGATTATATATATCTGGATATAAGAACTTCATTGGTGTTTTATTTTCCTTAAAATCCAATATTTTCAACTTCGGAAAATTTTCATCATGATACCACTTCTAGATTTAAATCATATGTTTTGTACTGCACCCCAGTTCTAGTTACTATCGCAACCCAGTGTAAGAATGAAGTATTATTTTACAAGTCAAGGGTCAATACACATTCTTCAATATATGTGGTTATGTTATGTCTTGTGTGATAATCTATACCAACCGTTTTTTAAATAGTTTTTACATATATATATACCAATGGTTTAAATGAAACCATGGGTATTATTGAAATATCCAGGGCTATACCCATGAGTTGTATAAAACCATATCTATAGAACTATAAGGATGTCTCGTTATCGCACTATTTATGCAACTATGGGTATAGCCTATAACCACTGTCCCAAACTGTGGGTATATTTGGTGTTTTTAGGAGTAAATTTTTAGAGATTAGGGTAGTAGTCATTTCATAGATATAATTGAATATCATTTTTATAGTTTATTTGGGTCAATTCAGATTTCATCATTGAGGAAATAATGTTGTGTGTTAGGGGAAATCTTTCAAAAATTTGAAATATTCATTCAATACATTATCATGGTAGAAAATTCTAAATTTTATTTTATGAAAGTAAACCAAGTTTGTATAATTGGGGTGATAAAATGATTTGTCAATATTCACCTTTTATAAAGAAAAATTATTGATAGGCATAAATTTTTGAATGAAAAAGTAGATGTGGATTTAACCTGGAAATACAATTCTCTTATTAAAATTTGTTATATGTAATGGATGAAAATGAGAATTACTAAAATAAATAATAAGTAAGATGTTGGAAGATTATTGGGTGAATAAAATATGAAATTAAATGATTTTTTCCTTAATAAGTTTTTATATAGGGTGATTCCATGTTTCATATCAAATTTATTTTTAATGATATAATTTTTTTAGTTATCATTAATGAAATTTTGATAAATTGATGAATTTTTGAGTTCACTAGATGAATAAGTGTTGTGAATAGAATATTTCTACGGGATAACAAAGGATAGTTGAAATGGGGATCCCCATTATAGATATAGGTCATTTGTTTTTTTAAGACCCAGAAGAATATCGAAGCTAATTTGATATGTTTATAAATTTTATATCAAATGTGGTTAACTATACTTTTTCGTTAATGATATGTTATTTAATTAGATGTTATTGAAATTATGTTCTAGAATAATGTACAATTGTTTGGAAGGATTTCTTGAAGGATTTTTGAGAATTATTGAGGGATTTTGTATTCCTTTACAATGTGGTGATGTGTAGAATATGGTATTCCTAAATGTTATATAGTAGAGGTATGTTATATTACCTCTATATATATAGTTATTGTTATTATATTTGAATCACTGTATAATTTTTTTTATAATTTTATGGACCATACATGGAACTGAGTATTTTTTATGGAAATAGATAATATCTCTAGATATAAGGCCCTAACCTTAAACCTTACTTAATCTTGAGTTATTACAAGATTACAACTTGAGGATCTTTTCAGGTTTAGAGTTTTAGAGAATTAGATCATAAAACATGTATTAGATTCCACATTTAAACAAAGTGGTTATATAAAAGATAGTATTCATTTTTTCCATTAATGGAAACATATTTAAAATAAAATATGGGTTATTTCTTGACACTTCCTTGACACTATCATCATATCATGTACCTTTCCCTTGACCTGTGAAAAACATTTCAAAAACATGGGATGAGCATAAAAAAGATCAGTAAGGGATATAAAAATATGGAAAGGAAACATGGGTACATATACACATAAGAATGAAATCATACTTTACCCATAAAACATAATCACTTTAACATACCTCACCAAATCATGAATAAATTATAGAAATCATAAGACATAAAGGTAACTTGAGGCATCATAACATTCTTAAGTAGGGAGTAACCCTCTTGGTTACGTTTGGAATACCCATCACAGTATATTCCCTAAATCTCTTCAGAGAAACATTAATGTTTCACTCCTTCATGTTACCCAATGCATTGGAGAGCTATATCAGGCTCACCATCCCTTATTTTATCACGGAACAACCCATCATCATAATAATACCCAAGAACCTCAACATAATCGTATCATATAAAACATGTATAAAGGAAACATAACATTTCCACCTTTCAATCACAAGATATAAATACAACACATTGATATAAAAACATTATGAAAACCATTTTCAATACCAAAACAAAATAAAAGTAAAACATGGTATTTATTTTTCTTTTAAAAAAAGTTATGGCTTGTAGAGGAAGCCGAAACTCAAATAATGGACACGGCGGTGGAGAAGTCATTGTCGCCGCATACGTATGAAAAAAAAATTCCCTTTTGTCGTTTAGTAAAAATCATCGTATAAAAAATATTCCTTTTGGATAAACGTAAAATTCAAATGAGTTTATACACCATATAAAATATGGTTTTTTAAAAAACAAAATATGCCTCAATGAAAGGAGATTGAGATGAAGTCCCATACCTCGGGTCCAACTTGACTTGGTCGTTCTTTAATCAACTGAATAATAAACTTGAGTTAATTTATACTTGTTTAAGAACCTTTTTCAAGTTTATTATTCCTTTTATATCACTTATTTCCATGTCATTAACACTATGTAATTATTTAAGTTAATAACGGTCATTTTAACGATCATTGGTACTTGAGTAAAAAATAAACCCTTTTTAATTATAAGTTGTTCATGTATCCCTTATATCCAGAATTATAATCATGATTTATATATCATATATATCATATATATCATTATATACATGCATTTATAATATTACATAATCATTTTGAGGTATGAAATGAAATGCACTGTTCATAGAGACGGTAAGTCGTACGTACGCATGAACGCTACTTTCATTTGTATTTTGTATTTTATATAATGGAATCATAATGATATAAAGGTATATTATACTTCCAGTGTAATATCATATATAATATCATAACTCCATCCTTTATACACCCCACATATGGTATTTAACGAATCAAATCACTTTGAGGGGGCGGTAGTCCGCACTTCCTTAAATGAAGATATCCCATTTACCCATAATGGAAACCATAAAGGTATGCCCAAAATAGAAAATACAGAAGCTTAAGGAAAACATAAACATATTATATATCATATATAAATATAGTGTCATCTTAATGGCCACCTTTGAAGGTGTTAAAAGAATGATGAACAATCATCGTTTCGGGAAGCCGAAATTCGCCATCCACGGAAACAGTATGTTCTTTAATCATTAGATGTAGGTGTGTGTAAGATTAGCTCGAATACATCTTATAACAACATCCTAGTATATTGAAGATACTATAGTTGTTTCAAAAAAATGAATAAAAATAGATTTGGGGGCTTGAGAAGTAAAATAAAACAAAAGGACTCAAGTGAAGACATTACCTTAAAATCGGGTAACTCCCATTGGTTTGAGCTCAAAGGATTCCATGGGAAGACTTATGCCCAAAGTGAGGCTTCAAGGAGTAAGAGAGCGATGTGGAGAGACAAAATGGGCAGGGTTTGGCCGATCCAAATGCTTTGGAAGTGTGGGTAAGGAGGTAGAGGTGGGGGCCTTTTATAAGAGGAGAGGAGGGGCACTTTTGGAACGTAAAGAAATGTTACTTTATTTTAAAATGAGTTTCGGATTCAAAAGGTCCCACATCGATATAATTCAAGGGTAATAAGATAAGGGTTCGAAATCCACCCATCCAATAGGTTTTGGACATTTTAGGTCATAGATTTTACATTATCATTTCATTTTATTTAAATCCTTTATTAATGAGGTAATCGTTGCATCATCATGATGTCATAAATAATTTAATTTATTTAAAGTCTAAAAATTAAAAAAAAATGATGTAGGAAATCGTTTTAGATTTCCAAGGACAATTTATAATAAAAAATATGACTTTTAGGACCCCATGTAAGAATTGTTTTAGTAAAATAACTCATGTTTGTGTATTTTTTACTTTAACATTAAATAAAAAGATATTAATGTCATTTTCCTACCAATGTGGCTCCATGGGGTCCCCAAGTTGACCCATGGATTGTCTTGGTCAGCCATGACACATCCAATGAGGGTAGGACATTTGTCAAGCTCATCTCATATTATTAAAACATCATTTTTACCTTAAACTACACTAATTACCTCTAATCGCGATTAAGAACTTAAAAGTAATTATTCACAAAAAAATTATTTTAATCTCATTAAAACGCATTTATTTCTTAATGAAAACCATGTATATCGGATTTTTTAAAATAAAATCACAGAAGTTACAAAGTTTCATTTAAAAGAAAAATCTGTTTCTTTAACTACCACTTAGTGGTTTCACAATTCATCAAAAATTAATGTTTTTCAGAAAAATACCAAAACTTCACCCTTAGCTATATTTGATATTATGAATTCAAAAATAATGTCTATTTTAAAAAATTCATATCATATATGTTACAATAATTAATTTAGTAATTAATTCCCATTGTCATGACAAATAGCGTGTTTTTATGAAACAATAAGTATCAAAAGATTGACACTTGTTTTAGTCCAATTTCAAAGTGAAATTGATTCCAATGACCACCATTGGATTTAATGGTAAAAACATATTCTAATTTCAATTTAAAGCCAATTCAAAAGATAATCTAATCATATAAATAAATTATATTAAAAATAGGTTTTGAATTAAAATACAACATTTTCACTATTCATTAAAAAATGAACTTTAACGGAAAAATACCAAAAATTCACACAAAGTAAATTTTAATGTCCCAGTCATAAATAATAAGTTTATTTTGACAAACATAGCTTATAATATTGTCAAAATATAGATTTAAAAATGGTTTGCCATCAAAAGGCAGTAAAACAATCTTTTAAAAAAATTAGTGTATTCCATGATTATGATTGGATTTATTTTAATTTTAAGCCTCTAAAACACTATCTAATTCACTAATAGACATATATAAAAATATCTATTATTCATTACTTACTTGGGTTGTTACATCCTTCCCCCTTTAGAAAATTCTGTCCCCGTAATTTATTTACTTATCGAATAAATGGTGGAACTTATCCTTCATTGCATTTTCAGATTCCCATGTTGCCTCTTCCATCATGTGGTTTTTCCACAAAACCTTTACATGATTAATCACCTTATTCCCTAACACCTGCTCCCTGTGTTCATGAATCTAGACCGGTTGTTCCTCACAAGATAGGTTCTCTTCCATCTGAACTACCTCTAGACTCAAATCATGAGTTGGATCTGGCATATACTTTCTCAACATAGAAACGTGAAAAACATTGTGTACCTGAGATAAACTCGAAGGTAAAGCCACTCGGTAAGAAACTGATCCAACTCTCTCCAGAATTTCATATGGTCCAATGAACCTTGGACTCATCTTTCTTTTCTTACCAAATCGCATCACATTTTTACATGGTGATACTTTTAGAAAAACATAATCACCTACCTCAAAAGATAGATCATTCCTCATGTTTTCCGCATAACTCTTCTGCCTGCTCTGAGCTGCTCTAATGTGTTTCTCTATCAGTTGAATTTTTTCTGCCAACTCTTCTACCAATTCCTGTCCCATCAGCTTTCTTTCACCCACTTCATCCCAAAAAGCTGGATTTCGACACCGCTTCCCATATAACGCTTCAAATGGTGCCATCTGTATACTGGAATGAAAACTATTATTATATGAAAATTCAACCAAAGAAAGATGTTGGTCCCAACTTCCCTGATAATCCATAGAGCAAGAGCGTAGAATATCCTCCAATGTATGAATTGTTCGTTCTGACTTCCCATCTGATTGAGGATGAAATGCTGTGCTAAAATTTAATTCAGTACCCAGCGACTTCTAAAGACCCTTTGAAAAGTTAGAAGTAAACATGGGATCATGATCGGATACAATGAAGAGAGGAACTCCATTTAACCTGACTATCTCTTTAAGATACAAACGGGAAAGTTGATCTAGAGAGAAAGTATCTCATATATAAAGGAAATGAGTAGATTTAGTCAAGTGATCAACAATAACCCAGATTGCATTATTACCTCAAGATGTCTTCGGTAATCCCACAATAAAGTCCATGGATATATTCTCCCATTTCCACTCTGGCACTGGTAAAGGCTAAAGCGTCCCTTTCGGTAACTGCTGCTCTGCTTTAACCTGTTGACAAGTCAAACACTTCACAGTAAAATCAGCAATATCATTTTTCATTCCATCCCACCAGTAATACTCCCGCATATTTCTGTACATCTACGTACTGCCAGGATGAACAGAAAACGAAGAACTATGGGCTTCACATAACAACCCTCTCTTCAACTGTGAATCACAAGGCACACACAATCTCTTCCCAAATCTAAAAAACACAATCATTATCAATGTTGAATTCAAGTAACATACCCTTCTGAACAAGCTCTACCTTTTTCTGCAACTCACTTTCTTGCTTCTGTGCTTTCATGATTCTGTCTGATAGAGATGATCTCACTAATACTTGAAACAAAACACAAGAACTTTCTTCTCCAACAACTTCTATGCAAAATTTCATCAAATCCATAACCAAATGATCATGTTACAAATTCAACATTGTAAATGAATAATTATTTTTTCGACTCAAAGCATCAGCCACTTTATTTTCTTTTCCTGGATGGTAATGAATTGTATAATCATAATCCTTGATTAATTCTAGCCATCTCCTTTGTCTCATGTTCAATTATTTCTGAGTGAATATATACTTTAAAATTTTGTGATCGGTATATATTTCACACTTTACTCCATACAAATGATGCCTCCAAATATTTAAAGTGAAAACAAAAGAAGATAATTCCAAATCATGTGTAGGGTAATTTACCTCATGAGTTTTCAACTATCATGAAGCATAAGCAATTACATGATCATTCTGCATTAGGACACAACCAAGTCCTTTCAATGAAGCATCACTGTAGATAACAAACTCACCATTCCTAAAAGGTAGTGCCAAAACTGAAGCATTCACCAATTTTATTTTCAACTCCGGAAAACAATCATCACATTCTTTTGTCCAGATAAACATAACACCATTCCGTGTTAGCTTAGTCATTGGAATAGATAACCGTGAAAAATTTCTAAAAAATCTTCTGTAATAGCCTGTCAAACAAAGGAATCTATGAATCTCAGTTACATTTGTGGGTCTTGGCCAGTCTTCCACAACTTTTGTTTTTGCAGGATCAACAGTTATCCCATCTTTTGAAACAATGTGACCAAGTAAATAAATTTGTTGCAACCAAAACTCACAGTTTCTGAATTTCCCATACAATTTATTTTCATTTAAGGTTTGAAAAACAACCCTTAAATGTCTGTCATGCTCCTATTTACTTTTAGAAAACACCAAAATATCATCAATGAAAACCACCACAAACTTATCCAAGAACTCATGGAAAATTATATTCATTAATCCATGAATACATCTGGTGCATAGGTTAGCACAAAAGGCATTACTACATATTCATAATGGTCATATCTTGTACGAAATGCAGTCTTAGGAACATCTTCTTCCTTTACCTTCAGCTGATGGTACCCCGATCTCAGGTCAATCTTTAAAAAATACTAAGCTCCCTAGAGCTGGTCAAACAAATCATCGATATGAGGCAAAGGATATTTGTTCTTAATAGTGATGTTATTCAAGGCTCTATAATCAATGCAAAGTCTCATAGAACCATCTTTCTTTTTAACAAATAAAATAGGAGCACCCCATGGTGACGTGCTAGGTCGAATGAAACCATTCTCTTATAAATCTTGAAATCGCTCCTTCAACTCTAAAAGTTCAATTTGAGCCATTCAATAAGGGGGTTTGGAAATTGGATTAGCATCAGGAACTACGTCAACAGTAAACTCAACTTCTCGATTTGGTATTATTCCAGGAAAATCATCAGGAAAAACATCAGGATACTCATTTACCACTAGAACATCATTAATCTGAACAGTTCCTTTATTTTCAATGATGTGTGCAAGGTAACATTCATTTCCATCTTTTACAAGTTTCTCACCCTCTTGATATGTTATCAACAGTAAGGTTTCATTCTTTTACACAAACTGAAAGTCTTTCTGAAAAGAAACTTATTTAGATCTGCAGTCAATCTTAGAATGGTAAATAGAGAGCCAATCCATACCCAGAATAACATCAAACTCTAATATAGGTAGAACAATACGGTTTGTAAGAAGGTTCTTTCCACAGATAAGGATAGGAAGATTCTTATAAATTCTTTTTGACTCAACATTTCCCCCAGGTGTTTTTACCAAAAGTTCAGGAGTCATTTCTTGAGATGGTATTCCCATTTTACTAGAAAATTTTTCAGAGATGAAAGAATGGTCGACCCAGAATCAAACAACACACTGGCATAATCTGAAAAAACAAACAAATTTCCTGATACAACTTCATTTGATGGCCCGACAGCTTCTGAAGTAGTTGCAAAGGATTTCCCCACCCTTTCTACATGTAGTCTAACTGCTTCCCATCACTCAAGCTCTTTTTTGGACACTCGTATTCATAGTGACCCATCTCATTTCACTTAAAACATTTCTGTAACTGTAAATCAAATTTGAACTTTCCATCACCTTGATCTTTTTCAGTGCAATCATGAGCCTTATGTCCCATATTACCACATCGGTAGCACTTTCCAGAATTCATATAACATTCCCCAGCATGCCTTTTTCCACATTTATCACAAACTGGAAACTTAGATTTCTTACCATCATACTTTTTTGAATAATTCTTCCCTTTATCCTACCACCTTGGTCTCTTCTTCTGTTGGTTGTTATAGAACACTTGATCATCGACAAACTCCATTTCCACCTTCTCAGCACATCGAAAAAGCTTTTCATAACTTTTAAACTCACGAGAAGCTAATGACCTTCGATATTTTGGCTTTAATCATGAGTAAAAACGATTGATTTTACTATCAAGGTCTTGAATAAAATTTGTAGCATACCTTGCCAATCGGGTGAACCTTTCTTCATAGGTAGCCACTGAGTCTTCCTCTTGCCTTAATTCCAAGAATTGTTTTTACATCCTATGTCGAACAAACTTAGGAAAATACTTTTCAAGAACTATACCTTTGAATTCATCCTAGTCGAGAGCATCAATCTCATCAGCGTTTCTGATATTTTTAACCATCGACCACCACTGATCTGCTTCACCCTCCAAACGGTAAATATCAAGACTAACCTTTTGATTGTCTGAACACCCCCTGACATCGAAAATCATCTCCAGTGATTTAATCCATCCTTCAGCTAGCACAGGGTTAGATCATCCTCTGAATGATGGGGGATTTTTCCTCATGAAATGTTCCACCACTGACATGTTCCTCTGCGGTTGATCTGGCTGATCTCATGCATGGATACCACCACCATTTATCACTTGAGTCAACTGCGCCATTACTGCAACAAACTGTTTAGTTACAATTCTGACCATCTCAGGATACTGATTCAGAAGGTTATTTCCTTATGTATTCTTTCCTAGCACTGCTTCCCTGTTTCCTCTAAAGAAAACCATTCTGAACAAACATGTCTTAAATGAAGAAACATTGTAATCTTCAAATGCTATATCATTTCAATTTGACCATAAAAAAATATTTTTGGATAATCATTTAATATAATTCTAACTCCTAATGTTATATAAACCGACCTCTGATACCAACTATAAGGCCCCGACCTTAAACCGTACTTAATCTTGAGTTATTACAAGATTACACCTTGAGGATCTTTTCAGGTTTAGTGTTTTAGAGAATTAGATCGTAAAACATGCATTACATTCCACATTTAAACAAAGTGGTTACATAAAAGATAGTATTCATTTTTTCCCATCAATGGAAACATATTTAAAATAAAATATGGGTTCTTTCTTGACACTTCCTTGACAATATCATTATATCATGTACCTTTCCCTTGACCTGTGAAAAACATTTCAAAAACATGGGATGAGCATAAAAAGCTCAGTAAGGGATATAAAAATATGGAAAGGAAACATGGGTACATATACACATAAGAATGAAATCATACTTTACCCATAAAACATAAGCACTTTAACATAACTCATCAAATCATGAATAAATCATAGAAATCATAAGACATAAAGGTAACTTGAGGCATTAATAACATTCTTACATAGGGAGTAACCCTCTTGGTTACGTTCGGAATACCCATCACAATATATTCCCTAAATCTCTTCAGAGAAACCTTAACATTTCACTCCTTCGCGTTACCCAGTGCATTGGAGAGCTATATCGGGCTCACCTGCCCTTAGTTTATCACGGAACAACCCGTCTTCATAATAATGCCCAAGAACCTCAACATAATCGAATCACATAAAATATGCATAAAGGAAACGTAACATTTCCACCTTTCAATCACAAGATATAAATACAACACATTGATATAAAAACATTATGAAAACCATTTTCAATACCAAAACAAAATAAAAGTAAAACATGGTATTTATTTTTCTTTTAAAAAAAGGTATGGCTTGTAGAGGAAGTCAAAACTCAAATAATGGTCACGGCGGCGGAGAAGTCGTTGTCACCGCATACGTATGACAAAAACATTCCCTTTTGTTGTTTAGTAAAACGCATCATATAAAAAATATTCCTTTTGGATAAACGTAAAATTCAAAGGAGTTTATACACATTATAAAATATGGTTTTTTATAAAACAAAATATGCCTCAATAAAAGTAGATTGAGACGAAGTCCAATACCTTGGGTCCGACTTGACTCAGTCGTTCTTTAATCTCCTGAATAATAAACTTGAGTTAATTTATACTTTTTTAATAACCTTTTTCAAGTTAATTATTCCTTTTATATCACTTATTTCCATGTCATGAACACTATGTAATTATTTAAGTTAATAACGGTCGTTTTAACGATCATTGGTACTTGAGTAAAAAATAAACCCTTTATAATTACAAGTTGTTCATGTAACCATTATATACAGTATTATAATCATGATGTATATATCATATATATCATATATATCCAGTATATACATGAATTTATAATATTACATAATCATTTAGAGGTATGAAATGAAATGCACCGTTCATGGAGACGGTAAGCCGTACGTACGCATGAACGCTACCTTCATTTCTATTTCATATTTTATAGAATGGAATCATAATGATATAAAGGTATATTATAACTCCAGTGCAATATCATATATAATATCATAACTCTATCCTTTATACGTCCCACATATGGTATTTAACGAATCAAATCACTTTGAGGGGGTGGTAGTCCGCACTTCCTTAAATGTAGATATCGCGTTTACCCATAATGGAAACCATAAAGGTATGCCCAAAATGAAAAATACAGAAGCTAAAGGAAAAAATAAACATATTATATATCATATATAAATATAGTTTCATCTTAATGGCCACCTTTTAAGGTGTTAAAATAATGTTGAACAATCATCATTTCGGGAGGCCGAAATTCTCCATCCACGGAAACAGTAAGTTATTTTACCATTAGAGGTAGGTGTGTGTAAGTGTAGCTAGAATTATTCTTATAACAACATCCTAGTATATTTAATATACTGGAGTTGTTACAAAAGAAATGAATAAAAAGATTTTAGGGGGATGGAGAAGTAAAATAAAACAAAAGGACTCATGTGAAGACATTACCTTAAAATCGTGTAACTCCCTTTGGTTTGAGCTCAAAGGCTTCCTTGAGAAGAC
Organism: Viscum album; assembly: GCA_963277665.1. Classification (NCBI taxonomy): domain Eukaryota; kingdom Viridiplantae; phylum Streptophyta; class Magnoliopsida; order Santalales; family Viscaceae; genus Viscum; species Viscum album. Next base: position 1,432,932,832 of record OY728131.1, on the reverse strand, counting down.
GTCTGCCTAAAGTGAGGCTTCAAGGAGTAATAGAGGGATGTGTAGAGATAAAATGGGTAGGGTTTGGCCGAGACAAAGGCTTTGGAAGTGTGGGTAAGGAGGTAGAGGTGGGGGCCTTTTATAAGAGGAGAGGAGGGGCACTCTTGGAAAGTAATGAAATGTTATTTTATTTTAAAATGAGTTTAGGATTCAAAAGGCCCCAAATTGCTATAATTCTAGTGTAAGGTGATAAGGGTTCTAAATCCACCCATACAATAGGTTTTAGACATGTGTAGGTCATAGATTTTACATTATCATTTCATTTTATTTAAATCCTTTATTAATGACGTAATCGATGCATCATCATGATGTCATAAATAATTTAATTTATTAAAATTCTAAAAATTATAAAAAAAATACCATGATGTAGGAAATAATTTTAGATTTCCAATGACTTTATATAATAAAAAATATGAATATTATAACCCCATGTAATAATTGTTTTAGAAAAATAACTCATGTTTGTGTCATTTTTACTTTAACATTAAATAAAAAGATATTAATGTCATTTTCCTACGAAAGTGGCTCCATGGGGTCCCCAAGTTGACCCATGGATTGTCTTGGTAGGACATGACATATCCAATGATGGTAGGACATGTGTCAAGCTAATCTCATATTATTAAAACATCATTTTTACCTTAAACTACACTAATTACCTCTAATCGCGATTAAGAACTTAAAAGTTACTATTTACCAAAAAATTATTTTTATCTCATTGAACCACATTTTACTTTTTAATGACAAACATGTATGCCAGATTTTTGAAAATTAAATCACAAAAGTTACAAAGTTTCATTTAAACGAAAAATCAGTTTCTTTAACTACCACATAGTGGTTTCACTATTCATCCAAAATTGTAGTTTTTCAGAAAAATACCAAAACTTCACCCTAAGTTATATTTGATATTTTGAATACAAAAATGATGTCTATTTTACAAAAGTCAAATCATATATGTTTCAATAATTAATTTAATAATTAATTCCTGCTGTCATGACAAATAGCGTGTTTTTATGAAACAATAAGTATTAAAAGATTGACACTAGTTTAAGTCCAATTTCAAAGTGAAATTGATTCCAATGACCACCATTGGATTAAATGGTAAAAATATATTCTAATTTCACTTTAAAACCAATTAAAAAGATAATATAATCATATAATTAAATTAAATTAAAAAGTGATTTTTAATTAAAATACAACATTTTCACTATTCATTAAAAAATGAACTTTAACGGAAAAATACCAAAACATCACACAAAGTAAATTTTGATGTCGCAATCATAAATAATAAGTTAATTTTGACAAACATAGCTTATAAGATTGTCAAAAGATGGATTTAAAAAATGGTTTTCCATCAAAAGGCAGTAAAACAGTCTTTTAAAAATATTAGTGTATTCCAATCTTAAGATTGGATTTATTTTCATTTTATGCCTCTAAAACACTATATAATTCACTAATAGACTTAGATAAAAATGTCTATTATTCATTACTGACATGGGATGTTACACTAGAGGTGCAGATAACATGAGATTTTGATTGAAATGTTAATGTTATTTATAGTGTACCAATGATGATGGTGGTTAGAGAGATGATATAAAATGATTATTTTTAAATAAAATTATTTTTAGAATTTCTATGTTAATATTGAATTTAATTTTATATATCATTAATTGAGGCTAACTTATGTATAGTTACATGAAAAATGAGAGGATAAATGAGGAATATTTTATGTATAACTGTACACTCATCCTATTTTTATTTATTATTATTTAATCTTACAGGACCATATTGAGTGTGATGTCAAGCATCATTAGTTTGAGATCATGATTTCTTAGTTTAGAGAAGGCAATGATATTATTATTTTCTTATTCTTAGTATCATCAGACGGTGATTTAAAATTATTACGATTGACTTATCCATGCATTTCATAAACAATTATATTTATATTATTTAATACATGGTTATTTGTTATTATTTTAAAAGGATATTTCCTTATATATTGAGTGATTTATACATTTATCACTTGTCTCCATTTTATAGAATATAGTATGATGGATTTATGTCATGATAAAGGTGGATTGAGTTATTTTTTTATTGAAAAATGAAATTTCTTTCTAAATGTTTTGTCTTTTATTATTATTTTAAGAAATATCATCACATTGACAATTTTGTGGTTCAGATGATGCAATATTACACTCAAGGGATCAGTCAAATTTTTCATAAGAAATTATTCCATTTCTAGATTTATGTTATGATTATTTTTTATAGGTTATTTTTTCTAAGACTCACATGATTTTTGGATAGAGATTTTTTTTACAGAGAAAGAATTTGTTTCAAATAGAGAATGTCAATAGAGATGATAAACCAAAACTCTAATTATTATTTTCTAGGAAAAAAGTTCTCAACATCGTATGTTGATTAAAAACATGTGATCTTGAATTGTATAAGAAATGGGGATAATATTTTTTTGACATTGAAAGTGTTGATAATAAGATCGAGTTTTTGATGGAAAGGCATGTGTTTTTGAAATGTTGGAATGTTGTAGAACATTATAAAATTCGTTAGATGATGTTATGCCAATATCAATGGTCTTAATATCATGAATATGTCATGTTACAGGATGTATTTTTTTTAATAATAGCTAATTATGATTATATGGTGATTTTAATAAGTTTAAGTGTTACAAGAAGCATTGGTATTTTGGACCCTAGAAGTTTGAATGTGCTAAAGTCAAAGGTTATGAAGAATTTTCGATCAACTGATCCATTTAATGGGGTGATTTAGTGGACTAAACGATTCAGAAAAATGAAACATAAGATTTAGAGTTTTATATGGAGATATGTCACTATTATTGTTGTCCCATTAGATAAACTAATCCACTGATCATTTAGATGGGTGCAGACATCGATGATTTAGAATATTCGATAGTATAAATAGGAATCAGATGCAGAGACCCATCATATTCAAAAAATTGATCTACCTAAATCTATAGGATGGACCGTAAATGTATAGTTTTACTAAGAAGATATGTTTTTGTCCCAGAAGAATCATAAGGGCATCACGAACAGATCAATCAGAAAAAATAATATAATGTGGCCAACCATTTTCATGATATCCAAATCATTAGAGTGAGTTATCAAGTGATTTTGATATTAAATTGTGTCAATATTCATCAGATGGGATTTGAAATCAATCCATAATATATGATAATGAAAATAATTCATCTAATACACAATTACATAGATTTGTTATCACACGCTGGGATTTATCAGATGCGGTGTCATTATCATAGAGTTCTTTTGGTCAAATGAAAAATGGTTTACAAAATTATAAACATGTTGATGTTTCCATCCGAATGACATCGGGTTACGAATTATATAGAAGATGAAATGATGTTTATGTAAGAAAAATCAATTTTTTAGAGAATTTTAATTTGAATACTTGTGTTTTACATGTTTTCAATCATATCAAGAAATTCATAATGTGGAATAATTTCAGGCTAAAGAATTTTCAATAAATTGAAAGCCAACTAAATTTGTGATAAGTTTCAAAAATATTCAAGAATAATACAAATCAAATGAGAATCATATATAAATTATAAAAATGAAGTTAAAATAAAAATGAAATTAGACATTTTGAAATTATTATGTGTGGGAAAAAAATTGGTTTCCTTCCCTTCATCTATTCTTAATTACCTATAAATAGATGACTAAGTACAATGTACACAAAAATTTTTCCCCTGGAAGAGAGTGTTTGATGGAGTTTTGGTCTTCATTTTTAAGTTTCCTATGAAAACTTTACCATATAGAATAAGAGTTCTCAATATTTTGTGGTTATAATTTACCAAATCAATCTTAATATTCAAACTAAGAGATCAGACAGACAGATTGTAGAAAAGAAATAAGTGAAACAGAACTTTTTCTAGAATATACTATCTAATTTTTTTTTCCAAACTGATGATTTGGAGTGATTGATCAGAGAATGTTTTTATACGATGTCTATAAAATTTGTTCCTATCTACTATTGTGTAGGAAATAGAATAATTGTTATTATTAAAACATTAAAAAATAGAAGTCATTGAATTATAAAAGTGGCATGTTTATATGTAGCTTCTTATTGTTTATAAACATGTCAATAAAAATTATTTACTTCATTTCTAATAGAATCACATGCAGGGTTATATTGATCATAATGCTACATAATTTTTAGGGTATTTGAAACTTTCTATGTCCACAAAAATTTATTTTTTTCTTGTTGAATATGTTGTATTTGATTATTTCAAAACCATGTTGAGGAATAGATACTCAATATGAGGACTGAAAATTATAAATAATTTTGTTCTGGTGGATGTGTGAATGTATTATTTAAAAAATGTGATAAATCAGCAACATGAGGTGAAGTTTATTATTCAATATTGATAACACAAAAGAAAAAGATATAACTGATTCACCTGATCCCACTATTAGTAATTACATTGTCCCTGTTGGGCTTTTTCAATTGGTATCAAAGGGCAGTCCCTTCATTTAATATTTTCGGATGTTCTTGATGTGAAGTAGTGATAGAGAATTTGAATAATGTGATCTGTAAATGTATTCTAGTATTAGATGTTAAAAACTATCATATCTGAAATAATAAAATAATACCTTATCTTATATCGCTTGGATATGATGTTTTATAAGCAACTATAGATGGATTTATTCCTCTTGTTGTAAACTTTTCTCTTATATTTGTTGATAAGAAAAATATAGATAATAATGGAAGGGATAATAATTTTTTACTATCATAAGTTTTTCAATGTGAATTTCATAGAGTGAAGGATATTTTATGTTTTAAAGTTATCTGGTAGAAGTTGAAAAAATATCTATAAAGGTAATATAAATTTAAAGACGAAAATGTTACACATTTGGATACTGAAGGGAAAATATCTCAAAATGTGTGACTATGAACATTTTGGTGACTTCTTTACAAGGGTAAATGATATTTTAGACACAATAAGATGTATAATTGAGAAGATCTAAGATTAAACTATTTTTGAAATGGTCAAACATATTCTTCCTGAAGAAAATGATTCTAAAGTTTCATATTTGGATGATAGTTATCCTGAGACTATATCTTTGGATGATTTACACAACGGTCTCATTACATATGAAACTACAAGTGAGAAATACATGAAATATAACGAAAATTTTGATCCAGAAATTTACTTCAAATCTGCTAAGAATGGAAAATATAATAATTTTCATATAGAAGAATATATGGGTAATTATGATTCAAAAAATGGGGTTAATAACAATTTTGATGTATTTTATTCCATATTTTCAAAACATGTAAAAATATGTAATGGAAAGTAAAAAATAGAAACGTACCAATTAAATGTTATTAATGTTGAGTTATTGGGAATTCTAATGTAAATTTTTATATAAGAAATAACCAATAAGAACATGATAAAAATAGCATAAGGCTGAAAATATATCAGAAGAAACATGTGGAAAAAATCCACTTCCAATGGAAAAGATAAAAAATAATCCAAATAAAAAAGGAGACATTTTTTATCAAAGGAATATGAATATTATGATGGTGAAGATAAAAATGATGAAGTTGGAGAAATCATATTTATTTTAATGTTAATAATGATATATTTTCTGGTGGTGAAATCAGTAGTTCTGAAGAAGAAGAGTCTATATTAGAATATCATAAAAAATATAATTGGACGAATGTGTTAGAAATATTGTAATACCTGAAATAGAAATCGAGAATTTGAAAAATGAATTTCATATAGAAAATAATAAAGAATAATATATTATAGATAAAGCTATGTTGCTAGAACAGATTTCTAACATGAAGAAATACACTGAAAAAGAAGAAGGGTCAAAATAAAAATAATAAATTAAAGATAAAAGTGAAGGAGAAAGAGTTGGAACTTTGTAATGTTCCGTGTTTTGAACCGGATGAAAAAGAGAAGGAAATTAATTTTTTTTGTTAACTAGGAAGGCCAATTTTAAGAACCGAGCATTGGGATTTTTTATTTTGATAGTTGACATTGCAGCATTGTTAGAATAGATAATATTAAGTTTATTTTATTCATTCATGTGTTTTTTCCTTTTAAAAGATGAAATAACTCTCAAACAGTGCATCATATAAGAAATATTATACCCTCTTTAGATCTGAAACGTCGGGTTTACCCTAGGCAGCGTATAACCTTGATTCGCATCGGCTGTTTCACACCCTTATACATGATAATACGATATTTATTTTTAACTAATTAAGTATTATGATTTTTAATAATAAATAATTAATTTTTCTCATATTGTATGTCATATCAGAAATCTAAGAATGCCGATATTTCCAGGACGTAGGGTTTATATTGGGTAGGGTTTAACTTTGTGAGGATCAAACATTTGGGTCAGATCGTTCCTAAAGATAATTTATTTGGGATATAAAATTTTTGTTAGATTGTTATAAATAATGATTATAAATTTATTATTAACATAATTATTTGAGTTGATGAAAAAAAATAAAAAAATTCACAATTTATTAATTATGTTGTGGTATAAATAATAACTTATCAATATTATAAATGTTATAATATTAATAGTTCTAATTAAATTGAAATGTGCAATTATAATTAATTTAATAGGTGTTAGCAGTTTTAGATTGTTGTTGTTTATAAATTATTAATGGTGTCATTAATGAGTTATATTAACTAATATAAATTTTAATTATTTTAATGTATCGAAATAAATCAAGGTGCAGGCTATTTCTATTTTTGTTGTCTAAATTCGTAATGCAACCCTGAGTGTGTGCTTTCACACTCTGTTGTGAGTCCCGATCAGCTATTAAATTAATTAAATAATTTATTAGGTTTTATTTACAATTTTTACATCACACCCCAGTGCTACGTTCGAGTTAAATATATTTTAAAAGAATTGATGGAGAATAAAAAAAGTTGAAAGCTAATTAAAGGAATTTAGAAAGGGATAAAAATAAATATTAAAATAGATATGGTTGGAGAGGAATTAAAAATAATTAAAATGGGGTAAACCCATTTTAATTATTTATTTAATTTATTCAACCATTCTATTATTATTCTTTTATTTATTTATCTCATTTTTATTTATTTTTCCTTTTTATTTTTCCTTTCCCTTTCTTTCTTTCATTATTTTCTCTTATCTTCTTCACCTCCATCTACCACCACTCCTCCCCTTCTCCATAGGTTGTGCACAACCCTACTGCCCCGTCGGATGATTCCCATGCCTTCCTTCGTCATCTATTTTCATTGTAGTTAGCTGCGCTGTGAACCTCTCGGTAAGATTTATCCCACACACCAAGAATCGTATGATCTTTCTCTCTATCCTTTTCTTAGTTCACCATAGAGGGATTTAACCCTATTTGGGGTTGTTCTAAAATCATCTATTTTGTTCCATTTTAGGTCAAATAAAATCCTACTGCGGATCATAGTATCATCAGTGAACATAATGTAGGGCATCTACTATCTTTCCCTGTGCTTAGTTGTGATTTATAAAAACACATTGTTGTACCGTTAGTTGGTGCCCACTAGTTTTGTGAAAATTGACCCAAATTCTTTAATTTATTTGTTTTTCCAAGTTGTTGCAGCCTTATTGATCATGAATTAATTAGTTTGAATTGTTGAAACATGTTTGGACACCCCTTGGGAATACTAATGTTGTCAGTAGACTTTCTGTTAGGCGGGTTTTCAATTTATATAACTACATGTCTTGTGTAGCCTATTTATGTGATTTTTAATTAAAATAATTATTCTAAATTAATTATGAACTTTTAAATTTTTGGATATTTGGTAGTTGGTTTTACTAATATATTTATTTATTTAAAAGTGCATTTATCTTCTTGTGTTGATACGGTACTTTTCCATATTATGATTATTATGCTAAAATAATTATCTTTGAACTATATGATGTTTAATTTAAATAAACAATTTAGAATAATTATGAACATTGAAATTATTGGATCTTTTGAATTATTTTGTGCTAATTTATTCATTCATTGAAAAGTTAATTTTATATGCTTATGTTGATGTGGTAATTTTCCTTGTTATGATTTCTAAGCTGAAATAGATAATTTTCAATATGTGATGCATGGGTGTGCATGTTTAGTTACAAGCTTCACTTACATACGTTGATGTCATATCTGCGGTAGTGAAAACATTAATTAAATTCAGTATGGGGAATGAAGGTGGGTCCCATATTAAGGGTCAGGCTTAGACCCTCTGTTCCTGACTGGTTACCTCTATTTGTTTGGTAGGGGGTGTCACTGGCTTTTCCAAACCAAGACTTCCTCGGGCTATCTACTACTTATTAGTGATAATGGTTCCAAAAGGGGACATCGGGATGGATCCATTTTCAATGTGGCTAAGCCATCCTCATATGGTGCTCAACAACTTTTTTGGAGATTGGGATGGACTTAGGGTTAAGCCATGCCTTGAGTGATACTTTCTCTTTCGAAGGGCTACCTTGGACCTGCTCAATAGTATTGGATAATTTGAAGGATGTTCCATAGAGATACCTTCGGGACAGGCTTGAACTCCAACTATCAACTTGTACCCTTAATAATGATGCACTAAAGGTTTATATTAATTTCACTTTGAGCCTCTTACGATTTGTGAGACTTTTATTGTATATTGAAGAATACCCAGTTGACACTTTACTCAAACACCAAATTAAAGAACAAGCTTGGGGGTATTTCTATTCCTTGTTCTACCTTTATTTTTCAGGCTTTATATATAAGATTTTGTGTTTTCTACTTATAGGTACTTCAGGATGACTTCCGGCTTAGGCCAATGTAGGTGATTTCGGATGGGGGCTGCAGGGAACCCGGACCGAGTTATTTATTTCATTGTACTTAATTAATTATATGAATTTGCTATATATTAGAACACTTCATTTTATTATTAAATTAAGTGAATATTTTTATACATCGTGGGTGTCAGCCTACTGTAATTTTATCTCACACCCTTCTCAGGCATCGTTGACACCTGAGTAGATTATATGTTTGTAGGTACTGACAAATGTAACCATGTTTCTTCTGCTTGTTGATTGTTTCCTGCTGCTTAGGATGAAGATTGTGGTAGAGGAGCGAGACTTACTCATGATGTAGTTGTTTCTTTGTGTCTTTTCTATTTAGTTGATATAATTATTGAGTTTCTTTTTACGTGCAATCACTTTAGACATACATCATGGAATGACATTGTTTTGTGCGTTTTGGCACTTGATTATTGTTCAATTGGGTTATACATATTCCTTCTGCTGCTGTTTATGTGTTTATATGCTTCTGCTATTTATTATTTAATTATTTTTACTTCCTCTGTGATAATACCTACTACTTATAAGGGAATAGTCACCCCAACAGATATGAACGAGGCCCTCACTGCTAGTCAGTAGCCTAAGGAATTCAGGGAGATGCACTTGATGTCATGTAACCCACTGGTCTGACCACCATCTTAGAGGCGAGCTAGGCCAATACGTTACAATGTGGTATCATATGTGGTATTTTTACCTTTTTCATACTAATTTGGGTTGGTAGACCAGATTCTAGGAATGTGTCGGCACTTGGTTAGTAGTCGTGCCTGATACTAATCACCCCACGTACGAGAAATGACCAAGTAGTTAGGGTTGGGATTGTTGTTTATGTTTTTTGATGTTACAATTGATTTGATTTCACCTCGAGTGATTGGTGTAATTTCTACTGCTTCTGAATTTAGGAAATTTATAACATTTTACCATTGACCTTTTAGGTTAATAATGAATAATTGCATGCATCATAATATGCACATAGGAATTCACATTCCATACATAGTTCTATGACATGTAGTTGCATTTTAGGCTTCCTATTGATTCAAATTGTGTGCCTTGAATTTATGCCATGTCTTGTAATTATTTATTATGCCTATTTAAATACCATGTCTTTGTGATATATTTAGCATGCTAGCCTATTTCTATGCTTCTTGTTTAATACCATGTTTGACTTGTATCATGATTTTATGCCTATTAGCATGTCTCTTTAATAAAAATGTTATGCTTCTTGGATTAGAACATGTTTCTCTCTATTAGGTTCTTGTTGTGACCCACTTGCTTATATGATATGTAATTGTTTGCTTTGCTAAAAGGTATTGGTTACCTTTGAATGGGAGCCCAATGCTAAAAACAATAAAGTGTAAATTTGTTTCATTGGTTGACATCCACCCACATATTTAAGCTAATATGTGTTTGAACATGTTCTAATTTCAAATGAATTAGTCAACTACCCAATGGCACAAGTAGGACCAAGTAGGCTAGTTGGTGCATGTTCCTAATGAGGTAACCCTGTATGGGTGTTGTGACTCTTAATAATTAAAAAAATTCTTTTTGGTTTCATAATAATGAACCCTGGTCTTTTTAGTGGGACCCTTGTAGGTCTCCTTATCTGTTTAAAAGTAATTTATGTGATATATTTCCTAATTAAGGACGTGATTTAAATTAATGTAAATGTTTTAAAATGGATTTTTATAATTCTTTCCTGTTTTCCCCTTAAGGTGTTGGTTAAGATCATGTAACTTGTGTTTTGTTTTGAAAAATGGTACATAATGTTTTAGCTGAATCTTAAAATGATTAAAGATTAAATGTGATTAAATATAAAGGTCTTGGATATGGAAGATGTTGAAAATTCCTTTTTTAAGAACCTAGTATAATGTCAATGTGAGTTTCTCCTTGAGTTTCTTAGTAACAGAACATTTCACATGTCAGTGTCCCTAGTAGGGACCCCTTTCATAACAATGACACACTTGTTCAGACTGGTGGTCATGTTTCACTTGACTTTTTTTTCGTGCTTGAGCATCGGGTAATGCTCATTTCTATCAGGTTAGTCATGCCTTAGGGATGGTCTACTGCTTCATAGGTCATTCAACCATTTCTTCTTAATAGCGATGGATGACTTGGTAAGTCAACAAATGAGTTAAAATTCATCTTGTTTGGTATCACCTTGGGTAGTATGTGTTCACCTACGAGGTGCCATTGAGTTATTTATCTTGTGAATAACTGGTTTAGATCGGTGTAATCATCATGTCTTTTGCTCTTAAATATTATTTGTGTCATCTTCATAGTAAAATGACTCATCTGTTATTGGAATCATGTTTGTACAAATGCATGGGATTCCATCTAGAGACTCGGGATTCATGACATACCGGTCAGTTTAGTATGGTTTTCATGCCTTTTTATAATGTTTTCATTCTGGTAATATTCTAATTCTTTTAGTGTACACTACCATAAGTGATCATCATGTACCTTATCTTGTATTCTTCTTTGATGCACTATGTGTGTATCGATCTTACAACATTCTAAATATTTAAAAGGTAATGGGCTTGTTTAGGGTTTTTTTCAGTGTTGTATGATGATGCATCATTCTTATGGAGTCATTGGTTAACCATGACTGACCCTCAGATTTCCATGTAGGAATTCTTTGGACGAACTCATCTACACCAACTATTTCTTCTAACTTGATTGTCATGCCGATGTCGCTCTATGCTCAATCAGTGTTTTGATATGGTAATATTTCCCTTTTACCAATATCTCACTCATAAACATTGAGTATAGACTACCTTGTGTTAGTTCCTTTCACTCTGGTTGTATTAATCATTGGTTGCCTAGTTTTTTTGTCGGGCTCGATGATGCTTAAATCATGGAACATCACCAGAAGTTAGGTTTGAGTTTATGTGAACATGTTCATGGTGAATGTGAGATACCTTGAATGAATTAATCATAGTTCAATTCATAAGACATTTTCTGTCTAAGCCTAGCATCTTCTTAAATTTTCAACTTGAGTGGGTTAGCAAGTTCTCTCTCTTTTTCAATTATTTTTCCAGTGAAGGACCATTTTCTGGCACAGTGTCTGGTGTGAAAAGTGCAGTTTGGGTCGAACAGGGCTTTTTTATAAAAATCGGGCTCCACATGGGCTTTAAGGGTGATAGGGAATCGACTATTTTATCCATTTTGGAAATCACTTGAGACGAAATGCTAGATCACTTAATGGCATGTTTTGTTGGAAATTATAATGTGGGAAGGTTCCATGACTTCAAAGCTGCCTCTTTCTAACTTTAGAACTTATGGTGGGAACTAAACTTGGACTAGAATTTAATGAGATAACAACATATTCATTTCTCTAGCTGAACCTATTTTGATAAGTAATATCTCAATGTTTCAGATTAAAAATGATCATTGGATCAGATGTTAATAGATTATGTGCCACTTTCCTAACCAATATTAAACATGAGTTGAGCTTTTGGAGATGCAACACAACCTTTTGTATGAGACATCATGACCCTGTAGACCGTGTGAGGGTTACATTGTTACTGATGGCTTCTTGAGGATCAGAAGATCTAAGGTGTGAAGGTTGTAACATTCTGTGTTTTGAACCTGGTGAAAAAGTGATGGAAATTAAATTTTTTTCATTAATTGTGAAGGCATGTTTTAAAAACCGATAATCATAAATTATTATTCTGATAGTCGAATCTGTGACATTGATAGAATAAAAATATTATGTTTATTTTATTCATATCCGTGCTTTTTTCTCTTCAAAAAATAAAATAACTCTCAAACAGTGTATCGTATGAGAAATATTATACCACTGTTAGGTCCAGAACACTGGGTATACCCATGGAAGGGTATAACCTTGATTAACATTAGGTGTTTTCACCCTTGTACATGATAATACCACAAAAAAATTTAATTATTTAATTATTCCGAATTCTTAATAGTAAATAATTAATTTCTCTCAAACAATGCATCGTATCAGAAATCTGAGACCACCGATAGCTCCAGGATGTGAGTTTTACCCTAGGTATGGTTTAATTTTTGTGAGGATTAGTCATTTTGGTAGATCTTACCTAAAGATAATTTATTTTCAATATAAATACTTTTCTAGGATAGTTATAAATAATAATAATAATTTTATTATTAATATTATTATTTGCGTTGATGATAAAAATAAAAATGTGTTTTCAAAATTAATAAATTTTTGTTCTGGTATAAATAAAAACTGATAAATTTAATAAATGTGATAATATTAAATGTTAAAATTAAATAAAATTGTGCAATCAACATTAATTTAATAGGATCTTTTAGTTTTTAAATGGTTTTTATTTTTAAATTATTAATGGTTTTATTAATGAGTTATATTAAATAATAGTAATTTTAATTATTTTATGTTATTTACTTAAATCAAGGTGATGGCCATTTAGGTTGTTGTTGTCTAAATTACTGATGCGACATTGGGTGCGTGATTGTGCTCCCTGTTTCAGACTCGGAGTAGCTTTTAAATTAATTAATCAATTTCTTAGGTTTTATTTATAATTTTTACTTCACAATGAATTCGGGAACAATATAATTTAATATATTTGAAGAAGAATAAAAAGGTTTTAATGGAAATTAATGCAATTTAAAAAGACATAAATATAAATAATAAAATAGAAATGGTTTGAGAGAAATTAAAAATAATTAAAATAATAGGTTAAACCCATTTTAATTATTTATTTCATTTCTTCTGCTATTTTATTATTATTATTTTATTTATTTATACCCTTTTAATTGACTTTTCCTTTTTATTTTTTCATTCCCTTTATTTCTTTCTTTATTTTCTCCTCTCTTCCTCTCCTCCCTCTCACGCTGTGACTCCCCTTCTCCCTTGGTGGTGCACCACTTTTCTCCCCCTTCAGAATATCGTCACACCTCCATTCATCATCTGTTTTCATCACCATCAGGTGCGTTGTGAACCACTTGGTATGTATTATCCCACACAATAAAATTCTACAATCCTTTTCTCTATCCTTTGAGTAGTTATTCGCGGAAGTATTTTACTCTTTTTTGGGGTATTTTCAAAATCATCTGTTTTCTTCTGTTTTATTCCAAATCAAAGCCAACCGCAGATCATATGATCATTTTCAACCATAATTTAGGGAATCTACTCTCTTTCCATCCTTTTCATTGTAATTTATAATAATGAATTGTTGTTTCGTTAGTCGGTGCCTACCAGCTTTGTGTTAATTTTCCCAAATTCATTAAATTCTTAGTTTCAACTAGTTGTTGTAGCCCTATTTATCATGAAGTAATTTTTTTGAATTGTTTCATCATGGTTGGACACTTAATGGGCATGCCGATGTGGTCAGTATACATTCGGTTAGCCAGGATTTCAATTTAATTAAATGCATGTGTCGCATATCCTATTTATGTGATGGTTACTTCAAATAATTAATTTAGATTAATTATGAACATTGAAATTTTTTGAACTTTGTTTGTTGGTTGTGAAAATTTATTTATTTATTTAAAAGTGATTTTATTTTCTTATGTTGATGTGGTACATTTCCTTGTTAAGATTATTATACTGTAATATTTAACATTGCACTATGTAATGTGTAATTTAAATAATTAATTTAGATAAATTATGAACATTGAAATTTTTTGATCTATAGTAGTTGGTTGTGCTAATTTATTTATTTATTTAAAAGTTCATTTTATCTTCTTATGTTGAAGCGGTACTTTTCCTAGTAATGACTTCTATGCTGAAATAGATAATTTGCAATATGTGATGCACGAGTGTACCTGTTTAGTTTCAAGTTGCAATGACATATGTTGATGTCATATCTGCTGCTATAAAAATATTAATTAAATTTAGGGTGGGGATAAAAGGTGGTTCTTATAGTAAGGGACATTCTTATACCCTCAATTCCTGACTGGTCACCTCTATGTGTCGGGGGGAGGGGGTTTCATTGGATTTTCCAGACCGAGACTTCCCCAGATATTCTAATACTTATGAGTGATACCGTTACAAAAAGGTCCCATCATGAAAAAACCATTGCCGATGTACCTAATCCATCTTCAAATAGTGGTCAGCCCCCTTTTTTGAGACTAGGGCAGACTCAGTGTAAAGTCATGCCTCAAGTGATACTTGGTCTTTCGAAAGACTGCCTTAGATGGACTCGGTGGTATCAGATAATTTGATGGATGATCCACACTGATACCTTTGGGACAGGGTCGGACTCCAAATCTCAACACGAAACCTTAATAATGATTCAATGAAGGTTTATATTAATGTCACTTTCAGGCCCTTAAAATTTGTGAGACTTTTATGGTATATTGAAGCATACCTGTTTGATACATGACTTAGACCCCATGTTAAAGAACATGCTTTGGGTTATGCCTCTTCCTTTTTTAGCATGATTTTCTAGGACTTATATATATACAAATGTGTATTCTACTAATAGGTGCTCCCTTAAGACTTCCAGCTTTACTTGAAGCAGGTGATTTGGGAGGGGTTCTAGTGGGAACCCGAACCGTGTTATTTATTCCATGGTAATCAATTAATTATCAGAAATTATTATATATTGGCACACTTAATTTTATTATTTCATGAAATAGAAAGGTTTAGACATCATGGGTTGCGAACTACTGGGATTTTATCTCACACCATGCTCATGCGTTGTTGACACCTGAGTATATTATATGTTTGCAGTTACTGACAAAGGGAAGTGTGTTGCCTCCGATGTTTTATTGTTTCATGCTACTTAGGATGGAGACTGGATAAGAGGACCAAGCCTTGTTCGTGATGATGTTTTTTATTTGTGTCTTTTAAATTTAGTTGATTTAATTCTTGAGTTTCTGTTATTCATGCTCTCATTTTAGACATACATCATGGTATGACATTGGTTTGTGAGATTCCACAATTGATTATTATTCAGTTGGATTATTCATATTGCTTCGGCGGGTGTTTATGCATTTATATCCTTCCCCTATTTATTATATAATTATTTTTACTTCCTTCGTGATAATACCTATTACCTATAAGGGAATAGTCTACCCCACATATATGAAAAAGTCCCTCATTCCTAGTCGGTAACTTCTGGTTTTCGAGGAGATGCTCTTGAGGTTATGTAACCCACTGGTCTAGCCACCATCTTAGAGGTGAGTCAGGTAGGGATAATACAAACATGTTTAACAAATTGTTTATATACCTTAGTAAAGAGTAAAATTTTCCCTAAAATATATATGTGTAGTGGAAGATTGTTATAGAATGTATGAGACAAAGAAAAAAAATCAATGGTTGAAAATAAAATTGGAATTTTTTCCAAGAAAATGAAATATTAGAAATTCATGTTTATTATCAAAACCAACAATGTAGAAAATTAAAAAGTTTTTTGAAATTCAAAATATTAACCAATTATTTTTATAATTACAATTTAGTTAATGTTGATAAGATATATGAATTGATGAATCTGATTTTTGGGTGATAATTGTAATTTTGGTGCTACATAAAGATCTGATGTGAATCAAAATAATTTTTTTGAAAAAAATGTTTACAACCCCAGACAGTGTAAATGTTAAAAAGGGAAATATTGATTCTACAGGTACTAATAGTTTTGTAGTGGATTTAGGAACACAAAAAATATAGGTTGGTTCAATCAACAACACTACAATTATCCAATGATTTACCATAATATAATATTGTGGGGGCATTCAATACTCTCAAGGGAATTTTTTTAAAAGTTATATTAAAAGATAATAATAGATTAAAACCCCTAGAAGATATTTTTGAATGATTTGAACTACCTAGACATATTATAGAAGTATGTACTATTTTTCTAATCACACAAAAAATGTTTATAACAATTCTAAAAATATGGATGCGAATGAAGATAAATTGAAATAAAAATATCTCATTGTAGAAAATCTCTCAAATATGAAAATGTAAAATGACATTGGAATTTGGATTGTGGCTTCTCCACACATATGACATGAGATATGAATCATTTGAATAATGTACTTGAATTTAAAGAAGGAACTATGATTATTTCTAAATGTTGAATCACTCAAAATCAAAGGTTTCAAATCTTCATTTATTGGGGAATAAAATTCGAAACCCAAATGGCCTTGTTTGTTGATGGGTTGAAACACAACTTAATAATATTTTTCATAACATTGTGATGAAGGGCTAAGTTTTATTACAGAAAATATGGGGTTGTGGTTATAATATATAAAGCTCAAAAAGTTTTAATGAGAGGACAAAAAATAATGGGAATTTCTTTCAAGTTGGTGAGATATCGAGTTTATGTTATCTTAGCATAACGGTAGAGAATAAGTTGCTACATAAAAGATTGGGGTATTTGTGTTAAATTAATATAACCAATATATGAAAGTGGGATAGTTTTCATGATATTTTTAATATGATAAGAAGAAGATATTTTTTTTGGTTTAATTTTCCCAAAAATGGAATATTCAAAATTCTACGCATAATAAAGTTGATTTTTTTTAAATATTCTTATGAAACATCTTCATTGTGGTAGTTTTAGTCAAATGTGAATAGAAAATTGTTGAGATAACTATTTAATTTAATTCATTATTAATTTTACTTGAATTACATGCCTTGTGTATTTGAAACATATATAATAAGCTCTAAAAATGATTAAGGGTTTTATCGGAACATCATAATAGGAATGTGGATATTCAATGAAAAATAAATAAACTCATAATGGTGATTAATATAAGAATAAAGTGTTGAGTTATTTTGAAAAACATGGAATTCATCATTAGTTTTGTAAACCCTACAAAACACAATAAATCGTGTTTTTGAATGGTTCAAAAAAATTTAGTAGAGATGGGACATAAAATACTGATTGAATAAGGTAATTCTCACCACTAATGGAGGAAATCAATGACTACAAAATGTCATATTTAGAATTATTGATTCTACAAACTATGTTTTAACATGAATCCTTATGAAACATTATATAATGAAATTAAATGTTTGAAACACTGATGGATTCTCAAAAGTCCTTGATTCATAATGAAAAAATGGGGAAATCCTTAAAACATTGTTCAAATTATTCATTATGGAATATTTCTTAGAAATGCAATGGATGGTAGAAAATATAGATATTTAGAAAATTTAATATGAAGGCTACTATGTTCTATTTCTATAAATGGTATTGAAAAATATAAATAATATGAGTCATGAAAATATGTAGAAAAGAAAGATGAAGAAGTTGAAAGAGTTTTTTTGCAACATGAATAGAATTCTAATAATGTTAATGCCACCGAAATAGAATAATTAAACTCAGCTATGATGAGGATGAAAATCATACCTCCCATCCTAGGATGAAGAAATAGGTTTGAATTCATAACATAATTAACGATCAATGAAAAAATTTTAAAACAAGGAGAATATAAATGGTAGTTGCCCAAACCTCTTTGTATTCAAAAAGATAAGACAAATGATGTTAATGAAGCTTTAGAGCATCAAGAATGATTTCATATTATGAATGAAGAATTGGAATGGTGTGAGAAGAATGATACATGGTAAATTCTACCCAAACTAAGTTATAAAATTTTTATTAGTTCAAAATGTGTGTTTCAAAATTTGTTGAATGGTGATGGTGTAGTGATAAGATACAAAGAACTATTGGTTTTCAATGGATACTCATAAATTGAAGGAATTTATTTTGATGATAAAATTTCATTGGTTGAAAGGATACAGAGAATTCAGATCCTTCGTTCAATTTATAAACAATGAGGTTAGAAACTTTTTCAAATGGTTTAGAAATCATAATTTCTCTATAAAAACATCTATTATGAAGTTTATATTGAAAAACTAGGTGTAATTGTAATTTTAGAACATGAAATTTTTCTATGTATGTTGAAGAATGGTTTTTATGGGTTAAATAAATCACCCAGATATTGGTATTCAAAATAGAAATCTATTTAAATAATTTTTAACATTAATAATGTAAGAGTTGGTTGCAATATATACATCATAGAAAACTAGGAGAATTAACCAATTGTTATTGATTATTATGATGAAATTATCTTTGTTGGGATTGATAATATAACATGTAAATTTTTTTCTAAAGAGATGTAGATGTTGTTTGAAATTTCCATGCTTAGTGAAATGAAATACTGTATTTCCCTAAAATCTCACAAAATAAGAATTATATCATTATATCTCAAAAGGAGTATATTAAAAAACATCTTATGAATTTTGGAATGTTAAATTCAAAACATGTTTCTACACCAATTTCGGTGGGAACCAAGTTGTTTTATGATGGAGAAGGAAGTGAAGAAGACTCTAAGGATTTTCATAAGATGATTGGAATTTTATTATTTCTAACTAAATCAAGACCAGATATTGCTTCCTAATTTATGTTATGAGTAATATTCCAAAATAAATCCATGTAATCTCATCTCATGGAAATAAAATTATTTATTCAATACATGAGAGACATATACGATTTCAGAATCAAATATGATCGATCAGGAAGAATTTATTTGTTTGGATACCAAGATGTTAATTGGTCAGGAAGTGTGGATGGTTAAATATCCACCTCTATTGTAGTTTTCTTTTTTAAGGTAATGTTTTTTGATTTGGAATACTAAAAAATTATATTTTTTTGAATCATATAATGGATGAAGATGAATATATTACTTCCTCTCGCTCTATGATACAACTAATATGGATAAAGACATAGCTGGAATATTTTCTAGTGTTTATTAAGTTAACACATATCTTTTGGTTGGATAATTATAGTTCTATAAATATCACAGGGAATCTAGTAAAATATTCAAATTCAAAACATAAGGATACCGATTATCCATTCATTAGATAACATGTAGAGAATAATAAACTCATGGTGGAATATGTCCCTAAAGTGGAACAAGTTGCGAACAGTTTCCCAAAAACAATATAGAAAAAAGAAATTTTTAAATTGATGTTGAAATAGTAATCCAACCTATTTCAATACAAGGGTGATGTATGTCTTTCTATCCCCTCTCTCATTTATTATTTGGATAGTTTTTTCAAGGTGGATAAAAATTATGTTTCTTATATCTATCTATTAGTTTGTGCAAAACCATTTAAGGATATATTTAGGAGTGAATTGTGGGTATGTATTATACTCAGCATGTAACTATGTGAACTATTCTAAGAATTTTTTCACGTTCTTTTAGGAAAATTGTTTTTACTATATGAAATAATTTTTTAAGGAATGCATAATTTTTTAAGATCATTAATTTGTTTTTTATGTAACTACTTTTGAATAACATGGTTTGTTTTCAATGATTCGTGTTTCCAACAATGAGTTCACTCAAGTTGGATTCCAATTATTAATTATTGATCCAATGATTTAGTTACAATGTTTTGGTGACTTATGAATGTTGGAAGAAAATAAAATCTAATGGAGGAAACTGTTGGGAAAAGGTCGGCTAGAGATGATTTTTTGATGCTGAAAAATAATTCATTATGAATATTTTGTCTTTTATTGTCATTTTTTGAAATCTATTCACTTTTATTGTGTTGGTGTTTTGAAAATGTAGTACTAGACATAGGGGATCCGATTCATTTGTCATAATAAATTCCATGATTTTTAGATTACTATTTAGGATAAGTTTTCTGGTTTTTGATTTTTTTTTGGAATCACATGTTATCTGTTTTTATTTTTTGGATAGTGTTGGAAGTTGTAGTACATTTACAATGTATTTAGAGGTGTTAAATAGAAATCATGATGGTGATTTACTATAAATTTTTTTTTTCAAAATCATAAGTTTATTAAAACCCTAGGTTTCAATTTTTGTAAAATAATGGGAGAGAAAAAAATTTCGCCAATCAATCCTTTGGAAATCAGATTGAGTTTTTGATGGAAATACAAAATTTGTTGAAAAATAGAATGTCATAGAACATTATAACATCAGTAAAATGATTCAATGATGATCTAAATGGTCATAATATCATCAATAAGTCATTATAGAAGTATGATTTTGAGGAATAAAAGATAAATGTGAATCTCTAGTGATTCTATGGATTTAATTTTTTAATGGATGCATATGTTTTTTAGATAGTGGATGTTTCATTGTTTTGGATTTAGAGGTTTTATAGAAGTATTGATCACCCATTCCATCGGGTTGGGATATCCATTAGACAAACTGATCAGAAAAAAGAATAATCATTTACTAATTTTCATAAGGAAAAAGTCACTATTTATACTAGTCTATCTAAAAAGGTGATCCACCGATCTATCAAATTGGTGCCGATATCGATGTACTAAAAAATCCATGGCACTGATAAGGCATCATATGGATTGTTCCATTGGAATATATATATATTATTACCTAAATTATTAACATGGAATAGAGATACAGAGTGCAGTGGAGTAGATAAGATCATGGAAATGAAGGATGAGAATGGTATCATTGACCAACCAATCATATCATATACAATAATGTAGTATAAAATTCTCATGTGATCTAATGAATCATAGTGAGATCTCATGTTCCATTTTTGTTTTTCAATTGGTTAATGATTCTTCAGATGAGATTTTACACTGATCCATTAAATGGGATACATAGATTGATCCATAAAACACTAACTGACATCAATAAGTTATCAAATGTTTGGATTCATCAGATGCAGTGTCACCAATCCATGGAGATGTTTTTCAAATGAAGAATGATATAGAAATGGTGAAACATATAAATGATTCCATCAAACTACTGGGGTTTAGAAGTCTATTGATGTTTCAAAAATGTTTATGGAAGAACATTTGTAGTATTTTTTGACAATTGAGATGGAACATTGTTTGTTTTACATGTTTTCAATGTGATCCAGAAAATAAGAATGAGGAATAGTTTCAAACTGAAGAATTGAACATAAATTTGAAGATGAATGATGTTGTGAGAAATTTGAAGAATATTCTAGAACCATTTAAAATATTTTTGAATCATTTAGAGATGGTAGAAATGGTTTTCAAATGAAAATGAAATTTGAGTTTCTAAAATTAGTATGACTGGTAAAAAATATTGGTCTCCCATCCTTTCTCTCTTCTAAGACAACTATAAATAGAGGTCAAATTACAATGTACAAAAAAACTGTTAGTGTGAAAAAGATAGTGATATCATTAGATATTTATTTTCCATATTGAATATTCCTGAGTAATGTTTACCTAATAGAAGATGTTTTTAGAGAAGGATGTCGTCAAGCATTAATTGATCTAACTAATTCATCAGATTGAGAGATCATACTAATATATTTCAGAAAATAAATAAATGAATAGTACATTTTAAAAACAATCCAAAATGATTTTATTTTAAGATGACTAATTTTAATGAATAATCAGAGTGACTGTTCAGACATATATTTTTGTATGAATATTAAAATATTTTTCCTACCTATAGCTGGTTAAGATAGTGATGAATTGTTTTTGTTGAAGAATTACATTTTTGGATGTTGTTGAAGAATCATATTTACTTGTTCGGAACCAACTGTTGAAGCTTTATAATCATGTTACCAAAATGTATTTATATTATCTATGCTAGAATGATAACATTCAATATTATATTTATCATATTGATACAAAATTTATTGGTATTTACTAATTGTTTTTTCCTCAATAACAGATTATTTTCTACTGTATTGTGTGGTATTAGATTATTTTCATACCATAACTAGGGCAAGATGCTCTTTCAATGTAATGAACCTTGTGAATAATTTTTTAACTAATGATGTTTGAATTTTTGGTTTTTAGCAAAGAGATAATTATTTAATAAGAGGTTAATGTTGTTATATATGATAGATAACATAATATAAAAACATATTAGTTATTCACCCCTCCCCCTCTCGGTGATTACATTGATCCTGGTTGGGCCTTTTCACCTTATGGGGTCCCTATGGATATTTGTATTGGTTTAGTAGAAATACAGCGAGGGATGGGGGAGGGTCAGGTCATGAAATAATAGTATATAATCATGAGTTCTTGGATAAATATTAGAGGATAAACAAGTCATTTTTTTATATATTGGTATGATTCTAACCCAATATGAACCTATTATGTATACTAAACCATGGAAATTATTAATGATGTAGATAGATTATGGGAATAAGAGTATGTTTATTGAATGTATATGAATTGGTACTAATCAGATAGTGTATTATCAATAGGGTTTTAAATCATGTTGATATCATGTAATATATAGTATCAGTTGATAATAAATCTTTTATATAGTGAATTGTATTTTTTATTTTGATTGGTTTTGATGTAATGAAAATTTTTGCATCTACATTTTAATGTGACAAAAACTATTTTTAAATTTTAGTTATGTACCCCATGTAGGGAAAGGATAGGGTAGAGGAAGATTGGGTGTATAAGGAACTGATGTTTAATCAATAAAGGGTTGTTGAATGACATCATATGCATGTATATTTTCGTTATATGAGTTATAGTGACTGAAAATATTAAAGTATTAATAATTTTTCCTAGATAAGGAAATAAAGTAGTCGATGGAGAAAAGAGGGGACACATTTTATATTATTAAAGAAGTGGAGAAGAAAAATATCCTACTAGTGATGTGATTATTATATAGAGCAATGAAACAATGGTGGATCTTATACATAGATATTTTGGTTTATCTAAGAGAAAAGGGATATCATTTCAATATTAGTTTCCAAATGAGTTCTTAATTACTAAGCTCTTATTAGAGTTATATCCATGGATATTTTAAACATAACATGGGTTTTTAATATTTTTGAAATTGTTATGATGTTCATAAGATAGTGAATATTTGACAATAAATATTTGTCTAATCACAAGGGTAGATCTCATCAGTTTGAGTTGGTACCATGAATTGAGAATCCACAATATATTATTCCTTTTAATTTTGAAGACATTCTATTTTTGTCTTAAATATATATATATATATTAAAGGGAAAATTTTGGAAATTATTGGTGGAGTGGTTGATGATATATTGTAAAACATTGCCGAGGATGACCAAGGATCTCACCAATATTTGAGTATATTATCTCTCAACATTTTCCCCCTATTCAGGATGCTCAAAAGCTACTATTTAATGTCTTTCAGGTATAGGTTGTGACATTAATTGTTATTTATTTGGAGGAGTTCTTATGTGATAATATTTTATATTCATAACACATGTACTTAATATCATATTTTGATTATTTTATAAACCAAAATGAATAATATTTTCATGATTATGTGATTCTTAGGTTTTCATACTCAAATGTGATTTTCATTATCAAAATGTGTTGAGAGATGGTTTTTACAATGAAATAATAATTTACATTTAAAAAAAATTATAGTTTTATAGTCAATAATTAATCTCTCAGGCATATTAATTTTATTTAATTTTGGAAAAAATATAAACATTTTATATTTCAAATATTTTTTACTAAAATTTTAAGTGAATATTTACTTTAATATATATTTTGATATAATTTTAAATATATTTTTAATATTTTCTGAATGCTAAATTTATTTTGATTTATTTTAATTATAGTTATTTTTTTTATATTTTTGAAATGGGTTTTAATTATTTCATGGCAAACTAATATTTTTTCAGTTGAAATATGCATTGTTTTTTTCATTGATGTATTATATGAGTTAAGATTATTATTGGGATTATTATATTTGGTATTTTATTATGAAATTCATTACTTATGTATGTAACCAAGGATTTAAGACAAATCATGTAGTTGTGTAGGTTAGTGGTTTGATATTAATTTATGTAATACATACCATGTGATTAGAGTAAAACATATGGTTAGTGAATTATTTATTGGATTTTCAAGAATGAATATTCCATTTAAAACATATATTGGGTTTTTTCCATACTGATCCATTCTTTTGTGTTCTATTATTTCATGATTGATGGAATACTAATTGTTCATTGAGATTAATGGATTGGGAGAGACTCAATATACACTATTAACATTATTGATGTTGGATTTTGATAGACTTATTGGGAAGTTAATTTTAATTTAATTTTTTTTTATATTTTATCACACAAAATAATATTAATATATATCCCAATTTTTATGATCTAAATCCATAAATTCATTTTTCCCATAGTCTAGTGTCTTTTGGTCATACTTTCTTTATAGTCAATGGTTCTATGTCCTTTTATTCTTTGATGTTTTTTCATCCAAGATGATGACTGAGAAATGAACTTTTACAAAATTTAAGAAAAGTGGTTGAGGATTGTTGATGTTATGTAGGGTTTATTTTAGTAATATATGTAGGAAATAATGATGTTGGTGTATTTTTATAATAATTATGTGGAACTTATTAATAGAAGTCAAGTTATTTTGTCTAGTCTTTCTTGAGATCATTTTTAAAACTGTGATATAAAGAGGATCATTTTAAGGAGGTATATTATTGGGGAAAAATTATAGTGAGTATACAAAGTCTTCTGAAAGAAAATAAGGTGGAAGGATTAATATATACACATAGTAGTTTTATAAATTTAATTACATTTTTTGGGTCTTTGTGATCATGAATAGTACCTTGATGAATGAAGATATACATTAAATACTAGTGGATTAGATTGAATTATAAATGGAAAAATATTAAAGACTAATCAATCAAGATTAATGGGATTCTTAAAAAAATAATGGTCCATGATAATGATAACAATCAATAAATGGTATGGAACAAAATATAAGATCACATTTTGTGTTATGATTCAATGGAAAGATGATAATCATAGAGGAGTAGTTTCAGACATGGGATATGATGGTTCAACTATTTTAAGAAATAATCAATGATGATCTGGAAACATAGGTAAATTCTCTAAATTAGGTATTTTATAGAGTGGCTAGTTCTATTAATATGAGCCTTGTTATCAATAATGTTTAGAGTTTCTTCTGTGTTTATTGACCCCTTGTTATCCACTTGTGACGTTTCCCACTATTCCACCCAAGTACCTTTTGAATGGAAATTTTAATTTTCCGTTATTATGAATTTTTTCACATGATTATAATTAAAAAAATTCCTTTTGATTTTATATATGAACATATATTTTACTTACTAAAAACGTAACATTAAATCATATATTCAATTCATGTTTATGATATATTTGTATCGTTATCTATGGTTTATATAACTGGTTTTTGATTTACAAGGGAATGAAAATATCAATTTTCATCAATTATTTCAAAAATTATATTCTTTAACATAAATATAGATCATTAATATTACCGTAGTAGATACTTTACGATGAAAATTGTTACATTTTTTTTTTTATAAAAATGATTAATCAATTTGATCATTCAAGATCACTTCTTCCTTTCATGTTCAATAGTTTGTAGAAGTAAATTTAGACAAAAAATATCTATAAAATAATATATAATTATTATCATAACATTAAATTTAATAATCGATTCTACACTTTTAAAATACTAACAATATATGACATTATGAATTAATTAGTTTTTCATTTATATATTGAATACCTGATAACTTTCTTTCAACCTAAATTGATCTCACTATCATATTCAATATATTACTTGTTTTTACTGTATTTTATTCGAATTGTTTCATTATTTTATTTAAATATTAAATAAAACCATAATCAAACCATTATAAACATCCTTTGTAATCATTCCACACATAGAAATTTGTTGTAATACATCGAAAACACCAACCTTTTCATCAAAACAACATTCTTCATTTTATAACCATATGAAATTAGCATATGATTATAAATTCTATTTTAATAGTAGAAAATGAATAAGAAAATAAATTTATTCACTATTTCTAGCCATGACATAGTGCTTCCATTGGTTTTCACATATTCATAATTTTATTTTTTTTCTTTTATAAAATCTAAAATTAATATTAAATTAAAACACTATTTCCAAATAATTAAAATGTATCAAATATAAATCATTTAAATTAAAAATAAAAAACCATTTTTTAATATTTTAAATCTCATTAAATTTTAGATATGGAGTGCCTTATGAATGTTTTTGAAATAACTGTTCATATTTATAAATGTATGCTCACATGTCATTTAAATTTGAGAACATAATGGAAAAAATGAATATTATATGTTCTTTGAATCATTAATGAGAAGATCAATCAATAATTTATTAAACATTTAAAGGAATATTAAATTGTATAATATGATATTTTTTACTATGTAATATGTGGATTCAAATAAAGTAGATTAATTTTAAGAGAGGAATTCATGAGATTGTTTAGATGAACAACAATGGAGACCATAATAGAATATTCTATAATAAGAATTATACTTGTTCTAATCATGAATCTTAACTAATTATGGATATATTACCAAAATAATTTTCGTTAAATTGATTCATAAAATATATAATACCTCCTATGATTTCAAAATTAGATGTTGGTAAATTTTTAAGGTGAAATAATTGACATTTATTAAGATATATTTGGAGTATGAAATTAATGTATAAATAATCACTTAGAAATTAATATTAAAATTTTATTTTATGGAGGAACTAAAAATTAAAAAAAATAATTAAATATAAATAATTTTTAATATAATATAAATATGAAGAGATACAATTTTATTGTTTTTGATATTTAAATTATATATCATCTTCCATGCATTCAAATAAATTATTTCTTGATCATTTCTGTACATTGAAGATAAAGTGGTAAAATTTTAGGAAAAGATTATATATGATGGTTCATTGTAAAACATTTAATCAAAAAAAATTCATGAAGTGTTGTGTTTTCGCAAATAAATTTAATATGTGTTTTTTATAGAGATAATTTAATTTTATTATTAGTTGAAAATGATATTTCAGAGAGTGAATTAAAAGGTGACTGTAACTATTTGATCAATAAATATTTATCTATTGTTTAACTTGATTTTTATAATGAAAGGGAAATGATAATTTTTTTTCATAAATCAATCATTAGGAATTAAATTTTTATTTTTATTTTTATAAAATTTATATTTATGTTTTTCACTTTTAGAGAACTAATAGTTTTAGAATATGTAAAAGAATACATTAATTTGGATAACCATGACATAGATATTTTTAGGGATGAACTTACCCATTCTCTTCCGTATATTTAAATATAATTTTCAACTCATCTAGTGATTTTTTATGATGATGTTGAGGATGAAATAATTTAATATGATTATATGTTATTCTATGAATTTATGTATAATAGGGTAGTAATAAGAGAATTAGAACAATCTTCCTTAGGCAATGAAAGACTTAAAATTGGGAACATATAATTAACTATTTATGGTTGGGAATATGAGGTCAATGGTGAATTATTTCTTTTATTTCCACTAAAACTAAAAATTAAATGGGACTACCAATTATGTGATATGAAAATTCATATGAACACTAATAATATTCAATCATGGTTTCATTTGAATGTAAGTATTTTATCTTTGTTTTGAACTACAGGTTTGTACCTCAATCATAAGATCATTACTATTTTCATCTAATAATGTTATAAGCAACAATATATAGTGGTTCCTTCATAAAAATACATTACCTAATTTAAAATATAGTTTAATTAAAATTGTAGTATTGATATGGACAATAAATTCAGCACTATATGGGATGAAACCCATGATTTTTTCTAATTTTAAATTGAATTGTTTTCCTTCATTTTTATTATATTCTACTTATGTTAGTTTTTTGTTAATAAATAATTAATCCTTTGAAGATTATTGTGTAATTTTCATCTATACTTAAATTTCATTATTTTATAAAGACCAAAATTTATCTTGAGTGAAGGATGTTACTTATTACTTATACTTTATACGAGACAATGATTTTTTATATATTCAAGGTTATGATTATCCTTATAGAACAATATTTAAATATGTGGAGTAGTTTCGTTACAATCCTTTCATTTTTTTATTTTTATTAAAATATAATTATTTTTCAATGTTACATGATTATAATGGGTAGGTGATGGAGTGGGACCAACCAGTTTGAAATTTAAAATTTCAAGGGGAAGGATTACCCTTTGACTACCTTTGAAAGATTGAATAAATTCTTAGGGGGAGTAATAATTATAGTTTTAGTTTTTTTCTATTTATTATTTTATGATCAATATTTCTTTTTTTGTTACATTATATTATTTTCTTTCTAACATAGTTGATTATTTTACTTCTAGAATGTCATATATAGTATCCAAAATCAATTAACCCATACCCATAATTCTATATGGGAAATATTAAAAGAACTATTCTGATCTTATTTTGAATATCAATAATAATATAATTTTAAATTTAATAATAGTTTATGTCATCTTCAAAAAATCAACATACAAATTATTTAATGTTCATGTTATTTTCTATGATTTTTTGAAAATAGGTTCTATCTTGAACAAAAAATATGTATGGTTTATATGAACTTATTCTTTTAGAAGTAGTTATAATTATTTTACAACGTAATATTGAGTAAATTAAAAATAATAATATATATATTCATAATGAATTATGGTGGGATTGTTGAAAATATAAATTTACTCACATAAAACATGCATAGTTCTATTGTTTTTATGCATTTGTTTTGTGTAATTCCATTGAAAAATTAGAATATTTTGGGAATTATACCTACTATGAATTTATTAATTTGAAAATTCATTTTGAACCATAATTTTTAAATCAATTATAACTTTATAATTCTATATTGAAGATAATTTTATATTTTTAGTGAATGAGAATAGTTTTTCATATAGTTTAATAAGATTTAATGTATTTAACTATAATTTTTGGAAACTCATAAATATTCTAAATCATTTTTTAAAACTATTTTTACCATCACATTTGTATTTAAATATGAAAAAAATTATAAATTCTCTGCTAAATACATTTATTAATTTTATTTGTTCGATGCTTTTTTATTTTTATTTTCCTTATTGAATAAATTAGTAATATCTTTATAATTTTGAATCAAGATAGTTTGTTCGAATTAAAACTATAAGTATGTATTATTTTCACTAATGAAATTATTTAGAAGGTGATAAATCTATTTTTTTTAAAATTATAGTTTATACAGATTATCATCAATGTTTGTGGAAGAAAGATTAAGTATTTATATTTTAAATAGTGATGAATGAGTGTGTTTAAATTATGAAGTATTTATTTTATTAAAACACATTAATCCTTGATATTATTACTATATAAGTAATGGTTAGTTATTTCTATGTTTTTTATGAGTCAATTATTTTAATGTGACATGTACTCAACCTTGGATCCTAGTGTAGTATTAAGAAATAACATTAAATGAGAATTTAAAAATTTTAAATCCTATCTACCAAATTAATCTTGATTATATTTTCAAAATTGTAATCCAATTGATATTAAATTCATTAATGTTGTGAATTCTAATATTTTTTATTATTAGTGTAATTCATGGTGAATTAATTTAATTTAGTCAATTATACCAGAATACAAATATATTTAATTCTATATTTATAAAAAGCATCCTTATGGAATATGTTTATTTGACAGATTAAGGATATTAAATCAGATAATTGTGGGGGAAATTTGACTATAACTATTACATTTTCATAAAAACCCATTAGAAATCATTTTTTGACAACTCAATTGCATTGATATATTATATTTTACTGATTCTATGATGTTTTCATTTGTTGTACCGAAATGTGATTTTAATTGATAAAATGTGTTTATTCATGATTTTGGTGGTTAAAATTGAGAATTAACCTATATAGTAAATTATTATAAAATTATGGTTAGTTATTAATAATTTTAGGTTTCTAAAATGTTTTAGGGTTTCAAATAAAAATATATTTTTTATGTGAAATATATTTTTGTTAAAATATTTAGGGAAAATATTGTTTTAAAATGAATTTTGATGGACTTTAAAATATATTATTAATAATTTATTAATGATAATATTCATTTTTATTTATTAATATTATTATTAATTAGAAATTTATTTTTCAAATGAGTTCTAATTTTTTTTATGAAATTTTATTATTTTATTAACACAAATGAAGTATGAACTTTAAAAAAGTTTATAATGAGAAGAATATAACTTCATGGTTTTTGGAATCATTGGGAAGAGTTATATAAAAAATATATGAGTCATTCCATGGGACCATAGTTTATACCATGGTGATAGTATTTAAGGAAACTTTTGTAGTAATGAATGTTTTCACAAGGTTCATCTAATAAATAAAATATGGTTTTTTAATGTTGTGTGATGTTAAATTATATTGAAATGGGTTTCAAGAATAATTTTTTAGTTCTATAGATTAATGGAATACATTATGAGAATAACTCCATTCCATGGTATATGTAAAGTAGATTTATAAAAATACGTCCATATAATGTTCAAATTAGCAGAAATAGACTACTATATAATGATTTTTGGGTGTATTTCTGTGATTTTAAGAATATTAGTATCATTAATTAAAGAGAAGGATCACACAATAACATGTTCAATGATCATATTTAATATTAATATATATACATTAATTATTTAATAATGTAAATTTTACATACAATAAATTAATTGGAAATAATTTCACTATACATTTGGGACATTGGAATCATAACAAGAATTATTTAATCAAATCGTGAACATAGATAACATCATATTATCTGTGCTACAACAACGAGGTCACACCATGAAGAAACATTTTCTAGATTAACTATAGATGTGGTTGGAATTTAATGAAATATTTATAAATTAAAATTTTTGGTTTTAAATCAGACATAATAGCGCTTAGTGTATATTACAAAACCACTCGATATACCTGGTGTAATTATATAGAATTTAATGAAGTGTAATGAATCCAAAAATTTGATGAAGGATTTGATCCTATTAGTATATAAAACTTCCTTGATGAAGATCAATGAGAAAACAATAAAAGTAATGAAAAACATAAACATAAGAGTGGTAATGAGATATCATAATCATAGGGACTGTAAATATTGAATTTTGGTTTTCAATGAAAATGAATAAATTATGTCAAACTGTGATCTGGAAAACTATTGTTAAAAAAAGTGTTCTAATTGTTGTTAACATTGGAAGTTCATTAAAGAGTACAGAAGTGAAACAAATGTAATGACCAAGACTTTGTAAAAGCTATTTTTTTATGAATAAATTTTTGTTATATAACATAATAAAATAACAAAAAAACAAGAAACCATATAAAATTTACATCATTATAAATTATCATTACATTTCTCATATTTTAAACTAATTAAAATTCCAAATATTATAAATGGGAAATAATATAAAATAAAAAAGCTAAAATGGGAAAAAGTATTAAACCAACCTTCTAGAATCATAAATCCCACTAAAAATTATATTTTAATGAAACAAAATAATATTATAAAAAATCAAAATCAAAATAAAAGAAAATATAACCTTGGGGATAAATTGTAGTGATTTTTTGAATGAAATAATGAAGTTGTATTGAAAGGGTATAAAGGGAAAAGTGACTATTAAAATTCAACTATAATATGATTATTGCTAAATATTATTATTCTTCCATATTAAAATTGGAAAATATACCATTGGTTGATAATTTTATCATTATAATTAGTATTTATAACAAGTAATGAAAGAGTATAATTTATATATAAAGGATAATTGATGGAATCAACCAGTTGAGCCACTCTCTTTGAATCACATTTATCAAAACATGGAAGGGTGTTATTGTTGTTAGGGTTTTCCCTTGAACAATCCAAATCTAAGCATCAAAAAGTGAAGATTGAACAAAATCTTCTATGGGAAAAGTTTATGTTAGTTTTGATTTCCAATTAATCGATGTCATCTATGTCAACCCATGAAACTACCCCCAAAACACACTATACCCTTGGAGCGTAAATATGCGTAATAAGGCGTTAGAGGTCTAGATAATAGTTAAATAATGTGTAAATTCTATCATATAAATAAAAATTTTAGTCATTCAATTCCTCTTAATAAATGAATTTCTTACTAAAATATATTTTTATGTGAGATAAATTTGGTAATTTTATTTAGTTATGAAAAAAAATGTATTCTTCTCAAAGATAATAAATCTTTTATAATAAACTCGAGAATTCTGTTTATTAATTTGTTTAATAAAATAGTCTTTTAAAACACACTTATCAAAATAAAAATGTTAAAAGTATAATAAAATATCCATGAAAATTTTTATAAGTGTAAAAAAATTGAATATGTCTTTAAAACCACTATTTTTAGAAAATAAGGATATTATTCTTTAAATTTTAGTTTTATATTGTTTATAGAATCATTCTGATAATATAAACATTGTATTTTAAATAATAATTTTTAAATTATTTTAGGTTCAATTTATGATAATTTTATAAAATACATTATATTTTCATTAATAGTAGAAATTACTGTGATGTGTTTCTACTATATTTTATGACATCATATTTATGTTATAATGATGTTATAATTAATTGAAAACAATATGTGAACTAAATTTTTTTATTTTATTAATATTATGTTTTTTAATATATATTAATAAATTTCCAAAACTATATGTGACATTCCAAATTATAAAATTGAAAATTCAATTTTTAATAACATTATTTTTGGAATATTTACTCATCCAGTCCAAAAGAAGTAATAAATAATACATTCATGTTATTTAAGATTATAATAACATAAAATGATACCAAAATATCTAAAATCCTGACAAAAACCCTTGGGTAAGACAATGTTTTTTTCATTTTCTACAATATATATTTTTAAGACCTATATTTGGAAATTATAAAACAATTTCTCATCTTTTTCTATAAATGTAATACCATTTTTCCATTTACATTTACAAAAAATCCATAATCCATGAATTTTTCAGATTTTTTTCCCACAGAGTCCCCCTATGGTTTCCTTATGCGCCAACATTCCATTCCTCAAGATCTAGGAGTAACTCCTCAAGGTAAGGTAATAAACCATAATTGTTATGAAATTCAAGGACCTATTTTGAGATATTTGATCTAAATTGTGTGATTAATCTATTTTATTACCCTTTTATCACAACCTTACATCCAAATTATTTTTTACCAGTGGAACACCCTGATCCCCTTTCAATTTTCCATTTTCTAAATCCATGTTTTATGTCGGTCAAGATGCCAAATTTAGCTCTAAAATTTATATATTTTACAAGAGAAATTCACTTTTCCTTTTACACAACCCTATTTATTTTCAATGGGTATTCATAAATATGTATACATGATTTTTTTTAAAAAAATATTAAACTCATATTTCCTTTCTTGGGTTAAAAATAATGTAATGATAAAGTTATTAAGAACTTTTTTATGCCTTGATTTTGATTAAAACATTTTATTTAGTCTACATGGGTTATTAATGAAGTGATTTATTATGATCTGTGTGGATTACATGGAATTAATACACATGAAGGGTGTTCCCTTATAGTGCTCTATTTCATTGAGTAAAATTTTAAATTCAATATATGACATGTTATATAATACCATATTAAATAAAATTATTATTTTTAGTTATCAAACCTTAGTGATAAAACAAGGGGATATTCTTATGAATGTATAATTTGAATGTTTTTGCCACATTTCCATTTTATGATTCTTGTTTATATTATTATTTTATGCCTATTGTTTAGGTATAATTTTTATACCCCAGGTTATTATTGATACATCTCATGATCACGTGCTTTTAAATCTTGTTCTTGTTCCCTTACTAGGAATCACGATCACCCCTTTCCATTGATGTATGTCCCCTTGATATAAGATACAACAAAATTAACATAGGGTAAATCCCAAAAAATGTTTTTCAAGTGGAATTATATAATTTTTTTCATGTATTATATACCTTATTCCTAAGAAACTAAACTTTAAATGATCATCTATATGAATTATATAATGAAATGTTTTTGAAATAAAAATGTGGTATTCCATATTTGGTATCCAAGGACAGTTTAGTTATTTATGGAAATTAATAACTGAAAACATAATTATGAACCCCACGTATTGGTCTAGATAGATTAAAATATCCTGGTATTTTTATAAATATTATATAAGTTGTTTCAATGAAAATAAATCCTGATATTGATACTATAAATGGATCTCAATATGGAATATATTTACTTAGGGGTAACAACAAAAAACTCTGCATTTTGTAATATTGGAAGAAGAAATAATGTATGAAATAATCCTTATTGAGCTCTAGGTTTGATACTCTCGAAGGAAATTATTTGTTAATTATAAGATTTTTGTGAACCATTATGAAAGATATATTTAAAATGAATTTTTATTAGAGTATATTAATAACATTTTTAAGGATGATGTTCTAGGACATAAAATCCCCTTTTAATTATACAATTTTTAAAATTAATTTGTTTCTCACTATGGTTTTCTTTTTTTAATTGCATGAAATATAAGGATCCATGTAAATTATTAGTCCAACAGACGTTGCAATGGTGGTGTTTTTGTTGAATATGGGATGGAAAAAATCATAAGTATGATGAATAAACTAACTAAAGAAATGAACAATAACATGAATCATGTTGAGAGACCAAATTCACCTTGAATGGAACAAATTTCTGTGGAGTCCTTCATAAATCAACATCCTCCATATTTCAATGGATCTACAGACCAATTGATTGTCAAAAAATGGATAATATCTATATAAAATATCTTTTCAATAATATGTTATTCAAAGAAAGATATGTTCACCCATAAAGTATTCCTCTTATAGGGAGATGTTTTTCAGTAGTGAAGAATGACTAAAAAAACCCATGAAGAGATATTGATTCTATGTATTAAGAAGAGTTTAGGGGAATATTTTTTAATAATAATTCTCCCATTTCAATGCAAAAAATTTAAGATATATGTCTTTAAAATAATTATTAAGTAATACAATGTGAATCTATGATATAAACATTCCAAGACTTGCTTGATAAACCTCTGAATTTGATATGAATCCTAAAGGTAAAGATGATAGACTCTTTGGTGGACCAAGACGAAATATTTTATTTAATCTTGTAAATCAAGACTATGAAAATAATTAAGGGAGAGTATGGATTTATTTGATGGTTTAATTAGAGTTTGGACCAACACAGTGGTTATATAAGTTAAATGGGATAGAGAGTAAAATATAGCCAAAATATGGGACAAACATTGATCATGGAAGAAGGGGAAATAATGTGTTTCATAACATTTGCAACAAATGATGAAAGAATCATTTGGGGAACTACTTACTAAGGAGTGGACAGTTCTATATGTGCATAAGAGATGGCCATATGGCATGAAAATTTCTTGGTGAGGTAAATCCTCAACTTCTTAACTCTAACGAGAATGGAAATATGGTGGAGACCCATCTAGAATATCAATACATAAATTGTGGATATCTTGGTTACAAATCCTATCAATGTCTAAACTAGATGATCATGGTGGGAAACCACCACCATCCTTTGTAGAGTCCAAGAGAGAGAGGTTTAGTATTTCTTATCATGATTGCTGAAGTAGATGATCAAAATGATGTGGTGGTAGGTAAACTTGTTGTGATCTAAAATCTGTCATATATATTGTGTGATCCTGGTTCTAACCATTCTTTTATTTCATCAATGTTTGAAAATAAAATAGAATCAAACCTAGAACAACTAGAAGTAGATTTATCAATCAATAATCCTGTAAGAATGATACTAGAATCATCATTGTATAGAAGTACCAGAATTAACATTAGTGTGTACAATCTCATCCCAAATTTAGAACTCATTAATATAGTAGAATTTTACACTATACTAGGGATGTATTTCTTCTCAAAGTATAATGATATGATCAACTATAGAATAAATAAAATTTTAGTGGTATTAAATTTACAACATAAATTCATTTTTAATGGATAACTATCCCAACCTGAGACTTGTCTCGAACTACCCACCATAGCCTTATTTTTAGAGATGATTGGTGAAGTCAGAGACATAATTGAATGTATAATGAAAGATAATCACCCATAATTCATGAATAAATTGGCTTATTTCTAGTAGTGTTAGTTGGACCTCCCCTAGGAAGAGAGGTAGAGTTATCCATTGAACTCATACCTATATCCAAAACAATATCAAATATCCCATGTATAATGAAACATATGAAGTTATAATAATTATTTAAAAACATCAAGATATTCTTGGGAATGGAATTATTTTATCAATTGTGTCTTATTTAGGATAAATTGTTCTGTTTTTTAAGAATATGGGTGGATCTCACCAACTATTCATTAACTATAAATAACTTAATTGGATCATAGTGAAGAACAATTAACCTTTCCCAATGATTGATGATATATTTTACATCCTTCATGGGGCTCAATTCATCTCAATGATTGAACATTAATCTATGTATCACCTATTGTGGGTGAAGAATAAAGATATTCCAATGACTACATTTTGAAAAATATATTGGAATTATGAGTATTTTTTATTCACTTAAAATGACTAATTTTTCTACTATATTTATTGATTTAATGAATATATTCGTTAATTACTTCCTGGATAAATTCATGGTACTTTTTATTAATGATATTCTAATATATTACAAAATTTTTAGGAAGCATGGGGATCATCATAGGGTTATATCGAAAACTCTATATAAAGACACACTTTTTGGAAACTTCAAAAAATGTGAATTCTATTTACAGAGAGTTTATTCTTGGAGAACATTGTAACCAATGAATGAATCTTAGTTGACCCTATGAAGATAAAGGATATAAAGGATTGGCCTCATCCTGTAATGGTAAATGATATTTTTGGTTTCAATGGATTTATAATATATTATTGGAGGTTTCTTGGAAACATTTGTTGACTTTATAATTTTCAAACCATAATATCATGAAAAGAGGTTATGTTTATCTATTAAAATGAGTGTGAAAAAAGTTTCTATAAAGTGAAGAATATATTGGTTACTACACCATTGTTAACTCTACCCTGAATTAGATACACATTATTTATTTATGGAGAATCACATTTGAAACTTATTGGGAGAATCCTCATGAAAATTGAATAGGTGATTTCTTATTCATAAAATAGTTAAATCATCATGAGATGAATTTTCCTACACATGACTTGGAGTTAGCTGTAGTTATTTTTTCCTTGAAAATATGGAGGCACTGTCTTTATGGGGATAAAAGTGATAAAAACACAAAACAATTTTTTTTAATTATATATTCTCACAAAATTAATTCAAAATGATAAAAGGATATGGTTGGAAACTTTTAAATTATATGATTTTTCTATTCATTATTTCATTTACTCAGTCCAGATCCATGTATCACTAGGTGGGGGTGAATCCTTGATATCTTTTTCTCGGTTATGTTTAATTTTTGAAAAAACTATCACCTCATGTTAAAGAGTTCTTTCCGTATAGAACATACATAACCACAGGAACACAAGATTTATATGGATCACTACTCAACAAGAGTATATACATCCTTAGTATGGTATGAAAATAATCCAGTACCACAAAATCCAATAGTAAACAATCATTTGATATGAAATACAAATATTAGGATGTACCCTTTCACTTGTGAAGTAATTGAGATATAATCCTAAAGTATATATGCACCCTCATAGCACAAATAGGGTAATACAATATCTTGGTTCCTCTTGAAAAATATGCCTAAATCTGATCATTGAAAAAAAATCTTCACTTCCTTATCTAAATGATGATACTAACAACCTAGAATTCATAATAACACTTATTCATATACCCAATCATATATTTATCCACTTTAAAGAACTTATAAATTAATTTGGATACTCAAATCTTAATCTCTTATAGATCCATCACTGAGCACCTTCGCAAAGCATCCAATTTTTCCAAGCACTATAGTTCACAGAGATCTATAGTTCGATGCAATCACAAGATAGAATAGATCACTATTTTTGGAGCACATATTAGAGTTTGTGATGTTAACTTCCTTATCATTGCTCAATGGCCCATCGCAAAACTCATTTCCTATGTCGGGGGGGGGGGGGGCATACTGCCTTCACATTACACATTTTGTCCACAAACCCTCTTCACAATTGAAGAGATCTAAAATTATTTTTAAGTCTTTATTATTTTCTCGACCTGGTAGGTGCCTATTTATAAGAATATCCTAGTTAATCTATAACCTTCTAGCCACCCGAGTGCCATCTCAGCACCATATCTCAAAGCTCTAAAATTTCATCCAAAATTCACTCTATTTCACAAAGCACCATGGATATTTTCCGAACTCACTAATATCTATCATATCATGAAGCATTCTATCAAATAATTTATGACACTGAAATTCTCCTTCTTCCAGTGCTCTACTGTAAATCTCCTTCTTTGATTGCACAAAACTACTCACCAGCAATGAGTCTTTCCTCACCCATTTTAAAATCTTGTCATAGTCATGAATGACACCATCAACAATCTTAATGTCTCCATGAAATCTACTTCATGAGTCCCATCTTCACAATGTTCATGCCTTTTCCATATTTTGATGAGATATTTAAGGAAATCCAATTTTCACAATACTTTCTCACAACTAAAATTTATAACATACAAATTTGTAAAAACATTAGAAAATTATGCATCATTAGACATCTACATCTGTAAAACCAATAATGTAGATTGGAAATATCTGTTCTCCAAATTTCCATCATAAATCTATCATCACAATTTCTATAACCAAATTATGATCTTTTTGAAATACAGTCTGGAAATGCATCATCTGATTCACCATGGAATGTAATGAAACTTTCCTATATTTTCTCACCCAATTATACCAAGTGAGGTGATTTCATTTCTTCTCAAACATCCTTGACAATGAAAGAAAATACTTCATGCATCCAAATACAAAATCTGGTAACTTGGTCTAAATAATTTCCCCCATACGATTTTTTTCAACCAATTTTTCTAAATCGCTGAACTTTCAAACCTTGAGAAATTGGTCACTTAACAATAATTTCAATCCTATGTGATCTAACACATTGTTGAAAGCATGAATTATTTATAGAAGGTCCATGCTTTCCATAAATTAGTGACTATGATACCCCTTGAAATCAGCTTTCCTAATCACCCTTCTTCACTTCGTCAACATTCCTATAATAAAATAATATTTTCCATACAACCACTCTACAACCATTCATAAACCATTACAAAAAATTGATAGAATAGTTCACAAAATTACATATAGAATTTACATATTACACACAATTAACCCTTTATGAATACCTCTATAAGGATATATTTATGAAAATTTTCCCCCTTGAAAACATTATCCAAATGTAAATGAGAGAGGGGACAGAAACGTGTACCTTAACCATGATGAGAAAAAGGTTGGAAATGCATGTTCTAACTCAATTTATCAAATGTTTATTTTGGTAATGGTTTTGGAAATATATCATAAACTTGTTATTATATAGAATCTTACTCCATATTTTACTCATTATTCTCTACATTCTCTTTGTTGAAGTGTTACATTATATCAATATGTTTGGAACAAGAATGTTTTACTTGATTTCTTGTAATATTGATTTCACTCCTATTATAACATTGTAAGATCTAGGGTAGATTTACTTTAATAAGTAGATAATCCAAATGAGTCTTCATCCATATGAGTTGGGTAGAAGAATGAATAGAAGAAACATAATTATATTCAGATGTGCTAAAATTTACTGAATTTTGTTTCTTTTCATGCCAACTAACATAACTTTTCCCCCGAAATAAAACTACACCTGATGTGGATCATCTATTATCAAATTTTATTACCAATTAGTATCTAAATACCCAAAAAGATCAATATTTTCTAAGACATCATAACTTATTCCAAAAAAAATTCCTTTGATATATCTGAGAATTATTTTCTCAGCATCTAAATATTATTCCTTATGTGTGATCGGATATCTTTCACATAAGGTGACAACATAGATGAAGTTTGGTGTTGAGGAACTCAAATATAAAAGACTTATAATTATCTTTTAAACCCCTTTTGATCAACTTCCTTTCCTTCTCCATCTTTAGAAAACATGGTTCCGACTAAAATTGGTGTAAACAGTGGTTTTCAATTTTCTATTCCAAACTTCTTTAGATGTTCCTTAGCAATCATTTCTTGAGAAATAAAAATGTGGTTTCTCTTCTATAAATTTTTTCACCCATGAATGTTTTAAATTTCTCCTAGCATGGACATCTCAAATGACTTATACATCTCCTCATCTAATCTTTCACAAAATCATTCATCATTTTCAACCATCATATTTCATCAATATAAATAGTTACGATGAGAGAAAACTTATAACATTCCTTGATGTAATGATTGTTGTCAACTCAACCATTCCTAAAATTCATCTTACTCAAGAATGTATTCAATTTATAATACCATTCCCTTAGAGACGGTTTTATCACATATAAATTCTTCTTTAACCTGCACATATTCCTTTTATCTTTCCCAATAACCAATCCATAGGGTGACTCATTGTAATTTTTCTCATCAAGAACACAATTCATGAATTCAAATTTTATATCCCTTTGAAAGATTTTTCAACCTCATTGTGGAGAAATATAAATAATTATTCTAATTGTTTCTAACCTTGTAACCAAGTAAAATGTTTCTTCATAATCAATGATTTCAATATGTGAACATCCATCTCAAAATAATCTTGCTTTGTTTCTTATCACTTTACCTTCTTCATTCAGCTTGTTCCAGAAAAGCCACTTTGTACCAATAATCTTCTTGTTATCCTTCTTGGGTATAAGTTCCCAAGTAACATTATTCTATATCTGACAATGATTTAAATTCATAGCCTGAACCCATTCTGGAATCTCATATTCTTCATTTACTTCATTCAGTAAAAATTTCTAATAGAGTGATGTTTGTGTAATAGCATTCATTATTCTTCTTATTTGAACTCTCTGATATTGATATCCAATAATTTTATAAGCTTTCAAATTTTGTATTCATCATGGGATGTGCTTTTTGAATTTCATCCTCATTTCTTGAGATTGGTGAGTCTAATTCCTCTTCCTAAGTATGATTAACACAGTCTGCAATATTATCAGAATTTGTAAAAAGATATTCTTGATCATGCTAAACTTCCAGATCAGTTTATGATTGCTTTTATTTTTCAAAATTTATAAAAAAATTAACATATAATGAATCAATAATTCTTTATTTTTCTTCTTTGAGATATATATATATGTATCTTCTTCTTTCTATATCATAGACAAGAAAAGTTTCATCCTCTCCTCTTTTATCAATCTTTTCATGTTTTCCACCTTTCTTATTTATAATGCATGGACTCCCAAAAATTCATAATGGTTTTATACATGGATTTTTTTCATTGAAGATTCTTTATGGTTTCATATTTTTTTTTTACTATATAAATATTGGTTTTGAATATACACAACAGTGATCATGGCTTTCCTCTAATAATAATGAGAAAGACTATGTTCATGTAAAATAGGTCTCCCCATTTCCACCAGACTTTTATTCTTACATTAAGCAACCCCATTTTGCTGAGGTGTGTTTGGTCAACAAAACTCATGTCTAAATACATGATTCTCAAGATTTATTTCATAATATTCATTATTATACTCACCACCATGATTAGGTCACTACTACATCACTGAATAATCACATTCCTTCTCTGATTTTCTCTAGAATCTCTTAAACATTTTCAGAGCATCTGACTTATGTCTCTTGTATATAACACAAGTAATGTGAGTATATATATTAATGAATGTAATGAAGTACTTATCTCCATTTTTAGATCACATTATCATTATTCCACATATACAGAATGTATAAGTTCTATGATTCATTTGGTGCGAATGTGAACTCTCTTATTCATAGTGTTTTTATTCATCCCTTCCTCACAAATAGTGCATCACCAATATATTATTCTAGATAAATCAGGCATATCTCAGACACAATGTTGGGTTGATAAATTTCACATGTTTCTCTAAAACATATTTAATAGCCTTTTATGATATAACTAATTTTCATTTACCACAACCATGTAACAAGAGTTCTATATTTCACCACCATCAAACTAATTCTCTATTATAGGTTGGCCTATTGTAAAAACATTTCCATCATTTTCACTTTTCCCAACAAACCCATCCTTTCTGAGGATAAATTTTTTCCTTTATCACAGAGTTGTTTGAAACATAACATGTTTTTTAGTCCACCATCATATAGTGTTTTCTTGGGTTTCAGCTTTTCTTTTCTAGTGATGGTTAATCAAACACCTTGGATCATTAGAGATTCATTATTTCCAATTTTTCACTGTTCCATATTTGAAATCATTCACATTATTTAACAACATTAAGTATTTAATAATATGATATTAACAACCAATATCAAGGATCTATAATCGCTCTCTTTTAAAGATTTCAAAGACATTTCAACAACACAAGCATTTTGTTCATCCTTTTCTTCCACTATCATTTGTTCTTCCTCTAATTTCATAGCCATGTTGTTGTGTTTTGGCCAGACCACCAGGAACTCATTCGTTTTAGACCTAGAAATTCTCTCTTTCTTAAACTAT
Organism: Viscum album; assembly: GCA_963277665.1. Taxonomy (NCBI): domain Eukaryota; kingdom Viridiplantae; phylum Streptophyta; class Magnoliopsida; order Santalales; family Viscaceae; genus Viscum; species Viscum album. The sequence goes on along the minus strand of OY728131.1, from coordinate 1,432,889,471 downwards.
AAAATCTCCAACTTCTGAGAGTTTTTAAAACACATTTTTTGTTTTGGTAACACAATCAGAAAACCCTTTGAAGGATTTCTATGTTGATGACATATTTCACAAATAGTTTCTAGTGGTTGGAACATATTCTCAATATTCAAACCATCATTCTCAGATATCTTCTCGAAAATCATTTGAGGTTTTTTATTTCAAAATGATTGAATCCACCTCAGTCCATGTCAATCAAAGATTGTTGAATAGTATTAAGGATAATTTTTAAACAATCACATATTTACCATTTGTCTGAATGCACCCTAATAATAGCAGTATAAAACGATTGAATATTTCCCTCTGAAACTTCCATACTTACCGGAGTTGAGATCATTCTTCCCAACAATATTTTAACTAGAACATTGCTGAAAATTTCCCTTCATATTTTCAATTGTAACTTTCTTCTTCAGCTTAGATTTCTGTTCATACTTACCAGAACAAGAAGTGGTAGAAATAATTCTGGACTCGGGATATTTATAATCTTCATTTTTGATGTATTATTAACTTTAACACATATGTATCCTTCCAATAATTATTCTTATCAGACCCAATTCCATATTTTTTTCAACCTTTAAAGGTAAGTTTTTATCCTTCCTAGGTTTATTCTTAGAAGAACATTCACTATCTTTTGTAACAGATTTTTTGAACCTTTTGTTCCTTTCCTCATCATTAAAAAGTTTATGTTGGAAAAGATCCAACATATCTTTTTTTTTTCTTCATTTTTACTTCCAAATGAGAATTGTGATTTTTTTCACTCTTAAGAAAATATTTTAGACCATCAATCAAATTTTGAAATTTTTTTTCTTATCACAAAAATCTTCTAGTTCATTTGAGGAAATGTTTTATTTCGTCAATTTATTATTTTTCAACTCATGCCATTTTATCTTTCTCTAGAATTCCTTCATCTCTTCTTTCAGATTTTTTTCTAGTTGTGTTTCCACATATGAAGTACTAATGCTCACATAATCTTCATTATTCTCTATGAAACAAATGGTACTCTCTCTTGATTTCTTAGCAATAGATTTTTCAGATTTAGTCTTGGTAACTTCATCTTCATCATTTTTTAAGAAAAATATTCTTCTCATTGATTTGATGAACTTTTAATCATTACCTCTGCTAGAATATTTATCTTTTCCCCGTATTTCTTCAATGAACTTATTGGTCTTATGTCTTCTTCATCATTGTCTTCATCATTCCATTTTTAGTGAAATTAGTCATAATGTGGCCAATACCTCCACATTAAAAACATTTCAATGGGAGTTTCCTATTGTATTTCCATGTGCCTTTTTTCACATTTTTATAAAAAAAGGATAATATTTCATCAAAATTTTGACATTCCTTGTTTTCAGAGTTGGATTCAAAAACTTCATCTTCAATAAGAGTTGTCTTTGACTTCTCATTATTTGCAGCCTTGATTGAAATTTCTCTATTATCCATTTCATTTATCTTAATAGTATTTTCCCATCTCATTTCATGAGTGATGATAGTGCTATGAAATTCATCTAGATATAATATTTCATGGTATCCGTCTTCTAGTGATGAAACATTAGCATCAATTTTTTCGTGATGATTTCTCAAGTTCTTTTCAACAACTATAAATTCATCCAACTTCTCACTAAGAAATATATTTATATGGACAATGTCATTCGTCCGGGTATTGAAGTCCCCAATATAGTCATTCTCACCCATCTCTATGTCTTTATATATCAGCCTCTTGATTTGAATTTTTCCCTTCTTCACTTTTTTATTTCCTTGATATTTTTTTTCAAATTGTACTATATTCGGTTGGCTATAGAGACACCTTTTACTCTTAAAAATTATCTCTTAGAAAGATATGAGAGTAATGAATTTTTATATCTTCCATCATTCTCAAGATTCATCTTATCTGTAGAAGTAAGAGGAACCTTGTCATCAATAGTAGAAAATCCATCTATTGTAGTTTCAAGAACATAATATCAAAGAGAAATAAAATAAGGAATAATTCTATATATATATATATGATAGTTTACCCATAAAATAATGTAATCCCGTAACTATTCACAAAATTCATATTAACCATAAAAAATTCTCTTCAAAACATCAATATAGAACAAACAATGAGAAGCTGTCACTCTGAAACCAATTAGATTCACCCAGTCAGGATCTTATTATCACTAAGAGGGGAGGGGTGAATCAATGATATATGTTTCCCTATTAATTTTTCTTTTCTATACAACATATTCCTTCTGTTGAAGAGTTCTTTTCTAGCTGAATGCACACTACAACATGAACACAAGATTTATAAAGTTCACTACTCAATAATAGTAGCTACATCCTTTGTATAGTATGTAAATAATCAAGTACCACACAATATACTTTAAAATAATAATTTTATGGGGAATACAATGAGTAGGATATGCCCATTAACTTGTGTAGAACTTGGGAGATAATCCTCATGTATGAGGGAACCCTCATAGCACAAAAGGGTATAGAGATATCTCTAGGCTTCTTGAAAAACAATCACAAATATGATCATTGAAAAAAAATATTGTAATTCCTATCGAGAAGCTGATAGGATCAAAATATACTTTATAATAATACTTATTCTTATACCCCTGTCAAATAATTATCCATTTGAATTCACTTTCAAACTTAATTTGGTTACTTAAATCTTCAGTTTGTAGAGATCTATCTAGAAGTTCCCAGCTTCGCAGAACACTCTAGTTTATAGAGCTCTCTTTATTTATAGAGCTCACTATTTTGAAGAGAATGTATTTTTCTTTGTTAAGTTAACTTCTTTTTCAAATCTGAAAAGCTCTCTGTGAAGTTCATTTCCATTACGGAGCATACTTCCTTTGTAGAGATCGTTTTCCCCATGAACCTTCATCACAATTCAAGAGCTCTAAAATTCTATTTAAGCCTACTAGATTTCCTCAAGGGGATTAGGGTCCAATTTATATGTCTTTCCTACCAACTCTAGAACCATCCACCACCTCAACTCCATGTCAGCACCAAGTCACAGTGCTATGAAATTTCTGTCAAAATTCACTTTGTTTCTTATAGCACCATGGCTAGTTTCCATATTCACAATGATCATCATAATCATAAAAAATTATGTCAAATACTTTATTCCTCTATAATTATTCTTCATCCTTTGTTCCACCATGATTCTCATTTTTTATTTTCACCATAATGCTTAACCACAATGCTTCTTTCCTCACCCATTCCCAAAGCCTTTCATAATCGCAAAAAAACACCATCAACATTCTCCATGTCGTCACGAAATCTACTTCACGAAGCCCATCCTTGAAAAATTCCTGCATTTTCCAAATTTTGATGAGATATTAAAGGAAATAAATTATTCCTAATTTGATCCCAACAACAATATTTGGACACCATAAATTTGGCAATCACTAGAAAATTGTGCCACCTTAGACCCCAACATCTACAAAACCATAACTACTGACTAACATCATATTTTCTCCTCTATTACTTCATAAAGAAATAATAACATGTTCTCTAACCAACTTGTTATATTATGGAAATATATAATAGAAAATAATAATTATATTTACCATGAAGAGTATTGTAACATTCTTGTCCTTCCTTGCCCACTTATACAAAGTGATGTGACTTACTTTCTTCTAAAACATTATTGAAAAAAAGACAATAAATCATGCATCCAAAAACCTCATTATCCAAATTGGACCCCACTTCCATTACCCTAGACTAGAAAACAACATTATTGATACATTAAGTTAGAAAGACCCTATTATGCTGAGAATTATAAGGATTCTTAGATATCCTTTAATCAAAGACCAAGTAATGTTGGACATGGAAATTATAAGGTAAGGGATATCATAAAACATATACAGAAAACATCTCAACTATAATTAATATAGAATATAAAAATATCTCAAAGAGAATATCCCTTATTATAAATGAAAATAGATGTTTTGAAGGATAAAATGTTTCCTCCGTTTAATATTGATCAAGAAGTTTTGTTGAAATTTCATAAATGGTTATGTGGTCCATATATACCAATGATAAAGAAAGATCTGATGGATGAATCTCATATCTCTACATTATCTATACAGCATAGGAGAAATAAAATGTATGGGTACCTTCATGATCATTTTTGGTGGTATAATATGGAAATGGAGATTTCTGACTACATTACATGTATCTTGGTATGCCAAAAAGTGGTAGCTCATAGACAACAACATAAATGGTCATTTAAACCTCTACCCAAACCAATATAGAAGGGTAAAATATCAATATGAACATCTCCACTAGTCTCACAAGAATATCGAAAGTAAATAGTGAGATATGGTTTATAGTGGACCAACTCACCAAGATTTTCCACATTATCAATATTATGGAATATTTATATCTTCATCAACATGCCATGATATAAGTAATAATGTTGAGAGGTTTCATGGCGTTACACTATTTATCATTTTTGATCCTGTTCCAAGGTTCACTTATCAGTAATAGAGAAGTGTAAAACATGATCTGAATACTAAAATGAATTTAGGTATGGACTATCACCTAGAAGATTATGGCCAATCTGAAAATATTATACATACACTCGAGGAAATTTCAAGAAGATGCTCAATGGAATTTAATGGTGGGTGGGATCAACACCTTATATTTTATGGGTTCTCATACGACAACAATATCCACATGAGTATTCAAATGAACCCATATGAAGATCCATATATGAAACAATATAGAAATCTTACTTCTTGGGAATATTATTGTTAGAGGAAATTTCATAGGGTCGACCTTTTGAAAGAGATGTGAGAAAATGTTCATGCCATCCAAAAACATATTAAATTTGTTCATATTCGGTAATATATCTATGTTGATAATCACAGAAGGCACTTGGGTTTTGATTTTGGGGACAAATATTTCTTTTATATATCACCATGGGGGTGTGATTTGGAAATAAAGGGAAGATAATCCATTTGTATATTGGACCCTATGAAATCCTTGATCGTAGAGGAGTAGTGTAATATCACCTAGAACCTCCACCCAATCATTCTCAAGTTCATGATGTATTCCATGTAACTCTCTTGAGGAAGTACAAACCTCATACCTCACATGTATTTATTATAGCGTGGTAAAACTAGAATATGACCTCTATTATGTGGAGCATGTTGTAGAGATCTTGGACTAGAGAGACATTTTTTTATGAAAAAAGACTACCCAATCCATCAAAGTGTTAAGGAGAAACAATAAATATGAATAAGAAACATTTGAACCAAAGGATTCAATGAGATAGAAGAACCCTAGCCTTTTCTCAAATGAGATAATGAGTTGAAATATTAAAGATGGAATTCCTTAAGGGGGGTGAATGTAATGACCATGACTATTTAAATGATAATTTTTAATTTTAATAATTTTTTTATATTTAATAATATACACACACAAAATAAAAAAGAAACAAATAAAACTTTATCTCATTGACAATTAGCATTACCTTAGTCAGCTAAGAAACCAATGAAAATGGAAATCAATACAACTGGACAAAAAATATAACATAGAAAAGCCAAAAAGGAAAAATAAGGATCACCCAAACATTCCTGAATCATCTCTCCTAGAGAAGATGTTATATAAAAGAAAAAAATATCAGAAAACTAATCAACATCTTAATGAATAAAAATATAACCTTTGGGATAAATTGTTTTATATTTTTGAGTGAAATAATTATGATTTATTTATAGTGTAGAAAGGGAAATGTGAACATTGGTATTTTACTATTATATAACCATGAGTCAATATGACCATTCAAAACAATAACTTTGGTTTGTGATTTTATTAATAAAATTGGTGTTTATACATAGTAATGAAAAAGAATAATTGATATAAAAAGGAGAACATATGCTCTCAACTAGTAGATTTATGTCTTTTGAGGACCATTAATCAGAAATTGATTATGAGGTATCATCATTGGGGTTTACCCTTGACCAATCCCAACGAAAGATTCATAATGTGAAGCTTGAAATAAATCAAATATAGTGGAAGTTCAAGATATTCAAGATTACCACTAGGTTGACATTATCTAAGCAATCCTATAAAACTGGCACCATCACACACCTTACCATTAGTGCGTATGTGGGTATAATTAGGGGTAAAATTTATAGACCTTAGTTACATAATGTGTAAATTCATTCCAATAAATGAAATATTTTTTACATTAATTCCTCTTAATAATTGTTTTTTAATAATACATATGTTTAATTTAGATGATTTAATAATTTGATTTTTGTAAAAAAATATTATATAATTATATTGTTCTAGAAAATATATAAACTTTTATAATAAAATTATGTATTATAAAAAATATTTTTTTAATAAAATATTATTTTGAAACAAAATTATCAAAATATAAATGATAAAATAATTTTATAATTTTCTAGGAAATCATTATATGTATAAAAAATTTGACACTTTCATAAAAACTAAAATTCCACAATAAATAAAAATATTTACATTTAAATGTTAAAATAATCATACTTATAATATTATTATGATAAAATAAACATTATTCTTTAAATAAAAATGGAAAAAGTAGGTTAGGGTGAATTTATGAGATTTTTCTAAAATACACTATATTTTCATTAATAGTAAAAAGTAAAGTGTTAAGATTTCTGTATATATTTTGAAAAAATAAATATGTCATAATAATATTATAATTAATTAAACACAATCCAAGACCCAGAATATTATATTTTTTAATAATAATTATTTTAATATATTTTATTCAATTTCTAAAACTATAATTTAATTTTCAATGTTGAAAAAAATTGATTTTAAAAAACATTACATTTTGGAATCATTACTCTTACATGAAAAAATAAGTATTTAGAAATGGTACTCTATTCTAGAGGATCAAAAAAACATAAATATCTTAAAAATATCCAAAAATAATTAGAAAACCCCACATGTAAGCCAATGGTTTTTTAGTTTCCACAACCATGATTTCCATGACCTATATTTTGTTATTATGAAATAATTCCACCCATTTTTCAATAAATACCCACCCATTTATCAATTTACCTTAACTCTAAATCCATACATCATGATTTTATTGTGGGGTTTACTCCCACAGAGTCCACCCCTTGGTTTCCTCAATCCCCCAAGGTTCCATTCATTAATATCAAGGAGTTACTCTTCAAGGAAAGGGAATTACCCATCCATTCTGTTTAATTCAGTGAACAGTTTTTATATATTTCATATAAATATTATGGTTACTCACATACATTACCATTTTGATCATACCCTTACTTTAAAATTATTTTTTTCAATGGGATGCCATTTTCTCATCACAAGATAACCTTTTCTAAAACTATGTTTTGTACCCATTATGCTATCAAATTTACTACTCCAAGTTCCATCTTCTATGTGGGAATGTTTTTTTTCCTTTTTATTTGAAAACCCAAATATCTCTATCTTTAATGGTTATTCAAAAATGTTTAACATTTTCTTTTTGTATTTATATATATTAAACTCAAATTTCTTTTTGTGGGACATAAATTATGTGATGGTCATTTCTTTAAGATTTTTTGTATGCCAATATTTTGATAAGAAACACAAATTTACTACCCATGGATTATAAGTGAAATGATTTATTATGATATATTTGGATTACATACAACTAATACCTATGAATGGTGTTCCCTAATATCACTCCAATTCACTAGATAGATAATTTAATCTTTATAGATGACATGTTTTATGATACCGTGGTGAATAACCATGGGAATTTCCAGTAATGATACCTTAGAGATGAATCTTGGTGATATTATTGTGAATGCCTCATTTAAATTTTGTAGCCACATTTCCATGTTATGATTCATGAAAATATTATTATTTTATGACTTTTTCATGACTTATTGTTATTCCTCATGTTCTTATTGGCATGTCTAATGATCACCTGCTTTTATCTACCATGCTTATTCAATTATGAGGATTCATGCTCATGCGTTTCATTTGATGTATGTTCCTAGGATATGAGATATAGTAAATATTACTTATGGTGAATTCATTTATATGTCCTTCATGTTTACATAGAATAATGTTTTATTTTTTCATTTATTATATACCATATTTCTAAGAAACTAATATTTAAAATATCATTTGTTTGTACCATGTAATTAAAATTTATAAAATAAAAAGGAAGTATTTCATAACACAATACTAGGTGTATTTTCATTTCCTACATTTATAGATAATAAGGTCATAAAATAGGGGGTACAAAGCACTAGTATGTGAATAATAATAACGTTTTCATCAAAGGTTTTGGGAGGATTGTGAATCCAATGGGTTAGTGTGGCCTCTCACATTATATAAATACTAATATGTTGCTCATAGTATCTCGGGTGCATCTGAACATTACAATGTACTATGATTATCCCTTTTTGGGTGAAGTATAAAATACTATATAGGTTATAATAATTTCATTCATCACTTCGACATGACCATGATGAAGATAGGAAAATATTCCTCTTTAAGAGATAACATATTCTAATTGGTCAATATTATTTCAAAATAAAATACCTTAATTCTCTCCTCACTCACGGTATATTTCATAATGGGTTCCAAAAAAGTTGTATTAGATGAAATTTTTTTGGTGAAGTTTTAATTCACTCAGGATCCTTGTGAAATTTATTCTATCATATATGAATACCCATTTTGTAATCGATTAATTGTAAAATATGGAAAAATAGATTAAAAATAAACTTAGATCATTGGGAATGGATATTATTTTGGATCTTATACATGGTATTTCACATAGTATGAAGACTATATCCCTTTATGATAGGGATTAAATGTAATTTATTACCAATTATATGTTGACTAATTCCTTAACTATATGTTTGACTAATAACATATACACAATGGTAGTGTGTGATAAAACATCTCATGAAATGCAAAAAACATCCTATATATTAATATAGAGACACCACTGCCTGGGAGGAAAATCCGAATGTATTTTGGAATAAATATGAAAACCTATGGATGATACTGAATGGGTTGGATGATTAAATTTAAAATAGATTTAATATTCATTTATAATTCATGCACATGTATGGATAAGATCTTAATGATGTTATAATTTTAAGAGGTTATTTAGAATTCTACCACCATGATTCAATGAAAAATTATCAATTCTTGAAGACAATGAACCAACTTATGTGATTTTTGAAATTATCTATTGCACACTCATTACATACAAGATGATGAAAAAAGAAAATTAATATGTTATAACGAATAATTATTTTGATGTTTCATTTATGGAAAAAATGAAATAATAAATGAACGAAAATCATGGTAAAAAGGTTAATGATGTGATAACCTTCCCTTCCTATAATACAAAGAGGGAGAAATGAAAATTATTTGGATATATTTTAGTTTCATTTTTCTAATGTGGTAAATTAGGGATTAGACTAACAAGTTTCCAATGAAATTTAAAGATGACTATGAGGAGGAAGAATCTTTTATGAAAAAATTAAGAGGTGATCGAAATAGTATAATAACATATTGAAAAATTTTCCATGGTAGAAACATTATATTGATTTCTTTGTCGAGTGTGTCAAATTGGTAGTTTAATTTTACTAGAATTTGTGCAGTATAGCAGAAAACCAAGGTCATTTATCAACAAAGAATTAGACAATTAATTCAAAAAGAAGGTTTTTTATAAGAAACAGAATTTTGAATGGGGTTTTATAAAACATGGCTTTTTTGCTTCAAAAATATAAATTGAAATTATATTACTACTGAGAGAAACTACATGGAGAAATCATGATCATCTTGGGAAGGTTTCCCTTGATGATCAATATATAATATCACACATGGGAAAGTTATAGAGCATTGATTACATGATTTTATACATATTGATACCAGTAAAGGTATATGAGTTCTTACTAGGTCACCACCTAGTATTTTATTGATCAACAATATTGATTATTGGTGATCGCTCAAAATAAACAAACATGAATCCATTTAAAAAATATAACTCAATCAAAGCATCAGATCAAAAAACATATGAGATAGCCAGAACTATGTCAATGATAAAATATTCCCCAATACATGAACATGAATATTCATAGGGTCAAGATCCATGATTTTATCAACCAACAAAACCCATTTGCAAACTCATGAAAGGGAAGGTGTGAGAAAAGAGACAACCATATTCAAATCATCAAAAGATCAGGGTTATGCATGGAAGCATTAGGACTCTTGTTATTTTGATTTGTACTTGATCATACTATAATATAAAAATACTTAGAAGGTTAAAATGAATAACAATTGAAATAAAACTTGGACAACAATTACCTTACAAAGATTACAAACATGGAGCTCAGGATTATAACAAAAAAACACCCCACCCAATTGATCACAAAGAGGCTTAGAAGTGTGTGAGGAAGAAGTGAACTAAAATGGATGTAGAGAACTCCCTAATAAGACTATCCATTACCCCTAGTCAAGAAAAAATATTTAATAAGGATGAGGAGTGAAATAATGGAAAATTATATGAAAATTTGTACAAAAAGTTGTCTAGTATCTAAATGTCTAGGAAACTATTCAAGGAATAATTTTTTATCTGTTTTTATTAGGCTATTTTACTGATCAAAACGTTTTCAATTGTCATTAAATTCATTGTAGAGGCGAGACATCGAGTTATATGTCTAGGGGAGGTGGAATCAGAAAAATTGGATCTTTAAGATCAGAGTTATGGCTCAAATACATAAGGGTGGCCCATTCTTGCCTGCACAGAATTTCTTCACATTATGGGCCTATTTTGGGCCTCAAAATAGATGAATTGGGCTCTATGATCTTTTAGATAAATGTATCCCACGTTTTTTCATTCATACACCCACTTTTATCCCAATTGGATGCACAGATCATCCATAGTACATATTAATGTCCATGTGCATGGATGTGCTCTCATGTAGTTTAGCACATTTTTTGTGAATTCCATCACGGGCTCTCTAAATCACCTCCTCAAAAAAAGTAAATAGTGAAATGAGTAAATTTTACCTAATACAAAGTGATGAAAATTAATTCATTTTACCAAACATTAAGTTCAATTTATTATTTTATTTTTAATAGTTATAAAAAATCAATTTAAAATAGCAGTGTAAGGGTGGAATGGAATAGTGAATCGCTATGTGATCACGCCCCCAGACCGAAATTTTTTCACTCCAATGAAAATTCACATGTGGAAAAAATAATGCATGTATATATTAAATACAACATGATGATTTTAAATTTGAGGAAATTTTTATTTCATTAATTTAATGTGATCAATGAAAAGATGACACCAAAGAGTTCTTCCTAATGAAAATTGAAAAAAATATGTCTCATAAATGATATCACAATAAAATTCAATGTGATTCATGATACAAAATCTTTTAAGGAATTCAAAATTCAACCATTCCATTAACTCTCCATGTGTGTTCTTGAAAACCATTACATTCTATTATTTCCACTTTCATTACAATAAATATAGGTTATTTTTACATTTTTCATTTAAAAGGATGTTTTACACCGAACCTGCGCAACATTGTTTGCAATAATATTTCAAGACCCACTCACTTAAGCATTTCCTTATGAAAAATCCTAATCTCCTGAACTAGATATCCCCATATGTTGCACATGTCATCACTCCCCTATTTTATTTTGTTTTTTTTTTGGAATTAGCATTGGGAAGAAATCTCACACTCATCACTCATCCTTTATTTGATCCCCTTACAACACTAATTATAATTGTTATAACATGATAAAGGGTTGAGTGGGAGTGGTTTTTTAACTTCCAAATACATAGAAATTTTTTTTTATTTAGGGTGTAGAATAGTTAGATATCAGGTACACAGACATAAGACAAAATTAATTACAATAATGAAATAAATCAGATAAGAAGTGAACATATGGAAGGATAATTTTACGAAGAAAAATATTAACCTATAATATATTTACCTTATATTAAGTAATAAATATTCACACATTTTGGTTTGGAGTAAAAAAATTGTGGATATTTTAGTGACATGGTTTTACCATAAACTACTCACATAATGAGCATCAATCATCTCAAAGGATTCACAAAGATACAACCATTTATATCATTAATAGAAAACTGACTGACTAAAAATCACTCCTTGATGTTAAATTCAATGAAATATCCATTCCATAATAGAGACAGGTTTTCATCAAACGTTAAAACAACATGGAATAAAAAAAATTTATCATGCATTTTCAGTAAGTTCTATACTTTGGTGACAGTATGGGGGGGAGTAAAAATACCATAAAGAATGAGAAAACGAGAATAAAGAATAATGATGATGAAAATAAAAATGAATCCAAGAATATGTGGAAATGTAAAAATATCATAAATAAGGGGAAAAGAGAAAAATAATAGAGACGATGAAAATCCTAGTGAACCCATAATATTTGGAAAATAAAAAAACCATAAAGAAAGAGAAAAAAGAGAATAAATAAGAAATTCAATGATAATCCCAATGACCCCAGGTATGTTACCACCCACCCCACAACTAGAATTTGTAGTTTCCCTACTATAATAATTGAAAATGTGAGAATGAGGGACAAAACCTAGTGTGTTTCACTAGTATGTTACTTCCAGAAGGTGGATTTATTCCACTGGATTCTATGGAAAATCCTCCTAGAAGTGTTTTTTTCTTCCTATTAACAGTAATACTTCGTCTACTATGCTCATGAAAAATATATATTGCATAAAAAGGGTAAACATTAGTAATATTATAAGGACTAAACCATCGAGAACAAAGCCTTCCTAGGTTGATATTTTTCCTAGAATTATACTTGAGGACCTTCTCAACAATATGTAACTTCTAATGATGAATCATCCTACAATGGATAGACTTTTTATTCTCTTTATAGATCTGGGAGTTCTCATATGAATAACATCTAATTTATTCCAACTATTGAATATGTTGCATCCTATGCTCACCTACATTTGAAAGATTTATATTACATTGTTTAATAGCCCAATATGCTCGGTCTTCAACCTCCACCGGAAGGTGACAAGACATTCCAAACAGAACTTTGATTGGGGTTTTGAAATCGCTATGGTATGCCCAATGTTCATCATCCAAGCTCAAACTCCAATCCTACCTATTAGGTTGTACCATATTTTCCAAGATTCTCTTAACTACCCGATGTGAGATTTCATCATGTCCGTTAGTTTGTAAGTGATATGCAGTCAAGAGTTTATAGTCAAACCCAAACATAAAAACCAAATTTTTAATGTTGTGATTGCAAAAATGTGAACCATTGTAACTACTAATGATTCTCAGCAAACCAAACCTACTTAAAATCTGGGTACAAAATAAATCATACACAACTCAAGATTCATCAGTCCTAGTTTCCTTTGATTCCCTCCATTTAGGAACGTAGTCCATAGCTAACCAGATTTACACAAACCAAATTGAATTTGGAAAAGTCCCCATGAATTCAATTCCCCATGCATCAATGATTTCATAGAAAACATGGGCTGTTGGGGCATTTCATTTCTCTTAGAGATATTCCATATGAATTGACAATGACTACAAGACTTGAAAAATTTATTGTCATCCCTATAAAACATTTTCCAATAATGTCCTGATTCAAGGACCTTTCGAGTTGATCATTTCGATCCAAAGTAGACCCAACACGACAAAGTGTGTAAGATGGTCAAAATAGAGGTGAACTCCTGGTCAGGAACACACCAATGAACTACATGGTCCCCACAAACATTCCAAAAATATGTTTCATCCCAAATGTACCATCAAGAATCAAGCTTAAGTATCTGGTATTGGGAAGTTCTGAAATCAATGCGGATCCTAGAATTTTCTCGAAAATTCACAATGTCCACATATCTTGGATTAAGGTCAAAAACATCACAATGGTTGTCAAAGGGGAATAATTTTTCAATGGTGAGGGATGAGTCAACATGGTGGTCAAGTGGTGGATAAATCCTACTATTTTGGACAGATAAAATATTTTCATCTCACCAATTATCTCTAATCTCAAGGTCAAAATCTTTGAGGAGGATAATCCATCATATGAGGAAAAACGTAGATTTAGATTTCTTAGAAGAAATCAAAGGGCCAGATTTTTAGAAAACACTATCACTTTTTAACCAAGAAGATATGAATGAAATTTTTACAAGGAAAAAACAATATAATGGTGTTCCTTTTTAGTGTTTATGTAGTTTACCTATGTAGGATCAAGGGTAAAAGAGGCATACGTGGTGATAAGAGGATCCTTATCAATCCTTTTTGAAAATAATTCCCAAATTGAGAAGTTAGAGTCATCACAAATAAGTTCGAAGGGGAGATCCCACCTAGGTAGTTGGATGATGGGAGGTGATGTGAGACTTCATTTTAGTCAATTGAATGAATCCTAAAAATTTCTATAAAAAAATAATATTTTTGTAATAATTCAGACAATGGATGTATGATCTTACAAATGTATTTAATGAATCAGCGGTAAAAACTGGAATGACCCAAGAATGACCGCTCCTCACAAACACATATTTGATATGTAAGGGATGAAATTAATTCAATTTTAGATTTATGAACTTTAATTACATTATTTTATATGTAATTCCCAATTACTATCCCTCGCTCAACCATGAAATGACATTTCTCATAATTTAAATCAAGATCATTTTCAATGTAGTGGAGGAGGACAAAACCTAGTTGTTCTAAACAATCTTTAAAAGAAGAACCATATACCGTTAAATCATCTATAAATAATTCCATAAAAATCTCATGGTACTTAGAATAAAATAATCAACCTATATCGCTGAAAAGTACCTGGTTCATTACATAAATCAAAAGGGATTCTTCAATATGAAAATGTGCTGAATGGATAGGTAAATGCAGTCTTTTCATAATCCTCATGGTCTATATGGATTTTATAATAACTTGAAAATTCATCAAGGAAAAAATAATGGGACTAACTATCCCATCATTCTATCATTTTGTCAACGAAACATATAGGAAAGTGGTCTTTCCATGTGGCTTGATTCAGTCGATGCCCGTCAATAAAGACTCGACAATTGTTTTTCACACATGTTGGAACCAATTCCTTCCATTAATTTGACACAACATTTATTCCAATTTAATAGGAAAAATTTGTAATGCACTACCCCATTTATAATAAAATATAGGATAAATGATCCCAACAACAAGTAATTTACTGACTTCCAATTTTACCACTTTAGGATATAGGGATTTAACATGCATTGAAATTGTATTATGGGATTAACCTCAACATCTCAAAGAATATGGTGCATACAAATAGATTGGATAATACTGTGAATTTCATCCAATTTCTATCCTATTTCTATTTAACACTATTTTAGAAGGATGAGTAGTTTTCATTCCTACTATAGAGAGAGGTTGTTTGTAGTAATGATCAGAAATTTGTAAATACCCTCAAAATATGCATATTTTTAATTAGAAAGAGGTTTTTATGTTCAAACATTGGTGTTTTTTTGGATTGAGGGATGGGGTTTATGGGGAGTGAGGTCCATGAAATTGCCTATCTTCTCATGTATATTCTCTAAGGAATTATAATATAGGGAAATGAGATTTACGGAATCGCCGATTTTCATGGGTACCTTAGAATGAACACACTCTTGAATCAAAGAACAACAATTACATTTTTCCCAACCCAAAAAACAATCAAAACGTGAATCAAATCTCAAATCATTCCTGAGAGTATAAATGGATGATGAGTTATAGTACTGGTTGAGAAAAGAATTTTGTGTGTGTGTGTGTTATCTTAGAGCACTTCCATCGAATAGACATGAAGAGTGGAGTCCTCTTCAATACGGTGTTTCATGGACTCAAAGATGTTAAAACTTACCTTTTATACACTATAATCCATGGATAGCATATCATTATGAACATTGATGATCATATTTTCTATTTTTATCCATGGCCTACCAAGTATGAGAGAATCATGTCATTGGGTTCAGATATCTTCTGTCTTAAGAATGTTGAAATCATAAGGGAAGATGATATTCTTCACGTCTACAAGGAAATCATCAATCACTCCTATTGGATGCATAGTAATCTGGTTGGCATGTTCCAGGAACATTTTTATTACCTGAACCTCTCCAACCTCTAGATATGAATACACAGAGGGAGGAATTACAAAAATGGAATTGCCTAAATGTAACATAGAATATTAAAATACTGACTCGACTATAGTAAAATATATCGTGGAAGTTCCCAGATCATTGAATTTGGATGGAATTTCTAGTTGAATTAAGGCCAACATATTACTTCTTAGGTTGAATCTCTCATTCCCCTTTAGACATGATCTATTGGTGCAAATCTCATTGTGAAATTTGGCATATCTAGGGATTTTTTTAACAGCATCCCAAAAATAAATGTTAACTTGAACCTTTTTAAATGTGTCCATTAATTCTTTATCAATCTCATTATCCAAAATCGTCATAGATTTAGAGATTATTTGGGGTAAAGAAAGAATAATGGATTGTTTATTTGAATAATCAATGATAATTTGATTACCCTTTATATTTTATTTTTCTTGATTGGAATGTTTTATGGGTGGACAAGTAGTGTTTTCAAGATGAGAACATACTTGTTGGGTAGAATCAGTGGACGTTGAATATTCCTTAATAATAGTAAGTGTTATTGAACAAACATTACCTTTTATTTTTGGATTAGCTACAAGTTGGGAAGGTAGTTTTCCAGAACCATGCATATTTATCCCATAGATGTTGTTCTCCAATTGTCCCACATGAGTTCAAAGGTTTTTCATAGATGATTTTGTGTTATATTTAAACTATAGGTTCTGGGTTTCCATTTTCTCCACTATCTCCATGAAGGTTTGTTTTGATTTGGGAATAGAATTGGAGTATTGTTTTGAGAAGGTGAATGATAATATGGTTTCATACCATGTACTTGTTGATACCAATTTTTCATGGGGTATCTTGAGATATCTCCTTGTTGGTACTAGGGACGTGCTGGCCACCTGGGTTTTGGATTTGGATTCAATGGATCTTTATTGAAGTGAAGTTCTTGTTTTAATGGACACCCTGGGGACATGATTACACAATAATTATGTGAATATTTATGTTTTGAGAACTTGTTAGAATAATGAGTATTGTTATTAAAAGTACCACAATGTAATGGAACTAAAGAAGAGTGTGAGTTACCTTGTGATTGAGATAATTAAATTAGAAATGTTATTTATATAACCAAGATTATTATCTAACTTTTTTTAATAGGTTAGATGACTTACCTAATGAACTTCTCAGGTTGGTGAAATATCCTTTTTACCAAATTGTTGTTCATTTTGAACCATATTTTCAATTACGTTACGAGCAGTGGAATGAGTTTTATCAAAATGGGAACCACCAGCTACAAGATCAATCATTCCACAATCCATGGAGATATTTATCTTATAGAAGTATTTTATTAATATTTGTTCACTAATTTAATGGTGGTGTAAACATGATCATATTATTTTTAATATCTCCCATTATTCATGAAAGTTCTCATATTGTGTTTGCTTAATGGAACTTATTTCTTTCATAATTTATGCAGTTCAGGTGGTAGGGATTAGCTTCTCTAAAAAAGGTAATTTAAGGTTATTCCAGCCAAAAATTATGGTAGGACTATATTATAGACAATATTTGGCTACACCATCAAGGGATAAAGGTAAGGTTCTAATGATAATTAAGTTCTAAAATACATTTTTGTGTTTCATGGTAAAGCACACTATATGAAACTCCTTAAGCTGTTTATGAGGGTACTCACTGAGAAGACCAAAAAAATTTGGAAGAAGGTGGATGAGGCCTGATCTTAGCTATGTGTTGGATTCTTCCTCAATATATTGGATGTACGGAGGTTGGTACTCCATATCCGGTGTGGTCAGTTGTTTTAAATTTTGATTATTTGAGGAAATGATTTTTTTGGATTGATTTGGTAAAATTTTGTAATGGAATAAGAAAAATTTATTTTTAAAAATGTTTTCCACTATGTTACATTTTTTTTTCAAACATTGGAAAAATTAATATGTGATTGAAGTGTCATTTCAGTTTTAGGGTCTATTTAAAACTGTTTTTTTCTTCCTGATCGTGTCATGAAAAAAAGTTGTGATTTTTTTTCTTGGTGTTTTCTTTTATTTTATGATTGGAGATATAAAAAAATAAGATAATAATTTTCAAAGAAGGATATAATTTTATAATATAAAATTAGAGAGAGATAGAGAGAGATAGAGAGAGAGATGAAGAAGAAGAACAAGAGAATAAGAAGAGATGAAGAACACCAAAAAATTAAAAATAAATAATAATAAAAGAATAAATAAAAAACAAAAATAATCAATCGGGAAAAGGTGAGGGAAATATTTAAATATTTAAAAAATAAAAAAAACATTAAAATGAAAAAAAATGATTCTGGAACTCTGGAAATGGTTCAGAAATTTGATTTCATTGTCGAGCGCGTCAATTTAGTCATTTAGTTTTACAAAAATTTCTACAGTATATATGTTTCCCTAGGTCATCTCTCTATGGAGAATTAGATCATTAATTCAAAAATAATATTTCTATTTAGAAACTAAAAAAAGCGAATTTGGTTTTATAAAACATGGTTTGTTTTCACTGAAAATTGAAATTTAAATTATAATACTAAAGATAGAAGCTACTTGTAGAAATCATGATCAGCCTAGGTAAGTGTCCATTGATGCTCAATTTGTCATTGCTCTTAGGGAAATGGATGGATAATTGATTCCATGATTTTATACATATTTAATCTAGCAACGTTCCATGATTTACTACAATGTTACCACCTAGAATTTTTGAAATTAACGATATTGATTATTGGAGACCTCTAAAAATTAACAAAGATGAATCAATGTAAAAAAATAACTCTATCAAGGCATCACATACACAATGTGTTGAGATAGAAAGATTTGTGTCAATGATAAAATATTCCACAAAACAAGAACATGCATATTAATAATTTCTATATCCTAAATTTTATCAACTGAAAAAATCTATTTTCACACTCATGAAAGGTAAGGGGTGAGAAAAGAGGCAAGTGTAGTCATATCATCATAAGATCTGGGCTATGTTTGGAATCCTAGAGATTCAAGTTCCATTGATTTGTATTTTATCATAATAGAATAAACAAAAATATTGAAGGTATTAATGAATAAAAATTGAAAACAATACTTGATACCAATTACATTTCAATGATTACAAGCGTGAAGATCTCGATTACCACAAGGAACACCCAAAAATTGAACACTAAGAGGCTTAAACTTACATGAGGGAGAAGGGAAATAAAATGGATGTAGAGAGTCATCCAATTCGACTAAACTTCACCAAGAGTCTTGAAACATGAGATAATGAGGGGGTGGAGTGATTTAACAGAATATTACATCAAAATTTCCAAATATATGATCATGTATTTAAATGGTTAGGTGACTATTTGAGGAAGAAGTTTTAATCCTTCTTTATCTGGATGGTTATCTAACAAAAACTCGTTCAATTGTCATGAAATTTGGTGATGAGGTTATCTTTCTAGTTATTTGTCCATGGGGAAGATGTCATCCCAATTTGATCTCTGAGGCTAGATATTTGGCCCAATTACAAAAGGGTGGTCTAATCAAGCACACCCTAGATTTCTTCACATTAGGGGCCTATTTGGGACATCCAAATGGACGAATTAGGATCCATGATATTCTAGAGTAATGTAGTCCGAATTTTTTTCAATTAATACCCATATTTTAATCCCAATTTAATGCATGAATTATCTATAGTATATATTAATGTTCACATGCATGTTAGGGATCTCACACATTTTGTCCCATTTTCTTGAATTCGATCACAGGCTCTCAAAATCACATCCTACTAAAATGTAAACACCGAAACATGTAAAATTGGCCTATTAAAGAGTGATAAAAATTAATTCATTGAGTCATACATGATGTTTAATTTATTATAATATTTTAAATATTCATTACAAAACTCGTTTAAAACAGCGATGTGATGGTGGAATTGAATAGTGTATCCCTATGTGATCAATCGTGAAGAATAATTGTTATAAAATATAGAAGTAGTTGAGTTCAAAGACCATTGAGACCTATATGATTAAATTTTTATGTACACTGAATAAAATCCAAAAGTTGATAACAATGATTGAAAAGATGCTAAAATCAAGGTCTGAATTGATGTTGAAGTTGAACTTGAGGTGGTCTATAAAGAAATAAACATTTAAATGGATAAAGAAAAAATGATAATTGAGTTTTTAATTTCTCAAATCTATATATATTTAAATAATAGGATTAAATGATATAATGTAATATATATGTTTTAAAACTAAATAATTGATATTCTGTAAACATAGATAAATAGTTTGAGATTAGAATTAAAAATTAATAACATTCCCACCTCATTAATTTCTAATATTTTTTATATAATGGTTTAATATAATATACAATATTTAATGTGATGTCATGATATTGTAAAAAATGTGTGAAGATTAAGAAATACTTCTTACTCCTAGCATGGCATTGGAGATTTCATGTAGGGTGACCTCCAACGATGTTAAGAAAGTATTGGATGATTTCTTGGGATGGTTATGGGTCTCTCAAAGGTGTAGTGTTTTGAGGAAGAAAGAAAATATTTTATGGATCATGAAAAAAAATAATACCACTCATTATTAATTCTAAACATCATATATTAATATTCAATAGGAAGGTTAAATTTCCTTAAAAAAAAGATAAAAATGACTACTACCGATGTAACAAGGACCCAAAGTAGGATAACTATAATAAAATTATATTATTATAGGATAATTGTGAATACTTAATATGTGTGTTCTATTAAAAAATATATTTCAAATATAAATAAAAAAATTCAACTAAAAACATTTTTTAAATCCATTATAGATTTAATGGTTATTGTATTTGGTATAGAGGGTTTTGACATAATGTATTGTGTTGACCATCAAGTGTATAAATAAGTTTATTGAATGGGGTTTGATAGTTGGAATCTCATTACATAGAAACAAAATCGTTCATGTTTAAAAATTTAATCATATTTTAAACTTTTTAGGATGAGGGAGGATTTATTGATCTATATGTGGAATAATGTATCTTACCATAAAAAGAAACAAATTAAAAAATTTAGGCTATGAAAAATAACTTTGAGAAAGAAAAAATTTCTAAAATTAATTTATGGAAAATAGACAGAGATAGAATGTTGATATTGGAAAATGATTATACAACATACATGATTAAAAATAGATACCCTATCTCAAACATTAAATATAAAAACTAAAGATTTGTATTTTTTGTAACAATGAGGATATAATGCTTATTTTCTACAGAAAGGGAAAAATTTATTTGGAAACACTAAAGTGCATTTACAGATGGTCTCAGTTAAAAAATGTATTGTGTCAGTTTGCTATGTTACTCGGGACATGGTGTAATGTTCAATAAAAAAAATTTGAACTATAAAAGAAAGAGATAAATTAGTTGTGTTGCAAGGAAGGCATACCAATGGAAACCTATATCCCATTAACAGAGGAGATAATAAGTATATTATATCGAAATAATAAAATAACCAATAATGGAACAAGATACATGTCCATTTGAGCAACTAAAAATGGAGAACATGGTTAGAAATTAAGAAGCTTAATTCTTCCCCATGTTTACACCTGACTACACACACAATCCTGGTACATGTCAAAAATAAACGACTCTTTGAATGAAATTTAAGATAAAGATGTTTAAATCATAATGGTTTCTCAATCTAATGTTTAAGGATGACCATGAATGAAAAAAAAATATATTTTGACTTTTTCATTGATGACATTAGTTTTATGGTCTTTGTTATAGTGATTAACAAAAAAATCCATGGTTTTTAGGTTTATTACATGATACAAAAGGAATACTGAGAAAATTGTGGGATTAAAAATATTGAGGCTCCACACAAACAATTAAGAATATATTTGTAAATGAACATGTTTGGGGATATAAAAAAATTAACATCATCATCTTGTATCAACATTAAAGATTCATTAACTAATAAGATCACCAATATGAGGAATCAAAAAATTAATAACATTTCTTCGAAAATTCTCATCATGATAAATATTCTAGAGATATATTGAAATAAGGTAGTGCATACAATAGATTTTTTCCCCATAAGGAATGTAAATTTATGAATAAATAAAAAACTCTATATGAATTTTTTTATAGGAAGTATATATAAATCAATTACAATTTCAAAATAAATATTTTATTATAAAAAAATAGATGAATCCAAAGTTCATAGATTATATAAAAGATGTTATATTTTATGTATATTATTATAAATGAAAGCATATAGGTGATATAGTATAAGTATTTGAAAAATTATTTATAATCCAATAAATGATAGTTTTACAAAATGAGAGAGTTTTAGAAAATAGTGAGTAGATTTCATTAAAAATAAAGTTGTTTATTATAAATAGAGTGATGATGATGTGTATAGATCAAGGTGATTTCATAGGGCTGAGGAAGATTCAACGGAATGCATTAAAATTCAATAGAACACACTAGATTTTTCCATAATAATAATTAAACTGGATTAAATCATGAATGATACTTTTGATGGTGATGAAATAGCCTTATTTAGAATAAGTTTTTATAACCAAAATTATTTTTTATCTATGGTATGTTGAAAAAACATTGGGGATGCTTATAGAGATGATAACTGGGTTATTTTGTTAGATAATGATCTTGAAAAATATGGGAAGAATAACACATGGGTAATTTTTCCATTATTGGAAGATAAAATTGTTCACAGAAATAAAAATAAATTAATATGGAATTGAAAATAAAAATAATTCACATATATTGTGAAAGGGTTATTCCAAAATAGAATGAATCGATCAGCATGAAAAATTATAATTGGGAATCAACCTGAAATAACAAGATTTTTTTCACTATTGTTTTCAAAAAAGGGTTCAAAATATATTTGATAGATGTTAACTAATAATTAATCATTGGATTACTTAAGGATGAGATTCAAATTGAATAGCTAGACATATTTCTCATTGAATAAAATGAAAATAATATTTTTTTAGTAGGAAAAAAGAACTTTATGGACAAAAAAACATAGAAAGAATCGTATTATTGGATATTTTGATATTTGAAGAAGCATTAATTTCATAGAGGAAATTTTGATCATAACCTATATATATAAAAAGGAACATGATTAAGGGATGTTAATAATTTTCCACATGGATGCTATACTTTTTGGATTCTTGGATAATATACATTGAAATCTGTTTTAATATTATATGAGGTGTTACTATGAAATGTTAGTGATCAGTGAGCTGGCATTATTTCAAGGTTTAAAAGTGATATATGGAAAACCTATGAAATTTGTTTCACAAAATAAATTTGCAAATGAATAAATTAAAATATTATACATGGAAGATTCAAAGAAAATGGATTCTTAGATGGTTTCCCGGATGAAATTATCAAAATATATGAATGGTGCAATGATATATATATTTATATACAAGAAGAGTATAGGGATATGGTTATACCTAATGGCCACATGACTTATCATAGTTTTTGTGACTTGCTGTCATTCATTGTTTAGAATTATTTCCATATAGAGTCATATGTTAGTTATGAAAATAACACTTATTTAGACCAATTATACATTGGATTATGGGATATTTAATTATAGCGTATAATAGAGGTATTTTATTATTTTATGTAAGTATATTGGGAGGATAGATGGATGATAAAAAATTATCTTTAAGAAGTTCTTTTTTATCTAAAAATTTATTATATGTCATGGTTGAACATGAATGAAGACTATATTTCCTTATGAAAATTAGAGTATTAATATATAGTATCTATTGGAGCATTAAAGAAAATTATTTTGATGAAGAAATATATTGAATATTATAGAATTAACTAGTAATATCAATTTTAATCGACAATGATAACTCATGAGATGTAATTATTATAAAAAAATCATTAATATTTTGAGAACCAAACACATATATATTAAATATAATTATAAAATATTGAAATTAGAGAAATTAAATGTGATGTTGGAGTCTGTGTCTACCCATAATTTTTTTGGATATCATGGAAAATGTAAAACCCAATATATATTGTTAATTAAATTAGTTGGAAGATAGATTAAAACTGAATCCCTCTAACTATATTAGTTTGATAAAGGAAACCCACACGCCTATCGTATTTCTGATTAAAACACTATATGATTTACTAGACTAAAATAATGATTGAATTTGTAATATTATAAATTGAATGTTCAAATAAGCTCACTCCAGGTTTATTGAAAAAGTAGAAAAAGATTCTATATTTCACTTCTTATGGTGAAACAATCATACATTTGTTGAGATGAAGTAAACTAGTCATTGAGTGTTCTTACATATTAAAATAGGTGGAGTAATACTACTCTATTATGAAAGGATGATCATGATTGAATGACTATTAAGTGGGATTTTTTTAGATATGTTTTGAATATCATGATGAGAATATAATTAAATAATGTTTTTTCATGAATAAATATTAATTTATCACTTGTTTATCACACTATTCTTTATCCATAAAGGCTCATTGATTTTTTTAGTGAATCATTTATTCTCTCATTAAAACAATGTGGTTTATATTAAGGTTATGCTAAGATCTTGTTACCATAATGGTTTTCAATTAATCTATATTTAATTAAACATTTTAAGGGTTTTATATGTTTTTAACAAAACCCAAAGTGGTCTTGATTGGAAAAAATACCATCAGGTAACTTTTGGGTTGTGTTTGCTAACTAGAATTTAGGATAATATTACAAATATAACTATAAAGAGATAAATGTAGTATCGAGAGTTTTGGAAGTAGAAGGAGGAGTCAAATTTACAAAAACGAAGTCATATTGTGACACCATAGTTATCATCATCATTAGAGTTCATAAGGATAATAATATATCAAATGAAATTTTTTTATTGTTAATTCAGAGAAAATAATATGTTTTATTCATTTCATGTGTTCAGATGTTGTACCACAACAATGTTTGTGAAGATTATGGTAGTTCAACTCAATAGTGGATCACAAAATAAATATAAGTCCATTTCATGGTTGATATAATGTAAATGTTAGTAAATTCATCCATGTGAGTTTTTTCAAAAAATAAAGTGGCTCACAATGATGGTTTCATTGTTTATTTTTTATTATTCCCAATTGAGTCAGAATTAGAGAAATAAAGTACCACACTATGGAAAGTTTAGGGATTTAAATTTATTTTATAAATTATGATATAATATTCAGATAAGGTAAATGAACCATGTAACAACACAAATATATGTTATTCTTCCGAAAATAGTGGATTTCAGTTTCATAACATCATGGATGTAGTCACACTATGTTCATATAAAACATTATGTTGTTCTTGAAAAAATGAGTTGGTCACACACAAATAAGCAGTTTCCAGATTAATTATCAGTGTAGATGAAATATAATTATGGGATTATTACATGATTATTTTATGTTTAACTCTGACTTAATTGAATTTAAAATCCACTAAAAAACTACTTGGTATTCCATGCATAGTAATATATAATTTATAAGGGTAATCTAAACAATTGGATTATATATCATATGTCTAGTAGTTTATAATACAATCTTGATGAAGATTTATATGAAAAGGTGGATGGAGGGGATATAGCGAAATCTAAGAGAGATAATGAGATATGTGGATCTAAAATATAACAATGATATGATTAATATTTATTACTATAATTAATAAAGGATTACAGACATACTCTAGAAAACTAATGGTGAAAAGAAGGAGTTTCAATTGTTTTTACACTAGATGGCTTCCAAGATATGAAAAAGTAGCATGACATGTATAATGACACGACCTTAAGTTTACTTATTCTTGAATTAAATGAATAATTCACATTGAGGATATTTTCATGTTTTTGTTTTTAGATAATTAATCCATAACTATTACATTACATCTCCAAAATTACAAGGTAGACACTTCTACTCAGTTACCATTTTTTCATAAAATAATAACTCTTGAAAAAAAGAGTCATGTCTAGCCCCATGTTTTAGATAGCATGACTTCTATTTGATCCCATCCTTGACCCTATTCATCTTTAGGTCACGCGAAAAAGTTTTCAAAACATGGGATGAGCATCAAAAGCTTAGTAAGAGATATAAAATAAAGAAATAAAACATTACATTATCATTGGATACATAACATAATCTCTTTAATATACCTCAAGAAATAATAATATTTATGAATAACACATAGAAAACATAAATCATAAATGTAACTTGTGGCATCCATAATGTACATACGTTTTAGCTTTCACAGCTACGTAGGGAGTAACCTTTGGAATACCCATCACAGTATATTCCTGAAATCTCTTATGAGAGACATTCATGTTTAACTCTATCACATTACCCAAGTAATTGGAGGGATTTCTCGAGCTCACCCATGATAGGTTTATCACATAACCACACGTATATGTTAAAATTCTCAAGAACCATAACATATTCATAACACATAAAACAAACATAAAATAAAGATAACATTTCCACATCTACATCACAATATATCATTTAAATATATAGAAATAATCATTCGATTTTCAAACCCATTTTCAATACCAATATTCTTAAAAATAGAAAGTGGTATTTATTTTCCTTTTAAAAACACTCTGGCTTGTTAAGGAATCCAACGATCTAATAATACTTGTGGTGGAAGAAAGGTCTTTGTCACCGCTTATGTTAAAATGATGCATTTTTTTATTAATTTACTAAAATGCTTTATAGAAAAATATTCCCTTTGAATGAAATGAAATTTCAATGGTGTTTATACATTGTATAATATAAAGTCGTGTAAAAAATAAAATATGCCTCAATGAAAGGAGATTGAGACGAAGTCCCGTACCTCGTTCCTGACTTCACCTGTTCGTTCTTTAATCATATTAATAATAAAATATAGTTAATTTATAATTTATTATGAACATTTTTCAAGTTTATTATTCTATTTATATTAATTATTACCATGTTAAAAACAATATTTAATTATTTAAGTTAATAATGGTCATTTTGATGATATTTGGTACTTGAGTAAAAAATGAACTTCTTATAATAACATATTGTTCATGTGGTCAAAATCTCATTATATCAAGAATGGTATTCCTGATTTATATATCATATATATAATTTATATCCATTATATACATGTATTTATAATAGTACATAACATTTTGAGGTATGAAATGCACTTTTCCTGGTGACTGTAAGTCTTACGTACACATGAACACTACTTTCATTTCTATTTCTTATTTTAATTGAATTAAAACATTATTATTCATAGTTATATTATATTTCAAAAATGATATAACATATAATATCATTATCTACATCATTTATATGTCCCAAATATGGCATTAATGAGTCATGTCACTTTGAGGGAGCGTTAGTCCACACATCGTCAAAAACAATTTCGACAAAGGTACTAAAATAGATTAAAGAGAAAATTACAAAAGTCAGAAGGTGGGGATTTTATTACCATCATTCTGCTAAAGAGGGGTGAGATCAGCAATAAGGGTCTCCATAAATGTTTTATTGCTGTCGACACCTTTATTGGAAAGACCATCTGCAAAATTGTTTGCCTCTTAGTAGGTTTGCGTGATGATGTGATTAAGTTCCACATATCCTCAAATAAAAAAATCATGTTTAACGATAATGGAAACCATTAAGGTATAATATAAATTAAAAATACTGAAGCATAAATTAACCATAAAAATAATATATATCATATATAAATACAGTTTCATCTTAATGGCCTCCATGAGTGGCAGTGGGAGATAATTGAACAATCATTGTTTCGTGAGGCGTTATTTTTCCATCCACAAAAATAGTATGTTCATTACCAATTAGATGGAGGTGTGTGTAAGTGTAGTTCAAATACCTCCCATAAAAACATCCTAGTATATTTAGGTTACCAGTTTTATTATAAAATAAAAGAATAAAAATTGTTTAGTGGTTGGATAAGTAAAATAAAAGATATGAATTTAAGATAAATTGTTACCTTTTGTTCGGGTAACTCCAATTAGTTTGAACCAAAAGGACTTCTTGATGTGCCTTATACCTAAGTTAAGGATTATTGGTGGAAGATAGGGATCTTGATATCTTATTTGGGTAGGGTTTTGATGAGCGAAGGGGCTTTATAAAAGTAATGAATGGGTTAGAGGTGATGGATTTTTATAAGGGGAGGTGGGGCTCTTTATGAAAGTGTGAGAATATTATTTTATTATATAATTATTTTCTGTTATTAAAAGTAAAAAACATATTAATGTCAATGATAATATAACTCATGGTCTAAATAAAATCACATAATATGAATTAGACAGGTTTTCGATATTATTTTTACCTTTCTAATATTATTTATTTGAATAATTTATTAATGGGGAAAAAATACATCATTATTGTGCCATAAATAATTTTATTTACATGATGTATAAAAATTATAAAAAAATTCCTAGGTGTAGGAAATTTATTTATCTTTCCGATGAATATTTATAATCTAAAATATGCCTTATATAACTAAAGTGTAATTATCATGCTTACGTGGCTGCATGGGGTCACAAAATCGACCCACGGATGCCCATTGTCAGAAATGTATCAGGCAATTCCATTCGGACACATTTTAGGGTAATTATATATTATTATTATAATAAATTTTTCCCATTTTTACTAGATTTACCCATTCACCATAGTAAATAATTTTTTTACTTAATACATATATAAAATGTCTTAAAATAAAAGTTACCTATTTATATAATTTGTATCTACTGAATGAAAATATGGAATCCATTTTTCTATATTCAAAACATAGAAGTGGGAAAAAATAATTTTAAATTAATTCCACTGTCAAATCAAAAAGCGTGTTTTTTTAAGAAATAACTACTATCAAAAGATCGACACTTGTGTATGTCGAATTTCAAAGTGAAATTACATTCAATGACCAAAGTTGGATTAAATGGTAAAAATATAATCCAATTACTATTTTAAAACCAATTAAAATTATAATCTAACCATGTAAAGAAATTATATTAAAAGGAAATTTGGAATTAAAATACAGTATTTTCCACTATTCATCAAAAATTGAATTTTTTCAGAAAAATACCAAAATTTTACCCAAAGTGATTTTAGATGTCCCAATATTGAAGAAGATTTTTTTTAAAAGAACATAGAAAAGTGTCCAAAACTATATTTAACTGGGGTTATCCATCAAAAGGTGGTAAACCATCCTTTTAAAGTAAATAATTCTTTAAATTGCATTCAATGCCATTTTAAGCCTCTAAATTTTATTGGATAAATGTAAAAACATTTAACAAACTAGTATAATCATATTGTAGTTAGTTCTGTTCATTACCGCCAATACAATGGCTAGGAATTAATATCCATTTCAAATAATAATATTATATCATTATTGTGCGACGTACAATTTCAAAGAAACACATTTTTACCTATCTGGTACCCCATCAAACATAGCGTCCCTTTTAACGTAAAATTAATATTTAATTCAAATATATTATTAAATTTAGAAAATGTCTTATTATTTATTTACATGAGATGTTACATGCTTCCCCCTTTTGGAAATTGTGTCCTCACAATTTTATTCACTTATCAAATAAATGATGGTATTTATCCCTTGTAGAATTTTCAGATTCCCACGTTGCCTCTTCAACCATTTGGATTTTCCACAAAACCTTTACCTGGTGAGTTTCCTTATTCTTCAACACATTATCTCTTAAGTCATGGATCCTGACTAGTTGTTCCTCATAAGAGAGATTCTCTTCAAACTAAACTACCTCTGGACTTAAAATATGAGATGGATCTGGAAAATACTTTCTCAACCATGAAACATTAAAAAACTTTGTACTTTGGATAATCATACAGGTAAAGAAACTCTTTAAGAAGCTGATATATCTTTCTCCAGGATTTCATAGGGTCCAATAAACCTTGGACTCAACATTACCTTATTAACAAAACACGTCACACTATTCCATGTTGAAGCTTTGGGAAAGAAACGATCACCTTCCTAAAAAGAATGATCCTTCCTCCGGTTATCTACATAACTTTTATGTCTGCTCTGAGCTATTCCCATGTGCTTCTGAATCAAATGAACCTTTTCTGTCATCTCTTCTACCAATTTTGGTTCCTTTAGCTTCCTTTCACCTACATCATCCCAAAAATATGGGGTTCACCAAAAATTTCAATATAATTCCTCAAATGGAGCCATATGTATACTAGAATGAAAACTATTATCATAAGAAAATTCAACCAAAGAAATATGTTGGTGCCAACTTCCCTGGTAATTCAGTGAACAATCATGGTGCATATCCTCCAAAGTATGAATTGATCAATCAAACTGCCAATCTAATTGAAAATGAAAAGCTATACTAAAATTTAATTCTATACCCATTGACTTCTGAAGGCCTTTCCCAAGGTTAGAAGTAATCATGGGATCATGATCAAATACAGTGGAGAGGGGAACTCCATGAAACCTGACTATCTCTTTAATATACAACTGAGAAAGTAGATCTAGAGACAAAGTATCTCTAACAGGAAGGTGGTTAGCATATTTAGTCAACCGATCAATAATAACCCATATTATATTATTACCTAGAGATGTCTTTAGTAATACGACAATGAACTCGATGGATATATTTTCCAATTTCCACTCTGGCACTGGTAAGGACTGAAGCGTCCCTTTCAGTAACTACAATTATACTTTAACCTTCTAACAAGTCAAACACTTCATATTAAAATCAGCAATATCTCTTTTCATTCCATCCCACCAGTAATACTCCTAATGATCTCTATACATCATAGTACTGCTAGGATAAACTGAAAACGGGGAACTATGAGCTTCACATAACAACTCATTCTTCAAATTTGAATCAAAAGGATCACATATTCTCTTCCTAAACCACAAAACACAATTATTATCATTGTTAAACTCAGGAAACATACCCTCCAGAACCAACTCTACCTTTTTTTCTACTCATTGTCTTCCTTCTGAACATGCTTAATTCTGTCTGACAGAGATGATTTTACTGACACCTGAAACAAAAAAAAAATTTCCTACACCAACAAATTCTATTCAAAATATCATATAATCCAAAACCAAAGGATCTCATTCCCAATATATCATAGTTAATGAAGTATTACATTTTTTACTCAAAGCATCAGCCGCGTTATTTTATTTACTTTGATGGCAAAGGATCATGAAATCATAATCCTTGATTAATTACAACCATATCATCTATCTCATGTTCAATTATTTATGAGTGAATATATACTATAAAATTTTGTGGTCAGTATATTATTCACATTTTAATCCATATAATTATGCCTTAAAATTAGTGAAGAAAAAAAACAAATCGAAGCTATTTCCAAATCATGTGTAGGGTAATTTAACTCATGAGGTTTCAACTATCGTAAAGGATAAGCAATTACCTGATCATTCTACATGAATACAAAACCAAGTCCTTTCAATGAAGAATCAATTTAAATAAAAAACTCACCATTTTTGGAAGGTAGGTCCAAAACAGGATCATTCAACAATCTTATTTTCCTTTCCAGAAAACAATCATCATATTCTATTTTCCAAATGAACATAACATATTTTTTAGTTAACTTAGTCATTAGACTAGATGGCCTTGAAAAATTATCACCAAACCACCCATAATAACATGAAATCCAAAAAAAATATGAATCTCGGTTATATTTGTGGTTCTTGGTTGTTTTTTAACATCTTTTGTTTTAGAAGGATCAATAGTTATTCCATTTTATTAAACAATGTGACCATGAAACGAAATTTTCTATAACCAAAACTCAAACTTATTAAATTTCCCAAATAGTTTTTCTTTTTTTAAGGTTTTCAAGACAACCCTTAAATGACATTAATTCACCACATTAATTTTAGAATTGAAGTGCCCAGATCAGTGTGAATCACTGAGAGGGGGAGGGGGTGAATCAGTGATCCTTTGAAACTTTTTACTAATTGATTCATAATCAATTAAACCTCTATGGCTGGTTAAAGCCTCGATCCACTCTTCTTGTATCTCTCAACCTTTCCCGGATAATGCAGTAATGAAAAGGCACAGGAAACAAGGATTTACAAGGTTCGGCACCAAAGGCCTACATCCTTGCCATGCTCTCCCAGCATGGATTCTCCATTATAACCTGTTAAAATTACAATGGTCGATACAGAGTCCCACTGTATCTCTCCTGAGTCCCACAGGAGGGTCTTTATACTGCGTCCCACAGTGTTACCAGAGTCCCACTGGCCTGCTCCAGAATCCCACTGAAGACTTCTTCTCCCTGAGTCCCACAGGGTCTTCTCTTGGCTCCTCGAGTCGCACGAGTAGCTCTTCTTTGCATTAAGTTCTTCAAGTAACTTCAGCAGCCTGGGATAAAGGCTGCTGGCCTTGCTCTTCTCTTCTGATCACTTGTGGTTGATCAGGGCTTCTCGTCCAGCTCAGGCTTTATCTCCTTCTTCAGGATGACCTGGCTTCTCTCTTCAACTACTGAATGCTCAGACAACTGATATCTTTAACTTCAGTCTGGTCCAGTCTCAGTTCAACTCTACTTCATGCACTGAGTGCATGGCAACTCTGCATCCTCATGCACTGACTGCATGGCCTTCTCAAATTCTTCAAGAACCTTCAAGTCTTGGACAACTCAAATGCACACCACTGATTTGGCTCTGTTCACGTGTGCACGTGCATGCATGCATGCATGCACTTCCCCTTTCGTCTTCTTGGTGCAGTAGACCCACAAAGGGTGTAGTCAATTATAGCACACACCTTCTTCACTCCTTCACACATTTTAGTTCCTTTTGATTACACACATAAAGTGTGTTTTACTTTAGTGTGGGAGTCTTCCACTTCTTCTAAGTGTATACACTTCACTTAGTGCACACACTAGGTTCGGCCAACATGTTTCTTGTTTGCACACACACACTCAAGGTGTGTTCTTCAATTTGCATACACAAGGTTCTCCACTTTTCACACAACTAGGTGTGGTCTTTGGCCTTATTCACTTACACACACTTGGCTACGGCCTATTCCACTTGCACACACTTCCTCTCGGCCTTTTTTCACTT
This sequence comes from Viscum album, assembly GCA_963277665.1. Taxonomy (NCBI): domain Eukaryota; kingdom Viridiplantae; phylum Streptophyta; class Magnoliopsida; order Santalales; family Viscaceae; genus Viscum; species Viscum album. The sequence goes on along the minus strand of OY728131.1, from coordinate 1,432,856,227 downwards.
CACAGACAATGTGTGGTCTTCTTAGCACTTGGCACACACTTAAATGGCCATAGGGTGTTCTTGTTCTTTAATGTGTGCACCCACAAGGCTATGGCCTTCCACTATTTTTTCACACAAGGCACTAAGGCCTCGGGTCTTCTTTGGTTGCACAAGGCTACGACCTTTTCTTGTTCTTTTTGCACACAAGGCTCAAAGGCCTCGGCCATCCTTCTTCACCTCACACACACAAAAAGTGTGGTATACTGCCTCGGGTATTCTTTGCACTTAGCACACACCGAAGGATGCAAGGGGCTCAGCCTTCCTTCACTTCAACAACCGCGCAAGCCTCAAGGGTGCAACCAGTGCAAGGCGCGCAAAGCCTCGGGTGGCCACTACCGCGCAAGTGCTTACCGCGCAGGGGGCCGCTGTGCACAGAGGGAGCGCGCAAGGTCGCGCAAGCTCCTCTCCTTCCTGTCGCGCAAAGGATTAGCGCGCAGGGAACACCTTCGGGCCAAGGATGGCACCGAGGACTTCAGCCGTGCAAATAGATTGCATGGGGCTTCTTCGCACAAGTGATGCGCGGAACAATACTTCGCGAGGCAGAGGAGCTCTCGCGGGTCTTCCAAGTTTTTCAGCAAGCACTATTCATGCCTCGGGTGCTCCTTTTATAGGCAGAGAAACACTTCTAAACATCCGCGTGATAATAAATCAAGTTCCCGAAAGTTTCGGATCTTTAAAAATCTTTCAAATCTTTATTTTCTTTCCTCTGTTTCAACGCGGGTTCACCATTTTCTCCTCTTCACGTGCATGCGACTTAGAACGCATGCACGGCCTTCGGTTAAGGCGTTCGAGCAACGTGGCACGCCCTCAGAAACTTTGTTTGCCTCAGCCGGATATCAAAACTCTCCAAACATTGCATGCAAGTGTATTTTTAAGCATGGATCGGTTCAGTAGGTCCAGACGAGCTCAATGGTGTCTTCATCTTCGTCGGAGGTGGCCGGAATCTCGAATGTCGTCGTCAGGAGGCGCCTGGTTCGAACGGGGCTCGCGGGTGGCTTCGGGTGAGCTCGGGGAAGAGGACGACTCGCCGGCCGTTGGATCGGGCGTTTGAAATACATCGGACGGCCTGGATCTGAAGATCTCGCCGCGGATCAGATGTGCGGCTTAGATCGTCCGCGCGATCAATCGAGCGGCCCTGATTTGCTCCCGGGAATTTTCCCGCGTCCCACATCAAAACGGCGAGCAGAATTGCTGCGGTTTATCACCCTGGCGCTGCCACCCAACCCTCGATTGAACTTCTCCCCTCCCGGTGTCGCCCCGCACCGGGTTCTCTCTGCGGGCGCGCTCTGCGCCCACTCTCTGCTCCTGCGGGCGCGCTCTTAGCGCCCACTATGCATCTTTCGGGCGCGCTCTGGCGCCCATGCTGCGCAGGCCTGATCCCCTGCGTGGCCCGGGGCTTACACACGGCCTCCCTGCCTCTCGGGCTGGCCACATGGGATCCCCCCTTGGGCGTGGTGCCTTAGGCCCACATGTGCCTTTGGGGTTGAACCCTTAAGGCTGGCCCTTGGTGGCTAATTTTTTTGCAAGTATAGAACAAGTCCTTTGTGTAAAAACAAAGTGACCAAGTTCAAATGCCAAGTGCCAAATGCCAAATGCCTCCTCCTCTATTCTTCTTATCTTCTCTTCTTCATATCTTCTCATCTTCTTCTTAAGAATTCCATTACTTCTCCTCATCATATATTCATTACTTAGGAGTGAATTCCAAAGGTTTCTTCTTAATCTTCTTCATCTCCTCTTCCATATGTGTTCAATACTTAGGAGGGACTTCATCAACTGAATCTCATGAATCACACATGTTCTTCAACATTCTTGATTGATCTAATCAGAGATCAATTGGATCTTCTTCTGATTCACATGCACTAAGTGATAGTGCATGGACATCTTTCAATCCACTCCATCCACTCAGTGGTTGTGGATGGATCATCTTCCTCTCCTCATGCATTGTCAATACAATGCATGGTCTTCTAACTTTGTTGTGACTTTGTATCCAGTTGATACAAGTTCTTAGAACTTAAAGATCAGCTCAACAATCATCAGATATCCATGGAGAATGTTTCAACCATATTCTCCAATGCCACTTAGTGAATCTCCTAAGTGACATTCCTCTAAGTTCCATGGCCATTCTCCATTCTTTACTAACACCATCACAACCTTTGTCATTCACAGCTTGACATTCCTTGACTTCCATTCATTCCAAGACAACTTCATGACTCATTGACAACAAATGCAACACAATGCACTTCAATCTCCCCCTTTGTATTTGTTGTCAATACACCACTTCAGCACATATGAATGGGTCAATATGTGTGCCAATATTTTCTCCCCCTTATTGGCAATCAAATGCAAAGGTGTGGTGTGGTTCTCTTTCAAAAATATCTTCCTCCCTATGAAAAGTATTTTCTTGAAAAACACTGAGAGAGGGATGATGTCACATGTTCTCTTTAGCAAAGAACCTTTAGTAAATCATCTCTAAGTCTACTTGGGCTAACCCGGTGTAGAAAACAAGAGTAATGTAACCAAGGAACTCAATGCTGTCCACATTCACTGTAAACATGTGAGATCATGCTAAGGGGTTCAGATATTCAATGAATTGCTAAATCCTGCACATACTCAACAAAACTCATTAGAAAGTTCAGTGCAAAGATAAAGCTCCCCCATTCATCCATTTGTCTTCAATCCATACTCCCCCTTAATTGACAAGATAAACTCAATTAAGAAACAAGGGATGAAAGTATGATTGGAATACCTTCACTTTTCTCAAGATGATATTAATCTCAGAACATCTTCTTCTTCAGTTTTGCTCCCCCTCAAGGGGTGCACTCCATTCTGTCCAAACCATCCTCCAGATGAGAATGATCATCATCTTCAATTCCCTGCAATGTTAGCACATGTATATACCAAGAGTACAAGGGAATAAGATGGAACCTCCTTGGTTCATCAATGTGAACAACAAGGTTGAGAAGATTCTCTCAACCGAGATGACCCATTTTCACCAGTCTTCACACTTGCACATTTGATCTTCAATGATGTTTGTGCTGGTGTGGATCTCAATACATCTTCATGTGAAATATTCTTCTTCCCTTTTGCCTTAGCAATTGCCAGAACTTCATCTTCAGCTCTTTGCAGATCTTTGGCAAGTTGCAACTGATTTGGCCATATGACTAGTAAGTCACTTGGAAGTGTGGCCTCAGTTCTGGATATTCCACATGGTTCCTTTGATGCTTTCAAGCTACCTTTCTTAGGCAACTTGTTTTCAACCAATCCCTTCTGCTTCATCTGGATTGATTGTCTGTTTGAGTTTAGTTGGCTTCTATTGATTTCCATGGCTTGTTTGCAAAGATCCATGGTATGGCCTTTCTTTTCACAGTAGAAGCATGTCTTCTTGGTGGTCCTACTGGATGACTCACCCTTCTTGGACTTAGACTCCAAGGACTTCTCTTCATTTCTCAAACACTTCTTGGGAGCATTTTCTACTTTCTTCTTGCTTCCCAAGGAATCTCTCTTAGCCAGGTTCAATGATCTTCTCTTCTTTTTAGCTCTGGATACAGTTGGAGATTGACATGTATCATTTTGACCACTTTTGAAATCATCCCAGATGTTGTCAAGTAGTCCAAATCTATTTGCAGTAAACAGATGTCTCTGGACCAGTGGATGTTGCTTCTTTTCTTCTGGCTTGCTCCCCCTAGGCATGGGCTTCCTCTGTGCTTTGGCATTCAGTGGATTGTACCAACAATCCTTTGCACAATGCCCATACTTGTTACAACACCAACATTGACCCACAAATCTTGACCTCTTCAGTCCTTCTGATTGTAGGGTACTTTTCTTGACTTGTTGTGCTGTTTCATGAGAGCTTTCTTTCGTCATTGACTTCATCCATACTTGTTCAGAGTTATTCTTCCATCCTGCACTTTTTCTGGAAACATAATTAGAAGCATCAATACAAGATGGGATGGATGGTACCTTCCTTTTAGAAGATGTTGCACATTCACTAGAGGATGTCCTTCTTTTAGAATCATCCTTCTCAATGCATACTTGAGTAGAAACATTTCTTCTTACAGCTGACTGGGAGGATTCAGCTTTGGGTGATTGCAGATTTTTCAATATCACCTCTAGTTCTAAGCATTTCATATTGAGGGAGTTCTTCTCATCCTCAACAGTTCTTAGCCTTCCTTCCCAATTTTTTTTCAACTGTTTCACCTAGTCTTCATGCACCTTCTTCATTTCCTGTAATGAATTGTCAAGCTCCTTTACCCTTTTGACTTTGTCTTCTAGTTGAGCATCTCTGACAACCATTGACACATTGTGCCTCTTTTCCAGTGCATGGAAAACGTCTATGATCATTATCATAAAGATGTCTTTCTCAGAAAGGCTTCTTTGCAATTCTTCAGCAGTGTCTTCATATCTTTCATTGCAAAGGGATACTGTTTCATCTTTGGCATTTACCAGCTTACTGAGAGTGTTGGTAATGCCAACCCTTTTTGCCAATTGATCTTCCATTGCATTGGCTTCTTCTTCTAACTGTGATTTTTCTTCATGAAGATCATGGATGCCTGTAGCTATACACTTTGCCACTTCCATGGGAACTGTCTTCTAAAGATATTTGAGTGCACTCTGAAGATCATTCATTGTTTCAACTTCATCACAGCTAGGACAGGCTTTCTTCATCTTCTTGGCCTGTTTCTTCTTTCTATTTTTCTGAGTCTTGGCAGATATCTCCATTTGAGGCTGGTCACTCATTTCCTCAAATCTCCACTTCATAAAGACTCCCTTGGATCTTTTAGAGGTCACCTCCCTCTGATACCAATTGAAGTGCCCAGATCAGTGTGAATCACTGAGAGGGGGAGGGGGTGAATCAGTGATCCATTAAAACTTTTTACTAATTGATTATTAATCAATTAAACCTCTATGGCTGGTTAAAGCCTCGATCCACTCTTCTTGTATCTCTCAACCTTTCCCGGATAATGCAGTAATGAAAAGGCACAGGACACAAGGATTTACAAGGTTCGGCACCAAAGGCCTACATCCTTGCCATGCTCTCCCAGCATGGATTCTCCATTATAACCTGTTAAAATTACAATGGTCGATACAGAGTCCCACTGTATCTCTCCTGAGTCCCACAGGAGGGTCTTTATACTGCGTCCCACAGTGTTACCAGAGTCCCACTGGCCTGCTCCAGAATCCCACTGAAGACTTCTTCTCCCTGAGTCCCACAGGGTCTTCTCCTGGCTCCTCGAGTCGCACGAGTAGCTCTTCTTTACTTTAAGTTCTTCAAGTAACTTCAGCAGCCTGGGATAAAGGCTGCTGGCCTTGCTCTTCTCTTCTGATCACTTGTGGTTGATCATGGCTTCTCGTCCAGCTCAGGCTTTATCTCCTTCTTCAGGATGACCTGGCTTCTCTCTTCAACTACTGAATGCTCAGACAACTGATATCTTTAACTTCAGTCTGGTCTAGTCTCAGTTCAACTCTACTTCATGCACTGAGTGCATGGCAACTCTGCATCCTCATGCATTGACTGCATGGCCTTCTCAAATTCTTCAAGAACCTTCAAGTGTTGGACAACTCAAATGCACACCACTGATTTGGCTCTGTTCACGTGTGCACGTGCATGCATGCATGCATGCACTTCCCCTTTCCTCTTCTTGGTGCAGTAGACCCACAAAGGGTGTAGTCAATTATAGCACACACCTTCTTCACTCCTTCACACGTTTTAGTTCCTTTTGATTACACACATAAAGTGTGTTTTACTTTATTGTGGGAGTCTTCCACTTCTTCTAAGTGTATACACTTCACTTAGTGCACACACTAGGTTCGGCCAACATGTTTCTTGTTTGCACACACACACTCAATGTGTGTTCTTCAATTTGCATACACAAGGTTCTCCACTTTTCACAAAACTAGGTGTGGTCTTTGGCCTTATTCACTTACACACACTTGGCTACGGCCTATTCCACTTGCACACACTTCCTCTCGGCCTTTTTTCACATCACACACAATGTGTGGTCTTCTTAGCACTTGGCACACACTTAAATGGCCATAGGGTGTTCTTGTTCTTTAATGTGTGCACCCACAAGGCTACGGCCTTCCACTATTTTTGCACACAAGGCACTAAGGCCTCGGGTCTTCTTTGGTTGCACAAGGCTACGGCATTTTCTTGTTCTTTTTGCACACAAGGCTCAAAGGCCTCGGCCTTCCTTCTTCACCTCACACACACACAAAGTGTGGTATACTGCCTCGGGGATTCTTTGCACTTAGCACACACCGAAGGATGCAAGGGGCTCGGCCTTCCTTCACTTCAACAACCGCGCAAGCCTCAAGGGTGCAACCAGTGCAAGGCGCGCAAAGTCTCGGGTGGCCACTGCCGCGCAAGTGCTTACCGCGCAGGGGGCCGCTGTGCACAGAGGGAGCGCGCAAGGTCGCGCAAGCTCCTCTCCTTCCTGTCACACAAAGGATTAGCGCGCAGGGAACACCTTCGGGCCAAGGATGGCACCGAGGACTTCAGCCGTGCAAATAGATTGCACGGGGCTTCTTCGCACAAGTGATGCGCGGAACAATACTTCGCGAGGCAGAGGAGCTCTCGCGGGTCTTCCAAGTTTTTCAGCAAGCACTATTCATGCCTCGGGTGCTCCTTTTATAGGCAGATAAACACTTCTAAACATCCGCGTGATAATAACTCAAGTTCCCGAAAGTTTCGGATCTTTAAAAATCTTTCAAATCTTTATTTTCTTTCCTCTGTTTCAACGCGGGTTCACCATTTTCTCCTCTTCACGTGCATGCGACTTAGAACGCATGCACGGCCTTCGGTTAAGGCGTTCGAGCAACGTGGCACGCCCTCGGCAACTTTGTTTGCCTCGGCCGGATATCAAAACTCTCCAAACATTGCATTCAAGTGTATTTTTAAGCATGTATCGGTTCAGTAGGTCCAGACGAGCTCAATGGTGTCTTCATCTTCGTCGGAGGTGGCCGGAATCTCGAATGCCGTCGTCGGGAGGCGCCTGGTTCGAACGGGGCTCGCGGGTGGCTTCGGCTGAGCTCGGGGAAGAGGACGACTCGCCGGCCGTTGGATCGGGCGTTTGAAATACATCGGACGGCCTGGATCTGAAGATCTCACCGCGGATCAGATGTGAGGCTTAGATCGTCCGCACGATCAATCGAGCGGCCCAGATTCGCTCCCGGGAATTTTTCCACGTCCCACATCGAAACGGCGAGCAGAATTGCCGCGGTTTATCACCCTGGCGCTGCCACCCAACCCTCGATTGAACTTCTCCCCTCCTGGTGCCGCCCCGCACCGGGTTCTCTCTGCGGGCGCGCTCTGCGCCCACTCTCTGCTCCTGCGGGCGCGCTCTTAGCGCCAACTATGCATCCTTCGGGCGCGCTCTGGCGCCCATGCTGCGCAGGCCTGATCCCCTGCGTGGCCCGGGGCTTACACACGGCCTCCCTGCCTCTCGGGCTGGCCACATGGGATCCCCCCTTGGGCGTGGCGCCATAGGCCCACATGTGCCTTGGGGGTTGAACCCTTAAGGCTGGCCCTTGGTGGCTAATTTTTTTGCAAGTATAGAACAAGTCCTTTGTGTAAAAACAAAGTGACCAAGTTCAAATGCCAAGTGCCAAATGCCAAATGCCTCCTCCTCTATTCTTCTTATCTTCTCTTCTTCATATCTTCTCATCTTCTTCTTAAGAATTCCATTACTTCTCCTCATCATATATTCATTACATAGGAGTGAATTCCAAAGGTTTCTTCTTAATCTTCTTCATCTCCTCTTCCATATGTGTTCAATACTTAGGAGGGACTTCTTCAACTGAATCTCATGAATCACACATGTTCTTCAACATTCTTCATTGATCTAATCAGAGATCAATTGGATCTTCTTCTGATTCACATGCACTAAGTGATAGTGCATGGACTTCTTTCAATCCACTCCATCCACTCAGTGGTTGTGGATGGATCATCTTCCTCTCCTCATGCATTGTCAATACAATGCATGGTCTTCTAACTTTGTTGTGACTTTGTATCCAGTTGATACAAGTTCTTAGAACTTAAAGATCAGCTCAACAATCATCAGATATCCATCGAGAATGTTTCAACCATATTCTCCAATGCCACTTAGTGAATCTCCTAAGTGACATTCCTCTAAGTTCCATGGCCATTCTCCATTCTTTACCAACACCATCACAAACTTTGTCATTCACATCTTGACATTCCTTGACTTCCATTCATTCCAAGACAACTTCATGCCTCATTGACAACAAATACAACACAATGCACTTCAAGAATAAACCCAAATATCATCAATGAACACAATGACAAACTTATCTGGGATCTCATAGAAAATTCAATTCATAAGATCAAATAATACGGCAGGTGCATTGTTTAAAACAAAAGGCATCACTAAACATTTTAAATTGCCATATCTATTACAAAATGTTGTCTTTGGAATGTATTCTTCATTTACATTCAATTGAGTGTAACCCAACCTCAAATAAATATTTCAAAAATATTGAGCTCCTTGGAGCTGATCGAAAAATTCATCGATATGAGGAAAAGGGTCCTTGTTCTTAACAGTGATGTTTTTCAATGCTCTATAATCAATAGAAAGTCTCATGGAACCATATTTATAATTAATAAACATGATAGAAGCACCCCATGATGGTGTTCTAGGTTAAATAAAACCTTTTTCTAATTACTCTTGCAATTGCTTCTTTAACTCTACAAGTTCAATTTAAGCCATTAGATAAAGGGGCTTTGAAATTGGCTTAGCATCAAGAACTAAGTCAACAGTAAATTCAAATACCCGATCAGGTATAATACCAGAAAACTCATAAGGAAAAACATCAAGGTACTTATTTACCACTGGCATATCAGTAAACTGAATAGTTCCCTTGTTTTGAACAGTATATGCAAGGTAACATTCATTTCCGTCTTTTACTAGTTTCTCAGCTTCCTGATATGTTATCAAAAGTAAGGTTTCATTCATGTACATAAACTGAAAATCATTCTGAAAAGAAACCATATTAGATCTACATTCAATCATAGAATTATAAATAGAAAGCCAATCCATACCCAAAATACCATCAAACTCTACTAAAGGAAAAACAATAATGTTTGTAGGAAGATTATTTCTGCACACAAGGACAAGAAGGATCATATAATTTCTTTTCGTTTCATCATTTACCCTGTGTTTTTTTACCATAACATCAGGATTCATATCTTTATATGAAATTCCTAATTTGCTAAAACACTTCTCAAAAATGAACCAATGTGTAGACCCCAAATCAAAAAACACATTGGCGTAATATAAACAAACCAACAGTTTACCTGATACTGCTTTTTTTGGTGGCCCAACATCTACTGAAGTAGTTGCAAAGGACTTGACCACCCATTTTTTGTAGTCTGGTTTCTTTCCCTCAGTTGAGTTATTCATTGAACACTCATTTCCATAATGTCCCATTTCATTGCACTTAAAACATTTTTCTGATAGTAAATCATATTTTTTCGTACCATTAACCTACTATTATTCAGTGCAATTATGATCCTTAAGAACCATTTTACCACATCGGCAGCAGTTAACATAATTCAAAATACATTCGCCAGCATGCTTTTTACAACAATTTTCCCAAACTATAAACCTACATTTTTTACCATCAGACATTCTGAAGAATTCTTCCATTACGCCTGCCACCTTGACCTCGTATTCTATTGTTTTTTAAAGAACACATGTTCATCAGAAAACACCATTTCCACCTTCTCCACACATCAAACATGTTTTTCATAACATTTCAACTCACGATAAGCTAAATCCCTTCGACACATTAGATTTAATCCTGAGTTAAAATGGTTTATTTAAATATCATGATGTTGTATGAAATTTGGATCATACCATGCTAGTTGAGTGAATGTTTCTTCATAAGCAGCCATTGATTCATCCTCCATCCTCAATTCCAAGAATTGTTTTTCTATCGTAAGACAAACCACCTTTTAAAAATAATTTCTCAAAAAACATACCTTTGAATTAATCCCAATAAAAAGCATCGATCTCCTCACTATCCCTGATATTTTTCACCATCGACCACCATTGATCACCATCACCTTCAAAATGGTAAAAGCGAGACTAACCTTTTGACATTTTGAACACCCCATGACATAAAAAAAAATCTCCAATGCATTATTCCTCCCTTTAGCTGGAAATGGTTCAGATGATCCTTTGATTTATGGGGGATGTTGCCTTATGAAATGGTACAATACTGACATGTTCCTCTATGGTTGATCTAGTAGATCTCTTGCATGGATACCACCACTATTTATAGCCCGAGTCAATTGTTCTATCACTACAACAAACTGTTCAGTTCTAATCCCAACCATCTTAGGTTGCTAATTTGGAAGCTTATCTTCCTCAGGATGTTGCCCCAATATAGCTTCCCTGTTTCCTATGTAGAAATTTTTTTTGAACACAGAGATATATTAGGTAAAGAAACATGGTAATCTGTAAGTTCTATGACATTTCAATATTAACATTAATTAATTTATAGATATTAATTTAACAATACCCTTACTCCTAAAGTGATATAATCTATTCTTTGATACCAACTATAAGGACCCGTCCTTAAAGCATTACATAATCTTGAATTAAATGAATAATTCACATTTAGGATCTTTTCAGGTATAGGGTTTTAGGAAATTAGGCCATAACTATTACGTTGCATCTCAAATATTTCAAGGTAGACAATTCTACCCAGTATCAATTTTTTTCATAAAATAATAACCCTTGAAAAAAATATTCAGTTCTAGTACCATGTTTTATATATCATGAACTTTCCTTGATCCCATCCTTGAACCTATTCATCTTTAGGTCCTGTGAAAAACATTTCAAAACCTGGGACGAGCATAAAAAGCTCAGTAAGGGTTATAAAACAAAGAACGAAAACATTAGTTAATCATTTGATATATAACATAATCTCTTTAAAATACCACATGAAATCATAATATTTATGAATAATTCATAGAAAACATAAATAATAAAAGTAACTTGTTGCATCTATAACATACTTACATTGCAGTTTCCACATCTACGTAGAGAGTTACATTTATAATACTCAACACAGTTTATTTCATAAATCTCTTTGGAGAAACATTAATGTTATCCAATGAATCTGAGAGCTATCTCGGGCTCACCTACCTTAGGATTATCATAGAACCACACATATACGTAATAATACCCTAGAACTACAACATATTCATGACACATAAAACCAACATAATGAAAAGATAACATTTGTATATTTCAATCACAATATATAATTTATATATATTGAAATAATCAATCCATTATCAGAACAATTTTTGATACCAATATTCCTAAAATGAGTAAATGGTATTTATTTATCTTTTAAAAACGTTACTTCTTATTAAGAAATCCAATGATCAAATAATACTTGTGGTGGCAGAAAGGTCATTGTCACCGCTTATGTTAAAAAGAAACATTCTTTTATTTTGATTTATTAAAATTATTCATAGAAAAAGATTACCCTTAAATAAAATTAAATGTCAAAGGTTTTTATAATGTGTATGAAATAATTTCATGTATAAAACAAAATATGCCTGCTAGAAAGGAGATTAAGACAAAATCCATTACCTTGTGTCTGACTTGACCTGTTCCTTCTGTAATCCCATGAATAATAAACTAAAGATAATTTCTACTTGTATATGAACCTTTTTCATGTTTATTTTTTCTTTTATATTACTTATTACCATTATATAAATATTATGTAATCATTAATGTTAATGACGGTCTTTTTTTTGATATTTTGTACTTGAGCCGAAAATGAACATCTTATAATTACAAGTTGTTTATGTGGTCAAAAGTTCATTATATCAAGAATTGTATTCATGATTTAGATATCATATATATCATATATATCCATTATATACATGTATTTATAATAGTACATAAAATTTTAAGGTAATGAAATGCACAGCTCATGGAGACGGTAAGTCGTACATATGCATGAACACAACATTCATTTCTATTTATTTTTTTAATTTAATTAAAACCTAATGATACATAGGTATATTATAATTCAAGTATTATATCAGTTATAATATCATTAACATCATCCTTTATACACCCCATATATGGAATTAACAAGTCATATCACTTTGAGGGGGCGACAGTCCGCACTTCCTCAAATAATATTAACACGTTTACCCATAATGGAAACCATAAATGTATGATATAAATGAAAAATACAGAATATTAAAGAAAAAATAAACATAATATATATCATATATAAATACAGTTCCATCTTAATGGCCACCATGAGAGGGGGAGGTGATAATTGAACAATCGTCGTTTCGTGGGGTGTTTGTTTTCATCCACAGAAACAATATGTTTTTACCCATTAGATGGAGGTGAGTGTATGTTTGGTTCAAATATTTCTCATAAAAACATCATAGAATATTTAGGATAGTGGTTTTGTTTTAAAATAAAAGAGTAAAAATATTTTAGTGGTTGTATATGTAAAATACAAAAAGAATTGAAGAGAAACTGTTACCTTTAATTTGGGTTACTCCATTTGGTTTGAACCAAAAAGACATCTTGAAGGGCCTTTTGCCAAAGTTAAGGATTCTATGTGGAATATATGGATATTTAGAGCTTATTTTTATAGGGTTTGGATGATCCATTGAACGTGGGATGACTAATGAATGGGATAGAGGTTAGGGTTTTTTATAAGGGGGCTCTTTAGAAATGTGTGAAAATATTATTTTATTATATAATTATTTTCAGTTTCTAATGGTCCAAAACAAATTAAAGGATAATATAATATGAATCATGGTATAAATAAAATCATATAATAATAATTGGATAGGTTTTGGATATTATTTTTATCTTTATAATATTATATATTTAAATCATTTATAAATAATGTAAACATTCATCATTATTGTGTCATAAATAATTTTATTTATATGATGTCTAAAAATTATAAAAAATTACCATGTTGTAGGAAATCTTTCTATCTTTACAATTAATATTTATAGTAAAAAATATATCTTATATACATATTTTATTATTTTCATTACTAAATGTTATTTGTTTTTGTCATTTTTGCCTTTACTTTAAATTAATTAAAATAATGTGTCATTATCACTCTTAAGTAGATTCATGTGGTCCCCAAATCTACCAAAATATGCCCATGGGCAGAAATGTATCAATAAATTGGATTAGGACACATGTTACAGAAATTTTATATTATTATAATAATATTTTCATACCCTTATTTACCATATTTACCCTTTAACCATGGTAAATAAAATTTTTACTTTAGTAAATATTTAAATTGTATAGAAAATAAAAGTTACCTACTTATACAATTTGGACCTGCTGATTCAAAATATAGAATCAATTATTCTAGATTCAAAACAATGAAGTGGCAAAAATTAATTTATAATTTATTTCCATTTTCAAAACAAAAATCGTGTCTCTTAAAAAAATAATAACTATCAAAAGATCGACACTTGTTTTTGTCAAACATCAAAGTAAAATTACATCCAATGATCGAAATTGGATTAAATGGATAAAATATAATCTAATTAAACAGCAAAACCAATTAAAAAGATAATCTAACAATATAAATAAATTATATTAAAATGCAGTTTTGAATTAAAATACAGTATTTTCCAATATTAATCAAAAATTGAATTTTATCAGAAAAATTAAAAAAATGCCAAAAGTGAATTTAGATATCCCAATTCTAAAGAAGAATATTATTTTGTCAAAAATAACTTATAAAAGTGGCCAAAATAGGATTTAATGAGTGTTCTCCATCAAAAGGTGGTAAATCAACCTTTTATAGTAAATTATGCTTAAAATTAAATTAATTCACATTTTAAGCCTCGAACTTTTATTAGATAAATGTAAAAAATATTTAACAGACATGTATAATCATATTTTAGTTAGTTATGTGCACTCCCACTAATACAACGACTATTCACTAACATCCATTTTAAATAATAATATTATATTATTTTGCAATGTAAGATTTCAAAGAAACACATTCTTACGTATTGGGTACACCATCAAACATAGCGTCCCCTTTAAAGTAAAATCAATATTTAATTCAAAACTGTAAATAAATACGGAAAATGTCTTATTCTTTATTTACCTATGATGGTACAATATTTTTTGTGTATTTTCATATGAAACATTTATAAGGAATAATTTCATCCTTTTGTGAATAATAAGAACTAGTTTGTCAAATATTAGTGAATTCTTCAAAGGTGTTGTGTGGATTGAAAACTTAAAGGTTCAGTGTGGCAACACACATTTTAAAATGATTAATGAAATAATATATCTAACTCAGGTGCTTCAATATATTTTAAATTTAATTCCTAATAGATTATACTAGTTTGTTTGGAGATAATAAAACTCCATGTGTTTTATTAACTACTTGTGTCATTTTGAATTTACATTGAGGTAGATAAAATTGTTTTTATTTTATGGAGAGAACATGATCATGATAGTAAAAAAATTTATCTGAACAATATACATGAATTGACTTCTATATCAGTGTATATTTTTGAATTATGACCATTAAGTTAAATTAGATAAGATATTTTTGGTGAATTATTATCTCTCTTAGGATCCATGAAAACTATTTTCAATGCTAAAGTAATACATGTTATTAATGAATTAATGTTCAAATATGAAAATATATAACAAAAGGTAATTTTCAGTCATAGGGAATAAATTTTTTTTAATGATGGTATTCCTGGAATTTATTTTTTCATCAAGACTGAATCACTCAATAATAGGGCATGGAATGAATTTTATAATTAATTTCAGACTATTAATTAATTAGAGTGAGCCTTGTATAATCACATCAACACATATGTGATGTCTGGTAAAACATATCATTAAATATATGAAAATATCTTTCATATCAATTTTGGATATTCAAACTATTTGGAGGGGGGCTTTGAATAGTTTTTTAATAAATATGAATATCAAAAGAGGAGACTAAATGAAATGGTTTATGTGTTTTTTGATGCAATTAATATTCTTGAACATTAAATTTGTGGAATTTAATAAGATCTTGATGATGTCAAGTCAAGATGATTCTAAGAATATTTCCTCCACATTTCAATTTTAATGTGTTATTTCTTGAGATAACAGCCCAAATGTGGTGAAATTGATCATTAAATATAGGAAAACCTATGTATATGATATGAGGAAAAATTAAAATTAGTCTATGTGAAGGGATTATTATCTAGAGGTTTCATTCAAGGTAATGATAAAACATTCAGAGAAAGAATCACCTAATAATGAAGGAGTTGATGAGGTGATGTCCTTCCTTTCCTCTAACTATAGGATGGGAAAAGGATAATTCAAAGGAATGCATGCACTTGTTTACCTATTATGTAGTATAGTAGAGTATCATTCATCTATTTTACCTTATAAAATTTAAAATGATGAATAGGAGTAATAACCTACAAAAAACCATTTAAATGTGATAATAGTTTAATAAAAACACTTTGTAAAATCATTAATGGGAAAAAATTTATCTCATAATGGTTAAGTCTTGTATGAGATATAAGTGGATGTGTTTAAAGAGTATTGACACCTTAGTAAAGATGTTATCGTGGTTGATGTGCATATACCACTAGAAGAAGAAAAAAATTACAAAGATTCTAGAATCAAGGGGGCTTTTAATATTGATATTGAACATGAGAAATACCTTGAATAGATAGTCATTTAGAGGGACAAGGAAATGAAATATAATGGTGTTGTTCATGGATCCAAGATCACATTAAAGAAATTATAAGATGAAACATTATAATTAAAGAGGGAGACTGAGAAAATTAAATTGATAAATTTAGGAAAAATAGAGAAAGAAGGTGAGTTTTGGATTGATATTAAATAACATTCCGATACAATTGATGAACTAACTGATTTTGTTAAATAAAGAGACATGAAATTTTAATAACATGAAATTGAATTCATGGATTTTCAAAAAATGTATATTGATAATGAAAGACTTATTACTACCGATATGACCTTAGATAATTAAAGTGTTATGATATATAAATAAGTTTTGATAATTATTATGAGATATTTGGAGATATTTATAGCATCCCCATATGTGAAACAATTTAGTTACATTAGAAAATCTATTGTGTATAATGAAAAGATGAATAAACTATACATAATGTATACTTTTCATAGAACATCATCACAGTAGAAGATGTTTCAATTGGAAAAAACAAAAAATTACAAATTTACTACTATTAAGTGAATACAAATAAAAAAGAATATACAATAAATTCATTGTAATTATAGTAATAA
This sequence comes from Viscum album, assembly GCA_963277665.1. Classification (NCBI taxonomy): domain Eukaryota; kingdom Viridiplantae; phylum Streptophyta; class Magnoliopsida; order Santalales; family Viscaceae; genus Viscum; species Viscum album. The sequence goes on along the minus strand of OY728131.1, from coordinate 1,432,839,851 downwards.
GATAGACCATAACTAGTATGTGTAGTCTATTTCACAAATATATTTTAGAGATTAAGATCAAAAAAGGATTACAAGATGATTTTTTATACCAATTATGTTTTAACAGTTATTTTCTTTGGTGTGCAAGGTATGGCCATGAGGTGGTGGATTTTTCGCTAAGGTTATAAATGAGTGTATAAAATGAGATTTGGAAGAAGAAAACTCATTATCTGAAGACATCATCCAGAATGATAAAAAAAATTAACATATTTTAATCCCTATTGTATGTAGAAGAAAATAAAGAGAAAGAGGATAAACATGGATTCATCCATCAAGTCGAACATAACATCAGACATAGACCATGAAAAATAAATTTGAGATGTAAAAAGTTTCTAGAGAGAACATAGATATTAGATAACAAGTTTAATTATCACATGATGTTAAATAAATACATTGTCTTTAGTATCAAATATTACATTGATGGAATTTTTTATTATATAAATGATGATGGGATGAACCTTATTGGCACCAAAAAAAATTATTGAGAAATACAAAAGAGAAAAATATTCATTTTTTGAAGATCTCATTACAAAAAATTTTAGTCAGTGTCAATTATGTGACATGGGGCATGAGTTTTAGTCCAATAAGATATATTGAATTATAAAATGAAGTTATAAATTGTTTTTATTATAAGAAATAGATAGAAAAGGAGACCTATATCTCATTGAAGGAGGAGGGGGAATGTTCCAGTTATCTAAAGAATAATAGAACTAAATACATAGTAAGATATTTGGACATTCAGGAAAAAATATTTACATATCCTAGTGATAAATTAAAGTTCCTGAGACCTCCAAATTCTCACACCTGATCACACCCCCAAGGGTGATACATGTTAAAAAGGGCATATTATTTAAAAGGGTTTTATGAAATATAAGGTGTAGTCAAATAGGTTGATCAAGTTAGTGGATGTGGATTTTTTAGGGCTATGATCCCATAAATAATTCAATGGAGAAAGTGATTATTTCATTATCATGGATAACTTTAGTAGGGTGGCAATGATTAAAGTGATAAGCCAAAAATTTGAGGTTTTGAAGTAAATTACCCAATACTAGAGGAAAAGTAAAAAAATGTTGGGTTTATAAATTCAAAATAACAATACTAATAGTTGTGTTGAATTTACCAAAAACCTAGTGTAAGAATAATTATAAAAGTAGGAAATTCAACAACAAGTTTCTGCAATGAGGGATACTCAACAAGATAGAATATTTTAGTGATAAAAGTGAATGAATAATAAGATGTCATGGACAATGATCATAAAAAATCCATCAAAGGCATATCGGAAGGAGTTTGTTCTTACATGTGTTCATATATCCAACAAGACTCTTCTATTTAAAAATAAAGGGAATAATAATTACAATATATGGATAGGAAGAAACTGAATGATATGTACATTCAACTTCTGAAACGATAATGGTTTACTCACAATAATTAGAAGAATCTTACATTTATATATCGTGGATCTGAAGATGTAATTCTTGGTTATTTTTCCTGAATAAAAGTATATATGTTATACAATTAAATTTAGACCCATGTTATTTTTGATATTTTCTTGAATACCAATAGGTACTACCTATGATTTGAATGTTATGCCAGTATATTTAATTATTATATTCATGGGATGTCCATTGGTGTTTCTTGGAATTCAGATGTTGAGCCTATGACTATGATATATGATTATATTATCCTAAGTAATGATACATGTGGATTATTACTCTCTCCTGAGTGATGGGGATGATCCTAATATCTATGATCCAACTATATGCACTATGGTTTACACTCTCTCAAATGATTGAGATGATTACAGTCTCCCTAATTTGTTAGTTCAGAACAGTGTTTAGTATGGTTTTTCATATCATTGGATACCGTGAAATATTTTTCTATTTTGAATTAAGGGGTGATTATGTTATCCATTAATAGGGATCCCATGGTTGAATAATTAATATCACTGGTAAGTTATCCTTACAGATCTCTTGAGGGTTAGACCATTAGGGATTATCTATGTTCTAAATTTTGTGACCACCTACGGATTAAGACCTAGGTTTCAAACATTGGACGAGATCTGCATGGACTGGGTAGCATGAAATCTTACTGAGTAACTTTTTACATGATGTATTAATGTACTTACCTAGAATACTTCATTATAATGATTGGAGGTATATACCAGTGAACCCAAGAGTAGGATGAGTATCCTCATATAGTGAGAAAACTTTCTTTGAGATATTTTTTACATTCGACAATGTATGTACATATTGAATTAGATTATGGACCAAAAGATTGACTTAATCATACATGTCTTCAAAACTGCAACATCCATCTCATTGCCAATGCAATGGATGTCTAGGAGTTCGTAATTATAGACCCAAGGATTCACTACTGGTCAGTTTTATGTGATTTCATTCAATTACTCATGAATATTCATATATATATATGTGTGTGTGTGTGGGTGTGGGTGTGTGTATTGGTATGGGACAATACATGTGTAATTATATAGATATGGATATCCATTGTGGAACTTGTATAATTGATTGGGATCATTGACCTGGATTTTGAATGTGGTTTCATGTGTATTCATTTTACATATCATATCATTTTTGTCCCATCTAGGCTAAGTATTTTATTTTTTGTACATTTAGAGAAATAAATTTATAGGTTCCTCATCTAGATGGCCTACTAAGATAATGTTTCACCAATAAATGTGTACCTTAGTACACTTGTACACCTTTTTATTTTTAGAATAGTTTCATGGTGGATAGGGCTAAGTCCTAGAGTTTAATTTTCAATCAGATCTACTCATGTGGGTTATTATGATCAAGCTATAGTAGTTATACTGTATCTATAGACTGGGTATGTCGTCTAGATTAGATTCATTAGTAGGGCCCTTTGATTTTTTTTTGGATTCTTTTGTTTCACTATATTGGTATGTTCAGCCCAATCGGTGAACAATGTTGTATTATTTGACATTGATTTTTGGGCTTCTATAGATTTTTCTTTATTATTATAGAATGTTATATTTATGTTAATTTATTTATTCTTCACACATTTTACTTATGTGTATAATACATAGTTATTTCCTCTTTTTCATACCTTGATTAGAGGGATTAATTTTCCCACTATCACACCATAGGACCTCACTGCTTGTTGGTAGCATTTGGGGTACAAGGAGGAGCGCCTGAGGCCTCTTAATACACTAGTTCAAAGCACCATTTTAGTGGAGTATAGGTTGGAACATTACAAAGTGGTATTAGAGCTGTTATTTTCCCGGTCATTACAATTTTGGATATGGTATACTAGATTATTCTGAATGTGTCAGAATATGTGATGGATATTGGACTACTGCATCGAGAACACATGTATTAGTAAGAAATATTGGTTTCTAGGGGAATGATATTATTACTCGGATCTGTGATGTTGTATTTGTATATGAATTTATCCTTTAGTTAGGAAAATATGGTTTGGATGTTATGATTTATTGTGGATATATGGCTCTTATCCATTTTCAGGAGTCCACGAAAAGATTTTGACTCTTTCCTAAATAAAGGAATGAGGAAAATTATGCATCATATTGATATACAGGATTCACACCATATAGTTCTTCTAGTGTGTTATTTTTACTAATGACTTAGGCCAATATGAGAATTACTAGATACATATTTATATAATTTCTTCTTATAAAAGGTTATGTGGATCTACATCGACATGTTTTGTGGGGAGGCTGATGACTCAGTCCTTATGCACAGAAGGTTCAGTAACCCATTTAGGTTGATATATCATGTGATTCGCTTTTGTGTAAACCATTTGGGGTTGTTGTTTTTTAGGTCATGGTAATCTATTCCGATCATTGAGTGTGATATGATGGGAGACCATAATATTACATATGAACTGGACCTCTAGAGGGTATTACTATATATATTTACCTAATGAGTGTCAGTCTAGTATCTCATTTTCATTTGTATCACGACCTCTATGGAATGGTTCCTTACGAGGATGATTGATTGCGGATTATTCCATAGTAGTTTGTGTTTTCAGTTTTGACCCTCATAGGTCATTGTGATAATTTCCTTCTTAAGAGAGGTTTTATCATTAGGGATATGTGGTTAGACCTTGAGACCCAATTATGGGACACATTATTATGGCTAGGTGGGAGACCGAGAGGCCCTTTGTTTTAAATAGGACCCTATTAGGTCGATGTCTGTTTGGTTGGGGGTATCCTATTTGTGATTTTGTCTTAATTTTTCAAATTTCATTATAGGTAGTGAGATTTTTTTGTTACTTTTCTGATAATGGTATGATAGGTGATTGAGTTTTCACTATAGTCATGATGATTCTTTCATCTTTTGATAAGAACATTGTGTGATTGTGTCTTTAAATATTGGATTCGATGGGAATCACTTTTTTGAAGCATTTCCATATAGACCAATGTTTCCACAACTGCTAAATTTTTCATGGAATTTGTAAACCCTCATTACAAGATTAACACTAGTTGATGGGCTATCATGAAAGAAATCATGGAATGGGTGAGGAACCTAGTCTTGAAGAGGAGTTCAAAGAGAAATTCTGGTATGTTAAAATTGATATTTCATGTAGCACTATGATCTTATCCTTATGGTGTATGACTCACTAGAGTATGATTCCTTGATAAAGTTAAATAAAGTTTTCATTTTTGTATCATTTGAATCCTTAATAAGATAGTGGATATGTTCGAGCCAAGGACTTATAGTTTCAATACTCACCATGTGATTGGTTTCCCTAGAGTTGTGGTTATTATGAAAAATTTACCTCCATGGTAGAGGTGACATTGATAATGATCATGTACCATAAAATGGTTAACCCATGGATGAATTGTGGTCAGGTTTTAAATGGATGTGACCATTGATCAGAGTGAGATAAAAATTCCCTTTTGTATAATCTTATTATAATATTATTAGATGAAATAATGCTCTACCATGAATTTGAATTCAGTATGCTTAGATAGAAACTGACCTATACAAATCTCATATTATTTTTAAATTTCATTCCTTGTTTGGAAAAAGAACTCATTAAAGTTTCAGTCGATGAATGGAGTAAGTTAAGCCTTATGGTGGGAATTACACCATTGGATATTTGAGGGTGGAAACTTTCATTTGATGTTTCAAACTAGCATTTTCCAGGGACCATTTTTCCTGTGGTTTTCTTGTGAAAAAATGATAAGGTTATTATTTTTTTGTGTATTACCAGATCAATCATGGTAAAATGTCTTGCTTGTGTGAGAAAGTTTTTGATTCATTGAGGATATTCAGTGGAAAGTATAAATAGATTTTTTTTGTAGATTATCAGGTTGAGTGAATGACTGGTAGTCTTACCATCATTGTTCTAGGGGATGCGATGTTTTATGGTGGGGATATTGTAAGGACCTGTCTTTCTCTAGACTGAGTTTTGGAGTATAAATTTGAATTTTTTCCTTTAGATTCTTTTAATGTGTAAAATGATAATTTTCCCTTAGAAGATGATCAAAAACATTTTTTATGAACACTATATTATCCCTAAAATAGAGTGTTTACCATATGATATATGTTGGTATAAAGTTGATCCGTTCTAATTTTAGAGGAATAATTAATTATTAATATTTAATAAAATAAATATTAAATAATTTACATAAGTTCATTCAGTGATATCTTTTGAATGTAATTTTTGATTGATATTTTGTCTTTGTCATTGAGTTTAGAAAAGTGTATTTAATCTATGTGGGATATAATCCTGATTTGGGCATTGAGGTTGTGGAAACCCCCTATTATTTTATTTATTTTCCTTTTCTTTTCATTCTTTCTTATTCCTTCTTCACAAGTACACCTCTTTGTGGATTATTGCACTACTCTAATGAGATAAAAAATATGTAGATATTGAAATATGATAATAGAGGGATAGAAATAGGTACCATCATATACACCTTGATGCACTGGTAAGATGCGTTGAAACCATAGAACACATATTTGAATAAAGCACTGGAAGTTTTCACCTAAAGTTAGTCAATTTTTTCGATTGACTAAAAATCCAATTATATTTATCATTTTTATGTTTTTAAATCCCTATTATGATATATTTTGGCTACTTGAGGCCTAATCTAATTATTTGGGTTTGAAAATTCGGGTTTCTAATAGTTCGATGGTTTTTTTATAGGGGAAACTTGGGTATACGAAAAGTTTTTTATGGTGACATGTCATGTGTTCTTCCCATTCTTAGAAGATGAGTTTTTAAAAGAACACATCATTTAATAGGGTGTATTTTCCATGTACTATGTGTCAATCATTCGGCTGATTACCCGACCAATGCTACCCGTGTAGTGGCAGATGACTGTGTAGTGTACGCATCTAGACCCCATGTGGGTCCCACACTATATAGAAGTGCATGGACAAGCCATGTAAGCAACCAGGATAGTTGCGGCACATGGGATAGTACCCCATTACCGGAATAAACCATATTCCCATTTCACACACTATATACAAAGGACACTGACACCCCCAAGACATTAAGAGTACATTCTCGTATGGGGATTAAGGTGTACATGACATATAACCATTCGGACACTACGTGTATTTAACCTTGTAACTATATGATTGTTTTTCATATATATTTTATTTCTTAAATGGAGGGTTTCTTCCTCCAAAAATCATGTATCTAGTTTTCCCCTAAGTGTGAGACCGTTGATCTGTGATGATACATGAAATATCTCTCAAGACCATTGACTTTCTTGTTCTTACGTTTAGGTCATATCCCTTGCATGATATTCCCTTTTGGCTTATGCAGTATAGAGATCAGTTGACCAGAGGATACCCTATAGGGTTCCTCTATTTACATTTTGACATTGAATATCTGAAATAAGATGGATATACCTTATATCAGGTTACCAAGGATCATCAGAGGGATTAAAATTTATTATATGATGGATTAGGTAGTCTTTTGTAGGATCCATATAACTTTGGATGATTCTGAGTATCCCATGTAGGATGCGTCATCTTCTTATACTCTCTCGATGGTCCCTTCTAGGGTGCCTTTTTCTGAGTACTATTATGAGGGGTCCCTGTTGGATTCCTCTGTTTACATTTCATTTGAAGATCCCATGTTGGATTAATCCATTATACTTTTTCTGAGGATCCCATGTAGGATTACTATTCAATGTTTTGACTTGAGGGTCCCAATGTTATTTCGTTGTTTGAATGACCATGAGTTAGTACATCAGGTTTGGGTAGGTACGGTAGTCGGTTTCACCTTAGAACCTGTGCCAAAATTTTATGACCATGGGCATGTGGCTATAGTTTCAGGTTGAGGCATTTATCCACTCTCACTCTTCTGTTTATACTTTTCACATGTCTGTTGCAGATGAAATTATGTTCACAAGAGATTTTTACTTTTTTGTGGCTTTTTAACCTGACGTGAGGCGTCTTTATTTATATTGGGATGGTATAATGTTTTTATAGGATCCTTTTTTCATATTGTGATGAATAGACGTGATTTCCTTGGATCTGCCTTCTAATCCAAGGTGTTTCCATTATTTACTAGTATACACAGAGGTACTACTTAGGATTTGTCAATTAATCCATCATATTTGATTATTATTTTATTGGGATGCCTAGAGGTATTTCCTAGAGTTTATATCCTGAGCCTATGACTATGATATACCTGTATGGAATCCCAAGTAATGATACATGTGGATGATTTCACTCTATTTACTGATGATTATGATTATTCTCTCCTCGATATGATTATTCGCATCGAGGATTATGCTTGCTTGATATATGAGGATAAATATTCTATCCTTTATCGGTTACCTGAATATGGTGTTGAGTATGAAATATCTCATATTTGGATGCCCTGAATTATTATGCTCCTTTGGATGAAGGGATGGTTTTTCTCTCCCTTACTAGAGATTCCAGGGGGTGAGTATGACGTCTCACGAGTCAGTTATCCGTATAGATCTCCAAATTGTCAGACACATATATATTATTCGAGATATGAATGTCAGGACCATCTATATAGAAAGACCTAGGGATCCGACATTGGAATAGATTTAAATGGACTAGGAAGCAAGTAGTTTAGTTCGGTGACCATTTATAGGATATCTAGAAGTACTTCCCTAGAATCATTTTATACTATGATCAGAGGTGATTATGGGTGAACATAGGTGTAGGACAAGTATCCCGCTTTGGTGATGTATCTTAATCAGATATATTTTGAGCATTAGAACAAGTTGGTACATGTCGATTAGGATTATGGACCTAGAAATCAATTTAATGATTCAAAACTTGAGTGGTATGTCATATAACCAAATTCCCATATATAAGATGTCCATGAGATCCAGATTTTGGACCCAAGGATAGAGTACTGGTTTGTTTAATGTGATTTCATTCACATACATATGAATATTAATATTTATGTATATATGTATAGGTTTGGAAATATAAATGTATGCATATATAGATATGAATATCGATGGTGACACTTTCCCAGTTGATTAGGATCACAGAACTGGTGATAATTATGGTTTCCAGTTTATTTTTTCCTTGTCTTATAAGTTCTTTCTTGGCTAAGATGAGAAGTTTCTTTTACATACACTTATATAAGAATATTTTTCTGTTCCTCTTCAAGGTGTCCTACTATGATTGTTTCTCAAAGCTTCACATGCACCTTAGCGTATGTTTAGACCTTATGAATTTTTTCTGGTTGAGAACAGTTGTTTCATGGATATGGATGACGCCCAAAGTTGTATGTATGAGTGGAGCTACTCATAGGGGTTCTTCTGATCGGGGTTACATAGATCGACAGTGTCTAGAGATTGGTTATGTGATCTGGATTGGAGTTAGTAGTTACGAATATAATTTTATTTTAGTTTATTTTGAGTTACTATATCTGTATGTTTTTCCTAGTGGGTAACCAATGTGGTATTGTATGAAATTGTTTTTTAGGCTTTTATAGTGTTTTCATTATTATTATAGCATGTAAAATTTTAGTTTATTTCTTTATTCCAAACTATGTTTATTGTTTTGTATGATACATAGGTATTTCTATAGTATAATACTCTGATATAAGGAAATATTCTCTCCACTCTCACACCATAGGCCCACAATTTTCGTTAGAATCCTCTAGTGTATTTGGAGGTATTCTTGAGGCCTCAAAGCCCACTGAATCAATGCACTGCTTTAGTGGAATCAGACTTCAGAAATCACTAAAGGGCTCCAACATTATTAAAATTCCTTCCTTAAATAGGATATGTTCGAAATATTACATTACAAAATTTTTTAAACAATTTTATAGGTCATTTTAACCCTTATCTATTTAGATTAACCCCTAATAAACACATTGTTACCATAACCACATTAAATAATTTTTACTATTTATAAAATTTATTTTGGGAAAAAATTATGTTGACATTATTAGATAATATAAATTTTTATGATTCTATATATTGAACCCAATTCTCTAAATTCTATTCACATAAGTGGAAATTTTTTTATTTAAAATAAATCTTTTTGATGTGAGGAGAAAGTTTGTTTTCAAAGAGAGAATGTGGAAATGTTTAAAAAGTGTTTATATATAAATTTAATATAAGAATTAATAAAATTTAATATATTTTATTAATAGATTTTTTGTGGTATAATTTTACTTTAAAACACGATTAAAATAAAAAATATCCGTATAAATTATTTAAATTTAAAGGTTTCTTTTCTAATAATAACAACTGTTTTTTACTATTGTTCAAAATATTATTGTTTCAAAAAAATTGAAAAAATAATCACCCTAGTACTATTTTGATATCATTTTTCAAATATTGATGTTTATTTTAATATATATAATTTCTAAATGTTTTTTAAAAAATAATATTAGTATCATTCAAAATAATAAATAAATAACATTTTTTGAGAAATGTGTAAGGACTTGTCTGAAAATTAAATACCTTTTTATCAATATTTTTTCATTATATGAAAATATAATATTTAATATTTAATAATTAGTTATTACTAATTGTTTCACTAAGTTTAAGGATTATGTTATAACGGTCTATATAAATAATAATAATAATAATTCCTAATTTGTGAAAATTTGGCTTTGTGTGAAACGCAAGATAAACCAGGTGTTGTGTGTGGCACCATCTTTTGAAGAAATTCATTTTCCATGTAGTGTAATCTATTAAAGAATTAAATTTATTAAAATATAATTATTTCATAAAAATAGTTAGGTGTAACATTCATCCCTTCATCAAATTAATTCCCCCCTTGATGTGCATCACACTGATACAAACATATGAGGATATTTGTGCATCATCATATCCTCAAATTCCCACATAGATACATCACACTTGTGGTTTCTCCACAAAAATTTGACTAGGATAGTATTTTTTTTCTTTGTAGAATATTATCTAAAAAACATAGAATCTACATTATTTTTTCCCCATAATAATGATCTTGTTGTAGTTGTATTAAAACTAATTTAAAAACATGGGAATGACTCAGTGTGTACGTCCCTATGAGAGATACATGATTCAAATTGTGAACTTGAGAGAGGTTCGGCTAAATCTCCAAGAGTTAATCTATTATATCGATATGATTAATAATTTTAGAGGGACCAATATACCATGGCCTTATTTTCCCTTTATTCCAAAATCTCATAATCTTATTCCATTGAGAAATCCATTGACACATATTTTCACCAAATTTGAATTTTAGATCACGTTAGTGATTATCATCATAACTTTTCTTCTTACTTAGTGCTATCATGATATGTTAATGAGTGGCTCTATCCTTCTCTTCCATTTCATCTACAATTTTGGGTCCCAATACCATTATTTCTCCATATTTATGCCATAATGTTCTATATATACAGTTCATTCTAAATATAGATTCATAAGGGTCCATAAAAAAATGTGATATAAATTTATTTTTGTAAGAATAATCAACTTGAGAAATGTGTTTATCCCAACCACCTTTTAATTACCTAGAATAATATCTTAAAATATCGTATAGGGTATTAATTTTCTCTTATACTGACCGTCTATATGATGATAATACACAATGCTAAAACTCAACTTTGTTTCAAGATTATGCTAAATATTTCACAAGAATATTGTCATAAACCTCAAATCCCAGTTAGATACATTAGAATGTGGTACTCCATACAACTGTACAACATCATTAATTAATATCCTAGTGATCTAATCTAGAGATAAATATTATCTGATGGTGATGGGGTTTTTTAACTTTATAATAATTTAAACCACATAACATATAGCATTATTTTCTTTATAAGTCTTTGGGAGTCCAAAGAAAAAATCTGTTGCGATCTTTTCCCATTAAAATTATGGCATATGTGATAGATTTGACATCCCCAAAGACTTTTGTCTCTCAACCTTAACATTATGATATATAAATAATTGAGACAAAAACTATGCGATATATCACTTCATTTCGTCCAATGATAAATACTATTTAATGTATCTATATATATTTGTACATCCAAGATAAATAGAGTATGAAGAACCATGATCTTCCTCTAAAACATATCTCTTGAAAACTAGTATGGAAATAACTCATACATAGTTCTTATACATTATCATTCCATTATGATCAAAAATAAATTCAGGAATATTTTCAACCTTATTTATCACCCTGCTATGTTTCTCCTACTCCTCATTAATATTATCTTGGGATAGATGAATGAACATTAAATTGAGAAAGATAACATTTATCCCCTTCATTCAGGATTTATCGATCTATCCTTTTCAAATAAAAAATTATTTGATATTTTGTGAACCATATCATGGATAAGATAGCTTGATCTTTTCAAATCAAAGCATTGACCACCTTGTTCGCTTTCCCAGGGTGGTAATGTATTAAGAAATCACAATCATTAATCTTATCTAACAGTATTATGTATCACATATATTACTCCTTCTATGTGAATATATACTTTAATATTTTGTTATAGGTATATACATATCACAATTTTCTATATAAATAAAATTTATCCATATATTTAAGGTGAAAATTACCACAGCTAACTCCAAATAATATTTTTGGTAATTTTTCTCATGATAATTCAATTTTTTTAGGCGTCATCCCTAACCAGGTCATTATACAAACAAAAACATCCCAATACATTCTTTTAAGAATCACTATATATTAAAAAAACATATCCATTATAGTGTAATATTAGCACATGTGATCTGGATAACATTCCTTTCAGTTCCTTGAAATATTCCTCACATTCATTTATCAAGAGGATCTTAGACCACTTCTTTGTTAACATGGTGGGAGGATTAGAATGTTTTGAGAAATTCTCAAAAAAAAACGATCAATAATATCAATATAAACAAAGAAACATTTATATCATAGTCACTATTGTTGGTCAGGGACAACATTAAATTGACTCCTTCTTTGATGAATCTATAAATGTACCATCTCTTCAGATTATATAACCCAAAATTGAAACATTTTACAACAAAAATTAACATTTTATAAATTTTTTATGTTATATCTCTATTCCTATAGTCATTAGTAAAATTAAAATGTTATCATCATGGTCTTACTTTCTCTTTGAATAGATAATAATATCATCTATGAAGACTACCCAAACTAATCATGGTAATCTATAAATACTCTAGTCCTTAAATCCATGATTATGGTCGGGGAATTACTATGAATGAATGATATCAGTATCTATTCATTGTGTTTAAACCTTGTACATAATGATATCCTACATATATCTTCTTTCATGATCCTTAATTAATGATATCCTGGATGAAGGTCAATCTTAGATCAATTTTGAAATTTGATCATTTGATCAAATAGGTCATCAATATAGGGTAGACAATGCTAGTTCTTGATTGTGATCTTTTTCAGCTCCCAATAATCAATGATGAGTTGAATTGAACCATATTTATTATCTAAAAAATTAATAGGTTCACACAAAGGTGACCCAATTGGCTGAATGAATCCATTTATTTGGTTCTCATAGAGTTTCACTTTTGATTCCTATAACTCAATTGAGTCTATTCTATTGTGAGTTTTTGAAATTTGTGAGCAGCTTGGTATGAGTTATGTTGAAAAATAAAAATCACAATATAGTATAAGACTACGTAACTATAATGGAAATACATCAAAAAATTTACATAAAATTTATGTATTATAAATGTCTAGTTTCTCCCTAACCATATTGGATAAACACCCCTTATGAATGGGAATCAAAACCAATATAATGGACATGATCTAAAAAGTAAGTTCCTTCTTATAATCATAGTGATATACGTTCATAGTTTGGTTTGAAATATCAAACATGAATTCCCTTACATGAAAATTTATCTTGTGTTTATGTTGGGAAATCCATCCCAGGCCTTAGATGACATCAAATTCAACCTGAGGATGAACGATAAGATTTTCAGGATGTACATTCCCACAAAATTCAACATAAGAGGAGTCATTTACATGTGATGTGATCATTGTACCATGAGGAGTTTTCACTTCTAATTTCATGTCTAATCATTTTTTTTGGAATATTGATACTCTTAGAAAATTCTACATATACAAATGAATGTGTCGAAACAGAGTCAGATAAGACGTCGGTAATTTTAGAGTGGATGGTATGTATACCTTTAACATTTTCAGTATCACACCCTTTATCAAAAATAGGGATCACATGAGGATTCACCATTTCCATCAGCTTAAGAGGTTGCAGACGTCATTCATTGTCATAAACCAACAAATTTTGGAACTAGTTAGCATAGTTTCCATAGTCTTTGAATTTGAAACACTAGAGTATGGGTGGCTTATTCTGTTTAGATTTATCTATATTCACATACTTAGTTTTCTTCTTCCCATCACTTTGGAAATCAATTTCTTGACAACATTCATAAGTACACTTATAATATTTAATAATCCAATTACGAATATTTACTCAATGTTTATTCCAACACATTGAGCATAAAGGAAATCTCATATTCTTTTCTCCATAGTTTTTATATTTTCCATTGAATTCCATTTTTCTATTCTTATCAAAACCATGAGATAAGAATATAACATGAATCTATATTCGCACCTTCAGATCACATTGAATGATTTATTCATAGCTTCTGAATTACCTTATTGGTAATTCTCTTCAAAGACATGGTTTTATTCTACTGATAAATCAATCAACCTTACATTCATATTGGATGATAATACCAAAAACATACCATGTAAGGCTTATAAAATTTTCCTCATAGGTACCAATGTATTCATCATCCTATTTAATTACTAAAATAACTCATTCCCCATTTTCATTCAAGGAATTTACTTATTAAAAAAAGATCTTGAACTTTTCCCAATCCATGGAGTCAATAAAACCATATTCCCTTATATTATTGATGAGAGTCTACAATTGATCTGCTTCACCTTCCAATGGTAATCATCCAAAATAAATTTTTAATGTTGGAAAAATTTGATAATTTAAAAAATATTTTCAATGGTACTAAAACATTTCTTTGTTACTATTGTATCAGAACTCCCACTAAAAGAATATGGATGTTTCTTCATGAAGTACTGAACAGAATATTGTTCCCAAATTATCTTGTATGAAAGTCTGTCAGGATTCATATCATCATATAGTTCTGTGAGAATAATATATTTTATTATATCTCCCATAAAATTATATTCTCTTGATAAAAAAATTCTTTGTATATATAATTCACAATTAACACATTTTATTTGGGTCATACCCATCAACTAAAACCAACAAATCATAGGGTGAGAAACACCAATACTAGTGGAAATTCACATAGTCATGAAAAATCATTTAGGATATATAAATAATATAAAATTTATTTTAAATGAATGACATCATAGGTTTATCTTAGGTCATCCATACTCATAACATGATAAAATACTACTAAATTGTACATAATGGAAATTTGATTAACAAAAGTATATCCATTGGGAGTGTCAAACCCAAAGCATAGTAAGACCCAATATTATATAAAATTTAATGATCGAGACAATCCCAGCCTACCATTTTTTGAGTTACTAACCCTAGGTATGTCCATACCTAATCCATGAAAACTTGTATTATCCAGAAAGGAATTTATTATTTGGAGAAAATCATTATTTTCTTTATCTGAACATTGGAAATTTTTCTAATATTATGATTATCATAAGGGTTATCACTAATGATTTATTTTCCCAGATTCAAATTTTTTATCTAAACCTATAGTTTGATACCAACTTTGAATACACTGGCTCTTCATAAATAGATATTACATCTCAATATATGAATATTAATTACACAACATAAATACATATTATAGGACTGTAATAGTTTACTTTTTTGGGAGACTATTCACATAAAAATTTTATGTGATGAAATTTATACTAAATATACCATTATGATATTCCCATTTAATACTTTTCATAGAAATACACTACATAAAACCATATTTTATAACATGGTGAATAGAATTAAAAGAAATCATGAGCTTATATATAAAGTAAGGGTAAATAATCATGATACATAAATATATCATGAGCTTAAGATTATAAGAACATGAGCATAATATTAAAAAACTATACCCTACATGTCAATGATCATAATTTTGAGTTATGGCATTTCTAATTGATGTTCATAGGACATGAATCATAACAAAATCAAATAACATGGGACATGAGAGCATAACATTGGTAAATATATAGAATTATTTCATAAAAAATTTATAGAAAATCATTTTCATAGTAAGAAAGGATCACTGCCAAGGCTATCATAATTTAATTGTTTCACTCCCCAAACCTTCATAGACTTCAATGTTTACTCTCATTACCATCATCACAGAAACATTTACTCACTAAATTGGGTTCAATTCCCATTCCATCCCTATCTATCCCATGAGATATAAATATTTACACAATGTATTGGAGGTAGATATAGGTCATGCCCATCACAGTATTAAAATAATAAAATGGGATCTATATGATCATTAAACTTACATCATATCATAACTCCTGAAATGAAATGGGTTTAGTAAACACAATACCATAATAAATATACACTATTCATTAAAATAATAAGAATTGTGTCCTTGGAGTATATACCTTATAAGCAATAGGTGCATCAATTGATATCATATTAGATTTAAAATGATTCTGAAAGATTATTTAAAATAATCCATGAAGAAAATATCATTTCGACATGGAAAAAAATATTTTAAAACATATTTTTTTAGAAAATAACCTTAATAACCTATACATGAATCTTGAATTCATAGATATATCATGAAATAGGGAAGTACTATTCACGTTGTGCCAATTAAAAATAAACACTCTTTTAAATTTTTTTGATTAAATTCAAATATACCTTCCTTGAAAAACAGCACGTACATTCCATTAAAAAAAATTATAAAAAAAATTAAAACATGTCTAAAAATTAAATTAATATATCATTTGAATAAATTTAAAAATATTTTTTAAACACATATAAATTAGGGTTTTAGATGAAAAATAATTTTTCTTTTGAAGAGATAAATAAATAATATTTTTCTTAAAAAAATTTTGGACACCAGAGTATATAAGGAGAGGAAAATTCAGAAAAAAATTGTTCTATCCTGATATATATATAGGGTAATAAAATTTATGAGTTTACTGATATAAATATAAATATATTTTATAATCAGAAACCAAATAATATAGAATCTCTAAAAAATATGATATTGAAACATAAAATATTTACCACCTTGGAAACATTGAATCTAACAAACATGTAAGAATAATGATAAATGAAATTAATAATATCATAATAATAATTAAATTAATAGTATTACATGTAAAATTATCAATATATACACCTCATAAGATACGTTAGTTTTGTATCAAAACCCATGTCTCAACGAAGGCTAATTGAGACAAAAATCCCCTTCCACTTTGATAACATTTGAACTATAAGACCATGAGAGATAGAAAATAAAATTTATATGTAAATCCTAATAATATGAAGGTGAGGAGTCATAACATATATTCTTGTATAGTATATACACCACATAAAATATATAGGTGGTGAATATGTCATGTGTCTCATAAATATAAATAGTGAGAGGATAATCCTTTATCTTAAGTCTCGACTATTTTCGTACACATTAAAACAACCTGTATAAAAAAATATTATGTTGTTATATATTTATTAGATAACCATAAACAAAAAACACACACGCACAAAAACATATATATATAATACCATATATTATTCACCTATGACTTTTTATTACCCATTATTTAACAATTCTATGTTAAAATCTTGTTTGGGGCAATAAATACTTTTTTTGTATATGTTCTGATTTGTCAATATTATCGTCCAATTACCTTGGTCATAGATTTGTAATCTATATAATTTTATTGAAGACATATATATCATATATATTTAGAATATATGTATTAATAGTAGTCCATAAAATCATTAGACAGAAAATGAAATAAACTATTCATAGAAATGGTAGCCCGTACGTACACATGAACATTATTTCCATTAACAAGATGGATAGAAATAAATAAAGAAAAATAATATTATCATTACATAATATTTTTTATTTCATTAATATGAATTTTTTTTAAAAAAAATCCTCATTATGTTTTTCTATGTAATGAGTGAATGAATCCCTTCACTTCGTGAGGTGGTAGTTCACTTTACACATAAGAAACATTATCATATCCCCAAAAAATGGAAATTAAGTTACAACTTGTGATATAATGATTATATCAGAATAATAATATAATAAATAACATATATAAATAATAAATATATCATTCTTTCTAGCCTTGTTAGGTGGTAGTGGAAAAACAATTGACATCAGTTCACGAGGTGGTAGTCTGCCACAAGCACGAATGATGATTTCATAACCCATTTGATTGAATGGGAGATGGTTATAGGATATTAAAATAACATAAAACCATAAATGTATATTTAAGATACTTATTTCATTGTATAATCTATTTTTAAGAATAATTTATGGATCTGTTGGAAGAAATAAAATAAACTAATGTTTAAACATTTATCTCTTCTTCGAAGAACGTATTTTTATTTTCACCAAAAGGAATCTATGGTTGGATTTATGAACAAAATAGTTCATCTAGGATTATATTTGGGATGTCGGGAAGTAGTTTTTTAGGTATTTTTCAATCTAAATTCTTATTCGGTGTGAATAGATGAGGAGAGTGGGAGGCCTTGCATAAGTGATGTTGGTGACACACTTGTAATTTTTGAAATGAAGAAGTTATACCCAAAATTCTTCACATGGAAATAGTCTAAAAAATTTGTAGAATTAAAACCATATACATAATAAGTTCCTTATATGTCCATAAAATATATTTTTTTTCATGTTTATAGGTCATTTAAACCCTGATATTTTTATTTTAAACCCTAAGAAATCGATTTTTACCTTAACCCTGATAAATAATATTTATAGTTTTTAAAATTAATTTTTGTTAATAACAAAATTGAACAAATCATATAATATAAAATATGACTATAATATATATTTAACTCATTTTTAAAAATTAATTTCATAGAATCTGAAAATTTCAATTTAAAATTTATCCCACTAAAATGATGATGAAATGAGTTTCCAAAAGACATTTTTTTGATGTTTAAAACGTTTTTAAATTGAAATTATTTATAAAAATCATTAAAATGTCCTTAATTGGATTAATAAATATCTAATTTTTCTAATTTTTCATTACAAACAGAAAAAATAATTAATAGCATTATATATTTTTTTAATTAAAAGGAATTTTATTAATTAAAACTATAATTTTTCAATATTTATTGAAAAAATATGATTTTTTAAAAAAATTCCTAATATTCACCCAAAAATAATTTTGAAATGATAATTTTAAAAATTATATTTTTTTGTTCAAATTAAATTTCTCAAAGTGTGAAAAATAATAATTTTATTATTTCCACAAATAGAAATAAATAAAATTTTATTGAGAAACATATAAAGACTTTTCTAAAATTTAAATAATTTTATGTTAATATGTTTTATTTTTATCAAAAAATTGTAATAAATATTCAAAATTTAGTTACTAATATACATATATCTATTTTTAATGTCTTGGTTGTAAAGGTTATGTTTAAATAAAAATAAAAATAATACTTTAGGATTTTTTAAAATTTGATGTCTTGTAAGATGAAAGTAAAACTCAATGTTGTGTTTGATGCATGCCATTAAATAAACTCATTGTTTTGTGTAACAAAATATATTAAAGAATTTATATTTATTTCAAATATTATTTCATAAAAAACACGTTTTTTTACTTATTATGATAATATTATATAAATAATTATTTTCGTTTTTTTTCTAGTAATTATAAAACCATATATAACTCATTTATTGAAAAAACAAAATATTTTGGTTAAAAATAACCAAAAGACACTCCTTGATGGTTTCAACTTCTTGGAAAAATACTAAATTACTCATGAAAGGAAATTTAAACATAATAAATTTTTATAAATCATCACTTATAGAATATTTATTTACTTTGGAAATATTAATTTGGAATAAAAAAAATTACTGTCACGTCTCTTATGAAACTAATATAAACAAATTAAATTCTAAACACCCACTATGCGAAAATATGATTAAAATAACAGAAAATGCATATTTATAAAATTATATTTAATGTGAGGGTATAAAAGGTTGTATATATAGATAATTATTTTCGTTTTTTAATTAATAATCTTAATTTAATTATTCAATATGATTGGTGAATCTTAAAAACGAATTTGGACTAAGGTTACAGTTTTCATCTCCAATTTTTCCCTTTATAAATTTTTTTATTATGTTTCTATTTTTATTTTAATTCTAATATATGAAACATAATAGAAATTTTTTATCACAAAATAATACCTATTCGTGATATTTGATGTCCAATTTCAATCCCTCTTTCTTTTAAGGATTTTTATTTGAATTTAACTCAAACTATAATGTTTCAATTTAGAACCGTGTTTTATAATTGAGACCTATCAAATATAATAAACTATATTAAATTCATTTATATGTTTTCATTAAAATATCAAAATCATTTTATTTTTTTATTTTCATCCATTGTGATATTTTTCTACACTTTAGATTTTTTTAAACTATTAGTTTTATAATCTTATAATGGGCTGTGGATTCCTGTAAATTAATTTTAAAAAATAAAATAATTTTTTAATAACCTCCAACATATTTGGGACATCCTTTTATATATTAAAATAATTAAAAACTTCATTTTCTACTATCATGTTATTATTATCAAATGTTTTAATGAAAACCCAATTAATGATATCCATATGGGTTGTTTTTATAAAAATAATTCTCATTTGATTTTTTTAGTGAATGTATCTTTCTAACAACTTAAATTTTTTATAGGAAGATTCCTATCTGTGTTTTCATTTATTCTAAAAGAGACGTTTTTTCTATTAGTTTGGTAAATAATTACAGGTAAATTTCTCTCAAAGATAATGAGTTTTTATAATTTTAAAATCTATATTATTTATATTACTCATAATAAATGTTTTTTATAAAATTATACATCACATAATATTTATTATGATAGTTGTAGTATAGTAGCTAAATGATACCATACACATTAATTCTCTATATATATTATTTATTGATTTCCTATATGAAAGGAATGATCCCTTACTATCTTTGTATAGGCTAATCATATATGGTCTATAATCATAATCTTTAATCCAATTTCAATCCTCTATGAATACCATATTATGGATTCCTCTGATTAAATTGTATTCAGTATATTTCCATACATAAATTGACATGGAAAAATTATTATCTTTGATAGATTCACTATATCTATGTGTTGTATATTCCATATGATTTATTATCATAAATGAATGTTATTTACATAAACATTTACCTAATGTTAGTGGATACCAAATTATTTTGAATGGTATTATCATATTATTTTTATATTTTGAATTATAATAGTTTTTGAAAGAGATATGAAACCAATTTTCTTTCAACAGGTTATTCAGGATGTATTTAATGAAACCCATATTTAAGATCATTATGATATTATAAAAGTAGGTTTCTTATATCACTAACTTAATTCATTGGATTTCTTTTCATATAAAATGAGATGATGAAATGTTGTGTAAATGAGATATAGGATTCTTATTCCATAATATTTATATGTGAATGAGATGAATGAAGGTTTTTTCACAAGTTTTGTGTTAACATGAAGTGGTAATTTTGGTTTACGACATTTTATATACAAATTTATATTCTGTATTATAAATATGTTTTATTTTTTTTCTTTTTCTCATGATTTTTTATGATATTATGGATCATATGTATTGATTCACTCTTTTTATTCAGGTATTATTATATATCAAGATTTATTCCATGATTTATGGCCTTAGATTTTTTGGGATTATTTTATTATGTATTATGTTTATACACATATATTCATCTTATGATCACTTATAATATTTTATTTTTATTGTTTATGCTTACTGATCATCTGTTTTAATCCATTATTTTGTTACATTTCCATTGGATATGAAGAAAAGTAGTACGCAAGTTCTGTTTGAATGTTTATCTTATGATAATAATTATATAGAAATGAAAGTACCTTTAATGTATTATGAAATTGTTTATATAGAGGAAAACTTTTCCATTATTATAAAAAGATGAATTTTTTTAGTAAATTTTTTATATTAGTTATCCAAATTTCATAACCTAAAAGGTGTTTGGAATATAGTTTAATGAAATAATTACTATATACTATATAATTACAAGGTGATTAGTTTTGGGAAATAATAGTTGGTATCATAATGGGTTTTATTGAATTTTAGAGTTTAGTATATTAGTTTAGGAAAATTTAAGTGTTTCTAAGTTATGGTTTATCATAATGCCAATGAAAAAAATAAACATTATGGTAATTTGAGGTAATATTTAATATTTTATTTATTATGATAATAACAATTTATTAAAAACCCCTAGGGATAAGTCTATGAGAAATTTTTAATTATAAGATAACATATTTATATTTTGAAAATGTAGTTATTGTGTTATTTTCCTACAAAATACATCACCATTTGGGTACTGAAATGTGGATTTAGAATTTGAAATAAATTTAATTGGTTAATAATCCCAAATAATGTTTGTTCATTATATTCACAAACATTAAATGGTTCATGAATAAGAGTCAAAAAATGCACACCTAGATACAGACTCTTGAGGGATATAATTTGGTTGATTATATTTCAGTTATGAGATATGAAGGATTCATATCTTAATTTATTTATGTAATAAATGAAAAATTTTTTAAAGAACAAATCATCATGAATCCTATATACATCCTAGAGAGTTATGGGTTTAACCAAGAATTAATTAGTTGAAATTAATGTATCATATCTTAAATTTTTTTCCCTTATATAATGAATCTTAGGTCTGTGATTTCCCTTTCATATACTAATATTCTTTTAGATATTAACCTAACATATTTTGTTTTAGTAATTTCTTGAAACATGACCATGGAAATGAAGCTAAAAAGGTATATATTAGAAAACCTACTATGTGTTATAATATAGTATTGGAGAATACTTTACTGATAGAGAATATTAGTATATACATGATATAATGGAGAAGATGAGTTTCCCTATCCTCCATGAGTTGTGAGTTTAACATCATAATATAAATTAGTTTTTAAAACCCTTATATATTTTTTTAATGATTTTTATTTAGCAATGATATTCTAATATATTCTAAAAGTTATAAGGATTATGTGAAACATCTCGGTAATATTTTTAGTAGTATTACTTTTATGGAATGGAAACTTATATTAAATGAAATCGATAACATTGAAAATTTATTTTATCAAAATTTTATATTTTTAGGGATAACTATTAAGTAACAAAAGATTTAGTTATCGAAAACTCTTATTTTTAATATATTAATGAGGTTGATGTAACATGTAGTTTATTGACTTTGAAAATTAATGTTAGATTGCATTGTTAACCTTGGGAATTATAATTGATTCACGAAATATTTGGTGATGTTTATCTCATTTTTGGGAATTATACTAACTAATGTGCCTTTTTATGAACTACATTTTTAATATAATAGTTAATTTTGGAGGAATATATGATTTCTATATAATTTAATGCCTTAGAGATACAAATTATTTTAGGAAATGAGTAATATAAAGAATATATAATTAGGGTATAAATAATAAATATTGTTTGAGGGAAGATATTTATTTTTATTTAGATAAATTTAGTAAGGTAAATTCCACAATGGAATTTATATCTAGAGTATTTTATATGTTAATAATACCCTCTGATACTTTCACCAATGGGTAATAATTAAAATTGTGAGGAAAAAATTTATCTGTGGGTTAGAATGTAATAACCTGATATTTTAGATCCTTAAAATTAGTACTATAGTCAATATATTCTGTTATTTTATTACAATTATTGTACGATAATTTACAACCCCATTTTCTAGTAAGAAAAACATAAATATGATTCATGCATTGTGCGGACTACCTCTTTCAAGACACAATGTGTTTCACATCCACTCACCACTATTAACGGATCACAATAATATGAATGTTAGTATATAATTATGAAAATTATGATATATTATATTTTATTAAATGATAAATCACTATACGCCTATTATGTGTTCTATGAAAGATGAAATCATAATCAATATATACTTGTGGACTATGACCTCGTTGGAATGGTTGATTTTCATTATTCATTTAATCATTTCCTTATATGTATTGTCATGAGAATTGTTTTAAAATGATAAATATTATTTTTTTGATATTAATAAAAAAAATTAACATTAATTGGATAATCCTCATAATGTAATGAATGGTAAGAAACCATTATAAAATTAACTATTTTTAAAGAAGCTATCTATGATGAAAACAAGTCATTCATACAATGAAATTGTTTCATATCCATAAATTGTTCTATTAAATATTTTTAATTAGAATATAATCAAAATAATATACACTAAATTATATCATTATGCTATTTTTATAATGATATTATAACTCAATCACCTCATAATCATCCATTAATCAAGGAATGGTCATGTTTGGGTCAGTTTGGCCACTAAATTGAACAATGCTGTGATATTATATCACTGAGGATTCCAATTAAATTATTACTGGTATAATATTTTATAAATATATATAATTAATTTTTTTTATTTAGATGATATGTCAATATCTAACACATTAAATATGAAAACACCCTTAAAAGGAAAAAAATCACTTAAAAATAATCATAGTCTCTTTGATCTACTAGAATAAAATCTAATGTATTCGGGAAAAAAATTTAAACATAATGAATTATTATAAATTTTCAATTACTGTAAAATTAATTTTTTTTAAATACTATAATTTTTTTATGCAAAAATATAAAAACCAATATTAATAATTTTTTATAAACTATTTAAATTATAAACTGCTAATGTTGGAAAATAGGTAAGAACAATGAATAAAAAATATGTATAAAATTATGATTAATGGAATGTAAAAATGGTTATATTTATAAATAATGTTCTTTGGTAATTATGTAATAAACTAAATTTTAATATTCAGTATGTTTGTTATAAGTGAAGAATGATTCATGACCAAGGTAAGTGGTTTTCCTATCAAATTCCACTCTTTGGTACATGTATTATATTATAGATATAATTTTCTATTATGTGGGATATATAATTCCTAATAGATATTTTTTATCATGAAATATCTTATATTCAAGATATTTTAATTTAAATTTAATTCTCTCTCTCCTTGTAGGGTTTTAATTTTAATATCACTCAATCCATAAGTCATCAATTTAAAATGTTATTCGAAATTTGTGACTACACAAATATGATAACATATATTGGGAAATTATTTCGAATTTCATTCAAATGATACAATTATTTTATAATCATTTGGTTATCCTTGGGGGTATTTTCCTTATATTTAAAATTTTTCAACTAGAAGTTTTATAATCATATAAGGAATTTTTGTTTTCCGTCTAAGTGATTTAAAAAGGATATTATATTTTCACGAACTGAATCTTGTCACCACTAATACTAGCACAAAACCCAGAACATGGCAAGTCGTGAAGGGAGTTTCCTATCCCCATGGGCTGGAACAAGTGCCCAGGTATCATTAATTTAGGGTTGGTAACTATTTACCAGAATATGACAGCATAAACCATTAAAAACAATCCATAATATAAATCAGAAATTTTCAATCCAAAAAAGTTTTTAGAAAAACCTGTACTGAATACATCTATTTAAAGACAATTCAAGTGGTATAAATAAAAATAATGACAGCATCATGATATCCCCAATGACTCCACAGGACAAGGGTTCATCACCCACAAGTCGTCTCCACAACTCCGCACTAAGGATGGGAACTAACATCCCGAACCGCCACCACCCAAAGCCTTTCCATTACCCGAGTCAATAATAACCTATTCTACATACCCCCAAGGTGTTCAATTATGGTTTGAGACAATTCCCAAAAATATACCACCCAATTATTCAAAATTTCATGCAATACAAGGTTAAAAAGCAAGAAGTTTTTATATGCAAAGAATAACAGTTATATATTCCATGAAAAATTACATTCAATTGAAAACTGTTTTCAAAATAAAACATTAATATTGTTAAAACATGTAAATAATACATGTTTTATAATGTAATTAACTTCCAAACACGCCCCTAATACATGTGAAGATACAAAAAAATCCAATGTTCACAAAATTGGGAACACCGATAGGCACTAGATTTTCTCGGGCCCTATGTACGTTGTACCTCCGTGTAAAGTAACCATAGGAAAATTCATTATCATGTATGAGCCACAAGTATGGAACATAAACATAACTTAGAGGTCCCAAATAATCATCCATATAGTTTAGTTAGAGTTTTCATTATCCATGTACAATGTGAAATAGGGACAAACCCTATCTAGTTCACTAGTCGTACTAGTACAAATCCGCCCACCTAGGTACCCAGGCTTCCCCCTTTATGCTCAAACAATTTAAAAAAGATACATATTTCACATTTCATATAAAACATCACTAATGGTAACATAATAATATTACAGTATATTTACACAATTTATACAACTTAAATCACACAACAAAACATTTATATATTTTTTTACAAGCAACTTCACAAAAACAAACAGTGATATGGAAACAAAAATCCCCTTTAAAACCCCACATTGAACACTGGGCACATAATAAATTTTTTAAAATAATAATTCTCAATGCCCAAAATATTTATATAAACACATGACATGAACTATAAGATAAACCCAATAGGCATCACATTTAATAGCCTTGAAAAACACCAAATTTGACACCAAATTGTTACTCAAAAAACCATTTACATAACAAATGCCAGCCAACAACAACGTTTGCAGCAATAAAAGGATAATAACATTGAAAAAATTATTTTCATCCCTAATATAGTTCAATATAATCAACTAACTAATTATAGGGAAGCCCTTAATGAACCAGTAAAAGATTAATATGAAAATCCCCCAATTTCACCTAAAATTGGAACTTAAAATTCATTTGCATTATAATTACCACTAAAACCAATTTTTTAAGAAACATTAAAACTAAATAGATATGAAAATACTATAAATACAGCAGCTAGGTCACAAACATTTCATTCCAAAAGAAATCCGCTACCAAATCAAAGAAAACCATTGAATCACAGTGCGAAAATCAAGACGCACCACCGCCGCACCAAGATGAGATTAGATCCAAACTAAAACCACAACAATTGAGAATGAAACAAAAGGTGAAACCCTAGGTTCAAAACCCTACACACAATTAATTTGGTACTTCAAGGAAATTGAATGAAACTTTATTGAAAGTGTAGCAACTAAGGAAGTCATACACTTACATGAGATTCTTTGAAGTTCATCCATGAAAACCCCCTTCGAAATGGGGTTACAAAGAGGTTTTGAGCGACTTTTAGGTATAAAATTGAAGTTAGGTTCAAAGAGTATGGGGAAGGGTTGAATTAGGAATTCGAATCATGGAATCAAAGTATGAATTGAAAGAGTTAGAAATGAAAGAAGTTACCTCTTCAAATCTGGAAGATTTGAGAAACACTATGAAGTTCTGTACTAATTCATGATGAATTCGAGCTTTAAAGAGGGGGGAAAGAGGATGGGTGGGATTTTGGGTTTAGAGGCCTTTGATGACACTTGGAATCACCTAAAATTCATTAAAATAAAATATTTTATTAATTAAACATATTTTTTTAAACTGGAAATGGGCTTTTAGGTGGGCCCAATTCCTTAAATAAAAACCCAAATCCACCATTATTATGAATTCATTAAGGGTCCAAGTTGAAATGGTGGTGTTAATAGGTTAGGGTATTCCATTTAGGAATTGGAATGACTGTAAAATATTAAAAATTGAAATAGTTTTAAAAGGAAAAAATTGGGTTTCTAAATCTAGAAATGGGATCACAGTTTGGCCAAAATAATGTAAACTCACCCTTTCTTCAAAAAACATGGGAAAACCCCAAAACAAAGAATGAATTAAAATTAAATGAAAAATACCTATAAAATATGTTATTTATGTTACATTTATTTTCACCGTGAAAGAAGTCTCACCCCAGAAAATCAACTAGATGCTTGATTGAAAAACAAGAATGTGTACTCTTATTTGATCCATGACTTCCGCTCCAATGTCTCATCTGTATCATTTCCATGTTGCCAAAGAATGCAGAATAATGGAATGGAATTACCACAAAGTCCCTTATCTTGAGAGTCCACTACATACACCATCCACTCAATAACAGACATGTCAGGATCTATCTTTAGTTCTTCCCAACTCTGCACAAGGGACGGATTCGGGTCGTATTTCTTCAACTGGGCGACGTGGAAGAAATTATGGATGGATTTCAATAGAGAAGGTAAATCCAAACTGTATTCCATATTTCCAATACGCTCGGTGATATCAAGGGTACCAATATACTGTGTTTCCATCTTCCCATGCTTCTCTAGTCGACGCTGTCCAAGATGAGGGGCCACTTTCAAAAAAACACCCCATCACCCATAGAAAACTGTAGGTCTCGATGAATCTAGTCAACATATAATTTATGGAGACTCTAATCTGTCAATAAATGTTCCCTGAAAAACTGCACCTTCTCAGACGTCTCTTGCAATAAACATAGCCCCACTAGTGAGGTCTCACCTACCTCATCACAATACAATGGGAACCAACAAATCCAACCATTGAGCGCCTAAAAGTAACCATTCTAATTTAGGATTTGTAACTATTATTATAAGAAAACTCAACCAACCCCAAATGGCTATACTAGGAACCTTGAAATTCCATTACACATGAACGGAGCCTGTCCACCGAAATCTGATATGCCCGCTATGTCTAATAATCCATGTAAGGATGGTATACTGTGCTCATCTAAATAGAAGACCACATGGCCTTCTGATGGCCATCCTAGAACCGAGAAGTGGAATGGTGGTCTCTATCTGAGACAAATAATAATGAAACACCATGGAGTCTCAAAACCTCTTGAAGATACCAATGACCCAAGTCATCCACTTTAGTTGTATCTTTGATTGGAATGGAGTGAGTTTATTTGGTCAGATGATAAATATCCACCCAAATTGAATTCTTACCCCGAGGTGTATGAGGTAAGCCAATAATAAAGTCCATAGAGACCACGGCCCACTTCCAGGTAGGAATGGGTAATGACTAGAGAAAACCAGAGGGACTTTAATGCTCTTCTTTCACCAAATTTCATGTGTATCATCTCGACACAATGTCCACAATGTCTCGTCTCATACTAGGCTGCCAGAACTACCAACGGACATCATAATACATCTTGGTGGAACCAATATGAACAACACACTAAGACCGGTGGTTGTCCTCCATCACCACCTTCTGTAGAGATAACAGTAGTACTGAACGGCCCTTAAAGCACAAGATGCACTCGG
Organism: Viscum album; assembly: GCA_963277665.1. Lineage (NCBI taxonomy): Eukaryota > Viridiplantae > Streptophyta > Magnoliopsida > Santalales > Viscaceae > Viscum > Viscum album. The sequence goes on along the minus strand of OY728131.1, from coordinate 1,432,810,827 downwards.
AAGATGACAACCAATTAGAGGCTATCTCACCACCATGAAGAAACTTCTTCGAACGCTAAAAAAACTCATCACTAGGCTCTTACTATTGAATCAACTCCTATAATGAAAGAGTAAACTAGATGCTAGCCATGGACTCCCCTCAATTGGGTTCCCTGGTATCCACATGATTCTTACAAAAGAGCCCCATCAAAGACCACTCATCACTAGACTTCCTCAAGGCCAACACTAGAACTCTTCTTCTCAATGCGTCAACCACCACATTACCCTTTCCATGGGTATAGAAAATATCAAATTTGAACCCCTGCAAGTACTCGATCCTACGATGCTGCCTCAAGTTGAGGTTCTTCTGCGAGAAGATATAGGACAAGCTGTTGTGATCTGAGTAGACCACAAAATTCTCCCAAAAGAGATTGTAACTCCAAGTCATCAAAGCATGCATCACTGCTTCCAACTCCATGCCATGGGTTAGGTAGTTATTTTCATGTGGTAAGAGTTGGCGACAACCATATGCCACCATGTGATCATCCTGCATACGCACACACCCAAGACCTATACTTGAAGCATCACAATAGACCACATATCGCTTTCTAGCCTCGGGAAAAATCAGCATATGGGTGGTAGTCAGCCGCCTCTTCATCTCCTAGAATGATGCTTATAATCATGGGCCCCATACTAATTTCACCCCTTTCTGGGTGAGTGTGGTCATCAGTGAAGCAAGATGAGATAAATCTCGAATGAATCTCCTGTAATAACCAGCCAGGCCAAGGAAACGTCCAATCTCAGACACATTCTTTAGATTATCCCCTAAAATAACAACACTAGTCATCTCTAGGTCCACTGAAACCCCCTTCATATAGATCCCATGCCCCAAAAATGTCACTTCCCTCATCCATAAAATTCACTTTGACATCTTATAAAAGAAGCAGTGATCCCGCAAAGTGCCAAATACGATCCTCATGTGATGTTTGTGTTCCTCCTCGGAGAAAGATTATACAATAATATCATCCACGAACACCACAATGAATGAATCAAGATACTGATGGAACACCATATTTTTTAGATCCATAAATACCACTGTGGAATTGGTCAATCCGAAGGGCATGACCAAAAACTCCATGTGGCCATTACTGCTTCGAAAGGCTATCTTTGGGATATCTGACTTCTTCCCCCGGAGATGATGATACCCTAAATGCATTTCTATAATTGAGAACCACTTTTACCCCCTTCAACTAATCGAAAAAATCATCTATTCTGGGAAAAGTTTATTTGTTATTAATTGTTACCTTATTCAGAATTTGGTAGTCAATTCACAACCGGAGAGATCAATCCGACTTTTTTATTAACAACACAAGAGCAGCCCAATGAGAGATGCTTAGGAAAATGAATCCTTTGGATTCTAAGTCAACCAACTATACCATTAATTACCTCAGATCGGTGGGGGGCATATGATATGAGGGAACATATATCGATGTCTTCCTAGAGCTAGATCAATCAAAAACAATATATCCCACTCTGATGGTATCGTAAAAAATCATCCAAGAATACCACCGGGAACTCATTCACTACATGAGGTAGTGCACCTTAAATGGAAATACAATCATCCTCTAGAATGAGTGAAGACAAATGGATGATAACACTGCCCAAATATGGGAGTGGAGGCCTTGTGCGACCCAACGGAGGATCCCATTCTCCAAAAAAACACAACAACTTTCATTCAGTGTTGTGAAGCTCATTCACCGTATGTTGCCATCAATGTGTTCTTGGAAGTATACTAGCCAATATATTCTATATGATGTCAAAAATATATATGTTTAAGACCATGAGGTTCTGCTCCATCTTGACCCCTGACATGAAAAAAGCATAAGACGGGCACCATAGACCCTCCGCATTCTTCTTTCCTAGCGGCGTAATGAACTTCATCAAAAAAGACAACAACTCGATTGGAAAGTTCAGCGTGTCCACAAAATGGGCCAAAATGAATGAAACAGAGGCACTGGTATAAAAAAGAATAGCAGCAAAAGAAGATGCGACTAGAACGGTACCTTGCACTATCAATGATCCCACCTATAATCCTACTGGAGCCTGATACACCGCATTGAGATGTGCGGTCTCTTCCTGAGGACAATCTCTAGTCTGTGGCTATGCCCTGAACTTGTTCTTCCCAGAAGATTACCCAACAATTCCACCACGACCACCAAATCGAGATCCTCCAATCCCTGATTTCTCAAATAGTACTGGCACTCCTCTAGGATCCTTTGACCTTGCCCGGCTCAAAAGTTGACATGCCACCCTACCGAAGCACTGAAAATGACCCAAACCACTACATTGGTAATAGGGATTCAGAGGAAGTGGGAATGTTGGTTGAATTTGCCCGAGTTTCCCACAATGGTGGCACACAACTGATCTCTCATCAAAAGCCCCAGATGAAAACTACCTGGAGGAGTGGCCTGAACTACCACCTCGCTTCTTCACCCGATCCTCCTATTTCATCTTATTCTCTGTGGAGTATCCACTTACCACTACTAATATTGTCCCATAAAAACTATCCCTGATTTTATGGTCGATTTCCACAATACCTGCCCAGTAAACGACCACAGCATAGGTCTTATGCTTGAATAGGAAGAACTAGGAGTATATCATTGGTCGTAAGCCTTTGTTAAACCTCCAGGACTTTAATTGTTCATTCAAGACATTTTAGGGGAATAACAAACCAACTCAGTGAAATAGTTGGCGTAATCCATCATATAATTATTCCCCTAAACAAGGTCCAAGAAATCATGGGACCTGGAAATTGCTTAGACCTCAAGGTAGTGTTGTTCATTGAAGAGGCCTTGAAAAGTTCCCAATGCATCTCCTCATTTTCCGTAGTCTGAAGCACTGACTCAAACCACATAAGGTTGGGACCCTCATAAAGAATGAAGGATCACATCACCATAATCTCCTCAGGTGTTTCCATGAACTCAAACATATGCTCGATCTTCTCGAGCCATTCCTCTTCATCCTGGGGTTCTGAGCTGCCTTGGAAGGTAGGAGGAATGTTCTTTCAGCACTCTTAAGATTTATCTTTTTAAGGACCCATCTCTTAAGCCCTAGAAGTAATATGAGATGGATTCGTTCCATTCCCAAAGTTTGGACATCTCATACCACAACCACAACTAGCCTCTAATCAATCATTGTGGGAGGTCTCTCTTCTGCTTCCTCCCAGGGGTGTGTGGGAGATTTCCAGGGAGGCATGTTGCTACAAAATTCAACAGACACAAAACAGTAATCAATACCAAATTTTGGAAAATATTAATTAAATACATCAAATATATATATTAAAAACACATTCCAATAATAAAATAAACAAGTACTTCACCTCCGCCCGATGTCCACATGTGGTCTACAGCCCACACGTCTCACTTGAAAGTGAAGTAAATAAGACATTTCCAATATCCTTTGGTGGCTCAAGGTCTTACACAAGAGGTATGGTCCAGGCACACTACTCATGAACGAAACCCCAAGCCCCAAATTTCCTAGCTCTTGTCTATCCCAACTTGTCCCAAAATAGTAATATAACCCCAAAACTGTAACATCAATTGATACCATTTTGTCATGAACCAAATCTTGTGGCCACCAATACTGTCACCAAACCTAGAATGTGGTAAGGCACTTAGGGCATTACCTATCCCCATGGGTAGGAAAAAGTACTCTGGTATCATTTATTTATGTTTGGGAACAATTTACCCAAGAATGAAATCATAAAACATTAAAAAAATCCATATTATCAATCATAAATTTTCAATCCAAACAAGTCTTAAGAAAAAAATGGAACTGAATACATCATATTAAAGAAAATACAATTGGTTCAATAAAAATAATTACAGCTACAGTACATCCCCAATGATTCCACTTGACAAGGGGTCATCACCCACAAGTCGTCTCCACAACTCTGCACCAAGGATGGGAACTAACATACCGAACCACCACCACCCAAAGCCTTTACTTTACCCGAGTCAAAAATATCCATGTATAAATACACCCAATAGCTATAAGAAGTTTTTGATCCTAATACCAATAGGATACCACCCAATGATTCCAAATTTCATGCAATACAATGTGAAAAAGCAAGATTTTTAATATAAAAAAAGTAGTGATAAATTCCTAGAAACATAACTTTCAGTTGAAAAAAGGTTTAGAAACAAAACATTATGAATGTTAAAAAATTTAAATAATACATGTTAGATACTATAATTCACATACATACACACCATAAGAATAGGGAAAATTCTTCAAATCCAATTAGTGACAAAATCGGGAACACCCCTAGGCACTAGATTGTCTCGGGCACTATGTACCTCGTACCTCGATGTAATGTAACCACAGGAAAATCTATTCTCAAGAACATTCCACTATTAGGGAATATACACATATCCCAATGGTCCCTAATAATCATCCATATAGTTTAGTTAGAGTTTTAATTTTCCAAATGCTATGTAAAACAGAGACAAACCCATCCGGTTTACTAGCTATACTAGTAAAAATCTACCCACCTAGGTACCTGGGCTCCCACCTTTGTGCTCCAAATATTTCTGAAAGATACCTATATCCAATTTTATATATAGAATTACTATTTTTCACATAAAAATAGTACATTATCTCTACACACATTATACACTTAAATCAAACAACAAAACATTTTTATTTTTTTACAAACAACTTCACTAAAACTAACAATGCATTGCACACAAAAATTTCCATTAAAAACCCACTTTGAACACCGTGTGAATAATAATAGTGTCCAAATTTGAATTTTAAACACCCAAAACATTTATATAATCAAATGTCATGAGTTAAAAACAACCCCAATAAGCATCAGATAGAATATCCAAGTAAAACACCCAATTTGACACCTAATTGGTACCCAAACAATCATTTACTTGACAAACGTCACCCAAAACCAATTTCGATGAAACAACCAAAGGATAAGTTCATTGAAAATATTATTTTCAGCCCTAATACAGTTAAATAAAATCAACTAAATAATTATAGGGTAACCCTTGAGGAACCACTAAAGGATTTATATGAAAAACCCCCCAATTTCACCAAAAATTGGCACTTAAAATTCATATTCATTATAATTATCACTAAAACCAATTTTTTTGGAAATATTAAAATTAAATATACATGAAAATAAAATAAATACAACATATAGGTCACATATATTTCATAACAAAAGGAATCAACTACCAAATCAAAGGAAACCCTAGGATCACCGTGTGAAAATCATGTCACACCACTGCCACACCAAGAGGGACATGGATCGAAATTAAACCACAAGAATTGACCATGAAAACTAAATTTTAAACCCTTGGTTCAAAAACCTACCCCATGGTCATTTGGTACTTCATGTAAATTTAATGAAAATTCATGTAAAGGGGAGAAACTATAGATTACAGACACATACTTGAGATTCTTTAAAGTTCCTCCACAAAATCCACTTTCAAAATGGCGTTCTAAAGAGGTTTTGATAGACTTTGAGGGATAAAGTGGATGTTAGGTTATAATAGGATGGGTAATGGTTGAATTAGGAATTATAATTGAATAAAACGAGTAAGAATTTAGAGAGTTAAGAAAGAAAGATGTTACCTCTTCAAATAAGGATGATTTGAGAATCCCTAAGAAGTTCTGCACTAATTCATGATGAATACGAGCTCCAAAAAATGGTAAAGTGGATGGGAATGAAGATGGGTTCAGTGGGCTTGGGTGAAAATTTGAATCACCTAAAAATCCTTAATACTTAATTATTTATTAATTAAAAAAATTAATAAAAAAAATTGGAAATTGGATTTCGGTATGTCCCAATTCCTTAAATAAATACTCAAATCCACAATTATTATGGAATCCAGAGTGTATAAATTAAAATTGAAGTGTTAATAGGTTAGGGTATGATATTTAGGATTTCTAATGGGTGAAAGATATCAAAAAATAAAATATTAATCAAAGAAAAAAATTGGTTTTTAAATTTGGAAATGGGCTCACTGTTTGGCCGAAATCATGTAAACTAACCATTTCCTCCAAAAAAAGAAAGGGAAACCCCCAAAACAAAGAATGAATGAAAATTAAATGAAAAATAACTTTAATATATATCATATATGTGACAATTATTATTATAACAGAAAAATGTTTTGGGGCATACCTGCCTTATTTTAATGAATTATAATGTTCATTTTCAACTACATTTGTCCTCTTTACGAATGTTTAAATGGAAAATAACTTAATGTATTTTTTGTGGGTCATTTAAAAAAACACATTTAAAATTTTTTTGTGAATATTTATTACTTTTATAGTAATCATTTTTTAAAACTTCCACTCTACATTTTCATGATTTTAAACGACAATATATTTCTCAAAGATTAATGAATTATTTAATTTAAAAGGATTTTTAAGATATTGAGTTTTTTTGTTATTTCTAAAGTGAATTTTTTTCAAGAACAATTAAAATAGTTAAATGATATTCAATATCCCTTGATATATCTTATACATGATTTAGGATATTCACTAAATGATAATATCCAAATTATTTTTATGGATGTCTTAACTATTGATCTCTTGTATCGAATGAATGATCCATCACTGCCTTTGTATTTTCTATTTATTTTATCTACAATAAACATCTTTCATTGAAAATATTTAATCTATGAATTCCATATTCAATATTCATTTTACTTGAATGGTGTTAACCAATATAACATACATAAATTAATTCAGTAAAATTATTTTATTGACCATATCACATTAATCTATGTGGTGTAAACATCATTTTCATTATTATCATGATTGAATGACATTTACCTTGAAGGATACATAATTTCATTATATACACATTTATTTTCCATTGTTCTATCATGTTATGATTTTTGGTGTAATTGTTATTGTTTTTCAATGGTATATAAAACCCATTTTTTTTCAAGGTGTTCACCATGAATTGTTTATTGAAACCCATTTTTTCATGGGTTCTTTATTATATAATGAATAATTATTTTCAATTCTCCTTCATAAATATGTATAATTATTGGTGGGATACTATATAAACATTTAATGCATTGGTTAAGGTTTTATATAACCAGATTTGAAGAAATTTTGTTTGAATGAGATATATAAATATTTTCTCACATGTTTGTTATGTGAATGATATAATGGAAGACATGTTCACAATTTTTACATGTGAATAAGATGTGGTAATTATTATTCACAAGTATTTTGTGAATGTGACATGAGATATATTTTTCAAAATATTTCATATTTTAATGATTTTTCTAAATTTTATTCTTATTCTCAAGGATGTGTTATAAACTCGCTGCTTATGTTTATTGACTCCTTACATTGATTCATGACATATTTTATGTTAATATTTATATCATGATTTATACCTAATATTTTTTGGTTAATAATTAAAATGGTTTCTTGATTATACCCATATACTCATCTTATGATAACATATGATCTTTGGTTATTATAGTTTACCTTTATCAAGCATATAATCTTACCCCATTTTTATATTTCTATTTTCTAATATTTGAGGAGAAGTAATACATAAGATGTGTCAATATGGGTTTTTTATGAGAATAATTTGTTAGACATGTTGTATAATAGTTATGGAATATTAATTTTTTTATATAGTTGAATAAATAACCATTATTTGAAAAATAAATTAGTTTGGTTTGTCAATTTTCTATCCCAATTATCAAAAACACTAAAACTTGAAGGTACTGGGAATATATTGTAATGAAATATTTTCTTTATAAAATTTAATTACTGGATTATTAGGTTTAGGCTTCATATTATTCATTTGGAAGAATTACTATTTTTATTTTTCTTCTTTAAAATAGGGAATAATTTATACATGGAAATATTTAAATCTAATTCAACATCACATCAATAAATATATTTATGTCTTCAAGAAATTACATCATATAAATAGTTCAATATATTGATTATTAAAATACATGAATTTCCTTTCATTATTCTTGATGCATCATAAATATTCCTTATGATAATAATTAACGACATTCTCATTTCATACTTACAAATAACCCACATAATAAATGCTATGTTTATTCTCATTAAACACTATGGTTTTATATGTGGAATTATTTCTTCGACATGAGAAAAAAATAAAACATGGATTTACATTATTAATTCCCGATTAGATTATGAAATAAATTTAGGGATTGTGATACATGAATTTCAATTCTATACATTATAACATCATATTTTTTGATAACCCCCATTTGTTCTCATAATAATTCATTAAACTCCAGCGCATCTCTTCATATGAATTAATATATGATTGTAATGTAACATGAATACATTATTTACTATGTGGAGCTCAATGAGCACAAAATAACATTGTATTACTCCTCACTTAAAATCATATAGATCAAATAATTTACACACCCTATGAATATTAATATTTTTATATTTTCCAATTGACCACATTGGATTGACTATACATGATCCCCGATCCATTTTATGATGAAACTTCAAATTGACCACACATGAATGAAAAAAAAATACCAGGATAGATCAAACACTATTTGATACTTATTTTGGTTAGTGGATTTTCCATATAAAAATTCTCAATGTTTTTTAGTGGATAAAAATTACATTACCTGAGATCTAACTAAATAATTAATACATCTTGAGTTCTATTTACCCTTATATATATATCACAAAAATGGTTACCCTTATGTATCGTCTGATCATCTTAGTTGACCATGAAATATGGTGTAATTAACATTATATAGACAAGATTATTCTTAATTTACCCATACATAGGTCAATATTTTTTTTGGTACCCTCACATAGTAATGTTATTTGTAGTCTACCCATACACATCACATACTGTTACATTTATGTGGATTGTGAAAATTATTGAGGACTTCTAAAAAGTGTGTGTTATATCTAGATTCACTATGTTAAATGTATCGATATTAATATTAGGAAGCCAAAATAACTTCTGTATCACCTTTACCTAGGTCATGGTATATTTATATAGGTTACACAATATCAAGATTACCATTACATGGAATGTAATTGAAGATATACATTCATGCACCTACTAATATTATCTACATCAAACCCAAAAATCCTCTAGTCCACTTGTGGAATTATCTATTTCTTAAATAAAGATTGAAACATCATCCAAACGAATGATTTATCTATCTTCGATAGATTATCTTTTCTTAGACAACATATTTTTGAACTGGCAAAAAATATTTATTTACAACAACATCGATTATTTCTGGGATACAAATATTGGAAATACCTCTATTCTAGTTTCCATCAATATTATATATCAATAGTTATAGTTTAATTTATGTAAAATAATTAAGGTACCCTCCACTATAACATATATTAATTATATAATACAAATTATGTAAAAAAATATATACTAGGGATACCCTCAATTCTGGAACCTAGCCTCATCAACCACATTCTTAAAGGGATTTCACGATTCCCATGGGATTGTGACGAGAAGCTAAGTATTAAACAAAAAATAGTGTCAATAATTCTTCTCAAAGTGAAAAGGTTACGTTGAATATATATACATAGTAGAGAAAAAATGGATGAAAACCCGAAAAATATATATCCCACAACTAAGAGAAAACAATGCTGGTGATACAAATAAAACCAGATAAAAAGGTACAAGTCTACAAAAGCACAAAAACACTTTGACCAACAACTCCATAATAATTAAGAAAATGTATCACTATCTTACCACCACCTACCTATACATTGATGGAATAATACTTTCTTCCTTATTACGACACCTTGCATTATCATCCACAAAAAGACATAACCAGATCCACACACCACTGAAGGGATGTGCACGATGTGAGATAATATGCTTAGTAATATCCCACCTAGGTGTTCCATATCATGCATTTAAATAAAAAATCATGTAATAATCATTTCAAAGAAGTCATTCCATGATAATAGATAATGTAATTTCATAATAAAATATTGGTAAAATATTTTCCTTTTTTCAATAGTTCTAGAACAAGTTCTGTAAAAAACATAAAATATCATTTTAAATAACATTTATGAAAAATAAAAGCATGTATATAAAATAATAATATAATAAATCTGAAAAAAAATTTAAGGATAACAATAGTTCCTACTAATAGAATACTCGTACGACAATCAATGACAATTTCCCACCAAGTCCTTTGGAAATATGCCTAAGATGTAGAGGAACACCCCCTGAGTAAACCCCCAAATAATCTCATTATAAAACCATAGATCAATATTCATAGGAAATAGAGGAACACCACATTATTGAACCTCCGAATAATAATAAAAATTATGTCCTTAAGAAACACAGTCCACCTATGACTAAAGGAATGCCATGTTCAATATTTCTCAAATAATTTCAAAGGGTTTATATTTATCAATAAATTCCATAAGACTTTATTCCACAAAAACATGTTTAAAACCACCATTTCACAAAACATTTATGATTATTTTAAAAATATCCCTTTTAATATCAATAAAAACCAAGGTAAAAAATATTTTATCCCAAGTCCATTTATGCAGAAAAACCAATAATTCCAATTTATTAATAAACGAATTATAAAATAATGAAATACAGTTCATGTAATAGAGTTTAGTGATAGAACCACCTACCTCAAACTAGGGACAAACACTACCCACAATGGGATCTACCAACATCAAAAATAACACAAAGATTACTAGGGATTTCTTCATGATGATTCCCACATCTTAGAATTTAAATACATAAAAAGGGCCATTAGAGTGGGTGGATCACACATACATTAGTAAACACAACCACTAAACCACAACCATGACCTGGTTCAGCCTCTAGGGGAAGATTCACAATAGATATAGGAAGAATAAAAAAACATCCCCATAAGTTCAGTAAATCAGAAAACATAGGCCACACCACTACCACAACCAATGGAAATGAATATGGTTCAAGGTCTATTACCAAGGATATTAAAGACAAAGAAAAAGATATCAAGACCCTAATAAAGCAATCCAAAAGGATAAGAAACACTAGAAATATCTAGTAATTATAGCTAGGTATCATAGGAGGAGGATACACAATGATTGAATGAAAATAAGTTAAGTGTGTAGCATATAGAACATAATGGTCGCTTTAAATTCATTACATTAAATACTTATTCAAATCATGAATACCATGAGTTGTATGTATGTTAAAAAAAGGTGTCCCCATGGATACATAAAAACCTCACCTATCCTTTTCAGATCATGATCTTGTTTCATAGATAGTATCATTTTCAATCACTTAATATAATTCATAACATATAATAAGTGACATTTTCACTTCATGAATATTTTTCTTGATGTGAACTTGGAATTTATAAATCACCCAACCCATAAGGTGAAGAACTCCAATAAAATCCCTAATTCTCACTAATCCCAATTTAAAATATCTGAAACATTAAACGAGAAGTACAATTAATGAATATTTTATAATATCCCTACCATAATACATTCCCCGCTAAGAATTAAGGTAGAAGAAGGGTTCTCTAAAATTATTGGAGGCCACTACTCCCATCACTGAAGATTCTCACTCCCAAGTCAGATTAGAATATGATATTTTTGACAATAAAACTTATACCAATGAAATAGTATTCCAACGCAAGATATTCCCTTGAGAATCCATGTCTCCTTGGTTGGTTCACAACTGAATAATCTGTCTCTAACTCCATCTCTTCCCAACTCATAATGTGAGGCAGATTATGATGGTATCTTCTGAGTTTAGAAATGTGGAAAAAATCTTGTATAATCTTTATTTGATCCAGAAATATGACATTATAAAAATAAAACCCTTGACACTCATTTAACTCAAATGGTAAAATAAATATCATATCCAACATTCCCTATTTCCCAAGCGCACATTGAACCAACTAAGAAAAAAATCACAAAATCCAAGTCACCAGTGGAAAACTACAAAGAAAGGAATCAAAAATATGCATATGATTTTTTCAAAATATATTTTACAACAAATAATTGATATATATAAAAAATAATTTATGAAGTCTACTGAATGAGACTTGGTCCCACAATAGGGTCCTCTCCCACATCTTCCTAAAAGTGATATGACCTTCACGAGTGACAATACAAATCCTCAATGTTCTCTATTCTATTCGATGTTTACCATATATTATAAAACTACAAATAGACTACTCAAAAATGGCTCTTTCATGATTCATATAAGTCGAAGATGAATATTTGAATAATATCAATTAAAGTCAATAAAATACACCTCATCTGACCGTCTATCAATGAATGTTTAATTGTGCTCAACATTACATGAGTCCATATAACTTCATAGAGAGTCTTCCAAAATATAAATGTAAACCTGGTTTCCCTAAAATTATTTCATTGGTTACCCTAAGTTATAAGGCCCCAGCCTTAAACCTTACTTAATCTTGAGGTATTACAAGATTACACATTGAGGATCTTTTCAGGTTTAGAGTTTTAGAGAATTAGATCATAAAACTTGCATTACATTCCACATATAAACAAAGTGGTTACATAAAGATAGTATTCCTCATTCCCATCAATGGAAACACATTTGAATTAAAACATGGATTCTTTTTGACACATCCTTGACCCTATCATCTTATCATGTACCTTTCCCTTGACCTGTGAAAAACATTTCAAAAACTTGGGATGAGCATAAAAACTCAGTATGGGTTATAAAAAAACATGGAAAGGAAACATGAGTTCATATGTACATAAGAATGAAATCATACTTTACCCATAAAACATAGGCACTTTAACACGCCTCATAAAATCATGAATAAATCATAGAAACCATAAGACATAAAGGTAACTTGAGGCATTCATAACATTCTTACGTAGGGAGTAACCCTCTTGGTTACGTTTGGAATACCCATCACAGTATATTCCCTAAAAATCTCTTCGGAGAAACCATAATGTTTCACTCCTTCGTGTTACCCAATGCATTGGAGAGCTATAACGGGCTCACCCGCCCTTAGTTTATCACGGAACCACCCGTTCTTCATAATAATGCCCAAGAACCATAACATAATCGTATCACATAAAACATGCATAAAGGAAACATAAAATTTCCACATTTCAATCACGAGATATCAATACAACACATTGATATAAAAACATTATGAAAAACCATTTTCAATACCAAAATAAAAGAAAAGTAAAACATGGTATTTATTTTTTTCTTTTAAAAAGAAGGAATGGCTTGTAGAAGAAGCCGAAACTCAAATAACGGTTACGACGGCGGAGAAGTCGTTGTCGCCGCATACGTACGACAAAAACATTCCCTTTTGTCGTTTAGTAAACGCTTCGTATAAAAAAGATTCCTTTTGAATAAACGTAAAAGTCAAAGGGGTTTATACACCGTATAAAAGAAGGTTGTGTATAAAACAAAATATGCCTCAACGAAAGGAGATTGAGACGAAATCCCATACCTCGTATCTGACTTGACCCGACCGTTCTTTAATCTCCTGAATAATAAACTTGAGTTAATCTCTACTTGATTATGAATCTTTTTCAAGTTCATTATTCCTTTTATACCATGTTATGAACATCATGTAATCAGTTAAGTTAATAATGTTCATTTTGTCGGTATTTGGTTCTTAAGTCAAAAATAGACCTCTTACACTTACGTGTTGTTAATTTGGTCAAAGGTTCATTATATTCAGAATGTTATTCATGATGTAGATATCATATATGTCATATATATCCAGTACATTCATGCCTTTATAGTATTACATAATCATTTAGAGGTAAGAAATGAAATGCACCGTTCATGGAGACGGTAAGCCGTACGTACGCATGAACGCTACTTCCATTTCTATTTCATATTTCATGGAATGGATTCATAATGGTATAAGAGTATGTTATAACTCCAGTATAATAACATATATAATATCATTAACTTTATCCTTTACACATCCCACATATGGTATTAACGAATCAAATCACTTTTAGGGGGCGGTAGTCCGCACTTCCTAAAATGAAGATATCGTGTTTACCCATAATGGAAACCATAAAGTATGACCAAAATGAAGAAAAACAGAAGCTTAAGGAAAACATATACATAATATATATCATATATAAAAATAGTGACATCATAATGGCCACCTTTGAAGGTGTTAAATGAGTATTGAACAATCATCGTTTCGGGAGGCATAATTTCGCCATCCACGGAAAACGTATGTTCTTTAACCATTTGATGTAGTTGTGTGAGAGTGTAGCTCAAATAACTCTTATAACAACATCCTAGTATATTTAAGATACTGGTGTTGTTACAAAAGAAGTAAATAAAAAGAGTTTAGGGGGTTGGAGAAGCAAAATAAAACAAATGAGCATGAGAGGATGAATTACCTTAAAAAGTGTAACTCCTTTTGATTTGAGCCTAAAGGCTTCCTTTGAAAGGATTCTGCCCAAGGGGAATCCTCTAGGATGAGGGGAGGGATGTGGAGAGAGCAAATGGTCAGGGGTTGGCCGAGCCAAAGGCTTGAGAGGTGTGTGAAATGAGGTAGAGGTGGGGGCCTTTTATAAGAGGAGAGGAGGGGCACTTTTGGAAAGTAAAGAAATATTAATTTATTTGAAAATGTGTTTCGGTTCTAAAAGGTCCCACATTGATAGAATTAGTGGATAAGGTGATAAGTCTTAGAAATCCACTCATCCAATTGGTTTTGGCCATGTGTAGGTTTTAGATTTTACATTATCTTTCTGTTTTATTTAAATCGCCAAATAATGATGTCATCGCTGCATCATTATTATGTCATAAATACTTTAATTTATTTAATTTCTAAAAATTATAAAACAAATACTATGATATAGGAAATCTTTTTAGCTTTCCAATGACTATTTATAATCAAAATTTGGACTTGTATAACCCCACTTAAAAATTGTTTTCGCAAAACATATTATGTTTGTGTCACTTTCACTTTAACATTAAATAAAAAGTAATTTATGTTATTTCCCAACAAAAGTGGATCCATGGGGTCCCCAAGTTAGGCCATGGCTTGTCTTGGTCGGCCATGACACAACCAATGGGGTTGGGACATGTTTCTAGGTCATTTCATATTATTAAAGTATTAATTATACCTTAAACCACACTAATTATCACTAATCGCGATTAAAAACTTAATAAGTTACTATTCACCAAAAAATTATTATAATCTCATTGAACCACATTTTACTTCTTAATGACAACAATGTATGTCGGATTTTCAAAATTCAACACACATTAGTGGTAAACTTTTATTTAACTGAAAAATCAGTTTGCATGATTATCACTTAGTGGTTTCACTATTCATCAAAAATTGAAGTTTTTCAGAAAATTACCAAAAATTCACCCTAAGCTATATTTGACATTCCGAATTCAAAAATGAAGTCTATTTTACAAAATTCAAATCATATAAGTCACATTAATTAATTTAATAATTAATTCCCGCTGCCAGAGCAAATAGCATGTTTTTACAAAACAATAAGTATCAAAAGATTGACACCAGTTTAAGTCTAATTTCAAAGTGAAATTGATTCCGATGACCACTATTGGATAAAATGGTAAAAATATATTCTAATTCCACTTCAAAACCAAAACAGAACATAATCTAATCATATAAATAAATTAGATTAAAAAGCAGTTTTGATGTAAAATGCAGTATTTTTCACTATTCATTAAAAAAATGAACATTGTCAGAAAAATACCAAAATTTCACACAAGGTAAATTTTGATGTTCCAATCATAAAGAATAAGTTTATTTTGACAAACATAGTTTATAAAATTGTCAAAATATAGATTCAAAAATGGTTTGCCATCAAAAGGCAGTAAAACAATCTTTTAAGAATATTAGTGTATTCCATGCATAAGATTGTATTTATTTTTATTTTAAGCCTCTATAACACTATCTTAATTATTAAAAGACATAGATAAAAATATCTATTATTCATTACTTACTTGGGATGTTACATCCTTCCCCCCTTTAGAAAATTGCGTCCCCGCAATTTATTTACTTATCGAATAAATTGGGGTACTTATCCCTCATTGCATTTTCAGATTCCCATGTTGCCTCTTCAATCATGTGGTTTTTCCACAAAACCTTTACCTGCTTAATCACCTTATTCCGTAACACTTGCTCCCTGTGGTCAAGAATCTGGACCGGTTGTTCCTCATAAGATAGGTTCTCTTCTAGCTGAACTACCTCTGGACTCAAAACATGAGATGGATCTGGCATATACTTTCTCAACATCGAAACGTGAAAAACATTGTGTACCTGAGATAAACTCGGAGGTAAAGCCACTCGGTATGCAACTGATCCAACTCTTTCCAGAATTTCGTACGGTCCAATAAACCTTGGACTCAACTTTCCTTTCTTACCAAATCTCATCACACTTTTCCAAGGAGAAACCTTGAGAAAAACATGATCACCTACCTCGAAAGATAGATCCTTCCTCCGGTTATCCGCATAACTCTTCTGCCTGCTCTGAGCTGTTCTCATGTGTTTCTGAATCAGCTGAACTTTTTCTGCCATTTCTTCTACCAATTCTGGTCCCATCAACTTTCTTTCACCCACATCATCCCAGAAAGCTGGAGTTCGACACCGCTTCCCATATAATGCCTGAAATGGTGCCATCTGTATACTAGAATGAAAACTGTTATTATATGAAAACTCAACCAAAGAAAGATGTTGGTCCCAACTTCCCTGATAATCCATAGAACAAGCTCGTAGCATATCCTCCAATGTCTGAATTGTTCGTTCTGACTGCCCATCTGATTGAGGATGAAAAGCTGTACTAAAATTTAATTCAGTACCCAACGACTTCTGAAGGCCTTTCCAAAAGTTATAAGTAAACCTGGGATCACGATCCGATACAATGGAGAGAGGAACTCCATGTAACCTGACTATCTCCTTAAGATACAAACGGGAAAGTTGATCAAGAGAGAAAGTATCTCGTATAGCAAGGAAATGAGAAGACTTGGTCAAGCGATCAACAACAACCCAGATTGCATTATTACCTCGAGACGTCTTCGGTAATCCAACAACAAAGTCCATGGATATATTTTCCCATTTCCACTCTGGCACTGGTAAAGGCTGAAGCATCCCTTTCGGTAACTGCCGCTCTGCTTTAACCTGCTGACAAGTCAAACACTTCACAGTAAAATCAGCAATGTCTCTTTTCATTCCATCCCACCAGTAATACTCCCGCAGATCTCTATACATCTTAGTACTGCCCGGATGAACTGAAAACGGAGAACTATGAGCTTCACATAACAACTCTCTCTTTAACTGTGAATCACAAGGCACACACAATCTCTTCCCAAATCTCAAAACACAATCATTATCAATGTTGAATTCAGGCAACTTACCTTTCTGAACCAGCTCTACCTTTTTCTGCAACTCACTGTCTTGCTTCTGTGCATGCTTGATTCTATCTGATAGAGAAGATCTCACTGATACCTGAAACAAAACAGAAGGACTTCCTGCACCAACAACTTCCATGCCAAAGTTCATCAAATCGTTAACCAAAGGATCACGTTCCAACCGCAACATTGTTAATGAAGAATTACTTTTTCGACTCAAAGCATCAGCCACTTTATTTGCTTTCCCCGGATGGTAATGAATTGTACAATCATAATCCTTGATTAATTCTAGCCATCTCCTCTGTCTCATGTTTAACTCTTTCTGAGTGAATATATACTTTAAACTTTTGTGATCGGTATATATTTCACACTTTACTCCATACAAATGATGCCTCCAAATTTTTAAAGCAAAAACAACAGCAGCTAATTCCAAATCATGTGTAGGGTAATTTACCTCATGAGTTTTCAACTGTCGTGAAGCATAAGCAATTACCTGATCATTCTGCATTAGGACGCAACCAAGTCCTTTCAATGAAGCATCACTGTATATAACAAACTCACCATTCCTGGAAGGTAGTGCCAAAACTGGAGCGTTCACCAATCTTCTTTTCAATTCCTGAAAACAATCATCACATTCTTTTCTCCAGATAAACTTAACACCCTTCCGAGTTAGCTTAGTCATTGGACTAGATAACCGTGAAAAATTTCTAACAAACCTTCGGTAATAGCCCGCCAAACCAAGGAAGCTACGAATCTCGGTTACATTTGTGGGTCTTGGCCATTCTTCCACAACTTTTGTTTTTGCAGGATCAACAGTTATTCCATCTTTAGAAACAATGTGCCCAAGGAAAGAAATTTGTTGCAACCAAAACTCACACTTGCTGAATTTCCCATATAATTTCTTTTCTTTTAAGGTTTTCAAGATAACCCTTAAATGTTTTTCATGCTCCTCTTTACTTTTAGAAAACACCAAAATATCATCAATGAAAACCACCACAAACTTATCCAAGAACTCATGGAAAATTCTATTCATTAAATCCATGAATACAGCAGGTGCATTGGTTAGCCCAAAAGGCATTACTACAAATTCATAGTGGCCATATCTCGTACGGAACGCGGTCTTCGGAATATCTGCCTCCTTTACCTTCAGCTGATGGTACCCCGATCTCAAGTCAATCTTTGAAAAAAACTGAGCTCCCTGGAGCTGATCAAACAAATCATCGATATGAGGCAAAGGATATTTGTTCTTAACAGTGATATTATTCAAGGCTCTATAATCAATGCAAAGTCTCATAGAACCATCTTTCTTTTTAACAAATAAAACAGGAGCACCCCATGGTGATGTACTAGGTCTAATGAAACCCTTCTCTAACAAATCTTGCAATTGCTCCTTCAACTCTAAAAGTTCGATTTGTGCCATTCGATAAGGGGGTTTTGAAATTGGCTTAGCATCAGGAACTAAGTCAACAGTAAACTCAACTTCCCGATCTGGTATTATTCCAGGCAACTCATCAGGAAAAACATCAGGATACTCATTTACCACTGGCACATCATTAATCTGAACAGTTCCTTTATTTTCAACGACGTGTGCAAGGTAACATTCATTTCCATCTTTTACAAGTTTCTCGGCCTCTTGATATGTTATCAACAGTAAAGGTTCATTCTTGTAAACAAACTGAAATTCTTTCTGAAAAGAAACTTCTTTAGCTCTACAGTCAATCTTAGCATGGTAAATAGAGAGCCAATCCATACCCAGGATAACATCAAACTCTACTAGAGGTAGAACAATAAGGTTTGCAAGTAGGTTCTTTCCACAGATAAGGATAGGAAGATTATTATAAATTCTTTTTGCCTCGACACTTCCCCCAGGTGTTTTTACCAAAAGTTCAGGAGTCATTTCTTGAGATGGTATTCCCATTTTACTAGAAAAGGTTTCAGAGATGAAAGAATGTGTAGACCCCGAATCAAACAACACACTGGCATAATCTGAAAAAACAAACAAAGTACCTGATACAACTTCATTCGATGGCCCGACTTCTGCTGAAGTAGTTGCAAAGGATTTTGCCACCCCTTTCTGCTTGTAGTCTAACTGCTTCCCATCACTCAAGCTCCTTGTCGGACACTCGTTTGCATAGTGACCCATCTCATTGCACTTAAAACATTTCACTAACTGTAAATCAAATTTGTTCTTACCTTCACCTTGATCCTTTTCAGTGCAATCACGAGCCTTATGTCCCATCTTACCACATCGGTAGCACTTCCCAGAATTCAGAAGACATTCCCCAGCATGCCTTTTGCCACATTTATCACAAACCGAAAACTTAGTTTTCTTACCATCATACTTTTTTGAAGAATTCTTACCTTTCTCCTGCCACCTCGGTCTCTTCTTCTGCTGGTTGTTATAGAACACTTGGTCATCGGCAAACTCCATTTCCACCTTCTCAGCACATCGAACAAGCTTTTCATAACTTTTAAACTCACGAGAAGCCAATGCCCTTCGATACTTTGGCTTTAATCCTGAGTAAAAACGATTGATTTTACTATCAAGGTCCCGGATAAAATTTGGAGCATACCTTGCCAATCGAGTGAACCTTTCTTCATAGGCAGCCACTGAGTCTTCCTCTTGCCTCAATTCCAAGAATTGCTTTTCCATCCTAAGTCGAACAGCCTTAGGAAAATACTTCTCAAGAAAGATACCTTTGAAGTCATCCCAGTCAAGAGCATCAATCTCATCGGTATCCCTGATGTTTTTAACCATAGACCACCACTGATCTGCTTCACCCTCCAGACGGTAAATAGCAAGACTAACCTTTTGATTGTCTGAACACCCCATGACATCAAAAATCTTCTCCAGTGCCTTAATCCACCCTTCAGCTAGCACAGGGTCAGATGATCCTCTGAATGATGGTGGATGTTGCCTCATGAAATGTTCCACCACTGACATGTTCCTCTGCGGTTGGTCTGGCTGATCTCGTGCATGGATACCTCCACCATTTATCGCTTGAGTCAACTGCGCCATTACTGCAACAAACTGTTCAGTTCCAATTCCGACCATTTCTGGATGCTGATTCGGAAGGTTATTTCCTTCTGTATGCCTTCCTAGCACAGCTTCCCTGTTTCCTCTGCGGAAAACCATTCTGAACAAACATGTCTTAGATGAAGCAACATGGTAATCTTTAAATGCTATATCATTTTGAAAAAAAAAATTATTTTTGGATAATCATTTAATAGAATTCTAACTCCTAAAGTTATCTAAACCGACCTCTGATACCAACTATAAGGCCCCAGCCTTAAACCTTACTTAATCTTGAGGTATTACAAGATTACACATTGAGGATCTTTTCAGGTTTAGAGTTTTAGAGAATTAGATCATAAAACTTGCATTACATTCCACATATAAACAAAGTGGTTACATAAAGATAGTATTCCTCATTCCCATCAATGGAAACACATTTGAATTAAAACATGGATTCTTTTTGACACATCCTTGACCCTATCATCTTATCATGTACCTTTCCCTTGACCTGTGAAAAACATTTCAAAAACTTGGGATGAGCATAAAAACTCAGTATGGGTTATAAAAAAACATGGAAAGGAAACATGAGTTCATATGTACATAAGAATGAAATCATACTTTACCCATAAAACATAGGCACTTTAACACGCCTCATAAAATCATGAATAAATCATAGAAACCATAAGACATAAAGGTAACTTGAGGCATTCATAACATTCTTACGTAGGGAGTAACCCTCTTGGTTACGTTTGGAATACCCATCACAGTATATTCCCTAAAAATCTCTTCGGAGAAACCATAATGTTTCACTCCTTCGCGTTACCCAATGCATTGGAGAGCTATAACGGGCTCACCCGCCCTTAGTTTATCACGGAACCACCCGTTCTTCATAATAATGCCCAAGAACCATAACATAATCGTATCACATAAAACATGCATAAAGGAAACATAAAATTTCCACATTTCAATCACGAGATATCAATACAACACATTGATATAAAAACATTATGAAAAACCATTTTCAATACCAAAATAAAAGAAAAGTAAAACATGGTATTTATTTTTTCTTTTAAAAAGAAGGAATGGCTTGTAGAAGAAGCCGAAACTCAAATAACGGTTACGACGGCGGAGAAGTCGTTGTCGCCGCATACGTACGACAAAAACATTCCCTTTTGTCGTTTAGTAAACGCTTCGTATAAAAAAGATTCCTTTTGAATAAACGTAAAAGTCAAAGGGGTTTATACACCGTATAAAAGAAGGTTGTGTATAAAACAAAATATGCCTCAACGAAAGGAGATTGAGACGAAATCCCATACCTCGTATCTGACTTGACCCGACCGTTCTTTAATCTCCTGAATAATAAACTTGAGTTAATCTCTACTTGATTATGAATCTTTTTCAAGTTCATTATTCCTTTTATACCATGTTATGAACATCATGTAATCAGTTAAGTTAATAATGTTCATTTTGTCGGTATTTGGTTCTTAAGTCAAAAATAGACCTCTTACACTTACGTGTTGTTAATTTGGTCAAAGGTTCATTATATTCAGAATGTTATTCATGATGTAGATATCATATATGTCATATATATCCAGTACATTCATGCCTTTATAGTATTACATAATCATTTAGAGGTAAGAAATGAAATGCACCGTTCATGGAGACGGTAAGCCGTACGTACGCATGAACGCTACTTCCATTTCTATTTCATATTTCATGGAATGGATTCATAATGGTATAAGAGTATGTTATAACTCCAGTATAATAACATATATAATATCATTAACTTTATCCTTTACACATCCCACATATGGTATTAACGAATCAAATCACTTTTAGGGGGCGGTAGTCCGCACTTCCTAAAATGAAGATATCGTGTTTACCCATAATGGAAACCATAAAGTATGACCAAAATGAAGAAAAACAGAAGCTTAAGGAAAACATATACATAATATATATCATATATAAAAATAGTGACATCATAATGGCCACCTTTGAAGGTGTTAAATGAGTATTGAACAATCATCATTTCGGGAGGCATAATTTCGCCATCCACGGAAAACGTATGTTCTTTAACCATTTGATGTAGTTGTGTGAGAGTGTAGCTCAAATAACTCTTATAACAACATCCTAGTATATTTACGATACTGGTGTTGTTACAAAAGAAGTAAATAAAAAGAGTTTAGGGGGTTGGAGAAGCAAAATAAAACAAATGAGCATGAGAGGATGAATTACCTTAAAAAGTGTAACTCCTTTTGATTTGAGCCTAAAGGCTTCCTTTGAAAGGATTCTGCCCAAGGGGAATCCTCTAGGATGAGGGGAGGGATGTGGAGAGAGCAAATGGTCAGGGGTTGGCCGAGCCAAAGGCTTGAGAGGTGTGTGAAATGAGGTAGAGGTGGGGGCCTTTTATAAGAGGAGAGGAGGGGCACTTTTGGAAAGTAAAGAAATATTAATTTATTTGAAAATGTGTTTCGGTTCTAAAAGGTCCCACATTGATAGAATTAGTGGATAAGGTGATAAGGCTTAGAAATCCACTCATCCAATTGGTTTTGGCCATGTGTAGGTTTTAGATTTTACATTATCTTTCTGTTTTATTTAAATCGCCAAATAATGATGTCATCGCTGCATCATTATTATGTCATAAATACTTTAATTTATTTAATTTCTAAAAATTATAAAACAAATACTATGATATAGGAAATCTTTTTAGCTTTCCAATGACTATTTATAATCAAAATTTGGACTTGTATAACCCCACTTAAAAATTGTTTTCGCAAAACATATTATGTTTGTGTCACTTTCACTTTAACATTAAATAAAAAGTAATTTATGTTATTTCCCAACAAAAGTGGATCCATGGGGTCCCCAAGTTAGGCCATGGCTTGTCTTGGTCGGCCATGACACAACCAATGGGGTTGGGACATGTGTCTAGGTCATTTCATATTATTAAAGTATTAATTATACCTTAAACCACACTAATTATCACTAATCGCGATTAAAAACTTAATAAGTTACTATTCACCAAAAAATTATTATAATCTCATTGAACCACATTTTACTTCTTAATGACAACAATGTATGTCGGATTTTCAAAATTCAACACACATTAGTGGTAAACTTTTATTTAACTGAAAAATCAGTTTGCTTGATTATCACTTAGTGGTTTCACTATTCATCAAAAATTGAAGTTTTTCAGAAAATTACCAAAAATTCACCCTAAGCTATATTTGACATTCCGAATTCAAAAATGAAGTCTATTTTACAAAATTCAAATCATATAAGTCACATTAATTAATTTAATAATTAATTCCCGCTGCCAGAGCAAATAGCATGTTTTTACAAAACAATAAGTATCAAAAGATTGACACCAGTTTAAGTCTAATTTCAAAGTGAAATTGATTCCGATGACCACTATTGGATAAAATGGTAAAAATATATTCTAATTCCACTTCAAAACCAAAACAGAACATAATCTAATCATATAAATAAATTAGATTAAAAAGCAGTTTTGATGTAAAATGCAGTATTTTTCACTATTCATTAAAAAAATGAACATTGTCAGAAAAATACCAAAATTTCACACAAGGTAAATTTTGATGTTCCAATCATAAAGAATAAGTTTATTTTGACAAACATAGTTTATAAAATTGTCAAAATATAGATTCAAAAATGGTTTGCCATCAAAAGGCAGTAAAACAATCTTTTAAGAATATTAGTGTATTCCATGCATAAGATTGTATTTATTTTTATTTTAAGCCTCTATAACACTATCTTAATTATTAAAAGACATAGATAAAAATATCTATTATTCATTACTTACTTGGGATGTTACATAAGTAGCCTAATAATATATGGAAAATAAATATTATATAAATCTTAATCATTAGTGGTGTCTCTGATCAGAAATAATTTGAGTGATTTCGTCAATTGATCAATCACCACAATGATAACATTATTTTCATACAATTTCCATGGAAACACAATAATGAATTCCATGGAAACCTGATCCCATTGATAAAATAGAACTCAAATAGGATAAAAAACTAAACAACCCTTGAAGAACTATGATATCCAAATAATAATGAAATTATCATAGATATTGGGATGACAAACCAATCCCCAAAGTGAAGAATACCATCATAATAGAGATTCCAACATAAAATTTTCTCCCCACTATAAAGCCTTTCCCGAGTTCCACTAAAATTATTATCCTAATGTGGTCCAATCATAATAGACTCATGGATTGAATAAGATAATTGAACACTAGCCAGAATGATACATGAATCAACCTCTTGATCAACCAGATTAAACTGAGCAATGAACACCATGAGGTTTCACTCATTTATTCTAAGATATACTACAATGGTACCTTCCAAATAAAATAATTCCTAATGAAATTCACCTCCCCTAGGCTGTAGGTGATGTTAAAATTGATCATATAAAGGTATTACACCCACCATTTCTAAAAAATATTTGTTCCTTATAAAAAATTTAAAACCCTAACTATTATGTTTATAAGACACTATGAGTCTCTCCCTAAAGAGATAATGTTTCGAATACATAAGTACATTCATAAATTGATAAATACATAAATCCTAAGAGGGGTAATTCGTTTTATATTGATGAAGACGAAGAGATATATATGCCAAAATATGATCATCATTCATCAGTACAAACCTAGTCCAACCCCAAAATCATTACAATAATTTTTATACCCCTAACCACAATTAGTTAAGATAAAAATAGGGGTTGACATCATATTCCATTTCAAACCATCCAAATAAATATTTCACTTGGAACCCCCTTTTTAATTTACCATATTCTTCATAATATCAATAAAATGTGAAGACATTTTTTATAAATCATTAAAAAATTTAGGATAGTATTACGAAATACCATGAAAGATCAATATTACAAATATTACCTATGGCTCTTCCCAAGACAAAAATATGTTCAAATTCATAGGATTTAATGAATGTTTATGTCTCGAAATCACAATCCCCAATAACATCAATTCTTCAATCTAGTAATTTATTTTGGATAACAATCCATACTAATGAAGACTCCTTAAGATTCTAAAAACCAAACTTAGATAATGGTCTTACTCACATAAATATCTCAATAAAACTAAAATCTAATTTATGAAAAAAAAAATTATGTTCTGATAAAATATCCGATCTATCAAAGGAAAAAAACATCTAAAGTATTATGCTAACAAAAATTCATCAAAATATACTCTTAATGGCCATATTCTTTCTACAGATTCATTATAAGAAAATAAAACACTGAAATATTGAGCTGAAGATAACATGACCAAGGATTTATTTTTTAAAGAAAACTTTTCCCTCTTAAAATGACTAAATAAAATATCAACTCAAGTAAAAGGAAACCTATTATTATCTTTAATGTGGTTCAATTAGTCTATACAAAATAGATTTGAACTGTCAAACTTCATGAAAAAGAGCACTGTGTCAGTACATGGTGAACCACTTGAGTAAACAAAACTATTCTCCATAAAATCATACATTGGAATCATTATCTCTTACATCTTGGATTATACCATTTGATAATATGGTATTGATATTGTATTTGTACCAGCCACCAGATCAATCAAACACTCCACCTATCTCCCTAGAGGAAGACCAGAGAAGTCATCTTGAAATATGTTAGGAATGTCTCAAAAAATCATATGATGATCTAAAATAGAATTAATCACATGAGGATCAACCCCAAAAATATATATTAAACTCTTAATCTATGGATAGAAGGACCCTACAAGAACAAACCTTGGATACCAATCTCCCTGAAACACCAAAAAGATCTCATCAAAAAAATGTAATGACAACCCCTAATGATAAAAATAAATCATATCATGATGAGAAATAATCAAAACCATGTTGATAATGATTTCCAAAATATCAGGATCAGGAATGAGAAAATACCTTAATAACTCAACTTCAGTTATTGATAGAGAATAAAAACACTAATACCCATACTCTTCCCACTATTTAGTAGGTTTCAATAATTCCATGATAAAGCATATGAGTTTCATAGGATGTTTCATCAAATCAACTAAACTAGGAGATATAAATTATTTGAAAAACCTATATAAAATAAATATACCACTATAAAAGATGTAACAATGATGGTTCATCTTAATATTGTCAAACCCATGAAAAAAATCATTAGAGGATCATCATATTTATAAATGTTCTCCACTCGTGAAGATTGTGGTTTGAGTACTAAAGTATTTTGTGTTCCTGACTATGTCATAGTGAAATTTGTAGAAGATTATTCTTATCCATAGTAACGTATAAAAATATCCAGAATGAACCTCTACGAATGGTTGTAATGGCCAACCCGTTATACATCATTATAGGTGTAGAATAAGAACATCAGGTGTGCCTAACCTTTTAAAAATGATACAATGTTAGAGGAACACTATAGGATATTGTTGATGATATAGAAGATTCCTGATGAAATCCACCTCCACTACTCTTATGATGATGGGGACACTTCCTCTTCTTCCCCTATGGACCAATGAAGTTGTCATTGGGTGGAAGAGAAGGTGTAAAATACCCAACCATTCATCTCACATACACAAATACCATTATATATCTATATAAAGAATATTATTAGGTTGATTAATAATTTAAGAATATTTATGATATGATATATGGTTGTAAATGATATAGATACTTATGATCTTTCAGTCGATCATTCTTTACCAGTTTTAATGAAAAAAGAACGAGATTCCAAAGCAGATTTCTATACTTCGACACCAAACACACTCGCTTCTATAAAAAATGAACATTAGTGATTTTCAATCATAAAAGACTCTGGTAAGAAACTATTAATGAAAAGGGTCTTGAAACACTTCTAATACAAAATCACGTGTCAATCTTCATGCACCATAGATTCCAACAATCACTTATTGGGACCCTCATATCACAATGTTTGAAAATATAATATGATGTTCATAGGTTCATTCATAAACATGGAGATCAAAAATTTCATTTCTAGACTATCCTAAAAATCATAGGGATCATTCAAAACATTAAAGGATTGTTTCTTCTCGCATTATAACTCTCAAAAAATGGGTTCTAGACTATACCTCAGTAATTGGTTCTGGGACGTGCTATAAATTAAATTTTATGACATTAAATGTGTTTATTTTTTTTAGAAAAATCAGCTCTGGGGATCATGAATTATATCAAAGAAAAGTTACAACAGAAAAAATGAAAGAATTATACAATTATCTATAATGAGTAGGGGAATCATATCACTAGGGAGAGTAATCAGTTGAATACTCTTATCTTCATTTACACCATATTTTCTAGACCATCCGAAATACAGTTACCTTCATCAAAAATATGAGTATTGATATAACTCATGGTCAATAGTTTTTCATGATAATTTCACTATTTTGATGTCATCCTCCATCATAGATGAATCTGACCCTCTCTTACAACTTGTATAATAGTAGTGGAATCCAATACAAAACAAACAATTCCTTGTATTCTTTGATCTGAAAAGTAAATTTATTTAATTGATCCCATCATATCTGCTTCAAGAGTACTTCCATTATGACATGGGCCATAGAAACATTCCACAACATACGCCTTGTGATATCTGAAAATAACCCCATATCCTAATGGACCTAGATTTCCTCTTAATGTTCCATCTATGTTTCACTTAAATCGACCAACGAAGGTTGGAATCCAAAATAATTCAATGGTTCAATGAGATAGTGGAAAATTTCCTTCAATTTTAAGTCTCCTAAAAATTAAGAAGCCGTAATTTTAATTTTTAAATTTGTTTGTATACAGTTTATTCACATCCTAGACTACAACAATGATGTTAAAATGGAAATTCCAACATTAAATCTAGCCCAATTATGGATCACTATATTCCTGACATTCCATATGGTGTGTATAAACTCATCACATGCCATCCATAATAGAGATGTCATTTTCGTAGAGAGAATAACAACGAGAAGAGAAGAAAAAAAATAAAAGAACTGAGTCTATTTGGGGAGGTATAATTTAAAAAATAGTGAGAAAACATTTCCATAAAGATGATTTAATTTTATCGCAAAATGATAAATAATCCATGTCTTTTCAGTGCTTATGAGATAAGAGGCACATTGAGCACAAAAAAACTCCAACCTGCTGTAAATTAGTATCCATTAGAATTATGTTGAGAGAAATCCTCCAAAACAAGGTATACCCTGAGGGGAGATCCATTTTTTATTTTAATTCTCCATACACATTTAATTACCATTAATCATAGGATTATATTATTTTTTTTAGTCAAGAATATTATATTTGAATGTCTCCCATATGATAAGATCATCCTAATCTTTTACGTCATAGGCTGCAACTATGGAAACTATTTCACTCGGACACATATCTGTATTTTATAGCTACCCTTTAATTGATATATTGCGAAAAATCTCCTGCTCTTCGATGTTTACTTGTTCAAAAACAAGAGAACATATCCAATTATCCTACCCAAAGCGAAATTTATAATTTCAGTTGACAAACCATTGTGAGTGTAAGAGAATTTTCTAGAATACAGCTTTCAATCAAGGACAAAGGGAGGATGCATGATATTTCCCATTTCCTTATTTAAGTTGTTCCATAATTATAGACCTCATAAATTCTAGAGAAACACCCTTTATATTGGTTAATCTCAACATGAATTTTTTCTAAAATGATTGATTGAATAATTTCTTGTTCGTTATACCTAGGCCTCGATGTTTTCATGGCAAAAAAATTGATTCCATGAATTAGTGATGATCCCCTTTTCTAGAATAAATCCACTCTAGATTATGTTTTTTCATCATTGTGTTGATCTTCCTGATGATAAAGACATTCCATTGATAAATGATAAATGAGTAGAAATTTATTGAGATAATAAAAAACCAATAATGGAAAATATATCCTTACATTGATATTGACATTCCCTTACAAGATAAAAGCGTTCACTACATTAGGCTCAACGAATTTCAAAAATGTGTTTATTGAGGTTTTACACAGAACATTGGAACACTAAAATAATTAAGTGGTAGTGACCCTTCCTTTATTACTAGGTAATTAATGAGACAATTCTTCCTTGATGATAAAATATTCTTTCCAATGGAAATAACTTACTTGTTCGAGTTGATTTCAGGGACAGAGATATTATCATAGTGTCAAAGACCATTAATGTGTTAACAGATATTCCTCATATCCCCTATGTAAAAATAACAATATCATCGATAAAAAAATAAGTTGTATGGAGTAGAGATACCTTTATCTACTTTGATGGTGGAGAAAGCACCATCAATCACAATATTAATAAAAAGTCTACTGAAATTTTCCTCCATAAGAGAAAAAATTATTGATGAAAGTGGATCCTCCTGTATCACCCACTAGAACAAGTGAAATATACTTCTAGAAATCCATTTATAAGGATGAAGATATGTGCCGATTCATGTAGAACTTTCATCCAATGGATGAAAATATTATTTAAATGAATGATGTGAAACACAATTCTTATGAATCCTTAGTCCATTTTGTCGAATTATTTTATAACATCATCGTTTAGAGAAATGTTACTTCTTCGAGTAGATTTTCGAGATAGATTGACACACTCTAGGATAGTATGTAAACAAAATTGAATTTTACTTTAACTCACATATCCAAAATTATTTGGGGAGATTATTTTTCTTGATATACAAGAATTTATGTTAGCAAAAATATATGTAATCACATTGTGGATGGTGTTAAAAAGGGTAACCAGCCTAAATTGACTTATATCACATGAATTCTCTACAAAAAAAATAAGATAAATAATTGGAGCATTAAATACCTATGTAAAAGACACAAAATTAAAAAAAAAATGTTTTACAAAAAGGGAAACCTCATTCTTGATAAGGACCCAATATAATTGGTATAATTTATTAGTAAACTCATCCTTTACTAGAGGATTCTATTAAGAAACATAAACATCACCCTCCTTTTGAACCCATGAGAGACTTATTGGGAAAAAAACACTACACACTAAAAATAAGAGGAATTATCATAAAATAGTATAATTTTGGTTCACACATGGAAACCTTAAGAATAAATTGATATTATGATCATGGTATTATCACAAGAGATACAAAAACACCAATATCCCATAGAACATGAGACCCATCAGGAAAATAGTTGGCAAGAAACACATCGACACCTACCTCTCAATTCTTGAAAATAATAAGAAATGTCTATCAGATGTACTGGATAAGGAATACAAGGGACATAACACCTTTGATACATTTTTCAAATGAATCAACTCGAGATACCCTCAAGTTTGGTACCTGACCTTATTTTTTAAATACAGAAAGAGAATTACTAATCCCTATGGGTTGATGAATAGCACCCGAGCATTAAAAAACTAGAGGGAATAATTTCACCAAACATGAACAAGATTAAAAGAATATATATAAATATAATATATAATTAGTGAATGAAAACCAAAAGGAAATACATAACACAAATGAGAGAAACAACAGTAGAAATATAACTCAAACGAGATAAAATCAATGTTATATGTCTACAAAACCAGATGAGAAATTGGAACTATCCAATCCATGATGGTAAGGAAAACATACAATTATGTCATCAATAGTTACCCATACATAGGTGACCTAACCCTAAAAGCCTCACTATGGAACCCAGACTTTTCAAACATCAAAATTCATAACATGGTTGACATAGTGCTGAAGGGGTGTCCAGGGTGTGAGCTAGTAGGATCAACAGGATCCCACCTAGGTGTTCTATATTATAACCCAAAATAAATAATATAAGTTTTCCTATTTGAATATAAACAATACATTAGGGGAAATAATGTATTTCTAAAACAATAAAATTGTAGAATATTTCCCCTTTTCCATAGTTTTAAATAAATCTTGTTAAAATAGTATCAATGTATAATTTCTATAAATGTCTTCAAAAACCAAAGCATGTATATGAAATCTAAAATAGAATAAATCAATGAATAATGGTAAAATAACCATTGAAAAAATAAGTTAGGCTAGAATAGTTCTCATTCCATAATAAATGACTAGTGTGAAACCAAGTACTTAAGACATTTTCCTAAGAAGTAGAGGAACACCCCATGTGTGAACACCCAAAAAATATAAATAGAAATCCCCCAAGAACATTTGGATTAGTGAGTATTGGAACACATCATGAGTGAACCAACTGATTACAAAAATAGATGATTTCAATAAAATACACCTTCTGCCTAAGTAATAAAGGATTCCCATATAATGAAAATTTTAAATTATTTCAAAGATATCACTTATAAAAAACAATTACATAACTCTTTAAACATTCATTAAAAATTCCAATTCATAATCCACATAAAATAATTTTTAAAACACACCTTTTCCTTTTACTCAGAACCATGGGAAAATAATATTTTCTTATAAATGCATATACACACACAAATCATTCTATCCAATTTATTGATAAATCTATTTATAAATAGAATACATAGATTTAATCTAATAGTGTGTAGATATAGAACCACCCACATCATACTCTAGTTTAAAACTACCCATAATGGGATCCACCAACAGTAGAAGGAATTTACAGACAACTATAGTGTCCCTAATGATGATCATAAAAATATCAAAATCACCTTCCCTAACATACAAGGGCTGCATGAAAGGGTAGATCACACACACCTTGGAAAAAACACCCACTACACAACAAACAACATATAAGTCATATTATGGGATAATATCACACAAAAAATAGAGAAATAATAAACAAAAAATACCAAAGGTTTTATGTATCTGAAAATGAATCACCCTAACACTTCCATGACCAATGGAAACAAAAAAGTAGAAATTCTATTTACCTGAGAGAAGTTACACAATAAACCCAAAGGTTGGGCATAGAACAAAGTGACCAAAAATCTGAATTAACACAAAAAATATATTGTATTAATACATAGGGTTCGAAGAAGGACACTTTAGGATGTATTAATGAAAGGGAGTTATGAGTTCAATGCATAAAACCATCATGTAATGAATAATTCACTATTATAAATACCAATTCATGTTGTGAATCCCATGAGATTAATGTATTACAGAAAAGAAACCACCTCACATCGAACAAAATTTTCATGTCATGAACATGTTTTAGGACCTATATTAATTTCACACAATATTTATGATTAAAATCTTATGTCTAGTGACATGTTCACATCACGATTCCCATTCATGAAATAAATAGGCACTGTAAACATAACCAAACCCATCATATACAAAACTCCACAAAAGTTTCAAACACATAATGAACCCAAATTATATGCTCCTAAAAAGTAAAATAGTAGTTCTGTTATCCAACATGTTACACATTGAATGTGAACTTCATTCTTCTTCTCAATATTCTTAGTAATTTCATGAATTTCCATAAGCATATTTACATGATGCAACACTCCATTCAATGATAAAATAAAAACAGTAATACAATGTGGGTTTAACTATATCCCCATTTTTATTTGTTTTCAATTCCATCAACATAAAATTACATATTAATATGTGGTTTCAATTCCTTTCCGTTCCCACTTATCTTATTTTCTTCTCCTCCACTTATTGATAATAAATTCAAATAATCATAGAGAGGGGATGATATCAATTTTTTTAATAAAAGGCCCATAATTAATTAAGCTCTAATTACACTCCATCTGTGATTAGTGTCAATAACAAGATGGTTTGATTTAGACATAAATTATGTTTATTAATACAAAAATTTGATTCCAACTATTACAATTTTTTTAATTCTCACCATAATAGCCTGTTTATATGTATCTAATATAATATTACTTGTTAATATCAATTATATTAAATATTATCAAAATTTTACAACATGAATGTCCTATTTTTACTCAACATAAGTATTTAAAATAGTCAAGTACTACTAGAATATATTAATTGAAAACATATCTTGAACACTTTAGGATTCTTCATTTTTATTTTCATTGATTTAGAGAATCGATACCCGTTAATACTAAGACAGATTATTGAAAAGAAACATGTATGGGGGGATGATCATTTATAACTTATTCAAGGAAAAAAATTCAAAAACCTTCCAAATGTGAAACTTTTATGAATTTTCAGTTTTGGAAGATTCTTAAGAATACTCTTACTTAAAGGATACATTCAATATTTACATCTTTTAAGGTATATTTAAAAACATTATGTTTTTTATAATGATAAATATTTATTATTCACCATAATATATCAAATTAAGTGTATACCAAAGAGTGAAAACTCTAAAATCTTCATCAAGAATAATCCTTTTATATTATGTATTTTTAGAATAAAAAAGTTCTAAAAAATATATGATGGGAGCTTCTTTCGAGTTAGAATTGTTATCCAAACATACAATACTTTATTATTTCCACACGATAGAACTAACATCATATTAAATTAACTACAGGTTGAGTGTGAAAATAAGAAAAAAATAACTAGGGAATTGTGTTAATCCTTTTTATACATCAATGTTAGTAGTTGGATTCAGAAATTCTTCTCAACTAGCTTCCCCTTACAATTTATCTCAATGCCTATATGGAATCTTCATATTTATAAAAACATTTTTCAAAAATGATTTTTTTAGGTATCATGGTATAATTTTAAAGATATATATATATTATTTTATTTCAAATAGGAACCATCATAACGCATGATCACTTTGTTTTTTCTTAGATTCATTAGGATGTATTTATAGAATGGAATTATTGTTACTCAGTCATTCAAATTGTATACAACTAGTTTGTACCTCCAACAAAAAACCTCATGGGAATATAGTTTATCCATTTTTCATAAACTCTCCTTAAATTCAATTTCATCATCACGTGGAAACTTCTATTTTCTTTTATATCATGCCTTTTATTGAGCTTTTAACTCTACTTCCTTTTCCAAATAATATTTCCACATATTCATATATACATATGGAATATGTATATCCTTTTTTACCTCATGGAAAACTAGATGTTATTTTCACCAACAATGTCCTTTAATTTTTTCTATTTAATTTTCAACTATTATGTTTTATATTTTTCATTTGAGTTTTCATTTATATTGAATATTTGTATGTGTCCATGATGTAACCTAGTTTTCCCCAAATGTGTTTCTCTCATTTGGTGCAGCAACCATAAATGAATTTAGTTTATTGTTGTGAAATTCAAAATTTTCATTAGCTTGTTACCAAATAACAACTCACGATCATTCTTAACTAAACTATTAGGAATGGTATATTTAATATTTTCTAACGATTGTTTCATAATGTAGGTTTATATCGATTCTTCATATTTTGTGGTATTATGTTTTATTTTTTTAGTTTCATGACTGAATGATTAGTACTTTCATGCATATTCATTGTGATTAATGCATTTTAAAATACAACATATATTTCTTAGAATTTAAAATCTATTTTAAATTAACATATGTGTCTTCATATTTTATAGATATATTTTTCTTTTGAGACTTCACCCCCACTTGAAATAAGATTCCCATTTCCCTATATAATTGATTTATTATATCAAAAATCCAATTCACAGTTTCAAAATATGTTTCAATAAAAGGAATAACCTACGAACCATGGTTTTTTTATTTGAACCATAAGCTATCTATATTTTCCCGAATAGAAAACTTCATATATTTTAGTTTTTTCATCCACTGGATGAGATTAAATTAGGAAATGGACCCTAATACACTTAATTTTTTCCACCTTGTATATTGTGGTGGGATACACCTAAATAATCCTCAACCACTTTTATACATTCTTATGTTCAAAAAATATATTGAAAAGTCAAATAAACTTATAATAAGTTTTATTTTAAAAATTTGATTGTTCTTTCCCAATTGAGGCTGATACACACAGATAATTAGATGATTTCAACATCTTCGTACCACCATATAATGTTATCTTAGCGTAATAATCATATTTATGTTTCTATTTGGAATTTTAATTCCTTTTATCATGTTTTTAAGACATGTATTTATTTTTTTCTATATTATTTAATATAATTTCTTGCTCCACGAATTTTAATATTTAGGATTCCATTAACATATTTAAGTGATTTCAGTTTGTATCTATATATTTATTTATGTTTTCACTATACTCATCATGAATGATATTATTTTAATTCAAAATGTGATCAATATATTTAATTATATTAAAATTAAACACTTTTTGAGTGTCTTTGATAGTATTTATCAATTTTTTTATATGACTTCTTTCATTATTATTTTTATGTTTATCTCTCTCATCAATTATAGTGATCCATTCATTATACAAATTGGATCATATTTCATTATCATCTTAATTTCATTTTTCTATGTCTCCTACATATATGTAGATCTTTATTGACTTCAAAATTATTTTTTCCAAAGCACTATCCAATAATTTATTCTCACCATCAAGATTGGTGAACTCCTCCAACGTGATTTTGAGAGTGTTAAAATGGAATTCAGTAAAAATACACACGAATCAATATCTAATTTATTTTATGATTCTATAGGGATGTGAACCTCTCATCTTACTCTTGGTTCATCTTCTTCCATAACTAGTTTTACATGATTTGAACTGCTACAGAAGAAAATAGATCTATCTTCATCATTACTGAACATGAATGTAATCTTATTTCTCATTTTATTAAGAAATATATTATATATATAATTATTATAATGAACTATAATATTATAATATTCAGTTAGTAGACATTCAAAATTCTCTACTTTATGATATGATGCATTTCTCAATGTCATTTCATCCATTTTCATAATATTTTTAAATGTGTTAGCAGAAATTTCCTCTATGATTAGTTTTATGTGTAATTAAAATGATTATTAAAATATATTATTTTTATATCCTTTGAAAAATAGAAACTGTATTGTTTAAATAAAACATAAAATATAATAATCTAATATAAGAGTTATTTACTATGAATCCAGATATTTGGATCATAAATGGATATGTCCAACAATGGTGGTGATTTAGTGTTTATGGACATTTTACAAAAAGAACTATATACATTTAATAAATATTCAATTGTCTATTGATGGGATCTATCATTCTATATATATTTACCCTAGTCATTATGTATGTTTATATATAATATATCACCAAAAGTGAATCCTAGAGTTCTAGAATGAGGTTCACCTTCTTCCGAATGATAATATCCCTAGAAGGTGGTAGTTTTTATCCCACACATACCAATTCATAGTTATCATCACATAATGAAATATTAAGGGAGTGTTAGTAAACTTGATATCTTGGATCTGATAAATTATATTAAAAATTAGGATAATCGATCCCTTTTTATAAGAGAATGGACTTGATGTTCAATAAAGAAAGATCTCCTTTGGTAGTTTTAGTCCCTCGTGAACAATATGGATTGATATTATTACTCCCATGATGTAATGAATTGGGATACCTCAATATAAAATAATATTTTGTGTTGTCTTACCTTTTTTATACTTATATAGTAGAACACTATAGGCTGGATAACTAATATCTTCATCTTGCATGAATATCTAATATAATAATTCCACATCCTTCTCCAAATACTTAATTAATTACCATGAATATAATCAATGGTGAATTTGTAAGAAATAATCTTCTCCACTTATTCTTATCATTCTTCTACTTCTTTAGTGAATGGGATTAATCATTAACATTCAACATTGGTTCTCTTTTTCTCTTGATTTGATACTTTAAGTCTTCAAAAGGTACAATATTATTTCTCCATTTTTTAATTGTTGAATGTGAGATGGTTAAAATCAAGAACACCAATTGATTTTCAGTATTCTCATATTTATATTCTATATGATGATATAATATTTTTCATTTTATTTTAAAATTACAATACACTAATACACCTATATACTTTAAACTCCTTAAAAAATCATCAAGAAATATATTTAAATCCAATAGAAATATCATTATTTAAAACATGGGATCCTTTTAATATTATAACACTTTTGTTTCATTTCATTTTCCCTAATGGATTATAAATGTTCCTATACATAAAATATCTTGGCCTTATAACTTACTATTTGAACATAATCCACATTATAAATCATGTCCATCTTTGCAAGAAATATCAATATCAATGATTCAATATTGTTTCCTCAACTTGAGATCGAAAGCAGATGTGTATTTTGATTATTAATTAATTCATGGATCATATTCTAAATAGAGGCCTTGTGATACTTGAATTTGAATTCCCAGTATAAAAAATCATTGGTTTTGATAGTTATAATTTTTTTTCTCATTCTAATTCATTAAACTCTAGATTGTTTCCACATAAGCATGAATGTATGTGTGTAATATAAAATTGATAATTTCCATAAGGCCTCAATCACAATTAACACTATATAATGTGGAACATATAATCCCTTCAAATGTATATAACACCATATTCACACATCCTAACCATATTTATAACAACCCATCCCTTTATTACACATAATTTCATGATTTATTACAAAATATTACGCTTAATACAACCCAAAAGGTTGATAATTATAGTGTATTTTGGAATTTGGTACATTACATAACAATTTTAAATAGGAAATACATCATCTTTATTGAATACATCCTTATCAAGCGTGTAATTAAAACAGAATTGGATAACCTGGGGATATACAAAAGAAATGAGTACAGTATAAATCAAAATAAGGGAATAAAAATGTAATAAAATAGAGATAATAATACATGTTAGAAAATAATAATTTAAATGGGGAATTAAATTATTAGTATTATAAACCTGAATAATGAGACATGATGTAGCTTGATAATCATATATGTAACCTGAGAAATGTTGAAACAACATAAAACACTACTTCATAAACATAGGTCAAGTATAACTTAATAAACAAAATGAAGAGAAAACTTCCATTAATAAATCAAGTTTAATCCCTATACTAATAAAAGTTTTCTATATAATAAACATTACCCAATGCATTGGAGCGCTATATAATTTCAGGCACACCCATTACTTTTATTTCATTCTCATGGTTAATTGTTCCATAGAGACCATACAGCATGGATTCATTCATCATCATATTTTATTCCAAAATAAAAGAATTTAGAATAAATACATGTATATACCAATTCAAATAAGTTTAATTGTATAAAGTTGAACCCCGTTGATAGGAAATTCGTATGGTTTTCACTACACAATTGTTTTGGCCAAAAAACCATGTGGCAATATCAGCAGTAGAATGATGTCAGATAAAAAAATAATAAAATGGTTTTATGATATTGAAATGGGTATCTTGTCATTTTTAAATTAAATTGGTATTTATATGGACATTTAAAGACATATACCAACCATATAAATTTCAAAAATAAGGAATAAGATAATAATTCAATTTGAATAAATAAGAGAAAGTGAGGATCCCTTACTTGAGTATGCGACTCCAAAATTTTGTGAGGAGATTCATGATATCTAGGGGTAACCTTGGAAGGACTCTATAAGTTTGATGTAAGAGTAATGGAATTCTTGTCGAATTTTTAGAAATGTGAGGTGGGAGTTTTGATTGGTTTATATAGGAAATGATTGAGGATTTCTTTATTATTTTTCGAACATAGGTTTTAGACTCTATATAAAGAAATAACCAAAACCACCAAACGTACTATGGTTTTTTTCACAAGAATTATGAAAAATGATAGTGGTTTTAATTTTTTATATGTAAAGGGCCGAAATTTCTAAAATAAGTCCCTTTCATTTGTGGAGTTGATTCATTCTCTTACAAAAAATGATTTTAAATCCAAAAAATATATTAATGGTTTTGGAGGGATCAAAAAGGCTTCCTAAAATTAATAAAATAAATATAAAATCACATCCTATAAAATATTAAACATAAATTTGGTCATGTATACACTTTATTGTATTAATTAACACACTTTTGTGTCTTTGTGAAGTCATAATAAACACTATATATTTATAATGTATATTATTTTTACTCAAAAAAATTTCTATCTTAGAAAATTATGAAAAATTTCACCATTGGATAATTACAATTTTATAAATCAAAAAATAATATAAATTTTATCAAAATAATTTTTTAAACATGTGATATAATAATATTAAAAATAAAATCCACATTTATTGGGAAATGATGGGTTTTTGACAATAACAGTTCTTGAATCCTTATCAAAATTACATTTTACTTCTTAAAAATAATATGATAATTTACATATAATAAAAATTATTTAAAATTAATATATTATTTAAATATTATTCCAAACTAAAATACAGTAATTAATCACAAGTAATAATTTAAATTTTATATTACTCAAAAACACTATTTTTTATAATATCAAAATAAATCTTTTTACCAAACTGATTTCTCAAAAAATTATAAATTAAAATAAATAAGAAATAAATATAATAATTATTTCAATTAAAAGTAAATAATAATATCCTTAAAATTAGGGTTGCATTTTTTATAATCTTTGAAAAATTATTTTAACCCATAATAGATTAATTTCCTTTTATAGTGGCAATAAACTTTTATAACAATTATTATTAATATTCTTCAATAAATAATTTTTGTACACTTGAAAACATATTTATGGAAAACCCACATTTTAAAAGGATTTAATGAAATGTGTACTTTAATAGAGATAAATTGTTGTATAAAGGTAATCACATAACTAGTATTCCTCGTAGGAAAATTTTAGTGACAAGGGAAGACATGGGAATGAAAGAAAAACTATCATTAAAGAACTAAATGAGTTTGATAGAGAAGAAGGTGAGGAGAAAGTCAAAGACTAAAAAACTATAAATCTATGAAGGGTAAATGGCCATAAATTCTTCAAATGTTCTTGTAAGAGGATAACTTATAAATAATGATTATTCTATAACTCATGAATTTATAGGCTTCAATCTATGTTATCCATGATGTATTTCTAATCCTATATTGTTATGAAAATTTCATTTTTCCCTTAATAAAAGTTTTTAATTATATTATAAATTTACTAAATTATATACCTCAGGTGTGTCAAACCAGGTGTGTAAAAAGGTACATTGTCGTACACCAGTTCTCGGTAGAGTCTAGCTCAACATGAATTTCTTTGGTTTTACCCTTATATAATTTTATACCTGATCTAATTCACTTTTAGTATATAGATAGAAATGCATATACATGATAAACCATTTACTCAATAATTAAAAAATTAGGGATGTTTTCTTATAAATATTATTATATCTACGGAACCTGCTAGAGTTTTCTAATCCAAATCCCAAATATAACCAAACATATCCTTTGATACTAATTATAACTACCCTACTCATTTATACACATTAATTAATGATTTATTAAAAATGATTAAACATAATACAAACCATTAGATTGATATGTATAGTTAAATTAAAAAATTGGTACATTAAATAACAATTTAAAATAGGAAATACACCAACTTTATTGAAAACATACTTAACATGATCATATTTAAAACTACCTGGATTAACCTTGGGACATACATAATAAAGGGGTGATATATAAGGACATAAAATAGAATAAACATCAAATAAGATAGAGAAAATAATACAGGGTATAAAATAGTAAAAAAATGGGGCATTAAAGGAATTGGAATAATAAACATGAACAATGACACATGATATAGATTGATCATCGTAAAGGTAACATGGGCAATGTGGAAAAATTCTAAACCACTACATCAGAAACATATTTCTAAGCTAACTAAAAGAAAATCATGATGGAAAATGTTCCTTAAAAGAATAATGACTACTCTCTATCCCAACATGACATCTTTTGAGACTAAAAATTACCCAATGTATTGTGGCATTATATATTTGGGGCACATCGATCACTTTCATTTCCATCTCATTCTTAAGTGTGCCACATGGACCATACAACCTTGATTCATTCATTATCATCTCTTAATAAAATATAATGGAGTGTAGAAGAAATATATCTATGTACCATGTAAAATAATTATATGTGTATAATGGTGAAAACCCTTGATAGTAAATGGGTATTGTATTCACTACACAATTGTTTTGGCATGGAAAATTTGCAGTGAAATTTTGGCAGCATAACGACGTCGCATAAAAATTGATAAAATTATTTAATGAGAGAAAAAGTGGAATCTCATAATTTATAAATTAAATGGTTTTTAATATGGACATGGAAATATATATAAAAATATTAGGAATTGGAAGTAGAAGGTATAAGATAATAAATAAATTTTATTAAAGAAGAGAATGTAAGGATCTCTTCAATGAGTATGTGACTCCAAATGCATGGGAGGATTTCCTTGAGAGATTGGGGCACCATGGGAGGACTATAGAGAGGGTAAATAAAATTAATTACGTTCTCCAAGAACTCTATGTTATGATAAGTGGGAGATTTTGTATGCTTATATAGGAAACCTGTGGGGATTTCTTTATTATTTCTCAAACATAGGTTTTAGATTCAATATAATAAAATAACCAAAACGACAAACCTTCCCATGGTTTTTGATAATGTTTTCTTCATAATTTTAGTTTTTTTCTATTATTTTATATGTTTATGGGTTGAACATAATAAATCAATGGCCTTAATTATGGGGGTGAGTCATACTCTTAAACAAATCATTTTAAAAACATAAAATATATTAATTTCTTTGGAGGATTACCAAATGACTAATAAAATTAATAAAATAAACATGAAATAATATTATTTTAAACTTAGAAAATATATATAATCTTTTATACCCATTATAGTATTTTTATATCAATTTAGTTCATTATGTTGTCATAATACACAATGTATATTAAAACCGTATTTAATTTTTACACTAAAATTTGATTGTCTTAGAAAATTAATAAAAATTCACCACTAGATTTGTTTTATGTTTGATTCCAAAAATAATATTAAGTTTATAAAAATAATTTATTAAACATATGAATTTCTAATTTTTAAAATATAATAATTCTTTATTGATAAATTCTATGTTTTTTTAACAATAATAGTTTTTAAAGCCTTTTAAAAATTACACTAGACCTTCTAAAAATTATATTATCATTTAAATTTAATTTAAATTATATAATAATAAAATATTATGAAAAAATAATTTATTTCAAAATTAAATTAACTTATAACATGTAATAATTGAAATTGCATACTACTCAAAATTACTATTTGTGTTTTATTATATCAAAATATATTTTTTTATCAAAGTTATCACTCAATAATTTATAAATTAATAACCATAAGTAATAAATATAATCCTTATTTCAAAAAAAATTAAATATAAATATTTATGTCGTTTGGGTTAATTATTTTCTAGTCTTTGATATGTTATTTTTTCACTTAATTAACCAATTTTTCTTTTACCATGGTAAACAATATTTACTCGAATTATTATTCATATTGATAAAAAAATAAGTGTTAATTAATGAATAATATTAATTATGATTATCCAAATATTTAAACCAATTTATCATATTAATTTCACTAATCTGGGATAATTTAATTTAATATTAATCTTATAGGTAGGATGTAAAGTGGCTTTCTAAAAAAAATAATTTATGGGAAAGATGATTTTACTTTCACTCTGTAACTAGTAATCATCATTATATGTATTAAAATTAATAAATATTGATATATAATATTATAATTTCATTATGATAATTTCATATTTGTGGTTATTTTAATTAATAACAACAGAGAAACATTTCACATTATAAAAAAAATTAATAAAAAATGTGGTTTTCATCCTAAAATGTTTTTATTAATATTGGGTAAAAATATGATTTAAATGTTATTAATTTAATTTGATATAGCTAAATAATAAATATTATTCATTAAAACTAAA
This sequence comes from Viscum album, assembly GCA_963277665.1. Taxonomy (NCBI): domain Eukaryota; kingdom Viridiplantae; phylum Streptophyta; class Magnoliopsida; order Santalales; family Viscaceae; genus Viscum; species Viscum album. The sequence continues at coordinate 1,432,767,536 of OY728131.1, read as the reverse complement.
TTAATATAATATTGGGATTTTTATATTTTTTAATTTATCAAATGATATGAACGATTTACTTAAAAAACAAATATTTCATTATTCACAGAAAAATATGTATTTTCAAATAATCCAAAAATTTATCCTTATGTTAATATTAATATGATAATCTCAATAGTGGATTTCATGTTAAATTTTATAAATGTTCTAGAAAAAAATTATAATAAATTTTTCATAAAAATAAATAAAAATTACTTTTTTAAAGATAACTTATTTTGAAGATGGAAATGACATTACCAAAAATTGGTTGATTATTTGTAAAGTATTTATCAATATAATTTGGATATATATATATATATATATAATAAAGTTTTTAATTCTAATATTATCTCCAAATTTAATGAAATTGTGAAAATAGTCACATTAAAAATAATTTTTTTTCTAGTTTGGTGTTGCGTAATGCATATGATATCAAAAAAAGTTTTCTATATTAAAAAACATAATGTATTAAATTTTCAATTTACAATACTAGATCAAACATACATTATCATTGGATCGATCTTATAATGTAGCTTAAAATCAACAACATCAGATCAACATCGAGAGAAAATTGCATTGAATTCGCATTAATAATTCGTTCTGTTAGGGTTTCAACCATGTGATGATGATCGATTAAGTAGTGGATCATTCATTCCTTCTTCCTTGATCAAGCATTAGAACTAAAGTAGATCGACTGTCATTTACCATAGTGTATCTATTTCTCTTAAATAGTTATTATTACATTGCATCTGGTGTTCATAAATGACCTCGATTCTTGGTGAAATGACCCTTATATATCAAATATTACCCTCAATTTAATATTATGTGAATTATGAATTTTGTTTTACCCTCATGTATAATTTATTTCATCATTTTCCATTACATAACTCATATTTTTACCTATACATGGACAATAAAAATTGTCTATTTCCTTAATGTAGTGTCAGTTATATCAAGAGTTTTCTTAGTCAATGTATAAATCATACCTTTATATATCGAAAATAATTTATGGATAAACATTAAATATTTCATGGTACCTTTATACAGGTTACAAAATATTAAGGTTTCCATTACATTGAATTTAAATCAATATAAAATTTTGAACTACTATTGACCTTCGCTACATTAAATTGAAAACCCCTCCACTAAATTCAAGGCCATATCTAATATATCAAAAAAACATCAAACATATTTTAAAATAATGACTTCTCATTCTTGGATGGATCATAATTTCATTTCCAATATATTTAGGAATAATAAAGGAATATTTAGTGGCCGCAACAACATGTACATCTATGATAAAATAGAGAGTCCTTAGTTTCTAGAAATATCCCCATCTCTCTACATAATTGAATAAATACTTATGAAATCAACTGTAATAATTCTAAATCATAGTTTTATTCAGTAATGAACATTTACATCGTATACAAAATTCAAAGAACACTCCTCCTAAACACACATTACTTCTATAACATGAATAATTGGAAACTGCATTATTCCTCTAAATATGCATAGTAATTCCATTCCTTCCCATCGATATATTGACCTGAGATAAATCTACATTCATTAAAATCATATATAAAAACATTATAATGTATTATCATTTGATAATGGGTATAAATGATTCCATTTTTTTTATATCAATTTTAAAGAGGTCAAACCATGCCATGTTTTGGAAAACCACACAATGATTTGGTTGTTTTAATCATTATAAATTTATTAGCCCCCTTACCTCCCCTTCGATACCCTCGGTAGATCCTTGGGTCCCAAATTGTTTCAAATTGAGTTTATATAATCAAAATTAGACATTAGTTATATATTATTTACTTACTTTATATTATTCATTCTTCTAGATATCCTTTCATATTAGTTGAAGCAAGTATATAATGGAAGATTTTTATATGCTTTTATTTGGGTTAATTTGGTTTTCAGAATTAGTAAAATTGGATGAGGGATGTAATTGATTTCTATTTTAATCCATTGGTTATATTGTTTAATGATTAAAATTTTATTATAGGATTGAAATTTTTATTTTATTCATCCCATTGAATTTTTATAATTATGTTGACATGATTGTTGGTAACTATTATGCATTTCTCAAGATTAAAAAATGATAAATATAAATGATTGAATTAGAAAATTAAAATTAGATTTTACATATAAATATGAATATTTATTGAAAATAATAGATTTAATGAATTAAAATGATAAAAATTTACATAAATAGAATGTTAGATGTTATAACATGAGTGGGTGTAGTTGATGTGAAAGTATTTGATTATTTCTCTCTTTGAGTAACTAAATATGGTTATTCCATGTGGAATATTATATATTTATCTAATGATTTATTTTTTATTGGTCATTAATACTATATTTAGAATTACAAAATAGTGTTGTTTATGAGATAATGATGTTGTAATTAAGAGTGAATGTGTGAGGTGTACCAGAGGTAGGTTGAAATAGTTTTCTCATAAACATGTTAATTTTTTGGTCATATTATTTAAGATGTGATGAAATAGGGTGAATAATTTTATTTTTTATATTATGAGTACAATTTTAATGTAAAATTTGGTTTAGTACACTTATTTTGATTATAGATATGTTACATTCTAAAATTAAATTGGTATTATGTTATGGATTTTACAAAATTATTTAGATAAATATTCTACATTACCTTAAAATGTGGTAGCTTTTGGGATATGGTATCCAAGTAGGATAATGTAGTGGATGAATTTTATATTCCAAAAACATTTGAAAATTTTATTTGTATTTTTATATGACTATAAGTTTTTTTATTTAGTTATATTGTCCTCACAAGGTAGTAAGCCATTTTTTGTGTTTGGATATTCTATTTATAAATGAATGGATAACATGGGAGGGTGATTGATTTTATAGAATTGGAATTTGTATATACCTATAGCTTGACGTACATGGACATTACATTAATTTTTCGGAATACATAATACATAACAAAAAATAGACACACAAGGACCATAATAGTTTAGTGTCTTTGGAAACTCAGAATATAAACATCTAATTATGATGAAAGATCTTCAACATCTCACATAACGATCTGACCCTTTTTCTTTCCTTACCTAAAACCTTTACTTATTTCTTGGGGAAAATAAAACATAAAAAGGGTGAGCTCTAATGCTCAGTAAGGTAAAACATAGAGAACATAAAACAATCCATAATCATTTGAAAGAAAAAAACATGAACATGAAATCTAAACATTAAAACCTTGAGAAAATACATAAATCATGGAAGTACGTAAGGCATATATCATAAAGGAACATCAATCACGATAAAATATCATGGTAATAAAACATGAAATTTTAGAAACCATTTAGCACTTGATATGATTTCCATAGTAGCCAAGGCATTGCTGCCAAGATCATCTTAGTGGACAAAGTCCCTTTCTGAATCGAGTTCACTCCCCTTTTCAGTCCTATAACACTGAACCGGATTAACATAAAATTCCATCCATGTCTATCTCATGAGATATATATTATTTCGTAATGAATTGGAGGGAGATATAGGTCCCACCCATCTCATAATGAAATCATTTTTACATGTGCCACAAAATAAACATACATCATTCATAATAACAAAATAAATAAAATGGGTTTCATAAACATCATCACATCATCACATAATCTATATAATAAAATTGAAATCATTTCATAATAAGAAAAGTGAAACCATCTAAATCATATAGACATGATATTTGAAACATACACATATGAAATAATGTCATCTTAGATGAAATATGGTTTTGATAAAACACTTGAAATGAATTCTTGAGGAAAATATCCCTTCTTCTTTAAAATCATTTTTCTTTTCAAAAATTTTCATTCCATTTTAAAATAAAAGTATTTTTTTGAAAATAGTCATGAAATATTTTGGAGGAAGCTTCATGAAAATTAGGCTTTATAAATCTGTAAAAATCTGTTCGTGTCGTATAAGTTAAAAAAACATTCTTCTCGTACTTTTGACGAAAAAGTCAAAAAGTACCTCGTAAAAGAAAGATTCCATACATACCATGTAGTAAAAGTCAGAAATTGGTAAAAAGGACATTAAACATACATGAAACCATTTTTAGGAAACATGGACATGGATGAGAATAATAACCCCAGTAAATACTTACGAATAAACAATCTCAGATAAGAACGAGACTGGAAAAGTTATCCCTCACCTTAGGTCTGATATGCTTCGTATGGATCTGAACCTCCTGTATATTGATTTAAATAATGTAATTGACTTATTTAATGACCATATTCATTTTTATGATATCATATATGTTTCACTTATGACATTATATTACCCGTTCTTTCGTAAATTCAATGTTAAAGCAACGTTTTGGGTAAAATCATTTCATTTATCATATGTGTTTCGACTTGTCGTTCTTGATATTATAACTTATATTACAATTTAAATAATTCCAGAATGTAAAAAATTATTTATATATAATATATATTCATCATATACATATATATATTATAGATCGATAAAAGGAATGAAATACATTATTCATGGAGACGGTACGCCGTACGTACGCATGAACGTTGTTTTCGTTTCCTTATTGAATTGAATGAAAATAAATAGATGGCATAAAAATATATATACATAAGTCCAGTATAATTATTATTTCATATATTTCATTATTATTCATTATATAAACTTTATAATCATTCATGTATGGTTAACATGGAGAATAAATCTCATCGCGTCGTGGATACGGTAATCTGTACGTATGCACGAGCGATGATATCGTTCCCACAATTATTGAATAGAATTGGAGTCGATGGTATAATATATCCGAATCATTATGACATTATAATAACCATATATAGTTATTATTTACACCATTATATCCATCCATGTAAGGTTTTGGTGGAAAAACAAATGACACCACGACGTGGAGACAATATTCCGTACCTATGCACACACGGTGATTTTGTTTTCCGTAGGATGGATAGAAGGTGAAATAGGATTGTTTCATATTTATAATAACATATCAGTATATTAGGGATACTGATTTTATTACTTCATAATGAAACAACTAAAGAATAGGGAGTAGAAGAAGAATGGAACTTGAAGAAAACTGTAGAAGGTATTACCTCTTTCTCGAAGTTACTCCTTTAAACATTCTCATAGGGCACAAAAATTGGTCTTCTAAGAAGACCATGAACTCTATGATGTTTCTAGGGAAGTGGAAAAGTGAATTTGTCAGAGGTTGGCCGATCTTCAAGGCACAAATTGGTGTGAGGAGGAGAGGGAGGAGGTGCCCTTTTATAAAGGAGGAGAGGGGCACCTTTGGAATAACTAAACATATTATTTTATTATAAAGTCATATTCGGTTTCTAATAGCTTCAAATTGAGTTATTTAGAATCTAATGTGGGTATGGGTCTAAATCGTCTCATCCAATAGAATTTAGACAAGTTTAGGTTTCTTTTTTATCCTTATCATTTATATTTAACTTTAAGTTAAATAATTTTTCTTTTACCATGTCTTCTTGTTTTGTTAAACTATGAGGTAAATAAACATACTATAACAAGCCAAAAGAACCCAAATTTGTTTATTATTAATATATATAACCTTATATAATTCATTTGGCTGAACCTTGGATTTTTAGAAAAAAATTAACAATTAATAATATAATATTGGTTTTAAAAACTATTTTATGTCAATTTTCACACTATTTTGTAATTGATTTTTGTGAAAATCATAACAGAATGATTAGTTCTAAAAAAGTTAATTAAATCAATAATAACACGTATTATTAACCTATACAATTATTGTAATTCATAAAAAGTCTAAAATTACATTTATTTGGGTATTTATAACATCAATTATGTAAATATTTCATTAATAAGATAATTACTGCATCATCATTGTGTCATAAATAAATTAAATTATTTAATGTCTAAAAATTATAAATAAAACTCCATTATTTAGGAAATATTTTTATATTTCTAATTAATATTTATAGTCGAATTTATCTAATTTATTACCCTATATTAAAAATAATTAATTATTAAAATTTGATTTTAACTATTTTAACCCTTCTTTAAATAAATTAATAATAAATATCCTAATCTAATCCACGTGGGCCTAAATGGTCATATTTTATTCCTAATGTTGTTTTTGGTCGAATTACACTTATCCAATAGAATTAGGACATGTTTTAGGGTAATAATAATATCATTTTTACCCTTAATTACCCTATTTACTTTTAAATGTGGGAAAAAAAGTAAAATGTTACTATTCAAAAAAAATTATTTTCATCTAATTGAACCACATTTTAGTCCATAATATTAACCATGTCTCTCGGATTTTCGATATTCGACTCACAGAAGCGGTAAAATTCTGTTTTATGTGAATTTGCAAATTCTCCTAGGAGGTGGGTAAAAGACGGTGAAAAGTTCAATAAAATTTTCATATATCTCAAATTATTATAAAATGACACCAATTACGTAAATTGAACTTATATAGTTATTATGTATCAATTTTGACATAAAATAACTATAAATAAAATAAATAATTATTTAAATAAGAAGTCAGTTATTGAATAGTAACCTAGTGTTTTCACTATTCATCAAAAATTGAAAGTTTTTAGAAAAATACCAAAAATTCACCCTAGGCTAATTTTGATATTCTGAATCAAAAAACGAATTCCATTTTGAAAGGTAGAATTTATAAAATTTCAAAAATAGGGTATTACTATTCATAATGGCTAGTTTATATAACATATCGTTGTTTAGTGAAACTCAGTTTTGCGTACAACACACACTATCGTGGAAGGCCATGATTGCATGTAATGCAAGTAATGTCAGGGATTCATATTGTGCAAGCTCCTTTTGGTGTAGCGTAAAACACAAGACATTAATGAAATTAAAAAATAATATTTTTCATAAAATCTCTGGGTGTTACATTCTACCCCCCTTAAAAAGAATTTTTCCCTCGAAATTTTTTGGGGTTATAAATGGTTTACTACTCGAAAGTGTCTTTAATAGAAATCGACATCGTAAAAAGGAATACCAAAAGTTGGCTTTAAAAACTAATGTATGAAATGTAACGGTTATCCAAATTAACTAATCACTGGGTTTCCACAAAGTAGAACATAGGTGAAAATTTGTATATGGAAGAGAAATCTAACTGTCATTTTATGATGGAGAGTGGTAGAGAACATGGATATGAAAAATTCAAAAATCACAAAGCCATAAATTTGTGATGATCTAGGGTACCATCTGATTCATCGGATATAAGGGCACTATGACAACATTTTTGGTTTTCAAGATCATTTCCCTAAAGATTATGAATTTGAATTAGAATAAATACTTACATTATTTTGGTACAATATCACTGTTGTTCATGCTTTGATAAAATTCCACTTCATATCATAATGAAATGAAGTTGAATTTGTTATTTGTGAAGTGTTAATAGATCTTCTGATAGAATGATGGGTCATTCCATCTATTTCAAAAAAAAGGATAGAAAAAGTTATCAAATATAAATAAGTTCATATATGGTTTGGTTAATTGTATATGATTCCAAAAATGATCTTATACTTCATATATCATACCGCTTAATAAAATATAACTAGTATCTACTATCCAGGTACTTCCTGTAGGCAAGTGGTATGCGATAAAGGCCAGTCGCACTTTGGTTGTGGGTTAGATTCCCACAGCCCTGTCCGATGAGATGGGTTGTCGCCCATCCTGCAGGTTGTCCTTTTTCTAAAACTAAATTACTATAACATCCCATCAATAATATCGAAAAAAACTTCTATCCTAAAACAATACTAACTTATGTCCAACATAATCCATTCTAATCATTAGGCTTATCCACAATACTGTAGTCCACTCTCATATTATAGTGAAAACGATTACCAGAGATTTCATATAACAAGCATGTTAATACCATCGTTGATCCCCATATATCATAAGATATGTCTTTCTATTCACATTCCAAACATTCTAAGGCCTTAATAATGTATTCTCTTGAAAAATGAATTCCCATTGAATCTTAGGGAAAACATGAGTGCTATAAAAAGTTAACTCTTTCAACATACCAAAACCCCAAAATTCTATATACTCAAACCATGAAATATCTATTTCTTTATATCAATTATGAGCTCATGAATACTACAAACATTTCATTTTCTTCTTATCCCTTCATTATGCGCATATCATCTTCTTTCCAAAAATATCTCTATCACTTTCCATGGTTACCGGTACCATAAAATTATTGAAAACCACAATAGACCAATACATAAATATTCCAATATTCCACGATACAATATACAACATTATTTTGGAATCCCATTACATAAACACTTAATCATTCCACCACATCGTTGTCATATTCAACATCGCAAATAGTGATCGCATGTGGCTTCCCTTTATCCTTTTGCTTAAGTGGTGGCTCATGTCGATAATCACTAACCCTTGGATTAGGGAATTGATTAGCATAATGCCTCATTTCATTTCACTTGAAGCATTGAAGTGTAAGTGGTGCGTTCTCTGCAGTCTTTTCTTTATTCACATTATTAGAAACCCTTTTTCCATTACTTAGACACTCAGCTGCTCAATGACCTTCTTTTCCACACTTAAAACATTTTATAGTCCCTTTAAGACAATCTCCACCATGCTTCTTTCCACACTTTGAGCATAAAGAAACATTCATATTCTTTTCACCATTATTGTGAGATTTCTCCTTGAACACCATCATTAATTTCTTGTTAAAACCACGAGATGAATATGTAACACGAACTTCCATTTCTACCTTGATAGCACAACACACAAATTCTTCAAAGCTACTAAAGTCTCTTATATCTAATTCCCTTCGAAGATTTGGTTTTAAGCCACTGAAGAATCAAACAACATTACTTTCAGGTTGGATGATAAAGCCAGATGCATACCTTGTAAGCCTTGTAAAACTCTCTTCGTATATACCAACAGATTCATCATCCTTTTTCTTTAGTTCAACTAACTCCTTCTCCATCTTTGTTCGAGGAATATGAGGGAAGTACTTATTGGAAAATAAGTTCGTGAACTCTTCCCATTCCATGGACTCAATTTCATCTCTTGGCCTCGTATTCTTGATAAGATTCCACCATTGATCAGCTTCACCTTCCAAACGATATACTACTAAGATGACTTTATCATGTTCAGAACATTGAAGAACTGAAAATATCTTTTCAGTGGTACCGATCCATTGTTCAGTAACAAGTGGATCAGAAGACCCACTAAAAGAAGGTGGACGTTGCCTCATGAAGGACTCAAAAGAATATTGTTTCCTTCTCTACTAATTTGGAAGTCCAGAATGATTCATAGCTTGTGTAAGTATATAAATTTGATTTTCCACTCCATCTCCCATAACATTTGTTTGTTCAGGAGGAAAATCATTGCATTGTCCATTAAATTGATCAACATGGTTCCTTTGGGTTCCACCCATCGTCTAAAACCCAAAAATAATAGTGTGAGAGGAAAAAATCAATCTAGGGAAAACAACATAATAATGTGGGAGTACCTTCAATATCTAACATCATAGGTTTAATTCTAAAATCTTTACCATAATTCTAGGACTATAACCTATACTTATACTTAACCTTAGGGATATCCCTAGACATGCCTTAGAAATATCTCTAGAGATCTCACTAAAGTTCTCGCATCCTAGTTTCCAAAGGTTGACTAAACCTTTCCTCTGATACCAACTGTAGAGACTAGTAGCTTGACGTATATGGACATTAAATTACATTTGTGGAATACTTAATATATAACAAAAAAATATACACACAAGGACCACAATAGTTTAGTGTCTTTCGAATCCTGAAATATAAACATCTATTCATGTTTAAAGATATTCAACATCTCCCATAATGATCTGCCCCTTTTTGTTTCCTTACCTAAAAACATTCATTATTTCCTGGGGAAAATAAAACATAAAAAGGGTGAGATCAAATTCTCCTTAAGGGAAAACATAGAGAACATAAAACAATCCATAAACATTTCAAATAAAAAACTTGAACATGAAATCTAAACATTAAAACCTTGAGAAAAGACATAAATCTTGGAAGAACGTAAGACATATATCATAAAGGAGCATCAATCATGATAAAATATCATGGGAATAAAACATGTAATTGTGGCAACCATTTATCACTTGTTATGATTTTCATAGTAGCCATGCCATTGCTTCCAAGATCATCTTAGTGGACAAAGTCCATTTCTGAATCGAGTTCACTCCTCGTTTTAATCCTATAACACTAAACCAGATTAACATATAGTTCCAGCCATGTCTATCTCATGAGATATAAATCATTACCCAATGCATTGGAGGGAGATATAGTTCCCTCCCATCTCATAATAAAATCATTCTTACATGTGCCATAAAATAAACATACATCATTCATAGTAACCCAATAAATAAAATGGGTTTCATAAACATCATCCCATAATCACGTAATCCATATAAAAGAAATGGATATCATTTGATAATAAGAAAAGTGAAACCATTTAAACCAAAGAGACATGATACTTTAAACATACACGTATGAAATAATGTCATTTTAGATGAAAAATGGTTTTGATAAAACACTTGAAATGAATTCTTAAGGAAAATATCCCTTCTTCTTTAAAATCGTTTTCGTTTCACAAAATTTCTTGCAATTTTAAAATAAAAGGATTTTGTTGAAAATAGTCATGAAATAGTTTGGAGGAAGCTTCATGAAAGTTAGGATTTATAAATCTGTAAAAATCTGTTCGTGTCATACAAGTTAAAAAAACATTCTTCTCGTACTTTTTCCAGAACAGTTAAATGGTACCTCGTAAAAGAATGATTCCATACATACCATGTAGTAAATGTCAAAAATGGGTGAAATGTACATTAGAAAAACATGAAACCATTTTTAGGAAACATGGACATGGATGACAATAATAACCCCAGTAAATACTTACGAAAAAACAATCTCGGATAAGAATGAGATTGGAAAAGTTATCCCTTACCATAGGTCTGATATGCTTCGTATAGATCCTAAATTATTTTATATTGATTTAAATAGGGTCATTTACTTCTTAAATAATCATATTCATTGTTATGATATCATATATTTTTCCCTTGTGACTTTATATTACCCGTTCTTTTGTAAATCCCTTGTTAAAGTAACGTTTTGGGTAAAATCATTTCATTTATCGTATGTGTTTCGACTTTTCGTTCTTGATATTATCACTTATATACTGATTTACATAATTCTAGAATGTAAAACTTGATTTATATATAATATATATTCATCATATAAATAAATAAATATATATATTATAGATCGATAAAAGGAATGAAATACACCGTTCATGGAGACGGTAGGTCGTACGTATGAATGAACGCTGTTTTCATTTCCTTATTGAATTGAATGAAACTAAATAGATGACATACATACATATATATACATAAATCCAGTAGAATTATTATTCCATATAATTCAGGATTATTCATTATATAAACTTTATAATCATTCATGTATTGTTAACATGGAGAATGAATCTCATCACGTCATGGAGACTGTAATCCGTACGTACGCACGAGCGATGATATCGTTCCCATAATTATTGTATAGAATTGGAGTGGGTGGTATAATATATCAGAATCATTATGATGTTATAATAACCATATATAGTTATTATTTACACCATTATACCCATCCATGTAAGGTGTTGGTGGAAAAACAGATTACACCACGGCGTGGAGACGGTATTCTGTACGTACGCACACGGGGTGATTTTGTTTTCCGTAAGATGGATAGAAGGTGAAATAGGGTTGTTTCATATTTATAATAACATATCAGTATATGATGGATACTGATGTTATTACATCATAATGAAACAACTAAAGAAGATGTAGTATAAGAAGAATGGAACTTGAAGAAAACGGTAGAAGGTATTACCTCTTTCTGGAAGTGCCTCCTTTAAACATTCTCTTAGGGCACTAAAATTGGTCTTTTAAGAAGAACCGGACCTCTAGTATGTTTCTAGGGAAGTGGAGAAGCGAAATATTTAGGGTTTTTCCGAGCTTGAAGGCTTAAATTGGTGTGAGGAGGAGAGGGAGGAGGTGCCCTTTTATTAAGGAGGAGAGGGGCACCTTTGGAATAACTAAAAATATTATTTTATTATAAAGTCATATTCGGATTTTAATAGCTCAAAATTGAGTTATTTTAAATCTAATGTGGGGATGGGTCTAAATCCTCTCATCTAAAAGAATTTATACAAGTTTAGGTTTCTATTATAACCTTATTATTTTGATTTAACTTTATGTTAAATAATTTTTCTTTTACCATGTCTTCTTGTTTTCTTACACTATAAGGTTAATAAACTTACAATAAGAAGCCAGACGAACCCCAAGTTGTTTATTATTAATATATGTAACCTTATATAAGTCATTTGGCCAAACCTTATATTTTTTGAAATAATAAAAAAATTAATAATATAATATATTTTTTAAAAACTATTTTATGTCAATTTTGACACTATTTGGTAATTGAATTTTGTGAAAATCATAACGAAATGATTAGTTCTAAGAAAGATAATTAAATCAATAAAAACATGTAATATTAACCTAGATAATTATTTTAATTCATAAAAAGTCTCAAATTACATTTATTTGGGTATTTATAACATCAATCATGTTAATATTTCATTAATAAGATAATTACTGCATCATCATTGTGTCATAAATAAATTTAATTATATAATGTCTAAAAATTATAAATAAAACATCATTATGTATGAAATCTTTTTATCTTTATAATTAATATTTATAGTCTAATTTATCTTATGTATAACCCTATATTAAAAATTAGTTAGTTATTAAACATTGATTTTAACTATTTTAACCCTTCTTTAAATAAATTAATAATAAATGTCCTAATCTAATCCAAGTGGGACTAAATGATCATATTTTATTCATAAGATTGTTTTTGGTAGAATTACACTTATCCAATAAATTTAGGACATGTTTTAGGGTAATAATAGTATCATTTTTACCTTTAATTACCCTATTTACTTTTCACCATGGTAAAAAAAAGTAAAAAGTTACTATTCAACAAAAATTATTTTTATCTCATTGAACCACATTTTAGTCGTTGATATTATCCATGTCTCCCGGATTTTTGAAATTCCAATCACAGAAGAGGTAAAATTATGTTTTATGTGAATTTTCATATTCTATTAGAAGGTGGGTAAAAGACGGTGAAAAGTTCAATAAAGTTTTTATATATCTAAAATTATTATAAAGTGACTCCAATGACTTAAATTGAACTTATATAGGTATTATGTTTCAATTTTGACCTCAAATAAATATAAATAAAATAAATAATTATTTAAATAAAATGTCGGTTTTTGAATAGTATCCTAGTGTTTTAACTATTCATCAATAATTGAAAGTTTTCAGAAAAATTCCAAAAAATCACCCGAGTCTAATTTCGATATTATGTATCTAAAAATGAAGTCAATTTTGAAAGATAAAATTTATAAAATTTCAAAAATTGGGTATTACTATTCATAACGGCTATTTTATAAAACATATCATTGTTTAGCGAAACTCGGTATTGCGTACAACACACGCTATCGTGGAAGGTCGCGATTGCATGTCATGCAAGCCAAGTCAGGGATGCGTGTTGTGAAAGCTCCTTTTGGTGTAGAGTACAACACAAGACATTAATGAAATTAAAAAGAATATTTTTCATAAAATCACGGGGTGTTACAGAATTGATGTATATAAAATGGGGGAGGTTTGGTGGATGTCATTTGATGGTGTTTTTATAAAAGCATTATTTTATTAAATGTTAAATTAAATTGTAAATATTGATTTCATTCATTGAAGCTAAATAATACTTAATTACATGTCTAAAGAGAGTTTACAGGAGGAAATTATTGATTATAATTGTACTATATACATATTATTAATTTAAAATTTTAAACATATAAGATCATATTGATGGTAGTGTGAGGATAATTAGTTTAGATACATGATTACCTAAATGAATGTAGGTGAAACATTACTATTTTATTATTCATAGAGTTGTTAAATAATGTTCTAAATGTTTATTGTTAACTTTATCATTCATTTTTTATTTATTTATATAGATATTAGTAGGTATTGGCTTGTTTATTATTTCATAAAAAGAGTAATTTAACTTGTATTTAGTGTTTTATACCCATAGTGGTAGCTTTCACCTAGTGTAATATAAGAATAGGGAATGAAGGGAAACACTTGACCTTGTTTACAAATCAAGTGGAGTCTTGGATGGGTCAGGTCATGAAAGGTACAGTCAGTGGTGATTAAGTTCTTAGACTCATAACATATCATCACCCACTTTATGATCAGTAAAAAACCCAAATAATATATGGCTTTTTTATATTAAAACATAAACATAACTTCTTTATTGGGAAATAAATAGATAGGGAAACTAACCAATATTAATATAAAAACTCAAATGAATACTTACATTGATTTTTTTAATAATAAAAATATTCCCTTATAGGTTAATGTAGTGAAATATTCCATTATAAAAGATAAATATAAAATAAACCTATTATATATTCCTCTAAACTAAAAAAACAATGAACCTTAATAAATTTTTTGTGTACTATAAAAAATAAACCCACCTCATTCTTTTAAGTATTAATAGATATTCCTTGTAGAGACATGGAATGTCCAAGTAAATGTAATTTCCAGGATTATAATATAAAATTGTTTAATTTTCTCTAGAAATGTTGTGACCAAAGAAACTAAAAAATATCCTCAAATATAGTACACAATCTTAAAAAAATAGGACTGTATTCATGAACACCTATATGAGTTGATATAAAAACTCAAGAAACTCAAATTTTATGAACACCATGAACATGGTTTTTGTATTGGTTACTCATTAGGGAATCTCCATACACTCAAAATTCTTATTGAATAATATATAATAATTTCCAAGATCTCCTCACCCTTCATGTTCATTTGACGATTTTCTAAATGTAAATAAAACATTAAAACCAAATATATCCCTTCCATTGATTAACGATGTATAAAATAAATGGGATAATATATTGATTATTTTATTTCACCAAGTTCATCTATATGTAGTCCATAAAAATCTCGAAGTTACCATCTTCATTGTTAATAAATAATACTAACTCTTTCCAAAAAGGCATAGTGAATTAGTTAAAAATATTTTATAGTATATCATCAATCTAGATACAAAACATTCTAGGATTTAAATTGTATATCCTATAATGAGAGATTAAAAATGATGAAAATCAAATATTTGACTGTACCCCAAACAAGATCCAATGTTAATTAGGTAATACCAAAAAAACGTTTAGTAATGAAATATATTAAATTATTTGGAACATTTCAAATCCATGTAATCTACATAACTATAAAATTCAATATCAATACCATCAGATATGATTAAATAAATTATTTTCAATATTGATTTATCTAATGATCCTTCACATTGATAAACATTTAATGTTCACTAACACTTTTGTTAACATTCACTCATATCAAATTGAAATCAATAGTCATTGTTTCTAGAGTAAAAGTCATCAATTTAATGGTTGTTTTATTGTTAAATCTATAAAAATAATAAATCTATAGTAAATTTATATTTCCCTATCTTATAATATCACGTCAAAAATACCACTATCAAATAAGACATACTTTGTTTAGATTATTCTAAGGATGTTATATGTGAATTCATATATATATGTATTATATCAATATCATGTTTACATTGATGTTTGACACCACATCATCCTTGATTTTCCCAATTTCGCAAAAGGATAGGAATATCCCTCAACTATACACTACCGAACCATTCTCAAATTAGTTGTCTAATGGCTTGATAATAATTATAATATTGATATAACTAGGGAGGTAACTAAAAATAGGGTGTCATAAGAAGCAATAAAGGGTTGATCATTTACCTATTTTTGGCGCAACTCTGACCACCAAAAAACATCATACACATATATAATTAATTCTACCCTCTTCTACATAATTAAACAAATTTTTTTTCTTTATATATTCCTAGGAAAAACATGAATCCTTGAAATGAGATTATGATATATGAGGGAATACCCTCATAATATTTATCATTGGTTTCCCCATCAAACAAGAATTTGTATCTAAGGATTATATTTTTGTATGTTTTGATGACTCTCTTATTGAAGTTAATCCTTATATTCCATATACATCTCAAAATCCTTTTATTTAAAAATCAAAATTTTATAAGGCTTCAATGTGATGGAATAACAGTGATGAATCTTCAAATTTATACCCCCTCGTTCTTCCATTATATCCAACCCCCACTAATCAAGAGGTTAAGAGATAGTGTATTATATTCATTAATTTCTCTACAAAACATGTATATTGTTGAATTACTCTGTGAAATGAAGATTAAATCTTGTAATTTCATTAGGTTATGAATTAATGATATTAATTATTTTATAAGCAATTTTCTAAACATCTATCACATGTCTATGAATAATTCTTGACATTAAGGTTGAAAAACTACCACTGGTGAGATACTCCTCCTCTTAGGAAAACATATAATGGATTCTAGTGCTTTAATATCACTTACATCATCTCAAAATAAATATAAAATTTCTCTAACCACTAATATATATTTGGTTTATAAATTTAACCTAAATAGTTTGTGGAATTCTATCAGTATAACCCTTATAGATTATTCCTCAATAAATCACCATCTCCTTAGTAAATCCACCTAGGAACAACCCTAGAATCATGTTTCATATTCTCCCACATAATCATTATAAATTTATCATCACCCATAAATTCTTATAATAAAAACCCTTAAAATATAGATAAATTGTCAATAGGATTGATATATACAAACCTAAGTGGAATGAAAAATAGGTGTTTCCAATTTTAATTAATTTAAAAATATTATTTTATTTTTTTATCACACATTTGAAATTAAATTTTTATAACTCATTGTGAATTTTGGATAAATTATTATTTACCATACATACACTACCACAAGAAATAATATAAAGATACTGATAACACACATGATTTACATAGTTTAACCCATATTGGAAAACCTACTCCTTAACGTAATTATAATGTAAATGGTAAAGAACTATATTATTATCATCAATACAAATAGAGTTTTACATTATTTTTTTAAACCCAGAAAAATATATATAATATTATGTGATCACTATATTATTTAAGTGATCTGGGTAGCATCCCACTACTCCTATTCAAACTGATTTCCTTCGAGTTTCTACTTATCTCTTCCTTCTTATTCGATATATATAAATAGTTCAACATATGATAACTCAAAATCCCCCATATCTAATCTAATTATAATCATAGAAATGTTTTTTAATTCTAATATATCATCAAGAATAATAATTGAATCATAATAACAAATTGAAAAATAGTTTTATTTTTCTTATTCAAAATGTATTTACATGATTACTCAAGTCATTAAACACCTATAATCCAAAACCCCTAAATATCCTCATCTTTTTAATGGATTTTATTTACTGAGAGGAATAATAACACTATCTATCTCGGGGTCAAATTCTTCTTCCTTATTCATTGAATAAATTTCAATACAATGATTATAGAATTCTATTAAAAATTATATTATTATTAATATTAAATGACTTACTCATCAACATTCTTTTCATATAATTATACCCTCTTGATTATTTTTCTTATTCTCAAGGAGTTGTATTGTTTTATCAATTCTATTTAGTCTTAGATAAACACACAAACATAGCTCCTCTTTCCATATTTTTTCAATTACATATAGGTCACAAAGGATTTTATTTATATTTTGAATATTTAGTATCATCATATAATTGTAGTCCCACACTCATTAATTAATTTTTCTTAATTTTTTGTATATAGTTTTCCCCTATGATCTTAATATTCCATTTACATATAACCATTATCTCCTATATAATAAAAAGAGTGACCTTACTTTTCATTCTATAATTTTATTCCCATTTATTCTCACATTTACAGAAGAAATTTTCACATTTTTTAGATTCTTCGATTTCCTTTTAATTATCCTTGAGATCATATCTTTTATTCTATTATTCTTGATAATACCCATTTCATTATTTATCACTAGAATAACACATTATCTTATTTCTCTATTTTAACAAAATATTATATTTTCAAAATACTTCAACATCCAATTCAATATTATTGAGATAATCCATTAAAATCCACATCATTATTTTTTAATAGTTTTCTAAAAAACCACGATACATACCAACTCAAAAAAGAAAACTATCCCTATATACACAATCTTCCCTATCTTATTATATTTTTCATAGATACAACACTTTCTACTTCTGTATCATGAACATAGTATTCAAATTCATAGAAAAGTTTTATTTCAAGTATATTGAGTGCTTTAGTAAATAAAAACATTTACATGAGCTTCTCATTAATACAATGGTTTATCATCAACTCAACATATTACAAATCAAGCTTCCATTAAAACATTCTTTGTGATGTTTTAAACTTTTCATACAAGCACATTCATCATCAAATTTATCATCTTCATTTCTAATCATAATAATAGATCTTGAAATATTCCTTTTTGAAAATCCATAACCATATTGAGTAGTGATTTCATCATGTTTTTCATCCAACATGTTCATTAACTCATGGATCAAATCATGTATTTTTATAAACATCATGTTTTTAGATCATATTGTAAAAGAAAAACATGAATTTAAATAATTATTAATTAATTATGGACATTATTCATTAAGGAAATTTAATTCTGTAGAACTCTTAATTTCTCTGATCATTTTAACCATTTTTCAGAAGAATCAATGCATAATGTTCGTACATGAATCAGAAACACATTTATGTTTTTATGATATTTATATCCACATGAAATAGTTTTTGCATCATCTCATTTTAGTTTAGTATTTATAAAATTAAATATGTAATTATACAATTAATGTATATTATTTTAATTATTTTTAAATAGTAGAGTGACAGTTAGATTAACTCTATGGGCCAACCATGAGGAATTGGATGCCAAGTTACTATAAGTCATTTTACAACACGAATAAATAACTAACTCCATCCTTATACCATATGAATCAATTAAAATAACTAGAAATTTACCATGGATGGATTGAACACATGTAAAAATCACTAACAACAATGTGGATATAGGAATGACCACATGAATGGATATATACCACCTGACCATGGGATAGAAATATTGATAGTGTGAAAAAGTCATTGAATGAAAATTAACTTGGGAATTCAAAGAATGTAGTGGATCTACTATGAACATGTAGACATATCCAAAAATTATTTTTTAAAAAAAGTATAGGACTCCTTAATAATACGTCTAACCATTCTAAAATATTCATAAACACATTAAATAATCGTTGGGAAATTGTGAGACTTCTTAAAACTTTTCATCTGACTTCGAATGTATTTACATAATATATACTCAACCTTGAGTTTCTTTGAGAACATCACTAATTTTAATGACTATCTATTATAAAACCTTCATCCATGTATTTCACTCAATTATTTAAGTCATAATATCAGACAATACACATGTTTGACCTTCTACCATGTTTTGGATAATCCAAATACCCATAATTATCTATATTTATTACATTGTTAATTGGAGTATTTCATCATATTTACAAAAACCAAAACTTATTATAGTCTAAACTATTGTAGAATGTATTGGAATTCGTTCTTCTGCACTTTTCATGATATCCAATTATGTTTATCAAGTAAAAGCATTTGATTTTAGCGTATAACTTTATAACTTATCTAGATAGATATTGTAATGAAGAATCTTTAATCCTTCTTTACGTATATCTTATGGGAAGTAACTTTAATCTCCATGTAAGAGGTAGATTTTCCAATTCATCATCTATATTCTCCATTCATACATTTTATTTTATATTTTATTGTTTTAGTTGAAAAAATAAAACATTTTCATCATTCATCCTATAATTGAACATCAATCTACCATTTTTTATTTTTTTGTTAATACCATATTAACAACTCAAGTCAAGGTTTATATTCTCTTAGCTAATGAAAAATAAACTATTTCTATCTCCCTTGATCATGCTAGTTGAAATTCCATTTGCAAATGATGTGTTCTTCCAAGAGATAGATTTTATCCTCTTTACTCATTTGATTTCATGGGACTATTATCTCAATTGATCTAATATTCCCTATAGAGAAGGAATGAAACATATATTTCCTTGTAATAAGCCTTATGTAAATCATCTCTTTGTGTATATGAGCAAGACCGATATAGAAAAGAGGAGTGTGTTTAGTAAATAAGAAATGTTTTATAATATTTTTCTAAATTTAGTGTCTAATTAGAACATAATTTCACAGGTTTCATATAAACTATATTTTCAATATCATTTTTATACCTTCACTTATATTTATAAAACACATTAAGAAGTTCATCTTAATGTTAACTACTTCCCCATTTTGTTCATATATGACACACTATTTCTCATAAATGTAATAAAATATCATAATTCTAAAACAATAGTGTAATTTATATCTCTAAAATATTTGTTTTCATAGGATATCCAGACTGTCATGACCCCTCCCCATAAAGTGTACCCCTATTGGGTCAGCAATTTGAGAAGGGAGATAATGACCCCCGAGTCCCGCCTCTAGTAGGCCCCAGGTTGGCGACTAGCACCGAGGGTATAATAAACACAAAATGGGAGGCATTACCATCTAAGAGAATACATGCATAAGAGAGAGATAAGATAGAAACCATTCAACTATAACTCAAAACTGGAATATAAAAGAAAAACATGTACATATATGAAATGTAATGCAAAATTACTACGACTAGAAGGGGAAAAACAGCAATTACCCAAAAGAATGTAAGAACCGCAGCAACCATATTCCCAAACAGCTCCTGCAAAAACAAGCTAGTAAACACCAACTTAGTCTCCAAACCACTCCAAGTGACCTGAAAAACAGTTTCTATATACATAGGGGGAGTATAACAGTATACTTAGTTGGATCCTCCCCGAAGCCTCTTGGAAAAACGTAAAGAAATCATGCAAAAGCACAATGAACAAAATGTGAAACTAACTCGTCACCTATACAGGTATATTAAGTTACCAGCCTCCCCGTGGCTTCTCTCACCATGTAATGAATACTAGAATATATCATATAATAAATAATATCAATTGTACCATGCTACTACTTCCCCACTGGTTTGTCACATTTCCCCAACGTCGCACGTCCTAAGCATATCTCTCCAAAAAGACTTGCCCGCAGACACCTGTGCAAAGCACCACTATATGCACCTCGCAAAAAAAACCCACCATTTCCACACACCTAAGTAACCATGTAGTTTCAGGGCTCCACCATAGCTCACACAATAGGTATCAAACGTCGGGTCTTATACCTCAAGCCATTACAGCCCATACACCGAGTAAGGATCCTCAATCCATCATAGCTTATACACGTTACACCTATAGTAGTACATAGAAAAAAATATCCATGATATATGTGTGTGAATAACCACAAGCCATTACAGCCCTCTACACACATATATGGGGAAAAATACTCAATGTGTTTTCCACCACTAGTAACTACCAAGAGAAGAGATCAGGGCCAAAGTGGGTAGTCAGCCGTCCATCCTCCCACCGGAATGCTGGGGAAAACACCCCCCAGGGATCAGAATCTTCGGGGTGTCAGTTTACCTTACTTAAATGGTGGAGTAGCATATAGAAACAAAAAAAATTATAGGATATAACATATCTCACAACCACACTATGGGCATTACCTAGTCTTAGAAACCACTACAGCTAACGTCACCCAGACTCTGGGCTGCTACTTCTAAGACTAGGTTTCCTATAAGCACACAACCATTTAAAAAAGCATTATTAGATTACTTCATTCCCTTTTGATCAATTCCAGTGTGTGTTAATTAATTATTTAAACATTATATAACTATGAACAATCCCACGATAAATTTCTTTAGCATCACACCTAATGTCAATTGTTCCTTAAAAAATTACAAACTCATCGTTATGTTCCAGCATCTCCATCCCTATGTGTTAACACCATTTATTCAATTATTCATTATATAAATACTTTCCCACATTCTCAGTAATTCTATAAAAACATTATATGATACTAAACACAAGGGGGCTCAACACAGTGAATAGACTTACTACCCATCGAGTCGTTGCCACTTAAATAAATAGCATATACCCATCCTTCCTTGAGAAGCTAAACACAGAAATCGTGTGGTATACCTCGTGTGTCTTCACCTCTTTTGGATGAACATTATGTAAGAAAAGCTTCCTTGAGGAGTGGGGAAAAGTAAACCAGATAAACAACCAATCAAATTACCAAGCATCCAACTATCACGTCCAACCCATTCCATATTCCCCAGTGTCCTCCTCAACACACAAGCATAAACTGATGAATCACTCCACTCTAGATGTAATCTTCTGCCACAACCAAAAGGGCCTCCATGACTCCACATATTACCACAACCATCCAAGATCAAATTAAAACACAAGCAGTAGTAAAACAAACATCTTCACAATTGGGCTCTTTTCCCTTAAACAAATAAGAGGGTAACTCAGAACCCTACAAGCAATAATCTCTTAACAACAACCAGTTCTTTAATCCATCATGGATTAATCGATTAATTATTCATTGGTTCCAAATATGGGAATCCAAACCAGCAAGTTATCACAAATAAATAAACATGATTATTGCACTAATTTTATTAAAATCAAATTACAACAAGAACTAGATTTGTTTTCAAGCCTCTTTATATTTAGCCAGTGATTATCAATTAATACTAGTTTATGTTTTTTACCGATTTCTATCAAGAAAAAACATCTAAGAAAAGAAAGCATAGATATCACATTATCTAGAAAAACAAGTGGCTATAACATATGATCTATATCAATTTATATATCTGGTTAAAATATTTATTATGTCAATTCCACTATCATCCAGTGGGATTAAATATGCTAATAATACAGTTGCACATAAAAGTAATAGAAGCAATGAATCCCCTGCAACAAATAGTTCTTCTCGTTCTTTATCCACAAAACGGGTCAAGATCCTCCTCTCGCGACAATTGCATCCACCTGAGGTTGCCACAGTACGACTGCACCAAAAAAACCCTAAGAAAACCCCCATTAGAAGCATGGAGATTATAACATATAACATGGAAGGTAGAAATAGGAGAAGATGATCCCCAAAGGAATGACTATAAAACATACCTTAAATTGAATATTGATCGATCCAGCTTGGTTGCATAAAAATAGAGCGGAACCAATCTGAGGGGTAATGTTTGGTTGTGCAACTCCTATGAGATGGATTGAAAGTATCTAGAGTCTCATAGCTGAGAACAAAGAGGAAGAACAAGGGAGGAAAATATCTTATCACTTTTGAAGATTTAATTTTGTGATGGTTTCATATACGCTTAATTCCCCATTAAAAGTGGATCGCATTAACCCATGCAGTTTGACCAAGTTAAAACATCCCAATCCATAGGAATATTTAGTATAGGATTTATGGCATTTTAATCGGCCTTAAGAGTCCATAAATTAAGGCTTTAAATGTATTTTACGTCAAAGTAAATGTCAAAGGGGTGAAACTATAGGATTTCTGAAACACTTTTCAATGTCCGATGTTAGAAGTCCACTGCTAGAACCTCACTGGTAGAACTGTTCACAAAACCTCACCAATAGAACACTGTTCACTGAACCCCATTGATAGAAAAGTATTCACTAAATCCTTACTTATAGAACACTATTCACTAAACCCTCACTGATAGAACACTTTTTACTAAATCCTCACTGATAGAACACTGTTCACTGAATCCGCACAGATAGAACATTGTTCACTGAATCCTCACTGATAGAACATTGTTCACTAAATCCTCACTGATAGAACATTGTTCACTGATTCCCCACTGATAGAACAATGTTCACTAAATCCTCACTAATAGAACATTGTTGAATAAACCTCACTGATAGAACACAATTCACCTACCGTAATATGTTACCGATAGTGGTTATCGATAAAGGTTACCGATAGAACTGTTCACTGATGGAACTATTAATAGAATTTAAAATTTGGAAAAGGAAAGAGAGGTTACCATTAGAGGTTACTGATAGAACTGTTCACTGATGGAACTGTTCATAGAATAGGAAATTTGGAAAAAAATGGGGGCTAAGTCACCATGACTTCCCGAAACACCTGAAAAACCATATTTTCCCAAAGTAATGGATTGGAGAGCTCCGGGCCATTACATTAGATACCTCTTAAAACATTCTCATCCTCAATAATTCAAAACCAACCTATAGAGACAAAAAAACAAATGGGGTCCGAACAACCACCCATCAAGATACATCTCAAAAAAGAGAAAGCCACAAATGCAACAAAAGAAATTCATAAATAAATCAGGAATGGTCTAACCACAAAGGGTACATCATTACATGAAGAGTTAAACATCAAAAAACTCTGGGTACTGAGCATGTATCTGTGACTCACATTCCCAGGTACTCTCTTCTATTCCACCGTGTCACCACATGACATGAAGTAAGGGAATAGAACGCCCGCACAACACCTTCTATTTGCAGTCTTAGATCTCCACAGGTCGCTCCTCAAAGGTTGCATCATCATCTGCTTCGATCTCTCCCCAATCGATGATGTAAGAGTCATCATGATGATAATGAAGGATTTGAGATACATGGAAAACATCATGTATCTGACTCATCTATGGGGGATGTGATACTCTATACGACATAGCTCCAACATGAGCTAACACCTCAAAATGGTCAACAAACCGTGAGAAATCATACTCCTTTGACCAAACCATCACTGCCCACGACAGGGAGTCTCGTTCAAAAACACATGATCCCCAACATTAAACTCTAAAGGCCTCCTCTTTTTATCAGCATATGATTTCTGACGATCTTGCGCTATCTTCATCCTCTCACGAATCACCTGGACAGTCTATGTTGTATTTGGAACTAGTTTCGATCTGAGAATTGCTGACTCTCCGACCCCAGTCCAGCATAATAGATAACGGCAAGGCTGGCCATAATAGGCTTCAAATGGAACCATACCAATGGTGGAGTGAAATCTATTATTGTAATCAAACTCCACCAAGGGTAAGTTCCTCATCCATGAACCTCTATGATCTAGAACATAAGAGCATAATATGTCTTCAATAGATTGTATGGTTCGCTCTGTCTGACCATCAGTTTGAGTATGAAAAGTAGTGTTAAGGCATAGTTGAGAACTAAAATCATGTTGGAGACCTCTCCACACCCTAGAGGTAAAATGAGGATCTCTATCAGAAATTATCATCCTAGTCACTCAATGCAGTCTCACCACCTCCTCTAGATACTTCCTCAACAAAAAATTCTGTGAGCTTGAATCCTTGATCTCTATGAAGTGGGCTGATTATGTTAAAAGTTACACTACCACCCAAATAGCTCCATGTCCTCCCAGAGTTTGAGGTAAACTAGTAACAATGTCCATTGAGATGTCCTCCCACTTCCATTGAAGAATCTCTAATGGTTGGATAAGACCAACTAGAGCACAGTGTTCGGCCTTCACCTTCTGGCAGACTAAACATCGGGACAGAAAATCCCCAACTACATGCTTTATCCAAAGACACCAAAACTGGCTCCTCAAGGCTTGGAACATCTTTGTCGCGCCAGGATGCACCGCTAAAGTAAAACTATGAAACTCTCTGAGAACCATCTCGCACATTGTCAAGGGAACAAAAAGCCTTCCATGGTACAACACTCAGTGTTGTTCATCCTCCAACCAACCATCAGGGGCCTCACCACAAACAACTCGGTCTCTCCAATCCTCCGCCTCTAGATCTCCAAACTGGGACTCTTCCACCTTCTGCATCCAGGATGATTGTACCGTCATCTGAAAAAAGACAACCTCTACCCCCAACATTTTTTATATCAATATGCAATGATGAAAGTTCTTTCATTACTCTCCAGGAATCACCAGATTCATGCACAACATCAATACATGACTTTTGGATTAGCGCATCATCTACAACATTATATTTTCCATGTGTATATGATATTTCAAAGTCGTATTTCTACAGTTTCTTCATCCACTGACGCTGTCATAAGTTTAAGTCGTGCTAGGAGAAAACATACCTCAAACTCTTATGATCGGTGAAAACCACAAAGCGCTCACCAATGAGGTAATGTCTCCAAAACATCCTAGAAAACACCATGGCTGCCCACTCAAAATCATGGGTTGAATAATTTCCTTAATGGGGACGCAACTGCCGAGACCCATAAGAAACAACTGACCTCTACTACATGAGAACACAACATAACCCCAAATATGAAGCATCGCAAAAAACATCAAACTGAACTCCATCAGCTGGAAGACAAAGGACTGGAGCACTTACTAACTTCTCATTTAGATACTCGAATGTTGTCGGACACTGATCAGCCCATATGAATGCATGTTCCTTCCTAGTAAAAGTTGTCATTGGAGTCACAACTCATGAGAAAGCGTCTACGAACCTCCTGTAGTAGCCTGCTAGACCATGGAAACTTCGCACCTCTAACACTGTCTTGGGGGATTTCCAAGACACAAATGCTTCTATATACGATGGATCCATAGATTCTCCCTCTTGGGACACAAAATTCCCCAAGAAATGGACTTCTCGAGCCCAAAACTCACACTTCGACAACATTCCGAACAACTGATGTTGGAAAAGAACTCCCAAAACGGCTTGTAGATTCTCTTCATGCTCCTCTTCCGATGTGGAGTACACAAGGATGTTGTCGATGAAAACTACCATGATCTTGTCCATGAACTCACGGAACACATCATTCATCAATCCCATGAATACATTTGGATCATTCTTCATACCAAATGAAAATACAACGAACTCATAATTACCATGACGACAACGGAATGAAGTCTTCAAGATATCCTCATCCTTAACACGCATATGTTGATATCCTAATCACAATTCGATCTTTCAGAACCAACCTTCGCCCTTCAGTTGATTGAATAAATCATCAATCTGTGGAAGAGGATAGTGATTCTTTATTTTCACTTTGTTCAAGCGACGATAATCAACACACAACCGAAAAATAACGTCAGCCTACATTATGAACAAAACTGGTGCACCCCATGGTGACACACTTGGCCGAACAAAACCGCACTGTAATAGACCATCAAGATGTATACGTAGCTCTCATAACTCAGAAGGGAATATCCTATCTAGATACATACATATAGGAGATACATCTGGATGTAGCTCGATCCCAATATCGATCTCTCGTCGAGGGGGTAATTCTACAACCTCTTCTGGAAAGACATCAGGGTACTCATCTATGACCCTAGTAAATGCCAACTATTGAACCTCTGAAGAACTCAGCATCATCTCGGCCTTCACGGATGATAATAATGGAATGCGTATATTATAACACCCCATGATTTTATGAAAAATATTCTTTTTAATTTCATTAATGTCTTGTGTTGTACGCTACACCAAAATAAGCATTCACAACATGCATCCTTGACTTGCCTTGCATTACACGCAAGTACGACCTTCTGCGATAGCGTGTGTTGTACGCAATACCGAGTTTCGTAAACAATGATATGCTATTAAAATATTCGTAAAACTAGCCGTTATGAATAGTATTAACAAATTTTTGAATTTTTTTAAATTTTATATTTCAAAATGGACTTCATTTTTGGATTCGGAATACCAATATTAGCTTAGGGTGAAATTTTGGTACTTTTCGGATAACTTTAAATTTCTGATGAATAGTGAAAATCACTAAATTTTAATTAAAAACAACCTTTTTAATCGAAATAATTAATATTGATAAATTATTAATTTGAGTGGTTTTAAAGTATATTTAGAATATATTTTTACAATTTAATACAATGTTGGTCATTGGATGTAATTTCACATTTAAACTAGACATAAACAAGTGTCAATCTTTTGATAGTTATTATCTCTTAAGAACACGCTATTTGTTTTGACGACGGGAATTAATTTTTCAATTAATTAATGCAAATGATATGTTTTGAATTTGGTAAAATAGACATCATTTTTTAGTTCATAATATCAAATATAGCTTAGGCCTAATTTTTGGTATTTTTCTGAAAAATTTCATTTTTTTGATGAATAGTGAAACCACTAAGTGGTAGTTAAAAAATGAATATTTCATAAAACTTAATTTTACCGCTTCTGTGAATGAAATTTTAAAAATCTGAGAGACACTTTTGATTTTAGTAAGTAAAATGTGGTTCAATGAGATGAAAATAATTTTTGGTGAATAGTACTTTTTAATTTTTTTACCACGGTTAAATGTAAATAGGGTAATTAAGGGTAAAAATGATATTATAATTACCCTAAAACATGTCCTAATTCTTTTGGATAAGAGTAATTCGACCATAAACTACCTTAGGAATAAAATATGACCATTTAGGCCCACATGGATTAGATTAGGACATTTATTATTATTTAATTCAAAGAAGAGTTAAAAGAGTTAAAATCAATGTTTATTTACAAAAACATTTTTAATATAGGGTTATACATAATATAAATTCGATTGTAAATATTCAATAGAAATATAATAATATTTCCTACATAATTATATTTTATTTATAATTTTTAGATGTTAAATAAATTAATTTATATATGACACAATGATGATGCAGCAATTACCATAATAGTGACAAATTATAATAATTGATATTATAAATACCCATATAAATATAATTTCAGACTTTTTAGGAATTACACTAATTTTATAGGTTAATATGGGATGTTAGGATTGATTTAATTACTTTGGTAAAAGTAATCATTCTGTTATGAGTTTCACAAAAATCAACTATTGAATTGTGTCAAAATTGACATAAAATAATTTTTTAAACAAATATTATATTATTGATTGTTATTTTATTCCTAAAAATCTAAGGTTCGGCCAAGATACTTATATCAGGATATGTGTATCATTAATGGAACACTTGGGGGAATCTTGGATGTATATGGTAAGTTTATTAACTATATAATATAAAAATACAAAGTGACATGGTAAATGTCAATCTAATTAACTAAGAGTTAAAACCAAAAGATAAGGTCAGTATAATGACCTAAACTTGTCTAAATTATATTGGATGAGAGTATTTAGACCCATACCCACCTCATATTTTAAATAAATCAAGTTGGAGCTATTTAAAACCGAATTTGTCTTTATAATAAAATAATATTATTAGTTATTCCAAAGGTGCCCCTCTCCTCCCTTATAAAAGGGCACCTCCTCCCCTTCTTCCTCACACAACATTGAGCCTTCATGATCAGCCAAACCCTGCCCACTTCACTTCCCCACTTCCCTAGAAACATCCTAGACGTCCTGGTCTTCTTCAAAGACCAATTTTAGTACCGTAAGAAGAGGACTCAAAGAGCCGCTTCAAAGAAGAGGTAATGTCCGTTACCGATTCTTTCAACTTTATTTCTTCTTCCACTTATTCTTATTAGTTTGTTTCATAATGAAGTAATAAAATAAGTATCACTCATATACTTATATGTTATTATAAGTATGAAACAACCCTATTTCAACATCTATCCATCCTATGGAAAATGAAATCACCACGCATGCGTACGTAAGGAATACTGTATCCACGCCGTGGTGTAATCTATTTTCCACCACCAACATACTTGGATGGGTATAATGGTGTAAATAATAACTATATATGATTATTTTAAAGTGATATTGATTCTGAAATAGTATAAATACACTCCAATACAAACCCACGATCATGAGAACGATATCATCGCTCGTGCGTACGTACAATCTACCATCTCCACGACGCGATGAGATTCATTCTCCACATTAACCATTCATGAATGATTATAAAGTATATATTATAAGTAATCATGAAATATATGACATAATAATGATACAGGATTTATGTGTATATATATTTATGTCATCTACTTAATTCCATTCACCACAATAAGGAAGCAAAAACAGCGTTCATGCGTACATACGGCCTACCGTCTCCAGGAATGGTGTATTTATTTCCATTTACTGATCTATTATATATATGTATATTCTGAATATATATTATATAAATAATGTTTTATATTCTGGAATTAAGTAATCGTGATCTAAGTAATCATATGAATAATTACAAGTCAAAACACATATGACAAATGAAATGATTTTACCCAAAACGCTCTTTAACATGGAATTTACAAAAGAATGGGTAAAATAAAGTCATATGTGAACCATATATGATATCATAATAATGAGTACGATTCTGGAATAAGTAAATGACATTATTTAAATCATTATACAGGAGGTTCGGACACTTATGACGAAAATCAAACCTAAGGTAAGGGAAAATATCACAATCTCATTTTTTTATCCGAGATTGTTTATACTTCAGAATTTACTGGGTTGTATTTTATCATCCACATCCATGTTTCCTAAATATGTAATATTATTTCAATCCATATACAATTTTTTAAATCCAATTTTAACATTCAGTGAGTTTTTAGTAAAAGTTATGAAAGGAATCTTTTCTCATTTTTTTTCATACGGGGTACTTTTTGACTTTTCCGACAAAAGTACGAGAAGAGTGTTTTTTTAACTTATACAGAATGAATGGATTTTTAAAACATTATTTCCAAGAATCTTCCTTTTCTAGTTTTCAATTTTATTTTTAATCAACTTCATTTAGTTTATAATTGTATGACATATTAAGAAAGGAAAAGTGTTTTTGAAGTAAAAAGGATATTTTCCTCAAGAATGGAGTTCAAGTGTTTTATCAAAATTATTTTCCATGTAAGATAATATAGGGTTCTGTTTATATTTCTATTATTACATTGATTTCATTATATTGTGATGGTATTATTTTTATGAATTCCTTTATCTTATATGAATTGTTTTTTGATGTCACGATGTTTAAGAATCCCATTTTTATTACATGGGTTATGCTATGATGTATGGTTTATGATTTTGTGGCACACATAATAATGGTATCATTATGAGATGGGTGGGACCTATATCTACCTCCAATGCATTGGGTAAAGATTTTATATCTCATGAGATAGACATGGCTGGAACAGCAGTTTAAACCGGTTCAGTGAAACAGGACTGAAACGAGGAATGAACTCGGTTTAGAAATGGACTTTGTCCACTAAGATAGTCTTGGAAATGAGTCTTGACTAATAAGAAATGATTTTCTATGATTATGTGTGTATTCCAAAAAGCGTAATGTTTTAAGTTATGATTATTGTGATTACATTTCACTACCATGATTTATCCAATGTTATGAAATTTTGGTCTCTTTTGCAGGGTAAGATTTCCAAAATGTTATATTCTTATGAATATGATGTGATTTATTTTCTTTTGTTTAACCTTACTGAGCATTTGAGCTCACCCCTTTTATGTTCTATTTTCCCTAGGATATAAATAAAGGTTTTAGGTAAGAATAAAAAAGGAAGATCTTTATTGGGAGATGTTGAAGATCTTTCACCATGATTAGAAGATTACGTTCCAAGTTTCCAAAGACATTAAACAATTATGATCCTTGTGTGTCTGTTTTTGTTATGTACTATGTATTCCGAAAAAGTAATTTAATGTCCATGTACGTCAGGCTTTGGGTCTCTACAGTTGGTATCTGAGGAAAGGTTTGTTCAACCTTTGGAAACTAAGATGCGAGAACTTTAGTGAGATCCCTATAGATATTTCTAAGGTATGTATAGGGATGTCCCTAAGGTTAAGTATAAGTATAGGTTATAGTCCTAGAATTATGGTAACCGAAGATGTTAGATATTGAAGGTACTCCTCATTTATTGTGTTGTTTTCCCTAGCTTGATTTTTGCCTCCCACACTATTCTTTTTGGGTTTTAGACGATGGCTGGAACCCGAAGGAACCGTGTTGATCAATGTAATGGACAATGCAATGATTGTACTCCTGAACAAACAAATGTTATGGGAGATGGAGTGAAAAATATTATTTATATACTTACACAAGCTATGAATCATTCTAGACTTCCAAATGAGCAGAGAATTGATCAATATTCTATTGAGTCCTTCATGAGGAAACGTCCACCTTCTTTCAGTGGGTCTTCTGATCCACTTGTTGCTGAACAATGGATCAGTACTACTGAAAAGATATTTTCAGTACTTCAATGTTTTGAACATGATAAAGTCATCTTAGTAGTGTATCGTTTGGAAGGTGATGCTGATCAATGGTGGAATATTATCAAGAATATGAGGCCAAGACATGAAATTGAGTCCATGGAATGGGACGATTTCAAGAACTTATTTTTCAATAAGTACTTTCCTCGTATTCTTCGAACAAAGATAGAGAAGGGGTTTCTTGAACTAAATCAAAAGGACGATGAATCTATTGGTATATACGAAGTGAATTTTACAAGGCTTGCAAGGTATGCATCTGGTTTTATCAACCAACCTGAAAGTAAAGTTGATCGATTCTTCAGTGGCTTAAAACCAAATCTTCGAAGGGAATTAGCTATAAGAGACTTCAGTAGCTATGAAGAAATTGTGCGTTGTTCTATCAAGGTAGAAATAGAAGTTGGTGTTACTTATCCATCTCATAGTTTTGAAAGAAACGAAAGATGGAGTTCAAGGAGAAATCTCAGAATAATGGTGAAAAGAAGATGAATGTTTCTTTATGCTAAACGTGTGGAAAGAAGCATGGTAAAGATTATCTTAAAGGGACAAGTAAATGTTTCAAATGTGGAAAGGAAGGTCATTGGGCATTTGAATGCCGCAATGATAGGAAGAAGATGTCTAATGATGCAAACAAATGAAGGGATACACAGAATCAACCTACTACACTTCAATGCTTCATGTGCAAGGAAATGGGGAATTGTGCTAATAAATGCCATAATCCAAGGGTTAGTGATGATCGACATGAGAAACCACTTAAGGCAAAGGAAAAAGGGAAGTCACATGCGATCACTATTGGCGATGTTGAATATGACAACGATGTGGTGGAATGATTAAGTGTTTATGTAATGGGATTCCAAAATAATGTTGTATATAGTATCGTGTAATATTGGAATATTTATGTATTGCCCTATTGTGGTTTTCAAAAATTTTATGGTACCGGTAACCATAAAATGTGATTGAGATATTTTTGGAAAAAAAGTTGATATGCACATAATGAAAGGAAAATGAGAAAATGAAATGTTTGAACGTATTCATGAGCTCATGACTGATATAAGGTGAAGGTTATATCATGGTGTGATTATATAGAATTTTTGGATTTTGGTATGTGGAAATAGTTAACTATTGATTGCATTCATTTTTTCACTATGGTTCAATTAATGGGTATTCATTCTTCAAGAGAATACATGATTAAGGTATTTACTTGTTTTTAATTTGACCAACAAGATATATCTTATGATATATGGGGGATAAATGATGGCATTCACATGATTGTTATGTGACATTTCAAGTAATAATTTTATTTATACTATGAGTTTGGACTGAAGTAGTTTAGGTAAGCCAAAAGATTGGAATGGATTATATTGGACATAAGTTAGGATAGAACATTTTTAGATATTATTGATGGGATGTTATAGTAATATATCTTTAGAAAAAGGAAAACCTGTAGGACGAGCGACATCCCATCGCGTCAGACAAGGCTGTGGGAATCGAACCCACAACCTAAGTGCGACTGGACTTTATCGCCTACCACTGGCCTACAAGAAGTCCTTGGTTAGTAGAAACTAGTTTTATTTTATTACGAGGTATGATATATGAAGTATAAGTTCATTTTTGTAATCGTATACGATTAACCTCACCATAGATGGACTTATGTATATTTGATAACTTTTGCTAACCTTTTGTTTGAAACAGATGAAATGACCCATCATTCTATCACATGTTCTATTAACACTAAATGAATATCAAATTCAAATTAATTTCATTAAGATATGAAGTGGAAATTGTTCAGAGCACAAACACCAGTGAAATTGTACCAAATTCATGTAAGTATTTCTTTTAATTCACCAACTTTAGGGAAATGATCTTAAAATCCAAAAATGTTGTCCTAGTGCCCTTATATCTGATGAATCGTATGGTACCTTAGATCATCACAAATCTATGGCTTTGTGATTGTTGGCTATTTCATAGCCATGTTCTCTACCACTCTCCATCAGAACATGTTGGTTAGATTTTTCTTCCATATCCATATTTTCACCTATGTTATCCTACGTGGAAACCCAGTGATGAGTTAATTTGGGTAACCGTTACATTTCATACTTTAGTTTTAAAGCCAAGTTTGGGTATTTCTTTTTACGATGCGGGTTTCTATTAAACAAACATTCTAGTAGTAAACCATTTATAACCCCAACAAATTTCGAGGGCGAAATTCATTTTAAGGGGGGTAGAATGTAACACCCTAAGATTTTATGAAAAATATTATTTTTAATTTCATTAATGTCTTGTGTTGTACGATACACCAAAAGAATCTTGCACAACACACATCCTTTAATTTCCATGCATTACACGCAAGCGCGACCTTCCGCAATAGCGTGTGTTGTACGCAATACTGAGTTTCGCTAAACAATGATATGTTATTAAAATATTATTAAAACTAGCCGTTATGAATAGTAATAACCAATTTTTGAAATTTTGTAAATTTAATTTTTCAAAATGGACTTCATTTTTGGATTTGGGATATCGAAATTAGCTTAGGTTGAAATTTTGGTACTTTTCGGATGACATTCATTTCCTTATGAATAGTGAAAATTACTAAATTTTAATTAAAAACAACATTTTTAATCGAAATAATTATTTGTGATAAATTATTAATTTGAGTGGTTTTAAATTATATTTTGAATATATTTTTACAATTTAATACAATGTTGGTTATTAGATGTATTTTCACATTTAAACCAGACATAAACAAGTGTCAATCTTTTGATAGTTATTATCTCTTAAGAACACGCTATTTGTTTTGACGATGAGAATTAATTTTTAAATTAATTAATGCAACTGATATGTTTTGAATTTGGTAAAATAGACATCATTTTTGAGTTCATAAAATCAAATATAGCTTAGGCCTAATTTTTTGTATTTTTCTGGAAACTTTCATTTTTTGATGAATAGTGAAACCAATAAGTGGATGTAAAAAAAATGAATTTTTTATAAAACATAATTTTACCACTTCTGTGAATGGAATTTCAAATATCTGAGAGACACGGTTGATGTCAGTAAGTAAAATGTGGTTCAATGAGATAAAAATAATTTTTGGTGAATTATAACTTTTTACAATTTTTACCACGATTAAATGTAATATAGGGAAATTAAGGGTAAAAATGATATTATTATTACCCTAACACATGTCCTAATTCTATTGGATAAGGGTAATTCGACCAAAAACAACCTTAGGAATAAAATATGACCATTTAGGCCCACTTGGATTAGATTAGGACATTTATTATTATTTAATTCAAGGAAGAGTTAAAAGAGTTAAAATCAATGTTTATTTACTAAAACATTTTTAATATAGGGTTATACATAAGATAAATTAGATTGTAAATATTCATTAGAAATATAATAATATTTCCTACAAAATTATATTTTATTTATAATTTTTAGACATTATATAAATTAATTTATATATGACACAATGATGATGCAGTAATTACCATAATAGTAAACAATTAGAATAATTGTTATTATAAATACCCAAATAAATATAATTTCAGACTTTTTATGAATTACACTAATTTTATAGGTTAATATAGAATGTTAGGATTGATTTAATTAACTTTTTTCGAATTAATAATTCTGTTAGGAGTTTCACAAAAATCAGCTATTGAATAGTGTCAAAATTGACATAAAATAATTTTTAAAACAAATATTATATTATTGATTGTTATGTTATTTTTAAAAATCTAAGGTTCGGCCAAGATACTTATATCATGATAGGTGTGTCATTAATGGAACAATTGGGGGTCTCTTGGATATATATCGTATGTTTATTAACTATATAATATAAATATACAAAGTGACATGGTAAATGTCAATCTAATTAACTAAGAGTTAAAACTAAAAGATAAGGTTATTATAATGACCTAAACTTGTCTAAATTCTATTTTATGAGAGGATTTTGATCCATACCCACCTTATCATTTAAATAAATCAATTTTTAGCTATTTAAAACAGAATTTGTCTTTATAATAAAATAATATATTTAGTTATTCCAAAGGTGCCCTATCCTCCCTTATAAAAGGGCACCTCCTCCCGCTCTTCGTCACACCACTTTGAGCCTTCAAGCTTGGCCAACCCTGCCCATTTCACTTCCCCACATCCCTAGAAACATCCTAGAGGTCCTTGTATTCTTCAAAGTCCAATTTTAGTGCCCTATGAAGGGGACTCAAAGAGCCGCTTCAAAGAAGTGGTAATGTCCGTTACCAATTCTTTCAACTTTATTTATTCTTCCACTTATTCTTCATAGGTTGTTTAATTATGAAGTAATAACATAAGTAAAACTCATATACTGATATGTTATTATAAGTATGAAACAACCCTATTTCACCATCTATCCATCCTATGGAAAACGAAATCACCGCGCGTGCGTATGTACGGAATACCGTCTCCACGTCGTGGTGTAATCTATTTTCCACCACCACCTTACTTGGATGGGTATAATGGTGTAAATAATAACTATATATGATTATTTTAAAGTGATATTGATTATGAAATAGTATACATACACTCCAATACATTCCCACGATCATGAGAATGATATCATCGCTTGTGCGTACATACGGACTACCGTCTCCACGACGCGATGAGATTCATTCTCCACGTTAACCATTCATGAATGATTATAAAGTATATATAATAAGTAATCATGAAATATATGACATAATAATGATACTGGATTTATGTGTATATATATGTATTTCATCTACTTAATTCCATTCAACTCAATAAGGAAACGAAAACAGCGTTCATGCGTACGTACGGCCTACCGTCTCCATGAACGGTGTATTTCTTTCCATTTACTGATCTATTATATATATGTATATTCTGAATATATATTATATAAATAATGTTTTATATTCTGGAATTAAGTAATCATGATCTAAGTAATCATATGAATAATTACAAGTCAAAACACGGACGACAAATGAAACGATTTTACACAAAACGCTCTTTAACATGGAATTTACAAAAGAATGGGTAAAATAAAGTCATAAGTGAACCATATATGATATCATAATAGTTATTATGATTCTGAAATAAGTCAATGACATTATTTAAATCATTCTACAGGAGGTTCATACACTTATGAAGCAAATCAGACCTAAGTTAAGGGAAAATATCACAATCTCATTTTTTTATCCGAGATTGTTTATACTTCGGAATTTACTAGGGTGTATTTTATCATCCACATCCATGTTTCCTCAATATATAATATTATTTCCATCCATATACAATTGTTTAAATCCAATTTTACCCTTCGGTGAGTTTTTAATAAAGGATATGAAAGGAATATTTTGTCATTTTTTCATACGAGGTACTTTTTGACTTTTCCGACAAAAGTACGAGAAGACTGTTTTTTTAACTTATACGGCATGAATGGATTTATAAAACATTATATCCAAGAAGCTTCTTTTTCATGTTTTCAAGTTTATTTTTATTCAAATTCATTTAGTTTATAATTGTATGACATATTAAGAAAGGAAAAGTGTTTTTGAAGTAAAAAGTATATTTTTCCTCAAGAATGGAGTTCAAGTGTTTTATCAAAATTATTTTCCATCTAAGATAATATAGGGTTCTGTTTATATCCCTATTATTACATTGATTTCATTATGTTGTGATGGGATTATTTTTATGAATTCCTTTATCTTATTTGAATTGTTTTATGATGTCACGATGTTTAAGAATCCCATTTTTATTACATGGGTTATGCTATGATGTATGGTTTATGAATTTGTGGCACACATAATAATTGTATCATTATGAGATGGGTGGGACCTATATCTCCCTCCAATGCATTGGGTCAAGATTTTCTATTTCATTAGATAGACATTGCTGGAACGGCAGTTTAAACCAGTTCAGTGAAATAGGACTGAAACGAGGAATGAACTCAGTTCAAAAATGGACTTTGTCCACTAAGATAGTCTTGGAAATGAGTCTTGACTAATAAGAAATAATATTCTATGATTATGTGTGTATTCCACAAAGCTTAATGTTTTATGTTATTATTATTGTTATTACATTTCACTACCATGATTTATCCCATGTTATGAAATTTTGGTCTCTTCTGCAGAGTAAGATTTCCAAAATGTTTTGTTCTTATGAATATGATGTGATTGATATTTCTTTTGTTTACCCTTACTGAGAATTTGAGCTCACCCCTTTTATGTTTTCTTTTCCCCAGGATATAAATAATGGTTTTAGGTAAGAATAAAAAAGGAAGATCATTAGTGGGAGATGTTTAAGATCTTTCACCACGATTAGAAGATTACGTTCCATGTTTCAAAAGACACTAAACTATTACGATCCTTGTATGTTTGTTTTTGTTATGTACTATGTATTCCGCAAAATTAATGTAATGTCCATGTACATCAGGCTTTGGGTCTCTACATATATGACCCATCCAAGGGTCTCACTCACCAAAAAACACAACTTTCTCCCCATCCCCACAAATGAAGATGACCTTCTTTCTAAAGCAATCCACGATAGCCTGCACCGAATACAACCAATCCATGCCGAGGATGACATCATATAGTTGTATTCGTAAAAATAGGAAATCTCCCCAAGAGCAGTGTTTCCCCTACACTAGCTCATAGTATCTACATAATTTAAACAAGTCATCTCGACCTCCAATTGGTGTAGTTAATGCAAAGGGCATTAGAAGCCTCCCTACCTCAAATCCCAAAGCATGGACAAGGGTTGGTGATATGAACGAGGGTGTCTCTCCTGAATCAATCAATGCATACTCCAAGGTAGAAAACAAGAAAAGGGTACATTGAACAATGTATGGCTCACTTGAAGATGGAAACGCTAGAGCATGAAGCTGGCCATGACCTCCTCTACGGCCTCTCTGATCCTGATGACAACCACCAACATGGTCGCGCTCAGCTCTCTAAGGATGGGGAGCATCATGGGGTTGTCCTCTGCCTGCCCCATCTACCCTCTGCTAATCTAATGTTGGTGTAACTGACTACTGCTGCCTCGACTAGAACTGCCTGAACGGAGGAACCTAAAGCGTAGCGCCTGGGGAACGATGACCTCTCTGAAAGGTCGGGCACTCTCGCTAATGATGACCATGAACAACATAATTAAAACAAGCACATGATCCCTTGGCATAATCCATAAAGTTTCTACCACTAGAGATACGAGATGTGAAGGGCTGGGACCTACCCCCTGCTGAACAGATACTCTTATACCATGATAACTGGGAACCCCGGACCACATCTCTACTTATTGATGAATCATGCTGATTCCCCCTCATGATGATCTTTTCCTGGCCAAATTCCTCTCGATAACTTCTGCCCTCGCTAGCACTTCAAGATATGTTTTCAGCATAAATGGGGTGACCTGGTGTTGTATCTCCTAATGCGAGGCCTCCTTGAAATGCCTCTCCCTGGCCTCCTCATCTGGCTGCAGGTCAGAATCATATCGTAAAAGGTTCCAAAAATGGATTCCAAACTCTCAAACACTAGATCTCCCCTATCGACAGGTAAGAACATCCTAGCGACTGGATGGATTCACAGTCGAAGAAAGAAACTCGACTCTAAACCTATCATGGAACTCCTCCCATGAGATCACTGATTTCTCACTATCCCCAAGGAATTAGAACCACCAATACCTCATTGTTCCACGCAACATCGTCACAACCAAGGACACCCAGTGCTCCTTCTGAGCACGAATCGAACTAAATCTGATATTGATCTACTCTAACCAGTCTTACATGACTGCATCTAAAATAGATCCCTCATACTTCTGTAGGATCTAGCATTGGCACTCTCGGAGTGTCTTCCTCCATGTGTCGTCGTCGTCAACCTCTACCCTATGGTAATCGACTGGAACAGCCTACTGAAAAGTTTCTATGAAACCCTGACAAGGACGTCGACCTGAAGTGATATCATTAAAATAAAAAACCGTTAGAGATCCTAAACCTAGAATATGGAAGACTCACCATTAATTAATTAATTGTTTTATTTTATTCATTTTAGGTTAACATATCTCATGTTCTACCCATTAAAACACAGGCACAAAGAATAATGATGCATGATCCTTTCCTAGGTCTCTAC
Organism: Viscum album; assembly: GCA_963277665.1. Taxonomy (NCBI): domain Eukaryota; kingdom Viridiplantae; phylum Streptophyta; class Magnoliopsida; order Santalales; family Viscaceae; genus Viscum; species Viscum album. The sequence continues at coordinate 1,432,727,142 of OY728131.1, read as the reverse complement.
CCTGAAATTAATATCACCTTTTAGTAGCCATTGTAATCTAAAAGGTCCATACATCAGACCATAGGGGGGCCTAAACACCTATGTCTCAGCCGGTCTCCAGTGTTTACCTCACTTGCTAAACATGAATGAAAATGTTTCCCTACCAACCCATGAAACCTCACCTATGATTAACTCCAAACTCAATCCTATCCCTCAAACAAAGCCTCTAATACAACTCTTTCATGACCCCCTCCCCACAAAGTGTACCACTCTTGGGTCGGAAATGTGAGAAGAGAGATAATGACCCCCGAGTCCCGCCTCCATTATGCCCCAAGTTGGCGAATAGCATCGATGGTATAACAAACACACAAATGGGAGGCATTACCCTCTATGAGGACACATGTGGAAGAGAGAGAATAGATAGACACCATTTAACTCCAACTTAGAAATAGAATATAAATGAAATCCAAGTACATATATGAAATGTCTTAGAAAAGTACTACAACTGAAAGGGGATAAGCTGAAAGTACCCAAAAGAAAGTAAGAACAACAGCAACCCAAAGCCCGAATAGCTCTTGAAAACACAAGCTAGTAAACACCCGACGGATCTCCAACCATCTCCAAGTGACCTAAAAATAGTTTATATATACATAGGGTGAGTATAATAGTATACTTAGTAGGATCCTCCCCGAATCCTCTCATGAAAAAGTTAAGAAAGAATGATAAACTACGTTGAACAATAAGTGAAACTAACCCATCACCTAAATAGGTATACTAAGTTCCCAACCTCATCATGGATACTCTCACAAACTAACGCATAAAAGAATATTTCATATAAAAAATAATATAAAGGGTACACCACTACTACTTCCCCACTGGTTTGACACTTTTCCCCAATGTCACACGTCCTGAGCATCTCTCTCCAAAAAGTATTGCCCGCAGACACCTGGGTGAAGCACCACAATATGAACCTCATGCTACAAAACCACTATATCCACACACGAAAGTAACCAGGTAGTTTCTGGGAGTCACCACAGCTTGCATAATGTGTATCATACATCGAGTATTATAACTCAATTCATTATAGCCCATACACCGAGTAAGGATCCTCAAACCATCACAGTCGATACACGTTACACCTATAGTAGTACATAGAAAACTATATCCAGAATATATGTGTGTGAATAACCACAATCCATTACAACCCTCTACACACATATATGGGGAAAGCAAACCAATGTACCTTCCAACACTAGTAACTACCAAGAGAAGAGAGTGGGGCCGAAGGGGGTTGTCAGCCACCAATACTCCCACCGGAATGTTGGGGAACCCCCCCCCCCCCCCCCTAGGGCTCAGAATCCCCAGGTTGTTAGTTTCCCTTACTGACAGGGTGGAGTAGCATATATAATCACAAAACGTACATGATATATCATATCTCACAAACACACTTTGGGCATCATGTATTCTTAGAAATAACTACAGCTAACGTCTCTCAGACTCCGGGCTGCTAATTCTAAGACTAGGTATCATATAAGCACACAACGATTTAAAGATATTTATTAGATTACTTCATTCCCTTTTTATCAATTACAATGTATGTTAATTAATTCATTACACATTAATTAACTATGAACATTCCCACATTAAATTTCATTAGCATCACACACACAGTCAACTATTCCTTAAAAAATTACAACATCATCACTATGTTCCAGAATCTCCATCCCCATGGGATAACACCATTTTTTCAATTATTCATTATAGAAATATGGTCCCACATTCCCAGGAATTCTAGAAAAACATTATATGCTACTAAAACCAAGGGGGCTCAGCACAGTGAGTAGATGTACTACCCGTCGAGTCTTTACAACTTATAATAAGATCATATACCCATCATTCCTTGAGAAGCTAAACATGGAATGCACGTGGCATACCCTGTGTGTCTTCACCTCTTTCGGAAGAAGGGTATGTTAGACTATCTTCCTTGAGAAATGGGGAAAAGTTAAGAAGATAAACAACCAATCAAAATTACAAAGCATCCAACAGTCACATCCATCCAATTCCATTATCCCTTGTGTCCTAACCGACACCTACATGCATAAACCGATGCATCACACCACTCTAGGTGTCATCTGCCACCACAACCAAAAGGGCCTCCAAGCCACCACATATTACCACAACCATCCATGCTCACATTAAAACACAAGCATCAGTAAAACAAGCATCTTCACAATTGGTCTCTTGGCCCTAAAAAACAAGAGGGTAACTCAAAACCCAACAAGAAATTATCTTTAAGAACCACTAGTTCTTTAATCCATCTTGGATTAATAGATTTATTATTCATTGGTTCCAAATTTGGGAAACCTAACCAGTAAGTTATCAAAAATAAATAAAAATGCTTACTGCACTAATTTTATTAACATCAAATTACAATAAGAATCGGATTCCTTTTCATGCCTCGTTTTCTTTATCCAACAATTATCAATTATTCTCAGTTTACGTTCCTTACCGATTTAAATCAAGAACAAACAACTAATGAAAGCAAGTATAGATAACACATTATCTTTCAAAACAAGGTGTAATAACATACAGTCGTTATCAATTTATTTTTCCAGTTAAAATATTTATTATGTAAATTCCATTGTCATCTAGTGGGATTATACATGCTAACAATGCAGTTCCACATAAAAGGAAGAGAAGCAAAGAATATCCTAACTCAAGTAGTTCCTCTCATTCTTTATCCACACAACAGGTCACAATCCTCCTCTCGCAACAACTGTATCCACCCGAGGATGCCACCATGTGACCAAACCAACCAAACCCCAAGAAAACCCCCATTAGAATCATAGAGATTACATGATATAACATGGAATGGATAAATAGGAGAAGATGATCCCCAAAGGAACGACTATAAAACATAACTTAAATCGATGATTGATCGATGCAGCTTGGATGCATCAAAACTGAGTGGAACCAATCTGAGGGGTAAAGTTTGATTGTGCAACTCCTATAAGAAGGATTGAAAGGTTCTAGTTTCTCATATCCAAGAACAAAGATAAAGAAGAAGGGAGGAAGATATCTTGTCCATTCTGAATATTTAATGGGGCAACGGTTTAAGATTCGCTTAATTCGCCATTAAAAGAGGATTTCATTAACCCATGCGGTTTGACCAAGTAAAAACATCCTAAGCCATAGTAATAATTAATATAGGATTTATGAGTTTTTAATCAGACTTAAGAGTCCATAAATTAAGTCTTTATATATATTTTATGTCAAAGGAAATGTCAAAGGGGTAAAACTGTAGGAAGCTGGAAACACTATTCAAAGTCCGCTATTAGAAGTCCGCTGTTAGTAGTCTGCTGTTAGAAGTCTGCTGTTAGAAGGCCGTTGTAAGAAGTCTGTAGTTAGAAGCCCGCGGTTAGATGTCCACTGTTAGAATTCCGCTGTTAGATGTCTAATGTTAGAAGTCCGATGTTAGAATTACACTGTTAGAAGTCTTCTGTTAGAGGTCCACTGTTAGAAGTCCGCTGTTATAAGTCCTCTATTAGAAGTCCGCTTTTAGAAGTCTTCTATTAGAACCTCTGATGAAGCATACATTTTCCTATATTTTATACTATAAATCAATGTTTATAATCCCACCATAGTGTTATTGAATGGGTAATTGTCACGTTATTAGGTTTTAGTGTTATTTTGAGCATAAATGTGAAAAATGACTAATTCTGGATTTTTTTAAAAAATTTACGTCAAGGGTATTTTGGTCATTTACTGAAAAATATAATTCCAAATTTTATAATTAAATTGTTTTTTGTATCCTTATTTTATTTCATGCATTTTTGTCTTCTGGACTAGGAGCTGATTCGGCCATCTAAAGTGTCTAAAAATTCATTTAAGTTGGACATATTTCCGGGCGGACAACGTGGACCCCACAACTGTAACAGAATCACAAGTCGGCCTAAAAATCTTAAAATGAATTTATTTTACATGGGGATGAACTAAGACATCTAGTAATGACTCTAAAACAATCATGTGGGAGTTTTAAAGTCATTAACGTGTCCATTAAAAGACACAAATTTGTAGGAAGCATCCTGGAAGCTTTGCCCAGAAACAGAAATCGAGATTGAAAAATTCATAACTCCATTATATTGTTTCCAAATTTGCTGAACGTTTTAGGAGAGACGGTCAAGATATTTATGAACAACATTGATGAAGGGTGGAACGCATTAAGATGTCACTAAGGGGGTCTACAATGTGTCAACATTTGAGGGACGAATTCTGCCTATAAAAGGAGGCCCTCTCCTTCTTCCCAAATCATCTCATTCTATATCCATTCCTTCAAGGCACCAAGGAGGAGATCTCCAACAAGGGAGGCTGGCCAAAAATCTTCCCCCTTTCTTTTTAATTTATTTCTTTCCTTATTTTTAGTTTTCAATTGTAATTTAGATTTCTGATAAATTCATGCATCATTTTTATTTTTGTGTCCACTGATTCACCCACTTTTCTTCCTCTCATCTTACCATCGTGAACTATAATACTCATGATCATGAGTAACTAATCTGAGAAATATCCCAAGGTAGTAATCAGGTTCTTGAACCCCAGAAAATCTTTTTAATATTCTTTCAGTTAATTCTAAGGATAATTTATAGTGGGTGTAATCCTCACTGTAGTTGTCTAAAGGTTACCTTCTTAATCTACAACCATCTTCACTAGATTGAGGAGGTGGATGGAGGGTCTTCTTGGTGATCTCTAAGTAGAATTTTCATTAATAACTGGTATAGAATAAGCTGTGCACACATACGATGGAGTGTGTACACTAAGAATATTTGAAACTGGCCAATGAAGGTGCTCCCTGAAATTCTCTCGGGAGAACATCCTTTCTTCCCTAATTCCATTCTGTTTAGAATTGCATGGTAATTTATAATTGAAAGTTAGTTTCCTATTATTTTTTTTCAATTAATTTATTAAATTTCATTTATTTTATAAAATATGAAATAACTAAAAGAATGAGATTAGGTGAACTAGAATAAGTTATTGAACTGACTTCAATGCTCTTCAACTGAGATGATCCTGGTCAGCCACTGTGCTACATTAAGAAAATAAATTTGCTTTTTTGCACGCCCTGTGACAGGCATACATAAAAACTGGCACCATTTCCGCGGAGGAAGTGCCACAACTTATTTGTAAATATTTGACTTTTTAAATTTAACTATATATTTTTTTTAAAAAAATATTTTTTCCATGATGTATTCAAATTCAAATTTTTATGCATGGGAAGATTACTCCCATGTGCAATATCAAGAATAAGAAATTGATTATCGTGATCTCAATGATCGGGTTGAACGGATTAGTAATAATTTGGATGATTTGGGTAGGAAAATGGAATGGGAATTGGACTATGTTCGTGCAATGATGGAGCAACCCAGCCCTGAGTCGGAGCAAGAACCTGAGATAGTAGTGGAAGAAATTTCACCATTCATCATTGAAGAACTAGAGGAGGTAAATGTTGAGGAATCTAAAGAGTCATTCATCATCACTCAACGAATTCTACCTAAGATAGATGAAAAAGAAGATGACTTCCCTACTGAGCTACATGTGGGTGATCAACATGGACTTGATGAATTTTGGAATGAATGTGAGGAACTTCTTGATCTCCCCAAGCCTTGCAAACAAGACGAGCCAGCACCACCGAAGGAAGACACCACCCAATTGGTGGAATTTAATGTTAAGATGGAGGAGCCCGACTAACTCCCTCCATCCTGTGAAAATAAAATCCAAGAGGCACATTCAAATGAAGAAGTGATTGAACTAGACCCAACTCAGGGAGATGATCCTTCCCTGAACTCTACCTTTTCTGATTTCATTCAATCCGATTTGAGAATCACTCCTTATAATTTTGAATTTTCAGATTTGTTCAATCCTTACATTGCCTTAAAAAAAGATGAAAAAGAATATGCACATGTTGTGGAAAACATTAAGCTCCCTAAAGATATTGATCATCTACTTGGGGATGTCCATGTAGAGATACAAGTGGCTATTCCTGGAGAACAAAATCTAAAAGTTGCCTACCTTAAAAGGAAATATTTTGAAATTAATATATCAAATTTAAATTTTGAATCTCCCTTTGATTATTCTTTTCATGCAGCACATCTGGGGAAACCAATATATTTTGAAGAAGACATTGCACAATTAGAAACTGAAGATGAGGAAGTTTCATACTTCATCCTACCCCTGCCATTAAAGACGTATATAATTGTGAAGGGGGAAGATCTGGTTTAATCTATACATGTAATTATCCTAAAAAAGGAACAAGTACATGCTGGGAAGAAGACTTTTTCTTGGTTCATGAGCAAGAAACCTCACCCACCATCAGATTGGGGATAACTGATTAGAACTGCCCCTCTGGAGGCAGTCAATACCCAGGGCCTACATGGGGGATTAAACCAAGATTTATCCTTTTTTTCTTATTCAATTTCTATTTTCTTTTCTTTTAATAAATTTATTATGTTATGTTGTCACTTTTTTTAGGTTTTCAAAGAGAAACACTTAGGATCCAAACTCAACATTGCATTGCCAATAAGACAGGTTGTACCTCTCCTTCACACTTGCTTGATGTTGGGATTCATTTGAAAATTGGATTACATGTTAAATCCTCTTTAATGAATCAAGGACACTGCATCACTTAAGTGTGGGAGAGGGAACCATTGTATTATAGGATTTTTATTTGATGTTTTTTTTCACAAAAAAATTAAAAAATTGCATTTTTTCAAATTTTTGTGTGTTTATTTTTCTAATTTTGGGTGTGTTTCTAAAACTTTTAAGCTGAAATGATTATCAATACCATTTTTGAAACCCATTTCAATGTGTGAACCAATATATTTCATGAAACTGAGCTTAAATGAATGCTGAAATTACTTTTGTTTCAAGTTGAAATATTTTGGAATTTCATGAGAAGTACAATGATTTTTTAAACCCATGCCATATTTCACTGGCTATATATTTGAAATCACATTCCTGTGAGGATTCTGAACCATTTTTTTCATATTATTTTCATTCACATAATTTCTTGAGGGAACGAGACCATGCCTGCTTTAACCAGAATTTGATTTATTTCTTTCAAAACTTGAGGGTTTGAGGTACGTGTGTTTTAATTGACTGATGCATTTATTTGGTTTGAATCCCCCTTTTCAAAATAATACTTTTCATTATGGTACACCTTTACATTTATCCTTCATTGTAGCCCCTAGTAGCCATGAAGTTCCTGTTAAGTTAGCCACATTACAAGCCAATTTCCATATCCTACATGCTCTTGATGTGAAATTGCATGATCTAGTTGAACTTAAGTGTGGGGGAAGATGTCATGTTGTGTAATACCTAATTTGGTGATACATTTGGTGGAATATTAAATTTTGAAGTGTTGATGTTCCTACTGAATATTTCATTTTGTTAAAAGTTGTGCCATTATAGAGCTTTTTTGATAAGAGAAGTTGTGACTTTCTGGAGATTCCGATGTAAAAAAAAAGTTGTGCCTATCTAGAGCTTTCAAGAAAAATCATGTTTGAAGATATTGAAATTTTTGCTGCTGAAATATTGAGCTAATTGAATGATGATGGTGCTATGATTATATAAAGGGGAAGATAAGGAGACCATATTTGAGTGAAAATTAGAATCTCGCAATTTTGCTTCAATAAGAGCCAAGCCCCCCTTTTTCAGACTCAGAATTTTTTACATCAAAATCCTACCAACTGGAAGCCATAGAACAACCCTGAAAAGTCCTCATGAGAAACACATGTCCCTGAATCACATGAGGTGGATAAGTAGGAATTTATCAAGCCTATGGTGACTCTTGTGTTAGTTTGGATGATAAAAGCCTTGTTCAAAATTGACAAATGTGAGATGAGAAAAAATTCATGTGAGGTAGGTGTTTTGTGTGCATGGTATAAGAAATTAAGTGGAAATATATTAAAATGTAAAATGGATAACTTGAAGTAATTGTTTTTGATGAGGCATGATATCATTTTGTTTATTGGAATTGATTTGGTAGATCTCATTGATATGTGTTTTGGATTTGATTTGATTTGACTTTTACTTTTCCAGGAGTCCAAGTGCTAAGTGTGGGGAAATTGATAGAGAAAATATTTTCAATTAATTTATATTTAATATAATTGTTTTAAATCCAAAAAATTGTTCCTTTAAGATAAATTGTTTCATTTTTATGATATTGGTGTTATTTTGAGCTGAATAGTAAAAATGGGCCATTTTGGATTTTTAGCAGTTTTAAATTATTTCTGTAGTTTGGCCATAACATTATCTAAACTAATCCAAATTGAAAAATTATTTCTTTTCCAGATTCTACGCATCCAAGGATTCATTTTCTATTTTTATACTAAAAGCTGGGTTGGCCATATGGAATTTCAAAAAAAGCTCACAAGTGGGAGATAGAACATTGTATGCAGTTATGCCTAGTTTTGGTGTGGGCTAAATAACTCATTCATGGTGGGCCCCAATGTTGTGATATTCAGTGGGTGGATGAGCAAGGAGTTTTGGAAAATCTTTTATGAAGGATGGGCCGCATGAAGTTACCATTTATGGGGTCATTAAATCAACCTAATCCAAAGGATTTCGTTTTGGAGAGTGTGACTGGACAGAATATATTTTTAGAGTAAAATTGCCATAACTCTCGGAATACATGTCCAAAACTACTGAGATGTTTAGGGGACACGACCAAGTTAATAATGAACTACATTAAAGAAGGGATCAACGTGTGAAGATGTCATTTAGTGGGGATAAAATTCGTCAACATCCGTAGGAAAATTCTGGCTATAAAAGGAGGAGTGCTCCACCATCTCAAAGCATCCCATATTCCATCCCATTCCTTCTGGGACACCACAATCGGAGATGGGAGGAAGCCAATGGACACTCGGGAAAATTCATCTTCAGCATCATTCTGTTTCTTTATTTTATTTTTCTTTACATTAAAATGACTCTCCTCTCCCTCCTCACTGATAGAACATTGTTCACTGAATCCTCACTAATAGAAGATTGTTCACTAAATCCTCCCTGATAGAACATTTTTCACTGAATCCTCACTGATAGATTATTGTTCACTAAATCCTCACTGATAGAACACTATTCACCGAACCTCACTGATTGAACACTAATCACCTACCGTTATAGGTTACCGATAGAGGTTACCGATACGGGTTACTGATAGAACTGTTCACTGATGGAACTGTTCATAGAATTTAAAATTTGGAAAAGGAAAGAGATGTTACTATTAGAGGTTACCGATAGAAACGTTAACTGATGGAACTGTTCAAAGAATTGTAAATTTGGGAAAAAATTGGGGATAAGTCACCTTGACCCCCCAGAACACCTCAAACACCATATTTTCACAAATTAATCGACCGGAGAGGTCAGGGCCATTACAAATACTCTAAATTCTTGTGGTAATTATATATATCTTGTTGTAGGGACTTCTTCAATTTATCCCCCTAAAGAATCTCATTCCACAAATCACCACAATTTGTGTTTTCATCCATATAAAATCTCTACGTAGTTATTATAACATTTAAAAGAAATACAAAAATTACAAATGGGTAAAATTTTAAATAAGCACAATGATGGATTTCATCCTTTCATCTTCACCTAAAAAAATCTCTTCATAGTGAAATCACTGAAGTAGGAATCATCTGAGGCTTCCAAAAATATTATATTTTATCACATGGGATGATTTGATATTTTAAACCTAGTGTAAATTTTCTATGATTTAATTAATTGTACTATTTTATTAATTATGGTTTCTACCATAATTTTCCAAATATTTAAATTTTTAGTTAGAATGGAATTTTTTTCTTTTTCTTTATATTTCTTAGTTGAAAGAGCTTAAATTTGAATATATATAATTGTACTTTCATTCATTAATTCTTTATCAAATCTAGATGATTGTTCTAGATGTGTTTTCCATATGATTAATATATTATTTCGGAGGTGAACATTATTTTTCAAGGGTGTGAACTTGTTCTTTACATCAAATTTGAAACTAGTGACCAATGATTCTTTCAATTTTTTCCTAAAAACTATTTCTATTTTTCTATGGTATCCATATATTTTTTTGGTGTGTGTCTTTTTTGATTGGAAGTGAAACCCTATTGTATTTATATTTTAGTCACAACCTTATGAAAATTCTTAATTATACTCTATTTCTTATTAGGAGTTTCATTTTTAGAAGATTTGATCATAGTATTCCTTCCCTAGAGAGACATCAATGATAGATTATTATGGTTGAAAATCAGTGATGGATCACATTTCCCATTATTAAATGAATTATACAGAGAATAGTTATACCCAAAATATCCTTATGAATGACTAGCGATATTTCACAACTCCTAGAAATTTTCAAGATACCTAAATATGGTCCTTCGAGATAAATTTTATATCTTCATTCTACTAGCTTATGATCAGCTATTTTGATTATAATTATATCTTTACTATCCTTAAATTTTGGCCATATTTTAATTTCATATATCTATACACTGTTCAAATATATATATATATATATATGTTCTTGAACCTCTATAAACACCAATATCTATACAAAATATCTTTTTCTTGTATAGAGGCCCAATCTATCCACATTTTTTTGCATTCTATCTTTGAGTTACTTCACTATATTTCTCGGATTCAAATGGAAAATATGTCTTCCTACACTAAATCATATATAACCATGATTATACGGTATGAGTTTTATAATTTTTCATCACACACTATGTACTTAATTTTCATTTTATCTATCTCTATTTAGAAAAACATATTCAACGAAAATATCTCTTTTAGGACTGTGTTTGTCCTTGATCCCAAGGTGGAATCTTCTTGAACAGTTATAAAGAATTCATTACTATTATTATGAGTGCATATTTACGAAATGTACATCCCTATAACCTGAATAACAACACATATCATTACTGAAACATTGGATTTTTAAATATTAACCATATCTAATATATTAAATTTCAAATCCAGCTATAGTAACATTAAACTAATAGAATTATTTTCAATATTAACTAACATTATACTATTATATCTCCATGTTATAAAGCATTTCTTTGTGAACCATTCCTAATTCCACTAAGGATATTTCTATCCCTCTCACTATCTCTTCTCTCGCATCAAGTTGGCATTATCAGGTTATATAGAAAGTCTATGTAGTCTCATAAGTTCACATATCACCTCTTTTGTAACATATTACTCAAAATCCTCACATTGAAAGTACTCATGCGTTAAATAAATTATTTCATTACTAATTGTAACTGAGTCATTATTTTCAATAACTAATCTATTGAGTGTTTTGAATTTTCCAACATATTTTTTCAATTCATCTTTCATTTAATAACCCTAAATATCCAACTTTGAATTCTCATCTTATTGACCTTTATCTTTTTTCTATATCTATAAAAAATTTAATATTAACAATTTTAAGTTACAAATTAATTTAAAAAAATATTGATGTGTATTATCATTTAAAATATCATTAAATTATGTGTATCAGGAACCAAATTAATTTGATGAGTCATTATCACAATGTTTTCTATAAAGCATAACACCCTAAATTTATTTATATTGTCATGGTTCTTATTTCATTCTTTAAATTTTTCACATTTTCATAGCCTCTATATTTATAATATTTTATACAGCCTTATGTAATAATTCCACATTATTAACAATAATAATAGTTTATGATGTGTCCATATAAGGATATTAAAACATACCAAATTTTTAAGTGATTAAATACAATGAAAATAAGTGGGTATTAAAAATACATCCATTAATATTGAACAATTACTCTGATACCAATTAAAATGGACAACATGATCTACATAGACACACCTGAGTGGGGGAGTGAATCAGGTGTGGTCATATTTTAACAAATTCAAAAATCATTAATTAATATTTCATCACCCCTTAGTACTTAAACATCTATAATTAATTAATATATATGGATACATTATTTCTAAATATACACACTCCACAACATGAAATAATAGAAAGCCAGTAAATATTACACATAGTATTTAAAAGGTTTTCCCCATCTAGAAATAAAGCTCATTACTATACAATAAATGTCTAAGTGACATATTCTCAGCTATAATTGTATCATCAATACTAGGGGATTTTTTTGTGTATCATCCTGAAACCAATAATACCATATTACATTGGTGTGCAAACACAATATTATAAAAATGACCAATTTTTAATTTTAATGATCTTATTTATAGTTTTTCCACTAATTTATTTTGTTAATTTTCATTATTCTCTAAATTTGATCAATTATTTAGTATATTATGACTAAAAATACATCGTATATGACCTCCTTCCACTCACAATAATCACTTTCAATGGAAAAAAATGTCCAGTAAAATTTCATGTAAATTAGTAACTACCTATACCAAAATTTCATTGGACTTACTCAAAAACAATTTATTTGATTTCTCTACTCAATGAACTCCTATTATCTTCAATCCCAATAATTCCCCATTTACAAAAAGATCAACACAACTAATAAGAATTACAACACAATTTATCTCTAACTTAGTTTATTATTCCTCCTTCTTCTTCTCAACATTGACACTCTGATCAGAGAGTGATAGTTGACAATCTATTCTTATATAGATTCAATAAACTAATTATTAGATTCCTTATCATAGTCTTGAAACCTACATAATGTTACTATAATTTTAGCATTACATTTTTTCTACTATTCTTCTAGGTCTTGGTAGATATCACAATCACAACTCCTCTTTCCTTATTTTCCCTTTATACATTGGTCACTAGAAGTTATTATTTTCCATTTCTGGAATATTGAATATACCGAAATAATTACGTTCCCATGATCATTAATTAATTTTTCTCACTTCTTAAAATGTGGGTTTCCTCCATAGTCTTAATATTAATTTTCCTTTCAACCATTTTCACCTGTATAATTAGAGGACTACCGTCCCTTTTTTATCTCATTTCATTCACATCTTTTCTTGTATTTACCAAAAAATTATTAAATTTTATAGGGATTTATTTTTTCTGATATTTGTAATTTATTTCTTCTTATTTTTTCTATTTATCTCAATAATAATCATTTAATTATTTTTTACTAAAACAGATTGTTATGTTCTTCCTCCTTTTATCAAAACAAAAAAAAAATCTAGATAATTCAACATTAGGCTCTTCATCAATAAGATAAACTATCAATATATATGTAATGAGTTTTTAATATGTGTATAAAAATTGCATAATATATAAAATCACAACATAGATATATCTCCACTTCATCAATATTCAATCACATCATCAACGTTCCATAGATATTAAATTTTCCACTACTGTATCTATCATACTATGGTCAAAGCCATGGAACAAAATCATTTAATATATCTTGAGTGATACTATAAAAACAAAAATAATCATTAATATGATACAATCATTAATTTTTTTTCAAATTCATCGTATCATACTATAAATCATTCTTGAATCAAATCATCATTTTATAAATTTCAAAAAAAATTGCCAGCTCATGGATATTCAAATTTATTAGGTTAATTTCTAATCAGTATATAGGATTTTCAAATATTATTATTTTAAAATCCTCAACCAACCCGATTTGTTGTATTCTAGTGTTTCTTATCCCACATATACATTAATTGCAGAATTGGATCAAATCTACAGTCATCATGGTATTAAGATCAAGATAGATATTTCATAACATCAACTAAAATGGTTCTCAATTAATTATGATCACTGATCGTTAAAAATTTTTAAATGTTCCCAAAAAACTCTTTTTTAATACCTTTTCCCATGAATGGTTATTAACAACACCTTATGGTAAATCATTGGTCACAAAATTTTTTTAGTTTATATGATATTTAAATATGTGAGAAACAATCCTTTCATCATCTCTTTTTAGTGTAATCATTAGATAATTAAGTCAGGAATTCTTCACTTGTGGTTCATATTTGATTCATGTTTTTTAGTATTGGATTGACAATGAGCTTCACTCCATATAAAATCATTACGCATGGGGATACAAGAGATCGTAAATTAATCGAATATAGGATAAAAATAATTGAACACATCCATTAAATAAGAAAACCATCCACATTAACATATAATTGATCATAGATGGATCAACCATCGAAAAAAATCAATAGCTATTTGATTAGTGGATTAATCCAAAGAATTAAAATTAGACACACTAATATATTTAAGATAGATTACTGTAAAGTATAAGTCACTTACTGATAGTGATCTAGTGTATTTAATACCCAAAATGGATCAATTGTGAACTTATAGACTTATAGAAAATCTATAAATTAGTCAATCAGTCATACAAACCTCAAATTACCATTGAAAGTTTCTGAGACTTCTTGAAACTCTTCAGGTCTATTACCATAGAATTGAAACATATGAACTCAACCATGAGTATAATTAATATAATTAGTACTTTTACATTCCAAAACTTATAAATAATTCACATAGTTGTTTTAAATAGATATTAAGAAAACATTTTCCACAACATGCTAATATGGCCATCTCCTAACATATGGTTTATCACAGTATTCATAATTATCCAATCATATAACATTGATAATAAAAAACATAAAGATATATATTTTTTCTAGTACTTACTCTACTCTAAATTATTATAGATAGTATTTTAATTCATACCTCGATACTTTCCATATTCTTCAAGAAGTATTGCATATACAATCATATTATTTTAAGGCTTCCCTTTAAAACCTGTCTAGTATGATTTTCCAAAGAAACATGATTAATCCCTCTTTAACCATCTCTTCTTGGAAAACCTTTAATATGAATGTAATGGGTGGATTTCCCATTCTAACACCCATATTCTACGATTATACATAGAATTAAACTTTATTCAATGTCAGATGAAAACAAGTACAATAATAGAAAAAATCAATCCCCGAGGGTACTTCATATAGGATATGGAAAAAATTATTGACCAATAATTTAAGATCTTTAAAACAAAAAATATATTTAATTAAAACACACACATTGAATAAATAAAGTTTCATGTATATTTCCTAATATATTTTCCAATAATTAGTACGCTCTGGATTAATTATATTAAGTAGATTAATAATGGTCTTAGACTTTGGACATAATTTTCCTTTAATATCAATGTCCTATTTCCTAATCATGAATCGCATTGTTATCTCGGATAACACTATTACCCATATAATCATAGGATACCCCACCAATGGCTTCTCTAAACTCATTCATAAAAAATTAATATCTCAAATACAATTATCTCATGACCCAACCACACCAAGACCTCTCTGAGTTAGGAAAAAAATTATGAGTAATCCCCAAATCCCACCTCATTAAATAATTGTGAGTTAAATAATAAAAATGTTATGAAAAATTTAACATGGGATGAATTAATGTTTTTAAAACAACGAAATGAAATGATCCACCAATTAATATCCATCCAAAATAAATAATAATTAATAACCAATAATAGAACACTGCATAAAAAATCATTTAATGTTAAACAACCAAAATAAATATAATAATCCAATAGATTAAAATATAAAACTACATATATAATGAGGGAAAACAATTATTAATT
Organism: Viscum album; assembly: GCA_963277665.1. Taxonomy (NCBI): domain Eukaryota; kingdom Viridiplantae; phylum Streptophyta; class Magnoliopsida; order Santalales; family Viscaceae; genus Viscum; species Viscum album. Next base: position 1,432,711,526 of record OY728131.1, on the reverse strand, counting down.
AATCTAATGTATGAAAACTACTATAGTTAAAAATTATTCTAGTTTTAATTAATCTCTATATTAGACAATAAAATCATGAATTTTTTTTGTATAAGTAGTGTTGATTATATGCATACTCATTAGGTCCCTATCTAAGAACCCTCATATTAATATGGAAGAATTATAATAGAAATTTAGTGAATGAGTGGTAAAAATATAATGTTATATATTACAAAGTTGTATTTGAAATCATTTGAAAAACACACTCCTTGAAATTTGAAAACAATTTATTAATATTAAATTTTTTAAAATATAGTTACATGGGTAACTCGCACAAAATCCCCCAACAATCTAGTCATCCACCAGTCATAACATCATATATCTTGAATCTATCATACCTTAATATTATGATAGATCAAATAAAGCCATAACATCAATCTCATTAAACCATAACCACACCCAATCTTTTCATATAGCCCAACAATAACCACTTCATGTTGTTGGATGGAAAGATAGTGAGGGTGATTGTTCTACCATATATATTTACAGAATCCTTGATTTCGGTGGTTTACCTAGAATTCATATCTATATAAACACTTTTTATTTTATTTATATTGGGTTTTCATCCATATAAATGATGGATTATACATTAAATTTTTCTAAAATTGATATATGTACTCAAATATCTAAAGCTAGGTTACCAATCCTAACAAGGGATTCTATTGCAATCCAGTCATACAAATATCTACCTTCACACAATTATAATTCATTTTACAGCCACAAAATATAATTTAAATATATAATAACATTATTAAAATTAAACAAATTATTATATACATATTTTTACTTCTCAATCATTTACCAGTATTCCTCATAATCCTATTACCATATCAGATAATTATTTTTTACAATTTTGAACTGAATGATTATCCAAGGTACAATATTTTTCATCATTTATAATTTATTTATTAGACATTTAGAACACCTATAATTTCATGTATTCTACTAATTCCAACTCTCCATATATCCACATCGTTGTTACATTACTACAAAAAAACCTGAATATTTAATTTCTTCTATAAAATTATAAATACCGTTAAACTAATTAATAATATATCATATATATCCTAGAAATACCACATACATATTTGATCTTGATTAAATTAAAACAACTATATCAATTTAAATAACATAAATATGGAATACATGATAATTCCATTTTAACAAGTAATAACATAATATTTTCAAATAACCTACCTCAATTCAACACATTAATCCTTACACCACCAAAGTATAACATCTAATGCTGAAATTCCCATTTCCTTGTAAGGGAGTTTAAATGAATACATTATTAACCATTTTCAATACAGTTACCCATTGTAGTAATTTGTTTAATACAATTCATATCCTCCTATAGAATATAAATAATAGTTTAGGATAACATGAATCATGAAAAGGGAATATCAATTCATATGGATTTGATTTTAATGCCCTTATAATTCTATTGTGTATTATTTTTAAAATATTTATTACTTTATTTCATCCTAATGAATTTAGGTTTCTGGAATGATTGTGATAGATTGGGGTCAGTATTTTAGGGGGTGGAGTATGCATAGATAGATAATTCTATATTAGGTGAACCATTATGGCGTAACACATGTGACTCATCCTGTGATGATTAGCAGATATAATGACCATTCTATTACATTAGGGCATAATAACATGATGAATATTACAATGGAAGGGTACTATAAATAGAAGAGAGGGATTCTATACTGTATCTCATAGAGATGGTGAATTGGATAAGCCTCTTAATATACAGTTTATGAGGATGATATGTAAGGGTTTACCCATACCTACAGATATAATGTGATGGAGGATAAAAAGAGATGTTCTGTGTGAATTTATTGGTAAACATGGGGTTCTATGGTTTGGTTACGAGGTGACCCAGAAAGGGGGAATCCATGGGAAGACATCATTACATTACATACCTTTTCACAAAATTTATGTGTCTTTATTGGTGATTTAAACATATATATTAGTGTGGGTACATGATGACCATGGGAAGCCACATTTTGATGTGGTTCAGTGAGGATGTATCATGATAATACCATTATGTTCATCCAATAACATGGTTCCTAGGTGGTTGTTGAAAGGGTAATAATTTAAATTATTTTTAAAACTCTTTTACCTCATACCCCTCATTCCCCCTCGAACCCTAATTTACTTGGGTAGATTTTGGAGCTTATACATAGAATTTTTCATTCTCTCTATTTATTCTCTTGATCATTTAAAAAAAATTCATTATAGAGGATATGTCTTGGTGAGTTCAAGACTATCTAATCCTAATATGGTCACTCTTCCATTATTACATTGTTTTCCTTTATAGAACCCAAAATTTGAAGGTTTTGAATGATTTTTGCGTTCAAATGGAATGTTTTTAATTAAAAATTCATAATTAAGAGATTATACATCATTAAGAATGTGAAAGGAAGTCCTTAAAATGCTACAACCTTCATAATATATTTTATGAAAATAATACTAATTTTGGGAATGTGTTACCACTACTGATATCTTTTTTGATGTAAAATTGACTAGGTAGGTTCAAATATTTATGGTTGACCCCTTATATAGGGATATATGGGTTCGTAACATTGAAAGGATTTAGTACCACCTCATTTTATGGGAACATATATGGTCATTTACCTGGTTAAAATAGAACTATAGTGTGTTATTCATGAATCATTATATTGTAGGTGAATTGATTGGTGAGTATTGAACCCCATAACTTTTGATGGTGTTAGGTGTGTAGAAGTGGGTAAGTGGGGGACATTGGTTGGTTGTTTTATGGGAAACCAATAATCTATGTTGGATATTTTTTATCTGTTTAGTTATATGTAACTTGTTGATACAGATGATTTTTGGGAAATCATTTCTTTAGATGGTGTGGTACCTGATGTGATGTAATATTAGCTATAACTGTGGAATCATGGTAAAATAAATGATATGCGACGAACCATGAATGATTAATAATAATGTGAGATGTGATTTGAAATGGGCCTTGAGTGATATGATGTGGTCAAATCTATGGGGAGTGATCTGAATTGTGTGAGAGGGTATGTTGAGATATGAATTATGCGACAAAAATTGAGTGAGAATATGTCATTTATGATACAATATGTGACATCCCAAAAGTGATAAAGGAATATTAAGGTATAAGATATGAGATATCATTCAATATAAGATATAGGTTTATGCCTTCTCTGAAAAGACATTGTCTATGTTCTTGGTTGTATTTGTGGTTTGACATGATGATAAATTCCAATATAGTGTGGATGTAGGCATGGATGGGGTTCATAGTGTCTTGTTTAATGTATGATGATATCTCAAAATTTTAATGCAAGTTAAATACTTTTTTTGTTATCTCAGAAAAAATTATAAGTCTATTTCATTAGTCTTAAAGAATTTTTATTAGTGCACTACATGGTTTCTACTAAAAAACTTTGATATAATAGTTGGTGTGCATTTAAACTTTGTTATTACAGACTTAATCATGAAAAATGTATTTATGATTTGAAATTGAGCATTTGAATTTTGATAGGTATTTTTGGTGATGTGAGTACATACAATGATATCATTTTGTTATTATACTTACTCCAATTTTTATTGTTTTATTTTCTAAGGGAATTGATTTTCTACATCTGGGGATATATTAACTTGGTTATACCTATGATGAAGTATTATATTATGAAAAAAATTAATGCATTTTAATATATGATGTGGAAGTTATGATATATTTTCTTATCATTTTGAAGATTATGTAATATATTTCCGTAATAAATATAGTTTTTGATATTTTGATTTCAATAAAAATTATTTCTGTAAAATTATTTTTTTGTTTAATATAGTTGAAAAATAAAATTCTCCGATTTTATAATAATCCAATTTCTATCTGGAAAATCAAAATCATTGATAATTTTATCATATACAAAAATATTTTGTTTAAAAAATCACTTCACCAAAAAAACTATATTTATGTGTCATGTGAATTGATTTTAATATTAAAATATCAGACCATTATAAATATTTATTGAAAAAATTATTTCCAAAAATACTAAATAATAATGTTCCAATTTGGGAAAAATATAATTTTTTTAATTTTTTCCATTAAATTTTAGTTACTAAGCTTGAAAATCAACTACCCCAGTAAAAATAAAAATTGAAAAAATTGATTTATTAAGTGGAAATGACTTAAAAACGTTAAAAACATGTTTAGAAATATGTTTTTTAGATTTTGATAAATCATTTGTCCTCTTAATACTCTTTTTCGATTTTTGATCATTTTACCCTTGAATGACGTCTATAGATTGTTGAAAATGTAAAGGGTATTTCCAAAATTTCCTCCATATTCACTAATAAAAGGGGATCATTCCACCACTTCATGTTACAACTTTAACTTATATTTTAATTTTTAAAAAATTAAATTTTTTATTGATATAACCATATCCAAAATCATTAATCATTTGATCCCCATTTTTTTTCTTAAGGACTTCATTTCCAAGGATATATCGAAGAGAAAACTCAAGCTCCCAATGTAAGTAATAACTCAATCATAATCATTTATTCTTAATATTCTCCTCCGAAAGATTTCTAAACACCTTAATATAATTATATAGTTATAATAAATTTAACAATATTTCATTACATTAATGTAAAAAATTTATATTTATTATTTCCCATCCAATTACAAAAACAAGAGAATGTTGATCGTGTGTTGTTCATACTACATCCATTTTTCAAAACCACCAATCAAGGTAAGTTTTAATGATGGTATTTATGAATAAAAATGATATAAATAAAATTATTTCTTTAGAAAAAGAAAATTTATTATCAACCTTTGTCCCTTATTAATCATACAGAAATGATATCCCTAACTATGCATTGTGCAAATTACCACCTCCACGAAGTTATGTTCTTAATTTGAATATTTTTTCATTATTTATCCAAAATGGTATAAATATTATTAAAAACCATAAAGAAACTATATAATATAATTACTCTTCTATGAAAAGTATTTTTTTTAGAATAAAGAATTTCTTAACCATACTCACCCATTGAATTATGGTATGTTCATGTTTGGGTGAGTCTAACAACATGCTTATAAAACACTAAAAAACTCAATCCTTGATGAATATGGGAGAATAAATAATATTATTATTATATTTTAATAATAAAATCATGATTTTTTATGTTTTTATAATTGTAATATTATTAATTTAACTATCAGTTAAAATATCACATTTGATCACTAAAATTACTGAAATAAGGGGGTGTTGGTTTAAATATCCCCAAAACCCAAGTAAAAAGTTTATAAAAAATAAACAATAAAAATACATTTTAAACAATAAATGAATAATAAAATATTAAGGTTTTGAATAAATATAATATTACTTTTCTTGAAGTTATACACACACATAGAATTAATTACAAAAAATGTAAGATTTTCCTCTCTCATATTTTTAACCATTTAGACATAAATCTAAATATACAATATTTATTATTATTAATGGGGTATATATTTCCATTTAATAAATTATATAATTATTAAATTATCTATCATAATATTTAATGTCTTATTAATTTTTCCTTCTCTCATGTGTTTTTGATGTGAGGGTTTATAAGGTTGTATTGGGTGCTTTGTCTCATAAAAAAGTTTATGAGACATTTCTAATATTACACACCATTGTTTATTTTAAATTGTCTTTAACTATGTTGTTAATTTAAATAATGAAATATATTATATTAAATGAGATTTTAAGGTCCATTTCATGATATTCCTTTAAATATACTTTGATTTCTACATTACCTATACCTATAGAGATTATTCACCGATCTCATTTTTAAGGAAATTTCTTTTGAAAATAGTCAATATGTAAATTTATTGAACATTACTCTATAAAACCCCAATAATTTGACTCAAATTTTTTTCACTCTTGGTGTTTTAAATTCCTTTTCACTTTTAAATTTCCCCCCTTGACTAATTATTTATACATTATAATAAAATAGACCATGTCCTTTATCTTCGGTTTTGGACCTCTCTTTTTCAATGTCTATATTTATAGGATTCCATTGAGAATGTCCTTGTATATTCCTTAATAAATTAATAATTTTATTTTCTAATATGTTAAATTATTTAATTATATTAATAGTTTATTTATGGTTTGTTTTTGTGATAGTGTGTAAATAATGACTTTTTAACAATTTATAAATAAACACATTTTAATTCAACCCTTTTTGTTTTATATGAAAATTAATTTTTAAAATGTTATACGTTTATGAAATAAATTCATTTCTCCCAATTTTTATTAAATATTTATTTTTAATAATAATTTAAAAGATTATGTATATTTATTATTTATAATGTTATTTTATTAAAACTCTATTTTTTCATCGTTGTCATTCTATTTTGATGTATCTTTTTCTTGATCGATGAATTATTTAAATATAACCATCCACCATTTTTCATTGGATTTCATATGTAATATTATTTTATATACAATATTTGATTTATTAATGCCATTGTATTTCATAACCATAAAACATGATTGGTAACAAATTTTCTTCCAAAGGCATGTATTTAATAAAATTCTATGTTTCATTTGTTAGATTGGTGGGTGTCTACCTAGATTCTAAACATCAGTTGATGGGGAAATTTATTAATTAAATGTATACCCACTATAAAAATAGTGTAAATAACATATAATTTATCTTGATTATCAATTATTTTCCTAGAATGTTTCTGAATATCTTGGGATTCGCTTTTCTTTTTATGGTTCAATCATATTGATGATTTCCTTATATCAATACATTATAAAAGGATATTACACCCATTATATTCCTTGTGAACTTTTTTATGAGTTGTTTGGAATTTATATTCATTCAATGGGTTCCTTATTATGTGTTTAATGAAACCCAACTTATTTTCAGGGGTTCTTTTCGTGTTTTTGAATAGAACCAAATTTCATTCCATGAGTTATTTATGATATGATGAAAGATTGATTTATTATAACACATGTAAGTACAGATGATTTATGTTTTGGGTCCAATATTGACCAAAAATTAATTAGATAAATATATAAATATATCTCTATAATATAATATATTAATTAGTATATTTTAGTTTCTCTTATACATGGGAACTGATGGTGTGGAATATAAAAGTAATGTTCCCTATAATAATTCATGTTTCATATTTGAAATATGTAGTTAAGTATTATCTTATTCTCACATGATGTGGATAATGAATATAATTCTTCTGTTACTAATATTTCTCCAAGGTTTTATTCTTTTTCTAATGAATATTTAATTCTCTAATATATCATATACATTCGATAGTGTTTCTGCACTCTTTTGAATCACAAAATTTTCATTATTCTCAAATTTATGACATATGCACTTTTGGGTGTAACATTATTGTTTATAATTATTATACCAATATTCTTATTTAATGATATCTTATGATCATTGGTTTTATCACTTATTTCTACCCCCATTGATTAGATGAGCTCGCCTATTTCTTATGTTTCCATTTCCCCGGTATATGAAGAGAATAAATATATAAGTTTTTTCTACTAAATTATCTTATGTGGAGGATTTTGGGGATATGTTAAATGCATGTTATGTATTAACTAATTTCTTATACAGTGGAAAATGTCCTTTTTATATAAATAACATGGTTTCAACTATTCATGTATTTGTCCTAATTCACTATAAATTAAACCTAAAATGGTTCTTTTAATGTAAATATCACATAATCTTGTAATTATTTATATGTATAAAAGATATTCTCTAATGAACGGGTTTTCATAATGGGATTTGGGGGTAATGGTCTTGGGGAACTTTAGTTGGTATTAAATGATGGTTTAGAAATCCTTTTAGGTTATGATGTTATTATTTGAAGATAAACTAGGTTGTTATATATTCCATTAAGTATTGATAGGTTATGGTTTATCACAATTTAAAATATAATTACCTATTCTTTATGTGTTCTACATTTTCATTTTTAAACAATAAATAATTTACATATATTCTTAATTTTTTTAGGTTTTGAGTTTTATATAATCAGTTCATAACTCTTGTATTATAATCTCATACAATAAAAAGTGGACACTTCTTTTTAATATAACTTTTTTCAAAAAAATGAATCACATTCTCCTTTGATAAGAAATCATCATGATTTTCAAAATTACTTAATAATTTTTTCTAATCATCCTTATACTATATGAATGATATTTCAAAACATGGGATGAGAAAAAAATCTCAATAAATAACATAAAAACAAATAGAGAAACGTGTTAGTATATTTCAAAAATAAGAGATCATATAAGATATTTTTTGTTTAACATAATAAACCTTGATCTTAAATAATTGTTTACATACCCATTAATTAAATATTAATACCAGAAATATTTTAATATAAACACATTACAATAAAGTTTAAATGAAAAATAATAATTAATATTGTTTCTTAGAAAATTTTAAAACCCATAAAAATATATTTAAAAAAGCATACATTTTTTACCCCTAAGGTGAATTATCATTCCCTTTAACAAAATATATTTTTATTACCATATGAAATAAAAATATTTCCATAAAAACTTATTATAAATAATTTAAATTTCATTTAGGTACCTTGGTTCATCCTCTTCATATAACTCTTACAATATCCCTTATAAGAACCCTTACAAATGGAATAAAATACTCAGTCAATTCCGACATAATTATTCAAAGAATATAATAATTATACAATATATTTTCGAATGATATCATCTCACCAATAATCATAAATAATGTCAAAGGACACTAACATATATGAATTACATAAAATAATACATTTAAATCATTAAAATAATAAAAATAATCTTTGGAAACCATATGAATTGTTTCTGGAATTTTAAATATCAAATTACTCTAAAACACCATTTTCAAAGTTAAAATATGTATAATAAATAGAAACAATGTAATTTTAAAATATAAAATGGCATCATGAAATTGAATAACAACCTCAAATAATTTTCACAATAGTGAGAAAATCATTTCATGTAGTATACATTAAAATAGAAAATTATTTTTACCTTTTGTGAATAAAATCAAAATATCCAATATAAAATTCAAAAAACATTCAATTTCAAAAACTTTTAAATATAGTCAAAAGATACAAAAAATTTCTTTGATAATTTATTTACATCAATATAAATATATCCATGAAATAATTTTATGAATTTGGTAATCAATGAAATGGAATTATAAAATAAATTATTAAAACATTTAAAATGATTTATTAGGGACTCCAAATATCCAATATCAATTGTAATAGTATGAAAATCCTTTGACAATTTTATATGTAAAAATGGATTAGTTTATTTTCCTTTTGTAAATAAAATAAAAAATTTCTGTATAAAACTATTAATAAGATTCTTTTTCAGATCCTTTGAATGAATTTTAAAAGAGACATAAAATTTCCTTTGAAATTTATTTATCTTAATATAAATTTATCCATAATTTTTATAATAACATAGAAATTAAATAAAATCGTTAAATTCTTTTAAATGGGGTTTTAATGTTATGTGTCTCTTACAACATGATAAATTTTTAACTAATTAATAATTGAAGGATGTAAATATGAATGGTTTTTAAAAAATAATAATTTCTGAATGGAATGATGAAATACTCCCATAAGTTATTTTATACACCACCAAAGTAAAATGTCTGTTGAAAATAAAATAAGTCTCAAAGAATGGGATTTGAGAATTGAAATCCCTTCCTATGAGTATAACTCGTAACATATATTCATTATATTCCTAAATAATAAACTTATGTTTATTATTTAATTTCATAATATCATTTTTCATGATTATTAATCCTACTATTTATATTATATTGATTCCATACTTGACCACTAAATTGATTATGTTTGTTTTGTATGTTTGGTTCATATGTCCAAAATGTATTCAGTTGGTTGACCATGGTAAAATAGATCATTATTATATAATTTATAGGATATTTATAATTTTATAATTATAAATTTTATAGAATATTTATAATTTTATAACCAGCCATAAAATATGTTAATGAATAATGAATTACATTACAACATATATAAGGTAGTCCATACCTACACATGAATATCATCTACATTTTTCAAAAAAAACATTCGGTAAATAAGGTACGTATTTTTTAACTTTTAATAATGATAATTATATCAAAAATGTCATATTATTTATTTAAAACCACTGCCATATTCATTTAAGTGGAGGTAGTGAATAAAAATAAATGTTATCGGTTCACGAGTGGGTAATTCGAACATAAACAAGAGTGATGTTTTAATTTTTATTTTTGGATAGAAAATATACAAGTAAAATAATTATTTATTATTAAATAATAAAATATATGTCACATATATAATATTATACCATTATTACCCATTAATATAACAATTCATAAGATTCAGTCAAGAAAAATTAAAGACATCACCTCGTGAGGTGATTCGCTGCACGTATGCATGAGAGAAGTTTTTTATTTTTCATTAGATGGATATGTTGAAGAATGAGGGTTATTAAATTAAGATAATAACATTAATTAAGATGTATGATAATGATTTTTTTGTTTCATTATATATGAAGAATATTTGTAGGATGTTTTTGAATTAATAAAATTAAAATGCATCATTCAAAACTATACCTCTTATTCAGATAACCTCCTTAGGTTTATACTTAAATCATTACTAGGATTTTATTATGATAAATGCTAGAAATCTAAGATGTGGGTAAGGATATTTTTTAGTGATATAGAAATTTATTTGATGATATTATATGGTCTGTTAGTGTGGATAAAAGAACATAGGGGTGTCCTTTTATAAGTGAGGGAGAGGACAAGAATAAAATTTTGTAAAAAATTAAAATTTAATAACATATTAGTCTTAAAAAATAGATCCAAAATGTCTCATATTAGAATTTGATATAATAAATAATCTATTTTACCATAAAATAGTATTTATACTTGTTCTAGTGTCATCTTAACTCATATCATTATATTTTCATACCTTTCATCCCATTTTTTACTCTTATAGTGGTAACTGACTTGTTTACCAATGTTTTTATTTATAATAACCAAAAATAGAAGTGGAATCATTAATAAATTTATACTTACTGATTCTAAATATGGATTTCATTTTATCAAATTTATTTTCTTTAATTGTAAAAAATTAATTTTAAAATAACCCTGTAAATCATGATGAATAACGAGATTTTATAAAAAATATCATTTTAAGTATAAAAAGTGTTTTATCAAAAACCAAAGAATAATTTTAATTAAAATTAAAGTGTTTTTTTATTATTCTCAGATGATGATAATTAATTAAATTTAAATTCAATGGGAAAAAAATATAATTTAAAAATACTTGAATGAAAAATATAATATTCTATAAAAATTATTTTTCCATAATCACTAAAAATTTTATCTATTCCAAAAAATACCAAGTATTTACCTTATGATAATTTAGATATTATAAATTAAAAGTTTATAAAAATTTCTTCAATAAACATTTAAAATTGTGCAATAAATTAATTTTAATATCTATGATCAAAATTTAATTATACAAATTTTTGAAGAAAATGTAATATTAAAGCATAAACTGACATTTTCTACATTTAATTGATAATTAACATAATTAAATAAATATTAATTAATTAATTTTTATATATAATCTACTTATATCATTAAAATAGTTTATTAATAGTGATTGATTTAATATCTAAAGATAAAAATAAAATACCTTGATAAGAAATGTTTTAGGAACAGCATCTATTTTTCCTTGAATGAGTTAATCTTTATTTCCAACCAATTGATGATCAATAAATGATTGATTAATAATTTTACTAATGATAAAAATTATACTGAAATTTTATAATATTTTATTCCTATTTATATTTTCCAAGCCAACATATAGGTCACAACGATCATATTTAAATAAATATAGTATATCACAAATAATTTTATGATCATTATTATTTTTAACACACACTATCTTATACATTAAATAAATTAAATAAATTATAAAATATTTGTAAATTTCATTGTACCCAAATAATTAAATTGATTGAACTAAATTTTATTTCAATCCTAAAAAAATGGTTTTAAAAAATAAATATATGGAGGTAAAGATAAAATATATAGTTATCAAAGGTAATAACTTTTTAATATATTAAAATAACTTTTTGGATAATCAAAATAAAAAAAATTATAAAACATTCTATTAAAATTCTGGAAAAAAAATATGATTTTCATCTTAAATTTAACTTTAATAGGTTTCTATATCAAAAGAACATTTATGGGAAGGGAAACAATTACTTTAAAATTGATCCCTTTAAGGGATAATGCTATACTTTATTTAGAAGAGAATATAAATCAATTCCCTAGAAATAGTCATGAAAGGATAAAATATTAATTCCAACATTATTTTCTTTGATTTTATGGATTATTTTACCATTTTTAATGATAACTTGAGGAAATAGACATATATTATTTCATTCCATTTCATAAGAAATTTTTTATCCTTTTCTAGTGTATTGATCAATTACCATTATATCAAATCTATTTTTCCATGAAATGAATATTCAAGTTGAATTTTTCTTGCCTAAAAATCTATAATAAACTTATAATTTATCACATGATCAATATAAGGCTAACAAATTATTCCACAAATCTTTAGACGATAACTAAAACAAGAATGGTTTCAAAAAGTTATTATAATATCCAATAGGAAGAGATACTACATTAATCATAAAAAACTCAATAATAACTCACAATGTGAAATGTTAAACATTACATAAATAATTAACCCTAATGATTATGAAAAATATTCTTTTCCGAGTTTGAAAACAAAGCATTAAAGGGATATGATCATATATTCATCCAAGATCTATTTATCATTAATATGTAAACAACACTGGTCACATATAAATTCCCACACCAAAAAATGTATATGTACTAATCATATAATATAATAAATATGTTAATATTTTCTAAAAAAACTATAATCACCAAAAAGAAAAAATAAAATCATATATACTTTCAAAATTAAATTTAATCATTATTCCACAAATGAAATCCCATTTTTCCCAAAAAAATTTATATTTACCTTAATTGCATCATGTTCCCAAAATATTGAACTTTTATTAAAATGAAATTAATTATATAGTCACTAAATCCCTTTACAATTCAGAGGCTATCTATATTATAAACCATATATTACCAAAATGTAATAACACTTTTATCCCAGTGAACCATAATTACCTCAACATCAAATACCATCATAACCCAAAATCATATTAATACTATTAAAATTATGGCCACATGATATTATAGTGTTATTCCTCAAATTAAATTTTCTCTAAAACAAATTGGAAGTGGGCTCTATATACCACTTTAATTTTTTAAAACTCAATATATGTCTCCCAATGTACTCATATAAAAAAACCCATCAAAATATTAGTAATGTATATAAACTATCGAACATCCTTAAAATTTTCAATACATCATAACTATTAAACACCAATTTGTAGACACTTCAGTTATTCAACATAGTCTATAATAAATTAACATTTTTTTCATATAATTGCTTAATAATAATTATAGTAGTGATTTTGTTTTCCCAGATTATAGTTTTGAGCATAAATTTGAGATTTTCCATTCAGATGATTATGATGTGTAAAATACTCTTTCCCCTGGCATATAATATTGAGTAATTTTTTGGACCACTTCGTTGGTCCCAGAATAGGGTTTTTACCCTGGGACCATAGGTTGGTATGAATCCAAGATTTACAAATTTTAGAGTAATAATTAATAATAATATATATTAAATAAAATATTTATTTATTTTGACGTGTTTATTTAGATGTAAATTTTGAATAGAGCTTTAGATTTAGATTATTTCTCCACCATTGAGTTCGGAATGGGAATTTTAGCATAGGTGAGCTATAAACTCAATCTGGGCACCAGGGTTAGCCCTAACCCCTTTTCCTATTCTCTTCTTTTTATTTTTTTCTATTTCTATTCTCTTCTTTCCTCCTACATCTCAGGCCTTCTTATTATGTGAATCCTCTTACACTAGTCGACCGACAGAGAGAAGATAGAGAGGGAGAAAGAGAGAGAGAGATAGAGATATAGAGAGGGAGAGAAAAGGAACGATGGGTTACGTCGCGGAGATATCGATGAGTAGGATCGATGTGTGGTATTCATGGAACATCAAACCGAGAAATGCTTCGGTGGTTTCCACCCAAATAATATTCTATTTATTTTTTTACTTCAAAATCCATGTAATCTCATTGTTTAAAAATTTTAAATCCCAATTATTTGTACTTGAGTCATCTTGAGGCATGATCTATGGTTCAGGGGGTTTAAACAGGGGTTTTAGGAAGTCCGAAGGGTATCCATTCTGGAAAACCCAATGAAACAGTGTGTGGTTAAGGGGAATACACCATATGTTATTACCATTCAGGGAAGATGTAGTTTAAGGTGTACATGATGTGTATAGTAGTTTACACAGTGTGTGAGGGTACAAAAACATGTAGCCAAGTACCTGGCCAGGAAAACCTATATAGTTGTACATGGTAGTGTGGAGTACATGAGTGGACACCATGTCGCTAGAATGTCATGTAGAAGTACACATCCTGGCCAAGTATCTGGCGATGCTGGTTCACGGACATGGGTATCTACCCCATGTAGGGTGACACACAACATACCCATTTCACACACCATATACCTAGTGCTTTTACATGCCCATTCCGATAGAAGTACACACCGATGTTGTGTGTTTGGAGTACAACTTGTGTACCATGTTTGACATGTAGTGTACTTCACCTTTTAAATCGTTTCATGATTTTTCTTGTTTTATGGAACTAGAATCATAATTAGACCTGAGAGTAGTCCCTTATGAGTATTTTTTTACATAGATCGTGATTGTGAAATTCGTGGACCGATTTTATGACTCCTAATGGGTGTCTTAGGGATTCTATAAAAATCGAGAGGTTCTTCCTCTGACTTATGAATTTGGTCTTATTTTGAGGTAGAGAGATGATATTGATGATAGGTTGGGTGTTTGGGCTAAATAGGTTTGAGATCTTGAACTAATAGGAGGCATGGGATATTCCCAATGACGGGTGCCTAGTAGCTATTGGGTGAGGACATATCCCTTTTGAGATTTCCCCTTTTAACATAAGTGGGCATGAGAATAGTTAAATTATCCAAAGATCCGATGTAAGATGCCTCTATTTCATTCCATTTGAGGATCTTTTGTAGGATTCCTCCCTTACATTTTACAACCACGAAACATGAGTATGATTCCGTAATTTGTATTTAATTTTGATGATCTTAAGTTGGATACCTCTCACTGATTGACTCGGGGGACCCAATGAGTTCCCCGTTGTTTAACCGATTGTAAGAGTTACATCGAGTTTGGGTAAGGATGGTGTTTAGGTGAAGCATTAAAACTATTTCGCAACATGTAATCCCATGGAATTATACCTAGATTTCTAGGTTGGGTGGTTGGCCACCTTCACTAGATTTTTTATATATTTGACAGGGTTATTGAAGAAGCAAAAATGTTTACCAAAAGTACTTCCTAGTATGTGGATGTTGAGATTAACACAAGGAATATCTCATACTTTTTTGATTTCGGGATGTTCTTATTAGGATATGGATTATTATCCATTTTTATTCTGATATTTTACTGGTATAACTAGAGGTAATACCTGGGGCTTGTTTGTTGAGACTTACATGTGGACTTGAACACGTTGAGTGATACTTTGATTCCTTGTTGTAGGAATTCCATGAACAGACAAATGGGATGTGTATTTTAGTGGGGATTATTTCTCTCTCCTCAAACTATGATGAATTTTTTTTGGTATACCCATGTTATATGATGAAATGTGAATGTATTACATGAGGGTTTATAATCATCTGTAATGAATGAAAATGGTTTTCATGAATGAATATTTTTATTGATTACATCTATGGAACTACATTGATTTGGAACATTTTAGTCAATGCCATAGGTTGAGTATTCCCCTTGAGTATCGATTTAGCAGGATTTTGTGGGCCTTTATACTTTTGAATGTAACTTGATTGAACTCACATAGGGCTTGTGCGGTTGACATGCTCTTAGGTCTCCTACCAGTTACTTTACCTAGCTTCCAATGTGATGCCCCTAGGGCTTTACAAGGATTCCTTGGACTTCAACACCTTGGATATGACCCTTCATGGTCTGAAACATGTTAATATTGGAATGGGCATGACAGTTTTGATACTTGATTATATCACTTGACTATGATGGATTTTTCACTTGTGATTATACAACCAAGAATGATGTGGATTCATTAGTCATTACACTTTCAATCTGTCCCTATGGGTCGGACACGTGATTACTCTACATAAGCTGGTGTTGGTTTTCGTGATCATTCCATGATTTCCATCCATATAAAATATCCTTATTCATAGTGATTGGACGTGTGTATGAATTAACACAGGTGTTGGACGAGTATCTCCCTACAGTGACGTAACTCTCTCAATGAATTTTTATGTTTGGATGAAGAATGTTTATGATAATTGGTATTACTAACCTAGAGATCTATTTAATGATACAACACATGAGTGGCAGGACATCCATTCAAATTACCCTCCACAAGATGTTGAGGATATTGGGATTATAGACCCATGGATCGACCGCTGATGTGGGTTCATGTTATTTGATTTACCTACTCGTCAATATTTATATTCATATATGTATATGTATATATTTATTGGTATGTGACTATACATCTATATATATATATATGGACATCCGTTGTGGCACTTTCAAGCTGACCTGTATTATAGACCCTAGGTTCGTATATGGTTTCACCTTTGGATTACTTACCTATTGTTGTGTCTTAGTGAGGATGATCATATTCCCTTTGTATAAAATTATATCAGCACATTTATAGGTTCATTTTTTGGTGGTCTAATAAGATTTTTTCTCACCCCTTCACATGAACCTTCTTGTACATGTAGACCTTATGTATGATTTTCTTATTGATCACAAGTTTCATGGTGGTTAGGGATGAGGCCCAGAGTTACATGATTGGTCAGATCTACTTGTGTGAGTTATCAGATTGAGATGGTGTAGTTCAATAGTGTCTGGAGATTGAGTAAATGTTGTGGCTCAGAGATACTGATGTAGCGCTATACTTTTCATTAAGTTTATTTTGTACTCATTTATTTTTATGGTTATCCCAGTGGGTGACAAGTGATGTATCCTATGAAATAGCTATTTAGGATTTTACAACATTTCATTTATTATTACAACAAGTTCTATTTCAGTGGTTTTCTTCTTTCGTACACTGTTTGTTTACAATTATGTATGATAATTAAAAATTTACTCTATTTTATTACTCTGATATAAATAAATAGTCTCCAATATATCACAAAATATGATCTCGTTGCTAGTCATTAGCCTCTGTAATATGGGGAGGTGCTCTTGAGGCCTTATAACCCACCCGGTTAGAGTACTAGTTTAGTGGCATACAGGTCGGTATGTTATAAAGTGGTATAAGAGGTGTTTCATTCCTAGTCATTAATATTTGTGATATGTTGGTCATGAGTATTATTAATTTGTTGGAACCAGTTATGGATATCATATTAGTGTTCTAATAATACTTATTCTGGTTATAATTCCTTGTTTCCAGGGTTGGGTTTGTTGTCTGATCTATGATGTTAGAGTTGAATATGATTTTCTCTTTGTGAAACAAAAATGTTTTATGGATGATATAGTTTACTATAGATATCTGGATCATAGAAATTATCAATAAGTAATAAATGGATTTTGACTCTTGGACAACAAAAGAATGAGGCTTCTCATGCATCATATTTGGAATTTAGGATTAACTTCATTTAGGCATACAAGTGTATGATTTTACTGATGATGTATAACTATTCATTTGGACCTTCTTACACACACACACACAGACATATATATATATATATATATATTATTCTGATAGTAGGATATGTGGACCTACATTTATGTGTTATGTTGTGTGTATGATGACTTTATCCTCATGCATAATAGGTTCAGTGATCTAGGTGGTTGATATGGCATGTGATGCCTTTTTTAAACTCCTTGCAGGGTGTTGTATTTCAGGTATGTGGTTATCTTGTAAGATATATGAGTACAATTATGATAGATACTAATATATTTCATCAAACTATACCTCCTAGGATACTTTCATTATATGGATGCCATATGAGGGTTAGTTTAGATTCTATTTTTCATTGGTTTCCTTAAAAATAGAGAGTAGTTATTTCTGAGGATGATCAAAAAGGATGATTCCCTTGTTAGACATGGTTTTTTGTTTTCACCCTTGTAGGTCATTTTGATATTTACCTAATTTTGAGAGGTTTTGATCTTTTTGTCTATGTGGTTTGACCTTGTGACCTAGATGTGAGGATTGTTCCATAGTGCCTGGTAGGAGACTTAGAGGACATTTGTTAGACTTCTCCCTTTTTAGTCAACATCCTTTTGTTCATTTGAAACATGTTTGTGAGATGTTAGACCCTATTTTTTCATATTCCTTTTGGGTTGTGATATTTTTTTCTCATTTCGAAAAGAAGTCATGATAGGTTCTCACTTTTTTATCTATTAGAATGTAAATGACTTGAACTTTTAATAGTCATCTTCTGTGTTTGTTTTTGGGATAGGCTTGGATAAGAAGAACTATTTCAGTTTCTGCCCTTGTTGACTAGTATTTCTATTATTGCTAATGTAGTAAGAACATGGGTAGACACGCATTTATAGAACAATGCCAGGTGACGAGTAGTTGAGGAATAAATAGTGGAATATTTGAGGTTCTTGATAATGAATAATAGTTTCAAAGGTAATTATGGATTAATGAAACTGAAATTTTGTGTAGTACTATAATCATATCATTGAGATGGATGAATCACTATACTTTGAGTCAGATTATAAGGATACATTATTGTGGTCTGTGGTATCATTTGAATCACATTTTGTGAGTGGTAGGGTGCGAGTTGAGTACCGATGTTTCATGATTTGTCAGGGTTTGGATTGAAATTGTTTTGCAGGAATGCTCCTTTATTGTAGAGGTGACATTGTGAAATGAATGGGGTACCATAATATGGTTGAACCATGGTTTAATACTCATCGGATTTTGACAGTATGTTAGCATGGGTTGGAGAGGGAGCTATAAACACTCCTGGTGTAATATTAGTGGACTCATGTTAGAGATCACCATGCTCTATCATGTGTTATCTGGAGTATACTGAGACTGAGTCATCCATACATCAATCTCCTTTTCATGTTAAATGTATTTCATGGTTATGAAGAGATAATCTGTAATGGTTCCACATGAGGAGTAGTGTAATGTAATACTTTTGGTGATGAGTGAACCAATATTCATTTGGGGGTGGTCACCCTCATTTTCAGTTGAACAAGGCCATTGTTCATGGTTTTTTGAGCTTGTGGATTACTTATGAGATGATGATAAAGGTATTATAATGGTGGGGAGTACCAGATTAGTCTCAGTTAAATTTATTAGTACAGAAGGTAGTTTTTTATGATATGAGGTTGTTCGTTGGATAATCGAGATAGATTTTTTGTGAAGATTCTCTGGATGATATCATTATTTCTAGTCTTTTCGTTAGGATTATCGAGTCTGGGGTAGTTTATGGTGGGGAGTTTTTAATGACATTTTTTTCCAGACTGTAGTTTTGAGCAGAAATATAAATGTTTTCATTTAGATTATCATGATGGGTAAAATGGTATTCTACACTGCATGATGATTTTGGATAATTTTTCCTCACATTCTGTTCATCTCGGAAAAAGGTTTTTACCCAAGGATAGGGGTTTGGTTGGAATCTAATTTGTTAAAATTTTAGCATAATAATTAATAATTAATAACTACTGAATTAAAAAATAATTTATTTTAACAGGTTCGTTTGACAGTTACTTTTGAACGGAGTGTGGGATTTATATTTCATTACCAACTTTGAGTCCATAATGGGGATTTTATTATAGGTTAGGTATAAACTTGAGTTGGGTGTGAGGGCTGGCCGGAACCCCTTCTCCTTTCATTTTTTTTCAACATTTTTTTTCTTTATATTTTTCCTTTATCATCATTCCTCATCCTTCTCATGAAAACCTCTTGTGTAGATCCTCTTATTCAACTCAATTGATAGAGAAAATATAGAGATAGAGAAATAGAGAGATATGGAAGGGAAGATGGGTACCATCATGGAGCTCTCAATGAGCTAGATCGTTCTGTGGGAGCCTTAGACCATCAAATAAATCGA
This sequence comes from Viscum album, assembly GCA_963277665.1. Taxonomy (NCBI): domain Eukaryota; kingdom Viridiplantae; phylum Streptophyta; class Magnoliopsida; order Santalales; family Viscaceae; genus Viscum; species Viscum album. Next base: position 1,432,691,144 of record OY728131.1, on the reverse strand, counting down.
TGCTTTGGTGGTTTTCACAGAAATGTAGTGTAATCTATGTTTTTACTTAAAATTACCCATAAAATCATTGGTTTCATGATTTTAAAGCCCTATTATTCTTTATTATTTCATATGGAGGTTGGATATGTGGTTTTTGGGGTTTAAACTGGGGTTTCAAGCGATCTGGAGGGTTTCCGTTTGGGAAAATAATATATCATCGGGTTTAGTTCGGCGGAAGCACAACATGTTCTTCCAGTTTGGCGAAGGATATTTTTAAGGATTAAACGCCATGTATCGGGGGTACACCCCATGTAGTTGATTACATGGCTAGGAAAACCCATGTATGGGTACATTTTCATGTGGGGAACACTACCATACTGTATATGGTGGCACACATTCTAGAAGTACATGGCCTAGCCAATTATCCAGCCAGGCCAGTTAAGGTACACATGCATGTACCTCTTGTATGGTGACACGCTATGTACCTTTGGTTTTTACACACCCAGACTAGTGAGAGTACATGACCATGTGGTTCATTGGGAGTAGACATCATATACCAAGGGTGAGACACCGTGTACTTCCCCTTTTTAACCCTTTGAGGGGTTCTCATGTTTTCACGCCCCAAAATCAGAATTAGACTGCATAGTAGTCCCTCATGGGTATTTATCCACATAGATCATGATTTTTTAACCCATGGAGAAATCTAAGGACTACTAATAGTTGTTTTAGGGATTTTATCTAAATGGATAGGTTATTCCTTCTTCTAATGATTTTAGTCTCCTTATTAGAGAGAGTCTTTATGTGTAAGAATGTTTTAGTGTTCACACCAACCTAGTTGGAGATATGTTTCTGAGATGATCCTTGGGATATCTCTTATGACTAGTTCCTATTAGATTTCTATTGAGGATGTATCCCTTGAAATATTTTCCTTTCTATCCTGAGAGGTCATGAGAATGGTTGTTATTTTGAGGATCAAATGTCCGATTCCTTTATTGATTTTTGATTGAGGATTACATGTAGGATTCCTCATTTACCTTTTATTGCAAAGGATCTTAAGAAGGCTGACTTCTCCAAAATTTACATCTGTGAATCTTGAGTCGGATGCCTCTCTCTATTTGACTTGAGGGACCCCACATGTTCCCCATTGTTCGACTGACTGTGTGCTACACATCAGGTTTTGGTATAGATAGTGTCCGGGTGTAACCTTAGAACCCATGCGGAAATGGTAATCCCATGGGGATGCTGCTGCAGTGCTGGTTTTGGCATTCAGGTCACCCTTACTTGTTATTTCATAACTTCGACAGGGTTATTACAAATGCAATGATGTTTACCAAAAGTTTTTTATGGTTTGTGGTTGTTGATTCCAAAATAAGGAATGTTCCATTATCTTTAGTATCCAAGACATTCTTCCAACAATATTCCATCTCATCCATTCATATTCTGATATTAAACATGTATACCTAGAGGAACAACCTATGAATTGTTGATGTGACTTATGTGTTGACTTTTACACCTTGAGTGATACATATATTCCCTGTTGTAGGAATTATGTTTACGTACTCATAGCCCAAATTTTTTTGTGGGGATGAATGTTCTCTACATAGCCTGTGATGAATGGGTTGGTATACCCATGTTATTTGAAGAAATGTGGATGGATTAAATGAGTGGGTACACTAATGTGTAATGAATGGAAGTGGTTTGTATTAATTGATGTTTTTATAAATGTTTTTAAAGACACTACAGGGATCTAGAACATGTTATTGGATGAATTTTGTTGAGTATTCACATTAGATCTTGATTACATGGGATGATTTGGGCCTTTCTACCCTTTGGATCCATCGTATTTGGACTCATATAACACACCATTACTAAGATTCCATTGGGATTCACTTGGGACTTGATGAGGATGCCTTAGTCTTTTACACCTTAGATCTAACCCTTTGTGGTCATACACTTAAAAATATATGGTATGACTATGATGGTTATGATACATGATTATACGGTGTGTTTAGGATAGATGTTACACTTGTGATTTTATGGCATGGGTTGATGTGGATGCCCTGTTTGATTCACCTTGGATCCGAACCTTCTCGTCAGACACATGATTACGTAGTGTAGGTCTTTGTTTGATTTAGTGACCATTTTAGGATTGACCATTATTATATGGTCTCCTTCATTATAGTGAATAGATGCAGGTATGGTTGAACCCAGGTGTAGGATGAGTATCCTCTAACAATGATGTTGCTTTCTCAGATACTTTTCTTGTTTTGGCTGAAGCAAGTATCTATCGATTTTAATTAACAACCCAATGATAGACATAATGATTCATGTCTTGAGTGGCACGATTTCCAGATCAAGACCCCTGCACATGATGTCAAGGTGACAGGGATGATGGACCCAAGGATCGACTGCTACAATGGTTTCTTGCAATTTGACTCACAATCTCATGAATATTGATATTTATGTATATTAGTATATGTATGGGACTATAAATGTATTCGTATATAGATCTGGACATCCATGGGTGAACATGCCCAGCGAACTGAAATTATAGACCTGAAGTTCGGTTGTGGTTTCACATTTGGTTTACTTACCTTTTTTTCTATCTCAGCAAAGCTGAGCATGTTGTTTCTATTGAAAATTATAACATCCAATTTAGAGTTTTCTTGTCAGGGTGACGTACTGATTTTATTTCTAATATTTTCACGTGAACCTTAGTGTATGTGTAGAATGTATGTCCACTATTAACGATGATACAAGCTGCACGTTGGTTAGGGATGAGGCCCATAGTTATATTATCAAGAATAGATACTCGTGTGGTTATTCTAATCAGGTTGGTGTGATTTGATAGTTTCTAGAGATCGAGTATGTGGTCTGCCTCGGAGTTAGTAGTACTTGTAATGTCACAGTTCCATGAGCCACCCAGTGGCGCCCTGTACCCGGTAGGTCCCGTGGCCTCAAGCACATTTCCCCAAATGCCAGAGGCTACCGACTAGCAGCAAGGGCCTTGGTTGTGATAGTGGGGAAACTATGCCCTCATTGGAAAAGTACACAACGGAAGTACACAAGTACATACAATAGCGGAAGCTGTAAATATCCAATAATAGTAAACAATGGAAGACTGATAATTAACCAACTAGAGAAAAATATATAAATGGTGTATGATACAAATGCGTCTAGGAAAACAACCAAAAAATTCACAATACTGAAATACAGTACTAAACCAAAGTACAAAAAAAGCAGATAAACTCCTCAGCATCGCAAGACATAGCTCGGTCCCATTCTCTCCAGCTATAGTGTAATCAAGAACCTGATGTAGAAGGGCGCTTGACCATATCTATACCTGCAGCAATATAATTTTTTTGGGCCCAAAAGCATTACCCAAACAGGGCGTGTGACTAAATCTTAGTAAGAAACCACCTGAAGATCTGTGCCTAAAAGTCAGTGAGTATATGGCAGGAAAAGGTACAGTAAATAGTAATCAGTAAATAAGAAATTAATCAGTAGCAAACAATCCACAGTTTCTAGCATTACCAACAAATAAGAAGCCACTGAAGCAAGTAGAAAAAATAGGTTACACTCTGGGTAGTTCTCATAGCCTAACCCTTATGGTTTAACCTAAATGTTCTAGTAACCCTCTGGTAAGCACACAAAGTCTCACCCCTCTAGTTCAGCTAAGGAATAGACTCTCTGGGGAAGCACTCAACGTCAATTCCCCCTATAATATCGTATCGTAATAATGTCGCTCTGGGGAAGCACTCAACGTCTCGTTTCCCCTCTGGACCACAACTAGGAACTACAAACACTCTTAGGAAGCACTCAACGTCAATTCCCCATGTGGTCTTGCATCGTAAAACTTTAGGACACTCTCAAGATTTCCTTACATCCATTCTTCCTATGGTCTACTACACTAGGTTCTCAAATCCCCGTGTAAAGTCAGCAAGTATCGCATCGCCTAACAGCCAATGTGAGCCTCAAGAACTACCTGGCTAGTATTCTACAACATCTCATCATTGAAGAACAATAGTCACATCATCCTACAATAGTCATAGAACTGGAAAAATCCAAACAGAAAAAACCAGACCAACTGTTCAGAAACAGGAAAAACATGCATGGGCAGAACATCCAAAGAACAGTAAATTACCCTATTCACATTCAATATACTCTACTCAAGCATAAAAGAAAAGAAATCAAACAACAAGGGAAAAATAGGAAACACTGAATACCCGGTTCAAGGGTACTTGTAGAAGTTGCACAAAATACTCAAAGACATTATACAGAAAGGCCCACACCACCTACGTCAACATTAGGTGATTGATATACTTGAACCTTGAAGCTTGAATATCCTTGGAACATCATATATCTATGAAAACATCCAAAACATTCAACCCAAAATAACATGATAATGATGAGTAATTGGATAACAAAGATCTAGGAGAAGGGAGAGCATACTGTTGCGGTTCCAACACAATCAATGACGGTTGATTTGGAGAATGGACAGTGGCTCAGGGGATTGGAGGGGATTCACTACCATATGTGATGCTCTCGGTCGAAGAAGCTGGAGAAGAAGTGTGTTCTGGCGATTAGACGCGACCCCGGACCATTTAATGAAAAAAATAAAGTACATGACGTGTAATTTTGGAGCACACGGCGTGTACTAGGATTTTCCATACTCCACTTTAGGCGGCCTTCATATCACCCATACATGGCCGGGTGTGTGGCCATGACACAGCGATCACACGGCCTTGAGTGGCAATGAATTGTATGGCGTGTACTCATAAATTACACGGTGTGTACTTCAAAAATATCAAAAAACTCCTCTTTTCTCAAATACTCCAGAAAAAGGAAAAACGTACCTGAAAAGAATGTGCAGGTTCTTACAAGCATCCCCCTTAAATAAATTAGTCTCTGAATTTCCCTCGTGAGGCATAGAAGAAGAAACCCCGAACAGATCCCGACACTACGATCATACATCGACCTCCCTCTCCCGAGTCTCGTCCTATACTCGCCTGTGAAGTCATAGCACCCATACCAGAGAAACAGACCAGCCTTGGAGAACCATTGAATTGCAATCGACAATCCGGATAGGATTCTCCTCAAATGATGCATCTGATTCGAGATGAACCTCCTCCGGTTGAAATACATGAGATGCATCTGAAAATTAATGTCAGAGATGATAAACATGGAAGACGTCGTGCATAGCGTGGTACCTCTAAGGTAACTGCAACCAATAGGCAACCAGATCAACTCTCTCCACCTCCTCAAATAGCCCGATGTACATCGGTGAATGTTTACCCTATCTTTGAATCCTCTTATGTCCCAACCTCGGTGCGACACGTAGGAGAACCTAATCCTTGACCTCTAACTCCAGTGGTCATATCCTCTAGTCAGCATAAGACTTCTGAAGAGACTGTGCAGTATTCATCCTCTTTGAATCAACTCTATCTTCTCTGTGGTCTCCTGAATAAGACGAGGTCCCAACAAAGCTGCCTCTCCTACCTCTAGCCAACATAAGGGTGATCAGCAAGGCCTGCCGTACAAAGCCTCATAAGGTTCCATATGAATAGTTTCTTGAAAAATATTCTTGTAGGAAAACTCCAAAGAGGTAAATGTTTCTCTTAAGAACCTTCAAAGTCTAGAATGCAGGCTCGGAGCATATCCTCAAGCACCTGAATCATACGCTCGGACTGGCCATCTGTCTAGGGTTGGTATGATGTACTCAAAAGTACTTGTATACCCTAAGCTTTCTGAAGCCCCTGTTAGAACCGAGATGTAAAATGCGCATCCATTTATGAAATGATGGAGTGTGGAACTCCATGTAGACGTAAAACCTCTCAGATGTACAACCATCGCAACTAATCAACACTGAAGGAATCCTTGATTGGAAAGAAGTGAGAAACCTTCGTAAGCCTGCCGATGACAACCCAAATAGCATCATTCCCACGAGGTGATCTCGGCAACCCTATCATGATGTCCATCACGATGTTGTTCCACTTCCACTTAGGAATGGGTAACAGTTGTAAAAGACCTGTTGTTCGTTGGTGTTCAGCCTTCACCTGCTAACATGTAGAACATCTCATGATGAAACCAACAACATCTCTCTCCATACCTGGCCACCAATACTAACAGTGTAAATCACGATACATCTTTGTGTCTCCAGGATGAACTAACCAAACCGAGGACTGAAAATCCCACATCAGCTCCTCGCGTATGTCTTCTAGAACCCATACACATTATTGAAAACACATGATCTCATCCTCACCTACCATCCATCCAAGAATAGAGTCCTATCATGACATGCTTTCCTGTAGGACTAGGCCTTCAGAATCTGATAGTTGTCTTATTTGAACCTGATCGAGATGGGTAGATGTAACAGCTAAAGAAGAAACAAAAGTCTTCCCCTGACTGTCATGCACCTCCAAATGCATCTCAAAGAACAGATCTATAAGATAGCACTCACTACTGGACTCCTGAACTGCATGTATCTAAGTTCTCCTACCCAACATGTCAGCCACTATGTTGCCCTTCCCAAGTGTATAGGCAAGCTCAAAGTCAATGGATTGAAGATACTCGACCCACCTGCGCTATCTTAGAATCAGATCACACTGAGTGAAGATGTACTTGAGACTTCAGTGATCAGTGAAAACCACAAAATGATCTCCCAGAAGATAATGTATCAAACAGTGAAAGGCATGAACAACAGCTGCTGGATCCAGATTGTGCGTCAGGTAGTTCCTCTCATGTAGCCTCAACTGTCGAGACCCGTACGCAATGACTCCATCTCCCTGCATAAGCACATCTCCTAGCCCGATACCTGAAGCATCACAGTAGACATTGTATCTCTTTCCTGGCTCAAGAAAGACTACTATCGGTGTTGGAGACAACCTTCCTTTTAGCTCCTAAATGGCTGACTCGCAAGAATCTGACCATAAGAACTTCACACCCTTCTTCGTCAGACCAGTCAGTGGTGCTGCTAAACATGAAAAGTCTTGTATGAAGCATCTGTAGTACCCAGCTAGCCCTAGGAAACTTCGTACCTCAAAGACGTTCTTTGGCTGCTCCAAGGAAACTATTTCTCTCACATTCTCTGGGATTACTCATACTCTTGTCTCTAAGATAACATGTCCCAAGAAGTAAATATGATCCACCCAAAAGTTGAACATCGAGATCTTATCATATAATTGATGCTCCATAAGTGTACTCAAAACAATCTCAAGATGGGTAGCATGGTCCTGTAGAGTGTGAGAGTACACCAAGATATCATACACGAAGACCACCACAAAGGAGTCTAGGTATGGATGGAACACTCGGTAAATCAGTTCCATGAAAACTTTAGGTGATTTCATGATGCTAAACGCCATAAACATATACTCGTATAGACCATACCTGCTCCGGAAAGCTGTAAGAGGTGTATCAGATGGTCTAACGCATGAATAATGATAAACGAACATCAAATAAATATTTAAGAGCACTCGGGCCCCTCGATGCTGATCAAAGAGATCATCAATCCTAGGCAAGGGATATCTGTTCTTGACCATCAACTGGTTTAGCTTCCGATAATCCACACAAAGCCTAAGGGTCTCGTTGGCCCTCTTCTCAAATAGGATAGGCGAACCCCATGGAGAAAAACTGGGTCAGATAAAACCCTTCGCCTTCAACTCGTCCAACTAGTTCTTGAGCTCCTGCAACTCAGGTGAAGCCATCCAATAAGGAGGAATGGACACCAGTGCCTCTCATGGAATGAGATCAATAGAAAATTATACCTCACGCACCGGAGGAAAACTTGAAAATCCCTCTAGAAAGACTTCCCTAAAACAATCCAACACAAGTGGAAAGTCTAACTATGAAGTCCCCTTGTCATCCAAATAAAGACTAGTGATCTGGGCTGTAACTCCTCCCAACCCATGATGCTCTGGACCTGTTCTACTCGCCCAGACATCCCACTCACCCTTATGAAGAAAATATCCACCCTCTGGTGGTATGAAACTCACCCTGCGTTGATAATAGTCGACGAGTGTCTGTAAGTGGACATGACAGTCCATTCTGAAAATGACATCATATCCTGTCATCTCTAGGATGTAGAAATCCCATAGAAAGTGATACTCAGCCACCTCTAGAGGGAACTCCTTGCACTGACATACACTAGTAATCCTAGTCCCAAAAGGTGTGTCTAGAGTCAACGTAGCAGTAGGGGAAAAGATACAAAGCCCAATGCTCTCCAAAATATAAATAAAGATAATGATATGGGAATCCCATGTATCAAAAAGAGGAGAAGATAAAACTGAGGCCACTAAGATCATACATCAAACTGTAGAGGGTCCGGAATCCTGCCACTGCTGGGTCTACTCCACTGTAAAAGCATGACGTGTACCAAAACCTTGTTACCCTCACTGAATGCTCTGAGCTGATCCACCCTACTGTCACTGATAGACCAGTGGCTGACCACCATGGCCTCGACCTCCACCTCAACCCGAATGGCCGGAAGTACTCCAGTTCCCTGACTGGTGAGAAACTGGTGCCACTACTTCTAAATAAGGATTTATAGATGAACCCATGTCACTAGATGCTTGTGAGAAAACCTGGTAGAAGTGCTGTAGGGGACCCATCTTGTCGTGAGATCAGCACACCACTGGGTCTCTCTGGCACTGCGGCCTCGTATGACCAGCCCTTCTACACTGGTAGCATACCACCTGGCTACCAGAAGATGTGTCTTGCTGGCTCGGATCCCCACATGTAGACTCCCTATGGTGCTTCCTACTGTCAGCTGGTGATGCACTAACTCTAGAAGCGGAACCACCCTAGCTCTCACCTCCAGAATCTTTTATATTTCACTCTGCAATCAATTCCTGGTTGACCATGGAAGCGATGAAATTCAGCCTGATGATATTCACCTATGAGCAGATCTCCCATTTGAGACCATCCTCAAACTTCCATTCCGAGAAAACCCCATCTCCACCCTGGAGGGGTGTGAAATGCTGAAGCTTGATGAAACTAGAGGAACACTTCCTGACAGAATGAGTACCCTACTCTAGGCTCATGTACTCCTGGGCTTTGTTGACCCTCAGGGTCTCTAGATAGAAGTAGTCATATAAGACGCCCTAAAACTCCTCCCACACCAAAAGTTACTGTTGACCCACCTATGTGATCACGTCCCACCACCTCTTGGCAGAGTCTCGTAGCATGTAGGTAGCGACCTTGACTCGACTTTCTGGAGGAATCTCTAGATGCTCGAAGATCATCATCATGGCATCTAGCCATGACTCTACAGCCTAAGGTCCTCTTTCCCCTAACATGGTGGAAGGATGATGCTGCTGGAAACCCATGTCAAGAATTCCATAGTCGAGGCAGGAGGCGGTGCTCCCTGGAAGGTCTGATCATCCTCAGAAAGACTTCCCTAAATTGTGAATCGGCGCCTGCAACCGATGTCACAACTGGTGCCAAGGCTGGAACAACCAGAGGATCTGCAGGAATTCCCTGATCATCCATATCTAGCATCTGATCACTACCCTGCAACTGGTGGACAACTGAAGGATGTCTCGATGCCAGGACTCTGGAAGGTCAAATGCACACATTAGATCACATTATCAGGGAATAAAAACTAGGAACGTAAGAAGGGAATAGGGGGAAGAAGGAATTCAAAATTTACATAACATGACTACATGGCGTGTATAAAGACTACACGATGTGTTCCTTTAATTTATTTACATGGTCAATTACTTTTTCCAAAGTAGGTCATGTAACACCCCAAACACACTGCGTGTTATCCTAACACTCGATGTGAACATCAATCCTCTTCCCATGCCCAAGCTCTTCTACATGGTTAAGCCACATGACTCTCCTAAGACAAAACTATACGGCGTGTTCAAGGTAGACATGGAATATACTCAACAAGACTTTCCTAGCCTGTGTTGTTAGTGATAGGGTCAGACCCACGACTCAAACTACATGGTGTGTTCCTGACAGACATGGCATGTATGTGAAATGATAACAATGACCCTTGTTGTTCGTGACATGGAAGGGTACCTAGGTCAGAATACATGGCGTGTTCAAGGTAGAAATAGTGTGTATAAGAAGATACTCCACCGATAATGTTGTTTACCACACGACCAAACTCCTAGGTTTACCCTACAATGCGTGCACAATCGGTACACGGTGTGTTTCCATAAGATTTGCCCAATCTCGTGCCGCTTCTCACAAAGCCTGTGACACGGTTAGAGAATACATTCCATGTACATAGAGTACACGATGTGTACATAAGAAAAACTATTTCTTCCTGAACAGATGAACACAGGGCGTGTAGACAAAACTACACAGCATGTATTCTTGTTTTCTCCAGACAGTAAGCCTCAAAAACTAGTATGGAGCCCAGAAAACACTGAAACGAACTCTAGAAGTGCCAAATTCTGATCTGTGAGGGCCCATACTCCCTGCGAATCAAATTTTGACATCTTTAACAACTTATAAACAAGGTAACGTGAAATGATCCACCAAATTCTGGTACATGAGGTCCCATAACATCTCAATAACAAAATATTAGTGTCCATCTAAGAAAATTACTAAACAAAAAAAATTCCCTATCAAAGAACAAAGATTCTATCAAAGTATCCATCACAACATCATGCATAATCTACACAACGTCTATCATAACAACATGAAATTGCTAATTCACCCTAGATGGAATTACAATAATGCATAGCATGTGATTTATAACAACTGCCTATATGATGCATGAGATGGTATACCCTCATCTCATCGAGTTGTGACAGAAATAGAATGGCATCAACCACAACAATAACAACACAAAGCATGTGAATCACCTAATGCTTAAATCAAATAAACTATAAAATTCCAAACCAGTAAAATTATAATAAATGAGGTAGTATGGCATTTCCCTATACTTGGGTTAGCTACACCTGGGCACAACCTATTACCAAGTACCTATTCCATTCAATCCATGGAAAAAGGCTCCAAAAAGTATGTCATGAGAAAAAGACCCTCTGATACAACTTTATAATGTTCCTATTCTGAAAAACACCAATTGGTGACCTGTACCTGGTAGGTCACGTGGCCTCAAGCGCATTTCCCCACACGCCAGAAGCTTCCGACTAGTAGTGAGGGCCTTGCGTGTGATAGTGGAGAAACTATGCCCTCATTGTCAGAGTACATAGCTGAAGTACACAAGTACATTCAATAGTTTAAGTAGTAAATATCCCACAATAGTAAACAACGGAATACTGATTATTAACCAACTAGAGAAAAATATATAAATGATTCCTGACCAAAATGCGTCTAGGAAAATAGAAAAGCAAGTCACAATGCTGAAATACAGTACAAAACCCAAGTAAAAAATAAAGCATATAAACTCCAAATCATCGGAAGACATATCTTGGTCCCATTCTCTCCATCTCCAGTGCAATCAATAACCTGAAGTAGAAGGGCGCTTTCCCTTATCTATACCCGCAACTATATAATCTGTTTGGGCCCAAAAGCATGACCCAGATAGGGTGTGAGACTAAATCCTAGTAGGAAACCCCCTGAAAATCTGTGCTTAATAGTAAGCAAGTATATGGCAGGTAAAATTACAGTAAACAATAAACAATAAATAGGAAAGTATTCAGTAGCAAACAATCCATATTTTCTATCATTACAAACAAGTAAGCAGCCACTCAAGCAAGTAGAAAAAACAGGTAACCCTCTGGGTATTTCTCATAGCCTAACCCTTATTTTTTAACCTACAAGTACTATAAACCATCTAAGAGGCACACACAGTCTCAACCCTCTAGTTCAACTATTGAATAGACTCTCTGGGGAAGCACTCACTGTCAATTCCCCCAATAGTCTTGTATTGTACTAAAGGCGCACTGGGGAAGCACTCAACGTCTCATTCCCCCTGTGGCCCGCATCAAGAAACTACAGACACTCTAAGGAAGCACTCAAAGTCAATTCCCCATGTGGTCTCGCATTGTAAAACATAAAGACACTCTCGATAATCCTTTATGTTCATTCACCCTATGGACTACTACACTAGATTCTCATAGCCCTCTGTAAAGTGAGCAAGTATCGCATTGCGTAACGGACAAATTGATCCTCAAGAGCTTATTGGCTAGAAATCTACAACACCACAACATGGAATAACAACAATCACACCATCCTACAACTAGTTATGGCACTGGAAAAATCCTAACAGTCAAAACTAGACCAAACGGTCATAAACAGGCAAAACATGCAAGGGAAAAACATCCAAAGCAGAGTAAATTATCCTATTCACAAGAAATATCCTCTACATAGGCATACAAGAAAATTAGTAAAAAACAAGGGAAAAACTGGAAATATGCAATACACCGTTCAAGGGTATTGATAGAAGTTGCAAAAAATACTCAAAGACTTTCTAGAGAAAGGCACAAACCACCAACCTCGATGTTAGGAGATCGATATACTCGGTCCTTGAATCTTGAATCCCCTTGGAACATCGTAGATCTAAGAAAAAGTCCAAAATACACAACCCACAATAACATGAGAAAGAGGAGAAATTGGAAAACAAAGCATTAGGAGAAGGTATAGCTTAACGCTATGGTTCCAAAGCAATCGACGGAGGTCGATTCAGAGAACGGATGGAGGCTCGAGGTCTTAGAAGAGATTCACTACCGTATGGGATGCTCCCGGTCGAAGAAGCTGGAGAAGAAACATGTTCTGGAGATTAGACGTGACCCTAGCCCATTTAATGAAAAAATAAAGTACACTACATTTACTTTTGGTGTACACAGTTTGTACTAGGATTTCATGTACTCTGATTTAGGCGTACTTCATGTCACCCCTACATGGTCGTGTGTGTCCATGACACGGCCAGCAGACGACCTCGAGAGGAAATGATGAACATAGCATGTACCCCTAAAGTACATGGAGTGTACTTCAAAAATTTCCTGAAACACCTCTTTTATCAAAAACTCCAAAAAAGGAAAAGAATACCTGAAAAGAAGGTCCGGGTTCTTACAGTAGTGAACTATACTTTTACTTTTAGTTTATTTGTTACTCGTGTAATTGTATGGTTGGCCCAGTGGATTTCAACTGTTGTATTGTATGACATGGTTATTTTCTATTTTACAATAATTCATTTATTATTACAGAATGTTCCATTTAAGTTATTTACTACATCCAAAATCTATTTTTTTACTGATGAGTATGATACATAGAAATTTCCACCTTTTCTTACTTGGAAATGAGGGAATAGTCTCCCCACTATCACACCCTAGGCCTTTGTTGCTTTTAAGAAGCCGTTGGCATATGGTGAGGTGCGCTTGAGGGCTTGTAACCCACCAGTTCGGAGCACCGGTTTAGTGGAATATGGGGTGAGGCATTACAATTACATAAATTCAGAAATATAAAGGCTATCCTAATATTAATCAATTTAAATACATAAGACAAAATGTAATTCTACATTTTATATGGTATTCATAGATTACTCATCTTCTGAAGTTGTGGCATTAGAAATTTCTAAATCATTATCTGCATAGTATTCTTGATACCTTTCATAATATTTTCACATAGGGAATTGGTTTGTAAAATGCCAATACTCCATACATATAAAGCATACAGTTGATACATTGGGATGAACTTTATTCCCCACCATGATGTTAACGAAAATATTTGTATTTTACATGGCATTTTATCACTATATACCCCCACATTAAAATAAAGAAACATCTTAATGATATTTTATGAAATTTATTCAGATGATTATTCCCACATTATAGAACCAAATAATGTTGAATCATTTTATCTAAATGATATTTATCACCAAAACATCCATGGAACTCCAATTTTTCTTATTTGGGGTTGTTGGGACCACTTTTTGTATAAAGATTGTATTTTTGTCAACAGTTTTCAATTCATTTCAAAATGAAGAAGGAGATGAAGAAGGACTCAAAAGTTAATGGATATTCTATAAAGTGAGGATACCTGGAGAATTGTTATGAAATCATATCAATGAATTTCATACTTGGGAAATTCTCTATGAAGAAAATTCAGATGATTGTTGAACTAATCCCAAGTTCAAAGAACTTGTGTCAAAGGTGACACATTGTTTACAACAATGAATAATGTAGAAGTATCATCCATTTGAGGATGATTGGAGCAGAATGGTGAAGTATCATCTATCCAAAGATGGTTGAAGTAGAATGAGGATTTGAAGAAGACAATTCAATGCTTCATGATTGCATAAGAACCATGAAAAATATTACTTGAAGAAAAGAATCATACGATTTGATTGAAGTATAGAATGATGGTTGAAGATGAAGAGAGAGTGTGGAAGGACTTGGAATTCTAAGAAGGTCATGAATTACACATTTCCTCGAAATCAGATGATTGTTGCACTGTTCTTTAAAGGCCTAAATACATTAATTAAAGGTGATATATTTTCTACAACATTCAAGGTGTTTGAATAAGCCTTAAGCCTCCACTTCTGGAATAAGAGAAATAAATAATGTTCATTGGAATTAACAATCCAAAAGGAATTGAGGATTTGAAGTGAGGATGAAAGAAGTACATTGGAATTAATATTCCAAAAATAATGGATGACACCATGATGATGCTTTGCAGATTTGTATTTCATAAATAGCATAAGTTTGGAGAACTTGTGATGCAAGCCTTATGAAGGATAGCGAGAGTAAATAAGTGTTTTTTGAAAATGGGAGAAAGGGGCGCACAAGTCATGAGAGGCGCACAAGTAAAAAGTGGTGTGTATGTATTGGCGCGCAAGTATTGACGTGAAAGTATACGTGGCACGCAATTCATAATTCAGGATCATCAAATCCAAATTTTATAAAGGAAATAAAATGGCGCGCAAGTTAGATATTGGCGCGCAAGTTAAAGATTGGCGTGCAAGTCAAAAAGTGGCGCACAATTATAATTGGCATACAAGTGTGGCGCGCAAGTATAAGTGGTGCGCAAGTGTATGTTGCGCGCAAGTCATATTCCAATGTCATCATCTCTAAAATGACAAAGGAATGAAAGTGGCGCGCTAGTGATGGAAGGGCACGCAAGTGATGGAGTGGCGTGCAAGTATTGGAACGCATGTATATGTGGCACACAAGTCACCAAAATGCCTATAAATAGACGAATTGCCTCCTCATTTTTTAAGGCTCAACACTTAAGAGAAAATTTGATCTCTGAGCGTGCAAGTAGTAGAGAGTGGTGTCATGCATGTGGTGCCGCGTAAGTGTTGCGGTGCAAGTGCTGCCACGCAAGTGTTGTCGCGCAAGTGATAGCGCGCAAGTGATGGTGCACAAGTGCTGCTGCACAAGTGTTGTCGCGCATGTATTGCCACGTAAGTCTTTTCGTGCAAGTCTTGCCCCACAAGTGTTTCCTCGCAAGTGTTGCTGCTCAAGTGTTGTCACGCAAGTGTTTCTGCGCAAGTATTTCCATGTAAGTATTTGGTGGCACACAAGTAAGAATTGGCGCGCAAGATGTGAGTGGTTCTAGAATTTCTTATCATCTATTGATCAACTGAGTTGTGATTCTAGAAAGAAGAAGAAAAACATAAGAGAAGAAGATTTAGTGCAGTTGTTTAGTGCACTAACAATAAGAAAAGAATAAGAATAAGGAATAGAGCTCAACTACATGCCATATGCATGATCACATCCATTTATGAACAAGAGAAGGACTCACTCAGATGATTCCAAGTGAATTGATCTTCACTTCTTGAATAATCACATTCGTATATGTGATTCTTTCCTTGATGAAAAAAAATTTTAAGTGCATTTTGTTATTGCACTAATGAAAAAGGAGAAGTTCTAGTGCAGCTGGTTTTGCAATAGTGAAGAAGGAAAGAAGAAGACAAGAATAATTTCATGCCTAATGCTTTGCAAGAAATCAAGTGAAGAGCACTGAAGGAGATCAAGAGCATAACCTAATTTTTGAAGAAGGAAGAAGACTGTCTCCTTAGGAAGTGTAAAGAACCAGCTAGAGGCTGCAAGTTGGACTAGTCTATCACTAGTCCAGGGAAGAGGATTGTTTCCCACCCCCCTTTAATGTGTAGGGACTCACACTGGCTAGAGTATTGTATTCCTTTCCACTCCATTGTAAAATCATATCACACTATAATAGAGGATCCATGCACTGGTCATACCCATGCATGGAAAGGATGTATCTACTCTTATTGAGTGGTGAACCTTGTAAAAATATCGTGTGCATATTTTTACTGCCTTTTATTATTGCATGCGATAGGGAAAAGTGAATAAGAAAATCAAGAGCCTAACAGGTCAAGAGGTACTGGGATAAAAATGGAATTGGTTTAAAAAGTCCCCAACACTGATTCACCCCCCTCTCAGTGTTAGGTATATCCCAATCGGGTCCTCTCAGTTGGTATCAGAGCGACAGGTTCACCTCTGTTGGATTCTCTACTGTATATTTATTCTCTATTGAAGACATGAGTTCCTTTCCTGAGTCAACAATGAAGAGTAGTGTTGGTGAAGATTCCATTACCTATGATCAGAAAGCTATATCTATAAAGACCGTGATGAACATGAAAAAGAAAGATAAGAGAAAGTTGAAGAAGAATTCCCTCTTATCTAAAGAAGAGGAAGCATCTGGTTCTCCATATCTAGTTGACATTGAAGACACATCTGACTTGGAATGTAATGAGTAGGTGGCTCAAGTACCCACCAAGAAGATTGAAAACCTTCCAACATCAACTGATCAAGAGTTATGTGTTAGTACATTTTTAAATTACTGTCATGATGAAAATGATAGCACAAGTGGTGATGATCAATCTACAACATCTCATGAAATATCAGTTGATAGATTAAGAATGATTCTGCATGGTTTTTTTGAAGAAATTACATCCCTGGTTTGTGAAGTATTTCAGTGCATGCCGGAAAATATCATTCATCTGGAAGAAGAAACTAATGTTTTGGAGAAAGGATTACTAGGAAAAATTGTTGAATGTCTAAAGCTCTCCAGACAGGTTGGAGCCTTTGAAGCAACAAAGAGGGGATTTGAAGAAAGTTCATCAAAGTGGCTCAATGATGTTGAAGAAAAGGAGGGACTCAACAAGAATCTAGAAGAGAAGATCCATGCACTTAAAGATGAGCTGAAAAGGGGAAATGAAATCAAGAAGTTATATTTGGAAGATAACTCCATGAAGATCAATGAACTTGACTCTTTGGTTCAAAACAAATTAATGATGCATGAAGATGAAGGTGAAATATTGAAGAAGGCTTTTGAAGATATGATGAATATGATTGAAGACCAAAAGGTCATCCTCAATATGAGATTTCTAGTGTTCAAAGATTAGTTGACCAATCTTGAGAAGGCACATATTGATTCTTCACAAAAGAAAGAAAACAATTGCTGCTAGTACCTAATGTTCACTGGAGGATTCTACTACCAAAAGACCTCAAAAATGTGATAATAAGATCATGAATTCACTCATTGATCCATCACAAGAAGCTAAGAAAGTAAAGGTATCATCCATACCAACTTGTATTAAGGTTTTAAAAATTGCTTCTACAAAAAGTGCAGGTTGGAAGAAAAATTCTAAACAAGTTTGGATGAAGAAAAGTGAGATGTATAGGGTGGACAGAAGAAAGAATGTGGATGATAGATCCCCACAGAAAGCACAAAATACCAAGAAGAAGACTCAGCAACCTTATCAATGAGATGACAAGAAGTCAATGTTTGTTGGTCAATGTTGGTGCTTCAATAGGTTTGGGCATTGTGCACTAGATTTTTGGTAAAATCCTTTAAATGTAAAAGCATAGATAAATCCCATCTCAAGGGGGAGAAATCCAGAGATGAAGAAACAACATCCACATATCCAAAAACATAATTATACTGCAAACAGATTTGGAATGTTAGATAATATCTGTGATGTATGCAATAGGAGTGGTCATATGAATGGTGCATGTTCATTTAATAAAACAAGACCACAAAATATAGGCAAGAATGAAGAAGAATGCTTGGGAAGAAATCTGATGAATAATGTGAAAAAAATTATCCCAAGAAGATTTCTATAAGGAAAGATGAGAAGTCCTTGGATTCTAAATCCTAAAAGGTGAAGGTTAGTGCATCCAAAAGAACTACTAAGAATGAAGCCACTCAAAATAATCCATGTAGAAGATCGTATCATAATGCCTCAATCCCTAATGATATATTGGTGGTTTGGCCAGAAGATTTGGACAGAATGAGGAAAATGGAAGATGCACAAGCTATGGCTAGTGCTAAATACAAAAAGATGATTCTATATGAAGAAAACAATGTTTTATATGTGATTTTCAACAAGGCTGGTCATACTGTGAGAAAGTACTTTGAATTTATTACAGAACAACAAGAATTCATCCAAATGATGAAAGTTGCACCAGGAGATTCTAGTGCTTTTAAAGCCCTTGAACAGAGAATATTCACACACAAAGAGATGAAAGAAATAGTGAGGTCCACACAATCACAATCATCATTGAAGATCAAATGTGAAAGTGTGAGGAGTGGAGAAAATG
Source organism: Viscum album (assembly GCA_963277665.1). NCBI lineage: Eukaryota > Viridiplantae > Streptophyta > Magnoliopsida > Santalales > Viscaceae > Viscum > Viscum album. Next base: position 1,432,672,677 of record OY728131.1, on the reverse strand, counting down.
GAGAATCTTGGTTGAGAAAATCATCTCAGCCTTCCTGCACACATTGAAGAAGCATGGAGGATCCACATTATTCCCTTAAATCATTGTGTATTTTATTTGTTCTGATAATATAGGGAATTGAATGTGAAGTAAGATATCAGGGGGAGAACATGAGATTCAGTGATGAGAAGTATTCCCTTGAGGGGGAGACACGTGAATAAGTTGCTAGAGTCATTATCTCAATAAGTATCAGCTTCAGTTGGTACTAAACTCTACTAATCTAAAGATTGTCTGAAGATCATGTCATTGGAAATGGTATGTTATTTCTAAATCCCTCATCCTTGGCTACTCAAAATAAATACCATTCTACAAAGGGGGAGTAATAAAGACAACCAATGACATAAGAAGAGTGAAAGTTCCCTAAGGCCACTTATCCTGGAAATTTCACTTGAATGTTTTTGAGTTGATTGTTGAAGTGAGTGCAATAATTTCATATTGATTCTTTCTTACCAAATTAAATATCTTCGGCTAGGAATGAAAGTGGAAAACCCTTGAAGAAAATTTTATGAATTCTCATCTCATCTGGCGTCATATTCGGTGGGTAATGGATAGCTTTATTGTCTAAGTCAAATCCTTTTGTTTTCTACACCGAGCATTTCTCATGTAGACTTAGAGTGAAATGATTGATGGCACATTTCTTAAGTATGCAATGATACCCTCTCTACCATGAACTTTTTATTTCTTTTCAATAAGGGGAGAGAAAAGAAATGAATATCTAGGGGAGAGAAAGAAGGTGAGAGATCAGATTCTCAATTTGACATTGACACATTCATCTGAGGAGACTTTAAGCTATTGACAACAAAATACTAAGGGGGGTATTGTTGGTACCACTTTGTGTATGAAGATTGTATTTGTTGTCAACAGTTGTCAATACTTGTCAAAATGAAGAAGGAGATGAATAAGGACTCCAAAGTTAATGGAGATGTATGAAGTGTGGATACCTTGATAATTGTTATGAAATCATATCATTGAATTTCATACATGGGAAATTCTCTATGAATAAAATTCAGACGATTGTTGAACTAATCCTATGTTCAAAAAACTAGTGTCAAAGTTGACACATTGTTTAAAACAATGAAGAATGGATAAGTATCATCCATTTGAGGATGATTGGAGCATAATGGTGAAGTATTGTCTATCTAAGGATGGTTGAAGAAGATTGAGGATTTAAAGAAGAAAATGCAATGCTTCAGGATTGCATGATAACCATGCAAGAGTTTACTTAAAGAAAAGAATCATAGGATTTGAATATAGTAGAGAATTACGGCTGAAGATGAAGAGAGAGTGTGGAAGGACTTGGCATTCTAAGAAGGTCATGAATTACACATTGACTTGAAGTCAGATGATTGTTGAACTGTTCATTAAATGTCCAAATACATGTGTCAGATGTGATATATTTTCTTCAACATTCAAGGTTTTTGAATAAGCCTTAAGCCTCCACTTTTAGAAGAAGAGATATAAATAGAGTTCTTTGGAATTAACACTCCAAAAGTAATTGAGGATTTTAAGTGAGGTTGAAATAAGTACTTTGGAATTCATATTCCAAAAAGAGTGGATGAAACTATGATGATATTTTGCTGATTTGTATTTCACAAATATCATAAGTTTGGAGGACTTGTGATGTATGCCTAATGAAGGATAGGGGGATTAAAGAAGTGTTTTTGGAAAAGAAAATAAAGTGGCGTGCAAGTCAAAAGTGGCGCGCAAGTATTGGAGTGCAAGTATTGACGAGCAATTATATGTGGCGCGCAAGTCATAATTCTGGATCATCACATCAAAATTTGACAAAGGAAATAAAATGGAACTCATGTTAAAGGTTAGCGCGCAAGTTAAAGATTGGCGCGCAAGTCAAAAAGTGGCACACAAGTATAAGTGGTATGCATGTGTGGCTCAAAAGTATACATGGCTTGAAAGTGTATGTTGTGCGCAAGTTAGATTCCAACATCATCATATCAAAAATGAAAAAGGAAAGAAAGTGGCGTGATAGTTATAGAAGGGCGCGCAAGTGATGGAGTGGCGCGAAATTGATGGAGCGGTGTGCTAGTATTGGTGTGCAAGTGTATGTGGCGTGCAAGTCACCAAAATGCCTATAAATAGATGACTTTCCTCCTCATTTTTTAAGGCTCCACACTTAAGAGAAAATCTAATCTCGGACCATGCAAGTAGTAGAGAGTGGTGCTGCGCAAGTGGTACCACGCAAGTGTTGCGGCGCAAGTGCTGTCATGCAAGTGCTGCCGCACAAGTGCTGGTGTGAAAGGGATGTCGCGCAAGTGCTTCCGTGCAAGTTCTTCTGCGCAAGTATTTCCGTGAAAGTCTTTTCATGCAAGTCTGTCCCTGTAAGTGTTTTCGTGCAAGTGTTTCCGAGCAAGTGTTGTCTCGCAAGTGTTTCCACGCAAGTATTGTCGCGGAAGTATTTGGTGGCGTGCAAGCAGGGAGGTGCGCAAGTAGGGTGGCACGGAAGTAAGAATTGGCACGCAAGATGTGAGTGGTTCTAGAAGTTCTCATTAGATTCTGATTAATTGATTTGTGTTTCTAGAAAGAAGAAGAAGAACAAAAGAGAAAAAGATTTAGTGCAGTTGTTTATTGCACTAACAAGAAGAGAATAAGAAGAATAAGGAAAATAGCTCAACTACATGCCATATGCTTGATCACATGAATTTATGAAAAAGATAAGGACTCAGTCAGATGATATCAAGTGAACTGATCTTCACTTCCGGAATAATCACATTCGTATATGTGATTCCTTCCATGAATAAAAAGAATTGTTAGTGGATTCTGTTATTGCACTAAATAAAATGGAGAAGTTCTAGTGCAGCTGGCTTTGCACTAGTGAATAAGGAAAGAAGAAGGCAAGATGAATTGCTTGCCTACTGCTTTTCAAGTATTCAATTGAAGAGCACTGAAGAAGATCAAGAGCAGAACCTACTTTTTGAAGAAGGAAGAATATTGTCTCCTTAGGCAGTATAAAGAACCAGCTAGAGGCTGTAAGTTGGACTAGGCTATCACCAGTCTAGGGAAGAGGATAGTTTCCCACCCCCCCCCCCACTAAAGTGTGGGGACTCACACTAGATAGAGGATTGTTTTCCTAGCCACTCCAATGTAAAATCATATCACACTATAATTGAGAATCCATTAACTGGTCATACCCATGCATGGCAAGGATGTAGCTACTCTTATTGAGTGGTGAACCTTGTAAAAATATCGTGTCCATATTTTTGCTGCTATCTATTTTTACATGAGATAGGGAAAAGAGAATAAGAGAATCAAGATCTTAATAGGTCAAGAGGTATAGGGATAAAAGTTGGAATTGGTTTAAAAAGTCCCCAACACTTATTCACCCCCCTCTCAGTGTTAGGTATATCCCAATCTGGTCCTCTCAGGGGTGTTAAAAACTATATGTGGTTCTGGATGTCATATAAAACTTATGATAGCTAGTTATAAATAACCAAAATATTTTTTCATGATAAATCCCATTCCATTTGGTTTCCCAATTAGACAAGTATTGAATTTTCCTTCACATCCAACGTGAATTTGGTTCCTTGTGGTCTCAATAGTTATTAAAATAGTTAGTGTGCGTATATAAATTAAAATCATAATAAATCATCTTATTAGTAAGATAAACACTATGTTATATATAATGATGTAAAATTCTATTTACATCTTTGGATTCAACCAAAATAACCATAATTATCTATAATATATTGACATTTTATGTTATATATTACTTTTAAAATATTCTAAAATTACATTTTAACCTCTAGTGTTATCTAAAACCACTCTCCAATACCAATAATAAGGTCTCGATTATTATTTAATCCATATTTTTTAAAACAAGAATATATATTTTTGAGTTTATTAAGGTATTTTTAGGTTTTTAGTTTTACATCAATTTATCATAACTCTTGTGTGATGCACCCATAATTTATGAATAGGAAACTTCCTCTTATAATCCATTTCCACCACAATAAAAAAATTTTAAAATGTAAAAATTTATATTTTCATGAAAAATAATTGTATTTTTATTCTTGGCATCATCATTTTTCTTATCAATATAAACCCTACGAATAACATTTAAAAATGTTTGATTGGAAAAAATAGCAACATGGAACAAAAACAATTAATTTAATCCCTTTCAAAACCATGATATCACATAAAAGTGTTATCAACTAATATAATAAACATTGAAATAAAAATGTTATTAGATAGACATGGAATCTGATTTATGACCCAAAGTATTTAATAATGGAACCTTTTTATAAATTATAATTCAATAAAAATAATAAATCGGATTTCTTAGAATACCTCATAATAGATAAAAAACGTTTTTGTAAAAGAATAGTATTTTACTTATAAATTTTAAAACAATTTTTTAACAAAACTTCATTATACCGCCTTATGAAATCAAAATATATTGATCAAAATAATTGTAATGTAATCAAAATTCTTGTAGGTTCTTAGGGATGTCATCTTCATAGAATTCTTAAAGGGACACCTATAAGAACCCTTACAGATTGAATTACCTACACAATTAATTCCAACATAATTATTAGGAGAACATAATAATTGAAAAATATATTGGAGAGATATATAGATCTCAGCTATGATCATAATAAAATACATGGACCATAATGTACATGAAACATGTAAAATAATTAATTTCTATTATTAAAATACAAAAAATATTGTTTTGAACCCATAAGAGAAAATTTTATGATTTTGATATTTAACATTAATTTAAAACCAAATTTTAAAAATCAAAATACCCAAAATAGTTTGATGAAGGGGTTTTCAAAAAATAAAAATTTGAATATATTAAAGGAATTCAAACAAGATATATTTTTATTTGTTGTAGGTAGAAAAATTTATGCCGTATATGTTAAAATAGAACATTCCATTTGTCATTTGTAAATAAAAATCAAAACATTCCATATAAAATATGTAAAAATAATATTTTTTGGATAACATTAAATGAAATATTAAAGCGACCTAAAATGACCTTTGTAATTCATTTATTTCAATATAAATACAGTGGTAAAATGATTTTATGAAAATAGACTTAGTTTAAAATGATTTAGAAATTAAATGTTTAAAAACCTTTAAGATAAGGCTTAATGTAAGTTTCCCTTTTATTGTAATAACATTTTATATAGAGAACATTTTAAGGAAAGAACATGTAATTGGTTTAATAAACCCATTGTGTTCCAAAATTAATGATATAATACATTCCCAAGGCCTTTCATAAACGCCAAAAATAAAACATGTGGTGGAAATAGATTAATTCACAATGAAAATTAACATAGAATAGAAATCCCATACATTGAGTCTGACTATTCCCACATATTCACTATCTATAAGAATAATAAAAATATTTTAAATAATTAATTTATAAATAATTCTTTACATTGATTAATTTTTTTATTTCATTTATTTCCATATCATATTTAGTCACTTAAAATGTCAAGATTACTTTGGATGTTTGGTTCATAAGTCAAAGATGAATTTGGTTTATAAAATATTTTATAATGGACTATGATTACATATTTTTCATAATATTAATCATGTTATTATTATAATATTTATTCATTATTTTTAATTCAATAACCAACCACATAATATAGTTATGAAAAATTAATTATATAACAACATAAAGAAAATATCACATACATATACATGAGTAACATTTTTATTTTTCAAAAAACCTGAGGAAAAGTAAGTAAGTATTATTTTATATTTTCTAAATGATAATATTATCAAAAATATATTATTATTTCATTAAATTCACTATTATATACCATCCATTTTAGGTAGTGATGAAAAATAAGATACATCAGTTCATGAGGCCATAATCTGTATGTACACATGACTGGTGTTCTAATTTTTCATTGATTGGTATAGAAAAAATTAAAATATTTATTTATAATGAAATAATTATTTTTATATCTTACAAAATATATTATTTATTATGGATCCATTATTACGACCATCCGGATATATTTGTGTTGAAAAATGGAATACATCGTCTCGTGAGGCTGTTGTTCACGTGTACGCATGAGAGATTTTTTTTTACTTTAGAAGGTTAATAAGATAAAAAAGGGTGTTAAAATAATCATAATAACATTATATTATAAGAAATATAATTATTTTCTTATTTTATTGGTGATGAATAATATTTTAAGGAGGTATAAGAATAAATTAAATTAAAATGTCTGGTTTTGAACATTACACCATCTTAAGACAATTTCAATTCGATTATACATAAATCATTCCTAGGATTATATTATATTCAAAAGATGTACTATAATATTTGTGAAAGTACTTTAAGAAGTTATTTGGAAATTTATTTATGATATAATAGTCTCATTAACTTTTTAGAAAAGATTAAATGGGTTGTCTTTTATAAGTGCTGGAGAGGTCAGACATGGGATTTTTAAAAATATTAAAATATTTTAATATATAACTCAAGAAAAATGGATACAAAACGATAAATAATTTAATAATAGATTATATTGAATAAAAATAAGGATATAAAAGAGGATTTTGACATGTTTTGTGGTGGATTTATTCTTTATATTTTCTTTTTTAAACCTTTTAACCCAATTTAACACTTACCATGGTAACAATTATTTTGACCAAAGTTACAATCCATAATAATGAAAAATGGAATTGTACTCACTAAAAAATTTGAAAATTATTATTCCAAATATGGATCATATTTTATAAATTTAAATTTTTTTTGTGGAATAAATTATATTTAAAATATACCTACAAAACATGATGAAATTCTGTATTAAAAAAATGTATTTTATGTATAAATTTTTTTATTTGGAATTAATGTATAATATGGATTAAAATCAAATTCCTTGTATTATATTTAATGAAAATTAAAAAAATTCCAATTAAACACAAAATTTCTCTTTGTAAATACGTTAATTGAAAAGAAAAGTTTCTATAAAATCGGTATTTTTACCTATTCACTGAAGAATAAATATTTTCAAAAAATATCAAAAAATAATATTAATATAATGTTTATATTATTAATTAAATAATTATATCCATTTTCAAAATAAAATTTATAAATTTGGCATAATTAGTCATTATTTTGATCCTTATATTGAAAGAAAAGTAATTTTTTTCAAGAAAATTTATTTTTGAGGAATAAAATTACATTATTCTCATTCCATTCCTAATAAACTTATTGAAATTATTGTTAAAATTTTAAATTAAATATATTATATAATTATATAATTAGAATAATTTATCAATAGTGACCAATTTTATATATTTATATAATAATATATTATGCACCACAAAATTGTTTTACAATCAAAAGTTATTTTACCTTCAAACGATATTATCTAGATCTCCGACTAATTGATAATAAATAAATGATTTATTATTTACTCTACAATGAGAAAAATTCTACGTATTATTTCATAATATATTTATTCTTTATTATAACCAGGAAAACCACAATTAGGTCACAATAGTATTATTTTAAAAATAACAGTATATTATAGTTTTTTATTCTTGGTATTGTGTATACCACACACTATCATATAAATTAAATAATTAAAATTAATTATAAAAAAATATGGTGTTACATAAATGGTATTTATAAAATTTTATTTTGGTTATATTCAATATTCTATATAATTTGGAGATCAAGATAGAATAACATTAATGAAATCCGTAAAAATAAGTCAAGAGGATAAGAATTTTTATATGATAACATCCTTATGTTTTATTAAAGTAGATATTTTTTGGTTTCCCTAGAAATTACATCCCTATATTTATAAATCAAATTTTATATTATTATATAAAAAATTTACTTTGGGGTAATCACCGTAAAATATTTTAGTTCGTTATTAAACCAATATTCTTTTCTGTTTAAGACAAGTAGCCCTAGGGCTGCACAACCGACTAGACACTCTTATGGTATATTATATGGATAATCCTAGTATATTTAAATCCATTATAAATGATTAATTATGTCAAGGAATTAGATTAATGAATATGAAAGAACCCAACCTAAATAATGATAGATTTAATAGATAGTGATTTAGGTTGAACTAAAAGATAATGTAATAATTTTGAAGCATAAGAAATTTTGATGTTGAAATTTTGATATCGTTTTTTATTTTTTCATTGTATTAGTTGTCCAGTATTCATGACTGGATATTTTTTTAGTAATTTTTGAATCCTAAAAGAACCGTATTAATAATATCGTCCATGGATCATGTAGATATTTTCACCATGATCAACCAAATGGGATACAATATAGAGTGAGAAACCCTATGTTTATTCCCATATATCTATTTTGACATTAGGATTACAATTTAATCCTTGAATCCATTTTTTGGTATTTTCAACTGACACTTTTAAATAAATTTGTGAACCACAAAAATTCAACAAAATAAAACCAATAAAATGTAAAATACATAAAAATCAAGACAATTTGGAGTTTCCCCTCCCCAACACCAACATCAATAGAATAATCATCTACCTTCGCATGGTTGCTCGACTAGTTATCTCGTGCAGTGTTTCCCGAGCCTGAAAATAATGGAAAGTGTCGTACCCTCTAGTTCATCTAAATTAATTTTTTTTGAAGTTATGTGGAAGGTTTAATGATACAGATGTTAAAGGAAAGAATATTAAATTTCCAATGTTTCAGAAAATGCGGAAAAGGAAGATCAATCTTAGGGGACGGGTAGATGATATAAATGTGGACTAAACTCTATCAAGCTCATGGGTGTAAGGGAAAGAGAGAATAGAAAAATATCAATTTATGCTAGTTGAATGAAATTGGAAATTAGGAAAATCAATTCCCCAGTACAATGGTTAATAAAGTAAATAGAAAAAAAATAAATTTCTAGATTATTGGAATAATGAAATGCCCACGCAACGACTACTATTGAAGTGAATAGTGAGTTTTCTATCTAGAATTTTTATATCTCTTATGTCATGCCACTTTTCACCATTTAGATATTTAATTATAAATAGAGTCATTTGGTTTTATAATTATTATATCTATAATTTAATAATATTCTTCATGTTTTATGGAAAGTTACTTCTTATGGATTTAAATTTTATCCACAGATCAGTATTTTAAAAGGAATTTATTAGTTATCTTTAAAAAATTATCATATCTATTTTTATAAAACAAAATTCTCATTTCATATGCAAATATTTATTGATAATAAAATATCATATGTTTAATTATGGAATCTATATGTAAAATACTCCCATAATATGAGTTTTAATATTTCAAGGATGCAATTTATTCAAGGGCGGAGAAAGTAACTACCTGAGATGTAAATTAAAAATTGATTTTAAATAAAAATTATGTTTGATAACATATATTATATACATAAAAAAACTAAAATAATCCATGAAATAATAATTAAAAAATATTTACAAAAATATATTAACAATAAAACAACTAGTAAATAACAAGATATTATTTAAATGAAAAAAATCATATTTAAAGGATAAATAATCAACACGATTTCTTGGTTATTTCACAAAATAATTTTTAAATGTATCTTGTGTTTTTGTAATATCCTAGGTAAATAAAGAATATTAATTTTTCATATTTATTAATAATTGTCAATAAAATATTAATATTACTTTAAAGGTAATGCTATGCTCAATGGTGTACCCAATACGCAACAATGGGTTTCTTTGAAATCTTACCTTGCACTATAATAATAAAATAATATTATTTTAAATGGTAGTTAACTCCTAGCCATTTTAATGGAGGGAATCAACAGAAATAACTACAAAATGATTATATATGTTTGTCAAATATTTTTACTTTTCTCCAATGAATGTTATGTGCTTAAAATGCGAATGAAACCAATTTTATGCGTAAATATTATAATATTCATTAAAAGGTAGATTAACATCTTTTTAATGGAGAACCCTTTTTAAATCCACTTTTTGAAAATTTTATATGTTATATTGGAACAAATAAAATCCTTCTTTAGAATCTGGACATCAAATTTTACTTTTTGTAAATTTTTGTTATTTTCCCAATAAAGATAATTTTTAGTGAAAATGTTGTATTTTAATTCAAAAACTCCTTTAAATATGATTTATTTATATGGATAGATTATCTTATTAATTTTTTTTAAAGTTTAGTTAGAATATATTTTTACCCTTTAATCCAATTGTGATCATAGGAATTAATTTCACTTTGAAATTGGACTTAAACTAGTGTCAATATTTTGATATATTTTGTTTCTTAAAAACACGCTATTTGTTTTGACAACGGGAATTAATTATTAAATTGATTAATGGAACTTATATGTTTTTATTTATTTAAAATAGACATCATTTTTGAATTCTGAATATCACATATATCTTAGGGTGAAATTTTGGTATTTTTCCGAAAAAACATCAATTTTTGATGAATAGTGAAACCACTATGTGGTAGTTAAAAAAATGATTTTTCATTTAAATGGAATTTTTACCACAAATATGATTTGAATTTGAAAAATCCAACATACGTGGTTGTCATTATGATGTAAAATGTGGTTCAATGGGATGAAAAAATTTTTTGGTAAATAATAACTTGTAAGTTTTATTAATCGTGATTAAAGGTAATTAGTTTAATTTAAGGTAATGATAATGATATAATAATATGAAATTACCTTGAAACATCTTTTACCCTTATTTTATGAGTCATGGATGACCAAGAAAATCCATGGGTCAACATGGGGACCCCATGGCGCCACTTGGGTTAGAAACTGAAATTAATAACTTTTTATTTAAAGTTAAAATAAAAATGTCACAAACGTGTATTGTTCTACTAAAACAATTTTTACATGGGGTTATAAAAATTATATTTTTGAATATAAATAGTCATTGGAACTTTAATAAGATTTAATACATCTTAGTATTTTTTTAAAACTTTTAGAAATTAAATAAATTAATTTATTTATGAAACCATGATGATGCATCGATTACCTCATTAATAATAAATTTAAATAAAATGTGAAGATAATGTAAAATATAAAATATAAACTTGTCAAAAACATATTGTATGGATGTATTTATAACCCTTATCACCTTATACTCGGAATATATCTTTGTGGGACCTTTAAAATCCGAAATTAATTCTAAAATAAAGTGACATTTCATGACTTTCCAAGAGTACCTTTCCTCCCTCTTATAAAAGGCCCCCACCTCTATCTCCTTACCCACACCTCTAAAGACATTGACTCGGCAAAAATCTCCACCTTTTATCTCTCCAAATCCCTCCTTTCATCCTAGAAGCCTTACCTTAGGCAGAAAGCTCTTCAAGAGACCCTTTTGGTTCAAACCAAAGGGAGTTACCCTATTCAAAAGTAATGTCCTCTTTTTTGTTCTTTTGTTTTATTTTGATTCTCCAACCCCCTAAACTCTTTTTATTACTTTATTTTGTAACAAAAAATTTATCTTAAATATACTAGGATATTGGTTTGAGAATTATTCAAGCTACACTTACAGAAATCTCCGTCTAATTGTTAAATAACATACTGTTTTCATGGATGACGAATTAATGCCTCACAAAATGATGATTGTTCTATCTTCTACTACCAACTCTCATGGTTGCCATTATGATGGAACTATTTGTATATATGATATATATTATATTTATGTCTTCTATATGATTCTGTATTTTACATTTAAAACATACCTTTATCCTTTGTATGTTGTGCAAATGCGATAATTTCATTTGAAGAAGTGTTCACTACCACCCCCTCAAGTGATGTGACTCGTTCATGCCATACATGGAATGCATAAAGAATGAAATTAATGAACTTATATGACCTATATAACATATATATTATACTCTAATTATAATATATATATATATATATATATCTCATTTAGTTTTAATTCTATTAAATACAAAATGGAAATGTAAGTAGCGTTCATGCGTACGAACAACATAACGTCTACATGAATGATGCATTTCATTTATTACCTCTAAATGTTAAGTAATATTATAAATTAAAGTATATAAAGGGTATATATTATATATATTATATATAAATCATGAATATAATTCTGGATATAATGGATATTTTACCACATGAACAACTTGTAATTATAAGAAGTTTATTTTTGACTCAAGTACCAATGATCGACAAAACGACCATTATTAACATAAATAATTACATAACATTCATAACATGGTAATAAGTTATATAAAAGGAATAATGGACATGAAAAATTTTCTTAATCAATTAGAAATTAACTCTAGTTTATTATTGAGAAATATAATGAAACGAACAAGAAAAGTCAGAATTGAGGTAAGGGATCCTACCACTCTCTTTCTTTTTAAGTACGCTCTTTTATGTCATTTCATTTAATATCACATTTATTATGTTTGGGGATGTTATTTTATATTCCTCTTTCTGTAATTTTTATGTTCATATTATGAGAGACCCTATTTGATCTCATAAATAAATTTTTGGAAGTATTAAGTGGCGTCGTTAGGCTGCTGAGTTTTTTTAAGGGATTTTTCATCTCACTTTTATTCTCATGGAATTTATGCAACATTTGCCACCATTTCCTTAGAGTGGTGTATGTAATTCCGATTGTTATACAATTTATGTAATATACATTCTTTTATTAGTATTTACATCAATGTTGTATAGTCCTTCTTTCATGGGGTGTTCGTTTCGAAAGTTACCCAAATCGGCAATGGAACCTTTCATCCTCCTCTATTTAAAAGACTTATTTATGTTGGGTCATATAATTCACATATTTTTATGTTAGGATATGTTCTTCTATATCTTTATTGATGTAAATTTTATGTCCAAGTGAAGGGATACCATTTTCTCTCTCATCATCTCATTTTTTTGAAATTTAATGTGACGCTGTTAGGCTGTCAAATTTTTGCAAGGGAACTTCTTATCTCAATTTCAATTATTTGGGTTAAACTTGTACTCCTTAAATATTTAATTCTATGAATATGTGTGAATGAATCTTATTTATTTACACTTAATATCCAATTATATTGGGTGTATTTATATTTGCCACATGTAATTAATTAATTGATTTATCCTTAATCTAAGGATACCGTCTTTGAACGGGACTTTGTCTCAATCTTCTTTCATTGAGGTATACTTTGTTTTATACACCACATTCTTTTATAAGGTGTATAAACCCCTTTGACATATTCTTTTATTCAAAAGGAATCTTTTCTATACGAAGCATTTTACTAAATGACAAAAAGTATGTTTCTTTTTAACGTACACGGTGACAATGACCTTTCCACCGCCACTATTATTATTTGATCTTTGGCTTCATCAATAAGTCGTAATGTTTTTAAAAGTAAATAAATAACATATACACTTTTATGTATTGTGGTATTGAAAATGGTATTGATAATGGGTTTGTTATGTCAATATATTTAAGTGATATATTGTGATTGAAATGTGGAAATGTTTTCTTTCCATTAAAATTGTTTTATGTGTTATGAATTTATAATGGTACTTGGACATTTGATGGGTGGTTATGTGATAAACCAAATGACGGGTGGTTCCGTGAATACGATGATAGGTGTTTATGTTATAACCTCCAATTCATTGGGTATGGAAGTTGGTCATATGACTATTCCATGTAGTGATATGTGTGGAAGTCGACCGTATGGTTATTCCATTTAAGTATGTTTATGTCCCAAGTTAACTTTATATGTTATGTGCTCTTTATATGGGGTTTATTGTAAAAATTTGATTACAAAAGGGTATGTAATGATATTTTATTTAGTGAAGAGTATTTAATACTTCATAAAGGTGAAAGGTATTACTTTGATAAAGTATTCATGGTTTACTTGTTGTTTTGAAAAACTAACAGGTTTCCTTCTTTGTGTATCCTTTAATGAGCTTTTTGTGCTCATCCCAAGTTTTTGAAATGTTTTCCACAGGACATAAAGTGGAAGATGGTCAAGGATGGGATCATGGAAATTTCATGTTGTCTAAAACATGGAAATAGAATGACTCTTTTGTTCAAGATTTTTTATTTTGTGAAAAAAATGGAAGCTGGGTAGATGTGTCTACCTTGTAATCATTGAGATTTAATATTTATGTCCTAATTATATAAAAAACTAGTCCTAAAAATACCCTCCATGTGAATTATTCATTTAATTCAACATTATGTAATGTTTTAAGGCTGGGTCCTTATAGTTGGTATCAGAGGTCGGTTTAGATAACTTTAGAGGTTAGGGTATTCTCTAAGAATAAATGGCATTACCATAATGGATAGGATTTTAGAAAGAGTCATTGTTTTTAGATTAAGTGAATGAGTAAGTATATCTTAGTGTTTATCTTCCTTATTAGTACGTGTTAATTTTGTTAATATACTCACACTGACATTTTTGGATTTAGTTAATGGATGGATCTAGCATGCACCAAAGTGATAATGGGTTTGAAGGAAACTATGGTGGTTCTCTGATTAAGAGATTGGATGAAATGGGGGATTCAATGAGAAATATCATGGTTATTCCAAACCAACTATCATGAGGCATGATTGACCACTTGAACCTTGGTGAGTTCTCTAATGAATCATGTACGAGATGGCCAACTTGATGTGGATGTTCTGGTAATAATTATAAAGGTAACCATTAGGGTTTATATGATCCTTAATTTTGAGGTAATTATGGGTTACTATATGTTATGATGGAAAATGAAATGCATGAGGTAAAATTGAGGTTATATTATGTTATGGTTATTTTTGATGATATATCTCTTTTTGGGGAATGTTTTGAGAATTATATAATTTTGGAAAAAGGACAACATGTAAACTATGTGACAACCCGTCGTGTCGGACAAAGGTGTGGGAATCGAACCCACAACCAATGTGCGACTGGTATTTATCATCTACCACTGGACTACGTGAAGTCTCTGGTTAGTATGACAAATTAATTTTATCTATATAATTTTATGAATCAAGAATAAGTTTATTTTTGGTTATCTAAGAAAATATTGACCTATCATGGAGGATATATGATTAGGTTAATTACTTTTCAATATGAGACTTTAAGAGAAACTGATGTTATTTAGAGATAAATGTTAATTTTACATTGGAAGACTTTGTGATTAAATTATTAAAATATTTGGGTTTCAATCTTAGTTTGGTTTACTTTGATGAATTTTATGGGAAATTTTTTTATCGAATGGTCTTTGTTGAACTTTGGGTTGTGTTGGAAAAATTTTGGAAATTAAGAATAGATTTTCATTTTATAAAGGATTATCCTTTTGTGGATTATCTGATATTGTTCTAACAATTTTGTTTTTGGTTAAGGTATAAATACATGGGAAATATATAGTTCTCTTTGTTGGATTAGGTGATTCTCTAGAAGTTGATAATAACACTCGTAATGTGAACAAGTCATCCTAAATACTCATCTTTTGGAGGAAAAAATGAGTTTCTGTAAGAAATATAGTAAGATATGAAAGTCTAAATGACAAGAAATTATGTTTCCCTATGATATAGTTAAGCTCATAAATAAATTCCTCAATTAAATGTAACTTCAAACTAAAATGTTTTCTGTTAACTTTTCCTACTGGGGAATCAAATACCATTTAACCCATCATATGTTTGTGATTTTTAGTGGTTAACTATCTCCTAAACATGTTTCTATCACTCTCCCTCAGAACTTAACCCTTTTTATTTTTCTTCCATATCCATGTTTTCATGGAATCCTAGTACCTGTTGTCTCAGGTGACCTTGGTACTTTTCTTTCTATCCTTTAAAGTGATAGTTTAATTTACTCCTTTTCGGATGTGGGGCTTTCAATGAAGTTTCCAAGCCCAATTTTAAAATTGTGAGGATGCAATTCCCAAAAGGGGGGAAGGATGTAAAATCCTAGGTAAATATAGAATATTAATTTTTCATATTTATTAGTATTTTTGAATAAAATATTAATATTACTTTATAGCGAATATGATGCTCGATGGCGTACCCAATACACAACAAAGAGTTTCTTTGAAATCATACGTTGCACTCTAATAATAAAATAATATTATTTTAAATGGTAGTTAATGCCTAGCCATTGTAATGGAAGGAATGAATAGAAATAACTTAAAAATTATTATATATGTTTGTCAAATATTTTTACTTTTTCCCAATAAATGTTAGAGGCTTAAAATGTGAATGAATCCAATTTTAAGCGTAAATATTCTAATATTCATTAAAAGGTTAATCAAATGCCTTTTGATGGCGAACCCTTTTTTACATCCACTTTTTGGAAATTTTATATGTTATATTGGACCAAATAAAATCCTTTTTTATAATATGGACATCAAAATTTACTTTGTGTAAATTTTTGTTATTTTTCTGATATGGACCATTTTTATAAAAATGTTTTATTTTAATTAAAATCCACACTTTAATATTATTTATTTATATGGATAGATTATCTTTTTAATTCGTTTTAAAGTTTAGTTCGAATATATTTTTACAATTTAATCCAATGGTGGTCATTGGAATTAATTTCACTTTGAATTTGGACTTAAACTAGTGTCAATCTTATGATATATTTTGTTTCTTTAAAACACTCTATTTGTTTTGACAAAAGGATTTAATTATTAAATTGATTAATGAAACATATATGTTTTGAATTTTTTAAAATACACATCATTTTTTAATTCAGAATATCAAATATAACTTAGGGTGAGTTTTTGGTATTTTTCTGAAAAACATCAACTTTGGATGAATAGTGAAACCGCTAAGTGGTAGTTAAAAAACTGATTTTTCATTTAAATGAAAATTTACCACCTTTGGGATTTTAATTTCAAATATACGACATACATGGTTTTCATTATGATGTAAAATTTGGTTCAATGGCATGAAAATAATTTTTGGTGATTAGTAACGTTTAAGTTTTATTAATCGCGATTAAAGATAATTAGTGTAATTTAAGGTAAAGATATTGTTTTAATAATATGAAATTACCATAAAACATATTCTACCCATATTGGATGAGTCTTGACCGACCAATAAAATCCATGGATCAATGTGTGGGACCCCACGGAGCCACTTGGGTAAGAATATGACATTAATAACTTTTTATTTAAAGATAAAATAAAAATGTCACAAACACGTATTATTTTACTAAAAAAAATTTACATGGGTTAATACAAGTCATATTATGTGACTATAAATAGTCATCGGAAAGCCAATAATATTTCCTATATCATAGTATTTTTTTTTTCATTTTTTAGACATGAAATAAAATAATTTATTTATGACACCATGATGATGTAGCGATTACCTCATTAATTAACGATTTAAATATAATGAGAAGATAATATAAATTCTGAGATATTAACTTGTCAAAAACCTATTGTATGGGTGTATTTCTAACCCTTATCACCTTATCCTCTAAATATATCTTTGTGGGACCTTTAAAATCCGAAAATCATTTTATGATAAAGTGACATTTCATGACTTTCCAATAGTGCCCCTCCTCTCTCTTATAAAAGGACCCCAACTCTATCTCCTTACCCACACCTCTAAAACCATTGGATCGGACGAAATCTGATCATTATCTCTCTCCACATCCCTATATTAATCCTATAAGCCTTACCTTTGGCAGAAAACTCTTCAAGAAACCCTTTTGGTTCAAACCAAAGGGAGTTACCCAATTTAAAGGTAATGTCATCTCTTTTGTTCATTTGCTTTATTTTGCTTCTCCAACCCCCTAAACTCTTTTTATTCAATTATTTTGTAACAAAAAAAATATATTCAATGCACTAGGATGTTTTTCTGGGATTTATTTGAGCTAAAATTACACAAACCTCTGTCTAATGGTTAAAAAACATACTGTTTCCGTGGATGGCAAATTACTGCCTCACGAAACGATGATTATTCTATCTTCTCCTAACACCTCTCATGGTGGACATTATGATGGAACTATTTTTATATATGATATATATTACATTTATTTACTCTCTATGCTTCTGTATTTTATATTTAAATCATACCATTATTCTTTTCAAGTTGTGCAAATGCGATAATTTTATTTGAGGAAGTGTGGACTACAACCCCCTCAAGTGATGTGACTCATTCATGTAATAAATGGAATGTATAAATAATGAAATTAATGAACTTATTTGACCTATATAACATATATATTATTATGTAATTATATTATATATATATCCCATTTAGTTTTAATTCCGTTAAACACGAAATAGAAATGGAAGTAGCGTTCATGCGTACGTATGGCCTACCTCCTCCATGAACGGTGTATTTCATTTCTTACCTCTAAATGTTATGTAATATTATAAATGAGAGTATATACTGGGTATATAAGATATATATGATATCTAAATCAGGAATATAATTCTGGATATAATGGATATTTTACCACTTGAACAACTTGTAATTATAAGAAGTTTATTTTTGACTCAAGTACCAATGATCGACAAAACAACCGTTATTAACTTAATTAATTACATAATGATCATAACATGGTAATAAGTGATATACAAGGAATAATGAACTTGAAAAAGGTTCTTAAGAAATTATAATCTAACTCTAGTTTATTATTCAGGAATATAAAGAAACGAACAGGAAATGTCGGAATTGAGGTAAGGGATCCTACCACTCTCTTTCTTTTTAAGTACTCTCTTTTATATAATTTATTTTAAGCTCATATTTATTATGTTTGGGGATTTTATTTTGTATTCCTCATTTTGTAATTTTTATATTCATATTATTAGGGACCTTATTTGATCTCATAAATCAATTTTTGGAAGTTTTAAGTTGCGTCGTTAGGCTGGCGAGTTTTTGTAAGGGATTTTTAATCTCACTTTTATTCCCGTGGGATTTATGTTACATTTTCCACCATTTCCTTTGAGTGGTGTATGTACTGACCATTATTCCACTCTTTGTGTAATATAATTTCGTTTATGAGTATTAACATCAATGTCGTATAGTCCTTCTTTCATGGGGTGTATGTTCCGAAAGTTACCCAAATCGATAATGGAACCTTTCACCCTCCTCTTTTTAAAAGGCTTATTTTGTTGGGCCTTTTAATTCACATATTTTTAGGTTGGGATATGTTATTCTATATCCTTATTGATGTAAATTTTATGTCCAAGTGATGAGATACCATTTTCTCTCTCATAAACTCATTTTCTGAATTTTACTGTGATGTCGTTAGGCTGTCGAATTTTTGAAAAGGAACTTCTTAACTCAATTTCAATTCTTTGGGTTAAACATATACTCCTTGAATATGTCATTAAATGAATATGTGTGAATGAATATGATTATTTTACACTTAATATCCAATTATATTGGGTGTATTTATATTTTTCACACACAATTAAGTAATTGATTTATCCTTAATCAAAGGATACCATCTTTGAATGGGACTTCGTCTCAATCTCCTTTCATTGAGGAATATTTTGTTTTATACACAAATTTCTTTTATAAGGTGTATAAACCCCTTTTACTTTTAATTTTATTCAAAAGGAATCTTTTCTATACGAAGCGTATTACTAAATGAAAAATAGAATGTTTCTTTTTAATGTACGCGGTGACAATGACCTTTCCGCCGCCACGATTATTATTTGATCTTTGGCTTCCTCAACAAGCCAAAATGTTTTAAATGTAAATAAATACCATATACTCTTCTATGTATTTTGGTATTGAAAATGGTTTTGATAATGGGTTTGTTATGTCAATATATTTAAGTGATATATTGCGATTTAAATGAGGAAATGTTTTCTTTCCTTTATAATGTTTTTATATGTTAAGAATTAATAATGGTACTTAGACATTTGACGGGTGGTTACGTGATAAAAAAAATTATGGGTGGTTCCGTGAATACCAAGATGGGTGGTTACGTTATAACCTTCAATGCATTGGGTATGGATGTTGGCCGTATGGATATTCCATGTAGTGATATGTTTGGAAGCCGACTGTATGGTTATTCCATTAAAGTATGTTTATGTCCCAAGTTACCATTATATGTTATGTGCTCTTTATATGGGTTTTATAGTAATATTTTGGTTACAAAAGTCTATGTAATGATCTTTTATTCAGTGAAGACTATTTACTACTTCATAAAGGTGAAAAGTATTACTTTGATAAAGTATTCATGGTTTACTTGTTGTTTTGAAAAACTAATAGTTTTCCTTTTTTGTGTATCCTTTACTGAGCTTTTTGTGCTCATCCCATGTTTTTGAAATTTTTTCCATAGGACTTAAAGTGGAATACGGTCAAGGATGGTATCATAGAAATGTCATGATGTCCAAAACATGGAACTAGAATAACTCTTTCGTTCAAGAGTTTATATTTTGTGAAAACAATGGAAACTGAGTAGACGTGTCTACCTTGTAATCTTTGAGATGTAATAGTTATGTCCTAATTCTTTGAAACTCTAATCCTAAAAAGATCCTGAATGTGAATTATTCATTTAATTCAAGATTATGTAATGTCTTAAGGTTGGGTCCTTATAGTTTTACAATAATATAATTAATTAACAAATTATAAATTATAATATATAATATATCATTATATTAACTAATATATTTGTACTATTTAAATATAAATTGGAATAAAATACAACGAAGGACACATATGGTGTCAACATGTCATTTTTCAATAAATGTAGTTTTTCATTATATTTTGTATTTTTATTGTAATCATAAACATATTACTTTATATATAAAATATTTTTATAAGAATATAATTTTTTAATTATTAATATAAAAATTCTATTTGGGATAATTTTTGGAATTTTTATGAGATAATTTTTTTTATTTGACCACTAAAATATATTGTTTTACCAGTAATAACTGTGTTTTGACACTTCCATAACATAAGTAATACATGTAAATATTTAAAAAAATTATAAATATTTTATATTTAATAAATAAATATATAATTTATTTTAAAATATTAGTAGGAACATAGAAAACATATGATTAGCATTTCAGATGTCAAGTAAAATTTTTCCTTAATAAAAAATGTTTTTGTTCATTTCATTTAATTAAATATCCGATAGGTTAATGTAGTTTTTTGATTACTGAACAGGATAATAAATTTCTATTTTTTTAAACTAATTTTTCGAAAATAATAATCAATTAAAATTATATCATATAGAAATATTTACTTAGAAAAAAAATTACCTTATCTGAAAAATTGTTTGTACATGTTATGTGGATTTATTTTACAGTATATTTTTAGCACAATAAAAATTTTAATTTATATAATGATTATAAAATTTGAAAATTTATGTTTTAAATTATGTAAAGATGTCAATTTTAGTGTTTCCATTTAAATTAATTTCTACGGTTAAAAATTAATTACCCTAGTAAAAGTAAATATGGTAAAAAAATATTTACGAAGAGGAAAGGGCCCAAAAAGATTAATTTTTTTTTCAAATTGATGGTTGAGGTAATGCATGACCAATAAAAAAACCTTTGTATATTTTCTATTCTAACTATTTCATTACTAAATATTAACTTTTATTTGTTGAAAATGTTATGGGTTCTTCCAAATTGTCTCTGCTATTTTCTAATTAAAGGAGATATTTCCACCACCTCCTGAACCATTACCATAAAATATACATATAAAAAAATAAATTAATATTTTTCAAATATCCATATCCCACTTCTTTAAACCTATACAATACATTAGATATATTAATTCCCCAACTTACAAGGAGATTTATATTTGAAACCTGACACTCTTAACATAAGTTTTACCTTATTTAAATTTTGTTTTTAACTCAACCATAAAATAACTTTTCTAACATTCTTAATATAATTAAATAATTATAATAAATATACCAAGATGTTAATGTATTAATTTAACATCCCTTATTTTTTATTTACCTCCCACTAAAAAAAGAAACATTGACTGTGCATTGTACACACTACCTTTTCCATGAAGTGACGTCTTCCATTTTCAGTAATTTCCTATAATAGTTTTTTTTAATGATTTTATAATTAATTTAATATGATATATTTAACTAAATTATTTTTTTAATATGAAACTTATTATCTACCTTTATCCTCTCTCAATGAATTGGAAATTAAATCATAAACCATGCATTATACAAACAACCGCCTCCATGAAGTAATATTTTTTCATTTTAATCATGATTTAGATTATTTATCCAGAATACATAAAATATGACTCCAAAAATTGAAACATAATAAATAATATAATTATTATTTTATTATAATGTTATTTTTTCAAAATTAATAATTTAATAAACATACTCACCCATCAAATTATGGTAGGCTCATGTTTGGGTTACTCTAACCACCTACTTGAATAATGATATAAAACTCTACCGTAGATGAATATAAAAACATAAATACTAGTATTAATATAATATTGTAAGTAAATAATTGTTTTTTATGATTATTTAATTTTTATATTAATTATTTAACTCATTATTGAAATCCAATCCTCGGTCGATAGAATTATTGAAATACATTAACAACGAGTGAATTTAAAAAAAATATAAGAATAAAACAATATAATAAATATAATATGCTAATAAATGGTCTATATCAACAAAAATAAAGAATAATAATTTTCCAAATAATTAATATGCTAAAAATATTTTGATTATTTTGGAATTTAAAAACATGTGTAAAATGAATCAGTAATAAAGTAACGGTTTCCCATCTCAGATTTTCAACTGTTGAAATATATATCACATTATAAACCATGCCTCCATTTTAATATTTTTTCTAATCATAAATTAATATTTTGTACAATTATTATCTTAAGCTTCATTATATTGAATGTTTTAATTACTAATATTTCTATAATGGGGGTTTTGACCCGAATGTTTTTATGGTTGTAAGGGTTTCTTTGTCTGAAAATGAATTCATAAGATGTTTTTGATATTATAAAATTTTATTTTTTAAATATTGTCTATTGACTACATTTTTAATTTTGTGAATGAAATTAATTTATTTAATTGTATTTTAATTTCCATTTCATTATTTAATCTAATGCTCATTTTAGTCTAATATTTCAAATACACTGAGGGTTTCACCACTAAACACATTTTCAAATAAATATTCCTTCTGAAAGACAACCCATAGAGATAATATATATACATATGTATATCTAAAACCCGTATCATTTTATTCTCTTCTGTTCGGCCTTTTTGTTTTAGTTTTCTTCATATTATTTCATTTTCAAACATTTCACATTATTTACCTATTGTAAGGATACGAATTTTATTTTTTTCTGGTCAGGAACCACCTTTTTTAATGTCTATATTCATTGGATGATTTTGTTTAATTCCATTATCTATTCCTCAAGAATTTATTTAGGTCATTTTATACTACTTTAGCTTATTTAAAATTTATAAATAAGTTTTAACATTTTCTATATGGATCGTTTTCATAAAAAAGAAAAACTTTTATCATTTTAACATTTTCTATGTAACCAGATCACTCTACCAAAATTTTCATTTTATATAAAAAATTATATATATTTTATCATGGTTTCAAAAAAAAATTTATTTTTTCCGATGATTATAAATTAATTCTATAAAAATTATTTCAATAAATCAATGATATTTTTTTTTACTATGTAATTTTTCTAAAAATTTTAAAATCATCATTAATGTCATTTTATTATGACATATATTTTGATTTCATGAGTTAATTTATCAATATTTACCATCCACTATATTTATTTGAATATATTATGTAATATTATTTACTAACAACGATATGATCCATCATTACA
This sequence comes from Viscum album, assembly GCA_963277665.1. Lineage (NCBI taxonomy): Eukaryota > Viridiplantae > Streptophyta > Magnoliopsida > Santalales > Viscaceae > Viscum > Viscum album. Next base: position 1,432,648,911 of record OY728131.1, on the reverse strand, counting down.
TTTTTCTCAGCTGACCATCCACTATGAATATTAATAACTTTTATTCCAATGGTTTTTATTTTTGAAAAAACTATATTCCCTTATATTTATTGAAGCGTGTTATCCTTGATTATATAAATTAATTTATTATGGAAGTTATTGAATTAAATTTATACCCTATATATATATAGGTTTTAAATACAATATGATTTATCTTTATCGAAGTGTATATTCACAGAAAATTACTGAATATCTTTGGATGCCCATTTTTACATCATTCGGATTAACATCTTAGTGATTTCCTAATGAAGATATATTTAAAAATATCACGAGATGAATTTTCATCCATGGGTTATTTTGTATGTGATGAATGAAAACTATTTTATTTCTATGGGTTCTTTGTGATATATTAAGTGAAACTAGATTTCATTCAATGTGTTCATTAGGATATGTGGAATGAAACCCAATTTCAATTTACGGGTTCTTTATGATATAATGAATGATTGGATTCTTATTTAATACATATTTATGGTATATTAATTGTTGGGGTTCTATATCACTCTCAAATGCATTTGTTAAAAGTGTATATATCATGAGATACAATATTCATGACTGCATTTTAGTTTCTCTTAATCATGGTCACTAATGGATGGTATCATGAATGTAATGTTCCCTATACTAATTTTTGTGACATATTTGAATGATTTTTTTAATTTTATATTATTATATCATGAAATGGAACCTGGAAGTAATATTCTCTATAATGATATTTTTTTATGTTTTAATTCTTTTTCTCATGACTATGTAATGCCCTGATGGATCATATTTGTTGGCTAATGTTTCAATAGACTTCTGACTAAAAACATTATCCTTATTCCAATAATTATAATATTTTATTCATTGTGAACAACTTTCTTATTTATCATTAGTATACCCGTATTATCATATTATTCTCACTCATGATCATTAATTTTTATTGATTTTACTTACCCTTACTAAGAATTTGTTCTCACCCATTTCTTATGTTTCCATTTCCCTAAGTTATAGAGAGAATTAATACATAATATTTGACTAGAAAAGTATATTATTATTTTTTTGATTTTTTGGTCATATTGAAGGATTATTATGGATTAATTATTTTCTAATATATTTAGAAAAAATTCATTTTGATATAGAGAACATTAGTACTACTAGTTAAATACATGTCTTACTTCACCAAAACTCTAAACATAAAATCATCCTTTAGTTTAAATGTTTTATTATATTATAATATCGATTTATATCAAAGATACTATGTAAAGTGTGTGTTTTCATCATCAGGTCATGGAGTAGAGGTCCCATGGAACATTATATTTCCTAGAGTAATCATATAAGTCTGTTCTTTTCAATTAGTTAAAATTTTAAAATTTATGTTCATAAAGGTATCTTTGATTCTATTTTTATGGAATATCTGAATGTTTTCCCTCGATGATGTCTCATTGGGACAGCCTTGTACATGGTTTAGAGTTTTTTCCATGATATATAATATTCTTATTTTACCTCAATATGTTTAGGATCTTGAAGCTTATAATTCCATTATATTTATTTAGTAGATCAAGAAGTGTATGTACTTCTTCTGGGGATTTTATATTTAGAACTAGATGAATTTGAATGTCTCATCCAGATGAACCAACAAAAGTATAAATAAAATATAATTTGAATTTTTTGATTATAGGATTTTTGGAACCATCTAAGGATCAATGGTAGTGAAAAAAAACCAAAAAATCGATCAATCTATCTTCAAACGATTAAAAATGAATTCAAATGTAGATTAACTTAAATAGAATGCATAATAAAGATCATACATCAGCTCTCTTTGATGGATTAAACTTGATTAATATCACTAATATAATAAGAAACCACTTCCTTCGTATTTAATCCATCATCCCAAGGATCCAAAAACATTCGTTAAGATTCCAATACACATAAAAGGGTTTTATTAGCTTCAAAATAGTGTGCTAATAGGTATATATGAATTAGTGTATATAAAAAATAGTTTTACATTCTACCCATACCGCAATAGGATAGATCTTATCCTTGATATAATAATTTCAAATTCTCTACAACGAATGAAGATCATTGGACAAATCAATAAATTTTGATGATATATTTGATTTTATTCTTATTAGGTGATGATTTAGTCAACCCCTCCAGTGGATGAATTACCATGAATTTATTAGTCCATATCATGCATTGAAAAATAAAGGTAATAATATGTAAGGATCATATATTCTTCTTGTATCTCATGCATTGAAATTATTATTCATAATTGAATCATACAATATCAGATATTAATTAAAACATTTATGAATATCCATTATGATATATATATATACACTAAAAAATGATATATATATCGTTGATATGATAGACTATGTTTTAGTCTAATCATATTATATGACTATAATTGTTTAATCGAATGTCCTTTTAATCTCTAATTTTCATCTAATATTATATGAACTTAATGAAAAAAATTCACCACACATGGGAATCCTTAAAAAAATATTTTGGATAAGGTATATAAAAGTATCTTTATTTTATATGTTTTTATAAACCAAAATCCTTATCCAATACAGTAACATGGTGACCTGATGGGCCTTAGATGAATTGATAACAAATAAAAAATCCATATTTCAGAGAAGTAAGCATTAAGTGATCACTAGAAAAGATTTAGTGCTACTAAAATACAATTATATCTATTGTTATCTCAATCAATAATATTTATATCTAATAGGAACATTCCCACCACATGGTCTATCATATACCTTATATATACTTATATAGAATTATTTTCCCATGACATTGAGTGAACACTAGACATGGGAAAATGTTAATCTTGTATTTCCCATCACATATTTAGTAAGTATTTTTAAAATAAAAATATTCTAAATGTATAAAACACATGCCAATAATCTAGTATAAAATCACATCACATTTCCCTCATAATTGTATATGAATACATATCATGTGACAAAACAAAGCATGGCCATTAATTTCCATAGTCTAATTAAATCTAGGGAAAAATATATTTTCATATCATTTAAGTGGAAAATCCCATTTTGATTATGATTCAACTGACGACATAATCAAAAATGTAACTATACAACACTGATTAGATAAGTCAAAATGACTTGAGTAACAAAGGCATCAAAGTATAGAGTTTTTCATGTAAGGTATCCTACCAAAATTAAGTAAGAATTATTTATTGTTAGTTTTCACCTTTAAGTATATCAATCACACAATGGTATTCCAAGATATATATTAAGAGGGTTAGTCCAAATAATGAGATTTCACTTATTATAATACTATTATAATACATATGCTAATATTTACATATCATAAAAAAATAAATACTCAGTCATGATCATTAATTTGGGACCACTCAAATTGTTTACATCGAAGAGATATTATCCCTCAACCATTCAGGAAACATAAATTTTAGTACACAAGAATGGATGATAAATAGAGATTTCCATTTATTGTAAAAGTATGTTATATTAGGAAACAATTACATCAATATCATATGTAACATACACCAAGAAATATTATATAAACCTAATGTGTCTACAATGAAAATCATTTCATTAAATGATATTTAACATTTTAACCCAAATCCACCAAATAGATCCAAATATGACCCTCCCAATAATATCTGATATAATATTGTATTTTTGAAATTTGTGTATGTTCCTTTGGTGAGATTGGGGTACCTTGGATAGATCAACAAATCCATTGGTGTCCTAATAAATCTATATCACTCCCTTTATTATAAAAACCACCTCTAATTTGAAGATGAAATTATTGATCCAAACAACTTTGTTCACAACATATAATGTAGTGATTCACAACACCACTATTTTGGAGTCTTAGATGGTCTCTTTTTTGGAACACTTTCAATTGATAACTCTAATATTTATAAAAAAACGAAACATCTTCAAAATTTCATATCAACACTATTTTACTAGAAATTAGAGTCCATATGATGTTATACATAGAGATTTTACTAGCCTCTAAAGATCTAGAACATATTCTATGTTTTTCCAAAGTACTTAAAGAAGTTATTTACAGAAATAAAATGAATCTATCTACGATTGGAAGGGTATCTAATTTTAATGATAATACTATAAGTGACATCGGGTTGTGTAAAAAACGTGTTATCAATGATGTGACCAATGATATATGCATAAATAATTCTGTAAATACTTAATTGATCTTTAGAATTATCTTAATGTTCCTATGGACTATTTCATGAATCATAGGTAAATTTCCCATATATGAGTTATCCTTGTTTGAAATATATAGATATTTACCAATATATATGTAATAATTGGTTCTAGAACACATGTTAGATCTGTCTATATAGATTTCATACCCAGTTTGTAGGTTTATTCACCCATTAATATTAGTTAGAATCATTTACCTGACCACATATTCATAGAGTTAAGTGTTAGGATATCATTTCCCATATGAAATATGTCATCCACAAACAATGCTAGTATCCATACTATCCACCCACTAATATACTAGTATACAGAAGAACAATATATGTTTTTAATGAATTCAAACTGTGTGACCACCTAATCAAATTGAATATTCCATATATGAGATGATTTTTTCAATTCATCAATGAATTGTTTCAATTTTCAAACCATTGTAGCCTCATTTGGCCCTTTAAAACAGTATGGTTGTATCATATACACATCCTCGACTTAAATCCAATTATGGAAAGTTGTTTTGAAATAGATTTTATATATCACTTAAAAAAACATATTTTTCATGAAAATACATATCTAAATGGACATTTTAATTACAAAAGGTTATAGGGTTACATTATAGTTAATACCATTAATTTTCTTATAACCTTTTTCCACTAGGAATTATTTATAGGAGAAAAATCAATCATACATTTCATATTTATAATAAAATCCAACTTTACACTATGGGTCTCCCTACATTAGGTGCATTCACCATGTTTCAAACATTGTTAGTTAACATAGAGTCCATTTTAGATTCAATGCATTAAACCATTTCTCAAAATCATAACTACTATTGGAATCTTAGTAGATTATAAGTTCATAATCTATAAACATTACCTTATTATCACTAGCATTGAAAAATCAATATATCATAATCATGTATTGGATCCTATATGAATTTTGAAGTTCTTTTGAAGCTTGATTCATTTTTTTATTCTAAAAATATTGCTGGAATCCTCTCAAACTCAGTATCAGGAAACCTAACTATTTTTTATTTAACTTCACCAACATTAATTTTCCATACACTAAATCCTGGAATAATTATTTCATTATCATGGAAAACACTACATAGTGCCAGAAAAATCTTTTTTATAGGATAATTATAATAATATTACATTGTCTCTTAAGGATAAAAAAATAAACATTTCTTTAATTTAAGGTTGAGTTTTTTATAATTTAAATGCCTTACATATGATATATTACCCCAAATCCACTTAGTAGAAAAAGTGAGACATATGAAATCCCATATCTCATATGGTTTCAAAATAATAGCTTAATATGGAGAATAATTTATTAATAATTGAAAAATTTATATATAAAATCCTAAAATAATAACGGATTGTCACATTGAAAAATTTATTCAGTTTCAAATGGGAATTAATTTGTTTAATTGAACACAAAAAATGGATCCAATAAATATTACATGATATGTTATTTTAATCAATTTTTACTGACTATAGGTGATCACTGGGGTTATAAGGTAATGAATCATCGGGGACGGTATCACTAGAGAAGATAAGAGGTTAAAGTCATCACACCTTTTATGGGGAGTTATTTCATGCTATATAATTTATTATATATTTAATCCATATTTTTAAAACCTTCTAATATCCTAGTGTGAAATACGATACACTTTTGCTAGAAATTGGTTGTCGACTTGTGCCGATGAGAACAATTATCTCATGTCGATAAGTATTAATTATTCCCTATATTTTAATTTATGTATTAGTGATGCCCAATTTATTATGATATTATTTAATTCCAAAAGTCGGGCACTCTATAATTTAATACCATCATATAATTTGGTGAGTTTTTACAGTTGTAGGATTAGACCCATAAGAAGGGATTTTTACATGTCCCTACAAGGGGAATCCAAACCCCCATAGTTCTATAGAACATAATGGAACCAACATACCCTTTAAGGTTATGTAATAAGTAACATATCATATTGTCTAATTTTATATTGTAAGGATTTTGTCAGAATTTTTCACATCACATGACTTTTACATTGGACACAAAGTTTAACATTACATTACAGTTATGAAAGTTTCATTGAAGATAAAAAAAATTGGATTAAGTGGGGTTTATACATATGAGTCCACCCTTTTTGTATATTTGGGGTTTTATAAAATAGAAGCCCCATATGGATGTTTTAAGGATTTATACATAAGGGGGGGACATATGGATGTATATGGGGCTTAAACCTATAGTGGAGTCCCGAATGGTTATGGTAGGAACATAAAGCTAAGGGGGAGGTCCATGTTGATGTGGTTAGGGAATACACCTAAGGATAACACTAATATGAATTTGGTTGGGGAAAACACATAAGGAAGATAACCATATGCATGAAATTAGAGATTAAATATAAAGAGGAGGTGCATATAGATGATGTTGAGGATTACATGCAAGGGGAAAGCCAGTATGGGTATAGATAGATATTAAATCTATGGAGGAGGCCCATTAGGATGTGTCTAGGGCTTAAACAATATGAAGACTCACATATGGGTATAATTAGGGATAATAATGAACGATAATACCAATATAGATGTGGGTATATCATATTCCTATTGGGGAATGTAACACCACAAATTTTAATCATATATTGAATTAATTAGATTTAATTGATGTCGTGTGTTGTACTATACACCATGTTAATTGTTTTATTCACACAATATAGACTTATCTTTCTATACATGAAACATTAAGTTTCTATGAAACATCATTTCATTAAAATATTAATTTATAAAAAAAATTATAACCTTGCAATTAGAATGGAGGGTATGAACATGATTAACTAAATTATTATATCATTATTTAGACATGTATATATAATTCTTTGGCAAATTAAGTATAAATTAATGTAATCACCATTTTAAAACTAAAGGAATTGTTTTTCTAAAAAAACTATGCACAAGTTAGATTTATATAAATAAATCTGTATTATTAGATTATATAAATTATATATATATATAATATTTTTTATAAAGTTTAAAATATATATTATGTGTTTCTTATACATGATATATGAATAAATTAAATTTTTTCATTAAATAAGTATTTCTCTAAAAAGGAATTTTTTCCATGTTTTAATGGTGCACTTGTTTTATTTATAATTTTAACATACTTATAAATTACATTTGAAAAAATAAAAATCTTATTTCATATAAGGATATCAAAATATGTTGTTTTGTTGTTATTTTTCTGATAAGATTAGTGTTTTGAGGAAAAATAAAAAATAGTGATTATTAATTTAAAATATATTTTTTATAAATATAATTTGTAGGCATAAATTAAATTTTTATTTGTTTTAAAGTATAGTTAGATCAATTTTTTATCATTTAAAAAAATAAGGTCATTTTATTAAATTTTATATTGAATTTGGATATAAAAACATATAAATTTTTTGAATGTCTTCACTTTAAAGTCAGGTTGTTTCATCTCCTCAATGAGATTAATTTTAAATTAATTTTTTCAAATTTTGTGAATTCAATTTGTAAAAATGAATTAAATATTTATAATAACAAGTTAATGATTAGATAAATATGTCCCTTTTTATTTTTGGATGACATAAATACATTTTTTGTGTAATTTTAGATATCACAATGAAAGCTAAATCATGTAAATAAGGGTAGAAATAATATTATAAATATTAAGAAACTATAATAACACTTGACCTAATGTTATTGGAGGAATAGTTTTTCTAAATCTAACAAAAAATTTTAAAATTTTAATTATTTAAGGTAACTTTTTTATGAAAATTACTTGTATAATATTAATATAAAAGACAGTGAAAATATGTCACTCTCTTATATTTAATAGGTATAAAATTTTTAATATGTGGTAAAATGAATTATATGTTGGGAAATGCATGTTATTTTTAATGTTAAACGATTTATATACAACAAGGTATATTTTTTTCAATATTTTTTTAAAAAATAAATTTCCTAAATAATTAACCAATAATTATGTAGTAATTATTCAACTCGTGAAACAATCAATAAAAAGATATTTTAAATATTAAAATAAATATAATTTAAATTAATTAAGTTATCTAATAATATTATAGGTAAGTATAAAATTATAGGGATGTATTAGATGAATTTTTTTCTAAATAATCTTCATTGATTTCTTTTTTTATAGTCAATTTAATAAATAGTGTCAAAGATGATGGTAATGATATTATATGAAAATAATTTTATATTAAATTATTTAAAAGTAATAAAATTCCTAAATAATGATAAAGGGGAAGTGATATGGTCTAAAATATAATTAGTTGGGAAATTAATGTATAATATAAACTTTTGATGTCAAAATATCCAACTTTTAATATTCAAAATAATGTTAACATAGTTAAAATTATAACAGGTTAACTAAGGGTTAATAAAAAAGATAAGGTTTAAAAATATACCAAAAATTAAATAAAATATATTTGATGAATAAATTACAACCATATATTATCTTAACATATAATTTATTTTATTTGGATTTATTTTTTTAGATTTAATTTATTATAAAGTAAGCTTTTAAAAAAATTTAAAGTGCCCCTTCCATCTCTTATAAAATGAAACATGTTCTTATCTTTTCTTCAAAAATTAGAATATATTTGAATCAGAACAACATTATCCATATCTCCTCCCAACATCCCTATATTCATTATATAATCGTTAATTAGGGAATTAGTCCCAAAAAATAAGTCAATTTTTGTAAATCAAAGAAGATACCAAAAGAAGAGGATGTTTTTACGAGTAGATGAGAGTCAAGACAAAAGATGAGGGGATTTTTTTCACATTTATTATTGTGAGACATATTCCATATTAACCAGTTGTTTATCTTTGGTGGTACATATAATTATAATTAATGTACTCTATTATCTTTAACCTAAAATTTATGGTTATTTACATATACATTTAATGATCTCATTTTCATAGGGTTTACAATTCAAAAGTTAACAAATTGATCTAGTAATTTTGTCTCAATTCTCCTTCTTTAATACACCTGTTATGTTATGATCCAATACTAGTTTATGGTATGTATATACTACCCTTTGAAATGTTCTATAATTAATATCCTATTGTTCATGATATTGTAAGCTTCATGTAATGTTATTCTCTCTCTATTTGGAAAACATAGTTCCTTCAAAAAAATGCTTTTAAAAAATTTATTAAAAGTTCCTTAAATGTAATTTTAATAATTTAAAGGGGAAAAGATTTAAAATATTATTAAATAGATTTATATATATATATATTCTTTTATAGTTTTTAAATATATTCTTTTAATGAAATTGATTTTCTAAATTTTTTTACAAATTATAAGTCCTTTTTTAATAAAAAAGTACATTTTCCTCCGTAATTATTTCTAAATATACAATGAAACTAATTTATATTACATATAATTTATTTGGGATATTTTTCAAGAATACTATACCTATAATTCATATGGTTTATTTATGGTTATGATGCCATGATATTTATGAAACCAATTTATTTTCTATGGGTTATGATATGATTTAAGGTTGTTTATGAAACATATTTCATTCTATGGGTTCTGATATGATCAAGGATTATTATTAATGTTTAAGACATATGTATGGTATTCAGTATGTGATGGATGTGACCTATATCCCCCTCTAATTCATTGAATAATTATTTATAACTCATGAGGTATATATGATATGCATGAACCAAATTTCTTGATCACAATTATATCTGTGGACCTTGTTTTCAGGTCTATAATTATATGTGTGTACTTGGTTTTCATGTGCATATGTTTATGAAAGGGCCTGATTTCATGTACATAATTAAATGAGTGAACCTGTTACTATTTATAAATGTTCACAAAGATACATGTTTATGTTTATGATACAATTTCTTGTCTTATGTCAATGTTATTATCACATGGATTATATTCTTGGATTCCCTTATGACTCATGTCTTATGAACTACCAATACTCAAGACATGACTCATGTTTTTTATATTTGAAATGTATCATTTTATGTTTTATTGTTATGAACTCATTCTCATAAACTTTATACTCATGTTTATTCTTATATATCTCCATTTTTACCTTAACTAAGCATTTAAGCTCAATCTTTTGTAATTATTCTTTTCCACATGCCATGAAGAATTATTTTATGTTTGATATGTAAAAATGGGATTTAGATAAGATGAAAAAGGATGGAGAATATGTAGATGGATTTTGAAATAGTTTTTATGAATATAAGTTTTCAAAGACTCTAAACTAATACAGTCTTTGGTCATGTGTATGTGTGTTTCACAAAAATAATGTTATATCCATCTATGTTAAGCCTGGGACATTATAGTTGGTATGAGAGAAAAGGAATAGTCAACCCTTGAAAACTAGGATGATAAAATATCAGTGAGATACTAAGAAATTTTTATAAAGATATATCTCAGGGTGTTGCTAAGGATAAGCCACATGTGTCATATATTTAAATGCATGTGTCATGATTTAGGAATCCTATAAGTAATTTTTCATGATTATGTGTTTTTATTCTATGAAATGTGCTGCTCACACTATGATTTACGGTCTTAGTAAATATTGCTGACCATAAAGAATGGGGTTAACATTTCATGTTTTAGATTTTGATGTTATGGGAATTATGAAAATCAATGTCCTAATTATAAATCACATGATGTGAGTCAGGCAGTTGGTATGAGAATTGGTTATAATGCTAAGGAAAATAGATTGAAAATAACATGTGAATGGTATGGGATGTTCTAACATAATTTTTCATATTAAAAATATTATTCATGATTAGATTACGGTTTGGAAACTTAATACAGGATTCATGGTTCATATTATAAGAAGAAATAATACAATAAATCATGTGTAATTGTTTAAAAATGGTGTAGGATGATTAAAGATTATATGTTTTAGAATTAAAAGATTATGTTACATGAATCATTAAATATATAAGTATTTTAAGAATAAGTTTTTATTAAGAATTAAAAAGGATATATTGAATGGTTCTCAAGACATAGAAAATTGATGTAATGCTAAGGTGATATTAGTGGGAAAACAAGATTAAGGGAATGGTAACCCTTAATATATTCCAAATGTTGAGATAATTAGTTTGGTTAAAGATATGTTAGATTTGAATAAGTAAATTGGATGGTACAGATTTCCATGGAAATAATTAATGATTTTTTTTAAAAATGGATTATGATATCATAGATAGAGTTTATTACATTATTATACTTAAAAAAGATATCTAATATTATTTTAATAAGGAAGAATTAATGTTTTCAATATGTAATTATGGTAATTAAGGTTATTACCATGTTTCATGAAAATACATTAAAAGAGTATTCACAAATTTTGTGTGTGACAGTTAAGAGCTATATCAAGTTTTTTAGGGGATTAATGTTGTGTTCAATTTTGAAATTTCGTTACCTTCATTTGAATTTTTTTTATTTTAATCTTATGGAATGTTTATAAGGATAACCATTTATAAAAAAATTTATGTTAAATTTTAGATGAGGTTTTATAGATTAAGGTTTCATAATAGGAATATTTATTCATATTGGATAATATTTTCTAATAATTTTGTTTTTATCATAACTAGAGAAAGAAGGAAAGAATTATCAGACCATTAGGGATATTATGATCCACTAGATCTTCACGCATTACAATTTCAACATAATCTTTTCTTGGAGTAAGAGATGAATTGGAAATTGATCAAGAACAACCAATGAGTGGGATTTTACTTATGATATGACATCATGTATATATATATATTCTTAAATTATTTTTAAATAAATTTTTATCCTATTATCATCATTTATGATGATAACAGTTACCATTTTTAGACCTATTTTGCATATGGTTTCGTGGTTATCAACTTATTTAAAATATGTTCTATATCACTCTCCATAAAAACATGATATTTATATTTATCTCCCTTGGTAATGTTTAATATTTCTTCAAATTTTCTCTTATGTAGAAGACTATTAATTAGTTAAATTTTGCAACTGTTATGTTTCAAAAAATTTATTTATAAGGGAGTTTTATTATTCTTTTTTTATGTCTGTTTTCCACAATTGAATTTTTAAATAATCCACCATTCATTTTAGATTTATAATTTCTAATTGAAAGGATGTGATTTCATTTTGAATATTTTGACTATATCAGGATGGTATTTTATCAATCTGAGTTTCTACGAAATCTACCTCATGTTCATGATGTTTTCCATGTGTCTCTTCTAAGGAAGTACATACCTGATCATTCACATGTTCATAAACTGAGAAGTCGTACCCCTGGAACGAGATACTTCTTATGAATGGAAACCAATAGATTTTTGGGATCATAGAGAAAAATTTCTATAAAATAACATTAGTAACCATGTTTATGTTTTGTGGATAAACCACCAGTTTGAATAAGTTTTTTTGTAACATGAGAATATAATGAGGTAGAAGTATCCTCATTTGTCTGTATTATAAAGATGAATGTCAGGGGTGAAATTCATTTTAAGGGGTGTGTAATGTAACACCTAGATTTTTTAAGATATTTATTTAAAAAAATTATTTTCTTTGATGTCTTGTTTTATTCACCACACCAAGATATGTTTGTGCTACACGCAATACCGACATATCATTATGTACATGAAACACTGAGTTTATATGAAACATCATTTTATTAGTATAATAACTTAAACAAGAAAATTATAACTTAGAAATTGTAATGTAGGGAAAGAATAAGATCAACTAAATTATGAAATTATAGTTTACACAATTATGCATAATTCCTTGACTGATTAATTATAAATGAATGTTAAACCCTTTTTAAAATAAAAGGAAATATTTTACGGAAAAAATGATGCACAAGTGTGTTTTACGTAAAAAATAACTCTTAATGGATTATAGTTATAAAAAATATACGTAATATATTCAATAAACTTTTTGTCATACATGTAATGTGTTTCCAAGACATGATATAAGAACAAAACCAATTTTTCTCATAAAAGAAGTATTTCTCTAAAAAATTAGTATTGTTGCATTTTTATGGTATAATTATTTTAAATCACGTTTTGAAAATTTTTTAAATTATATTTGAAAAAATAATTTTTATTTTAAATCTGGATATCAAAAATTACTTTGGATGAATTTTTTTGGTATTTTTATGATAAATTTAATGAATTGATCAATAGAAAAAAATACTCGATTATAATTTAAAATATATTTTCCATATAAATTATTAATATTTTCAAATTATATTATTAATTGAATTTAAATTATAAATAAATCAATTTTATATAATTTAATACAATTTTGGAAGTTGTAATAAATTTTATATTTAATTTTTATATAAAAACATATCATTCTTTTGAACATTTTCTTTTTAACGACTCAATGCTTTGTCATGTTCGAAGGATTAAGTTTAAATAAATGTTTTGATATTATTTAAATTGAATTTAAAAAATTAATTATTTATCTGGAATAATAAGGTCCATATTTAGTAATTATGTCTCTTTTATTTTTGGACAATTTCAATATTAATTTTAGTAATTTTTATTATCACAATTAAGTTTTAATTAGGTAAATTAGTGTAAAAATAATATTAAAAATATTATAAAAAAACACTAACACTTGATAAAATTATATATTATGAATTTAATTCGACCCTTAACACCTATGGTTCGAAATTAAATAATAAATTAACACTTTTCCCTGAAAATTACTTCGATATTAGTAAAATCAAAGAGAATGATGAAATGGAAGACTCTTAGTTTTAAAAAGTATATTGTTTTTAATATGTCATGAAATATAAAATAGGAATGTATGTGTATTATTATGATAGGTAAAAGGATTATAGAAATCATTTTATTTTATATTTAAATTTTTGTGAATATAAATTTTTTATAAATAATTACATAATTATGATGTAATAATAATTCAATTATTGAAACAATCAATTAAATGATATTATATATATTAAAAGAAAAATACTTGATTTAATTAAGGTGATCCAGGAATTTTATAGGTAAATATGACCTGTTATATGTTTATTAAATTGTTTTCTTCAATATTATCTTTCTATAATGATTTTGATAAAGTCAATGAATTGAATAGTGTGAGAATTTACACTAATGATATTTTATGAAAATAATATTTTTTAAAATATATAAAAGTCATTAAAACCTAATTAAGGAAAACATGGATGTGATATGGTTGGAAATATCATAAATTATTCATCTATGTTTTAATTAATTAATTATAAGTAATAATTTTTAAATTATAATATTTAAAAAAAATTAACATAGATAAAATTAAAATAGGTTAAGTAAGGGTTAATATAAAAGATAAGGTTTAAAATTAAATCAAAACATGTCTACAATATATTGGTTGACAATATTACAAAAAAATAATATATTATTTTCTAAAAAAAAGGAATTTGGAGGTATTTTTATTTAGATTTAATTAATAATAAATTAATCATTTTAGATATTCTAAAAGTGTCCCTTCCCTCTCTTATAAAAGAGAACCTCTTCTTCTCTTTTCTTCACACTTTAAAACATTTTGGATTCAAAAAAAATAAATCCAAATATCCACCCAACATCACTCAATTCATACTATAATCCATACATTAGGAATAATTCCAACCAAATATGTTCTTTAATGAAAATAAAAAAGGAGATACCCAATGAAGGGGAAGTTTGTACGTGTATGACAAGAGTCATGACATAAGGTGATGGGATTTCCAGTCACACATTTATTATTATGATAATTATTACAAATTCAGTACTTGTATATATTTTTTGGTTTATATAATTCCAATTAATTTATTCAATGATTCAAATCATTAAATATATTAGTATTTACATATTCATTTGATGATATCTCATTCATTCGGTTTTGGATTTAAAAGTTACCAAATCAATAAGGTAATTCTGTTTAAATTTTCCTTCTTTGAGAAACACATTTTTTTATGAACATATATTCTTTTATGAGGTATAAATACTATAATTTAACATGTTTTATTATGAATCTCCTTCTTTTTAGGAAATTTTAAGCATCATGTAATGTTATAATATCTTCAGTTGGAAATCTATGTTCCATCAAAAACATGTTATCTAAAAGTGAATTAAATAAATTTTTAAACAAAAAATTAAAAAATTTCAAAGAAAAATATTTAATATATTATTAAAATTGTTTCAATTCAATCCTTTATTATTTTTCTAGATCAATTTAAATAAAAATGGTTTTATAAATGATTTATGATTTAAAAAGTTTTTTTCAAATGAGAAAGGATATTTTCCTCAATAATGTTTTTCAAATCTATGATAATGTTAGTTTATATTTCATATGATTAACTGGGGATATTTTTCAATAATACCTTCCATATCCTTCCTATTAATGATTTATTGTTATGATGGAATCATATTTATGAAACCCATTTCATTTCGATGGGTAATGTTATGACTAGATGATGTTTATAATCCAAATTTCATTCGATGGGTTTTGATATTATGAATGATTTTTTTCTTATAGAACACATATGAATTAATTTCTTTATGTGATAGTTGGGACCTATATCTCCCTCTAATTCATTTTATAAATATGTATAACTCATGAGGTTTATATTTTATGTGTGAATCTGACTTCATGTTCACAATTCTATGTGTTGACCTGGTTATCATGTCCTTAATTTTATGTGATTACCAGGTTTTCATATACAAATGATTATGCGATGGAATGATTTTATTTACTTCATTTAACTAGTGAACTAGTTACTATTTATCCATGTTAAAAAATTTACAAATTTATGTCTATGCCATAATTTCAGGTCTTATGTCAATGTTATGATATCATAGATTATGTTATTTGATTCCCTTATGATTAATATTATATGAAAATAAAATATTTATCTTATGATACATGTTTATGACCTTTTATATAAAGGGTATGATCTTACAATTTTATGATCTTGTCCTCATACCCTTTATTCCTATTTTTATGCTACCATATATCCCTTTTTTACCCTTACAGAGCATATGAGCTCACCATTTCAAAGGATTCTTTTCCTAAGGATATGAGGTATTATTTTCACTTAAATATGAATTAACCACAACCAATACATATAACCATATGTTCCAGAACATCCACAACCAATCTGTATAATCATTAATATCACATTTACCATGGACTTTATGTATTATCATTTTGTCAGACCTCACAAGGCCAGATCCAAAGTATAGTATACCATGGTATCATCATCTTGTCCAAGGAGAATCTCTATGGAAACATGATTAAAGATGAGTTTGAGTCCATGGAGGAAGTCCACCGACCAAGGCCACATTGATCCTAATAAAAACATGATCCAAGGAGTATAAGGGCCCATGTGATCACACAGAATAATGACCAAAGGAGAAATATAATCCAAGGCATCCTATACCTCTATCAAGATCTAAGTAGTAAAAACCATGGCATCCCATAGAGTTAGAATCCAAGGTATACCGCCCAAGTTTTCCCTCACCATATCAATTCATCTCATTCACTCATTAGTTACACATAATCAAGTCCCACGAGTCTACCCACTCATATATCAATTCACATTTAATGACTTTATGTAGTCAAATAAAAAATAACAATTAAATAATTAAACATCATGTATCATATGTCTAATGATCAAGAACATATCATAATTGATAAAATCAATTTGGTTCATTTTTTTATAGGCTTACTCTGAATTTAAAAGTAGTAACTCACTACATGGGTGGTTTAATATAGGCATATGAATATGTATATAACAATGAACACCCATTGGTCAGTCTCGGTTAACTCAAAAACCTCCAAAAATTATAAATGAAACCTATAAGTATCCCTAACTTGTTTCATTTCATTTAATTCAATTAATCAAGTCGTTGTCAGGGTTGCGCCAGAATATCTGGTGGGTGGTACTGTAGTAGAATGCTTAATAAATCACCAAACCATTCATGAAAAGTATAATCCAGCTACAGTTCATCCATAGAAGAATTCTCATACAATATTGACTCCTAATTCGACTAATATCAAAATAAAAAAGATGAAAATATGATGAAACTATAAATAGGTTATATTATTTGGGACCTAAATAACTCTATCGATACCTAGAAGATCTAAGAATGACACTAAATGAATTATGTTCTAATTGGGAAAAATCCAATGAGACTGAAAACATTCAATACAAAGATCATATGATGGTGATGGATCAAGAGCTCTGATTAGGATCAATGGAGAGCTTTCAATGCCAAGTCAATATCCCTGGGAGAAAAGAAACATGGAATTAGATTATAAGATTAATTAATGGAAAAATGATATCATTTTCATCAAAATACTTGGTCACTTGGTTTCCCAACACGTGAACCAACCATGTAATGTCCACTGTACGGAGGGGCACCCTGCATGGTTAGTGTTCATTGTATTCCAATACATGTGATTTGGATCTTATAAAAACTACAGTTTCCTTGCATAGATATGAGCCTACATTCGAATACTTTTCTCAAACTGTGAGGACTCTAGTAGCCCACACTCCAGCACCACACAAATTCAAAAAATTACAAGGATTGGGTCACACGGTCACTGATAACCATGTGGTACTACTATTTTCAATGATAGTTGGGTTCTCGGATCAGAACAAACCCCAGACACCCCAAACACCTCATACCGTAAAAGGGTATTCACTTTAGGTTGTAAATAGGCATTTAAAATAAGAAAAATTATATTTACCTCATAAAAAACCCATGTTTATACAATATTCCCCCCTTAAATAAATTTTCCTCTAATTTAACTATCAAGGGTTTTCATGATTAATCTTAAAGAAACTCATTCCCCTAAGAACATACATTGCCTACAAGTCCCATGTATCATCCTATAAATGGTTGTGCTGCCATAGTAACCATACTAGAGGAACAGACCGACCATAGAGGACCTTTATTTCCAAATAATCATATGAATCGTATTATCCTAAAAGGATGCTTCAACCTATAACTCAACCACTACATGATGAAAATCATGGGATTATTTTGAATGATAACTACACAACTAAGATATATATAAGACATCATGCAATGCCTGATCCTTCTGAGGTAACTGCAACTAGTAGGTTAGCATCCTGAATCACTCGAAAATCTCAAATGGCCAGACATATCACAATGAAATCGTACTGTATATCTAAATTTTCCTATGTCCTCGCCTTGTTGAAACTCACAAAAGACCTGATCCCCCTCCTCAAACAATAGGGCTCATCTACGATGATCAGCACAATATTTCTATAAAAATTATACAGTATCCATCCATAACCTAATCAAATAGACCTACTCAATATTCTCCTTCATGAGACATGGTCCTAGTAATGCTACCTCACCTGCCTTTAACCAGCATATGGGTGATCAACATGACCTACTAGAAATATCCTCCTAAGTTTCCATTTGTTTATCCACATGATAGCTATTAATGTAGGTGAACTCAAAAATGTGCATATGCCTCTCACAAGAGCCCACAAAATCTTGGATGCATGCTCACATCATGTCCTCATGAACCTATATCATACTCTCTAACTGGATATTAGTATCAGGGTTGTATTCTATGCTCAGAAGGACATGTATACCCATTTCCCTATGAAAAATTTTCTATAAATGATATGTAAATTAGGAATCCATTTCAAAAATGATAATGTACAAGACCCCATGAAGTTATAATATTTCATAGATATACAAACTCCCAAGATTATCAACACCAAAGGTTTCATTGATTAATAAGAAATGGGAAACCTTCATGAGCCTATTGACAAAAACCCAAACAACATCACTACCTCAGGGAGATCTCAACAAACCAATCAAAAATCCCATCTTGATGTCTTCCCATATACACTCAAGAATAATTTACTGTAGTGAAATATAGTCTATTCCTTGATATACTGCCATCACCTGCTGACATGTGGAACACCTCATAACTAAACTTCAAACATCATAATTCATACTCGACCACATGTTTTGTTGATTTTATTCATGATATGTCTTCGTAACACCTGAGTGAACTGCCAAAACTAATCCATGATACTCCCACCTCATTTTTAAATGTACGCTAACTAGGACAAAAATGTTACCATGGATACACAAAATCTCATCCTCACGTATCATCCAACCAAGAGGTGATTCCTAACCATCCATACTATTTTGAAGAATAAGGCCCTATAAATCTGATAGCCACGTCTTCCTCAACCTATCCAGTTGGGTATGTGTCATAAAAAAGGATTAATTATAAATATTACCCTGACTGTTCACCACCTTCATATTAATATCATAGAGAAAACCCATGAGATTCCACTCTCTACTGGCCTGCTGAACTAACAATATTGAAGTCCTTATTCTCGATGCATCAACCACAGTATTTCCCTTTCCTATTGTGCATGCATTCATGATGAAAAATTTATTTAGGTAATTAACCCAACTATTCTACCTCATATTTTGATCATGATGTATATAAATATACTTGATGTTATTGTGGTGTTTGTACACTAAAAAACACTCCCCCATTATATAGTGTCTCCAATAGAGAAATCCGTGGAAAACTAATGCTTACTTAGTATTAGGTGTTAGGTAATTCATCGCATGTGTCCTCAGCTCCTAAAACCCATAATTCATGACTAAATCCCCATGAATTAGATATTCATTAAGATCGATTCTTGATGTGTTACAATAAAAATTATATCTTATTCCAAGATCTGGTAGAATTAGGACCACTGATGAAGTCAATATCACTTTTATCTCCTAAAAGGTTGTATAATAGGTATATGTCTATAAAAACACCATTCCCTTGTTATTCAATCCCATCAACTATGTTTCTATTCATGATAACTCCTAAATGAAATTATTTTAACATCCATCTAGCCCAATGAAACTCTGTATTTTATTGATGTTATTTGGATTTTCCATATAAACTTTAGTAATCAAATTGTCTAGGTTAACTAATACTACATTATCAGAGATAATATAGCCCATAAGTTAATTGTATCCACCCAAAAGTGTCACATTGTGAACATATCATATAATGGTTTCCCTATCATTATATAAATAATTCTCTCAAGATTATTGGAATGGTTGTGTCAATTATGATAATACACAAAGATATCATCCTAGAAACCACCATAATCAAATTCAAATAAGTATATAAAACTCGATTCATCTGTGCCATGGAAACATCATGTGTGTTCATATAACTAAATAGAATAACAACATGCTCATATATATCTTACCTTCTATGAAAATATGTTTGAGTTATGTATGTAGTTCAAACACATACCTAGTGATATTTGGTCCTCAAATATTTTTTTGAGAAAATACAGTCTCCTCAAATCTAATCAAAGAAGTCATTTATTCACAATAATGGATTTAAATTCTCAACTATCATATTGTTCAATTTTTGATAATCCACACATAGCCTAAGGTTACCATCCATATTTTTCACAAATATTACCGATGAACCCGATGAAGAAGTATTGCGTCAAATAAATCACTTTTCCATGAAGTCCTCTTGCAACATCTTGTTTTCAAACAACTCGATCCTTGATAACTTATATTGAGGAATGGATATCTGTTTAGTTACTTGAACTAGCTCTATTGAGAACTCTACCTCTCTTTTATGAGTTAAACTAGAAAATTCATCCAACAAATGTA
Source organism: Viscum album (assembly GCA_963277665.1). Classification (NCBI taxonomy): domain Eukaryota; kingdom Viridiplantae; phylum Streptophyta; class Magnoliopsida; order Santalales; family Viscaceae; genus Viscum; species Viscum album. The sequence continues at coordinate 1,432,627,964 of OY728131.1, read as the reverse complement.
CCTAAAACACACAACCATTGGATGAAATTTTTCTTGACATTCTCACTGATCATCCTAATCCACACTATTATTAGGGCCTCTCAACTTACCCATCCCACGATGCTCTAGTCCTAATGAGATCTCATGGAAATACCTTTCACCCATGTAAATATAAACTACACTTTTTGGTGTTTTTAAAGTCACCCTACGATGATAGAAAGCATCATAGGCTCAATAAGCTTATAGACAGTACATCTTGAGTCTGATGTAAAACATGGTAATATCAAGGGAAAAAATCCCAAATAATGTGACAGCCATCAATATCTAGGGTAACACCATACAATGAAGTACATTATCCTTTCTGATTCCCAATATAGTGTCTAGCATCATAACTGCATATAAAAAAGGAATCATAAGCCCATGTATCTCCACAAAAGACAGTGATATAAAATTATGTAATTCACCTATGTCAAAAAAGGTGAATATACAATAATAGATTAGATTAATATCATATCTATCACTATACATGGTTCGGGGCCCTACTCCTTAGGGGTAGGATTTGTATAATTGATCTGGCTTGAACTGTGGCCTTGTGACACAACCTCACTACTTAGAGATGCCTCATTCTTCTGTCTTGGTATAATTGGTGGTGGGATGCCTCAGTCATGACCAACATAACCTCATCCAAGTCAACTAATACTGCTCAATCTCCCTTTTTGACATGTATCTGTGAAACCCACTACATAAACATGTGTCATAACTTACCCATACCACTCATTATTGGAATGAAGTCCCTACAGAAACATTTCACATGTCTCATCCTGCCATAAACATGTCCCTCGATTAGGTTGTTATCACAAAGATTCCACATGTTTCTCTATCTTCTACAATTGTAATAGAAGACATCACCAAAATCAATAGTTTTACGAATTTTACTCATCTTATGGGAATCCTCGAAATGATTCTTCCTTTCAAATGATATTGAACCTCTAGGTCATGAGACTGCATTGCTCTACACCTGCAGCTTCCCTCTGGTGTTTTTATATAATAATCACCCGTTTTACTATCACAATAATCATTATCAACTTGAATGTGTTGACATAGGATCTATCAGCAATTCGGAGACATTCATCCAATTAAATCACTCTCAATAACTCATCAATATGGTGCATCTTTCCAAAACACTAAAACTCTATAAAGAATTATCGATACTCTATAACCGTCATAACACTTGTCTCGTCATGAATGAACTCACTAGCCTACTCTACCCTTAGATTCATCGGTTAAAAGTAGTCATAGCATCTATTTGGGAAATCAACCTAAACCATATCTCACACCCTATCATACTAGTTCAAAATGTCCCACCAACACATTTCTAATCATTGATGAATAGATTTCATGAGATTCACTATCCCAACAGAAGGAGTCTCTATATACTCAATGACCAAAAACATAGTCTCAAGAAACATCTCAATAGCCTATGTATCAACATCCATTGAAAACATGAGAGGATTTTTCTACTAGAACTCATGAATCGACTATTACATTGACCTGGAATGTTACAACATTCCCTAAAAATTCTCCATGTAGCGAAAATCCCCCTCACAGAATTGTTCCTTTGGACATGGGTTTCGAAAAATAGTCAGTGTTGCTGCTAGAACTAAAAGAGGATGCACTAGTTTCCCATGGAATTCTTCCCCCAGAGCGTGTTCATCTCCACCTTCCCAGTGTACGACAAGAGTTTGTTTGTGGTGCCATCCTCTATAATTCCCAACACACTCCTCAGAAATAAATGACATCATAGTTAACAACTAAAAGCCATGGAAATGTCAAAAACCATCATTTAAATAGGTCATACCACAACACATGCTCCTAAAACCAATAGTGTTGAAAATGAAATAATCATAAAATTCACTAGATACACTTCCTCTTTCCCACTCAAAATCAGGACTAAGTCGAGTTATCTTTTTATCATTTCAATTTTCCATTTTAATTTTATATTATTTTAAAATATAATTTTTAATCATTAAACCATATTTTTCACCAAATTATGATCTAAAAGGGCTCATACCCCTCATGAATTGAAATATGGCACACACCTAGTCCACCCCATGACACATTCTAGTCTATGTGACTCAATATCCATGACTCAATTTGAATTAATTGGCTGCTTAGGGTGTTTATTATATATTAATGGAAAAAACCCTACCTAAGTTATGGTAGGCACTTTGAGTACCTAATTTATTTCATAATTCACAGCAAAAAATATCTATTACAAAATTATGAATATCATTATAGTACATGTGACAACATCATGAAAACAAGAAATGAATCCTATATGGTGTGGGATAATACATGACATGCGATTTCGAAAAAGTGCCTAAAATGATGAATGATATGGAATACCCTCATATAATTTGGTTTCATCAAAATATAACCCATAATCATATCAATAATAACATCAAAAATTATGTTCATCACCCAAATGGTGGAATTAAATCATCTTTAACAGCCAAATTTTTTAAAACATCAATTTACATTCGATAGAATTTGGAGTTTTCCCATATGTGTGTTAGATAAGCCCATGAATAACTCATTACCAAATTTCAATTCCTCCATATCTCAGACTATTGTTTCCAAATAATAATCCAAAAAGAGAAAAGTATCTAATACCACTTTGTAACATCCCATACATCCATGTCACTAAATGGTTCCCTATTCGGGGTTGGCCACATGGCGTTAGGTACATTTCTATGAATGCTTGAGGTTTCTGAATGACATCGAGGTTCTAGGGTGTGTATATGGATTTACTACACCATCTTATAAGAATTTAACATAGCATTATAAAAATAGATCAATATAGAATGTACTAAATCAATTAAAAATTGGTAAAATAAAGGAATATATAACATTCACAGAAGAAATATCATATAAAATGATGATCATATCATGTCTAAAAAACATCCAAAATAGGTTTACATTGTATTAGTATAATGAAGGTAAAACATACCAAAAATAACAAATATATTCATATCACAATAGAATAATGATCCATAACATTATCTCATTCTCTCTTACTAATAATCATTGAACAAAGTCAAGCATTCAACTAGGGGAACCATCCCCAATCCCAACCTACATTCATATAGTATTTCTGTATACCATACAATGACCCGAATAGGGTGTGGGATACAATCCCAGATGTATACCACCAAATGGTATATAAAAATTCTTTGTTTTCCAATATAACCAGAAAAATAAGAGTGAAATATATATCATTTTTAAGAAAAAATGAAACATAAAGTACCCATGTATAAGAACCTAGATCTTCCCTTCAGCTATGTTTTCTTTCTTTTGGTCATTTTGGAGAAAGTGGGGAATTTCTGGAAATTTCTAATGTACTCGTTGTGTACTTTTTGAGTACATGCTACGTACTAGGTCGCCACAGAAGGTCGTGTGCTAGCCTTCTGATTGCCACACACACGACCATGTGGGGGTGACCTAGAGGCCACCTATAGCAGAGTATGGAGAAGGAAACTACACGCCATGTACATCAAATCTACATACCGTGTATTTTATTTTTTTCATTAATTGTACCGAGGTCATGTCTAATCACCAACAACACCTTCATCTGTGTTTCATTCGGCTGACAGCTCCCATATGGACAAAAATATTCTTCGGGCCCCTGACTGAGCATCCTAACTCTAATCCGACTACCGTCGATTGCATTGGGATCAACTCGGTATGCTCTCTCTTCTGCTTGTGCTTCATTTCCAAATTCCTCCTCTTTCTCAAGTTATCCTATATTGAATGTTTTAGCATTTTTTGTAGATATTCAAAGTTCTAAGGTGATTCAATCCCTGAGACTCAAGTATATCGATCTCCCAACATTGAGGTAGGTGGTTTGTGCCTTTCTGTTGAAACTATTTGAATTATATGTGCAATTTTTTCCAATACCCTTGAATGTGGTATTTCGTGTTTACCGTTTTATCCCTGTTAATTACCTATTATGCCGGTATGAATTAATATAAGTTAATTGGATGTGAATAGGGTTTTTGCTATGATCTGGATGTGTGTTCCCATGCAAGTTCTGTTTACATCTGTTTGGTCATGATAAGATGTTAGGCTTCCTTGATGTTTTTCATGCCTAGTACTGTATATTGGAGTAATTATTTTATCCGACATGCTTGAGATGTTGTAGGCTATTTAGCCAAGTATTTCTTGAGGTTTACTTTGACCATATTGCAATTATATACTTGTTTGACTTACACAGGGTCGTGAGAACCTGGTGTAGCAGACTATAAGGGAAATTGACCATGTGAGCTTCCTCATAGAGTCTTTATCATTTTTTACAATATAGGAAATTGTCGAGGAGAGATTCCTTAGAGAGTCTTTCTCACTTATAAATATAAGGGTAATTGCTCGTGTGGGCTTCCTTAAAGTGTCTTTTACACTTGGGACTACAAGGTAACTTGGCTGAGAAAGATTCCTTAGAGTCATTTAAATATCATTATTTTGGTTTAACCAGACGGTTTAGACTGAGAAAAATTCCCAAAGGTTTACCTTCTTGTTTTTATATTGTTTTAATATGGAACTGATTGTATTAAAACTCTAGTATTTGGTTACTACTGAGTTCTTCCTTGATTTCCGCTTTCTTTTGTTTAATACCTGCCATATATTCACTAACTATTAGGCACAAATCTTATAGTGATTGCCTATTGAGATTTAGTCTCACACCCTATTTGGGATATGCATTTGGGCCCAAACAGATTATACTTCTGAAGGTATAGATAAGGGAAAACACCCTTCTACTTCAGGTACTTGATTTGTTGTGGAGCTGAAGAGCGTGGTACCAAGATGAAGCTTACGATGCTGAGGATCTTTTTATCTATTTTCTTTTAAACATTGGCTAAGTAATGTTTGGTACTCCAAAATTTTGATTTGTTTGGCTACATTCCTAGATGTATGTAACATGAATCATTTATATATACCAGTGATCCAGTTTATTATTTTTAGTCTTCCACTGTTTATTTTTCATGGATTATTACTGCTTCCGTTTTTTCCTTTTGTTTACTACCATTGAGTTATACTACCAATGAGGGAATATTTTCCTTACTATCATACCCAAGTCCCTCACAGCTAATTGGTAGCCTCTGGCATTAGGGGAAATGTGCTTGAGGACATGTGACCAACAAGGTACGGTGTGCCTCTTGGTGGCTTCCGGAACTAGTACGTTACAAAGTGGTATCCGAGGAGTTTATTTTCATTGATTTATTGTTTGGTGTCTATAGGTAGGGATAAGAAAATAATAGGTAGTTGGTAATAATCTGCACCCAGGAGTAGCTAACCCTTGTACAGGGAAAAGCCAATTTACCTTGTATTGAAAATTTTTCTGGTTTTTCAATTTATTGTTGATTTGATTTTCACCTTTGGGTGAATAACATATATTGTGATTTTATTGTTGATGTTATTGAGGTTCTTTTTCTATTGCATCCCGATGATATGAGCGTATTCCATCTCCTACATCATATTGGAAATTTCTAGGGATCACATGTCATGCATTCTTGCCATGCCATATAGGGCGAATTAGTGATTTTATGTTGTTGTGATAGGTGTTGTTCTAGATATGCATGCTGTTGTGATAGTTTTTGTGATAAAAATACCTTCTATTTTATATGGTATTGTTTGAGTAAGGTTTTTTTTGAATGAACACCAAACTTTGGTTCTTGAGGTGTTATGGGTCCTCATGGACAGGAATTTTGTTGATCATTTCCATGTTATCCTTGTTTATAACATGTATAAGATGCCAAGAATTGATTCGCAGGGATTATGGGCCCTCATGAATCATAATTTGGCACTTTGATGTTCGTTTTAGTGTTTTTATAGGCTCTAGAGTAGTTACTAAGGCATACAGTCCAGAAAAAACCAAAATACATGCCGTGAAGTTTGGACTACACGCCATGTGTTCTTCTATTTGGGAAGAAACTAATTTTCTTCAGTACACGCCATGTACCTTATGTAAATGTCATTTAGTCTCTAACCGTCTCATATGTCATGTGGGTAGAGACACAGGATAGGAATGTTCTTGTGGGAATACGGCGTGTACCAGTTGCACACACCGTGTAGTGTTAACCCTGTGTCCACCTATGTGACTAACAACACCGATGGAGAAATATTCGCTTATACACATCGTGTCAACTCTAAACACTCCGTGTAGTGAAATATTGAAATCCTACTATGTAAATAACAACATAGGTCATTGTTATATTTCATAGTACACACCATGTCCGTACGGAACAGGCCTTGTAGTGTCGGCCGAGTATTCGGCTGTGTCATGAACAACACAGGGTAGTGAAGCACGTCTAGTACATGTCATATATGTCACAAACACGCCATGTACTTTATTTGTATGGAGAACTGGGTGACATAACCATGTATAAGGACTCAGGCTAGTGGAGAAAATTCAAGTACACGTCGTGTGTAAGGACAACACACCATGTGTTTGGGGTGTTAACAGACCAGTTCTGGCAGAAGTACACGCCCATGTGAAAGACTTAAGGAACATTTCGTGTAGTTATTATACACACCGTGTAGTCTTGTTTTGTAAAACATGAATGTTTTCTTTCTCATGTTCCCTTATTACGCTTATAGTTTTCATTCCATGTAAATCCTGGTCTAAAGTGTGCGCTTGACCTAGCAGAGTCATGATGCCAAGACATCTTCTGGTTGTCTGCTAGATACAGGGCAGTGATTAGACACAAGATATGGCTGATCAGGGACTGCCAACGGATACTCCAGTTGTTCCAGTCATGGCACCAGTAGTTATACCTGACTGAGGTGTCGATGCACAGTTAAAGGAGGGCTTTCTGGGGATGATGCAAACCTTCAAGGGAGAGCAGCCTCCTGCGTCGTCAATGGGAGAATTGACATGGGTCTTTTAGCCGTAGCATCCTACCACATTCATTATGGAAAGAGGACCTTAGGCTGTCAATTCATGGCTAGAAGCCATGTTGACAATTTTTGAGCATCTGTAGTTGCCTCCAAAGAGGAGTGTCAAGCTCACTACGTACATGCTTCGGGATTCTGCCAAGAGATGGTAGGATGAGATCTCATAGGCAGGATGCCATCAAAATATCGCTTGGGATGAGTTTTAGTGCACCTTCTATCACTAATTCTATGCAGAGACCTTGACGGCCAATTGAGCTCGAGGGTTTATGAGTCTCGAGTAGGGTACTCTTTCGGTTATAGAGTATTCCTCTCATTTTACTGAGATGTAGCGTTTCATTCCTATTTCAGGATGTGATCAGTTATTCCTATCAAGGATGTTCGAGGATGTTCTGAGTCATGATATCTAATCTTAGGTGAACAACTTCAGGTTGACTTAGATATCTTCTATAGTCAACTAGGCGCTGATCACCGAGCGCAATCTGAGGGATTCTAGAACTGTGTGCCAGGGTGGTTTGGCATCCAGAGTTAGTTCTCCTCCAGCTGATAGCAGGAAGTGCCATAGGGACACTAAAATAGGATATCAGAGTAGGTGAGATGCATCTTTTGGTAGCCAGGTGGTATGCTAAAAATGTGGGAGGAGTGAGAAAACAAGGCCACATTGCCCGAGGGACCCAGTGGAGTGTCGATCTTACAACAAGATGGGTCATCTATAGTGCTTTTGTTATATATTCTCACCAAAAACTGGGGATAAGGGTTTTATATGACTCCTCATTTAGGAGAAATACCACCAGTTTCTCACTAGTCTAGAAACTGGAATTCTTCTGGCCGTTCAGGCTAAGGGGGAGGTCGTGGTCGTGGTATCCAGTTGGTCGGTTTTCAGCGACATCAAGGTAGATTAGCTCAAGGTGGTCAGGTAGGGTCACAGGGCCATGGTATAGGCCAAACATTTGAAGTGTAGAAGACCCAGGAGAAGTAGGATCTCATACCTTCTATAGTTTTAGGTACAATCTTAGTTTCCTTAGTTTTAGCATCTGCTCTTTTCGATACAGGGGATTCCCATATCTTCATATCTGTTGCGGTAGTGGAGAACCTTGGTCTCTATATCATTTCTCATAATAATATCTTGAAATTGGACACTCTGTTAGGTACTAGAAAGGATAGTGTGCATTAGTGCAAGGAGTAACCTCTTGAGGTTGGTGGGTGTAACTTTTTTTGGGACCTATATTTTCTAGAGATTATGGGCTATGATGTCATTCTCAGAATGGACTAGTTAGTTCCCTTCCAGGTAGTCATCGATTTCTATCATCATAGGGTGAGATTCACATCACCATAAGGGGGGTATTTTCTTCATAAGGGTGAGTGGGATGTCCAAGCGAGTGGAGCGGTACCCAAGCATCATGGATTAGGAGGAGTTATAGCCCAGATTTCTAGACATTATCGGGATAACCTAGGTATTTCACAGATAGACTTTCCTCTAGTGGTGGATCATTTCAAATATGTCTTTCTAGTAGACTTTTGAAGTTATCCTCTGGAGCATGAGGTATACTTTTCTATTGATCTTGTGCCAAGGGTGGAACCCGTGTTAATTCCTCCTTACTGGATGGCTACACCAGAGTGACAGGAGCTCAAGAAACCGTTGGAGGAGTTGAAGGAAAATGGTTTCATTTGACCCAATACTTCTCCTTGGGGTTTGATTTTCCTTTTGGGAAGAATACGGATGGTACCCTCAGGCTTTTTTGGATTATCGAAAGTTGAACCAGTTGATGGTGAAGAAACGATATCCATTACAGAGGATTAATGATCTCTTTGATCCTCTTCAAGGATCCCGAGTGTTCTCGATGATCGACTTGAGGTTTGGTTACCATCAGTTGTGTGTTAGAACATCAGATATACTTGTCACTACATTTTGGTGTAGGTATGGTCTATTTGAGTATATTATTATGCCTTTCAGTCTCACGAATGCACCTACAGTTTTTAGGGAACTAATGAATTGAGGGTTCCATCCATACGTGGATTCCATCGTGGAGGTTTTTTTGGATCATATCTTTTTGTACTCTCACACTCAACACAACCATGATACCCATCTTGTGATCATTTTGAGTACACTGAGAGAGAAACAGTAAAATTCTAAGCTCTCAGAATGACACTTTTGGATAGACCATATTCACTTCTTTGGACATGTTATCTCAGAGATAGGAGAATCAGTAGACCCAGAGAAAGTGAGAGTTGTAGTTACTGGGAGAAGCCAAAGAAAATGTTTTAGTTGTAGAGTTTTATAGTTCTAGATAGATACTACAGTTGTTTCATTCAGGACATTTCATGCTTAGTAACACCACTGATGGGTCTGAATAAGAAGGGTGTGATGTTCTTTTGGTCATATTATTGTGATTCAGCATTTTAAAAACTGAAAGGGAGGGTGACTTCATCACAAATACTAGTTTTTATAGATCCAGGAAAGATCTATATTATGTATTTTGATGATTCAGGTATCAGGCTAGGAGCTGTACTTATGCAGGGAGAAGGATTCATCGCATACAGGTCTTAGTAGTTGAGGTCACAGGAGAGGAATTCCCGACGCACGATGTCGAGATGGCTACAGTTGTTCATGCCTTGTGTTTTTGTAGACATTATCTTTTGGGATAGAATTGTTTTTGGTTTTCATGGAACATAAGAGTCACAATTATATATTCACTCAGCGTGACGTGAATTTGAGAGAATGAAGGTGGGTTGAGTACCTTCATTCCTTTGACATTGAGCTTTCCTATATGCCTAGGAAAGGCAATGCAATGGCTAATGCATTGAGCAGAAGGACTCAAATACAGGAATTTCAGGGGGATAGCAGTTAGTGGAAGCTTATGGATCTGTTCTCTGAGATGCATTTGAGGGGGTATGCTAGACAGGGGAAGAAGTTTCTTTCGTCTGTGGATGTTACCTCTACTCTTCTTGATCACGTGAGAATGAAGAAACTATCAAATTCTGAAGTCCTTTTCCAATGGGAAATCATGTAAGGAGAGGACTTTATTCCTGGATGAACCATAGGCAAGGATGAGATCTTGGCATTATAGGGGTGTGTATGGGTTCCATAAGACATACACGAGGAGCCAATTTGGGAATTTCATTCCTCTGATTTTGCAATTCATCCTTGTGTTACCAAGATGAATCATGATCAACATCGTTAGTATTGATGTCCATGTATGAAGAGAGATATTTCTAGTTTTGTGATGAGGTGTTCCGCCTTTTAGTAGGTGAAGGCGGACCATCAGTGACTGGCAGCGCTTTTACAGTAGTAACCCATTCCTGAGTGGAAGTTTAATGATGTCACGATGGATTTCGTGATGGGTTTGCTGAGGTCACCTTTTGGGAATGATGTAGTTTGGGTTGTCAGTGATAAGCTCACGATGGTTGATCACATCTTTCTAATCAAGTAACCCTTCAGTGTTGATGAGCTGGGATGGTTATACATCCATTAGATTTTATGACTACATGGAGTTACAAATTCCATTGTTTCTGACAGAGATGCATTTTTTACTTCTTGGTTCTAGGAGGGGCTTCAGAAAGCTTTGGGTATACAGGTACTTTTGAGTACAGCAAACCATCCCAGGACATATGGTCAGTCCGCCTGTACTATTTCGGTGCTTGAGGACATGCTTCAAGAATGTATTTAAAAATTTTAAGGTTCTTGGGAGAAGTATATACCTATTGTGGATTTTTCTGAAAATAATAGTTTTCAAGAAACTATTCAGATGGCACCATTTGATGCTTTGTACGATAGGCCATGCCGATCACCCTTATGATGGTAAGAGGCAGGAGAGACAACTATGTTGGGACCTCATCTTGTCTAGGAGACCACTGCGCAGATAGAGTTGATTCGAAAGAGGATGACTACTACATAGTATCGACAGAAGTCATATGATGATCAGCAGAGACGACCTCTTGAGTTTGAGGTCAGAGATCAGGTTTTCCTGCGTGTCATAATGAGGTTGGGTCACAGGAGGATTAGGATATTGGGTAAGATTTCGCTGAGGTACATCGGACCATTTGATGTGTTAGAGAGAGTTGGGTCAGTTGCCTATAGGTTGTAGTTGCCTCAGACGTATCAGGCTATGAACAACGTCTTCCACATTTCTTAGCATCGATGTTACTTATCAGACCCATCTGATGTCTTCTAACCCGAGGAGGTTGAGTTAGATGTGGGTGCATCTTTGGAGGAGCATCCTATCTGGATTTTTGATCAATGTATGAAGGTTATCGTGGTCGGTCTATTCCTATGGTATGAGTGCAATGGAAGCACGAGTGAGTACAATACACGACTTGGGAGAGGGAGGTGGATGTACGATCGTACTGAATATTGCTTTTTAAGGTTTCTTCATCTACGCCGTCTTGCTAGGGAAATTCAGTGATGAATTTCTTTAGGGGGGGGAGTTTTGTAAGCACCAGGATCTTCTCTTCAGGTATTTTTTCTTTCTTCTAGTTATTTTTGAGAATGAGTGGAATTTCTAGAAATTTTGAAAGTACATGTTGTGTACTTTGTGATTACACACCATGTGCTGGGTCACCAGAGGAGGCCATGTGATGGCCACACACACGGCCATGAGGGGGAGACCTAGAGACCGCCTAAAGCAGAGTACAGAAAAGGAAAGTACACACCATGTACTTCAAAAGAACACACTATGTATTTTATGTTTTTTTCATTAAACATACTAGGGTTGCATCTTATCACAAGAAACACCTTCTTCTAGGTTTCATTCAGCTGAGAGATCTAGTTCAGCCATGGATCTTCTCTAAGCCCCCTGACTGAGCATCCGAACTCTGATTCGACTGTCTTAAATTGCATTGGGATCTCCTCGGTAAGCTCTCTATTCTGCTTGATCTTCGTTTCCCAATTCCTCCTCTTTCTCATAGTATCCTCTGTTGAATGTTTTAGATGTTTTTTTAAATATTCGGAATTCTAAGTTGATTTAACCCCTGAGACTCAAGTATATCGATCTCCCAATGCCGAGGTAGGTGGTTTGTGCAATTTTGTTGAATGAATTTGGGTTATATGTGCAATTTTGTCAAATAATATTTAATGGGGTATTTTGGGTTTACCATTTTAACCTTGTTAATGGCTTTCTTTGCGGTTATGCATAAATAGAGGGTAATTATATGTGAATATGGTTGTTTTCTATGCTTTGGATGTGTTTTCCCATGCAAGTTCTGTTTATGGTCGTTTGGTCCTGTTTAGATCTTAGTCTTCCTTGATGTTTCCCATGCCTAGTAATGTAGGATGGAGTGATTATTTTATATGACATGCTTGAGATGTTTTAGACTATTAAGACAAGTAGTTATTGAGGTTTACTTTGTTCATATTGCATTTATATGCTCATTTGACTTACACAGGGCTGTGAGAACCCGGTGTAGTAGACTATAAGGGGAATTGACCATGTAAGCGTCCTCATAGTTTTTATCACTATTGAATATATGGGGTATTGACCATGTGATATTCCATAGAGAGTCATTATCACTTTTGAATATAAGGGGAATTGACGATGTGAGCTTCCTTAGAGAGTCTTTAACGCTTGGGACTATAAGGGGAATTGACTGAGAGAGTTTACACAAAGAGTCTTTGTAGTATCCTTGTTTTTTTTGAACCATAGGGGTTAGGCTGAGAGAAATAACCAGTGGTTTATATTCTTATTTTTCTGTCGTCGATATATGGAACTGATTTCATTGAAACTATGTATATGGTTACTGCTGAGTAATTCTTTTATTACTGCTTTCTTTTGTTTATTACCTATCATATATTCACTAACTTTTAGGCACAGATCTTGTGGTTATTTCCTACTGATACTTGGACTCACACCCTGTTTGGGATATTCATTTGGGGCCAAACCGATTATATTACTGCAGGTATAGATAAGGGAAAACATCCTTCTACTTCAGGTACTTGATTTTCTACGGAGCTAGAGAGCTTGGGACCATGCTGTGGCATGCGATGGTGAGGAGCTATTTATCTGTTTTCTTTTGTACTTTGGCGTAGTACCATTTTTATTCCAGTATTGTGATTTATTTTTCTGCTTTCCTAGATGTTTGTAACATGCATACTTTATATATACATGTGCTCCAATTTATTATTTCCAGTCTTACACTATTTATTTTGTATGGATTATTACTGCTTCTATTTTTTCCTTTTCTTTACTTATGCTGTGTTACTCTACCAATGAGGGCATAGTTTCCCCACTATCAAACCCAAGGCCCTCACTACTAGCGGCATCCTCCGGTGTTAGGGGAAAGGTGCTTGAGGCCATGGGACCAACTGAGTATGGGGCTCCTCTGGGTGGCTTCTGTAACCATGACGTTACAACATGACATATCTACTACAAAAATAATGATATTGTATAGATCATCAAGGATCCCAACAAAAATGGGTCAAGATCCTATAAAAAGGAAGCTAAAAATATTCAAATAACTAAAATATCTTCAATGTACATCCATACATATCATGTATCCCAAATAAATTCTATATAATCTGTATCTCAAAAACCATAGCCACTTTGTATAGCCAAAAGTGTTAGAATATCCATGTCTAAGCCATATAATCAAGCATATCACATTTACCATAATGATGATGTATAATCCATGTTTCATACCCTACATGGATGAATCCAAAGAATAGTGGACCAAGGCATCCTCTTCGAGTCTCCGGACCATATTGAAGGAACCATGGTTATAGATGAGTTGGGGACCATTGATCATGTCCCCCAACCATTTCCATTGTGATCCAAAGACAAACCAGATCCACGAGGTGGATAGGTCCAAGGCATCCCATAGAATCGAGACCATATGATATTTATCATCCAAGTCAACCACTGCTACTATCATGATCAAAGTAGTAATATCAGTGGAATATGATGGATTTAGGATAAAAGGTATACACATCAAGTCTTTCACTGCCATCTCAATTCATCTAATTCAATCAAAAGTTACAAGAATTCATGTCCAATGAGTATACCCACTCATATAACAATTCACATTGAATCACATTAAATTAGTTTACCCATTCATATAAAAAGTAATAATTAAATGATTAAATGTCATGTATCACATGGATAAAGCGAGAAGAACATATCATAATAAATAAATACAATTAAAATCATTTATTAACCGAATTCCTCAATCAATGAAAGAACCAAGTCACCCCACGGGTGGCTTAACATAGGTATAATAATAGGAAAGTAACATTGAACAACCCATGGATGGTATTTATTAGGGAAACAAATTTTAAAATGTCTCAAACAAACCTATTGGAATCCCTAACATGTTCAACTTCACTAAATTTATTTAGTCAATGTATTTTCAGGGCCCCACTAGAATGTATGGTGGGTGGCACAACCACAACGGGCTTAATAAATCACTAAACGTTTTAGGTAAAGTATAGACCACATTCCATTGTTCAAAATTATAGATCTCATATAGAATAATCTCGTGTCTTGACTCGGACTAGAATAAAAACATAAAACAGAAGAAGGAGATGGTTATAAAATAAGTATCTTTGACCAAAAGAACTCTATCGATACAAAGAAGAATGATTAATGACACAAAATTATTTAATTACTAACAAGTTAGGATCCAAAGAACTGACAACGCTCGATTCTGAGATCAGATAATGGGGAGGGAACAAATGTTTGGATTTATCTCAAAGGAGAGATTTCAATTTCAATTGGATTTCCATGAGATTTATGAAATATTTAATTATTTTATAAGGTTAATAAAGGTAAAATAGTAATTTTTCCTCAATATGCAACGATAAAAGGTTTAGTCCCATGGTAGTTCAAACCGTGCCCCAACCATGCACCATCTACTATAAACAGGGTCACTCTGCAAGGTTAGTTGGCATAGTATTCCAAAGATTTTGCAAATAATGTTATTTTGATCTTTTTAAAACTTCAGGTGCTTCTCAAAGGTTTTCAACTTTTTCAATATAGTTTCCTTAAACTATTTATGATCCAAAATCCTAATGTCAATATTTGTACAATTTCACCAAATATTGTGGTTTGGGCTGCATGATTAGTACTAAATATGTGGTCTAACTATTTTTCGTTGAGTGTTGGGTTTTGGGATTAAAACAAAACTGGAATCACTAAAAACCCCAATAACATCAAAGGGTATTAACATTAGTCTGTAAACATGAATTCTAACTGGAATTAAAAGGATCAATATCTCGTATGAAAACCTGAGTTCTTACAGGCTCACACATAAGGCGGTGGAACATATGGGAATTGTTTGGGATTATCCCTAAGAAGATAGCCCATATAGACGAGGTTAGGTCTTACAACTATGGAGGAGGATCATGGCCATTTCATTCTACTTATTCATAGAAAATACGGGATGCATTTGCAGGTGGAGTATAGTTTAATTCATGAAATACTAGGGATTACAATAAGAGGGATGCTACGTATTACCCATATTGTCAAAGGGAGAATAAATACCTCATTGATTCAAGAGATACCCCCAAGTTTCCTCTAAATAGGTACCATCCCTATCATGTGAATCCATGATTAGGACTCTCCCTGGATATGTACATCTCAAAGAATAAAATTCATAACCTAATTTTGTCATGGAAATAAATTATTATTATGGTGTGTACTAGTGCATAGTTTTTGGTCATGTATGTCTTTTAGATTCATAGGGATGTTACTATAGCATTTTTTGGGGTTTATCATTGGGAACAGATTTCATTTAGGTATTTTGGATTGGAATGGCTTGAGTAAATGATGGGAGATAGGGTATATTATTGTACACTAGGTTTGGTGATATATGTATCATTCAAGAGCCCCATACCATATAGGGAATCTATGGAAGGAGATCACATAATATGAGATCAAAAGAGAAATAGTGACCATGATATACTAGACCAACTGAGAATGGGAGACCATGCGATGGGCTTGTGGAAGAGAATCCACATGACACTACTATCAAAATATAGTGAGTGATGTCAATATTTTTTTGTGAATGATATTGGAAACATGAAATCACATGATGACCACATGGGTATGATGTTGTGAACGCATCATAGGAATTGGATCATGCTGGTACATCTTATAGGGTTATATCATATAGACACATCTCATGAGAAAACAGATATTATACATCTTATATGAGATTTAGAGTTTTACGGAGTTTTTTATACAATGGAATCACCAGTGAAATTTCCCAAAATAATATATCTCAATGTACACTTTCTCCTTCAATAATATTATCTTTACTTTTGTTTACCACTTGTATCTCGGTTTTGTCATTATAGAAATGGAAATTGGATATTTTTAGGCTACTGGGTGACATAGATTGTGTAACAGTTGGGAAAAAATATAGTTTATGTGTTACACATGAGAGGTTTTTTAAAAGAGTGTCAGATCAAAAGGTTTCATGATATATCTACCTGCATGTAATATAAGAGGCATGTATCATACACTCTCATAATATCTTCATCTACAACACTCATATGATGAGTGGAAATTTTTTTCCATGTTATCCTTATAAAGGATAAGGGCTATATCATATAGTGATGTAAAGTGAGGGTATTTTAACCTTAAATCCATGAACAATAGTGGCATCACATGTATCACATTAAATACACACAATTTCTGTTAACATCACATGGGGATTTTCCTTTACTGACTTTCCATTATGATGAGATGAACCCTATCATAACATGGGAATTACCATTAAACTATAAATCAATTTTAACTCCTCAATTAGTCAATATAAAAACCATGAGAAGTTAAATACACCCTTATATATAAAGTATACACTGAATAAAGATGTCTTTTGCGGCCAAAAGTTTCCTTAAACCCCCTGAAATATCAGTTTTAAATCCTATAAACCATTTTTAGCTTTAATTTTTGTAATCCATTGCCTACTCCCAATGGGAGGTTCTCACCACAACATCAATGTTTTTGGAAAAAATTTGGTGGTCCTCCATCCCTTAGTGTGTGAGTAGACATATAGCACAAGGAAATTAAATTGGATTCTTCTATTGGAATGGAAATACAATTGTAATCAAACATAACTTGTATTTTCATAGGTGAGAACCATGCTATAAATTAAATGAAAAATGGTTTGGAAAGAATTTCATAGTTACAACACTGAACTATCATCGATTATTCTATGTCGAGCAAGGTATAACTATTAATCTCAAACAAAACATTGTATTTTGGTGTTTTTGGAGGATTTTTAGATGAATGATAACATCATCTCTTATTATTAATAAAATTGAAACATACCTCAGATGAAAATAAGGGATATTATATTTGAATATTTCCTAAATTTGTTAATGAGAAAAATGGAGAGTACCATCTTGAGTTCAAGGGTCATTGGAAAATAATTTTTTTCAAGTGAAACTACTGTAGGGTTATCTTCGTAGAAGTTATTATTGATTATATAGTTCATTATACATAACTTTCTCAAGCATACTAACCATCTTGCAGTGAGAATCCATGACAAGTGAATGATACCAAACCTCACCACTTGCACAATCGTTGCTGAGTCACATTTGAACTAGACCTCATTCTAATTATTTTTCATAGACTTGTGGAAAATAATGATGAAGGAAATCATTTTATATTTACCTATAGTGTAATTCACATAAGGCCAATGAATACTATCAATTACATTACCATCATGACCAATGGTGATGAACCAAAGCCCACTGGACCAGGATTGCCATTGGAGGCGTCATCTGTGTCATGCTTTATCTATAAAATTAATGCAAAAATCAAAAAACCATCCGGAATGAAAATAATGGGGCTTTAGTTACTTGGAATATTGAGTCGTCTGATCATCGAAAATCCACCAACACAGTTATTGAATCACCCTTTTTGAAGATGGTTCTAATTTCAAAGGGCCACTAGGATTTCCAAAAATAAGTATTTAGGAATTAAAAGAGTGAAGTCATGTATATAAGACCCCATCCATAAACACTAAAAAATCATGAGAAATGTTAAGAATTCACATTGAGGATCTTTTCAGGTTTAGAGTTTTAGAGAATTCGGCCATATCTATTATATTACATCTAAAATATTAAAAATTATACACTTATACTAAGTATCCATTTCATTCATAAAATTAAAAAAATAAAGGAAAACAAGAACTATTTTCTTCATATAAATCATCATAAATTATTCCTTTCTCTTACCATGCCTTATACCCTGTGAAAAACATTTCTAAAATATGGGATCTGCTTAAAAATCTCAGTATGGGTTATAAAATAAAGAATGAAAACATTTTAATGTCATTACATTAAAAATATGTGCTCTTTAACTTACCACTTGAAATAATAAGATTTATGAATACCACATAGCAATCTCAAATCATAAAGGTTACTTGTTGCATCCATAACATGATTATGTTGCATCTTTCATAGCTATTTTGGGAGATACATTTGGAATACCCATCAAAGTATATTCCAAAAATCTCTTAGTAAAAACATTAATGTTAACCTCTTTTATGTTACCCAATGCAATGGAGAGCAATCTCGGGCTCACCTACCCTAGGTTTATCACGGAACCACCTGTATGTGTAAACAAAGCCCAAGAACCATAACATAATCATAAAACATAAAACAAACATAAAGGAAAGATAAAATATTCACATTGAAATCACAATATATCATTTAAATATATTTACATAATCAATCAATTTTCAAAAACATTTTCCGTAACAAAATATGTAAATGTGTATGTGGTTTTTATTTTCCTTTTAAAAACATTACGGCTTGTTAAGGAAGAGAAATATCAAATAACTGTCATGGTGGTGGAAAGGTCTTTGTCACCATATACATTAGAAAGAAACAATCCCTTAGTCATTTTGTAAAATGCTACATTGAAAAATATTCCCTTTGAATGAAATGAAAAGTCCTAGGGGTTTATACATCGTATAAAAGAAAGTCAAGTGTAAATAAAAATATGCCTCAATGAAAGGATTTTGAAATGATGTCCCTTACCTCATGTCCGACTTGATTCGTTCATTCATTAATAACCCAAATAAAAAAATAATTTTAATTTCTACATTCTTAATAACATTTTAAATTTTTTTATTCCTTTTATATTAAATATTACCAAGTTATAAACACTTCATAATCATTTAACTTAATAACGGTCGTTTGGTCGATATTTGGTACTTGAGTCAAAAATGAACTTCTTATAATTACAAGTTCTCCATGTCGTCAAAATTACATAATCTGCATAATTATATTCATTATTTAGATATAATATATATAATATATATATATTATATATATATATGTATTTATAATAATACCTAACAATTGGATATATGAAATGAAATGCACTGTTTAGGGAGATGGTAAGCCGTATGAACACATGAATGATACTTTCGTTTCTATTTCCTATTTAATGGAATGAAAACATAATTATAACTTGATATATTATAATAATATTATAATATAATATATAATTTCATTAATTATATCATTTATACATTCCATTTATGGAATTAACGAGTCATATAATTTTGTGGGGGAGGTAGTCTGCACTTCTTCAAATGAAATTATCATATTACCCATTATGGAAAACATAATGGTGTGATATAAATGAAACATAAAGAAGAATATAAAAACAATAAATATTATATATATCCCATATAAATAATTTTCCATCTTAATGGACACCATAAGAGGCGGTACAAGATAATTGAAAATCATCATTTCATGAGGCAGTAGTTCATTGTCCTTATAAACAGTATGATTGTATCCATTTAATGGAGGTGTGTGGAAGTTTAGTTATAATACAAATGATAAAAACATCCTATTATATTTAGGATATATTATTTTGTTATAAGTGAATTAAAAAATGAGATTTAAGGGGTTTAGAGAAGGAAAAAAATGAAATGAACTTGAGAGAAGATGTTACCTTTAAATTTGGTAACACTCTTTGTTATGAACCAAAAGGCTTTATTGAAGTCCTTTATTTCTATTTTATGGCTTCTAGGTGGAATATAGGGATATTGTAATATTATTTGGGTATATTTTGTACAGTCCTAGGGGTTTGAGTGGTGTGAGTAATGGCTTAGAAGTGGTGTCCTTTTTTATGAGGGAGGAGGGGATCCTTAGGAATGTTTGAAAGTATTACTTTATTATAAAATTATTATTGGTTTAAAAAGGTCTAAAACTAATTAAATTTGAATCTAAGGTGCATATAAGTCTAAATAAAATCATCCAATAGGAATTGTATCGGTTTTTGGATACTTTTTAATCCTTATCACTTTTTATTTAACCCTTTTTTAACTTATTTCACTTTTACCATGTCCTCTTATATATTCATTATATATGGTTAATATATTGACATTAAAAATTACAAGCAACCAAAAATAGATCAATAATGAAAATTTTAACATAATATATTTCATTAGGTTTAATCTTAGATTTTGTTTACTATTTTATCATTTAATTAAAATTTAATTTTTTTATTAACTAATTTATGTCAATTTTTAAACTATTCATATAAAGACTTCTATAAAATCAATAAACACGTTATTATTTATAGAAAACTTTATTAATTAATGTATAACTAGTTATAATTATCTCAAAAATTCGTTTATAGCATAAAATATTTCAAAATATATTTCTTTTAATAATTAGTATCTCATTTATTTAAAGCCTTCATTAATGAAGTTACCATTACATCATAATTGTGCCATAAATAAATTTATTTATATGATGTATAAAAATTGAAACTAAAATAACTTGATTTAGTGAATCATTTTATCTAACTAATGATTATTTATTATTGAATATAAAACATATATAACACATTTTAAAAAAAAATTACTAAGAGATATATGTTTATGTTACAATTTCCTAAACCTTAAATTAATTTTTATAAAGTGTCATTTTCACTTACTAGTGGATCCATGGGATCCCAAAATAGACCTAAGGATTACCATGGTCAGACATGTATCATCCAATAATATTAGGACACTTGTTATTGTAATTTAATATTATTATAATATTATTTTTTACCATTATTTATCAAATTAACTATTTAACCATGGTAAAAAAATATTTACTGATGACACTATTCCTAATGAATTAAAATAAAAGTTACATATTTAGAAAATTTACACCAACCGATTCCAAATATGGAATCCATTATTTCAAATTCAAAACACAAAATTTTCAGAAATTAATTAAAAAATAATTCTCGTTGTCAAAACAAAAACCGTGTTTTTAAGAAATAATAACTATCAAAAGATTGACACTTGTATATGGTCAATTTAAAAGTGAAATTACTTCCAATGACCAACATAAGAATAATTGGTAAAAATATAATTGAATTAAACTTTAAAACCAATTAAAATTATAATCTAACACAATAAAAAATTAGATTAAATGGAAATTTTGAATTAAAGTGTTGTATTTTTCACTATTCATTAAAAAATGAACATTATCAGAAAAATACCAAAATTTCATCCAACCTAAATTTTCATATCCTGATTCTAAATAAGAATATTATTTTTGTAAAATATAAATTATAAAAGTGATATAAAAATCTACATTTAAAAAGTTTTCACCATCAAATGGAGGTAAATTGACCTTTTAAAGAATATTAAAGTATTTATGCTTAAAATTATATTCATTCTCATTTTAAGCCTATAAATTTTATTGGATAAATGTAAAGACATTTAACAAAAATTTATAATAAAATTTATGTATGTTCTATTCATTCTCACCAATACAACATCAAGACATTAACTACCATTTAAAATAATATTATAATATTATATTTTTTTCAATATAACTTAGCATTGTGTGCAACATGACATTTTGGAGAAACCCATTGTTATGTGTCAGGTATGCCATCAAACATAGAATACACTTTTAAGAAAAATTATTATTTAATTTGCAATTATTAATAAATTTGAATATATCATATCTTTTATTTACCTCGGATGTTACATCCTTCCCCCATTTTGGAAATTGAATACCCACAATTTTATTCACTAATAAAATAAGTGGGGGTATTTATCCATCCTAGAACTTTCAGATCCACATGTTTCCTCTTCAACCATATGGTTTGTTCACAAATCCTTTACCTGATTAATTGCCTTTTTTCGTAACAATTGTTGTATTCAGTCAAAAATCTAGATTGGTTGTTCCTTAAAAGGAATATTCTCATCCAAATGAACTACCTCTAGACACAAAACATGAGATAGATCCAGAATATACATTCTCAACATTGAAACATGAAAAACATTTTTTACATGGGATAATGGTGGAGGTAAATACACTCAATTGGAAACTGATCCAACAATATATAGCATTTAATATGGTCCAAATAACCTCAGACTCACCTTTCCATTCTTACCAAAACCCATCACACTTTTCCATGGAGAATCATTGAGAAAGATACGATCACATACCTCGAAAGAAATATACTTTCTTCGGTTATCCACATAAATTTTATGCCTTCTCTAAGCTATTCTCATGTGCTTCTGAATCAATTGAAAATTTTCTTCCATCCCATATACCAATTCTGGTCCCATCAACTTCCTTTCACCTTCTTCATCCAAAAAAGCTGGAGTTTGACTTTGAATTCAAGATAATTACTTAAAATGGATCCATCTATATAAGAAAATGAAAATTATTATTATAAGAAAATTCAACCAATGAAAGATGTTGGTCCCAAATTCCTTGATAATACATAGAGAAAGCACATAACATATATTCCAATTTCTGAATTGTTTGTTCTAACTGCCCATCTGGTTATCGATGAGAAGTTATACTAAAATTTAAGTCAGTACCCGATGACTTCTGAAGGCTTTTCCAAAAGTTAAAAGTAATCCTGTGATCACGATTAGATACAATGGAGAGGGGAACTCCATGAAACCTAACTATCTCTTTAACATAAAACCATGAAAGTTGATCTATAGAAAAAGTATCTCTGATAGGATGGAAATGAGTAGATTTAGTCAATCGATCAACAATAACCATGATTGCATTATTACCTTGAGAAGTTATTGGTAATTACATGACGAAATCCATTAAGACATTTTCCCATTCCCACTCTAGCACCAGTAAAGGTTGAAGAATCCCATTTGATAACTGCCACTGTGCTTTTATGTCACGAACCAGCCCGGGTCGACCTTGAACCGATCACCTGAGCCGGTCCGCGGCACGTCCCGAGGGGCGTTCCTGATCCCCCCGGGATGGAAACAAGTGCCGGGCATTAAATGTTTCAATCGTTGGGAGCTATTTCAGCCCAAAATAAAAATAGAATCAAAAGAAAGTATATAAACTAAACTAACAGACAAACACTAAAGGCATAAAAAAAACTACACCACGACATACCTCCACGTGACCTTGCGGGTCACCACCCAACTACAACCAACGTCGCTCCCTCACTGAGCGACTCAAGCCAGGAAAACCTGAACACAAGAAACCTGCAACTGAAATGGTAAGAGATAGTCGTGAGCACAAAAGTACTCAATAGGTGATCCCCACAACAAATCCCAAAGCACTTCCAGTAAATAAAGAATCTACATATTCCAGGTTTGAAATACAATGTATAAAAGTAACCTTTCATAATGTTTTTCTTTAAAATCAAAACACGAGACATTTCCCTTATTCCTTTTCAGATGTTGGTTCCCTTTCATTAGTTTTAAACTCATTCTAAAAAGAAAATAAGTGTTACATTTTCAAATCTTACACAAAGATAATAAAGTATTTTCATTTGAAAACCATTTTCCCAAAGTCTAACAGTATAGGCTGTGAAGGATGACTGAAAGTAAACAAGCATGGAAAACAAGTGCACGTGAAGGTAAACAAGCAAGGAAAACCGAGTGCAAGTAAAAATAAACTAGAAGTTATCCTACATAACCATGGGCGATCCTAAACATCCCTAGAAAACCCATGGATGTACTCGGGTTCAGACTACCTGCCGGCATGATACTCTATAGTCAATAACCAACTGGCCTCCCTAACAGCCAACCAGTGGCACGCCCCACAAGGCCTTACCTACCAAGGGGGGACTAACCTGTCTAATCGGGGTTAGCCAGCAACTGTCACTCAATTATCTAAAGGACGCCTAGGAACCCACGGTGGTTTTAATAATACTGTGTAAGTGGGAGGCCCTCGCCCGCGTGACTCATCTCACCGCACTTGCCAACCCCTTACACGGACATCGCTATACGACAACCCTCGAAGGGAGGTCCCCCTATAGAGATGCCCTCATAAGTACGTATATATATATGTGTGTGTATAATCACTTCACATTTAATAAAGTGCCAACCCTGCTGACATATCATTTACATTTTGACTATTTAATACTAAAGCATTTCTAAAGGGATATGACACATGCCATTTCATTGAAAACCAGAAACACACTTAGAAAATTATTTAAGAAACTCAAATCAACATATTAGACCTGGAACACATTTGTTTCACAAGTAAAGTCACTTTCCAACAACCAAACACACCCCACTTTTATCAAGAGCCAAAATGGCCTTCAATCACTTTTTGAAGGAATAATATTTCTCAAATGAAATCAAAACTTTTAATCACACGTCAAAAAGAAAACATTTTTTCAACAACCAAGAACCACACATAATGTTTCCAAAAACAAGTTTAAAGGTCATACGACATTTCCTCTAATCATGGTTCTAAGAAAAACACCATTTTCCCCAAACAATACACCTACTAATTTATTCACACCAAAAACCTTTCAAAACACAATTTCACATTTCATAAAGAACCATTTAGCAATATTACCATGGAAGAACACAATTGAAACCAAGAAAACACTTTCAATGAAACGCTAGAATTTAAATAGGTTTTATCAGCAGACCACCACACTATAAATAACTACTTAATAATACTTTTAAATTTTCTGAAACTCAATGATAAGACAAGGAATAAATAAATTCTGAATTTAAAGGCAAGTGCAATGGGAGACCTACCTCGAATCGGAACGAGAAACGACACGATGCAAAACTCCCGTTACGTAATGGTCGCACCGTATTGCGCCGCCATATGGGTCCTAACACAAAAGACCGTTAAACAGGTTCAAGATTAATAATAACATAATAGTAATATCAATAATAATAATAATGTAAAAATAATAATAATAGTGATAACAATAACATAATAATAATAATAATAATAACTTAATAATATTAACATGATAGCAATAATAATAATAATAATGTAGTAATAATAATAACAACCTAATAATAATAATAATATTAATATTAATATTAATAATATATTAATGATAATAATAAAAATATAATAATAATAACATAATTTAATAACAATAATAACATAACCATAATATAATAATAATAACAATAATAATATAATAAGAATAATAATAATATAACAATAATAACAATAATAATATAATAATAATAATAATAGAATAATATTAACATAATAACAATATAACAGTAATATAATCACAATAATAATAATAATAATAATAATATAATAATAATAATATAACAAAATTAAAGATATTATCATATTAAAATAATAATGCTAATGTAATAATAATAACTCAAATATAATAATAATATAATAACAAAATAAAATAAAACATGTCTGACTAACAGGAGTGCGGGGAGATTCGGCGCAGAGGTCGGGATCAGCACGGCGGGGCGAGGTCGGCGGTCGGGAGGAGGTGTGGAGGCCGGAGCGGAGCGACGGGGCGGAGCCGAGTGCCGCGTGGAGGCAGGGTGCAGGAGCAGGACAGGGTGCAGCGAGAGAGGACGCCGGCTGGTTTCAGGAGTGGAGGGTGTGGGCCGGTGGCCGGGGGTCGCCGGAGGTGCAGCCGGCGGTCTGAAAGCAGCGAGGTCGGGGCACCGGCGAGATGATGACCGGAATGGGATCCAGACAAGGGAAGGGCCGCTGGAGGGAGCAGAAGGTGTCGGACGCTGCACGGAGGCAGGATGGGGGTGGTGTGCTAGAGAAGGCCGTCTAGGCAGGGGAAAGGGTCGCCGGACGTCGGGAAGACGGCGGCAGGTTGGCATGGTCACCGGATGCAGAAGCCAGCACTGGAGGGAGGCGCGGCGGTTCGGCAGTAGGGTGCTCCGGCGAAGGGGTCGGAGGGGAGCGCGCAGGAGGGTGCACCGATGACGGGGTCGGAGGGGAGCGTGTAGGAGGGTGCGCCAGCGACGGGTCGGTGGGGAGCGCCCAAGAGGGGGCCGACGATGGGGTCAGAGGGGAGCGCGCAAGAGGGGGCTGGCGGAGGAGCGTCGAACGTCGGGAGAGAGGGGGCGTGGGCCGGCCGAATCAGGAGGGGTGGAGAAAGATGGGGGAGAGAAAGAGAGGGGAGTGGCGGCTGCGGGAGAATAGGTTTAGGGTTATATATATGTATATATGATGATAATAATAATAATAATAATAATATTAATAATTATCATATTAATAAAACATTATAATTGTAATAATAATAAAACTCTATAATAATAAATATAATAAAACTTTATAATAATAATAATAATAATACTTTATAATAATAATGATAAAAAAACTTTATAATAATACTAATAAACTTTATAAGAATAATAATAAAACATTATAATAATAATAATAATAATAAACTGTATAATAGTAATAATAAAACCTTATAATAATAATAATAATAATAACAATATAAATAATAAAATGACAACATAATATTCTCCAATTTAGACGTCGGGTGAACATGTAGTCACCCGGGACAACCGCACGGTCACCGCTAACGATGCGATGACCGTGCACTGGCGTGGAACCCTTCAACACAAAGAAACATTAAAATTCGATACCGAGACCAAGAAAAGAGTAAAATAAGGGCATCTGCGGTCAGGGTGTGACAATTCTCCCCACCACAGACACTTTCTTCCCCCAGAAAGACACCAAGCCAAAAGTCAGTCAAGAATAAAGTCCATGCCCCAACGGAACTAAAGGAACCAAAGAGAACTGAGAATATTGGGATGACCTCACTCCACATAGGTCACACCCCACCGATTCAAGAAAACACTAAAGTCCGAGGTTTAGGGGAGAACACGAAGGGGTTCTCCCCACCACAAGAACTCAACTAGTTCGAAAATTTATCACCCAAAACATACTACCATACAGAGGCGGGTCCATGATGGGAACTCATAACCGATCCAGACTCCTCTAACACGATCAGATTTACACCTCCGTCGAAACATTGAACCCATGACTAGAGTCAACAACTTCAACACCAGGGAGAACCCATAGAAGAATATTTAACTAACATCAAATTGAAGACATGATCCATTGAAGTCCACAAAACATAACCACATCGACAACATAACTAAAACGAGGTCAACCCACACGAGGGTCAAACACACTTTTAAGAAGAACACACGATTCAGAATATTATGTCCACACGACAAGCCTGCTTGAATTTTCATAGAACAAGTCCATCATAACTTCATAGAAAAACAACGCATTTACAACGCTGTTGAAACTTTAATAGCTGGAAAAAAAATATGAAAAGGTTTTTAATTTCTCCACCATCAATACGGAAAACAGAACCTGGACCAAGGCTTCACAACCCTGGGAACTCCTGACTGTGCGCGAGCTTCACCCCAAGACCTGAGGTTGGGGCTCTGATGGCTGAAGCATCTTCTTCCTCACAGTCAGGTACTGACATTCTCCCATCACAACGTCCTCTTCAAGCGACAATTCCTGCAAAACTTCTCCAGATGACCCAGACAACCGCATCGATGACACGTCTTCTGAGGGTTGCGACAAGACGGCTTTAAATGCCCGAAACGACCACACTGAAAGCATACCATCGAATGATCTGATGAACTGGAAGCTGGAACCAAATGGGATAACTCCTTAGGAACAGGTATCTCTGGCACCTTTTCCTCACCATAGGGGGAACTCTTATGAACAATAGGGGATGCTGAAGTATTAACCACCCGCACACCGGAAACCAACTCAGCCAAGAATGCTTCCTCTACTAGCTTCTCGAAGTAAAGGCCTTTAGAAGGGAGGACATGCTCCTTGATCTCTGGACGAAGACCCCCAGTTAAAAGAGAGACCTTCATGAGCTCATACAACGCTACCTCTGGAGAAAAGGAAATCAATTCCCTAAAATGGTCAACATATGCCTTCACCGTCCGTTGGCCTTGTTGAATATGCACACGCTCTCTCTTTTTCTCCAGCTTCACATCCTCAGGTACAAACCATTGGATGAAAAAGGTTTTAAAGACATCCCACATCATTTCAACTTGCATTGATGGTGGGGTAACCATCTTCCACCGGTCCAAAGCTGGACCCTCAAACAACTCTATAATTGCACGAACCTTATCATTATCGGGAGTTCCCAATCTTCTAAAGATACACACCACTTCCTCGAGCCATTTCACTGCTTCTAACGGACCCTGATCACCATGGAGAATAGGCAAAGTCTGAGGAGGATCAAAAACTGGGCATGACTTATCTGAATCCTTAGAGACCTTTCTGGGCGGCATTTCCTGAGCGACATATAAAACACAAAGCCAAAACCAACATCAAACCAAAGTAACATCAATAAAAGCGCCTTCATCAAAAATAGTCAGCACAAGGACCAAACAAACACAAACACAACCCAAAATAAAAATCTCCTTTTTTTAAAATTCCCTTTTTATTTTAGATTATAAAACCACCCTTCTTCAAGACTACTTTCCAAAACCAATCCACTTTCAAACCAAAAATTTTCCTAAACTGTTTCCCCTTTAAAACCAATTTAGAAAACAAGGTCAAGACTTTAATTTAAAATACACACCCAGTTAATCTCATGAACCGTTGCACATGTCTTCATCCACTGTCCAACATTACTCACACCAACACGCATTTTTGCCATGCATTCTCACACATGTGAAAATGTTCATAAAGAGGACCTGGGGTTTCATCTCAAATCATTCTTAACCAATTCCAAGCAAACAACATATTTCCAAATCAAGATATTTCAGTTTTAAAACCCATTTCATACTTTTAAGGTCTTTTAAGAAAAACCAGTCCAATTTTTCAAAAACCTTTTTCATTTCCAACAACGTACTTACACAGACCAAAACAAAAGCATCATCCAAATTTACATCAACAACTGGAGTGAGGGACTAGTATTCACGCTCAACCTAGCGACATGGTAGTGGTCCATTTCCCAAGTCAGCGTTGGCCACCTGGAGGAATTCAAACTGTGTACTCAGACTCCACATGGGTCACTACTCCATGTGAAATCACGATGTAATGTCGTCTTGCCTCTGTTTTAATCTCTCAATCCAAGAAAAACCAGAAAGAGACAAAGACACAATTCCCGGACTACCCCTGGCGACTCGAGGTGCGAGATGGGAGAGGGTTCATGACGTCCTTCCCGTACCTACCTCTCGAGTCCCAACGGTCCTAATCTCCACCTACCAGACAACCCAAAAAACAAGAACCACCTCTGATACCATTTAATCACGAACTAGCCCCGGTCAACCCTGAACCGGTCACCCGAGCCGGTCCGCGGCAAGTCCCGAGGGGCGTTCCCGATCCCCCCGGGATGGAAACAAGTGCCATGCATTAAATTTTTCAATCGTTGGGAACGATTTCAGACCAAACTAAAAATAGGATCAAAAGAACGAATATAAACTAAACAAATAGACAAACACTAAAGGAATAAACAAAACTACACCACGACATACCTCCACGTGACCTTGCGGGTCACCACCCAACTACATCCAACGCCGCTCCCTCACTGAGAGACTCAAGCTAGGAAAACCTGAACCCAAGAAACCTGCAACTGAAATGGTAAAAGATGGGTGTGAGCACAAAAGTACTCAGTAGGAGAGCCCCACAAAAAATCCCAAAGCACTGCCAGTAAATAAAGAATCTACAAATTCTTGGTTTGAACTACAATGTATAAAAGTAAGATTTCATAATGTTTTGCTTGAAAATCAAAACACGAGAAATTTCCCTTATTCTTTTTCAGAATTTGGTTCCCTTTCATTAGTTTTAAACTCATTCTAAAAAGAAAATAAGTGTTACATTTTCAAATCTTACACAAAGAGAATAAAATATTTTCATTTGAAAACCATTTTCCCAAAGTCTAATAGTATAGGCTGTGAAGGATGACTGAAAGTAAACAAGCAGGGAAAACAAGTGCAAGTAAAGGTAAAAAAGTATGGAAAACTGAGTGAAAGTAAAAATAAACCAGAAGTTATCAGCAATAACTATGGGCGATCCTAAACATCCCTAGAAAACCCCTGGACGTACTTGGGTTCAGACTACCTGCCATCATGGTACTCTATAGTCAATAACCAACTGGCCGCCCTAACAGCCAACCAGTGGCACGCCCCACAAGGCCTTACCTACCAAGGGGGGACTAACCCGTCTAATCGGGGTTAGCCAGCAACCATCACTTGATTCTCTAAAGGACGCCCAGGAACCCACGGTGGTTTTAATAATACTGTGTAAGTGGGAGGCCCTCGCCCGCGTGACTCATATCACCGCACTTGCCAACCCCCTACACGGACATCGCTACACGACAACCCTCGAATGGAGGTCCCCCTATAGAGATGCCCTCATAAGTACGTATATATATATATATATATATATATATATATATATATATATTTGTGTGTTTATAATCACTTTACATTTAATAAAGTGCCAACCGTGCTGTCATATCATTTACATTTTGACCATTTAATACTAAAGCATTTCTAAAGGGATGTGAGACAAGACATTTCATTGATAACCAGAAACACACTAATAACTTTATTTAAGAAACTCAAATCAGCATATCAGACCTGGAACACATTAGTTTCACAAGTAGAGTCACTTTCCAACAACCAAACGCACCCACTTTTATCAAGAGCCAAACGAGACTTTAATCACTTTTTGAAGGAATAATATTTCTCAAATGAAATCCAAACTTTTAATCACACATCAAAAGAAAAAAAATTCAACAACCACGAACCACACATAATGATTCCAAAAACAAGTTTAAAGGTCATACAAAATTTCCTCTAATCAAGGTTCTAAGAAAAACACCATTTTCCCTAAACAATACACCTACTAATTTATACACACCAAAAACATTTCAAAACACAATTTCACATTTCATAAAGAACCATTTAGCAATATTACCATGGAAGCACACCATTGAAACCAAGAAAACACTTTCAATGAAACGCTAGAATTTAAACAGCTTTTATCAGCAGACCAACACACTATAAATAACTACTTAATAATAATTTTAAATTTACTGAAACTCAATGAAAAGACAAAGAATAAATAAATTCTGAATTTAAAGGCGAGTGCAATGGGAGACCTACCTCGAATCGGAATGAGAAACGACACGACGCAAAACTCCCGTTACGTAATGGTCGCACCGTATTGCGCCACCAAACAGGTCCTAAAACAAAAGACCGTTAAACAGGTTCAACATTAATAATAACATAATAGTAATATCAATAATAATAATAATGTAAAAATAATAATAATAGTGATAACAATAACATAATAATAATAATAATAATAATAAATTAATAATATTAACATGATAATAATAATAATAATAATGTAGTAATAATAATAACAACATAATAAAAATAATATTAATATTAATATTAATAATATATTAATGATAATAATAATAATATAATAATAATAACATAATTTAATAACAATAATAACATAACCATAATATAATAATCATAACAATAATAATATAATAAGTATAATAATAATATAACAATAATAACAATAATAATATAATAATAATAGAATAATATTAACATAATAATAATATAATAGTAATATAATCACAATAATAATAATAATAATATAATAAAATTAAAGATATTATCATATTAAAATAATAATTCTAATGTAATAATAATAACTCAAATATAATAATAATATAAAAACAAATTAAAATAAAACAAGTCCGACTTATAGGGGTGCGGGGAGATTCGGCGGAGAGGTCGGGATCAGCACGGCGGGGCGAGGCCGGCGGTCGGGGGGAGGTGTGGCAGCCGGAGCGGAGCGACGGGGCGGAGCCGAGTGCCGTGCGGAGGCAGGTTGCGGTAGCAGGAAAGGGGTGCAGCGAGGGAGGACGCCGACTGGTTTCAAGAGTGGAGGGTGCGGGCCATCGGCCGGGGGTCACCGGAGGTTTAGCCGGCGGTCTGAAAACAGCGAGGTCGGGGCGCCGGCGAGGCGGCGGCTGGAACGGGAGCCGGACGAGGGAAGGGCTGCTGGAGGGAGCAGGAGGCGTCGGACGCTGCACGGAGGCCGAACGAGGGTGGTGCACTGGAGAAGGTCGTCTGGGCAGGGGAAAGGGTTGCCGAACGTCGGGATGACGGCGGCAGGTCGGCGAGGTCGCCGGATGCAGAAGCCAGTGTCGGTGGGAGGCGCGACGGTTCGACAGGAGGGTGTGCCGGCGACGGGGTCGGAGGGGAGTGCGCAGGAGGGTGCGCCAGTGAGGGGGTCGGAGGGGAGCGTGCATGAGGGTGTGCCAGCGACGGGTCGGTGGGGAGCGCGCAGGAGGGGGCCGGCGACGGGGTCGGAGGGGAGCGCGTAGGAGGGGGCTGGTGGTGGAGCCCCGAACGTCGGGAGAGAGGGGGTGTGGGCCAGCCGAACCAGGAGGGGGGGAGAAAGATGGGGGAGAGAGAGAGAGGGTAGTGGTGGCTGCGGGAGAATAGGTTTAGGGTTATATATATGTATATATGATAATAATAATAATAATAATAAAAATAATAATAATCATATTAATAAAACATTATAATAGTAATAATAATAAAACTCTATAATAATAAAGATAATAAAACTTTATAATACTAATAATAATAATAATAATACTTTATAATAATAATGATAACAAAACTTTATAATAATACTAATACACATTATAATAATAATAATAAAACTTTATAATAATAATAATAATAAACTGTATAATAGTAATAATAAAACCTTATAATAATAATAATAACAATATTAATAATAAAATGAAAACATAAAATTCTCCAATTTAAATGTTGGGAAAACACGTAGTCACCCGGGCCAACCACACGGTCACCGCTAACAATGCGATGACCGCGCACTGGCGTGAAACCCTTCAACAGAAATAAACATTAAAATTCCATACCGAGAACAAGAAAACAGTAAAATAAGGGAATCTGCGGTCGGGGTGTGACATTTTACCTATTGAAAAGTGAAACACTTCATAGTAAAGTCTACAATATCTCTTTTCATTCCATCCCACAAGTAATACTCTCAATGATCTCTATACATCATAGTACTGCTGGGATGAACTAAAAATAGAGAACAATGAGCTTTACATAATAACTGGTTCTTCAACTGGGAATCACAAGGTGAACATAAACTCTTCCCAAACCACAAAACACAATACTTATCAATGTTAAATTCCATCAACTTATCCTTTTGAACCAACTCTACATTTTTTTGCAACTCACTGTCTTCTTTCAGCACTTGTGTAATTCTGTCTGATAGAGATTATTTCACTGACACCTATAACAAAATAGTGTAAATTCCTGCACCAACAACTTTTATGCCAAAGTTCGTCATATGTTTAATCAAAGGATCTTGTTCCAAATGTAACATTACTAATGTAGAATTCATCTTTATAATCAAACATCAACCACTTTATATGCCTATCCTAGATGATAATGAATTGTGGAATCAGAATCCATGATTAATTCTAACCATCTCTTCTATCTCATGTTCAATTACTTCTGGGTGAATATATACTAAAATCTTTTGTGGTTAGTATATATTTCACATTTTGATTATACAATTTATGTCTCCAAATTTTTAAAGAAAAAAGAAGGGAATCTAATTCCAGATCAAGAGTTGGGTAATTTATCTCATGAGGTTTTTACTGACATGAAGCATAATCAAATACCTGATCATTATTCATTTGGATAGAACCAAGTCCTTTCAATGAATCATCACTATAGATAACAAATTCACCATCTCTGGGAGACAGTACCAAAACTGGAGCATTCACAAATCTTTTTTTTCAATTTCTAGAAACAATCATCACATTCTTTTTTCCAAATGAGCATAACATCTTTTCGAGTTAATTTACTCATTTTGTAGATAACTATGAAAACTTTTCAACAAAACTCCTGTAATAATATAATAAAACAAGAATACTATGGATTTCTGTTATATATGTGGGCCTTGGACATTCTTCAACAACTTTTGTTTTAGAAAGATCAACAGTTATGCCATTTTTTGAAACAATTTGACCAAGGAATGAAATTTTTTATAACGAAAACTCAAACATTCTAAATTTCCCATATAGTTTCTCTTCATTTTAGGTGTTCATAAAAACCCATAAATCACTTTAATGTACCATTTTACATTCAAAAAAAACAAAAAAATCATCAACAAAAAAACCAAAAACTTCTCTAGGAACTCATAGAATATTATATTCCTAAGATCCATGAATACAGTAGGTGAATTGGTTAACCCAAAAGGCATAACTAAAAATTCTTAATTTCCATATCTAGTATGAAATGTGGTCTTTGGAATGTATGCTTCTTTTTTATTCAATTCATGGCACCATGACCTCAAGTCAATCTTTGAAAAATACCGAGCTCCTTGGAGTGGCTCAAACAAATCGTCGATATGATGTAAAGAATACTTATTCTTAACAGTGGTGTTATTAATTGCTCTACAATCTATGCAAAGCCTTGTTGAATGATCTTTCTTTTTTACAAACAATATAGGAGCACCAAATTTTGATGTTCTAGTGTGAAAGAAAATTTTATCTAATAACTCCTTCAAGTGCATCATTAAGTCTAATAGTTCAATTTGAGTTATTTGATAAAGGGGTTTTGAAATTGTCTTAACATAAGGAACTATGTCAATAGTAAATTCAACATTCATATTAGGTATTATACCAGGAAACACATCATGAAAATCATCAATATACTCATTTACCGCTAGAACATTATTAATCTAAACAGTTCCTTTGTTTTCAACAATATGTGCAAGGTAAAATTCATTTCCATCTTTTACTAGTTTCTCAGCTTCCTGATATGTTATCAAAAGTAAGAGTTCATTATTTTACCCAAACTGAATTTTTTTTTGAAAATAAACCTCTTTAGATATGTAAACAATCTTAGCATGATAAATGGAAAGTCAATCCATATCCAAAATCAAATTAAACTCTACTAGAGGCAAAACAAAAAGGTTCTTAGGTAGATTATTTCTACACACAAGGACATGAAGGTTCATATAATTTCGTTCTATCTTCAATTTCCTCCTATTATTTTTACCCTAATTTAATAATTTATATCTTGATATGGAATTCCCAATTTTCAAGAAAACATATTAGAAATGAGAGAATGGGTAGACACTGATTCAGATAACACATTGGAATAATAGGAATAAACAAATAGTGTACCTAATACTACTTCATTAGATGGACCATAACCAGCTAAAGTTGTAGAAAAGGATTTCACCACCCCTTTATACTTGTAGTTTGGATAATTTCTCTTAGTTGAGTTCTTCGTTGGACACACATTTTCAAAATGTCACATTTCATTGCACATAAAACATTTTAATGACTATAAATCATATTTTTTTCTTACTATTACCATGATCTTTTTCAGTGAAATTATGAGCCTTATGTCACATTTTACCCCATTGGTAGCACTTAACAGAATTATAAAGACATTCCACATAATTTTTTATACCACAATTTTCAAAAGTTGTAAACTTATGTTACTTACTATCATACATTTTTAGAGAGTTCTTCCCATTATTCTACCACCTTGACCTATTATTTTGTTGTTTTTCAATGAACATGTGGTCATCATCAAACTATATGTCCACCTTTTCCACACATCAAACAAGTTTTTTATAGCTCTTGAACTCACAAGAAGCTAAATCTCTTCGATGCATTAGATTTAATCCTATGTAAAAAAGGTTGATTTTACTATCAAGATCTAGTAAGAAATTTGGATCACATATTTCCAATCGAGTGAATTTTGCTTCATAAGTATCCATTGATTCATACTCCTGCCTCAAATCTTGGAATTTTTTCCCCTCCTAAGATGAACCACTTTAAGAAAATACATCTCAAGAAACATACGTTTGAATTCATCCAAATCAAGTGCATCAATCTCCTAACTATCCCGGATATTTTCAACCATAGACCACTACTGATCAGCTTCACCTTCAAAATAGTAAACATCATGATGAATATTTTGATGTTCAGTACACCCCATGACATCAGAAATCTTCTTCAGTTCTTTAATGAACTCTTTAGCTAGCACACAGTTAGATGATCCTCTAAACGATAGGTGATGTTTTCCCATGAAATACTTCACTATTAACATGTTCCTCTACGGATGATCTTGGTGATCTCATACATGGATAACACCACCATATATAGCCTAAATCAACTGTTCCATCACTGAGAAAAACTATTCAGTTCCGATTCAGACCATCTCAAGTTGCTGATTTGGAAGGTTGTTTTCCTCCTGATATTGTCCCATCATATCTACCCTATTTCCTATATGGAAAACTATTCTGAACAAATAAATATCTTAGGTGAAGCAACATGGTAATATTTAAATTCTATATCATTTCAATCTTAAAAAAAAAATTATTTATGGATATTTATTTATCAATACCCTAACTCCTAATGTTGTCTAAACTGACCTCTGATACGAACCATAAGGCCCCATCCGTAAACATTGCGTAATCATGAGTTATGTCAATAATTCACATTGAGTATCTTTACAGGTTTAAAATTTTATGGAATTATTCCATAACTATTACATTACATCTCAAATATTACAAATTAGACACTTCAACTCAGTATCCATTTTTTCATAAAATATTAACACCTATAATAAAACAAGAATTATTTTCCTAATATAAATATTCTTGGATTATTCATTTCTCTTACCCTAGCTTATATCAGGTAGAAATCATTTCGAAAACTTGGGATGCACATAAAAATATCTATAAGGGTTTTAAAATAAAGAAATAAAACATTATTATATCATTACATACAAAACATATGCTCTTTAACATACCTCATGAAATCATAATAATTATGAATAACACATGGTAATCACAAATCATAAATGTAACTTGTATCATCCAAATCATAATTACGTTGTATCTTTCACAACTATGTAGGGAGTTGAAATTGGAATACCCATCATAGTATATTTCATAAATATCATAGGAGAAACATTAATTTTCACCTCTTTCACGTTACACAATTCATTGGAGAGCTATCTCAGGCTCACCCACCCTATTTTTATCATGTTACCACCCGTATGTGTAAACAATTCCCAAGAACCATAACCTAATCAGAACACATAAAACAAACATAAAGGAAATATAACATTTCCACATTGAAATAACAATATACCATTTAAATATATGCACATAATGAATAAATTATAAAAACAATTTTCAATACCAGAATACATAAAAGAGTATGTGGTATATATTTTCCTTTTAAAAACATTATGTCTTGTTAAGGAAGCCAAATATCAAATAATGCTCACTGCGGTGGAAAGGTCATTGTCCTCATGTACGTTAAAAAGAATCATTCCCTTTTTTGTTTAGTAAAACAATATGTATAAAAAGATTCACTTTGAATGAAATGAAAAGTCAACAGGGTTTATACACCATATAAATGAATGTTGTGAATAAATCAAAATATGCCTCAATGAAATGAGATTGAGACGAAGTCCCTTACCTTGTGTCTGACTTGACTCGGTCATTCTTTAATCTCCTCAATAATAAACTAAAGAAAATTTATACATTCATTAGAACCTTTTTCATGTTTATTATTCTGTTTCTATTAATTATTACCACATTATAAACATTACATAATCATTTATGTTAATAACAGTCGTTTTGTCGATATTTGGTAGTTGAGTCAAAAATGAAATTTTATAATTACAAGTTGTCCATGTGGTCAAATTTCATTATCTCCAAAATGATATACATGTTTTATATATTTTATATATATCATATATTCTCAGTATATATATGTATTTAAAATAGTACATAACATTTGGAGATAATAAATGAAAAACACTGTTCATGGAGACGGTAAGTCGTACGAACAAATAAACACTATATTCATTTATATTTCATATTTAATGGAATTAAAATTTAATTATAAATATTTATATTATAATTACAGTATAATATCATATATAATTTCATTAATTCCATCCATTACACGTTCTACTTATGGCATGAACGAGTCATATCACTTTGAGGAGGAGGTAGTTCTCACTTTATCAAATGAAAATATCATATTTACCCATTATGGAAACCATTATGATATGTTATAAATAAAAAATATATAATAATATAATCATTATTAATATAATATATATCACATATAAATAATTTTAGTTTTAATGTCCCCCATCAGAGGTGGTTGGAGTTAATTGTGCAATCATCGTTTCAAGAGGAAGTAGTTCACTGTCCCCAGAAACAGTTTGTTCATATCCATTAGATGGAGGTGTGTGGAAGTGTAGATAGAATAATTGTCATAAAAATATCCTAATATATTTCATTTTCTTTATGGGTATAAATTAATAAAATAAAAAGAGTTTATGAGGTTACCTAGGTAAAATAAAAGAAAAGAACTCGAGAGAAGACATTACCATTAAATTGAGTAACTCCTTTTTGTTGGAACAAAAAGGATTTCTTGAAGTTTATTATTCCTATGTTAAGACTTATAGGTAGAATTTATAGATGTTGGAAGAATATTTTCGTTGAGGTTAAATGATCCAATGGGATTGAGAGGTTTGAGTAGTGGGTTGTAAGTGGTGTCCTTTTATAACAGGGAGGAGGTGCTCTTTAGGAATGATTGAAAGTACTATTTTATTATAAAATTATTTTCAGTTTTAAATGGTCACACAAATAAATAAATACAAATATATATGGTGTATATAAGTCAAAATAAAATCATCCAATAATAATTTGAAAGGTTTAGGATATTTTTTTATCCATATCTTTTTTTGATTTTACCCTTTGATAAATTATTTTACTTTTACCATGTCCTCTTATATATTCATTCTATATGAGAAATATATTAACTATAAAATGCCCAAAATGGATCATTAATGAAAATTTTAACATAATATATGTCATATGGACGAATTATAATTTTTTAGTACTATTTTATCATTTAATAAAATATTAATTGTTTTAAAAACTCATTTATGTCAATTTATAATCCATTCATATATAGAATTTTAGAAAATATATAACAACATTATTATTTATAAAAAACTTCAATAAATAAAAAATAACAGGTTTTAATTATCTCTAAAATTCATCTATGCCATAAAAAGTTTCTAAATAAAGTTATTTTAATAATTATAATCTAATTTATTTAAATATTTTATTAATGGGGTAACCATTATATCATTATTGTATCATAAATAAAATTATTTATATGATATCTAAAAATTAAAAATAAAATATAATGATGTATTAAATATTATTATCTTTTTAATGAATATTTATAATTAAAAATATAACTTACATAAAACATTATAAAAATTGTTTTACTAAGAGGTATATGTTTTTGTTACATTTTCGTAACTTGAAATTATTTTTTAAAAATTGTCATTTTCATTTACAAGTGGCTCCATGGGGTTCCAAAATCTTCCTAAGTATTCCCAAGATTGTACATTTATCATTCAATATGATTAGTCTTTGTGTAATGGTTATTTAATATTATTATAATTTTTTTTACCCTTCTTTACCAGATTTACCATTTAACCATGATAAATAAAATATTTAATGAAGTAACTATTAATAATGTCTAAAAATAAAAGTTAAGTACATAAACAAGTTGGACCTCTGGATTCCAAATATGTAATCTATTATTCCAAATTCAACATCCAAAATTTTTTATATTAATTATAAATTAATTTTCGTTTCCAAAATAAAATGTCAGTTTTTAAGAAATAATAACTATCAAAAGATTAACACTTGTTTATGTTATATTTCAATGTGAAATTACTTCCAATGAAAAAACTTTTATTAAATTAGAGGAAATATTTTCAAATTACACTTTACAACCAATTAAAAAGATAATATTACCCTATAAATATATTATATTAAAAGGTAGTTTTGAATTAAATTGGAATATTTTTCACTATTCAGTAAAAAATGTTCATTATCAGAAAAATACAAAAATTTAAACCAAATAAAATTTTGATATCCCAATTCTAAATAAAAATATTGTTTTTCCAAATTGAACATAAAAAGCTGACAAAAAAATATTTAAAAAGGGTTCTCCATCAAAAGGTGGTAAATCAATCTTTTAATGAATTTTTGAGTATTTATGCTTAAAATTGGATTCATTATCAATTTAAGACTCTATATTTTATTGGATATATGTAAAAAAAATTAACAAATATGTATAGTTATAATGTAGTTAGTCTATTACTTCTTTCAAATAAAATGGGTAGGAATTAAATACTTTTTGAAATAATATTATATTATTATATATTTTCAGTATGACTGAGCATTGTGTGAAACATGAGATTTCAGAGAAACCAATTGTTATGTGTCGGGTACTCCATCAAAAACAGCACCCCCTTTAAATTAAAATTAATATTTTATTAATTTTTTATTTATAAATATGAAAATATCTTATTCTTTATTTTCATGGGATGTTACAATATATGAGATTGTTTCTTCCACATCATATCAGATGAATTAATTCTGCACACGTTACATGAATTAGATTTTTATGTTATCTGTAAAATTTTACATTCAGAACTTCTTGTAGAAGATTTTCAATTATATCCTATATTATGGTATAAAGGTAAAAAAATAAAATAAGGACTTCAATAAGGATGAAGTTGTATCACAAGATAAGAATTGATGATCAATGTATTCCCTTTTTTGTTGAAAATGAGTGAACCTAGAATAGATTGAAATACCCCTGTGTTGTAGACAAACATCCCCTAGAATATGGCCAAGTCTACTCTAAAGAGTAAGGAAAGTGGGATTTTTGCATAAAAAATCTATTAAATTCACCAATACAACTATAGTTCCCTTGAATCATATGATACTAGAGGGTTTTAGAGTCTATCATACTATTTTGGGGGAGTTCCTAAACATGGAAATCCCCTTGTGCCATGAATGTAAAATATGATATGGTAGCTTGGAGATCCTTTGTGAGGTGTACCATGTTTCTCACCTAGTATTTAATTGTCATATTAGGATCAGTTACTTGATTAACAAAGTTACTCCTATTCAGTAAAGAAGTTTCAATCTGTTGGTCCTTCAAAATCATTGTGATGAATTGGCATTTACTGGCTAGTGAGATTTAGTAAACATCTTATTAAACATATTTCTTAATCCATGACATATTGAGGATTCCATATAATGAAATTTTCCAGATTTGTTATATTCATTTAATCTGATTCTAACAATATCCATGTACAATGATTTTCAATTGGACAACATTAATATGAATTGTGCGTAGAGATCTTGATTTTATAATTCTATATTATTGATTTCGGGCTCTCAAAGTTTGTAAAGTTTTTAGTATTTTTTCCAGGATATATTGGACACTTTTCTAAACGAGATACTTCAACAACATGTTAAGTTCCTCATCAATGTGTTTCTTATTTTAATCAGATATATTGGCCATAAATATACCATTAAAGAATAAATAAATATTTTAGATTATGATGTGATTAAAATGAAAAGTTCTCTCCACCATTGAAATAGTTTTACACTTCCATAAGAACAATGTTCTCCTGATATGGCTTAAAAATTTGGGGATGTAAGAATCTCAAGGTCTTCCCCAAAATAGAGAGAGACTATGGTAGTTGAAGTGGATGTGACCTTCCTAAATATCCAATATATTTATGATGCTTCTTCTTCTAATACAATTGAAGTGCTTTACAAAATATATGAATTATTTTCCCCAACTGATTTCTTATCCTGATACACATTCATAGTGTGAGAGAGGATTAGTAATGTTTTTGATGTTTTTCACGTCTACTTGGGTAAAAAATTTGATTTTGTTAGTAATTAAGAAATGATAAGGTAAAAAAGTACCTCTAGAAACTTTAATAGTCTTGAAGTCACCTTTTTATCCATTTGAATGACCAATATGCTAAGATAATCTTCATTTGAGGAAAGGATGATTGTGGGGAGAGGGTCAGCTTTCCTATTCGCCATGGGAAAATGATGTTCCCTTCTGGTAGTCCATATATTTGGAGTATTTGGATGTTTTTTCTATTTATATTCCCAATATAACAATTCCAAAGATAGTATAGATTAGAATAAGCCATGAATTTATTA
Source organism: Viscum album (assembly GCA_963277665.1). Taxonomy (NCBI): domain Eukaryota; kingdom Viridiplantae; phylum Streptophyta; class Magnoliopsida; order Santalales; family Viscaceae; genus Viscum; species Viscum album. Next base: position 1,432,585,705 of record OY728131.1, on the reverse strand, counting down.
TCTTGAATGTTATACATTCAATTATCCATTACTAGAATATATATAACATTTAATTTACTACTAATTTCATAAAACACATTATTCAGATATATAGAAAAACTCTTGATTTTAATAGTGAATGACAATACCTTCTCTTTTAAACAAGATAAATAAATAAATTTTATATTTATGGAGTGAATATAATAATAGTTATCAAATTATTGTCTTAATCCTCTTGGTAAAATTAGATCGTAAGTGATGACTTCTAATGTAGAAACACTTACTCCATTACCTACCTGAATATCTATTTCACCCACTATAAACCCAACTATATCTATAATTGCATATTTACTAGTTAAAATGTGTGATTCAGATATGATATATTATACCCAAGAGTCACGGTAGGTGAAATTTATCTCAATAACATTCAAATTCATACTCCCAAAATTCATCTCCTTGAGAACACTTCTGAACCCTAGATACCAATAATTAGATATTATATAGGTCATACCTATAATGGATCTCAATATTATTATTATGAATTATTCCATAACATATAAAATATCAATTATTTATGGGTGAGTATCATGTATTATATATTTTCTCCATGTAATTTTAAAAAACTAATTCCCTCAAAAAATGATGTCCTTATACACAATATCTATTTTGTGATAAAATATCCATATTTCATCAAGACATACACCTCATAACACAAAATTCATTACTATTGTAACAAACCCTAATGTAAATTACTATAATTATATAACTTGTAGAAAATATATCATTACATACAGTCTCATAACCTTTTAGTTTTATAGATTCAAGTAATTAATAAAAAAATTTACCTAATAAGTCACATGAATTTATTAAAAAAAGAATATTTTATTAACAATATAAGAAAAATACTAAATCAATTATAAGTCTTAAACATATCCCAAAAATTTTTCGTACATGTTTTTTCTAATAGACATATTATGTTTAATATTTTTCATTAAAACATAATGAAATTGAAACATAATAAGGATGAGATAAAATTCTTAGTAAGGGAATCTGTATAAAAAAAATTATTATAGAATAAAAATTAGGTAATAATATGTTTGGGAATAAATTATAATCAAATAAGGCCATATAATTGATCAAAAGAGAATGAAACTTATCCATTCTTAACAATATAAATGAACATGAAAATAATAATAATTGTCTTCATTGTAGTGTAATTCATAATTTTGACCTCATTAATGCATTCTATGATGATATTACATATCATAAAGGTCTTATTCCAAGTCATTTACTTAATATTAGAACCATGACCATGAAATCTAAAAAATAGGAAGCACTATAGGAATTGAAGTATATACCAATGGTGAAAACCCATTTGTATAGGCTGGAAACCCATTGGTATAACCTATAACAATGGTTCTCCATCCCATTGGCTATAATGATGTTGGGAAGTCATGTACCAAAGGATCTTAGTGAACCGTTGGTATAGGTTGATCCAAATTTCATTTTAACCAATAGTTCATTGTGAATTATTGGTATAGAGGTATCCCAACAGTTCACATTGAACCATTGGTTTAATGTTATAACAATAGATATAAAACCATTGGAATAGCCTCCCCCCACCAACACCAATTCCCCATCTATAAAAAACTCCACACTTCCCACAAAACCTGGAATCAATTCATTACAAAGAAAATCGAACCTATAATGCAACCAACAGATCATCATTTAATAGTGATAAAAAGCCTCCAAAAAAAGAAAACCTAAAATTAAAGATACATATCATCCTAAAAGAGACACAAAACAATAGAAAATAATCATAACCCAAAAAATAAATTTATATATTTAACCATTGATAACAAACACACAGAACTATATATATATTCATTCAAAAAATCACCAAACATTAAATTTCATAAGTATTAGTAAAAATGTAACGGATCGATATATTTCTCATCACCATCACTATCATCACTTTCATCCTCAACCTTATCCTAATATTTGGCCTTATCCTCTTCCATATCCTCATCTGCGTCCTCTTCCTTATCATCATTCATTGCCTCTTACTCTTCGTCATACTCTCCATCATTGTCACCAGTAACATTATTGTCCCAACCACTGCTATGACTAATTTCTAGTGCCCTACATAACATACAAATCATTGCTATATATGAATCCAAATAAAATGAGATATCTATTTCAAGTCATGGACATAAAACTTCCTTTTGTTTCATAAATTCATCATTTTACCTTTGATTCTGTTCCTCCACATGTATGACACTTTTTTTATACTTTTTTCATTCCCTAATCTGGTTCTTACATTCCATTATCGTTTTACAATAGGGTTAGTCTATAACTATAACCTCAAGTAGGCTAATACCTTTTAAAAACAATACTTTTTCATGGATGACATTGTACTATTCTATGGTGCTCATCTCCTAAAACACGATGTAGGTGATCATTTAGCACAATGTTGTCAGTTGTTTTGAAATCAAGGGCCATGAAATAAAATTATTAAATATATAAATAGACTATTATGTTACAAAATATATATTAAAATTTTATAGAAACAATTTAAAACATACATTCATCTACTTTGTCAGCCTTTTTACCGTTCATCCTTCTTAATTTTTTCTTCTAGAGAAAAAAAAGTCTTGTGGAACACATCCTTCAATATTCAAAATCTATATATTCAATGTTATTGAATAAAGAAAACCATAAATTAAAATAGGTTACTATTAATTAATTTCATAACTAAAATATAGTTTATATTAATTCAAAATAAATTTAAAAATAAAAACAAATGGTATATGAATTATAACTGAGTATCAATGAATGGGTTATCAATAGATATATAAAATACAGAATTGAACATGTCATCATACTAATAAATAATAAGGTGTTTATGAGATCACCGTAAGTAATTATAAGATGAAAAACTATTATTATAATATAATGGAATATACATGAATGGGATTTCAGTGCTCAAATCATTACTATAACATAAAGTAATTATGTATTTTTATGATTTAATAATACACATTGCATTCACTAAATAACCATTTTTGGTTTTGAAATTTATTAACTGGGTTATTTGGACTGAATGATACAAGTGAATCTTTCTTCTCCCTCGCATGAAGTCTTAGTGTTCATTGGAACCCTTAATTATTTTATTGTTTTCCAAATCATGACTAAAATTATGTTTTTATGGTTTTTTATTTTGATTGTGTCATTATAAAGATCTACAGGAGAGTTGAGATCTTATTCATCCTCAAAAAAAGAATTATAACTACCTAAATATGTAGTTCAACATATTGATCTCAATAAGATATATATAATTTTTTCATGGTGTTGGATATACATAATCATGATTTACTTAAACGTATCATTAAATTTTTATATGTGTTTGGGATGAGTGTTCCTCGACCATTGGTGTTGTGTATATAGGATTATTACCATGGTAATTGATTTATGTATAGGGTGTAATTATATATATCAAATATATTATTTTTAAATTATATTTTTTGTAAAATGAACATATATTCAAGAGATAAATTTTGTGATTCTTAATAATATATAACTAAATCGTTGTTCTAAATGGTCTACACAACATAAATCATGGTAAAATTTCATGAGATAGCATGGTGTGATTGGAACTGGTTAAGCTGGGTAGTGATAGTAGTTCTAAATATTTATTTGATTAAATTTTTATTATAATTAATTATGATGCTTCTCATAATGAAAATATTTTTTTCAAAATTAATGTGGTTGATTTACTATATCACTATTGAAGGTATTCACAGATTTTATTATTATGCCTCACAGCCACTACATTTGGAAAATTAAAATAAATCTTAAACCAAAATATTAATTCATATAAGTACACTAATAACATAACATTAAATCTAAATAATTTATTTAATTATATTTATTCCCATTTCTTATCCATTAACTAATTTAGAAGGTGTCTCTTGGAGGGTGGATTGATAGGAATGATGTCAGAGTATTTGAATTGCTTCAAAAAATATCCTACATTACCATCCAATTCCTGTAATCATTTGGTTGTCTTTAGTGTACTTGTAAAGACCTGAAAATTTCAAGGAATGTTTTTTCTTAATTTCTTTGGAATTTTATGAGTGCACAGTTTCTGAAGGCACCTAATTCCAAGGCCCAGTGTTCCCAGAATCAATTTCTGAAATTCAGCTTGGGTATGTTCAGTAAACGGACGAGCGGGATTTTCTATCTTCTGAACTGGTTCTCAGAATTGGAATCTGAGGGAACCGATGAACTCGTAGCACCGTTAATTGCTTAGGGGGACCTTTCTCGTGGTTGTGTTCTAAGCGGGTTGAGGTATAATAAATCGGTTTTAGAATAATTTAAATAAAACATGTTGTGTATAATTTTTATTCAAGGAATGTAGTTTTATCCTACAAAGGGGGGGTTAGAGGTGGGGCACACACCCACCTAACCTCCAAAAGGAGGGTTTAGTGTGTTGGGGCCCACATGATACCCTAACACCTCACATTCCCATAACCCCTTTGAATTCCCCTTTATCACCCCTTAAATTAATTAGTAAACTTCCCTTTCATTATGTGAACTCCTCACCTCCTTCTCTCTCCCCCATAAGTTTTGCCAAATTGATTTTAATTAATGAATTGGCTCCTCTTAGTTTTGAATTTCTTGGAATTATTAAATTAAGAGGAAACCTTTCACTTTATTATTGGGAAAATAATTTTTGGAGAATTTTTTAAGGATTTGAAGGAAAATAATTCTTTCCACAAAGAACGCTATCTTCCTCTCGGCGAAGGGCATCTCCTCCAATCGAGGCAGGAACTTGAGGTGATGCCATGAGGAGCACTGTTCTTCCATGATGTCCGACCACTGCGGCGCTTGCCTCCTTCCGCGGTTCGACGACGTGCGATGTCTTGTCGAGGTAGGGGTTATTTCTTTGTTCAAGTGTATCATCTCCTTTCATTGTTAAGATTGGCCGAATGTTATCGCCGTAACGGGAGGAGATCGGACCGCACGAACACGAACGATTCTCCTCCCATCCTTTTTCGTTAATTTCAATGATGTTTGTGGCAAAGGTGGAACAGTGTCGTTGCACCGCGCAGGAAACATAAAGGACTGCATCCAGAGAGGGCCGCGGCGGGGGAGCGCGGTGCCGTCGCGCGGCGCCATTCGGACAGGAGCCGTGACATTCTTCAAAGGGGTAGCCGGACAGCCGACCGCCGGTGCCACCTGGAGGTGGGACCCGAGGGGGGTCTTGCGGTTACACTTCCAGCCAGTCATTGGCAGACCGTTCGAAGAACTGGGGGGTCGTAACCCCTCGACAATCAATTAGGGCGGACCCCATAGGGTCCGTCATTCTGAAAAAAAGGGGTCCCCCCCCTTCGCACCTCACTCGGCCGCGAGCGAAGCCGCGGCCGGCATCCGAGCCGAGCCGCAGGCCACGCCGGGCCGGGCCGCCTGCACTGGCCCGGGACACCCGCGCTAGGCCGAACCCAGACCCAGGCCGGGTTGCCCGATTCGTGCTGACCCAGTGGGTATTGGGCCGGGTCGGACCGGGCCCAGACCCCCTATTTTCGGACCTAGTTCGTTCACACGCCAATATCTTAGACTAAAGAACTCCTATCGATGCACCCTCAGTTGGGAATGGATACTTTGATTGAGACGGTCGTTTCGGTATATTAAACTCAAGGTTTCGGAGAAGAATAGTCATGGACGCGTTGGTTCGAACCCGAAACCAACTGGGCCCTCGGAACAGAAATGGTTATAAGATGAGCTTAGGATGTCCAAATGACGTGTCTTCGACTTTGTTGGTTTTATCTTGATGAGATAAATCATTTGGAATACATCGCATGCGGTTTGGATGCAGTTTGAGTAAGGCCAGGTTGGATTGTACCCTAAAGACAACCGGGCCCCAGGAACGGAAAAACCGTTAACTTTCAGACCAGACGTTCGTTTGACAAACCGTCAGCAACATTGGTGATATCATTGAAATATGGTCCCTATGATAATACCCTATGAGATTTCGGGGTACAGTTGAGATATGGTGGGTTTGGTTCGTACACGAAACCAACCGGGCCCCCAGACGAAAAGGCTAATAACTCACAGACCGGGCATCTGATTGACGCGCCGTCTATTGCGTTGAGACCCCTGTGACGAGGCGGTTCTTTGTGATACTTCTTCTTAGGACATTGTGATATGCTGAGTATCTACATGTAGCTCTTGGAAAGGATCCTATCGGAGACAAGCGTATGGAGTGCGGAGTCCTAGTAGCTGTGGACCTAAAGACTGCTTGTCCGATTCAATTCGGGGTGACTTGTATAGCCCAGTGGGGAGCACTACTTTGTGAGGTGGCAGACCCATGGAAGAAGAGAACTAATTTTTGAGGTGGTAGACCAGCAGTACTCGACAAGCTCTGTACCTCCATAGGCTATGAGGGGGAGCACTACTGTGTGAGGTGGCAGACCCATGGCTGGAGCACTACTTTGTGTGGTGGTAGACCCACGGTACTCGACAGGAGGAGTACCTCAGCAGTCTAAGGTTAGTGAGTAGCGCCTCAGAGTCGTGGAAGGGCTACTATACTTGACAGAGGAGGAGTTTTCCAGCAGTTATGGTTTTGATATCGTGAATAAAAATCCTGGTTTGAGCTGAGTCAAAGACCATTGTATATTCCTCATGATTGAGATGAGTAACATGATAACATTGGTATATGTATGGGCATATAACTAAGTAGTGGTTATCAGTTGATTTCATATCTTTGTGATACCTTATTATTGAGACGAGCTACTTGATAACTTAGGTATAATTATGGGCTTATACCTAAGTAAGGGTTATCTATTTTGTCCTTCTTTGTGGTTATACCTGTTGGATTTAGTGAGACATTGAGGGTCTCGGGGTCCCTACTAATTATCATTATGCTCACTCCAACATGGTCTATTCCCACACCTCGTTGTGTTGGATGCAGACGACGAACATCGCTAATAGAGATCGAGTGTATGAGGACTAGACGGTACCCAGAGGTGCACCTCAGGACGAGTCAGTACCCGGAGGTGGACCTCATGACGAGTCAGTACCCGGAGGTGGACTTCACGACGAGATGGTACTCAGGGGAGGTTGATGGGAGAAAGCGTTGAGGAGGCTATTTGTACCTACCCTTCAGGTAGGATCCATGGTGGACTATCCAGGAGATGCGCTATCCGTACCTACCCTTCAAGTAGGATTCGAGGTGGACGACCCAGGAGCTGCTTCTATTCTTCCAGCTGCTTGTCTTTTCTGTTGTACTTTCATTCAGTTGTAGCTGAACTTTTTAGTTGGGTTTCTGTTATGGCCCATTTACTTTTCATCCTTTTCTTTTGTACTTAGTGGATTACATACTCTTGTACTCAGTGGTGTTTGTTTACTTTTATAAAGGCAATGACTTCCCAGTTATCGGGATTTACGCCTTTGGTGGTAGTCGCCAGCCCCTGGCCTATGGAAGGCGGGCTTGGGATAGTCACGTTATGGGCCCCAAGGACAGTTTGTGACAAATTGGTATCAGAGGATTCTATTATAACGTAGAACATGTGACTCTAATATTTTCTTTCTGTGAAGAAATATTGTTATGGGTAATATGTGTGGTTTTCAGTTCAGGGAGTCCAGTGTTGGTGCGGGCGGCCGACATATCCATACACCAAGACCCTGACTTCTGATTTTTGACTCAGTGCATGAAAACACTGATTGCGTGTGTGTTTTCAAAAAGTTCCTTCATGTCAGCTCAAAATAGGTCAGCTCACCATGTATATTCTTTTAAATGTGTCACATCTATTTCTTTCAGGATGCCTCCACATGAAGGACCTGATAGAGACCCGAGAGTTTCATGTACTGACAGGCCGGTGAGTGATGAGTTCTTAGTATAGGGATCTCATCTAGTTGAGGCACCAGCAAAGGCACCAGCGGTACTACCACCCGTTGGGCCATCGATGCCACCAACCCCATCCACAGGCAAAGCACGCCACTAGAGCGCAGCGCACAAGTTCCAGCGCTAGAGGCTACCCACGATTCGGGGAGAAACGGACCCACAGGTGGCTGAGGATTGGCTGGAGGCTATGGTGAGAGTTTTCAGGCTGGTATGTACACCAGCGGACTTCATGGCAATCCTTGCTACCAGCTTCCTTCAGGTAGTAGCAGGCAGATGGTGGAGCTTGATGCTCTAGATGCATGATGAGACGTCACTTCTATGGACAGAATTTTAGAGCCTGTTCCAGGCAGATTTTGTACCAGCCACCCTTCGAGCGGTAGGGATACATGAGATACTTCTTCTACAGTAGGGAAGCATGAGTGTGGCTCAGTACTCAGCGAGGATCAAAGACCTCTCGCACTACTCTATAGACATGGTACAGAACCCGTTCTTCAGGGCCCGGACTTTCGAGTAGGGATTGAGGCACAAGATCAGATCTTGGACGATCCCTCTCAGCATCCCAACTCAGGTGGGGGTGTTAGAGAGAGCCCTTTTAGTGGAGAGTTTTCTTTCTAAGCAATCTCCAGTTGCGGGACCCACAACTAGTTGACTTGCAGTGGAGTCTTCTGCAGCCGACAGTAGATAGATGAAACAGAGGTCCATGAGGGATAGACCTACATGTGGTCGACCGCATGACTCAGGATCGATAGTGTGTGGCACCAAGGGTAGATATAGAGCCAGACCTGCCATGCAGTGTTACACATGCGGCAGACAAGGTCACATGGCTCGTGAATGTCCAACCTACCGCTCGGATTATCAGCAGATAGATGAAGAACCTCCCAAGTAGAGGCAAAGGTTCGATCCAGGTGGACCGCACGGAGAAGGAGGCAGGGTCAGAGGAGCTGGCCGTGTAGATGGAGGAGGACGACGCTTCGAGGTGTTACCACCACCACCACCCGAAGGACCACCCCGATCGTAGGGAACATGTGGATATAGGAGAGCTCAGCTTCAGGTAGCTGAAGCATATGACTACGGAGCTCCAGAAGCAGGAGGACATGAGCGGGTCTAGGCATGGAGGCCCTTGTTCTTGGTGTTTTTTGTTTCCATGTTGTCGCTATTGTGTTTTCATTGTGTGTTTTTACTATGATCTGGAGTAATAAAAGACACCTTTCATTATGACGATTACTTTCTTGTCCACTTTGTTTGGTTGATACTTAGAGGTTTTAGTTTAAAACTGTTGACATGATCCCCACATTTGAGATACCTACTAGAGGAGACTCAGTGACCACACACTTCTGCCGACAGTATGACTCGACCCTTGGAGGCGAGAGTAGCGGTTGGATCTATTGGTAGTAGCGTCGAGGCCCGACAACATCATCCATGGCATTAAATAGTATCATTCATGTCAGGATTGTCTGTATTAGGCAAAAAACATGGTTCATCCAGGGGATGAGAGAAAATTTATCTTTTCGATAGAAGACAAATCCCTACAGCTCTTTGGTGGAACGTAGATGACGAAGGGTGGAGATGAGTTCTTAAAATTGACTAGTCTCACCCATTGTTAGTTGAGAAAACAGTTTACGGTTCTCTCCATCTTAATAGTCTCAGCTGTGTTTTCTCACTGAAGGACCTAAACCTGGGATAGTGGAAAGGGCTTGAATTCCTCCAGGACAATGACTTTTAGATAGTTTATACTCCTGGAGAGGGGGACGTTATAGCAGAAGCTCTTATTAGGACATTGGGCATTTAGCTGTTAGGAGTGGCGGGACAGCAGCCGAACGCGTTTCAGATATCCTTTGTGGATAGTGTTAGAGTCAGCTCATGTAGAACCAGAGATGGTTTAGGTTATGATGGAAAAAGTGCAGATCATATAAGATCAGATGGAGACTTCATAGAGAAGACATATGTAATATGCTGATAGGAGAAAAGACCACTGAAGTTCGAGGGTGACAACGACGTCTTCTTACGGGTCTCACCTTGACAAGGTCTACGAAGTTGTGGCTGAGGAAGCAAGTAATCTCCGATGATCAATGGACCTTTCTGGGTCCCCAGTAGAGTAAGAATGGTGGCTTACCACCTAGCCTTTCCACCTTAGATGCACCGGGTGCACGACGTCATTCATATATCTCAGCTGAGGAGATGTGTGCATGACCTTTTTCGTTATCATCGACCACAGAGATCTGGATATTGATGACGGGGAGACTTACATAGGGTTCTAGTAGAGGTTATGCATCGACATGAGCGGGTCCTATGGGGATGGTCGATTCCTCTTGTGTGCTTTCATTGGCAGTATGGGAACCTCCAGGAGAGCACATGGGAGCAGGAGGCTCAGATGCATGCTCGGTACCTCCTGTAGTTTTCCTAGTTTGTGTTGTAGCTTTACTGGGACGTATATCCTTGAGGTGAGAGTAATGTAAAGACCCGAAATTTTGAAATATTTTTTTTTCATAATTTCATTGGAATTTAATGATTGCGCAGTTTTTGACAGTACTTGATTCCGAGGCCCGGTGTGCCCAGAATCAATTTCTGAAATTCAGCTCTGGTACGTTCAGTAAATGGATGAGCGGGATTTTCTATCTTTTGAACCGGTGATCATAATTGGAATCTGAGAGCACTGACGAACTCGTAGCACTGGTAATTGCTTAGGGGGACCTTTCCTATGGTTGCGTTCTGAGCGGGTTGAGGTTTAATAAATGGGTTTTAGAATAATTTAAATAAAACATGTTGTGTATAATTTTTATTTAGGGAAGGTAGTTTTATCCTAAAACGGGGGAGTTAGAGCTGGGGCCCACACCCACCTAACCTCCCAAAGGAGGGTTTCGTGTGGTGGGGCCCACACGAGACCCTTACTCCTCACCTTCCCATAACCCCTTTGAATTCCCCTTTTATCACCCATTAAATTAATTATCAAACCTCTTTTTAATTATCTGAACTCTTCACCCCCTTCTCTCTCTCCGATAAAATTTTCCAACTTGATTTTAATTAATGTATTGGCTCCTCTACGTTTTGAATTGCTTGGAATTATTAAATTAAGAGGAAACCTTTCATTTTATTAAAGGGCAAATAATCTGTGGAGAAGTTTTGGAGGATTTGAAGGAAAAGCATTCATTTCCACGAAGAACGCTATCTTCCTCTTGGCGAAGGGAATCTCCTTCAACCAATGCCAGACGTGAGGTGACGCCACGAGGAGCACCATTTTTCCACGATGCCAGACCACTGCAGTGCTTGACACTTTCCACGGTTCGACGACGTGCAACGTCTTGTCGAGTTAGGGGTTATTTCATTGTTCAGGTTTATCATCGTATTTCGTTGTTAAGATTAGAATAATGTTATCATCGTAAAGGGAGGTGATCAGACCGCACGAACACGACTGACTCTCCTCACCTCCTTTTTTTGTTAATTTCAATGATGTTTGTGGAGAAGGCTGTGCAGTGCTGTTTCACCATGCGAGAAATGTAGAGGACCGCAGCTGGAGCGGGCCGTGGTGGTGGAGCGCGATGCCATAGTGCCGCGCCGGTGAGGCCGAAGGAGGCCGCGGCCAGGAGTGGGCCGCGGCGGTGGAGCGGGGCGCCATCGCACCGCACCGGAGCTCCAACGGGGCCGCGGCTGGAGCAGGCCGTGGTGGAGGGGCACGGCACCGTCGCGCCGCGCCGGTCAGACAGGAGCCTCAACCTAGTTCTGCGACAGTCTTCAAAGGGGTGGCCGAACAGCCGGCCTCCGGTGCCACATGGAGGCGGGACCTGAGGGGGGTCCTTCGGTTCCACAGCCGGCCGACTGTTCGATGAACCTGGGGGTCATAACCCACCGACAATCAATCTGGACGGACCCCATAGGGTCCGCCATTCTGCAAAAGCCCCCCCCCCCCCTCGCTCCCCGCTCGGCCGCGAGCTGAGCCGCGACCGGCTTCCAAGACGGGCCGCAGGCCGCGCCGGTCAGGACCGGGCCGCCTGCGCCGGGCTAGGCCGCAACCAATCGGGCCGGTCCCAGACCCATTTTAGGTCGACCCAGTTCGGGCTGACCTAGGGGGTATTGGTCCGGTTCGGACCGGGCCCATACCCCTTATTTTCGGACCAAGTTCGTTCAAACACCAATATCCTGGGTTACGGACCTCCGATCGACGCACCTTCAGTTGCGTAGAGATTTTTGGATCGAGTCGGTCATTTCGGTATATTAAACTCAAGGTTTTGGTGAAGATTGTGTATGGATGGGTTGGTTTGATCCTGAAACCAACCAGGCCCTCGGAGCGGAAACAGTTATAACTTGAGCTCCGGATGTTAGATTGATGTGCTGTCGACTTTGTTGGTTTCCTATTGATGAGACAGATCTTTTGGAATACTTTTCTTGAGTTTTGGATGATGTTGGAGTAATGTCGGGTTGGATTGTACTCAAAATACAACTGGGCCCCTGGAACAGAAAAGCCGATAACTTTCCAACCAGACGTCCGTTTGACGAACCGTCATCAGCATCGGTAATATCATTGAGAAATCATCCCAATGAGAATACCCTATGAGAGTTTGGGGTACAGTTGAGATATTGTCGGGTTGGATCATACATGAAACCAACCAGGCCCCTAGGACGAAAAGGATAATAACTCAAAGACCAGGCATCCGATTGACGTGTCGTCTGTTGCATTGAGACCCCTGTGACGAGGTGGTTCTTTGTGATAATTCTTCGTTGGACATTTTGATACTTGTAGTATCGACCAGTAGCTCGTGGAGCTGATCCTCCCGAAGACGAGCGTACGGAGTGTAGAGACCTAGTAGCTGTGGACCTGATGACTGCCTGTCCGATTTGATTCGGAGTGACTTTTATAGCCCAGTGGGGAGATCTACTTTGTGAGATGGAAGCCCCATGGCGGAAGAGCACTACTTTGTGAGGTGGAAAACCCGTATTACTCGATAGGAGGAGTACCTCTATAGGCTATGAGGGGGATCACTACTGTGTGAGGTGGCTGACCCATGGAGGGACCACTACTTTGTGAGGTAGTAGACCCGCGGTACTTGATAGGAGGAGTACCTCAGCAGTCTATGGTTAGTGATTAGCGCCTCAGAGTCATGACAGGGCTTCTGTTATCGATAGAGGAGGAGTTCTCCAGCATTTTTGGTTTCGATATCATGAATAAAAATCCTTGTTTGCGCTTAGTCAGAGACATTTGTATATTTATCATGATTGAGATGGGTTACTTGATAACTTAGGTATATGCATGGGCAAATACCTAAGTAGTGGTTATCCGTTGATTTCATATATGTGTGATAACTCATGATTGAGATGAGCTACTTGATAAATTAGGTATAAGTATGGGCTTATACCTTACGTAAGGGTTATCTGTTTTGATCCTTCTTTGCGGTTATCCTTGTTTGGTTTAGTGAGACCATGAGGGTATTGGGGTCCTTACTGAGTATCGTTATACTCACCCCTGCTCGGGCTATGTCCACACCTCGTTGTGTTGGATAAAAATGATGGACAACGCTGAAAAAGATCAAGTGTACAAGGACTAGACTGTACACAAAGGTGGACCTCAGGACGAGTCAGTACTCGGAGGTGGACCTCACGACGAGTCAATACCCGGAGGTGGACTTCACGACGAGACGGTACTCGGAGGAGGTTGACCGGCAAGAGCATTGAGGAGGCTATCTGTACCTACCCTTCAGGTAGGATCCATGGGGGACGATCTAGGAGCTGCGCTATCTGTACCTACCCTTCAGGTAGGATTTGAGGGGGATGACCCAAGAGCTTCTTTTATTCTTCCATCTGCTTGTCTTTTCTGTTGAACTTTCGTTCAGTTGAAGCAAAAATTTTCAGTTGGGTTTGTATTCTGGCCCGTTTACTTTTTAGAACTTTCTATTGTACTTAGTGTTTTACATCCGCTTGTACTCAGTGGTGTTTGTTTACTTTTGTAATGGCAATGCCTTCCCAATTATCGGGATTTACGCCTTTGGTTCTAGTCACCAGCCCATGGCCTACGGAAGGCGGGCTTGGGGTAGTCACGACACGGGCCCCGGGGATGGGTCATGATAGTACTCCACCAACAAATGCATGTGATGGTTCTATGACACATGAATGCGTGTAAGCCCATGATGCTAATCTAAATATCCTATTGCTAATGATGAAAAACAAATATTATTTAAATACTTCTTATATTGAAAAAAATTATGGTAAAAAATATTTAATAGGATTCTATAAATATTTTTGGGGTAGTTTGATTAGTGGGATTTGTTGGATCCCCCATCACTGAAAGAACATCAACTTGTATATAAGGAGTGGGTCCCAATGTACACTCCATAGGCACAGAATGTGTTAGAGTTTGAGTCGAAGAAGTATGGAGGTTGAAGATTAAGGGGAAGGATGTATAAGGAAATGAAGATGTCATAGATGTCTATGAAAATTCATAATACAGATGAAGAGTACGAATCATCTTCAGATAATGGAATGATAGGTGATGAGGCTTAGATAAAAATGGTTGTAAAAACATGGGTGACATAAATATCCCAGGTTTCTCTAATGAAAATGTGGGATAATAAGGTGTGGTGTATGGGATATTAGGGGGAGGGATGGGGCACAATCAGGTACTCCAAAAAGAGTTTCTAACACTAGTACCACCACCATGTATCATTAGCCTGAGTACTAGAACAACTAGGCTGGTCAGAGAATAATATGTTCCCAGGTGGTTAATCCTGATTAAATGTTAAAAAATATTAATCAACTGAGATTATATGTTATTGATATTTTTTTATAAAATACTCACACTGGGAACTAATGGATGGACATCCATATTTCTCATTTGGGGATTATTATATGTCATCCTTTTTCTTAATATATCTTCAATGTTTTTCATTTCATTCATTTGGAAAATATTATGGAATTAAATATAAATCTATAACTAATGTGTTACCCAATCAAGAAATAAGATGATACAGAACTTATTTTAGGAATAACACTTATCAATCCAAATACAATATATGTAGTGATATAATAAAAAAAATTATTTCTAGTGGGTGGAATATCATAATAAGAATTATCATTTTAAAAAATAAATTCCAATTATCATGTTTAGCATGGGTATGATATCGTTTTCCTCTATTTTAATTTCGATCCAAATTAATTTTTTAGGTCACTCATTCATTATTGTTAATTGATTAGTCCATTTGTCCATTTTTATTTTTATTATGTCATTTGGTACATTATTTTCAATTTATTGGGAAATTTCGAAAAATTTATTTGTCTATGGTCATTTGGCTCATATTTTTGGTTTGGTATTTTTTTCTATTTTTTGGATATGTTTTTATTTACATTGATTTTTATTTTTATATCAATTGGTGTAATATTCCCAATACAGTTAATCATAATTTATGTTACAATTTAATTGTTTCAATTTTTTTTGGTTTGGTAGGTTTGAATATAGTTCAGTTCAATATTATGAAATCCATCTCAAGGATAAATAAGCCCAATATATATTGGAAATGCACATAAAGGTCAAGTTGGATAAAAAATTTTGTGATCAATAGTAAATAAATTTGTATAAAATCGTCCTCGACAACCCACATAGATCCAAACCAAAAAAATTGAGAACAAAGATGAATGATTAGATAAATTTCTCAACACAAATTCAGGATCACAATCAACACTAAAAATTGATGTATTGGAGTCATCATATATAATAAGTGCATTGAGGCTAATGGTAGTAGGGATGGTGTCAATTCCATCATCACTATCATAAATAATATGTCTTGGGATTACTTCAATAAGGACACAAATTTTTTTTTGAAGATGATCTTTTATATAAAAACATTGTTTAACCATTAATGCATGTACATATGGTACATTTGTTGTAAGAGTTCAAGTAATATCAATTACTCAAAATCAACAATCATCATTAAATATTTCGTGTCTCACCAATGAATAAAACAATAGGAATTTCATTACAGTGACTCAATCTTGAGTGTAATAATCCAAAATTTGTATTTTCTCAATGACTCCATAATGAGATAAATTGACAATTTGTCATCTATAATTTTATTAAATGGAATAAAAGTATTTTATGGATGTTACCATAACATAATAATGTTGTTTTCTCATTTTCACTACTTTTTTAGTGATAATAAGTTTGTACCCATTTATCACAGTTGACATTCATTCACAAACCACTGAATTAGAACCAAAAATCAAAGATCACATTTCCATAGATACAGAATCAGAAAAAACATCAATACCTGAAATATAAATGAATATTAAAACTAATTAAATATTTATTTTATTAATTTATATCATTAATATTTTTACCTTCAATTTCAACTAAGAAGAAAACTCTTTGATTTGAAAAGTATATTTCTTTATCAAAGGTAAAGAATTATTCTCTCTATTTACCATTTTTTATGATCCCTTCTAAAGAAATATAAATTTTTTAGTACAAACTTAAAATATCATGTGATGGCATAAGATATATATGTTAAATTTACTTGCATGATGTAGTCATCAAAAAAATCATAGTTAAAAAATAATGTGTGATGTACCGTCTTCCGTTCATCAAGGATTAATGTGGTCAATGTATAAAATCTTAAAATTCCTCTTATTTGGGGAAGTGTTGGAAATTTGGGTTCAATATTATCATTCTATTCTTATTCATTTCACATTGGTTTGTTCCATCTCATAGTCTGATCAGACAATTATATTGAACATAAATTCCAACATTCTTGATCCATGTAACCATTCACAATAGAACCTTCAAGATGATTTCAATTTTGGATTTATAACATCAATGTGATCATTTTAATTTCAGTTGGATATATCTCGGGAAATGTAAAAGGTCCATTGAGACGTATTATGGTTGGAATATGGATAGTTACATTAATCATTCACGTGAAAAAATATAGAGAAAATATTTTCTTTAACTCACACAAAATGAATGGTTCCATGCCAAAAAATAAACCAAAAATAATTTGGAAATTTATTAGGACTAATTTTCTCTCAATAACTGAAACAACCAAATAGCTGACACTCATACATTATTGAAAAAAATGATGATAGATTTTTATTTTAATCAACTCATGTAGGTGTATGTGATAATAATGAGTCCACAATGATTTGCACTTCAAATCTCTTATATTGACCAATTTTTAAATATTTCTATAATGTCCATAAAGAACATCAATAATATCTAGTATTTTCATAAATTTATTTTTTTCTATAGGTTTCATCACATAATAAGAAAACATAACATCTTATTTGATTTAAAAAATACACACATTCTGCAATTCTATTATGATGCCCCAATCCACCAATTCAAACTTAGATCATAATTATTATTTTCCTTTCCCTTGACATTTATAAGAATTTAATGCAATATTTTACATATATTCTTTTCAATTGGAATTACATATAAGAAATGATGTAAAAAATTGGTTGACCTTTATGGAAACATAAATAAGATACTAATCTTCTTCCAACTGTAACACATTTCAATGGAAACATTATTCTAATTTTTATATTTCATATGACCCTTACTAAATGAAGAACTAAAATCATGAAATTCATTAGGAACTTCAGTTCTATAAATATACTGAGGTGGATAGTTTTTCTCCATGGTATTGTCAACTCTTTGACAATTATTCCAATATGGGTGGTTCAGATTCAAGAATCATCAATATCCTATAAAACTGAAGCTATGGTGATATTTCATTATTGTATATCATTTATTATTTATACAAAAAGGACATGAAATTTTTCATTTATGCTCCATATATACTTCATTGCATAAACAGAAAAATGATTAATTTTCCACATAAACATCACACACATATGAAATATTCCATTTCCACATTCATCATATGTATGTATACCCAATTTAAAAATATGTTCCATCACATTTATTAAAGATTACCTATATATATGAATATAATAGTTGGGAACAAAAGTTCCATATATGAGTATACCCATCAATGCTAAAGGTTTATTTCACACACATCCATTTAGGAACGTTATAAATGTGTATGAAAACTGGAAGAGTGTTATATGAATTAACAATCTACCCAAATGGATTAATACCATCACATGAAAGATAAAACCCTAAATTACAAATGTATTCTATGAAATTAAGATATCAAGAATCAATTGTATTCTATGAAGATACATCTGTAGGGTGAACCAACACATCATTATTCTTCTTTGTCTTAGTATTATTCCATCAAATTTTTATTGCTATTTCATCAGACCAAAAAATATTTTGGATTCTAGGAATAAATGGAAGTATTTGAGTTACGTTCAATAGTATAAATTATGGTGTTCCATCAGCCTTTTAATTCCATTTAGATGTTCCACGTTTTATACAATCATTCCATTTGGCAGTTTCCTCCAATAATAACATGCATTATTTCTAGCAATCATGATTTTTTTGAAAATCCAAGTTCATAAACTATCTTCAATGTCATATAATGGTTTGAGGGAATAACTACATCAGGTGTAAGTATGTCCTTAAATAATTTAATAATTTAAATGATGGTAGTATTAGAAATACCATACACTATTATCCCATGAATCAATTAGATTAAAAATTCATGCTTATTCATTTTACAAAATTGTAGATATACTGGAGTCGGGGAAGCATCATTCAATTTTTTACCCTTTCAACATAATAATTTAAATTACATGCATCATGTGTGGCTGTATCCATGTCTTCTTGGATTGAAATACCTTTAAAATTATAATTTTGAATAAAATAAAACCGATTATCTAATAAATTATCCAATCTAGTCCTATTATTTGGAACATAAACATTTTAGATTTCACTTTTCCCCATAATGATACTATAAATAATATTTTTTAAAAAAAACTTCTTAGGTTATATAGTATCTAACATCATCATGAGTCAAAAAATGTCTTCCAGTACAATTGTAACATGGGAAGTGTGTATGTCCACTATTTGAAGTAATGTTAATTGAAAAATATAAAAATAATTCCATCTTATTATGAAAATCTCTTGAGATCTGATCAGTTTCATAAGTCTAACATTTATCCATTATATAAAAAATTATTATACGTCATGTCATAAAAAAATAAAACAATATTTTAGTAAAATAAGATGTATATTTATGGAAATGATAATTTCTCACATTATATGAATCAATAACATACAAACTAGTCAATAAGAGAATTGTAATTTAAAAGACACCAAAAAATATATATTACAAAATACTACAAATATAAAACCTTTATATTCAATACAATTATATAAATGAGCAATAATGTTTCATATCCATTGAGGATCAAGGCTGTAATTAGGAAAATTATTCTTATGGAATATGAATACCAAGGGTGTTATATAAATTATTTGTAATTGCGTAAATAAATTGATGAGGCTAAAATAACATTAATATATGTACCTTAGTGACTACACCCTTTAATTTAGTCTATATCAGATTCATTTGATTTAGTTTAGTTTTGGTTTGGTTAATTAAATTTAATTACATTCTTTTAAATTTGGTTTTATTCGGGTTAGGTTAACAATATTTTTATTTATGTAGTCTTGTTTCATTCAGTTGGGGTTGTTTATCAATATTAAAAGTGGATATGGTATTTTTAATTTCATTTGTTTCAATTTGAAATAGTATAATTCAAATGTGTCTTGTTTCATTAAAATTGGTTCTATATACTTTTTTACAAATAAATTCTATTTGGTTTGATTTGGGGTTTTTTATATGGTTCAGTTCAGCTTGGTGAGACATTATTCTATTCAATTTGGTCAGTTCTATATTTTTATGATTAGTGAAAATGTGGTTGATATATATACAACAAGTATACTTGAGGGTTGATTGCTCAGTTGTATTGAGTGTAATAAATACATAACATTTTAGAGGATACAACCTAGGAAAACTAGTGATTCACATCAATCACATCTACCACATGGTTAGGTTATCATTCAAAAAATAATTAAATAATACATCTAGAAAATATGATCACTGTAATCAATAAGTTTCATTCAATATACCATGAGAACATTTAGGAATTTGAGATACAAAATATAATCAATGCCATATTTAAATGATCTGATGCTAAATAATATATCATGTCACCATTATATAATTAAAAAGGTTATACCATTATCAATAATTCACTCTAAACTTATATGGAAAATTATGATGGTAATAATGATAATGGAAGTTCAAAAAAATTTCAACATTGATTATCATGCCCTGATAATTTTTATGTAAGAATAAATTTTTTTAATGAAGGATGTATTTCACCATGAAGCTTGTTGTCACACTACATTACATTATGCATAAGAATAAACAAATATCGTATAATAATAATTATATTGCATATAATATTGCATATTAAGATATCACATAATAAGTGTATATTCCATGTCAAAACATATTAAATGTAATAATAATCTAGAGTTCTTGATGATATGATAAAACATGAAGGAAGTGACAATGCTATAACTGGTCTATCATAAGAGTATACAAATTCTATGTAATAGTGAACCTCACTGCCAATATTTATTGAAAATAATACAATCAATATATATATGTGTATTTTATTAATTATCACAAACATAATTATGTATATTTCACAATAATGTGTATGGTTTTGTTGTAGTAGTAATTCCATGATAATATTGTTCATTTTTCAAATGTGAAGGTGGAATTGATCACTCCACATTAAGAATGATACAAAAATAGTTATGTGAGGCATTGATAAGAGTAAGAAATTGTCACATTGAAAAATTCTTGTTATTTTTTGAGGATATCATATTTTTAATAATCAATTGAATACCTATATAAATATAAAATATAATTCCATAATGAAATAACAATACCACAAAAAAATTTATCCATATTTTAAGGATATATAATAACAATGCACCCTGATCTTCAAGTCATTTTAATATCATATTATACATGATTTTTTTGGTTTGGGAGCTTAACTAAAACTCGCACAATGAAGAAGGACATCACACCTCAATCTGGGTGAGTTTTATGATGATCATTCCATAATCATACACATAACTTCATAATCTATCTATATTTAGAATAACAGGAAAATTTGGTTTACCTAAAAAAAGGTTAATATTTTTCTCATGATCGGGAAATTGAATCAACTTATAGTGGTATGTTTTGTATACATTAAATGAGTGGGAAATATAGATTAACAATTATTTATAAATTGAAATAATACTTATTCTAACTATTAGATTAAGGTTCCCTGTCTTAGAGAATGTTTTTAAAAATGAACATGATAGTTTTGGAAATATAGAGTGAGTGGAAAAAACTAAAAATATAATTTTTATTAGAGAATGTGTGCTTCAATACCATATATTATTTTGAGAGTAAGAACAATGGTTATCAAAGAAGGAAAATAATTCACTGTTACATGTTTTACATTTAGGGAATCTATAAGAATAAGAGGTATAAAATTGAAAATATTGATTAGAGTATGATATTGATAGTCCTTGTTTTTTTGAAGAGAAATGGAAGAATAAATATTTATATTACAATATACAAATAATTAAATAACAGAATAAAATTAATAAAATTATAATTCTATTATGGAGTTATCTTTATCAAGAAAAATTATAATTATTATAATGATCACATGGAAGATACAAATAGAAAAATACATTGATAGGTTATTTTAGTATGGAATTACATTTGTATTTTTCTTATTACTTAGGCACTGATATTTTTATGGGATCTTGATATGTATGTTTTGGATAAGAGAATTTTATTACTTTAGAATAATATTTATGATGTTGAGTTGATATTGGATTATATAAAGGGGTTGTCAATGTGGTATGAAGATTAAAATTAAAAGATTCACTACAATAATGACTAAAATTATCTTTTAAAGAAGACCAAAAATTAAATAATGAAACAAATGAAATTCATTAATCAAATCATGAAATAGGAATTCAAAGTGGACCCATCATTCTAAAAATATTTATGCCACTTATCCCACACACACCCAAATTCTACTCATAGAATCTCCCTAACAAAACATATATTCAACTCTACTAATGTAAATCCTTAGTATAGAAGTTGGAGTAAGACCCTTTCAAAATAAATCTTGAACAAATATTTTTTCATCACCACTCAACATATACAGATCATTTTTTATATAAACCACAAAAAATCTAGTGAAATGGTAGAAGGGGAATAATAAATGATGAATCTTCAAATAACCAATTTGAGGCTGAAGAAAAATTTGTTGTAATGAGAATCCTGAGGATAGGGCATAATGGCTGGGGAAGAATATATAAGAACTTATATTTTATAATTTTGAGAGAAATACAAATGATTAATCATAACCCATTCATAATGAGAAAAAAAATTAAACATTTATATAGTAAATTTTTTATGATTTCTCACTGCAAGGGGATTCTCTATACCTAATAATGTTAAAATTTATGAAATTAAAACATAATTATTGATATTTAACTGAACAAACTGGAACCAAAATGAAGAAGAACAAAAAATAATGAACCAAATCAAGATTTAACATAAAAAACCCAAAACCAACTAAACTAGTCTAGATAGGCCCAAAAACACATGAACCAAATTTAAGTATCCCTAAATCAAACCTCAAGATCAAAAGAAATTAACGTCTCACAAAATAAAAATATACTATTGTGTTATAAACAAAAAATAAAATAAAATTGATTGTTAATAGAATAAATCAATGATTTTGAACATGTTGATTTAAAATTGTAGTTGAATGAAATGAAGTCTAAAAAAAATTGATTTCACATGGCCTATTGGGAAGAAAATAAAAATACACCACTACTAAGGATTAGGATTAGATCTTGTTGGGGAAGGGGAGGAATTCATGCCGCTACGAGCTCAATATTAGATATATATGGGATTTTTTCTAGGGATTGGGATTTGAGTGTTTCGTAGGCTTGGGATTAGAGGAGGGGAGCTCTTAGTTTTTCAACTGGATGAGAGATGTATATGGGTTCCTCTGATGAAAATTGGGGCAACACCTATTACAAATATTTTAAAAAATTTCTGGCATAGATAAGTTATACCAATGTTGTTTATAAAAACCATTGGTATAACCTCCATTAAAATACCCTATCCCAAAAATTAGCCCGAACTGTATGGATTGGGTTGTGGGTATAGCTCTCATTTCATGGGTTCTAATATGATTTTTATGAAAACTATTTCATTTCATGGGTTCTAATATGATAAATTATTTTTGTTTTTCTGGCACACATATATATGGATGTCATTATGTGTTTTATGAGACCAATATATCCCTCCAATTGATTGGGTAATTATGGATAACTTGAGTGGTATTTATGTTATGCATGAAAATAATTTTATCTTTACAAGTCTACACATGGACCCGATTTTCATGTCCATAATTTTATCTGTGGTCATGGTTTTCATGTCCATATGTTTATGTAATGGATTTATTTTATATCATTAGTTTAGTGAGTGAAGTTGTTACTATTTATACATGTTTAAAAAGTTACAATTTTATGTGTATGACCCAATTTACAGTCTTATTTCAATGTTATAATCTCATGGATTATGTTATTCGATTACCAACTGATTCATGTGTTATGAACTACCAATATTTATGCCATGATTCATGTTTATGATATTTTATAAACATGGTATGATCTTTTGTTGTTATTATTTCTTTCTTATACCCTATATTCTCATGTTTATGCTTATATATCTCCCTTCTTTATATTTATAGAGAAACTAAGATCACCCTTTTCTTATGGTTCTTTTCCCCATGGTATGATGAATTTTTTATATGATATGTTAAAAATGTTTTTTGATATAATGAAATATTTGGGGGAAAATGTAGATGTATTATGAACTGATTGTTTAGGATTCTATGTTTTCAAAGGCACTTAAATATTACAATCATTCCGAATGTGCATGTGTATTCTGAAAAATGATGCAATATCTATGTATGTTAGGCCTGAGTCATTATCGTTGGTATCAATGAAATGGTTTTTTCATCCCTTTAAAACTAGTATATGAATACGTTAGTGAGATCCCTATATACATTTATAATGATATGTATAGGGTTGTATCATAGTATAAGCCTAAGGTTTCATATATTTAAATGAAATTGTCATTATTTAGGAATCCTTTAATTAATTTTTCATGATTATGTTGTTTTATAATATGATAAGTGTTTATCACATTAGGCTCTCTAGTTATATTCAATAGTGTTAACTAGAAGGAATATGGTTAATATTTAATGTTTCAGATGTTGAATGTGTTGACATTATAAAAATCTATGTCCAATGTGTCAATATCATGATGAGAATTAATAAGGTGGTACAAGTATTGATTATAATATTGAGGATAAATAGACCATAAATTAAATGTGAGAGGTATTTGCTGATCTAAAAATAGTTTTTACATTAAGAAAAATAATCACGATAAGAATATGTTTGATAAACATTAATAAGTGATTCATATTTCTTATTATATGAATTAATAATACTCCCAATCCTAGGTAATGGTTCTAGAAATTGAAGTGTATATGTTTCAGAGTTCAAATATTATGATATCCAAATCATGAAATATATATATATATATATATATATATATATAGTATATTATTTTTATTAAGAATTTAAAAAGATATATTGAATGGTTCGGAATACATATAAAAGTGATATTCATGGGAATAAAAATACTAATTTAAGGGTAACCTTTACTATTTTCTTAATGATGAGGTAATGAGTTTGTTTAAATATAAGTTGGATATGAATAAGTAAATTTGATGGTACAGATTACCCTATAATCTAATGAGGATTTGTCAAAAAATTGGTTTATACTATCAATGATGGTGTTTAGGACATTATAGGACTTATGGAATATACCAATTAATTATTATAATATGGAAGAATTAATGTTTTCAAAAACTATTTATGCTAATTCAGATTATTACCATATTTCTAGAGAATGCATGATAATGTTCTTCACATTTTTGGTTTCTTACAATTAAAATCAACATCAGTTTTTTTTGGGATTACTGATGAGTCAGTTTTTTATATATAGTTACATTTTTTAAATGTTTTTTTATTTAAATCTTTTGTAAGGTTTATAAGGGTAACCATTTTTTTAAATTATTTATGTTGAATTTTGGATGAAGTTTTAGAGATTAAGGTATCATAATATGATTATTTATTTATATTGGATAACATCTACTATTAATTTTTTTTGTGTTTATAACTAGAGACAAGACAAATGACTTATCATCCCATTATGAATCTTATGATCCTCTAGTTCTTCCAGCTTTAAAAATTTCAACATCATCTTTCCTGAAATTAATAGATGAAGTAGAAATTGATCAAGGCACAACCATTGAGTGATATTTTACTTATAACATTTAATAGTGGAAGTATATCTTCTCAAAATATTTTTAAATAAAATTAAATCCTATTATCATAATTTATGTTGATAGAAAAAACATTTTGAGACTTATTTGGTCTTTGAATTTATGGTCATTAACGAATCATGACCATGTTCTCTATTACTTCATATCAGAACTTGAATGCTATATTTTTCTACTATATCTCTGCTTTCGCTTTCCAGCTATGTTTTCATATGTGGTAACTTAGTTATGAGTTACCTTCTATAATTGTTATGTTTACAACTTTGTTTTTTAGGGAGTTTTAGTATTAATTTTAACGGTATGTGTTTCCCCCAAAGGAGTTTTCAAATAATCCACCTTTTAGTTTTGAAGTGAAATATCAAATTACAAAGTTGAGATTTAATTTTTAAATTTTTTATTGAATCAAAATGATAGTTTATCAGTTGGATTTTAAACCAAATATCTCTCATGATCATTATGTTTTCTATACATCTCTTCTGAAGAAGTACCTACCAGATCCTTCACATGTACTGAACTTAGAGGTCATACTTCTAGAAGAAGACCCTTCTTATAAAGAGAAACAAATAGATATTTTTTTGTATACTTGAATTTATAGAAAAACAAAACCACTAATATGGTTAATGTCTTGTGGATAAATAACCAGTTTGAAGAAATTGCGTGGTTACTTGAGGATACAATGATTTAGAAATATACTCATTTGTTTTTATTAAAATGAGATATGTTAAGGGAGAAATTCATTTTAAGGGGGATATAATCAAACACCTCGAGTTTTTATGTTTTATTTTAAATAAATAAAATTTCTATAATGCCTTGTGTTATAAGCTACACCAATTTAAGTTTTTTCTATATCACATACTAGTTTAGTTTTTCATATATGCACAATGAGTTTCTACAAAACATTATTTTATTATTGTAATTATTTAAACAATAAAATTATAATCTATCTACTAAAAAGGTGGGTATGAAAAATATTAACTAAATTTAGAAATTTTAGTTTACACATATCTATATAATTCATTAACCAATTAATTATAAATGAATATAAATAACTTTTTCAAATAAAAGGAAATATTTTTCCAAAAAACAATGCACATGTGTGTTAATTATAAAAATTCAATCCTATTAGATTATATTAATGTTTTATATATATATAATATTAAATATAATTTTTAAAATAAATCAAATGTGGTTCCTAGAAATGATATAAGAACAGATTTCATTATTCTGATTATAGAAGTATTCCTCTCAAAAGGCTGTATTACCATCTTTTGATGGTTTAATTATTTAAAATATTGTTTTAAACACATTTCTAAATTTTATTTTAAAAATAAAATTAGTTTTTAAGATAGGTACATCAATATTTTATTTTTTTGATTTTTGGGTATTTTTTTGATATGTTTCATATTTTGATGAATATTGAAAAATATGAAATTATAATTTAAAACAATTTTTCATAAAAACAATTTATAATATTAAAAATATTTTTGATTGATTTTAATATAAAATTGAATAAATTCCTTATCTTCTAGTCCAATTTAATTCATTAGAATAAATTTTACATTCCATTTTGATATAAAAACATATTAATATTTTGAATTTTTTCACTTTAATAGACTGTTGTTTTTTCCTTTCTATGGGATTAATTTTAAATTAATTTTTAAAGTAATGTGATTTTAATTTTGAAAATTCCCTGTAATAGTTTTAATAAAAATGTCCAAATTTAGTAATTTGGCCCCTTTTATTCTTTTTCAATATGAATAGTAATGTTAGTAATTTTATTACCACAGTTAAGGTTTAATCAGGTAATTAAGGGAAAAACAAAATTATAAATATTATAAAACCACCCTAATACATTCCCAAACTTTATAGTATGATGTTAATTTTTAAACATAACACCTCGTTGTCTAAATAAAATTGTAACATCTCCATGAAAATGACTTGGATACAATTAAAATCAAAGAGTGTGACAAAATGTCACATTCAATCATTTAATAAGTGTAATATTTTTTATATATGGTTTAATATAATATATGATCGACTATATATATTAGAATGAAATATAATGGGTTTATATAAATCATGGAATTTTATTTTTTTAATTTTAGTGATGAAATAAGTTTCATAAATTAAAACAAAATGATGATTCAGTAATTACTCAATTAATGAAATACTTAATTAAATGATATTATAAATTTTTAAAGGAAATACTATTTGATTTAAAAAAGATGATAAGTGAATTTTAAAGGTATATAAAACATTTTACTGATTTATTGAATTAATTTGGTCGAATTTATATTTTTTGATTTATTTTCATAATGTCATTGTAATGAAAAGTGTAAAAATTTATCCTAATGATATTTTATGTTAATAATTTTTATTTAATTATTTAACAATCATAAAAAACTAAATAATTACATATGGGATTTGATAAGGTCTAAAATACCCTAAATATACCATTTGTGTTTTAATTTAAACCTTATATGTAAAAATACCATCCATTTAATATTAAAATATTTGTTATCATAGTTAAAATTAAAATATTTTAACTAAGGGTTAGTAAAACTTATAAAGTTTAAAAATTCCCCCAAAAATCAGTAAACTCTATTAGTTGATCATATGAAAATCATATCATATATTCTATTTAAATCAATTCCATTTGGAGGTATTTTATTGTTGTTTTACTTATTATAAATTAATCTTTTGAGAAATTCCATAAGTTTTAATTTCCTCTCTTATAAAAGGGAACCTATTATTCTCTTTTATTTACACATCAGAACCTATTTTATTAGGAAAAAATCTATCCAAATCTCCTACCAATATCTATACCTTCTTCCTAAAATCCTTCATTTGGTCATAAATCCAACCAAATAATTCCTTTTGTGAAAATAAAAAAGAGATACCCAATGAAAAGGAAGTTTGTACGAGTACGACGAGAGTCAGGACATAAGGTAAGGGTATTTTTTGTCTCACATTTATTATTGAATGAATTATTCAATATTACCCACTAATATATTTTATTTGGAGTATATAATTCCCATTAATTTATTTTATGATCCTTATCTTTAAATTTATTGGTATTTAAATATCCATATAAAGATATATTTTTCATTTGGATTAGGATTCAAATGTTACCAAATAAGTAAGGTAATTTTATCTAAATCTTCCTTCATTGGGAATTTTTTTAGTTATGAACCTCTTTTATTTTAATAGGATTATATAATAACTTTTACATGTTTATTAATGAGTCTCCTTCATTTAAAGATGTTGTAAACGTTATGTAATGTTATTCCCTCTTCGGTTGGAAATCTACGTGGCTTAAAAAAATATTTCTATAAATATTATAATTTTGTTTTAAATTATACCATAAGAATTTTCAAGGAAAATGTTTTAAAATACTATTAAAATGGTTTTAAAATATTAATTTATATTTTTTCAAGATCATTTTCAATGAAAAATGTTATCTAAAGGGATTATGATTCAAAAATTATTTTTCAAAGAATAAAGGATATTTTCCTTACGAATTATTATTAAATCTATTATAACATTCATTTATATTATATATGATTTAGTGGGGATATTGTTTTTGAATACTATCTCTATCATTCCTATGGTTGATTAATGGTTACAATGGAATGATATTTATGAATCACATTTATTTTCCATGGGTTATGTTATGATTGAATGTTGTTTATGAAACCCATTTCCTTCCATGAGTTCTGATTGATTAATGATTTTTATTCATATGGAACACATATGTATGATTTTCATTATTTTATGTGTGTGACCTAAATATAACTCCATTTATTTGGATAAATATGGATAACTCCTGAGGTATATGTGTTATGCATTAATCTGATTTCATATTCATAGTTCTATCCATGGACCATGTTTTCATGTCCATAATTTTACATGTGGATGTGGTTTTCACATCCATAGGTTTGTTCAAGGACCTAATTTTGTGTCCTTAATTTAATGAATAGACCTATTATTATTTATACATGTTCAAAAAGTTAAAATTTTAATTATATTCCACAATTTCATGTTTTATGTCAATGTTATGATCTCATGGATTATATTATTTGAATACCTTATGATTCCTATCTTATGAACTACAAATATTTAAGCCACGATTTAGGTTTATGATCTTTGATATATAGGGTATGATGTTTTAATGTTATAATATCATTATCATTCCATTTATACTCATGTTTATTCTTTCACAAATCCATTTTTTATCCATTCTGAGCATTTCAGGTCACTATTTTCTAATTTTATTCCTCGGGATATGAAAAATTTATTTATGTATGATATGTAAAAGGGTTCTAGATAATGATAAATAGGCAGGAGAAGTTGTAGGTGTCTTATAAACATGTTTTTTATACTCCATTTTTTTCCAAGTACACAAAACTAATATGGTCTTTCAGCATGTACATGTTTATTCTGCAAAAATGATGTAATATCATTGTTCGTTAAGACTATGTGGTTAAAAGTTGGCCTAAATGGTTTTGAATGGGTCTTAAACCTAAGGATATGGCCTATGTGGATTTTTTTAGGGATTACACCAATATATGAGGTATATATCGATGTGTCTTGGGAATTAAAATAAAAAAGGAATCCCACATGGATGTGGTTACAGATTATAGCTAAAAGGGATGCCCATATGAATATAGTTAGGGAATACACCTTCAGAAAAGGAATATATATAAGTATTTAGGTATTTTTAATGTAATGGTCTTAGAATACATTTAAAAGTGCACTGATCCAAGTTTCAACATGGTATCAAGTGCATCTCCCCCAACTCAAGATGATTCTGGCTAATAGCAATGGCCTACTGTGTGTCTTGTGGGAAGCTATACCCTTTCATCTAAGTGTAGCATAGTGGTAGCAACATAAAATTGATAATGTGTGTAGTAAATCAATCAAAAAATGGGTTAAAATTGTAATATATAACAATTCCAAAAGTAATATCATATAAAATTATGATCAGGTCATGTCTACAAAGCATCCAAAACAGGTATACATGGAATCAGTATAATACTTGGAACAAAATAATACATGAATGACATAAAAATTTTCTTCTGATAGCATCACAAGATTTAGCTCAGTCTCATATTATCCTACTCATATGCATGTCACAATGTCAAGAATTGAACTTTCGGTTCATTCCCTAATGCCTAACTATATGCATATAGTATATCTAGGTACCCAACGATTGGCCAAAAAAGGTGTAAGATACAATCCAAGTGGGATACCACTCAATGATGTATAAAAAATCTTGGATATGCAATATAAACATCAAAATCATAGTGAAATAAATATGACATCTAATTAGTAATAGAAAAAGTAATGTCCCCATGGAATATCTACTACAAAATAAGTGATTCAATATAGCTGGTCAAAGATCCATAAAAACAATGTTCAAGCCCTTATAATAGGGAAAAAAACACCATAATCTCATGGATAAAATTATTACAGATTATGTGACACCAGCAATTCTTTATAGGGAACACCCTATGCTAAATTACATCCTCTATATTTATCCACAATAGTGTTTTTATCAACATAACTTTCTCTATAAACTAAATCATGATCCTAAGGATATGCACAACATGTACTGATGTAAAAGAATGTGATTTACCTTTGTCAAAAAGATAAGATACAACATCAGAGGCTACTAATATAATACTTCTCACTGTAGATGGTCCAACACCCTTCTCCTTTGGGTAGGCTGTACAAAAAATATTTATCTTGAAGCATGGCCATGTGAAAAAATCCCACTACCTAAAGAAAGATCAATATGTTATATCAGAACAACTGGTGCCAAGGTGCATCATCCATGAACACCACCACCTCAACCTGATCATATGATATTGCACT
Organism: Viscum album; assembly: GCA_963277665.1. Classification (NCBI taxonomy): domain Eukaryota; kingdom Viridiplantae; phylum Streptophyta; class Magnoliopsida; order Santalales; family Viscaceae; genus Viscum; species Viscum album. The sequence goes on along the minus strand of OY728131.1, from coordinate 1,432,554,540 downwards.
TGCTCCCAGTATTTTGTGGGGTTCTGAAATATGCTCCCAATCTAGTATTAGAGATGACCCCAACCACTTACTCCTTGATTAGAGGTCTTGTAGAAACATTTAATGTGGACCATCCTACCATAAGCTCAACTGTCGACTGGGTCGCGATCACAATGAATCTTTATGTGTCCCCATCTGTAACAATAATGATTGAATTATACACTTCTAGTACTAGTGTATTGGTAATTATTCTTCTCATTGAAAGCCTCAAAATGTTACATCCTTCTTAAATATTTTGAAACAATAGTATGGGAGACTACACTTATCTGATATGTGCCCCTATATTCACTCAAGTTTTTCTATATAATTATCACTGGAAATTCTATCTTGGTATTCATTGTCAACCTGAGTATATTTACCAGAGATATAATAACAAGATGGAGACAATACTCAATGATTATTGCTCTTGATAAATCATCATCAAGGTACATCTGTGTAAAACACATTGACCCTATAAATATTTATTGATAATCTATGAACATTGTTGTTCCCTTCTCAAGACACATGAACTCACTATCCCACTATAACCTTGGAGTCTTGAGGTAAATGTAACCATAGGAACTCGTATGGAAATCTGCCCAAATAATATCTTGATGCTTGTTAGACTAGTTTAGAACATCCCACCAGCACGTTTCTGTTCCTTGAAGCATATAAGTCATTAGATTCACTCTCATATTAGGAGGTATCTCTAGACACTCAAAGATCAACAATGTTGTTTTATAAAATAACTCTGCAGCCAGTGGAACTCTATCCCATAAAACCATCAGAGATGTTACTTTTGGAACATATTTGTTAGCTCATCCATATACAAGGCATGTTGGGTGTCCCCTGAAAGTATGCCTGAAGTACAGAAAAACCCCATGGAACTATGAATCATCACCTATGTTTAGAACAATAGCTGGTTCCAGAGTAATAAATGAGGATCTACTAGTATCCCATGGACTACCTCCTCTGGATTGGGATAATTTCTCCTGGAGTATGACTGGATTTTAATAGGGCGGAACACATCTAAAAATCCTATCACACTCCTCAGAAATGAATAATATAATTGTTGATAGATATAAACGTAAGATAGAAAAAAACAACCCTATTACTAGGTCATACAAGAAAATGTACATCTAAATTAAGGGATTTATAAAATGAAACAGTTACAAAATTTTATGAACCTGGAGCTTCGGTTTCAGGTACGGATCTCTTTTATGGGATTTTTAAGGAAAAATGGAGAATCTGGAAACTTTCAGAGTAAACGCTTTGTACATTATGAGTACACTCTGTGTACTCCTATCCCGCTCGAAGCCTTGTGCAAGCCATGCCTGGCCACCTACACGGTGTGTAGGGGTGACATGGAGGCCAGTTTTGGTGGTGTATGGAAGGACCTAGTACACGCCGTGAACTCTAAATGTACACATTGTGTACTTTCTTTTTTATTTAATTAATCGGACCAGGGTCGGACCTAATGCTCATTAACGTCTTCTTCTGCACCTAATTCTGTCCAGAGCATCCAAGGAGGATGATTCTTCTCCGAGACACCAATATGTCACTGATTGTCCAAATTGACCTCCGTCGATTGCAAAAGAATCGCACCGGTGAGTTCTTGGCTCTCCTTTATCCTCGTTTCCTGATTCTTCCTCTCATATGAGTTATCTGAGGTTGAAAATTTTATACATTTTTACAGATATACTCCGTTCTAGGCTGATTCACAGGCCATGATTCTTGTATATCGATCTTCGAGGATCAAGTTAGGTGGTTTGTTTCCCTATGTTGAATTTCTTTGAATTTTTGTTGCAAAAGTGTCAGATACCCATGTATCAGGTATCCCGGGTTTAGGATTTTGATCCTATTGTTTATTTTCCCTATATTTCTTGTTATCTTATGATTTATTTTTTTCTCATATATGCTTGGTTGCATGTATGAGGATCACCCCACTAGTGTTTCTCTCCTTGTTTGGAAATTATCACTATTTGGCACCGTTTTCCTGTGAGTCAAACCCTATTGCAAATGATAGTTTATTGGTTATCACTAATTTCATGTGTTCCCTACTGTTTAAATTCTTTTTATGCATGGTATCTTTTATCCCTGTAGTTGTTGAACATACTTAGGGCTGCTGACAGTCGATTATGCAGGACTGCATTGCTCATGGCTGTGAGAACCTGGTGTGGGAGATCAAAGAGGGAATAGACTATTAAGTGCCTACCTAGTGGGTATGTTGGTCTTATTTTCATACACAGGGCCAATGGGAATAGGACTTTGTGCTTCCCAAGAGTGTTCTTAGCTTATACACGCATCGAGACCACATGAGGAATTAGACGTAAGTGCTTCCTCAGAGAGTATGTAGCTATAGTTGCAAGACCATAGGGGAATTGACATGAGAGCTTCCTAGAGAGTCTGTGCATTGTTGATTTATGGAAAGTAGGGGATTTCTAGTTTGAGCCACCAAGAGGGTCAGTGTGAATTTTTTTGGTTGGTTGTGAAGAGTCTAATAAGCTAAAGAACAAGCTTGGTTTTTGTACTGCTTGTGTTTCAGTAGTCTTTTGAGATACCTGCAGTGTTACTTTCTTAACATGGAATAGAATGCTTTTCTAGTTTTTCCATGGTTGTTTAATAAAATGGATGTGAATGGTAACTGGTAGGATTATTTACTGGTGTAATCTTAGTCCATTACTGTAATTATTTTCCTTTTCTTTTGCTATATTACTCACTGATATTAGGGCACAAATATTGTGGTGGTTGCCTACAGGGATTAGTCTCAGACCCTGTTTGGGTCCTACTCTTCGACTCAAATAGATTATATGGTTGTAGGTGTGGATAGGGATTGTGTCCCCTCTACCTATGGTACATGATTGCTGGTTGGAGCTGGAGAGCATGGGACCAGGCTTTGGCTCACGATGCTGCTGGAGTTACTGTTTACGTTTAGTACTTTGGTTTCAGTTGTATTTCATCACGTTGATTTGTTTACTGCATTCCATAGATACATGTACCGTACTGCATCATTATTATCTCAGACATTGCTTCTACTTTTAGTTCAGTTTTTTGTAAGATATTTAATACTTCCTCTATTGAGTATTTTTATTCTTCTGCTGCATACCTTACCAAATGAGGGAATAGTTTCCCCACTAACTCACTAAGGCCCTCACTGCTAGTCGGTTGCCTCGGGTGTTTGGGGAAACGAGCTTGAGGTCATGTGGAAAACCGGGCACGGGGCACCAGTTATGTGGCTCCGGATTCAGGTTGTTACAAAGTGGTATCAGAGTAGTTTTCTTCTATTCTGTTGCCTTAATGTTTTGTGACAATAGACAGGGATAGGATGAAATGGGTAGTTAGTACTTAATGGTTCCAAGGAGTAATTTACCCATGTATAGGGAAAAGCTATATTACCTTGTAATTACAATTTTCAGTTTTTGCAAGTGTTACGGTTTATTATATTTCACCTTTGGGTGATGCACATGTTTTGTGCTGTTATAGTTTATATGATTATTGTTCAATTTTGTTACAACTTAATGAGATGAGGGTGTGCCATCTCCTGCATCATATAGGCACTGGGTAGGAAATCACATGTCATGCATTTTACCATGCCATCTAGGGTGCATTAGAATGTCATGCTGTTCTGATAGATGCCGTGATAAATTATGCATGTTGTTGTGATAGTTTCCATGACGGACATAATTGTTATGAATTTTCACTTGATATATGCGTTTTTATGATGTCAGGATTTGATTTGCTGGGAGTATGGGCCCCCATAGATCATAATTTGGCACACAGATGTTTGTTTTTCAGTGTTTCTAGAATTCAGTGCAGTTTCTGAGATACTGCCCGAAAAAACCAAGATTACATGGCGTTTACATTATTAATACACGCCATATAGTTTTAAACCGTGTTACTAACCATGTGAACAGAGACACGGGGTGGAAGAGAGTCTTTGGGGACACGTCGTGTACCATAAGTACACGCTGTGTAGTAGTCAATCATGTACCCAACCGTCTCACTAACAACACGGGTCGGGGAAAATTGTTTATTACACGCCGTGTGTTATAAAAACATTCCATGTAGTTTTCTTCTGGGTACCCAGCCGTGTCATGAACAACATGGGTCGGTGTTATCTATTCCTACACACGCCATGTTTGTTCGGAACACACTGTGTAGGGGTCAGCCGTGTAGCTGGCCGTGTAACCGCTTCACGGATCACCAAAACATGTCTAGTACATGTCGTGTCTTTATTGAACACATCGTGTAGTTTAGAATTAGGAGGAAAATGTAGGTTAGCCGTGTAATGAGACTCAAGCAGGGGATTGGAGTTTAAGTACACGCTGTGTTTTGGGACAAAATGCCGTGTTGTCTAGCATGTTGCATGACCAGTGGTGGAGGAAGTACACACCCATGTAAATGGCTTTAAAAAACACGCAGTGTAGTTTAAATACACGTCGTGTTGTCATGTTTTGAAAACTTCAGTGTTTCTCTCTCTTGTTCCCATTTTTGTACTCTTGTGTTTTCTATCCTTGTTAGTCCTTAATCTGAGCTGTGATTTTGACCTTTCAAGGCTACGACACCAAGACGTCCTCCCACTGCACGCCAAGAACTATGCAGTGACTGTACGCCTGATACGGCAGACAAGGGACTAACAGTAGTTCCGCTGATCGTTCCGGACATGGCACCTTCAGTGATTCCAGACACTGGTGCCAATGCTCAGTTCAGAGAGGGTTTCATGGGGTTTATGCAGAACATCCACGGACCTCAGCATCATACCCCATCTATGGCAGAGCTGACATGAGTCTTCGAGCAGTAGCATCCTCCCACCTTCACAGGGGATGAAGGACCTCAGGCTGCAGAGTCATGGCTAGAAGCCATGCTTTCCATCTTCGAACATCTGGAGACGCCCCCAGACAGAAGGGAGAAGCTCGCAACTTACATGACGTGAGATTCTTCCAATAGGTGGTGGGATGTAGTCTCACCGGCAGGGTGCCAACGAACTATGGCATGGGACGATTTCCAAAGTATGTTCTACGACTACTTCTATCCGGCGATGCTGAGGGCCGATAGAGCCAGAGAGTTCATAAACCTACAGCAGGGTACTCTTTCGGTTATGGAGTATTCCTCATGTTTCACTGTGTTACCATGTTTCTCTCTCGTTCTAGGAAATGACGAGCTGTTTTTTGGAAGTAGATTTGAAGAAGGCCTCAAAACAGAGATCAGATCACAAGAGAACTTCTTCCAGTTGACTTCTATTACCCTAATAGTCAACTAGGAGTTGATCACTGAATGGAATCTGAGGGAGACTAGAGTTTTTGATCAGTGTGGTTCAACATCCAAGACTGATTCATTGCATAATTACATCAGGAAATTCCACCGAGAGTCTACTCGTGGTGACTCGAGGAAGCGAGGTAATTCTTCTGGAAGACGGGATCCTCCTTCTGGCAACCAGGTGGTGTTCTATCAGTGTGGAAAGAGTGAGAATAATATGCCTCAGTTCCTAAGAGATCTAGTGGAGTGCCGAGCTTGTGGCTAGATGGTCATCTGCAGCGTTTTTGCAAGGTTCTTCTTCCATCAGCTGGTGAAGGAGGATCGGTTTCTACTACTCGTACAGGAGCAGGAGTAACAGTTCCATAGCAGATTGGGGGATGGAGTTCTTCAGGTCATTCAGGCTAGGGTAGAGGTCGTGGACGCGGTGGTCAGGCTCCGGGAGGATGAGCTTAGGGATATTAGGCTACTACACAGGGCCGCGGTACTGGCCAGATGTTTGTAGTAGAGCAAATTCATCGAGAACAGGATCCAGGACCTTCCACAGTTCTAGGTATGATCTTAGTAGCCTCAGTTTTATCTTTTTCACTTTTCGATATAGAATCTTCTCATAGCTTTATTTCGATACATAATGTGGAGAGCCTTATACTTACTATTTTTACTTATGAGGATACATTGGCACAAGATACTCCATTGGGACATAGAACTACTAGTTCACGTATGTGGAAGCAGTGCCCCCTTGAGGTTGGTGGGTGCCACTTCTTGTGGGATCTTTATGTCCTTGAGATTACGGGTTATGCTGTCATTCTCAGAATGGACTAGCTAGTTCCTTTTCTGGCCTTTTTCGATTTTTATCATCGTGGGGTGAGTTTTACGTCACTAGAGGGCATATATTTTCTTCACAGGGGCGAATGGGATGTCTAGGCAAGCAGAGCTGGACCAGAGCATCATGGGTTAGGAAGTGTTACAACCCATATTTCTATTTTTTATCTGGATGATCAGGGGACTTCTCAGATGGACTTCCCTCTGGTAGTTGACCGTTTTCCAGATGTCTTTCCAGAAGACTTTTCAAGGGTTCCTCCGAAGTGTGAGGTAGACTTCTCTATTGAGCTGGTGCCAGGAGCTGCACCGGTATCCATACCTCCTTATAGGATGGCTACGCCTGAGTTGCAAGAACTGGAGAAGCAGTTGGAGGAGTTGTAGGAAAAGGGTTTTCTCTGTCCTGGTATTTCCCCTTGGGGTTCGCCTATGTTGTTTGTGAAGAAGGTGGATGGTACCTTACGGCTTTGTGTGTACTATCAGAAGCTAAACCAGTTGATGGTAAAGAACCGATATCCATTGTCGAGGATTGATGATTTTTTTCATCAGATTTCAGGAGCCATGGTATTCTCGAAGATCGACTTGAGATCCGGCTATCATCAGCTACAGGTCAGACCATCTGATATACCTCTCACGGCTTTTTGAAGCAGGTATGGTCTGTATGAGTATCGGGTTATGCCGTTCGGTCTCACGAACGCACCGACTGTTTTAATGTTGCTGATGAACAGATTTTTCCATCCTCACTTGGACTCTTTCGTCATTGTCTTTGTGGGCGATATCTTGGTGTACTCTCACACTCGACACGACCATTCTACCCATCATGAGATCGTATTGAGTACACTAAGAGAGAATCAGTTATATGTTGTGATCTCAATGTGCCACTTCTGGATGGATGAGATTCACTTCCAGGGCAATGTCATCTCAGAGACAGGAGTATCAGTAGACCCAAAGAAGATGAGAGAAGTAGTTACCTAGGAGCAGCCGAAGAATTCCTTCGAGGTGCGGAGTTTCTTGGGACTAGATGGTTATTACATGTGGTTTATACAAGACTTCTCATGCTTAGATGCACCATTGATGGGCTTGAATAAGAAGGGTGGGAAATACGTTTGGTCAGAATCTTGCGATTCAGATATCCAGGAGCTGAAGGGGAGATTGACTTCAGCACCGATTCTAGTTCTGCCAGATCCGGGCAAGAGTTATAAAGTTTTCTGAGATGCATATGGGATTAGGCTTGGAGTAGTGATTATGCAGGAAGATCGTGTTGTTGCATTTGGATCTCGGAAGATGAGGCCACATGAGAAGAACTATCCTACGCATAACCTAGAATTGGATGAAGTTGATCAGGATTTGTGTTGGTGGAGGCACTATCTCATGGGAGATAATTTTGTGATTTATACTGACCACAAGATCCTCAGGTATATATTCATGAAGTGTGACTTTAATCTGAGACAGCGGAGGTGGGTCGAGTACCTACAGTCTTTTGATTTCGAGCTTGCTTATATGCCTGGGTAAGGCAATGATGTGGTAGACGCACTGAGTAGGAGGACTCAGTTGCATGCAGTTTAGGAGGCCAGCAGCGAGTGGCAGCATGTGGCTCTGTTCTTTGAGATGAATATGGAGGTGCACAACAGATAGGGACAGACGGTTATTTCTTCCGTAGTTATTACCTATACTCTTTTAGATCGAGTTCGAATGAGGCAGCTATTAGACCCAGAAGGCCTAGTCCTACGGGAGGGTGTGTCCGAAGGGGACCCTACTCTGGGGTGGACAGTGGGAGATGATGAGTTGCTACGCTTTGATGGCCGCGTATGGGTCTCAGCGGACATACGTGAGGAGATGATGCGGGATTTTCATGCTTCATCTTGGGCAGCACATCCGGGTGTCACCAAGATGTACCGAAAATTACACCATCAGTGTTAGTGGCCAGGTATAAAGGAGGATGTGGCTGGTTTTGTTATGCAGTGTTCCACCTGTCAATAGATAAAGGCAGAGCATCAGCGACCCGGAGGTCTTTTATAGTAGTTACCCATTCCAAAGTGGAAGTGGAATGATGTCGCGATGGACTTCATGACCGGTTTTCCATGGTCGAATCGGGGGAACGATGTTGTTTGAGATGTCGTCGACAGGCTTACGAAGGTTGCTCACTTCTTTCCAATCATGGAGACCTTCAGTGTTGATGAGCTGGGAAAGTTGTACATCCGAGAGATAGTACGTTTGCATGGAGTTCCACACTCTATTTGTTTCAGACAGGGATGTGCGTTTTACTTCTCACATCTAGAAGGGGCTATAGAGGGCTTTGGGTACACATGTACATCTGAGTACAGCATACCATCCCCAGATTGATGGCCAGTCCGAGCGAACATTCTAGGTGCTTGAGGATATGCTCCGAGCTTGCATCCTAGAATTTGGAGGTACTTGGGAGAAGTATATCCCTCTGGTGGATTTTGCCTACAATAAAAGTTTTTAGGAGACTATTTAGATGGCACATTACGAGGCTTTTTACGGTAGGCCATGACGATCACCTTTATGCTAGATAGAGACAGGAGAGGAAGATTTGTTGGTACCTATTCTAGATCAGGAGACCACATAGTAGGTGGAATTGATTCGGAAGAGGATGGCTACAACACAGTCTTAGCAGAATTCATATGTTGATCAGTAGAAACAACCTTTGGAGTTCAAGGTTGGAGATCAGGTTTTCTTACGCATTACCCTAAGGTTGGGACATAAGAGGATTAGGAGGTAGGGAAATCTTTCACCGAGATATGTTTGGCCGTTTGAGGTTCTAGAGAGAGTTATGCTAGTTGCTTACTGGTTGCAGTTACCTCAGAGGTACCAGGCTATGTACGACGTCCTCCATGTTTCTCAGCTTCAATGGCATTTCTCAGACTCATCTCATGTTTTTCAACCTGAGAAGGTTGATCTAGAGAAGGATGCATCTTTTGAGTAGCATCCTATCAAGATTATCAATCGCAGTATAAATGTTCTCTGTGGCCGGTGTGTTTCCTACTATTTAAATTCTTTTTATGCATGGTAACTTTTAGCCATGTAGTTTTTGAACTTACTTAGGGCTTCTGATAGTCGATTATGCACAACTGGACTGCTCAGGGCTATGAGAAACTAGTGCGAGAGATAAAAGAGGGAATAAACGATTAAGTACTTCCCAAGAGGGTCTGTTGGTTTTAGTTTCATATACAGGACCTATGAGAATAGAACTTTTTGCTTCCCAAGAGTGTTCTTAGCTTATACACGCATCGAGACCACATGATGAATCAGACGTAAGTGCTTCCTTAGAGAGTCTATAGCTATCATTGCAAGACCATAGGGGAATTGACATGAGAGCTTCCCAGAGTGTCTGTGCCTTGTTGATTTCTGGACTATAGGGGTCTGCTAGTTTGAGCCACCCAGAGGGTCAGTGTGAATTTTGATGGTTGGTTGTGATGAGTCCACCAAGCCAAAGAACAAGCTTGGTTTTTTTACTGCTTTTGTTTTGTTAGTCTTTTGAGATACCTGTTTTGTTACTTGCTTACCTTGGAATAGAATGCTTTTCTAGTTTTTACCTGGTTGTTTAATAAAATCTATGTGAATGGTAATTGGTTGGATTATTTACTGGTGTACTCTTTGTCCATTACTGTACTTATTTTCCTTAACTTTTTCTATATTACTCACTGATAGTAGGGCACAAATCTTGTGGTGGTTGCCTACTGGGATTTGTACCACACCCTCTTTGGGTCCTGCTTTTCGACCCAAATAGATTATATGGTTGCATGTGTAGATAGGAATTGTGGCCCTTCTTCCTCAGGAACTTGATTGTTGGTTGGATATGGAGAGCATTGGACCGGGCTTTGGCTCACGATGCTGCTGGAGTTTCTGTTTACGTTTAGTACTTTGGTTTCAGTTGTATTTTAGCACTTTGATTTGTTTACTTCTTTCCATAGATACATGTTTTGTACTACATCATTATTATCTCAGACATTACTTCTACTTTTAGTTCCGTTGTTGTATGTTGTTTACTACTTCCGCTGTTGATTATGTTTATTCTTCCACTGCATACCATACCAAATGAGGGAATAGTTTCCTCACTGACTCACCAAGGCCCTCGCTGCTAGTCGGTAGCCTCTGGAATTTGGGGAAACGCGCTAGAGGTCATGTGGAGAACCGCGCATGGGGTACCAGTTATGTGGCTCCGGATTCGGGTCGTTACAAAAATCACTATACACTACCTCTATCCGATAATAAATCTGAGTCTTGGATGAGTTATCTATTTATCATGTTAATTTTCCATTTCAATTTCATCTTCATTTCAAATTTTATTTTAAATGGTTGAACCAAATGGTTTACCAAATTCTAGTATGCAATGAACAATATTTCTGATCATCCAAAATATAAAATCCACATTTTCTACACCATAACATAATCTCGTCCATGCGACACATGGTCTGTGACACAATGTAAAGGAATTGGATGCTTATGATGTATGTTTTACCTTAATGAGGAAGTCAATGATTAGGTTATAGAAGCCATTCTGTGTCCTGTCCATTTTTTCCAATTCATTATAAAAAATTTATATCACAATATTAGGAATATCTTTAATGATCCTATCACAACATCATGAAAACGAGAAATGCATCCGATATGGTAGGGAATAATGCATGGAATGTGATATTTAACATGCTCCTAAAATGATGTATGAGATTTTATACCCTCATATAATTGGGTTGTAAAAAAACATAACCCACAATTGTATCTATAATAATATCACAATTCAAGTGTACCACTCAACGGTGGAATCAAGTTTACTACAATAGACAAAATCAAGAAAACATTAATTTCCATTCAATGCAATTTGTATTTTCCCGCACGTTAGTCAACTACACATTGACACATCCCATTAAAAATTTTCAATACCTTTCTACCCCTACATATTTTCACAAATTATAATCCATAATAATAAAATTATCTAATACCACTTTGTAATGACTCAGACCAAGATGCCTTTGAATGGTGCCCCAAGCACAGTTGGCCACATTGACTCGGGCATATCCCAATGTATAGTAGATGCTTCCAAATTGCAGTGAGGTCATATGGGGTCTATGTGGGGAGACTGTGGCCTCTTAGTTGAGTGAAACTTATCAGTAATAAAATATAATCAATCGAGAAAGTATTAAATAAATCATAAAATAGGTAAATAGTATGAATATATAACAATTCCAAAATGAATCTCAGAAACTATGTTGCTCATATCATGTCTAGAAATAAGACAAAATAAATATTCATTACATCCTTTCAATACAAGGATCAAAATAAAATAAGAACAAACAACACTATTTCCTAATTGTATTTGAGCCTCAACTCAGTCTATTGCTCTCCGACTCCTAATCATGGAACAAAGTCAAGCATTGAACTATGTGAGATTTTCCCAATCCATACCTTCATCCATATAGTCTTTATGGGTACCCAATGATGGCATGAATATGGTTTAAGATACAATCCCAATAGGTTAGCACCCAAAGGACTATAATAAATCTCAGTTGTTAAATATTACAAGCTAAAGCATTGAGAAATTCATTTAACAAGTAAGATGTAATAAAAAGTAATATGGCCTTGGAATGTATACTAAAAAATATGGTATCTGGTATAAACCATCAAGGATCCCTAAAATACATGGGTCAAGATCCTATTTAAAAGAAGTTAAAAATAATACATAAATAAAAAACATGGCCTCACCGCACATCCATACATATCATTCCACCCATGACCATTCCATATAATCTATATATCAAACAACCTTGACCACACTTTATAAAAAGAAGTGTTAGAAAATCCATGTCCAAGACATATAATCAAGAATATCACATTTTACCATGACCATGTCATATAATCATAGTGTCACACCCATGAAGGATGGATCCAATGTAAACTAGGCCAAGGCATCCTCATCGTGTCCCATGATCATCTTAATAAAAACTCAGTTACACTAGAGTTGGGGTACATCGAGCATTTCAACTGACCATATACTATGTGATCCGAAGACAAAATGAATCCAATTGGTGAAATGGACTAGAAAATCCCATGGAATAAATACCAAAGGAGTAATATCATATAATGAATCCACTAACACTATCAATATCCATAAAGTAACATCCAAGTCATCTGATGGAGTTAGGATCCATGGTATACCCATCCGGGAATCCACTACCATCTCAATTAATCTCATTCATTCATTAGTTACAATAATTGAAGTCCCATGATTTTACCCACTCATATATAAATTCAAATTGAATCACATTCAATGATATTACCCATATAAAATCACAATTATACAATTAAATATCATTTTTCACATGGATAAGGAGGTCGAACATCTCATAATGAAGATATTCAATTCAATACATTTATTAATAGGCTTCATCTTACTAGGAAATCACCAAATCACCCCATTGTTCGTTTAACATAGGAATAAGATTAGGAAATTAACAAAGAACACCCTTTGTATCATCTCATTTAGATAAACAACCTATAAAAAATCTCAAATGATCCTAATAGAATCCCTTAAATGTTCCATTTCATTTAATTCAATCAATAAATTCATTTTTTAGCCAGTTTCAGAAAGTTAGGTAGGTTAAATAATGAAAAATATTTAAATAAAAAACTAAAACATTCATGAAATGTATATAAAATCTAGTTTTGGTTGGTCATAGAGTGTTTATCTTGTATCATCTCTTGAATTTATTCAGATCAGATGAAAAATGAAGAATGGATGTAGATCGTAGAAATAGGGAAATTTTTCCTTCTCCAAAATAACTATGATGAAAACAATAATAAAAATTAATGACACAAAAGGAATTTATTACTCACCGTCATGGATCCAAACTTATTCATAGTTATCTAATCGAAAATCAGATGAAGGAGAGGGATCAAAAGCTATGATTTTGTTCAAATGATACCTACCGAAGTCAAATGATTGTTCATGGGAAAAAAGAAAAAAGAAATTATTTTATAATATTAATTAATCAGAATATTTATATTTTTCATAAAAATATCAGGTCACTATGTTTGGATTCATTATTGCTGAAACCATGCACCAACCATGCACCAACTGCTGTAAAAAGGGGCACTCTGCAAGGTTAGTGCCCATGATTTTCAAAAACACGTGACAACCATTTTTTGGCACTAATAAAATCTAATGGTTCTTCACATTATAGTAACCATCCATTAAAAAGGTATTAAAAAACCATAATAACTAATGAATCCCACTATTGAGCTATACACGGTTTCACCATACCATGTGCTTTGGGTCACACATTTACTACTAACCATGTAGTCCAACTATTTTTCTATGAGAGTTGTATTCCAGGATCCAAACAAGCCCCAATACCCCCAAATCCCACATAAAATCAAGGGGTATTCACATTAGGCTATAAAAATATTTTAACTGAAAACAAAAGGATCTATACCTCTTATAGAAACTCATGTTATAACTGAATTACACAAAAAGAGGTTGAAAAAATGGACATTGTTTGGGATTACACCTAAGGATGTGGCCCATATTGATGTAGTTGGGGCTTAAAATAATAGAGGAGATTCATCCTCCTATCATCCTACCAATTGATATACAATATTGGATACATTGACATGAAAAGTTCATTTTTCTATAAGAAATAATAGGGGGTTACACTATGATGGATGCCATATATGACCCATCTTATTAAAGGGAGAATAAATACATCATTGTTCCCAGAGTTTCCCCTCTATTTTCTTTAATATAGGTACCCTTATCATCAATGGAATCCATGATTATGATTATACAAAGCTTTGTAAATCTCTATAATTTCAATCAACAACCTCTTTTTTTATTGTAAAACGTTTTTATTTTGGTGTGTATGAGTGAACATTTTTTGGTTGTTTATGTCATTTGGATTTAGAGGAGTCTTCAACATTGAACTTTTTATGGTTTTCCTTGAGAAATATATTCCATATAGGTATTTGGGATTTAATTGTATTTATTAAATGATGATAGATAGGTCATATTAGAGTACCCTTAGTTTTGAGGAAAATTTTCATTCATAATTCCCAAAAAATATAAGGAAACTATGGATAGTAATCACATAATATGATATCACATGTGAAATGAGAACCTAGATATATATGACCATGTGGGAATGGAAGGCCATGTGATGGGCTTGTGTATCAAAATCCATGTGACACTATTATCACAAAACTATGTGATATTTCTATATATATTATTCATAAATGATGTTAGTAACATGTAATCACATGATTATCAAGTTTTTATGATCTTGTGGATGGACCATACAAATGGGATGAAATTGTACAATCTTTAAGGATTATATCATATAGACACATCTTAGGAAAAAATATTCCATATAAATCTCTTTTGGGTTTTAGAGTTATTTCATGTCTTTTACTAATTTGGATTTATAAATGAGATTTCCCAAAATAAGAGGTAACTGAGCCCTCTTTCTCCTTAAAACATTTTATCTTTATTTTTGTTTCCCACTTGTATCGTGGGTGTGTCATTCTAGAAATGGAACTTGGGTATTTATAGAAAAATAGAAGAAAAGGAGTTGGTTACCCTTGGCTAAAAACACAGACCATGTGTTCCACATGAGTGTTTTTCATAAGAATCCAACATCACATGGTTTCATTATATATCTACCTATAAGTCACATAAGAGGCCTAAAATATATGGCCTCATAAGATCCTCATCAATGTGCCTCGTAAAATGATTGAAACATTTGTCACATGTTATCATTTTATAAGAGAAGAGCCAGATCATATTATGACATAAGCTGGTGGTTTTATATGGTGGAATGATTGATAGCCTTTGATCCATGAATAGTAATTATATCACATGAATCACATGAAAAATATACATTTTGTGTGAACATCAGAGGGGAATTTTCTTTTACAAAATTTTCATTATCATGATATGAACTATAACTTAACATGGTAATAGCCTTCAAATATAAGTCCATTTTCCCTTAATTTGTGAAATAAAACCGTAAGAAGTAAAATAATCCCATGGAAATAGTGTATTCACCTTATAAAGATTATTTGGAGTCCAAAAAGTTTTTAAACCCCCTTAAAAACGGGTTTTAATTCATTTAAATCATTTTTATCTTCAATTTGTGATATCAATGGACTAATACTAAATAATGTTTATCACCACCACATCACTGCTTTGGGAAACATTTTTAAAGGTTCTCTATCCTACAATGTGTGAGTGGACAGGAGGCACATGGAAATCCAATTATCTTCATCTCTAGAAATAGAATGACTTTTATACTATCACATGACCTGAATTTTCCTATGGGAGAACCATGTTTTAGATTAAATGGAATAGTCTGTGGAAATAATTTATTGGGGAAAACACTATACCATCATTGGTCAATTTTTTTCCTACATGGTACAACTTTTCTTCTCAGATACCCAATTCTATTATGTTGTTTTTAGAGGAGTGTGTTTTGGAACTATTCAACAATTTCAAAGATGATCAATGAATTTCGGGATTATGTATTTAAGACCACCATTTTTTGAGGGATATTAATAAATTTAAATAGTTTATTTGATAATATTGTCTAACGAACATTGAGCTATTAAAAATTTTCAAAATTTTCTTTCATTAGAAACACATATCCACACTAATATAAGTCATTGGTTAAAAAAACTTACCTAAAACTAAAAATTACATGAGTAATAATTAGTCTATATATAATACCATATGTGAGATCCAATATTTTTGTATAACTTTTACCTTTTCTCCTAAATTTTTATTTGGTCAGTTTTCTTAACAAAAAGGATTCATAATTTTCATGATTCATAAGTGAATGGTTCAAAAAATCCATAACTATGGAGTTTTTGGATTGGTTTTATATTTATATTCCCAATATAATAATGAATAATATATCATAGATTACAATTAACCCTCACATTCATATTTTTAATGTTACAAATTAGATTATACAAAACTTGAATATAAACCATTTATTATAGTACTAATGTCATAAAAAATCTCATTCAGATATATAAAATAAATATTATTTTTAATGTTGAATGAGAATACCTTATTATTTAAAAAAGATAAATTAATAAAATTTATATTTATGGAGTAAATATAATAAAAATTATCCACCACTATTCATAATAAATTCGGTAAAATTAGATCATAAGTGAAGAATTATAATGTAAAAACTCATTTTCCATTACCCACATAGAGAACTATTTCACCCATTATCAACACCTTCCTCTATTTTAGATTGTATTTACTTATAAAAATGTTAGAATGACATCTTTTATATGATACTGAAGAGTCAGGGTTGGTGGAATTGATCACTATAACATTCAAATTCATATTCCCATAATTCATCTCTATGAGAACACATTTCAACCCTAAATACCAATATCTAGATTTTATATTGGTCATACAAATATATGATTCTCAGGAATTATTCCAAAACATATAAAAGATCCATTATCTAAGGGTGAGTAGCATGTATTATATATTTTCATCAAGTACATTTAATGAATTAATATCCTCTAAAAATTATGACCTCATACACAATATCTATTTGGTGATCAAATATCCATATTTCATCATGGCTTACACCTTGTAGCAAAAATGCAAGTCATAACTGTTATAACAACCCCTAATTTGAAGTAGAATAATTACATAATTTTTAAATCTAATTTCATTATATACAATCCAATAAAAAATTAGGTTTATAAATTTTTTTAATTAAGAAAAAATGTTATGTAACAAGTTTGATGTATTTCATAAAAAATGAGTATTATTTGGACCATATATGTAACTAGTAAATCAAAAATAAGTCTTAAATATCTCCCAGAAATTCTATACACATGTTATTTTCATCTAGAAATATTATGTATAACAGATTTCTTAAAAATGTATGGAAATAAAAATATATTATTGTTGAGAAAATATGATCAATAAGGGAAGGTTTATAACCTACTATATTATAGAATAAAAAAGGAATGAATGACCACTTAGGGAATAAATGATAATAAAAAGGCTATATAACTAATCACAAGATGAAGAAAAAAATATTTTCCTAAAATAAAAACAGATTCATAGACAACAATAACTTTTTTCAGGGTGGTGGAATTCATAATTTAAAAATTTTCAAGGAATTGTGTGAATATATTACATATCATTAAGGAATTATATGAAGAAATTTAATTACTATAAGGAAAACAACAAACATAACTAAATAAATGGGAAGTAAAA
The DNA here is from genome assembly GCA_963277665.1 of Viscum album. NCBI lineage: Eukaryota > Viridiplantae > Streptophyta > Magnoliopsida > Santalales > Viscaceae > Viscum > Viscum album. The sequence continues at coordinate 1,432,537,184 of OY728131.1, read as the reverse complement.
CACCAAATAGGAAATTTAGTTTATCCAATAGTACTTACCAATGTGTTAAGGTACTATTTTAGGACCCACCCATTACTAAATTAGATCTAATAAATTTAAAATATGAAATTAAATACAAAAAATATAATGAATAATAAACACACCTCAATAATAAAAAAACAACCATATGAGAATAATAAGTTTGTGGGATGTTAATAATTTAACATTTAATAAATGGAAAAACATTTTCATTGTATATGGTGAACGATATTATTAATTAATATTCAATGTGAAACATAAAAAATTTAATGATATTGACAGAGATGAAAAAACATACATAAAAAGAACACTAAAATTGACATTACATTAGAAGGTATTATGAAAAAGATTATTTGACAACATGAGATTAATCTTACAAAATAAAATTCGTATAATTTAAATTAAAGGATATAAATGTAATTAAGGATTAAAATCTAGAGTTTCATAGGATAATTGAACTAAAAAATTAAAAAGACTTTTTATAAAATGTGTTCACTGTAATCATAGAAAATGAAGTTATGGGCCAAATTCAAAAGAAATTTTAAATATGGTGAAGTGGATTTTTTGGGAAACATTTACTTCTAAACTTATTATTCAATAATTGATCCTTGTAAGAGGAATTAATACTATCTCAATAAAAAATGTTGTGAACAATAAAAAATGATCATAAAAACAACACCATTTTAATATTTTAAAATACCTTCTTTGAAAACCTGAATAATAAAAATACTTATGAAATATAACTTTAAAAATAGTAAAATGTAAATATGATGGTCATAAGAGATAAAACATAATTATGTTCAAAAATATAAATAAAAAAATTAGTAGTAATAGAGAACCTAGAAAAGAAAGAAAAAGATCACAGTAGGAGAGTATGGGAATTATTATTTACATCATAATATTTTATGAATAATGATACCATTAATTTAATCTCTAGAAAAAAATAATAGGTAAGTTATTATAACATCATCATAGAATAGAAGAAAACTAAAATATATTGGATAGGTACAGAAACCACTGATAGGTCGGTGGGGGAGAATTAGTTATTTTAGATTTTTTTTTCAAAACCTATTATCCCTTCTTCTTTTTCAACATAGATCTCATAACGTATTAATAATAAAGGAACATATCATTTTTGTTAATGAGGTTAAAATATGTAATGTGTGACTATATACCTAGTGTATGGTGATTCCCCCCCCCCACATTTTTATTCTTTTATAATTAAGGATATCCTCTTGAAAGGGTATGGAATTGAAACTATTATAAGATTCTATCGCCAACTAGTGATGTATGAATTTTTCAATGATGAATAAATATAACAATAAACCATTAAAGATAGATGAATACTAAAAAAATACTGAGAATATTTGGATCTCAACCTCACATGATATTTATTAAAAAAAACTACATGCTTCTATGACTACCCTCCATACATAGAAATATTTTTTCACGCACTTAGTAATATCCCAGAAATTCCATGTAATTTTTTTCTATTTGGTTTTTCCTTTGATTTTCAGGATCCCCACTGAGTATTTTCCTATACACCCCTACATGGAAATCTCCCCCATGTTTCATGTCTTGTGTAGATGACTGACGACTAGATGGAGGGATTAATGGCCTAGGACTATGCAGGGCCCTATGAGATTAGGCAGGTGAGGCATACTCTTACATCTTCCAGTAGCTACACTACACATACAATCAGGTGGGGTTTTTGGCGAATGGATTTCCCAATATAATTGTAATTTCATATTTCTTGTTTTTTTTATTTTTTTGGGTTTGTATTCTGGCCTATTTCACTTATATATTGTGTCATTACTCAGTGGTTTTTTAGTGGTATGCATGTTTACCTTTCGAGTTTTTGGGACGTGGTTGTGTGTGCGTGCATACTGGTACATAGGAAAGTGCCTTCCACATGTATGTTGATGCCTTCAGTGGTAGTATACGACCCCTGACCTTTTAGAAGAAGGATTTGGGTAGTCACGACACGGGCCCTAGGGGATGTGTTGCCACAAATCAGTATCATAGGTGGTCGATTCTACATCCAAGATCAGAAGTATGTTGTTTTTTTTTTTGGAAATAGTGTTAAATGTTCTAAGATCTACTTTCAGATTCATGGAGTCCAGTGTTTGTGTAGAAAATGATATATCCATACACTGTGACCATGAATTCTACTTTTAGACTCTATACATAAAAACACATGTTTTATGTATCATATAGGAATTGAGTGTTTCATCATGTTCTTCTTGATTTAATGTCTGATCACCAGTTACAATCAATTTACCGTGGTACATCTTGATCCATTTCAGGAAGCCTCTATGTAGACAGCATGGTAGGATTCCAATGTGTTACCATGAGGATATCTTTCCTATAAATGAGCCATTCGTTTAGGGACCCATTCTAAAGATGGACTCACCGAGTGGTTTTACAAAGTTACCACTCTCTATTGATCAATAGTTACTACCAACATTACCAGTAGAGGACACACGTAAGCTCAGTGCCTTGCACGATTTTCAGATGAAAAGACATCCAATGTTTAGGGGACAGACGAATCCATAGGCCATTGAGGACTGGCTGGAGCCAATGACATGGGTCTTTTTCTTTGTGAGGATGCCACTTGACCAGATAGTGATATTTTCTATGAGCCTTCTTCAAGGCTCAACACGGAGATAGTGGAGCTTAACGATTCAGATTCATGATGAGGCACCCCCCTAGGCAAACATCAACCAGATTTCATGGAGTTTTTCTTCCCTAATACCATGATCTCAGTGTGCATATAAGAGATGCTTCACCAAGGTTAGGGAAACATGTTAGTGGGTGAGTACTCTGAAAGTTTTATAGAGCTCTACCTCTACTCTACGGATATGATAATGGACACTTTATTTAGGTCCCATACCATTGAGGAGGGACTTTGATGGGAGATCAGGTAATCAATGTTTTCCCTCAGCGTCCCCACTTAGGCTAGAGAGATAGAGTCAGATCTACTAGTGGAAAGCTTCCTTGCAGAGCAAGCACTGATGGTGAGAGCTACCACTGGGAGACAAGTGGCTGAGTCATATATAGAGGGAAGCTGAAAAATGACACAGAGGTCCAAGAAGTAAAAACCATATGAAGGGTGACCCTATTAGTCAGGGTTAGTATTATGGGGCTCCCAGAGCAAAGGGAGTTAGCAGGGATCTTGACTATGCTTTAGCTACGGTTGGTAGGGATACGTGGTTTATGACTCCCAAACATGCCACACATACCATCAACGGACGGTTGAGTAACCATCAAGGAAGAGACATAGGTTCAATAGATCAGGTCCATAGGGCATCATATGTAGTATAAATGTAGGTCGGTAATCAAGTAGTGGGTGATGGTTCGAGGTACCACCACCACAACCCCCAGGTGGTCCACCACGGCCATATGGTGAAGATGGATGGGGCGAGCTCAGCTTTAGGAAGTGAAGGACTATGACCAAGACACTTAGGAGATGATTAAAGGTACAATATATGTCTTATCCAACTTATATTTAGTTTTTATAAACAGATTTTCTAGTGACACTTCGCTTTCCACAGACCTAATTCAAGGTTCAATGATTTTTTCCGAGCAGTTGGCTCGATTGTAATGGTTAAATACACATATGGGAAGAGATTATATGATTACAAATTGGTACTGACAGTGTGAGATTACTCTTGGAAGCGAGGGATTTGGTTGGGATCTCCTAGTAGCGACATTGAGGCCTTACGGAGGCATCTTTAGTATGGACTGGTTATCCACACTCTAGGCTCAGATTGAATTTATTAGGATTGGAGTATGGAATGTCTGTGAATATGGGACTTGGTCTTCCTTCACCGGAGAGAAGGGAACTCTTACATCATAGGAACAACATTCTATGAAGAGGGTGTAGCCAATCACACACTAGTTGGTTGGCCTCACCCTCGGTGTGGTAGACGAGAGGATTCTAAGAATTCCTATTATGGTGGACATGTATAAAGAAGTTATTCTTGAGAATGTTCCAGGACTAACTCCTCATTGGGAGGTAGATATTTACATAGATGTGTACCCCCGGGACGACACCGATATCTACACCTGCATACTGGATGGCTCCCATGGTGATTCGTGAGTTGAGAGTACAACTGGAGGACTTAATGGATAATGTCATCATGAAGACTATTGTTTCACCATGGGATGGTCTAGTGTTGTTTTCCATGAAGGAAGGAGAATGTTTGAGGGTATTCATGGACTAATGGCACCAGAACCAGTTGATTGTGAAGAAAATATATACACTACTAAGAATTAATGACCACTTAGACCAGATGAAGGTAGAGAGGTTGTTCTCAAAGATAGACCTCAGATCACGCTATCATAGAAGTACAAGAAGAGGATTTACAGAATATAGATTTCAAATGTTGGTATGGACACTACATGTTCTTTGAGATACCGTTCTGCCAGACCAATTTCCCAACAGTGTTCATGGGACTCAAGATCTAGATCTTCTAGACTTGCCTCTATTGTTTCGTTGTGGTATTCATTGATGACATCTTGGTGTACTCAAAGTCAGAGTAGGAGCATGCTACACACCTTTGGATAGTCCTGGATATACTTCAAGGGGTCTAGATTTATAGGAAGCTCTTGAAGTGCCAGTTCTGGATTCAGGAGGTCCACTTTCTTGGACACATCATCTCAGAGGCTAGTGTTGTAGTCGATCTAGTGATGATATAGGAAGTGCAAGATTTCGAGCCACCCAGGAGCATGAACAAGATGTAGAGTTTCTTGGGGTTTTCTGGATACTACTATAGGTTTTTCCCTAATATTCCATAGTGTCAGTTCCCTTTTAGGCTTTGACACGAATGGGACAATCCTTCATGTGGATGGAGGAGTTCCAACAGAGCATTAAGGAGCTGAGGCAGAGACTGATGAGTTCCCCCATCATGAGACTACCGGAGGAGTGCATTGGGTATGTAGTTTTCTGTGACACATCAGGGACCAAATAGATTTGTTTTGTAATGAATGAGAAATAAGTGATCAACTATGGTTCATGGTAGTTGAGTAAGAAAGATCATAACTACGGGACACATACCTAGAGTTAGCAGCAGTGGCCTTTTCCCTGAAGACGTGGTGGAACTACTTGATGGTTGAGTGGTTTACTATATACTCTGACCACAAGATTCTCAGGAATATATTCTCATTGAAAAACCTTAACATGAGATAGCGGGGATGGATGATGCTTCTACAGAACATTGACTTTAAGATAGTCAATACTCTTGGGAAGGGGAATGTGGTGGCAGATATGCTCATCAAAAAATCTGGTTTGCAACTATTGACTGAGGGGAAAATATAGCTAGCCACAGTTCAAATATCCTTAATAGATTATGATGGAGTAGCTTAGCTTCCTTTGATGACAATCACTGCCCCACCCTTGCAACAAGTTATGGAGACACAACTTATGGATTCTGACTGTGAGGCCCTACATGATCAGTTATAATAAAGATAGTCTCTTGATGGATTTCCGATAGGTGGGGAGCATGTCATCCTTTTTAGAGGGCGCACAGTAGTACTAGTGGTGTTTTGAGAGGATATTTTTTTGTAGTTTTATAACTCCCCCTTGATGGTACATCCTGGAGTGGAAAAGATATACTAGGATCTTTTAAATCAATACTGAGTTCTAGGGATGATGTGGCCGAGTTCATTTCATGGTGCCTCACTTTTTAGCAAGTGAAGGCTTAGCATCATGTCCCAACAGGCTTAGAGTAGGCCCGTGAGGTATTAGAGTGGAAGTGGGATGGTATAACAATTCACAATGTGATAGGATTACCATGAATGTCCATGGGACATGATTATATCTTGGTGATCATTGACTGACTCTCCAAGTCCACTCACTTATTACCCATCCATGAGTAGGTATCAATATAGGACCTAGGAGGCCTCTATGTCTACAAGATAATGCGGCATCATGGGGTGCCCCCAACAATCATCATAGAATGTGATTCTCGCTTCACATCCTGGCTATGGAAGGGCTTTTAGAAGGTGTTTGGGAGTCAGTTGCGCCTGAGCATATGTTTTCACCCACAAATATTCAGCTAAATAGAGAAGACCATACATATCATGGAGGACAAGATTTGTTTTTATGTTCTTGATTTGGGTAATTTTTTGGAGGACCACATTCCACTAATAAATTTTTCATACAACAATAGTTAACACTCCACCATTTTCATGGAACTATTTGAGGCTTTGTAAGAGTAGCCTTACAGATCACTTCTATGATAGACCGACCCAAGGGAGTCAGCACTCATGGCTCCAGAGTTGTTATGGGTTACCATTGAGAAGATGAAGATAATCTAGGATCATATGAGGACTACAAAAATAATGCATAAATCCAATTATAATAGAATACAGAGGGCCTTGTATTTCAAGGAGGAAGACCATGTATTCTTATGGGTCTCACCCCGATAGGGATTGCAAAGATTTGGTAGATGTGGAAAGTTATCTTCAAGGTTAATAGGACCTTTGTAGATTCTGAGCAGAGATGGAGAGGTGGCATACATCCATGATCTTCCCCAACAGATCCACTGAGTGCGTGATTTTTTTCATGTGTCGCAACTAAGGAGGTATGTGAATGATCCAAAACACATCATAAAATGGGTTGAGCTGGACTTAGATAATGGGGAAATGTTTGGGGAGATCCTAATGGAGGTAGAGGATCTAAAGGAGAAGGTATTTCTTTGGATGTCCGATTCTTTTTGTGCATATTCAGTGGTAGCATGACAATCTATGAGAGAGAACATGGGTGCATGAGGCTCAGATTCATGCTCAATACCCCCATTTGTTAGTTTATCTTTTTTTGGATTATATGGACTTGAATCCCTAAATGTGGCGGTATTTTAATGTCCTAGAAATTACATGGAATTTTTGTTAAATTATATGGTATTATTTATAGACCAAACGCTCAGAAATCACATGATTTGGAGGCCCGATGAGCCTAGAATATATTTTTGAACTTTTTTAAAGTTCATTTAAATAAATGTGTGAGATGATTTTTATAAAATTTAAACTGGTTCTTGTATCAAAAAACTGAGGGGCCTTTTTAACTCAGATGTTGGGATTCACTTATAAATGAACTAACATCAACCGAAGAGGGTCGATCAGAAAAGTTAATTTTCAGACATTTGAGGAGAAAAATAAAAATAACATAAAAAGATATTTTTTTTTCGTTCACCATTGAGTGGTGACACATCCGTACTATAGTGTAGTGAAATGGAAAAAATGAGTTCCATTAGATGAATCCCATTAATGGATTGTTAATATATATCATAACGACTCATTAAATGAAGCGTAAGTGATACGATGTTTCATAACTGAAACAACAAATCAACATGATGACAAATCTTAATATAAACATTTTGACATGTTTCCATTTTAATGGATTAATGGGGTTTTAGAAATGGGGTCAAAACATGGAACTCCTCTAACAAATCTACGGTGAGGAATCATCTCCAATGAATGTCGTCAAATCACAAGAAACATGGACACACCTCAATGTATGAGACCAGTGAGTGAAGAACACTGGCATCATTGAACTCTTGAATCTCCATGGACGGATCACCACCAATAATGAGTTTCGATTTGGTGAAATGAAATACCAATTATGGATATATATTTTTTGAGTTTACCCATTCTTCATTCTAAAACAACAAATGCGGATCAACCCAAGAACAGGTCGATCTGCAGATCACTTATTCAGGAGGGAGTTTTCTATTTCATGGAGTTTGGCATAGGGATTATTATTATTTTGATGGAATAATTATCATTAAATCATCCTTAATCTTTACTCTAAGTCTATGGGAGCAGGATGGCACGAAATAGGACCGAGCCCCTCCGCCTTGTGCTTTCTTCAGGGCTGAACCTCCTAGTTGACAATGAAGAGGTTTTGAGGTCTTAGAAGAGAAGGAGGTACCCCATGGAGGCCGGAGGCATAGAAAACATGAGTAATGGACCACCGGGGTGGACATAGTGGTCCACTGAAGGCGCCACCTGTGACCACTGGTGGTGGCTTACGAGGATGGCCACAGGTGGGGGGTGGCACTCCACGACATCGCCCCAAAGGAGGTGTTATGGCTAGCTTTAGATGTAGTAGAGTAGTAGGAGCTTTTAGCACTCTGGTCGGTGGCTGGTTAAGGTGGGTCATGGCCATCTAGCCATGTTGGAAGGGTGGCCCACCCCACGCAGGTGGAAGTGTACTGGAACGTGGACCAGCGGGGACTGTGTGGAGGAAGAAGGGTGGCCAACACCTACTGGTCGCGTACAGACGGAAAGGGCCGCTCCGTGGCCCAGTCTATAAAAGACCAAACCCTAATGCAGGCCGCACCATAGGGTGCCGATATGGATGCCACATGGTGTTTGGTCTTGAGAAAACCGACCCTCCTGTCGAGCTGCACATGGGAGAAAAAACCGATCCACTATGAATCCCAGGGTATAAATAATGTCTTAATGATAATGTGGGTCAATATGGAGGGATAAAATCAGGCAACTGGGTAGCTTGGGTGGGAATGAACTAGCTCGCTGGTTGTGGGCCAAGAAGGATGGAACTGGCCGTGGGGTGACCTGATGGGCTGAACCCCCAGTCTAACCAGGCCATGTGCAGCAAGGCTTAATGGTCCAGGCCCAGTGGCCTGGATAGACCAGGCCAACCCAGAACCTGGATTAGTTGTGTTAGATTGGTCAAACTAGTCCAGGGCATATGGGGCCCCCAAGCTCAATTGGTCAGGTAGGTCCTACCGGGTTTGACCAGACCCAGACATGATCAACCCCCAATTACTAAAAGGCCAATATCTTTCTGACTGTGTTTCATATTGACGAGTCATTTGTGACATTGAAACCCTTGCGATGAGGAATTTCATTTTTTATACTCTATGTATGTTTTCATGGATGTTGAAATGTGACAAATTGCATGAGGAGCCGTTTCTCCAATAATCATGCGCTCTACGTACAAGAATCCTATGGCTGACTTGGACCCGAAGACTATAATCCAACAGCCCTATGTGGGTCAGATACAAGCAACCCTATGTGGATTATCTATGATAGACCAAGAGGAAGGGGCTATATGTGACCAAGAAGGCCCACAGTGTGGAGGTTCTCTGTGTGACCCAACCAACTCATGGTACTTATCAAGGATTACTACCTCCGTACGATGTCCATGGTGGGACGCGACTCTATTTGACCAGAAAATACCATGGTGTTGAGTGGATCAATGTGACCCAACATACCCATAGTACTCATCAAGTATGAGTGACCCAATAGTCCAAGTTGTTCAGTGTTGTGACTGATTTTCTTGCTTTCTATACTCTTGATTATACCTGTGTGTGCTGATAGTCCCTTGTGTATTATATCCTTGTGGTCATTCCTTTTGGTTTTTAATTCCTACTGAGTATTGTGTTAATCACCCCTTCACGAGTTTTAGCTGCACGTGTCGTGTCTTTTGCAGATGACAGATGCCTAAACGGAGGGCTTGGTGGACTATGACTAGGTGGGGCCTAGTGAGATCAGGCCTATGAGGAATACTTCTATAGCTTCCATGAGCTACTCTACAATTACCACCAGGTGGTGTTTTCCGTAGAAAACATTCCTCAGATCTTTGAAAATTCTAATTTCTAGTTTTTCATTTCTTGGGTTTATATTCTGGCCCATTTGACTTATAGCTTATACCTTTACTCAATGGTTGTTTAGTGGCACAAATGTTTACCTTTTCCATTTTTTGGGGTGTGTTTGTGTGTGTGTGCATACAAGTACTTAGTCAAATACCTCCCTCTTGTATGTTGACACCGTCAGTGTTATCCTCCATCCCTAGGCCTTTCGGCGGCTATCTTGGGGTAGTCATAGCTTGGGCCCCAAGGGATGAGTTAGGACACACTTACAAATTGTTGATACCTAATCACTTCTTATTTTCATAAAAAAAATCATATAATGCATGAATATAATTTTAAAATATCTCTATACTTTAAATTACTATGGGGTACATAGTATTTATTTTTATTTACACTTGAAAATAATATCATAATTTAATCTCTTTAAATATCATCATTTCAATTTAAAAAAAGTTATTTTATTTCAAAATTCATCAATCGACGACCTTTACCATTATTGTTATATTACAGATAGTATATTGTTTAATTTCTACTAGAGACTAACTCATCAAACTAATTTAATTCATTATATTTATTCATTGTAAATGAACATGTAATTTTTACATTTAATGTTTCATGTGTTTATATATTTCTTATCTTCATGACTATATAACTATATCATAGTATCTTCATTTGTAGCACACAACCTTCCCATATTCTAATCCACACGTCACTCTATACAATAACAAAATCTTACATTTATTCTAATAATTAATATTTTATAATCATATAAGTTACATGATCATGATATTTCGATCATGAAGGCTTAGTATTTTTATTTTCATCCATTAAATCTCTATTTACATGGGTTAAAATAATTCTAACAACATTCTAGAAACAATTACATCGACATGTGATATAATTACACTATCATTTAACATTAATTTCATTTCTTATGTTATCATCATCAACCACTCTATTCATTGCATGAAATTTCCCCACTATATTATGGATCCCCATTACTTCACATGAGAAAGAGCGCATGATTTTATTACATCATATGTCATTTTTCATCATCAATATAACCCATTTTGAATAATTCATTTTTTTCATGAATTTATATTTTATGCTTCCAATGCATCGTAAACATGATCATCACAATCATTATTTTATAAGGAATCTTAACACTATATGTATATTTTATAAACATTTTTTTGTAGTAGGCATGATCACCATTTCTTCATGCGGTAGGCGGAACTCAACATACATGGTCAGTATAGTGACTACACATCAAGATCTTGTTATCGTAGCTTCCACTACTAAATGAATCATATTTTTTGGTTATTAATTACTCATTTATTTGGTTAATGATTATTTATACAATAGGTTGGAAAGACATTATAAGGCCAGTTTCAAAAATTGGGCACTCGGTTCACTCACCCTTGATTGGTATAAATGACTTGTTCAATGGCTGTTATAAAATCAGTTCTTTTTCATCATGTAACACCCCCAATATTTCATACTATGTTATCTATTTAAAGTAATTTAATAGCTTATATTTCATGTAACACCGACTTGTCTTGCATTATAAAAAACATTATGTTTCTTCAAAATAACACATTAGTTTTATAAATATTTAAAAGATATATTTATTTATCAATTAAATATTGTAATATGAATATTAACCAATAAATTTTAAATGTAATTTATGATGTTTTCACCTAAATAAAACATATTTATAAATAAATTTATATTTCTTGTTAAAATAGATATATATATTTGAAAAACAATTTTCATAACAGAACAAATTTTTATTTCCTTTTGGGAACAATAGTAAAATTGAATTTAGTGACTCCTAAAAATTTAATTTTGTTAAATAGACACCATTTTTGAATTTGGAATATCAAAATTAGCATAGGGTGAATTTTTCTTATTTTTTTTTGAAAACATTCATTTTTTGATTAATAGTGAAAAATACTACATTGTGCATAAAAGATAACATTTTCATTTAAATAATTATTTTGAATTTAAATTTATCATAAAATAAAAATTATATATTCTATATATTATCCCAATATAAGTCATTTGAGTCATTTTATAGTATAATTAGATATAAAAATTCATTGAATTTTTTTAAAACATTTTTACTCACCTTCTAGGCACATTTACTCACCTTCAAGTAACATTCGTAAATTTGCATAAAACATGATTTTACCACTTTTCTAAATTGAATTTAAAAAAATAGACAGATGCATTTGTCATCAGTATGTGACATTTGGATCTATAGGATGAAAATAATTTTCGTGAATAGTAACTTTAGAATTTTATTTACCATGGTTAAAAGTTAATACGGTAATTATATTTAAAAATAATAATAAAATTACCCAAAAACATGACCTAATTATATTGTTTAAGTAAATTTCGACCATAATCAACCTTCAGACAAAAATATGATCCTTTTTTATCCATTTTTGTTAGATTAGGACATTTGTTATATTTTATTTAAAGAAGTGTTAAAATTGTTAAATTAAAATATTATTATCAAAACCATTTTTAATAAAGAGTTATAAATAAGATATATTAGACAATAAATGTTCATTAGAAAGATAAAATTGTTTTATATAACATGGAATTTTATATATAATATTTAGACATTATATAGTTAAATTTATTTATGACACAATGATGATGCAGTAATTACCTTCTTAATGAATGATTAAAATGATTATTATTATAAATATTAAAATAAATAAAAATTGAATCTTATGATGGAATACACGAATTTTTATTTGAATATAAAATTATTGGTATGATTTAATGTATTTTTTTCAAAGTTATCTCATTTTTATGACTTTATCAGAAATAAATTACTATATTGTGTCAAAATCGACATAGATGAGTTTTTTAAACAAATGCTATTTTTTAAAATGATATAATATTCATAAAAATCCAATATCCATATAAAGGACTCATATAAGGTTATATATATCATTAATGAACTAGTTTAGGTTCCCCTGGCATTTTATAGTAAGATTATTAACCATCTAATAAAAAATTAAAGAAGACTTGTTAAATGTTAAACTATTTAACTAAGAGTTAAATCCAAATGATATGATTAATATGGTGAAATATACCTATGTAAAACCTATTGGATGAGATTATTCTGACCCATACCAACATTATCCTCGAAATAAATCCATTTGGATCTATTATAAACCGAAAATTATTTTATAATAAATAATAACTCAAACTTTTCTAAATGTGCTCGCCACCTCCCTTATAAAAGGGTTCTTTCCCTTTGTTTAAATTCACACCTACAAATCATTCTGGCATAGCTAAACAATGATAAAAAATCCCCCCGAATACCATAAAATTAATATAGAGGCCTTAATTTGATAATAAATCCAAACTAAGGAGCCTTTTTGTTCAAATCAAAAGGAATAACACAAAGAAGAGAGAATTATTTCATCACCTTTTTCAAAGATCATTTCTTTATCCACTTCCTCTTTCTTTGTTTTTTCAATAACAAAATAAGAACTCAATAACCTTCTACATGAAGAGATTTTTTTATAAATATGGAGTGGCCATTTTAATTTTTCTATCCATCCTATGAATCACAATGTCAATATACATGCGTACGTACGGCTTTCCGTCTCCACATCGTGGTGTAGTTTTTTATTCAACGCTTCATTATTTAGATGGGTAAAATAATGGGTATAAATGATTTAAATAATAAATATAACATGTTAATGATTCTTTATTTATAATATACCATCTAATTACATACTATTTTACCATCAATAGAATGATATTTTCGCTTGTGTGTAAGTACGGCTTACCATATCTACGACGCGATGAGATTCATTTCCACGTTCACTATTCAACAACGATTATAAAAATATATATTATTAATAAGAATGTAATATATGAAATAATAATGATATTGGAAATATATATATATATATATATATTTAAATCTATTTATTTAAATATATCACATTCACATACTTCCATTCAATATGATATGAAAGCAGAAACAACGTTTATGTGTACGTACGACCTATTGTCTCCATAAATGGTATTTTCCATTTCACACATAGATATATATATATATATATATATATATATATTATACATATTTATATTCTGATTACATATGATACATAAAAAAAATTAATATTCTGGAAGCAATTAAATCATGATATAAGTGATAAGATCAAGAATAACAAGTTAAAACATGTATGATAAAGAAAGTAATTATTACCTGAAATGTTATATTAACATGGAAATTATTATTAAAAAATTAGTATAAAGTCATAAATGAATCATGTGAGATATCATAAATATGAATATAGTTCATTTTTAATTTAATAACATACTATGGTAATTATACAGGAGGTTAAACATACCCTCAACCAATGGAATGTAGAAGGCAAGGGTAAATTCATCAATCTCATTATTATATGAGATTATTTCTGTATAAATATCTACTGGGACATATTTATCATACATTTCAATTTTTCATAAAAATGTTTTAAAAAGGAAACTTTTAAGGTTTTATTTAAGGGAATCATTAATCATTTTAAATGTTTTAAAGATTTATTTTTCTAAATCATTTTAATTAATGTCCATGTTTTCAAAATTATTTAAAGGATTTATTTACATGGACATGATTATTTTAAAGTGTTAATTTCTTTCAAAAGTTTCAAAGTGGTATGGGAATCTTTGATTCAAAAATATCTTTTAAATGGATTCCATTATAAATTGTGTGACTTATAAATGATTTCATGAAAAAATGATTATTTATCTCAAGGAGTTTTATTGATTATTTTCAACTATGACAATAGAATTTACTAGATATTATTCTCGATTCAGGTTAATTTATTATAATACAATCTTATATACAGTATTTTATGAGTTATGATTTTTTGACTATAGATGTGATATTCTTGAATCATTCATGGTTTATGCTTAAATTATTAACATTTTGTGTGCTAGTTTTAATACAAATGTTTATGTTATGTTTCACCAATTTCATATGAGGAATGAATTGGACTTAGTATGTGATAGGCAGGTCCCGCTATAGCCCCTTCATGCATCAATAGGTATAATGAGACATATTAGTGTCTTTGCACAAGGCCTTGATAAAAGTTTTATTTGTAGTCTTGGAATGAGGCCTTGACTATATGTTTATGATGTTCGGCATTATACACTCCATCATTTTGAAATTAGTTATTACACATGATTATTCTACTATTAAAATGTACATGTGCATGTTTGTAAGGTAATGTTTGACTTATTTTCTGAATATTGTGTTCATGTTTTTTGTTTAAAAGGATTCTATTTTTATTATATATCTTACCTTAAAAGTTTATAGCTTTTGCTGAATTATTTAACCTTACTAAGAATCTGATCTCACCCCATTCTTATGTTTTTTCCCAGGATTACAAGAAGTGTATTATGATTGATATAAAAGGTCATGCTATGGAAATAATGGAATTCTCGAAAGATCATTTATGTTTTGTTTTATTTTCGAAAGTGTAATAAAAAATTCATGTATGTAATCTATTTTCAAAGAATACTAAACATATCGGTCATTTGGGACTTTATTCCATGTAATCATACCAATGTATTAAAATATTGAACTGACTCTCAACTTTTGGGGTCCAGGAATTATATATCATGTGGTCTATGAAGTTAATGTATAACTAATGATCTTATGGTTGGTTTCATTATAATATATGGTCAGTCTGAATATGTATAAGCATTTATTATATTGATCATGAATAAATTTCACATGTTCTAGTAGATGTTATTAATGAAGTTCTATCGAGTGTTTCTTTGGGAGGTAGAATATTATTATGTTGTATGATTGGATTTCTTATATTGAACAAATCATACATTCCAATAAATTTCTATTATTTTTAAATTTGGATGGTTAGTGATGCACTTCTGGAGTCCCATATAAAACTTATATAATTTCTAGGTCTACTAAACAACCCAAGTCACCTCATCAGTCCCCCGATGATGTATCAAGTTCTATTGTCGACAACACACACTCCATAGAGACACACCTCTAATCAGTCACGCCATACCATTGTGTGATGTTGCTTCAAATCGATATTTATACCTACATCCACAATGTATTAACTATATTGAAGCTTAGTTCTTCCATATCGGGCCTATGTAGGGCCTTCTATAGGCTAGGCTTGGGCAATGCTTGTGTAGAATGAACTGCCTATCTAGTGAATAGCCCATATTTTCTTTGTTAACTCACTCTTAGTAAAATATTTTTTGTCAGGTGTGTTAAACTTCTTTAATCTCAAATAAATCCCACAAGTGATATATTTCTTCTCAGACTCATATTCAACATAAAAATAATCACATCATATCAATAAAATTCTCTATTAAATAATAAAATATTTCATTGATTTCTCTAAGTATTTTTTTAAAAAATTAGGCTATGTGGACATCTCAAACATCTTTTGCACATAGTCTTCAGAATTAAATAATAATTCTATATTATACATAATTAATTTATGTATTGAAAAAAACACTATCATGTATGGTACATAAATCTCCCCTTTTGGATTTGATTCTAATAATTTATATTTCTATAATCACCTTTACTAAAAATAAAAATATATATATTCCAACTATGCGTGTTAATGGGGATTTCTCAATTAAATGAGTAATCCTCTAATAAAATATATTTAAATCTGGTCCCAATCATTTTAGAAACCAAAAGTGATTAAATAAATTATCTATTCTCCCATTATAAAACATCACTTATCCAACAGAAAGGGTAAATTTTATCTTAATGTCTTTCTTGAAGAACTCGATACGAACATTAAAAATATATATACAGATAACAAGTTTCTACTTCTGTAGGATACATACACTAAAATCTAGACATGGAGAATATGGATCATAGGACTCAAGATATATTTCATACCTAATTTTTAATATACAAGATGTAATTTCATTTCTATCATTAGTATTTCAATGGTCTCAATGGTCAGAGGAATACTTAAAATGTCAATAACCTATTCTATGGATGGAAAAAATTCAAGATTCAAATTTTCATCATCCCCATTAACATTGAGAAAATGGTAATTTATATCAATGTGTTTAAACTTGGAATGATGCAAAAGATTTATATAGATAATGAATGTACTTTCCTTCTCACAACTGATAACTATAGGATATCTAGTTTGTACATTCATATGATCAAGTAGTGTCTTCATCAATATCATCTGAGTAGTTTCCTTTGAAGAAACTATATACTCAGCCTCAGTTGAACATAGTTCCATTATAGTTTGTTTCTCTAATCTCAATTCCACTCATTTTTACCAATAAAGAACACATTGTGTTATGTTTTCTTTCTATCATTAATATCTCAATGCCAACAAATATATAATAACCATTTATTATATAATCCTCCTTTTGTTTTGTTACTAAGACCATTGTCGGACGAATTTGAAATATATCAAAGTATTATCTTGACATCTAGTATATGAGTTGACTTTTTATTTTATTGGAATCTAGAATAAAAAATTAACAAATAACACTATTCCTATATTGGAATAAAATATATACAACATACTTCTAATGAGATTTATAAAATCCATCTCATTCTATAATTTTCATTAATAATTCTTCCTTAGCTATGTTACAAATTTAATTGGACTTGATACTCCTCTTGATTCATTTACTTCAAAAAAATTACTAATTATTTAGAATATATGGATTGTGAAATGATAACAATTCCAAAAGGTTTGGTTGTTTTAACCCCAAAAGATTCTTATTTCTATAGGTAGTGAGATCTCAAAATATTTTATTATTTTAATTGAACAAATACACATACAATTTCCTCAACACAAGATATACTGATATCATCAATATATATAATCATAATTAGTGATGTGTTTTTTATCTTCATTATATGTAATATTTTATCAACATTTATTTTCTTGAACTCCATGCTTCTCAATTACTCATCTAGTTTGAGGTACCAAGAATTTGGAGATTATTTGAGTGCATATAGAGCCTTTTTTAGTTTTGAAACCTTTATTCCTTTATATTGAAACTAAATAATCATAGAATTTTCCATGTGAACATTTTTATTTTGTTCACAATTATTAATTTATATCTTCACATATATTTAAAAAATGATATTCCATTGAGGACAAATGATAAGAAAAATCCTTATATTATCAATATTTAAAATATGTGATATTGTTTTATCAAATTCAATAACTCAAAATGAGAATATAATTTACAAAAAAGTTTTAATTTGTTTTTGAAAACACATTATACTCATTATATTTGTTCATATATACCTATTTTTGGTTGATGAAGGATTTCTGCATTGATCTTGGAATAAGTTCACATGTTTTATTTTTCACAATTTGATCCATTTATATATTCATATCTTGAATAAAATCATTGATTTAAATGTATTCATCCATATTTTTGGGTTTAATTTTGGATAGAATTATGGTGTGACATGTTTCAATGAATTTTTGTAGGTTATGAATACCTAGATTTTGTGGAAAAAAATTTTTCCTTGAATTTATATAATTATTTTTCCTTAAACATTTACCTAAAAGTCTCTCACATATCTATTCATGACCTGTGTCTATAGAATTCACACCATATTATTGAGTCTATGAAATATCATCCTCCTCTTTTATGGATTCTTTATTCTAAACATCGTCTTTATACTCATATAAAATAGATTTTTTATATATTTTTGATTTTGAAATACTACAACATTATCATAATCATAAAATTTCTTTGAATTTTAATTATAACATATAAATGAACATAAATTATTTGTTTAAAGAAAATATCTTCCATTAATTAACATATCATAAAAGTAAACTCAAGTTCATCCTTTCCTTTTGATCTACCATAATGTCCAAAATACTCTAGACTGTTTTACATTTGGTTTCATTATAAACCATATTTCATAGAGATACATATTTTAATTTATAATTAATATATATATATATATTGAATAATTCATATTTTTATTACTTCATATAACAAGAAAAAAATTCATGACTCCTATTCAGTGACCTTGTATCTAGGAATGTCAACAATGACTTTGTTTTTGCTTTTATCTACATAATTTTTTATGGTTTGTAAAGAGAACTAAATTTATGTTTATTTCCATTTTTTCACTACATTTTGAGATTTTTTTGGAATATTCAGTAATATTTTATGGTCTTATTATTTTTATTGACAACCTTATTTTGAGATATTCTTTAGAGGATCTTAAATATATCGTATAATTGATTCACATGTAACAAAATCATAATACATTACATTATAGTTAATTAATAACTCAATGTGTGAAAATAAACATCTCCACATAGTTAGCCTTATTTCATTGGGCTTCACAAAACTGAATGAATGAGCTCCAATGATTTACAATTTTGAATTGGGATTGGTAATGTCACACAATGATTTATTCTCCATCCTTAGACTAGAAAATTCATATTGTACAGAAAAAATTATTTATGACCAAACTCTTACCATAAATGAAAATAAATCATTTATATCTTTCTATGATTGATGTTAAATGGATTTATTAAATAATTAATTTCCATATTTTTAGTCTTATATTATTATTATTATCCAAATATTTGTTTTAAAATTTCTTCTATATATATTATAGGCTAATATAATCATTTTTGATTTTTTATCATACTAGATATTAGAAAATTTTGTTTTATATTTATATTTAGTGGATGAGAAACATTTATTTATTTATTAAATTTATTGACAAATCAAGGCCTTGTCCTTGGATGGAATATTGTTTGAAATATTTATTTTATATTTATTAAGAACTTTTTTAGAATTAATAGAGTACCACTTGTTTGAGAATTATTCTATAGTACAGAATTTTTGTTGTTAAAATGGCCTTTCTACATTACATTTTCCATATAAATAATGTTTTACTTTAATATATCAACCTCTTTACCCCTATAAACAATATTAGAGAACCTATCTTCTAAAATATTCTTCTTATCCACATTCTAATGATTCAGTCTTATTGTTTTTTCAAGAATATTTTCAATAAAAATCTGAACTATTTTTTGTTATTTGGTTCATTTATTTTTATTTTTATTCCCATTCTCATCCTTCCAATTTATTTTAAAAATTCATGATTTCTATCCTCAATGTATATTAATTGGAAAATTCACCATATTCAGCAGCACATTCATTTTTTATTAGAGTATCATCATCTAAAGAGTAAATATTCTCAATTTATTAGGCTGCGAGAACCTTATGGGGGGATATGTTTTGTATCACTTCATCATTAGTAAATTCATCACACTCTAAAACCCATTATTCAATCGATAATCAGTTCCTTCTAAAATATTTTTGTACAATATTCTTTTTCCAAATCAACCATGATAAACTACATTTGTGCAACTTCTTTCATAAAATGGTTCTTTATTAGTTTACTCATATATGTTTTCATTATTATAATTACTAGGAAAATTTGTAGAGAAATTACAAAATCTCTCATAGTTGAAATAATTAAAATAAAGATTCCCTCTAAACATTCTTCTTTATACGCTTGTGAAATTTCATGAAATAAATAGAGTTTTTTATTAATATTATAAATTTCCATCATCATCTAAGTTGACCTATTCTAATAAAATTTTAACTCGCATTAGAAAATTATATACAATTTCTTTTTATCTTATTTATTTGATTTTTTAGATAATCTCCACTTATAATGTTTTAATTAATAATTTTAATGTGAATCTCATAAATAATTAATTAATCAAAAAAATTTTATTTTAATAATGAGAAATTAACTTGTTGAACCCTCATGATTTTCTTGACAATATTACTATAAGTAAGTGATTACATGAACCCTCTTACATATCATATAATAATTCTTGCCATTATAAATAATTCCACTGTAGATAATATTCTAGTATTCTTATGTTTTGAAACTATTATTTTCTAATTTTTAATTTTTCTTTCATTAAATTATTGTTCCCTTCATAGAGCGATAATGATTGTATATATCTAATTTGATTTTTTTCATCCATGAATTGTTTAAATCCTTCTGAGACAATGATGCATTTAAAATATTTCGAGCTTTTCCATATTTTCTCAGTAATATTCTTGTAAATAACACTCTATATAGAAAACTATTTACGTTAATTTTATCATTAAAGATAAGTGTGAAGAATATCCCATCCTTGAGATATAATATTAATAATTAATATCTTCTTATTTAAATTAAAACCCTTACCATTGAAGGTACGAACTCCGTTATAATAAATATAAATGTGAAGATCTATGCTTGAATAAAAAAATTATCTGGGGAACACCTAGTCCATTGATACCAATAGAACATTTTAAAACATGTATATAAAGTTATAAGATATCAGGGGTGAATGAATTATTTTATATTTTTTAAAACATGTTATTAATTCTATTAATTAATTAAAGAGAACATAAAGAAAAAATAAATAAGGAAAAAGAATGTTTTTTAATGATGTTCTCATCCATAAATGATGAATACATCTTTAGTGTATGGTTCTTTTTCCCTATACACATTGATACTCTTTTATAATCTATGATAGCTATAGGAAACAGTATGAACATGTATGTGTTATAAGATACTGACACCAACCATTGAAGTATATTTTTATCACAAAGTCAAAATAAAAATGAAACATCCAAGATAGATTCTTAATAAAAATTCATGATATTCTTCTTAGAACAACAGATCAAGATCTTCTACTTCATCACCTAATATGATTTAATGGATACCCTAAATACTCAAAAATATTTTTCATGACACTAAGTAATTCTCAAACCCCAATCCCACCATAAATTATACTATAAACATTCAGAAGGCATTTGAATCTAATTTTATAAAATATCAGCAGTTTAAATTACTCTAGGAGACTAGGTATTTATTTCTATTTACTCACCAAAAAATAGATTGTTTTAATGTGATGGGGGTTAATCAGCCTTTATAAAAAATATAAATAATAGATCCTCATTTAACAAATGGGATCAGAGGTAACCCATTACAATCCCCATGGAAAATTCCAAAAAATAAAACCTAAAGGGACAAAATGGTTCTGAGTTTCTAATGATAGACAAACATAATGATAAGAACAACATAAAATCTCATTTCCCCCCATCCTAATAGATAGTGATATAGTGGAATTATTTTAATAAAAATGTCACCCCTACCAATAAATTGATCATTAATGGAACCCCAATGAGGTAGAGCACCCCTCCATTACTAAAAATTGTAGGAATGACCAAATGCTAAGTTCCAGCACACATATCTCTATTTTGAGCCACCCAACCAACTAGGCTTGTGATTGAGTCACAAAAAGTCAACCTGATCCTACACAAATGAATACAAAAAACACTATACAAAATCAAAACAAAGTATTCATCCATCCAACATGAGAATAGATGGCTGATGATGTGATAATTCATTATGATATCAAAATACATATGTTGTGAGTGTGATGAATCATAAATAATCATCCATGATCCATGAGAGTATATCATAATCATAAGAAATTGTTTTTTGGGATAGATATATGTATATAATTTCATTTTTATAGTTGAGGTTCGCTTCCAAGGTCATCATAGTGGAATAGGTTAACTCCACATTCCATTATTTCCTTAATCATGGTTCACTCTCGGGATAATCGTATTAGGCGTAACTCCCTACCTAAGGGGGATCAATTCCCATTCCAGTCCTTATTTTTTCGTAAGATATCTCTATTTACTAAATGAATTTTTTGGTTTTATAATTCCTGGAACACCCATAACCAAATAAAAACAATTTATGTCACGACCCGTCCTCGGGGCCTGTGCTGTGACTACCCTAAGCCCACCATCCATAGGCCAGGGGCTGGCAACTAGCACTAAAGGCATAAATCCCAATCAAAAGGGAAGGCATCTCCTTTATGAAACAAAAGCACACACAAACAGAGTACAAGAAGAAGCTATACTAAGTAAAGAAGTATAACAAACGTGCTGAAAGTACGATGGGCCGGCAATACAAGCCCAAAAGAAAGATATAGCTACAACTGAAAGTAAAGTACAAATCAAAGAACAATAGATGAAAGGTGACAATCAGCTCCTGGATCAACCCCCGGGTTCTTACCTAAAGGGTAGGTACATATGTCCTCCTCAGCACTCCGCGTCTGTCCGTCTCCTCTGGGTACCGACTCGTCATGAGATCCACCTCTAGGTACCGACTTGTCGTGACATCCACCTCTGGGTACCTACTTGTTGTGAGATCCACCTCCAGGAACTGTCCAGCTTTACAAGCCTCAACCACGATCAGTGATGTCCGTTGTCTACAACCAACACAACTAGGTGTGTGAAAAGCCCGTGCAGGGGTGAGTATATGATACTCAGCAGGGTCCCAGGTACCCTCAATGTCTCACTAAATCCAACAAGGATAATCACAAAGAATGTTCGAAAATAGATAACCCTTACTTAGGTATAAGCCCATACTTATACCTAAGTTACCATGTAACCCATCTCATCCACGATATGTCACACAGATATGAAGTCGACAGATAACCACTACTTAGGTATATGCCCATACATATACTTAAGTTATCTTTTAACCCATCTCAATCATGAGGAAAACACAAAGGTCAATGACTCAGCTGAAACTAGGATTTTCATTATCGAAACCGTAACTGTTGAAGTTCTCCATCTCTGATGAGTACAGTGATCATGTCACAACTCTGAGGTACTGCTCACTAACCTAAGACTGCTGAGGTACTCCTGTCGAGTACCGTGGGTCTGCCACCTCACAATGTATTGCTCCTCCGCCGTGGGTCTGCCACCTCACAGAGTAATGCTCCCCCTCATAGCCAACAGAGGTACTCCTCTTATCGAGTACCACAGGTCTGCCACCTCACAATGTAGTGCTCCTCCGCTATGGTTCTGCCACCTCACAATTTAGTGCTCCACACTGAGCTATGCAAATCACTCCGAATCGAATCGAACAAATAGCCACCAGGTCTCAGCCAGATACACGGTCTCCATACTCCGTACGCTCGACTCTGGGAGGGTCCTCTAAACGAGCTACAGGTTGATAATCAAAGTATCCCAAAGTCCCACAAAGAAGTATCTCAAAGGACCGCCTCGTCATAGGGGTCTCAACGCAACAGACGACACGTCAATCAGATACCCGGTCTGTGAGTTATTAGCCTTTTCGTCCTAAGGGCCCGGTTGGTTTCATGTACGGACCATCCTGTCCATATCTCAACTGTACCCCCGAACTCACATATGGATACTCATATGGACTGTTTTTCAAAGTGATCACCAACACTGCTGATGGTTCGTCAACCAGAAGTCTAGTCTGAAAGTTATTGGCTATTCCTTTCCAGGGGCCCGGTTGGATTTTGGGTACAATCCAACCCGTACATACTCCAACTACATCCAAACCTTGAGCGGAGTAAGCCCAAAGGTCCACCTCACTAAGAGAAAATCCATAAAAGTTGACAGCACGTCAATCGGACGTCCAGAGCTCAAGTTATAGGTGTTTCCGCTCCGAGGACCCGGTTGGTTTCATGTTCGAACCAACCTGGCCATACCCAAAGTTCTCCAAAACCTTGAGTGTAATATACCGTAATGAACATCTCAATCCAAGTATCGCGTCGCAACTAACGGTGCACCAATCGGAGGTCCATAGCCCATGTTACGGGCGTTTGAACGAATCTGCCCGCTTTTAGGGGGTTTGGGCCCGGTCCGACCCGGCCCAAGACCCCCGGGGTCGGCCCGAACCGGGGAGACCCGACCCGGGTCTCGGTCCGGCCCACTTGGGCGCTGCCCGACCAAGCGGGCGGCCCGGCCCGGCCCAGCGGGCTGTTAGGCGCTCGCTCTGTGATCGAGCGGCGCGAAGGGGGGGGGGGGGGTGCCCCCACGCCTTGTAATGGTGGCCCCACTCGAGGGGACCGCCTATCCACCACCAGGGGTTACGACCCCCAGATTTCTGAATGGCATGCCCTGTTGGCCAGCTGGTGCCGCCGCCGCGGGACACCGTCGTCCCGCCCTCCAAGCGCCGACGACATCTTTTATCTGGCCGCGCCCTGTCAGTGACCGTCGCGGCCTTAGTCTATGGCCCTTCTTCGAACAACGCGGCACATTGGTCCCACGCCCCACAGCTGCGACCTGCCCAGACCACAGCCCTTCAAGAATCTCTGGCATGGCACGACGGCGTCGTGGCCCCTACTCTGGCCGCAGCCTCTTTCGGCCATAACGGCGCCACGCGACGGTGCCGCGCTCCTTCGCCGTGGTTTCCCTCATTTCTGTACGGTGCGATGCCACCGCGCTGTCTCCATTCCAATCCAAAATGAAGGACAACTGTAAAGGGGAGGAGAGTCGGCCGTGTTTGTGCAGTCTGTCCCCCTCCTGTTAATCGATAACAAGCGGCTAAAAGATTAACGATGAACACCCAAATATTCACGAACATAGAATCACACCTCTACCTCGATGAAGTCATTCATCAGTGTCACGATAGACAAGATTCGTTCCATCAACGTCGGGAAAGATGAATCCGAGGGTGGTGTCAGCGTTCTCTGCATTCTTCGTTGGAGAGGATATGATTTCCCCAAGTGTTGGGTGTCGCAATACTTTACCATTGCTTCGTCGCTTGGTGAAGCTTTCCCAAAAACTTCTCCCAAGCTCCCTATATATATGAGTGTGGGATAGGTATGTAACCATCGTGGAATTTATGATGGTTCATTTATTTGGAACATTCCAAAATTCCAACGATGTGGTTACTTAATTTAAAAATGGGGTCGGGTGAATTAAATTGTGTTGGCGCAATTTAAGAGGTGCATTGACACTACTTAAGAGTGGAGGATGCCAAGAAGTTTCCCCCACATATCCTGCGTCAAAACATATGACACGAATAAATTTTATGTTGACACATAAAATTAATTGACAACAATTAATTTCACGTCGACACATAAAGTTAAATCACAACAATTAATATTTATGTTGAGCCATAAAATTAACTAACAACAATTAATTTTATGTCAACTCATAAAATTAATTGAGAGCAATTAATTTTACGTCGACAAATATAATTAACTGACTATAATAAATTTTATGTCGACCCATAAAATTAATTTAGTGAAATTAATTTTATGTCGACACACAAAATTAAATGATTGGGGGTTTTCGAGGTTTCCTCTCCCTACCCATTAAATGGGAGGTTAGGGTGTGGCGGTTCCACCACCAACTCTCAAATGGAGCTTCTAACAACTTTATTTGCACTGCATGTGTTTAACAAAATAAAATAAATTTTTCACTTATTTTATTTTATTAACCCACGTAAAACCCCAAAAACATACTTTCATACCTAATCATCTGCTTTTGAGGTGAAAGTCTTCTTAAGAGAATATTGGCACTGCGAGTTCAAAGGTGCCTTCAGAATTTGATTCCGAGCACCGGTTCAAAAGTTATAAAATGCCGCTCATACATTTTCTGAACGAACCCGAAAAAAAGTTTGAACAATTATTATCAGTCACCCTCGGCCCACTGCGGTCAAGGTTAAGCTCTACCTAGGAGAAGCACTCCCCAACAAACTCAACGGTACTCTCAGATTTCCAATTCGAGTAACCATTTAGAAGTTATGAATTTTACAATAATATAATTGTTACTTAATAAATTTATTTATGGCCAAAAACAAACGTTCTCAGGTGGCTTGCGCCGGCCAATGTTAGTATCTTCTTAAAGGAAGAATAACCTCAAAAGTTCAGTGGTGGTCTTGGATTTCGAATCCGAGTTACCGTTTGTGAGTTATAAGCATTTAAAAAATAAAAAAACTTTAATTAATTATTTTATTTATGGTTACGCCATTTTCCAGTTTTCTCACAGGAGGCCTACGCCGACTAAACTTAAGTCACGCCTAGGGTAAACCCGCCATCTTGAGCCCAACGTTGTCATCATATTTTTGATTTGAGTGACATTTTAAGAGTTATTCCTCTTTTTTAGGAAAACTGCTTACGCGCAATAATTTAAGCTGAACAAAACTTTAGAAAATTATTCCGGGCACACCAGTCCTCAGAATCAGGTGCCGTCAAAAACTATGTACTCATAAAATTTCGAAAAATTTTAAAAAAAAATCCCTTGAAATTTATGGGTCTTTAAATTACTCCCACCTCAGGGATTTACGTCCCCATAAAGATACATCAATAACTATGGGGAAAAGGGGGGGTACTATGCACGCTTCCGAGCCTCCGACTCCCATGTGCTCTCTTGGAGGTTCCAGTGATGCCATCTGATGCACACTAGAGGAATAGACTGTCTACGTAGGACCCGCTCCTGTCGATCCTCTATCTCCATCGGGACCTCCGCAAAAGTTGCCCCGTCATTGATGTTCAGCTCCCCATGGTCGATGATATGCATCGGGTCATGCACGTATCTCCTCAGCTGTGATATGTGGGAAAAAATGTCGTGCACCTAGTGCAACTAAGGTGGATGGGTCAAGTCATAAACCACCTCACCTACCCTATTGAGGACCTAGAAGGGTCCGATGAAGTGATAAGATAACTTTCCACCCCGGCCAAAACTACGTAATCCAAATCGAGGTGAGACCCATAAGAAAACATGGTCGCCATCCTCAAAATCTAGTGGTCTCTGCCTCCTGGATGTCCTGAACATTTTATGGTACTAAAAGAGCTGCTACAATTCTTCTTTGCCGATAAGAGAAATCTGGTCTCATCCCCTGGATGAACCACGTTCATTGCATAATACAGTCAATCCCGACATGGATGATACTAATCCATACCAAGGATAATGTCGTAAGGCCTCGACGCTACTACCAAGAGATCCAACCGTTACTCTCGCCTCCAAGGGTTAAGTCACACGGTCAGCATAAGTGTGTGGTCACTGGGTCTCCTCCAGTAGGTATATCAAAAGTGAGGGTCAAGTCAATAGTTTTAACCAGGACCTCTCACTATCAACCAAACAAATGGACAGGAAAGAAAGAATCAAGTGTCTTTTATTACTGCAGCTTGAAGTACAAAGACACAAATACAACAACAAAATGGAACTAGAAGTACAAGAAACAGAAGGAATCTACTAGTTCCACTCCTTTCCATCAGCTTCCGGAGTTCTACTGACTTGTCCACTGCTTGTCTATTGCTCAAGCACCCGTCGTTGCTTCTGTCTTGGTGGCACCTCCAATCCCTGCGGATCAACTGTGTGGGGAGTCAGACAGTCACGTGCCATGTGACCCTTTCTGCCGCATTCATAAAACATCCTGCTCCTCGTATGGCTGGCACTCTTTTTCTTTCCTCGCACAACCAAACCTGTATCCCGAGGTCGCCCACCTGCTGGTCTGGTCCTCTTGGACCCCTGCATCATCTGTCTAATGCCTACAAATGACTCGTCTACTGATGGAAAATCTTGCAGCAATGGCAGCACCTCCATAGCATGCTCGGAGTGTAGAGTCCCCAGTATGAACTCCACCCTGAAGAATGTCTTGAAATCTCCCCATGTGAAGTTCATCTCATCACAGAACTGGATCATCTGACTCCACCATCTGCCTGCTGCTACCTGAAGGAGGCTGGCATCAAAGATCACCATGAAGTCCGCTGGTGTACCCACTATCCTGAAAACTCTCACAACAGCCTCCAGCCAATCCTTAGGTTCCTATGGGTCCATCTCTCCCTGAAACCAGGGTGGCCTCTGGCGCTGGAACTCGTGCAATGCACTCAAGCGGTGTGCATCACCTGCTGTTGGGGCTGGTGCCATCAGTGGCCCAACGTGTGGTAGTATCGCTAGTGCCTCTGCTGGTGCCTCAACTATAAGAGGGCCATGTACCGAGGTCTCATCACTCGGCAGGTTGTCAGTACATACATCCCTCTAGGCTCTAGCTGGTCGTTTGTGGAATGACATCCTGAAAGAAACATATGTGACACGGTCAAATGATTTCTACTTGGTGAGTACTTTTGGAAACATACACGCAATTAGTTTTTTTGTGCACAAAGTCGGAAATCAGTAGTCAGGGTTATCGTGTATGGATACGTCGGCCGCCGCACCAACACTGTACTTCCTGAACTGAAGACCACACTCGATACACTTAACACTATTGCTTTACATAAAGGAAAGATCAAAGTCCTGAGTTCTGCGGTAGAACCGACTCCTCTGATACCAATTTGCAACGACCAGTCCTTGGGGCCCGTGCTGTGACTACCCCAAGCCCGCCTTCCACAGGGCAGGGGCTGGCAACTGGCACTAAAGGCGTAAATCCCAATCAAAAGGGATGGAATTGCCTTTACAAAATTAAAGCACACACAAACAGAGTAAATCAGAAGCTACATTAAGTAAAGAAGTATAAAAAACGTGCTGAAAGTACAAGGGGCTGGAAATACAAGCCCAAAGGAATGATACAGATACAACTGAAAGTAAAGTTCAACTTAAAGGACAACAACTGAAAGGTGAAAATCAGCTCTCGGATCATCCTCTGGGTTCCTACCTGAAGGGTAGGTACAGATGTCCTCCTCATCACTCCACATCTATTTGTCTCTTCCGGGTACCAACTCGTCGTGAGATCCACCTCTGGGTACCGACTTGTCGTGAGTTCCACCTCCGGGTACCGACTCGTCGTGAGATCCACCACCAGGTGTCGTCCAGCTCTATAAGCCTCAACCACGATCAGTGATGTCCATCATCTGTAACCAACACAATGAGGTGCGGGAAAATCCCGTTCATGGGTGAGTATACGATACTCAGCAGGGACCCTGAGACCCTCAAGTTCTCACTAAATCCAACAAGGATAATCACAAAAAATGTTCTCAATAGATAACCCTTACTTAGGGATAAGCCCATACTTATACCTAAGTTACCAAGTAACCCATCTCATCCATGAGGTGTCACACAGATATGAAGTCGACAGATAACCAATACTTATGTATATGCCCATACATATACGTAAGTTATCTAGTAACCCATCTCAATCATGAGAAAAACAAAAAGGTCAATGACTTAGCTCAAACCATGATTTTCATTGTCGAAACTATAACTAATGAAGATCTCCATCTATGAAGAGTACGGTGATCCTATCACGACTCCGAGGAACTACTCACTAACCTAAGACTGTTGAGGTACTCCTCCAGTCGAGTACCGTGGGTTTGCCTCCTCACAAAGTAGTGCTCCTACACTATGAGTATTCCACCTCACACAGTAGTGCTCCCCCTCATAGCCTACAAAGGTACTCTTCCTGTCGAGTACCGCAGGACTGCCACCTCACAAATTTCTGCTCCTCCGCCATGGGTCTGCCACCTCACAATGTAGTACTCCCCACTAGGCTATGCAAGTCACTCCGAATCGAATCGGACGAGCAGTCATCAGGTCTCAGCCAGATACACGGTCTCCGTACTCCATACGCTTGTCTCCGGGTGGGTCCGCTCCACGAGCTACAAGTTGATACTCCAAGTATCAAAATTTCCCATGAAGAGGTATCTAAAAGGGTCGCCTCGTCATAGGGGTCTCAAGGCAAGAGACGATGCATCAATCAGACGCCCGGTCTGTGATTTATTAGCATTTTTGTCCCATGGGCCAGGTTGGTTTCGTGTATTAACCAACCCGCACGTACCTCAAATGTACCCCTAACTAACATAGGGTATACTCATAGGGACTGTTTCTCGAAGTGATCACCAACGCCGCGGACGGTTTGTCAAACGGATGTCTGGTCTGAAAGTTATTAGCTTTTTCGTTCTAGGGGCCCAGTTGGATTTCTGGTACAATCCAACCCATCCATACTCCAACTACATCCAAACCTTGAGATAATTATGTCCAAAGGTCCGTCTCACTAAGAGGAAATTCTTCAATGTAGACAGCACGTCAATCGGACGTCCGAAGCTCAAGTTATAGGCGTTTCCAATCCAAGGACCCGGTTGATTTCGTGTTCGAACTAACCCGTACAAACACAAAGTTCTCCGAAACCTTGAGTGTAATATACTGTAACGACCGTATCAGTCCAAGGATCATGTTACAACTGACGGTGCATCAATCGTAGGTCCATAGCCCATGTTATGGGCGTTTGAACGAATCTTCCCGCTTTTAGGGGGTTTGGGCCCAGACCGACCCGACCCAACACCCCCTGGGTCGGCCCGAACTGGGTTGACCCGACCCGAGTCCGGGTCCAGCCCACATGGGTGTGGCAAGACACAGTGGCGCAGCCTGGCCCAGCGATCGCGGCCCGGCTCGGCTGGGCTCTCGGTCTATGACCGAGCGGCGCGAGGGGGGGGGGGGCTACCCCCTCACCTTGTAATGGCAGCCCGATGCCGGGGGACCACCTATCCACCCCCGGGGGTTATGACCCCAGGAATTCTGAATGGCCGGCTCGATTTTCCGGCCGGTGCCGTCGCCGCGGGACCCCGCAGTCCCGCCCTCCAAGCGTCGGCGGCCGGTTTTATTCGGCAGCCTCCATGTCTTTCGCCGCGGCCAAAGGGATGTGGCTCTTGATGCTCCGGTGGTCGGGGAGTCCGGCCGCCCCCTGTCGGTGACCGCCATGACCTTAGGTTGCAGCCCTTCTTCGACCGATGCGTAGTGTCAGCGTCATGCCCCTCCGCCCTGGCCGCGTCCCTTCAAGATGCTTCGGCGCGGTACGACAGCGCCGCACCCCTCGCCGCGGCCCCTGCTCCAGCCACGGCCTCCTTCAGCATTAACGGCACGGCGTGACGGCGCCGCACTCCTTCGCCGTGGTTCCCTCATTTCCACGCGGTGCGACACCACCGCACCGTCTTCATTCCAATCCACAATGAAGGACAACAGTAAAAATGGAGGAGGGTCGACCGTGTTTGTGCGGTCCGACCCCCTCCCGTTAATCGATAGCAAGTGGCTAAAAGATTAAGGATGAACACCCAAATATTCACGAACATAGAATCAAACACCTACCTCTAAGAAGGCGTTCGTCGGTGTCTTGGTAGACGATGTCACAATAGACGGGCATCGTTCCATCAACGTCGGGAAAGATGAAGTCGAGGGTGGCATCAGCGTTCTTCATGTTCTTCGCGTTCTTCGTTGGAGAGGATATGATTTCGCCAAGTGTTGCGCGTCGCAATACATTACCAGAGCTTCGTATCTTGGTGAAGCCATCCCAAAACCTTCTCTCAAGCTCCCTATATATAGGAGAGGGGGAGAGGTATGTAACCATCGTAGAATTTATGACAGTTCATTTATTTGAAACCTTCATAAATTCCAACCACGCGGTTACTTAATTTAAAAAGGGGGTCGAGCGAATTAAATTTCATTGATGCAATTTAAGAGGTGCATTGACACTACTTAGGAGTGGAGGATGCCATGAAGCTTCCCCCCACATAGCCTGCGTCAAAACATATGACACTAATCAATTTTATGTTGACACATAAAATTAATTAACAACAATTAATTTCACGTCGACACATAAAATTAAATCACAACAATTAATTTATACGTCGACCCATAAAATTAACTGACAATAATTCATTTTACATCAACTCATAAAATTAATTGAGAGCAATTAATTTTAAGTCGACAAATAAAATTAACTGAAAACAATTAATTTTACGTCGACCCATAAAATTAATTGAGTGCAATTAATTTTACGTCGACATACAAAATTAATTGATGGGGAGGTTTTGCAAGGTTTCTTCTCCCTACCTATTAAATGGGAGGTTAGGTTGTGGCTATTCCACCGCTAACTCCCAAGTGGAGCTTCTAACCACTTTATCTGCACTGCAAGTGTTTAACAAAATAAAATAAATTATTCACTTATTGTTTTTTAACCCACATAAAACCCCAAAAACTAACATTCATACTCCCTCATATGCCGTTGAGGTGAAAGTATTCTTAAGGAAATATCAGCACTGCGAGTTCAATGGTGCCCTCAGAATTTAATTTCGAGCACCGGTTCAAAAGTTACAAAACACCGCTCGTACGTTTACTAAACGTACCCGAAAAAAAGTTCAGAAAATTATTATCAGTCACCCTCGACCCACTACGGTCAACGTTAGGCTCTGCCAATGAGAAACACACCCCAAAGAACACAATGGTACTCTCAAATTTTCAATTCAAGTTACCATTTAGATGATATGAATTTTACAATAAATTAATTGTCACTTAATTATTTTATTTACTGCCAAAAACTAACTTTCTCAGGTGGCTCGCACCGGCCAAAGTTAGTATCTGCTTAAAGGAATCGTACCCTCACGAGTTCAGCGGTGGTCTCGGATTTCTAATCCGAGTTACCATTTTTTGTGTTTTAATCATTTGAAAAATAAAATAACTTTATTTAATTATTTTATTTACGGTTATGCCATTTTTGGGTTTTCTCATAGGAGGCCTGTGCTGACTAAACATAAGTCACACCCAGGATAAACCCGCCATCCTGAGCACAACTGTGTCCTCGTATTTCTGATCCGAGTAACCATTTAATAGATATTCCACTTTTTCAGGAAAATAGCTTACGCACGTTAATTTATGCTTAACAAAACTTCAGAAAATTATTCCAGGCACACCAGGCCTCAGAATCAGGTGCCATCAAAAACTGCGTACTCGTAAAATTTCAAAGAATTTAAGAAGAAAAATTTCCTTGAAATTTATGGGTCTTTAAAATTTATATGTGTGGAAAAGGATCACAAAACAATTATAATACCATCATCTAATAACCTATGGAATATAAACTTGTTTCAAAATAATTTGAAAATTTTATCATATAATAATATATGGAAAATAAACTGGATTCATAAACTCCTCCTCATCATAATCATTAACTATCCAAGGAAATAATTTAAATGGTGTCATTGGATTATATCATCAATAAAGAAGAACATACATAAATGGATGTTATCAAAGATAAAATATTTCCTAAAAATATCATGGAATTATTTCATTATCAAATTACTATTTTATGTCGAAATCACTTATTTGAAACTAAAATATTTCCAAAATATAATGTAAAATAAAATCTTTGAAAATAACCATAGAAAATTTTAAATAATGATTAAAAATATTGGGAGGTCATGACTGATGGAATTTACATTCATTCCATAATCATTTAAAAAATATTATGTTTCTTCCTTTGTTAAAAATTACCTTATTCTAAAAACTAAAAACACATTTTTTAAACCATTTTTTAAAATCTAATCATGTTTAAACTTGACATAAAAATATCATTAGAGAATTATTAAAAAAATTGAAATCATTTTAAAAGACACATATAAGGATGATATATTTTTTATAACCGAAATAGGTGAAATATGGATAGATTTTCGTAAAAAATTCTGATCAATTTTGAGTAACAAGGATAGCAAATGGTACTAAAAGTAGAAGCATATATAATCCCAAATAAAATGTTATTGAAACATGAATCCCCTACATTAAGTCTCGTGTTAATTTTTATACATTAAAATATCATGTATAGTTAATATATATATATATATATTATAAATATCTTATAGAACCATATTTACAAACCTCATACTACATAATATTTACTTATAACTTCTTATCACCCGTTTATTGACAATTATGTGTTAAAATCTTTCTTTCGGAGGACAATTTTTTATTTATCATGTATGTATCAGTTAGATTGTTCCACTACCTTCACCTTGGTCATGGATTAATCATATAAAAAATATTATTAATGAAATATATATCAAATTTATTCATAATATAAACATTTATAATTATTCATATAGAATAGTGATGATAGATGAATTACTTCACTACATGGAGATGGTAGTTTGTCCACACACATAAATGATGTTTCCATTATTTGTTACTTTGAACAAAAGAAAATAAAACAATAATTTAACATTAATTAATCATTATTATATCATATATATCATAAATATTCATTAAATTTGTCCTTTTTTAATTTATATAAATAAAAAAATGTAAATGGAATCACACCACTTCGTGGAGGTGGTTTTCCACATGTATTGATGATAGATGCTATTATTTTCAATGGATGAAATGGTAAGATAGTTGATAATATTATATAATTACAGAATTATAAAAATTTAATAAATTTCATATATATACATTTAATCTAATATAAAAAAAATAATGAATTAGGGTGGTGGATAATGAATCATATTGCCACGCAGAGGCCGTAGTATGCATGTACGCTTGCGGGATGCTATCATTTTCCATTTTTTGGAAAAGAAATTGAAAATGGATGACCCATAATCATAATAAAAAAAATTACATTGAATATAAGTAGCTAAAAATTTTATATTGGATACCATCGATTTAGATTTAATAAATAAAGAAAAAAATTAAAAGAGGTTAGTTAAGATGATTATCTCTTCTTCGATAGACCTACTATGGACCCCTTCTTAAAGAAACATGATCTAACATCCTGGGTAAATAAAGAATATTACATTTTCATATTTAATGAAATTTGTGAATTAAATATTAATTTTATTTTAAAGGGGATGATATGTTCGACGACGTACCCGATACGCAGCAACGTGTTTCTTTGAAATCTTATGTCGCACACAATGCTCAGTCATACTGAAAAATAATAATATAATATTTTTTAAATGATGGTTAATTCCAAGATAATTTACTGGTAGGAATGGACATAACTATGTAAAAAATTAATATACATGTTTTTTAAATGATTTAACATTTTCAAAATAAATTTTTGAGGCTTAAAGTAAGAATGAATCTGATTTTAAGCATAATTTACTTTAAATGGTTGATTTACCACCATTTGATGGAGAACCCTCATTAAATCTAGTTTTGGTCATTGTTTTATGTTCCATTTGACCAAATAAAATTATTCATTAAAATTAGAACATCAAATTTTACTTTGGGTAATTGTTTTTTATTTTTCTGATAAAAAGAAATTTTTAATGAAAAGTGGAAAATACTGTATTTTAATTCAAAGATGTCATTTAATATAATTTTATTATATGGTAATATTATCTTATAAATTGGTATTAAAGTGTAAATATATTATGTTTTTACTACTTAATCCAATTTTGGTCGTTGGAAGTAATTTCACTTTTAAATTTCACATAAACAAGTGTCAATCTTTTGATAGTTATTATTTCATAAAAACACACTTTTTGATTTGAGAGCAGGAAATAATTTTAAATTAATTTTTGCCACATCTATGTTTTGAATTTGAAAAAAATTGATTCTATATTTATAATCAGGAGTTAAAATTTTTTAAATAGGTAACTTTTATTTTTAGTCATTAAGAATATTTACTTCAGTAAATATTTTATTTACCATGGTTAAAGGATAAATTTCGTAAATCAGGGTAAACAAATATTATTATAATTATATAAAATTACCCTTAAATGTGTCCTAATCCTATTGGTTGATACATATCAGACCATGGGAATCCATGGGTCGAGTTTTGGACCACAATGAGCTAGTTGGGAGTGATAATGACACATTATATTAATTAATTTAAAGTAAAGAAAAAAATGACAGAATCAAATATCTTTTTGTAAATTATATATTCAGATAGGGATATATATGTTATAAATTTGACTATAAATATTATTTGGAAGGATAAAAAATATTTTATACTTAATTTTTTTAATAAATTTTAGACATCAAATAAATAAAATAATTTATGACACAATAATGATGTAATGTTTACATCATTAATAAATGATTTAAATCAATAAGAATATAAAAACAAAAAAAATATCCAAAACCAATCCAATTCTTAGAGAATAATTTTATTTTGACAATTATTCATCTTATCTTCGACATTAATTAGTTGTTTACCATTAGAAACCAAAAATCATTATAAAATTAAATAATATTTGCACACTTTCCAAAATAGAACCTCCTCCCCCTTATAAAAATCCCTTACTTATAACCCATTACTCACACATCTCAAGCCCCTTGGATCGCCCAACCCCTGACCAAATAATCTCTCAACATCCCTCTATTCTTTCTGGAAACCTTACCTTAGGCAGAAATCACTTCAAGTAAACCTATTGGTTCAGTCAAAAGGGAGATACATAATTTAAAGGTATTGTCTTCTCTTAAGTACTTTTGTTTTATTTTACATCTCAAACCCCTAAACTCTTTTTATTATTTTATTTTATAACAACACCAGTATCCTAAATATACTAGTATGTTGTTATTATAATTATTCTAACTACACTTACACACACCTCCATCTAATGGGTAAAAACATATTATTTCTGTGGATGGAAAATTAACACCTCACGAAACGATGATTTTTCAGTTATCTCCTACCACCCCTTATAGCATCCATTATGATGGAACTGTATTTATATATGATATATACTATGTTTATTTTTTATTTATTATTTATTATTTTTTATTTATATCAAATCATTACGGTTTCCATTATGGTTAAACACAATAATTTCATTTGGGGAAGTGCGGTCTACCGCCCCCTCAAAGTGATATGAATCGTTCATACCATATGTAAGATGTATAAAGGATGGAGTTATTGAAATTATATATTATATTATACTTGAATTATTATATAACTATTTATCATTATGTTTTCCTTCATTTAAAATATGAAATAGAAATGAAAGTAGCTTTCATGCGTACGTACGGCTTACCGTCTCCATGAACAGTGCATTTCATTTCTTATCTCCAAATTTTATGTTCTATTCAAAATACA
The DNA here is from genome assembly GCA_963277665.1 of Viscum album. Classification (NCBI taxonomy): domain Eukaryota; kingdom Viridiplantae; phylum Streptophyta; class Magnoliopsida; order Santalales; family Viscaceae; genus Viscum; species Viscum album. The sequence continues at coordinate 1,432,499,906 of OY728131.1, read as the reverse complement.
TATATATACTTGATATATATGATATATATGATATATAAATCATGATATCATTATGTAGATAATGTACTCTTGAGCACATGGACAACATGTAATTATAAGGTGTTCATTTTTTGACTCAAGTACCAAATATCGACAAAACAACCATTATTAACTTAAATGATTACATAATGTTTATACAAAGGTAATAATTCATATAAATTGAATAATAAACATGAATAAGTGTTCCTATTCAAGTATAAATTACCTTATATTTATTATTTAGGAAGAACAAGGAAAAAGAAAAATCAAGTCATACATGAGGTAAGGAGTTTCTTATCTCATTTTTAATTCCATAAGATTTCCATTATTCACCACTTATTTCATGCATGTGGTGTATTGTGTACTACCATTTTTATATATATTATCATTATTCTCATTATATTCATGATTTTATAATATTCATTTGGTGGTTATTAACTTTTTTTCATACGTCTCGATTGATTACAATGTGGTAAGGGTTTTTAATGTCACTTTTTATTCCCGTGAGATTCATGCTATATTAGCCAGTATTTCATTTTCTGTGGTATATGTGATTCCCATGATTATATTTTTGGTGTAATATAACTTAATTTATTGGTATATACATATTCATTTTATGATCATTCTGTCATGGGGGGTACGTTTCGTATGTTTCTAAATTGGTAAGGGAATTTCAAATTTCAATTTCCACTCATTGGGCTTTACACATACTTCATTTATTATTTTACTCCAAGATTATGTGTAAAATATCTATTTATTTCCTTATGTAGTAATTTCCTCCCACATTATTGTGGATATACTTCTGATACACATAATAAATCCATTGATATATTCTCAATTCATCGATATGAACTTGATAAGAGTAATTTTAACTCAATTTTCATTCATTGAGTTAAACATCCAAGTCATTGGTGTTGTTTTTTACAATAACATGTATAAAAGTTATCTAATTGATTTTCAATTAATATCCAATCATATTGTGTGTATTTATATTTTTCACACATTATTATTTAATTGATTTATCCTTATTCTAAGGATATAATTTTTATAAGGGATTTATTCTCAATAAACATTCCATTGAGACTTCATTGTTGTTAGGCACCGATTCACTCTTATATGGTGTATATATAGTCCTTTGGCATATTATATCATGAATACCTTTATTCTCATGATATTATAATGTTCTAATTCTTGGTTATTCCTTGATTATTTGTATTCAAGAGTCTCTCATTTTGGTAAAAACTCTTTAACAAAAATATCATTTTAAATGTTTTAATGATTTATAATTCTAAATATTTATCATTAATGTCTATGTTTTAAAAAATATTTTAAGGATTTATTTATATGGACATTAATGTTTTAAAATTTTATTTTAATTAAATGTTTCAAAGCGGTATGGGACACTATGATTCAAGTATTTATTTATTAAATTTTATAAATGGTTTTGAAAATGGTTTGATAAAGAATTGTTTATTTCAATATCATGATTTGATATATTGAAATGTGTAAATTTTATCTTTCCTTTATACTTGTGTTATGTGTTACGATTATGTTACGGTTATTGGGTAATTTTTACATTTATGGGTGGTTCTGTGATAAACTTACAACAGGTGAGCATGAAATAGCTCTCCAATGCATTGGGTAACGCGAAGAAGGTAAACGTTAATTAGTCTCCTAAAAGATTTATGTAATATACTGTGATGGGTATTCCAAATTTGAATCCCCATGTATCTGTGATAGCTACAGTGTATGTATGATATAAATGACATATGTTACCTTTATGATTTACGTTTTGTTTGAGTAATTCTTATGATTTCTTAAGGTATGTTATGATTGTAAAGTATGGTTTCATTAATTTGTATTTATTGATGGGATAATATTTTATTTACTTATTTTATAACACTTATTGATATTTTTATTCACCTCCAAAGTTTTTGAAATTTTTTCCATATGAATTAATGATGAATAGGGTCAAGGAGGGGATCAAGGAAAAGTCATGATATCTATAACATGGAACTAGACTTGTTTATTTTTAATAGTTTTTAATTTATTAAAAAATTTATACTAAGTAGTAGTGTCTACATGTAATATTCAAGTTGTTATGTAATAGTTATGGACTAATTCTCTAAAAATATAAACCTGGAAAAATCCTCAATGTGAATTCATGACATAATTCAAGATTATGTAATGTTTAAGGTTGGGTCCTTATAGTGGTATCATAGGTTAGTTTAGATAACTTTAGAGGTTAGTGTTTTCTTAAATAATAACTGACATAACTATAATGGTTAGTATTTTAGAAAGATTCTCTGTTATTTTAGATAAAGTGAATGAGTTTAAGATAACACAAAGAAGCCTATCTTAGTATTAAACCTCCTCATAAGATATTATATGATAATTTTACTAATATACTCACACTAATATTTTTGGTTTTTATAAATGGATGGATCTAGAAGCCACCAAAGAAATAGTGGATGTGAAGAAAACTGTGATGGTTTTCTGAATGAGTAACTGAATGAAATGTGAGCTGTAATGATAACTCTTGTGGTCATTCTCAATTAACAATCTGTAGTCAGGATTGACCACCTAACCGTTGGTGATTTTTATAAGGCATAATATATGCGAGAAAAAAATCCCTATGGATGTTTTGGAAATAATCATAAAGGTAAGTATGTTCAAAACATATGTGTCAAGGATGTGGAGAGAAACACACAGGAAAATGTATCAAAGAGACAAGAAGATGTTATAGATGTGGAAATGAAGGTCATAGAGAAAGAACATTCCATGGAAAAAAATAATCATCCAATTAAATCTAAGAAAGGGAAAGAATTTATTCTTGACAAATCAATGGAATGTTTTAAATGTGGTGTGCATGGTCATTATACAAATAGATGTCCTTCGAAGGAGTTTCTGAAATGGGATCACCAGGATCGTACAAATATATTTTTAATAATACCTAAAGTCATTCCTATTGAGTATGAAGAAACTGACAATGACCAATGATAGTTATGGATTATTTCATAATATATGTTTTGATATTATTGAATCTTAGGATATGACTCATGATTTTGTATGTAAGAAATAAGTATTTCAGAATAAGTTAGTAAAGAATGGTTAATGGGTCATGAAGAATTATAAATTATGAAGAGGTAAACATATATGGGATTCAATAGTTATGGTAGATTTTAAGATGATGATATGATTAAAGGTATTAAGGCTCTTTTGAGGATGTGATTACATTGGAAGAACTATTATAACATGTGTAACCCTAAAGTTTGATATATGAAAATTTTATTCAAGGAATAATTTTTTTTGGATGAATAATGGTGGAATTTTGTTTTGGAAGAATCTATGTTTATATTTGTTATATATGGTTAATTGGGTGATTTATGTTAATGATTATCCGATCATAGAGAATATGTGATTTGGTTAATTACACTTCTGTATGAGACTTTAAGTGTATTCTATTTTATTTGGAGATAAATGTTACAATTTAACGTGGAAAACTATGTGAATAAATCCTTTTGATATATGGATTTCAAACATAGATTGGATTACAATGAATAATTTTATGAGAATTTTTTTATTGAATAGTCTTTCTTGAACATTGTGTATTTTTTGAAAAAATTTTGAGATTAAGAGTAGTTTTTCTTTCTGTAAAAATTATCATTTTGGGTATTATCTGATCTTGTACTAACCATTTTGGTTTTGGATAATATCTAAAAACATCGAAAAAATATAGTTCATCTTCTGTGGATTATTTGATTCTCTCATAGTTGATTATAGTGATTTCAATGTCAACAATTCATCTTGAGTACTCATTGTTTGGAGAAAAGATAATGAAAGTTTACATTAAAAGTAATTATTTTTCCTTATGTTCTTATTCAACATCCTAAAACAATTTCTCAACATTATGTAAAGAAACATAAAACAAAAACATTGTCTTTTATCTTTTCTAATAGGGGAATCAAAGATACTATAACCCATCACAAGTTGGTGATTTTATAGGGGTTAACTTTCTCTTAATCGTGTTTTATATCACTCTCCACCAGAACATGATGGTTTGTTTTCTCCTCCATATCCATGTTTTCAAGGAATCCTAGTATTTGTTGTCTCGAGTGACCTTTTTTCTTATCTTTTATTTCTTTTAATGTGATATCTTAATTAACTCTTTTTCCGATGTGGGAATTTCAAGAAAGTTTCCATTACCAATTTTAAAATTACGAGGATGCAATTCCCAAAAGGGGGAAGGACGTAACATCCTGGGTAAATAAAGAATATAACAATTTCATATTTATTAAAATAAATTAATTAAATATTAATTTTACATTAAAGGCGAATATATGTTTTATGGCATACCTGATATGCAACAACAGGTTTCTTTGAAATCTTATGTTGCACACAAAGCTAAGTCATACTAAAAAATAATAATATAATATTATTTTAAATGGTAGTTAATGCCTATCCATTTTATTTTCAGAAATGGACATAACTAACTACAATATGATTGTTCATGTGTTTTTAATTTTTTTTACATTTACCCAATATATTAACGAGGCTTAAAATAAGAAGGAATCATATTTTTAGACTAATATACTTTAATGGGTCGATTTACCGCCTTTTGATGGAGAACCCTCTTAAATATAGTTTTGGTCACTACTTTATATTCTATTTGACCAAATGAAATTCTAATTTATAATTGGGACATCAAATTTTACTTTGGGTAAAATTTTTGTATTTTTCTGATAAAATTCAATTTTTAATGAAAAGTGAAAACATATTGTATTTTATTTCAAAACATCCTTTTAATATAATTTATTTATATGGTTAGATTATCTTTTTAATTGGTATTAAAGTGTAATTATATAAATTTTTTACCATTTAATCCAATTTTGGTCATTGGAAGTAATTTCACATGTAAATTGCACTAAACAAGTGTCAATCTTTTGATAGATATTATTTCATAAAAACACACATTATTTTGACAGAGGGAATTAATTTTAAATTAATTTCTTCATATTCAGTGTTTTGAATTTGGAAAAATGGATTCAATATTTTTAATCAAGATGTCCAAATTGTTTAAATAGGAAGCTTTTATATTTATACATTATGATTATTTACTTCAGTAAATATTTTATTTACCATGGTTAAATGTTAAATATTATAAATAAATATAATGAAATCTTATTATAATTATATTAAATTACCAAAACATTTGTCTTAATCCAATTGGTTGATAAATATATGACAATGGGAATCCTTGGTTCTATTTTGGGTCCCCATGGAGACACTTTGGAGTGATAATGACACTTTGTATTAATTAATTTAAAGTAAACACTAAAATGAAATAATAAAATATCTTTTAGTAAATAAATTTTTACATAGGGATATATAATTTATCATTTTAACTATAAATATTCTTTGAAATATAAAATGATTTCTTAAATCATGGTATTTTTTATAATTTTTAGACATCAAATAAATAAAATTAGTTATGACACTATAATGATGCAATGTTTACCTCATTAATAAATGATATAAATAAATAAGATTATAAAAACTAAAACAATATCCAAAACCTGATCAATTCTTATTGGATGATTTTATTTCGACCATGAGTCATCTTATATTCTACTTTAATTAGATTTGGACCTTTAGAAACCAAAAATCATTATATAATAAAATAATATTTTCTCACATTCTTAAAGATCCCCTCCTCCCCCTTATAAAAAGACCTCACTTATAAACCATTCCTCACACCCCTAAAGCCCCTTGTCTCATCCAAAACCTACCTAAATAATCTTTAAATATTCCTCTATTCCTACTATATTCCTTAATTTAAGCATAAGGCAATTCAAGTAATCCTTTTGGTTCAATCCAAAGGTAGATACCCAATTTAAAGGTAACACCTTTTCTTAAGTCCTTTTGTTTTATTTTACATCTCCAACCCCCTAAAATATTTTTATTACATTCTTTTATAACAACATTAGTATCCTAAATATACTAGGTTTTCGTTATGAGATGTATTCTAACTACACTTACACACACCACCATCTAATGGGTAAAGAACATACTCTTTCTGTGGATGGGAAACTAACACCTCACGAAACGATGATTATTCTATTATCTCATAACATCTCTTATGGTGGAACATATGATGAAACTATATTTATATATGATATTTATTATGTATATGTTTTCTTTATGCTTCTGTATTTTGAATTTATTTCATACCTTTATGGCTTCCATTATGAGTAAACGCGATAATTTCATTTGAGGTAGTGCAGACTACTGCCCCCTCAAAGTGATATGACTCATTAATAACATACATGGGACATATAAAGGATGGATTTATTGAAATTATATATGATATTATACTATAATTATAATATTACTAATTTTTATTAGGTTTTCATTCATTTAAAATACAAAATAAAAATGAAGCGTACATGCGTATGTACGACTTACCGTCTCCATGAATGGTGCATTTCATTTCTTATCTCAAAATGTGATGTAAATTATAAATACATATATAAAAAATATATATATTTTTGATATATATGATATCTAAATAATTAATATAATTCTGTAGATAGTGTACTTTTTACCACATGGACAACTTCTAATTATAAGGTGTTCTTTTTTTACTCATGTACCTAATATCGACAAAACGACCATTATTAACTTAAATTATTACATAATATTTTTAACATTGTAATCAGTAATATAAAAGGAATAATAAAATTGAAAAAGGTCACTTAATCAAGTATAAATTAAATTAATCTTATTATTAATGAAGAACAAGGAACAAACTTGTCCAGTCGGACACGAGGTAAGGGGTTTCTTAACTCACTTTTAATTCCGTGAGATTTACATTGTAAAGTTATTATTTATTGAATGTGGTGTGTTGTGTACTACCATTTGATATATAATATAGTGATTATCTTTATATTGATGGTATTCTATGATTCATTTTGTGGTTATTAACTTCTATTCATACGACTCGATTGATTACAACATGGTAAGGGTTTTTAATCTCACTTTTTATTCCCATCAGATTCATGCAATATTGGACACTATTTCCTTTTATATGGTGTATGATCTGCACATGATTGTATTTTTAGTGTAATATACATTAATATATGGGTATTTAGATCTTCATTTTATGATACTTCTGTCATTGGGTGTATGTTTCGTATGTTATCAAAATGGTAAGGGAATTTCAAATTTCCATTTCCACTCATTGGGATTTATGCATACTTAATTGATTATATTACTCCATGATTATGTGAAAATCACTATTTATTTACATATGTAGTAATTTATCTCCCCTTTGTGTGGATACACTTTTGATAAACATAATCAATCCATTGATAAATTCTCAAGTCATCGATATGAACATGATAAGATTAATTTTAACTCAATTTTAATTCATTGAGTTAAACATCCAAGTAATTGGTGCTGTTTTTACAAAATTATGTGTTAATGTTATCTAATTTATTTACCCTAAATATCCAATCATATTGAGTGTATTTATTTTTGTCGCACATTATTATATAATTTATTTAAACTTAATCTAACGATACAATTTTTATAAGGGATTTCTTCTCAATAAACATTCCATTGAGACTTCATTGTTGTTATGCAGCAATTCACTCTTATATGGTGTATATACAGTCCTTTGGAATATTATATCATTAATCCCTTTATTTTCATGATATTATAATGTTCTTATTCAGTGTTATTCCTCAATTATTTTTATTCAAGAGTCTCTCAGTTTGTTAAAAACTCTTTAACTAAAATATCATTTTAAATGTTTTAAAGATTTATTATTATAAATAATTATTATTAATGTCCATGTTTTAAAAATGGTTTTAAGGATTTATTTATATGGACATTAATTTTTTCAAATGATAATTTAATTAAAAGTTTCAAAGAGGTATGGGACACTTTGATTCAATAATCTCTTAATTAAATGTTATAAATGGTTTTGAAAATGGGTTGTCAAAGCATTGTTTATTTCAATATCTTGATTTGATATATTGGAATGTGTAAATTTTATCTTTCCATTATAATTGTGTTATGTGTTATGATTATGTTATGGTTATTGGGTGTTGTTTACGTATACAGGTGGTTCCGTGATAATCCGAGTGCAGATGTGCCTGAGACAGCTCTCCAATGCATTGGGTAACTTGACATAGGTAAACATTGATGTTTCTCCTAAGAGATTTAGGGAATATACATTGATGGTTATTCCAAATGTTACTCCCTATATAGCTGTAATAACTAAAATGTAAATATTTTATGAATTCCATAAGTTACTTTTATGATTTATGATTTGTGGGTGTTATTCATAAATCTTATGATTTCATAAGGTATTTATGATTGAAAAGTATGGTTTCAATGATTTGTATTTATTGATGGGATAAAGTTTTATTTCTTTATTTTATAACCCTCACTGATCATTTTATGCTCATACCATGTTTTTGTATTGTTTCCCGAAGGACTTAAAGATCAATAGGATCATGGATGGGATCATGTAAAAAGCATGTTGTCTAAAACCTAAAACTACACATGTTTCTTTTTAAGAGTTTTTATTTTATGAAAAAAATGGATACTGAGTAGTAGTGTGTTCATGTAATATTCAAGTTGTTATGTAATAGTCATGGCCTTATTCTCTAATAATATAAACCTGAAAATATCTTTAATGTAAATTCTTGACATAATTCAAGATTATGTAATGTTTAAGGTCGAGTCCTTATACATGAAATGATATTTTAAGAGGAAAAAACCTATAATTCAAGGATAGGTAAGTTGATAATATTATTGGGTAGATTTTGTTCAGGATAACTGACACAAAGTTATGTAAATATGGGATTGGTTGTGTGTCCTTTTTTATGACAGTGAAGGACACACCCTGAATTTTTAATGGATTTAAATATTAAAAGGTCCAATACATGGAAAAGTGTCCCATAAAAATTTAAATTTTGATCCTAAGGTGGCTATTGATGAAATAAATTAACATAATAAGAATTGATATAAAAAACATTGAATTATCACTCAGTATAAAACTTAATTTACCTGTTTTACCCAATTTACAATGGTTGTAATATTTTTACTATAGTTACTATTCATAATGAACAAAAATCAAATTAAAGTAATTGCTAAATATAGAAATGATGATTCTAGATATGGAACCAAATATTTTGGATTCAATCTCTAGAAATTGACGTAATTATATTAATATTGAATTGAAAAACACAATAAAAAATGATTTTATGAAAATTGGTTTTTTAATGATCAATGTATTTTTATACCAAGATCATGTATAAGATAGTTCAAAAAGGTATAAATTGATATTATTTTAATAATAAGAAACTAATAAATTTTTTTAAATTAGAAGTCATAATGGATCCTTGCTTTTTTTTGAAATTAAATTACAAATTTCTTTTAAAAAATCTATATTTTCACCATTGAAACAAAAATAATCATTTTCAAAAAATTTAAAAAAAAATTACCTTAATATAATAATGAAATTATTATTTAAAATATTATATTAATATTTTCAAATAAATTTTCTAAAATTTATAAAAAATATTTCTAATGACAATGCACAAAATGAAAGAAAATCCATTTTTAAAAGGAAACTTATTTTTGAAGAATAAAATGTCTTCACTTAAAATTGAATACTTATGTATCAATATATTATCATTATATAAAATGTTTTTATTTATTTTTTAAAAAATTTGGTTATTCCAATTTATACTACCAAATTAATTGGTAGCTTATAATTATAGTACGATTCAAATAGACATGGGGTCACATTTATCACAAGCAATCAATAAAATTTAATTTAGTTGAAGAGAAATTTATCTCAAAATAAAAGGGTGTTACGTTTTGACACCATTATAAGTATTTATCCCTTGATGTAATGTCATTGAAAAAATATGATGATAATTTTATATCAAAAAATGTTCTAGTTCACATGTATGTCCTCCAAATATATTGTATTCACATAAAAAATTGACTAAATGAGTGGTATTGATTCACAAAACATTATCTATTTGATATATAATCTATAAAAGTTGTTCCTTATAATATTGATAATTATCTAGTGGTATGACCATTAATTTTACCATGTGAAAAGTATTAGGTATGTACTTACATTGGAGAGATTTGTGACAAGCATCATGAACTCGAGAGAGATTTGATAGAAGAACCAAGTGGTAATTAATAATCCCATTATGATAAATAATACCTAAGGTAATGATATATCAAGGTATCAACATTACCTTAATACCAAATAATTTAACCTTCTACCATGTTTATAATTATAGGAATTCAATTTCACTAACATCAAAATATATATATCTTCAAATATTATCAGCATAACTTTTATATCGACTATGATATGACTTGATGTGCATCTAAATAACACTATATTTCTTTTCCATTTCCTTAGTTATCTCAAGTCCCAATAGATTTATTTCTATAAATTAATCCCAAAATGTTTTAATTATACACTTCTCACCATATATGACTTCATCAAATTCCACTTATATTCTAGAGTGAAAGTAATTTTTTTAGAATACTATAAAAAAGGAAGATGTTGATCCCAAAAACCATCAAAATCTATTGAGAAATATCCAAAAAATATCCTTTTGAGTTTTAATGGTATTATTAGTTTGATCTTCAGTATATGTATGATACAAAGTACTAAAACTCAACCCTGCATCCTAATCCCACTGAATAATTATAAAAAAATTTAGGTAAACTTCCTATACCGATCATATATAATAGGATGTTACACTCCATGAAAACATAATTTTTTTAATATATATCCTAGGAATATGATTAAAAAATCTATATTCTTTGATGGAAATAAAATTTAGTGATTTCATAAGGTGATCAAATAAAACCCAAATAATATTATGACCTTTAGAGGTTTTGGGGAGTCAAGAGATTTAATCATTAAATATGTTTTATCATTTCCATTGTAGAATAAATAATATTTCGAACATTATCTTATAATTATATATATAATACCTATCATTTTTACATTTCTAGAATCTGGATATATACTTTTGAAAATCCCTTTTCTATTGGTCCCACCTTAGATACTCTTTTAGGTATATATATACATACTTCTGGGATGAATAGATAATGATGAAATACAAGCTTTAGCAAGTAAATCCATCTTTATGTATTTTATTAATGGGTTATAAACTTATTTACGGAAGAATATCATTAGATAAAAATCATAGTTGAACATAGGATCATTTCTAATATTCTTCCATAGTTTCACATCCTCCTTATATTCCTCTTTAATCCTCACATAGAAGGATTATTGAAAATTCATGTAATAAAGATATGATAATTTACTTTTAAAAATGACATAGAGATTAGAATTTTGAAAATCCATAAATATTATATCTCTCCAAATCCCTATCATGAAAAAAAGATCATGGTATTTCCAACATAGTGAATATTGATCCTTGTATTATTTCCTAGGGTAATTAATTATTGATTAGTCAAGATGTTAAATCCAGTCAAATAAAATAATTTGATGAATAATCAACTCTATTTTCTTGAATATATGGTTTTATATTTTATGATTTGTATATATGTCATACCATTCACTATAAATATAATTCCCCATGATTTTATGGAAAAAATTTATATTTCTTGCAGAAAATCAAGTGTCAGGAAATTTTACTCATGAATTTTCGATTAGCTTGATTAATAAACAATTACCATATAATTGTTAATAAGGATTCATCATAGCCATTTATTTGACACATAACTAATGATAAAAATCCATTATCCACTACAGGGTTGTGTACGAATGGGTGAACAACCCTAAATTCGCCTCAATTACCTAAACTTTTCTTCTCAATTATCAATCTAAAGGAACTTGAATCTATTCCAGGTAAATTTGTCTGTGATTTAGATAAACCTGATAAATTTATGATAAATCATTTATACTGTCAAATAAAAACAAGAAAACTATGGATCTCAGTCATTGTGGTTGTTTTAGGCCAATTTTTATTAATTTATGACTTGGATGGATCGACAGATATACCACCTTAACTGTTTATACTACCCAGAAATGAAACCTTATATATCCCAAATCCACACATGTTAAAATTTTCATATAGTCTAGCTTTTCATATGATCGTCAGTACAATCCTCAAGTGATTTTCATTATATTTATTAATTTATAAGTATATAAGAATATTTTCTTTAAATACTACCACCGACTATTAAAGTTAATATCTAAAGACTATATTCATTTTATTCATGAATATAAAAGAGTAATTAATATGGAAAAATTGAAAAACAATAAATTTAGTGTTTTTATACATATTAAAAATTATTTAATCAATATATGATAACTTATGACACAAAATTCATAGTATCCAAATACAAAATCTATTTTAGAAAAATATTGAGCACTTTTTAATTAAAAAAATAAATCACAGATACATAGAATATAATACTTATTATTAATTGTTAATGTGTTCAGATCTCTTTAATAAATATATATCTATAATTATCCATATTCATTTTAATAAAAAATAATTGGTGTATGCTACGGGTCACACATGGCTTAATAAACCCCTATAAATAATCCCAAGGAGTTGATACTTCAACTCCAATAACTCGATCAAATCTATTATTTATAGATTCTTTTAAATTGTTGTTGAATCTTGTGTGACTCTTATTGAAAACATCACTTCATGATCCACTAGAACACTAAGTAAATCATTCAAAAAAAATTAATAAATTCCAATATAATATTAATATATTCTATGCCGAGTTTTCCACCAGCCACATGAGATAAATAACCACATTGAGTACGAATCAATAACTATTCAAAAGATGTAATTCCCATTCGATATTAATATTTATCCCCACACCAATATAAAATCATTGGTTGGTTTAGAATATAAAATGTTACTTCCTTTCCTTGAAAATTTTTATGGTATTTAAAAAAAATCCAATCTACATTCAAAATGACTTGAAATTACCCTATATGGACAATAAAAAGATTTATATGAAGAACATGCCCAAAGAATTATATAAATGTTTGTTAATTGACTTGAGATTTTGTAATCTCCCCATTAGAAGTTTTCATGGATAATTAAACTTATAATAATTGAGGTTGTAGTTTGATACCAATGTAAATTTATGTATATATATAAGATTGGGTAGGAAAAGAATAAAATAATACATTAGTAGTTATAGAGTTGATGAAAAGTGTATGTCTCATAATAGTGATATATTAACCCACATCATAAATATTTATCACTTGAAAATTTTCTTCATAAAGGGGATTAATAGGTTATTCATATTTATAATCATCATTAACCCTTGGATTAATTCACTAGTTCAAATAGCACCCCAAATCCTTTCATTTGAAATATTTTAGCCTTGTAGGTGAATTCTATTGGGATTTTCATTGTTCTATTCATTAAAAAACCTCTACATACCACTTCAACATTATTTTTCTCAATTTCATTCAATATTCTAATTAAAATAGTTTCCAGTACCCTTTATAAAATAACATCCATGTTTAATTCTACTATTTTATCCTAATAGAATTATCACATTATTCTCTCATAGATTTTTATTATTATAATTCCCATTTTAATTACATTGATCTTTTCCTATATAAATCATGAGAATATTGGTTAAATAGAAAATCTATTTCTATATTGGTAGCACAACAAATTACTTCATTATAGCTATTGATGTACCTTATGGATCACTACAATAAGAGACCTTATTTTATGCCACTAATAAAATAAAAAATCATACATCTCGGTAAAATGATAATACAATAAGTGTACCTTGAATTTCTTGTAAATTTCTTTCTCATAGTTTTTACTGAATTCACCATCCTTCAAATTTATCTCATGTACTTACTAATAAATTTTTAATGAAGAACATGAGAAAATTAATTATTGAAAAATAACCTTATAAACTCATCCTACACCATAGTCTAAATTTATTCCTATAGACTAATGTTATACGTAAGAGTCCACTATTTATCTTCTTCCCCTTCGAAATGGTAAACATCCAAAATAAATATTTTATGATCTAAATAGTAAAGAATTAAAAATATCCTTTTAGCAGTATTGATCCAATGTATAGTAAATATTGGATTAGTGGACCCACTAAAATATGGTGGATGTTTCCTCATGAAGGACTCAACAAAACACTTTACCTCCTTTAATCATCTAAAATATCATCGTACATCTTATGGTAAGAATGTTTCATAAGAATAGTAATAAGTTTTTTCATTCCAGATCCCATATAATTTGGTTCTCAGGAGGTTAATCGTTTCTTTGAACACCAAATTCATCATGAAAAAAGTTCAATTTCAGTTCCATCAATTTACTATATCCAAAAAACATATTCTGAGAATCAATAATCATATTGACATAACACATAATCAAAAAAATATATTTATAAGATGGATTATTCATGAAAACTACTATTCAGTCAATGAAACCATTGGTTCAACCATGGAAATCATTGGTTACCATTTATTCAAATCCTATATAATAGTTAAGAAGGAAAATGTGTGTTAACCAAAGAATATCCACTGAGATTTTAAAATAAGGTGTGTAGTATAGACCCATTCATGATGAACCTAAATCATGGTAGACATATAATCATCCAATTATTTATGGGGTTATTACCACTATATCCATTTTTTCCAAAACCTCATCCACTTGTATTATTAATAAATGGTTGTATTTCTATAAAACCCACATAATCCATTACATAAAAAACATTATAATTTTATTCAATACTTTGGATCATCTCTGGGGTGTTTACTAATGTTCTGTAAACCAAATATCAAGAAAAAAACCTCATTGTGATAAGAACTGAGATAACCTAGGAATTTTATATAAATGTAGTACATTATTTTCGATAAATATTTAATACATATCTGAATAATACACACCCAATTACTATAATGGTTTATGGTCTTAGGATACTAGATATATTATCATATTATTCCACAAAATATATTCAACATCTCTGAGAGAAATATTTTCCCATTGTATAGTTCATTGAAATACCCAATTTAAAACCTTTCTTCATAAGCATTATAAATGAAACATAAATAACGGCGATCTAAGATACACATTAACGGTAAAAATAAGATATATTAGTTAATGATCATATGTTAACATAACATTCATATAATGGTATGAAAACATTATAATAACTTATAATAATACAATATAATTAAATGATCAGTAATAATAAGTCATGGAATAAAAAATTTTCATAATAAATATATAACTTATATGTTTGTGGAATCATCAATAATAAACCATGATCCATGAGAATATTTCATAATAATAATAAAAATATTCAAAAGCATTCAAAAAAATTCCTTATTTATGGATCATCTTGTGGACTATCAGTGTGGATTGGGTTCATTCTCTTTTCTATCATTTCCTTAGTCTGGGTTCACTCCCATGAATTTCATAGTGTACAATGTCCCTTATTGAATATGGTTCACTATCCATTCTTTTTCTTTTTATCTCATGATATATCTATATTTATTCAATTCATTTTAGTTATAAATAATTTTAGTCCCATCCATCACATAATAAAAACCATACATATGCATTTCAGATTATCATAAAACATTCATCATATCATTAAATCATAAACCATTGTAGAACATTAGTTTCATAATCACATAATCATTTCATCATAGTTAAACAATGTAAAAATATATATGTTTCAAAAAAATATTATAATCCTAATCATAACCAATATAAATAATG
The DNA here is from genome assembly GCA_963277665.1 of Viscum album. Taxonomy (NCBI): domain Eukaryota; kingdom Viridiplantae; phylum Streptophyta; class Magnoliopsida; order Santalales; family Viscaceae; genus Viscum; species Viscum album. The sequence continues at coordinate 1,432,484,076 of OY728131.1, read as the reverse complement.
AATAAGGATTTTATTTTTGAATCATATCCCTAGTAAACTATACTTAACATCAAAAAATGCTATCACAAATGGAAATTGTCATTAAATTATTATTAGTATATTTCCTCATGAAAATACTATATTAATTTTCAAATCACTTATTTAAAATATATATATTTCCAAAATATTTTGGAAAACATCTATATTTAATAGAAAAATATAATCATGTAATTTAAAATTTAAAATTACATTCATTTTATAATCATAAAAACAAAGATACAATTTACTCCTTCAGAAAAAAGAAAATTGTTCAGAAAATGAATAAAATATTAATTTTTTTTATAAAAATTCAAACATTGGTAAAATTTAAATTAAACAGTATTTTAGGAATTGATAAAAATAAATCCTTAAAATCCATTTCAAAAACCTATATATATAAGAATATGGTTTTCTAAATGAAATATTTTGAATAAGGATGGCTTATCATAAAAACATTTTATGAATCATTTTGACTACCAAAGTGAGAGAAATTGTAATAAAACATCAAAATTCATAAAATAAATGGATGATAATAAAAATTAAATGGTTTTATCAAATAAATAAAATATAATTCCTCAATGTAAACTAAATCATTACCTGTCCTGATTAAAATGGGATGGAAACATAAATCCCTTACCTTAAGTGTCTTCTTGCTTCACACACGTTAAGATATATTATATAATAAATTTACATTTATTATAAATTTATTCCTAAAATATAATAATATATATAACAAAATATTATTATATTTAACATCTTTCCACCATTTTATTCATAATTATTTATTACAAATAACATTCTAGGTGATAACTGCATCATTTTTCATGTACGTTTGGGTTAGATGGTTCAAGTGATTTTACCTCAATAATGGATTGATTAAATCTAGAATAATAATGATTAAATAATTATTATATTATTGATCATATACACTTTTATAATATTTCATATAAATTTTTGATGAAAAATAAATTTTGTCACGACTTATAGATGATAATCCATATGTACGCCCAAGTGATGTTTCAAATTATTGATGGTTGGATGGAAAGGAAGAAAAATAATTATAAACCAATAAATTATCATTATTATATAATATGTTTTCATTAAAAATATCCATATTAAAATAAATGTAAAACAAAAATGTAAAAAAGTAAAATCACTTCATTGAGGTGGTAGTCAAAATGTACACACGAGAGACATTATCATTTCTCATCAGATGTAAAGGTAAGAAGGTAGATTATATATCATAATTAAATAAATATAATTATTTTATAAAAATAATATAAAAGCATTAAATTCATCATTATAACCAATATGAATTACTATGATAGAGAATGAATCATATATCAACATTAATGAAGTAGTCCACACATGAAAATGAGTTACACTTTTAATTTCCCATATGATTTAAAGGATGGGTAAAATGGTTAATACAGAATTATAATTATAACTAATTATATTTAAGATAATTAATTCATAATTTTATAATTTATACCATATACTAAGTGGAGGTATAAGAATAAATAAATTGAATGTGGTTGGGTCAGATGATTACAACTTCTTCGATATACCACCTTAAGATTACTTATTTAAGGACCCTTGTAATGGGGTTTTATGAAGACTAGAACCTCTAAACCATGTCTATAGAAGTGTATAAGATGAATGGGTTGTTTTTGGATGTTATTAGTGTCTCAAAATGGGGTAATTAAGAGAGAGGAGGGGTGTCCTTTTATTAGTTGGGGGAGGGAGACACCTTGAATTTATTAAGTAATTAAAACATTATTAAATTTTATTCAGGGAAATGTGAACCATGAAAAATTAAATTTTAGGAAAATTTTTATAATTCTATAAATACATTCATATAATAATAACTAATTTGAAAAATTGGGTCCTAAAAACACAGTTTAACCATAATTGATATGTTTTATCCATTTAATGATGTAGTAATATTTTTACCATGGTAACTGTTCATAATGACCATAAATGAAACTAGAATTGTAATTAATTTTTACTATTATAATTCCCATTATAGAATGAATTTTTCAAGATTCAATCTCTATAATGAATACAAATTAACTTAATATAAAAGTGAAAAACATAATGAAAACGGTTTTTCAAAAAATTAATTTTTATGTTTAATAATATTTATAAATCAAGATCTAGAATAATATTAATACAAAAGGTATAAATTGAACTATTTTAATGATAATAAACTAATTAATATTAAAAAGTATAGAAACAAAATATATTTTTAAAATACTATAAAATAAAACACAGTTTTTTTTAAATATTTGTATTTTCGAAACCACATAGAAATCAAATTTTAATTAAAATTTCAAAAAATTCAATATAAGATAATTTTTATGTGATTATTTCAAAAATGAAGCTCATTTTTTCAGTTATAATTTATAAAAAATGTATAAAATAACTACAATATCCACACATGAAATGAAAAAAAATATTTTGAATGAAAATATTTTTTAAGCTTTAAATATATTTATTGAAAATTGAGTTCTTATTTATTAACATAATTGAATAATATGAATATTTTATTTATATATATTCAATATGTTCGTATTACATTTAATACACCCAATTTCATATATGGTTAATACTATTATGGTTATTTCAGACATAGTGTTGTTTGTATTATAAGCTATCAAAGAAATTAAATTTATTTGAAGCGAAATATGTAATAAAATATTTGGGTCTTTCATTAAATAAAATCATGACCATAGTTTCACTATTTTTAGTGTATATCCTTCAAACATTCTAATAGGCACATAATAAATTAAAAATGGGATTATCACGTTTATTTTTCTTGTTAATCTGTTGTATTGATAGTAGTAATTGTATCCTGATATTTCAATCATAAAATCTAGATATTTTCATCATCATACATTAAATATATATTTCTCGAGGGTAAATGATTTTCACATATTTCAAGAAATAATTATATAGTTTTCCATCATGATGATGGATCTATTTAACATTTAATTATTGTCAGCATGTATCGTAATTATGAAATATATTCATTGCATGTCCTTTACTCGTTGTTTAAAATATCGCAATTAAGTTTCACCAAAAAGGGAACACATGATAATTTTATCATGTTGTTTTTATCATCATGAATATTACACATTTTGAATAATCTGTTTTTATTCATTTACTTTTTTGGATTTCAAAAAATCACATGGTTCATAACCATAATATTTATTTTATATGATATCTTAATTATTTAGGAATGATCTATCAAATTAAATATCTAGTGTATATGATCACTCATTATTTATGTGGTAGGATGAACTCAATGTGCATGGTTGGTCTAATGACCATGTTTTATGCTCTTAATGTGGCAGATTCATCTCCAGTATACAAATTTTTATATAGTTGGTTCACCATTGTTTATAAGATATGTTGGAACATATTCATTTTTTCAGTTTCATTCAAGCATTCATTCTATTTACTAACCCAAGGTATGTAAACATAATAAATTCATTATTCTTTATGTGCTCAGTCAATATTCATGTTGTGGTTAATGAAGTAAACATTTAACTAGATTTTATGTGGTTAGTTAAATTACAGCACATAGTTTCTCCATGTATATACATGTGGTTGATATATAGACTCGGAAGAAATATCATGTAGTATTTCAGATAGTTTTCATGTAAATAGGTTATGAGTTTTGGTGGTTGGTAGAAGATAATCATGTGGTTCAATCAGATGGCTCAGTTCAATCATATTACATGTGTAATTATCTTTCTATGATTTTAAACATGGATTATGTGTGTATTTATCTTATATTCCCACATCATAATTATATTAGAGTTGAATATTATAAACAACACAGAATCTCACATTATCCCCCCGCCGATGTATTTGTGAATTCTTCGAGAAACACTCACACCTCACACAGATGCCTCCACACTTCCATTCCACATCCTTTCATGGTGGCTCTGAAACTTCTACACTCCTCGTGTATTCTCTCTAATTCCACTAGGCATAAATCAGGATCAATATTGGTTCCTCCATGTATGGGGCTGCATTTAAGCTACTGTATGTCTAGATATAGGTTGATTTGGAGGAATATGGAGGAATATCTATGGTCTTTCCCATAATTTTTAGTCAAATAACTTTTATTTTACTAGTTAGTGACAATGCTGTAATTATTTATTACTCTAAAAATAATTACACAAGTTATATATATTTTTTAATGTCATCCTTAACTTCAAAAAACCCACCATATCTTCATAAATTTTTGCAGAATTACAAAAAAATGATGGACTTCTATAAATAATCTTCTAAAATTTATAAACATTATAAACATATCAAATGGTTATAGAACAAGTTCTTAATAATTAATGAGATGTTATAAAATCATAAAAATGGTGATAATTATTTACAATATGTAAAATATCATCCTCTTGGATAAAGTAAAAACCATCTTCCAAAAACACATATAAAAATTAATCATTTTAACTCAAGAAATAATATAGAGTTGAGAAAACCCAGAACATCATCGTTTTATTTTTAATTAAAACCACCTGAAAGGAAGAATGTGATTTGGATTTTTATATCCCTTAGATTTAATGAAATACCATAATAAAAGAAATACATGGAATGTATGCACTCCCTAAAATGTATTCATATGATGAATATGAATCATATCTCAATAAAGAAAATTTAGATGAAAAGAACTTACATCTTGGGTAACAGTTGAATCAAAAGATATATTATTAAAGGAACATGAAGTGGATTTTCATAACCCATGAATTACATGAAAAAATTTGTAAGAAAAATTCATGTTATTTTAATGAATATTAAACCACATATAAAGAATAATGGATCAATAAATATAACATGTGTTACATAGTAATAATTATGGCCAATAAACGCTTAGCTTAGTTTAACACTTTAACAAAAATGTTTAAAATCGTGTATCATAAATATAAATACATTATTAAATTATTTAAAAAGAGAACTAAAACCTATAAAATTTTTAAAACATCATATATAGTAATTTATTACTAATATATTAGTTGGTTATGTTTTTTTATTATCATATGTTACAAGTATCAAATGGTTGTTTAGAAGAAGTTTTTTACAAGTGATATCAATTCTTGATTATATAAAAAATTAACCATTAATAGATAATTATAGATATTATAATACATGATATACAATTATTTATCATGTTATAATATATTTTTGTATGTATTTTATTTGTGGCCCATGATGATGAAGTTAGTGACATGCTTATTTCATCAATTCTTAATGAACAAAAGGGTGGTAGATTAATAATATGTTAAATATTAATATTACCAATCCATAACCATAAACCAAACATTATTTTCTCCTTAATATATAATAAGACAAGTAGTTATGATTCCATATTCATATGTGATTGAAATTTATAACATTGTTCATGTAGGTTGTCAAACCAATCCAAACATAAGCATGCTTTAATTTTTTTTAAAAAGAAATAATAATTTTATTGATAAAAAAAGAGATTAGACAAGTCTAATGTAAGGTATTTAGCTAACTTCTCGGGCCTAAAAATGTATTAATTCGGTAGGAAGATCATCCATCCAATGTAAGTCATGAGTGACTCCACGATTGGAAATCCCATCAGTGATCCTGTTGGGTTCGCGAAAGGTGTGAGTGGTGATGTAGTTAAGCGCAACTATATTATTCAAACAATCCATCCAGCCGGTAGTGAGAGGCCATGAAAAGTGGATGGTACCATTCCAAATGGCCTGAATGATTGAAGTGGAGTCGCTCTCTATCCAAATATTATTCCAGCTATATAATCTAGCAAAGGTGATGGCAGGGATAACGCCCATCATCTCAAATTCCAAAGCGGAAGACGAACCACAAGTGGCATAAAAGCATCCTAGAATCTGGTCCAGGTGATTTCTAAAAATGGCACCACAACCCGCTGGTCCCGGGTAGCCATCCACATGGATTTTAATCCATCCTGGAGGGGGAGGGAGACAAAAAACTTCAAGAGTAGAGTGAGGGTGAGGGTATATCCCCTCCACCCCAACGCGTTTATGAATCCTGAAGTCATGGACAATGTTATTGCAGTGAGATTTTTGGATATAAGCCACTTCTCGAATGGCCATAGGGATTATCATTTTTCCTGAATTAATTTTAAAAGAATTATTGCAAAAAATTAGTTCATTTCTACCATACCAGATAATATGAAGAAGTTCCATGACAGCCGCAACCAAAAGGTTCTTGATTTGCTGTGAAGTAGACAATTCCAAGCAACAATGAATCTGCATGTTCATGGTATCAAAAAGAAGCCATCTGCACTCAAATATGTCAAGAATATAATGCCAGAGAGTGGTTGCTGTGTCACAAGTGAGAACAAGTTGATTAATATAATCTCTATGTTGGTTTCACATACGACATTTAGAATAAAGAGTAATCCAAAAAGTTGGTAAGAAAGTATCTGTGGGGATTCTTTGATGGGAAATCTGCCAGACTAAAGTAAATCTTGAGGGTTTTATCCAGGAATTGTTGAATTTATCTAGCCATGGGTGATTATTGGAAACATTGTAGAAAAATTCTTTATAAAATACTTTAGAGTTAAGAATACCATTGTGGGAAGTCTCCCAAATAAGTAAATCATTAGTAATATAAAAAATATAATTTTCTACAATTTGAGTAATATTCTTAGGGAGATCGAGGTTATACATATTGATGATCGAGTCAATAGAATCCTGATGATAGGGAGGGGATTGGTTGTTATCTATGAAGGAGATCTGGGGAAAGACGGTCCAGTTATCAAACAAAAATATTATGTTCGATTACTTATTATACATCCATCTAGTGTTAGACATGATAGAAATGAAATTACAATGGATGGAGGACCAAATATAGGACTTAAGGGAGTAAGAACGAGTATTTCTAATTTTGTCAAGGAAATGAGCCTTGAGAAACATCATGGAAGGGGAAGTATTGTGAATAATCTTCCACGTAATTCTAGCTTGAAGAGCCTCATTGAAATTGGAGATATTTTTATGCCAATCCCCCCTTTATCGACAGGTATGCAGCAAGAGGTCTAGGGGATAGTCACCAACTTTCTCTCTCAAGTGCTACCAGTCCAAAAAAAATTAATAGCAATATTAATGCGTTTTAAAAGAATTTTTGGCCATTTATAAATCATCATGGAATAAACAAGTTTAGAAACAATCGTGTATTTCTACAAACAAATTCTCCTGGCCATTTAAAGGGACTTAACCTTTTAGAAGGATTGATGTTGAAGAATTTGGTTATCAATGTGAGAGAAATAATCCGCTTTAGTTCTACAACAAAATATAGGCATCCCAAAGTATGTAAAGGGGAGAGATCCTTCTTTGATGCTTAAAATAATAAAGATGGTATGTTTTCTCCCCAGAGGAAAGTTTTTAATGAAAATGATAGATGATTTATTCCAGTTGACGTGTTGACCAGAGACTTCTTGATAGTGGAGAAGGATATCATTAAGCTTTAGAATGTTCCTTTTTCCTCCCTATTTAAAGAGAATAATTTCATCAGCATAAAGAAGATGCGAAGGGACTTGTAAATTTCTGGTGGCAGATATAAGTTTTTTGGTCCCTTTACCAATCTCCTAGGAGATTAGCCTACTCAGGTAATCTTCCACAATGGAGAATAGAATTTCAGAAGGTGAGTACTGTTAATAATGTGATTATTTTTACATAATATAATTATATAAAAATACGAATGGTATTATTTATATTTTATAAGGATATGAATATAATTTTAAGTGATCTCTATAAATAATATAATACAATATAAAAATGAAATAAGTTACTTTCATAGAGGAAATTGTCTGGACGTACACACAGGCGACACAATCATTTTCCATAGAACTAAAGGAATAAAGGAAAAGGTTTATAATTTAATAATCCTAATAATGTTATAAATATCATATTAATATACTGGGTATCACATTTAAAAAATCTATGTAGGGATGTGATGAAAAATATAAGATGGTGTTCATGTAAGAGGTACTCTACACATATGAATGGAGGGGTTTTTTCTAAGGGTTTTGGAGGAAGGTACAAAAATGGATATTCCATCATTAAAATATAATTTAATAATATTCACATTTTTAATGGATTCATATTTATTTTTATATAATAGGTTTTAGTGGGTATAATAATAAATGAATTTAAAGGGCTCGATTGGGAACATTCCCTCTCACTTTGGATGTTCTCTATCATAAAACACCTTTATTTCTCTTAGCATGGCCTTTAAGAAATAAAAAATCTTAATGGACGTGGATATATTATTGAGGACACACTAGGGTAGTGTTTAAAAATAATTTTAAACTACTGGGGTGGCATGAAGTGTGTGGATGTGACATATATTATATGTAAAAAACTGGTAAAATTCCGTGGAAATAATTTTAAGTAGGGTGTAAGAATGTAATTTTATAAGATTTATATGAAGAAATATTGTTTACAAATGATGTTTTGGATTTATAAACTATAAAAGTTATCAAATATGGAATATATGTCAGTTTTATTTAGTAAATTTCAAGGCACATTATATTACCCATTTTAAATCTAATTAACCTTGATAAAAATTAACTGTGGTAATTATTTTATTATTAAAAATGAAGTTGGCCTTTCATAAAAAACTCAGACATGATGAATAAAAATCTATAATCTATTTAATATATTTAAATTTATTATTATGATAAAATTAACTTCTAAATTAAAAAAATTAAGGTATTGAATAAGCAATTGTTTTTTAGAAAAATATTGTTTAAATAATTAAGTATTCATAATATTATTAAACATTAATTGGAAATTATATGAGTTATATTTTATTTCCACATATATATAAAAATTAGTTTATATTATGATTTAAAATTTATCAATATAATTAAAAAAGAATCAATATTAAGAAATGTCTCACTCATTGAAAAATAACCATTTTCAAGGGTACTAATATTTATCTAATAATTCAATTTTACACCTAAAAATGGGATTGACCACATGAAAAAATTTTAGAATTATGATTGAAAATAAAAAAAATTAAATGATTCGATTTATCTAAAGACCCGAAATATCCATGTAATTTTTCTAAATATATGGGAATTTTATAATTCCGCAGAAATTGACAGCGCATGATTCTAAGGCATGGAGTTCCCAGAATGAATTTCTGAACATTTTTTGGGTATTTTTAGTAAACGTGTTGGCGGGTTTTTCGATCATTTGAATTGGTCCTTGGAATTGAAATCCTAGGGAACCATTGAACTCGCAACACCATTATTCTCTTAAAGAGACTTTCACCTTGAAGGCAGTTGGTCGAGGCTGGAAGTTAGTATTTGGGTTTTTCATGGGAATAATAAAATAAAATAAACACACATTTTATTTTATTTCGTTGTAACCACCCTCTTGTGGATATTGTGGAGGTGGGGACCACAAGAGTTTTATTCTCCAAATTGAATGCTCGGTAGTGGGACCACCTGAGCCTGGCTTCCTTTGTGGATATTTTGGTGGTGGGGACCACCAAATGTATAAACCTCTTGAACTCCCCTATTAATGAGGGAGAAATCTCGTGACTCCCTCTTTAATGTGGGGGAGCCTCTTGAGATTCCTCCACATTAATTGTTCCAACCCTCCTTAATTATTTATGCCACCCATAAGTAAATTAATTAATCAAATTTGAAATTATTCCAACATTATCTATTTAGTTGGTTAATCCTCATTTGGTTGGAATTGGCGGAACTCGTGGAAAAAAGGGAGAAGGTAGGCGAATTGGGAGAAAATCTCTCCAACAAAGAACGCCAATGATGAAATTCTTCTCCGAACGAAGAACGCCATCGAAGAACATTCTTCAAAATCAAGTAGTAGGATGATGCATGAACCAACAATCGAGGAAAATGCCGATGATAATGATGTCTGTCTTTTCCCAATGATTTGTCTTCTTCCTTGCAACCTCGTCAATGTCATCAAGAAAACAAGGTTGGGGTTTATTTCTATTTGATTATCACTTCCCATGTACACAATTCTATTTTTTTGTGGGTTTGGAACAATCATTGAGGGAGGACAGGATTGCAAATTCATGTTCATGTTCTTGGTAAGCCATATGGTACCACACTAATGCGGAGAGCACGAGGCAAACCAACATGGCCCGACCCTTCCACAAATCTTGTGGTGTTCATTGCGAAGGAGGAGGATGGTAACCATCCATGGTTGGGGCACGAGAGCGGTGGTCAACACCACCGTCGGCCATGATGCAGGCACCGGTGCAACGGCGAGGCCTCGCGGCCACCGCCGCCACCCTGCAGCCTCTGCCCCGCCCGCGGCCACCATCACCGTCCACGGAACTGCCCCACCCCATGGTCGAGGCTCCACCCCATGGCGGGACCGCCGCCCCATAGCCGAACCGCCGCCCCCCGTCCAAACTGCCACCCGTGCGGTCGGGCCACCGTCCCGTGTCCAAACCACTGTCCCCAGCTGAGTCACCCCGCGGCCGAACCACCAACCCCGGCTAAGCCACCCTACGGCCTCGCGCCCTCGCGGCACTCTCTATGGCCACGCACGGCCTACCGGGTGGGACCCAGTGGGTCGGGCAGAACCCAACAGGCCAGGATGCACTGCGGGTCAGGAGAGACCCAACAGTTCGGTCTTGGTTGACCCGAACCGGGTCGGCCAAAGTCGAGTCGGGCTGGTTCGGTCTGGACCCGTTCCCACAATGACCGATTTACTTTATTTTGGCCATAATTGGGGCACCAGAAATTTGTTTGATGAACCGTCAGCAGCTCTGGAAATCATGGAGCGAGATGATCCCTTTGAGTATACCCCACTAGATTTTTGGATTTAGATGGGGTACTGTTAGTTTGGATTGAGCACAAATCCAACCGGGCTCCCAAGACAATAAGGCTAATAACTCAAAGACCGGGCATCTGATTGACAGTCTGTCTGTTACATTGATACCCCTATGGCTTGGAGGACCTTTGAGATACTTTCTCATGGGACTTATTGGTAGTTAGGTTATCGACCAGTAGCTTGTGAAGTGGATCCTCCTAGAGACAAGTGAGCATAGTGCGGGAACCCAGTGGCTAGTTGAGACTTGACGATTGCTTACCGTTTCGATTCAGAGTGACTTGACAGGCCCTGTAGAGAGTACCTTGGTGACATGGTAGAAGCATGGTGGGGAGCTCCATGGTGACGCGACATACCCATGTTACTCGACATGAGGAGTACCTCAACAGGCCACGGGGGGGATCGCCTTGGTGACGTGGTAGACCCACGATGGGGAGCACCTTGGTGACGTGGCAGACCCACGGTACTCGACAAAAGGAGTACCTTAGCATTCCAGGGTTATTGGGAAGCGCCTCTGTGTGACATGGCAGGCCCACTGTACTCGACAGAGCATGAATTCTCCAGAAGCCGAGGTGTTTGATGATGTGACTATGAATGTTACTTGATATTACCCCTAGAATAAATCCTAGTGTGAGCAGAGTCAGTACCACTGTGTTTTCCAAATAATTGAGATGGATTACTTGATAACTTAGGTATATGTAAGGGAATATTCCTAAGTAAGTTTATATATTGATTTCATACTTTGTGGGTTATCATTCATGGTTTTTGTGAGACCTCTAGGGTCTTGGGGTCCCTACTGAGTATTGTCATACTCACTAATGCATGGGCTATGTCTGCACCTTGTTGTGTTGGATGCAGACGACAGACAGTGCTTACTGAGGGTGAACGTACCAGGACTGGACGATACCTGGAGGTGGAACATACGGTGTGTCGTTACACAGAGGAGATGGGAGGATGTGAAGTGCTGAAGAGGCAATCTGTACCAAACCTTCAGGTAGGAACCTCAGAAGACGACCCAACAACTGACTTTCCCCTTTCTTCAGTTGTTTTGTTTCACAGATGAACTTGTACTTTCCAGTTGGGCTTGTATTCTGTCCCCTTTTTACTTACTGCACTCACTCATTTTACAGATCAGTTTACTTTTGTTCCGATCTTGTTGTGTGTATTGTTTGGTGTGATTGCAGGTTATAATGGAAATGTCTTGCCTAGATTTAGGGAATATGCCTTCGGTGCAAGTCTCTAGACCATGGCCTATGGAAGGCAAGCTTGGGGTAGTCACGGCACGGACCTCGAGGGATGACTCGTGAAAAATTGTTATCAGAGGAGATAGTTCAACCAAAGAACTATGACTCTAATCTTTTCTATGAAGCAATTGTGTTAAGGGTAATGATTGAGGTTTTCAGATCAGGGAGACTGGTGTTGGTGCGGCGGCCGACATATCCATACACCAGGACCCTGACTTCTGATTTCTGACTCTGTGCACGAAAACACTAATTGCATGTGTGTTTTGAAGAGTTTTCATTTTTATATTTTGAGTCATCTCACTAGGTATAACATATTGACCGTGGTCCACATATTTCATTTTAGGATGCCTCCATGCATATAGCCAGCTAGGGTTCCATGATTTGTATGCACTGATAGCCCACCGAGTGATGAGGCCTCAGGGTAGGGCTCTTTTCTAGTAAAGGTGCTAGCAGAGGCACCAGCAGTACCACTCCCCGCCAGGCCACCGATGCCACCATCCCAAGCAGCAGAGAGTTCAAGATACATGAGCGTGTTGCACTAGTTCTAGTGGTAGTGGACACCCAGGTTCAGGGGAGAGATGGACCAGCAAGTGGTTGAGGATTAATTGAAGGGTGTGGTGAGAGTCTTTTGGCTCTTAGGGGCAAAAATTGATCTCATGGTGATCCTTTCTGGTAGCCTTATACAAGAAGTTACAGGTAGATGTTGGAGCTTGATGCTCCAAGTTCACGATGAGATGATGATTCTCTAGGTAGACTTCGAGAGCCTGTTTTGAGCAGAGTTTGTTCCAGCGACACTTCTTACAGTGCACATATAGGAGCTACTTCATCTTTAGCAGGGCAATATGACTATAGCCCAGTACATAGTGAGATTCACTGACCTATCATGCTACTCCACCGATATGGAGCGGGACCCTTTTGTTAGGGCCCAGACAATTGAGCAGGGGCTTAGGCGGGAGATCAGGGCTTTGATGATCTCACTCAGAATCCCGACGTAGGTGGGGGTGTTAGAGAGAGCCCCCTTGGTGGAGAGTTTCTTTTCTGAGCAGTTACCATCAACGAGACCCACTACCTGTCATCACGTAGTGGAGTCTTCTACAGTTGGTAGTAGATAGAGTTCACAGAGGTCTAAGAGGACTAGACATATAGTTGGATGACCTCATGACTCAAGATCGGTTGGGTGGGGCACCCGAGGTGGATCAGGTTATGCCAGGAGCGGGTAGTGTTTCACATGCGGCGGGCAGGGTCACACGGCTCGTGACTTCCCGACCAGCCATACGGATGATCAGTAGACAGTCGAAGGACAGCCCAGGCAGAGATAGAGGCTCAACCGAGTAGGTCTGTAGGGAGCAGGCAGATGTGGCAGAGGAGTTGGCCAATCAGCTGGTTGTGGGCGACAATTCGAGATGTTATTGCCACAACCACCAGGAGGTCTAACACGACTATAGGGAGTAGGTGGATAGGGGATATCTCAGCTTCAGGTAGCTGAGGCCTACGATCATGATGCTCTAAAGATGATACGAGTTGTAATCTATGTCTAATCCACCATAGTTGTTGTACATATAGACACAGGTTCCAGTCATTATTTTGTTGCCACTGCCCTTTTTCAGAGCTCAGAGATTCTGACGGAGTCATTGGATCAATCCTTACAGCTATAGACTACTAAGGTAGCAGATTCAATGATTATGCACTGGTGCCGGTAGTGTGAGCTTACTCTGGGAGGTGAGAGATTCAGCGGGGATCTCCTAGTAGCGGTGTCGAGGACATACAACATCATCTTGGGTATGTACTTGTTATCTATAGTCCATGCTCAGATTGACTATATTAGGCACAAAGTGCGGTGTGTCCGCACTGATGGGACCATTTTTACCTTCATCAGCATGAAGGGAGCCTTTGTAGTGTAGGATGGGCTTACCCGGAGGAGAGTGCAGTCGATCACTCATCAGTTTTTTATCCTTACCCTCAGATCAGTTGATGTGGAGAGTCTGATCTTTCCTATAGTGGTGGACCAGTATGCAGATGTCTTCCCAGATGATGATCTGGGTCTACCTCCTCATAGAGATGTGGACTTTTACATTGACTTGTACCTTAAAACGACATGGATATCTACACCAGCATATCAGAGGGCTCACTCAAAGCTTCATGAGCTGCGGGTACAACTAAAGGACTTGTAAGGGAAGGGATTAATCTGGACCAGTGTTTCACCTTGGTCATCCCTGATTCTATTCTACATGAAGTGGGATGGGACATTGAGACTTTGTGTTGACTACCAGCGCCTGAAATAGGTGCCCGTGAAGAACAAGTACCCACTCTTGAGGATTGAAACCCTCTTTGATCAGCTGAAGGGATCACTGTGGTTCCTGAAGATGGATCTCAGATCAGGCTATCACTAGCTCAGAGTAAGAGACAAGATTTTGAAGAAGATGACATTCTGGTCTTGGTATAGAGATTATTAATTCTTGGTTATGCCATTTGGCATGACCAACGCTCCAACAGTGATCATGGGACTCAAGAACAGGATCTTTCAGCCATACCTTGATCTCTTTGTAGTAGTCTTAATAAACTAAATTCTGATCTACTTTACTACTGGGGAGGAGCATTCCAATCATTTACAGGTAGTACTAGACACACTCCAAGAGCAACAAATTTATTATAAGCTCTCAAATTGCATGTTTTGGATCCGATAGATTTACTTTTTGGTAAATGTCGTATTGGAGGCTGGAGTTGCATAGTATCCAGCAATGATTGAGATGGTACATTCTTGGAAGCCACCCAGGAGTGTGACAGAGGTACGGAGTATCCCGGGTGTGGCTAGATACTATCTAATGTTTGTGCCAGACTTATCTAGAGTTTTATCACCACTATCATCCTTTACAATAAAGGGGAAACCCTTCGTGTGGTCGGAGAGATTCCACTAGACATTTTTGAAGATGATACAGAGGATGATGAGTGCCCCCATATTAAGGTTTCTAGAAGAGGGAGTAGGGTACATAGTTTACTACGATGCATTAGGGACCAGGCTTGAATGTGCCCTAATGAAGGAGTTATCAGTTATTTCATATGGTTCTCGACAGCTAAGATAATATGAGAAGAACTATTCTATCCATGACCTAAAAATAGAATTAGTGGTCTTCGCCTTGAAGATGTAGCAGCACTATCTGATGGGAAAACGTTTTACAGTGTACTATGATCACAAGAATCTCAGGTATATCTTCTCTCAGAATGACCTGAACCAGAGAAAGTGACGTTGGCTTGAGTTCCTCTGGGACTATGACTTTGAGATAGTCTATACCCCTGGGAAGGGGAACATTGTTGCAGATGCACTTAGCAGGAGGTTTGGTATGCACTTTCTAGGTGAGACGACAGTGCGGCTAGCTGCTTTACAGATATCCTTTGCGGATAGAGATGGGGAAGCTTTTCTACAGTCTCTTACAGTCACTCCCCCACTTATTCAGCGAGTCAGGGTGGCATAGTGTTGGAACACTGACTGTGAGGCTTGACATGCATAGATATCCACAGGGCAAACACCTGATGGATTTTTAAAGGTGGGAAGCACGTCATACTCTTAAGAGGATGTTACATGGTACTAGTGTCACTTCAAGAGGAAGCGTTTAGAGATTTCCACACTTCCCCTCTAGTAGTACATCCAGGAGTGGTCAGGATGTACCAATAACTCTAACGACAGCACTGGTGGCCGGGAATGAAGAAAGCAGTAGCAAAGTCAATCCCTCGGTGCCTCACACGTTAGCAAGTGAAGGCAGAGTATCAGGTACCAGCAGGCTTGGTTATGAATTTAGAGGTCCTAGAGTGGATGTGGGAAGAAATATCCATGGACTTTGTGACATGACTTCCATATACATCCCGGGGACATGACTCGATTTGGGTGATTTTTGACCAGATCACCAAGTCTACCCACTTCCTACCGATCAGAGAGCAGTGTTCAGAAGATATATTAGGATGCCTCTATGTGTAGGATATTGTGTGGTTACATGAAGTATCCTAGACCATTTTCTCCGATCATGATGTACGTTTTACATCTCAGCTATGGAAGGGGTTGCAGGAATATTTCAGGACACATCTTCATTTGAGCACTTCCTTCCATCCTCAGACGGATGGTCAGACTGAGTGGACCATTCAAACCCTTGAGGACATGTTGTATACTTGTGTCCTCGACTTCAGTCACAGTTGGGAGGATCGAGTATCTTTGGTTGAGTTGTCATAAAACAACATCTATCACTCCACCATTGGAATAACACCTTTTGAGGCGTTGTATGGGCGAACTTTCAGATTCCCTTTGTGCTGGACTGACCCTAGGGAGTCAACACAAGTGGGACCAGAGATGGTATGGGCTACCATAGATATAGTGAAGATCATCCTGGAGCAGATGAAGACAACACATAGTAGGAAGAAGTCTTATGCCGACATAAGAAGGAGACCTCTGGAGTTCGAGGATGGAGACCATGTCTTTCTACGTGTCTCACCCCAACGAGGTCTCTTGAGATTTGGCTATGGAGGCAAGTTATTTCTGATATTCAGCGGAACTTTTCGGGTCCTTGGCAGAGTTGGTGAGGTGACATACCGCTTAGATATTCCACCTTAGTTGTACCAGGTACACGACGTCTTCAACATATCCCAGCTGAGGAGATATATTCACGACCCTTCTCACATCATCAACCATGGAGAGCTTGAGATCGATGATGGGGAGACTTTTATGGATGTTCTAGTTGAGATTCAAGATCGATAGGAGAGGGTCATTCATGGATGGTCGATACCTCTAGAGCGCGTTCTCTGGAAGCACGAAAACCTCTAGGAGAGCACATGGGAGCGGGAGGCTCAGATGCATGCTCAGTACCCCTATTTGTTCCCTTAGTTTGAGTTTTGGTTTACAGGGACGTAAAGTCGTAAGCTAGGGAAAATGTAAAGACCCAGAATTTCCATGATTTTTTTAAATATATTGGAATATTACAAGTCCGTAAAAATTGATATCACATGATTCTGAGGCCCAGAGTGCCTGGAATGAATTTCTGAACTTTTTTTCTGGTATGTTCAGTAATCATGCGAGTGGGTTTTTCTATCTTTTGAACCAATTGACGAAATTGAAATATGGGGGCACCGTTGAATTCATAGCACTGGTTTTCTCTTAAGTAGACTTTCACCTCGACGATAGTTGGTCGATGGTGGATGTTAGTTTTTGGGTTTTTCATGAGAATAATAAAATAAAAAAACACACAATTTATTTTATTTTGATGTAAACACCCTCTTGTTGAAATTGGGGAGGAGGGGACCACATGATTTTGATTCTCTAAATTAAATGCTCGGTGGTGGGGACCACACGAGCCTAACCACCCTTGTGGATAGTATGGTGGTGGGGACCACCTGAGATATAAACCTCTTGAACTCTCCTCTTAATGAGGGAGAAACCTACCAACTCCCTCTTTAATTTAGAGGTTCCTCATGAGCTTCCTCCACATTAATTGTTCCAACCTTTATTAATTTATTTTCAACCCATAAATTTATTAATTAATTGAATTTGAAATTATTCCAACTTAATCTATTATGTTGGCTAATCCTCATTTGGGTGGAATTGGGGGAAACTTTTGGAAAAAAGAGAGAATCTTGGGGAATTGGGAGAAAAGATCTCCAACAAATAATGCCGACAAAGAAATTCTTCTCCGAACGAAGAATACCACCGAAGAAAATTCTTAGGAATCAAAAAAGAGGACGACGCATGAACCAACAATAGAGGAAAATGATGACACCACCAACGTACGTCTTTTCCCAATGATTCATCTTCTTCCTTGTGACCTTGTCGACGTCATCAAGTGAATGTGGTAGGGGTTTATTTATATTTGTTTATCACTTCCCATGTACATAGTTCTATTTATTTTTGTGGGTTGGGAACAGTCATTTTGGGAGGATAGGATTTCATATTCATGTTTCATGTTCATGATGAGCAATATGCTACCACCCTAACATGGAGGGCACGAGCCAAACCAAAATGGCCCGAACCCTTTGCAAATCTTGTGGTGTTGTTCCCGAAGGAGAAGAATGGAAACCATCCATGGTTGGGGCATGAGAACGGAGGCCAGTATCACCGTCAGCCATTATGAAGGACACAGTGTAATGACACCACCCCGCAACCACCGCTGTCATCGCCCCGCAGCCTCTGCACCGACTATGGCCCCGGCGGCCGTCCGCAGCTCCACACCGGCCCACGGTCGAGGCGCCGACCCGCGGACAGACCGCCACCATGTGGTCGGACCACCGCCCCATGGTCGGACTGCCTCCCTGCATCCGGAGTGACAGCCCATTGCCAGAGTTCCCCCTGCGCAGTCGGACCGCCGCCCCGAGGGAGAACTATTGCCCCGCTGCTAGACCAGAGACTTGTGGCCGTACCGCCGCCCCACGGCAAGACCTCCGCCCCGCGGCCAAACCGCCATCCTCGGCCGGGCAGAGCTGCAGCCTTGCACCTTCACAACAATCTCTACGGCCCCTCGCGGCTTGCCAGGCTGGACCCAGTAGGACAGGAAGAACCAAATGGGCCAAGCCACACTCCGGGCTGATCCGGGTCGTCCGCCTAGTTTGTTCCGGACCTGGGCCCACTATGGCCGATTTTACTTTCTTTTTTCCATAATTGTGGCACCAAAATTCCATTTGAAGAACCTTCAGTGGTTCTAGAAATCATAGATAGAGACGATCACATTGAGTAAACCTCAATATAGTTTTTTATTGTGATGGGGTATGATCAGGTTGGATCGAACACGAATCCAACCGAGCCCCCAGGACAAAAAGGCTAATAACTCACAGACTGGGCGTCTGATTGACGTGTTTTCTATTATGTTCAGACCTATATGGCATGGAAGTCCATTGAGATACTTATTTGTGGGAATTCATCATAGTTGGAGTATCTACTAGTAGCTTGTGGAGTGGATCATCTTGGAGACGAGCGAGCATAGTGCGAGAACCTAGTGGTTGGCTGAGACTTGACGAATGTTGACCGTTTCCCCTGGGAGTGACATGAGAGGCCCAGTGGGGAGTGTCTTGGTTACACAGTAGACCCATAGTGGGGAGCGCCATGGTGACACAGCAGACCCATGGTACTTGATAGGAGGAGTACCTCAGCAGGATACGAGGGGGGAGCCTTGGTGACCTGACAGACCCACGGTACTCGACAGGAAGAGTACCTCAGCAGTCCAAAGATAGTGGGAAGTGCCTCTGTGTGATGTGGCATTCCTACTATACTCAATAGTGGAGGATTATTCCAGCAGCCGATATGTTCGATGATGTGATTGAGAATGTTACTAGATACAACCCCAAAAATAAATCACGGTGTGAGTTGAGTCAATATCTCTATGTTTTCCTCATGATTGAGATGGATTACTTTATAACTTATTAATTTGTATAGTCTTACACCTAAGTAAGGTTATTTTTGGATTTCATATTTTTTATTTATCCTTAGTGGTTTTTGTGAGACCTAGAGGGTCTCGGGTTCCCTACTGAGTATCGTTATACTCACCCCTACACGGGTTTTTCCCGCACCATATTGTGTTGGATATAGACGACGGATTGTGATAACTAAGACTGAGAGTACCTGGACTGGAAAGTACCTAGAGGTGTACCATACGGTGTGTTAGTACGCAAAGGAGATGGCTGGACGTGAAGTTCTGATGAGGCGATCTTTACCTACCCTTCGGGTAAGAACCTCGGGGGATGACGCAACAGTTGACTTTCCCTTTTTATCAGTTTTTTGTATCATAGATGTACTTGTACTTTCTATTTGGGCTTGTATTATGTCCCCTTTTTACTTACTTCCCTCACTCTATTTATAGTTCAGTTTACTTGTCTTCCTACCTTGTTGTGTGCTTGGTTATGTGTGCTTGCAGGTTATAAAGACAATGCCTTCCCAGATTTAGATAATACGCCTTTGGTGCTAGTCGACAGCCCTAGGCATATGGAAGGTGGGCTTGGGGAAGTCCCATCACGGTCCCCGAGGGACAATTATTTACAATTTATAAATTTGAATTAATTAATTTTAACATAATCTGACATAACACATAAAATAATTTTATGTGAAATGTATCATCTATGAAGAAAAAAAATTATTACTTAAGTATTAACTATTTTTCATTTTTAACATATTTAATTTTATATCTTATCAATAAATTTATTTAATTAAATATAGTTTATTAAATTTCATAGCACTGAAATATATATTTTTTAATAATTATTTTTATGCAAGAAATTATTTTATTATTTATTAGCAACAATAGTTAAATTTTATCAATGTATTACCATTAATTATATATATATATAATGGGGTTACCCTTATTTATATCCATCATTATTAAGATACTTTATTGTGGTTTTCTAATTATAATAAAAAAAATTCGTGGTGTGGTTTCATATGGTCATGTTTGTGAATAAATCTATTGATCATTGTGTTAATTTAGATAAGAAAGTACATTTGAAATTGTTTTGGTGTTAAATTTTCTCCCATAAATGAATTTTATCCCCATAATTTTAATTATCACTCACTATGGAAAAAACCTAAATAATGTTTAAGGAACACAAGACATATTTTCTAAAAAAATATCAACATCAATATATTAAATACTATGATACTTTTCATTCCCGCATAATATTCATATATTGATATTTTCATTTATCTCAACAATTTATAAAAAATATGGTTCCAAAGTTGGTTTTTGTTTATTCTAAGGACATGGATTTCATGTCACTATTTTCATTATATTTTTTTAAACAAATTGCAATACCAAAATAATTATGAAATTATCCAATAAAATCATATGAATATTAAAAATAAATACTAACTTTTTCTCCAAGGAATCCTTATTTTAATACATTGATACTTTTGTTTTGACATTGATGTAATTAGATCAACCTATAAATCCATGAGTTTAACCAAGGTCAACCATAATCATTTTTCTATTTGGTTTTCTATCCATAAAATATTTACACTTTCTATAACGGTGTTTAAAGAGAGAGTGGTTTTACAAAGATTATACACTAAGAGTGATTATCTTGGTGTGAGGTCATAGGTCCACTCATCATGCATCGAATGAAGATCTGGTTAATTTGAACTGACAATTTTCATAGAGATTACCCATAAGATAATTGTTTCATCAACTGAATCCACTTTCTTGTATACGTAGAGGGATTAAATTTCTTGGAGACCACACACTCTATACTTTGAAAAAGTTTGGATATTTTACTACACATAGACTCATACTTATTGTTTTCTCTAATTTTATCTTATTCTAATACATAAAAATACAAATTACTAAATACTAACCTAATGATAAATTATATACCATCCAAAAGGGTTGTATATATCTAGAAATATTAATCAAAACAAACTTATCAACCCTTGAGGATATTTACAACACTCAAATTATCCTAAAATGGGGACATATCAATTTGAAATGTGATCTAAATCATTCTCTATTACAGAATATAATAATGATATATGTAATTGTCCCATAAAACATGATTTATATAAAATAATTCCTTATAAACAATCCACCAACCATCCAGGATTAGATATTTTGAGAATTTGGAAAAAATTTGATTAATAAAGACCATGTATTTCCTGAATATTTTACTTTTTCCCCACTATTTATGAAAAAAATTAATCTATAATAAGTATTCAATATCTATAAAAAATTCTAAACAATTTCTATTTTCTTATAGACCTATTATGTGGAATACTTTTCTTCATAACTTAGGGAAAAAATAATATTAGAAGGGTGAGATCAAATACTCAATATGGAAAAGTGTCTACCTCAAGGTGTCATAGAATAAACAAGTGATAAATAATATGACAAAAAGTAAATTATAATCATATAAAACCATATAAAAGTACATGAGAGTTGAAATAAATCCATGTTTAATAATATTAAAATGGGAATAATAACTTTGTTTAAAAAAATTGTATAATGCCATTGTTGTCAAGAAATTGTATGAAGACATTAATTACTATCCATTCCTTGATACAAGACATAATATTTTACCAACATCATATCCAAAACATCAAAATAAATGGGCAGTAATATTCGAAATACTTAGGTTATATTGGCTCATGATGTAATGGTATGTTCCCTCCAGGTCCATTACATTGCATGTTTTTTGTATTAGAGGTTCTAGGAGGAGTCCTAGAGAGGGAATCGAAGAGTTTGGATAGAAAATTATTGAAGTAGAGAGAGAAAATGTTTTGTAAATTTTACATAAAGCACAAGGGTGTTTTAAGTCCTATATGAGGATGGTTCATGATGTTTAAATTTTTGAGGTTAATTAATAAAATAAAAGTTAATTTTTTTATTGGAACTTAAAATCATGAAATTACATTACTTGAAAGTGGATTACACATAATGAAAATTTCTAGTACAATAGAATTAAAAGACTTTGAGTTTTCAAGGGTTTTCTCAAACACTGTGTATGGTGATCCATTTTATTAGTCCAGGAGACCAGTGGCTCCCTCCCTTAGCATTTTTAGATACCTTAAGATAGTGATTCTTTCATGAATTCTCGTCTTCTATCTATAGTGAGTTATCCTATCATGCTCTTCTGTTACCTTCCATTCTTCTACATGGTTTTTTTATGTGGTGTTATTTTGTTTGTGTTGTGTGTTAAGGATATTTTATTATGATCCCTTGGAACAATATAGGTTGATCTGTAGTTTCTCATTGCGTGGTTGTAGTAGGAGGGTATTTCTTGTTTGTCCTATTGTGCGTAGTGAGTCGAAAAAGCTTAATTAAGGTAGTTAAACCCTAGTTTCTCATTATTGTGTATCAAAAATGATTGGTTAACATTTATTAATCAATGAGATATTGTTGTGATGACTTAATTGAAGATAAAAATTTGGTAAATTGATATTTAATGGTAAATGGGTTTTATTCACAGGTTATTACATATTTTCTATTATTTTGATATCATAATTTTATGATCCTGATGCCCCATAGGAACATTGTGGACGTTGTGGGTTTTTTTATGATGGATGATGTGAATTATAATTACTACATATGTTTTGATTGTTGTGATATCACCTTAACCTTAAAATTATCTACCACATATATTTTTTTAATAAAATTATCTCCCCAAGATTCTGGCTTTGTGATAATGACCCTAAAATAAACTGAAATGTGATAAAAATTAATTTATTAATCTAGTAAAATGATCCATGATTTGATGTGTTATCCAGTCATGCTCTTGGGGTTGTGATGCATTATTTATGTGTGGTTAAAAAGGGTGGTGAAGATTGTTTTTTGGCCATGTTTTATGGTGGTGAAATGGTATTATGGTCAAGATTTTGGGGTGGTGATGTGTTTTATGGGCCATGATTTTGGGGTGGGGAGGTGGTTTTTTGGTTGTTCTTTTAGAGTGGTGAAGTAGATTGTTTAACAATGATTTTGGGTGGTGAGGGGGTGGTTTCTTTTTTCATGATGCCTATGTAGGGATGAAATAACTAATTTTTTAATATTAATTAAAATGGTATGGGCTTTGTTTGGTTAATGGTAACAAAATTACAAATTATTAATAATGAGTTATATAGAGAATGGTAATTTTTTGTAATTGAGAATAGTCTTATGGCTTGTTGTGTGGTGTTATGCATTAAAAGGTGATAGACAAAGTGATGATGTTGTGAGTAGATTAGTTTTTTTGTGAAACCGTAGGTCAGGGTTATGTGTGGATATATGTATATACTTGTATATTCATTAAGATTTCTAAAAAATCCCACCCACATCGAGCGCTATGTGTCAAATACCAATGCATATATATTTGTAATGTTTTCAATGATATTAGGTAAGTTGGACAGATGGAAAAGTACATATTCTTTCTCTCTCTCTCTTCTAGGTGAGTTAATTATTGAACATGGTATGATGACAAGAGGAATTTAAATGAAATAGATTGATGTTGTGATAGCCCAGGTGTTTTCAGGTGAGATGTGATTGTGCTTGTGGCATGGTGGCCTAGGAGTTTTTGAGTGGGACATGATGTTTCCATGCTTGTGGGGAATAACACCTAGGTGTATACTGGTGTGATATGATGTGACCATAATTGTTACTTGATGAGGTATACCAATGTGAAGGGAGTTCCAGGACATATGACGTTGGGCTTTGATAGTGGAATACCAGCAGTAAAGTGGTGCAGGGTTCCTTTTAACAACATGGTTCTTATTATATTATAATACATGGTTTGATTTATTTGGTGAGTGAGCCTTGGTGTGGTTAGGTTTGGTTATTATACCTGTAGAGGTGCTATTGGGTTCTTATTTTTTATTAGGTGAATTAGTATACACTTTCCACATGTGAATTGTATAATTTGGTTTTCCAACTATGTATAATTGAATGATCACCATACTCATAAAAAAATTAGTTTTCTAGGAGGATTACATGGACCATGATGGATATTACAAGCTCAAAAAATGTATAATAGGTGTGTCACTGATTTATAATTTCTCTTGGTTATTTAATTTAACGAATTTTATTTGTATTAGTTTTATTTATCCATGCATGTGGGATGTTTTTGGAATATTTTTATATATTTTTATTGATTTTATTTGGTTGATTCTTGTTATCCTGTGATCCTATATTATATATATGTTAATACATCCCATTTCATTAGATTTTTATACCATTATTATTAGTCACCATGTGAGAGCCTACGAGAGGTTAGAATCAAGTGTCATTATATCTCTCCACTCATTACAACATTATTGGAGGGAGGGGTCATGACAGAGTTGTATCAGAGGTGATGGTTGAGAGATAATATGTAGTTTGGGGTTAGGAATAGAGAGGAGTTCATGGTTTTTTATCGAAACAAGGATAATTGACCAGGGTGCATGACCTAGGCCAGGGATACTGGCATGGAAATTGAATTTTAGGGTCCCCATGATATATTGAATGGACTCTAAAATATTCAAAGATCATGTGATGCATACCTGTTTTAAGGTATAGATCTTGGAGAGGTACATGCATCATGAAAAAATGTGTTATTTTTTGAATAGGGTTTTTTAGGTAGGTTAACAATGACTAAAATGAATTAAAATGAATCTTATTAAAATTATATACTACATGGGATTAGTAAATAGTTTTTTCCTCTTTCATATATGGCTCATACTTATTTTCCACGTGTGACTTTGGATGTTGAGGTTGCATAGGTTTCTCTGGTTGATCATCGTAGGGTTGATTCGGTAGAAGAGGATAAGGCTTGGTAGAGGGAATTGTGTGGTTTTTAGTGGTTGGCTTTAGGGATCCATGAATAAATTGTTTTTGATATAGAGGTAGAGAGTAGCATGGAAGAGCTCAAGATTGTTTTCTATTTGATCTATGCCTTTACAATGTTATGAGATTACTTGGTAATTTTTTAGATGTGGGTATCTATGAGTTAATGGCGGATTTTGTTCCTAGGAGAGTGGAATGATTCATATGTTTAACGGGTTAACATTTAGAAGGAGTTCTATTCAGAGTCCCTTTCATCAACCATGATGGTCGTGAAGATGAAAGAGCTTATTTATATTTAGTATGGGAGTATGTCAGTACAAGAGTATGGAATCATGTTCATGGACCACCTAGATTTTATATATATATTTTTCTATATAAGGAGTCTCATGTGAGATATCTTGATATGGGACTCCATCCTTATATACACTATGTAATTTCTGCTTTTACGTTGCTAACATATTTTGAGGTTTATAATAATGTGGAGGAGATGGAGAAGATTATCACATGATTAGGTATGTCATAAGATAGAAACTATTAGGGATCCGTAAGATGTAGAGTAGTTAGTGGAAGGTCATTGGCACCAGGGCCTTTGAGGTTTCAACCAATATAGATTTGACCCCAACAACTTCATTTATGTCCTTCTCGGGATAGTGGTTTCCATGTTTTCCATGGGGGAATCTGTTTACTGTGTTTTTGTTTTGGGTTTCAAGGCCATCACATGAACTAGTTCTATGGTGGTTACCCAAACTCGATTTGGTGGCAGTTGAAAGGATTTGATCCAAATGTTGTAGTAGATTCTAATGATATTATTTTAGAAGCATGGGAAGAAGTCTTATGTTCCACCGAGGTGACATGGAGTAGGTAGAGTCTGACCATAGTAAGTTCCTCACATTTTGGTACCTTGAATTTCTCATGGACAAGGAGGTGGTCATCAATAGATAGGTAGAGTGATTGGGTGTGGTCAGTTTCACATAGTGGAGGCAATAGTTCCAGAGGGGTTAGAGATCATAATAGTTATGAATGGTTTGTTTAGTACACATATTTGTGAATTTTTATATTCATGTGTTTTTAATCATTTCCTTTCACCCACACTTGTTAGTTCTCTTGGAATAGATGTAGAGAGGCTTCCCCTGAACCTAGTGTTGACTACGCCAGTCAGAGGCCAAACAATCTTTTTTGATCTATGCCATGTGTATAGATCGATGATGGTGATACATCAACCTCATGGGGATGTTCTCATGATATAGAAGAATCCACAAAATGTTATAGTCAGAAATGAATGGCTATATTCCGTATGTACTATAATCTAATGCCTTCATAAGAGAGTTAGGTTTTTTGATATGGATAGATAGTGTATTGTTTTCATTGGTGAGAAGTGTTTTCTAATGGGAAATCAATGTGTGTAACCTCTTCTTTCATTTAGGGATAATCATTCGACGAAATTAGAAGATGTTGGGATAATTAAAGTCCACAAGGTTATTCTATCCTTTTGGATTGTATTTACCATATAGATTGTGACACTACCCCATTGATATGATGTTTAGTTCAAGAGAGATGTTCACCCTATTGCTTCTATAATCTTTATGGATCCTTATTCGATGAAACATTTTATAGTTGTAGGAATTGAGGATTCAGGTAGATGATCTGAGGAAGAAGGGTCTTATCTAGACTAGTGTGTCACAATGGTGTTCTCAACTGTTGTTCTCCAAGAAGTCATATAGTAGTCTATGGTAATGTATTTACTACCTAAAGTTCGACTTAGGTGAAGATCAAGAATCGTTACCATCTTATGAGGATATGAGATCTTTTCCACCAATTAAGAGGGGTGATTTAGTTTTGGAAGTTCAATTTGCAGTCTCAATATCACCAATTGAAGGTAAAAGATATAGATATCCTAAAGACTATATTTAGTTACAGGTATGAGAACTTATAATTTTTAGTAATTTCTTTTACTCTTATAAAAGAACCATATCATGGGGCTTATAAACTATGTGTTTTTTGATATCCTAAAATGGATCATCTTCATATTCATCGATGATATATTTATCTACTCAATGTCAGAGAAAGAGAATTCTGAGTATCTCAATGATGTCTTACAGATTCTTTTATTCCACCTACTCTATATAATGTTGTAAAAGTGTATATTTTGGACATTAAAGGTGAATTTATTTATTCATTTGGTGTCCGAAAAGGGTTTAGTAGTAGGCCCCTCAAAGGTCAACATAGTTATCTCTTGGTCGACATCCAAAAATGTGTAAGAGGTTCATAGTTTTCTTTCTATCATATTATATTATCAGTTGGTAATTCTTGATTTCTCTTGATTTGTATCCCCATTGAAGTATTTTACAACGAAATTATATTATTTTTTTAATAAATAAGTGATAGTAAGTATTTGGATATATGAAGGGGATGTTGATTCGTACTCCAGTGCTTCTACTTCATGAGGAGGGCATGATGTTTGAGTGTATTTGTGATTATTCCCATTTTTGTTTGAGATGCCTATTGATGAAGTAGAGGAAAATGATCTCTTAGTGTTATAGGTATTTACTTCCCAATGAGAATAATTATTCCACCAATGACATGGAGTTGGAAACAGTTTTGTTTATTCTGATTTTTGGCTGAATTACCTCATTGGGGAGAACATTTTCTTGTTCATAGATCACAAGAGCATTATGTACATATTTTTTAATCATTATATGAACATATGGTAGTTAAAGTTAATGTATTTTCATAAGGAATGTGATTTTGAGATATTCCCCACCTCAGCAAAAGGAAATTTTTTGGTTCAAGCTAGGATAATGAAGTAATTTAAATATAATGATTATGAGTATGGGGATGGTTATATTGAGGAATGATATAGAATTCATATGTTTTGATGTAATGGTGCATTATGGTAGAGGTTCTTTTTTCCAGAAGATGATGTAGACTCCAGTGAAGCAGCATGTGGTGGAAACTCAATGGGGAGACTCATAAGTAGAGGTAATGTGTGATTGTGTTGGCCATGGTGATTCGATGCAATGATAGTTGGAGAATGGTAAAAGAAAGATGTTTCATTGTGGGAGGTTTTTTTATGTAGGTAGTGTGTGATATAGTTCTTATTGAGTTTCATAGATCTCCACTGGATGTACGCCCACGATTTTACAAGATTTACCTAGTCTCAAGTATACAATTTTTGTGGCCCAATGTGAATTGGATAGTGGTGGAATTTGCAAAACATCTCTTGTTATGCTAGCAGGTAAATGTGGAGCATCATGTTTTAGAAAATATGTTGCTACCTTTGGATTTTTCTTAGTTGAAATGGGATTTCATCTCACTGTATTTTTGTATAGGGTTTTCCAGAGGTCATGGAGGTTGTGACACTAATTGTTTGATCATGGATCAATTTTTTAAATCGGTCCATTTCTTAGAAATAAATGGGTCTTGATTAGTGGATTACATGGGTAAACATTATGTGGATAATGTGGAGAAACTTCATGGAGTATTTATTTACATTTTATTGGATCTAGAATCATGTTTTGCCTTATTTTTTTAGAAGGGATTACAATATTATTTTGGAACTCAGTTATGCCCAATCTCTTCATTTCACCCTCAAACGGACAAACAGATAGATAAGAATATCCATATGGTGGATGATATATTGTGATCATCCATCTTGAACATCGATGGATGTTTGGCATTGAAATTTTCCATTTATTGAATTCTCATATAATAAGAACATTCATTATTCCATTGGTATGACTCAATTTGGGACTTTGTATGGGAGATAGTGACATTATCTACTATGAAGTATGGAGGTTGGGGAGGTAGTAGTTCTTGGACCTGATGTGGTGTACAAGATGATGAAGAAGGTTTAGCTTGTTCATGAGATGATGAAAGTAGTTCAAGGTTGGATTTAGACATATTCCAATCACATCAAGATCTCCTTGGAGATTGAGATTTGGGACCATGTGTTATTGAAGGGTTTACCTAAATGTAGTAATTAGAGGTTTTCCAAAGATTGTAATAGTTATCTCAGGTTTTTTGGGTCCTTTGAGGTGTTGGGGAGAGGTGGATAGGTGGTATATCAGTTGGTGTTTCAACCACAACTAAAGATTATCCACAACGTTTTCCGTGTCTCTTAGCTTCATCAGTATATTATAGATGAATCCTATGTAATTTATTTGGGAGAGTTGATATTGAGGATGATGAGACGTTCATGGTATTTTTAGTAGAGATATTGGATCACCATGAGAAGCTACTATAGGAATAGACCATTCCTTTGGATTTTGTTTCTTTGGATCATAGTGAAATGTTGGAGAGTACATGTGATAAAGAGAAGTATATGCGTGTCTAGTACCAAATATGTTTTGATTTAACATTTTCAGTGTTTTTCTAGTGATGTTCAGTTTGTATCCTTTTATTTTATTAGATGAGCAGTTTTCCTAGTTTTTTTATGTGTATTGTGAGATAAAATACTGACATAAAAAGAGGGGATGACATGATTTCTAATTGAGATGGATTATTTTCAATGATATTATACCTATGTGGGATATTTATTATTGTTGAAAGAGGATAGTATCCTATCATTGAGGATTGATTTCCATTATTTATGTATTTTGGGAAGTTTGGAAATTTTGTTATGATGGTCATTGTTTTGGGTTACATGGACGTTAAGATGGTTGTGTGGTAGTGTGGTTGCGTGAGACGTGGAGATTTGTGGATATGTGTTGTTAAGGTAGTGAAAGATGTATTGTATCCATTTGTTTTATCCTATTTTCCTGCTGTTAGTGTATGACTAATGATGAGATCCTTCAGAGGTATCTCTTTGGGTGGTTCTCATACCTCTTTCATTCTGGGCATGGTTGTCGATTTCTGAGGGTTATTATTTTTTGAGAGGTATATTATGAAATGGTCCATTACATGCTGCATAACGTGTGAAAGATGTGTAAAGTTGGTTTAGGACACCTTTGCATCATGTTCACGATGTGTATTGTTTTAGAGTAAAATAATAAATAGGTGACATGTTTTTTGGGGAAGACAGAAAATACCAAAATTATATGTTGTGAAAAGGGATTACACGTCATGTAAATCCCCATTTTTGTTCAAATATAACATTTTTATCACTTGGGTGTTTCATAAAACCCTAATTTTTGTGATCACTTATCTCTTTCTTGGAAACAAGTTCCTCCCTCTATTAGAATTTTGAGATTTCTTTCAAGGAGCATAGATTCCCAACTTCTCGTCTTCGATCAGTAGGGATTTCTCCTCTTGTTCTCTTTCATTTAATTATATTATTCCTTGGTGTTTCACTATGGTGGTGAGGTTTTGGTTTGGTTTCAGTGTTTGGGATGAATTTTTACGATAGTTTTGTGTGGTATAGGTTAATTTGTGGTTTTTCCTGGTGCATTTGTGGTTAGTATGGGTTTATACCCCAAACATCAGTGAACAGTGAGTCAGAAAATCTTTGTTGTGGATTGGAATTACTAGTTTCTCTTTATTGTGTACAATTTATGATGGTTTTACATTTTTTATCAATGAGATATGGTTGTGCTGACATAATTAAAGACAAATAATTAGATAAATTTAAATTTACATTTTAATGGGATTGATTCACGTGTTTTTATAGCTTTGTTATTAATTTGAAATTTTATTTTTATAGTCTTGATTCCCCACTAAAAAAATTTGGTTATTAATAGTTATTTTTCACTATAGGATATGAATTGTGACTTCTACATTTCTTGTGATTATGTGACATCACCCAAAAATGGAAACTCTATAATCTATTATATTTAGTAAATAAAATGGTTACCCCATGATTATGGATTGTGTAATAATGCCTCAAAAATAATGTGTAATGTGATAAAAACCCTTCATAAAATATGTAAAATGTTCCTCAATGTGTTGGTATGTGTGTTCATTATTTTAGGAAAGTTATTTTTAGTTATAGTGTGGTTGGGTTGTGTAGGAATGATGGTTTGTTAGTCATGCTTTTGGGCAGTGAGATGGTTCGATGTCCATGATTTTGGGGTGGCGTAGTGGTTTGTTGGCCTTGTTTTTTGGGATAGAGTGGTGGTTTTTATATTCTTTTTGGGTATGTGTGGTGGTTTATTTGGAGGTGCTTTGGGGTTAAGAGGTGGTGGTTGCTTTATGTTAAATGGATGGGTTGCCAGGGAATAAATAATGGTTTACTATTTTTGTAATGGTTGGGGCTTGGATTGGTTAATGGGAAGGAAATGGATAATGAATAAATAAATTATTTTCTATGCGGTTTAATGTGTATGATTCTTAATAATTAATTGTATGGATAATGGGAATTAGTTGCAAATACGAAATGGGGTATGTGGATTGTTGTGTGGTGTTATGAATTTTGAGGTGGCTACAAAAGTGATGACGATGTGAGTTGATTAATTCTTGGTTGTGAACCCAATGGTTGGTGTTTTGTGTTTCTATATGAATATAATTGTATACTATTTTTAAAAACTATATATTCCCACCCACATTCAGCACCATGTTTTAAAACCCATATATATATATATATATATTTGGTGGTTGGGTTTCCCAGCATTTACTATGGAGGATGGATGACTAGGAATTCGATCTTTCTTGATCTAATTTTTATATGAGATATGTATATCAAAGATAGTTATATCCTAAGGTGTACTAGTAAATTATAAGGTGTTTGTGTTATCCCATGTGTATTTGGTTGAGTTGTGACTGTGCTTGTGTGGTGATGTCCCCAACGTTTTCTGGCAAAGAGAGAAGTGGTTGAACTTGTGGGGCATTAATCCTAGGTTTATGTGGTCATGATGTGATGGGACTATTCATGTTGGGATGTATTGTTTACAAAAAATATATTTGCATTAGGACATATGATGTTTGGTTTTAAGAGCAGCATACCAGTGGTATTGCTGCACTAGGTACCAATTATTGATATGCTTCTTGTTATATTATATTACTTGGCAAGAGATATATGGTGAGGGTGCCTTGGTGAGGATGAGTTTGGTTAGTATTCCTTTATATGTTTTGTTTGGTTATTTTTTTCTCATGGTAGAATTAGTTTTCTCTTCTCACATATGCATGAGATACTTTGGTATTCCTATTGAGTATACCTGTATGTCTACCCTATGTATATAAACTATTTTCATGTTTTTTTTTGTGGATTACATGGAACATTCTGGACAATAATTGATTTACCTTAGATTGTTACTATGTCCCTAATTTAGCATTTCTATTGGGTATTTACATTGGAGGATTTTATTTGTATTAGTTTTATTAAAACATGAATGCATAATTGTTTGTGGTTTCTTTTTATATTATATGATGGAGATATTTGAGAATGATTCATCTTATCTCCTAATATTGTATTATTATAGAGGGAAATGCCTCCGATTGCATGAGATTTTTTTACCCTTGGTTCTAGTCACCAACCTGGGGCTTACTGGAGGTGGGAATCATCAGTCATTATCTATCACCACTCATTGTGGTATCTTTGTATTGAGTGGTTTGAGACACATGTGACCTTGAAATACATTAAAGGGCATTACAGGCCACACCCATCACTAAATTAATTCTAATGCGTTCAATATATGAAATAAATGAATAACAATACAACGAATAGTCAACATGACTTTGAAACCAATGAACAATCATATTTGATTAATGAACATACTACATGTTATTACTATACAATGAAAATAAATGAAATAACATGTTAATAAGACATATAGAGAAATGATTTATGTGATATTATTAAGGAACAACACAAATAAAATAATAGAACATTAAATTATGTTTACATAGATAAAAAACAACATAGTATAGTTAAAATATGAAACTTATTACCTTTCAAATGGACCCTGAATTAGATTTTTTGATATTGTGATTTCATTCCCCAAAATTAAAGTTTTATAAGATTATTTAGAAGAACATAAATCCAAATAATTTATAACTTTTAGAGTTTTACTGTAATATTAATGAAAAACTATACAATGTTATTTTTGAAAATATTTTTACCCTAATCACAAAAAATAAAGTTATGTATCATATTAAAATGTCATTCTCACAAGGGTAAAGTGAAAACATTTAAAAAAATATAAAAATATAGAAATTAAAATAATTAATCCTTTAAAAATAAATAAATTTTATCTCATGGAAATATGGAGTGAAAGATAAATCAAAGGAATATTTAAGGAAAACTATTTTAATATTTTAAAATACCTTATTAAGAATCCCACATTGAAAAAAGAGTAAAAAAATTTATTTTGAAAACAAGATAAGGGAAATATTATGGTCATATGAGATACCACATTACTTTGTTTCTAAATATTAAGGAGAACATTGGTGGGAAGTGAAAATATATACATTTAAGTGGGAGATATTATTTTGAGAAGATGAGAAGTATTCTCAACAATATCAACATTAATGAAGTAATAAATCTATCAATATAACTTAATTAAAAAATAAGGTGGAATGTAATTATTATATCATCATTAAATACAATAAAACCACCTTGTAAAACCATAGTAAAAAAGTGATCATTATGAACTAAAAAATTAAGTTATCTTATTAAAAATCCATACAATATCATTATCTTTTGAATTTGAAACCCATGAAATGTAGAACATGGGATGGATATCTATGTTACATAAATTTCAGGATTAATTATGATAAAATAAATTCTTGAAAAAAATTTAAACTAAAAAAAGGAAACACGTGATGAGTATTCCTTACATCTCAATAAATAAAATTTGAGATAAAAACCCCTTATTGTCTAGGTAACACTTTAATTGAAACAAATAGTAGACCAGAAATTGATTTTTATTTTTATATCACATTATTTACATGAAAATTTATGAAAATTGATTTAATGGTAATTAAATAAATTGAACAAAATATATAAGTGAAAATGGTGTAGAAAGTATATCATGTGTCAAAGATATTGTATTATCACCAAGAAACTGTTACCTTGGTCTCCAACATCCATAAATACACTTCAACCTCCTTTATTATAAACATAAATACGTTAATAACATACTACAAAACCATATTCACTCATATATTTTTTTATAAACATTATTTATAATCAATTATTATATATATATTAGTTCGTTGTATTTTATTTTTATCTTTGGATGCTTTTAGATTCTATATTTTGTTTATTACTCGTTCTTTATAGAAAGGTTGATTATTGTTTATGAATTTAAATTTAAAAATTAAATTTATTTTTGTATATTTTTAATAATGATTTATGTTGTTATAATTTTATTTTATATGTATTTTAAATCTGATTCATGATTATGAAGTCTATGATGAGTTTTTTTTTGATGAATTTTTAATGAACAAAAGAGTAGTTTATTTAAAATATGTTAAATATTAAGGAATAAATTCAAGAACCATAAAATACAAATTATTTATCTATTTATAATAACCCTTTTTTAGGTTTCCATTGTATTTTATGATAAAATTATATATATCATGGTTTAGGTAGGTTTTAAACAGATCCTTATAAGAACAAATATTTTTTAATAAGTGAGTATAGCTTATAAAATGATTATTTTGAATAATATAATTATTAATAAATAATAAAGATATTACTTATTTGTTTTAAATATGGTTAATTATATTTTAATATTTGTTTATAAATAGGAATAAAAAATATGAAAAATGAAATATGTAACTATTATGGAGCTGGTAGTCTGGGTAAATGGATGAGAAACATATTCATTTTCTATATAAATGATAGAAGATATGAAATTTTTTATTATTTAATAATATTTAAATGTTTTTAAATTTAATATTTATCTATAAAATATACCCATTTAGACATACATTGAATGAGGTGATGAAAAATCAAACTGTTCATTCATAGAGGCGGTAGTCTACATGTATGATTGAGAATATTCTAGTTTTTCTAATACTTTAAGAGGAAGGTGGAAATGGATAATAAATCCTTATAATTCCAATTATTAAAATTATTAATATTTATTTTATTATAATTTAATGTATATAATAGTTTTTATGGAGTAGAAGATAAAAATAATTCATGGATCTTCTTGGAGAACATTACATCGCTCTTTGGATGTTCTTACTTAGATAACATTTTAATACTTTTTATCATGGTATTTTGGAAATAAAAAAGACTTATAAGATAAGGGGATATAGTTTATAAATATTAGGGTGCTCTTCCATGATAATTTAAAACTAAATTAGTGGCTTTAAGTGGTTAGAGGTGAGCTCTATTTATAGGTAAAAATAGGGATAATTCCTTGGAAAATAATATTATGTAAGGGGTAGAAATGTAATTGTGTGAGTGTTATGTGAGTTATGAGGAAATTCTGTTGGGAAAAATATTTAAAAATTTAAAGCCTATAAAATTTATTCTAAGTGTTTTATGTGTCATATTAATTTAGTAAAATTGGAGCCAAATCAGAATCCCCATTTTATCTGTTATTAAACGTGATTAAAAATTAACTATGGTGATTATATTATTAATAAAAATATAATATGTAAATAATTACAAAATTTCCATAAAATAAATCTTAATTTTGACACCTATTAATCAAATTTATTTTCTAAATATAAAAAAAACATTTAAAGGAAAAATTGTCATATATAGAGAATTTTCCTTTGTAAAAAAATATTATTTCAATCATTATGTATTTTTAATGTTATATAACATTAAATAAAAATTAAAATATAATTAATATATATGTATATATCTTATTGAGTATTTTTTAAAAAATTTCAACATAATTTATAAATAAAAAATATTTTGAAATATATCATTTTTTTTAAAATTACCATTTTAAAGGGGTAAATAATAATAATATTGGTGACATAATTTCACCAGTAAAAATATAACTGAAACCATTATTTAATTTGAAATGCCTAATTAATAATATGAAAATAATTTTATCCTATTTTATTTTTGAAATTGATAAGAATTAATTTTAATTCACGTACTCGTAATAAAAAAATTAATTTATGAAAAATGTATCATCCAAGATTATAATATATTTCTATACATTAATAATAACTATTAGATGATATATATGATATTTTATTTAATATATTTCAAGTATATTTAATTATTTAATTAGAATATAATAAAAATCATAATTCAAAAAAGGAATTTTTAGTAAAATATATTTGTAAGCATGAACTGATTTTATTAGTTATTAACTACAGTAGTCTTATTTTATCGGTGTCTTACAATAATTTTTCTATCTATATATATTTCATAATATGGTTATCAATTTTTATACCAACAAATTCTAAATATAATTTAAAATGGTTTTATTAATTTCAATACAAGTTGTCGTGTTTTATTTTCATTCATTGATATATGTGGATAAATCCATCTAACATTGTATTAATTTAGTGAAACAAATATTTTCTAAAATATTTTGGTGTTACATATATATCTGGAATAAAACAACATTACCAATAATATCATATATTATTCATAGACTATTGAGTGGATAATAAATTTATCCAACTCCTCAAAATATTCACTCAACACTATTTCTCTTGAATCTGTTTTTTTGTGTTTCACTACAAATGTATCCCAAAGTAAATAAAAATAAGAAAATACCTAGTGGTTTGTGTTTCCTAATAAATATATTTCATTATAATATATATTCCATATAATCATGATTGATAGGACCACCCATAGTGAATAATTTATTCCACGAAAAATGTTACTCTAGAATGAATCACAAATTTTAAATTTTAAAGGTTTTCATTTAAATGTATCACTAGTTTAATATACATATCATGAATATTAAACCTATTTCATCTCATGATAAATTTATTATCCTATGTATTTATTAGTTTATGTAATAATTTTTCTAATTATATAGTTTTCAATTTTATTTGATTGACTAAATTTGTGTTTTCCCACCACATTAATGTGTAACAATGTACAGAACCTATTAGTTTGTGTTATTAACCCAAAAAAGTATCCAAATTTATTAATACATATCCAAAATAATATCATGTATAAGGTACATGGTCTCTTCTTGTAATGGAATAGAGTTCTATTGTAATCAAAATATTAACATGAGTATGTATAGAGTGATAGATATCTGACTGTGACCATTCTAGAATATGGAATAAGTCTCATGGCTCTTTAGTAGTCCAACCCCAAGTCCCTCACCCTAGGGGAACTTTACTTTAGAAAATGATCAATTCATGATATCTCTAATACATAATATGCAAAAAATACATATACCAACTATTGTGAGGAATATATATAAACAAATGAGGCTAAGGTAACTAAAAAATAAATCTTATAGATTCACATCTATCATGTAATGTTAGAATCTATCTCATAGAAGAAATGTTTCATTTAAATAAAGAATACACATTATTAATTTCATATAAAAAAATTATAAACATGAATAATATAAATTATTTGGAATTAAAATAAACTATTATTTTATTTTAACAAATATGAGAAATAAATATAACCTTTTCATATTTCATTTATTCTTGAAAAGTATTATTTTGTATTACATAATTCACTTAATTATTAAGAAATATCAAAATTTTCTGAAATTTATTCAAAATATAACATTTTAAATCTTATATGGATGTCAACGTCTATGAAATACTATTATTCATAAAATTTTTCTAATATTGGAGAGATGATGTTTGATATGTATCACATATTCTATAATATACATGAATCATACATTTTGGAACATAAAACAGAATACAACTAGCTACATAATATTTCATGTATCATATTTAACGATAAAGAGAATTTCCTAAATATGCCATTAAACACTATTTTTTTGAAATATGTGGAAGTTTTTTATTTTAAAATATCTTATATAGTATCATATATAGTTTTTTAAACCCACAAAATTATAATATATTGTACCATCTGATAAAATATAACTGAATGCTATGGTTAACAAAAATGGGAGATTTCAAAAATCATTACAATATAAAATTATTGAAAATGATATATGATATTTAATTGTTTGATATCATAGTATGTATTACATGATTCATCCTCTAATAAGAAGACATTAATACCACTGATGTGTTTTTTGGGATAATATAATAATTAGTGGTAGTAAAAAAAATACACAAGAAATAGCTAGATCTATCATTAAGATATTAAACACAAATCAAAATAAGAAACAACATATAAAGGAATTCATAATAAACAACCTTTATATTATTATTTTTTATATTATACATGGTGACGATCACTAATGGAAAACAATAATAGATTAGTGCCTTCTTATGAAATACATCGTCCCCTAAATCATTGAATTCTTCCTAATAATTATTTTAAACATGAAGGGGTTCTTGAACATTTTTAATTTTTTAAAAAATGTATTTTAGTTGGAATAGATTATTGGAAATGACATTGCATGAAACCCACATTGAAAATAGAATTTTCTTATCACATATGTAAGCATGGATGACACTCGTTAATGAATGAATATTGTAGGTCAACATAGTAACTTTGGGGGATATCGATTAATTTCGTCCCAATAGGTGTTCGTTAAATGATCTCATTTATTATGCATGTTTACAAGAATATATTAATCTCATGGATTATAAACCAATGGTAATAATAGAAGATAATTTTAGTAGTTTCATTCATCCCATTCATTTAAATCAAAATTCATAACTGTATCATACTATATGATACAAGAATAACAATCATAAAAATATTTATTTTTG
Organism: Viscum album; assembly: GCA_963277665.1. NCBI lineage: Eukaryota > Viridiplantae > Streptophyta > Magnoliopsida > Santalales > Viscaceae > Viscum > Viscum album. The sequence goes on along the minus strand of OY728131.1, from coordinate 1,432,445,046 downwards.
ACCCATTCATAACATATTCTTCTATATCTAACTCATAAATAGAATATTATAATATTATCGTTAGTATTATTATAAAAAATAAGTAATTTAAGATCATATACATTAAAAAATCACTATTTATTTATAGGGAATGATGATATTATAGATGTTGGTGATTGGATAATGATCCGTAAAGGAATCATTGATCTTATGAACATAGCTAATGATTGATAAGAGGAGCTAAAAACATTAATTTCTTAGGACCTACCGAGAGGTTTTATGGTGTTATCATTTAAGAAAGGTGTCATGAGGGTCTATCATGGGATTCAATTTATAACATATTATTAAAATATTTCCCTCTATTCACTACAGTTATAATGATCTTATTTTAATGGGGTTACAATAGTGGATGATGTCTACAGTTCACTATATGGCATGTTTCAGGGAGAGAATAATATTTACCCAATTATTGTTGAGGGAAAAGGCCTTCAACGACCTGATTTTGGAGATTATTTTCTTACAATATATGAAACCCCACATCATAGTGGTTATGATTATCTAATGTTTTCTTTCGGTACCATAATATTGGAAATGTCTTAAAGGAGGATAACATACTAGGTGGAATTATATTTTCTATTGGTTAGGTGGTAACCTATTGTTTGAAACTATAATTTCCTCTAATATTTATTGGAAGAGTAGATTATTTTAGATATTCTAGGTTGATGAAATATAGTCATGATAGGTTATGGATTCTATGATCGCATCTATGGGAGGATTTTCCCTTATGTGTTATCTGGGTTGATATATCAATCATTTTTTTATATTTTGTATGAGTCCACTAAAGGAGTAACACGCATTTTGTCCGATAGGGAATACATGATGGTTCTATGTGGGGATGTATTATTTAGGTATTGGTATATGTTTAGGGATTATGTAGGGTTTAAGGTATTGTTTTTGGAGAAATTAAATAGATAAAAAGGACTTCATCTTATAGGATAGGCTATATATATGGATGTGGGTTTCAAGGGAAGTATCATGCACAAACACCTCATGGTTCAGTTCCGTAGGAGATCCAGTAAACACAGGTTCATGGATTAAGATCTAATGAACAAAGTTCATATACTATATATTACAAATAATCATATAGATCATAGAGAACTTATACCATAAAAATAAAGGTTTTGTTTACTTTTATGATTTATGTTTCCTTATTAGATTTAGGGGTGTATAATAATTTAATTTTCTCCCATTTTGTGGCTTGAACAGTGTAGTATAAAACTTTTTACACTAGAGTATTATTTCATGATTCACATATTAGGAAGAAGTTAAAACATGTTCAAAGGTTCCCAACATGTGTTATAGTGATTGGGGGATATATATTTCTTTGTTACTTCCTTATTCTAGATATTACGTGTTTTAATTTCATCTTCAACATGGATTGAATGATGATTTTTTTGGATCACATCAATATCTTCCAAATTTAGGGACTTTTTACTCCCTTTGGGTACAAAAATATGTCCTCATGGGGGGATTGGTATGTGGTGGTAGGTAGAGTATGTCCTTAATTCTTCCAAATAGGATCCTTTACAAAATTTGGAATGCGCATGGTTTTTATAATAGACCAGGTGATGGATTTATACTTTTCCTCCAATACTGGACCATTTTTGAGATGTTTATCTATATGATTTCTCAAGGATTCAGTTTCATAGGGATATTTAGTTTCAAAATTACCATATTCCATATGTGAACCCAATACTATTTATTTCATATACTAAGGAACTAGCCGAGATAAGAGTGAAAAATGTGTAGCTCAAGGTTCTCAAGGTGAAGTTATTTATTCTTCAAAATAACACTCCATAGTGTTCTCTGATTTTATTCACAATTAATGTGGATGGTACTATTTTTTTGTAGATCTCAATAATCTGAATTTTGTTATTGTGAAGAAAAAATATCTATTTCCAAGGATTGAAGACCTCTTTTACTGATTGAGAAAAACCTAATGCATCTATATGATTAATATGAAATCTGGGTAGCATTAGTTTTTGGTCTGAGTTAAGGACATAAAAAAATTGAAATTTAGAGAAGTTATTTGTTATCTAAGTAAATTTTAATACTATTTAGTGTGATAAATATATCAACAGTGTTCATGGACCTCATGAATCATATTCGTTATCCCTACCTAGAAACCATAATAATGTTTGTTGAGGATATAATAATATATTCCTGGACCTAATAGTTACATGTTTAGAGCCTAATGATTGTGTTTTTTTTATTTTAGATGAAATAACTTATGAGAAGAAATGAGAGTTTCATTTTTATATTTATGTGGTTGTTTTTCTTGGGCATGTGTTCTTAGAATATGAAAATTTTATTATTCAAGAGAAAGTGGAGGCATTGATTCCTTGGGAATATTCCATGCATGTGTTTGTGATCTAGGTTTTTCGTTGGTTTTCTACATATTATAACAAGTTCATTCAATAATTATTTCACATGCATGGGCCTATTACATGGCTACCTAATAATGGGTTGACATTTTTTAGACTAGTTTGTGCAAGCATCCTTTTGAGAGATTAAAATGTGGTTGAAATTTTCTCTAATTCTAATTCTTCATGATATAGGTTCTAGTTTACTACTCTTTATGATTACTCATCAATTGTACTAGGATATTCTCATATGTAGGGGGAATGGTTTGGAACATATGAGACTCTTCCAAAATTAATCCATAAAAGGAACTACTATACCCAATATTTTGAGCTACTTATTGTGGTACAGACATTGAATTGTTGGAATCATTATCACTCTCCTAGAGTTTTCACATATAAACATACCACTAGTGGTTGAAATTTATATTCTCCCAGAAATACATGAATCTATAATATATAAGTTTGATTTATTACCACTATGAAATTGATTTTGAATGGTAATGACCGAAGAAAGGGGAATTCAATTGTGATGCTCTTATTAGGAAGAATCTGTAGTAGGGTGTTCAGAAATATGACGAGGAGTGGAAGATGATGAATCTTCTTGTTAACTGGAAGATGGATGTGTTAAAGGGTTGATAATATATTATCTAAGATCTCAAATTTATTACCTATTCATTGGTGAAATATATGAGGGCTATTTGAAAATCTTATTAAAAATATCATGGGATGTGGGAATGAATCATGGAATATGATCTAGTTTTGGCATGGTATGGTATTAAGATAAGGATGACATTATTTAAATCCCATTTGGGGTTGGTCCCTACCTATTTAAGATAATATTAGATAAAGTTCTCCCATACCTCATGATGAGTGTTACATCTATAAATAACTATGATGCATCATAATATCATATATTGACTCTAGTGTCTACGTATAAGGAACAACATTTTTTTGGGTTTTCAATTGCTTTCATAAATTTGAGGAAAATGATAGATAATAAGTTATTATTTGGGATATTTCTACCATTTTCAACGAAAATATGGATGTGGGATGAAGTTGCCATGGATTTCCTCAAGGGACTATTAAAGACACCGAGATTAGGTGATATGGTATGGGTGGTGGTTGAACTGAATATAAAAGGTTCACACATCTTTCATATTAAGTATACCTAGAGAGTGGATGAGTTATGAAAAGAATATGTTTAGGAGATAATGTGGTGTGATTCTGTAACGATGATAATTGGATCCAATTAGGATGATTATTAAATGTTGAGATTCTGGTAGGGCATATAAAAGTCCATGCAGACATAGAATAATATGAGAATGAAATATCACTCATAGATAGATAAATAGTCTAATATGAAAATATAAAAAATGAGTTTTATGATAATGGAATGTGTTCTTCATTTTGGTATAGAATGGGATGTTTGTCTAGATTTGGTATATTTTTAAAATAAAAATTCATCTAGGACTCAATCTAGATGGATCTATTTATGGATCTTTATAGAAGTCCATATCTCTCATTGTTGTCCTGGTTAACGATAAGAGATTTTTCATTGATATGTTTTACCTTGGTATAGGATAACACCATGTGAGTGTAGTTAACATAAATGATATTGGTTGTCTCTAATTGAAAGAAACATTCATCTAATAGATCATATGGAGTGACCCATATATTTAATCATAGATGGATATATTTTCTTATGGGAAACACCTTATATGTGGTATAAATATTTGATGAATCCAGAAAAGCACATTACATAGGAATTTAGTTCATTTATTATTATACAATAGATTTTAGATGTTTCTTTTTTAGTTTTCTCTTTTTTCATGAGATCATTGTATGAATTATTTGTTTCACATGTAATTATTCTTGATGTATAAGACAAGCTCCAATAACAATATCAAAAATGGTGATTAAATTATTGGGGATGATATATCTTTTTAGAGGCACCTAATGGAAAGATTTGTTTGAACCAAGAAGTAATGTGAATGAATAAATTGCCTCTCATTTGAGTATTTTTCAAAGGAATTTTTGGGAATAAATAAAACATATACAATTATAGTGACATGAGTTTTTTAAAGAGATCCCATATATATACTTCTCATGGATGAGAAGACCTTAATGATTGATTTTGTAGTGCACATTAAATTTCAAAGTGTATAATGATTTAAATTTATGAATCTTGATGAACATAATATGTATAGTTTTTTTGTAATGCATTCAGATTTGGATTAAGAGGGTTGTAGTTGACTTAGAGCTACAATTTTACATCAGATGGGTTATCATGATGTGATTGAGAGGGGTAATTATATGATGGGAAGATGATCCAATGATCATGTTGTGTATTTTTGGAATCCATACATAATGAATTGTGTGATTTAATGGTCCAGAGTGTGGTTGAGTGGTTTATAATATAACACCTATAGATGTTTAATTATTAAGGACATGGAATATAAGGGCTAAATTGTATCAATATAATGGTTCACTAATATGTACTATCATGATATACAAGAGGTTTCCAAGGTGTGATAATAGATATAGTGGCACGAGTAAACATGGGGTGACACATCCTATCATTGGAAATAGATATAATGGGATATTCGATAGGATGGTCCATAACAATCTATCCACCATGGTCACACATTGATTTTTCTTTTTTATAATGTTGATCTCTTTTCCTAGTGTGGTTATGTTCTATTCTATAGGGGGAACATAATAGAATAGATTAACACTAAGATTCCTTGACATAACCATTGTTTTAATTCACTTACTTTGTTTTATGGTTGGTTTTTATGAGGAAGATGTATAAATTTACCATATTCCACATTAAATACACCTCCATCTTCCCCCTTGAACCCTACATGACTAGGGTAGATTTTGGAGTTCCTCAATTTCATTTTCAGCTCACTCATCATCTTCTCTTTATCAATTAAAGCATCAATCATTACAAAGGTTATCTATTTTTGAGTATAATACTCTATAATCCAAATATTAAATAGTTATTTATTGTTTTTTTGTTTCCAATTTTAAATTCATAATTGTGATGGTTAGGGATTATTTTAGGGTTATATTATATTAGAAAAAATTAGAAGTCGTGGCATAGTGAGTAAACTCTATAAGGATAGAGGTTTAATGTTTCTATCATGGTTGATCATTAATATGAAATCTTATGGCTTCAAATTCATATCAGTGAATTTGATTTAATTATAGAGTTATTCTTTTGATATTAATGAGAAAATGTAGCTACATGTGTATGTGATTAACCCCTTTTATATGAAGACATGGTTTCATGGATTTGAAAGTGTTGAATCCCACCACATTCCATGGGTTGTGGTATAATTTTATGTTAGAGTGAAATGATACATGAATGATTCATTCAGGCTCCATTATGGAAAAATTACTTGGTAGTGTTGTATTTTATTACTAGTGGTGAGACCAATTACTTTTTATGGTGTTTGGTGCAATAATTTTGGCATACAAGAAACATAGAGTGGTTGTTAATATGGAAACTGAGGGGTTATATAGTATATTATTTATTGTTTTATATATTATTTTATGGTATTTTATATTGATAATATATGGGATAACCTCGAGTGAGACTATGTGGTAAGTGATATGACATGAGACAAGACTCGAGTGAGAATGCATGGACATGGAAATGATGTGTGACCTTCATTGAGTTCAAAGGCATAAATAATGATGTGTTGGGTGACAAGCCTTAACTGAGATGTAGTTGATAGAGATATGACATTTGACTAGCCTTGAGTGAAAAGGTGCCTCCAGAGTTGAAATATGATACCATCTTTGAGTGAGATGGTGTGGCCTGAGATATGTTGGGTGACCTCTACTAAGTGATTATTGAATTGTTGGGTACAAGATATTAGATATGACTAGATAATAGAGATGGGGTAATTCCTTGAGTGAGTAGGATCCTCCTATGTTTCAGGATATATATTTTGTTTCTAATTATGTGTCATTATATAATAGAGATAAAATAGTTTTGGTTGGGGTATATAGTGTCCAGGTTACACCACGATTAACCAAAATCAGTTTTATGGTAGTAATATTTTGATTTCTATCAGTGAATACACCATTATATATATATATTTAAATTAATATAAGAACATGTTAGTGGTTTATTATCTATTTTTTATTAACACCCTACATTTGAACCATTTTGTGTATAAACACGTTGATTTCTATAAAACAATCAAGGGAAAGGACATTATGATTGTTAGTTGTGCTATGAAATTAGAACGGGGATTTGAGGAGATGTTAGGGAATATGTTTGAATCATTTTTTATTGCTACCCAATTATTATTAATATTTTATTATTGTGTATATTTATCTACCAAATATGGTTGTTTTTTAACCCGGATGTATTGGTTTTTTCTTTTTATTTTTTATATTTAATTAGATGTTATCTATTGTTTTTTGTTGGGTTTATTTATTCGGATTGTTTATTATTTCTTCTTTCCTATATACATGTGATTTTTATTTAATTCTATGGTAATAGTCACCCCATTTACAAAAATAGGCTTTTTTAATATCTATAATATGATTGTATATAGGGAGGTGCACATGAGTCTATGTGGTCCATTAGCTTGGAACCAATGATATAGTAGTTAAATCAAAAAATAGAGTGAAAGGTTGAAATTGAAAATATATAAAAGGGTTCTAAAATTATTTTATGAGGACCTCTATACGAATTTTTATCTCTTTAAAAATTAAAATTAAATTCAAGGAAATATGTGAATCATAATTTTTATACAAATAAGGATAGAAAAACCATAATGTGGAAACATAAACCACTACATGGTATGGATTGGGGAACATTGATACGAAAAGCATGGAAAATTAAATCCACAAGTATCTAAAATATAGTTATTTATTTTAATTTTAATTTCAAAATTTACAAAAATAAACCATAAATTAATGAAAAAATTGAAACAATTTTTATCAAATCCCCAAATATGGTCACATAAAATTACAACTTAACCACCCATATCATGCTAACCAGCATTAACATTACGATGTGATTTATATCATCACATTGTGGTTTTGTAATGTTCTATTACTATTATATTAAATAATTTCCTTTTAAATAAAACCGTCAAAATATGGAATTTCTTATAAAACCATTTAATAAACTCACAAAATAATGATATAATACATTGGCTATATGGACAAACAACCACACCAATCAACTATCAATCTAACCATATATGAAAATAAATATCAATTTTTTTAATGTTTTATTTTATATATGGTTAAATATTTTCCAAATTTGACTTTTTTTCATCCACTTCCTTCTCTATCCACAAAAACACACTTGGAGGAAAGAATATGATATAATTGTTTTCCCTAAAAAGGTAGTATGGAAAATCTTTTCAAACAAAGTGAATGATATAATATAATTTCATACATATTAATACATAATTATGAATAAAATATTTATATATAAGATGAATACTAAATAAAAATAGACGTAAATAAGGGTTTCCTTTGGTAAAACTCACTATGTCTGAAATTTCCTTTTAATGGGATAATGATTGTTTCCTCGGGATGACACTACTTAAAATAGATAGGATGAGTGTCTGGATCATCCCATAGAGGGTATAATTTTCTATTCTAGGACTCTCTTATATATTTATGATTATCTTAGATTTCATTCCTTCAAATAATAATAGGTAACAATTCATTATAGTTGTTGATTGACACAAATGCATTTAAAATATTATGATATAATGGAATTAAACTAAATTATAATTAATAAAAAAATTAGTTACTCTACATTTTAAATCAATATAGAAATGAATAATGTAATTAAATGAAATATTGAATGGAATTGGGATTATATTAATGGACAATGGAAGTGATTTGATGGTAGGATTAAGCCCATAATTGCACTTTCTATATATCTCTGTAATTGGATTATATACACATATAGTTCTGTTCCATACAAGAAGGAACAAAATATAGTTTAAGACCATATGATAAGGACTGTAGTTTTTTCTTTTTAAGGAAACACATTCCTGAAAACTTCAAATTATTTTAATTTCATACAAAAAGGACTACTAGGATAAAGGGACCTAGAAACAATTTTGTGTAGTACTTACACTAGAGAAACCATTTTTGGTTTAATTATATAGATGAACCAGGTAAAATCATAGAAGGGGATTATACCAAGTTGATCCCCTATGAATCATATTAATATATAGAATTATGTTTCAGTATTTAAGTTCAGTTTAAACCACTTCTTGTTGTAGAATTTTGAATGAAGTTATTCCATAAGAGTGAAGGGGGAAATTGGTCAAAATAAAATTTCATATCACGTGTAAGATACAAAGATAAGGGTCTATCCTGGGGTAATCCATGAAGGAAATTAGATTTTGGGAAACCATATTTTTGGTGTAGAACATTGGAGAATTAATTAGACAGTCGTTTTAGTGGGAACTAGTGTAAAATTGAGAAACTTTACCTATGTTGGTGACCTAGAAGAGTGTGGTATCCATTTGGCACCTGGATAATAGGGAAAACACCAAAATAAACGATCCTAGTAAAATATGGAACACTTGTGACCCCTTTATTGTTGGGTGAAACTCTAAAAAAATGAAACCTAGGTGAATGATATTCCCTAGTGATCCATTGAATGCTAGTTAAAAATCTAAAGGGAACATGATTTCCATTATGCTTCATAATAATTAATTAAACTCACTCATTGCAATGGATCATTCAAACTATCTTACATGTAGGGTTGATAGAAGTAATCTCTAATGATATTTATAGGAAAAAAACCCCTTGGATGACCTAAATATCACTATTTTAAATTATTTCTCGATGATTTTGATTTTAAAATCACATAACGGAGAGTTTTTACAAATTTTTGGGTAGGATATAATCATTTTCTATTTTTAGATCTTATTATAGATTAATAGAGTTTGGTTTTGAAATTGATTCTTTTTTATACATTTTATTGGAAAATCCTACTTGAGAACCCATGTGTTCACTTTGGAACATTTCAACATGATAGATATCATATGTGTAGCTTTTCAAAAGATCACTATAGAGATTTTAATTGGAGTGTATGAACTACTATTGAAGAGGTAATGAACATAGAGTCACATCATAGTTCAGTTTGAGTCAACTGGGAATATATAGAACATTATAGGGAAAATTCATTGTTTTTGGTAGGGTGTGTTAACATGATTCAAAATAGGAAATTCTAGAATAAATTTAAAATAGTCACCTAATAAAAAATCCTATGAAAAATGAATGTATCATTTTATTATTGTTTCCATTTTAGCATCACAAGATATCAAAATGAAGATAATATATCAATTTTCCTCGAGGTATTTTATATACCCAGATTATATCTTTTTCAAGGGAAAATAATTTATATATGTCCCTAAAAATGTGTTTAATGATTAATATGGAATCTATGGTACATTCTCAATAAAAAGGTCTCATCACTATGACAGTAGTTTAGGAAATTTTTTTTGAAGATTATTCAACCCCCTACATTATATAATTTGAGAAAAACATGAAATTAAAATTTATATATTGTTTATTAAGCAATTTTATATTTGGAAAAATTGACTTTTTCCTTGTAGAAGCTAATCACATTATATCATTCACAACAAAGTGCCAACAATTATTTTTGAGATCAACGCTAATGACTTTCATTAGGATACTCTAACTCATAATATATGTGAACTTAACTTGTTAAATAACTATTTTAGAAAACAAGTTAGATTTATTTACATTAATATTAATCATTTTTATTAATTTGTTAATTATTTATTAGTTATTAATAGTTCATATCTTTCACTAAATATCTGTAGTTCCAATTGATCTATACATGTTTCAATTTATAGGTCTAGGTCATCATTCCATTTTCATGAATCGATTATATAAAATGTTATTAATACATGAATCATACTATTATAATTATATATAATCATACATGTTCATTCCATCGAATTTATGGGTATGGGTTTCGTGGAATAATTCCAGACATAGTTCATTTAAGAAACATTATCAACGATGATGACATAATTAATAATGGATTTTTTTATTTCAAGAATAGAACAAAAAAATTAAATAAATTAATTTTACATGCCATCTATATATAAATATTATAGGTTTTTTACATTATATATTGAAAATTATGGGAATATGTTTGCATCCTTTTTGTTTGTGGAAAAATAAACCAAAATATGTTCATGGAAAAATAAAGATATGAACATGAGTAAATAATTATTTAATTATTCTAAAAATTTATTTAATTATAATAAATTTATTTAATTTATATATATATTTCTTTTAATTGAATATAGTTATACCCATAAGACCAAATAAATAAATCAAGAAGAAAATATTTATACTTTAAAGATATCAATTCCTCAATTAGTTATTTTTATCATTTTTAAGTCCTCAAACTCCAAAAAAATTTAAAGGATTTTAAGAGAGAGAAATTTTCAAGATTTTGTATTGAATACCTACGATTTGGAATGGTTTTAAATAAATAAAGGAAGAAACACTTTATAGATAAAATTTGAGTGTTATTTTTTCAAATACACATTCCATCGTCATTGAATGTAATTTAATTTTTGATGTGAATAATAAATAGTAAAAATGTAGTTGGGTCCCTTATTTCTCATTATTTATATTTTTTGATACATTTTGATAGTTTTTATTAACTAATAATTTTATTGCAATATATTTTATATTTAATAAACTGACTAATTTATTTGAAGTAACAGAAATAAAAATTTTATTTAAAATGATATTTACCTTATTGCATAATTTTTATAAGAAGGATCAATAAACTTATTCCACTTTACTGAATTCGAATAGTAAATATTAATAAAACAATTTCCAAATAAAAAAACATATTATATAAAAATTGGTTTATTGAATAAAATCATTTATTTAACAGTGAATATATATATTTTTATTTAAAATCATTAAATAATAATTTATTAAAATTTAATTATTTATTTAAAAATATAAATAAAATGTGATTAACATTTTGATTATAAATATTTTTTATATAAAAATTGTGGAAATAAAATGTATTAAAAAATCAATTTCTGTCACACTAAAAATGACATGTTGATAATATGTTGAATTACAGTTACATAAAACCTTTTAGAAATCTTTTAAGTCTCGAGGGTGAGATCAAAAATAGTAGTATATATATGTGTTGATTTACCTAGCATAGTTCTCATAGTGATCTCTACTAAAATTATCTTCTCTTATAAATAATTTCACTCCAAAATATATATTTAAGGATATCATTTTCTTGATCATGGAAAACTCTACTGATGTCGCCTCCTTCCTAAACATGAAAAAAGTAACGTTATATAAAAAGGATTATAACACTTGACACTACTAATTCTACCTTTCACCATATAATTAAAAATATGAATACCCTTATTTATTATAATAATTACAGTGGTTATATTATAATGGACACATTTTCTAGTAACATCATTTCGGTATCCAATACTCTAATAATTTTTTTTCAACTACCTTATACTATTGATATCATTTTTTAATATTCTATATATATATATACTATCATATTTCTTATATCCAAATGTAATATCTCTTTATATATCAATATGTTATATAAGTCCATATACCATCAAATAGGTTTATTAATAAATTATATCAACAACTTGTTTTCCATAAATATTTATATTATATTTTAAATATTTTCATTCTATCACGAATTATAACCATGGGAATTATTTTTATAAGAGACCTAGAGGAATAGTACTTTAAGATTTGAATCATATAATTTATATTTTTTATCCTTTAAATTTTTTAATAATTATGTTCCATATTTTTTTGTATAATAATGTTTTAATTTATGTCATAATATTTAAGCTTAATGAAATAATTTATTATTAATTTTTATCTATATTACCTGTAAGATAAATTATTCATTAATATCAGACGTGAATTTTATTGGAGGAAACCATTGTGCACATGCAATATATCTGGTGGAATGTCTATTTGATAAGTTATAGTTCACACATGGTCAATAATATCAAAGGGGTTTTTATATCTTAGGATTAGCTTTCCATTCATTATTAATATCATAAACAATTATCATGGTGAACTGAAAACCACCTCCATGATTATAATCATATAAATTCTATTGAATTTGTGTTTCTGTAATATATTACTATATGGTTTTTATTTTACATTTATATACTAATTTAGTATTTACCTAAAAATATTTCACTCTATAACATTATCATAGAATGAATATTTTTTCCACCTATTCCCATATAGTAATTTATATGATATAATTTGAATGATCGAGGGGAAATTATTAATCTATGAGATATCAAATGGTTGAAAATACTGATTCTAGAATCATTTTAAATTTCTTTAGAAGAATATAAACACATATTTAAATAATTAAATAGTTAATATAGATTTAAAATTATTTTTTCCATAAGAAATAACTGTTGATGTTAAGTTCGATATTCAAATCTAATTGAGGGTTTCCTCTAGACTTCCTAGTTAAAATCTAATCATGATTAAATATAACTGAATGGACTAATTTAAAAATTCAAACTATTTTATTTAAATGTTTCATTGAATGTTGATCAAGTTATATATCATCTTCAAAAATTGGATTCCACTAAAAAATTTAGATTGGAAACAACCCATATAACATTGTTAGCGTAATTGGTATTGAAGGTACCAATGATAAAATTTATTGATATTTTCCTTATTTGTGAAACTTTTCTTAATAAGAATATAGATTTTCATGGATGGGAAAAATTTTATTAAAGATGAATCATGAGAGGTTCTATGGTGTCATCAGCTTAATATGTTCCTTATAATTAACCTTCATTCCATAATGTTATATGTTATGTTTGATTATATCCCTTCCAAACATATCCACAATACTCAAGTTCCTTTCCTATAATCTCTTTAATTCTTCAACTTTATGTTTAAATTCTATTTCATGAAGCACCTATGTGAACACCTCCCGTGAGCTGCCTCTATACATAAGAGACTATTCATGAGGAACCTATGTGGATACCTTCCACACTTAGATTTCATACTCATGAACCGTTAAAAAAAGGAACCCATCTAAAAAAATTGATGGTAATTAGCCTAATACCACACCCCAATATCGTTGTGTCTATAACTATACACCCATGAACCATATTTAGAGAAATATATAACGGAAAAGGTGATATTAATACATCAATGAAAGACTAGAGAAACCATGGATCTTCCACTATGCACCCATACTTTCCCACCTCATTCAGGTGACTTTATTAGTCAATATAATGGAAAAAACAAGGCTAATTGGGGGGAGTAGTTATGCTATTAAAATAAATTGACTATAAAACAATGTAAAGGATGACTTCATCTATGATTCATTAGTTATATGGTGATGTAACTCATCTCCACTAGACCATACTAGGGTTTTATGCATTGAACATACCTAGGGAGTAAAATAATAAGGAATCACATGCCCAAGTCACACTTAGAGATCCATACTAGGTATAAGCTTCACCCTACCCTCTATACTAGTGTGAAACATCATCATACCATACATACATGGGTTAATATTCTCCCTACCTCCCATAACATTTTTACACTTCACACTACCACCGCATGTGCTTTATAATTATTTTTGGTTCCATGGATGATTGTGTTCTCACTGATGTCTCACACATGGTCAGCAGTTCACCCTGTTCTCACATATGGGCCCCATATTTCTCAGGACTCGTAATTGGGTGTTACTTCACCAAGTTCACATATATTTGTGCCGACTTACCCATGCATCCCATAAAACAAAACTATGTTATTCAAACAAATTTTATCCCCATATATCATATATTATTTTTATAATAAGTTCTTTTTTTATCTCACTCCAAAATATATTAGGACCATAGTGTAATTATTATGATTTATTCACTTCATAAATATGGGTCATAGTGTATGGACACCAATGATACACCTCTTGGATCAATATATTCATCTTGATTTCATGATTTATGAATCATATTTTCACTAATATCTAATTGGCCTCATCCATCTTCTCAATGAGTCTGAAATACATAATGGGCCTCTATCATAGTGTTTTTCCCCCAAACCCAAACTCAATCCCAGTGAAATTCTAGTTCATACACCTTTGAATATATTTGGAATAATCCTAAAACATGTCCTTCAAGCTCTTTATTATGATATGGGCCTCTTAATAGGTGTAAGTCTCACATACAGTAGCACAGATCAATATTCTCTAAGAATAAAACCATATTTAATTATCTAGATATATATATAGATAGCATTTGAATACATATATTTTCTTTTAACTCAGTTTAATAAACCAAAATATTCATTCTCCTTAGTCATTATCTATTATAAATAGGAAATAGATTTAAATTAAATACATGCACCAATAATTCCCTCATCAAAAACCTTATCCTTGAAATCTATTAATGAGAAATACACAAACAAGTAACCCATATGTATGCAAAAATGTTTCACTATGGGTCATGTTCCTTTTTATAAACTCTTCTTGGATAGTCCATATTCTTTATGATTCATAATTCGTCATTTGTAACCATTCATCAAGGGGATTTGTTTTCAACGAGACACTCTATCTAGATGTTTCATATTCCCTAAAATGACTATCTCTCTAAGTAATATATCTACCATGAGTCTAACCATAACATATATTTTTTGTTATTGAAATACATGATGAACTAAAATGGTCCAACCATTCATAAACCCCACTCAGTTTCCCTTTTCCCCCATTCATAGAACATGGATATTTACAAAATTATGATCAACTATATGAAGTGATACTCTACAATGAACATACCCTGCAGAACTCAAAATGTGTAGGATTTAATTCATATTAATTATTACATTTAATAATTCACTTAATGGTTTAATCCTAACATTATATACGTCCTAGATGACTGCCATTAAAATTATCTTCATTATATTCTATAAATATGACCTTAAAAGGAAATTAGTTATGTCCTAAATAAATGATCATAAGATTCACATAATTTTGTATTATATGACTAAAAATAAATGTCAAATCACGTGTTCCTAGATTAATGTTCTTAAAAATACCTTCATTTGTTCCAAAATAAACAACCATTAAAGTAACTTCACCTCTTATTAGATGCATGAAAATAAAAGTAACTTCACAAGCTCATGGTTACATGACTTTAAAATCTGCCACATTAGTCCTTAAACATTTCCATAAATGCCATATCTATCATGTAATGTTATACGAAATTTCATGGATTATAATTGAAAGAAAAAGGAATATGTGGGATTCTTCTTTCATGGGTCATATACAAACTCTATAACACTTAACACATCCCTATACGATGATCAACATTATATCACAACGTTGTCAAACTATAAGTCATAGTGTAATAAACTGTGATAGAATGTTGGAGAGCATATTATCCATAATGATACTATTAAAATTATATAATTTAATGAATCACATGCATGATGGTATGTAGTTGTATTATAATATCAAGTAAAGATTCAAAAATACATCATTAAATGTTTACGTTTCATTTAGAAGGAAATAATACATTCTAATGGGGTGGAATGAGATCGAATCCCATCATGTTGGCCAACATTCAAACCATAGTGTCACTAGAAAGTCCAAGTGGTTACCTTACTTTCGAAGGATTGTCTTCATTGACACAAATTTCATGGGAACTAGGGCATGTTAGAAACCAAACATTAAATATGGAATAATTACTTTACCCATGAGAGTGATTATTTTACCATCCTATTACTTGTGATATTTCTTTAATGGGTTTATTGGTTACATTTTTTTTCTTCCATTAAAGAATCTATTCATTATAAATTTCATTATATTATACACTACTAAATTTCAGTCTCTCAATACAAGATGGATGTAGTTGTATAGTATTCCATCCCATAACCTACAACCTATCGATGTGCCTAAATAATTCATCTCTGGCCAAAATTTACACGACACTGACACCACAATGTACACTTTCACCAAACCAATGCCTCTAATACCAGTTATTGAATGCTATTATGTCATAGTACTGAATCATATATTACCTCTTGAAATTGTAATCAGGTCATGAGAGGCTCCATTAGATGATGACCTAATGACCTCCCTAGAAATGGTGGAATATAGAAATCAAAATTACATCTATTACCATCTCTAACTATTTTATGGGATTGTACCAGGGGAGAAACAACACCTTCCCTATTTTCTTAGGTAGAACAATGATGAAATCTAATATATCCCTACATATACTCACAGGCTTCTCATCAAGGATTTTATGGTCAATTACCATTCATAGTGAAACACAACCTTACCTTCTAATGTATATGTTGATGAATCATCCTCAGAGATCTTGACCTTATTATTCTAAACTTGGATTTTGTACCTTCTAGGGGAAAATGTAGATAGTTCACCAAAACATGCTCATATTCATATTATTATGTATGAATTATATTTAATCTTCAATTCGAAAGGGGAATATATAGAGAAATATAGTATTTATTTTTCTTCTAATATATAAGAATGCCTTAACCATATTCTATCAAAAACTATGGAACTGGTTTATTTCCCTTCTCTTATTTAGGAAAATCGTTATTATTTTATTAAGATAATTTTGGATTTGGTTTATATCATAGTTCGTATTCAAACTCAATAATCCCATTGGCACAAACTTATGTCTTTCAAGGAGAAATATATTATTCCTTATCACACAATTGATGATAACTACTATTTGATGATGGAACTAATAAATCAATATTATATTCCTAATCATCCATTAGTAGCTCATAGACATATGTCTACGGATATATAGGATAATTCTCATATCTCTACTCCCATACATATTGTTCAAATAAATATTCTACTCAAAACGAGATATAAACCTAGGAGAGATCTTATCCTTGGAGGATATTTCCCATACTATGTGATCCCAATTATGATAAAATTTTCATCCCGAAAAAACAAATATAGTATATCCATTAGTAATTATTTTTAGTGGAAACATTCCATCCAAAAGGATAATTATATCCAAACCTCTATTAGTGATCATATTAGTGAGTATATAAAAAATATAAACCTAAGAATAATATTGTACTTAATATATTGGATAAATAACTTATTACCATGTATGTCCTCCCTATGTTTACATGATTAAACAAATGTCTTGTTCCTCCTTTATGTACCCATCATGGAGGTCCTCTATGTGGAATCATGAAGAAAAACCATAGTGGTTCTCCCCATAGTGAAATCTATGAAGGTCCACCTAGTTTCATAATGAGAATTTTGTAGGACTTTTCACTCCTTATTAACTAATTTGTAACTATAAAACAAGGGGTACCTCCATATGAAATACTATCTAAGAAATCCTAGAGGTCCTCCCAAGGATATATAGTATTTAGGTCCTCTCTATGGTAAAGTAATCAAGCATTGTGTTACTACCCTTGGTGACTGTATTGAATGAGATTCTCATAATGGTTCGTATTATTGATACTAAGTTACACCCCTAGTTTGGGTAGCTTTAGGTTTTCTATCACACTGAGAGGCACTCGAGAAATCAAATCATGCTACATTAAGATCTTCATCATTTACTACTTGAAAAATCATCCCAGTTAAAATATAATCTAATGTGTCATCCAAAATTATATCCTCCCTTAGAGCAATTTCCCTATGATTCCACAAAGGATATTATAAATTTTCCCAATATTATTGAAAAATTAATGGATAAAATACAATGATAATTAGATTCAGTTGAAGAAAATCTCCCAATGAATGAAGATAATACCATGGTTTTGTGGAATGTTCTGGTTGATGATTGGATACTAGAAATGGTTGACCAATATCTACAATATATTATGGTGTAATATAGGTTTTATATGTGGAGTATATACCCTTTAGTCATCATAACTTGTGAGAAACACTGTAAACATATCATGGTGATAATTGAGCTTTGCAAATATGTTGGACTGACAACCTTTTTAGTGGCCTATAACCATAAGGATTTGAAATAGTGGGATTTATTCTAGATTTTTCATATCAAAAATTTAAATAATATCTTTAAAATGGTCATTGATTCCCCTCCTAATGTGAATATCATAGGTTGGGGAGAATATTTAACTCTACATTTATCCTCCACTACTATTAAATAAGGACAATTGAAGAAGAAATTAGGGAAGGACAAATTTACAAGGAGACCCTTAGGACCTAGGTTAGTATATACCTTTTAATATGTCCAACAATACTTTTTCATACTAAAATGTATAAAGGGAACACCCTATGGGATTGATCCTTAGATAAGCTCCTACATCAAGCTACTAAAAAGGTCAAACATGCATCCCTTTTGAGGAAAATTAAACATGCAGTTGTAATGTATCTATAGATGGAAAGAAACTATTACCCTGAATATGTAATGAATCATTATTATTCCCAAATATAATCTCACATTTATAAGAAGTGCACAATAGAATTTTCCCCAGTATCATTGTAGGAGGAAGTCATACCTGTAGGGATGGGGGAACATTTAATACTACCATCACCACTATTATCATCAAATATACTTTTGGGATTAAATTTCATCATGTTTAGAAAAAACCCATCATTGATCTATAGGGTTGGAGAATTATGGACTCCAAAACCTATGAGAAAAATAGTCCTCTCCAAAACGGGAGGGTGGGTGACATTACAATATTTGACTGTATGGTACCTTACACTCCACGATCAGTAATTTTAATTAAGAACATTCATAGTAAAATATTCTAGACCGTCTCCCAGAATCACTATAAATAAATTAATTCTAAAGGAGGATTAGAGAGAAACATTAAAACCTCATGGGCTCCAAAAACTAAAGTGGTCCACCAAGAGAATATATAACAAGAATAACTAGTATCCATCCATTATTTGATACATATAAGGAATGATACATCCCCCAAAATCATTGATGTTTATTTAATACGTGTTATGTTTATTTCATCAATGAATGACACCAGAATTATCCTTATATATATTGTGAATCATGACACATACATAAAATAACATGATGTAATGAAATGTAATCAAAACATAATGTGAACTAAAATACAAAAAGAGGGTGTGTGTACCCAACAATAGAGGTAGATTTGTGATATGGGATATCGTTTAATGATTTATCTACCTCCTATTTGGAAATAATTGGAAAATGATAATTTAATATTCATGGATATATCTCACTCAACAATGATTGAAACTGAGAATCTATCTACTCAAGACTTGATTTCTCAATATAAAATTAATATATATAATTTGTAGTGAATTATTAATGAATAACCAAAGAGAAATATTCCAACTGAGTGAAAGACTAATTATAAGGTTAATATAACTCTTCCAGTAGATAACATTAAAAATGAGGAATAAACTAGAATATTAAAAGTATAGTCTTTTAACATGGCCAATCCTATGTTTAGAAATCTATATTATCCAACCAGAGCTATATAAGACTCTAAGAAATATCCTCCTTAAGGGATTCAAGCACATTTATTTAAAGGGAACCACATAGGGCCTACTTGATCTAAATATAAATTGAAGTCATTTGTGAGGAAACAACATCTATCTCCATCTGCTTCCTCTAATCAAGTATTGGAACGAATGATAATTCCTTAGAAACTCATTGACTCCATCAGGTCCCTTGTTTCCAAATTAGAGTCCATAGAAAGGTGGTGTGAGATAGTGAATCTAGGGGGTATCCATATGTTTAGTGAGTGGGATTAAATACTCTACCAGAAAACATTAGAAACCCTATAGTACCAAAATTAAATATTAAAGGATATCCAGATCAGAATCTCATACACTTCATGTCTCAATGAGTTCCCATTAGTGGAACAATAGAGTAGTAAGTGTAACTTTGGATAAGATGGTTCTTGAATAAAAATGAGGAACCATAATTTATTGGCTATAACAACCTTCCTACTAAGTCTATTTCCAACATAAAACACATAAAATTATTGTTCCTAAAAAATATCAAATCTATATTAATGAATATAACAATAAATTACATCTAAAATTCGAAAATAATATGAAAAGGAGAGGGTTTTGGAATTTATAATCCATTGGAAAGGCCTAAAATACTCTCTAAATTTTTATATTTTTCAAGATCACCTATTTTATATTTATGTATATAATATTGTCAGTGATATTCAAACACCACTCATTTCCATGCAGTTTGATTACAGCTTCTATGAGTTTGCAACGGTTACACAATGCCTAGAAAATTCCATTATATGCTCTAATTCAATGTACCAACCCATGTTTTTTGTAAAAATATATAATATTTTTAAATTAGAGACCATTCACATCATTCTTAATTTTTATCATGTAGAATTTCAAACTCCCAAACTCAGAAAATATTATATCATTTGATATATTGATCATTGAAAATTTCAACGACAACCTACCCATGATGCAATGATGTGACAAAATCACATGAAATTAATAAATTAAAATAAAATAAAATATATTATTTCAATAAATGATCACATTTTGGGATTTTTTATCACATTACAGGAATAAACTTTGATAAAATATATATATTCCAAAAGTGCAAATGATGATAGGATGAATGATCATGCTAATTAATTCCCTTTTCACCTAATATAATGTTATAATATCAAGGAATTTTTTCTCAATTATATAATACAAGTGATGGATGAATCCAAATAAGATATTTTTGGTAAACAACTAGATCAATTGACCTAAGTATATACCCCTTTTCTAGATAAGAAGGGAAGTGGTATGAAGCTCCTACCAAAGGGGTATAAAAAATCAAATAATAGATGAAAAATAAAATCAGACACTTAGAAACATGACGTAGATTGGTCTCAACCTAATATACTACTTATTACTCTAATTCTATCTACAATGTCCAAAGTTATATATTATTCAACCTATCATTCAAAGATTTAACATAACTAATATCTATAGAGAAATATCAATAATAATACCCATTATCGGTAACCAAGTCAGTCTAAACCCTCTTAATATAATTCCCTCAACATTATATGATGGGAAAAATTCAATGAAATGAGATAGTAGGTTAAGGAAGAGATTTTATAGTTCATAAAGAGAGATCATAATAACCTGGGTTCCCTAAAAAAAGGAAGAGGTTTTAGAGTTCATGGAGGTTAAGGAAACTAAATTCTTGTTGTTCCCGGATTATTGAGAACTTTTTACTTCGAACACATATATCCATAAATTAACGAAAATTAACACAATAATGATCGCAACATGAATATATATCTAATATTGAATCATCCAAGGCTTTTTCATCTGTAATTATAATTTTGGGACAAATAGAAAATATATAATTTGGTATCAATAATAGAATATGGGATATATGTACCCATGTAACCTACATACCTCAAACATTTCACCAAATTCTAGTAAAGGGAAAAAGTATCCAGAATAGCCAGCCCCAATCACATAACCTCAAACTAGAGGGAAACCTCAAATAAAGAAGAATACGCCAATGATTTATAAGCACAACATCTAGAAGAATGTACCTAAAATTTTGGACAAGATTTATATAATTGATTATTTTAGTCTCTTTTTATAACAATGGGAATCTCTTATTGTTCATTTTCCCCCAAGTGTTTGTGAAAAATGATTTTACTACTGAAACATTTCACATTGAGACTGGTTCAATAGAATTCCATATAGCCCGTTCATTCATGTAATAAAACTAAGATACAATTATACAAGGAAATATGTAGAAATTTAATATATTTGGAAATAAAGATAATATTAAAATTAGTCAGGCCTTAGTCGATAATGGTTATTATATTAGACTTATGCCAATATTAAACATCAAAATTCTAGAATATTGCTAATTTTTCTTGTCTCTATCCAACCTAAAACATCAATAATATGATATGAGTGACTAGAGGCCCCAATGAAAGATTAGTATGAGATATAAATTATGTGATATGATTTCTAATTATGAATTCATGTCAGTATTCCATGAAACTATTTTCAACACTTTTTAGGAATATCATGGCTCTATGTGCACACTATAGTTCCCAAATCGGGATATCAGTTAATCGAATATTAAATTGAGGAAACAATTCAAGTTACTTCTTGGTGATAACTCCACCATTCAGTCCTTTGAATATATGTATATAGATTTATGGTTCTACAAAAGGGAGGTTAAATAACCAATATTGAATAAAATCATTCATATTGTCTCTCCTAATGAAAAAATAATTGCTTCCACCAATCCATGGAGCACACTTAGGGAATATTACATTTTTCCCATCAACAATATTTATGGTACAACACCAGTTCTTATAATTCATCATGTCACATAGTTTATATTTGGAACTGAATTAAAATATCCAATAAGCTTTATCTCATGATAGGTTCAAGTGAATGGTATTGTTTATAAGATTTCACAGAGAAATAAAAACATTAATATGCAATCCATGTGTATTAATACAGATCAAGATAATCTATACCGTTATTTAGGTCCGAATGATATTCGATAAATCCAACCCAGGATCTTTGTTTAGTAGATTATGAATCCTAGAAGAATAATTAAAATGGGTCTAGGTTCATTCACTTTTGTTCTTATGGTATCAGTAGTATCTAATAGACCTTAAAAATTTGAATAAGGATGAGAAATTTAGGAAAATTAAAATCTTCCCATATCACCTAACATTCCTCAAAATTCACAAAAAATATCTCTCTTCAAATAATAATTATGTCTTAAAAGGGATGGATGAAAACTATCAGAGGGATATGCCTACACTATTTATAGAAGGCATCCCAACCACTATTTATGGGATCAAATAGGTTGAATTGGTTATACATGATGATATATGGCCTAAATCCTCTAACATCACCATGACCCTTAAACAATAAGGAAAATAAATCTCCTTCCATAATCAATATCTATAATTCTATTCCTATATTTACATGAAAATAATTTTCTATGATCCCTATGTGGAGATCCATAATCTAGGTTTGTTGGACAATCACTATGGTTATAAATAAAAAGTAAGGAAAATAAATCAAATCACTATATTAGAGGTGGATGTTTTAGTAGATAAGATCATTCAAACTAAAAACATTTAGTAATTAAAACACATGAAGATTTGTATCTTCATAATTTCAATCAATAAAAATAATGGACAAATAAGTGTCTTCATAAACCGTAGGGATCTGAACTGGTATTGCCCATAGGATGATTTCCTAGCCCCGATAACTATATCATGGATCACATCAATGACTAGATTTAAAATTATATATTTTATGGATGTGTATTTATTCCATAATAATATTTAAATGACCCATGAAGGTTTATAAGAAACTAACTTTATGTTACTACAATGTGTATACTTTTGTCAATAGAATTCTGTCATCATAAGAAATATAGGCACAACATATCAAAAATACACTTACTAAATCCTCAAATCGTTTCTAGGTAATAAAATGTTGTGATATGTGGATATTATGGGGGTTAAGTATCAATAATGATAATATTATAGATATAATATTGACATTGCATTCAACAAACTATTGTTGAGTAGTTTAAATATTAATGTGTTGAAATTCTCAATAAGCATGGATTTAGTGTAATTAATTGGATTCAGTGTATGAAATCATGACACTGATGTTGAAAAAAAAATTGGTGATAATTTATATTACTCATCCTCAAAACAACAACGATTTTAGAGGACTCCAGGGACACCATGGGCATATTAAGATCATCAAAACCAACCTATTTAATAAATGTTTATCTATGACCATGTCAATGAAAAATGGGTTACCATTCATTAGGACAATATTATTAAATAATTCTTAAATGTTTGAAAAATATAACTCCTAAATCCCCTATTTATAATCCCATTTGTATACTGAAATCCTTATATCCTTTATGTAAAGACCCCAGGGAAATAAATTTTTGACCTATTAACTTAGAATAATGATAGAATAATGGATAATAATCTATATTTTATTAGTAGATTATATGTATGGTTAAAATTTATTCATCAATATCAAGATGAAAATCCTCCCAGTGTTATTTATATTGATGAACATGACACACTATGTACAACACCACTAGGTATTCATTGTCTCTCTTGTCGATCTGACCATGTATATCTTCATTTCCAATTCAAAATGGATGTTAAGAATACTAGGGTTTAATTTTACAATAGTCTTATATCTAATTAATTTTTCATAATTTAATCAACGGTAAATCGTAAATAGACTTTTATATAGTTGAACTAGCCATTGAGAAATAATTTTTGAATATAGAATTCTTTGATAAAGCGGAATTCTCCATTAACAACTCCTTCAAAACTTGACAGATGTACTTTGATGATGCTTTATTGATTCTATCAGGTGGAAGGATAGAAAAAAATTCAACAAGGTTAGTTTGGGGATAATAATTTTCTACCTAGTAAATCAGTTTTTCTATACTCCTAAGAGAACATTCCAATCCATGATGACTACTCCGTCAAGAAGGATGATTTGACTCCCTTAGTGTATTTTTTATGAGGGTTAATAGACAATTCAGCTCAAGTACAATGCTATTTAGGTGGATATGAACATAAATGGGGATAATTTATACTATTTGACTTATTGGATCATATAGGATGATGTTCTTGAGATGTATTTCATACCATATGATATGATAATATCATAAAATAATCATGAGTTGTTCATGACACTTTTATCTTTTTTATGATTAAACCTTTGATATGTTGTGTAATTTTATATATGGTATTCATGAGATTAAATATCACTCCCATGTGGATTACTATGGTTCTAATTATTATGATAAATTATTTAATGTCGGTTAAACACCACTTAAGAGATTCATAAAGAACATTCTAATGACAGCTAACATATGATTTCCACGATATGGAACTCAATACTGACTACATGGTAGATTATAACCATTTAATGAGGTGTTTGGGGATAGATATAAGATATGATGAGATCCCAAATATTGGGAACCCTTATTGTATGTAAATCCTAGTTATACACTCCTATCATGAAACAATATTCATCATATAAAGTGAAGGTGCTAGAACAACATCAGTGTTTAGGGAATCCACAAGTCATAAACGGACATTCATTTGATATTTTAATCCATTTGAGGTAGAAAGACTATTGTTTTCTATAATCCTGATTATCATCATGTTACATAATGTATATTGAGGCCACTACTATCAATTTAATAGTAAACTTTTAATCATTATTCCAAACATTGTTATCAATTAAGTATACCATGAAATTACCTAGATTGAATCCATAGATAATGATCTTGGTATAATTCACAGTAACCTCTATGAGGAATGAGATAATTTTTTCTTAATGACTAATAATTTTTTAATTGGTTTTCAAAGAATAAAAATCTCAATGAATCTAATATTTTATTATATAGAATGATACATTGAGATTATTCATTTTTATTCTATCATTGAATATGATAAATTTGTATCATAAAGTAAGATATTTCTTTAACACTCAGTTTTATATAGAATCACTTATTAAAAAATGAGATATCCTCTTGGATGACACTATCTATGTTTTTCATGAAATACATTGTCATAATGTAAATAGTATGTTCATAATATAAAAAAATATCCTTGGAATTATAGAATATATCCAATCCTAAGTAACCATATGATTCATAGTTTATGATATTGAACTATATTATATAATATTATATAGAATAAACCCACCATTATATTATATCAGAAATATATTTTATGACTGATAGTCTAGGATATAATATCATATGCTTAAAAATTAAATTTTATACATATTTTTTTAAATAATTTGCTATTTTTTAATATTTATAAGTTTTTTGGATTATAAAATGAGATTTTACATCATTAAATAAAATATAATAAGTTTTTATTTGTCTGTCATGTTTTATAAAATAAATAGTGTTATTATTAATTTATAAAAACATTTATATTAATAATTTTAAAAAATTATTCATAGAATTCAAATATTTGGATTTTCTAATTTATAAGACAAATCTATTCTATAATATAGATAATTAAATATCATGCTAGGTATGTATCTATAAAAATTAGATATTATATTCCTTAAAATAAATTTTTTAAGTGTTATAGGTATAATCAGTTTAATTATTTTTTCAGTATGTTGTACCCAGGTAGTGGGACATGGTGTTGGACTACCTAGTGGATGGGAGGCATATGCGTTGTTTTAGAAAGCTGAGGAGTACGCTATCTATCGATTTGAGTTACTCATTTATGGATTTTTAATCTCATGAACCATTGTACCCTTACATTAAAGGTTCATATTCATTATGAATAAAATGAGTTTAGATGTGTATAAATATATTTAGATTATTTTTTTTTTGTAAATAACACAAATATATACGGTTTTTAAATAATTACACATTAAATTTGTGAGAACTAATTTAATTGATGAATAAAATATGATTCCAAAATTAAATCATTTGAATCATGGCTACAAAATAGCATAAAAATGAGAAAATTAATTTTCCATGGGTTTTAAAGGGTTTAACATGATTTGTATGTATATTTAAATAGTAAGACTTTAAAAAACCCATTAGAAATATTTTTATTTGATCCATTTTAAATTAGAACTTTCTAAGAGATAAATAATTAAATAAGTGAGACCCTAACCTTTTGGTGACCATTAATTATATTTTGTAAGGAAATAATTTTATGAGGTGACCCTACTAATAAATATTCATGTTCATTTCATTGGAATTGGTTTACACTATTTGGGAAACCTTAAGAGTTAAGATATATGAGGAAAAGAGTTTTTTTAATCCTTATAGGGTTTAGATAATGAATTTATTGACTCAAATATATAATAAAAATATTTGATATGGATGAAATTGTCATTTTCTTCTAGATATACCCATTCTTTGTTTTTGTGTTATCATCTGTATGTCATGATGTAATATGGATCATGGTTCATTAAATTAGTATGATATTTGGGCTCATCATTTTTTTGGGAATACATTCATTAAAAATTACTTGATTATATTTATAACACATTATTCTCACCCATATATATATATATATATTATAGATTTTGGATTTCATCATTATAATCATATAAACAATGCTTTTAGGTATAACATATAAATAAATTAGATATTGGTATCTTTTGTTGATATGTAATATCAATGAATAAAATAATTCATTGAATCACAATGTGAATGTTATTTAAGTCAACTTCACTAACTCTAACCTTTCGGTATTGCATACCGAGTGTGCATCCCAAATTTAAGCTGAGAAAATCAAACTCAAAGATAAAAGGAAACTGAAAAAAGATAATGTTGATTTTAATATTTGTTATACAGAGAGAGTTACTTTATTAAATTTTTCCACATATGGATTTACATTACTAAGTGTATTATTTGGAAGAAAATATATCCTTTATTATGTTCATCCTATAAATATAAAATTGAATTTTGTGTATTTTTTGAATAAGAAAATATTCACCATTACTATTACGATAATGATTTTGATCCATATATATGTGAAAGAGAGGTTCTATGGAATTTAAAATTTATTAAATGGTTTATATATTATATATATGTATAATCAATTTTATAACATATAGAATAAGAATTCCACAACTGATTCTAATCCAACCGATATTTGGCATTTCCACATAAGAAACATAAATAAGAAGCTCATCCAGAAACTATTTATATATATAGATTATTAGAAACATGAAATTATTATTTTTTTAAATTTTAATATTTATTATTATGTAATAAAATTGAATCACCTTTTTAATTCCCTTAAATATTTAGTTTCAAATATTTCATTCTTTACACACAACATCGAGATTTAAGAAAATTATTACATATTATAAAAATATTACTGTAAACTATTAGTTGAATTATTGGGTATTAATATGAGTATCTAAATAATGTATATATGTATAATTCTCCTACTCAATATAAAATTATTGAATAGTTCTTAAAAAATAAGTACTAAATTTTTAGTGAATTAATTTTATGAATAGAAAATTATTTTTATTAAAAAATTATTTTTATTATATTTTTTCATGGGAATTAAACCTAATTTTTTCCCTTTTAGAAATTATTTTTTATAAAATTATACTATTTTTTTAAATAATCAAATAAAAAATAAATTTGCATTTTTTTGGATATTTTTGAAATGATTTTTTTTAGGGAGTAGTGAAAGATGTCGATTTCTCATAAACATTCATTTCAATTCATTAAATCAAGTAATTTAAAAATACAGTTTTATTAATTATTAAATATATATATATATATATGATCTATTTTTCTTATAATAATCTAGTTAACTACATTAGAATAATTAATTCTGATTATTTTGAATGAAGTTAATTTTTTTTCCTTGAGAGTGCATTTTTAAAAAAAATATTTTTCATTACATTTTTTATATTTATATTAATATTAATTATTCCACCTATATATATATTTTAAATATTTAAAAGTTGATAAAATACATGGGAATAGTATTTTTTAATTTTTAAATTATGTGTCTTTTATTTTTGTTCATTTTGGATAGTAAGTATACTAAATATTTGTCAACTTGGTAGGGTTAAAATTGGTAAAAAGCATTAAAACCATTACATAATTTCTCCTAATTAACTCAAAACATGAATTTATTTCATTATATGTGATTAATTTGACAATATATTCACAAATTTTACTATATGGGATTTTGGATCCATTTTCCCCTAATAATTACATTTAAATTATTTAAATTAAAAAAATTCGTGAATTCCATCTTCTTTATTTTTATTTAATTAATATAGTCAAATAGGGATTATAATATGTAATAAAAGAATTACAAATATTATTTCAAACATGTTTATATTTTTTTATTTTTTATTTTTTATTTTTAGTAATGATATAATTTCCTTAAACAAATACACAGGGCCAACAGAGAGCTTGTGCAAGCAGGAGAAAAATCAAAGTAAAACATTTTGAAAACATTAAAAGTAACATAATATGGATGCATTATTAAGTTAAAATAACGTTTTAGATAAATATAACATATTATTAATGTTTTAAAATATTATATTTTCAATATATTACTATCATCATGTTTTTAATTTCAAAATAAATTAATCCTTTCAAAAATGACAATAATGATACTTAATGAATATAATATTTTTATTAAATTTTTTAAAATCATTAAAATATTTAAATATGAAAATAACAACGATATGTTTTCTAAAATTTCATACCTTATCCAATTATTAACTTATATGTAAAATTATAACCATTTAATACTGAAGAAATTGTTACCACCGTTAAGGTTAAAACAAAATCTATTGGGGGTGTGTTAAATGAATAGATAAAGGTGTGATTTCCAATTAAACATGTCTAAATCCTATTTAATGACCATATTATAACCTAATAATACACCAAAACTAAATCTATGACCATTTGGAATCTTTTTTTGGAGTTTGACATTATTATTATTTAATCTTTTTTGTAAATTCCATGAGTTACCCTCCCCTCACTTATAAAAGGAAATCACTTCACTCATTTCTATACACCATCCTGGGAAATGAATATCAATAAAAAACCCAGAAATTATATTATTAACATAACTAAATATGAATTAGAATTTATTGCGTTATTATAAGATCAATATATAAATTCTTAATAAGGGATCTAAATAAGGCATACTGAACAAGAGGTAATCATCCTTACGGGTCTATTTCAACACATTTAATGTTATAACCCTATTAGATTAGTCATATTAATTAAAAAAATATTAAATATATTGTCATAAATTTTTTAAAATGTTATTATTATTCTTGAATTACCATTATCTGCCCACTATTCCATTTAATGGAAAGTGAAAGTATCACTTGTATATACATTTGCACTATCGCACCCACATAATAATAAAATTCATTTTACATAATTATATTTCATAGATGGTTATCATGATATGATTAATATTTATATATTATATTTTTACCTAATTATTATTTATAAATTTATAAATTATTTTTACCTTCTTACCCTTCTATCTGTTGGAAAATGGGAATGTCGCTCGTACGTACGTGTAGACAAACTCGTCCATGATGCGATGTGATTTGGTTTTCCATTTCCTATTTATATGGATGATAATAAGTATAGAATTAATTTTTATAAAATATATTTATTATATAATTATGTTACATTAATGATAGTGTAATATTTGTTTTTCCTTCATTATTTTAGTTGGAAAATTAAATCAACATTCATACGTATGTTCGTCCAATAGTCTCTATGAAAAAGGTAAATCATTTTTCTTTTTCTACATAATATTTATTAATTAAAATATGAATGTAATGATATATATGATATTTATATAATAACTATTATTATTCATATTGTGGAAAAATTATCAAATATAAGGATCAGAACCACCATATTGAAACTTCCATGGATAATAAAATAGTTAACGCAAGAAAATGAAAAAATAAATAAGGAATTATTAATAAATAAGGGTTTAAATATTATAGGTGTAAAATATGTTATATTAAAATTATTTACATTATTCCATCATATAATTATAAATTTTTTTCATAATTGAACAAAATGATCTTTTGAATAAATTCATACCCGAGGTAAGAGTTTTTTGTTGCAATATAATTGTTTACCAGGATTGTTTATGATCAATTTTACAGTAGTAAAATTCAATTATATACCTTTAATAAGTATCATAAAATTTATTACTATATGGTTATTTCTAGATATTACATTTTTTATTACATTTTCCAATTTTTATCTGCTCATGTGATTGATGGAATATTTTTAAGGAAATATAACTTTATTTTTATCTTCAATGGAAACCCCTTTTTTCCCAGTGCCCATGTTTTAAAAAAATCATGATTTTATTAATATTATATTTTTATTTTAAAAATATATTATTTTATATGGTTCAATTTCTATAAATTTTCTCAAAATGGAATCAAATTATTGTTTTCAAAATGAGTCACTTTTTACTTTTAATAAAAATGTGAAAGGAATGTGAGTCTAAATGTGAACAAAATGAATGAAATTTTCCATATTCACGACCACTCAATGGTTTGTTGAATCCTTTTAATTTTTTAAATGTTTGGTTAAAATAATTTATTTATGATAGTATTTTTAAATTTATTAGATTTGAATGAATTTATTTAAAAAATTTATGTGTATTTTTTTAAAGAAATATTCCTTGTAATGTTTCAGAGTCATTGTTTATATATAATGAAATAATTAATTGATAATTATGATTTACTGGGTATATGATTTAATTATAACATTCTTAATCATTCTTTATATTGTTTTTGGTGAAGATATGTTTACAAAAACTTTTTATTTTCCATGGGTAATGTTATAATTAAATGTTTAAATGGTTATGAAACAAATTTCGTTTCAATGGGATATTATATATAATGAATGTATTTATGATTAAGTAATAGGTGGACCAAAAATTTTATATCTCACCAAATAATTTGATAAATATGGATATACCATGAGATAATAAGAGCTGGAATGAGAAATGAAACTAGTTTATTAAGGGACATTGTCCAATGATATAGTCTTGGGAGTGAACTATAACTATGGATATGATTATATGGGTAGTGATACCAATCCAAATTGATATTCTTGGGAATGATTCTTAACTGAGGAATTGTTTTCTATTCTTGTGTGTTTGTAAAATATTATTTCTTATTATTATTTTATTCTCTAATGACTCATGTTCTTTTATTCCACTCTGATTAATATCTTCTAAACTATAAAAATTTATTCCTTAACTCGTGTGTTGGAATCCTCATGTATTAATCATGTTTTAATTACCACAAATCCTATTCAGTATATAATCCTTGTTAGCTCCACGAAATCTATATTACATTAAATGAAAATTTTATTAGTAAAATCTATCCAAATCACGTAAGTACTAAACACTAGTTCTGGTTACTGTATACTATATGTTGATCTACTTTATAATGACTTCTCTAACAAATTATTGAGTTTAATCCATTCCATAAATATCAACTCTTAAGTCTGAATATGGATATTTTCCTATGTTTGGGACACCATGAACAAGGAGACATCGTGATCCTGAGACACCGTGGCTAGGAGACTCCGTGACCATGAGACTATGTGACCATGAGACACAGTTAACATGAGACACCATGGCCATGAGACACCATGAACATGAGATGTCCTGACACCTAGACACAATGGAATCCATGCAACATGACATCCCAAAACTATGACATCAATACATCGTTAATAATACACCATGAACCAGACACCGTGAACATGGCACTGTGTACCAGACACAATGAACAAGACACCGCGAACTAGACACTGTGAACTGGACATCTTTAACGAGACATAATTTCCTTGACATACTCTGACATCGGCTCTTAATATATTTTGTCGTGTTTCAATTTAATTTCTAACAATCATATTTGAATATTCAAAATTCACTGAAATAATTAATATTTCTTTTGTTGAAATGTCACCTCACAGTACAAGGTATTAGGTGTAGAATACATGAAACATGTCGTCTCAAACACATTCCCTCAAAGATAGAAGAGTAATACGGCTTAGAAACAAAGGGTATGTGCGAGGCACGATACTAAAAAGAAAAACAAGCTATGGGTTTTAGCATGACAATGAAGAATAAACTTAGAAAATTCTTGAATAAATAATTTCCTCAAGAAAATCAATGTAGCTAGAGAACACACAAAGCTAAATTGAATCCTGGACTTGAGAGAATCTTCACACCTTCAAAAACCACAAAGAACACAAGATAGAACTGTTTGACTTACAAAACTCTCTTTTCCATAAGAGGGCATGATTTCGTCATCTAATTCATATCAAAAGTCCAAATCCTCAAAGACTAACAATCAAAGAACTTCTAATCCTATCTCAATATTTGGGTTTATTGTGTATCATTTTATTAACTTTCATGCAATGTGTGTATTTGTATAACAAAACACTCTGTCACTACATTAAACTAAAGGACACAATATATCCTTACCCAAACATCTTTTTACACTTGTGTATACCACCAAATAAGTGTGGAAGAGGTCCCTATTTGGCCCGGTTGTTTGTACCCTTGAAGAACTATGGAAGCGGTCCTTACGTGACATGGACAATCCTATGTACTGTTTTATAACCCCAATCTAGGGTGTGGATCTTTTTTATTTATATAAACTTCTTAGTGGTAGGTGATCACTGAGTGGAGTGGATTAGGTATCGTCTTGAGACAAAACCACTTGTTTTATATCAGTTGGGCTACTTAATTTAGTCTTCTCTGTTTTAGTACTTTTTGGTATAACTCAGATACCTCTAAATTCACTTTGATAGTTACTCTTGGAAAGAAGTTATAACTGTCATGTATGATTAGAATAGCTTCAAAAGTAATTTTAATAACTGGAATTAATATTATTGAGAAATAATCAATCTTCTAAGAAGTTATTTAAACAGTCAAACTCTTATAACAGTATAACCTTGATTACCTGGGTTTTATTTAACTTTTTGGTGAAAACCTTTTAAAAAAAAATTGACAAGAAATTTTTATAGTTACTCAATTCACCCCTACCCTATTAAGTAATCTACTCTGACCGAGATTTGGTATCATAGGTTGTTTATTAAGACATTGTTGTAACTAATTCAATAGTGATTTTAGTTGTACTTTGAAGATCTGTAAATTTCTATTATTTCTAAATTTCTAGCTATCTCAAAGTATTTTAGTATTATGGATAATTGATTGGAAGGTGATTCATCCAACAGACCACCATTCCTAAATGGTACCATTAATTCTCAATGGATAATTAAAATGATAATGAATTTGGAGAGTATGGGTTTTGAAAATTGTTCTTCCATTATAGATGAATATAAGATCCTTGCTGCTAATAGAATCACATGGGATGAACCATTCAAAATTTCCTCCAATAACAATTTCAATTCTATGAATGCATTATTCTGCTCCTTAGGATATGAAGAATTCAATAGAATTTCTAATTGTAAAATATCCCATGAAATTTGGGATATACTGTCTATCTCACATGAAGGAACATCTAGTGTAAACGAAATGAGACTGAATAATTATACTATTAAAAATGATAAATTTAAAATGAAACCTGATGAGCCTATCTCTAACATGTATCTCAGGTCCAATGAGCTTGTCAACACAATGATTTCTATTTGAAAAGAAGTCACTGTTAAGGAACAGATCATGAGAATTCTCATATGTCTACCTGATAGATGGAGAAGAACCCTTATCTCTATTAGAGAGTCATGGAATATCTGCATGCTACCTATAAAATAACACATTGGGAAACTGATGTTGTATGAAGAAGACAATAAAGTCAACAAGGAAGAGGAGGATGAACCAAAAAGGAAATTTGTTTCATTCAAAACCCACACCTATAAACACAAATAAAAAGGGAAATTGGAAGCTTCTGTAGAATGTTATAGTAGTGAACAATAATCACTTGACAGTGATGAGGAGATGGCTCAATTAGACAGAAGAATCAAGAAATTTTACAAGAAGAATAACTTTTTTTGAAATCCTAACTTCAATGGAAAATATGTCTAAAAATGAAGTTGAAAGAAGGATTGTAAATGAAGTGACAAGACTGATGAAGTTATCTTCTATGAATGTATGCACAATGGACATATCAAGGCTGACTGTAAAAATCTTATGTACATAAAGAGATATGAGTACAAGAACAGGCAGTTTAAAAATTCCATGAAGGAAACCTACAGTGCCTTTCAGGACAGTTCAAGTGACTCAAAAACATCACATGATTAACAGGAAAACAAATACAATATGTGTTTTATGAAAAAAACATCTGAGGGAATTATGGACTATCCTATACATAATTCATACAATTATAGAGATGAGACTGATTCTGAAAATATAACTAATAAATAAATGTTTGAATAATATAACATTCTTACATAAAAATTCAATTAACGAAAAGACAAATATAAATCATTGAAGAAAAAATATTCTCTTACTGTGGCTGTTAAATCCAAACTCACAACTGAAAAAGAGTAAATTCACATCTTCTTAAAGAGAACATTGAATTTAAAATGTCTAATGAGAAATTGACGAATGACCTAGAAATGTAAACCAACTGGAAAAATACCCTTACTCAAATTCTATGAAATCTAATCACCCCTAAATACAATAGTAGTATTGGTTATCAACCTGGGAAAAGAAATATTGGTAGAACAAATTTTGTTTCTAAATCTAGGATATATAGTTTTACTCCCTATTTTAGAAAAAAAATCAACTAGTTCAATTTATAATTCACTTTATACTATTTCAAGGTTTTCTGGACCCAATAGAGTTTAATTTTAAAATACTTTTCATAATGCTTATAATAAACCTCTAATGAAAATATGGGTTCCTAAAGAACTTATTACTAATATTACTGTACCCAAACTAGAATGGGTAACAAAATATACTTTTTCTTAATCATTTTTTGGGAAAGATTCTTAAAGAGTTCTTGTAAAATCTTATGGTACTTGGATAGTGGATGTTCAAGACAAGTGAGAGGATACTACTCATGCTTCATGAACCAAATAAAAATAGATGGAGGACATGTCACATTTGGTGACAATTCCAAAAGAAATATTTTTGGCCTTGGCCAAATTGGTAACTCTAACTCAGTTTTAATTTCTAAAGTACTATTTTTAGATGGATTAAAATATAATCTGCCTTGTATCTCACAATTATGTGATTATGTATTTCATGTTATTTTTGAAAATTATTCTTGCAATGTATTTAATTCTAAAAATGAATTAGTGTTTTCTGCATTACGAAATGAAAATTTTTACTATGTTAACTATGATTCCTTAGCTTCTCATAATGATTCATACTTAAGTGTATTTCATATTGAGTCTTGGATCTGGAATAGGAGAGTAGCATAGTATAATATTTACTCCCTTAGAAAGCTAACTAAAAAAGGCTTAGTTAAAGACTTACCCAAACATGAGTATCTAAATTACAAAGTGTGTAATCCCTATAAAAATGGAAAACAAATGAAAATTTCCTTCAAATCAAAGAAAGAAGTGTCAATTTCCCAGCCTCTCAAACTAGTTCACATGGACGTGTTTGGACAAATAGATTTTCTAGTTTAAATGGTAAGCACTATGTTTATGTTCTTGTAGATGACTTTTCTAGATATACTTGGACCTTCTTTATGGCTCACAATAGTGAATACTGCTCTTATTTTATTAAATATACTAAATATATGGAAAATCTCAGTGGACTTAGAATTAAATCCATTAGAAATGATAATGGTCGTGAGTTTGTAAATCATGATATTGAATCCTTTTGCTCACAAAATGGTTATAGTCACAATTTCTCTACCCCTAGAACACCTCAACAAAATGGAGTTATAGAAAGAAGAAATGTAACCCTACAAGAGATTACTTGATTAGTGGTTAGTGAATATGACCTACCTATTTATTTTTGGTTGAATCTGTCAATACATTATGCTACATAATCAATAGACTATTGATCAGACCTATTTATAAAAGGAATCTTTATGAGTTATGGAACAATCTAAACCCCAAGGTTAACTACATCAATGTTTTTGGTTGAAAGGTCTATATTATTAAATCTAAGGAAAAACATGAAAATTTTTCATCAAATAGTGATAAAGGTATCTTTTTATGACATTCCATATCCAGTAAATCCTATAGAGTGTTCAATAAAAGAACTAAATGTTTCAAAGAATCTGTCAATGTCAAATTTGATTAAATAGATCCTCAGGAGCCAAAAACCATTCTAGAGAACCTAGAGTATGATGTATCAAATATGACCATTAATCCAAAATCCTCAAACCGTTCTATGAAAGAATATGTTAAAACATCTATTTTTGGAAATTCTATAGACTCAAGTCACAATAAACATGAACCTATTGATGAACCTGAAATCCCTATTCCCTCCTTTTCTAGAGTTGGAAGAACTCTTAATAACCATCCTTTAGATGCTTTTGTTGGAGACCTAGAAAATCGGAGTCAAAATAGAGCTTCTCATAGAAATAAGGTTGAACATAAAGTCTTCTTGTGAAAACATGAGCCTAAGAACATTAATGATACTAACAATGATGAATTTTTGGTGATGTCTATTCAAGAAAAACTTAATCAGATTGAAAAGAACAATGTTTGGAAACATGTTGAAAGACCTAAAGACACATTCACCATAGGCACTAAATGGTTGTTTAGAAATAAGGTAGATGAAGCTGGTAACATAGATAGAAACAAGGCTAGTTGGTTGTACAATGCTATATTCAAGAAGAAGGAATTTACAATGAGGATACATTTTCCCAATAGCTAGACTTGAAGCCATCATAATTCTTCTTTCTTATGCTGCACATCTGAATTTAAAACTATATAAAAAGGATGTTAAGAGTGCATTCTTAAATGGGTATATAGTTGAGGATGCCTTTGTTGAACAACCCCCTGGTTTTACAAACACCCATTTTCCAAATCATATTTTAAAATTATAAAAAGAATTATATGGTTTAAAACAAGATCCAAGAGCTTGGTATGATTGGTTGAGTACATTTCTTATTTCCATGGGTTTTACAAAAAGAATAGATGCTCCTACCCTATTTATAAAATTATTTTCTAATGATGTTTTAGTTATTCATATCTATGTAGATGACATTATCATTTGACCTTCAAGAAATTCATTATGGGTTGATTTTTTTAAAATTTTGCAAAATGAATTTGAAATGAGTATCATGGGTGAACTAAAATTATTTCTCAGATTTCAAATCTTCCAAAATAATGATGGTATTATTTTAACTCAAATTAAATATACTAGGGATCTTCAAAAACATTTTGGATTGCTTAGAACTAAAATTAGTGACACTCCCATGAGTTCCACTTGTATGTTGGATCTTGATGAAGATGGAAAATCTATTGATCAACCCACTTCTAGTGGAATGATTGGATGTTTACTCTACTTAACTTCTAGTCAACCTGACATTATGATTAGTGTGTGTATATGTTCTCGTTTTCATGAAAATCCTAAGAAATCTCATTTAAATGTTGTAAAGTGAATTTTTAAATACCTTTATCACACACCCATTCTAGGACTATTCTATACTAAAAGACAATCATTTGAATTAGTTAGTTATTTTGATGCTGACTTCAGTGGTTGTAAGTTAGATAGAAAAAACACCTCTGGAACATGTCACTTTTTAGTCAAGTCACTAGTATCATAGTGTAGTAAGAAATAAAATTCTTTTGCATTATCTACAGCTGAAGCTGAATATATAGCTGCTGACAGTTGTTGTGCACAAATCAAATGGATGAAACACACATTACTAGATTATGGATATCAATTCAGGAATGTACCTATAAATTGTGACAACACAAGTGCTATGAAAATCTCGAGAAATCATTTTTCACATTCTAGGACAAATAATATTGATGTAATACATCACTTTTTGAGAGATCAATATCAAAAAGTTGATATCACTTTGGAATTCATTAGTACTGAGTATCACCTTGCTAATATATTTACCAAACCATTAAATTCTAAAGGAATAGACTACATAATAAATGAATTAGGAAAGATAAATCTTATGTAAATTTCTAACTTCTTTAAATATTAATGTTTTACATCTTACTGTTTCATGTTTTACGGTCTCATAGTTAGTATTTCATGATTACTATCTGACAGTCACTGTCTCACCGTAAGGTTCAGTCACTATCTCACCATAAAGAAATGTCTCACTGTAAAAACACGTCTCACCATAAAGAAATGTATCACCATAAAGACATGTCTCACCATAAAGACTTGTCTCACCATAAAGTTTGATCACTGTCTCACATTAAGGATCTTATATGGTCTTAATGTAAATATTCATTATGATCGTTATTTATGAATTAAAAAACCTTTTCATAGTAATTATTCATTTCAGCTTTTTTATTTTCTTGCGCTTTTACTTTTGGGACGTTTAGTATTCTTAAAAGATAAAATAAAATAAATGTCATGTGTCCTCCATTCGAGCTCTCTTTTATTCACTCAATTTTTAACCCTTATTCAACCCTTAAACCCTTATCTCTCTCTCAAACCTTCGATGAATGACCATGATAAAACACCCATCATCATCAACTCCTGAGAAATGTAGCTCAAAGAAGAATAAATTTCCACCCAAGCTTGCACCCGATGGTCCTCTAAATCTATGTCTGCTGAACCAAGTTGTTCTACTAGAGAAAGATATATTCTCTATGTGGCATCTATCGATTATGTTTTTAGTTTTGAATGTTTTAAAAGAGAAAGGCTTCTAGAATGGTTTCTGAAGGAAGATAGACCAATATAACCTATGTTAGTGTCTAACTTTTATCAGTATGTTCAGTTCTCCTTTGATTCTAAAGATTTTTATGCTGTGAGAAGTTGGATAAATGGCCAAAATTACTGATTCTATTCAAGGTTATGGGATGAATGCCTTAGGATACCTCATGAAGGAATCGATGATCACAATCAGAGAGGACCTCCACCTTATAGTGAATTATTTGTTTTCGAAGTTTCTTTGAAAAGATAAATCGTAAATTTTACCTAGAGGAGAGACATTGCTGCTGACCTGGATGAAGAATATAGAAATATGTTTACGTATATAAAGAACCTAATTATCCCAAGAAAAATGTGAGTTTTCTATACTAAAATATCAGGATGTGTTTCAGATTCATCTTATGAAAAATGGGCATAAGATCAACCTTTTTAATCATACCATACACCATATGTGTGAGCTGATCAAAACCACATCCAAGTCAACATCCCTGTTTTATTTTTGGATTACCTCAACCATGCTTCATGCCTAAGGTATAGTAGGACCTAATGAAGAAGTGATAAAGGATTGTGAGTTTTGCCTTTCAAATTTCATTATCAAGAGGATGAAAATCAATTTGAATCCTTTGAAAAAAACATGGGTTGAAGACAATGATAAGATTTATGAAAAGTTCAATCTATTGGAACATCTCTTAATACCAAAATATATTTCTGATCCTAGTTTGGATCCTGATGACATTGTTGAGTATTCTGAATAAGAATAAGAATAAGAGGCTTTTGTGCCTCCCAGGGAATCTATTTCTAATAAGGAAGACAGTACTCCGGTCCCTCATGAAGTAAGTGAAGATAATGTTCCTGCTTCTGAAGTTGTTGTTAATCTGGGAGATCAACCCAACGATGAAAAAGAATTTTTTTCAAAGAAAATGAACAGAATGCTATGGAAGATCGTATAGAAGATGAATTACCTATTATGAAAGAATATGATCATGAAGAACTCCCAGTGGAACAATCTGTTCATAATATAATTCCTTTTATTGAGGAAAGGTTGGAGATAGATTTTTAGCTAGATAGGCAGGAAATGGTTGAGTAAATAAGAGATGAATTCGTGGAAATAGATCAAGCCCCTAAGCCTCTCTGTCATGAGAAGGATGCAACTATTGAGGGGGAGCAACCCCCAAATCTAGAATCTATTGAAGTACCAAACCTGATTAATCAAAGACCTGTAGACTCTTAGTATAATTTTTCCAGTTTTTATGATGTGGATGACACCTAGGAAGCCATAGTAAAAGGCCTTGACCTTTCTACTATGTTCCAAATTGAAATATATCTCTAATCTTTCCCCTGAAAAATAATCATATCATGTATCTGTCCCTATCATTGAACCTTTATTAGAACAAACTTCCATGGTGAGTAAAGATAATCAGAATGATTTTGGAGCTACCCTTTGGACTGGAGTTGAAAAACACTTGAATAACCAACCTTCTTCAGTAACACATCTAAGTGAGAGAGATTCCTCACTATTTTTGGAAAAAATTATTTGGTAGATTCAACCCAAAATGCTTCATGAGATTTTGGAAGTCATAGTTGAAAAAAATTTGCTTAGGGATGAACTGAAGACTCTAAGAGGTATGATTGAAGAAATGCAGAAAGTGATGCATTCGAGATTAGAGATTTCTTGACATCCTATGGAGCCAATTGTTCGTCATAACCCACAGCATGTTGTCTCTATAATTCAACCTCATTTAGCTTCCTTAGATGAAAGGGTCAAAAAAAGGAACAAATAGATTGTAAGAGAGATGCAATAGCATGTAGTTAATCTTAACAAGCACACTGATGAGTATACAAGGTGTCTACAAAAAGTTCTAAATCAACTAAAATCTCTCACTTAGCCATTAATTCATCTAAGGAATCTGGAAAATCATCTTATTCATCTTTATACGGTGACCTACTCAAAAGAGTGGTCAATGAAGAACATCCGACTATTCATAGTGGTTTCAATAAAGAGTCGCTATCGGAATTTATCAATAATAGTGACATTGTTCTTGATCTGGTCCAAATCCATTCAAAATTTGCTAATGATTCTTAGTAGAAAATTTGTAAGAAAGTTGATTTCTACGTCAACTGAATTTTCTCCAAGATTGATATGACCTCTAATTTCAAATATCTTGTAGAAAATCTGAGGATTCCTCTTGTTACTCAAGATTTCAAGACTCAAGTCCAACAGCCCATAGAGTTCACTCATCTTTTGGATAAGTTTATAGAAAACAAGTATGACTTTGAGAAAGCTATGCAGTATGGTGGAGAGATCGTTACAGATTTTATTAAGCTCTTGAGGCCCTATGTTCACGTACAGAGTAGATCTAATGTTGCTCTAGTGGATGCCCTTCTGAAACCTGGTTTTCCTATATTCACCTCTGCCCAAGCCTCAAATTCTATGTCTATCAGTCAGGAATTGAGTCAGATCAGGC
Source organism: Viscum album (assembly GCA_963277665.1). Taxonomy (NCBI): domain Eukaryota; kingdom Viridiplantae; phylum Streptophyta; class Magnoliopsida; order Santalales; family Viscaceae; genus Viscum; species Viscum album. The sequence continues at coordinate 1,432,402,799 of OY728131.1, read as the reverse complement.
ATGTGATCCTTGATCAATAATTGCCTCAGTGTTCTACTGCACCTACTCTGGCTCCCTCTGTCTTTGAAGGTCTTCCTTTACCTTATTTATCAACTACCATACTCCCTTCTTCTGCCTCAACCTCTACTCCTTTGGATTCCTCTTCTGCTACTGCTTCTAACGGCAAAGAGAAGACCAACCCGTAATGAATGAACGTTCTTACTATCATTTGATAGGGATCTTATTACCTTTGTTGTACTTTTTGTAATTCCATATTTTTCTCTAATACATTGTGCACTTTTCTTGTCTCTTTTATATTTATTCATCTTGATAATTTTTGATAATCCCAAAAGGGGGATAAATATGGGTGTAATATGGGAGAAATATGTGAGATATATTAGATAAGAGAACACTCACTCTATATATGTTATATGCACATTTGAAATATGTTGTTTGAATAACTATACACTCTAAATATACATGATTTGTGGTCATAAAAAAGGAGAAAATTGTTGGACTCCTAATGTATTCATCATGTATTAATGGTCAAAAATCCTATTCAGTCTATAAACCTTGTTAGCTCTATGAAGTCTATATCAAATCAAATCCACAGTTTCATAGTAAAAGCACTCCAATGATCTTAAGTGGTAAACAGTAGTTTTAGTTATTGTATAATTTTTTGATCTACTTTATATTGACTTCTTTGAAAAATGATTGATTTTAATCCATTCCATAAATATCACTACTTAAGTCTGAATACAAATATTTTCCTCAGTCTATTACACCGTGAACAATCAGACACCATGACCATGAGACACTGTGACGATGAGACGTTGTGACCATGAGACACTATGACCATGAGACATTGTGACCATGAGACACCGTGACATCCAGACACAGTGAAATCCAGACATTGTGACATCAAGACACCGTTAACCAGACACCATAAACCAGACACCATTTCCATGACATATTATGACACCATTTCTTAGTATGTTTTTTTGCCTTTCAATTTAGTTTCTAACTGTTATATTTGATGATTTTAAATGGAATGACATAATTAATATTTCTTTTATATACATTTCACTTGACAGTATGATGTATGAGGTGAAAAATACATGCAACATGTCGGTTCAAACACATTCACTCCATGATAAAAGTGTAATGTGGCCCAGAAACAAAGGGTGTGTGTGGGGCATGATACTAAAAATAAAAACAATCTATGTGCGTAAGAATGACACTAAAGAATAAACTTAGAGAATTCATTATGAAAGAATTCCCTCACGCAACTTGACACTGCTAGAGGACACACGAAGCTAAATTGAATCGCAAAATTGAGAGTATCTTCGCACTATCAAACATCACGAAGAACACAATCTAGATCTTTCTGAATTATGACAATCTGTTTTCCATAGGAGGAATTGATTTATACATCTGCTTCATCTCAGAAGTCCAGAGCTGTAAAGAGTAACATTTAGAGAACTTCAAAACCTATCTCAATATTTCTTCTATGTTGTGTATCATTTTATTACCTTTTGAGATAAGTGTGTATATGTATAGAAAAACACTGCCACCTGCTTTAAACTGAAGGATACAAGATATCCTTACTCAAACATCTTTTTACACTTGTGTATACCCCGGGATAAGTGTGGAAGCGGTCCTTATGTGGCCTGGTTGTTTGTACCCATGAATAATTGTGGAAGAGGTCCCTGCGTGGCCTAGACAGTCCTGGGTACTGTTTTTTGACACTGATCCATGGTGTTGTTCAATTTTATTTATATAAACTTCTTGGTGGAAGTTGATCACCATGTGGAGTGGATTAGGTCTCACCTTGAGACTGAACCACTTGTTTCTTATCAATTGTGCTACTTGGTTTTGTCTTCTCTATTTTACTGCTTTACTGTATAACTCAGAATTCTCTAAATTCAATTTGATACTTACTCTTGGAAAGAATTTATAACTATCTTGTCTTAGTAAAATAGATACAAAAGTAATTTTAATAACTTAACTTAAGATTACTGAGAATTAATCAATCTTCTAAGAAGTTATTTAAATAGCCAAACTCTTGTAATAGTATAACCTGGATTAATTGGGCTATATTTATTCTTTGGGGAAAACCTTTTAGAAATACTTTTTTTCCAGAAATTTTTATAGTTACTCACTTCACCACTCCCCTCTTGAGTAATCTACTTCGACCAACATCAGGATTATGATATATATATATGCTAGGTTGGATTTTAAAATGTTAATATCATGTTCTCAAACAGTTATTCTCCAATTATTCTAATATTATCTATGATATATCCCTAGTTTACACTTACTAATTGCCTCATATAACCATTTAATATGTTTCATTTTCTATAGGATACAAATAATGGATTTAAGAAAAATGATTTTAAGTGGTTTGATAGTTATAAAGAAATAAGTGGGTATGATGTATATCTTTTATGTACTTTTTTTATGTATATATGTTTTAAAAAACACTATATCATTAAGAGTAATAGAATGGTGCATAATGTTTTATAATTGGTATTTATATAATAAGATGTCATATCCACATATAAAAAGTATGAGTTACTAATGTTGGAATTAGATCAGATTTTTGTTAAACCATTGAGATTATTACTATACAACTTTAGAGAAAACACTAGATATAAATATTTTTATAGGATAATATCCAAAATTTATGTAAAAAATGGGTGTCATTTTCAATGCTAAAACATCAATTTATGGAATTTATCATGTAAATTCAGGTGTGGCACAGTTGCACCTATGGGTAAAAATTCTAAATAGGGTGGACTAGGTATTAAAATAATGTCCACCGGTGACAAATGAGTTGGCCTAATACTTCACATATTTCTAGATAATCATTGGGGATATTATTGTGTCAATTATAATTATATTTATAAGCCACTAAAATGGATTTTAATAGATGATAACCAAGGATACACTTCATAAATCCATTGTTATAATTTATTAAAAAGAAGGTTTCATGATCTATGTAGCCTATAAATGATTTTTCATGATTCTATAGTCTTTAATTATGATCATTGTTTCTCACACTATGTTTTTTAACTCATTTTAGTCAATAGATGGAACTAGAAGGAATCATCCTCAAATTTCATGTGATGGGAAATGTTAGGATAATCCTTATAAGAAAATTAATGATATGGGAGTTGGAAGGTGAAACCTTTTGATTATGAAAAGTCATATATCCCAATATATGATTAACAAAGAATAATATATGTGATTTACCACACATAAAATAAGTTTAATATTATATTTTATGGAATTTCTAGTTATAATATCCATATAGAAAAAACGTCGAATTTCTTCATGTAATGAATGTTGGATAAAGTTACTAGGGGAATGTATCAATGGAAGGGGAAGATGTTATCTAGGTGTAAATGAATGACATAGTGCAATGAATATTCAAGTAATTTTATGTCTTATATGAGTGGATTTGGGAATTATACAATTCAATTCCCTAATCCAAGATCTCAATCATAGGCCAAAGAAGAGAATATGTTATGTCAATCATTAATTTGAAATTATTTTATTGTTTTTGTAATGGGATTTCAAAATTATATTATGGAAGTGTGTTATCGATGATATTTTGGTTTTATGAATTAGTATACAATTAATTATTGTTCTATATAAGTTTTAATTTAAGGATATGCAAGAATATATTGAAAGGAAGCTATAACCAATAAATTTTATTATTTATGTAAAAACACTTGATAGTGAGAGTGAAAAACCAAAATTTTTACCGAAGGTTGAGAGAATAATGTTTAGTTAAAATAAAGAGATAATTGATATTAATAATTTAAATTGGATAGTATTGGATACATTGGAAATGAATAGTGATTTGATGAAAAAAAATTTAGGTTTCCTTTGATAAAGATTTCTGCATTTCAAATTTATTATATTTATTCAATAATCAATGAATTTATTTAAGTAATAGGGGGAGAGTTACTTTTGCAAGAATATATATTTTTATTGAGATTTTTTAGTGATTCATGTTATTAACATTTATGTGGCTCTAAAAACAAATAGTTTTTATACATATGTTTATTAAATTTTTAATAAATTAATTAAATAATTTTTCACTTTATGATTTTTAATTGAACTTTGGAAATTTTAAAACTAAATTTATTTTTTAATCAATTTTTTAACTAATATTTATTTTAGACCATAAATTTTGTAATTTTATGATACATTATTTTTTGGTTCTTTTTTTACCATACTTCTTAAATGTTTTATTAAAAAGTTAATTTTTTAATTAATCATTTAATAAAATAATTTTATTTAACTAACTGATACTTTATTTAAATTTTTAATTAAATAATATTAATATTAATTTACATTATTCATTAATTTATGTAATTTATTTCTAACTGAATTATTAATTTAAATCATTTTAATTAATTATATTAATGTAATTTATATTTTAAATTTGAAATTTTATATTTTACTTTTCATTTAATTACATTCAATTAATAAAATTAATTTTAGTTTATAAATTTTAATTATTTGTTAACGAAATCAATAAATTTTTATTTTGTATTTAATTTTTATCTTTTAATTATTTATAATTTTCAATTACACTTAATCAGAATTTGGTGCTATTTTTTATCATTTATTTTCATTTTGTTTTAAAATTTTCACAATGATTTATTATTGCTGCTGCAAGTCACATATATCTTATCGGTGCTTCATCCACCAACCAACAGATCTGTATCACTGATAATCTCTATAATTCTCATTTAATTTTAGAATTTTTTTAATTATGTTTTAAATTTATTTAGTCAATTAATTATTTTAAATAATTTAAATTTTAGATTTTGTTTCTTTTAATTAATTGGCATTGGTTTCTTTGTAGATAATATTTAGATTTACTGATATTGTTATGATACTGATGTGTTGCCTCTATTTCTCAATCACTATCACATTTCATCACCTACTGTACTAGTGACTCATTGCTTCCATGATCTTCCAACACTACCTTGCCTCCAGCTACGGACACACTTAGGGCTACTGAGCATCACACCTATCCACTAATGGAATCACAAATGACCCACAGATAAACATTGAAACACTTGTATTTAAATAAAAAATTTATCAAAACCACTTCAAACTAGATACAAAATCCCCTTCATGACTACACCATTGTGAACCTGAAATAAAAAACCCGTATAATCAAACTCCACAAGAACTAAAACACAAAACCAAACCCCGTCAACATAGATCTAAAATTACACCGTGTTCTGTTTTTGAAATCATTTTTCATTGAGTATGAGTCTTTTGGTTGACCAAGATAGAGTCGAAGCCACTATTAAGGGAGGAGGGTGCATTGAAGTTCAAGCCCCAACCACACTACCACGGAATGATATTTCTAATGATCATGATCTTCACACTAGCAGCGAGGAGCCATGCCTCTGCCTGAAGCCTCCACCATAATCACAATGAGGAATGGACACCAAGAATGCACTGCTACTATAAGAGCATGAGCTGAAATTACTATACCCATGAGGAGATGTTGTGACTCCTTCGTGAAGATGCTATAAAATTTCCCCTCCGCTAATACGCAGAAGGCAAATTAGGGAATGAAAATGAAAGATTAAAAAAATATATTAAAAGAATATTAATAATTAAAAAAATGATAAATTAATAAATAAATTAATAATAATAATAATAAAATAAATTACAAATCTCAGTATTAAATTAAATATCTTAAATTTAAAAATTAATATAAACTTATAAATAAAACGAAAATAAATTTAAATAAATAATTTAATAAATATAGTAATTATAAATTATATTTTTAATAAAATAATTATAATTAAAATAATATAAATAATAATTAAAATAAAATAAATAATTCAACTAGATAAATAATAATGTTATTTAAAAATATAACGATGAATTAATAACTAATTACTAGTAATATTAATTTAATAAACATATAAATAAATATTAATTTATAAACTTAATAATTTCCTCAAATTATAAATTAAAAACTCAATAACTAAATTAATAACATTTGTAATAATATTAAATAATTTAAAAAATTATAAATAATAACATATAAAAAAATTAAAAAAAGTAAATAAAATAATTAATTTGAATATCAACTAATTAACAACAATTATTATAAAATAAAAAATTAACATTTTTAATCTAACATATTATGTAAGTAAAAATTTATCTAAGATTTCCTTATTACATTACTAACTATTTCTACGGATTCTCTATTTTATATTTATAGATTCCTGTAAGAGGTAATATAATGTATAGGTTTATTTAAACTATCTGGAGCAGAGTTTGTTATGAGGGAGTTTCTAAAGTGACTTGTGTTGCACAAAAAAATACATGTCTGAGATGATACAGTGAAGGTCAACATTAATTTGGTGGAAATTGTTGGTTAATGACTAGAAGATAACAGAGGATTAATATAGAGCAGTAGTAGGAATTATACAATACTCTCATTCATTCCACATACTTTCCACGAGACCTGGAGAAGAGCAGCGAGAGACAAGTAGAGATCATCACCTCTTGGAAATAGAGTCTTGGAAAGTAGGATCACTAGGGGAGTTCTTTATCCATATTTTGTTCTAAAAATGTGTATTCTATAATTGAACGTTATAAAATATTTTAATCAATATGATCATAGGATAAAAACATTTAGCTTGAGAATTTAATACTTATTGGTTAATATTCTAAATTTTTTCATAGTCTTTACTTATACGAAATCATAATAAATTGAGGATATTGGTTATGATTATCATTAATTTTTTACATATTAAAATTTTAAATTTCAAAATATAAAGATCAATTGGTGATATTGATCTTGAATGCATTTATCAAATTGTTAATATCAATAACAATGGAATTTAATGGCAAGTTAAATTCCAATTTTTTACCTTTTAAAATTCTTAAGCAGTTCTGTTGATTCTTGGAGTGGCGAACTCAATGACTCAACCCTCTTTATATTTAATCTCTAAGTTAGAGAGACTCTTAATTTTTTCCTTGGATGTGTGATTCAAATAAGTGCATTGAAGAAAACATCCTTTTTAAACTAGCAGTTTAGAAATCCCGTGTTTTTTTAATTGATTACTTTCTACTTAGTTCTTTTAACTTTGTCTTAGATCATTACTAAACTAATAGTTCATCCTTACCTAGTTTTAAACATAAATCTCTTAGTAAAAATATTTTTTTTCTCATAATGTTTTATAAATAATAATAAAATATAAAAAGTTTAAAAGTATAAAGGATACACCACCCCTATTTACATCAGTGGGTGTTTTGAATAGAATAAAATAAATTTGGTTGTGCATCATTCACTATGTGTTCGACCCTACCAACCATTATACAATAGTAAGTAAGAGTTTAAAAATACCAATGATTTTACTCATTTTAAAGATGAATTGTTCATGATTTTGATTCTATTTCAAGGGAAGGATCCATGAAACCATCAATTTCTAACAAAAACATTAACAAATTTTCATAAACAACTTTTTCTTAATAAAAAATAGATTTTTTATAAATCTGAAAAGTGTGTAAAAAATATTCTTTGATTCACTATCTATTTGTTTTATTTTTTATACATTTACAACTACGTTTTTACTACTATTGAAATTTTTTGTACTAAATTTCTCATTTTTAACCCATTTTATGAACACTAGATCTTATACTATTAGATTATATCCCCTGACCCCTAAGCTAGACAAACATCTACGTTCTTTTAAAAAGAAAAGTAAAATTGAAATGGATAATTTAGATGATAGAGTCTATGCACCTAATGACCGAAAAATTAATAATTAACTATTAAAAGATAATGAGCAGCCTAGGATGAGTAACATACAACTTCTTTATGTTTCATGTAATCCTTCTTCAATTATTTTAACACCTACAGCTAGAAACAATGAGCTTAAACAAATTCCCATTTCTCTACTGCCTATATTCAATGGACTCAATTGATGACTCTATAGCCTTCATTAGATATTTCTGTAAAACATTTTAGAAATTTATAATACTATGACTCACTGAAAATTAACTTCAAATGATATTATTTCCATTTTCACATAAGGGGAATGCTCAAAACCCGTTTTTGAGTATTGATGAAAACATTTTTCGGAATTGGGATTAAGTGTACCAAACATTAAAATTGAAGTTTTACCCCCAAATACTGGAAGGATAACATAGAACTAATATCACTTGTTTTAACTAATAGAATGCATAATCCTTTCATGGGGGTTCGGATAGAATTAGGGAAATTATTAGGCATTTTCCTCATCATCAACTCACATCCCACGTTCTCATGGGTTCCTTTTATCAAGGGTTGTCCCCCACTAGTGAAAAGATAGATGATCTTGCTACTGGGAGAAATTATAATGATATGAATGAGGAATAAATGAGGCAAATTTTCTGAAATTATTCCCTAAACTCTCAATATATAAAATCAATATGAAAATGAGTGAATAGAAAACCCAACACTGATTCTGAAAATGATACTCAAGCATAACTGGCTCAAATAACCAACATACATTAACCCTTAATGAACCAGAATTCTAAAAAAACTGTTTATCAACATGGCTATCAAAGAAATAACCAAAAACATAGATAATAATTTTCACATTGTGAAATGTTTTGGAATACTTATAACTTTTATCCCAAAATTGATATGCCAGCCCAATAACAAAAAAGATCAATTTTTTCTAATTATGGTCCTTGAATTCATACTAAAGAAGACTCATTTTCTAAAAATTAAAACCAAGGCTATAAGAACCATCAAAATATGTCTTGGAACTAAAAATTCCTAGTCAAGAAATCCACTACCTCTAATTAATGAAATCTATCTTGAAAATTTTTTCAAAACCAACAATGTGGTTAATCTTCTAATTCTCATGGAAACCATGATCATCAAGTTTCATCTAATCTAGATGTAATCATAATATAATGGACTCCAAAGTGGAAAGATTCAAAACTAAAAAAAAATCAATCCCAATATGAAACTGATAAAATTCAAAATGGTGTTAGACTAAAAAACATGTAAACAAAACTAGGACATATAGATTGATACTTTTTTTCTATGAATAAAGGTAGATTTCCCATCCCAACTAAATCAATTCCGTGAGGGAAATCAATGGATATTTTCCATATAAGGGTTCTTAATACTCAGACTACATTTGAAAAAGTCTTTAAAAATGTCCAAACTTTAAAATTCAATGAATTAGGAAACAAGAAATTACTCTTTACATAATCTAGAAATCAATAAAAATGTTTTAAAATGGTGAAAATTTAAAATTTTCATGGGAATAAAATATGAGTACTCTTCTGAGAATAATAAGAATAAAGGAAAAGAGAAATATGTTGAGAAAGATATGGATATGCCTACTATAATAACGAATTATACAATGCACATACCATTCCCTGAAACATTGAAACCAGAAAGAAACATCAATGTAACACCCATACCCTAGTTACCTCGAGTCGGTGCATTATTACATAACATTTTCATGATCACAGGACATCATGTCTCAAAAGAATGAATAGTTTAGTAGCCTTTGATGTACTAGATACATACATAGTTTTACATTACATCGTGAAATAAATAAATAAATTTTTTTGTCCCCTTAGAACACACTCATATCTTTTTCCTTGTCCCTGCAGATTAGTCATAATATACTTCTTCACATCCTAGGAAAAAGAAAACATAAAAAAGGGGTGAGCTCAGATTCTTAGAATAGATAACAATATAGAGAAAACTATTATAAATAAGCGTAAAAATTTAAGTCAATGTATAAGGCTAAAGCAAAAGGCTTTTAAAATTAAAATTCAGTATAATTTGGAAAAGATAAATCAAATAATTCTATTTACATATTCACATGGATATTCTAATATTCAAATAATCACATTTAATATCAACAGCTAATTACATAATGATGGATTGTATAATATCGGGCATCATAACCACATAGTCAAGGACTCATGCCAATACTATAAATAATATTTTCTCAAGACCTTGTTCCAAGAAACTAGTTTGTCTCATGAGACCTACTGATGCATCGAGCAGCTATAGCGGGCTCCACCCATCACTTACTAAGTCCAATGCATTCCTCAAATGAAAAGGTTGAAACATAACTTAAACATTCATATTAAAACTAGCATTAGAAATGTCAAATTTTTAACTATAAACCATGAATGGTATAAAAATAACACATCCATATTTAAAAATATCACAAAACCTTCAATACAATATGTATGATGGTATCATAATAAAACAACTTCAAACAGGTTTGAAATCTATCAATGGATGTTGACATGGATTAAATAAATACTCTTTGAGGTAAATATATCTTTCTATTTTGAAATAATTTAAAAGTAACATACTTAAAAAATAAAACATTTATTTTGAAAATATTCTTATAATATTTTAGTGGAATCATTGAAGGTGTTATAACGGCGGAAAATAGCCACACTCGTCGTATACGTTAAAAACATTACTGTCTTAATATGTCGAAAAGGTCATAAAGTACCATGTTTGGAAAATGATGGGAAGATTCATTTCAAAACATTTTATAAAAATTCAAAAAAGGGTATAAAATACATTAATCCATATTCTAGGAAATATTAAAAATGTTTTGAAATACATTATTAAGAAACACAGATGTGAATATTAAAGAGGTCCTAGTAGATACACACGTATAAACAACCTCAGATAAAAAAGAGATTGTAAAATTAACCATTAACTTGTAATTTTCCTTTGTAGAGGGTAATTTAACATATTGTATAATAGTTAAACTATTTTTTTAAATTATAAAAGAACCATATACAAAAATATGATATCATATATTATCTTCTAATTTTTTTATGTTAATAATATTTTTGTAGTATTATTGTTTTGGGTGTTAACTGATTCGTTTTTCTTTATATGTTTTGTTAGTTAAGTCTTGTTTTTTATGGATAAGAAGTATTTGATTCATATCCATTATTATATTAAGTTCTTAAACATTATTTTTAGTCATGAAATGAAAATTATTCTTGAATGGTTACAATGGGGAAATAAATCGTATATCCTTCGTGGAGATGGTAATCCATATGTACGCACGAGGGATAATATCAATCTACTGATGGTAAATCATATGTAATTGGACGGTATATCATATAATAATAATAATTAACATTTTATAATTATTATTTTCATCAATTATACTCATTATTATATCCATCCGAATAATTAAGTGTTGAATAACAAACTAACACAACGACGTAAAGATGGTAAGTCGTACATATGCATGTATGATTTCTTTGTTGTTTATAAGATGGATTGAATAGTAAATATCGTTGTGCCATATTTATTATAACAACATTGTATATAGAAGGTAAATGAGTCATTACTTTAGTATGGAAACAACAATGAAAGAAAAAGTGGAAGAAGAAAAGAACATTGAAAGAGGTGGTAAAATTATTACCTCTTCTTTAGGTGATTCCTTTGGATTTAATCAAAAGGGATCTTTAGGTTGGCTTCTGATCAAATTAAGGCCTCTAGGATTAAGTTTGGGTAGTTAGGAAGAAATTTTAGTCAGGGTTGGATGATCCAAATGGCTTTGGAGGTGTGATTTTTAGAGAAGGGGAAGTACCTTTTATAAGAGTGGTGAGGGTCACTTTTGGAAAAGCTTGAAATATTAATTTATTATTCAATCATATTTGATTTATATGGGATTAAAAAGGATTTATATCAAGATTAAGTTAGGTATTTTTCTAAAACCTCTCAACCAATAGATTTTACATATGTTTATCTCACCATATTAAACATATCTTTTAGATTTAACTCTTAGTTAAATAGTTTAACTTTTACCATGTATTTTTGTATTATTATAATAAATGTTTAATTAACATACAATAAAAATCCAAGAGAAGCCCAACTGGTTAATTATTGAAATATCTAACCATATCTGATTACATAGGCCAAAATTTAGATTTTTATGAATTATATATCAATTAATAATATAGTCTTTATTTTAAAAACTCATTTATGCCAATTTTGACACAATTTTGTATTTGGTATTTGGGAATGTAAAAAAACTTGATTACTTTTTAAAAAATAAATTAAATCTATACTAACATGTCATATTAATAATTCAAATTAGTTTAATTCCTCAAAATTTCAATTTACATTTATTTGTATATTTATAATATCAATTATTTTAATCTTTCATTGATAAGATATTACAACATCATCATTGTGTCATAAATAAATTTATTTATTTAATTTCTATAAATTAAAAATAAAACAAAATTATGTAGGAAATTATTTTGGATTTCTAATTAATATTTATAGTCATGTTTAGCATGTGTATAAACCTTTATTAAAAAAAATAGTTATGAAAAAATTGAATTTAACACTTTTAACTTGTCTTTAAATAAAATAAAAATAAATGTACTCATCAAATCCATGTGGATAAAAGGGTATCATATTTTATTCCTAATGATGATTTTGGTTGAAACACACTAATCCTATAGAATTAGGGCATGTTTTAGGGTTATTATAAAATATTTTTTACCTTTAATTACCCTATTTACTTTTAAACATTGTAAATAAAATTCAAAAGTTACTATTAACCAAAAAACGTGTTTCATCCTATTGAACCACATTTAACTTATTGATTTCAACCCTGTATCTTGGATTTTTGAAATTAAATTCAAAAAAGTGGTATAAATATGTTTTATGAAAATTTCCTAATCTGCCTAGAAGGTGGGTAAAAGACGTTAGAAAGTTCAATTATATTTTATACATCTATTCTTATTTAAAAATTAATAAAATGAGTTAAATTGAACTAATATATGTATTATGTATCTATTTTGACCTAAAATATATTTAACTAAAATAAATAATTATATAAATAAAAATTAGGTTTTATACAATAATGTAGTGTTTTAACTATTCATAAAAATTTATATTTTTTTAGAAAAATACCTCAAAATTACCCTAAGCTAATTTTGATATTCTGAATCAAAAAATAAAGTCCACTTTGAATTATAAAATTTATAAAAAATCAAAAAGTAGGTATTTCTATTCATAACGGCTAGTTTTCTTGGTCGTGATGTTCTAGAACTCAAAGTTGTGTACAATGCAAGCTATTGCATTATTCAGAGAGAAATGTACTGTAGAATCTTGGGGTGTAACATTCTTCCCATATTCAAATAATTTCATCATTGAAATTTCTAAATACTACTATATAAAAAGACTCAGGTATTTCTTCATCATAAGTTCCTCAAAATCCCACAATGCCTCTTCCATCATGTTTTTTATCTATAGAACATTTACTAGACAAGTAATTAGGGTTTTTAGAACTTGTTCTCTAGTATCAAAAATCATGATAGGATCTTGACAATAAGAAGGATTGGTTTCTAGTTATATTTCTTCATAGGTGAGTACATGTATTGGGTCAGGCATGTATTTTCTCAATAGTGATACGTGGAATACATCATGAACATTGGAAATACATGAAGGAATTTCTAAACAGCAAGCTACAAATCCAAATTGTTTTAGATTTTTGAATGGTCTGACGTACATGGGACTTAATTTACCCTTCATTCTGAATTATACAACACCCTTCCATGGAGATGCCTTCAATAAAACATTATATCCTACTTGAAATTCCAAATCCCTAATTCAGTTATTGTCATAGACCTTTTTCCTATATTGAGCTTCTTTGATGTGGAATTGGATAATATTCAACATTTTCATTGTTTCCTCAACATGTTCTAGGCCTTCGAGTTTGATTTCACCAACATCATCCCAACAAGTATGTGTGTGACATCTTTTTCCATATAATGCTTAAAATGGTGTGATTTTAGTACATGACTGAAATATATTGTTATTAGAAAATTCTATTAGAGGTAAATATTGATCCCACACACCTTGAATTTCAACTGATAAAAACTGAAACATGTCTCTAAAGGTTTGAATAGTCTGTTCTGATGGTCTATCTATTTTGAGGGTGGAAGGTAGTGCTTAAATGATGTTTTGTATCTAGGAGTTTATGAATACTTTTCTAGAATCTAGATATAAAATTGGATCAAAATCATAAACAATCTATAGGGGTACATCATGAAGTATTACAACTTCATTAATATATAGTCTTGATAAAAGTTCAAGTGGTAAATCTTCTATTATAGTAAGAAAATGTGATGACATGGTAAGATTATCAATAATAACCCATATTGCATCATTCCTTCTAGGAGTCTTTGGTAGAACCATGAAAAAGTCCATCGTAATATCATCCCATTTCTTCTCAGGTATGGGAATAGGTTGCATGACTCCTCAAGGATTTTTTATTCCAGTATTATCTTTTTGAAAAACCATACATCTTGACACATAATCAGCAATATCTATTTTCATGTTGTCCAACCAAAAATGTTCCTTAAATTAATAATAAATCATAGTTATACAGGGGTGTATAGTGAAATTTGAGCCATGAGAATCATCCAACAATTCCCTTTTTAGACCAGGTATTTCACGAATACAAAGCCTCTTCCCAAATATCGAAATTTCATCTTCATATACATTTTCAATCAATCATCCATCATTCCCAGATTTAATTTTATTTTGAAACTCCTCATCATCAGTCTGAGAATTTTTTATTATTTCTTGTATAGATGGTTTGAAAACCATTTGAAAAATTATTTATGTTTCACCTTCCATGATTATTCCCATATCCATCTTTACAAGATCCATGAACATAGGATCCCTTCCATCTTTCAGCTTTTTTAAAACTCCATGATCTTTTCTGATCAAAGAATATTCCACCTTATTTTCCTTCCCAAGGTGGTAGTGTATAGTGAAATCCTAATCCTTGAGTTGTTCAAGCAATCATATTTTTCTCATGTTGAGTTCTTTCTATGAGAAAATGTACTTCAAACTCTTTTGATCGGTATATATCTCACATTTTTCAGCATAAGGATAGTGTCTCCATATCTTCAATGAAAATATTACAGCTTCTAACCCAAGATCATGAATGAGATTGTTTTGTGCATAATTATTTAGCTATCGTGATTCACATGCAATAACTCTATCATTCTTTCTAAGGATACAACCAAGTATTATCTTTGAAGAATCTCAATAAATAACAAACCCATCATTCCCTGTTGGTAGAGTCATGAAAGGATAATTGAATAATCTTATCATCAGTTCTTCAAAACAATCTTCATACTCTTTTGTACAAACAAATTTAACCCATGTACGTGTGATCCTGGTTAAGGGGTTAGCCGATTTGAAAAAATTCTGGATGAAACGCTGATAATAACCTACAAATCCAATAAAACTGTGTACCATGGTTATACTCATCGGTGCATTCCATTCTTGTATTGCTCTTATATTTGAGGGATCAACATAGATTCCATCCTTAGAGATAAAATGGCCATGAAAAGAAATATCTTGAATCTATAATTCACACTTGATAAACATCCCATATAATTAATTTCATCTAAGAGTCTTTAGAATAGAGCACAATTGATTTTCATGATCTTCATAGCTTTTGGGTTATACCTAGAGATAATAAATAAATACCACTACAAATTTATCAAGATATTCCTTCAAAGATCTATTAATTATATCCATGGAGACATAGGTTGAATTATTCAATCTAAAAGGAATTACGGTAAACTCATAATCCCCACAGCTAGTATGAAATGTTGTCTTTGGAATGTCTTCCTTCTTCACACACAACTAATGATATCCAGATCAAAGGTCATTTGTTGAAAAATATTTAGCTCCATGAAGTTGATCAAATAAATCATCTATGTGAGGCAGTGGGTACTTGTTCTTTATTGTTATAGCATTGATCTCCCTATATTCATTGCACAAACTCATAGATCCATCATTTTTTTAGGGCTCCACACAGAGAAACACTAGGGAGAATAAATCCTTTATTAATAAATTCCACTAGTTATTTATTTAGTTCCCTAATTCCACAGTGGTCATTCAATAAAGGGTCTTAGATATGGGCTATGAACTAGGAATTAAGTCAAAGGAAAACTCAATTTCTAATTCTAGAGGATGTCCTAGTAAATCCTATGGAAACACATCAACATATTCTTGCATAATTGGAACATACTATTTTTGATCATTCCATTCCTCACTCATAGTTATTTCAATCTATACCCCCCCCCAATAATTAAATTTAGTAGAGCTACTAGGGGAGGATCTAGATGAGACTCAGATCGTGATGTTTCTTCTTTAAATATAAGGTATTACTTATCATCATAAAAATTGTAACCTCCTACTTCTTATAATAGATTTTTCGAATCATAGTCTGAAAACCAATGCATACCATGGATTATATCAAATTCAATCATGGGTATGACAATGAGATCAGCAAATAAACATCTTTATATGCCCTAAAAGGAACTAATATACAATTTTTTTTCAACGATACTTCCCTTGTGAGTTTTTATTGAAAAATTCCTTGTTAGTTAAAATTGGAAACATCTAATTTTCATAAAAATCTAGGAAGATATTAAACAATGTGATGATCTAGAATAAAAAAAATCATTGGATAAATTTGATGAAACCATTAAATTACCAACCAC
Source organism: Viscum album (assembly GCA_963277665.1). NCBI lineage: Eukaryota > Viridiplantae > Streptophyta > Magnoliopsida > Santalales > Viscaceae > Viscum > Viscum album. The sequence continues at coordinate 1,432,386,224 of OY728131.1, read as the reverse complement.
TAGGTCATTTAGAGTTTCAACCTCAACAGTAGTGATTACATAAGCATAGCCTTTCTCCATTGGCATTTTCTGAGATATGTTTCCTTGGCACATAAGACATTCATTTGAATAATTCCCCATTTCTCTACAATTATATAATTCAACGTCGATAACCTCTTTCCTTAACTTGAAATCACGAGCTCGGTGGCCTTTTAAACCACACATGTAATAGAATCTCATTCCCTTCGACTAATTACCATGGTGTTTTTCCAACATTTACCACAAGATGAAAATTAAACTATTCCAGTCTTCCCCTTATTTTCATTTCCATAGTGTTTAGAAGATCTCTTCTTCTCTTTCTTTTCTTTAAAGTCATAAGATAGAGAGAATTAATTTTCTATCTTGGTAGCACATGATACAATATCATTATACAATGATATCGATTGTGAGACTGATGCTCAATGGACAAATGGTTTTATCCCATAAAATAATCAATCAATATAGAACCTTGGTTTATGTATATAATCTATTTCGTGCCTTGTTAACCTTGTAAAGTTAGCCTTATACTTTGTGACATTATCATCCACCTTTTTCCTCAGACTCCAAAATTATCGTTCCATATCCTCTTGATGGTCATGAGGAAAGTTTTTTTCTAATAAATTCTTTTTAAACACTCTAAATTCTATATTTGATACTTATTTATCCTCTTTTGTGTTTTGAATTTATAAAAACCATTTATTTTCTTCTCACATGAGGTAATAAATTGTCCTGAAAACTTTTTCCCCTTTCACTACCCCTCAAAGCATTACATATTTTTTCTCTAAGGAACTTGTCTATTTCACAATAAAAAATGGATTTGTAGTCCCATATAATGGTTGTGGTTTTTTCCTCGTTAATTAGTCTATCATTGATCCTCTGTGTTGTGGATCGAGGTGCTCCATACAGGTAAGGTTATTATTCATAACCTCTGAGAGTAGTCCTAGTATGGTTATAAGTTGATCTGCACTGGTTGCATCACCAACTCCACAATAATTATCATGAGTAGGAGGGAAATACCTATTTGGATTATGTGCATTGATACAGTTCAATTCCATTCACGAGGTACCATTTCTAAACAATGGCATAAACTAGATTATGTTACGAATCACAATACATAAATACAAACTAGTCAAATACCAAACATAAATTGAACATTTTATGCATATAATTCTTAAACATAAAAAATGTTTTCATTGAATAATAATTTACACATAAATACTTCATAATGGTTTGTAAAGAAAATGTGAATTATCATATGAATATCTCTCAGGAGTATCATAACCAAGAGTGCAAAAAGGATCATTTTTGTGTACTAGGATACCACGGGTAAGTCCCAAAACACCTTTTCAGAGTTTTCACTCCAAGGTATATCTTTTCCAGAGTCGCATCTACCCACTCGTATCTAGACAGAGATTTATTGCTTCGAATATTTAAAAAATATCTTCATTACCAAAATTCTAGGAAGTTATTTTATACTAATCCCAAATATCTATCTAAGGGTAATGTTCTCTAATCAGAGTTTTTCTAAATATAGTTTCCAAGGGTTGTACTAAGCTTAATTGGATACTAACAATATTTCCCCAAGCCTAGTTACCCAGAGTTAGTGCATTATTACATAACATTGGAATAACCGCAACAGATCTTTCCTTGAAAGACCAATTAGTTTAGAATCCTTTGAATTACTAGATACATACATAAGTTTTACATTACATAATGAAATAAATTAAAAAACATTGTGTCTTCATTGAACACACACATATCCATTGTATTATCCCTATAAGATAATCATAATATACTTCTTCATATCTTGTGAAAAATAAAACATAAGAAATGGGAGAGCTCAGACGCTCAGTAAGGCTAAAAACATAGAAGAAACTATCGTAAATAAGCATAAACATTTAAGGTAATGTATAAGACTAAATCATAATCCTTTAAAAAGTAAAATTCTGCATAATATGGAAATGATAAATCTAATAATTCCATTTACTTATTAAAATTGATATTCTACTATTCAAATAATCCCATGATATATCAATAGATAATTTCATAATGATGGAATACATAATATCGAACATCATAACCACATAGTCAAGGCCTTGTGCCAAGAATAAAAAATAAGATTTTGTAAAGGCCTTGTTCCAAGACACTAGTTTTTCTCATGGGACCTATCGATGCATCTATGAGCTATAGTGGGTTCCACCCATCACTTACTAAGTCCAATGCTTTTCTCATATAAAAAGGATAAAACATTACATAAACATTCATATTATAACAGGCATATGAAATGTTAATATTTTAACCATAAACCATAAATGGTATAAAAATGTCACATCCACGATCAAACATATCACAAAAAATTCAATTCAATATGGAAGATTGTATCATAACAAATTAACATCAATCAAATGTAAAATCCATCAAAGGATGTTAACATAGATGAAATAAAAACTATTTGAGAGAAACATATCTTTATAATTTGAAATCATTTAAAAGTCACATAATTATAAATGAAAACATTCATTTTGAAAATATTTCTATAAGATTGTAAGGGAAGCTTCAAAGGAGTTATAATGGTGGAAAATAGCGGCACCCACTATATACGTCAAAAAACTTTCTTACCTTAATTTATCAAAAAGGTTATAATGTACCTTGTTTGGAAAATGACTGAAAGATTTCATTCAAATTTTTTTTACAAAAAGTTAAATGAGGTTATAAATGACTTTAAACCATATTCTATGAGGTATTAAAATTGTTTTCAAATAAATTTTATGAAACAGAAATATGGATGATAAAGAGGTTCCAGTAGATACTCACTTATAAATAATCTTGGATAATAAAAAGATTTTATAATTAACCATTAACTTGTAATTTTCCATGGTTGATGGCATGTTAACTTCTTGTATAATATTTAAATCATAGTTATTAAATTATACAGGAACCATATACATAAATATGATATAATATATGACTTTATAATATTTTTTGTTGATAATATTTTAGTAGTATCATTGTTTCGGGTGATAACTGATTCATTTTACTTTATATGTTTTGTTATGTATGTCATGTTTGTTATGGATAGGATGTATTTGATTCATATCCATAATGATATTAAGTTCTTAAAAATTATTTTTAATCATCATATGAAAATTATTCTTGAATGGTTATGATGGGGAAATAAATCTTATCACATTCATAGAGACTGTAATCTGTACGTACGTACGAGAAAAAATATCATTCTACTAATGGTAAAATAGTATGTAATTGGATGGTATATAATATATAAAGAATCATTAACATGTTATATATATTATTTAAATAAATTATACTAATTATTATACCCATCCAAATAATGAGGTGTTGAATAACAAACTACACCACAACATGGAGACTGTAAGTTGTACGCACGCACGTATTGTGACATTATGTTTCATAATATGGATAGAATAATGAATATTGTGGTACCATATTTATTATAACATAAAATTATGTAGAATTATGTGGAGTTATTAATTGTTATGGAAACAACAAAGGAAGAGGAAGTGTAAGAAGAAAAGAACTTTGAAAGTGGTGATGAAATTATTACATCTTCTTCGGGTGATTTCTATTGATCTGATCAAAAAGGATCCTTAGGATAGACTATGATCAATGTAAGGCCTATAAGTTGAATTTAGGGTAGTTAGGAGGATATAGTAGAAGGGTATGGCTAAGCCAAAAGTCTTTGGAGGTGTGATTTTGGGAGAAGGGGAAGTAACCTTTGATAAGAGAGGTGAGGGTCACTTTTGGAAAATCTTAAAATATTAACTTATTATAAAATCATATTCAATTTATAATGGCTCCCAAAATATTTATTTCGAGGATATGGTAGGGATGGTGTGAAAACCTTTCAATCAATTGGTTTTCGACAGGTTTAGTTCACCATATTAACCTTATCTTTTAGATTTAACACTTAGTTAAATTGGTTATCTTTTACCATGTATTCTTTTATTATTATAATAAATGGTTAATAAATATAATATAAAAATCCAATAAAACCTCAAGTGGATTACTATTGAATTATAACCTTATATAATTCATTTGGACAAATCTTATATTTTTAGGAATATTATATCAATTAATAATATAGTATTTTTTTCAAAAACAAATTTATGTTAATTTTCACACTATTTAGTATTTGGTTTTTGTGAAAGTAAAAAAACATGATACTTTAAAAAAAAATTAAATAAATCATAACATGTCATATTAACTGAAAAAATTAGGGAAATATATAAAATGTCTCAATTAACATTTATTTGTATATTTATAATATCAACTATTTTAATCTTTCATTAATAAGGTAATTACTGCATCATCATTATGTCATAAATAATTTTAATTATTTAATGTCAAAAAAGTATCAATAAAATCCCATTTTGTAGGAAATAGGTCTGTCTTTCTAATAAATATTTATAGTCGAATATATCTTATGTATAACCCTATATTAAAAATATTTGAGTTATGAAAATTTTAATTTAACACTTTTATCTATTCTTTAAATAAAATAATAATAATTTTCATAATCTCATCCATGTTAATCAAAGAGGATCATAATTTATTTCTAAGGTTACTTTTGGTCAAAAATAATTGTCCAATAGAATTAGGATATGTTTTAGGGTAATTATAGTATCATTTTTACCTTTAATTACTCAGTTTACTTTTAACAGTGGTAAATAAAATTCAAAATTTACAATTCACCAAAAAATATTTTCATCATATTGAACCTAATTTTACTTACATATTTCAACTGTGTCTCTGGGATTTTTGAAATTAAATTCACAGAAGTGGTAAAATTATGTTTTATGAAAATTTTCTAATGTTCCTAGAAGGTGGGTAAAAGACCTTTAAAAGTTCAATATAATTTTATACATATAATATTATTATAAAATGACTCCAATGAATTTTATTCAACTAATATAGGTATTATGTATCTATTTTTACCTAAAATTAATTTAAATAAATTACATTATTCAATGATAAACGTACTGTGGAATCTTGTGGAGTTACATAAAATCTGAAATTATTCAGTACCTTGGACTTCTTTGCAAGCTCCAAGTGAACATCACATTCATCCAAGCTTTAATTCAAATCCCATATTATCTAAGATCTCATAAAAATATTGTTTCAAAATGAAAAGACTCCTAAGGAATTTTCCACTGACAGCCTCACTAAGGAGTGTAGTGTTGTTCTCCAATATAAGATCCCACCCAAACTCAATGACCCATGTAGCTTTGTCATTCCCTACACCCTTAAACTACATGTGTGAGTTAGTTAAAATATTAATCTTCTTCCATACTAACTATATTAATCATTGATATTTTTTGGTATTCAACCCCCACAGTCATCCTACAGCTGGATAACCTTTCTTTCATGCATCCTATAGGAAGGAAAGATCATATTATAGTTGGATTTGTGAAGTTGTTTCTACCTGCTGTCATCCTAGCCTTAGATGTGTTGTGTGACCAAGTGGTGACCATCATTCTAGGTAGGTAGTTCTTGGACACTAGTGGAGCTATAATTGATATATCTAAATTTCATATTATAATTATAATTTGACAAAAACCTGAAAATTACAATATCTTTAAAATTGTCAAAGGGATAATATTCCCTAAAAACGTTCAAAATTTGTGTCCTTAAAATATGATAATCAATTTTAAAATTATGAAGAATCTGAAAAAAAAATCTTCTATTGAAGAAATTCATTTGAAAAATTAAATTCATTATTTGTCTTTTTCTCATGTAGTATAATCTTCTCAAACAATGAATCAGGAAAATTTTCTAGAGCTAATCAACTATCCTGTTTCTGCTTCTTATTGAGATGTGTCATCAGTTTGTAAAATTTGGAACATTATAAGGTAACATGAGGGTGATTATGTTGTCTCCAACACTACATTATAATTTGATGAAGTATGTGATTTATATTTTAATAGAACATGATTATTTTTCCCTAATAAATCTTTTAAATTAAAATCTAGATATTCGAGACAGTGAGTTGTTGACTTTGTATAGTGGTACCATCATTTCTAAAATTGATCTGTAAATTGAAACCAGGTCATCTTTCCAAACTCTCTTCAAATATATATTCTGGATAACGTTTTCCTCCTAGGAACATGATCATTCTATCATGTTATAAAGAACCAATTCTTGAAATAAAACCACTTATTACACATCTAAAATACTCATTTTTGGGTGATAATTCCACTCTTCCTGTTATAACATCTACTAAACTGAATGATAACGAATAGGAAAGATGGTCAAATGTTATTATGAAGTTCAAATCAACCATAGGATGAACCATATATAATATTAAATAATTTATTCCATCATTCAGTATGCATATGATACCTATAGAGCCATACCATAATCATATAATAGAATTACAAATAATGTTGAATCCCAACATGAAAGAAGTTATGAGGGAATAAGTAAATAAACTAATGAAAATCGGTGTAATATACCAAATCTCTAACAATAATTGTGTTAGCATGGTCCACATACTCTCTAAGAAAGGGGGTATCACTTTAATCAAAATGAGAAAAATGTAGAAATTAAAGTTAGTGCAGCCAAAAAAATATAGGGTCTTTATAGACTATAAGAATCTTAATTCGTCCACTACGAGGGATCATTTTCCAATTCCAATACTTGATCAAATTCTTGATTGGATTTCAAGTAATTAATTTTTCTATTTAATGGATGGGTATTCTATTTACAACCAGATTCTAGTTTCTCAATAGTATTAGTTGAATACTAACTTCTCATTCACCTTTGGGGAATTTTCCTACCAATAGATGCATTTTGGGTTGTGTGGAACCCCTACTACCTTTCAAAAGTTTATGGTGGATTTTTTTATGACAATAATGAGAGAATCATAGATGTTTTCTTGGATAAATTCTCCATTATGAAAATCACATTTATACTTTTTAAAAAAATCAATAATTAATGTTTGAAATATTTGTAGAGACCAACCGTACTATTAACATGGAAAGGTGTCAATTCATGGTCACATAGGGGATTGTGTTTTGACCTAAAGTGACTAATAGGGGTTTGGAATTTTATACTACAAAAATAGAAGTTATTCAAATACTTACACCTCTAGAAAATGTTAAATCAATTCAATGTTTAACATGTCATGCCAGTTTCATCTGGAGGTTCACAAAATATTTTTCTAAAATTAGTAAGCCATTATCTTATCTTTTTTCTAAGGATTCCCCTTTCTATTGTGTTCAAAACTATCTATATTCATTCAATATGCTTAAAGAAGAAAATCACTTCCTCACTTATTATCACTACACTATATTGAAAACTTTCTCTTGAATTAATGTGTGATTCTAGTGATATTGTAATTTGAGTTATCCTAGGACAGAGGAGAGATAAGCAGAAATATGTGCTTCAATATCCTTTTAGAATACTATATTAGTCTCAAAGAAACTATAACACCTCTAAAAAGAAGTAGTTATATGTGTCTATTGCTCTTGAAAAGTTTAGGTAGTATCTAGTAGGTTCAAAAGACATTATATTTCCAAATCATTCTGCCTTGAATTTCATATTGTCTATAGAAGAAGCTAATCCCAGAATTATTAGAAGGATGTTGTTGTTACAAGAATTTTATTTTGAGATAATAGATAATAATAGAGCAAAAAAAATAGTTTTAAAACCACTTTCTAGGATTCATCATACCCATTCCAAATACCCAATGAAGATTAACTCTTCATTCCCAGATGAAGTGTTACTCAATATGTCAATCAGGCAATCTTTATTGTTTACAGACTATATAAATTTTTGATAAATAGGTATCTTTCCCAATGAATTGTCTTATTTCAAAAATAATAAATTCATCTCCAAACTTAAGTTCTACCTTTACGATGACCCATTTCTATTTAAGATGTGTGTTTATATGATACATAGAAGGTGTGTTACAGGGGAATGAATGGTTCAAATTCTGAAGAGTATTCACTCTTCACCTTGGGAAGGACATCATGGTGGTAAGAGGATAGCTCAAAATGTCCTCTAATATGGACTTTATTAACCCACCTTCTTCCAGGATTCTAGGAGCTGTGTTGTTAGTAGTGATATATTCTAAAGGTTAGGCAATGTAGGGAGGAAGTAGGAGTTTCCAAAAAATGGTATTTTAGAACATTAAATTTTTTATATATGGGTTTTATATATTAAGGGTTCATTTACATCATATCATGTGAATTATAATATTATTTTTTATATATATTATGATTCCATTTGGGTTACGATAGTAGATCATCCCAGAAATCCATAAACTTTTATCAAAAAGTTTGTCAAAAAGAATATCATTTTGAGATTTGAAGTACACAAATCCTTCATCCCTGATAATTTGACACTATTTGAAAACTATAATTTTAAGTATTTAATGTAAAATTATGGTTTCTCTCATAATATTGTTACTTCACACTATCCACAATCAAGTGGATAGGATGAGATTTCTAACTACGAGTTAAAACAGATTTTAGAGAAAGCTGTATCACATTCTTGAAAGGATTGGACTTTATAGTTACATAAATGATTTTGGGAATATAGAATTTCATTTAATAACAAAATATGTATGTCTCTATATATTTTTTTTAAAAAATTTTGTCATTTACTTGTGGAGTTGCAACAAAAGTAAAATTGGGAAGTTAAGGAATTAAATTTTGATTTTAAGTGTGATGGTGAGAGAATAATCATTGAGTTGAGTGAACATGATGGGATAAGGAGAAAGTAATATGAAAATTCTAGGATATACAATATGTGGTCCAAAATCATTCATGATTATATCATTCAAAATAATGAGTTCATTCTTGGAAAAAATGTCCTTCTATTTAATTCAAAACATGAAATATTTCCTTGAAAACATAAATAAAAGTGGTATGGTCCTTTTACTATGGTTAGTGTTCCTAAGAATAGATCTGTAGAGATATTTGGAGAAGAAAACAAGCCCATGCTAGTTAATTGGAAGAGAGTTAAACTCTATTTTGAAGGATAACCAAAGGGCTTGGCTTCTTTCACTATGATGGAAAATTGATTCTTAATAATGACTAACTAAAGACATAATACTCAATATTTCATGTTAGTTGACCCATGTTTTATGCATGGTATTTACATTAGTCATGTTTTTAAGAGTAAATTATGTTTTACTACATTTTTACTCTTTGTTTCTGCTGGATCTGTCTTGGTCTCCTTGGTTCTTATTTTGAGAGTGACATAATATGTTGTTGGTGGTGTTACAAGGATAGTAACTCACTTAGTGTGTCATATTTGAAAAATATTAACTTTTGATGATACTTAATCTAATTGTTTCTTTCATTTTTTGTATCATTTTTAGTTTTTTTTTAAAATCAATGCTAAGTCACAATTTCACTACTATTGTTGAGTCATTAACTCAATTAAGTAATTGAGTCACTAATACACTATTGTCGGTGACTCACTGGTGATAGTGTTGGTGAGTCAATTATTTTACTATATTTAAAGAAAAGATCTATTTTATATGTGTGTTTTTGTTGGAAAATTCTACTATATAAGCCACTATGTTAAAAAAAAATTCTGCACGTCTTGGTTGCTGAAAAATCATCTGCAAGTCACTATGCTAAAATATTTCATCATGTGCTTATTTTTTAAAAAAATTTATTTCATTGTTTTTAAAAACCACTCACAATTAAAAAATAAGTGAGTTTGGATGGTTTAAATAGGTTGATGTTGTTTAATTTAATCTACTTCATTTTTGGGAGTTTTAGTATGTATTTTTCAGCTTTATTAACCATTTGTTTGAAGGAACAATTCTGAACTACTACACCCTTTTCAATGTGCACACACAAGTTTACATGCAACTATTTGAGCTTAATTGAAATTTTCTATTTACTATACTTAATGAAAATTCATCTAATTTCATGTGATTCTGTAGTAATATAATATGTTTATTTTGGAAACACAATTATATTTGAACTTCAATGAGACCCTTTAAACATGTCATAAATATAATTAATTGTAAATCTATATTAACATTTACTATTAAATTGTCTTCACCACCATTGAATTCAACATTGGGGATAATATTGGGTTTTAAGTGTAGGGAGGGGGTTAATTCATGATTGATCTAAACTATGCTTAATGTAATTCCATCAATTACCACTATTATTTAAGCTTTTTGTCAATAAATGGTAAAAAAATTTCAAATTCCTTTCATATTTTGGGATTATATAGGTTGTTCACTGTGATACAAAGCAGTCTTTTCTAGTTATAAAATTTTTCTGTTTGTTAATAATTTTTATGAGTCAAAAAATTTGGTTGGTGAATTATTTCTGAGTGAATATGTTTAGGGATTTTATGAATATTTGGTTTTAGAACACTGTCTAAGATTTATATAGGATACCTGTTAGTGGATTTAAGATCATAGCATTAGGAATTAGAAGTTTTAACATTTATTTTGGGGACTCATATCTCCTTTTAATTTAACAAATAGTAATAATAACCATATTAAGATATTTTTAATGGTTTTCATGTAGATCTTTTGAAACTATATTAATTTGGGAATTTGGGAACCTAATGTGATTTTATGAGACACTAGGCACTAGGAGAATTTCTGTTAAATAAAAGTCCTCTGCAAAAATATTATTAAGTAAAAATTCATTGTTCTTAGCAATTGATACAAGGCTTGGGGAAAAATAAAACAAATTGTTTAGTGTCAAAACTGATATCATAATGGTACGGATAATAATGGGCACCAGATGAAGAAGTGGACAACTGACCTACATGGTGCCATTTAGGTTCATTCAATAAGGTGATTCAAAAAAGTTTAATTTATTCCTTCGGACCCTAGGTGAAGGTCATCCTACAAGGTTCTATTTGTTATGTTTTTAACTCAAATAGTTTTAACCTTTTTATAACTCTTCAATTTATATTTTATAATTGAATAGAAATAAGTCATTAGGTAGTTTCATATATGAGGTAGGATACCATCAAGGGTAGATGGTTCACTTCTTTCTTAATTACCTTATATATATTTGTAGATGTTCAATATTTCATTTTAACATTACTATTCAAAATACATTGTTCATAATGTGTGGTCCTTTAAATTGGACTATTAAAAATGTATCATTTTGAATTTATTAATAAAACACACCTATGTTTTCAATGTTTATATGACATGGAATTGTTTGAGGAAAAAAAATGTTTATGTGTAGTGTAATTTGACATGGCTCTAAAAACACATAGTTTTGACACTTATTTTTATTATTTTATTAATAAATTAATTAAATAATTATTCATTTTTTGATAAATAATTTCACTATAGTAATTTTCAAACTAAATTTATTATTTAATCAATTTTTAAAAATAATTTTTATTTTAGCCCTTAATTTTTTAGTTTTATGATACATTATTTTCTGTTTCATTGTTTTTCATTTACTTCCTTAATATTGTTTTCAAAAGTTTATTTTATAAATAATCATTTAATATAATTACTTGATTAAATTAACTAATCCTTAATTTAATTTTCTAATTAAATAATTATAATAATTATTTACACTTTATTCATTAATTTAAGAAATTAAATTCCAACTCAATAATGATTTTAATTTTTTTAATTAATTATATTAATGCAATTAATTTTTTTAATTTCAAATTTTATATATTTCTATGAATGTAATTAAATTCATTTTTTAAACGTAATTATAGTTTATAAATTTTAATTGTTAGTTCAAATATCAATTAGGTATTCAAATGATGTTAATGTTTATATTTTCATTCTTTTTATTATAAATTTTATTTAATCAGAATTTGTTGATTATTTTTCCTTTATGTCCATTTTCATTTAAAATTTATTTTTTGTTTCTAGAACAAGTAACTGATACACTATCATTGCTTCATCCACCCACTGACATTTTTGTCTCATCGATACTCTATCGTTTTCACTTTTTTTATTTTTTATTTTTATGTTTTTTATTTAGTTAATAAATTAATTATTTAAATTAATTTAAGTACCAGAATTCATTTCATTTAATTATTTGACATCTGTTATTTTTGTAGAAAATATATTTGAGTTAGAGACAGAGTTTTGCAAGCGAAGCTACTCATACCCTAGTTTTTTATTACTTACTGATATTTTCATTTACAACTCACCAACATTGATCCTCTGTTAGTCGCACATATTTTCATTATCGCATCCTACTGATGTCCCCCATCCACACCTATTGCCTTACTATCTCCCTGATACACTGTCAGTGAGACATCTCACAGTCGTGTTTTCTCCATTTCTCACCCACCGATGCATTCCATCACCTATTTCATTATTGACTCACTGCATCGATGATCTAACGAGACTACCCTACCTCCAACTACTAATGCACAACGAGCCATTGAGAATCACACCTTTCCACCAATGGCTTCTCAATCAACCCACTGAAAAACATTGACATCGTCCGATTTAAAGAAAAAAATCACCAACACCGCTTCAAACTAGATCCAAACTCCTCTTCACAAATACACCACTATAAAACTGAAATAAAAAACACAATAATCATCTTACACCAGAACTGAAACAAAGAACTAAACCACCTCTGCCCAGATATGAACCTCTTTCGTAAGATGATTTTTCTATCATTGTTCATGAAGTATGAGATTGAAGTTGTCTGAGCTAGAGTCGATTCCATTTTGGAGGTAGGAGGGTGTGATGTAGTTCGATCCCCAACTACGCCACCATGGGAGGATGTTACCACCAATGATGCTCACCACAACAACTACGATGAGCCACACCTCCGTCTGAAACCTCTTCCACCATTGCAAGGAGGAAGGGACACCAAGATTCCTCCTCTTCTATAGGAAAAAGATCCAAATCCACCGGACTAAGGAGGAGCCATTGTGGCTCCTTTTTTAAGAAGCCGTGAAATTTCTCCTCCCCTATTGCTCAAAAGGGAAATTTGGGAGTGGAATGGAATAATTAAGAACAAATAAAATAAAAAAATTAATAATTAGAAATAAAATTAAAAGACAAAAGAATAAATAAATTAATAATATTCATATAAAATAAATTATAGAACTAATTAATTATATTAAATATATTAAAATAAAATATTAATAAATAGTTATAAATTGAATTAAATTAAATTAATTTAAATATATACTTTAATTAATATAATTAATAAAAATTATGTTTTTAAGAAAATAATTATAATTATAATAACAAAATTAATAAATAAAATAAAATAATTAATTCAACTAGATAAATAATAATCCAATTTAAAAATATAATAATGATATTATAACTAATTAAAAGTAATATTATTTTGATAATCAAATAAAAAATATTAAATAATAAACATCATAATTTTATCTAATTATAAATTTAAAACATAAGAAATAAATTAATAAAAATTGTAGTAATATTAAATAATTTAAATAATTATAAATAATAGCATATAAAAAATTAAATAAAGTAAATAAATTGATCAATTAAAATATCTTCAAATTAATAAAAAATTATTATAAACATATAATTTAACATTTTATATCTAATTTATTTTATATTTAAATATGTATATAAACATTTTTTATTACATTACAAACTATTTTTAACGATTCTTAGTTTTAAATTTTCAATTTCACACATGAGCTAATATCACAACTAGGTTAATTATAACCACCTGGAGTGGAGTCAATAATGACGGAATTTCAAAAGTGACATGTGTTGGATGAAAAAAATACAAGTGTGTGATGATATAGTGAAATACAATTTTAAGTCAGTGGAAATAGTTGATGGTTGAACAGTAGATATTGGAGGACTAAAACAGAGTAACAACATTCATTACAAAAGACTCTCATTCATATCATGGTCACAATTTCCATGAGACCAGGAGTAGAGTAGCGAGGGACCAGTAGAGATCATCACCTCTTGGAGATAGATTATTGGAAAGTAGGAGTGCTATGGGAGTTCTACCTCCTTCTTTTGTTCTAAATTTTGGAATTATGCAATTTAATATTATTAATGTTTTTAATTAATATGATCACAGGATAAAAACCATTAGATAGGGAATTTATGAATGACATGTTAATCATCTAATTTTCAACTCACTCTTTATTTTTACAAATTCATAATCAATCTGCGAGATTGATTATGATTATCTTTAATTGGTCACATCATAACATTTTCAATTTCAAAACATCACGATCAATCAGTGAGATTAATCTTGAATGCATATATCGAATCATTATCATAAATTAAAAATGGAATTTAATGGAGAGTTAAATTCAAATTGTTTTCCTTTTAAAATTCATAAGTATTTCTGTTGATTCATGGAGTGTAAAACTCTATCGCTCAACCCTCTAACTATTGAATATCTAAGAGAGGGAGACTTTTCATCTTTCCATTGGTGGTGTGATTCAATTAAGGTTAGTGAAGAAATCATTTTTAAACTAGTATTCGATAATTCCTGAGTGTTTTAATTTATTAGTCACTCCTCAGTTCTGGTCATTATGTCTTTTTTCATTGGTAAACTGGCAGCTCATAATATCCAAGTTTTAAACAATGTTTTCTAAGTAAAACAAAATATTGTTTCACATACTATTAAAAAATTAAAAAATTAAAAAAAAATAAAATGTGAAAAAGGATGAACGACCCACTATTAACACTAGTGGGTGTTTTGAATAGGAAAAAATTAAAAGTGGTTGTTCATCATTTCCTACGGGTTCGATCCAACAAACTACACTACAATAGTAATTAGGAGTACCAAAATAATTAAACATTGAATCATTTTAATGATGAGCAGGTAAACCATGTATTAGAAGATCATATGATCAAAGAGTTCACATATTTGGTATGTGACATTAAGAGCAATATTATACTATTTATGAATTAATGTTTAGTTGATTTTAAAAAGTTATTGACATTCACTCCAATTTTTTATAATATAAATTTTTAAAATTTAATTTATAATATTTTTACTATTAAATACATAAAAATGGTTTCTGTTGAACTTTTGGGGTTATTAAATATTTAACTTTTAATTTATTATTTATCCTTATTTGATAACCTATTATAAATTATTTTTGATAAATATAAAATTATATGAGGTACGAATTGTTATTCTTTTATGGAAATTATGATCTATTAAAAGTAGATTTTAGTTCTTCAATAAAGAGAAATTCATCATCATTATCATCATAATTAATTTTTATATTCAAAAAAATGGGGAACAAAAAAAAAGAAGCTCCACCCCCACCCGCCACCCCTCCCCAAGGACAAACATTCTAGGAGGACTGAAATGGTGAAGTATGAGGGCATACCCTTCAATAAAGTTACTCGCCTTGGCTTTCATAATAAATATTATTTGCAAAAAAATATCAAACAAAACAATCAAATTTCAAAAAATCCGAGTGGTCCGCAATCATGTTCCCCTCCCTCTAAGTATGATGGATCATAAATCATATACTAAGAATGATATTGAATTTTTTGGTAACATAGTTAATATACCAATGAGATTTTCCACCATCTTTCAAGGAGTTGTGGATAATCACCAAGTCTGTTTCCACTTCCGAGATCACCAACCCCTTTTTACCACATAATCATTGCCCAATGAGCATTGCCAAAGCCTCGGCTTGTAGGGAGGATCCCTGACCCAGCCTAACCAAGAATGGCAAATGAACTGACCAGTTTCCATTACACACAACCCCTCATCCTTACATATCCCCCAACACACAAGACCCATCTGTATTCAGTTTCAATCCATAGGAGGGAGGTTTCCAACAAACCCAATTACCTTCTCTACTGGTGGATTAAATAGTATCATAGGATCTAACATTGAAGTGTAGAAAAGATAGGGCCTCCTTCTACTTCCTCACAACCTTGGCCAAGTCAATCAGCTGGTTTTGAACCCACACAATAATAACTTGAGCCAAATAAAACACACCTTCAAAGATCACCTTGTTCCATGCCTTCTAGAGAACCCAACACCCTGTCACCAAGTGATCCAGGTGTTTTAGGGATCCCCCCCTGTGCTGAGATACCAACTGTCAAGATATGGATGATAGGCCACAACTACGGAAGAGACCATGGTAAAATTCCCAAGAAGCCTCTAAACTTCACACACCCATTCGCTATCAAATAACTGATGGTTTGTGATCTCCAAACTCAAAGATTTAAATCACACACACCTAGAAGTATAGGGGATAACCCATCATAAAATATTATCATCGGTCAGGACAACCCTATTCCTAATCCACCATGTGTGAAAACTTAACATGGTGGGAACACTCCCCACCCAGATAACAACATCCCACACGTGGAGTTTCCATTTCTCAAAGAAGTTACGTTGAAATTCCTTCAATGAGAATAAAACTAAGGGGGATGGAATGAAAACACATTTATCTTGCTCAGAATTAATCCCAAAGAGATTGAAACAGTTCTGCTGCTCCCTATCCTGAATCACCTTAATGATATAGGAGAAAACTTCATCATCCTAGAAAGAATGATCTGTGGTAGCGCAACTAGGAAATCCCAGAACAACTCCACACAAGTTATGGTGACAGAATGACAGGTCTTCTCTCCCAATGATCGACTGAGAGTGCGGGCGAAGGGTGGATACAAAGGGACCAATGATCGACCAATGAGATTAATGGTGACCTTCCACATTTTCATGAATCCCCAGGCATAACTATGCATGGTATTCCCCCAAAGAGACCATTTTTTCATAACAGTTCAAGCATGATTACCTTGCATGAAGTACAAATTGTAACACACCAAGGTTTTGAAAATAAATATAGAATGTAGTTTTATAATCTAACTATTAAACACAACTTTGTCTCTTCAATGTTTTGAATTTCCAAAAATGGTTATCTAGAGTTGTGTTTAGTAAGTCATTTGGAGTTCGATAGAACAAACTTGATTTTTAGTGAATAGTAACACACCCATATGAATATTAATATGAATATAAATATTACCCTAATGAATAGTAAATTTTATTATTATTTTATTTTCTTAAGGCTAGAATATAATAACACCTTGGTTAATTTTTCATTGTGATAAAGAAGTAGTTGTAGAATTAGAACGGTTAATTTTATAATTCAGTATGATTTTATTTTAAAGTTAAATTAATAATATTTAGAAAATTGTTTTACAAAAATGAACATCACTTTTGAATTCTACACGTCGATAAATGGTAGGGATGAATTCTTGTGATTTTCTGAAATTCTTGAATATTTTATGAATAGTAAAATATGATAAAATACGATAAATACTAAATTCTTGATTTACTGCCTCATAGGTGATGCAAGGATGATGTAAGCCCACTTTTTTCCAACTCACATGAAATTATTACTATTAGGGGTCACATGAAACCATACTATTGGTTGTCTTTATGGAAATAGTAAAATAATGAAATTAAATATTCAAAAATTACCCCTCTCCTACACTATAAAAAACCCCCCACCACTACCTCTTATCTTCACTCCTCTAAGCCTTGAAGCTCCTAAAAGTTATACCCAATTACCCTTCACTATCCTCTACCCACGTCCAAGAATCTTTTGGTCTTTCCAAAAGGCCAAAAACCTTTCCGTTAAGGAGTTTATCAGGGAGCATATTTCAAGAGGTTATGTACCCTTCTTTTTCTTTTGGTTTCTTTTCAATTTATATTCTTTTGTTGTCCTATCATCTCCTCCTCAATAAAAATGATCATGATAACTCCAATAACATCTATATACTGGATTTATATCATGTTAATGGAATAATCATCATAAATATTTTTACTCCCTCCCTTTTATTTTATAAACAAAATCGACATCCATGAGGTTCTGATTTATAACCTTCGTGGACGACGAAGTTTTGTTCATCAATTTTATCTTCATTACTGGTCATGAAACCATATTAATTGTTGAAACAGACTATAATATATGTATTATAACCTAATCAATATTCAGGAACCAGAATATGTACATGTAAATAAGTTATATGACAAAACTAGTTCACAACAGTCCAAATCCTGCCAAATAAACAAAGTGGTTGTCCTCTAATGGTTCATCCTAATTCCATGTATCCAAATGATAGAAATGACCATTATCAATTATTTATGTTCATTAATAATTTATTATTCCAATATTTTAGATTTATAACCATTCCACATTATCTTCATTAATTAAAAATAAGAGAACTGATTATGAAAATAAAGGAAACGAACACTCCAGAACGATGAAATTCAATACAATAACTTATCAATAAAGACATAAATGAAATACCCATAATTATGGTAAAATAAATACATGTACAATAGATTCTGATATAATTTATTAACAAGTATAATTTCATATTCTAGGATATTAAGTACAAGATAGGAACACGTTTGGAGTTAAGGTAAGGGTTTTTCCACCCGAACATCCATTTTTTGGGATAATTTCATTGTCTAATTACCATGATTTAATTCTTATGTATTGTTATTTACTCATCATATGTTCTGTTTAATTAACATATATATGTTTAAAAACCAGAATCCTTCCTTATTTTATATATATTTACAAATTTTTAAAGGACCTTTCAAAGTTGTTTCCAAAATACAAGCCCGATCAAAGGGAATTTCTCAAATTCTTTCCTATTTTCAAGGGCACTGTATTATCTATTTTTTGAAACATTTATCTTTATAAAATAACTCATTTTATTATGAAAATAATATCTTACCTCACTTCTAATTTTATACAAATATTTTCCCAAAATAACTCTTCTTTTCAAAATAATAGACTATTTATCTCAAGAATTGCTTAATGATTTTATAAGAGTGTTTTCATCTAATTCAACACTCTTGTTGATTCCATGGTATTATTGGGTTTAATAATTTATGAAGTCATATACCATATTTTATTTAATTTTTTATGACTTACTTTATTATGGATGATCTATCCTAAAACCATTCATCATATTATTCCGAATAGTTGGTGTTTATGTTCAATAATTGGTGAAAGTTAGTTACATTTCATATGATAGTTTCAATATGAATGTATATGTTGTTGATACCCACTCATATGAGGAATGCATTGGACTTGTTATGTGATTGGTGGGGCCCGTTATAGCCCCTCGATGCATCGGTATGTCTCATGAGACAACTAGATGAGGAATTGGACGAGGCCTTTCCCAATGTGACATGGATTTTGGCCAAGGCCTTAGTCACTAGAAGTCTTGGCTTAGGCCTTGAAAAAATGTTTCAGAATGTCCGACATTATACATTCCAACATTATGAGTTCAGCTATTGATATTTCATGTGGTTATTTGATTAGTAAAATACCCAAGATTATGTTTTATTATAGCATTATTTACTAAGATCATATTCCATCCATAATGTGTTCAAGTTTATATATTGAAGACACGTATTTTCAATTATTTACCATGTGTAATGTTTATATTACCTTCTGCTATATTGGTTAATCTAACTGAGCGTTTGAGCACACCCCTTTATTATGTTTCATTTTCTAAGGGAATGAATAATTCTATTATGAATGAAATTCTGAAATAACATTGGAGTTATGGAAGTTGTCTAAGGAGTTTCTATGTTGTATTTCATTTCAAGTTGTAATGATGAACTTTTGTATGTATCTTGTTTCCAATAATACTAAACTACTTGGTCCTTTGGGAATCATATTCCTTTTTTGTATGCCAACTTAATCAAATAAGGTATTGGCTCTGGGAAACTGGGGTCGGGTCCTTATAGTTAGTATTAGAGATGGTTTTGTAGAATACTTGGAAACTAGATTTAGAAAATAAAGAATTAGGGAAGAGTCCCTTAGTTAGTCTTTGAGGATATACACATAATAATTTTCTGGTATTTTTGAAAGGAATATATTTTTTGGATATTTCAAGAAATACATCCATGTCTGGATATGAGCTGGTAGTGGCGGCTTTAGCACAGATGTATCTAGGGGTAAAACTCGAAAAAATTGCTTTCAGCTAGACTCGAATGGGAACTGGTGCATGACAACGGGCCTTGCTGCACTCTTGGTTACAACACTCATGGGGGATATTCTTAGGATAATTCACATTTTAATTACAATCCATTATTAATGATTAAAATATATGGTTCCTATTGGACGGAATGGAAATCGCACGAATGCACATGTCCCCTATAGAGATTTTCCTTAGACACATGATAATGATGTTGGCTATGGTGATGTGACTGGTACTGAGCAACTCATAAACATACTGGGAAAACTTACTCAGGTTATGAATAATAACCATACCTATATGGAGTGTCTGGATCCACCACGTGGAGGATCCAAGCTCGATCACTTTATGCGACAACAGACTCCCTCATTCAATGGTACTACAAACCCGTTTGTTGAAGAGAAGTGGATATGATCCCTTGAGAACATATTTCTCACTTTGGGATTTAATGAATGAGAGAAGGTTGTCATGGAATTATATCGTCAATCGGGATATGCAGATCAGTGGTGGTAATTAATCCAAAACACAAAGGAGGAGGAAGAGATAGAAGTGATGGAATGGAGGGATTTTAAGGACATTTTCTTAGAAAAATATTTCCCTCGTGAGCAGTGAGCAGATATGGAGAGACAATTCTTGAATCTGAGGCAGAAGGAAGATGAGAATTTTGCAAGGTACGAAGCTCACACGTAAAGGGGTTAAATTCATTTGGATAAAATATTGTGAAGAATGTTTTGAAGAAATGAAGAGAAGATTAGTCAATGCTCCTATATTGACTCTACCATCGGGGAAGGACGAGTTTGTTATTTATAGCGATTCTTCAAAGAAAGGACATGGTTGTTTCCTTATGCTAAATGATAGGGTTATTTCATATGAATCACGATAGCTAACAATTCATGAGAAAAACTATACTACCCATGATCTTGAGTTAGCTACTGTAATCATTGCATTGAAGATATGGAGACATTATCTCTATGGTGAAAAATGTGAGATTTGTACTGATCACAAGAATTTCAAGTATATTTTATCACAGAAAGAACTCAACATGTGACAAAGGAGATGGATTAATATACTCAAGGATTATGATTGCATGATACACCACCACCCGGGGAAGGAAAATAATGTGGCAGATGCTTTGAGCAGAAAGGTTCATGGAGTTTTGAACAAGATGAGAGTTGAAAGGGATCCTATATGCATGGATCTAGTAAAGATGGATATGGGAATAACTATGGAAGGTGAAACATCAATTCTTTTGCAAATGGTTGCCAAATAATCTTTACTAGAAAGGATAAAAAGTTCTCAGGATGATGATAAGGAATTTCAAAATAAGATTAAATCTGTGAATGATGGGAGATTGAGTGACTTCGTATATGAAGATGGAATTTTGAAATTTGGGAAGAGACTTTGTGTTCCTGATATAACTAATCCAAAAAGGGAATTATTAGATGATGATCATAGTTCCAATTTCTCTATACACCCTGGTATCACTGATATGTATCGATATTTGAAGGAACATTTTTGGTGGGACAACATGAAGAGGGAGATATCTAATTTTGTGTCAAGATGTATGGTTTGTCAACAAGTGAAAGCTGGATGGAAACAACCTGGATGAGTATTGAATCCACTTCCCATACCTGAGTGGAAATGGGATAATATCACGATGGACTTTGTCATGGGACAATCAAAGACTCCTTGAAGTAATGATGCAATATGGGTAATTATTGATTGTCTTACCAAGTCAGCACATTTTCTTGCTATAAGAGAAGATCTACCACTTGAACATCTTGCAAGACTATATATTAATGAACTTGTGAGATTTCATGAAGTACCCCTGTCAATTTTTTCAGATCGTGATCCAGGTTTTACATCAATAATCTGGAAAAGTCTTCGGTAGTCCCTAGATACTAATCTTCGTTTGATCACAGCCTACCACCCACAAACTGATGGATAATCAGAACGTACTATTCAAACATTGGAATTCATTTTGAGGTCCCATTCACTTGATTTTAAAGGAATGTAACATTTACTTCTTGTAGAATTTTCCGACAACAATATCTTCCATTCATGTATATAGATGGAACCCTATGAGGAATTATATTGGAGGCGATGTTGTACACCAGCTTGCTGGGATGATGTTGGTGAAACAAAGCTCGTTGGACCAGAACTTGTTGAAGAACCAATGAAAAATGTGAAGATTATCCAGAACAATATCAAAATATCTCAATGTAGGCAAAAGAGTATTGATGATAACAGAAGGATGGGTTTGGAATTTCAAGAAGGTGATCATGTTTTCATAAAGGAATCTCCATGGAAGGGTATTATAAGATTCGATAAGGAAAGAAAATTAAGTCCCAGGTACATCGAACCTTTTGAAATTCTGGACCGAATTAGAGTCATAGCTTACCATTTGGCAATGCCGCCAAGTCTCTCCAAGGTTCACAATGTGTTCCACAAGTCAATGTTAAGAAAGTACATGCTAGAGCCAACACATGTAATCACTTATGATGAAGTGGATCTTGAGCCTGATCTATCTTACTATGAAGACCCTATCATGATTCTTGATACTAGAGAACAAGTATTGATAAATCAGATGACTCGTATTGTGAAGGATCTATGGAGGAACCACAAGATAGAGGAAGCAACATGGGATCCTGAGGAGCTTATGTTAAAGAAATACCTGGATCTTTTTAGGTAATATTCTATAAATTTCAAGGATAATATTTTTGTAAGGAGGGTAGAATGTAACACCCCAAGGTTTTTAAAATAAATATAGACTGTACTTTTATAATCTAACCATTAAATACAACATTGTCTCTTCTATGATTTGAATTTCCAATAATGGTCATCTAGAGTTGTGTTCAGTATGTCATTTGGAGTCCTATAGAACAAACTAGATTTTTAGTGAATAGTAACATACCCTTATGAATTGTAATATGAATAGTAATATGACCTTAATAAAGATTAATTTTATTATTATTTTATTCTCCTAAGGCTAGAAGATAATAATATCTTGGTTAATTTTTCATTGTGATAAAGAAGTAGTTGTAGAATTAGAACTGTTAATTTTAGAATTAAGTATGTGTTTATTTAAAAGTTATATTAATAATATTTAGAAAATTATTTTTCAAAAATGGACTACACTTTTGAATTCTACATGTCGAAAAATGTTATGGGTTAATTTTTGGGATTTTTCTGAAATTCATGAATTTGTTATGAATAGTAAAATACGATAAAATGTGATAAATGATAAAAACTTGATTTACTGCATCATAGGTGATGAAAGGATGATTTATGACCACTTTGTTCGAACTCACATGTCATTATTACTATTAGGGGTCACATAAAACCATACTATTGTTTGTCTTGATGGAAATAATAAAATAATGAAATTAAATATTCAAAAATTACCCCTCTCCTCCACTATAAAACCCCCCACGACTCCCTCTTCTATTTACTCCTATAAGACATGAAGATCCTAAACTTTCTGCCCAATTACCCTTCCCTATCATCTCCCCACGTCCAAGAAGCTTTTGGTCTTTCTAAAAGTCAAAAACCCCTTCCCTTAGAGAGTTTCTCAAGGAGGTTATTTCAAGAGGTAAAGTACCCTTCTTTTTCTTTTGGCTTCTTTTCAATTTATATTCTTTTGTTATCCTCTCCTCACCTCCTCTATCCAAATGATCTTCATAACTCTATTAAAATATATATAATGTACTTATATCATGTGAATGGATGAATCATAATAAATATTCTTACTCCCTCACTTTTATTTTATAAACGAAATCGACATCCATGAGGTTTCGATTTATAACCTTCATGGACGATGAAGTTTCGTTCTTCAATTTCATATTCATTACTGGTCATGAAACCATTTTCATGTTTGAAAGAGACTAAAATATATTTATTATAACATAATAAATATTTAGGAACCATAATATGTACATGTAAATAAGTTATACGACAAAACTAGTTCACAATAACCCAAATACCGCCAAATACTCGAAGTGGTTATCATCTAATGGTTCATCCTCATTCCAAGTAAAAAAATGATAGAAATGACCATTATCATTTCTTTATCTTCATTAAAAATATATAATTCCAATACTGGAGATTTATAACCATTCCACATGAACATCATTATTTTAAAAAAAGAGAACTGATTATGAAAATAAAGGAAACAAACACTCCAGAATGATGAAATTCAATAAAATAACTTATCAATAAAGACATAAATGAACTAACCAGAATTATGGTAAACTAAATACATGTCCAATAGGTTCTGAAATAAGTTATTAACAAGTATAATTTCATATTCCAGGTGCTCAAGTACAAGAGAAGAACACGTTTATTGTGAAGGTAAGGGTTTTTCCATCCGAACATCCATTTTCATTCGGGATACTTTCATTGTCTAATTACCTCGATGTAATTATTATGTATTATTATGTACTAATCATATGTTCTGTGTGAGTATCATATATATTATTAAAAACCATAATACTTCCTTATTATATGGATATTTACACATTTTTAATGGAAATTTCAATGTTGTCTCCAAAATACAAGCCCGATCCAAGGGAATTTCTCAAATTCATTCCTATTTTCAAGGGCACTCTATGATCTGTTTTTTTTAAACATTTATCATAATAAAATAAAAAAATTATTATGAAGATAATATCTTACCTCAATTATTGTTTTATTCAATTATTTTTACAAAATAACCCTTCTTTTCAAAATAAAAGTGTATTTATCTCATGAATTGCTTAATCATTTTATAAGAGTGTTTTTATCTAATTCAACACACTTGTTGATTCCTGAGTATTATTGGGTTTAATCATTTATGAATTCATATACAATATTTTATTTAATGTTTTATGAAAATATTTATTGTGGATGATATATCCTAAAACCATTCATCATATTATTCCGAATGGTTAGTGTTTATGTTCAATAATTGGTGAAAGTTAGTTACATTTCATATGATAGTTTCAATATAAATGTATATGTTGTTGATAAACACTCATATGAGGAAATCATTGGACTAGTTATGTGATGGGTGGGGCCTGATACAGCCCCTTGATGCATCAGCAGGTCACATGAGACAACTAGATGAGGAATTGGTTGAGGACTTTCCCAATGTGACAGGGATTCTGGCCAATGCCTTAATCACTAGACGTCTTGGCCGAGGACTTGACAAAATGTTTCAAAATTTCCGGAAGTATGCATTCCAACATTATGAGTTAATATATTAATATTTCATGTGCTTATTCAATTAGTAGAATACCCATGATTATGTTTTATTATGGAATTATTTACTCATCTCATATTCCTACCATAATTTGTTCAAGTTTATTTATTAAAGACATGTGTTTTCAATTATTCACCATGTCTAATGTTTAAATTACCTTCTGCTATATTTCTTACTCTTACTGATTGTTTGAGCTCACCCCTTTATTATGATTCATTTTCTCAGGGAAATAATAATTCTCTAATGAATGACATGTTGAAATAACATAGGAGTTATAGAAGTTGTCTAAGGAGTTTCTATGTTGTTTTTCATTTCAAGTCATAATGATGAACTTTTGTATGTATCTGGTTTCCAATAATACTAAACAATTTGGTACATTAGGAATAATATTCCTTGTTTGTATTCCAAATTAATCAAATAAGGCACCGGCTATGGGCAACCGGGGTCAGGTCCTTAAACAAAGTATCTTCCAAACTATGCATGTTAATACCACCCTCACTTACCAGCTTCGTCATCCTGGTCCAAGAGACCAAATGTCTCTTACCATCATATAAAGGATCCCAAATAAACTTGGTGTAGATCCTATCGATATTTTTTATGACTCGCTTAGGAACCTTGATTTTATATAGGACATGCACCGGAGAAGACACATGCACACTGTTAACCATAGCTATCTGCCTGCCGAATGAGAGGAACTTATTTTTCCAGTTGGGAACTATATCTGTGATCCTGTAGAAAAGGGGGTCGAAGTCGTGAATTCCAAACCTTTATGGTGAAATGGGGGTCCCTTTATATTCTATAGGCATATTCCCCCTCAGTGTGCCCATGTCCCTTCCGATTTAACAAACCCGCCCAGATTTTCACTTTTCTGATAACAGGAAATTGATCTTTCCTTTTTTGATGTTCTGACCGCTTTAGTGGAAATAAACCTGTAATACTTTGTTCAAGCCATGCATGGACTTACTCATAGCATTCATAAAAAGGATGGTATCATCAGTGAACATGAGATGAGAAATAGTCAGATCCTTCATCCAATGATGATACGGAATGATGGATCCTTTCTTAGTGCATCTATGTATCAAGTAACTTAGGACGTCTTAAATAAGGATAAATAGGCCCAACGTGATGTGGTCACCATGCCTAAGACCTCATGTGAACTTGAAAAAACCATTGGATTTCCCAGTAAAGGTCACTAATAGACACGAAGAGATGAATCAACAAAACAGGATATCAATGTTCCAAGAGTTGAGACCTATACCAGTAACGCCCTTGGATTTCATAGTACATTATCTCTTTAAACTAATTTAATAGCTTCCACTACATCCAAAACCGAGTTCGAGCGCACCACGACTTACCAAACTTACTGTTCAAAATGCATCTATGAATAGTATCATCTGAATTTTAAATTTTATATACTCTATATAATTTTAACATCAATATTATGTGTTTCACTGACATAACACAAGAACAAATTCAATTTTTCAGATAAAGGTATTATTTATCAAAAAATGCAGTTTTTCCACCTTTTAATGGAGAACCTCTTTTAAATCCAATATTTGAAACTTCTATATATTAAATCTGACAAAATAAACATTTTTTTTGTAATCGAGACATAAAAATTATGATTGGATAAATTTTTTTGTGTCTTTTCAGATAACTTTCATATTTTGATGAATAGTGAAAATACTAATTTTTAATTGAAAGGTACTTGTTAAATAAAAATTATTTATATTGGTAAATTATAAATTTGATTTGTTTTGAAGTATAATTGTATTATATTTTTATCATTTAATTCAATTTTTTTCATTGGAAGTAATATTACATTTAAATTTGACATGAACACGTATAAATTTCTTAATAGTTTTTACTTCTTAAAAACCCGCTTTCTCATTTTGACAATGTGAGTTGATTTTAAATTAATTAATTATAATAATATATTTTAAATTTCATAAAATATAAATCATTTTTGAATTTGGAATATCAAAATTACCTTAGAGCAATTTTTAGATATTATTCTGAAAACATTCAATTTTTAATGAATAGTGAATAATACATCATAATACACAAAAACTAACTTTTTCATTTAAATAATTATTTTTAATTAAAATATTATCTTAAAGTAGATACATAATAAATATATGAGTAAAAAATAAGTCATTGGAGTCATTTTATAATATTATTAGATATATAAAATTTTATTGAACCATTTTAATGTCTTTTTACCAACCTTCTCGGCACATTTACCAACCTTCTAGGCACATTTGCAAATATGAATAAA
The DNA here is from genome assembly GCA_963277665.1 of Viscum album. Taxonomy (NCBI): domain Eukaryota; kingdom Viridiplantae; phylum Streptophyta; class Magnoliopsida; order Santalales; family Viscaceae; genus Viscum; species Viscum album. The sequence goes on along the minus strand of OY728131.1, from coordinate 1,432,358,741 downwards.
ACATAATTTTACCACTTCTATGAATTGAATTTCAAAAATCTTAGAGACATGGTTTCCATTATTAAGTAAAATATGGTTCAATAGGATGGAAATATTTTTTGATGAATAGTATCTTTTGAATTTTATTTACCATGGTTAAAATTAAATAAGTTAATTAAAGATAAAAGTAATATTACAATTACCCTAACACATGTCCTAATTAAATTGGATAAGTTTTTTTTGACCAAAATCAACCTTAAGAATAAAATATGATCCTATTTGATCCACTTGGATTAGATTAGTAAATTTATTATTATTTTATTTAATGAAGAGTTAAAAAGTGTTAAATTTAAATTTTATCGATTGAAACATTTTTAATATAAGTGTATAGATAAGATAAATTCGACTATTAATATTAATTAAAAATATAAAAATATTTCTTACATAATGGTATTTTAATTATAATTTTTAGACATTATATAATTACATTTATTTATAACAGAATGTTGATGCAGTAATTACCATATTAATGAAATATTAAAATAATTGATATTATAAATATCCAAATAAATGTAAATTGGGACATTATATTTATTACACTAATTTCATAGGTTAATATGACATGTTAGGATTGATTTAATTTATTTTTTTATGTAATAAGTTTTTGTTGACTTTCACAAAAAACAAATACTAAATAGTGTCAAAATTGACAAAAATGAGTTTTTAAAACAAATACTATATTATTAAATGATATAATATTCTTCAAAATATAAGGATAATCTAAAGGATGGATATAATGATATATATGTCATTACTAAACAACTAGGGCTTCTCTTGGAATTTTATAGTAAGTTTACAATCCATGTAATATAAAAATACAATAAGCCATTGTAAAAGTTAAACTATTTAACTAAGAGTTAAATCTAAAAGATAAGGTTAATATGGTGACCTAAACAAGATTAAAACCTATTTGTTGAGTGTATTTCGACCCATACACACCTTTTATTTGAAATAAATATTTTTTATTTAATTTAAACAGAAAATGATTTTATAATAAAATAATATTTCAAGATTTTCCTAAAGTGACCCAAACCTCTTTTATAAAATGGTACATCCTCATATCTTAAATTCACACCTCAAAATCCATTTGTCTCAGCCAAACCCTGATCAAATATCCTCCCAACTAAATATGATTCAACCTATAGGCCTTAATTTTATCATAAATTAAACCTAAGAATCCATTTTGATCAAATCAAAAGGAAGCACCCGAAGAAGAGGTAATTATTTCATCATCCCATTCAAGTTATTTTCTTATTCTACTTACTCTTACATTATTGTTTCCATAATAATAATAACTCTAGTACCTTATACATATTTTGGTGTTATTATAAATATGTTAGCACAATATTCATTATTCTATCCATCTTATGAATGAAAAAGTCACCATACATGTGTATGTACGGGTTACCGTCTCCACGTCATGGTGTAGTTTGTTATTCAACCCTTCATTTTTTGGATGGGTAAAATAATGAGTTTAATTGTTATAAATAAAAAATATAACATGTTATTGATTATTTTTATATAATATACCATCCAATTACATATTATTTCACCATCAATAGAATGATATCATCGCTCATGTGTACATATGTCTTACCATCTCCACAACACGATGAGATTCATTTCCACATTCACCATTCAATGATGATTATAAATATATATATTGTTAATTAGTATGTAATATTTGACATAATAATTCTACTATATAAATATGTATGTATGTATTTACATATATCTCATTCACTTACTTTTCTTCAATAAGATATGAAAATGGAAACAGCGTTTATACATACGTACGGCCTACCATCTCCATAAATGGTGTTTTCCATTTCATATTTCAATATATTATACATAATTATATTATGAATATAAATATATGATAAATAAAGAATGTTTTATATGATGGAATCAATTAAATAATTTTATAAATTATATGGTCATGAATAACTAGTTAAAACACATATGATAAAGTGATTATTACCCAAAATGTTATTTTAACAAAAAAAATTATTATTAAATGGGTAGTATAAAGCCATAAATGAGTCTAGTATGATATCATATATATGAATATGGTTCTTTTATAATTTAATAACATACAATGTTCATTATATAAGAAGTTAAACATAGTCTCAATCAAAGAAAGTACTTGGTAAGTGTTAATTCCTTGATATTATTATTATCTGAGATTATTCATGTGTAAGTATTTACTGGGAAATTTTTATTATCCATTTACATGATTCATAAAAATGTTTTCAAAATTAATATTTTATGGTTTTTTTAAGGGTCTCTTTTTCAAGATCATCATTTTAAATGTTTTAATGATTTATTTTTCTAAATATTATTAATTAATATCCATGTCTTAAAAGTGATTTTAAGGATTTATTTATATAGACACGATTATTTTAAAATGTTAATTCCATTCAAAAGTTTCAAATTGGTATGGGACAATTTGATTCAAAAATATCATATAAATAAATTCCTTTATAAATGTGTGACTTTTAAATGATTTTACAAAAAGGGATATTTCACTCAAAGAGTTTTACTAATCATTTTCAATTATGTCAACATCCTTTACTAGAAATTATTCTTGATTGAGGTTGATTGATTATAATACAATAATCCATATTTTATTGAATGAGTTATGATATGTTTGGCTGTGGATGAGATATTCTTATACCATTCATGGTTTATGGTTAAAGTATTTACATTTCGTATGCTAATTTTAATACGAATGTTTTTGTTATGTTTCAACGTTTTCATATGAGGAAGGCATTGGACTTGACGGGTGGAACCCACTATAGCTCCTTGATGTATCAGTAGGTCTCATGATACAAATTGGTGTCTTGGAACAAGGCCTTAATGAAATTTTTATTTGTAGTCTTGGCACGAGGCCTTGACTATGTGGTTATGATATCCGACATTATGAATTCCCTCATTTGGAAATTAGTTATTACATGTGATTATTCGACTATTAAATATTCATGTTCATGTTTATATAGTAATATTTGATTTATTTTTTCCATATTTTGTTCAAGTTTATTTTTAAAAGGATGTTTTTTATTATACATATTTCTTAGAATTTTATAACTTCCACTAAATTATTTACCCATACTGGGCTTCTAACCTTGCCCCTTTCTAATGTTTTATTTTCTTAAGATTCCAAAATAGTGTATTATGATTAATATGCAGGTATATGCTAAGGGAATAATGGTGTTCTGAAAGGATTATTTATCATGTGTTGTAAGTAAGAAATGGTAATGTAATATTCATGTATGTAATATATTTTCCAAGACTTCTAAATTGAACGGTCCTTTAGGACATGATTCCTTGTAATCATTCCAATGTATTAAAATACTGCACCGCCTCTGGCTTACTGGGATTAGGGCGTTATAGTAGTTATCAAAGGAATTTTTCATAAACCATGGAAACTAGATTTAGATAAACTAGGATTAGATAACATTACCCTAAGATATACATTGAGGATCAGTTTAGAATTACATCCAAAAAAATTTGGTTGTGTAAATATTATGTGGGTTTTGTAAGAAAATACATCACTGTCTAGATAAAAATAGGTAGAGGTGGCTTTGGCACAAATGTACATAAGGGTGAAAACTCTAACAAGGAGTTTAGGGCTTGACCCAGGGTTTCCTGGTACATGAAAACAGGCCTTGTTTCACTCTAGGTATTGACACTCCCAAGGGATATGCTTAGAATAATTCACATTTTCTTTATAAACCAGTATATAGGATTTATGATTAAATAAGTCAACAGAGAAACAATTTTTATGATTATGATACTAGATGTGTGAAAATATTCAATTAATATTGATAATTTTTCTAGTTTTTGGATTATACATTATGATATGATCTAACTTACTGTATGTCGACAATTATAAATGGTTCCCATTAGAAGTAATGCAAACCTCAACAATATTCATGATCCAAAGAGTAAGAAAGATCATATCTTTCATGGTTTTAATCCATCTTTTCAAAGGGAAATAGCCTCCCATGAATTCTCATCATACGAGGAAATAATATCATGTGTTAGTAAGATAAGTAAAGAATTCCTTGAGTCCTATGGATTTGAAGGGAATCCAAATAAGAAGAAGATGACAAAGAGAATGATGGATAAAGGGATGAAGAGAAAGTAGGATTTTCCCACATGTGATAATTGTGGAAAGAATCACCTATGTAAATTGTTGAAAGGAATGAGAGTTTCTTATAAGTACGGTGAAAAAGGAAACCATGTTTGTGATTTCAAGGGTACGAAAATGTTTTCAAATGTACAATGCTTCATCTTCAAGGTGTGGGGACACTGTGTGAATCAATGTCTAAATCATCATATTATTCCCAAAATGATTCTATTAGATAATAATCATGTTATGATACAACCGTAGATGAAGAGGAATGAATAGTGTTATTATGTTGTTATGAAATAATTATGTCATTTTAATGTTGAATCAATGATTTACTAGTTATATGAATTATTTAAATAAATAATTATTATACTGTATAAATATTTCATTGAGGATTTGAGATTTTGTGGTACTAAGAAAAGTGAGCCAACAGAAAGCTAATCATTTTTTGAAAATACATGGATGAGGAAAAGATAAACCTTATTATGGTCCTAATATTGTGGTAGTTATTTTTGAATAAGAGATGATTGATTTGGAAAAATTCAATAGGATATTCTTGACTACCTTGGAACAGATTAATTGTTTTTTTATTCGATCATTGTTAATGTATTCAAATTTTTGGATATAAGAAATATGTCTAGTATTCTATATGGTATAATGGAGTATTAATGTAATAAATAAGGTTATATGGTAATTTAGGGTGTTACCATGTTTTATGAGAATACATAATGAAGGTACTCACATGTTATTACGTGGAAAAAACAGATCTTAATTATTTATGTTAACCTTCCTTATACAATGAGTTTGGGCACGAGTATTTTGGATAAGTCTAAAGGTTTGAATGGATTATGTTGGACATCAGATACTATGGTTTAAGATTAAACAATTTCTTATGATTATTTTAGGATTTTGTTTTATAAAAAAGACAACATGATGTTTGGGTGACGACTTTTCGCGTCTGGAAAGGTCGTGAGAGTTGAACCCGCAACCGAAGGGAGACAAGGATGCATCACCTACCACTGGACTATGTGATATCCAAGATTGTATAATGTAGTTTTTTAAAATGGTATGAAATATGAATTATAAATTCATTTTTTGGAACCCTATATGATTTGGATAAATAGAATATTTTTTAATTCTATTATCTTTTGGAGTGAAAGATGATATTGAGGTAGAAGTAAGTTGAAGGATGTAACTCTACTTGTCAATAATTGTTTTCTGATATTCTTTGAATAATTTAAGTCTTAAACATTATGGAAGGAATTTTAAAACCAAAACTATCTTTTCCTAATGCCTTATGGTTTGTTGAACTGATGATATTTTAAATGATCATAGATTTAAGGCCTTAAGGCCCTCACTATTAAATTTATTGTTTAGTTGTTTGTGATTGATGAACTCAATCACTCCTTATAAATATTTACATTTTTCTTCCAATTATATGTCTCTAATTCCTATAAATGTTCTCCTATTCGAGATCATAATTTGGTGGTGAATGTTTTATTTCTCTTTTTCTCTCATTAAGACTAAATTTTATTAACCGTATTTCTGATGTGGGTTTTCCACAAAGGTATTTTCTATTTTTAAACATTCATTTTTGAAGAATAATTTCCAATTTAAATGATGCAATTAATAGAATGAGGGTAGAATATGACAACTTAGGATTTTATAGTATGTTATCTCCTTAAAGTATTTGAATAGCTTGCACTACACACAACACAGAGTTTGAGTGCACCACGACTTACCTAACTAACTGTTCAAAAAGTGGTTATGAAGAATATTAACTGCGTGATTAATTTTATATACTCCATATAATTTTAACATCTATATTATGTCTTTCATATACTTAACAGAAGAACAAATTAAATTATTTAGATAAATGATGTATTATCAAAAAATGCAATTTTGGCACCTTTTAATAGAAAACCCTTTCTAAATCCAATATTTGACACTTATATATTTATTTTGTCAAAATAAAATTGTTTTAGAAGGTCATAAAAATTTATTTTGGATAATTTTTTTTTGTGTTTTTTATGATAACTTTCTAATTTTGATGAATTGTGAAAAATTCTAAATTTTAATTGAAAAAAACATTTTTAATAAACATAATGTATATTTTTAAATTATAAATATGAAATTATTTGAAGTATAATTAGATTATATTTTTACTATTAAATCTAATTTTGTTCATTATAAGTAATTTTACTTTTAAATTGATCATAAACACATATCAATATTTTGATAGTTTTTACTTTTTAAAAACTCATTTTCTAATTTTGAAAACAGGATTTAATTTTAATTTAATTAATGATACTTCTATTTTTCAAATCTCTTAAAATATGCATAATTCTTGAATTTTTAATATCAAAATTATCTTAGAGTATTTTTTTGGTATTTTTCTGAAAACATTCAATTTTTTATAAATAGTGAAAAATAAGGCATTATATATAAAAAATTACTTATTCATTTAAATAGTTATTTTTAATTAAAATTTTTACTGAAAAAAGATATATAATACATATATTAGTACATCATAAGTCATTGGAGCTATTTTATAATAATATTAGATGTATAAAATTTTATTAAACCATTTTATCATCTTTTTACCCACCTTCTTGGGACATTTACTTACCTTCTAGGAACATTTGCAAATCTGCATAAAATGTAATTTTGCCACGTCTATGAGTTAAATTTCCAAAATATGAGATTCATAATTGACATCAGTATGTAAAATTTGGTTCAATTGGATGAAAATAATTTTTTTGTGAATAGTATCTTATAAATTTTATTTACTACGGTTAAAAGTAAATAAGGTAATTATATGTAAAAATAATTTTAAAATTACCCTAACACATGTTTTAATTCTATTTCATAGGTTTTTATCTTAAAAAATAATCCATTCGAATAAAATATGATTCTTTTTTATTTTCTTTGATTAGATTATGACATTTATTATTATTTAATTTAAAGAAGTGTTAAAAATTGTTAAATACAAATTTTAATAACCAATCAATTTTTAATATAAGGTTATACGTAATATAAATTTGACTTCAAAAATTCATTATAAATATATAAATATTTCCTATATAATTGTATTTTATTTATGATTTTTATATAATAAATACTAAATTTATTTTTGAAACAATGATGATGCATTAATTACCATATTAATGGAATATTAAAATATTTAATATCATAAATATCCAAAAAAATGTAAATTGAGGATCTTGATGAATTAAACTAATTTTCTTGGTTAATATGAATTTTATGACTGATTTAAATTATTTTTTTGAAGTAATAATTTTTTTTACTTTTACATAAACCAAATACTAAATAGTGTCAAAATTGACATTAAAGAGTTTTTAAAACAAATACTACATTATTAAATGATATAATATTTCTAACAATCTAAGGATCAACCAAAGGACTCATATGATGATATATATGTAATTAATGTACCACTTGGGGTTCTTTTGGATTTATATAATATGTTTACTAACCATGTAATATAAAAATATAATAAGACTTTTTAAAAGTTAAAACTATTTAACTAATAGTTAAATCTAAATTATAGGGTTAATATAGTGACCTAAACTTCTCTAAAACATATTGTTTGAGAGTATTTCAACCCATCCCCACCATTTAATAGAAATAAATCCATTTGGAGCCATTATAAACCGAAAATTATTTTATAATAAAATAATATTTCAAACTTTTCCTATAGTGACCCTATCCTCTCTTATAAAAGGGTAGTTTCACTTCTCTTAATTTAACACCTCCAAAATGCATTTGTTTGGGAGAAAACCTACCCAAATATCCTCAAAAATACTATCCATTCAACTTAGAGGCCTTACTTTTATCATAAATCCAACCTAAAGAGACCTTTGGATCAAATCAAAAGGAAGCTTCCCAAGAAGAGGTAATTATTTCATCACCTCTTTCAATTTCTTTTCTTCTTCCACTTCCACTTTCATTGTTGTTTCCATACCAAAATAATAAATCTATTACCTTATACGTACTATGATATTATTTTAAATATGGTCCAACCATATTCATTATTCTATCCATCTTATAAATGACAAAGTCATTATCTGTGTGTGTGAATGGCTTACCGTCTCCACGTCGTAGGGTAGTTTGTAATTCAACACATCATTATTTAGATGGGGATAATAATGAGTATAATTGATATAAATAATAATAATAACATGTTAATGATTATTTTTATATAATATACCACTCAATTACATATTATTTCACCATCAAAATAATTATATCATTGATCATGTGTACGTATGGCTTACTATCTCCACGACGCGATGAGATTCATTTCCACGGTCACCATTCAATAATGATTATAAATATATATAAGTTATATGATCCTGAATAACATGTTAAGACATGTATGATAAAGAAATATATTGTTACCTAAAATATTATTTTATCCAAGAAATTATAATTAAATTGGCAGTATAAACCAATAAATGAATCAAGTATGATATCATAATTATAAATATGGTTCTGTAATTATTTAATAACATTTTATGGTCATTATACTGGAGTTTAAAAATACCCTCGAAGAAATGAAAGAAAAAATTAAATGATATTTCCTCAATCTCATTATTATATGATATTGTTTATGTGTAAGTACTTACTGAGAAATTTTTATCATCCATGTCCATGTATCAAAAAAATGCTTTCAAAATGAATATTTTATATTTTGTTGGAAGGTCCTCTTTATCAAGACCAGCATTTTAATTTTTTAATGATTTATTTTTCTAAATATTTTTATTTAATGGCCATGTTTTTAAAATGAATTTAAGGATTTATTTATATGGACATGATTGTTTTAAAATGTTAATTACATTCATAAGTTTTAATGTGGTATGGGATTATTTGATTCAGAAATATATTTTAAATGACTTCCTTTATAAATGTGTGACTTTTAAATGATTTCACAAAAAGTGATATTTCTCAAAAAGAGTTTTACTGATCATTTTCTACTATGTCAACATCTTTTAATATATATTATTCTTGATTGAGGTTGTTTTATTATAATATAATATTCAATATTTTATTGAATTAGGTATGATATGTTTGACTGTGGATGTGCCATTCTTATAGGATTCATGGTTTATAATTAATGTATTGAAATTTTTTACGCTAGTTTTAATACACATGTTTATGTTATATTTCAACATTTTCATATGAGGAATGCATTGTACATAGTAAGTGACGGGTGGAGCCCGCTATAGCTCCTCGATGCATTGGTAGATCTCACGAGACAAATCAGTTTCTTGGCACAAGTCCTTGAAAAAAAATTATTTGTATTCTTAGCATGGGGCCTTGACTATGTAGTTATGATGTCCATCATTATGCATTCGCTTGTTATGAAATGAGTATTTACATGTGATTCTTAGACTAGTAGAATATCAATGTGTATGTTTATATGGTAATGTTTGATTTATTTTTTCATATTGTGTTCAATTTTATGTATAAAAGTATTTTTTTTATTACATATCATTCCTTAAATGTTTATAGCTTCCTCTAAATTATTTACCCTTAAAGAGCATCTGAGCTCACGCCTTTATAATTTTTTATTTTTCCAATATTCTATGAAGTGTATTATTATTAATATGTATGGTTATAAAAAGGGAATAATGGAATTCTCAAAGGATTATTTATGATGTGTTGAATGTTATAAAGTTTAATGTAATATTAATTTATGTAATCTATTTTTCAAGATAGGTAAATCGATCAGTCCTTATAGACTCAATTCCTTGTAATCAATCCAATGTATTAAAATAATGCACCAACTCTGGGTAACTGGTGTCAAGGCATTATTGTAACAGCCTGAGATTTTATGAAAAATATTCTTTTTAATTTCACTAATGTCTTGTGTTGTACGCAACACAAAAAGGAGCTTGCACAACATGCATCCTTGACTTGCCTTGCATTGCACGCAATCACAACCTTCCTCGATAGCGTGTGTAGTACGCAATACTGAGTTTCATGAAACAACGATATGCCATTAAAATATTAGTAAAACTAGCCGTTATGAATAGTAATAACCACTTTTTAAATTTTAGAAATTGTAGCTCTCAAAACGGACTTCATTTTTGGATTCGGAGTATCGAATTTAGCCTAAGGTGAAATTTTGGTACTTTTCGGATAACTTTCATATTCTGATGAATAGTGAAAATTACTAAATTATAATTAAAAACAACTTTTTTAATCGAAATAATTAATAGTGATAAATCATTAATTTGAGTGGTTTTAATGTATATTTAGAATATATTTTTACAATTTAATACAATTTTGGTCATTGGATGTAATTTCACATTTAAACTAGACATAATCAAGTGTCAATCTTTTGATAGATATTGTTTCTTAAAAACACGCTATTTGTTTTAACAACGGGATTTAATTATAAAATTAATTAATGAAACTTCTATGTTATGAATTTGAAAAAATATACTTCATTTTTGAATTTGGAATATGAAATATTGCTTAGGATGAAATTTTGGCATTGTTCTGAAAAACATCAATTTTTGATGAATAGTGAAACTACTAAGTGGTAGTTAAAAAAACTGATTTTTTCATAAAACTTAATTTTACCACTTCTGTGAATGGAATTTCAAAAATCCGAGAGACACGGTTGATATCAGTAAGTAAAATGTGGTTCAATGAGATAAAAATATTTTTTTGGTGAATAGTAACTTTTTACTTTTTTTTACCGGGGTTAATAGTAAATAGGGTAACTAAGGGTAAATATGATATTAATATTACCCTAACACATGTCCTAATCCTATTGGACAAGTGTATCTCGACCAAAAACAACCTTAAATGTAAAATATTATCATTTAGGCCCACTTGGATTAGATTAGGACATTTATTATTATTTAATTCAAAGAAGAGTTAAAAGAGTTAAAATCAAAGTTTATTTACTAAAACATCCTTAATATAGAGTTATAAATAAGATAAATTCGATTGTAAATATTCATTAGAAAGATAAAAATATTTTCTACATAATGGTATTTTATTTGTAATTTTTAGACATCAAATAAATTATGTTATTTATGACACAAAGATGATGTAGTAATTATCTTATTAATGAAATATTGACATAATTGATATTATAAATGACTAAATAAGTATAATTTGAATCTTTTTATGAATTCCACTAATTTTATAGGTTACTATGATATATTATTGTTTATTTAATCAACTTGGTTCGAACATATAATTCTGTTATGACTTTCACAAAAATCATATATCAAATAGTGTCAAAATTGACACAAAATAGTTTTTAAATAAAATATTATATTATTAATTGTTATTTTATTCATAAAAATATAAGGTTCGTCCAAATGACTTATATAAGAATATATATATTAATAATAAACAATTTGGGGTTCGTTTGGCATGTTATAGTATGTTTATTAACCATATAGTGAAAGAAAACAAAAAGACACGGTAAAAGTTAAATTATTTAACTTAGAGTTAAATCTAATTGATAAGGTTAAAATAATACCCTAAACTTGTCTAAATCCTATTGGTTGATAGGATTTCGACCCATCCCCACTTTATCTTCGAAATAAGACCCTTTGGAACCATTATAAACCGATTTTGACTTTAATATAAAATAATATTTTGAGATATTCATAAGGTGCCCCTCTCCTCCCTTATAAAAGGACACCTCCTCCCCCTCCTCCTCACACCAATTTGAGCACTCAAGCTCGGCCAACCCCTGCCAAAATCTCTTCTCCACTTCCCTATAAACATCCTAGAGGTTCTGGTCTTCCTCAAAGACCAATTTTAGTGCCCTAAGAGAAGGTCTCAAAGAGGCGCTTCAAAGAAGAGGTAATTACCATTACCAATTCATTCATCTTTATTTCTTCTTCCACTTCTTCTTACTAGGTTGTTTCATTATGAAATAATAACATCAGTATCACTCATATACTTATATGTTATTATAAGTATGAAACAACCCTATTTCACCATCTATCCATCCTACGGAAAAAGAAATCACCGCGTGTGCGTACGTACGGAATACCGTCTCCACGCCGTGGTGTAATCTATTTTCCACCACCACCTTACATGGATGGGTATAATGGTGTAAAGAATAACTATACATAGTTATTACAACATCATATTGATTCTGATATATTGTATAATCCACTCCAATTCAATTCAATATTTATGGAAATGATATCATCGCTCGTGCGTACGTACAGACTACCGTCTCCACGACGCGATGAGATTCATTCTCCATGTTAACCATTTAAGAATGATTATAAAGTATATATAAGAAATAATAATGAAATATATGACATTATAAAGCTACTGGATTTATGTATATATATATATGTATGTCATCTACTTACTTCCATTCAATACAATAAGGAAAGGAAAACAGCGTTCATGCGTACGTACGGACTACCGTCTCCATGAACGGTGTTTTTCATTTCATTTATCTATCTATTATATATATATATACTGAATATATATGATATATAAATCATATTTTATATTCTGGAAGTAAGTAAATCATGATATAAGTAATAATAATGTCAAGAACAACAAGTCAAAACACCTACGATAAATGAAACGATTTTACCCAAAACGCTTCTTTAACATTGAATTTACAAAAGAACGGGTAATATAATGTCATAAGTGAACCATATATGATATCATAACAATGAATATGATTCTGTAATAAGTCAATGACATTATTTAAATCATTATACAGGAGGTTCGGACACATACGAAGCAAATCGGACCTAAGGTAAGGGAAAATATCACAATCTCATTTTTATCCGAGATTGTTTATACTTTGGTATTTACTGGGGTGTATTTTATCATCCACATCCATGTTTCATAAATAATATTATTTCCATCCACCTACAATTGTTTTAATCCATTTTTACCCTTCGGTGAGTTTTCAGTAAAAGAAATGAAAGGAATCTTTTGCCGTTTTTCATACGAGGTACTTTTTGACTTTTCCAACAAAAGTACGAAAATGTTTTTTTTAACTTATATGGAATGAATGGATTTTTAGAACATTATTTCCAAGAAGCTTCCTTTACAAGTTTTCAAGTTTATTTTTAATCATCTTCTTTTGTTTTAAAGTCGTATGACATGTTATGAAAGGAAAAATGTTTTTGAAATAGAAAGGATATTTTCCTCAAGAATGGAGTTCAAGTATTTTATCAAAATTATTTTCCATCTAAGATAATAAAAGGGTTCTGTTTTTATCCCTATTATTACATGGATTTGATTATGTTGTAATGGAAATATTTTTATGAATTCCTATATCTTATATGGATTGTTTTATGATGTCATGTTGTTTAAGAATCCCAATTTTATTACATGGGTTACACTATGATGTATGGTTTATGATTATGTGGCACACATAAGAAAGGATTCATTATAAGATGGGTGGGACCTATATCTCCCTCCAATGCAGTGGGTAATGATTTTATATCTCATGAGATAGACATGGCTGGAACGGTAGGTTATACCGGTTCAGTGAAACAGGACTAAAACGAGGGTTACTCGATTCAGAAAGGGACCTTGTCCACTAAGATAGTCTTGGCAATGAGTCTTGACTAACAAGAAATGATTCTCTATGATTATGTGTGAATGCCACAAAGTTTCATGTTTTAGGTTATGATTATTGTGATTACATTTCACTGCCATGATTTACCCCATGTTATGAAATGATGATCTCTTTTGCCGGTTAAGATTTTCAAAAGTTATGTGCTTATGTATATGATGTGATTGATATTTCTTTTGTTTACCCTTACTGAGCATTTGAGCTCACCCTTTTATGTTTTCTTTTCCCCAGGATATAAAGAATGGTTTTAGGTAAAAAAAGAAAGATCTTTATGGGAGATTTTGAAGATCTTTCACCACGATTAGAAGATTATATTCCGAGTTTCCAAAGACACTAAACTATTACGATCCTTGTGCGTGTGTGTTTTTCTTATGTACTAAGTATTCCGCAAATGTAATGTAATGTCCATGTACGTCAAGCTTCGGGTCTCTACAGTTGGTATTAGAGGAAAGGTTTAGTCAACCTTTGGAAACTAGGATGCGAAAACGTTAGTGAGATCCCTAGAGATATTTCTATGGTATGTCTAGAGATGTCTCTAAGGTTAAGTATACGTATAGGTTATAGTCCTAGAATTGCGCTAAAGATCTTAGAATTTAAACCTAAGATGTTAGATATTGAGGGTGCTCCCCCTTTACTATGTTGTCTTCCCTAGCATGATTTCGCCTCCCACAGAATTCTTTTTGTGTTTTAGTTAATGGAGGGAACCAAAAGGAATTCGGTTATCATTGAATCCAATGGAAAAATTGGTGACTATGAGCAACAAAATTGTGTAATGCCTAGAGATAAAGATATTGTGATTATGCCGAATCAGTCATCGCGATATATGATTAACAAGGTGAAATTTAGTGGTATGCCTAATTCATCAACGAAGAGAAAGATAAACTATTATGCATGTTCGCATGTTGAGGAGCATAAAGAAAGGAAGATTGAGATTTCTAAATAAGGGATGAAGAACCTTGAGGAATACCTCAAATGGAGGGACCGATGTTATCTGTGTGGAGAAAAGGGTCATAGAGTAACAGATTGTTATGGAGTTCAATGTCTTATTTGTGGAGAACATGGGCATTACCCAACTCAATGCTATGACCTAAAAAGTTACTTCTAAATCAAGGAAGGAATTATTCCAGGACAATCATTGAAGTGGATGGACTAAAGTGTTTATGTATTGATATTCAAGAATAATGTTTTTGGGGTACTTTTATGGTGTACTGAAATATTTATGTATTGGTATATTGTGGTTTTCAATAATTTTAAGGTACCGGTAACCATGAAAAGTGATTCAAATATTTTGGAAAGTAGATGATATGCGCATAATTAAGGGATATGGAGAAAATGAAATGTTTGACAGTATTCAAGAGCTCATGATTGATATAAGGACTAAGTGATATAATGGTTTGAGTATATAGAATTTTGAGGATTTTGGTATATGGAAAGTGTTAACTTTTACCTGCATTAATGTTTTCACTAAGGTTCAATGGGTATTAATTCTTCAAGAGAATACATGATTAAGGTATTCACATGATTGGAATTTGACCAACAAGATATATGGGGGATAAATGATGGTATTCACATGCTTGGTTGACGACATTTCAAGTTATCGTTTTCTTTAGACTATGAGCTTGGACCGAAGTATTTTAGATAAGCCTAAAGATTGAAATGGATTATGTTGGACATAAATGAGTATTGTTTAAGGATAGAATTTTTTTTTTGATATTATTGATGGGATGATATAGTAATATAGTTTTAGAAAAAGGACAACATGCAGGACGGGCTACAGCCCATCGCTTCGGACAAGGCTGTGGGAATCGAACCCACAACTGAAGTACGACTGGCCTTTATCGCCTACCACTGGCCTACAGGAAGTCCATGTTTAGTAGAAACTAGTTTTATTATATTAAGCAGTATGATATATGAAGTATAAGTCCATTTTAGGAACCATATGTGATTAATCTCACTACAGATCGACTTATGGATATAATTTTTGCTAACCTTTTGTTTGAGACAGATGGAATGACCCGTCATTCTATCACATGATCTGCTAACACTTCACGAATAACAAATTCAACTTCATTTATTTAAGAGATGAAGTGGAAATTGTTCAAGGCATGAAGAACAGTGAGATTGTACCAAAATAAAGAAAGTATTTATTCTAATTCAAATTTTCATCTTTAGGGAAATGATCTTGAAAACCAAAAATGTTTTCCTAGTGATCTTATACCTGATGAATCAAATGGTACCTTAGATCATCACAAATTTATGGCTTTGTGATTTCTGGATTTTCTATAGCCATGTTCTCTACCACTCTCTATCAGAACATGATGGTTAGATTTCTCTTCCATATCCATATTTTCACCTATGTGGAAACCCAGTGATTAGTTTATTTGGGTAACCGTTACGTTTCATACTTTTGTTTTTAAAGATAAGTTTTGGTATTCCTTTTTACGATGTGGGTTTCTATTAAAGAAACTTTCAAATAGTAAACTATTTATAACCCCGACGAATTTCGAGGGTGAAATTCATTTTAAGGGGGGTAGAATGTAACAGCCCGAGATTTTATGAAAAATATTCTTTTTAATTTCACTAATGTCTTGTGTTGTACGCAACACAAAAAGGAGCTTGCACAACAGGCATCCTTGACTTGCCTTGCATTGCACGCAATCGCAACCTTCCTCGATAGCGTGTGTAGTACGCAATAATGAGTTTCACGAAACAACGATATGCTATTAAAATATTATTAAAACTAGCCGTTATGAATAGTAATAACCACTTTTTAAATTTTAGAAATTTTATCTCTCAAAATGGACTTCATTTTTGGATTCGGAGTATCGAATTTAGCCTAAGGTGAAATTTTGGTACTTTTCGGATAACTTTCATATTCTGATGAATAGTGAAAATTACTAAATTATAATTAAAAACAACTTTTTTAATCGAAATAATTAATAGTGATAAATCATTAATTTGAGTGGTTTTAAAGTATATTTAGAATATATTTTTACAATTTAATACAATGTTGGTCATTGGATGTAATTTCACATTTAAACCAGACATAATCAAGTGTCAATCTTTTGATAGATATTGTTTCTTAAAAACACGCTATTTGTTTTAACAGCGGGATTTAATTATAAAATTAACTAATGCAACTTCTATGTTATGAATTTGGTAAAATAGACTTCATTTTTGAATTTGGAATATGAAATATATCTTAGGATGAAATTTTGGCATTGTTCTGAAAAACATCAATTTTTGATGAATAGTGAAACTACTAAGTGGTAGTTAAAAAAACTGAATTTTTCATAAAACATAATTTTACCGCTTCTGTGAATGGAATTTCAAATATTCGAGAGACACGGTTGATATCACTAAGTAAAATTTGGTTCAATTAGATAAAAATAATTTTTTGGTGAATAGTAACTTTTTACTTTTTTTTACCGCGGTTAATAGTAAATAGGGTAACTAAGGGTAAATATGATATTAATATTACCCTAACACATGTCCTAATCCTATTTGACAAGTTTATCTCGACCAAAAACAACCTTAAGTGTAAAATATTATCATTTAGTCCCACTTGGATTAGATTAGGACATTTATTATTATTTAATTCAATGAAGAGTTAAAAGAGTTAAAATCAAAGTTTATTTACTAAAACATTTTTAATATAGAGTTATACATAAGATAAATTCGATTGTAAATATTCATTAGAAAGCTAAAAATATTTCCTACATAATGGTATTTTATTTGTAATTTTTAGACATCAAATAATTTAAGTTATTTATGACACAAAGATGATGCAGTAATTATCTTATTAATGAAATATTGACATAATTGATATTATAAATGCCTAAATAAGTATAATTTGAGACTTTTTATGAATTACACTATTTTTATAAGTTACTATGATATATTAGTGTTGATTTAATCAACTTTTTTCGAACATATAATTCTTTTATTACTTTCACAAAAATCATATATCAAATAGTGTCAAAATTGACACAAAATAGTTTTTAAATCAAATATTATATTATTAATTGTTATTTTATTCACAAAAATCTAAGGATCGGCCAAACGACTTATATAAGGATATATATATTAATAATAAACATTTTGGGGTTCGTTTGGCATGTTATAGTCAGTGTATTAACCATATAGTGAAAGAAAACAAAAAGACACGGTAAAAGTTAAATTATTTAACTTAGAGTTAAATCTAATTGATAAGGTTAAAATAATACCCTAAACTTGTCTAAATCCTATTGGTTGATAGTATTTCTACCCATCTACACTTTATCTTCGAAATAAAACCCTTTGGAACCATTATAAACCGATTTTGACTTTAATATAAAATAATATTTTGAGATATTCCTAAGGTGCCCCTCTCCTCCATTATAAAAGGACACCTCCTCCCCCTCCTCCTCACACCAATTTGAGCACTCAAGCTCGGCCAACCCCTGACAAACTCTCTTCTCCACTTCCCTAGAAACATCCTAGAGGTTCTGGTCTTCCTCAAAGACCAATTTTAGTGCCCTAAGAGGAGGTCTCAAAGAGGCGCTTCAAAGAAGAGGTAATTTCCGTTACCAATTCTTTCATCTTTATTTCTTCTTCCACTTCTTCTTACTAGGTTGTTTCATTATGAAGTAATAACATCAGTATCAATAATATAATGATATGTTATTATAAGTATGAAACAACCCTATTTCACCATCTATCCATCCTACGGAAAAAGAAATCACCGCGCGTGCGTACGTACGGAATACTGTCTCCACGCCGTGGTGTAATCTATTTTCCACCACCACCTTACATGGATGGGTATAATGGTGTAAAGAATAACTATACATAGTTATTAAAACATCATATTGATTCTGATATATTGTATAATCCACTCCAATTCAATTCAATATTTATGGAAATGATATCATCGCTCGTGCGTACGTACGGACTACCGTCTCCACGACGCGATGAGATTCATTCTCCATGTTAACCTTTTAAGAATGATTATAAAGTATATATAAGAAATAATAATGAAATATATGACATTATAAAGCTAATGGATTTATGTATATATATATATATTTATTTCATCTACTTACTTCCATTCAAGACAATAAGGAAAGGAAAACAACATTCATGCGTACGTACGGACTACCGTCTCCATGAACGGTGTTTTTCATTTCATTTATCTATCTATTATATATATATTTATACTGAATATATATGATATATAAATCATATTTTATATTCTGGAAGTAAGTAAATCATAATATAAGTAATAATAATTTCAATAACAACAAGTCAAAACACCTACGATAAATGAAACGATTTTACCCAAAATGCTTCTTTAACATGGAATTTACAAAAGAACAGGTAATATAATGTCATAAGTGAACCATATATGATATCATAACAATGAATATGATTCTGTAATAAGTCAATGACATTATTTAAATCATTATACAGGAGGTTCGGACACATACGAAGCAAATCGGACCTAAGGTAAGGGAAAATATCACAATCTCATTTTTATCCGAGATTGTTTATACTTTGGTATGTACTAGGGTGTATTTTATCATCCACATCCATGTTTCATAAATAATATTATTTCCATCCACCTACAATTGTTTTAATCCATTTTTACCCTTCGGTGATTTTTTAGTAAAAGAAATGAAAATAATCTTTTGTCGTTTTTCGTACGAGGTACTTTTTGGCTTTTCCGACAAAAGTACGAAGAATGTTTTTTTAACTTATATGGCATGAAAGGATTTTTAGAACATTATTTCCAAGAAGCTTCCTTTAAAAGTTTTAAAGTTTATTTTTAATCATCTTCTTTTGTTTTAAAGTCGTATGACATGTTATGAAAGGAAAAATGTTTTTGAAATAGAAAGGATATTTTCCTCAAGAATGGAGTTCAAGTATTTTATCAAAATTATTTTCCATCTAAGATAATAAAAGGGTTCTGTTTTTATCCCTATTATTACATGGATTTGATTATGTTGTGATGGAAATATTTTTATGAATTCCTTTATCTTATATGGATAGTTTTATGATGTCATGTTGTTTAGGAATCCCATTTTTATTACATGGGTTACCGTATGATGTATGGTTTATGATTATGTGGCACACATAAGAAAGCATTCATTATAAGATGGGTGGGACCTATATCTCACTCCAATGAATTGGGTAAAGATTTTATATCTCATGAGATAGACAGGGCTGGAATGGTAGGTTATACAGGTTCAGTGAAACAGGACTGAAATGAGGGTTACTCGATTCAGAAAGGGACCTTGTCCACTAATATAGTCTTGGAAATGAGTCTTGACTAACAAGAAATGATTCTCTATGATTATGTGTGAATGCCACAAAGTTTCATGTTTTAGGTTATGATTATTGTGATTACATTTCACTGCCATGATTTACCCCATGTTATGAAATTATGATCTCTTTTTCCGGTTAAGATTTTCAAAAGTTATGTGCTTATGTATATGATGTGATTGATATTTATTTTGTTTACCCTTACTGAGCATTTGAGCTCACCCTTTTATGTTTTCTTTTCCCCAGGATATAAAGAACGGTTTTAGGTATAAAAAAAGGAAGATCTTTATGGGAGATTTTGAAGATCTTTCACCACGATTAGAAGATTATATTCCGAGTTTCCAAAGACACTAAACTATTACGATCCTTGTGTGTGTGTGTTTTTGTTATGTACTAAGTATTCCGCAAATGTAATGTAATGTCCATGTACGTCAAGCTTCAGGTCTCTACAAATATACTACCTTTAAAAAAATTATTGATTTAACTCTATTCAACCTAATCTTATTACTTGTTCATATCTAGTTTGATAACCATGTTAGACCCATGTGGCATAACATTGATGTCACTAAACATCTCCTGGGCAAGGGAAATGGCCTCCTATATCAACCAACCATTGACCTTTATTTCTAATAAAATATTGATATTTTCACCCCACACTGGTTTATGGTTTTTGTTCATTAACTTTATCATAACTATGTTATCTATAACTCTCTATTAGATTGTGGTTTTTATTTTTCTCCTCTATTTTTATATTTTAACTTCTCGCTACTGTTCTATTTTTTTTATATCCCAAATTTGTACTATCTCAGGTATCCTTAATGTTTGCCACTTCCCATTTTCATATTAGGTTTAATTATTAATATGTACAATGTGATTATCAAATTGACGTATTTTAAAATATTAAATAATCAATGATCAAGATAAAAATTTGAGGGATAATTTTCTTTTTTGGGTAGATAATGTTACACTTAGAAACTTTTTTTAATAGATATATTGAATAAAATAAAACAACAATATTTAACAACATTTTGATATATTATAAAAATATTACTATACCATACCCATATAATTGGCAGGTGTGAATATAAATACAACATTCTATAATATATGTATAGTCTTCCAACTCAGTAAGGGTAAAACGAAAAAAACAAAGTTAAAACCATGAGCTAAAGTCTCAAAATGAACCCAAAAATTTGATCTTTTTAATTTTTTAATTTTAATTATACCTTAGAAATCTAAATTTAGATTATATGTTATTTTAGTTCAGTTTTCTCTTGACAATGACATATATATTATTTTATGATAATAATTTAATAAATGTCACTCTCTTGATTTTAATTAGTGTTATATGTTCAGAAAGGGATAGGAATATATTCTGAATGAATTTAAAAAATTTCTCAAAAAAATATTAATATTTATTTTCTAATTTAGTTTCAATTTTTTTTAATGGTATATTTATCATAAATAATTACTAAATCATAGACTCTTCTTATTATAGTAGTAGAAAAATCAAAGTAAATAATTTTAAAAACATTAAAATTAACATAATGTGAATAAATTATTGTGTTCAACGAATTTTATATAAAAATGTAATAAATTGTTAATGTGTTAAATTTTTATATTTAAATTCCATTTTGATATTTATTTCATTAAAATTAAATTAAATGAATGTGTCAAAAATGAAATTATTAAAATTTTATGATATTTATATTTTATTAAATTATTTAAAAATCATAGAAATCTTGAAATAGGAAAACTAGTATGATAAATGGTTAAAATTTCATAAATTTTTCATTAATGATGAAATTATTTTCTTATAAGTTAAATTTAAACCCATTAATGTTAAAAATTAAATTATCAAAGATAATGTAAAATCATGTTCTCATATGTGTTAAACCAAAATGTAATTATTATTTTTAAATAAAATTGGTACAATAATATTATATGACAATATTTAAAACTCTTATTTTCTAAACACTGAATCTCCATCCTGTTGGAAACATTTTTTTATTATTAAATTATTATATTGCAAT
The DNA here is from genome assembly GCA_963277665.1 of Viscum album. Taxonomy (NCBI): domain Eukaryota; kingdom Viridiplantae; phylum Streptophyta; class Magnoliopsida; order Santalales; family Viscaceae; genus Viscum; species Viscum album. The sequence continues at coordinate 1,432,336,621 of OY728131.1, read as the reverse complement.
CATTTAAAAATTCAATGAGTTCCCCTTCCCTCACTTCTAGGATGACACCCATAATATATTTTCTTTACACCTTCATGTGAATCTAGGAACACAAAAATTCATTGGGCTATAAATTTTTCATGATTGAGGACATTACTAAACCATCTTTTTCATTATATAAGTTCTTTTTCTTCAACACAACCTCGATATAATTATTATGATTAATATTATTTATAGGTCCATGTTTTATAGAATGATACACTGAAATTTCTATAAAAAGGAACATTTAATATATCGATTTTTTCTCCCACTCACATATAATTTACTTCATAAAAACATGGATTATTGGTATTCAACCACTCCATTTCTTACGTGCATAAATTTTATGAAATTCAAGTTAAATTTCTTATTCATATCCTCTACTAGATTTTTGAAGACAAAATTCCAAATATATTACAACATGAACTTCCAAAATGCATGTCATAATTTACCATACATGGAATTTTAATTAGATTCAGTTCGAGATGCTGTAATATATTTGTGTATCTATCTAGATAAGAGATCATATATTCATTTAAGATTGATCATATTGGATTAAAATGAACCTCTATCTCAATGTGAACTATATATTTATATGTTATGATGGTAGCCTCTTCATCATTAGGTGCTTCATAAAATGATATTTTTATATGTAACAAGAAAGGGTACTTAGGTTATGAACTATGTATGAAAATTTACCAGAGGTATTAGGGATATTTAACCATTGTTAGAGGGTAATTATATTTTTCAAATAGGTTCACTGAACTTGGAAGTGTAACCTAGATATCTTCTACAATTTTTCAATATTCACCCTATATGGTCGAGACTATTCTAATAATCATCATCCCATCATGTGAAAATGTAAGTATATCATCAACTTCAGCCATGGCCTGATCGAATGATGGATCATGATCACCTTATAATTTACATTCCACACCAACACATTAGACTATAATATCCTAATGTGGAAATGCTCTTATTGGACCATGATAATCTATATTAGGTTGGTCAAGAAGATCCACCATCGCCAAATCATAGGTCATAGATTTATTTATTTTGATTAGAGATATGAAAATGGTCTCCCATTTATATATTTACTTGTCTATATTTTCTATAGATAGTGTTTTATAAGCTATGAGTTCAAAGTAGCATTCCATATAAAGAAATAATTAGGCAACTGTTAGTAAGGAAGAATTTCTCTTATCAATAAACTTATTAAAGTCCATGAATTAAACATTATAGTAGTGGAAATATATTACAAAAAAGAGATCATACACTATGGATATACTCTCAGTAATCATGATGATCTCTACCATGAGAATCAAAATAATAATGTCAATATGAGATTAGGATTTAACATTAATGGTTTAAACTCGATCCATCATCTACTTTGTTTTAAGGGTAAGATGAAGAAACAATTTTTTATGTCCCTTCAATAATTAGTGAATATCGTAATTTATTGGAGAAAAAAAGAATATAGAGACTCCTTTTCACCACCCTATATGTTTCGTTCATATGGAGACCTCTAAAAAAGAGGTATTATATACTAAAAAATACATGAAACCAATATTTGAGCAGATAAATAAGGTTTCATTTGAATATAAATCACTTTACCTTGTTAAAATGTGTTTGGACAATATATTAGTATTTTATTGACATTTGATCTCTGATGGAGTAGTATTTGGCCTCTCCTTTTTGGGATATAGTCCCAAGACTGATAGAGTGTAGTTTGGATCCCACTCATATACATTCTTCATCATCTATTTTATGAGTGTCATTTCCTCTTATATAGTGTTTTAATTCTTGTAATTACCCATAATAGTACCACCTATGGTATATTCAGGTGACTCTATGTGTACCATTATTTCATCCACATTCACTAAGAAATTTAATTTTTAAAATTTAAGGAGTGGTCTAAAATTTTTGGATGATCTTGTAAAACTAGATCATATTTAATCATCCCTAGTTTTATATGGAAATCATACTCTTGATAATTTAATTAATTAATTAATATTTTAATGGTATCTTGATTCACTAAAATATTTACCCTTATTATGACATGAATATACTTTTCATTCATGGGTTCCAAAATCTACAGATATCTCTGGAACATCACATCCTCTTAACAGTTGGATTCCAAATCAAAATCTCTTATATATTATTTTTTTGAGTTTTTTATTTGAAAACCACCTTGAAAGGTAACCGATAAACTAAAAAATAGTAGGTAGGGGAAAATCCAGTACAAATAAGTGGATTCTAGTCACTTGCAATCTAAAAAAGATTATATGACCATATTCTTAGTCTTAATTTATACTCAACCACCTTAAAATTTAGTTTCATACCCATAATACCATTATAAGAAGAAACATCAACTCATGGTCACCATATAGACCACCTTGGGTCCAATTCTTGGTGTGATGACTCTTTTATATGAGTGGTTGAGAGACTAGTTTGTTAATTTGATATGAGTTCCCTACCACCTAATGGGACATGCCTGTATTGTGTGATTTTTTGTGGCATTTTTCCATATCACTAAAGGTAAATATTTTATAACCTTTGGGATAATTTTTTCAAGAAACCTTGGAGGATATGATGACTTCAAATAATGGCTATATGTGGGTCATTTCGATTAATTTTTTAATAGAAGGTAATTTTTTCTCCACCAGAGTGGTTTCCTAAGATTTAATAATTCGTAGTAATAATGACACCATGGAATTATTATCTCTTCAAAAGTCTATCAATGGAGACCCTTAAATATGTTTCACAAACAAAAAAATATGGTAAAATGATTATAATGTATATGAATCTGACATGACATCACAATAAACATTGGCCTCTACGATATTGCCTCTCCCAACCATTTTTTATGATCACACTTCATGGTGACCTTATAAATAATAAAAAAATTATGCTTGTTTGAAGGTGAAATATCAAATAAAATTTAATTCGGAATATTAGAAATGAATCCTTAAAGCCTTCTCAATATTTAATGATACATGTCTAATATTAGAGGAAGATTGAATGAATTAACTTAATCTACATATTAGAAATTGAAGTTCTCTATGAAGATTATACGTATTGAAGTGAACATAAAAATAGCAACATAAAACATGGAATTTCTATACTATATTTAATGTGGATTTTTTTTTATTTATATACAGTATAAACCGGTGGATGTTGACCATAATTTCTAATGAATGTCCCATAGTCCTCCCCTCTATGAGTCCGGCCACCATTATCATAGTACTTAGGCTTAAACAGTTATGAATTTTATTGACTACAAGAACGTACCAATTATATAACACATCAATATTTTATGTAATATTTCCCTTTAAATAAATTTGATGTATTTGATAGCTCTCATTAAATGTAATATTGATTTTAAACAAACCATTAAAATGATTGAAATGTTATTATTTAATATTATAGTTATTTCTTAGTCATTGGACATGAGATAATGAATAACAATAAATAAATTTAAAATATTTATATTTAAAATAGTTTTAAAATTAATTCATTTATTATCTATATATTATGAATGAAAATATAATATTTTTAGAGTTAAAAAAAGATGATTTTATAGAAAACTATTTTTTGAACACATTATGTTTTTTATATTTTCAAATAACATTAATCACCATTCATTAATGATTTTGATGAAATTTTTAGATAATATATTCAGTCAAATATTGAAACATTTATCTTAGAGTTTTTTCTAGGAAATGAATAAAAATAAATTCAATAGTATTCTTAAAAATACATTTTTTCTAGAAACAGTTCTCATTATATTTTGTATACTCATTTTTAAATTGAATTTCTCATAATTATATAGATTGAATCTGTAAAAATGGTTTCCATATTTGGAATCATCTTATCAAAAAATTGAAGAGTCTCTACTCTTTTTTGGTACATATGAATAATAACTAAAGTAAAAAATCGTTAATATAGTAATGGTTAAAAGGGTCAATGAGGGGTTAAAATAAATTGAAAAGGGATACCAGAAAACATAAATAAAAACTATTTTATGTATTTATGTATATTATATATCACAATATCTTCTATCTTTATCAAATTTTAATCCATATTCCTATGAGAGTGAATTTATTATAATTTAATAATATTTTAAATTATAAGTGTGCCACACCAATCACTTATAAAAGGGATCCTTCTCCCCTCCATTATAAACACAACTTGCACCCAATATCATGACCATGAACTGATAAAATACAAATCCAAAATCCTTTTCCATGATCTTTTGGTTCTGGTATTCTCAAAATACCCATCTGAGAAGCCTTAACGGGCTCTTAAATGGAGGTTTCTTAAAGAAGAGGTATATGTTCATACCGATATTTTTAATGTTTAATTATTCTCTACCACAAATAAATATTATATAATCCAATAAAAATGATGATATTATTATATTTAATACACTGATATGTTTTTACACTAATGTTAAAACCACATTCAATCTCTTTTATATCAATTGTAAAATGAAAGCATCGCTCATGCGTATATACAGAATACCATCTCAATAAAGTGGTGTACTTAATTTTTCATCATAGTATCTCTTATATGGTTATATAATTTAATTTAATTGATAAATATTATTTGAATAATATATTTATTATACTTTAATGGTTAATTATTCTATACCATTATTTTGGGGTTTCCATCAAATAGTGAATACATCACCCATGCGTAATTGGGGACTACCCCCTCTACAAAGTGATGCAATTTATGTTTCATCGTCAATTTATATAAATTTAAATAAAATGATATATAATTAATAAAAATGATAGTTATTTCATGATTAATATTCAGTATATGGTGAAACCATTCCTATGTTTCACGTATTATGACCATCAAAAAAAACATTCATGGAAAATTGACTCAAATTCTCACAAATATTCATTTTAGTAAATATTTTTTAAAAAATAATGGATAATTAAAAGTTATAAAGGAAAGGTACATAGAATTTTATTTATTAACATGGTTCTTATATAAAAATAAAATAAATATATATTTATTATACATGATTTTTGAACTCATATAATGCAATATGAGAATTTAGTTTATGTTTTTTATTATAATCTCATTTTTTGGGACTAACTTTTGTAAATTTATATTGAAAGAAATTTTATTAATATTATCCTTTAAAAAATATAATTTATTATCCATTGGTATTTCCTATAATTACAATTTATGTTTTACATTTTTTTCTTTGGTACTTATAATTATAGAGAAAATGTTTTCAATAAAAATTGAAATTATTTTATCTTTATTCAAAAAAAAATATTTGTGTCCATATAATTTAAAATATTTTATAAAATGTTATTTTTTTATCATCAAATGATCTTTTAATGAAATTTTAAAACCAAAATTTAATTTTTGTTCAGATTATTTAAAAATAATTTGTTAGTTGTTTTATATGCTTTTAATTTAAGAATTAAAAAAAATAGAATGAAATAATATTTTTAATGTTCATTGCTCAATCTTATGTTTTCACTACCAGGATTATTTGTTTATTGGAGGATTCATTTACAAGTTTTCTAGGATATTTTTAAACAATATATTTTTCTTATTTTTATGATAATATTTATTTTTTTAAGAAACCAAAATAAAATGATATTTCTCTATTTTACAGTAGATGTTCAAATTATATTCCAATGGATTTTATAATATATGTAAATAATATTTAATGTTTTTTATACTTCCCTGGGGTTATCATATTACAATACCATCCAATTTATTCTTCTGGGTGGACTACGATAATTTTTTAATGATTATTCTGTGTTACCCATTTCATTCCCATGGGTTAATTATATTATGATGTAATATTTATGAAACACATTTCTTTTACATGATTTATTCTATGATGAATTTTGAAATATTTATAAAAAACACTTCCTTCTATTTGTTTTCACATGATGAAGTGATAATTATTTTATAGTATTATGGAATATGTACGTATTATTTTCATTATTTGGTGGGTGGACTCAAAATTTTAGTTCCTTATAATCCAATAGGTAAATATCATGAGATAATTTGATCAGGAATGGGGAGTGAACCGAGTTCAATATGTCAATCTATCAAATACTGTAAACTTGTGAGTGAACCTTGTGTAATAAAATTACCGAATTAAGAGTGAAACTAATGCACTCTGATTGCCTTATCAATGCTCCTTGACTAGTGAAATATTTTTCTCTCTATATATTCATAAAAAATTTATATCTTATACTTATGACATATCCTCATGACTCACTATTTATTATTAATGATTCCAGACACTTATCACTTATTCCATTTTATATGAAAATTTATTATTACTTGATTCATAAATATATATATTTTAATTTTTGGCTATAAAATTTGAATTTTATTATTAATTTACCATACCCTTATACTTATTTTGTTCTTATTTGTTATGATTTATCAATATTTCTGATGTTTACACATAATGAATCTGAGATCACTCTTTATTATGTTTCATTTTACCCATGTTATGATGAATTTTTTTAACAAATATATATATGATGTATATAACATGTGAAGATTTTTTTTAGATATGATTATTATATTTCATGAAATAAGATGATTATGTATCAAGTATCTCAGTATAATAAACAATTATAGTTCTGGGGATTTTTTGTGATCTTTAATGAATTTTTAGGTTTTTTATAGGTCACCACGTTTTTTATTAGAATAGGGGATAGATATTTTGATAGATTATGATTAGAATGTTATTTAAAACACCAAATGATAGTTATAAGAATAGTATAACTATTAAAATTTTGGTAAAGTAGATATAGTGTGGTTGCCTATCAATTATATCCCTATCTAGATACTGACATGTGGATGTGGCTATGGAATTGATGCACATAAGTGCACACACTCTAAAGAAGATTGGTTGAGTATCAACATGATCGTTAGAAGGTATAAGATTAGTGGGACTATTATTTTAGACATGTCTGCACACTCCTAGATGATATGATTTTGTTAATTAACATTCAAATTATAAACCATTATTGTGATTATGAGGACATAATTTATAGAAACCTATGATAATATAAAGTGATATGAAATGAAATTTATGTGTCATAGGATGAAATAAGGTTTCATTTTTTATGAAAATTTAAGAACGTTTTTCATAATCATTTAATTGACTTCACTGAATATTGATATATGATACTCACGCTATGTTTTTTTTGTTTGAATCAATGGATTGAACTAGGAGGAGTTATGTGAAATGATTATGGAAACCAATGTAATAATCGTTCCCATGAGTAACTAATATAAATGAGAGATAAAATAAGAATCATTTTTATTATTTCTATGTTTATATCTAGATATATCATAAAAAATATCATGTTGGTTGAGCTTACTAGGGAACGTTATAAGTAAAAAATGGATTTTTATGGTTGTTTAGTTGATTGAGATTATGGAGGGAAGAAGATACAGATTGGTAAATTTCTAGAACATTTGAAGCATAACCTAGATAAATGTATCAAAGGAAGGAGAATATATCATATATGTGAATATAAGGTAATAAACTAAATAATTATCATTGAAAAATGAATATTTTGCTAGAGATAAATAATTTCCATCCTAAGGATCTACTAATTGGTCAAAATCTCATGTGTGGGGATCTTGGGAATTATCTAACTTAATTCCATAATCTATATAGTAAATCCTAAATAATAGAAGGGAATATGTTATGTCAATTGAAAATGTGGATCATGATGGTTATGACACACTTATCCTCTTTTCTAGATTTATGAATTTCATGATAATTGTTATAAAGAATGTTACTTAAAAAATATCATTATTTCAAGGATTATATATCCTTATATTGATCCAATAATAATTTACATGGGAATTGACATTTGATATTTTCAATCATCCTATTTTCATATTTTAGTTTCTGGATGACTAGGAACATCTAGTTGAAAATACATAAATTGTGTGGTTCTTACTACCTATTGATGAGAGATATTTTCCCAAATGGTTTTTCAGAAACTAAAAATTGAAGATATTCATATTATATGGAAATATACTAATGTGTTTGAAAAATAATTTCCTAGTGTTCTCACAAATCATGAAGATGGGTTTTAAAAAAAACTCATAATTAGTGCTATACTTATTTGAAATACTCCATACAGAATTATCATGATTGAGTTCTATGATATTAAGAAGAAACTATAGGATAATCTTGATAAGGGACACATACTCCTTCGTGCATTGCCCGGGGATAAAATTATTTTTCTATTGAGAAGTAATATATACCAATGTATATATTCATTGATTATTGGTAAAATAACAAGATCACTATCAATAACAAGTGTCCTATATACCGTATTGATGACATGTTTAATAAAATCAATGGAGGTCATTACTTTTCCAAGATTGACACTCATTTTGGATATCATCAACATAGGTTGAAGAAGGAGGATATACAAAATAAATCCTTCTATAAAAGGTATTTATATTATGAGTTTATAATGATTCCATTTGGACTTACAAATTATACTACTATCCTCATGTGTTTAGTTAATGAATTATTTTTATATTACCTCAACTAGTTTGTGCTAAAAATTATTAATGATAATATAATATATTCCAAGATAAAAGAAGTGGATGAAGATCATTTTTGGATTACTTTGAAGTCCCTAAGGAAAGATAATTATTATAATAAATTTATACAGAATCAATTATTGTTAAATAGTGATTCATTTTTGGGTTATATAATATCAAGAGAGGGTATATTGGTAGATCCTTCATTAATTGATGTTATTTAGCAATTGTATAGAACAACCATGTTGATAAAGATCCATATTTTTCTTGGGTTAGATGGATACTATCGACACGTTATGAGAGATTTATCACATATATCAAATATAATGAAAATATAGACGTGGATGTGATTCATTCTCCACTAGATTGATAAATGTTAGGAACATTTCAATGATTATAATAGAAGGTTACTAATTAAACATATTCTCACACTAGAATGTAATAAAGAATAGTTTGTGATTTATAATGATGCATTAAAGAAGTTTTTGATATAAATCCTCATACAAAATGATATTGTAATGGCATATCTCTTATATAAATTGAAAAATTATAAGAAAATTTTAAAAAATCATGATTTTGAATTTTTATTAATTTTATTTAAATTGAGTAAATGGAGGAATTATCATTAAGGTTAAACACATCACATATATACTACACATAAAACTGTGATGTATATATTCATATACAACTAGATAAAAATGAACAAATGGAGATAGTTAGAGTTGATTAAAGATTCTTAATTCTCAATTTATTATCTCTATGGGATGGTGAACGAGGTAGATAATTCCATGAGTTATAAAGACCATGATATTTCATACAAGATGAGGATTGAAATAGATACATTACTTTTGGTTTCATAGAACATAGATATTTAAATTATGGGGAAAGGTGACATATCTTATACTTTTCAAATGAATTCTCTTCCATCTATCATTATACGAATTAAAAGGAGATGATGTAATATGTTGAAATATAGAAGAAGTACATGAATATATTGAGTTAAAATATGATTTTTTTAGAATTAATAAGTTCAAGAACTAAGTATATATACCATAAAAGAAATATTTCAATAAGAAGTAATGGTATAAAGATCATAGTTCATCATTCCAAACATTTACAAGAAGTATGATGATGTTTACAAGCCTAAATAAGAGTTTATAGTGAGAGAACCTGAAAAATGGATATAATAGATTATTTATATCGAATCCTAGTATTTCAAAAAGTATTGTTTGAGAGAATCAAATTCTGATGGGATTTTATATCCATTAGACATATATGAGCAAAATTAGGAAAATATCAAACTAGACTTTATCCATAAACCCCCCAAAACATCTAAAGGCCATAATGATATTTTTCTGTGCATTTAATTTTTTATGACATAAGAATATTTAGTTTTTATGAAATAATATATATATCTTGATTATTTTCATAGGATATATTTTTTGAAATCCATCATGTTGCATGGGGTACCATATTCTGTTATATCTAATTGGGATCCAAGGTTTAGAATGAAGTTATGGAGAATTATTTAGTATTTGTTTAATAAATAGTCAAATTTTAGCACTCTATATAATCAATAGACTTATGGTCACTTTCATAGGACCATTAAAATCATAGAAGATATAATTAGATAATATTATTTGTATTTTAAATTTACATGGAATCAACATTATTCTATAGTCGAGTTTTATTATAAAAATAGGTTTCATATACGAATTCAGAGGGTTTCTTGTGAAGAACTCTACGGATATATGTGTAGAAATAAATTATAATGGGATGGAGATATGTAATGAATGATATTATGATCTATAATAGCTAAGGAAATTGTAGATAAGGTTGATACATTCTACTACATATGAAGGCATATTAGATTTGGTAAAAATATTATTTTGGTAATTATTGGTGATATCCAGATATTGAAGTTAGTGGAAATGTATTTCAATGAATATCATTACGTAAAATATTATAAATTATAAATTAATGGAATGTTGATCCCTTAATAAATCTACGCCTGTAAATTCTTGATCGTATTAGGGTGGTAGCTTAACAGTTAGTGATTCAACCAAATCACTCCCATGTTCATTATGTATTCGATTTATTTTTCCTGGGAAACATTATATCAGATCATTAAAATGAAGAAAACTCAAGCATCATACCATTAGATCATTATTTATCTTATTAGGAATAAACAATGTATATTTTTAATTGAAGATATAATTTTTTGTGAATCAATATAACTCACTTGGTTAAAGTTTCATGTGGAAGCCCTAACATTTTTAGAAGCTATGTGGGAACCCGAGGATTTTATGAGGCAAAAGTATCATCATATTATTCTATTATAGTTGAAATATTTATAGTTTTAAATTAATAAAAGTGGGATATAATGTAACAAACAATTATTTAATAAAATATTTCTCTTTAATTAAATTTTATTTCTTTTATAGCTTTATTTACATGACAAACTAAGTTTAAACAAACATTGATATACTATTAAAATATTATAATTTAATGTGATAACTTTCAATTTGATGTTATATTTGAGATTAATAATAGGAATAATAAAATTATAAAATTTTATTTTTCCACATTTATAAAAGTAATTCATTTTTTATTAATTGGATTGAAATAAAAATAAAATCATTTCAATGTAAGAAGAGATTACTTTATGGAAAATAGTATTTATGAAAGAAATATTTTTGTCATAATTAATTGTGTTAATGAATAAAGATGTATAATTTAAAATAAAATTTTATAATGTATTTCAAGGATGTTTTTACCATTCATATAACTATTTTTACCTGGTAATCAATAAGAATAAATTCATTTTATGCTTATTAATGCATTTTTCAACATACTATCATCATTTCATTTAGCGGGATTATTTTTAAAATAATTTTTTACACTAACAAGAATTGAATTAAATAAGTTTGTTTCAAAATATTGTTTTATAATTTGCAAACTTTTTAATGGTTATACTTCATTTTTTGTCATTATAAATGTAATCGATGTAAAAATTCATTACTATAGTAAATGTTAAATGGGTTAACGAGGGGTTAAACTATGTAGGTAAGGATTAATATGACCTAAAAACTTATAAATAATATTTAATAAATTTAATTAGATCCTACCTCATCCCATATTAACACATGATCCAAATCGGAGCCACATTTCCATTAAAGAGACTTTATTATATTTTAATACTATTATAAATTACAAGTGTGAAACTCTTCTCAATTATAAAATTGTTTGTAATATAATATATCCTAAAAAATATTTGATCCCTTTATAAATATCAATATCAATTCAAATAATCTTATATCATAATTATCCATGACCTGTATTTTCTATTCATCCGAAAATACCCATCCAAGAAGCCTCTTGGTTCTTATCAAAGGGTGATTTTCAAAAACTGGGTATATGTTGCTACTGATCCTTCTCAAATTTAATAATTATTATATTAATTAGAAATATTATATAACCATATAAAAATAATTTAATTTTTTTCTATAATATACTTATATAATGAGTTTAATTTATGAATCATTTACTATCTCCCTTGTATCTAATCAAAAAAACATTACTCATGTGTATATATGGACTACCATCTTTATGAATAAAGGTATTTTATTTGTCATCATTGTCTCTCATGGATGTGCATATAGTTGAATTTAATGGATATATTTGATTATTATAAAATAATTATTATTATTTAATGGTTAATTATTGTGTACATTTCTTTAGATCCATCCATTGAGAAGTGAAAACATTACCCATGCATACATTTGGAGTACCACATCCATGAGGTGATGTAATTCATTTTTCATCATTGATTTATAAAAATGAATATAAAAATGTTTATAATAAAAAATATTAAATTTTTTAAATATTAATAATCTATATATGAGAAACACATGACTTTAGAGAATTTATTAGAACCATAAAACCAAAACATGCATTATAAATAGCCATGTTCTCACAACAATTCTTTTTAAGGAAGAGGTAATAATAAAAGGATAATATTAAATTATAAAAGAATTATAAATAATAACTTATTTATGAATATATATTTTTAATATATATATAATATATTTATTTTTATTATATAGGATGTTCGAACATATATGAAAAAATAGAAAAAAATTTGTAACAGCTTCTTTTACACTCTGATTTCATTTATGGTTTGCATATGATACATATTTTTTGTGGGATTATATAGTTATTAAAAATTAAACCCCATATATTTTATTATCCTCTGGTTATTCCAATAATTTTCATGGAATATAACAGTTTTCTTCAATTTATTACTTAAAATGATGTAAATTTTGTTTTTTTCAATCCACATTATTTCACATTTAGTCTAAAAACTACTTCTTCCATGCCCATATTATTTGAAATGAATTAAATAATATTTCATTATATGATCCAAATATGTTAAATGTAAATTTTAAACATATTTATATTTATTTACACTGGGTTTTAATGTAATTGTTACAATCTTTTCTGAACATGTTATTTATGACTTTTTACACAAAGTGTGAAAGGAATAATTGTTTTTTCATTTATAGGACAAATAAATTTTCCTTAAATCATGAATACTATTTTAATTGATGATTAATTTACAAGTTTCCATGGTTATTTTCAATGAAAATATTTCTTTAATATTTTGGTTGTTTTTAGTATTTAAATATACCAAATGAAAAGTGTATTTTTCATATTTTTAAAGAGATGTTTAAATGAAGTTTTAATGGTTTTTTTCATCTATGTCAATATAATTTAAGAATTTTTTTATGATTAAATAGGTATATTATGTTATCACCACATCAAATTTCATTATATTTATGTATTATAATGAATTTTATTTATGTATTATTATATGAAACACATTTCCTTCCGTTGGTTTTATTAAATTATGATAAAATATTTATACAAATAATATCTTTTCCAGTAGTTTTTATAAAATGATAGAAATTAATGTTTATGAAACCCATTTACTTTACATGATATATTATATGATGATCTAATGAATGTTTTATCATATTATGTCACACATATGTATGGGTTTAATTATGTGATGGGCGAGACCTAAATTATATATCTCTCTAATGTTTTGGGAAAATATTGATACCTAATGATATAATCATAGCTTAAATGGGATCTGATCTGAGTCCTTTAAGGTTCTTATTCTGATATCATAGTCTTGGGAGTGACTCTTGACTAAATAAATTATGGAATGTGAAGTGAACCAAATCCACTAAGATAGTCTGGGAACAGAGACTTCACAAAATAAATTGTTTTAATGCTTTTTTGTTTTCCAAAAACCTAATTCTAATACTTATTATATATTATCATGGACCATGATTGATTATTAATGATTATACACACTTATAGAAAATGTATTAGGATATAATAAAATCAACCTTCTATGATTTATCACTAAAGATATAGGAATGTTTGGGTAAGTCTTTCATAATTTACTATCATGTTATCATAAAAATATTAGTATCGTATACTCAATTATGATCATTGATTGAAGTCTCACATTTTTAAACTTATAGACTTTCTAATATCAATGTTTCTTATATATCATTTTACCTTGGTTTTAAATAATGATTTTAAGTGGATTGTGTATTTTAAGGGAAAAATGTGATAAGAACATTGTGGGAGATGTTGGCATCCATTCATGAAATAATATGATTATATATCATGTTTCCAAAGACACTACACCTTTATAGTTTCATAGAATTAATTTTTATGAGATTTATTATATATTCATATAAAATGATGTAATGTATTTCTATGATATGATTGGGTTGTCTCAAACTCATCCCCCTCCCTATTTTTTTGGTGGAAAGTGATTTCATCAGGGTTATTGTGGGTTATTTATTCTTGGAAAAAATTAGAGGTATTTTTCATATCATATAAGATACCTATATAGCCTTATATATTGACACTGCCTTTAGATAATTCAAAAACTAAGAACGCTTATATTTAACCCCATATCCCAACATCAATTTGGACTTGTAATCACCATTGGGGCATAAGTTATAAAATTTAATATAGTTATAAGGTTTCTAAGCCATTGATCAATGGGTGATAGAAGACTAGTTTTGTGTATATAGATCCTGTACATAAGACCAATTGTTAGGGTAGCCTTGGAATGATTCAGTATGTATGGTAGGATTCTCATGCCCTTGTTGTTGTGGGAACTATTTGATGATATTTTCAATCTATCTATATTTATGTACTAATTGAACTAATAGTATTGAAATTTATCATTAGATCATAGAACCTCAACTTTGATCAGAATTATAATATCAAAAAAATTAATGGAAATATGATTATGGGTTCTTTTGTTAGTGATCCCACATGAAAAGCACTTGTTACAATTATTATGATATACATTAGAAGGTGTAACCTTGTTCAAAATTTTGGATTAGTAAACTGATTTAAGTAGTAATATTAGTGCTCAAATTTAAAACTACTCTGTTTTTTCATATAGATCATTGAAATTATTATTACAATAATTATGGAATTAGGATATTAGATGATGTGATATTTTGAGGCTTAGTGAGACCCAAAATTATATTATAAATATATTGAATATATCAATATCACACACACAAAATTTTTCTTAAAATATGGCAATATATATTGAATAGAGTCTTAGATCAGAAATATAATACCATTATTGAGTTCATAATGTGTGGTTTAAAATTAGTGTGACCAAATAATGGTATGAACATGAAGTTATTTTGAGGTTGTTGTTAGTGGGTATGTTAAGTGGATAAATTAACTAATTTTATTGATTAATTAATTTAATACCAATAACATAAATCTATATATAAATACCCTTATATCGAGAATATATTGGGTTAGTATGTGTGGATTAGAGAGGAGTAAGATATTTTTATTGGTAGTGTAAACTGGGAATGTATATTGATGAAAATAATTAAGGAAAATAACATGATAGTCATTGGACGTAGAAGAATCTTAAATGACATTACTATTGAGAATTGTTTTCACAAATGATCAATCCATTCTCTAGGTTTAAAGTTGTATTTGTTGATTTATCGACATTAATTTTTGAGAGAAACATAAATTAATCATTTTCAAAATTAAGTCATAAATCGATCCCCATTGGGTTATCCAACATTTGATTTCTCTTCATAGATGCGGGATTTTGATATGTAATTATTCTCATGGATTATTACGTATTAGTTAACCATATACATTGGATTCCTTGAATGATGGCCAAATAAAAACTACTATAAATAGAGGCTCACATTGAATTATGTTCCCATCTCCTTACATTCATATAGTTTGTCATCGGAAATCAGATAAAAAATGAATCTATGATATATAGGAATAACAATAACTGTGTGATAATTATTTTTCATAATTGAATGATTTCATGAGGTTGGATTTGGATTTTCAGGACAATGTGGGGGTGTGATGGTGATGACCAGAACCTGACTCTGGATCAATTATCGATGGATTTTCATGCCATATTGAGTGTGTATCATGACTAAGAAAGAACATCATTTCATGAATAAAGGGATGGATAGGGTGAGGGGTCATATTTATAGCTAAATATGCTTTGAGAAGGTTTGTTTTGTGATCGAATAATCCTGGGAAGGATCCCAAAGGAGACACATTTGAAGATTATCACATATTCATGTGATAATTAAAAGAAATTCAAAAATTATATAGTTTAAATTAATTGTTCTACTTGGATGAGTGAGGGGGGAATCACTAATCTCTTGTAGAAGAGATATTTTGGTCATGAACCCCTCCTTCTGCATAAATGGTGGTTGTTGACCAAATTGTAATACTGATATAATAAAATAGATAAATAAAATATTATTGGAGAGGGAAATAATGAGTGGCCCACATGTGTGATGAAAAGGACAGGTGGAATTGACGCATGACCCCTTCAACATTCCATGGGTATTAAAATTATTATATATATTATATAATAATAATAATATAATATAATTTTATATTTGTTGTTGTTATAAAATATAAAACTTGATGAAACTTATTTATGTCAAAATGGATTGGTAAAACATTTACTGCATCATGATCTTGGTGTTGAGGTGGAGTATTCAAGAATAATGATAAATGTTTAATCATTCTCAAGGCTTCTGTCCAAAAAGTGTTGTTCATAAGTAAATGTAGTGAAATGTTTTTTTTTCACTGGGCCTAAATTATTGAAAATTGAATATCCTATCATAAGTGATTTTATATAAATATCACAATGATGTTATACTTTTGGAAATTCATGGATGTTTGAAGAGACATATTGGTGGATTTATGTTTTGGGCCTTATAGACGGGTGACAATCATTTTTCGTTCATCAATATTTTGGCCAGACTTATATTTTTAGGTTTTGAGTAGCCGATCATTTGTAATTTCTCATGTATGGTTTCTTTAATAGTGGATTCTAAGACTCGATGTAAGGTGTTACAAGAATTAATCTTCTTTAGGTGAATCATGATAATTGTAGAGATCATATGTTATCATCATAGTGTTACCAAGGTCGAATCTCCCATAGAACACAATGGTTCTTACCCTTATACTCTTTATAATTATCCAGATGGTACCCCCTACACTAATCATGGGTCATCTACCAAGGGAATGGAAATCCCCCACCTTCAATCTCTGGTGGAGTATGATTCATCCACAAGATTTGTGGTTCCCTCAGTTATGGAGAATAAAAATGAGGAGAAAGCCCCTATACACATATTATGGAGTGGTTATAATGGATTCATTGTTCATAGTTATGGATTCCTCAGTAATGGTGGATAGTGGAGATGTGTGGGCCCCTCCACATGGTTTCTTATTTGATTTCCCATGATGTATGGAATCATAGGTAGTCCTTTAGAATACCATATGGACTTATCAATCATTACCAGTCTATTAAGATGGAGATCCCATTTATCTCATACTTGGGAATCATATTGAGTGTATATGGGATATTATTATGATTATGGTTGTGGTGTTATATTCCAATTTACATTACTCGTTGGTGATGATAAAACTAATCTATCTTGGTACTTAATGTTTGGTGATTTTAGTGTGTCTTATTGGATATGTGTAGAATCACTCGTACATTAGAATTTTCCACACGTGTTGTGTCTTTTGTTGTTGAATGATGGGTTTTCTATGACTATGTTATACCATGATTAGTTGATCACAGAAGTATGTGGTGTAATTATCCATGTACTTTATATACTTTAGGATATAGAGTTGGGATCTTACTCTCTACTCATTAGAGTTTATTTCAATTTGTTATTCCCCTTATATTTTTTATTGGGAATGTGTTTACTACAATTTTGTCATTTTTATTACAATGATGTATTCTAATATTAATTTCCTAGATCCTATATCATCAATTTTTTATACTCAATATGTTTATTTTTTAATTATCTTTTTTACATTTTTACATGGAGTTGGAAGTGAGTGTGGTAACATTCAGTTTAAACTAAGGAATCCCATTTCAGTATTATTAAGACTCAATGCTTTTATTTTCACATACCCTATTGGTGGTTTTTTCGGGATTGTACCATTTCATCTCATCACCAAAGAGGAGTGCCCTGGTAGGTCATGTAATTACAAATTGATATCAGTGGTGGTTTTTCCTCATGTCAGTGTCGAGATAGACCCGTGCTGAGGATTGATTAT
This sequence comes from Viscum album, assembly GCA_963277665.1. Classification (NCBI taxonomy): domain Eukaryota; kingdom Viridiplantae; phylum Streptophyta; class Magnoliopsida; order Santalales; family Viscaceae; genus Viscum; species Viscum album. The sequence goes on along the minus strand of OY728131.1, from coordinate 1,432,318,348 downwards.
GAACATTGGGAATTTGTGTCAGAGTGTCTCAAGTGTGTACTTCTGGATAGAAATCCCTATTTTTGTGTGACAATCAATGTATCCATCCACTAGGAATTTTATGACCATATTTTATACTCATAATATATAAAAATTGGTTGTATGAAAAAAATGGTAAATGAGTCTAATATGATTGAGTCCTTTGAATATCCTTCTCGAGTCACCTATCTAGATATTCTCTTTAACCATTGTATATATTGATAACATTAAATATGTATCCATGATGAAATACTTCTTTAATTTTTTGGAATTGTCTTGATTGTTACCATTTGAGTGATGAGTCATCATATCAAGGACCCATATATGAGGTGTTCTCATTGAGGATAGAACCATGTAATGCTACCACCTGTTGATATGTTCATGGATAATCCTACAATGGATCAAGATATGATCATCAACATTTTTATAAGTGGATGTTTTAAAATGAATATAATTATGGTACACAAAAGGTTATTTAATTGTAGGAGTTCCAATGATAATGAACCTTCATGTTTTGTAGTGAGCCAAACCATTGTGCAGTTGATAATTTTCTCCAGGAGATTATCTTGGTTTTCCATCTATTATGGACCCCCGACTTATAATATTTTTTCATGAATTTATTATCCTCTATCGCCCAATAGTGGGATTGAGTGGTACTACAAGATGATTCACTCATGTAGTGTTCATTTTGTGATTTATAGAGTTAGATATTTCCAAGGATTTGTGGTGTTCCAGGATCCCCCTCATCTTAGGTGATGGAGGACTATCATGATTATGGTGTGAGTGTTATATTTGGTTTGAAACCCCCCAATAGTGGTCATGGATTTGAGACATCTCATAGGTGACGTGAGAAATTGATAGATCCATGTGTTGGTGATTCTTAACGTGATGTCACATATGTGATGAAGGACACCTCCCCTGCCATGAAGCATTATAGAGATGTGAACTAAAGTAATGTAATTGATTCAGTGCCACCCAAATTTTGTAGTGTGGAGGTGTGGAAGAAATTTTTTGTTTACTTATGTTTTCAACGCGGTTTGGTGTGATAAAGTTTCAAAGATAATGTTTCATGTGGTGAAGGGGTGTGCAAGGTAAACGACCTGGAGGCTTCAGATGTGGTTGACGTATGAAATGTGTCTTATCTTCATTAATTTCAATATATTATATAATATCTAGCCATATTTCACTTAATATACCCCTATATAGAATCCTTATGATGGAAATGGATCATTTTTATCTTGACCCTTATGTACGCATACTCTTATATAGAGGTTCAATTATTACACACTTCTGTAGATATTCCAACTACATCTCTAGGAAGAGATAGAACCTCGCATGGAACCATTTACTAGTTAGTGGTGAGTCCCTATAATGTTTTATTCAGTATAGACTAGTTTCCTACTCTCCATTCCTAGTTTTATGTTACTAATGGGGTTTACAGTGTACCCATATTAGTGGGATGGATTTCTCCTTCCATGGGGAAAAGAACTCCCAATAATAGTTGGAAGATCCCATGTTTAGGAGGATCAAGCTATTTTATATGTTCTCTAGTTTGACACATATATTAGTGGATATTATGAGCTTTCAATTTAAGTGATGTGGGAGAAGTATGATGACATCTTCCTCAGTGAAGTTCTAGGTTTGCCTCCCCATAAATATCTTTTTTCTTCATGGACATGTACTATGTATGGCCATATATTTTAACCATCACATTAGATGTACTTATATAGATATAGGTAATAAGAGTGTGGTTGTAGTATCTATAATGTTGGGGCTCTACAAGACCTAGTGAGTTTTTCTAGGAAACCCAAGGATGTTCACATAGGTAGTTGTTGAGAGTTTGAGGTTAGGTGTGGATTTCCATATCATGGACGAGGTGACTATTATAGAGGAGTATCCCTCCCCAAGAATCAATTACTTATTCATCTTATGGTTATGGGAGAGGTGGTCCTCGAAGTTTGAACATATTATCGGTTATCTCCAGTATCTAGTTCGTGGGGAGATTTTATGAAAATTCGCTTCCAAAATCCATTATTGGTTCATTTAGTTCATGGTAATAACCTTCATCACCATGAACATCTTGACAGAGTTGTTAGAATTCTTAAAAAAGATCACTAGATGTTTTTGTCTTAGTTTGTGATAGTATCATTTGGTGAAAACATTATGCACTCAACATCAGAGGTGGGTCACCTGATAAAATTATGGATGGTTTGAAATAAATTCTTAGATTACCATATTTATAGATATCTTTCGTATAGAGAGTTCTGGATATGGGAGGTCCACTTTGTGGGATATGTCTTCGTACTAATGGGAGTTATAGTGTACCCAAAAAAGGGTTAGTAAATACTAGCTTGAGATCCACCAACGGATATGGCCACATTTGTAGATTATAAAATGGAAGTCCTTCATCTAGTATTGTTGAGTGAGTTAATTGATCATTGGAACTCTTTCATTTATCTCATTAAGATGAGGATAGTGAAATGTATGTACAGTCGATGGTTGTTAACCGTTCACTTCATTAGTTATAATGGGAGGAAGAACTTGGGGATATTGATTTTAAGAATTATAGGGACTATATATCAACTAGATATATTCTTAATTGATATTCTAAAGGTGGGGAGAATTTCATCATAGTATGAGGATGGGTGTTAACATCGGTCATACTGTGAGAGTAGGTGATCTAGAGGTTTCATGCATTAAATTATCCATGTATCTATTCAAGGTGAGGATGAACAATATTACTTTGGAATTCGGATGGGAATCCAAGTTTTATGTTGTGTGTTGTTGAGTTTGGATCATATTATCACATATAAATATATCCATTCTATTATATATTACTATACAATTTTCGACTCATATGAATGAAAGAGGTAGTCTAGATTCATGTAATTTAGTCAATGAACATTTAAGATTTTTATTATCACTTCATTTCATGATTATGGAGAGGATGAATTAATCCTTTGGAACACAGTTTCAATTGAACTCTATGTTTTTACCCCAGACTGATGGCCAGATAAATATGACCATTAATGTTATCAAAAATATTTAACAGGTTTTCATTTTATATTTGGTGAATATCTAGGAGGATAATATACCAATACTGTAATTTTTTTATAAGAATAGTTGCCACTAAAATATCGGTGTAGGACCATTTTTAATCATGTATCAGAGACCCTATAGGTCAACATAATACTAATTAGAGATAGTTGGAGATGGTTCTTGTATCCCAGATTTGGTTTCTGGTGATGGTTCTGATAGTGTATTTCATCATGGGGAAGATGAGGACTTCTCGAAAACATTAGTCATCCCTTGTGGAATGATGACAGTGGCCATTGGAGATCTAGAAGAATATATTGTCTTATAATAGATATCACCTCGATGTAGACTACAGAGATTAGGCCAGGATGGTACTATATCTCCATGGATCTTAGGTCCTTCCTTCATTTACTATGATGGGTAAGCAAGGTGGTGTACCACTTAACCCTAAAACTATTGTTATAATGGGAACATGATGTATTTCATGGGTATCAGCTAAGGTGGTAGTTTCAAAACTAATTGAACAATATCTAATTAGATGAGCCAGATGTTGGGGATTTTTCTACCATTTCATGGAGTTCAAGAAGACTAGTATAATTTGAGGACATATAAGAGTATAACCTTCATGGGAAAGTATTTCCCCTTTAGACTGTGCTTATTGATTTCATAAGAACCGTTTGTAGTGAATGGCGGTGTGAGAGACCTAGTTGAGAGCTCAGTTTTCCCCTTGTTACACTAATATAAAACATGACTTTAACAATGCTATAATCAAACTTTATCAGTTATAGAAAATAGATGACGACCTTAGAATGGTTAAAGGTCCATGGCTTTTATTAGTGCTAAAAATCATTGATAAAGGGAATATTTATCTTCACAAATAAAAGAACTGATAAAAGACCCCATTTATCAGCACCTTCTAACTAGATGATAACGGTAGACATTATCATCACCTGTATAAGCTTAGATAAAGGTTTATTTTATCAATTATTTTAAAAGGGATAATAATGGATAGATTTATCAATGCATTTAGAAGCACATATAATGCTGAAAAATATTGTGTAATCTTACGACACACTCTATCACTAGAAATAGGTGCAGTGTGTTGCAACCACACACTACATTAGCTTAAATAGAAAAAAAATTTACCAAAATATGATACAAATACTATATTGAAATGAAAAAAATCATTACATATATATAATAAATATAAAGTACTATTATAGAGTATGTTAGTTGATTTTTAATTAAATTAATTAAATTTTAGAATAAAAAGGTGCACTTGCAGTCATATTAGTCACACCATGAGTCGAATTGAGGTGTGACTAATTCCTATAAGTCACAAATGACTTATGGATATTTTTACTATTATAACAAATCAATCAGAATGTGTTTTCCCTATTTGAGTATGTTGGTTCTTTTTTGATTAAAATTAATGTTAGTTAAGAATACAAAGATTCACTTGGAGTCATACTAGTCATATCGTGCGACAGATTGTTGTGTGGTTGATCCATACACATCAAAATTGATGTTAGGATTGTTTTCCTGAAATACTAAACAATATGAATGCATTTTCTCAGTTTTGATTTTATCAGTTTTTTAAACAAAACTTAATGTCAATTTTGAATAAAAAAGGCACACTTAGAGTTATATCAGTCACACCATGCATTAGATTGAGGCGCAACTGAATGATACACATCCAAAATGACTCCTGGGTCATTTTACTAAAGTGTTAATATAATAAAAATGTTTTTCCATGGTTTATAGTATGAAAAATGTGTTTTTTCTAAAATGTCATTTTAATCTTGAAACACACACTTTGATCAATACAGGTGGAATCATGTGTGGGTTTGAAATAAAATTGATTCATATACATCAAAAATGAATTATTAATCATTTTCCTAAGACCATATGAGTGTGTTTTCTATGTTTTTAGTGAGTGACACTTTTTTTGTATTAAAATGTCAATTTGGAACTGATAATGGTCAATTGGAGTGACACTGGTCTCACCATTCATCAGATTGAGGTGTGAGTAATCCCAACACATCACAAAGTTTGTTTGTATTGTTTTCCACATGTACCAAATCAATATGAATATATTTTCTCTATATTGAGTATGTTATTTTTTCACTAAAACTACTGTCAGTTATGAATAAAAAAGATGCAATTGGAGTCATACATGTCATTTCATGCATCATATTGAGGTTTGGTTGAATTCTACAAGTCCCAAATGACTCATGGATCATTGTCCAAAATTATAAAAATAATCGGGATGAATTTTCTTGATTTTCTGTACGCCACATGTGTTTCTTATTAAAATTTAATTTTAAACTAGAAACACACACATTGAACCATACACATGGCATATAGTGTGGATTTGACATGATACTGATTCATACATGTCAAATAATAATTATGAATCATTTTCCAAATTTATCAAGACAATATAAATATATTTTCTTATTTTTCATTGAGTGGACCTTTTTGTATTAAAATATCAATTCAAAATTGTTAATTGAAATTTGGAGGCATACCGGTCACACCGTGCATCAAATTGAGGTGTGGGAGTTCCCTACATGTCAAAAATGATGTATGAATAATTATAAAAATGTTCAACAACAATATTAACGTGTTTTCCGGGGTTTGAGTATGCCATGTGTGTTTTTTAGTACAATATCATTTTGAACTAGAAACACGCACAATGGATCTTATCATAAGTGAAAAGTGATGTGTGAAATTTTAAAATACTTTTCTAAAAATAAATCATGGTATGATACTTATTCTACTTCATTTCCAAATAATTTCATTATTTTTCAGCCAATGCTTATTATCCTCCCACACCTTAGTCTTTACCTTGGACATCACCCCTCCCTCTTTCTACACATCAGTCTCTGACTTTGACTCTACCTCCACCTTTGCCTCCTCCTCCACCTCTTCATGTACCTTCACCTCATCCTTCATCTCTCCCTCCATGTTTTCTAAACAATTTTATTGTTAACAGGTCAACACTTCTAACCAAATTTATTTCCTCCTTTACACTTTTCTTTGAGAAAGTGATAAAAAATAATATATTAGCATTCTAACACAAATTATTCACACCCAAATATCATTCAAAAATCATAATATTTAATAGATCAAAAAAATTAAAAGTAACCACATAAATTTTATGTCACCATGCATTTTGAAAGAATGTATGATGCCAACTCGTCTATAAACAAATTGGATTCATCTTTTGAGTAGCTCTTTTTCCAGAAATCATGATAGTTATAAAAAAATAAAGAAAAAAATAATTATGAAATATATATAATTAAATTTTAATTACCATTGGAAATTATATATTCGGGGATGTTGGTCTATTCACATTTTATTATATCTCTCAAACAATTTCAATCATAATATCCACAATTGATTGTATTATCTTGTTTCAGACACTATATAAATGTTGAACAAAAAAATAAATTATTTTGAAATGTTTTGGTAATTAAATATTTTAATATATATCATATTTTTTAAAATTTTTAGTAGTCCACATGATTTATATTTTCAGATAATGGCTTTATGCCATCATTAAGCCTGTTTTTAGGGAACATACTATTATAATAAAATTCACTTTAAAATATAGATCAAAAAATATTTTGAATTTTATCAATAAAATGTTTCATGTAGTATATTAACTATTCATATAACACATTATGTGTGGTTGGCTTGTTGGAATCAATGCATGGAATTCAAAAAATAAGTATTCAAGGTGTATATATTGATAAGTATTAGAATTCCTTGCTTCTTAAAAAACAAAAATAGTTAAGTAATGAAAATTTTAAAATATATTTTTTGTTATTAGATTTTAGAGTTTAACATTGAAGTGTAGGGATCAAATAGATTTATATATCTGATGTTTTTTAATTAAATTCATTGATAAACACACCTTTTTTAAATTTATTCTATTCCTCCTTTAAAGTGATTTTACCATAGAAATGAAATAGGGATTAATGAATTCAAATCATGAAACACTTGATACTCCCTTTATATAGTTTTAATATAAAATCCTATACAAAATATGAATAATTATTATCTTTAATAAACTTATTTAGCTCACTATTAAGAAAGATGTATTATGAAAACGAACCATATGTATCTATTCCCAATTGAGATGACCAATAATTCATGCTTAAGAATCTCATTTAGAGTCTCGATGCCAATTTTGTTTTTCATGTAATATCCACATATTTATTCTTCTTATTTTTAATGTATGAAATATATATACTTTTAAATGTGTTCTTTATGTGAAGTTGTAATGATACTAAATATTGACAAGTAACAATTGGGGAGAATGACCTCTAGAATGGTCATTTTGTTTTCTTGGTCAATTCACTAGATTTTTGTTATTCAGCCATTCCTTTATTTTCCTCTTTCTCCATTTGTAATATCACATCTCACATTAGACCAGATATAATAAATTGTTAATAAACTTTCATTTGAAATTTTTTTTAAAGACTTATCTCATGTGTCTTTATTAGATTATACGACCTTTATATAACATCTCTAATAGAAGCTTCGACCATGTTTATAACCAAAAAACTAAGTGGACAAAAAACACAACAATCAGCTCATAAGATAACTCAATCCCCACTCTCATGTAATATTTTGGGAGGGGTTGATTATGTAACTGGTCTCAAGGGATATTATACATTTTACCCATCACAACATGGTGGTACTTGGGTGTTGACAGATAAAAATAACATACAATCATATGCTGTAAAATTTTAATAATATAAATTTATAAAAAGTTATTGAATTCAAATTTAGGAGAAATAGTAATGAAATATTTGATTACCTTGGGTTAGGTATGTGGTTGGGGGAATGACTAGACTCAAAGATATTAGGATTATTTGTATCTTGTGTGGATATTTTCTCCACTGATGGTTCACTTTGATCAGTTGTTATACATTGGTTTTCCAAACTAGACTATATAACAATTTCTTCCAGTGAGTATATTTGTGTCTGAAATAATCTCATTATATTATATGTATATTTATGTGGTTTTATAATCTAAAAATATGTTTGAGTAGAGAAAATAAAACCTCATCCTCTAATGAGACCATATTATTTTGGTCATTTCCAATCTATTGAATTCCACTTTTCTTATGTTATGGAATTTACCAATTCATATGTCTAAAACATAAAAAATATGAACATATTTATTTTTATGTAATATTGTTATAAATCATAATGAATTATTACTAGTCATACATACACATTCTTCCCATACTAATTTTTTGTTTTCATTATCTAATATACCATCCTTATTTACATGATCCTCTTTCTATAACACATGACGTGGGATGAAAGTGGGTTCAGATTTTGAATCATCAATCTATATATATGAAAATGAACAAATGTTGTTTTATATAACATAATTAAACTTTTATTATTGATTTAAAATACATACTATTTTTCACTAATGAAACATACCCCATCATTCCATTGTGATTCGAGTACAATGGTTTTGATGCACATTATTTATTTTCAACACTATTTTTCATAAATTAAAAATTTTGAATCAAGTTGGATAAAATAAATAAATTCAAATAATATATTATCAATCACATTACACCTGAAATGATTTCTCATTATGATGTCTGTTGAAAACTTCCATGTTTCTTTATTTATGATGTGTGCATAACTATGTGGTGGGTGGCGATTAATTTTCATTTTAGCATCCCTAATATTTAACTTCTTAATAAGGGTCCAGAAGCCTCTATGGGTGTTTTTAGTGGAGATCAAGACATATTTATTATAAAAATATAATATAATAAATGAAATTTGAAAATAATATTGAAAACTAGATCAATTTTTCATTATATGATTTATTATTAAAGTATAGAAAGTATATTATACCTTTGTTATTATACCTTTCTAAAGGATTTCCTTCATTACAGGTTGGAAGTGGCACAATTAATCAATATCAATCGGAACATTCAACCTCAGGGTGACCCCAAGATAACTAATGAATGTTGACTTGTTGGGGTAAATAGTTTTTCATATTGATTGCATCCAACCTAAAATTTTATACCCTAACTTCTTGTGTTGATAATTTAATTCAAATTTGTGATGCTGAATTTATCTTTTTTTTCTTTTTTTCATCAACTTGTTTTTGATCCCTTAATAATTCTATAGTTTCATCATCAACTATCTGTTATTTATCTGGATTGGAAACATCATCATGTTCTGAATACATTTAATATGTGAGTAGTCAAACATTTAATTGGCCTTGAATAAAAAAATTGAAATGAACTTTATGCATAAAATTACACAATTGGATGCATATTTCATGAAAATTGGTAACCTATTGAATTAGGATATAATACTTCAATATAATAGTACAAACAACCTTCAATTCGATTATTTAATATTTCCTCTAACACTTGATTATATTATATCTCTTGACGATGGATTTAAGGCTACTAATTTCCTATTACAAACTAGTCTTCCTCCCATCACTATTCGAGAGGTATGTCACCAATGATCTTTGGAATGATATTAATTGTAGGAAGGATACTTTGAAAGAGGGACACCAATAAATAATCAAGAGATTGAATAAAATCACGTTTCTAAGGATTAAGGTATCTTAGGAACTGTTACTAATATAATCACTCAAAAATTATACTCAATTTAAGAGAAATTGGAATTCCACCACTCTAATGGTCTCGAATAATGTAATACCACCCCATCTACATTGTACATCACTTATGTATATTCATGAATTCCTCACCTTTTAATTTTGGATATTTTTTAGTCCACATTACGATCCCTCCAATAACATACATCCCCTAAAAGTGTGAATATTCTGACTTATGCACAGTACTGATCTTGAATTTTTTTAATCTTAAAAATGAAATGAATCTATTTAATGAAATACTAAATTTATTATTAAGAAATAGTACCGTAAAATCATAGAGGAACCATCAAGACATCTTGTCATTGAAAATTATACCACATATCTTGAAGTAGATCTCAAATTAAATTTAGGAATGTCCTACTTTACATCTAATAAAGATATTATTGATTTTAAAATATAATATTGGAGAGAGTTATCCCCACAAAAAAATTATTTTTAGCCTTTGATGAGATTGCACTAGCCTCCAATCATAGAAATATTCTTGAGGACCCACGATCACCTAAGGAGTTATATCGCCTTAACCTAGTGATAAAAAATGATCAAAGAAGAAGAGAGAATTTTTTTTGAAATGAAATAAAGGGTTAATTAAAATTGGGGGGGGGGGTCATATCTCTTTATAGGGACTCTGCATTTAATAATGAGTGACTTTTTCATTGAATTCCAATCCATGAAAACTGATAATTTTATCATGTAAAAGTAGTTGTTTCATTAAGTGTTTCAATAAATATTTCAATCCTTCTATAATTATCCTTATTATTTGTAATTTATGAGAAACAATTTGGGAGAAGTAACTAGATTCATTCATACAATTTCATATATTTAATACCACACCAAAATCTATGTTGGTCATATGTTTTAGCCTCTGATAAATGTATATATAATCTTATATTTTTATTTATGATTCAAGGATATAAGCAAATATGATATCTCTACTTCGTGCATTTTGGACATGGATAGAAAATTACAAGACTTATAGGATACAAAGATCCAAACCATTAAATGTATATTTTAATCAATTTTTATTCTCTCTATTGTTATTCACCTTGTTAGATGACTTTTAAAATTATTATCTTATCCAATAAATTAATAATCTCTCAGTTTCGAATAGTATGTATATTAATAAATGGCATCTCATAGTTTTCCAGATCAATTATCCAACCATGGATAACTCACTTACTTTTGGGAAATATAATATTTATATGTTGTTTTTTATTTATAATATCATTTTCCGAATAATTTCTCAACAATATCCAATCTAATAATTTTTTAAAAAAATTTGAGTATACTTTTCTCACTAAATAAATTCCTCATCACTATTCATAACCCATGGTTAAAATTTAATAATAATCTTGAATTAATTAAAAAATAACTCACAACATGAATCACTAAATTAATTTTTCAAACTTGACTAATTAAATAAATATTTTTTTCAATTCAATAAAAAATTATTCATCAAAATTAGAAAACTAAAAAATTTATTTCATGGTATAAAAATTTACATGACTAATTTTTTTTTGAAAAACAAGTTATAATGATTTTTAAAATTACTTAGTCCCTTTATGTTCATCACCTATAAATGAGGTCCACAACTTGGTATCCACAATTCCTTAAAAACTTCATAATAAATAGTTTATAATTTATAATATTGTATATAAGAGGATTCAATTTGAGAAACTACCATGATTTTGGAACCATATATTATTCAAATGAAGGGAAAACCTTGGGGGGTGAGAGGTCTCCTTAGTAATTTCAATAAGAGAGTAAACCATCTATGTGCGTCTATAAAGAAAATGTTCTCGACACTCAAATTCATACAAAAGTATAAAAATTATGAAATAGAACGACACTCGTTATTCTTCATTATTGATGAGATGAGATATAGGGTTTTTTATGTTGAATAATAGCACAAAAACAAAAAACAAGAAACCGAGTACATAAAACAATGATAGTGCAATAGTATAAAATAACATACATTGGATTTCATCCTTGTATAATCCATCAGAATGTAGACGTGTCCTACCGGAAGTTGGGGAGTTTCATAAGAGCTTGATAATTGCAAGTGAATGAGTCATGTTAATGGGTTTTTAAAATATATTGAGGATACTTTTAAGAGCACTTTTAGAAAATCACTGAAAAGGATCCCCTTTACCAGCACTGAATTTATAAGTGATGATTAAATGAATATTTATCAGATATTTTTTAGCATTGATAAATCAATAGATTTATGAGTGATAAAAATTTGTTTATAAAAGATGTATTTATCAACGCTAACATTTTAGAACTCATAAATATCTATTTTATCAGTGCTTTTTTAGTGATGATAAAGATTGATCTTTATTAGTGCTATAAGCGTGAAGAAAAAAGTTTTATAATTTTATTTATTTAGATAACACTATTATAATTTAGTAAATTTTTAAATAAATTTATAATAAATTTATAATTATTTAAATATCATTTTTATAATTTTATAAAAATTTAAATAAATTTATTATAATATTATAATTATTTAATTATATTTATTTATATAAATACTAAATAAAAAATAAAAATTATTTCTTTATAATAATTATTAATATTGTAAAAATAAATTTATAGATATATATATATATATATATTAAAAAAATTATAAATATTTATTTACAAATATATTTTTAACATTATTAATGGATATATATAATTAAATACACGAATTTTAAAAATGAGTGAAATTGAATAATACAAAATGAGTACACATTTAAAATATTTCAAAAATGGATATGTTATTTTAATTAAATATATGTTAATAAAAAAAATTGATATATATATATATATATTGATATGGATGAATACATATTGAAAATAAAAAAATATAGTAAATAAATATACATAAATAAATAATAGAACATGATCATATTCAAAAATAAAATAAAAAAAATAAAAATCAATACCCTAACTGTATTATTGAAAACAAATAAATAAATTGACCTTTTAGAAACATAATATATATTAAATGTATCATGTTATAATAAAATTTTAAAATATACTAATATTTCAATAAATTACATAATATTATGTGTATGCATTTCTATATATTGTGTAAATATATTTGTCAATGCGTTTTTATATACAAATGAATTAACATATATACATATATATATATATATATGAAATAAATTAAACACATTACATTTGATATATGATAAATTGTCAAATGAAACTACATTAAAAATAAATAAGACATTAATATGATTTAAATACCATTTTATAAATATTATACTTATTCATTTAATATATCTATACATAATATATTCTGTATATTAATATTTATAATATATATATATATTTATTAAATTTATTCATTTTAAATAATAACTACTTATTTAATAATATATTTCATATTTTTTTTATTTTATGAGTTTAATTTTTCTTTGTTTTATTTTTCATTTTAATATAGACCTTTATCAGCGCTAAAAAATCACTGGAAAAGGGAAACTTTTACCACTGCTAAAAATGTGATGATAAAGAGAATATTTTATCAGTGTTAAAAATAATGTGCTAATAAATCATTCTTTTATTAGTGCTAAGATAAAGCATTGATAATTGTTACCTTTTATGAGGGTAAGAAAAATGTGGAGATAAAGGGTCCCCTTTATGAGTGCTTTTTTAGTGCTGATAAAGGGATTCATTTATCAGCGCTTAATTTAGCGATGATAAAGATGAAAATTATTAGATAGTTTTTTTTAATATCTAATAAATTCCAATGCTAATATAGGTGTGTTTTGTATTAGTGTTAGTAGACTTTCACTTTTCAAGATAAATATCCCAAATTTTGTTAGAGTGTGACAACACATTTTTTATCATGTAGCACTCTGGAATATTTATAAAAATATTTCTAGATCTAGTAACTAAGATGAATCAAGATTACATGTCATAGTGACCTTAGATTTAATATTTTAGAATCATAAAATATTTAAATATCACAGACACATAGTTTTCATAAAAAAGGATAATAACACTTGAAAGGAGTTTCATATTAGAAATATGTCATCCCCATTCAGTCTGAAACACGGGGTTTAACCTAGGTGCAACATAAGTTTGGTAAGGGTATAACCTTTGACATAGTCCAATGTAAAGTGGTTTTTTAAATGGATTAATTAATTCATTCATTCATTTAATTCCAAAAAAAACTAATTCTCTCTATTAATACCATCTTAGGGGAAATCACTAGGGTTATCTATATTACCCTAAGACTATTTGAGAAGAGGAGGAGAGGTCTGTTGGCATTGGTAAACTTGGAAACTGAATTAATGATTACTATTGACGAAAATCAAATGATGGATGATAAATGTATCAAAATCTATAAATAAAACCCTAGTGAATGACTTATTCACAAATAATTGATCTATTCTCTTAGAAGGAAATTTTGTTTTTGTTTTTACCCCTATATTATTTGAGATGAATGTGAATTAATAATTTTCGAAATTTATTCATTGATCCTTCTTCATTGGGTTTTCAAAAAAAAAATTCTTTTCCTTGATCCAAGATTTTATTTTTATTTATTCTCTTTATTCTTGATGATTTCCCAACCCTATTCATTGTATTCAATAGATGATGTCAAAATTAATATAGGCATCTATCGAGGATCACTTTTCATTATGTGTCTATCTTCCTTCATTTTTCGTGTTCATCATTGGAAATCAGATAATAGATGATTCAATGATATATAGGAACAACAATAATTATGTGTTTTTTCATAGGAAGAACATATCACAATCACAATTTTATATTTGGATTTTGGAGACATGATGTGGGTGTGGTGGTTATGAAGAGAACATGAATTTATACAAGGTATCGATGAATTTTCGATCCAAATTGTGAGGGTCTCACAGATGCTTGGGCTCATGGAATGCAGTGAACCGGATGGATTGGGTGAGGTGAATCAAATTTTCAACTGATGAAACTTTTGTCAGGTTCTTCTGATGATCATAGGATTACATCTAGGTGCCCATGGGAGATTCATGTGAAGTGTTTCACATATTAATGAGAGAAATTAAATTAAATTTAGGGAGTATGTAATTTAAATTGATTTTTCTTCATGGATGTTTGATAGGGGAGTCAGTTATGTCTTTTTTGGGAGATAGTTTGGAAATGAAAAACTCACAACACATATTTGAGTGAGTTTTTTTTATCAAATCATAACATTGCAATATTAAAATAGATAAAGTAAATTTGATTACATATGGTAATTAGGACTAGACCATGTGCATAAATAAATCTGGGGGAATTCATGCATGATCCTTACCCTTTCCACATTTATCAAAATGATTTTATATATTTTATAAAATAATAATGAAAAATGGTATTATTATTTTTTGTCATTATAAAATATGAAATTAAACCTAAGTTCATTGTGGGAAATTGTATTGGACATATGTCTCCAGAATCATGACCACAATATTGAGACATACAATCAAAAAATAGTTATGGATATTTAATTTCGACTCATGGTTTGGTCACATGAAGTACAATTCTTGTGTAAATATGAATAAATGAGTTTTTTCGCTGAAATTCCATTTTGGAAAAGTTAGTATACTATCCTATATTTTTTTTCCAAAGGATTGGAAAATCATGATCAATTTTTTAATTCATGTCCATTTCCATAGATATATAGGTTTTATTCATTTTTGTTCGGAAAGACTAATGATGATCCTCATTCATTTGTCAAGCTTCTATAAAGACTCATATTTTGGTCTTCAAGAATAGTTATTCTATTTTCCATTCATAAATATTACCTCATTTTAAAGATAAACAACATAATAGTGTTAAAAATCCTGGATCCAAATGATTAATGTCTTGGAAAAATCATGTTTATATATAAATTTTTTATAATAAAATATAAACAATTTTTAATTCCTTCTCTATATATTATTATTGGTCGTCATGTTATCCTTAGTGTAATTAATTACATAAGGATATAAATCAATGAAATGGGTGATTTAATGTCCCATAAATAGAGTTAATAAGAAACATGAATCATTATAGAAAGGGTGAGCATAATCATCATCATCAACATAACATAAAAATAATATTAACATCAAATTCATGATGAAAACAATGGATAAAGGCATGGAATGCAGTATTGCATAAAAATGAAACATCATGTCTTAGCCGTCAAATACCACACATAGTTAGTAGACTTTCTATTTTCAATATGAATATCCATGATGTCTGGAAGTGTGTAATGAATCATTCTTTATCTTGTCATACTTTGGAATATTTAAGTAAATTTTTTCGTATATAATAACTCAAATGAAACTAGATTCAATGGACTAGTGATCTTGGAATTAATATTATTAGAATATAAAATATTATAATATCACACACACAAAATGTTTAAAAAATAATAATTATAACACTTGAAATGAGTTTCATAATATTAATATGACTTCCTCATTCAGTCTGAACCATGAGGTTTAACCTAGGAATGACCTAAGGTTGGTCTACGCATAACCTTCATCAGAGGACGATGTGGATAAGTATGTAAAATGGATTAAATAATTAATTAATTTAATTATTCCATTTAATACCAAAAAAATAATTATTTCTATAAATACCATCTTAGGAAAAATCACTTGGGTTATCCACATAACCCTTGGAGGATTAGAGTGGAAGAGGTGAGGCTTGTTGGCATTGGTAATCCTAGACTGTGGATTGCGGATTACTATCGAGGAAAATCATATGATGGAATATTAATGTATAAAAATATTTGAATAAAACACTAGTTAATGCATTATTAACCAAAAATTGATCCATTATCTTAAAAGGGAATTTTTTTGTTTTCCCCCATTAAAGTTTGATATTAACATGAATAAATCATTTTCCAAATTTATTCATGGATCCTTCATCATTGGGCTTTCCAAAAGTTGATTTCCCTTCCTATATCCAAGAATTTTATATTTATTTATTCTCCTTGATTCTTATTTATTTTATTACCCCATTTATCGTATTGAATATATGATTTCAAAATGAACATAGGAATCGATTGAGGATTACTTTGCATCAGGTTCCTATATTCCTTCATTCTTGTTGTTTATCATTGGAAATTAGAAAATATATGATTCAATGTTTTCTGGGAATAAAAATCATTGGGTGTTCTATCTTTGGCATAACAGGTCATAGTCACAAGTTTGGATTTTGATTTTAGTGACATGAAGGAGGTTTGATGGTTATGATGAGAACCTAAATTTGTACCGAGTATCGATGAATTTGATATCGAAATTGAGTGGGTCTGATTAATGATTCAGCTCATGGAATGCGATGAATATGATGAATCAGGTGTGGCTATAGATCTTTTCAAATGATAAAACTTTGAGCAAGTAATTTTTTTGATCATAGTATTTTTTATAGGTTTATAAAGAATATTTATGTGAATTGCATGTGTGATTGAAAAAAATTAAATGAAATTTAAGGAGTTTATAATTAAAATTAAATTTTCATCAAGGATGTGTTATAGGGGAGTCGTTTATCTCCAACATGGGAGATAGATAGAGAGTTTACCCCCACACAGTTCATATATGAGTGAGTTTTTTATAAAATCATAAAATTGATATAATAAAATAGATAATGGAAATTGGAAAAGAGAGGGGAATGAAGATTTTCTAGAAGGATTGATGATATGAGGGGGGATTGATTCATGACCCTTCCCCTTTCCACATTTATCAAAATGATTTTCTATATTTTATAAAATAAAAATATGAAATGATATTATTATTATTGTCATTATAAAATATAAAATTTAGCATAAGTTCATTATGTGACAATGGATTGGAGATCTATCTACAGAATCCAGATCATGGTATTGAGACAAATAATTTAATACTAATTATTTATATTGAATTTGGACTTGTGGTTTGGGTACATGAAGTACCCTTCTTTCATAAATATGAAGAAATTTATTATTTTCTCCATGTTTCCATTTTTGTAAAGTTAATAGCCTATCCAATATTTTTTTCTTGAGGATCAGAATATAATGATCCATTTTTTCATTCATGGCCATTTTCAGAGATATATTGTTGTATTTTTATTTTTTTCGGGAAAGACCGATGATGATCCTCATGAATTTGTAAATATTCTAGACATATTAATGTTTTGGAATGCATGTATAGTGATTTAATTTCCATTCATAACTATTACATCATTTTATAGATAAAAAACATAATCGTGTTACAAATACAGGATCCAAATGTTTAATTTCGTGGGAAAATCTTGCTCATATATAATTTTTTTATAATGAAATGTAATAAATATTTAATTACATCTTTTATATCTTCATAGTAGTCCTCATATTATCATTAGCATAAGTAATCACATGAGGATATAAAACAATGAAATGGGTTAGCTAGAATCCTAGAAAGAGAGTTAATAAAGAACATGAATCATTACCAAAATGGTGAGCACAATCATTATAATCATCATAACATAAGAATCAGATTATCATCTACTTCATGAGTGAAGAAATTGGCAATGGAATAGAATGTGGTAGTGCATAAAAATGATACAACATGACTTACTGGTCAAATACCACACATATATATGAACTAATATGGAATGATTTTTACACATAAAATAGGTGAATTATCATAATACTATCATTATGAAAAAAGAGAATCATGTTCACGCCTATTTCACATTATGTCATGAGATACATCGCATGAAAAAATTCATTAAAATTATATATGATTCCAGGCCCACCTATTTAATCATAAAATTTACATAACCATGCATACCACATATAACATATATTAGTCAAAGTAATGAAAAAAAATCCAAAGGAAAGGAATGGGTTTGATAAGGGTTTCATAATGCATATATTCATGAATAATATTTTTCGTTTATAAATGATTAATTGAAATCATACTTTGGCATAGTACAAAATTTGTATTGAGTGGACGAGAATAATTTTAATGGGATTAAAGTAAAATGTTTTAGAAATTGATGTTACATTAAAAAATAGGTTTTTCCTAGAAATAATTTTGATAGGATAGGAAAATTTATATCCTTAAAAGAAAAGGGAAAGGACATTTGATGAACATAATATGGACATTCATACTATGGAGGAGTGAATAACCCAAATAAAATAATTGGGTTCGACAATCCCCATACCATTATTCCCACTATATTTTGTCACATTAGAATCTCTTGAATAAATAAATTATATTTATAAAAAAATGATATAGAACTAAATAATAGTCATTTACTAAAATATTTAACAACTATAATAATTTTAATATATATCTTAATATCCATAATTGAAATTGAACTATTTTGATGAAATGTTTTTCTTTAAAATGTCCTCTTTGAATTTTATTTCCCTATTTTCTTACATGTAATTTATAAAAAGTTTAAGAGTAATTATAGAATATCATAATTCATTTGATGTTCTAAATGATCAAATAACAACTAGGAATGGTAGTTGAATCAATTGTTTTACATTTTATAAGTTTCAATAATTTTACAAACATATACCCTAAAACCTGTTAAGATTAATTTCCTTATCATATTTTTTAAAACCAAATTCATTATAAAGTAGGAATGAAAGTAAATAACATAATATTTACATGTTTTGGCCTGAGTTATAGAAGAAAAATCCTTACCAAATCCACTCCCATGGATCAATTGAAATTCACTATTAATAAGATATAAATAAAACTTGTTCCAACACCTGTTATACACATTTTATCTCATGATAGGAAAGATTATATGGACTCCTATAAATTTAAAATGATTTCTAAAAAATTAATTGAGACAAAAAAATAATGATTATTTTATTGAAACCAATCCAAAAATTCTCATTATGAATCCTTAGTCTAGTTTTTCGGATATGATTTTATCTATATGACGATAGTGGTTCTGATTATCTTAATACAATGAGTCTGGATTTAATTCTATCAATATAAAGAGTTAAATATAATTCAACCTTACTCTATCAGTACTTATGAAACTCCACTCAAGTTCCCAACATGATGGACTCAATACGATGAATCGATTCTCAATCTGAAATACTCAAAATCTTCCCAAATTCTCAATACAATGGACTCAATAAAATGAACCCATTCTAAATATGAAAACTCAATATTAACTCAAATTCATATTTGATTATCTCAATAAAATCTTTCTCAATTCAATGAACAAAAATTAAGTTTTTTTATCCACTCTCGGAGATCTATAAGCGTAAATGACGTTGACTTGATTTCATCATCACACTGCCTTTTCTACGTGAATGAAAAATTTATAACAAAAAAATGATCTAAGAAGGTATATATAGGAGTCTTAGAAAGTGAAATCCCAAAACATGAAAACATTCATTGTTTCTTCATATTTAAAAAACACTAAAAATATCATACATTTAATCTTAAACATTGATGTATTCATTCCACCTTATATTTCACGGAGATTTATGAAGAAATAAATTTTAATTTGGACCTCTTCAAATCTTTATAAAACTTATAGAAAATTTTTATATTTCTCCATAATCAGATCATTACAAATATTTTTTTATTCTTATAACATTATGAATTTGTTTTTTTCTCATCTCATTGTGATTTTTTTCTTTCTCATCTCATTACAATTATTGTTTACTCTTAAACTCATTATGATTCAGTATCCTCTTCTACTCATTGTTATTCTATTTCCTCTTTATTATATTAATATTTCTATTTCATATTCAAATAATTTTTATTTATGTTTCATATTCAACTCATTATGAATTTTTTTAATTCTTAGCTCATTATTATTTTTATTTCTTTCTCAGCTCAGTATGATATAATCCTAATAATTATGGAATTCCCATTATGTTAGAATTTCCATTATAATGGAATCTCAATACATTAACTCTAATATAATTCAAAACCTCCCCAACATTTATTAAATATCTTTTATCAAGTAATTTTTCTTGTTTTTGATAACTTTATGATTCTAAAAGTATTATCTAATTTTGATTAGAATGTATGAAACTTGGTAACTCCTCACTTCACTATCTTCTTTCAAAACTATTGAGCAACAAATTCATTTCATCACTTACTAAATTCATTATTTTTCTGATTATGGAAAATAAAAACTTATCCAAAACTACAATTTATGACTATAATTCTTTAGGATACGATTGCCTTAATATAATGTAGATGGATCGGATTCTTGTGTAATAAAACCATTACTATACCAAAAGGTTAGTTATCAATAAATAAAAAAACATTTTTTAAAAAAATTTAACCACAATGGTTCTTTAATATCCCCCTTGGTATTTGTTTACAAACATTATTAATAACTTTTCCAACACCTATAATTTTTTCACAACTCATATTTTGTAAAAAACTCTTGTTTATTGACTTTTATCTAATCAAATCCCTTCTCAAAAATGAGTGTCCTTAAACCACAATTCTAGTTAATGAAATGTTTTTGATTGAATTCTATCCCTCAACGGATAGAAAATGTTGTGTCTATGTAAAGATAAAATTTCTGAAATTTTATTTTCTCCTATCTCACTTTTCTTCTTCTCTCCTCATTTTAAAGAAACCAAAACATTAGATTCCTAAAATATAGATAACTAAAAAACATCATAAAAAGTTTAATGTTGCTACATTCTATCTGCCTTTGTAAACATAATCCAATGCATGGTGTGGTTTATTATTTATGAGTTTTAGGAAGTCATGATATTATCTTTGACATAGATATTCATTATAAATTACACAAACTATTGTTTTGGAATTTATTTTCTAAGGATATCAGCAATCTAATACTTTTTGGAAATGTATTCCATCAAACAAATCCCGCAGAAACATTCTCTCTTTTAATGTGAAACAATATATCAATTTTTATCTTGAATGATGGAAAAGATTTTTAGAAAGATCAATTGAATAATAATTATCAAAATTTATCTTAAATAGTTTTGAAAATTTACTTTCATATATTCTAGATGAACTTTTATCCATAAGATTTGATTATTTTCCTGAGTAGCTGCAACATATTTGGGTTTATCTATGCTTAATGTTAATAATATTTTTCTACTATACCAAGTCACACGGTATTCATACAAAATTAATGATCTTCTTGATATTTATTTTCTATCATTAAAATCTCCATTCTAATCGGACTCAATATAACAATGAAACATTATATAAAAATATATTTTTTTACAAAAAAACCATGTTTGTTGTTCATTTGGCATATATCAGAATTATTTTTTATTCCCACATATATAATTATTTAGGATTAATTTTATATGTGGAACACAAATTTGAAGCATAATAAATATGATTCATTGATCATGTAAGTTATAGAATAATTCTTATCATATTGTGAAAGCCATTCTAATTCATAGTTAATATGGATTCATCATTACTCAACTTTTTACTCACTAAAATTTGAGTGGAAATTTTATTGGATTATTCCATCCCACACTTCTTTAACAATTCCCTTGAAAACTATTCTTGAGATAAGAAAATATATTTTCCATTATTTTTAAATTGTATTATAGTGAAAAATGTTAAATCTTCAAATATATAAATCTCAAAATTAATCTTCATTTCCTTAAAGAATTTTTTAAAAACATCTTATCTATCTAAATAAAAATTATATCATCTATATAAACAAGTTCAATTATAGTTCTGATGTAAACATCATTAAAATATAAATTTCTATCCAATTTTCCATTAAAAATTTTAACGATTCTAAAATAATTTTATTGTTTAGAATACCATGCATGTAGAGTTTATTTTTTCCCATAAAAACATTTCTTCATTTACAAACATTATTTTCATCATAATCAAGTAAAAACCGAAAAGGATATTCAATGTAAAATTCTTCCTCAACCTAACCATTTAAGAAAGATGATTTTACATCCCTTAGATAAAATTTTTAATTCCAATGAGCATCCACTATAATAAATATTTTAGTAGTTTCTATCATTGTAATAGGGGAAAGGGTTTCATAAAAATCCACACCTTCCACTTGTGAATGTCCATTACAGAAAATTCACACAATTTTTATGATCATTCAATTTTTTTGTAAGACCACATTTTTTTAATAAAATATTTATTATCTAGTCATGAAAAAAGTTCTCATGTTTAGTTTTTCTCAATCCGATCCAACTCTTCATTCATAGAATCCACCCCATTAATTGTTTTGAATAGTGTCTAAAAATGATTATAGTTATGCTTTTGAGATAATTGATGTTTTATTTTCTAATTTCAACTTTATTTTGGTTTGAACAATAGTTTTCTGTTTTCGAATAGTGTTTTTGGACTCAAAATGTTTTTTTAATGTGGGAAATTTGAATGTTTCTTTTCAAGATAATCTTTCCTTATCACTTGATTCTTCTAGATCCTTGTAAGGATGTTTTGAAATACAAAAAATATCTTTGGAAATCTATAGTGTATCCTCATCATCAATCTCAATAACTATTGCTATGGGTTTTTTATTTTCAATTACTTTCACATTGAATGATTCTACAAACCATTGTAAATATTTCTTCAAAAATTTGTATCTTCTTCCTTTTGGTGAATAACCTATAAAATTTCCTTCCTCAGCTTTATCATAGATCTTTACCAAATTTATAATTTTCATTTTAAGTAAGAATTTACTTTCAAAAAAATATAAGTACTTCAATGTAGGTTTTTTATTACACCACATTTCAGAATGAGTCATGTTGGATTCTAGTCTAAAAAATCTATTTTGAACATGTACTACAGTACTAACATCTTCTTTACCATAAAACATTTAATGTTTTTATTTTGATAACATTATTCTTCCCATTTCCACTGAGCTATTATTCACTTTTTATACTACTCTATTTATTTGTGGAGTATAGAGAGAACTATACGGATATTTGATACCATGTTTTTCTTATAAAGTATTCAAAATCATTTCTTTTTAATTCATCACCATTATCCATTCTCAAATTCTTTATATATGCCTACATTTATTTCTAAAATTATTTTCTAAAAAACATAACCATTTCCCCATCCTTTGAATTTTTTTTCATAGGCATGATGTTTGTAATCTAAGTTAAATAATCAATTCAATCGATTGTGTTACAATATCATTTTGTTGAGTGATGCATCATTGGCCCACATAAATTGGACTGAATAAGATCAAGAGGTCTGAAATATTGAATCTCAATTCTCTTATGACTTTTATTTTCCATCATTACATTCTAGAAAGTAATACAAACATATTTATCTCTTCTTTTTAGTTCTAGAAAATTCCAGAGAACATCAAATTTAGAAATTTAATTTATGTTTTTCTGCCCAATGTGTCAAAGTCATTATGGCCATAATTTATTTTCATATTCAGAACTCATGTTACATGAGTTTTTGAATTCTCCTACATAAAATAGATTACCCCTGGTTATTTCTCCATTTGTAATAACATTTCTATATTTAACACATTTGATGATACACAAATATTTTATGAGAACATCTTCATTTACATCGTCCTAAATATTAATTACACTTTGTAACATATTCTTTTTCCCATCAACAAAAAAAACATCCCTAGATTTCAACATTTTGGATTCAATATTAGTCATTCTGATTCGTCTAGTTTTTAAGGAACAATAATTACTGAAGGTAACCGCCCCTCCATCATGACATTCAACATGTTTCATGATTTTTATATCACCTATTAGATGTTAATAATATAAAAAATAATGTTTTCATGGTTTTTTTATTTTATTCTCTTTCAATGTTGTCTCTACAAAAAATTGCTTTCCTCATCTTTCTTCATTTCATCATTCATTTATTTTGTATAATATGAAACCTGATCCTGGAGGAGTTTCATACATCCTTTAGCATGATGACTAGCCTGATCACATATTCAAAAAAATTCTTCCACGCATTCAAATTTATTTTTCTTATAAAGTATCTAAAATCATGGGAAATTACCTTTTCAACATTCTATAAGTTAGGAAAGTCATTCATTCTACAGTCACTATTTCTTCCACTTTTCTTAAGTCTCATTTTGGGTAGATATATTTCATTCATATAATTATTTTCCATGTTCCCATATATTTCACAACCACATAAATAGTCATCAAATCAGGTTTTTCAATTTAATAATGTTCTTTATCTGGAGAAACATTCTTGAGGTTTGTTACTTCTTTCAGTTATAACATACTCATGATTTAGACTATCTTTTATTTTGAGTGAGTTTTAAACATGTGAATATTTGATAGTTTTCTCACTTCCTTTCTATACACAAAAATTCAAAGAAAATTGTAACAAGAAATGTTAAAATAATCTGATGAAACATTATTTTTGGTAGGAGAATATTTCACCTATTTATCATATTGAGCATTCTCATAAACTTTAAAAGTCTCAGATTTTACTTCAACGGATTTCATAATGTTTTCATTCACCATCCTCAAGGTAAATTAGGAATCTTTATGTTTTGATTGATACATGTTAATTTATACTTCCTTGGATTCCAACAACGTAAAAATATATTCAATCACCTTTATATATTTAGCAATTCAATGATCGAAACAAAAAATATCATAAATTTATTTTTCCTCCTACTTAATGACATCTTTTCTTCCATTATCAACATCTTCACAATCATTATTTATAACTATAATTTCATTATTGATAGTTTTAATCATAAGGAGTGAAATATATTCTACTCTGAGTTGATATTATCTATAATAGTATTCCCCACCTTTTTCATTCTCTAAGGAATATTTTGTTTCCTTTGTATTGGAAATGAGGGTTATGAATATTTCTGAACATTAATCTTTAAAATAATGGTGGTCAGTTGAGTCTGATTTAACATTCTTACTCAATATAATTATTATTTTTTCAGTAAACTTCTTCTTTTATTTTTTGAATGAATTTTCTCCTTTATAATTTTTATTCATCTTCTTCCACTGAGTTTTTTCATCAGATTCATATAGATATTCTCCAAAATTTTTCATGGTGAAATTTATATAAAATTTCCTAATTTCACGACAATCAAAATATTTTTGAGCATGTTTACCTCGATATTTTTCACTTCCTCTTCAATAATTTTTAGATATAAGAGACATAATATTATCATTAAATTCTTCATCATCCATATCATTGAACTCACAAGGTTCAAAATCTTCAACATATTTTATTTTCATCTTTCACATAGAATCAAAATCCATTTCATAAATATATATATTTTTTTAACATAAAGTTTCATTGGAGAATCATTCTCAATATGAGAAATACCAATGGTATCAGCATCAAAAACTTCCAGGAAAATAAATTAAAGACACAGACATCAATAATAATTTTTTCCATCAAATGTAGTTATAATTCTACTATAAAAATTGATATTATCCATGATAAGGATTCTAAAAGATAACTTATTACTCTGATGCCAATTTATGTTCCAAAGGATAAAATTGCAATTGAAAGGGGGGTGAATTAGTTGTTTTAATTTTTATAAGTTTTAATAATTTTCTAAACATAACCCCTACAACATGTTAAGATTTATTTCCTTATCATATTTAAAAAAAATTATTCATGAAAAATTATTATATAATGTAAAGAACACAAGTTGTAAAATTGTTTGTGTCATATTGAGAACTGAAGTAATGTATATATCCACTCCCATTGGTCTATAAAACTCAATATTAATAAGAAGTGTATAAAATTTGTGCCAAGTCCCATTAGAAACCTTTTTTCTCCTAGTAGAAAATATTATATAAAATTCCATCAGTTTACAATAAATTTTAATAAAATAATTGATCCAAAAAAGAGGAATAAAGACTTATTTGAACTAATCCTAAATTTCATTGTCTAAATTCTTTATCTGATTTGGCTGGATCTGATATTATTCATCTAATGATGTTGGATTAAATTCTCTAAATACTATGAGTCTGGATCTGATTCTATCAATATGATGAAGTCAATAATATTCTTCCTTACTCAAACTACAATTCTAAATATTTGATCTAATAATCAATTTTATGAACTGATTCTCAATCTTGAAGATCCAAACTCTTCTCAAACACTCAATATAATGAACTCATTCTCAAATAGTAAAACTCAATCTCTACTCAAATTCTCAATAATATATTCTCAATATGATCTTTATCAATCTAGTGAATTTACATTTAGATGTCTCATCTTCCTTAGTAGATCTCTGGCTTAAAATCATTTTCACTTTATTTTTTCGGTGCTTCACCTTTTGATCTTACATGATAAATTGATGATGAAAAATTGATCTGAGAAATTATTTATAGTTTACTCGGAAAGAAAATGTTAGAAACATGAAATATTTCCCACATAATCATATTTCAAAAATAGAAAAAACCCAAACATTTAAAAATCAACATTTACCTCTTAAAACCGCTTTATATTTATATAAGATTTAAGAAAATTTATTTTTCAGGTTTTACCTATTGAAATCATCATAAATCTTCTATAATCTTATCTTTGAGTATTCTTTATAATCATCTCATTACAAATAAAATTTCTTCTCATCACATTATGGATCAATTTCCTTTTCATATCATTGTGATTTATGAAACTTTCTCATATCATTATGATTTTTGTTTCCCCTTTATCTCATTATGATTTAGCTTCCTCTTTAGCTCATTACAATTCGGTTTCCTCTTTATATCAACATGATTTCTATTTCCTCTTTAGGTCATTACAATTTCAATTTCATCTTCAGATCATTATGAATTATATTTCCTTCACAACTCATTATGATTTGTGTTTCTTTATTATCTCAATCTAATGGAATCCTCATTATGATGGAATTCCCAATATTATAGAAATCCCATTATGATGAAATTCACATTATGATATAATATCCACTCTATAAATTTGAAATTCTTCAAAACAAATACAAAATTTCATCAATAGAATTTATAATTTAGGTTTTATTGATTTTTAAGAACATTATGACCTGTAAAACATCATCTGATTTGGTTTATAAAGTCTAAAAAATTTTAACTCCTCAATTCATAATATTCTTTCTAAACTCTTCAGAAAATAAAATGATTTCTTCACTCATTAACAACTTTAATTTTCTGATTAATGAAAAGGGAAACTTATAGGAAAGAATATCATCATTTTAATGTTCTTTTAGATCCAAAGTTCTAAATATGATGTCTCTTGATCTGATTCCTAGATGACAAAAACATTATTTTACAAAAATGTTAATTGTTAACAAATAAAAAGACATTGTTAATACAATTCAAACAAAAAGGTTCTTCAGTATATACTTATGGGGTTATATATTATATATAGTTTATTACATCCATCCACAATGATGGTTATTTGTTTTTTCATGGAAATGTATCTGTAAGTGGTTAACTGACCTTTCAAGGGAAATTTTTGGGAGGGGAGAAATAAGAAATTTTAAATTGATATATATTCTAGTATGATACTCATAGTTGGTTAACATAATTAATAAAATGTTAAATTATTTCTTAATGAATTCATTTATTTTTTTTATGTGAAAGGGTTGGTTGAAAAAATAAATAGAATATGAATAAGAAATAAAAAAGAGAGAGGATTGGATCATATCTTATATAATCCTCAATGTATATTCTTATGTAAAACACTATAAATCCTTATTTATTAGAGTTGTATTGCTCTAAAATGGCCCTATGTATTATAAGGGTTATTATATGTAGTATTTGGGTATATTATGGGATTTTAATGGGTGGGAGGAGTGGTTTTCCATGGGAAGGGAGTGGAATTTTTTATTCTTGAGGAGAGGGGTATTTTTAAAATAAAATATTGAACAAAAATAATACATCAAAAGTAAAACATATAATAGTTTTTTTAAAATATAAATCATATATAAATATAATATATTGGGTTTAATGAATTAAGTCACCATTATAAATCCAAATCATTAGTTTATAAAAAGTAAATTGGAAAGAAAGAAATTTTTTTATTTTAAGGGATCACATTTGACTTTATGTTTTGGAAAGTTTTTTTTAGGTTGGAAAATTCATTTAATTATATTTAAAATAAAAAATTATTAAATTAAATTTAACATGCCCAAAACTAATTTTATTGAAATGATTATTTAAGAATTGCATCACTAATGATGTAATTTAGATACACCAGTAATATTAAAAAGTTGTTTTTTCTGTTAAACATAAAATTAATGTATTTTAGAAAATTTAAGGAAATAACCCAAGGATAGTTAAATGTGATTATTTTAAAAATTATATTTATTTTATCCATATAAATTTATAAAATATTTAATTTTAATTTTTAATATAAAAATTATGATTTTTATGAAATACATAGAAATACAGTTTATTAAAAATGTGATAATATTTTTTTTCATTTTCTAATTATGATATTTATTTTTTAAAATTAAAATATTTATATCTTGTTATATTAACCATTATAAATATTATTTATATCATAATTTATTATTTTTAAATGAAATTATTATTCCAATAGTGGGGATACTATTCCTAGAGGCGGGTTACTATTCCAACAGTCAGGTTTCTATTCCAACAATTACATTAATATCACAATGGTCACATTAAAATTACAACAGTAATATTACCTCTTATAAATACCTCTACATTAATTCATTTATTCTTCAAATAAATTCCTCTTAAGGATCTCTATTTCTATTTTTTATAATGTTGTTTGAGATTAAAATAATCTTTTTTCTAGAGTGTTTATTGTGGAGGAGATGATTATTGTAGATTTGGAAGTACATATTTTCCCATTATAGATTTATTTTTTTGTCAAATTTTAATGGATATAATTCTAATTGGTTTCATTACTTATTAATGTAATAATTATTATTATTGAAATAAATTTCTATCCATTTTTTGATGTGTATAATTCAATACAGTATATTTTGACAGTCACTTTTTTAAAGAGGGAAATATCATTTATAACCTCTTTATAGTTACAATATTTCAACGTTTATAAATTTCATTATTGAAATTTCAACTGGTATTCCTATTTGAGAATAGATGAGCATAATCATATTTTATTGTTCTCTCTGGTTCCCATGCCACCTATTCATTCTTATGGTTCCTCCAAAACAAATTAATGAGGTTGGTTTTCTTGTTAGGTTGAAATTTTTCTCTATGTTCCAATATTTTAAATAGATTATATTCATATTATAGGTCATTATCCAGTGTTAAACACTTCTATATTCAGTAATGTGATGGATCAGGTATGTAATTTCATCAGTAGTGTTA
Organism: Viscum album; assembly: GCA_963277665.1. Taxonomy (NCBI): domain Eukaryota; kingdom Viridiplantae; phylum Streptophyta; class Magnoliopsida; order Santalales; family Viscaceae; genus Viscum; species Viscum album. The sequence continues at coordinate 1,432,288,421 of OY728131.1, read as the reverse complement.
TGTGGAATACGTCAACAACTTGATCCATAATTGGTGGAAGTAGAATCCCATAGGTCATTAATATTACATGATAAAGTATCTCAAAGTGGACAATTTACCTTGGGATAAACATCCCATTATATAAAAACCACATGAATCTATTCCATGGTGATATTGGAAGGAAAACATTATCTCCATCATAAAACTCTATGTCCCTTTAATAGTTGGTAGCATAAATCGTTTTCCACTCTAAGAAGCTATATTTTTTTTAATAAATTGAACATTATTTGTTATCTATTTCATAATATAATATCCATGTATCTTTCATTTCCTATCTTCATCCAAAAAATTTGGTGTTTGAAATCACATCCCATATTAATCTTTATATGAATCCTTTGAAATATTCTGGCGAAAGCTATTGTTATGTGAGAACTCAGCTAAATGGATGTGATGATCCCATCCTCCATTAAATTCCATTTATATATATATTAGAATTTCCTAAAGAATATAAATAGTAATTTATTATTGTAAATAAGTTTAGGGGCGATAGGCCAGGCTAAAATTCAATTTAGTACTCAAAACATATTGAATACTTATCCATAATTTATAGGTTATCATTGGATCACAATAAGAGAAAATTGAAAATGGTACCCCATGTAGCCTCACCTCTTCGTTCACATATATCTTCACAAATTTTTAAAGAAATAAAATCAACCTGAATGGTGATATTGTGGGAATTCATGGTGATTTAATCCACCAAAACCCAAATCGCATCGTATTATTTTGATGTATTCAGAAGATAAGTTAAGTGGTCTGGTGTAAAATTCACTCAATTACACTTGGGTATTTGCAATTTTTTAATTAAAAATTTGGTCTTAAGTCACTCTACTTCAACTTAATTATATACCAACCACCAAGGGATATACACAAAAATATTATTCTTTATGTTTTCCCACCAAATGTGTTCTCAAATATTGCGATACATATTTATACTTTCAGGATAGATAGAGAAAAATGTGCTATGTAAATTATTTAGTAGATCCTTATTTATCTTAGGTGATAAAGGGATACAAACCCTAATTCCAAAAAAAATCACACCATCACCATCGATATGGAACTCTTGTAGCTTCCCTTCCATTATTACATTCAACTTCTTTTGTATCCTTAGATCGCCCATTTGTTCTCTTGGATAGATGGTTGGGAAATCATTTGGTAAAGGTATGACATATTCCTATTAGTTATTATTTCCAAATCTATCATTATATTTATAATAATATAGTTTCTCTCTATATTTTAATCTTGGATAGGGTTTCAGATTCTTTTCTACTAAGAGCATTAGCAACCCTTTACACCTTTTTTGGATGGTAGTGAATAGTGTAATAATTGTCTTTGATTAGATCTAACAATTTTCATTGATTCATGTTGTTGAATGAAGTACCACCTTTAAGAATTAATGTGCTACTCATAGTCAATATAATATGTTATCAATCATTGGAAGTGGATACTTGTTCATTATCGAAACCTTTTTGAGATCATGATAATTGATATGTAGCCACATTGATCTATACATCATCATGAAAAAGAGAACTGAAACACCCCAATGTGATACACTATAGAATATGTACCCATTTTCCAAATTCTCTTGCAGATACATCTTTAACTCCTCTAGTTCGATTGGGGACATCTTGTAAGTGTAATTTGAGATAGAAGTAGCTCTACCTATGATCTCTATTTATAATTTTAACTCAAAATCTAGGGTAAATTTTGGTAACTATTTTGGAAATATATTAGTGAATTACATTACAATGGGTATTTCCTCAAGTTCGATTCTTTCTTACAATGAAACCATTTGGTCCGCGTATTCTTCATCACATGGTATTAATACCCACACCATTTTATGATTTCCAAAAGAAGATTCATGGTATTCCCTATATTTGTATTGGATAATTGTATGGTTTAGAATATTAAAATAGTTTTCCTTTTTCCCCATGTTGATGTGTACTATATGTAATGAGAGCCAATTTGTGCCTAGTATAGCATTGAATTCCTCCATGGGATGTATTAATAGATTTACTGGAAAAATATTCCCACAGATGATTATAAGAGAAGATTCCAATTCATGGGTTCCAATGATTTTACCTCTAGGTGTTTTTATAGATATATATACATCAAGGTATCATGGATTAGATTCAATAGTTCATTAAAACTTACAGGATAAAAATGAATGTATAAAACTAGAATCAAATGAATATTTCTCCATTATTTATTGAATATTCAGCCTACTCCTGAGAAATTGTTTTCAAAATCCACTTCAGTCATATTGATGGAATAATATTTCCCTCACTCCCATGCCTTTGGCATTTGGATATATGGATTGACCTCATGGACTCGTGGTTTAGTTCACTAGATTACATAGTGCCCTTGGTCCATACAACTGAATTACTGAACTATAAAAGGTCTATTAAGAGGTTCCCTCCCTTCCTTCATCATTTTGGATGATTTTTTTGTTTCTCCTAAACATTCAGGAACTTTTTGGCCTACTCTCTCACACTTGAATCATTTCACTTCCACTTTTAGGTAATTATCATGATTCCTCTTCTCATATTCTTAACAATTTGGCAGTTAGATTCTCTTTATGCCTTTTTAAAGTGACCCACCTTCTTGAAACCCCATTATTCTATTTTTATCTCCATAATAATGGGACCATTTTTTGAATAAAATCACTACATATAGATCACATCAACCCACATCTTCATAAATCCAAAATTCATGTACATCTAGAGAATTTTAAAGTTGTGGTTTTAAACCAATAAATAATCTATTCATTTTTCTATCATTATTGATAAAAAACCTGATGCATATCATAAAAGACTCATGAATTTTCACCTGTAAGATATGATTTATTCAGCTTCCTTTTGGTTCGAATCTATGAATTCATTGTCCATATTTTTTGAAATATTTAAATATAAAAACATCATAAGATTTTATTTCTTAATGATGTTAAACTCTATCTCTTCTATTTCATCATTTTACTTGGTGTTATTTATCATCACCCTCCATTGATCATCTTATATATCTAAATAATAAACAAAAATAGTCACTTTATCCTCCTCATAATAATGGATTACAAAAAAAAATTTCTCCGTTCAGTTAATCCACTATTACACAATAATTAGATTGGATGTTCCACTAAATGTTAGCGGTTGTTTCAACATAAATGTCTCAATGACTAGTTGATCCTTATTAAGTGAAGGAGGATGTTTTATATGGTTCAGGTTATTATTCATATTCAATGACCCGTGAGTATGAATTTCCATGATGTTTTTATCTCTACCTCCCAGAACATTGGGGATGACATTCAAACAATTGTTACATTATTCCTCATAAGGTTTGTTTGCTTGGTTTCTCCTGGTTCCCATAATTTTCTAATATAGAATACATTTGAACAGAAATTAATTCAACAAACAAATAATGATTTATTCTATTACTCAAATAAAACTAAAATAATATCTTATGGAATCCCTGTGTTTATACTATTCTAAAAGAATTTATCAAGGATGTTTTAACTATACATAGGATTGTACTTACGGTTTTCACTATTTTTTTCTAATCATAATTCTGATCAAATTAACTAATCCATTATCTAATACAAACTATAGTGGCCTTTCTTTTATTTCATAACAATTATATCATTTCAATGATAAAAAACATAATAGTGTTACAAATCCATGGTCCAATGGTATACAATATTGAAAAAAAGAGGCTCATACATTACATTTACATAATAAAACTAAACATTAAATAATTACATCTTAAATATATTTTTAGTGGTCTTGATTTTCTCCTAATTGTGGGTGATTACCAAAGGATATACATAAATGAAATTGGTGAGATAAAAGAAAAGTAACAGGGTGAATACAGATCATGAATCAATATAACACGGGTCATCATAATAATCATAAACATAACATACGCATAGTATTACCATCAACATGATGAGGGAAATGGTAGATAATTGAATGGAATTTGGATGTTCATTAAAATTAAAATCATGTCTTAGTCATCAAATACCACAAATAGATCTGAACCAAGATATCATCATGTTCATGAATAAAAATGTTCATAACCATAACATTATCATTGTGAAAAAATCTATGATTATATTCACTCATATTACACATTATATCATGAGGTATGTCACATAAACCAATTTATTAGAGGGACATATAAATCTAATCCCACCCGTCACATCACAACATTTACATAATAATGCATGACACATAGAACATATATCAATCAATGTCATGAAGTAAAACCATGGAATAAAATGGGTGTAATAAGGATTTCATATAGAATAATTTCTTGAATAAACTTTTTGGTTCCAAAATTAATAAGGGAAATCATATTTGGACCTAATATATCATTATTCTTCAGTGGAAATGAAATATATTAAGGAGAGTAAAATATGATGTTTTTCAATTTGATGTCACATTTTAAAAAAAGAGGATTTTCTTTGATTTTTTTGACATAGTAAGAACATGTGCATCATTGATGGAAAAGTTAAAGGACTTTTTAATAACATAATATGAACATTCATACCATATAAGATATAATAACATGATCAAAGGAATATGGTTCGAGAATCCCCTTAACTTTATTCTCACTTTAATTCATCACATTAGTAGTTCCTAAATAATAAACTTATAATTATTAAAACATTGATTTATAAAATAATAATAGTCATTTATTTAACTATTTATAAATTATAGATTTTTTTAATATTTATTAATGTATATTAATGAAATTGAAGAAAATTTGATATAATTGTTTTCCTAAAAATTTCTTATTTCTCTTTGATTTCTCTATTTTATTACATGGAATTTAAACTTTGGTATAAATAATTTCAGAAGATTATAATTAATATAATTAATTGTTTGTATGCATTATATAATTTATAATATCCATCAATTATAGTGGTTATATTCATTTTCATGGAAATTTTTCAATAGGTGGTTAATCGACCATTCATGGGACACCGTTAGGAGAAAAAGAAGAAGAATTTTAAAATTTAAATATATTGTAGTATGAATCTTATAGTAGGATAAAATCATTAATACAATTTAATTTTCATTCCTAAATAATTATTTTATGTTTTTTTGTGAAAATTTTGGTGTAAAAAACATAAAATGTTGAAGATATGAAAAAGTGATAGAAGTGGATTGAAACATATTTATTCCTCAATGTATCTTCACTAGTACGACCCTATAAATCCTTGGTGATTGGATTTTGATGGATCCAAAATTTACATAAGTATTAAATTGTGATTTATAGGAAGTAAGTTAGTAGATATTGGTCTTTGAAATGGGTGGGAGTATTGGTTATTCAAGGGAACTGAGTGGGGTTATTTATAGTTGAGGGGAGGGGTATTTTTAGAATAAAATATCAAATAAAATAATATATCAAAGGTAAAACTTGTATTAGATATTTTTCTGAAAATATAAATCCTAACTTAATATAATATAATGGTGTTAGGAATTTAAATCCCGTTATAATTTTAATTCGTTGGTTTATTAAATAGGAAAGTGTAAGGAAAAATTGTAATTTTAAGGGATCAAATTTGACATTAGGTTTTGGAAAGTTCTTTTTATGTTTTATAAATGAATTTATTGTATTTTAATGAACCATTTATTAAATTAAATATTACATGGCCTAAATTGGTGTTATATAATTTATTAGTTAATTATTACAGAATGAATGATGTAGTTTGAGATATACTGATTATGTAAAAATTTGTATTTTAACTATTTAGCTAAAAATTGAACTATTTTAGAAAATTCCAAACAAAATAACCCTTGTATAATTTCAATGAGATAAACTTAAAAATTATATTAATTTTTTTTGAATAAATTGATAAAATATATAATTTTAATTTTTAATATAAAATTTTTATTTCTTATGGAATAAATTAAAATTGTGTTTATTAACAATGTGCTAATATTTTCATTGATTTTTATAATCATGATATTTTTTAAAATCATAATATATATATTTACCTAATTTAAACCTGATTAATGCTATTTTTGTCATAATTTATTATTTTGAGTGGAAATTACTATTCGAATGATCAGGTTATTATTCCCAATGGTCATGTTACAATTCTCAATGATCAGGTTAATATTACAATGGTTACAATATTGTTCCAATAGAGACATTACTATTTCTATAGTGATATTAACTCCAATAAATACCTCTACATTAATTCATTCATCATTCAACACAGTTCTTCTCAAAGATCTGTATTTTCATTTTATATATTGTTTCTTGGTTTACTAATATATTTTTTTTCTTTTCAATAGTGTTTGTAGTGAGGGGAAATGATTCTAGTATATTAGGGTGATCCATATTTTCAAATTTTAGCTTTTATATTTTATAATTTATTTATACTTTTAATTTTTGGATGTTTAACTGTGTTCATTTCTAATTAATGTAACTATGTTTATTAATCAAATAATTTTTTTTTCAGTTCCATAATGTTTATCATTTTGTATAGTACATTATAACAAACATTTATTTCAAGAGATAAATATAATTTATAAATTCTAGGATATTATATAATTTATCATATCCCAAGTATTTTTCTATTTAAAAAATTATTGTAACCTTTGGAGTGACACTTAAGACTCGATTTGAGGTGCTTCGATTGTGAGGACACTTCAGATAATGCTTGACAATGGAAGTGATATGTTTTTATCATCAGAGTGTTATTAAGATCATAATGACCTTGAGCACTATATAATGCGTAAACCATACTCTTTATTTAGATAAATATGTTAATCACCTACATTGGGTGAAGGTTCTCTATATACAGAGTGGTACACCCCAATCTTTTACCGCCAACAGCATGTGGGTATTACATGGGAGTTATGGATTCCTCTGTTGTGTATCATAATAGTGAAGATATAGTCCCTCCATACATATTTTGGTGAGATTATGTGGAATTAATCATTTATAAATGTTGATCCCATGACTCTAGATCATACTGGAGAGAGGAAAGACCCTCCATAGGGATACAAATGTGGTTGCGCATAATGATAGGCATGGGAGATAGAATATTGGAGTTGCATTATAGAATCCATATATTTTCCTTGTAAGACATTGAAATATTTCAATATATATTTATAGATCCATAGGCTGAGACAACATGAAATTCCAATGCCCCGGTGTTCCCAAAATTAAATTTTCAAAGATATTAAATATATTTTATATTGTGTTCACACGATACTATTATGAAAACATGAAATCTCACAAAATGGTTGATTGGATCAGAAATCTAACACGGTAGTTGGGACGAAAAATTGGTGTTTACACTAGGCATGACATAAAATGAGTCAATATGGGACATTTGGAGATAAATTTATTATTCAAGAGTTCAACTCATATTTTCTAAAAATCCATTAGTGAGAGCACCTCCCACCTCTCTATGATGAAAATCCTCAATATCAAGGTGAATCACAGCACGGCGAACATATCAGCTTCTTCTAATAATTGTATGACTTTGTTCTTCACTAAAAATCAATCCAAAATAGATGTATAACTCATAAATTTTTTGTTGTTTTCCCTTTTTATTAAATGGAATATTATATCGATTTTTTTCATTAATCTGTACCGTTTTATATCCTTTTCATGTTCACATGTATATAAATTAATTTTTTTCAATTTTTCTTCTAAACATTGATCCCCATTATATATTGACTGGAAAGAAACACTTGAAACCAATACCTAATCCTCTTTCATGGTGGTTTTCCCCCATAATTAATCTTATTCTTCAACATTGGACAACATGGTCACAATTCAACTTTGTGTGGGCGGGTTCAAGTCAGATAGAACCCCTGGATTCATTGCGGTGAAACGAACAACAAACCAATCAATGATTTGGGGAATAATTGATAAATGAGTGGGATAATGTTTGTTAAATGGATAACATCAGCACCGCGGTTATGTGTTTGTGATCGGAGGTGGTTCAATATTGGTTCAATGACCCATGTTTTCCAGGTTGGGATGCTGTGATGATGTGCACTGTAACAGGGATGTTTTCAAGTAGAGTTTGTGCATGAAATCTCATGGCGGAGGCTGTTTAGAATAGATATGATGATGACTCAACTCAGATATCTAATTAGGTGGTAATATTTTCTCAACATGACATGAATTTATAATTAATAATAATAATAATAAGGGTGATGAGTTAATAAAAAATAATAGGGGATTTTTTATAATTATTATATTAAATAATAATAATGAAAGTGACATAAAATGTGTGGGGTTAATTAAATTAAATAGTTTTTAATTTAATAAATGAAACAAATTTCAAATTAAATGGGTTTAATTTAATAAAATAAAATTCTTTTTATTTTAACATTAATTGAATTAAATATATTTGGATTTAATTTTATTTAAGATAATAAAATTGAATAAATAAACTGATGGAGGGTCCTTTAAGTGGGGTAGCATGTACACCAGTTTTGAGAAGGGGAAGAAGAGTTAAAGTTGTGTTATTATATTTTCAATGATGATAATAAATGAGAAATAAATTTAGTAAACATAAAAAAAGAGACATGATGAAACATGGTTTGGGCGCCTACTATACAATAGAATGAGGAAAAGGCCCTTTTGTTCATGCTCTCTCCCTTGTACACAAGTCTTAATGGGAAGGAAATATATATATACATATATATATATTATTATTTTGGTTGTCAAACCTTGAATTGGGTGTAACTACTCAGTGTGACTTTGGATTGAAGAACCATTAGTGGCAGTGTGACCCTACAATTGAGACGATCATTTTAAGATCAATTTTGGATGCCTTTTTCAGACTCAAGATTCAGGTCAACAAAACACCCAACTCTAATAAAATTATTATCATTGGGGAAACATGAATCTGATAAATCCCACCATATGATGTCAAAATGACAAATAGTTTCTGATTCTACAACGTTGAAATTAAAGAAAAAGTTTTGAAGAAAATTTCAGTTATTTAATTTAGACTCCTATATTATACCTGAAAGGATTCATATGATCATGATGTGATGAAATGTGACATTGTCATTGGGTGTTCTATTAAGTAATATGAGTATCCAATCTTGAGATAATGTTATCGATGACAGTAATAGTGAGATCCATTTGGCCATCTGAGCCATTTGTAGAGAAATAATAGTGAAATTATGTTTTACCCTCTAACAAGTGACGAGCCTTATGCATTCATCAGGTTTGAGACCAAGAAATGTTTTATCGTACAAATATAGAACTTTTATTTTAGCATGGACAACATGTCATGTTCTGTCGAGGACATGAACTGGAGTCAAAGTAGGACTATGGGCCATGTGGGTCCTTGAGATGACATTTACCACTTCCTGAGGTAAATTAAATTTTCTATATAAACTTTTTTTGGAATCAGATTTTGGTATATGAGTATCCTATATTGTGTATTTCTCTAAATTTAATGTGACTATGCCGTCAGAAGCAGATTTCAAGATACGATGTGAAATTTTTTGGGTTTGGAATACACTGTTGCGACACCAGATGATAACTGGGATTATGTAAATTTACCAGATCATTTCATGTGAAACACTCTAGAAGGGATGGTTAGTGAAATTCATTGCTGATATAACTAATATTACCCTCTAGTTGGACTAGTTATTGTGATTCTCTAAAAACCTTTTAGAGTTACCCTTTAGTAGGTGTGGACATTGGAAATCCTTGACATTCTAGGCTTACCCTCCAAGAGGGTTGGGTGGTGGTGTTCCCTGATGACAGTACTTTTCTTACACTCCAGTAGGATTGGGTTGTGGAATCCCAAAATGATCATTCTAGGTTACCATTCAATAGGTCTTGTTACTTGAGTTTCTCAAAATTCTAGCCTTAACCTCTAGTAAGGATGGGTTGTGTTGTTCCTCGATGACTGTATCGGGCATACCCTATAGTAGGTTGGGCCAATGGTGTTCCCTGATGTCATTCCTTTTCATTACCATCCATCCAGGATGGGAAGTGGAGTTACATAGGGTCTATGAGAGTATGACCCTCTTATCATACCAGGACCTGAAAACCTTTCCTAGAATTTGGGGCCCCTCAATGTGCTAAAAAATGATGAGATGTGGTTTGATGTTGCATTTTATTAATGAGGAAGAGGAAACACATTCCCAAACAAGTCAAATCATTGGGACATAACCTAAAACCATACGATTGAGTAAGTTTAACCCAAGTAATATTGTATCATGGTGTGTTGATTGAGTTCTGAATATATTTGTGTTCAGGGCAAACACGTGAGATTATGAGAATCATTGATATACTTCTATTGGAACTGTTGGTTTCTCTTCTTCTTGGGACATGATATAATAAGGATATATCATTATTCTCACAAATATGCTTCATTTACTGATAATATATATATATCCTTCTTTGGTACCCACTCTTTGAAATTTGTTAACTCTCCTTCTATGAAAGGCAAGGATGCATGAGGTAGGCCACATGTTTTCCATGTATATATTCTCAGTGTTGGATGAGTCTCCTCTCCTGATTCCTGCTCTGTTTCATGATGACAACCCCATGAGTGACGCATCCTCAGTTCAAGATCCAAATCATGAACCCCTTCCTTCATGTTGGAAGGTAGAACCACCACATCCTTTCTAGTAGATTATTATCCCAACAGAGTAGGGTGGGGATGTGTGTGGGATTAGTTCACTTCATGAGCTCTAGCATCAGAGACTGTTGAGGTTCTTTAGTGATCCAGAACCTTAGGTTGTAGAGTATTTGCTAGAGTCTATAGTATTTATTTTCAGGATTATTCTAATCATGATGGATTTGGTGATGGAAATGGAAGCTAGACATTTAATAGATTATTAGGGTATTGGAGGATCCTCGCTATGCATATGAACAATGATTTGACACTCTCTTGAAATGACTTAAAATGACTATTCTGTGAGGAGTACTACCACTTTTTTATGCTCGGTCTAGATAAAAGAACATCTAGAGCTTTAGCAGGGTAGGATGATAATAGCTAAGTATATAGAGAGGTTCACATAACATACACACTACTCCCATGAAATGATCTAGGATATCCAGTTCCGAGCATAGAATATTTAATAGGTACACCAAAAGTTACCTAAACCAGAGCAATGGTGCTAGTTGGAGTTCATTTAAGACTATGACTTCAAGATAGTCAACTCATGAGGTGAAGGGAAAAATATAGTTGACTTCTTTAGTTGGATTTCTCAATCTCACCTAGTGTAGGGAGATTTAGGAAAGTTATCTTTCTTATGGATAATCCTGGTGGAGAAGGAGGGCACACCTTTTTTTATTCAGTTGATGGTTTTGACTCATATGATTCTCGAGCATAAGATAGAGTCTTAGTTAGGAGACATTTATTGTGAGGTTTCTCAGGAACAAATATCCACAATTGACTCACCAAATGGACATTCTAAACAAGGGAATAATTTCATCATGTTACAGGGGAAAATAGTTTTTCCAGTCATGATGTAGGAGGAGATGATGCAGAAGTTACACAATTATCCCCTAGTTGTATATCATGGTTTGGTGAATATGTACCAAGACCATTAGCAGAAGTTCTGGTGGTCCGGAATGAGATGAATCATTACTGATTTCATCACTCACTGCCTTACATATTAGCATGTGTAGGATAAGAACCATATTCTTCCATGTTTCTTCTATCCCCTTGAAGTTCTATGGTGTAAATGGGGTGACATAACCATGGAATTTTTCACATGGATTATACGCATTGAAAAGTTCCATGATGCCATCACATCTATATTTGACCAACTCAAAAAGTCATCACACTTCCATTTTATCTAGGTAATGAGTTCGGTGGAGAGTTTAGGGTGGTTGTACGTGCGAGATATTGTTCACCTTCACAGGGTACCCTCGATGATAGTCTTTGATCATGATGTGTAATTTACATCACAATTGTAGAGATTCTTATTGATGGAATTAAAAAAACATATGAGGATGAGTATAGACTTTCACCCAAAAGTCTATTGGAAGACTGAGCACACTATCCTAGTGTTATAGGATATGTAAAGGGCTTGCCTGTTAGACTTTGGCCGAAGCTGGGAGGACCATATACCTATGGTAGAGTTTGCATAAAAAAAATAACATGATACAATTGGCATGGAACCTTTTGAGGCCCAATACTGGAGACCCTATAAGTTACCCATATGAAGGATGGAGAATGGAGTGTTATCTATTGTCGACCCAGAGTTAGTTTGAGAAAAAACAGAGAAATTGTAGTATTTTTGTGAAAGGATATGGATGACCCATAGTAGATATAAATTCTATGCTAATTTCCATTGTATGGCCTTGGATTATGAGTAGGGAGACCATGTTTTCTTTCAAATATTCTCACAATGATGAATTTGGAGGTTTATACAAGTAGGAAATTTATCCTTAAGGTTCAATGAGTCATCTGAGATCATGTAGAGGTTTGGAATGGTTTCATATGGCCTCACCCTCCCCCACACCTAGAAGAAGTATATGACATCTTCCATGTGTTGCAGATAAAGAGATGGGTGGATAAACCTACACATTCCATCGATATATAAGAGATTGAAATTGAAGATGGATCCACCTTTGTGGAACACCCAAAGATGATTGAGACCTAGAAGGAGAATACCCTACATGGATGAATGATCCATTTGGTCTATGTTTTTCGGTAGTATAGAAACATACCATAGATTTTATGGGAGTTGGGGAGCCCGATATAGGCTCGGTATCTCAAGTTTTGTTCTTAGTTTTATTTTTTTGGATGAAAACTTTGAAAGAGGGAATGCGGTAGAGACCTAGTTTTTTCCAATGTAATAATTTGAAATATTTTTATATATATATACAAATCTATGAATTATGATGTTGTGTGATTCTGAAACATGGTGTTCCCATAATTAATTTTATAAAAACATTTAATATATTTTATATTGTGTGTGCATAATACCGTAAAAAAATGGGATAACTATCACATGATTGATTCGATTGAAAATATGAGACCACAGTTGGGTCTAGAACATGATGTTTACCATAGTCATGATATAAAATGAGTCAGAAATGGATGATCAGACCACTTGATCAATTGAGGTATGTTTATGTGGATTAATTAAATAATCAACATAATTCATTTAACATAATCCAAATGTATATAAATTTTTTGTTATGAAATTTCTACCATTTTTGATCTCATAATTTCTATAAATCCACCAACTAGATATCCTCCCACCTCACTTCGACAAAAAACCTCAGGATGAAGGAGAATCAAAGCATGGAAAACACATCATCTTCTTTCAAACATTTTGTGAGTGCATTATTTGTGAAAAATATGTCAAAAACATATGTAAGATTTGTAAATTTGGTGTTTTACACCCATTTGATTAAATTGTTGAGCATATAAAACATTATTCATAGATCTTCTCCCCTTTTCTTCTTTTTCGTGTTCCCATGTATAGAACATAATTTTGTATCAACTGTTTTCTAACCCTTAGATCACCACTCACAATTGACTATACAAAAAACCATATCATTGATCCATAAACCATTTTTCTTGGTTATTTTCCATATTGTTCTTTGTTTTCTTCATCATTGGACCGCAAGGTCATGATTTAACTTGTATAGGGCAGGGTCAAGTGTGATCAAACCCACGGAAACAATTCTTTGACACGAATGACTTATGAATTGACAGTTTTGGGATAGATTGGTAAATGAGGAGGATAATGATTTATGAAAGGATTGTATTAGCACCATGGGTGTGTGTTTGTGATTTTATGTGGTTCTGGATCGGGTTGATAACCACTATTTTCCTGGTTGGCATCCAGAGATGCCATGCACTTTGACAAGGTCAGTTTCAAGTGGAGGCCATGACCATGATCTCATGGAAGAGGTTGTTTGACATGTATATGATGATGGCCAGACACAGATCTCTGACAAGGTGGTTGGATGTGGTCAGCGTAGTTTACATTAATAATTAATAATTATTATTATAATGATTATGCAGAGTTCATAAAAATTAAAGGAGGATTTGTTATTATTTTTATATTAATCAATAATAATGATGATGGCATAAAATTTGTGTCGTTAATTAAAATAAATTTTTTCAATTTAAGAAAACACCCCATTATGATTAATTTTATTTAAATTTATAAAAGAAATTTATTTTATTTTAAATGGAATTGAATTGAATAGATTTGGATTTAATTTTCTTTAAGTAAATAAAATCTCATAATTAAATTTATGGAGGATCCTTGAAGTAGGGGAGTGTGTTCATTGGTTTTGTGAATGGGAATAAGAGTTAATGTTGTTTTATAATATTTTTATTGTTGATAATAAATGAGAAATAAATTTAATAAACGTAAAATTAGAGAGAAGAGGAAATAAGGGGTGGGTTCCTACTATAAAGTGCATTAAGAAAGAGGCCCCATTGTGCATTCTATCACCCTTTTTCATAAGTATAAATTGGAATAAATGTATATAATAAATATTAAATATTATTAAAGTTATTATTTTGGTTGTCAATCTTTGAATTGGGTGTTACTTCTATATGCGACTTTGGATTAATGAACCGTCAATGGTAGCATGAGCCTAGAATTGAGATGATCATTTTATGATCAATTTTGGACTCCTTTTTTAGACTCATGACTCGGGTTAATGGAACACCCATTAATAATAAAATTTCTATAATTATAGGATCTTGTATTCGATATATCTCTCTATTTTATTGTTCGAATGACAAAACATTTGTGATGTTGTAACCCTAAAATTAAGGTAGATGTTTCAATAAAAACTACTAGTATTTAATATTTACTTGTCTCTGGCCAATGAGATTCCATTCAAGTGTGATGTGGTAAAATGTTACATTTTCACTATGTCTCGGATTGAGGTAATTGCATGGCCTATCTCAATCATTTTTCCTTGGAGATCCATAATGTTAGATCTGTTTGGTCATCCAGGTCTTTTTTTAGAGGCATAATAGTGAAATTAATTTTTTAACCTCAGTCTGATGATGAGTCTAATGCTTTCATCAAGATTGTATCCATGAAACATCATTTTTTACCCTTATACGTCATGTAGTGCTACATGTCCAGTAAGTCATGTTCTAGGAAGGACACATTCTAGAGGTAGTGTAGGACCATAACTGATGTGGGTCCCCAACAAGGTGTCTAAATCTTTTTAAGGGAAATTCAATGTTTTGTATCTCCTTCATTTGAACATGGATTTTGGAATATGAGAAGCCTATATTGAGTGTTTTTTCACATGGAACACAATAGTTCCCACATAAGTGGATTTCAATATATGATGTAAATTTATTTGGGTTTATCATTCATTGTGGCGACACCCAATGATGATAGATATCATAAAGAATCACAATATAATTTCGATTTAAACCCTCCTACAGGTTTGGAGTATGGAATTACTCAATGACAGTAATGGTCTTAGCCTCTAGAAGAAATGGGAAGTGGTTTTCCATGATGTTATTTTCTATTTTCCCACTAGTAGGACTAGACATTGCATTTCCTTGACATTTCAGGCTCACACTATAGTAGGTCCGGTCACTGTCATTATGTGATTCCATTTCCAAAATTAACCTCCAATTGGACTGACCAATGTCCTCCCCCAATTATCATTCGGAGTTACCCTCTAGTGGGATTTGGAAATGGATTTCCTCGATATTCTGATATTACCCTCTAGCAAGGGTAGGTCGTTGCATTCCTCGATTATAATATCAGGCATTTCCTCTAGTAGGATTGGGTAGTGACATTTCTCATTGAAATTCTTAAAAATTACACTTTATCCAAGATTTACAGTGTATTTACTTAGTGATTAACAAAGTAGGACCCTCCTTTCAAACCAAGGCATGGGATCCATACATAGAATTTTTATCCCCTTTATTGTAGGGAATAGTGGAAATATGTGGTTTGACGTAGCCTTTTATTTTCAAGGAAGATGAAATGATTTATATAACAAGATGCATCATTTTCACACCTATTAAAAATATGTAGGTGTGTCAGTTCTGCCTAAGGTAGATAATATGATGGTGTATTGATTAAGTTCCTTATACTTATGTATTTAGGGAAGATACAAGAGATGTTAGGCATTTGTGATGGAATTATATTGGAAATATTGGGTACTCTTCTTCTTAGGATGAGCTGCAAGATAGAGATCCCCATACTCTTTCACCTGAGATTCTTTGAATACATATATATATATATATATATATATATATATATATATCCTTCTTTGGTACCCACTCATTGGGTTTTTGTTACTCTCCTTCAAGGAGAGGTGAATACATGTGGGTTATTCCACATGCTTTTTATGCTTATATTCAAATGGTTGGATGATTTTTCTCTCGTGATAATGGTAGTGAAGAGTTTAAGATATGTTAATCTTCTGTCAATTTCATGATCTTTGTGTTTGTATGAGTTTACTTTCACTCTCTTGTTGGGATGAGCTGTACATTTCACTGTACCTTGTTCTATCTACTGCTTCACTTTTCTAGTATATCTATTAATTCTCCCCCTTCACCCTTTTGGGGAATTATACTTGTTTGGTATATACTCACCCATTCATTGAACTTTACCACAAAAGTCCTATCTTATAAAGGTCGTATTCATGTTTGTCTTTACTTCAGAGGATATTACGGATATGTGGTTCTTGGACTGCATATGGGGGTCATAGCTTGAGATCTAGAATATGGGATCTCTCATATATTTTACTTTTCTATTTTTTTGTTAGGTTTGGAAACATTTATAGTTGGATGTGTAATTTTACCCTTTTATTTTCGGTTCAAACTACCATTCAGCATACTGTTTAGAGTAACATTCATGTTTGGTTTATTTATAGAAGTGTTGCAACTTTTATTTCATTCCCTCCAAATATTTTCATTGAGTTAGTTATGTGTGTTCATAAATGTAATTGGGAAAATGCCTCTTGGTGTTTAGTTGTGGCTTTGGCACTTTTCTCCAGCCACTAGCCTGTGGAGTTGGGATTGGGGTTGTTTTAGCTTGAGCCCTAGTCTGGGTTAGGCCATAAAATGTAGGCTGACTCTGTATTCATAGATAGGATGTGGAGATAGATATCCCCTTTCTCTATAAATTGGGTTTCATTTTGAGAATATCTGGATTTTTATTATGATTATGTGTGTTGTATCATATTCATATTGAAATTCCATGGTGGTGATGAGAAGACTATAATTTATTGATGCTTCGTGTTTGGGAATTTTAGGGTGTCCTATTGGGTATGATTATTCTCCCCACTGCATTATCTTTTCCTGCATTTGGTGTCTTTTTTAGTCAATAGATAGATTATCATTGACTATTGTAGACTTGGTTCTTTGGAACTATGCGGTATGTGTTTTATAATTCCACATTTTTTGGTAGGACTATATCATCTAGAGATGAGATCTCCACTATTATAATCATTATAGTATATGTTAGTTTGGGGATTATGAATATATTTATTGTTAGGAATGTGTTTTTTTTTCTTTTTCATCATTTTTTTTACACTACTTTACACTTATATTGATTTCTTGGAGCATAATGCATGCATTTATTAAACTATAAATGTTGAATATAATATTATATATTTCTAAAATTTCTGGTAGTTGTTTGTCTATGTGTGTGTGTGCATGGAGTTTAGGTTGTGACTCCAATTTTAGTATTATACCTAATAGGATGTTGTCACCTACCATAAAACTATTGGAGGAGGGATTGGGGTTGGAGTGGATCAGCTCATCAGTGGCCAGACGATCCCTAGTGGGTCTGATCATTACCGAGTGTGGTTAGAGGTGGTTTTTCCCCATGTTGGTGCATAGATAGACCCATGTCATGGATTTTTTTTGGGAAAATAGGAAAATAATGTCAAATTTTCATGAGAGTCCCTTTTAGGGAACGGTTCCCAGTGTTTTTGTAATGTTCATCTTATCCATACATTAGGACTACAATTACCTTCTTGTGTACATGGATTAATTAGGCATAGGTTGATGGGAACCAGTGGTATATGCATTATATATTATTGATTCATTTTAAAGTAGTTAATTAGTCATCTAAGAATATATTATATTTCAAAATGGTATGTATTGATAATAATCATTATGTCTCTATGATGAGAGCCATCTAGGAATTTGAGATAGTTTCATGAGGATGACCAGTTGAGTGATGAGGCATCAGTTAAAGGACTGATACATGAGGTTTTTTACTCCAGTAATGTATAAAAAATCCTACTATCTATTTGGCAATGCGTAGATCCTCCTCTAGTGGTCTATGAATATGATCATCTACATATCAAGAAGTAGATATCTCTATAAGGACAAGATTATGGAATTAAATAGATTATATTATTTTGTGATTTCATAGGGTAGAGACCACTCAGATTTTTATGTGATCTGGGAACTTAAGGAGAGGAGGATTGGCTAGTGGATATAGTATGGGTTTTCTGAGTTATAAAAACCAACGAATGAATGAATACATGTTCTTCTAATGAGTCTCCACTATGGATGAACTGTTTATTCTAGTGGTAGTGATGGATGAGACACATATACTATATATGATTCTCATGTTTCAGAGAAAGAGATCACCCAAAAAACATGGTGGAGGAGAACCCCTATTTCATGGGTGTAAGAGCATAGGATTGAGCATGTGGTTCTAGTGTATTTATTAGTAAATACCCCTCTCAAATTTTTTTAATGTCATGTATACTTCTTGAGGGGATGTGGGGAATCGATAGAGCCATGTGTGGGTAATGTTTGACATGATAGAGGATACATGGGGTAGAAGGAAACCTCCACCTCTTAGATTTGTTAAATTCACAATGATATAAATCTATGAGTCTGAGTCAATCCCATGTAAAAAATATAGTGTTGAGGGGTGGTAGGAGAGCTCCTTTGACTTGTGTGCTTGATTTTTTTTGTGATAAGGTGACATAGAGAAGCTTGGTTGTAGTGAATAGGTTGGAAAGGGAAAAGACAGAATTAGGAAGTAGGAGATTATGAACAAGAGGATTTGGGTTTCTTCCAGGTATGAACGTTTTTTTATCTGCTTCAGTTATATATATAGTACACAACCACAATCCACATTTCCATAAATATGGCCCCTTTTGATGACCTTGCAATGATATTGGAGATCTTTTTTCATGACCCTTATTTATAGAGTATCATGTGGAAGGGATAAGTGATTAAAAACATATATCAATAGTGTAACCTAACTATATGAAGAGATAAAACCCCATGTGAAACCATTACATTTTAGGAGGGGATGCCCTATATTTTTTCCTTGGTATGGACTGGTTTGCTCTATTCCATACCTATATGGATATTACCACTAGGGTTTATAGTGAACCAAATTTATTTTTATGGGACTATCCTTATTTGGTATGAAATAATCCTAGGAAGATTAGGATGATATCAGATATGTAACGCCCCAACCCTAGTTACCTAGAGTCAGTGCATTATTACATAACATTGGCATGATCACAAGAAAAATCAAGTCTCGAAATACCGATTAGTTTAGTAGCCATGGAATAACTAGATACTTTCATAAAGTTTACATTACATCATAAAATGAAAACTAAAACAATATAATCTCCATATTCCACACTCTTATCCCCTCATACTATCCATGCAGTTCATTCGTAAAATACTTCCTTACATCCTGGGAAAAATAAAACATAGAAAGGCGTGATCTCAAATGCCCAGTAAGGATAACAATATAGAAGAAACTTTCATAAATAAGAATATACATTTAAAGCAATGTATAACTATAAAAAAGCCTTTTAAAACTTGAACATCATCATAATATGGCAGAAATGAAATGAAATAATACCATATAATTATTCACATGGATATTCTACTAGTCGAATAATAACATGAAATATCAATAACCACTTTCATAATGATGGAATTTATAATGCCAGACTATCATAACCACATAGAAAAGGCCACGTGCCAAGACTACAAATAAGATTTTGTCAAAGCATTGTGACAAGACACTAGTTTTTCTCATGATACCTACCGATGCATCGAGGAGCTATAGTGGTCTCCACCCATCACTTATTAAGTCCAATGCATTCCTCAAATGAACAGGTTTAAACATAACATAAACATTCGTATTAAAACTAGCATACGAAATGTCAATATTTTTTCCATAAACCATTAATGGTATAAAGACAACACATCCACAGTCAAACATATCACAAAACCTTCAATACAATATGGAAGTATTGTATCATAATAAATAAACTTCAAATAAGCTTAAAATCCATCAATGGATGTTGACAAAGATGAAATCAAAACTATTTGAGAGAAATATCTCTTTTTTTAAAATCATTTAAATTTCATGTAATTGTAAAATAAAACTTTTACTTTGAAAATATTCATAGAATATTGTAAGGGATGCTTCTAAGATTTTATAACGAAGGAAAAAAGTTACACCCACCGTATAAGTTAAAAAAAGACATTCTTACCTTAATTCTGTCGAAAAGGTTAAAAAGGACCTTGTTTGGAAAAAATGGAAATATTCCTTTATAAACCTCTTATAAAAATTCAAACAAGGGTATAAATGACTTTAACCCATATTCTGTAAAATAGCAGGAATGTTTTGAAATATGTTTTTAAGAAACATGGATATGGATGATAAAGGGGTCCTAGTAGATAATTAAATATAAACATCCGTGGATAATGAAGAGATTTTGAAATAACCCTTACCGTGTACTTTTCCTTATTTGATGGTATTTTAACCTCATGTATAGTAGTTAAAACATTGTTATTAAATTATACAAGAACCATATACATAATTATGATATTATATATGATCTTTTAACATTGATTTGTTAATAATATCTTAGTATTATCATTGTTTTGGGTGTTAACTTACTCGTTTTCTTTTATATGTTTTGTTACATAGGTTGTATATTATTCATATATATAATTATATCAAGTCCTTAAACATTATTTTTAATCATTAAATGAGAATTAGTCTTGAATGTATACGATGGGGAATGAATCTCATCACGTTCGTGGAGACAGTAGTCCGTACGTACGCACGAGCGACAATATCATTCTTTTGATATTAAAATAATATATAATTGGATGGTATATCATATACACAGAATCATTATCATGTCATATTTATTATTTAAATGAAATAAACATCTTTATTATATCCATAAAAATAATAATATATTGAATAACAATTACACCACGACGTGGAGACGGTAAGCCGTACGTACGCACTTATAGTGATATGTCGTTCAAAGGATAGATAGAATACTTAATATGGTTGAACCATATTTATAATAATATCACAGTATATATAATATATTGGATTTATTATTGTAGTATGGGAATAACAAAGAAAGAAGAAGTTGAAGAAGAAAGGAACTTCAAAAGGGGTGGGGAAAACATTACCACTTCTTCGGGTTCTTCCTTTTTATTTGATCAAAAGGGATCCAAAGGATGGATTTCTGATCAAACTAAGGCCTCTAGGTTGTAGTGAGGGAAGTTGAGAGAGTATTTGGGTAGGGGTTCGCCGAACCAAAAGGCTTTGAAACTATGAATTAGTGAGAAGGGGGAGTTCCCTTTTATAAGAGGGGTAAGGGGCACCTTTGGAAATGTTAGAAATATTATTACATAATAAATTCATATTCGGTTTCTAATGGCTCCAAAGTGGATTATTTAAAAGTTAAGTTGGGTATGGTTCTAAAAACACTCAACCAATAAGTTTTAGATAGGTTTGGGTCACTATATTAACCTTATCTTTTAGTTTTAACTCTTAGTTAATTAGTTTGACACTTACCATGTCACTTTGTATTTTTATATTATATAGTTAATAAACATACTATATACCTCCAAGATACCCCCAAGTGGTCCATTAATGATACACCTATTATGATATAAGTCTCTTGGCCTAAACTTAGATTTTTAGGAATTGAATATAAATTAATAATAAAATATTTGTTTTAAAAACTCTTTTATGTCAATCTTGACACAATTTAACAATTGATTTCTGTTAAAGTCTTATAAAATTTATTAATTAGAAACAAATTCATTTAATCAACCCTATAATGAAATATTAAGAAATAAAAGTCATGGATGTCATCCAAACTTTCAAATTATATTAATTTTAACATTTATAATACCAATTATTTGATTATTTCATTAATAAGGAAAATACTGCATCATTATTCTGTCATAAATAATATTAATTATTAAATTTATAAAAATTATAAATAAAATACCATTATGTAGGAAATATTTTAAGGTTTCTAATTAATATTTATATTCCAATATAAAACATATTTAACTCTATGTAAAAATTGTTTTTCTAAATGATATATGCTTATGTCATTTTTGTCTTTATTTTAACTTAATTAATATAAAGTGTCATTATCACATACAAGTGGCTCAATGGGGTCCCAAAATCAACCCAAAGATGCCCTTGGTCGGACATGTATCAACTAATAAGGTTAGGACACATTTTCGGGTAATTTAGTATTATTATAATATTATTATTTTACCATTATTTACCGGATTTACCCTTTAACCATGGTAAATATAATTTTTACCGAAGTAATTATTCAAAATGCCTAAAAATAAAAGTTACCTATTTAAAAAATTTGGACATCCTGATTACAAATATGGAATCAATATTTTCAAATTCAAAACACATAAGTGGAAGAAATTAATTTAAAATTAATTCCCATTGATAAAAGAAAAAGCGTGTTTTTAAGAGATAATAACTATCAAAAGATTGACACTTGTTCATGTCCAGTTTAGTTGTAAAATTATGCCCAATGACCAAAATTGTATTAAATGTTAAAAAAAATTTATAAATATACTTTCAAACCACTCAAACACATAATTTATCAATATTAATTATTTCTATTAAAAAGGTTGTTTTTAATTAAAATTTAGTAACTTTCACTATTAATCAAAATATAAATGTTATCAGAAAAGTTCCAAAATTTTACCCTAGGATAATTTTGATAATTTGAATCCAAAAAATGAAGTCAATTTTTAGAGATAAAATTTATAAAATTTCAAAAAGTGTGTATTACTATTCATAACGGCTAGTTTGATTGGTTGTGGTGTCTGTGTTAGAACTCAAAGTTGAGTACAACACACGCTACTATATTATTCAAAGGAAAGCTTACCGTGGAAGCTTGGGGTGTTACATTCTCCTATCCTTCAAATAATTTCATCCTCAAAATTTCTAGAATACTACTGTATGAAAAGAATCAGGTGTTTCTTCATCATAAGTTCCTTGGGTTCCCACATTGCTTCTTCCATCTTAGGGTTTCTCCATAAAAATTTTACTAGACGAGTCGTCCGATTTCTCAGTACTTGTTCTCTCGTATCAACAATCTTGATTGGATCTGCGTAGTAAGATAGATCGAGTTCCAATTATAATTCCTCAAAGGTGAGTACATGTGTTGGTTTAGGCATGTATTTTCTCAATAGTGATACGTGAAACACATCGTAAACATTGGAGAGATTTGGCGACATTACCAAACAGTAAGCTACAACCCCAATTTGTTTTAGAATTTAGAAAGTACCGATGTACCTAGGACTCAATTTACCTTTATTTCCAAAATGTATAACTCCCTTCCATGGAGATACCTTCAATAAAACATGGTCTCCCACTTGAAATTCCAAATCCTTTCTTCGGTTGTCAGCATAGCTCTTCTGCCTACTTTGAGTAGATTTGATGTGGTTTTGGATTACCTTCACCTTTTCCATCGTTTCCTCCACCAGTTCTGGGCCTACATGTTTTATTTCACCAATTTTATCCCAACATATTGGAGTACGACATCTCTTTCCATATAACGCTTCATATGGTGCAATCTGAATACTTGAATGGAAGCTATTATTATAGGGAAATTCCACCATAGGTAAATATTGATCCCACATACCTTGAAAGTCAAGTGAGCATGACCTCAACATGTATGAATAGTCCATTCTGATTGTCCATCTGTTTGAGGGTGGTAAGTAGTGCTCAAATAAAGTTCAGTATCCAAGGATTTTTGAAGACTTTACCAGAATATTTATGTAAAATGGGGATCACGATCAGAAACAATCGATAGGGGTACTCCATGAAGTCTCACCACTTCATTAATATATAGCCTTGCTAGACGTTCAAGTGGTAAATCTTACCTTATAGAAAGAAAATGTTCTGTCTTGGTAAGACGATCACCAATAACCCATATTGCATCGTTCCTTCGAGGAGTATTTGGCAGTCCCATGACAAAGTCCATCATAATATCGTTCCATTTCCACTCTGGTATGGGAAGAGGTTGCATGACTCCTTCAGGTTGTTTCCTTCCAGTTTTTACTTGTTGACAAACCATACATCTAGACACAAAATCAGAAATCTCCCTCCTCATGTTTTCCCACCAAAAATGATCATTCAAGTCTCTATACATTTTGGTTCTCCCAGGGTGAATAGAGAAATTGGAACTATGATCATCGTCCAAAAATTCCATTTTTAGATCAGGTATATTGGGAACACAAAGTCTCTTCCCAAATTTCAAAATTCCATCTTCATACCCAAATTCATTCAATCTCCCATCATTCACAGCTTTAATCTTCTTTTGAAACTCTTCATCACCGGTCTAAGAACTTTTTATCCTTTCTAGTAAAGATGGTTTGGCAACCATTTGAAAAAGTATTGATAATTCACCTTCCATGGTAATTCTCGTATCCAACTTCACTATATCCATGAAAATAGGATCCCTTTCAATTCTCATCATGTTCAAAACTCCATGACCTTTTCTGCTCAAAGCATCTGGAACCTTATTTGCCTTACCCGGGTGGTAGTGTATCGTGCAATCATAATCCTTGAGTAGTTCAAGCCATCTTATTTCCCTCATGTTGAGTTCTTTTTGTGAAAAAATATACATAAAACTCTTGTGATCAGTATAAATCTCACATTTTTTACCATAGAGGTAGTGCCTCCATATCATCAAAGCAAAGATCACAACTGCAAACTCGTGATCATGAGTAGGATAGTTTTGCTCATGAATTTTCAACTGTAGTGATTCATAGGCAATAACCCTATCATTCTTCATAAGGACACAACGAAGTACTTTCTTCGATGCATCACTATAAATAACAAACCCATAATTCCCCGATGGTAGAGTCAATATAGGAGAATTGACTAATATTCTCTTCAGTTCATCGAAACATTCTTCATTCTCTTTTGTCCAAACAAATTTAACCCCCTTACGTGTGAGCTTTGTTAATGGGTTAGCCAATCGGGAAAAATTCTGGACGAAACATCGATAATAACCAGCTAAACCAATAAAACTGCGTACCTCAGTTATACTCATCGGTGCTGGACATTCATGGATTGCCTTGGTCTTAGAATGATCAACAGAGATTCCATCTTTAGACACAATATGGCCAAGAAAATAAATCTACTAAAGCCAGAATTAACACTTGACAAACTTTCCATATAATTCATGTCTTCTCAGAGTCTTACGGATAATGCACAAGTTATTTTCATGATCTTTGTAGCTTTTGGAGTATACCCAGATATCATCAACAAATACCACCACAAAATCATCGAGATATTCCTTGAAAACTCTATTCATTAGATCTATGAATATAGAGGGTGCATTAGTCATCCCAAAAGGCATTACCATAAACTCGTAATGCTCGTACCTAGTACGAAATGATGTCTTCATAATGTCTTCCTTCTTCATCCACAACTGATGATATCCAGATCAAAGTTCAATCTTTGAAAAGTATTGAGCTCCATGCAGTTGGTCAAATAAATCATCAATGCGAGGTAGGGGATACTTGTTCATTATTGTTATAGCATTTATCTCTCTGTAGTCGATACATAACCTCATAGATCCATATTTCTTTTCAACAAAAAGAATAGGGGCTCCCCACGGAGAAACACTAGGGAGAATAAATCCTTTATTACTCAATTTCTTTAGTTGTTCTTTAGTTCAACTAATTCCACAATGTCTATTATATAAGGGGTCTCTGATATAGGCCTTAATCCAAGAATTAAATCAATGGAAAACTTAACTTCTCGTTCTCGAGGATGTCCATGTAAATCTTTCGGAAACACATATAAATTTTATTTCACAATAGGTACATCCTCTGTTTGAACATCCATTCCTTACCCACGGTCATTTAATTATCTTCCTCCCCAATAATTAAATTTAGCTGAGCTATTGGGGGTGGATCTAGCTAAGAATTAGGTGGTGACGATTATGCCCTAAAGATAAGGTGTTTCTTATCATCATCATCAAAAATCATAACCTCCTTCTTCTTATAATAAATCAATGCATCATGGTTCAAAATACGATCCATACCGAGGATTATATCAAACTCAATCATAGGTATGATGATGAGATCAGTGGATAAAGAACATTTATGTGCTCTAATGGGGACTGATTGAAAAAACTTTGTTACAATGATACTTCCCTTAGGAGTTTTAACTAACAAATCTCTTGTTAAATCATATTGGAAATATCTAAATTTTTTAGCAAACTGGGAAGATATGAAACAATGCGATGATCCAGAATCAAATAATGCATTTTCTAAACTTGAGGAAACCATTAAATTACCTGCCACCACATCTTTCAGAGCTTCTATCTCAGCAGTAGTGATAGCATAATCTTGGCCTTGATCCCTTGGCCTTTTCTAAGGTAAGATCCCATGAAGCTTAGGAAATTCATTTTCATAATATCCCATCTCCCTGAAATTGTAGCATTAGACATCGGTATCTTCCTTCTTCCCCTTGCAATCACGAGCTTGGTGGCCTTTTTCACCACACTTGTAACAGACTCCCATTCCTTTTAAGCAAGTATCGAGGTGTTTCTTCCCACATTTACCATAGGATGGATATTCATCCTTTCCCTTCTTCCCCTTATTTCCATTCTCAGATTGATCACCAGATCTCTTCTTCTCTTGCATTACTTTAAAGTCATAAGACTTAGAGAATTCCTTTTCTGTCTTGATATCACATGAGACATTGTCTTCGTACGATGATAAGGATTGTGAGACTAATGATCGATGGAGAAATTGTTTTAACCCATCAATGAAACGATCAATATTACTTCTTGGGTTACATATATAATCTCCAGCATACCATTCTAACCTTGTAAAGTTAGACTCAAACTTTGTGACATTCTCATCCTCCTTTTGTCTCAGACTCAAAAATTTTCTTTCCATATCTGCTCGATGGTCACAAGGAATTTTTTTTTCTGAAAACAGATCTTTGATCTCCCTACATTCCATATTTGATACTTCATCATCTTCCTTTTTGTTTTGAATCAATGACCACCATTGATCAGCATCTCCAGTGAGGTGGTAAACTGCCATGATAACATTTTCCCTTTCACTACTCCCCAAAGCCTGAAATATTCTCTATACGGAACATATCCATCGCTCAGCTGAAAATGTATTTGTACTCCCATTGAATGTTGGTGGTCGGTGCCTCATGAAGTGATCTAACATTGATCCTCCATGCTGTGGATCAGGGTTCTCCATATGGGTAAGGTTATTATTCATAACCTGAGTGAGTTATCCCAGTATGGTGATTAGTTGATTAGCACCGGTTGCATCACCAGCTCCACTATAATTATCTTGAGCAGGAGGGAAATCCCTACATGGAGTGCGTGCATTGATACAGTTTCCATTTCTTCCGCTAGGTACCATTTCTAAACAATGGCATAAACTAGATCAGTTTATGAATCAATATACACAATTCTATACATATAAAACATCTAACATAAATTGAGCTGTTTATGGATATAATCCATAATCATAAAAAATGTTTTCTTTGAGGATGTATATACTCATAAACCCTTCATAATGATTTGTAAAGAAAATGAGAGTTATCTTAAGCATATACCCCGAGAGTGTCGTAACAAATAGTGCAGCAAGGCCTGTTGTCGTGCACCAGTTCCCATTTGAGTCTAGCTCAAAGCGGTGTTTTTGGGTTTAAACCCAAGGTACATCAGTTCTAGAGCTACCTCTACCTGCTCTTATCTAGACAAGGATGTATTGCATGGAAATCTGCAAAATCTCTACAATACCAAAATTCTAGGAAGTTCTTCTATACTAATCCTCAAAGTCCATCTTAGGTATATGTGCTCTAATTAGAGTTTATCTAAATCTAGCTTCCAAGGTTTGTACTAAACTTCCTCTGATACCATCTGTAACGCCCCGACCCTAGTTACCCAGAGTCGGTGCATTATTACATAACATTGGCACAATCACAAGAAAGATCAAGTCTCGAAAGACCGATTAGTTTCGTAGCCATGGAATAAATAGATACTTTTATAAAGTTTACATTATATCATAAAATTAAAACTACAACAATATAGTCTCCATAGTCCACACTCTTATCCCCTTATACTATCCCTACAGCTCATTCATAAAATACTTCTTCACATCCTGGGAAAAATAAGACATAGAAAGGGGTGAGCTCAAATGCCTAGTAAGGATGACAATATAGCGGAAACATTCATAAATAAGCATAAACATTTAAGGCAATGTATAACTAAAACAAAAGCCTTTTAAAACATAAAATTCTGCATAATATGGCAGAAATAAAATAAAATAATTCCATATACTTATTCACATGGATATTCTACTTGTCGAATAGTCCCATGCAATATCAATAACCACTTTCATAATGATGGAATACATAATTCCAGACTATCATAACCACATATCCAAGGTCTCGTGCCAAGAATACAAATAATACTTTGTTAAGGCCTTGTGCCAAGATACTAGTTTGTATCATGTCACGCCCGGACTTCGTTGAGGTACAAATTTAATTTTAAATTTTTTTTTTTCATGAATTAGTTGCATGTTTATATTAATTGTTTAGTTGTAGCATGGGCTGAACCCGATGCGGGTTGCCCATTGTGGCAACGATGTGTGCGTGCGAACCTTACGCTGCTCAACGCAGGGGTAGTGCACGAGCGAAGCTGTGAGGCTTATCCATTTTAAGGTGTGGTGTCCGTCGTGGGGACATTTCAAATAACAGATGGTTAACTTTAGTTTTATTATTATTATTATTATTTTTTTATTTTTATTTTTATTCTTTTTATTATTATTACTTTTTTGTCTTTATTATTATTATTTTTATTGTTTTTTTATTATTAATTTTATTATTATTAGAACCCTTTGTCTTTACTTTATTTTATTTCATATAGTTCTTTTATTTATGGAATTTGTATTTCTCTTTCTTTCTATTTATTTTCCTTATTATTATTTTTATTTAACTTCCCCTGATGAAAAACCCTAGCCTCCACCCCCCATTCTCCTTTTTTTTCTTTCTTTCTTTTCCTCTTCCTTCCTCCCCACGTATCCTCTCTCTCCTTCTCTCTTCTCTCCCACGGCCTCCCTTCTCCCTCTTCTCTTTTTTTATCCCTCCCTCCTCCCTCCTTCCCTATTGCGCTCACCCTCACCCGCTGATCTCCCCCGTTTCCCCTCCCTCACCCGCTGCACTCCCCTTCCCCTCATCTCCCGCACACACCATCCTGCGCTCCCCCACCTCTTCCCCATTTCCTCTCCCTAACGGCCTCCCGCTTCCCCTCATCTCCCCTCGGCCCGCGCTCACCCTTCCCCTCTCCCAGCTAACCGCCCCTCCACCTACGGCCTCCCGTTTACCAGGCCGGCGCCCCTCCTCCCCTTCACTGGACGGACCACCCTACTTCCCCTCCCTCCTCCTCTACTCCACGGCCAACCCCCCCCCCCCCCCCAACTCTCTTCCTCCGCTCCTCCTCCCTACCCAGACCGACCAGCATCCTGTGCATTCCTTCCTCTCGCTGGACAGTAGCTCCCACACCCTGTTCACACTGCCGGACCATCTCCCGCACCCCGCTCGTGCTACCAGACGGTCGTGCAACCCCCTCTTCAACTTCCCGACTTTCAGCAAGGGTTTGTTTTAATATTATTTAATTATTTTAATTGGTTTAATTGATATTAAGTTATTTAATTATTAATGAAATTTTTTAGGAGTTAATTAAATAATTTATTGTTATTAAATATGTTAATTATTTTATTTATTTGAATTGTTAGATTGTTAAGTAACTTATTTAATTTAGAAAGTTGTTAATTAATTTAATTGAGTACTATTAAATTTTTTAATCATCGTATTTAATTGAAATTGTTAAATAGTTAATTAATTTATTTAGTCATTATTAAATTTGTAATCATCTTATTTAATTGAAATTGTTAAATTATGAATTTATTTATTTAGTTAGTTTTGAAATTGTATAATTATTAATCAACCTGCTTTATTGTTTTGGTTTAATTGTTAGTTAATTAATTTAATTACTATTGAACCTATTTGACGGTGAACTGAATTATTTATTTTCTGATGTTATTTTTTTATGAACCGTTAATGTTTCATTAGGTTTCCATTGATGGTATTTTTGTCCACTGTTTTAGGACCCTTTTTACGGCTTCATACAGTGCGACCGTTGCACAACGGGAGTTTTGCATCATGTCTCTTCTCGCACCTGTTTGAGGTAGGTGGATTCACATGCTTAGGGCATTTGATCATTTGGTCTACTGGTTTGATTAATTTAATATTTCGTTTATTTAAATATTGCGCTGAGTTATCGGTTTGACCGGTAGAGCATGGATTTTACTTTTATTAGTGGCTTGTTTAGATTGTCGGGTCTATACTGTGTTGTGCCTTGGTTTTTGAACAAATGCAGCAGTTGAAATTGATCCTTGTTACAGTCTTAGTGTGCCTCCGAGTGGGTTCTGCACTGTTGGTCGTGTCGCTTTATTTTCTTAAAACTTATGAACCAGTTTTCCAAATGTTTGATAAACTTTAATTTGATCCTAGAAATTCTGTAGTTCTTGCATGTCATGAGGTTCTATGTTGTGTTTGGTGCCTTGACCTTGATGAGTAGGGTGAACATGAAATAATGAGCACAAAAGGGGAATCCTGGGTATTAGGTGGGCAGACTAGAATAGCATGCTAGTTATACGGGAGTGGCCTCGGCCCAGTTTCACTTAGAGGGATTAACGCTTACAACACTAACTAAACATTAGAATGATGACTGGAGACCACTACGGTAGGAGGTGTTTCCCTTCTGGTGGCTCGTGCATGGGAAATGAATGATATGGTTCACCGAGACGTGAGGTTCTAGGGTCCCACATGACTTTAGTACTTAGGGCCTCTCCCACTTTTGTTGCTCCTGTGAGATTATGGAATCATCACTGGTTGGTTTTTGTGACTCCTGTGGTTTCAAAAGGTAAGAATGTTTCTTTTTCTTTCTGTTTCAAAAACCCATTTTTCCTATTTTCAAACTGTCTACCTTTCTTAAAAAACTGTTTGCATGAAAATGTTAGTGCATTTATTTACTTTCCCCAAAATTTAAACCGGCAAACTTCTTTGGTCATCTAACGCTTTTTATGTGGAATATTTTATTTGTTTCCAACCTATTGATTATTGCTCACACCCTACTTACACCCTTGGGTGTAAGAAGATCTGATTATGTCTGATGCAGGGAAATCCCAAGGTTTTGAGCACCGTGGCCTAAGTTGTTGGTTTACTCATCTGGTTTGGCGCTGGTGGAAGAGGCCTGATGGTGATATTCTTCCATTAGGTGACTATTTCTGGTTTGGTTTTTGGTCACCTTTTTGGTATTTTTATGTGGTTGGGTTGTAGTTTCCCTTTTGTTGAGACTCTTTTGGGATTTTTTGTTAAAAATGTGGTTTTAATGTTGCTTTTGGATTCAGTTTTCTTATGGGTTGTTTCTGGTTGTGTACGGGTAAATTGTTCCCAAAAAATTCAAAATTTATACCCAGGCACTTGTGCCAGCCCGTGGGGATCAGGAACGCCCTTCGGGCCTTGCCGCGGGCTGGGTTGGGTGTTGAGTTGATGGCGACCCGATTCGGTTCGTGACAAAATGTTATCAGAGGAGGTTAACTCTTTGTCTATGTTATTTGTGATGATTTTGGTTATACAGAAGTTGGGACTGTCGGGGCGTGGAATTTATGTTCCGAGTAGGGTGCCTGGACTGCACGCCTTGTGACAAATACTGAGTCACCATGGGATGCCTGTTTAACTTCATTCCTGGGTGGGACGTACAGGCTGCAGACTGTACGTAGAAACGATGTACGAAAGTAGAGTTTTGACATGAAGTCGTTTTTGAATGATTGGTTTACTGATTATTATTTCTCCTGTTGAAAAATTTGGTTCCTCTTGAGATATGTAATATTGATGGTATTCCTTTATGACTGTTGCCCTATGCAGCAAGATGCCTCCCCGAAGAGCTCCCAGGAACCCACGGGAGGAAGCCGGAGAGAGTTCTCCCACGCCGCTTGATCAGACATTGGTAGAGGCTATGGTCAGAGCCGTTCAGGCTTTGGTATATGGGGTGACTCCATCCCCCACCACTATTCTAGCAAGAGGGAAAGAATCTGGCTCCAGGAAGGATAGAGCTCAGAAGTTTCTGATGAACAAACCTCCTTCTTTCTTAGGTAGTTCAGAACCTCAGGAGGTAGAGGAATGGCTTGAAAATATAGAAAGCATGTTCGATTTCCTTGACATGCCCGAGTAAGTCAGGGTGAAGTGTGCCTCATTCCAGCTAGAGGGTTCCAGTCACAAATGGTTGGAATCAGTGGTCCAGGCTAGGAAACATGAGCACATGAGTTGGAAATATTTCAAGGATATCTTCAACGAGCAGTATTGTCCATAGTTCATGGCCTATGCTAGATCTCGAGAGTTCATAGAGCTTTTGTAGGGGAATCAGATAGTGATGGAATATGCGAACTGCTTTGTTGAGCTGGTGCGTTACGCACCCAAGATAGTTTCGAGTGAATTCTTGAAAGCTCAGAAGTTTGAGAAGGGACTTCGACCAGAAATCCACTCTCAGGTTTTCTTATTCAAGATGAAGACTTATGCAGAGGTGGTCGATCGTTCTTTCCTGGAAGAGATTGACCAGAGAGGAAAGTTGGGGTTTTCTGGATCAGTTTCAGGCTTTGGCAGCGGCAATTCCTCAGAAAAGAAGAGGAAGCGAGTTGAGCAGTGGAAGAAGAGTGGTGGTCGCTCAGGCCATACCTCCAGGCAGACATCATCTAAAGCTTCTGATGTGAGGCCCATTGTGTGCCATCAGTGCAGAAAGGCAGGGCACATCCGACCTGTGTGTCCACATCCTCCCAGACCTTGCTATGGGTGTGGAGTCATGGGGCACCTACAACGTTTCTGCTGGACTATATGCCCTTACCAAAGTGGGACTGGATTTGTAGCATCTAGGGGTGTATCAGTGCAGTCAGAGCCAACCAGGATGTTGGGATCTTGGTTCGGTGGTTGTGGTGGTAGGACTGGATCATCTTCTGGGAAGAGCCAGATTAGGGCAGAGCCGCAGGCGAGTGATCGTTCTCAGGAAGGGACCAGGCAACTGCATGCTATGGATCAGGCACCAGCGGGAACTGATGCAGGGCCTTCGACTATTTGAGGTACCATTCTGGTTGCATCTTCTATAGCTGCAGTTTTATTTGATACTGGTGCTTCAATTTCTTTCATATCATCTTGCCTTGTAAATCTGGTAAACCTCCCAACCATGTTGTTATCGTTTTCTATGGAGTTGGCAACACCGTTGGGGAAAAAGAGGGAGCAAGGTCTTAGGTGCCCATCGTGCGCACTCGCTATATTGGGAGTCAAGATGGAATGGGATTTCATGGTCCTTAACATGGACATATTTGATGTGCTCCTAGGGATGGACTGGCTGGTGTGCTTTCAGGCAGACATTAGTTGTTATCTACTCCGAGTAAGTTTTACGGCACTAGATGGGACTCCCTAGTTATTTCACAGAGAATGGGATCCTCGGTCAGGACGCGCGGGACCTCCACTCCCTGAGTTGGGAAATCCTTCTTATCAGTTATCGTTGCTCACACTAGAAGACAATGGTGGTGTTTTACAGGGCGGGTTACCTTGTGTAGTGGATGAGTTCCCAGAGGTCTTCCTAGATGATTTTTTCTAGCTTACCCCCAGAGCGGGATGTGGAGTTCTCGATAGAGTGGGCTCTGGGAACACAGCCTATATCTCTTCCCTAATATTGCATGGCCCCCATAGAATTGAGGTAATTAGTGATACACATGGATGATTTGGAATCTGAAGGATTCATTTGCCCGAGCGTCTCTCCTTGGGACACCCTGGTTTTATTTGTGAAGAAGGCCGATGGAACCCTCCGGCTGTGCATTGATTACCAGAAATTGAACAATGTAACCATAAAAAATAAATACCATTTTCCCCAGATTAATGATTTGTTCGACCATCTAAAGGGGGAAAAGTGGTTCTCCCAGATTGATTTGCATTCGGGATACCACCAGCTCAGGGTGAGAGAAGCAGATATCCCAAAGATAACTTTCCAAAGCAGGTACGGTCACATAGAGTACTTGGTCATGCCTTTCGGATTGATGAATGCCGCTGCAGTTTTCATGGTGCTCATGAATAGGGTGTTCCACCAATATCTTGACTCATTTTTCGTGGTATTCATGGATGACATCCTGGTTTATTCTTGAACTGAGGAGGATCATGAGCATCACCTGCGCGTTGTTTTGGGCACATTGCGAGGCCATCACTTGTATTCCAAACTCTTGATATTCTCATTCTGGATCAGGGAAGTGAATTTTTTGGGGCATGTCGTCTTAGAACATGGGGTTTCAGTAGATCTTGAGAAGGTCAGGCATGTTCTGTCACGGGAGTAGCCGAGAAATGTGTTTGAGATCAGGATTTTTCTGGGCTTGGCTGGTTATTACTGGCGCTTTGTCCGGGACTTCTCACGGCTTTCCTCCCCAATGACGGCACTCCCCCAGAAGGGGGTGAAGTTTGAGTGGAGCCCTAAGTGTTAGACATCCTTTGAGGAGTTTAATCGGCATTTGACCACCGCCCCTGTGTTGACCTTACCAGAGTCGGGAAAGAGCTATGTGGTTTACTATAATGCTTCAGGTACGGGCCTTGGATGTGTGCTCATGCAGGATGACCTTGTTGTGGCTTATGGATCTCATCAACTCCGGCCGCATGAGAAGAATTATCCGACTCATGACTTAGAGTTCGCAGCGGTGATGCATGCTTTGAAGACGTGGCATCACTATCTCTTTGGGGAGAAGTTTGTGGTCTATTCTGACCATAAGAGCTTGGCCTACATTTTCTCTCACAAGGATAACAATTTGAGGCAGTGCAGCTAGGTCGAGTACCTGCAGGGTTTTGATTTTGATATTGTCTGTAACCCTAGAAAGGGTAACGTGGTAGCTGACGCTTTGAGCAGAAAAGTACCATTGCATGAATTAAGGAAGTCCAGCGATGAGTGGACTATGATGGGGCCTTCACCCAGATGCACTTGGAGAGCAGGGAGCACAGTGGAGGTACTATCTTGGCTAGATTTAAGTTGACTCCAACTCTTATGGAGTTGATTCAGTGGGAGCATCTTGGTGATGAGTTGTGTCAGTGATCTATGTAGTTTCTTCATGGTGGGGAGACTCCTTCGGATTGGTCTTTGTCTTCTCAGAGGGTCTTGTGCTTCAAGGGTCATGTCGTGGTGCTGTTGTCTCTGCAAAAGGTGGTGATGCAAGATAGCCACTAATATTAGTGGGTCATCCATCCTGGTACAACCAAGATGTATTACGATGTTTGCCATCAGTTCTGGTGGCTAGGTATGAGACGGTACATAGCCGACTTTGTGTCGAGGTGCTACACTTTCCAGCAGGTAAAAGCAGAGCATCAGAGACCATCTAGCCTACTCCAACCACTTCCCATTCCTACCTGGAAGTGGGACAAGGTCTCCATGGACATCATTATTGGATTTCCTCGTACTCCTTGGGGGAAGAATGATATCTGGGTGGTGACTGATCGTTTGACCAAGTAAGCCCACTTTTTTCCGATCAGAGATACAACGAAGGTAAATGAGATGTGCTGCTTGTATGTTCAGCAGGTGGTCAGACGCCATGGTGTGTCATCGGCAGTTGTTTTTGACAGGGACCACCGCATTACATCTCGATATTGGGGAGGCCTCCAGAAGGCTTTGGGGTCACAGATCAAGATGAGTACGGCATACCATCCTCAAACCGATGGCCAAACGGAGCGAGCAAGTCATATTCTGGAAGTTATTCTCTGAGCTTATGTGTTAGATTTTGGAGGCTCAGGGGATAGCCATGTGGGACTGGTCACGTTTTCGTATAATAACATTTACCAGTATTCTATCAGAATGGAACCCTTTGAGGCGCTCTATGGCTAGCCTTGTCGGTCTCCTCTATGTTGGGCTGAGGTAGGCGAGACCTCACTCTTGGGACCGATCCTTGTTCAAGAGACGTCTGAGAAGGTTAAGCTGATTAGGCAGTGGTTGTTGACAGCCTAGAGTTGCCACAAGTTTTATGCAGATCAGAGGCGGTGGGATCGTGAGTTTTCAGTGGGGGACAGAGTGTTCTTGAATGTGGCCCCTCGCTTGGGTCACCGTCATTTAGGGAAGAAGGGGAGGCTGACACCGAGGTATGTCAGACCTTTCGAGATTCATGAGCGGATTGGCAAGGTGGCATACAGGTTATCTTTTCCCTCGCAGTTGACGTAGATTCACGACGTATTCCATGTCTCCCAACTAAATAAGTACAATCCCGATCCGTCGCATGTGCTGAATTGGGGGGAGCTGGAGACAGAGTCCGACTTATCTGTGTTTGAGCGACTAGTGCGGATAGTGGATTATCAGGAGAAGGTGCTGCGTAGAAATTCCATTCCTCTGGTCCATATTATTTGGCTGCACAGGAGTTATGAGCATGAGACTTGGGTGCGGAAGTCGTGGGTTGAGCAGGAGTACACATTTCTATTCTCTAATCAGGCATCGAGCTAACTTTCCGAGGGTGGAATGTTTTCAGGGTGGGGAGAACTGTCACGCTCGGACTTCGTTGAGGTACAAATTTAATTTTAAATTTTTATTTCGTGAATTAATTGAATGTTAATTTTAATTGTTTGGTTGTAGCACGGGCATAACCAGATGCGAGTTTCCCATTGTGGAAGCGATGTGTGCGCGCGAACCTTACACCGCTCGGTGCACGGGCAGGGCACGGGGGAAGCCGTGAGGCTTTGCCATTTAAGGTGCGGTGTCTGTCACGCAGACATTTCAAATAATAGATGGTTAACTTTAGTTTTATTATTATTATTTTTATTATTTTTATTTTTATTTTTATTGTTTTTTTATTATTACTTTTGTTGTCTTTATTATTATTAATTTTATTGTTTTTATTATTATTATTAATTTTATTATTATTAGAAACATTTGTCTTTACTTTATTTTATTTTGTATAGTTCATTTATTTATGGAATTTGGATTTCTCTTTATTTTTATTTATTTTCCTTATTATTATTCTTATTTAACTTCCCCCCATAGAAAACCCTAGCTGCCACCCCCCCTTCTCCTATTTTTTTCATTCTTTTTTTCCTCTTCCTTCCTCCCCACGTATCCCCTCTTTCCTTCTCTCTTCTCTCTCACGACATCCCATATCCCTCTTCACTTCTTTTATCCCTCCCTCCTCCCTCCTTCCCTACTGTGCTCACCCTCTCTTACTGCTCTCCCACATTTCCCCTCCCTCACCCGCTGCACTCCCCTTCCCCTCATCTCCTGCACACACCAGGCCGCACTCCCAACCTCTTCCTTGTTTCCTCTCCCTCATAGCCTCCTGCTTCCCCTTATCCCCCCTCGGCCCATGCTCACCCTTCCCCTCTTCCATCCAACCGCCCCTCCGCCTACTGCCTCTCGTTTACCAGGCCGGTGCCCCTCCTCCCCTTCGCTGGACCGACCAGCCGACTTGCCCTCCCTTCTACTCTCCTCCATGGCCAACCCCCAACTCCCTTCCTCCGTTCCTCCTCCCTGCCCGGACCGACCAGCAGCCGACGTCTTCCTTCCACTCAGCGGACAGTGGCTCCCACACCCTGCTCGTGCTGCCGGATCATCTCCCGCACCCCGTTCGTGCTACCAGACTGTCATGAAACCCCCTCTCCACCTTCCCGACAATCAGCAAGGGTTTGTTTTCATTTTATTTAATTAATTTAATTGGTTTAATTGATATTGAGTTATTTATTTATTAATGAAATTGTTTAAGAGTTAATTAATTAATTTATTTTTATTAAATGTGTTAATTATTTATTTATTTGAATTGGTTATATTTTTAAGTAACTTATTTAATTTAGCAAATTGTTAATTAATTTAATTGATTACTATTAAATTTGTTAATCATCTTATTTAATTGAAATTGGTAAACAGTTAAATAATGTATTTAGTCATTATTAAATTTGTAATCATCTTATTTAATTGAAATTTTTAAATTGTTAATTAATTTATTTAGTTAGTTTTGAAATTTTATACTTATTAATAAATCTATTTAATTGTTTTGGATTAATTTTTAGTTAATTAAATTAATTACTATTGAACCTGATTGATGGTGAACTGAATTATTTAATTGTTGATGTTATTTTTTTATGAACTGCTAATGTTTCACTGGGTTGGCATTGACGGTATTTTGGTCCACTGTTTTATGACCATTTTTATGGCTTCATACGGTGCGACCGTTACACAACGAGAGTTTTGCATCGTGTCGCTTCTCGCACCTGTTTGAGGTAGGTGATTTCGCATGCTTAGGGAATTTGATCATTTGGTATGCTGGTTTGATTAATTTAATATTTCTTTTATTTAAATACTGCTGTGAGTTATCAGTTTGACTGATAGAGCATGGATTTTACTTTTATTAGTATCTTGTTTAGATTGTTGGGTCTACACTGTGTTGTGCCTTGGCTTTTGAACAAATGCAGCAGTTGAAATTGATCCTTGTTACAGACTTAGTGTGCATCCAATTGGGTTCTGCACTGTTGGTTGTGTCGCTTTATTTTCATAAAACTTATGAACCAGTTTTCCAAAAGTTTGATAAACTTTAATTTGACCCTCGAAATTTTGTAGTTCTTGCATGTCGTGAGGTTCTATGTTGTGTTTGGTGCCTTGACCTGGATGAGCAGGGTGAACTTGAAATAATGAGCACAAAAGGGGAAGCCTGGGTATTAGGTAGGCGGACTAGACTAGCGTGCTAGTGATACAGGAGTGGCCTCGGCCCAGTTTCACTTAGCGAGATTGACGCTTACAACACAAACTAAACAATGGAATGATGACTAGAGACCAAAACGGTAGGAGGCGTTTCCCTGCCGGTGGCTCGTGCACGAGAAATGTATGATATGGATCACCGAGACGTGAGGTTATAGGGTCCCACACTACTATGGTACTTAGGGCCTCTCCCACTTTTGTTGCTCTTGTGCGATTATGGACTCATCACTGGTTGGTTTTGGTGACTCATGTGTTTTCAAAAGGTATGAATATTTCTTTTTCTTTCAGTTTCAAAACCCCCTTTTTCCTATTTTAAAAGGGTCTTCCTTTCTTAAAAAACTATTTACATCAAAATGTTAGTGCATTTATCTACTTTCCCCAAAATTTGAACTTGCAAAATTCTTTGGTCATCTAACCCTTTTTATGCGGAATATTTTCTTTGGTGCCAACCTATTGAGAGTTTCTCGCACCCTACTTACACCCATGGGTGTAAGTGGATTTGATTATGTATGATGTAGGGAAATGCCAAAGTTTTGAGCAGGGTGGCCCGAGTTGTTAGTTGACTCATCTAGTTTGGCGCTAGTGGTAGAGGCCTGACGGAAATATTCTTCCATCAGGTGACTGTTGATGGTTTGGTTTTGGTCACCTTTTTTGGGAGTTGGTTGTGGTTGGGATGTAGTTTCCCTTTTATTGAGACTCGTTTGGGCTGTTTTGTTAAACTTGTGGTTGTAATGTTGCTTTCGATTTTCATTTTTCATATGGGTTGTTTTTGGTTGTGTATGGGTAAATCGTTCCCAAAAAATTCTCTATTTATACCCGGGCACTTGTACCAGCCCGTGGGGATCGGGAACGCCCTTGGGGACTTGCCACGGGTCGGGTCGGGCATTGAGATGATGGAGACCCGATTCAGTTTATGACATCTCATGAGACCTACCAATGCATCAAGGAGCTATAGAGGGATCCACCCGTCACTTATTAAGTCCAATGTATTGCTCATATTAACAGGTTTAAACACAACATAAACATTCGCATTAAAACTAGCTTACGAAAAGTCAATACTTTTTCTGTAAACCATGAATTGTATAAAAATAACACATCCATAGTCAAATATATCACAAAACCATCAATACAACATGGAAGTTCTGTATCATAATAAATAAACTTCAAATAAGCATAAAATCCATCAAAGGATGTTGACATAGATGAAATCAAAACTATTTGAGAGAAATATCTCTTTTTTTGAAATCATTTAAAAGTCACATAATTATAAAATAAAACATTTACTTTGAAAATATTCTTAGAATCTTTTAAGGGAAGCTTCTTTGATTTTATAACGGCAGAAAACAGCCGCACCCGCTGTATAAGTTAAAAAAGACATTCTTACCTTAATTCTTTCGAAAATGTTAAAAAGGACCTTGTTTGGAAAATGACGGAAAGATTCCTTTATAAACCTCTTATAAAAAGTCACACAAGGGTATAAATGACTTTAACCCATATTATGTAAAATAGAAAGAATGTTTTGAAATACATTTTTAAGAAACATGGATGTGGATGATAAAGGGGTCCCAGTAGATAATTACGTATAAACAATCTCAGATAATGAAGAGATTGTAAAATAACCCCTACGTTGTACATTTCCTTATCCGATGGTATGTTAACCTCCTGTATAATAGTTAAAACAATGTTATTAAATTATACAATAACCATATACATAATTATGATATCATAAATGATCTTTTAACATTGATTTGTTAATAATATCTTGTATTATCATTGTTTCGGGTGTTAACTTACTCATTTTATTTTATATGTTTTGTTACATAGGTTGTATATTATTAATATCCAGAATGATATAAAGTCCTTAAAAATTATTTTTAATCATTAAGTGAGAATTAGTCTTGAATGGACATGATGGGGAATGAATCTCATCGTGTTCGTGGAGACGGTAGTTCGTACGTACGCACGAGCGACAATATATTTCTTTGGATATTAAAATAATATATAATTGGATGGTATATCATATATACTGAATCATTATCATGTTATATTTATTATTTACATGAATTACACATCATTATTATACCCATCAAAATA
Organism: Viscum album; assembly: GCA_963277665.1. Taxonomy (NCBI): domain Eukaryota; kingdom Viridiplantae; phylum Streptophyta; class Magnoliopsida; order Santalales; family Viscaceae; genus Viscum; species Viscum album. The sequence continues at coordinate 1,432,247,237 of OY728131.1, read as the reverse complement.
ATAATATATTGAATAACAATTACACCATGGCATGGAGAGGGTAAGCCATACGTACGCACGTATGGTGACATATCATTCAAAGGATAGATAGAATACAGAATATGGTTATACCATATTTATAATAACATCATTGTATATATAATATATAGGATTTATTATTTTATAATGGGAATAACAAAGAAAGAAGAAGTTGGAGAAGAATGGAACTTGAAAAAGGGTGGTGAAAACATTACCTCTTCTTTGGGTTCTTCCTATTGATTTGATAAAAAGGGATCCATAGGTTGGCTTTATGATCAAACTAAGGATTCTAGATTGTAGTGAGGGAATTTGATAGTGTATTTGTGCTGGGGTCTTCCGAAGCAAAAGGATTTGAATGTTTGAATTTGTGAGAAGGGGGAGTTCCCTTTTATAAGAGGGGTAAGGGGCACCTTTGGAAAAGCTAGAAATATTATTTTATTATAAATTCATATTCGGTTTATAATGGCTCCAAAGTGGATTATTTGACGTTTAAGGTGGGTATGGGTCGAAAATCACTCAACCAATATGTTTTAGATAGGTTTTGTTCACTATAATAACCTAATCTTTTAGTTTTAACTCTTAGTTAATTAGTTTGACACTTTCCATGTCACTTTGTATTTTTATATTATATAGTTAATAAACATACTATATAGCATAAAGAGACCCCCAAGTTGTCCATTAATGATACACATATCATGATATAAGTCTCTTTTCCGAACCTTAGATTTTTAGGAATTGAATATAAATTTATAATATAATATTTTTTTTAAAAACTCTTTTATGTCAATTTTGACAATATTCAATAATTTATTTTTGTTAAAGTCTTAACAACATTATTAATTCGAACCAAATTCATTTAAGCATTCATATAATGTCATAGTAATCAATAAAAGTCAGGTATGTCATCAAAACATTCAAATTATATTAATTTTAACATTTATAATACCAATTATTGGATTCTTTAATTAATAAGGAAAATATTGCATCATTATTGTGTCATAAATAATATTAATTATTAAATTTCTAAAAATTATAAATAAAATACCATTATTTAGGAAATCGTTTTAGTTTTCTATTGAATATTTATAGTCCAAAATCCAACATATATAACCCTATGTAAAAATTGTTTTTCTAAAAGATATATGCTTATGTCATTTTTGTATTTATTTTAACTTAATTAATATACAATGTCATTATCACTTACAAGTGGCTCCATGGGGTCCCAAAATCGACCCAAAGATGCCCATGGTCTATCATGTATAATCCAGTAAGGTTGGGACATGTTTTACAGTAATTTATTATTCTTATAATATTATTTTGTTACCCTTATTTACTGGATTTCCCCTTTAACCATGGTAAATAAAATTTTTACAGAAGTAATTATTCAAAATGTATAAAAATAAAAGTTACCTATTTACACAATTTGAACATCCTGATTCCAAATATGGAATCCATTTTTCCAAATTCAAAACACAGATGTGGTAGGAATAAATATAATAATAATTCCAGTTGTTAAAACAAAAAAGCGTGTTTTTAAGAGATAATAACTATCAATAGATTGACACTTGTTCATGTCCAGTTTAATTATAAAATTACGTCCAACGACCAAAATTGTATTAAATGGTAAAAATATATTCTAAATATACTTTAAAACCACTCAAATTCATAATTTATCACTAATAAATATTTCGATTAAAAAAGTAGTTTTTAATTAAAATTTAGTAATTTTCATTATTCATCAAAATATAAATGTTATCTGAAAAGTTCCAAAATTTTACCCTAGGATAATTTCGATATTTCAAATCCAAAAATGTAGTCAATTTTGAGGGATAAAATTTATAAAATTTCAAAAAGTGGGTATTACTATTCATAACGGCTAGTTTGATTGGTTGTGGCGTGTGTGTTAGAACTCGAAGTTGCATACAACACACGCTACTATATTATTCCTAGGGAAGCGTACCGTAGAAGCGTGGGGTGTTAAAAGATATAAGAGGATTCAAATGTTCTATTAGTTGGTTTGTGTGATCCTTGTTGTAGGGAATTATATGAGCATTCATTTCTTGTGATTTGGTATGATGAATCCTTCCCTAAGGATGTTCTAAGATGGCCTATTTATTGGGTGTTTATTTTCTACACTGACTTGAAATAGGGAAAAATGATATTTGTTCCAGAATATTGGAAGACCTTGTATAGTTTCAAGTGCTATAAGTGAAGTTGGAGGATCTGTAGAGTTAGGGATTCATAAGACCCACTTTGATTTACTTGGCAGACGATTGATGTTCACCAAGGAGACTACTGAGAGATTGATGTTAGGTGTGGAATGAAATCACTTGAACAAGGTTTTTGTTTGGGTGTAGTATCCACCCCTAAGAATCAATGAATTCATTATCATGTGGTTAGGGGTGATTTGGTTCTCAGAGTTTGACTTAGGATGGGTAATCAATTTCTCTAGGATTGTGAGGAGCTTATACCAAATGTGTATTCCTAATTCCACTAAAGTTTCTATGAGATCATGATTATAACCTTACTCATGTTGAATACTCTGACAAAGTTGTGGGACTTTTGAACTAGATCCTTATCAATTCATGGATCACTTCTTGGTAATATTCTTCAGTGCAATATTTTTTTACTCAATGATATTGTGAATCATGTGATACACTTGAGGACGGTTCCGAACAATCTCTATGAGTATCATATTAATATAGGTCTTTCATAGAGTTAGATATACATTTGGGAGGAACACTTCTTAGGAAATCTATTCTTAGGAATGGGAGTGGTAGTGGGATAAGAAATAGTTATGGAATTTCGATCTATATTATCACCCATGGGAATGACTATAGTATCAACTATTCATAGTGACATGTTCTTATTCAATTATTGGGTGAGCTGATAGGTAAATTGAACACATATAGTAATCCCTTAAGGATGAGGATGGTGTAGTGTATCTACAGTAGATTGTTGTTAAACCTTCACTTCGCCAATGATAAATGGAGTAAAACAAGGTGATATAAATTGTGAGATATTACATTACTTGTTATCCATTGCACATGTTCTAGAAAGATTTTTTGAAGGTGGTAAGAACTTAATTCTTCTATGAGGATAAACGGTGACACCAGTTATGATTTGATAGGTGGTAGTGAGGAGGCCACATGATTTCCTTTATCTATACATCTTGGAAAGGTGAGGATGCACCATATTTATCTAGAATCAGATTGGGAGGAAAACTTTGTTATTTGATGTTACAGAGTTTGAATCTTGATCTCATGTATTAGTATTTTAATACAAGTACATTTTTATAGAGATTTTAGGATGGCTATGTATGAAGGAGGTAGTAAAAATAAATAGAATTCCCTCAATGGTCATTTCATATTGTGATTCTCACATCAAAACATGATTATGGATAGGATGTAGGAAGACATTGGAACATAGTGTCAGTTGAACTCAGGGTTTCTACCCCATACTAATGGTCATTTAAAGTGGACTATTCAGGTTTTCATGAAAATTCTATTGATTTTATTGTTAGTTATATGAAATAACTTGTAGGCTCATTAACCATAGATGTAGATTTCATATATTAGTAGTTACCACTCTACCATCAATGTAGAACTATTTTTTCCCATGTATGGGATACTCTATAGTTCACTACTATAATTATTAGAGCTAGTGGGAGACAATTATTATGGGACTAGAGATGGTTTTAGTGATGGTTGTTAATGTGTAGTACATCAAGGGGTGGATGTATACTACTTGAAAAATGTGATTAGTCCCTTTGGGAATAAATATGGGCACCTATGGAGTTTGACAATGCAATTTTTTGTTTTGAGAGATCTCTCCCCAATATGGATTTTGGTGTTTAGGTGAAGATAAAAGGATATCTATGTGGATCATAATCCCTTTTGTCAATTACTATGATGGGTTAGTGAGGTTTCATACCATATGAATGTATAATAATAAGTATATTGGGTTAAAAATGAATTTCACATATTTTATTTGACGAGGTATGTGAATGAATCATTTCATGATGTTGAACAGGATGGGCATGTTGTTTGGGATGGAGTTACCTTTTTGATGAGCTTGATAATCCTAGGGGCTTATGATAAATTCTAGGGGAAAAACCTTTGTGGGTAAGTGTTTCTCCTTGGGTGAATTCTTATTGATAGAACATGAACCATCTAGATAGATCACTGGTGTGGAAGACATAGTTGAGGGATAAGTTTTCAACTTCTTAGTAATGTTTCTCATTTTGAGAAAAAACTCTATGTAGATGGGGAGTGTGTAATGACTCAGTTTTTTCTATGTTAGAATTTGGAGTACTTCTAGAAAAAAATTCAAAGCTATGCGATGAGACATCTCTTGATTCTGAGATCCAATGGGCACAAAATTGATATTATAAAATTATAAATGATATTACTATAAAATACCTAGTGTATTTCTAAGAGTGTGGGATATGCTTTGGATGGATTTTTGGATTAGAAATATAAGACTGTCATTGATTTTATAACCTGAGGTTTTCCCTTGGTACAACTGAAGGTTTCTTAATGCCAGAAAATCAGTTGAGATAGCTGTTGGTTGGTACATTAAGTGGCTTAATTAATTAATTAATTAAATTAAATTATTACCCATAAACTAAATATTTTTATAAATAAACTCTTATGGAGAATCATTAAGGTTATCCTCATAACCCTAGGAGAATTAGAGTGGATGAGGGGAGATCCATTGGTGGAGGTAAGCTGGGAAATTGGATTGATGATGGTTATTGAGGAAAATCACAAGATGGATGATGGACATAGAGAAATATTCAATGAAATAAATAGCGACCATACTCGTTTCTAATGATTAATCCATTATCATGGGAGGTCATTTTGTTTTTGTTTTTATCACCCTATAAATTTTGATGCAATCATGTTTTCATGATTTTTCAAATTAATTTTCAAATCGATCTCAATTGGGTTTTCCAATGCTTGATTTATATTATTATATATAGAAATTTTATTTTTATTTATTCTCAATGATTTATAGTAATTTTATAACCACATTAGATAGATTCCATTGATAATGGACACATGAATTTAACCATTGATCGAGGCCAAAATTCAGTTATGTTCATGTCTCCATTTATTATTGGAATTCATCATCAATAATCGGATAATGAATTATTAAACTATATTTTGGAATAATGATTGTAGTCTATTTAATCATTGGAATAATAGATCATATTCATTAGTTTAAATTTGAATATTTGAGACATTATGAGGTGTGTGGGGGTGATTATGGGAACCAAACATTGAATCAGGAATGGATGGAATTTTTAGATGAATTGAGGTGGTCTCATGACTACTCAGGCTCATAATTACCTAGTGAGTGTCATGTTCCATGTGAGAATGGTCATCTTTGTGGATGATTAAACATTGTGATTGTGATTCTATTAATTAAAGTATCATGTCTATACACCCATGGGAAAGGCAAACGATTGTTGTAACATATGTGTGTGATAAATAAATGATATTTAATAAGGATATTATATAAATTAAATTTCCCACAATGAAGAGTTAGAGGGGATTAGAGTATCTCCTTTAGTGTAGATATTTTGGGAGTGAACACTTCCCAATACATAAAAAATGGTGTTTTTTTATCAAATCATAATATTGATATAATAAAATAGATAACTGATAAGATCTTGGAGAGGGGAATGAGCCGTGGCCTGCATGCATGAAGAAAAAAAAGTGGGGTATTTAAGGCATAAAACCCTTCCCTTTCCACATGTATCTGATTGATTTTATATATTTTATAATAATAATATTAATATAAAATTATATTATTGTTATTATCATTATTAAAATTATAAAATATAATACTATACAAAAATTATTTATGATACATAAAATTGTTCATCCATGTGAGGAATCCAAATCATTGTATTGAGGGTGATGATTCAAGACAAATGATGTATATTTAATTTCAACTCGTGGATTTGGAACTTGAGTTTTAATTCATGTGTAAATATGTAGAAATAAAATTTTTTTCACAAGATATCTATTTTCGACAACTGAATATATTATCATGTGTTTTTTCTATAAGGATCACAACGATATGAACATTTTTGACATTCAGGTCTGTTTGTAGTGGAATATTTGTAAATTTAATTTTTTTGGATTGCTGATGTGTTGAAGAGACTTGTGTGTTCATCAAGATTTTGGCTAAACTCAAATTTTGGGGTGTGTGTAGCCTATCCTAACTATTTATCCTTTTATAAAATTATGGTATCCTTCATAGTGTATTTCAATACTTGATGTGGGGTGTTCCAAGAATAATTCTTATTCATGTGGTTCATGATGATTTTTATGATCAGGGGGGACCATTTAAGTTTTGTTGAGGTCGAAAGTCTAATATATACTAAGGGAACAGGTTCCCCGACATCTTTATATAGGCAATGATGGTACTCATCTACTTTGGGAACTTTTCCTCCATCTATGGAGTGGTACATTCCCATCTTTGGGAACCAAGGGCATATGGGTCCTCTATGGGAGTTGTGGCTACCTTTAATGTGGAGAATAGTTGTGAGGAGTAGGCCCCTCCACACAAACTCTAGTAAGGTAATGAGGGATGTTTGGTTCATTGTTGTTGATACATCAACTATAGAGTGTAGTATTAATGTAAAGAACCCTCCACATAGTTTTTAGGGGATCACGCATGGTTATGGGCATCAGTGATGGAACATTGGCGATGTAAGCTAACTCAATATTCTTATTTTGGATTTTAAGATAATGGTCCTCTTTCTCTCCCAATTGGTTTTTTTACTGATCATATCTAGGATGATATTAGGATTATTATTATTGTATCATATTATAGTTGACATTTCATGGTGGTGATGATATTTTGACTCTCTATTGATGCTTCATTTTTGGTGATTTTGGTGTGTCATGCTAGTTTTGTATATACTAAACCATATATGGTATTTTCTCTTCTTTTCTATTTTTTATATAGTTGATTGAAAGATTATGTGTGACTATGGTGGAACATGTTTATAAGGGCTTAGCTATTTGGGGTGGAATTTTCCATGTTTTGTGGTTAAAATTTTGGATAAGGAGTAAGGATATCCCCCTATCTACTCATTAAATTTGAAGTAGGTTTGGTTTTCCCCTTGTATTTCTGCTTCAGAATGTATTTCTCCCATTTTTTAGATTTTCTATGCTCTTATACTATGATATTTATTTTCTATAGGTAATTTCTTCCATTGATTAAACTCTAAATGTTCATTTTTATATTACATAATTTCACTATTTTATGGACTTCATTATGAGTGTGTGTACATATATATTAGGATAATTCCTCCCATTTCTATAAGTTTTTATCTCAACACTTATACCCAGCCCCAATCTTGTTGGGGGTGGGCCTGGTTTTGTAGCAAATCACCTAATCACAGGCTTGGAGGTCCACGATGTGTTGGTTTGTTACACAAAACAATGAAGAACGAAAAATATTTTTCATCTTGTAAAAGAGAATTCAATAATTATATTTGAATTTTGGAAGAGTATAGGAATGAAATAAATTAGAGGTAGATGAAAAGATAAAGATAAATACCACTTTATTAAAATTTCGAAGAAGAAGAAAGAATTGGAATCTTCACGCATCTTACATATCATAGGTTTCTTTACTCATCCCACTTCGCATAAGTGTATTTTCTATTCCATTTCACCTAGTCTATCTCAACAAGGTGAAGGTTCCATTCTATACGATGATACATCCAAACATGGAATATTTAAATTAGAGTGATGGATGTATATGCAACAAATTTAAGTAAGGTTCATGATTTGAGTAAAAAGAGAGTAAAAAAGCTTTTGGTTCACCTATTTAATCTAATGTGTACAAGGATAGTGATACTCTCTTATTGGAGGTTCAAAACTACATCCCTCACAGAATTATTAGATTGAATGTCTTTTCCATGATTTTAGTGAATATTATGTTCTTAATAAACCTTCAATACTCTTGTACTTGGACTAAACGAGAATTCATATCTTTACATCCAACATTGTGATAGATTTGTTTTAACATTAAAATTCAATCTTCTATATAATGATAAGTTCCAATTATTGGGGAGAATTTTATGATGGTCATTTTTTTCTAAACTAGGTGACCAGAGTGAGATAGGATAAATTTAAAAAAAAGGTGATGTGTGAGATGACCAAGTATCATAAATTCTCCCAATTCTTGAGAATGTCCCCTAGTTCCATAGAACACTAATTATATGTGTTTGGGTTCCTTTAACACATGGTTTTTTCACTCAAGTGACCTTCCATTAATCACATACTATCTCATATTCCAGATATGTTATCAATTTTAAGGGTTCATTATTGAATAGAAATTGAAACTCTTTCTGAAAAACAACTTCCTTAGCTATAAAATCAATCATGGTGTGATAAATAGAAATTCAATACATATACATAATGACATCAAACTCTACTAAGACAGAAATAAAAGAATTTCAGGTAAAGTCCCTCCATAGACCACAATAGAAGGATTCTTATAATTCCTATTTTCTATAATATTTCCACCATGTGTTTTAACAGTAAGTTCTGAACTCATTTATTGAGATGATATTTCAAATTTACAAGAACATTTCTCAGAATTAAAGGAATGTATAGACCCCATGTCAATCAAAACTATATAAAAATATGTGTAAATAAACAAAGAACATGATACAAATTCATTAGATGGCCTGACGTATACTGAAGTAGTTTAAATGGATCTCACTAGTCCTTTATTCTTATATTATGGCTTCTTGTCATCATTCAAGTCCCTCTTTGGGATGGCATTTTCATAATGACCCATTTACCCACATTGTAAACACTTTAAAATTTTTATATCTGGATTATTCTTAGGATCGTTTTCATTAAAATTATGGGCCATATGTCTAGACTTACCACATTGAAAACACTTCCTAGTTTTGGTAAAGAATTCCCTAGGGTTCTTTTGAACACAATTTCCACAAACTACAAAATGGAATTTCATATGATCAGATATCATTGTTTGATTATTACCCAAACCATTCCATCTAGATCTCTTCTTTTTGTCTTTTTAAAAGTGTTTGTGATCATTAGAGAACTCCATTTCTACCCTCTCATCACATCATACATGCATTTTAAACCTTTTTAGCTCACTGGAATCTAATTCACTTCAAAATCATGGCTTTAATCATGAGTAAAAAATGGTTTATTTTTCAATACAGGTCCAGAATAAGATTTAGATCATATCTCCACTGTCAAGTGATGTTCGCATCATTCACAGCCACTAAATCTTCCTCTTTATGCTTAATTAAAGGGTCTTATTCTCCATTCTATGTTGAACCACCTTTGGAAAATATTTTTCATCAAAAATACTTTTATATTCATCCCACTCTATGGCTTCAATCTCCTCTCTATTATGGAAATTCTTGAACATTGAACAACACTAATCAGCTTCACCTTTAAAACGATAAATAAGGATACTAAACTTTTTATTATCTAAATATTACATTACATAAAATATCTTTTCAAGGGCCTTAATTTGTCCTTCACCCACTAATGGGTTATATGATACACCGAAAGAAGGAGGTTGTTGCCTCATAAAACGTTCGGATATCATTGTATTCCTTTATAATAGCTATGGTTGGTATCCTGCATGGATTCCATAGATATTTATTTTCTATTTAATTTGATTCATTACTGTTCCAAGCTACTTGGTTCTAATCCCTACCATTCTGGGCAGTAGATTTGGAAGAGTCTCATTCTATTGGTGCCTTTCCATATCAACTTCCCAGTTTCTACTTAATAAATCCATGTTGAAAAAAATATCTTAGATAAAGGAATATATTAATATTTAAATTCTATAGCATTTCAAATTAACATTAGAGAGAAAATCATTTTTGTTTTTATTTTAACATTATCCTAATCCCTAAAGTTATCTAAACCATTATGTAATGCTAACTATAAGGGCATGGCCATATTATATTACATAATATAGAATTTTAGCCATGATCTTACATCCTTTCACATTGAGTATCTTTTCATGTTTAGAGTTTTGAAAAATTGGGATATAATACATACATAACCTTCCATATTTATACAGATATGATACCAAAAAAAAGTATTCATTTTTTCCAAAATATAACACTTTTCAAATAAAACATGTTTTCTATGACAAATCTTCATAATATTTAACATAGAATCCTTTATTGTCTTACACAGATTTATAACCAATGAAAATATAGTAAAAACCTGGTATGAGAAAAATCTTAATAAGGGATATAAAAATAATAAATGTAAACATTAGTCCAAGAATACTTGTAAATATATGAATTCATTTTAAAAAAGACATACCTATAACCCATATATAATTACTTTGTGAAACCTGGGATTTCCTCAAGATTTCCACAAAACATAATGAACAATAATAGAGCCCTAATTTTATCTTGGGGTAGTACAAGAATAATTGTTTAACCCTCTCGGGTAACTTTTGATTTGCAACACTGACGTCTACTTACAATGTAACCCTCGCAACTACCTTATTATGTACAATTGTAGTTACACATAGAGTAACCATATGGTTGACCACAAAATTTTACATACCCAATGAATTTTAGGGAGATATATTCCGATAACATAATCATAAAAAAATCCCAAGAACCAGATAATAATCATTCAATGTGAATAATTTCCTAAAAACATTGCTTTTGAATTGTGTAATACCGTATTTTAATCTTGGATTTTAAATGAAAATCCCCTTTCAAATATCTTATAATTTAATTGGGACATAATAGAGTGGATGGAATATGTATATAAACTATAAATACACATAATTACCCATAATATAAGAAAAATTAATACAACATAAATAATGAAGTAGAATTTTGACACAAAGAATGGATATCGGGTTAAGAATTCCCTTACCTCTAGTTCATCTTACATAAAAAATATTTCGAACTCATTTATAATGGTTACTAGAGTTGATAAATATCTTAAAGAAACATATTCATGTTTATAAGACCTTACATGGTCATTTCATAACATCATTCCACCCTTTATATATAAGTATTGTGTTCCTTCCATTGTTTTAGGTGTGTTCTTTACAAGATTTTTGTGGCTGGTTTATATTTTACTTTATTGTCATATGGAAATGATATTATAGAAGTGGAATGAATTGGTACTCATATGTTTCAAATATAATAAATGATTCTATAAATCAAATTTGTTATATTTTATGAGGATTAATCATTAGATAAATCTTTATTGATATCCATTTAGATCATTTTGGCGGTTATTTGATAATCAAGAACTTGTTACATCATATACAGATAATATTATGCGTATAAGTTAACTAAAAAACATAATATAGGCCATATCATACAACTTAAAATATTATTCAACCATTTTAATGGTTTTACAAATATCATTTACTGATGTGAAGGAAATTTAAAACATGTTATCCACAAATTTGGTAAATCATCACATCACGGACAGTGTTCTAAATTTTAGAATAATTGGGGGGGGGAGGAGAAGAAGTAAATTGATGAATTTTTCCATAAAAATGATAAAATAAATAATAAATAATATTATATAGATATAATTCATCTTGGATAAGTCGGGGATAATATAGTATAAAGATAAAATAAAAGAATTTAAAAAAAATCACTTGAAAATAAAAAAAAAAGGATTTTTACCACTTGATTACTTCTCTATGAGATCCTATTTAAGGCCTTTATTATTGTCATTTTGGTGATATTAGTATTTCCTACACATGGGTATGATACTTGTTAATGGTTTTTTGAAGAACATAGAAATTGAAAAATGCGAGAGAGGTGTGATATGAAGATGGGGTGGATGGTGGTATTTATAGTGGAGGAGATGGGGGGTTTTCCAATATTTTAATCATTAATTTAATATTTTTCCTCAATACTAAGAATATGCATGATTCATGTGACTAACAATTCTTATAGGTGAATGTGAGTTCAAACCAAGGTCCATTTACATCATCCATGACTCACGCACGATATAGAAAATCATTATTTTATCTTATTTTTTTAATTTTCATTTCCCCCTATTCATAAAAAATTCAAGTGTTTTAAAAAAATCTCTAAAATTCCCCCAAGACTTTTTTAGATTTATGGAATTCAAAAATTAAGTCTATTTTTTGAAAATAGTTTTATCAATATTATAAATTTAATTTTTAAAAAAATCATATTTTCTACCAAAATACTAATTTAAATATATAACTGATTTTATATCACGTTGAAAAATTAATCAAGATTTAATTATCATGTAAAATTAAAAAAAATATGATTTACTATTAATAAGGTTCATATTACTTTTCATATATATATTCATAAAGTTATGTAATTATTCACCAAAAAATAGCATGTTTGTTCTATCAAACTCTAAATAACATACTGATCACAAACATAGATGACAATTTTTCAAAATTAAATCATAGAATTAGAAATATTCTGTATAAAGTTTAGTTTATAACTATCTTCTTAAAATAATATTTACTAATGTAGAGACTTAGTGTTTCATGCATTTCAATTTAATTTAAAAACCTTTTTGTGTAACACTTTTCTGGCCTTACACAACCATTACAGAATCATTTGGATAAGTCACTTTTTATATGTCTAAAAATCATATATATAAATAAATATCATCAATAATACATAATATTGATTAAAAATTTCAATATAGGGATTATTTCATATATAATATTATCATTAGGATACAAAATTTTACTTTTCCAGCGTTGTGAAATCACTGCATAATCATTATAAGTGATGGTGAATAGTGGAGGGTGAACGATGTTAGGCCAGTGATGGATCTATTTAAATGGTTGTAGATGTTTTACGATAGTATTCTAGTGATATAGGTTGTAAATGAATTTGGGGGTAAGTAGATGACTTTGGAGTGCATTATTGAGAAGTGGGTTCTGGTAGGTGACGATGGTTGTATTTTTTATGGAAGGTGGTCAGGAGTGATCCTAGAATTAGAGGAGATTATTTTCATTTTAGGGATCTAAGTAGAGGTTATGTTCCTGCATCATAGTGACTACTTATTCTGTTGTTAGTTTAGTGTGTTGAGGACCCCAGTGGTGCTTCTAGGGTTCTGTTCCTTGTCGAGGACAATCTGATTTGGGAATGGTCATTCAGGCATGATGTGTAAAATGACATTATATCTGTGTCGGGATCATGAAACGCATAGTAAGAGGAATACTAGAGAACTCAGGTTGTGAGACTTCGGGACGTGTGAAGGGTTCCATGCAAGATGAGTTGTAGTGGTTGACCTCGTTGAGGAATCCTATATATGGACCGGATGTGAAAGAGATGATTTTAGGTGGTTTCACACTAATGGACTGATGATGAGGTGAGGAAGATCTATGGAGGGTTGGCACGTAGTTTTTTGGGCATTTTAGTGATTTGAAGATAGGGTCCTCCAGACCATTCACTATTTAATGAAAAATAATTATTTTCATAAAATTATAAAATTTCATCCAAATATAATTTTGATATCCTTACATCAGAATATATCCATTTAATTAAAATTTAATTCTAAATCTTCCATAAAATAATTATAATATTTTATAAGAATCAACAATAAAATTAATTTTTTAAGAAAACGTATCCTTGAAGAATAAAATGACATTACCAAAAATTGATTTCTTATTTCCTATGAATTAATAAATATATTTTTAATTAGTAGTATATTTATATATATATTTCATAATATGGATAATCCTATTAATATCATCCAATTTAATGACAAGTACATAACTATAAAATTTAAATAATAATATTTCATGGTAGTTTTAAACTCAAATTTTCAATTTTTGTATGCTATCAAACACAATGTTATTTTAAAATCATGAGGTGTTACAATTTAAAATATAATAGGGGAATTCTTTGGTAACTCACATTCCCATTACAAACCATTATTAAAGATTTAATTGTATGATGATGATGTAATATACAACAAGAGAACCTGATATGAATTGAAAAATTGATAACCTAGATTTATTATCTTAGATCTATATTTTACGTTATGTATATCATTTATTAGTAACTTCTTCATGGTTTTTAGTCACCTTTTATACATTTATTAATCCAGTTTTTCTTATACATCAATAATAATTTATTTTAGAAGTGGTTGTAGAAGTTGTAAATCGAGATACTAATTGATATTTTTGGTAATAAACTAATTTTTACAATGGGAAACTACATGGGATGAATGTAATTGTTAAAAATGTTATGGATATGATCCACCAGCTATCATGAATTTTTTAATGAAATAAAACATAAAAATATTCTAAACATAACAATAAAAATAAGGATAGAGTTTCAATGATGTTTATATGAAATTGATCTTGGTGGAATGAATATTCATGTTATTAAATGTTTTGAATTCCATGAGAAGTACATAAATTAATGTATCAAGTGAACAAGAAATCAAATGAAGTGTGGAAGAATTGGTCATCGGGTTTATGATTTTCAAGGAGAGAAAAAATGTTATCTAATATTATTGAAGTTATCAGGGTACCATCTAATTCTACAATCACACTTTAACTATTAATATGTAAGGAATTTGGTCATTGTGTAAATAGATACACTAAAAATAGGGCTAACAAGGATAATAGACATCGGCAACCTCCAAGAACAATGGAATTGGGGAGAACCTATACAATAACTACCATATAATTGGATTATGATATTAATGGAAATCTTATCCTCTACTACAAATTTTAATTATCATATTAGATTCTTATTATAGAACCACTATTATATATATTGGAATTTGTTTAAGATTTTAAAATAAACACCTCAATTATTTTATATAGATTTTTTAGAGGAAAATTGTTTTTATATGATTGTTATATTCCATGTTTCTCTAACAAATTTTTTTATTAACAACCAAAATATGGAAATGACCATTCCTAGTCCGAATCGACCTATGATCATTTTTTTAATAATATTTTGACTATGATCTCTCTATGAAAACTAATTCCATTACTTGAATCATAATACCCAATCATGACCGGTTCTTAGATTAAAATTTTAGAGAGAATCGCTATATTTTGGATACTCCTATAATATATTATAGTCTTACTGAAGTTCGAAAGTTAGATATCTCATTAGGAATTTTTTTCTTCAATCATTTCCAACATATGGATACTGTTATTATTAACATTTAAAAGAACAAATTAAAATTCTGAGGTTGTATTTTATTTAATGGGGTATAATATATTTCCCAAAAATTTTAGTATCAACTTCCCTTTAATAAATACATTATTTATTATCTTGTTTTACATGGAAGAAGAAATAAGATAAATCCTTGATACTTTAAAATAAAATTATTAAATCTATTCACTATAATATAATCATTAAATTAAAGGTTATAAATAGAAGTAAAAACATAATGAAATCTATATATGGATTAAAGATGATATAACCATGTAATTATTAATGTATTAAATTATAAATTAATAAATGTATGTTATAGATTTGGTATTTCTATAAAATAAAATTTTTTAGAATAAATTTTAAATAATAATAAATTTTTTATTTAATAAAAATTAATAGATGAAATTTATTTAAAAGTTATTAAGAAATTTATAAATATTATGTAATTAAAAATAAAATCATTTTTGAACTGTTTTTTGATGAATTCTATTTTTCTACATATTATTAATTTTAACCATAATAATGTAAATTAATCACTTTTAAAAGTATTATTTTAAATATTTTATTGAGTAAAAATATATAAATAGTCACATTATCTTACGAAATAACATGAAATAATTTTAAGATCATTTAATTGTTTTTATAGATTACTTTTCAATGAAGGCAATTTCATTTCGTTATAAATTATGATTTGATATAGAAGTTATATTTATCATATCTTGAAAATGATTTTCATAAATTGGAGTTAATTTTTGGATTCATCATGTTAATTTTATCTTTCGGTAAAAAAATTTTATTTTTATAAAAACGTCAATTTTTAGGTAAATAGTGAAATGAACATTTTAAAAAATATTATGAATTTTATGAGATTATTAGAAAATAAGAATGGATTAAAAAATTTAACACTTTCATGATCAAATAAGATTTAATAATTAAAAATATACATTCAAAATATTATATTTAATTTATAATACCAAAATAATAACAACATGGGTAATGTTAATATTAAATCAAATTCTTGTATTATCTATATTCATGAATTATATTTTATATATTTATATACATTATAAGAATATTAAGTAAATTTTCAATCATCAGTGATATATGTTATTTCTTACTAAATAGGTTTACATGTATTATATTTTTTATTTAAAATACTAATTTTAATGTTTTATTGTTTTAATTTAATAAAAATATATCAATTTTAATATTAGTAAGTCAAAATTATCTTATAGTAAACATTTGGAAATTGTCTAAAAAAATTTATTTTTTCAGTGAATATTACAAAATACTAATTTTTAAGAAAGCTATTTTTTCATTAATATATTTTAAAGGACATAATGTATTTTCATTAGGTTTTAAAATTTCATTAGTTCATTTCAATAAAATAGATTCCAATAATTTTCATTTGAATTTCAATTAATATTTTTTTGTATAAATAGATTTTTATAATTAAAAATGAATTTTTCTAGAAAACTATTTCATCACGTTTTATTGATTTAACTTAAAACTAATTTATAAGAACTGTAGATAATGAATTTTCAAAGATAAACTATATATTGGGAATTCCTGTATCTATTTTTTTATAAATTAGCTTCTTTTTTTGAACATTAGGAATAAGAACATTGGTAAAAAAATAAGTTATCATGGTAAGAGTTAAAACTAGTAAAAAGGTTTAAAATAAAATTTATAATTTTCTGAACCCATTTAGGTAGTCATATTTGGACCCTATAATACCAATTATTATAAAATTATTCAATTTTTACCAATCTATTAAAACAAAACCAAATCCCACACTCCCAAATCCCATGTTAAAACATAATATATAGATTTATAGATTTGATATCGATAAACATGATGTAATTTCAATCTTCCAATTATTACAATATCAGATGGAAATATTTGATCACCTAAATAAACAAGTAAATATATGGATTATAGTGTTAATGAATTAGAAAAAACTCTAATATAATAATACACATATCCTTAGTGCTCATTTATTAAAAAATACCCATCATTTCTTATTCCACATTAAGTATTTGTCATCTATCATAAAATCATTCCCACATGAATCATTTCCTGAAAAAATATATTTAGCATCAATCTTAATATCATGGTGAAAATGAAAATGGAATAATGGTTAGTTCAAACACTCAGTATGGGTAAAAATAATTATTATCAATTGAATTTCATCAGTGAGAATAGGATACATCTAAGTGTATGAAGATATAATCAATGTGCATTAGCATAAAATAAAATTAATTTATACACATTAAAACCTTGATCCTTAAACTTCTTTCATAGAATAATGATAAAACAAAATAAATCATTTGGGGAATCAATAATCCTGATCCTTGTGAAGTCAATGTTGATCAAAGGAAACATTAAAAACCATGATAAGAGAATATAAATCCTTTTAGTCATGTTATAGAATTATATTCATAACTCATTTAACTCAGGTTATAAATAATAGGATCCAAATTAATTCCATAGGAGAAACTACCTTGGTTAACTCACTCATTCATTCCTATGATGATAAGGAACATTACCTAATTTATTAGAGTGCTATATCAGTCTCACTCGTTCATAGAAGTTAAATCGGGATAAAAACTCATATAAGATGTATAGGGATCACCCATTCATCATATATAATCTTAAATTTACATATCATGAGTAATACACATTAATAATTCTACTTTTTATTAGAAAACCCTGGATAAGTGCTATCATTCATTTATAGAATGGTTAATATATGAAATAGAAACAGGTTTGTGAAAATTCTTTTTAAAGAAATCATCATAACCGATACACGATAAATTAGATGTATGGTATCATTATATAATAATCCCATTGAATTATAGGAATCTGTAAAGAATGACAAGAATATATAAAATTCCTTTAAAATAACATTAGAAAATTTCCATTGAAAATATGGGAAATTCCCTTTTATTTGGGTAATGATTCAAAATAATTTTTATAATATTAAGAAATAATATTTTATTTGAAAATAACCATGGAAACAAATAATAGAGGCTTAAAACAAAATAATTTCTTTATGGTTGGAAAATCTATTCATTCCATATAAGTTAAAAAAATACATTCACACTTTAAAAATGATAAAAATGACTTGTTTAAAAAAACTCTATAATTTTTTTGGGGAAGGGTAAATAAAAAAAAGATACGTTAAATTTAATTAAATCAATCATTGATTTTTAAATAACAAAATTTTTTGAAATAATTTTTTGGAAATATAAAAATTGAAGAAAAATTATTTTTGATACAAAATAAAAATAAAATTGGATTTCCTTAAACCATTATTTCATCATCATGATTCCTTAAAGATTGAAAATTGAAAGGGAAAATGTAATATTTTGAAATAAATAAGAAATAATAAATGAAATCATTTTATCAAATAAATATCATAAAATTTTCTCTATGGAAATTAAATATTAGAAAATCCTGATCAACGTGAGATTGAAATATAAACCACATACCACTTCGGTATGTTTTGAGTCATTTACACCGTGGAAGAATAAATTCAATTAAATTTTAAAATATCATGAAAATATGGGTACTCAGGATTTAATACATATAATTGGTAGTATATAAACCTCGTAAAATAAGATAGTTTTTATAATAAAGATTTTTTCCAAATAAAGTGAATTTGAGATGACAAACCCATACAAAGATAATTTCATTTATTTGAGAATTAATCAATTTAATTTTTAGATCAAAATTTTTTTAAATACAACATGAAACAAACCAAGGAAATTTAAAAATATAATATTGGAAAAATAAAATCAATGAAAAAGTGATATAACACAATGAATGGAAATTGAGATAAAAATACACATACCACTTGGTAACATTCACGTCAAATCACCATGGATGAAATAGTTTGATTTATAAAATAAAATACCCTGAATTATGTATGATGAATAACAAGAAAATGTAAAATTATATCCATATACACCATATAAAATAAATTTGGTTCGTAATAGTAAAATATGCCTCAATTAATGGAAATTGAGATGAAATCACTTACCACGAGTTTGAACGTGACATGTATATCATTTATCTCTTATATATTAAAATTATCTAAATTATATAAATTTTAAAGATAATTTCATATTTTTATTACATTATTATTATGTAATTTTTTGTTTCATTCATTGAAATTTTTATTCACTTAGTTTATATTTCCATGTCAGGTATTTAGAGGACGTTCGTTTAATAATTTCATCACTAAATTTGGTATATTTGACCCTGATAAATGACCTTATTATTCAATAATCCATAGAATAATTATTATTATATAATTTTTTTCATACATAAATTATATATTTAGACAAACTATAAAATATGGTCACGAAAATTGATCTTTTTTACAATCACTGAGATCGTATGTCATACATACACATGAGTAACATTTCAATTTTCCAATGATGACAACTCCAATAAGGTATGTATTATTTTATATTACCAGAATTATTGTTATATCCAAAATATCATATTATATCTTTTAATAAATCTATATATTCTATCCTTGTGATGCACGGATGAAAAAGGAATCACATTTTTTCATGGATGTGGTAATCCACACATACACACGAATGATGTTATAATTATTCAATGGATGTAACGGTTTTAAAAAGATGGTATATTATCTATCCATAACAATAATGTTTTTTAAAAAATATTTTATGTACATTATATCTATAAATATATAAAAATGTGACAGGTTTTAATGGAAAAATCATTTATGTTCATGAGGTGGTAGTCTCTCATACACAAAAACATTAGATACATTTTCCCATTTTATTGAATAAGGGGATGCATATATGTTATTACAATAAAATTATAAAAAATAGTTTATGGAAGATACTGGTGTTTTTATTTTGGTATATTTGAATATGATATGAAAAATATATAATAAAAAATAAAATGAAGATGCTCAATTAAGAACTATACATCTTGTTCAAACAACCTCTTTTCAATACAACTTAAGCCCTATAAGGTTGGTATTTTTACAAAAATAAGAACTATCGTATGAGTAAAGGGTTGTTAGAAATGTATGTTGGCTATTATTTTATGAAAAAATGTTCCTCATTTTAGGAAAAAGGAGTGTAGGTTTCCTTTTATAAGTGAGGAGATGGGCACTCTCATAAATACTTAAAATATTGAGCTAATATAAATAACATTTACTAGAACAATTGTTCCAAAATTATAAAATTAAATTATATTATTACTATTATTAGAAATAATATAATCTATTAAAATTATTACGAGTTTTTGTTATGTTTTATCTTTGTATCTTAGTTATAACTCATATTAATGCTTATAGAAATTTTAATGATATCAATGTTTTTTACAATTTATTAGTCAAGAATGATAGTATAAAAGGAAAAGTGACCCATAAATGGAAGATAAAAATTATTTAAAGCATATCCAGTTTACATGGTTGAATATAAGATTGTAATGAATTTTAAATCACATAGGAAAATGTTTCTCATTATAAAATATCATCTATGACATTTTTCAGATATACATAAATATTACAATATACTATATGTCTAACTCAATTAAAATAGACCCCAAATGATTTTTATTTTAAGGTAATGAGTGTATGGTATTAACATAAAATCATAATAAAACTTATAGAGGTTTAGAAATTAATATAACAGTTCTATTTTGGTTTCACAACATGGATAATTTTTTAAAAATTTTATAATGGTAACGGATTTTTTTAGTATTATAGGGTTATAGTTTTACATACTAGTTAAAATATTAATCATAAACTTTCCAAGAATGAAATTTTATACCTTTTATCTTCAAAAGTGACCTCTCTAATGGTTCATATATTTTTTAATTAGTTTAATCAAATATATTTAACATAAAATACTATTAATGTAATTTTTAGAATGTTCAAATTATTTGACATTGAAAACAACATGTATATAATATTATTTGAATAAAAATATTTCCAAAATATAAAATATGTTATATATTTCTATAAAATTAATTTAGAGTATAAATCACTCAAATTAAATTAGATATTGAGTTTTTAAAATCATTTACTTTATTTTTCTAAATCTTACATAAGATCAATGTCAGTGTTGCATAAGAATTTTAGAATACACTTGCGTCAATGAAAATTTAAAATAAGTTAAAATAATAAAATAAATTAATTTATATTTAATATAAATAATTATAACTTAACATTTTTAACCCCTATCAAAAAATATTATATATAAAAAAATAAAGGTTTAAATTTTGACCTTTTCTAATATATAAATATTACAGAGGTTAAAATATAATTAAAATTGAAACTAAAGGTCATATTTTTGAATTTTGGATGATTATGAATGAAATATAATGATATAATTAAATCAATTAATTTTTTTTAATTAATTTTATTCCTTATCATAGTGGTTTGACCCAAATTAACTCATTTTACCTTTACCATGTTAACAAAATGTACTATGTCTAATATTCATATTAACAAAACATTAAGTTCAACTTATTAGAATATATTAATTATTCTGATTTAAAATATTAGAACCATTTTTTCAAATTCAATTCAAATAATACGAATAATTATTTTCAAATTTAAAAACATTAAAATTGGTGAACTACAATTTTCACAAAAAAATCCAATTTATGTAGAAAAATATTTTTATACCAAATTTAAGTATAATATTTAATTGTTTAACATTAACTGGATTATTTTTAATGAAAATTAACTTTATATATTTTAAAACTAATCTAAAATAGAATTTTACTTTGTAAATAAAAGAAATGAACGGAAAATTATCAATAAAAATCTGAATTTTATATTATTCATTTAAAAATAAACCATTATATTAAAATTTAAAAATTACACTTTAAGGTAATTTTTATATTTATATTTATATAAATTTTTATTCTTTCAAAATAGATTTTATTAATTATCCATAAATTAAATATATATTTTTTGTGTGCATTGTATGACATCGATTATAGGCTTCTTCTAAAATCACAGGATATTATACTCTCCACCTCATCAATATTTTGCCTTCTCTCGATTTTAACTAGATAATGGTATTGAAGCATTTAAAATTTAAAAATTAACTTTTTGGAAATAACACATCATAATAAGGCTTAATAAAACATTCTCATGAATATAGGTAAATGAAAAAATGAAGGTTATATGGTAGGACATAATACATGGTTCCAAAATAAGATAACATTAGTGGAATGTGATAATATGGATATGGGAGAAAAATTAATTTCCAAATAATTATGGAGAGTGAAATAGAACATTGATCATATGAAATTGAATGATCATGGTAATGTCAATAACTATAAAACCATAAACAAATATGGGTTGAAAAAAGACCACAAATTCCTCAGAAATGATGGTAATATGACAGTTTATTTAAAGATCATTTTCCTAGAGTTGGGGGATTTCATTACAATATATATTAATTATATCAGTAAATATACTAACATAAATATTTTAATTTAGTCAATTTCCACTACAATGTCATATTTTCCTCCAATCAAAGTGTATTCAAGAGGAATGTTTTTGTCATTAATGTAGTAAAATTAAATTCTAATGGGTCACATAATCGACAATAGAATAACATGATATTCCTCCTATCTATATATATTAACAAAAACAAAAAATATCATCACAAGGTAACATAATATTCAAAATATAAAATCCTTTATATTAAGAAATAATATTGTTTCTAAAAAATTTAAACAATTACACCAATGGTTCAATATAGATTATTCCATAAATAAGTAGCCATATATAAAATATAACATCAACAACATCATTATTAATGAAAGTATTAAACTCAATGATATCAGATACCTTTCAGGTTATATCAATAGATATAAAATATTTTTCTTCTAAAGCAATCCTTCACATTAATTCAAAAGCTTACATATACATCAACCTAATAAAATATTTCCCAAAATATCAGTAATCACCAGAAAATCATGTCACTTAAAACATAAAAATGTTGTGTATGTGAATTTAAACATAAAATTAACTATAAAATTATAGACCCATGATGGTATAAAAAACTTTTAATGTAACCTCATAGGAAAATATCACATTCTATAATGTAATCTAATCCGTTCATTTGATACCATCTATAACAACCCCAAAACCACACTCCTAAATCTAGTGCTAAAACATATTCATTATGGTTTTGGATATGACACTTATAAAAATAACCCAATACCTAATATACAATTCTTAGTATATAAAATTAAAATATTCGATCTCTTATATATATATAATGACAATTATTGTTTGGAGTTTTAGATAATTTGATGAATATCATACATATTAATAATTGTGTCCTTAACTAATCATTTTTATAATATACCCATATTTTATTATTCCACATTATGTATTCAAAGTATCCCATAAAATTATTCAAAAACAAATAATTTCAAGAAAAAATTCATTTAAAATCAATATTAATGTCCTAGGGAAAATAAAAAATATGAAGGGAGACATAAAACAATTAAAAATGGTAAATGTAAGAATTAATAATTGAATTTCATTAGTGAGAAAATGATGATCATATGGGTATGATGAAATAATAAAAGTTCATGATAATAACATAAAAGAACTCATACTCTTCAAAACATAGATAATTAAACATGTGACATGGAATAAATCTCTAATCAATTAAAGATTAATATAAATCAATAATCATGATCCATGTAAAGTCAATCTTGATTAAAAAAACATTAAAAAGAAATTGCAAGAAATACAAATCCTTTTAGGGAACATAGATATTTATATTTATAACCCATTTTAAACTCATTTAAGAATTAAAAATATTTGTGTTATATTTATAGGATAAACCACCCTATTTAACCCCCTCCATGCATTTGAAAATAAAGAACATTACCCAATTTATTAAAGAGATATATTGGGCTCATCCATTTGTATAATATGAATCATGCTCACCAAATTGTATTAGTAGCATCAGGGTCACTTATTTATTATTTATAATTATTATTTACCATATCACATATAAAAAAATTTCAGATCTCACATATTCATCATAAAAACCATAAAAACAATTTTTATACCTTTATAGATTCATTAATCTATGTAAAAGAAATAGGTTTCACAATAATAACATTAATAAAATAATCTTATTCCATATAGTGAAATAATATGGATGGTATCATACTATTATAATCCAAATTTTGTATAGGAATCATTAATAGATTATAACATTTTTAAAAATAACATTAAACGAACATTCAAAACATTTCTTCGAAAATAAGAGAAAATACATTTTCTTTATGTAATATAGTATAATAATTTAAAATCTATATGAGAAATACCTTTTTTTAAAATAAAATTATAAAATTATAAAAAAATATTTTAAAAAATAAATATCATGAATATGTAAAAAAATTGATTCCATATACATTAAAAAAGAAAATTCGTTTCATACTTTTTTAAAAAGGTAAAAAAGTAATTTTCAGAAATCCTTTAGAAATATTATTTTTTAAATTATTTTAAATAAATTCAAAGATACATGAAAAGTATTTTAAAAAAATAATAATGTTTTAATTTTAATATTTTTAAAAACGTTTTTAAAAAAAATGAATAGGTAATAAAATAAATTTTCAATCCAAGAGATAAATAAATAAATTTTTCTTTAAAAAAATTCTTTCAGTCTCTTCAGTTATTAATGAGAGGAAAATGAGAGGAAAACATTAAATCTCTAAAAATAACCAGGGAATAATAAAATGAAATGGGTTAATGAAATACGTATTATATAATTTATTTTACGGGAAATTGAGTATAAATAATTTGGATTAATGTGAGAATGAAACATATACCACTTAACAATTTTGCAACTTCTGAATCGTAAGATCCATGAAAGAATAAATTAAATTGAATTTATAAATATAATTAAAATAATGAGATCAATGATATGATATATCACTAGGGTATTAAAAACATTATATAAAATTGTATAGGGCCATAAAAGAAATATATTTCCCAAAGAAAAAGAATTTTAGATGAATAAACCTTATAATTATTATATCATTAATTTGGGAAGTAACCAATTAATAGGTTATGTGTAACAAATGTAAATAAAATTGAAGTTGAAATTAATTATAAGTTCAAAAAAATTCATTACACTCATAATCCTCTAAAAGTATAATCAATATAGATTTGATAAATTCCAACGAATGGAAAATAAGTTAAGAATATACTTACCATTTGGTATCTTTCATGAAAAAAACCCTTGGATGAAATAATTTCAATTATAATATAAAATAAAATTAACAATTATGTATTGATGATATAAATTGTAAAATTAGAAACATATACACCATATAAAATAAAATTGGTGCATAAAAAGAAAATATGTCTCAATGTAGAGAAATTGAGAAAAAATACCTTACCTTGAGACCAAACATTCCATCTGTGTCCTTTAAATCGTATATAGTAAAATTATTTAAATTCATTATTTTTTATGAAAATTTTATAGGTTTATCTATACCAACCAAGTGGTTTGGTGAAGAAAACAAAATCTCATTACTTCATAGGAGGGGTAACCCACACAGATGCTTGAACGATATTATAAATTTTTAGTATATGGAATGGGAAGAAAATTTGATAGATTTTACTTCCATAATGATAATTATATAATAAATATCTTATATAAAAATTATATTCATGATTATAACATGTTGTGATGGGTGGTGATGGAAAATAATTTAAAATTGTTTTTGAGCTAGTACTTCACCATATACATGAATGATGAACTAATTTCTCATTTGATGGGAGTAGAATATTGATATAGGTTATTCATTTAACATTATAACATATAAGTATATGTAAAATATTTTTATAATAATTTTATCATGTTTTATGATGATTTTAAAGATATATAATAATAAATGAAATGAAAATTATCGGTTAAGAACTATAATTCTTCTTTATATAACATCCTTTGTTTTTCACCTTATGATCTCTAAGGATTATATTCTGTGAATGGTAATATCACTATAAATTTTGAAGTGATATTTTTTTATGTTTTTTGAATTGGTATTTTCCAGAACAAATTGGTATAGAATTGTGAATAAAACAGGAGAGTAGGTGCCCATTTTTACATGAGGGGTGGGATCTCTTAGAATTATGTAATTTATTAAATTATGATAAGATAAATATCATATTAATATAGGCCCTAAATTTTACAAATATAATATAGGATGATTTTCAAAATAAAAAACCTCATAAAGTAAAATTTGGATATTATTTTATTATAATTTTACCCTTATCACTTAGTTTAAACCCCATTAACCCTTATAACAATTATAGTGATATCAATGTTTTTTTACACTTCAGGGGTCATTAAAGTCACTAATAAGAAAAATTGACCCATAAATGTACTATGGTTGAAATTTTAAACCTTATAACATTCAGTTAGAAAAATATAATTTTTTTATTTTAATTCATTTAATAAAATATTTTTTATTATAAAATATCATTAATGTTATTTTTGGGAAACACATGAAATAATATAATATAATATAATATATATAACTCAAGAAAAATTGTTCATAAATGATATTTATTTGAATATAAGGAGGATATTTTATTAATATAATCACCAAATTAAATTTATATAGGTTTAAATATCACATTATCCCTTATCTATTGGTTTAAACCCATCATTATCTAATTTTAACATTAACCACTGTAATTATATGTTTAAAATTAAGGTGTTATAAATTTACTTATAATGTAAAAATGGACCATAAATGGTAAAGAGATAATATTTTATAAATTTATCATCTAAATTTTCCTATTTATTTATTTTAATGATTTTTCAATAATTAAATAAAAAATATTTAACATAAAAAAACTATTTATGTCATTTTAAAATCTATTCAAATAATAAGACTTTGAAAACAACATGAAAAAATTGAATTCAAATGTAAATCATTAAAAAACACTTAATATGTTATATTTTTTTATAAAATTTATGGTACACTATAAATAAATTAAATTAAATTAGTTATATTGTATTTAAAATCATTTAAAATATTTTTTTATTCCTGATAGAAACACTATGTCATTATTGTGTATATATTTAATTTCAATATTTCATTACTAAAAATTTGAAATAAAATACCATGATAGAAATAATTAATAAATCATTAAAATTATCTTTTAAAAATAAACAAAATTTTTATTTATCTTTATAAGTAATGTCCCAACCCAGGTGCTACTTGAAGGTGCCCCGAGTAGGTTCTACACATGACCTCAAGCTCACCTCCTAGTATGCTAGAGGCTACCAACTACCAATATGGGACTCGTAAGTAAGACATGGGGAGGCTACACCCTTATTTATTAGAGAAAAAACTATAGTAAATAATAAAAAATACTAATGAAGATATATCAATACTCAAGTCACATGATTAACAAATAGAAAAAAAATACTAAACTGAAAGGGAAATTAGGAAAAACCAATATATATGTCAAGTTTCTATAATAACACTAAAAGTAAAGAAAATATCCCCCGAAGCAGTTTCCATACCATTTTTATCCCCCTCATCTAAGCTCTATCCCAAATCAACTATCCATCCCAGGGCCCTTACCATTATCATGTCCTGTAAAAATATAATCTTTTTGGGTAATGATCAGGAAACCCATATAGGGTGTGAGTACAACTTAGTATTCCAGCACCAACAGTGTCAAAAACCATTCCATTAAACAGATAGTGTATGAAGTTCTACCAAGAATAAGTACAGTGTATGAATAAATAGTTATTACATTATCACTTATTATTATCTAACTAAATTAGCTCCAATGTTCCCATGGAGACCCATACCCCAATACTAGCTTCATCTCGCACTGGAGGCCAAAGTGTTCCCTAGGTCATATCATATCTTAATACTTGTACATTTCAGGAGCTCTGTGTATTTAATGGTGTTATGATATATCATAAACTGATTTGACTAATTCCAGACTTCGAATATTCTCATGTGAGGCAATAACTCAGAGTGACATTATTTCTTTTCATTAATTTCATATTTATAAGCCACATTTCCAAAGTTACCAATATAACAAACATTAGTAAGATAACAAGGTTACCATACTTACTCCCCAATAAAATGATCGTTCTCCTAATCTCGTACTCTTAAATATAATGATCATGTTACCATGTATACTTCTCATTAGAATGACCATTCCCCCCTTCTCTTACTCATATGTATGATTACCATATTACCATTTTTACTTCTCAATTTTGAATGACCTTTTTCCCATTCATTTAGAGATAATTAATTCATAATTAATTATCCACACCAATCCCATTAATAATTCAAAAATTAGTTAAATATAAAAAATCCACTAGTTAACTTCACAATTAACTAAAATTTTCTATCATCATCAAATAAATCAATCCATTAATTAATAAATGTCACATTTAATTTCCCAAAAAATAATTTTTCCCAATTTAATTATCCCATTGTAAATCTATGCTCATTAAAATTATTCTCCCAATTAATTATCTAGATCATAATTTCAAAGCGCATAATTAATTCACAATTAATTATCTCCACATAACTCATTTGATATCTCAAAATCAATCCATTAATTAATTTTCTAGATTACAATCAATATATTTTATAATCTATTTCCCATGTTAATTTTTGAAAAGGGTATCCCCTTATCCTCATGATTAGTTCCTCAACTAATAATTTAACTCAACAATGCTTCGATAAATATATTTTTCAACCTAATAAATCCAATTTGAAAAATTCAATAACAAATGTATGCTATAAATTTGGAAATTTTTCATATATGTACCACACACATGTTTTTCTAGATAGGTGTGCACAATTAGTATAACTGTGCACCAACCATGAATACCTCTCTATCTGGGTTGCACACTTTCTTAGGTGTGGGTGCATGGTTTGTCGAACTGTGTGCAACCCATGCGAATTTCTCTGCTTGGGTTCATACGATTTGTTGAGCTGGGTGAACAGTTTACCCCAATTGTGCATCAACCATACGCATGACCCTTTTTCTAAAAATTTATTAAAAACACTACCCAATCACACCCCATGTCATAACTCCCTTAATAGGTACTTAAATAAAAACTAGAAGTACCAGAATTCAATCCCGATATAACTCTAGAAATTGTTGGTATCTTACAATATCCCTACCATATAACAGTTTTTCCTTGAACTTCACTTCCAAGCCTTTATGTGTTTATAAGACAAAAATATAGGGCCATTGAGACCACATATCTTCTTCTTCTTTCCAATTTTCCTCTTTTACATGTCCATGATTCCATAACACTTGACCTATTGGCCCTGTAGTTCCCCATAACACTTTCTCACTGCGATTTAACACATGTATCATATGCTCCTCAAAGGACGCATCTATATCAAAGTCAACCTAATCCACATCGACCACATGAGAAAGTTTTCAATGATACTACTGAAGTTGAGATACATTAAAAACATCATGAATATAAATGTTTCAATATGTAAGATCCAATTGGTATGCCATCAGACTGATTCTATCCACTCTCTCAAATGGTCCAACAAACTTGGGCACTAACTTGACCTAGCTCCATGTCATGTGGTGACCCATCTTAGTAAATACCTGATGAAACACACGATCACCCTCATAAACTCCTAGGGTTATCTCTTTCTATCATCATATGACTTCTGTATACTCTAATCCAGATGAATATGTTTTCGAATCAGCTGCACCAACTCTAATTTCTCCAGCATGAGAGATGATCCCAATAAATCTGATTCACTAAACTCCATCCCACATAGAAATGATCTTCATGGAAAAATATAAAAATACTTATATGGTTCCCTATCTATAGTTTCTTGATAATTGTTTTTATAAGAAAACTCTACTAAAGAGAAGTAATTTTCCCCAGATCCAACAATTTCATGAACACTTTCCTGTAGCATATCCTCAGGAACCTATATAGTACGTTCCAACTACCCATCTATCTGTGGTTGGAAATCCATACTCAATAATACCTATTTTACAATAACTACTTTTAATCCCTTACCAAAGAATGAATTAATGTGCAAATTAGGATCTGAAAGTATAGTCTATGGCACTCCATATGGACGGACCTTCTTCGAAATGTACAGTTCTCCCAACTGTTCTACTGTAATGGTTTCCCTTATAAGAATTAAATTTTCTAACATTTTCATTTAATCAATAGTGTCCCAAATAGAAACATTATTTTTTTGATTATTTAAGAGACCCACCACAACATCTATAGTTATGTCATCAAACTTCTATTCCATGATGTGCAATGATTGTAAAAAACCTCCAATAAATTGATGCTCCGCTTTAACCTACTGATAGGTGAAGCGTCCTATTACAAACCTAAATATCTCATTTTTCAGGCTTGAACACCAAAACTATCATTTATGGTCATCATACATATTGGTTACACCAGGATGCACCATCCATTTTGAGGCATGAAATTCCCACATGAGCTCCTCTCATATGCTCATTGGTACTACAACTTTATTCTTCACCTAGATGATCTCATACTCATATATCAACTAGTTAGAATATTTCTCCCTTCATTTAAAGATTTCCCTCAAGGATACACACTCTAGACCCTCATATTATATATCCTAGATCCATTAAAAAAATGTAGACTCCACTACAATATAAACTGAGGGCCTCTTCCCTGGACTCTCCTGGACAACCACATGAATTTCAGCCACCAAGGTCTTCATCCTCCACTCTAAACTCGACTCATGGAGTAACTTATTATATTTTTTCCTTCTCAAGTAATTAGCCACATTATTTCCCTTCTTGGGCATATATTCTAGTCCAAAATAGAAGGACTTCATATACTCAACCCATCTCCAATGTCGATGAATCAAATCATGCTATGAAAATATATACTTCAAGTGCATGTGATCTATATAGATTGTAAAATTTTCTCCCAAAATACTATGTCTCCAACATTTAATTTCATAAACCACTATTTTCCAACTCGAGTTTATTCATACGGTAGATCTTATTCATGATGCCTCAACTCTCGAGACCTATACTCCACAACTCGATCTCCCTGCATTAGAATAGCTCCATGTCCAATCATAGAAGAATTACAAAAAACCATATACTTCTCACTTGAATCTGGTTGGATAAAAAAAATTCTGATGTTAAGTGCATCTTCAACTCCTAAAAATCTCTCTCACATGCATTTGACTATTAAATATTTACTCCCTTTTTGTTCAAGACCAAAAGTGGTGCTTCAAAATTGGTAATGGTTTGGATGTGTCTCTTATAATAACAATCTAATACCAATAATCATCGGATATCAAAATTATTTTTGGGATACTCTTAAGAAACCATTTCATGAACCATCTCTAGGTTTATTGATAAACCTTCCTATGATTTGATGTTCCCCATGAAGTGTACCTGGTTATTCAAAAACTGACACTTACAAATCATGGTATATTAATGATTCTCTCATAGTGTAATCAAAATAATTTTAAAATATTTGGCCTGATCATCAAGATTCGTGGTGTAAACCATTATATCCTCCATAAAAACCACTATGAACTGATTCAGATAGAGACGAAACAACCTATTCATCAAATCCAAAAACATTGTTGGTACATTTTTCAACCCAAACATCATTAAAAAAAACTTATAACGGCTATACCTACTTCTAAAAGCTATCCTTGGTATATCAGTAGTTCATACTCTCAATTGATGATACCCTGATCTCATACAGATATATGGTAACACAAAAGATCCCTTAAATTTTTCAAAAAAATCATCGATATGCATAAGTGGATATTGGATCTTTATAGTCAATTAGTTCAACATACTATAATAGGCACACAAACATATACTCTTATCAGCCTTTTTGGTGAACAAATCATGTGACCCCTATGGTTATGTACATGGATAGATAAATCTCTTATCCTTCAAATAATTCTTAATATCTTAAATCTCATTTGGTTTTATTATATACGGTGGAATAGATACTCTCTTGGATTACACTAAGAGATCAATAATGGATTCCACATCTCTCTTAGGTGGTAACCCTGAGAAGTCTTTAGGAAAGAAATCCAAAAATGGTTCCACAATTAGTGGGAGTAAATATTTCCTAACACCCACATCATCCAAAAATAGACATCAACTTGGGTTGTGAGCTATCCTAGTTTCAATGTAATAGGCCCTACTCGGCTTTCCTAGATATCCCACTCTCCACAATTAATATATTGGTCACCCATAAAAGACACAAAGATCGCTCTGCTATAGTAAAAATCAACATGGACTAAATAGGTTACTTGATAGTCCATCCCAATAATCAGGTCTATGCCCCTCATATTATGAGCATAGATATAACACAGAAAAATATATTCCTCAATCCTTAGTGAACATCCCTTCCCTAGATAGACATCTCTAGACTACACTCCCAATAGTGTATATATAGTCATTATGCCGCTCACAAACTCCATTGTCAGACTCAAAACACCATAAATTTTGATGATATAAAGGAATGAGAGACCCCGGTTTCAAATAAGTAACTAGATAATTTAAAAGCTAATATAATAGTACCTATCACTATTGATGGTACAACCTCACTGTCCATAGGTGTTGGCTACACTCCATGTAACGGGGATCCCCCTATTCCATGTGATGTTGTCTGAATCCCTTGAGTTGAAACACTCTACTGATGTCGGTGCTCCTACCTAGAAGCACCATGTCTACAACCTCTATTTCCATTTATTGTATAACTCCAACTGCAATCCTGATATGGTGTTGAATATTTTCATCCAATACACTGACTCTTCCCAAATGCTCTATTAGTACCAGCTTGTCAATGTGACTGGCATAATTTCTGGACATTTCCTATATTACTTTATGATCTACAATCAACTGGTGGTTGGGAACAATAATGATGATAGTGTTCCGGACTACTACAATAATGTAAGATCACATTAGAAAGGTCTTATCCAATCCACCCTCCTGTATGCGTACATTGATTGCCACTCCCTTGAATACAGTGGTTATAAAGAAGCTACATACTCTTAGAAGTTTCACCTTTGAATCATTTAGTAACAACTAAATTTCTGGCACTATAATCCTCCCTAGGGTTCCCTTCAACTATGAGAGACCGATCCACTAATTTTGTAAACTTCTGCAGCCTGAGGATTTTCATGTATGACTTAATCTCACACATAAGTCCATCCTAAAAACATTTCACCGTAGCTATCTCATTGCCTACTAGCATTGGATAAAATTATTTAGATCTATGTAGAGTCTAACATAGTCTATCACTGACATTCTCCCCTTTGCTATATGAATGAACTCAATAACTTTCACTTATCTCATCATTTTTGGATAAAAGTGTTCCGAGAACCTCTCCAATAAGTCCTTACATAACATACCATAGGTCTATCCAATTCTCACATAAATGTCACACTAGAGATTCGTTAATCCCTATAGAGTATAAGAATCCAACTTGACCCTCCTTTTAGTTGGATTCTCCAAATGGTAAAGTGTTTTCTATAAGGACTCAACCCAAAATTCAGCACCCTCAGGTCAACTCTCTCTAGTAAAATTCAGAGGGTTTTGCAAATGATTCTCCCATGTCAAATCAGACATACTTTTCAAAACTCACCCTAGGTCTCTCTCTACAAATTTTATTAAGTGAGAAATAATCTCTCAAAACTTCTCTTCTTTAGCATCAGTTGGAACAATCAATTCCACATGTTCTCTAACTGGAAAATCATTCCTAGGAACATCCCTCGGTTATCCCCTCAATAAGTGTAATGAAGGCATACGCTTTACAATTCCAAACACATGTCTCATGTCCCATAAAACCACTATATAACATTTACATAAGATTAATAATCAAAATATATTACAAAATATCTTTTCTCCCAAATATCACCACACGGTCAAACCGAGGAGCTATCAATAACCTATACCATCTTAATTTTAGTTATTGGATAACAAGGGTAAACACACAATCGTAATCATGTTTCTCATTTAGAAACCCAATTATTCTCATTTCAAAACAAATTTTTACATCATTTTTCACTACATTTTAGGGAACATTTTTCATTTTTATCTCACAATAAGGAAAAAAGTTCAATTTTAACAGCTTACCCATAACCTATTAACTCGTGCATACATAAAATGATGCATGTCACAATACCCCTATGTTCCTCAAATGATGCATGTTAAGTCAACTCTTTGTAAATTATACTCCATGTATCAATACTCACAAACTCTCAGAAACAATAATCACATCACTCCATAAGTGCATCACCCATGGTGTAATAATATTGAACTATAAGATAAAACAACATTAATTATAATCCCACCCTAAGTACTTGGTTTTTCCACCATACATTCGTTTGAAATTCCCATGAACGATCTCATTACCAAGCCTCAAATAATCCTATTATACTATCTACCTTTCCCAAAATAGTAATTCTAAAGAAGAAGATTGAATATCGGTCCTCTAATAACACTTTGTAATGTTTTGATCCAGGTTCCACGAGATGGTGCCTCGAGCGGATTCACCACATGACCTCAAGCGCGCCTCTATATATGATAGAGGATACCAAGTAGTAGAGAGGGTCCTGTATGTCACTCATGTTGATTTCATACCATCAATTTTCAGAGTAAAACATTAGTAGAAATAATTAACAAAACAAAATCATATATAACCATTACAATACTCATGTCACAAGATAACCAAATAGGAAAAAAAACTCAATTGATATGGAAAAGATGATATTCAAAAATAAGTGTCAAATGTCTATAATTCCACTGAAAAAAGAACCTAGGACTCCCCAATTGGGTTCCAAAACATGTATAGTCCCCTCATCCAAGATCCATATCAAATCAATAACCCATTAGAGTGAATTTACCCTTATCATGTCCTCCAACAATATAATCTATTCAGGAACCAATCAGGTAGCCCGATGAGGGTGTTAGTACAACTCAATATGTCACCACCACTGGTGTCTAAAACAAGTCCAGTCAAAAGATAGTGTATGTAGACATATAATGAATAATGGCAATATATTAATAACCAGTTATTACATTGTCATTTATTCTTACCTATGTACATTGACATAAATAATCCAAAGGAGACACGTACCCCAAAACTAGCCTTGTCTCATGTAGAATTTGGAAGTGTTCCTTATGTAATATCATATCATAATACCTAATTCTTTCAAGAGGTCGAAGTATTAAAATTTTTAATGATATCTTAGTAAATGATTTCACCCATTTTGGAGTTTGAATATTCTCGTGTAAGGCCATAACATAGAGTTACATTATTTTCATTATTTAATTTCACATATATAAGCCACATTTTCTAAGTCAAAAATATAACAAAAATAGGTATGTTGAATTTTTTACCATACATAATCAATACAATGAATTTTTCACATTCCCTTACTCATTATTGTAATCACTATATTACTATGTGTACTTCTCATCAGAATAACCAAGTTCTCATTCTCTTACTCATAAGTATAATGACAATGTTACTATTTTATCTTCACAACTTTTACTGACTATGTTCAAATTCATTCACACATAATTAATTAATAAATAATTATCAGCATCAATACCAATATTAATTCACTAATTAGTTAAATACAAAAAATCTATTAGTTATGTAAACAATTATCTAATAATTTCAACCATCATTAATTAATTCCTTCAATTATTTAATAAATGAAACAATATATATCCAAATAATTAATTTTTCTATAATTTATTGACCCATTATAAATATCAACTCATCATTATTAATCCCAGAATTAATTATCGAGATTATAATATCAAAGCACATAATTAATTATTAATTAATTATTTTAACTTATCCAATTCAATACCTCGTAATTAATTTGATGACTAATTATCTATATTACTATCCAAAAATCTTGTAACAAATCTCTTTAATTTAATTATATAATAGGTTGTCCACTTAATCTCATAATTAATTCCTCAACAAATCATTTAATTGAACAATTCTTCGATAAATAAACTTTTAAAATAAATTAACCCAATTTTTGAATATCAATTACTAAAGCATGCTAGTAATTATATAATTTTTCATATATATATATATATATAATCCATGACTAACAGAATTATATTTTATACCACCTACCTTAATTCATTGACAGGTTTTTTCTCAATGAAAATTGCCAAAATCTGAGCATCACAACAACATAGAACTGAGTTCCAGATATAAATCCATAAATCAAGATCAAAGATGTCAATATCATATCAATATAATTATATATCAACAATTCTAGATATATACCTCATCGATTTCGTTTAGATGTAATTAAACAAAGAAAAAAATTACTCTAAAAGATCAATGAAATGGTGAGGATAGGCATCAGGATGAGATCAACTTACCAGGAGAAGGGAGGGTCTTTGATTTAGGCTTTGGATCTTGAAGAATGAAGTTCATATAAACATAGAACCACTATGTAAATCATTTGGATCACCCAGAATAATAACGTCCCAATCCAAGGTTTAATAGTAGGCGTTTCGGGGTTTAGGGGGATTTTAAAACTAATTTTTAGGTAATTAAAAACCACGCAGATGGGTTTTTGTGCAGGGGCACACAGTTAGGAAAACCGTGTGAACCTCACTGTCTGGAGTTTCACACTTTCCTTGGTTTGGGTGGATGGTTTTTTAAACATTGATAAATTTGTGTGAACCTTTTTTCTAGGGCTCACATTTTTAGTTTTCCAAGAACATGGTTTACCCTAACCGTTCACAAGCTATGCACGAGACCCTTTTTCTCAAAATTTCATAAAAACTCCACCAAACACACCCCGAGACATAATTACAATCGAACAAACATAATTAAGAACAATAAGTACCTATATTTAAGCATAAGATAACTCTATAAAAGTTTAACAACTTACACAATCACAAAATAATATATATTTTAAAATAAATAATGTTATATTTTTTTACTTTATCATTTACTTAAAAATTATAATGGTTAAAATAATATCTAAATAGAAAAAATAGTGTATAATAAATTTGTGGATTATTGTGAATGAAATATAATCATTCAATAAAATTAATTACATAATTTTATTGATTTTAAAGACTTATCACACTAGTTTTTACCATAATTAACCCATTTTACCTTTACTATGGTTACAAAATTTATTAGGGTTGTTATTTAAATTTACCGACAATAATGATGATCATAATTCATTATAAAAAATATCATGATTAAAAATATGGATTAAATTTCATCAAATTAAATTAAAATAAGGGGTATAATTTTTTTATAAAATTAAATCCCTAAGAAGTGATTAAATGTTATTTGGAAAAAAATTATTTATGTATAAAAATGTTTTCATACAAAATTCAAGTAAAATGTTGATTCCAATAATATTTAGTAAATTATTTGTAATCAACCGGAAATAATAAAATTTCAAAACATATAAAAAAAATGTGACATTGTAAATACATTAAAGGATAATAATTTTTTCAATAAAAATCAGTATTTCTATCTATTCCATGAGAAAAAAAATGTTTTATAACAATTAAAATATTTTACCAAAAGATAATTTTTTATTCCAAATTCAAAAAAAATTCTTTTTAATAAAATTAAATTAATAAAATATTCATAAATTCATTTAATATTCTCTTATAAAATAATAATTTTTTTAAGATACCATATTTCAGAAGAATAAAATTACTTTTATAGAAGTTGTGTTATTATTTAAATAGAATAATTAAATTTTTATTGAGTAGGGCCTTTATATATATTTCATAATGTTGTTAATCATATTCATACCTTAAAATTTAATGGATTTTTTATGACTATAATAATTAAATATTAACATTTCATGTTTTGTTTAAACATATTTCCACATGTATTATTTCAAAATCATAGTAAGAAATTCTTATATTTAAAAAAAAATTAGTAATCCCAATGTGTCATATACCTCACGTATAAAAGTACACCCCTATCCAATGTTATCTACAATTGAAGAGCCTATTAGGTTAGAAAAGACCTTCCCAAATACCCTCTATAGATCCATCCCCATGTTATTAATATCCTATTTTGATTATAATACCATCCACATATGTATTTATATATTAACCTATAAATGTTTTTTAGAGAAACATATATAGTCATTATCTAGGTGTTTTCATTTTTATTTCTTCTATTACCTCCATAAAACATCTCCAATCCATTACGATATAATAATATAATTATGTAACATATAATAAAATGTTATTATGTGAATGGTATAACCCTTCTTAATCTATATATACATCTAAAGGAAAATGAAAAAAAAAACTTTCATGTATATGTGCAGAATAACGCCTCCCGAAGTTATTTTATTTTATTTCTCATCACAAAATATTATTGATAGACATAATAATGGATTAAAATGAAATAATATGAATATATGATATAAATATTATTATTTATTGACAATTTTTATAATTAGTTCATTAGAGTTTAATAGAAAAATGTTTTCTTATCATATGTGTGGACTACAAAAAAAGTAACAAATGCATTTTATTTTTCATCACTACCTAACAATGTCGGTATATATATGTGGATTTAAAGAAGTAATATAGTTATATAATCCTAATTATGTAAATTTTAATGTATATTTTATTTCTCTCACTCATATTCAGTGAAAAATATAAATGTTACTTATGTATATATGAACAACCATATCAATGTTGTAACAAAATTAAATTTTCTTAAAAATATTTCATGGTTTGTTTGAAAAGTATAAATAATCCATAAAAATAAAAATTATAAAATGATTTAGATTCTATAAATTTTGTAATCATGATCCATTTGACAATAGTCAACCTACTGATGTCATTTTGAACATATGATATGGGTATCATTAGAACCGATATAATCTAAATTGTGTAACGATTAAATATTACAAGATATTAAATAAAATAAAAGGAATATTAAACATGAAAATGTTATATAGAAATTAAATAATTGGAATAATTTTATTATTCATTAAGATGAATAACATACCTGATGATTTATAATTTAGTTAACAGAAAATTTACAATAAAAAATAATTTTATGTATTTTAAAAATATATTTTCTAAATATTTTCCTCCATGTACATATTCTTAAAATTATTTTATGTATTTATTTTTATTGAAATAAATTAACAATAAAAGAAATTTTTTATCTCCTATGACTTGTTTTTAATGGTTTTCAAAAGGAGTATTTTTAAGTAATTTATACAAAATATTTTAACTTTCTTTACAATTGGAAGAATGGGATGTTATATTTTAACTTATATACAATGACCACCTTTTCCCATTATCATTAAAATTAATTTATATTTATATTCCACTAAAATATTCCATAGTTTTTAAAATAAAACTTATTTCCCATTATTATTGGATTTTTTAGTTTTTTTAATGGGGTTAAAATGGAATTTCTATATACACATGTTTCTTTTATGTGGGTTCAAATGAGTTTTTCTAGGGTCTAATTATGAAAACTGAAATCATAATTTATTTTTTTATTATATTTTACATGGTCATTATAGATTATGATGGGTGATTCTGATATATATTATATGATCGGTAATCTGTATAGAACTTATATGATGGTCTTTCCTATATAGGTTTCAATAAATTTATTAGTGTTTTTAGACATAAATTTCAAGATAGTGGGAGTTAACTAGGGATGTTTACCTTATTAATTTAACAGAGATCCAGTAATTTTAGAAATGAGTGAATGAATATTACCAATATAATGATCTAAAATACCAAAATGGTATCAATTTTCTTACTATGGATTTTAATTTTTATAGAAAAATGTAGTTTTTTCTCCAAGATGGAATGATTTATTTTATATTTTTATATAATAACGTGAAAAGGTAAATATTTTATGGGTTTTTATGTTTTCCAATGGAATAAATGATTTCATTCATTTTGGTCCCTTATAGAGTTTTTTGTGTTTATCCAACATTTTAAAATATTTTTCATGGGGTTTAAGGATTGGTTGGAATAAAGATGAAATATATTTTATAATCATGAATAATTTTAATTAGATGAAGGCATATTTTTTATATTTTTTATATTATGGATAAATAGATACAATGTGTATGTTTCCACTTTATAAGATTTAACTTTTTATTTATTTTTTGTGATTTAATAGTATAAATATCTAATCCTAAATGAAATTTAAGAGTGAAATAAAATGAACAATTATATATAAACTCAAGAATATATAATTTTTTAATGTTGTTCATTATATATGGTATCATAGTGAAGGTTTATATACCTTTTTTAGGTTCATAAAATTTCAAAAGAGTACCCTTAAGAGATTATACATTATGGTTATATTGATATGATTTGACATTTGAATATTTCCATGTTTCTTACTTTAATAATTGTATTTTAAAAATAACACCCTAAAAAAGGAAACATAGAAACCGATGTTATAATATTTTAATATCACATATCCTAAAAAATCATTAACTGGTAATTTTTCGAATTAGAATTTAGTTTTTTAACGCAGTGATAGATTAGTTAACAGAGTCCACTAATGGTGGTGGAATCAATGTTTGAAATCAAATGGATTTCTCACATCTGGGAATATGGATATTTGAGAATTTCATGAAACAAAACCCATTGATTTTCAGTGGAACCATTGATCTTTTACTACATAAAGGATAAATCATTTTTCTGAAAATTATAATTAATGTCATTGGTTTGTTAGAACATAAATAATCCGCCCATATATTTACCATTTTGAAGGTGAAGTTCATCATTGGTAGAAATTGGTTATCAATACTAGAGAGAGATATTATTGATTCCATCGAATAAGATGCTGAAATATTTTCCTAAAGATGTTTGAACCTGAATGGATAAATAGTTATTATAAGATAATATATATATATATATATATATATATTTACATACTCTTATAGATAGAAATAATAATTGATCTAAATGAAATAATATGACACAAAAAATATATTTTTAATTCAATAATAGTAAATATATTATATAATTTGGTCATTATAATTTAATAAAAAAATTCATTTGTTCATATGTACAGAGTATCGCCTCATGGACTGATGTATTTTATTTTTCATCAGTGCCTTACATTAATATTATATATTAGTGTTTTTAAAAATTAATATTTTTTTATTATATAATTATCATTACCTAATTATAAAATTATACATAAAATGTTTCCCTTATGGTCATTGAAAAATGGAAATGTTACTTAAACGTATGTAAGAACTACCACCTCTATGTTGTCATGTAAATCCTTTTTCAAAATAATATTTCATGGTTTGTTATAAATTTAATATTAATGTATAAAATAATAATGACAACATGATTATTATTATTTATACTATAAAACTCCCATCCATGTGACATTTTTAAACTACCAAATTCATTTTGGATATAAGATCTGAATATCATCAAGACATCCAATGTGATCTTTATTGATTATAAAATTGAATATTACATGGTAAAAAATAAATTAAAATAAATAATACAAAAATTGTTATTAATCATGTAAATAATTCACATTATTTTATTATTTAGGAAGATAAATAATATATGTGATTAGTTAAACTTGAGTTAAGAGACACTTTACCTTAAAACATCATTTTAAATCTTCAAAAGACATATTTTCTTAGATGTTTTAATTCATGTACATATTTTTAAAATTCATTTATAGATGGAATTATATGAACATAAATAAATTATTAAGGACATTTTAGGGATCTTTTTAATTTCTTTATATGGTTTTCTGAAGAAACCTTTTCAGTATTTTTATACAAAATGTTTTGACATTATTTACAAAAAGTAAAAAATGAATATTCTATTGTAACTTTTACAGATCTACATTATGTTCCCACTGTCAAGACCAGTATTCACTATTTTTATTCCTTTACTAGATTACATTATTTTTAATGAAAACCCTTTTCTAATTGTTTTAGGAAATTTTTAGCTTTTTAAAAGAAGGGATTCATGATGAAAGTGTATATTGATATCTGAAGGTGTATTACATGTTAGTTGAAACGAGTTTTTCATGTGTTTAATCAGTATTAGAATATTTTATGATACCAAAAATTTTAATCTATTAGTACAATTTATA
Organism: Viscum album; assembly: GCA_963277665.1. Lineage (NCBI taxonomy): Eukaryota > Viridiplantae > Streptophyta > Magnoliopsida > Santalales > Viscaceae > Viscum > Viscum album. Next base: position 1,432,204,838 of record OY728131.1, on the reverse strand, counting down.
AATTCATTAGTATATCCTATACCAATGATTTTTTAATCAATTGGGAATTCTGATGTGTGTATATGCCTATACCGATGGATTTCCATGAATCGTTGGTATATTCCATAAGAAATAACCTTATACAATATATTTTTCTAATATTATGGTATAGATATATACCAAAAGTTTTTTAATAGTGTGTTTTGGTCTTCAGCCTTTAAACTATACCAACAATTTAGAAATAATTATTATAGAGTACTCTGACAATATATAGTGAATAAACCCACCCCATCTCTAAAATAAACTCCATAATTCCATAGGATAGCCTCCCCTTATTTTCCCAAAGCAGCTACACATGAAATAAAACTACAATACCATATAAAGAATTCAAAATACTAATAAAACGCCAAAAAATAGTCTACAATACAATATACATAATTTAAAAAAACTAATACATACCATATAATGAATAATTTATGATGAATTCATATTTTTAAAATTTATTCCTATGAAATTATTTTTGCTACAATTATGAGAACATATCCCCTTAAAAACCTAGAATTTTTGAATGAAAAAATGGAATGTGTGAAAAAAACATACCTATCTAAAAAAAGAACAACATTCTGGATACATCTAATATTTATAAATTTTAATTCCAACATACATTTTTTTAATATTAGATTCTTAAATTGTGGGAAATATTTTGATTTGTTTATATTTTTTATTGTTTTTATCAAAATCATACTAGTGTAAAAAAAATTAAAAAACCCAATAGAAATTTTAACTGTTCAATATAAAATCAATGGTAATAATATTACATTCCTAAATAGTCATTGAGTATAGTGAATTAATAGTTTTAACTATTTTGGAGAAACTTGTGTTTGAATTAGTTAATACTAATTCGATGTTATTTTGGGAAAATATTAGAATATATATCTACCCCATAATCAAACAAATTCACCCTTGAAATTTTGGGAGATCATTTGATAATTGAAATTCTTATAGTGGTTCATATTATAATTTCATTGAATGAGCCATGTAATGAATTTAAATTTTTTTCTTGTAAATGGGAATCATTTGAGTGGGTTAATCTCATCGTGGATTGGCTAATTTTGAAGAATTATGAAACAACCCTACCTAGCCAACATGAATGTTGACTGAGACTAGTGGAATACTGTGACCTTAGGAATTCCTCCCATACATCCAATCATAGAAAATAAATCAAAATAATAAATATAATAATATTATCCAGAATATCCAAGATCTACTCCTATATTCAATATCATAATACCATTAAGAATATGTATTAAGATCTATTAAAAATCAATTTTCTAACTTTTATATCAATCCTAATGGTTAAAAATCCACCAATATTCATAGGTAGTGTGTGAAAAATTATCCCTAGTATGGAACCACCAATGTGGACCCTAATATATGTATATATATTCTTATTTACGTATGAATATAATTAAATAAAAATATAAAACCTTGAATGAATGAAACAATTCATGTTATAGGGCTCAAACCATATCATAACCACATAAAAAACCTATTTTGTAGTAATATTTAAATATAGATACATATGAAGAAGTACAAATTGCATCCTAAACTAGTTTATAGTCAACAAATTGGTGATATATATGGTTATACAATTGAATCCCAATTAAGAAAATGGTGTCACCATGGGTTCTAGAGAATACTATTAAAATGTAATCATTGAATAGTCATTGGTCTAACCATGGGTGGTATTGAATGCAACAAGATGTTTTCCCTAACTATTTTTTTGTATGAATATTAGAGTTAATGGTTACATGAAAATGGGGTTGTAGACTGGCTTCTTATACGAACAAGTGTGTTACTGATAACTGTCAGATAATATCTTTCTCTAGTTATTGGTTTGACAATGGTTGAAATTTATAGCTAGTAGATGAAATCATAAAAAACCTTTTAGTCTAGCAATGGTTGCCTAATAAGACTCTAGGATGGTGGCAAAAACTAACTATTGATAAATAATATTGATCCCAATGAATAAAATGAAAAAAATATCACATAGGGGGGGATAATAATTAAATGCCATAGTTAATAAAATCCAATTTCAAGTTAGTATACATATTTGATCATGTTCAATTCCTAATAAAAATTATAAATACACATTTATGGGAATTATTATACAACGTCAATCATATTTTAATGAGTTTTAAACCACCAACGTTTTGTCAAACTCCAAATAAGAAACCAGGAATCCCTTCAATGATGACATTATACCTTATTATGAATAAACTATTCGTTAATTCTTAAGGTTCTAAACAAATATTACATAATATTGTATATAAAAATAATGCACTACAATATTTTAAGAGAAACATGTAATTAAATTTATTTGTTCCCTCCCTTTAAACATTTCGAAAACCCTACAAGTTGTACTGATTCAAGAAATCTCATTTTCAAAAGGCATTTGATATGTATTCTATATCCTCTAAAGCGTGGATTACTAATCAAAGAACCACATTCAAATTCTAATCCATATAAAAAACATTGTTATCCTTCCACTCAAAAAAAACTAATTCATATTTTCTCTAAGACACCCACTAATGGAAGTCAAAATACACTCAAGGAAAAATAAGCTATCAAAATATTATTTACACATCAAAAAAATTAATTTTTTCATTTTCATCACATTAAAAATAATATGGTTTGAAATTAGTTTAAATTACTAATAAATAGAAAAAAATTTAATACAAATTACTGATAGTCTATAATATATGGTCCAATTGGTCATGAAAAAAAGTAGTGACTTCCGTATTTGCAAATATTTTTTTAAATATAATTTTCAATGACTAAATATAGAAGAATCAAGATACCTATGGTATGATTTTAATGAATTATATATATGTGTGTGTGTGTGTGTGTGTTTTTGTTTGTGTGTTTGTGTGTTGATAAATTGGGAGATATGTGTTGTTTGAGGAAATTATAACCCATGAAAATTTATTGGGAAATAAAAGTGTACTAAAAAAATCTTGAAGTTCAAAATGTTTTCACCACTATAATATAAAATTAAAATAAACCAAATAAATAACTAGGAAATATTCAATAGATGATCAAGAAATCCACTTCAGATATAAAATATAATCCTTTACATACATTTTCATCATTTACATAATCCATTCCATGTAGACTTTAAACTACTATTAAGAATTTAAATTAAATCATTTGGATCTATCAAATATTCAATGGGATGAACCTTTATTTTAAATTTACACCCTCTATCTAAGACACAGAAATTTCAGGTCTAAATTCAAAATTTTAAAAATATTTATTAAAAAAACAATTATACGTCAAAAACCATTACATATCATGGAATAATCTCAAAAATAATTTAATCCAAACAAAAATTGTTACGTCATGCAACAGTAAGTTTATAGGTTGTAATCAAAGGCTATCATAAGTCTCTTATCCACATTGCATAGGAATCCAGACTTTTAACATCCCATAAAAAATATTTGATATTAATATTTATTTCACCTTTATGTTATGACTCAAGAGTATCACATGATCATCAATAGAGAGTCAAAATGATATCAATATATTTCACTACTATTATTAGAATCCAAATTTACCAGTCACAAATAACTCTTAAACAATATGAAATAGATCTAATTGAAAATTTTAAAAACTAAAAGTCCTTATCTTGGATCCAATCACAATATTAAAAATAGAAAACAAATTCACTAATATGTTCATCATAAGAACAAATTACAAGCCAAAATTACATTTGTTATTTTAAGTAAATGAAAAATATATTTTAATTGACTGTACATCAAATACAATTAAAAAATCCATAAAAACATATGATAAATGTTAATGGGAGTACCCTATACATATACACCTTTTTACTATCAATTAACATGATAAGAATTTTCTTCCTCCCCCTTAATGAAAATGAAAATATTCATGGGGGAATATAAACTACCACAATGAAAAATATTAAATCCACAACAATCATATCTAAGAGTCATACTATCAAAAAAATAAATACATGAAATATAATGGTCCAAAACAATAATAATCATTCCATCAAATCTATTAAAAAATAGTCAAATCCTCAATAATTTTAGGTTAATTTTAGTTGTAACAATATGATCAAATCAAAAAATATTGACGAGTAAAAAACATGAAAGTTTAAAAACTCATCATAATAGAATGCAGACAATCTATATAGATAAAATCCATTAGATTAGTATATACTTAATATTAATCATTTTGTATTTATTATTCAATCAAAGAGAGATAATCAAAAACATGATAAAGAATCAAAATAACCTAAATAAATAAAACCAAAATGTAGAATCTAACAAAAAAATAAATCCAGTTTAATGTTTTATACCTATAAAAGAAATTAAATAATGGTTGATAGAAGCGAAAAAGGATTTGGAACTCACTAATTTGACAGCCAAGAATAATTGGATTAAAATAGGATGTGGAGAGAGATTGATGCGACTGGGGAAGAGAAAAAAATATTATTAATTCTAGTTTTTTATCTAGGTTGTAGTAAAATGGGAGGATAATGGTTTTTCCATTTGGTAAAGTGGTAAAGGGTTTACCAAAAATTGATTAAAACAATTGGTATAACTAATTGTATACCAATGGTTTTAAATAAACATTTTGATAACCATATTTATACCAATAAATTTACTCTAACCATTGGTATACACATATATTAAATACCCTAAACTAACTACTTGTGTAAACTATTATTATGAGGGGACCTATACCAATAGTTTTTTTCAATTTTTTGGTATAGTTCAACTCAATGGCAGTGAATGATGAAAATTTAAAGCAAATTTATTTTTCATGATATGTTTCTTGAGCATTATAAATGATGATTGGGGATAGAGATACAACATATATGATGTGTGATCCCAAATATATTATATAGTGATTGATCCTGATATATCATTCTAATGGATTGGGTAAATCAAATTTTCTTGAAAGGAAAGAAAAAGAGCATTTACTTGGGTGGGTTCTTCCTATAGATTAAATTTTACAAAATTCATTTTTGACTGGATCGAACATTCACAAATAGAAAATGAGGATACTTCCACGGACCTATAGCCAGGGTTTTAAAATTGTGGCTATAGATGGCTATAGCCACGGTTTTGTGGGCCATTACAATGGTTTTAAAACCATGTCAATCGGCCAGTTATCGTGGCCTATGGCCACAGTTTTTAGAACTGTGTCAATAGGCAGTGGCTATAGCCACGGTTCAGTGGACTACAGACATAGTTTTGGAACTGTGGCTATAGGCTAATTTTTTCATTGACCTATTTCCATGGTTTTTCAAAACTATGGAAATAGGGTTCTCGCTCCTTTGTGGGAAAAAATTTCCCAGCTAAAAATTGGCGGAAGACCTACCACCATGGTTTTGAGGATATTCCCATAGATTATATTAAAATATATATCATAATATATATATATATATATATGTAATGTCACTCAGTGTAGTGGTAAGTACTCTGGTTCTTAGAGAAAAGGTGCAGGGATTGAAACCTGTTGGTGACATTTTGTATTTAGGCTATTCCCACGGTTTACCAAATCTATAGCCACGGTTAAAACCATGGAAATAGCTTCATATATCCATGTTTTAAAGCGTGTACATAGGTCAACTTCCATGGTGGATGTTTTTAAGACTTATTTCCATGGTTTTCAAAACCGTGGCTATAGGTAGCTATTGCCATGGTTAAAACTGTGGAAATATGTTGGGACCTACTACCACGACGATAGTGGCCACAGTTGTCCAAAACCGTTTTCGTAGCTTAAGGCCACGGTTTTTGGGCCTATTACCAATGTTTTGAACCATGTAAATAGGTCTTTTTCTAATTGTGATTATTTTTTTATATAATTATATAAAATTTGTACATGGGTTTAAATTTTATTATTATGGGGTTAATTTTTTTCTTTTATAAAAAAGGTTTTCCCTTGTTGATAGAATTTATTTTATACACTTAGAGAATAATGTGAATAAGTTCAAAATTTTTTAGGTTTTCATGATTTTCATTACACTAGAGAATTTGATTATTTAATCAATGTTACTAAGATTTGTTTTCTTTCCCATGCTTTTAATTTTTCTTACAAGTTTCGAGGTTTAAGATGAATTAAGAAGAAAACATGATTAAATTCATGAATATTTTTCATGAAAATATGAGTTTTATTTTAAATGTTTTGTTTTTCAATGTTTTTAATTTATAATATTTCGGTTTTTCATATTTTATTGATAATAAAAAAATTTAAAATATTAATCCTAAATTACCTTTAGGAATAAAATTAATTTAATTCTTTTCTAAAAACTCAATAATTTATAATATTTAAAGCATATATATTTATAATAATTTAAATTTTGGATCATATGATATATTTTTTATAAAACAAATTATATGTTCTATTTTAATTATTTTTAAATTATTTTTCATCACTTTTAATAATTTAATATTTTAAAATAGTTTTCTTAATTGGGACTAGAATATCAAAACTATGTAACAAGTGTAATTTATTTTTTGGCTAATAAAATATTTTTCTAAGGATTAAAAATATTTACCATGGAAAAAGTAAATTACAACAATATATTATATTTATAAAAAATTACCCAACTACTTCAAAAAAATATGCATTATTTTAATGGATATAAGGTGGATAAAACATGAATCATCATCTTTTAACTATGTTACAAATTATGAGGCACATTATTTTGAAAACGAAAAGCATTCAATATTATGTTTTGAATTTATACAAAAGTGACACCCCTTTCACATATAAAAGGAGCCTCCCACCACACCATCAAATATAGACAAAAAAATAAAATTCATCCTTATAATATTATTCCTCTCTTTTAATAAAACCCTATCAATTTTTCATTATCTTCTAATACATATATATAATCTAAATCCCTTTTAAATCAATAAGGAATCCACAAATAAGTCAAATTCTTCTATATAAATAATTTCTCATCAATAATAATTTTTCCATTTCATATTATTATACTAATTAAAATATTTATTTTACCTATTATAATAAAATTAAAACAATATTATTTTTTTCGAATGTGTTTTTATATTAATGTATTAACCATTATATAGCATTCCCCTTTCCATTAAAAAATTAAAATATCATTCGTGTTATGTGTAGAATACAACCTGCAAGAATGAACAGTTTTTTTTTCAAAAAAACCTTACATAGAATATTATAAAGCATTAATTATTTAATTATTATTATATTGTTAACATATTTAATTTTCTAAGAATATAAATCAATTAATACCTTCTTTCAGTTCTGTAGAAAATAAAAGCATCGCTTGTGTGTACGTACATAGTACAACCCCAACAAAATGATGCATTCCATTTTTCATTACCACCATAAATGTATGATTATAAAAAAAATTAATGAATTAAACTTATTTTATAGAAATGATTTTTTGAGGATCAAGAAAACATCTAACTCATTATTAACACACCTACTTCTATTTGTCCAAAATATTCAAAAAAATATCATCACTATATTCACCTTCATTAATCATGACTAAAATTATCATAAAATGAATATAGAACATTATAAATCATTATTAATAATCTATTCATATACCCCTTCTAATAATGTAATGATCAAATATCTATCATTGAATGAGAATCAACAACGTTATTTTAATTCATGTGTGAAATAAAAATAATTTTCAATATCCATTAAATGCAATAATTTATAACTAAAAAATAAAGTAATATTAAATTAATATAATTCAAGAGTATATTTGTTTTCTTTTAGAAAAAGATTCTAAAAATACATTATTAATATACATATATTAATTATTATTGATGTTAAATAATTTTTTTGAAAGTTATGATTTAAGGTAACTATTTTTATCTTAAAGTTATTTCTCTAAGACATGTTTTTATTATGAACCTATTTTTCATATATGGTGTATAAAATTTTTATTTGTAATATTTTACCATTATTCAATTTTAATCATTACAATTAATGTTATATTTAATTTTATCCCTATTATGATATTTTTATTAAATTATTACGAAAACTGTAATGGTGTCTTGTCTCAATTTTTTTCTGGGATACAAATTATATATTGAATATATTTTTATATTTTTTGGTGAATATAACTACCTATGTATATTTTCATGATATTTTATTTAAATTAAATGGGTCTAAAAATATATCTCATGTTCAATAATAAATTATATTTTGATTCATTAAATACTAATTTTAACGCCCCGACCCCAATTACCCAGAGTCGGTGCATTATTACATAACATTGGCATGATAAAAAAGATCAAGTCATAAAAGACTGATGAGTTTAGTAGCCTTGGAATACCTAGATACGTTCATAAGTTTTACATTACATCATAAAATGAATACTACAACAACTTAGTCTCCATAGTCCACACTCATATCCCCTCATAATATCACTGTAGGTCGTTCATAAATTACTTCTTCACATCTTGGAAAAAATAAAACATAGAAACGGGCGAGCTCAGATGCCCAGTAACGATAACAATAAAGCGGAAACTTTCATAAATAACCATAAACATTTAAGGCAATGTATAACTAAAAAAAGCCTTTTAAACTTTAACTTAAGCATAATATGGATGAAATAAAATGAAATAATTCCATTTACTTATTCACATGGATATTCTACTAGTCGAATAATCACATGCAATATCAATAACCACTTTGATAATGATGGAATGCCTAATGCCAGACTATCATAAACACATAGTCAAGGCCTTGTGTCAAGACTACAAATAATATTTTGTCAATGCCTAGTTCCAAGACACTAGCTTGTCTCATGAGACCTACCGATGCATCAAGGAGCTATAGCGGGCTCCACCCGTCACTTACTAAGTCCAATGAATTCCTCATATGAACAGGTGTATACATAGCATAAACATTCATATTAAAACTAGCATACGAAATGTCAATACGTTCTCCATAAACCATGATTGGTATAAAAATGACACATCCATAGTCAAAAATATCACAAAACCATCAATACAATATGGACGTTTTGTATCATAATGAATCAACTTCAAATAAGCTTAAAATCCATCAAAGGATGTTGACATAGATGAAATCAAAACTATATGAGAGAAATATCAATTTTTTGGAATCATTAAAAAGTCACATAATTATAAAATAAAACTTTTACGTTGAAAATATTCTTATAATCTTGTATGTGAAGCTTCTACTACTTTATAATGATGGAAAATAGTCGCACACACCGTATAAGTTAAAAAAGACATTCTTACCATAATTTTGTCGAAAAGGTTAAAAATGACCTTGTTTGGAAAGGGATGGAAAGATTCCATTATAAACATCTTATAAAAATTCAACATGGGTATAAATAAAATTAACCCATAGTCTATAAAATAGTAAGATTTATTTGAAATACATTTTTAATAAACATTGATGTCGATGATAAATTGGTCCCAGTAGATAATTATGTATAAACAACCTTGAATAATGAAGAGATTGTGAAATAAACCCTTACCTTGTAGTTTTCATTGTTTGGGGGTAGGTTAAACTCTTGTATAATGGTGAAATAATTTTTATTAAATTATACAAGAATCTTATACAATAATATGATATAATATATGATTTTTTAATATTGCTTTGTTAATAATATTTTAGTATTATCGTCTTTTTGGGAGATAACTTATAGTTTTATTTTATATATTTTGTTACATAAGCAATGTTTGTTATAGATAGGTTGTATATTATTCATATAAATAAGGATATCAAGTCCTTAATCATTATTTTTAATCATAAAATGAGAATTATACTTGAATGGATATGATGGGGAATGAATCTCATCGCGTTCGTGGAGACGGTAGTCCGTACGTACACACAAGTGACAATATCATTATTTTGATATTAAAATAATATATAATTGGATTTCATATCATATATACAGAATCATTATAAAATTATGTTTATTATTTACATTAATTACACATCATTATTATAGCCATCAAAATAATAATGTATTGAATAACAATTACACCATGACGTGGAGACGGTAGGCCGTACGTATGCACGTATGGTAACATGTCATTCAAATGATGGATAGAATACTAGAATATGGTTGTACCATATTTTTAATAAAATCATATTATATAGAAGATAGTGGAGTTATTATTTTAGAAAGTAAATAACAAAGAAATAAGAAGGTGAATAAGAAAGGAACTTGAAAGAGGGTGGTGAAAACATTACCCCTTCTTCGGGTTCTTCCTTTTGATTTGATCAAAATGGCTCCTTAGGTTTGCTTTATGATCAATATAATGCCTCTATGTTGAATTGAGGGATGTTTAGAAAATAATTGGTCAGGTTTTGGATAAACCAAAAGGCTTTGAAGGTGTGAATAATTGGATATAAGTGGTGTGCTTTTATAAGGGGGAGGAGGGGCTCTTTAGGAAAAACTTGAAATATTATTTTATAATAAATTCATATTCTCTTTTATAATGGCTTCAAGTGGATTATTAAAATTATAATGTGGGTATGGGTCTAAATCCTTTCAACCAATAGATTTTAGACAGGTTTGGGTCATTATATTAACCTTGTCTTTTAGTTTTAACTCTTAGTTAATTAGTTTGACATTTACCATGTCACACTGTATTTTTATATTATTTAGTTAATAAACATACTATATACATCCAAGAGACCCCCAAATGGGCCATTAATGATACACCTATCATGATATATGTCCTTTGGCCGAACGGTAGATTTTTAGGAATAGAATATCAATTAATAATATAATATTTGTTTTAAAAACTCATTTCTATCAATTTTGACACTATTCAATAATTAATTTTTTTTGAAATTCTTAACAACATTATTAATTAGAATAAAATTCCTTAAAACTATCCTAACATGTAATATTTTCCAATAAAATTCGTGGATGTCATCAAAACGTTCAAATTATATTTATTTTAACTTTTATTATACCACTTATTTGATTCTTTGATTAATAAGGAAAATACTGCATCATTATTGTGTCATAAATATATTTAATTATTAAATTTATAAAAAATATAAATAAAATAAAATTATGTAGGAAAAATATTTATATTTATAATGAATATTTATAGTCGAAAATATAACATGTATAACCCTATGTAAAAATTATTTTACTAAAATATACATGCTTATGTCATTTTTGTATTTACTTTAACTTAATTAATATAAAGGGTCCTTATCACCCAAAAGTCGCTTGACGGGGTGCAAAAATCGACCCAAATATTCCCATCATCGTACATGTATCATCCAATATGTTTAGGACATGTTTTAAGGTAATTTATTATTTTTATAATATTATTTTTTACCCTTATTTACCGGATTTACCCTTTAACCATGGTAAATAAAATATTTACTGAAGTAATTATTCAAAATGTATAAAAATAAAAGTTACCTATTTATAGAATTTGGAATCTTGATTCCAAATATGGAATCCATTTTTTCAAATTTAAAACATAGAAGTGGAAGAAATTAATTTAAAATTAATTCCTATTGTTAAAAAAAGCGCGTTTTAAAGAAATAATAATTGTCAAAAGATTGACACTTGTTTATGTCCGGTTTAATTGTGAAATTATGTCCAAAGACCAAGATTGTATTAAATGGTAAAAATATATTCTAAATATACTTAAAAAACACTCAAATTTATAATTTAATATGATTAATTATTTTGATTAAAAAAGTTGTTTTTAATTAATATTTAGAAATTTCACTTTTCATCAAAATATAAAAGTTATCCAAAAAGTACCAAAATTGCACCCTAGTCTAATTTCGATATTCCAAGTCCAAAAAATGAAGTCCATTTTGAGAGATAAAATTTATAAAATTTAAAAAATTGGGTATTACTATTTATAACGGATACTTTGATTGGTCATTGTGTGTTAGAATCTCGAAGTTGCGTACGACACAAGCTACTGTATTATTCAAAGAGAATCATAGCATGTAATCTTGGGGTGTTACATTCTCCCCTCCTTCAATAAATTATGTCCTCGCAAATTGAATTTTTTCTCTGAAAATAAAAGGTTGAAAATAGAAAATTCCTTTTTGGAAAACCCACATTGGAAATAGGGTTAATAAAAATATAACTTTAAAAGAAAGAAATAGAAGTAAAAAGGTCACCCCATATAGACCATATTAGGATTATATGAAAACATGGATATGGAGGAGAAAAAAACCATCAAGGTCTGATAGAGAGTTGTAGAAAACAGGATTAGGAGAAAGTTAACTACAAGAAAATCACAAACTTGTGATTGGTTAAACGGTCTTTGATTCCCCAGTAGGAAAAGTTAACCGACAATTTTTTTTGTTTTAAGTTACCTTTCATAAAGTTGAAGAATTTATTTATGATATTTATTAAGAACATAAGGAAATATACTTACTTGTCTTTTAGACATTCATTCCTTAGAAACTGTTTACCACAAACCCATCTTTCACTCTAAAAGGTAATAGAGCTCAAAAATATTCAATTTATCCTAACCATATAGGGTTCCAAAAATAAATTTATAATTCATCTATTAGAACATAAAAAACTCCATTATACACTCTAGGGACTTCACATAGTCCATTGGTAGGCGATAAATCCCAATCGCACTATGGTTGTGGGTTTGATTTCCACAGCTTTTTCTGACGTGACGGGTTGTCACACAGTCTGTGTGTTTTCCTTTTTATAAATATCCAAAAATAACCTTAATAATAGTATCCAAGGTAAAATATAATACATTCCAACCTTTATACATATCCAAAATAATTCTGTCCAAACTATCAGTCCAAAATTAATATGGAAGGTAAACATAATGTAGATCCCTTTTACTATGTAATAACATTTGAATACCTTCATCATATATTCTTTTAAAACACTGAAACATCTTGAATTACCATAAAACCTTACTGACTACATTCATGCTTCCTTATTTTTTATATAATACTGGATATACTTCATCTATCTAAAAATGTTGTAAATTCCAACAATGATGGAATATACAAATCCTTAATCATTTTCAAGGTAGTCAAGAATATCCAATATAATTTACCCAAATAAACCATATCTTATTCCAAAATCAGTTCCTCAATATTATGACCATAATAAGGTTTATCTTTCCTTCAACCATGTAATTTCCAAAATGTTTAACTTGTTGTAGAGTCACTTTTCTTAGTAACTTAAAATCTCAAATCCTCAATGAAATAGTACTGCAGTACAATCCTTATGTATTTCCAGTACATCATTGGTACAACACTTCAATAAAATAATTCAAAAATAAAATCATAAGAACACAAGTCATTCCTCTTCATATGTGGTAGTATCATAACTTGATTATTATCCAATAGCATCATTTGCAGCATAGTCTGATGACTGGGACATTGGTTCGCGTAGTGTCCAAACTCCTTTCAGATGAAGCATTGTACATTTGAAACATTTTCTTACCCTTGCAGTTACGTACTTGGTGTCCTTTTTCTCTAGACTTATAACATACTCCCATTCCCTTTAATCATTTTCTAAGGTGATTTTTTCCACAGTTTTCAAGTATGGGAAAATCCTTCTTTACCTTCTTCCCTTTATCTGTCATTCTCTCTACCATCCTTTCCTTCTCTAGCTTCCCTTCAAATCCATAGGTCTCTGAGAATTATTTACTTATCTTATCAAAACATGATATTGTTTCTTCATATGATGATAATACATGGGAGACTCATTCCCTTCTAAATTCTGCCTTAAGACCATGAAAGATATGATCCTTCTTAGTCTTTGGATCATGCATATTGCTGGAGTTGTCATTCCTTATACTGGGCGCCATTTGTAAACAATGGAATACACTGGATTAGTTTATGAATAGAAATACCTAATTCCAAACATGTAAAACACTTAACATAAATTTAACAGTTTATGGATATAATCCATAATCATAAAAATTTCTTCTTTGAGGAATTATATATTCATAAACCCTTCATAATGGTTTATAAAGAAAATGAAAATTATCCTAAGCATATCCCCTGGGAGTGTCATAACAAAGAATGCAGTAAGGCTCGTTTTCGTGCACCAGTTGTTGTTCGAGTCTAGCTCAAAGCGGTGTTTTCGGTTTTTACCCCTAGGTACATCTGTGCCAGAGAATCCTCTACCTGCTCGTATCTAGACATGGATGTATTCCTCAGAAAACTCACAAAATATCTACAATACCAAAATTCTTGGTTGTTCTTCTATACTAATCCACAAAGTCCATCTTAGATCTATGTGCTCTATTCGGAGTTTATCTAAATCTAGCTTCCAAGGTTTGTACTAAACATCCTATGATACCAACAGTAACGCCCTGACCCTAGTTACCCAAAGTTGGTGCATTATTACATAACATTGGAATGATCACAAAAGATCATGTCCTGAATGACCAATTAGTTTAGTATCCTTGGAATAAATAGATACATTCATAAAGTTTACATTACATCATAAAATGAAAACTAAAACAACATAGTCTCCATAGTCCACACTCATATCCCATTATACTATCCTTGTAGGTCATTTATACATTACTTCATCACATCCTGGGAAAAATAAAACATAGAAAGGGGTGAGCTCAGATGCCCAGTAAGGATAACAATATAGCAGAAACATTCATAAATAATCAAAAACATTTAAGGCATTTTATAACTAAAACAAAAGCCTTTTGAACTTCAACATAAGCATAATATGATAGAAATAAAATTTGATAATTCCATTTACTTATTAACATGGATATTCTACTAATCGAATAATCACATGAAATATCAATAACCACTTTTATAATGATGGAATGAATAATGCCTGACTATCATAACCACATAGTCAAGGCCTTGTGCCAAGACTACATATATAATTTTGTCAAGGACTTGTTCCAAGACACTAATTTGTGTCATGATACCTACTGATGCATCAAGGATCTATAGAGGGCTCCACCCGTCACTTATTAAGTCTAATGAATTCATCATATGAATGGGTTTAAACATAACATAAACATTCGTATTAAAACTAGCTTACGAAATGTCAATACATTCTCTATAAACCATGAATGCTATCAAAATAACACATCCAAAGTCAAACATATCACAAAACCTTCAATACAATATGGAAGTTTTGTATCATAATAAATCATCTTCAAATAATATTAAAATCCATCAAAGGATGTTGACATAGATGAAATAAAAACTAGTTGAGAGAAATATCTCTTTTTTTAATCATTTAAAAGTCACATAATTATAAAATAAAACTTTTACATTAAAAATATTCTTATAAGCTTGTATGGGAAGCTTCGATGATTTTATAATGGGAGAAAATAGCCACACCCACCGTATAAGTTAAAAAAGACATTCTTACCTTAATTTTGTCGAAAAGGTTTAAAAGGACCTTGTTTGGAAAGAGACAGAAATATTCATTTATAATCATATTATAAAAAGTCAACATGGGTATAAATAACTTTAACCTATATTCTATAAAATAGTAAGAATGATTTTAAATACATTTTTAAGAAACATGGATGTGGATGATAAAGTGGTCCTAGTAGATAATTACGTATAAAAAACCTCGGATAATGAAGATATTGTGAAATAAACCCATACCTTGTACATTACTTCGTTGGGGGTTGGTTAACCTTCTGTATAAAGGTGAAATAATTTTTATTAAATTATACAAGAATAATATACATTAATATGATATCATATATGATCTTTTAATATTTCTGGTTAATAATATTTTAGTATTGTCGCGGTTTCGAGTGTTAACTTATCGTTTTATTTTATTTGTTTTGTTACATAATCCATGTTTGTTATGAATAAGTTCTATATTATTCATATCCAGAATGATATGAAGTCCTTAAACATTATTTGTAATCATAAAATGATAATTAGACTTGAATGGATAGGATGGGGAATGAATCTCATCGCGTTCGTGGAGACGGTACTCCGTACGTACGCACGAGTGACAATATATTTCTTTTGATATTAAAATAATATATAATTGGACGGTATATCATATATACAGAATCCTTATCATGTTATATTTATTATTTACATGAATTACACATTATTATTATACCCATCCAAATAATAATGTATTGAATAACAATTACACCATGACGTGGAGACGGTAGGTCGTACGTACACACATATGGTGACATGTCATTCAAAGGATAGATAGAATACTAACTATGGTTGAACCATATTTATAATAACATCATATTATATAGAATATATTGGATTTATTATTTTAGAATGGAAATAAAAAAGAAAGTAGAAGTTGAAGAATAAAGGAACCTGAAAGAGGGTGGTGAAAACATTACCTCTTCTTCGGGTTCTTCCTTTTGATTTGATCAAAAGGGATCCATAGGTAGGATTTATGATCAAACTAATGCCTCTAGGATGAAGTGAGGGATGTTTAGAGAATAATTGGGCAGGTTTTGGCCGAACCAAAAGGCATTGAAGGTGTGAAGAATTGGTTAGAAGTGGTGTCCTTTTATAAGAGGGAGGAGGGGCTCTTTAGGAAAAACTAGAAATATTATTTTATAATAAAATCATATTCAGTTTCTAATGGATCCAAAGTATATTATTCAAAGTATAATTTGGGTATGGGTCTAAATCCTCTCAAACAATAGCTTTTAGATAGGTTTTGGTCATTATATAAAAAATGTATTTTATGCATTTCCCTCTCATAAAAGTACAATGTTCTAATTAATAATTTGAATTCTCCCAAAAAAGAACATTTTATACCACATATATCTTATTTCATCCCACCAATATTCTACATTATTATTTTTAAATACTAATATGTTTGATTTATTGTAACATTTAATATTATTTTAAATATTTTAAAAAATATTATTCTTTTAAAGTGTGTGGTTTTTAATAATGGTAGTTTAAAATACTAAAATGGTTCCATTTTATGATCGAATATTATATATTTAATTTAAAATGTTATCTTGGAAAAATTTATATTTTTTAAGGAACCATACATAGAATTTATTTTAATTTGTTATCTTGAAAAAATTCAATGACATTTTCATGGAAATTGTTTCTAAAGGTGACTATAAATTTATTATTTTACAACATGGTTAATTTTTTTTCTGAAATGAATTTTCATGATTTTTCTAAAACTGTCCTGATTAACTAAAAAATATATATCATAGTAATATTTAATTAATTTCCTTTTTAATTCCTTTCTGAAATACACCTTTATGGTCATATAATTTTTGGTATCAACTGATCAAATGTTTGAGTTCATTTCGTGTGATGCCGTTTAGAAATGCTTTGGAACCCATATTAGTTCAATGAGTTCTTAGTGATATCAAATGTTATTGATTTTTTGTGGAATAATGTGATGGATTATCATTATATGATAGGTGGGGTTCTATATTTTCTTCTAATGCATTAGTTAATGTTTTATTTCACATGAGATAGTGATGTTGTTATGTGGACATTATTGTAGACTGATTTCTTCATAATACTATTATATAAAAATGAATATAGATTGCAGTGTTCACTATTTTGATGTATGCGCTTGATTGTGGATAGATTTATTCATAATTTTTTTGTACATGAATATAAATATATATTTTCATTTTTTGGGTGTGGATATTATTTTGAAAATATTTGGTTATCTGTTTTTTTATGTGATTTTAGGTAGAGTTATTCACAATTTTATTGTCGGAAGATGATAAAAATAGATTTTGTCAGATGTTTTTTGTCTGTAAAATATTAATTATAGATTTTTTACTTGTTTTTTTATAAATTATTATATATATATATTTTTTCACATTTTTTATGTCAACCTCATTATAGATATCTTTTTTAAAATGAGTTGTTTGTTGATATATTTCATAATAGCTTTCTTCACAAGTTAGTTATGTGTACATGTTAGGGGATAAAATTATTCACATGTTTTTTAAAGAAATGATTTATGAAATTACTATTCCTGTGTTTGTTGTGTTGATAAGGTTATATATTTGTCTTTCATAATGTTTGGTGGACATGATTGTGGGTAGATACTTTTACTAGTTTTTGTGTGTAAATATTTATATATAGATTTATTTACATGTTTATTATGTGGAAATTGTTCTAGATAGATTATTTCAGATGTTTTTGCAGGGAAATAGATTGGGATAGGTTGATTTCACTAGATTTTTCATTTATATAAGTAATAAGATATTTTCTTATAATGTTCTAGTTTCATATTCCTATCATTATTTCACGTTTCTATATTATTCCATATGCATATGTTATGCTCCATATATCATCATTATTTTGTCATTTTTTCACCTTTTTATGACATGGTATTTGTTTGATCAATTTTAAGATATATGTTATTTTACCATGCCTTATAGAAAACTCTTATTCTTCCATAATTCTTTTAATAAGATACTTACCTTTGTTTATGTTTTCACATATTATTATGGTTTAAACCCTTTTAGGGATTTGTGATTTGTTTCCCCTTATAATGTATTTGTGGTCAACCCTTTTTATTTTTTAAATTACATAGGATTTGATGCAAATTTTAATACATTATGTTTATATAAAGTGGTATAATAATGATCAATTATAGTGATATGTTTATACTATTTTTTTAAAATAACCAATAAAAATAATAAACCTTTAGGTGATGTAACTATGTGATTATTATGAGATGTAATGTTTATATTCTTGAAATGTATGAATTTTTTATTTTTATTAATATCATGTATTATCCAATTTTATTATTAAACATAGTGTTTATAGCACATGATCCATGGGTTTTGATCTAGGGAGCCTCGTTATACCAACAATATCACATGTTAATACATAAAGGGATTGATTTTTCATATTCATATGATTGGTTACTATATTTTTATGGAATGTTATCATCACTTACACTTTCCAATTTTGTTTATTTAATGGATTGAAAAAAGACTATACAAGTTAAAAATAAATCGAATGGAAAATGTTTTGATTATCAAAATAAGAAACTAGATGGGATGGGTACTAGTAAAAAAATCCAATCATTAGAGTCACCCAACTGTCTTCTTCTGTCATGATAAACTACTTGAACCATGTAAAACCATGTACAACTCACAAATTCCCAAAATTAGGAATAATGAACTATTGATTACTTCATTTGAAGATGGCCATCATCTGACAATGGATCTTTTATTCACTCATTACAAACAACCAATCAACATGATAAATAGGTTTCTTAGTTCTTTAATGTTCTTGAAATGGTTATTTTTTTAATTTTTGATTAACAAGGTTAAGTAGATAAATATTTTATATAGATTAATAATACTAGGAAAAAGAAAAAAATATACATTATATTAGCATAAAAACAATTCATTAAAAAATATTAGCAATTAGATACTTTAATATCTTATGAGAATATTTTTTATTTTCTATTAAGGTAGAGATAGAAATTTTAAGAATCTAAATAAACTCAAATATTTAAGGATAATAAGATAAAATATTACTTTATGGGATTTTTTTTGATAATTATCATGGAAGAAATAATATTCAATTTATTACATAGAAAAAATTGAAAAATCACTCATTTAATAATTTTCATTGAACTGACAAATGTTTCATGAATATTAAATAATATCATTATGTAAAATATTTATCAATATATATATTGAGGTTAATTTCTCATAATTTATTAAAATAATGTTCGGAAAAATAAATCAATAGTGGTTTAATGCTTCATGTATAAAACATTTACACTCTATTCAAACTAATACACTAAATAAAGGGTATTTAGAGAAAATAATTGTTTTATATATCAATAGAGAAGGTATCAAGTAATTGTTTTTCAAATTAGTCCCGAAATGTTTGATCATGAAAAAAAAGTACCGATAAGTATAATTAAAATAATTTTAAGAACTTTGATTATCATATTTGATCATAGTTCTATGAATTATGTTATATCATGAATGATTTCAAAGAATACTGATTTTCCACGTAAATGTTTTGTTGTTTACTTATTAGTAAAAAACCATTTTTAATTGATTTTATCCAAATTAATTAAATATTATATAATTTAAATTTATCAAATATTTCTAATACCAAATCTATAAATTATTCCACATATAGAATTCAATACAATTTTAGGAGTATACTGACTTTCTCAAAATATATATAATTTCAATTTTCTAGATAATAAAAAACCATTTTAGATAAGAACTAATCAAGTGATTTTATACTAACACAAGGAGGATTATGAATGTTAAATAGGGAAATTATTCCCTAATTTGGATCATAATAACTAACAATGATGAATATTTGGTTTAATGGGGTTATGAAAAAATAGTATTGAGCGTATGGATATTTAATTATAGTAGTTTGAAATTTTTACCTAATATGATATTATTAATCACCTAGATCCTAAGTTAGAATATTTAAGTAAACTTATACATGGGAGAATATGTATATAAAATATAAAATATTTAATAAAAATATTTAATTTGAATCATTGAAGAAGGAAACCTCATAGGAATTTGGATATTATTTTCATACACCAACATTATTTTCCATAGGGTGTATTGATCCTTTTTTTTAAACACAGTCAAATCAATGCATATTTTTATTTATTACCTTGAACATAACAAGATCATGATAAATAAAAAGTATAATCCAAATCATATTGAAGTGTTTTTTGATCTATTTATTAGGTATTATTATATTTAAATGGAGGATTTATGATTTTCATATCATCAATTATGGGTAAAAATAAAATATATACCTATAAAAACCGTTAATATATGATAAAATCACAAAAAATACATATTTATACATTTTATACATAAAATTATCAATCAATATTCATATATTTTATTAATATATCCTCTATATGTGACCTCATCTATCTTGGGTTAGTGTTATATGTTATATTCTCAAATATTATATGAGAAAGGAAAAACATGAAGAACTTTTAAGGATTTTATTGATGACCTTAATAAAGGACTTATTATTTTGAAAATTAAAAAAAACATGAATTTATTAATAGAAAATATAATTTTTTGGTCATTTAATGATATATTGTTTTATACATATAAATCTTTAATACTATTTGGTGATTTTGGAATAATCCAAACTAACTACTATAATTGATTACTATGTATTAGATTACCAATGTACTAATATCACATTGTGAGAAATTTCTCATTATTTTCAAATGCACTCAAAATGTCAATATAGTATGGAATAATGTATCTCTAGATATAAAATTATAAAAAAAACTCCAAGGATATTAAAATATTTTTAGTTAAGTCACATGTACTCACAATACCCTTTTGTGGAGAAGGTTAAGTGGTGTAAAAGTATTATACAAATAACAGACTAGGTTAGGATTTCATTTATAATGATAATATGATATCCTATTCCTCATGAAAATTAAATATCCATGAGTAAAACCATTATATTAAATATTTATTGTTAGTGTAGGTAATATTGGAATTATAAATATACATGCAATATCTATATATTTAGAAGTGTTATATAAATTTTTATAATAAAAACATAAAATATATATTCACATAAAAGCATAAAAATACAAAAAAAAGATAAGGATAGATTTGAAAAAGGATTATGATAACCCAATTAATTACTATAATATAATTTAAATATTCATAGTCAATTCTCTTAGAAACAATTATTTTTCTCTCTTCTCTATGATGATTATTGAAAGATATCTAATCTTTATGCATATGAAAAATTATTGATAAGGAAATTATATGGGAAATGAAAAAAATCCTACCATTGAAAAATTATTTCTCCATAAACAATCCTAGTAATGATAAATTATTCATTTAATGATGATATTGTTTTATAAAATATGTTATTGAATATTATAAAGATCAATATTAACAAAAAAGGAGTTATACGGTTTGGAATGTTAATATGCTTCTCATTAACAAAATAATTTAATAGTTATTTATTCATGTATGCACATAGATAATATTTTTCTATTCATATAGGAATCACAATGATATATATTTTAATCAATTATAAATTATATTGGGATAAAACAAAGAAACAAATTGAAAAGTAATTATCACAAGGCGTAGTTTTATTGTAAGTTAAGGTAAGAAATTTTAGCTATAAGTTTACAATAGAACATTTTAACGTTATATATCCAAAAGAATATACATGTAAATGATGTGTTTTGGATTGTATAATATTGAATGATATGCATATATGTCATAAGGTACAAAATATTGGAAACCAAGGAATTTCAAACACCATTATTTTGGGTATATTGAGAGAAATGAAATAGATGTTTCATGGAACTACCTAACTCTTTCTTTTCCTAAATTATTTATATATTATAAGACAATATTGTAAGTATTATCATAAAATGAATAATATAATACAATTCACAAATATTTTCTAATTTACATTTAAATTCAAACAATAAATGATAACATTCACGAATCTTCCATGGATGACTATAATTTATCATCATTTTTATGATGAAATGTGTAAGATAATGTTGAATGTATTTATAGTATAAAAACAAGAATTCACATTGAAATATATTTAATAAAATGTTTTTAACCAAACACATTTAGTAATATATTTAATAAAAATTGTAAATTATTGATAGTCTTGGACAACATCCCAATGGAAAATATAAATAGTCCATGGAAATTAAGATGAAATTTTTGGTTTTGGGGATTAACCCAAGTCAAATATTTCTTATTCATATTATTTTTTCTTTAGTTATACTATAAAAATAAACATACAGAAATATTTTCAAATTTAAGACAATCCGTGCATACATTATAGAGGAATGATGACATTGGTTACATCAATATGATATTCAAGAAAATCTTGCTAAAATAAAAGAAAACCATTTATATTCTACGTAATTTAAAAAATAGTCCATTTTATTTTACATATGGATTCATTTTTTTAGAATTTTTATCCTGGTTTATGGATTATTTAATCTTATTACTTATTTAATATCTACTATTTGATCCTTAAAAACATCATAGATGTATTAGAGATTATATGGAACCAAATGATTCATAAAATAATATTTTATAAAGAATGAAATATATACATTGTTATATGTCATAATTTATGATATTTATTTTTAACCATAGTTGATCTTATGGTATGTGAAATTATAAACTAGTATATAGTTGTGTTTTATGATTTGTTCTATCATAAGCTTCAATATAGTGTAACTCAATTGGTTTTAATATATCATACAATATTTCACAGGTAATCATTAAAGGTGTGTAATTGATAGTAACTTTTCAGATGGGAAAAAAAGAATTATACTATGAATATGATATAATTTATGTTGAAAAAATAAGAATTTAAAGGCCCCAAAGTGTATATAGCATGCTATAATTTGTTATTATAAACAATTATATATTTATAATCAAAATCAAATATTGTTGGATGGTATGTGTCCCAAAATATAATAGATAGTTTTATTTTATCAGTCATATGACTATCTATTCCAATCATCAAATTAAATATATAATTTTACATAAATGGTGGATACACTATTTCTATATTACATAATACAATTCCATAAAAATATGATATTTATAATTTTCAATTCTAAATTCAATTATATAATTTTTATAATATTTATAAATTACAGAAAAATGTATATTTTGATAAATATTACATTTATAAATTTTTTAAAAATTGTCAAATTATAATGTTTTTATAATTAATTAATAACATTCTCTGAAACATTTCCTAAATAAATATGCATAATAATTATAAATATAATAATAAAGATTTCATTTTTATGTAATTTTATATTATTTATATATAAAATGTTTATAAGAAGCTTGTTAGGGTATTTTTTTAATTCAATATTCTAATATAATTTTAAATATAAATGAGATTATATTAAATTACAAGCTCTTCATAATTGTTAATTTCAAATAGTAAAATTAAATTTCCCTATTTGAGAAATTATTTAAACCATTTCAAAATGGATTTTTAAAAAATTAATTGACCAATGTGTTAATAAAATTAACTATATGATAAAATATTAAAGTGAAATTTTTAAATAATATATTTGGAAGAAAATGTTTCTATATATAATTTAATATTATATTATTCAGTAAAATTTTAAGAAAAATGTAATATAAAAGATTTCATATTGTAAATTAATATAAAACATTTATATTTACATGAATATGGAATATAAATAATTCATAGATATATTATAAGGATTTTATTATTATTTAGTTAATAAGTGTTCATAATAGTATATCTTATGTATATATTTATTATTTTTTCATTTATTTAGTTTTCTTTCATACATTTTTTCATGTATAAAATTCTAATATTATCAAGAAATTTATTATTTAGTGTCAAACATATCTTATAAATTATCATACAATTATTTCTATAGTTTTATTCTAAGTATGATAATTGATATAGATTTATTCTACCTTGAATTTGGATTAAACTTGGTTATGAGATTAATTTTTAATGTTAGTTATATTTTATGAAAATTTTCTACAAGAATTTTGAATGAATTAAAGATTCTATAGGGTAAAACATTATTTTTAGAGTTAATTTTATTTAGACTTTTAATTGTCCTCCGATATTAGGATTTATCAAGAAAAGTGTGGCTTGAAAACATGTATCTCGACGCTTATGAATTTTGGGATTGTTTATTTCATATGATTATAATCTTTTATATGAAAAGGATTCACACAACTTGATGGTGTGATGAATTTTGATAGATAAAAATATAATTTAGTTTTTAATTTATGTTAGTGTGACAAACTAGGATTTTTTATAGAGTTACATATCACTATAGTTTGAATATATTGATATAGTGAATGAAATATGACTCAAAACTGAAATTACCTTATGATCAGGTGTATAGAAATATGTAGGGGTGGGGTGAATTAGGTGGTTCCAACCATTAATAAATAAAAATTATTCTACTAATATTTTACAACCTTTGGACATTCATCCTTTTTTCAGATTAAGACCCATGTTGATCAATTTTTATATTTACACAAAACACATACAACATGTTATACCAAATAGTAACATAGAGTATCACATAATAGTTTTAAATTATTTTTCTATCAATGTGGGTATCATGGTCTTTGTTGTGATCAGGATCATTTGATACAATGATTTTCAACTAATATTAATAAAAAATTATAAATGGTTTGTTTGTCTTTAATATGGAATAGTTGGAAGGTGTTTAACTTAAACTAGATCTTTATTATAATACAATGGTATAGTGATCATATAATATCCTAGAGTATTTAGTATATTGATTAAAACTACAAACTTATTTCCACCATATTTAATTAGATACCAATTATGAAAAAATAACACTACATCAGTAACATAAAATATGCTTCCTCAATCTAGATACATCAAATGGATTTGGATTTTAATTAATAGAATAATGAATCATGGACTTTGTAAATAGCCTAATAAGTATATCTCCCTTCAAACTACTCTTTTGATTCTCTAAAACCTGGGATATTATGATCATAATGAATAATATTTCATTAATAAAGAAATAATATACACTAAAAAATATAAATAATGGTGTCTCTCTCTCAAACTTATTCTTATTTCATTATCAGGCTTCAATAATATAGGGTCATACAAGAATATATTTTTTTTAATCTACTTATATTCATCTTCTTATTCATTGATACCTTGATAATATTTATTCTTAATAATTATGTTATGATACTCTCATCTTCTCTTGAATATTTTTTTTTGTTCTATTAGCATGTTCAATAATCATCAACTTCTAAACTAATTCCTTATTCATCAAAATATTTATATTTTTATCAATGAATGAATTTATCAGAAATTAATTATTATTGAATTTATATAAATACTAGTTTATAAATTATATTCTATAAAATTATCATCATAAAATACCACTACCTTCTCAATTATCTCAATAAAATAATATTTATATGCACCCATGATCAAAAATATAATATTTACCACAATTATGTGTCTTTAGTTTCTTTCTAGAAATAACAATTCCATTTTTTCTTCTTATATTTCCTAGAAAAGTAATTATTTCATTTTTTATTCCATTAAGAACAAGAACAATAATATTAAAAAATTTAGAGACTCATAGAAAATTATTCTCTAAAACTATATAAAAATATTACTGTAGAAACTATTGTAGTGTGGTTGAGATCATTTATCATGAGTTCTTCTGAAAAAAATATAGACATCATTTTAAAGAATAGATAAAATATCAACTTGTCCATATAATTTTTCAAATACTCAAAAAATATTTTTTGATATTTTAAAATAATTAGTTATATTATAATAATCATTATATATACTTCCAATATTATGGAATTATAGAAATTATTCATTCTATTCACATTTATTGTTATGAAAATATGATTTATATTTGATATCCTATTTTAAAATCCTGAAGATCATATTCCTAATTCAATAATCATGAATCATAAATAATTTTGTGTTGTTTTAATCAATAAATAACATTCATCATCATCATATATATTTCTTATTTTGATCCAAAATATTGACTTTGAAATATTCCCATTTGAAAATAATAGAATTAATGACACACTAATGAAATCATTCTCTTCTATTTAAATCATCCTCAAATAAATTATTGAATCATGGGATGAAAATTTCTAATATTTTTTTATTGAAAACCCATCTTATGAATGATTTAGTTTGTTCATTCTATTTATTTTTTTACTTTATAAATCTCTTTAATGAGATCACATTTTTTTAAAATTGTTGAATATCACTTATGATATTCAATATTTTACATATAACTCATATAAGAAATAATATCATACATATTTATGAAAAATGAAATTATTTATTATATATCTAAAAAATATCATATATATTATAATTTTATATGAAAAATATGTCATGCATGCTCGTATTCTCTAATAAAATATATTACATATATTTAAATTTTCCTATTTTTATCACTTTGAGAGAAATATATTACATATTCCTCAAAATATTTATTTAATATTTTTTACTAGATGAATATTATATATATCATAAATTATTTTTAAATTTTATTCATCCAATAGAGAACATGTTATTTTTTTCATAAAACATCTAAAAAATATATCGCGTACCATTAATTATTTTCCCCACTAAATTTAAATTTTACAAATTCTTATAATTATAAAACAAATAAATAAAACATGATAATAAATATCATACACAATACATTACATTATAATATCTCATTTCTTATACAAATTAAAAACCTAACAAATTATAGGAGAATATAAAGAGGTTTATCTATTTTAAGAGAACGTCATTGAAAACATTATTCATTATTTCAAACAAATATATATTCAACTTATAATTCCAACAATATATAATAAAATCCCAAATTCACTTCTAATATACCCATGGACTATCAAATTAGCTCAAAACACTACAAAAATAATTTTGGGAATAAATTAATTATACTAAAAAATCTCCACCACTATTTCCATTATATATAATTTTGAATTCTGATTTAAAGTATTTTTATAAACCACACAATATTTGGATCATTTACTCAAATATTCCCATTAAAAACTTAATCCATGATTTTTTCTTTAATATATTAATTTTCAATCTTTTTAAATAAATATTTAATGATTTGTTTATAAATACATAAAACTTATAAATTATTCAATTATATCTCTTAAAGTTTTTTTCACCAAGAAAACATGCTCATGTTTCTAAAAAATATTTTAAATAGTAATCCATAATTAAATTCGCATGCCATTGATTTCCCTTTTTTCAGGTTGATAATAATAAAATTTGAGGGTTTCTCACAATGAAACAAACAAATATTCAAAATTATATTTAAAAAATATCATGTGATATTGAATTTTATATTCAATGGTATAAAACATTTTAAATTGTTGGTTGGATTCTTCCTTTATCTCACATTACTCAAATATAAATTAAATTTCATTCACATCAATTTTGGAAACACATTGAAAAATACTCTTTCATAATCTTGGTACTTTATATAGGTATCTCCCCCTTAGTATTTCATATAAATACCAAATTAAATTTAAATTTACTAATTTAAATATGACTCTTCTCATACATGAGGATAATAAATGTAAATATAAAATTAACTATACCCTTAGCTGATACGATAATTTTAAGAGATGGAAATGAGGTCAATTAAATTTCACCATATATAATATCTTCTCCCCTCTTATTCTTCCCATTTTTTATTATCCCATTTGTTGAGAAAATAATTTAACTCCATATGAGAGTGGGGTGGAAACAAATTCATTTTGGAAGGGTGTAATTTACTATTCAAATCAATCTATACTTCAGCTAACATGGTGTATAAAAAAGAAAATTGAATAATTTCATCTCTACATATATAGTTGTTAAATCCTCAATGTGATACCAAATATGACCTCTCTTCTTCACGTATGATTAATTATATTGTCAATATATTTTATTAACTTAAACACATCCTCAAAAAACATATAAAAATGTTTAATTGAAATTTTTTTCTCCTCAACTTTTATAATTACTGCAACATAATAATTAAAATAATCAAAACAAAAAATGGAGATAGGAATCAGATTATCATACCTAAACCAATATATTTTTTATTGTTTTACTTGAATTTCATATTTAAATAAGATATTCTAAAATATCGACAGTATTCTCTTATATGCTACACCTTAATGTTTGTTCTTTAATAGACATCGTATTGGATGTTTTTCTTCGGGATTAAGATATAAAAATTTTATGCCCCTAGTTTACGATTGATACTAGATGAGATGTTTCGAATGGATCTTTTCTAAGAAACAACTTGATATAAATTGATTTATTCCATAATAAAATGTTAATCTCTCTATATAATAATCATAAAATCCATTAACATCCCATTTTAATTTTTCACATTAATGTACCAACACAAAATAGCACACATAATCACCTATAGGTATAATGTTGATTTCCACGAGCTCTTTAATTAAGGAAAATGGATAAGATTTATTTATCAATAAATAAAATATTTTCATTTCACATCTATAATATTTTGATCTATTCAATATTTCTTTCTCCTTAACATTATAGATCTATAGGTCATTTCAAAACCTTGATTTCTTTTTATATTTTCTTATTTCTTCATTATAGGGATATCCTTCTTCACATTAGAAAGTAGATATCATTCACTATTTTCATATTTCTATATCTCATTATACATTTAAAAATAGGGTATCTATATATACATGTCTTCATTTGGATTATGAATAAATTTCATTAGAAATGTAGATTTCTTCTTCGGAGTAGATTTTTTTTCACCAGAAGACACTTATTTATTGCATTAGATCTTAGATATATTCTATTTTTTAGAAATCCATTTCATTGATTTAACAGTAATAGGTTAGGAATAATTTCACATTCCATACAATTCATCATCAACATTTTATTTTCTCTTATTAAGAACCCTCTCAAAATTTTCATTTTATTTTTCAATCACAAATCCTATACTACTATCTCTATTTTGGATTTATTACTTTTTAAATTTATATTTTATCTAATATATATTGATTTTACTATCCAGATTATAGTGGAATATTAAGGGACCTTTATTTACAAAATAAATTCATCTACTTAAAAATTTTGTGACACAATCTCTAGATAAATTCGTTGAATTATTTGTAGTTTTATCTTCAATATTGTTCTCTTATTTAGTTCTCAATGTAATCTTATCTTCATTAAAACTTGGAATAATTTTATATTATGTTTTTCATTCGTTATATGCCTTAGATTTTCTCTGAGTGGGTATACACAAAAACATTTTAGTTTTATGACCAATATTTTAAAAAAAATGACATAATTCTTCATGTTATTCAAATATTTTTTTGAATGTCACTTTTTTTATTTTATGAAATCTGATTTTGTTTAGTAGGTTTCTTATTATCTTTAGATTATATACTACTAAGTTTCAGCCTTATAAATATTTAATAACATAATATATTATGATTAAAATTGATTTTTATTTGTCTAAACCACTAATAACACTAGCATTATCCATATAACCTCTTCCTCCCTCAAGGAGATATAATTTGGATAGTTTGTGATCATTACTAATGTTTTAGATAGTGCACCTCAATTTTGAGTAAAATCATGGGATATTATCCTCTTTTATTTTATTACATAAAATCTAAATACATTAGTGGGTTTTCATCATTTTTTGGTTTTCATATTTTCATATATCTTAATTTTATACAAGAACTTTTAATGAAAATAGATATGTGGGAATTTTATTTTCCAGAAGCACGAGTTGCCATATTCTAATAGATTGATGTTGAAGGATATATATATTATTTCAATATCCACATAACAAAAATTATAATATTCATTGATGAAATACTTCATTCAATTACTTTTTGGAAATAGTTTGTTTCTTAGTATCTGGGGATGTTTTATATTTATATTCATTTATATTTATCAATTTAACTTATAGATGAAGAAACATCATATTGAGAGGGTACTTCTAATCCTAAAATGATCTCAACGAACATTCATATTCACACTTGATTATATTTTTTGGTATAAATTGTTCATAATTATAAATTGTAAATAAATATCATGTTTATGTATATAATATTCTTTATCTTCCACATGTATTTCCATGAAACTACTAAATAATTTATGATTTTTTCTTATCAATGAATAAAATTTTCAAAACCCTTTCATGTACAAAATTCTCTCATATAACCCTTTGAAATTTTTCTTCAATCATGAAAGGCCATTCTTTCTAATTTGAGATATATGTTTATTTAGTAGCAACTATTTTTTGTTAGAGTGTTACATCTTCATTCCTTTTTAACTAATGCAACCTCGATTGCACCATTTTCCAATTCTAACTACACTTTTTTATTATATAATCCCTTAGTACATGTAAACTTAAATGTGAATAATTCAATAGGGACAATTTTGATATTAAATTTTATTTCAGAATAAAAATATATAAGTGACTCATCATTTACCCATTATTCATATTCTTCAAATCCTGAGTTTGATTATCCATAAGAATAATTTTCTATAGTTATAGATAAATATAGACCACTCTAATTACCTTTAGAATGTTTTTCTTCCCCCTTCTCTTTTGAATTAATCTTTATCTTATTGGACCCTATTTTGTCCATGTTTCTTAGAGAATAACATACAATTCTTTGTTTTTTATTTATTAGGATGGAGGTAGAATCCTCTATATAATATTATTCTACGAAAAATAAAATACTAACTCCATATATTTTAGATAAAAATATTGGGGAGATTTTTTATATGAATCTGGTGGGAACCTTGTGGGTTGATACCAATTGAATCGCCCTTATATTGGGTCTAGACACCAATGATGAGCGGTGAATTATATTTCAGAAAATTTTAACAAATTCCAATATTTTTTTAAATATTTTATTATAATTGCTCTTTGAAACTTAGTTGATGGTTATGAGTCAAGGGGTTTGATTTTTTTATTTAACCCACACTCCTAAAAAATTAATTTTTTTTAATAATAAAATATTACACCAAAGTATCTTTACATTTTTCACCTCTATGGTGGGTAACTACATCCTTACAGTGTTCAAGATCATCTGATATGCAAATTTGAATCTAATATCCATCACATATTACATGTATTGTGGGAAGGTATCATCCAGTACCCTTGGGAATATTTTATCCTAATCAAAATCATTGTTATGTTGTATAATTGAAGTGATTGTACTATATCCTATAGACCATAGTATCTTGAATAGAAATAAAATCATACATCAATCCTATATAAGAATATCTCAGATATATATATATAATATCATTGTATCAACATCATCACACCTTCTTCTTCAATCCAGCATCTTCGAATATCTTTAGTAATTAAATTATATAATAACATAACATGATCATTATAAATAGACTATTTTATAGATATTTATTAAATATATTCTTCTTATTCTCTAAAAATTTATCACTTTTATTCTTATATACCCAATCAATCCTAAAAATTCAATGTTTAACTCTCATATCATAAATAAAAAAATTTGTTTACTCTCTACCAAAATTATTTTTCATCTTTCTTTATAAAACATCAAAAATATAGGGTATCATAATAATAGATCTATGAATATATTTATCTTCTTATTCTCCTTTGTTACCCAATTATTTTTTATTATTTTTCATATTATTAGATTCTTCTTTTATTCTCTCTATGATTTTTCTTTAGGCCACATGATAGGATACTCTATAAAATCTTCCATGAACTCTCTTTATTTCTCATAATATTTATATTCTAAAATATCATAAATTAACTATAAATTATTTATTATTTAATTTAATAATAAAATAGTTGGTAAAATGTATTCAAGAATATTATTATCATTGAGTTCATTATCTCCTAACTTTTCTTTAACAATGCACATGTGTTTTCCCCATGATAAAAAATATTACATTTCTCTCAAATATCTATGTCCAGTGTATTTCTCGTAAATAGATTTTATACTTTTTCTTCTAATTTTCTAAAATCAACGTATCTCCCCCGTTATTTATACAATAACATTCACAATAATTCTTCCAAAAATGATTCCACAATGTCTAACATTAAACGATTCTATATATCCGTATAGAAACCACACAATATAATATGTTTTGGTGTGGCTCAACACTTGCATCTTGAGAGCATTTAAAAAAATTATATTCTTCAGATTAATTTATAAATATAATCTCCTATTAGTATTCTCAAAAATATTATGAATCATAACAAATTATTTTTGTGATATTTTAAATATTTACATAAGAATCATCATATATAATTTCAAAATTATTTCATTATGATACTTAATCATTTCATTGTCGCTACGTATTTTCAAAATCTAATTTAATAATTTTCACCATTTTTAAAAAAAGTAATACTAGAATACTCATTAATTTAACATGAATAAATGTTTTTTTATATCTTAATCTATGAAAAATAGTAAAATAATCATCTTATACATTTTGTCTTTTGATTTTTTTCAAATATCCCCATATTAAAATCATAGAATTTATTAAATAGTAACCATATAAATTTTTTTTCATTTAATATTCATCAAATATATTAATGAATCGTTTATTGATAGAGAAACATGACTTTTTATCTTGACTAACCAGCTTTATACTTTTATGATATTTCATTCATCAATATTTTTTGTTTTTTAATTGATATCTTTGTAATCACACCATTCACGAATTGTTGAATTATTACAACTTGGAACCTTATTTAAAATTAAAACATTATTTATTACATAATAATACTCATAATAAAAAACTATATTTTCAGGATTTATAGTGTCTTTGGGGATAGGGTACATTACATAACAACATAAAACCAGGAATAAAATATCTTTATTGAAAACGTTTTTAACATTATCAAAATGACCCTTCAAAAAAATAAAACAATAAGGGATAACCTAGGGACATACATTAGAAAGGGGAGATATATAAATCCCATTATTGGAATAAATATGGAATAAGTGACACATGATAGAAAATTTTTATTACAATGAGGAATAAAAAGAACATGAATAACAAGAATTGATATAGCATTCTTATCATAACATGGGAAGTGTGGAAACAACTTAAGACATTGAATCTTTAAAATAGGACAAGGCTAAACCCACCAAAAATTCATGTAATAATATTACCATAGAATAATTATTTTCAATCCCTTTCCCACACATGATGTATCATTATAAAAAAAATTACCCACTGCGTTAAATCGTTTTCTAGGTTCACCCATCATATTCATTTAATTATCATGCGTAAGTGTTTCACATTGATTATAATAAATGGATTCATTCATCGGAAAAATTATTTATATGGTCATGGAATTTGGAATACATAAATTTAAGCCCCAAATAAATAATTTTAATCTAATAAATTTTAATAACATTTATATAAAAATGGGTATGTTATTCACAACACAATTGTTTTTCAGGGTAAATCATGGTGAAATTTTGGCAGCGTAATAGCATTGCATAAAATTTCATAAAATGGGTTGATGAGATCAAAAAGATTCTCTCATAATTTAGAAATCAATTCAAAATTAATGGGTTTATAGAAAAGCATAAACGATCATAATGAAATGAAGATAAAATAAAAAATTTAGGAATATACATGAATAAAGATAAGGACAATAAAATTCTTGTATAAAACATCTTCATGGTAACAGGTGTCCATAAAGTATCCTAGAAATATTAATGAGAATAAAAATGGGGATATAATTAGTTAGAAAATGTATTTATATCAAGGGTAATATTTAATAACATATCCAAACTAAGAAATGGGATTTAATTGACTTAACACAAAAGTAGTTCTTGAAAGGAAATGAGAAAAGAGAAATCCTTCACAAAATTTAGGCATAGTAATGGCTTCGGATAAGGTAAAAATGAGAAATAATAGATTATCCATTGTTAAAATAATATCTATTTGACATTAGGGTATGTTTAATATAAACTACATAAAAATAAATTTTAATTAAGATGGAAAATTCCAAAGAAAGAGAATGGGTTGAAAGAAGGAGAGGAAGGTCCCTTACTTGTGTGTGTGACATAAAAAGCTTAGGTGGATCTTCTTAAGAGTTTGGGGTGCCTTGGGAGAAGAATACTGAGTGGAAGGAAGATTATGGTTGCTCTAAAAGAAGCTTAGATGAAGATAAATGGAATCATGGGTGGGATTATATAGGAAAAAGAGGGATTTGTTTATTATATTTGTTTTGGACTTGACACAATAAAAAATCCAAAAACACAAAACAAACCATGGGGATTCCAATTTCTTCATCCAAAGGGAGTGATTCTTATTATTTTATAATGCCAATGGCTAAGATTATTAAAATAATTCCCTCGATTATGTGGAGCTAAGTCACCTCTTAAAGAAATGATTTTAAAACCATAAAATATATTATATGTTTTGGATGATTCATAATGGATTTAAAAAATAATAATAATATCACTTTATTTTGAAGTGAAATAATTTTTTTGGTCGTGGATCCCATTTATAGTAATTATTACATCACTTTTGGTTCATTATGATGTCATCAAACACAATGAATATTTATATAATATAAAATTTTTATCGGAAAATTATATTGTCTTAGAATGCTATGAAAAAATCACCATTGGATAATTTTGATTTATAATCTAATAAATAATATTTTTTTATATAAATAATATTATAAATACTTTAATTTTGAAATTTTAAATAAAATCCACATTTATTAAGAAAAACTGTGGTTTTCTAACAATAAATTTTTTTTAACACTGATAAAAATTACATTTAACCTAATTAAAAAGTATACGATCATTTATATATTAAAATATATTTATAAATAATATTTAAATATTATATATTTACGAAATCCATGAATTCATAAATTCATTAATTGAATTTTAATATTAACCAAAAATACAATTTTGGAAATATTATATAAAAATATAAATAATTTAACATGTTTCAACAAAAGGATAAAAATATTTTATTTATTATATAAAAAATTAATTATTATATTTCTAGGTTCTTGATACATATCCCTTTAATACACCATCAAACACTATAAGATTAAGGTGCTTGATTGTGCGAATTTCATGGGGTGGTTCAACCAATATGTTTTGGGGACATGATCACGATGAGTTTGAACTTATCCGATAAACTGTTTTGATCCGGATTAAGTTTCCTGATATCAACATAGGATTGGTCAATATTAAATCCTATAAAATCTATCTCCCTTGGATGCTCTAAAAAATGGTCTTCATAGGGAACAATCCTATTGGATGAGGCCATCACTTAATTTGTCTATGTCAATTGGATTTATTAAAACCCGATATTTATACTAATCTTGTGATCACTATTCAACATATATATTGTCAATGGTAATGATACATAATAGTCTTTTAAATCCAATTGGATATAATAAATAAAAATAAGATCATATATTTTCTATAACCATAAAACAAAAATGGTAAATTTATTTATAATAATTCGTGTCATTACAATATCACCCTTAAGAATTTTTTCCCTTAAAATTTTTAATTTACAACTCTATAATAGATGAAGGTAACTTTGTTTCATCAACACCTCTGGTTCCAACATTTCTTCTTCAAGCATGTGGTTTCACTAAAGTACTTTGACAAGGTTCATTTTCTTATTTCGTATAACTTTTTCTCTATAATCTACGATCTTCACTGGCTACTATTCATAGGATTGATTTTTTTAAAATGGCACCATATCTGGATTGAGTATATATGAGAGGTATAGTATATACATTCTCAAGAGGGATACATGGAATACATCATTTACATGAGATAGGATTGGTGGAAGTTCTAGTCGATATGACACTACTTCGAGGCGATCAAGGATCTCTATGGGGTCATTGTATCATGGACTAAGATTTATCTTCTACCCTAATATCATCAACATAATATGAGGAGATTTGAGGAGTAATACCATTTGTCCAACATCGAAATATTGGTCTCATCGATGATTTTTAGAATTTCACTTATGTCCTCCATGAGTATCCATGATTTTTTGTTGAATGGTATTAATCTATTCTACTATTTCATCATCTATTTGAGGACATATCAGTTTTCATTCCCCAATATCATCCCAACATGTAGTTTTTCTACACCTATTCCCATAACAAACTTTATATGAATCCATTTGAATTCTTCAGTAGAAACTATTATTATATGAGAACTTGAAAAGAAGAAGATGTTTGTACAATCCTCCTTGAAATTCCATAGAACATGCTTGTATCATGTATTCCAGTTTTTGAATAGTCCACTCAGATTGTAAATCAGTTTGAGGATGATAGGTCATACTAAAGTAGAGAGTAGTGTTCAGATCATGTTGAAGACATTTATAGAACATAGAGGTTAATCTCATATCATGATTGGATATAATATATAGTGGTAATCCATTCAACCTTACCATTTCTCCAATGTATATTCTTGTAATTTTATCCAATGAGAAGTCCTCTCAAAAAATGATAAGGTGAGATATCATTGTAAGACGATCCACAACAACCCATATAGAATTGTTTCCCATGGATGTATTCAGAAGTCTAAAGACAATATCCTTGGCGATGTTCTCTCATTTCCATGTTTCCATGGATAATGGTTTCATCATCCTATTATATTTCTACCTTTCAACCTTAACTTTATAGTATACAAGGAACTTTATGTATATTCTGTGATCTCCTAATTCATATTTTCCAACTAATAGTTCTCATAGAGATCATTATACATCATTGGGATTACTGTGTGAATGTAGAAAGAACAAATATGTATATCATCCAACAGTTCCATCCTTAAATAAGAATTTTTCGGAACAAGTAGTCTTTACCCAAATCTCATAGTAACTTCTTCATCAATTTTAATCATTGAGGACTTCCCTTTTCTCAGGGAATCCAACTTATTAGGAATTTTCCCATCATTTCAATAATAATTTTTAAACCTTTTAAAAAGATATTATTGATAAATCATTTTTGAAAGGATTGAGGATGTTTCTTCCTATATTATTCCCATATCTACCTTTTATCAATCTAGGAAGACTGGATCCATCTCAATTATCATCACATATAAAGATTCAAGATCCTTTATACTTATAGAATCATCGACATTATTTGATTTAAAATGATTGTAGTGGATTGATAAGTAATAGTCCTTGATCATCTATAATGATCTTCATTGGAACATATTTAGATTTTTCTTTGTTAATATATACTTTAGGAATTTGTGATTCGTATATATCTCACACTTCCCCCTAGAGAGATAATGATGCCATATTTTTAATGATAAGATCATATCTTCCAACTAAATATCCTAGATGGTATAGTTTTTCTCATCAACCATAAAAAACATTGAAGAATATGCTATGAAATCTTTATTCTTCATTAACACACATCCCCTTCCCATCCTCGACACATTACTATGTACTACGAAGAGCTCTCCACTTGTGGGTAGTGTGAGAAATATCATAGTGATGATCCTCATTTTTAACTCCATGAATCTCTCTTCAAATTCATTATTATAAGAAAACTTGACTACCTTATAAGATATATTGGTTAGAGTGTTTGAAAATTGATATAAATTTACCAAAAATTAGAAATAATACATAGTGAACCCAAGAAAAGTTTGGACATCTATGGAAAATGTGGTCCTCATCCATCATTTAAGTGATTCTGTCTTTGAATGGTCCACATATATCCTATTATTTGTGATGATATGCCACATGAATGTTATTTACATCTACCAGAACTAACATTTTTTGTACATGGAGTAATTATTCTACTCTCATAGGGTATTTAGAACAATGCTCAAATTCACCTCATGGTCATCCTTTGTTTGGAAGTATATTGGAATATCATCTATAAAGACTACCACAAAATTTTCTAGGTAATCTCGAATGACTACATGCATCAATTCCATGAATATTTCTAGAGAATTAGTGAGTCTTAATGGAATCACTATGAACTCATAGTTCTTATATATTGTACAAAAAGTGGTATAATAGATATCTTCCATCTTCACCTCTACTTGATAATATTGTGACTGAATATGAACCTTAGAGAGGTATTATAATCCACATAGATGATCAAGAAATCATTGAAATGAGGTAGATGGAACTTTTTCTTTATCAGGATCTTATTAATCTCATGATAAGTAAAGAAAAGGTGCATTGACCCATCATTATTCTTGTTGATGAGGACTAGTTCACCCCATAGTGAAGCACATGAGATTATAAACCATTTATTTGGATTGTCCTGTAGTTTTTTCTTTATCTCCTCATGTTCGAAAACAGCCATTCTATATTGATTCTTGGATAATATGAATGCCCCAGTTATAATATCAATTTAAAATTAAACCTCATCGCTAGGAAGAAGACTAAGAAATTCCTTGGGAAACATGTCATCATATTCTCTCAAAATAGGCATTTATTCTAGTATGGTTCTTTCATTATACTCAATCATCTGATCAAGATATGATTTCTCATTGGAAAATAATATCCATGCTTGAGATGATGGGGTGAAATATGATTCATCATCCTCCATGCACTTGTATAGAATTGGGGGTCGATTGGAAATGCAATGTGTGAATTCCTTATCATGGAAATTTATATTGGATATATATATATATATAGAAATCCAATCCATTACTATAATTGCATAAAATTCCACCAATGGTAGAATGAAAAGTTTCAATGGGATGTTAAACCCACAAACATCAATAGGGGAAGAGTTATATACACGGGATGAAATAATTGACCCATTTTTCATTTCCACTGATAGATTAAATTCCATTATTTGTGGTGGGGTTTGAATTGTTATACTAATCTCTCGGGATATGATGAAATTCATAGAATTTGATTCAAAAGGTACGTTTCCTATTATTATATTAATAACTATTATACCTATCAATTATTTTTTTATCAACCTCAACAGTTTTGATAGAAACTTCTCTCCCTTATTAACTTGGAGGATTATGGTCATCTTAGAAAACTCTTGGATTAGGGAATTAGTCTGCAAGTTTCCTCTGTTCCTTGTTGATGAAGCAATAAACAATGTGTTGAGGAATTATTGGGGCATTCTTTTACTAAGTCTCATTAGTGGGTTTCTCTAGTCTACTATTTCTCATTGGGTGTCCTTCCCTCACACACCAAAATCATTTCTTTATTCCTCTTATTAAATTTCTAGGGTGATTCTTCCAAAACCTTCAACAAGTGGGATGTTGAATCATCTTGGAACAGTTTGATTTCTCCATCAGACTACCAAGATTAAACTCAACTTTACAATTAATATCCCTATGAAACCAATGATATTCTCCAATATCTGTTTCAAAATTGTAGGATCATTGGTCAATTTTCTCCTAGCTATTAAAGTCATGGTTCAACTGGGATTCTTGTAGAATTGGTTTCTGTTCAAAAAAGAAGAGGTTAACCTTTTAAGTTGGGGTAATGACAAAGTTTGAGGAGTAGAATGTATTTCATAAGATGATTTCCCCATACTCTCCAATAGATCCATTGATTTTTTTTCTTGAGTGTAGTTAAATTCATTTTCATTTTATTTCTGAGAGTGTGAGGAAAATACATGTTGAGAAACATTTATAAAAATTCCTTCCCCTCCATTAATTTGATCTCTTCCTTAGGCTACATATAATAGATAAAGGGATACCACTAATAAACTTATCCCTCTATATGATAAAAAAACAATTTAACCTTCACTTGATCAAAAAAATGAAGGATAGAGAAGGTCATATCAATGGATTTGATCCCTTATTCTATGATTAAGGAATAAAGAATCTGTTTAATGTAGGATGCCTTTATCACATAAATATATCATGTGTGTCTTTTTTTCACTTAGGGAGGTGGAAACTAATATTGATAAAGGTTTCTATTCAGAATCTGATTTAGCTGAGAGAGTAACATCCTAAAGATCATTAGTCATACTCCCATTAAATAGGTCATCTTATTTGGATAATAATCACATTGTATGTCATGCAGATTTTTTACCTGATTCCTCTTATTTGTGACCATTTTCTAGAATAAATTTTTTGTTAAGGGTGATTATTTTTAAACCATTAAATACATAAAGGGGAATCCAATGGAATTAATGGTATAGCTTATAAATTACATTAATTTAATTAACTTATGAATCTATAGACATTAATATATGTTATACATGATCTATTTCCTAAAATATATTATTATATGAATTTTCTTTATCCCTTAATAATGGTTCACAATTATCTTATAAATTTACCAAATAATATCTCATGGTAGTTTCATACCAGTTTTGTAGTACGAACCGTTGTCGTGTAATAGGTTACCCCGAGTTAGGACTTGAGCACCTAGTGTTAGTTGTTACTCCCAGTCACATATGTCCTAGAACCACAACCACTTGTAGTATCCATACAAGTATGTATTTTCAGGATTTTAACAACCCAGGTACTTATTAAACAATATATTTTCATTCTATAATTAAATAATAAAACTCATTATAAATGTATAATGAGATATGGGGTGTTTATAGAAATTACGGAATTTATACTGATGGAATAATAACTTGATCTTAGGAATAGAAATCTGGCCAATAATATAGTAACCTCACCTATAAAACTATAAATAAAAGTCATGTATCATAAAAGTTAAAATATAATGTATTAATATGATGGAATATGTAAATAAATGTTTTTAATGTGATCAATTAAGTGACGGTGTTTCTTTAAAACATAAATGTTTAATTATAATTTTATAATTAATATATTAATTTAAAATAAAATATATTTTCATATAATAGATTCATAAATTAATATTTTCTTTTATTATATTTATTAGATAATTTTATGATACCTTAATAAAATTTTCAAAGAGTTAAAATTCACTTATAGTATTAAAATTTGAATTTTTGGAATAAAATTGGAATTTAATTAAAAATTTAATTTGACATAATTAGAAAATTATTTTCATAAAATGGATTTCATTTTTTAATTCTAAAAGTCCAAAAATTTTAGGTTAATTTGTTTTTATGTTTCTCAGATACTTGAATTTTGGTGAATAGTGAAATATAGTAATTAATGATAAAAGTTAAAAATATAAATTATTGAATCATAGATTATGTAAGGCTGATGTATGCCAAAAATCTATATTCCTCCTTAATTATTTTAATATATTTACTGATAATTCTCAATATATTCCTAGTCTTTATTCAAAATAATAAACTAATGAACATAATAATGAGAGAACACCCCTCTCCTCTACTATAAATACCACCCCTCACCACCTCTTTTTCTCACACCTCAAAGCCTTGAAGCTTGTTTAATTTGTTCAAAATTTCATTTAGAAGCCTATTCCCCATGTTCATGCCCTACTGGTATAACCCAAAGGAAAATACGACGTTCCTTAAAAATCTTCTCAAGGAGGAGAATTCAAGAGGTAAAATCCTCTTTAATTTTCATTTATTTTCTTGTACTCTCTTCACCTCCCCTTAACCAAGTGTAATGAAAAATATTGTATCTTATATATAATTTAATTTTATCTTTTTTAATGAAAAATTCATCATCAAAATTCTTCTCCTCTCCCTTTTATGCTAAAAATGAGAACATTGTCTGTGATGTGTTGATTTACCATAATCTTGGATGATGCAATTTCATTTTCATTAGAACCGTCAATGATGGCCATAAAACCAATATTATGGTAAAATATTATTTTATATAGATATTATATTTTATTTAATGTTCAAGAACAAATCTATAAACATGATTTTCAATACAATGAGAGAAGTTTGTGATGAACATAAAAACTTCCAAAAAAATAAATTATTCTCACTAATGGTTTTTCTAATTATTCATCGTATTCTTAGAGAAAAAAATTATATATGGTATCATATAAAATTATGGAGAGAAAATAAGAAAATTTCATTCCTTTTATGGTGTTTTTCTCCATTAGACAGTAAAATCCATAATGAATGATCCTAGAAACGATGAAGTAAATGAACCCAAACAATGAAAATAACAAAATACTATTAATTAATGGGTGGAAAGATTCCATAAGAATATCATATATGTAAATATAAATACTAATATGGTTCTTTAATTTATTAATAACACTCTTTAAACCATTATAAATAACGATTTAACACATTTTATGTAGGACGAACCTGAGGTATGAGAATTCTTAACGCAATTTCCATTCATTGGGTTGACCTTTTATATCATTGATTATGAAGAACTATGAATATTTATAAATTTAATTTTGTATATCTTATGCTTTAATATGTATATTTATAGTGTATTCACAAATTCCACTCTAGTTATTAATTCTAATTTCAATTATATGATATTTTTAAAGGACATTTCTTTTAAAATCATATTTCAAATTTCTATCATTAAAAAATATCAAAGCGAATTTTTTTATGAATGAATTATTATTTAGGGTTATGGTTCTTGGTCATTGTTTATGATAAAGTATGGGACATATATCTCCCTATAATTAATTGGGGTTTTTACGTAGGAGGTCCACCGTATGTTTAAATCAAGTTGAACTGTGATGGTTACACCATAAACTAGCCCTTAAGGTAACATTATAAGGTAGTCGTGAGGGTTACATCATAAGGTGGCAATAAGTGTTACATTGTAAGGTATCCATGAGGGTTAAAAATAATACAGTCTCCTTATTGGTTATAATATTATGTAAGTAATTCCCCAGGTTAAATTTATGGTATTATTATTGTTTTCAATGTTTTATAAAAATCTCATGGTTTCATAAAGTAACAATATGATAATTATTGGGTAAAACGTACATCATTGACAAAATTATTTCATATGTATTTAACTATTCATGTACTAGTGGTTTCTCTACTTCTTTTTATGTCCCTACTGAGATTTTTTGTGCTCATCCAATGTTTTTAAATATTTTTCACCATGTTTAAGGATGAGTAAGAGAAAACAAGAATCCATGATAAATGTTTTGAAGTCTTTTCATGAATATATTTCAGGTTTTTATTAAAACCATTATTATGGGAGAAATGGATATTATTTTAACATTACCAAATTTTTATTATTATGAGTTTATATATATGAATTATGTCAATATATTCTAAAAATATATGCTGAAAATATACTTGGGAATGTACATAAGTGAATTATAATGTTATTTACTAGATTATGTAATGTTTATGATTGTGTCCTTATAGTTGGTAATAGAGCATGGTTTAGATAACTTTAGATGTTAGGATGATGTTAATAGAATACGAGAAATGATTTTATTTCATTATTTTAATTTTTAAATGATATATAATTTTAATATTATCATGTTCATTCATATAAGATATGTCTGTTTAGAATTGTTTTCCATAGAAGAAATAGGGAAGCTATTGTAGGAAGATATGGAGAGGATGATATCATACTGAATTTGTAACCTGGAATGGTGGTAATTGGAACCAAATAGTTTTCGATAGTAATGAATCAGTTGAAAAAGGCTATAAACAGTGGTGGAATTCCTACAAGAGAACAACCATTGATATAAAAAATAAACATGATGATAGTGGAACATTTTATGAAGCAAAAAACTACAGATTCAAGTGAATCTTATTACCCAGTGGTGGAAGATGAATGGATTAAAGCACGTGAAAATATATTTGATGACATGGGGTGTTTAGATAATCAAAAGGTTAGTGTTGAAATTTATCATTTTGAAGGTGAACCTGACCAGTGGTGGTCAATGGTCAAAAATATCAGGTATAGTAAGGAGATCGATTCCATAGAATATGAGGAATTAAAAAATCTTTCCCTTGGAAAATATTTTCCATAATTGGCTTTACGTTTTATGGAAAAGAAATTCCTAGAATTGAAACAAAAGGAGGAGGATTTAGAGGTCCTATATGAAGAAAAAATAACCTAATTGGTAAGTTAAGTTCCAAATATTATTCAAGATATTGATAGAAAAATAAATA
Source organism: Viscum album (assembly GCA_963277665.1). Classification (NCBI taxonomy): domain Eukaryota; kingdom Viridiplantae; phylum Streptophyta; class Magnoliopsida; order Santalales; family Viscaceae; genus Viscum; species Viscum album. The sequence continues at coordinate 1,432,160,326 of OY728131.1, read as the reverse complement.
ATTTTTAATCAAGATTTATTACAATAAATAAATGATCATTGGCCTACCATTAATTAAAATGTTATGAGAAATGTTTCTTGATATTTTGAGAGGATAAGAATAGAGTTTGTGGATGATCATGTGTAATTTAACCAAAAGCAGAAGAAGAGGTCCACATGGAAAGTAATGGGTAAGAATTCGTCAATTAAATATAAAGGTAAGAAAGTCATGTTTCCAATTTGTAAAAAGTGTGGTAAAAAACATGGGTAATGCCTTCACAAAATATGAAAGTGTTTTTGGTGTAGTAATTTTAGACATATGTCTAGAGATTGTAATGAAAAGTATCTTACGATTAATTATGATAAGAAAACTATAATGTATTTTAAATGAGGTTAGATGGGTCATTTTGAAAATACCTACACTAATAAAGATCTGAATGATATAAAGCATCCATATTATAAGTAGAAAGGTTTAGTTAGATCCTTTTCAACTACGTCAGCAGATGTCAGGAAATTCAATAAAGTGGGATCATGTACTTTTTTGTTTACTCATATATTTCTAATGTCTTGTTTGATATTGGGACTACACATTATTTTATTTTTGATAAATTTTAAGGTAAATTTGAAATTTTACCTCATGAAATGAGACCAGAAATTTTTGAGAAAACACCTAGGGAAATATTACATTAAAAAGGAATTCTAATAATTTGCCTATTATTATGGAAATACATTATTTAAAAATATTGTAATTATTTACATAGTAGAGTTTGATGTTATTATGGGTATGGATTGGTATTTTGTTTATCATGATATGATTGATCGTAGATCTAAAGAAGTTTTTTTCAAAAATAGTTTCAGTTTATATAAAATAATGAACCCTTGAAATTGATAAATTATCACGAAGATGATAAACTATTAAAAGAAAGAAATGGAAGTTATCTTCATCATGTTGTTGAAAATAAGGTAATTATTTAGAGAAATTATATTCCAGTGTTAAATAAATATTTGGATGTTAATGCGGATGCATTTCCCATTATTATGCCAGATCAGGAAGATGAATTCACAATTTACGTAATTCTTGATGCTCAAATAATTTCAAAATCCCCCTATCAAATGGCTCAAGAAGAACATCATGAATTAAAAAATCAGGGGCATGATTTTTTTTGATAACGTATTTATTCAACCTAGCACTTCACCATAGGGTTATTATATTTTGTTTATTAAAATGAATGATGGTTCCACGAGACCTTGAATTTATAATAGATATTTGAATGAACTTACTATTAAGAATAAGTATCATTTTCCTCATATTAACAACTTATTTGATCATCTCTAAGGAGCTGATTATTTTTCCAAGATTGATATGAGATCTGGGTGCAATCTGCTAATGGTGAATGAAGATAACATACCAAAATTATATTTTTGTACTAGATATGGTGATTGTGATTTTTTTTCTATTACCTTTGGGTTGAAAAATGACCCAACAATATTCATGGATATTATGAATAGAATATTTTGTGAATATTTGGATATGTTTTTTATTAAACATATTTTGATCTTTTAAAAATTTATATAGATCATGAAAACCATTTAAGGATTGTCTTGCAAACTCTCAAAGAATATAAGTTATATAAAAAAATTAGAAATTGTGATTTTTTGCTGTAATAGATTTCTTTTCTTGTGAAAACTGTAAATAAAGAGGGAATAACAATTGATCTGGAAAAAAAGTGGTCATTTAATAGAAAATACCTACATATGTTTTAGATAATCATTGTTTTCTTGGATTTTCAGGTTATTACTGAAGGTTTGTTAAAACAATTGCATGATTATCTATCTATATAACTATGTTAACAAGAAAAGAGGTTAAATTTATTTGGATATAATATTGTGCTGTTTTTTCAGAAACTAATGAAGAGATCGGTGAGTGCTCTAGGTTTGTCCTTGTGTTCCAAAAATATTGAATGTTTCATCTACAACGATGTTTCATTTAAGGGAATTGGTTGTGTTATAATAGAAAATAATCAAGTAATTTCTTATGCTTCAAGACAAATGAAACCTCAGGAGTTAAATTTTCCCATATTTAATTTGTAATTAGCAGTTTTGGATCTCCATATGAAAATTTTGAGGCATCCTTTATTCAGATACAAATGTGAAATATTTACGGAACATAAAATTATGAAGTATATATTCACTTGGACGAAATTAAACATGATATAGAGAATATGGATTGAATAGATAAAGACTTATTATTACATGATCAATTAATATCCAAGAAAATAAAATAAAGTAGTGGATTTCTTGAGTTAATAACATCACGCATCAGTAACTATGTTATCTTTGTAACAACACCCTTTGATTAATGATTTGATGAATTTTTGATAGGATGTTATTGGAGTTGAAAATTACAACATTCTATTTTAGGTTTTAGTACAGTGGTCTCTCTCAGACATAATTATTCAAACACACACGGAATATAGTGATTTATAAAAAAGTATGAATTGGTAAAATTGGCTTAGTTTCCTGAATTTAATGTTTATAAAGATTATTTTTTGAGATTTTGGAAATGATTATCTGTGACTTGTTATTCATAGTTGAATAAAGATTTGTTAAGTTAATCTCATGTTTCCTTATTTTCAGTTCATCTTAGATGGACAAAGATGTATAGAGACTAACAGAAGTATTACTGTAGGGATTTAATAAATAGGGATATTATAGATTTTACAATGAAATGATTTACTTGTCAATAGAGTAAATCAGAGAAACAATTATCTAAGGGGATGTTACAGCCTTGAACAATGTGAGAGTGGAAATGGGTAAATAGATCCAGGGAATTCATGGTGGGATTAAAAAATTAGTCTCAAGGTATAAATGTGATTTGGGTTATTTTTGATCGGATGACTCTATCATCACATTTTCTTCTTATTTGAGATATGATGTCTTTGAGTCATCTTTCTCGACTGTGCCCCAAATATATTGTCTAGTTACATGGAGTTCATGTTTCCATTGTATATAAAAATAATCCTAGGTTCATTTATTACATTTGGAAAGGCCTTCATAATTCATTGATTATACAATTAAATTTCGGCACTTCTTTTCATCCTCAATCTTATTGACAGACCAAGAAAACTATTTTGAAATTATAATATATGATTCAATCTTATTTAATGGAATACCATGGAATTTGGAATCAATATCATTAATTATTTTAGTTTTCATATAATATCAAATTTTATTCTAGTATACAGATTGAAAATTGTGAGTAATTATATAGTATGAGTTTCTGAACTCTAGAAATTTGGGTTGAAGTCAAGGAAAAGAAGTTGATGGAACCAAAATTATTTGAGAAAGTGGTCAAGAAAGTTAATTATCAAAAAACAAATGCAGAAATATTAGAGTAGGTAAAAAAATTATGCGGATAATCGAAGGAAATACTTTCCTTTCAATCTAGGTGATAATATTTTTATTTGAATCTAACTATGGAAAAGTGTTATGTGTTTGGGTAAGATAGGAAATCTATGTTCATGGTTAATTAGACATTATGAAATAATAGATAAAGTTGGATGATTACCCTAATATGTAGATTTTCCACCGAGTTTGTCTTAGGTACACAATGTTTTTCATGTTTTTATGTTGAGAATGTAGCTTCTATATTCATGTTATGTTTTCTTATAAGACGTAGTTCAGCTAAAAGATAATATTTTTATGAAGAGGAACCTATTTATATTGTTCATCATAGAATGTTTTTATTGTATAATAAGGTAATTAAACAGGTTATTGTTTTGTGGAGAGACTACATGGTTGAAAAAGAATCATGTGAATCTAAAAATTCTATGAGGGAAAGGTGCTATCAATTTTCTAATAAGTAAATAAAAATTATATGTATGAACTTTTCAGAATGTGGGGAGAATGTTAATAACCAGGAACTTATAAAATAATTTTTTTTCATTTATGAATTTTATATTGAAATTTACTATAAATGTATAATGAAATTTTTTGTATTTAAAAAAATTATGAAATTTATACTAATTGAATAGTAACATGACCTTAAGAATAGTAATTGGTCCAATAGAATTGATATCTCACCTAAAAACTATAAATAAAATTCATGTATCTTAAAAACGAAAATATGTTATATCTATATAATGTAATTAGTGTATAAATGTTTTGAAAGTGATAAATTAATTGTTGGTATTTCTGTGAAACACAAATGATTATTTTTAACATTATAATTAATATGATGATTTTAAAATATATATATATTTTTTCATAAAATAAATTAATTAATTAATATTTTATTGTCTTGTGATTATAAGATATTTTTATGAGACATTAATTAATATTTCAATGAATTAAAAATTCAGTTATAGTTATAAAATTGGAATTTTTGGAATAAATTATAATTTTAATAAAAAAATTACTTTTCTCATAAGAAGAAAATTAATATCAGAAAATGTATTTTTTTAAATTCCACACATTGAAAAATTATTAGGGAAAAGTTTTGGTATTTTTCTAAAATACATGAATTTTGTGAATAGTGATATACCGTAATTTACGATATTATCTAAAATCATTATTTATTAGGTCATAGATGATGTATGGATGATAAAAGCAAAAAATATATATTAATACTTAATTATTTTAATAAATCTAGTGATCTTTATTAAAAAATTCATAGTCTTGAGCAAAAATAACAAACTAATGAATATAATATTAAGAACACTCCCCTCTCATCCACTGCAAATACCATCCCTCACCACCTCTTCTCCTCAAACATAAAATCCTTGTATATTATTTAATTTATTCCCAATTAACTTCCCAATCCTATTACTCAAATCAGAGAGCTAATTGTCTCTCCAAAATTCTAAAACCATGTTCCTTAAGGAGGTTCTTTATGTGGAAAATTCAAGAGGTAAAATCCTCTTTCATTTCCTTTTTTCTGTTTCTATTCATTTTATTTCCTTATACTCCATTGAACTACCATTATAGAAATTGCCCAAATATTATATTATCATATCAATAATTTAATTTTATTATGTATGTGGATAAATTCATCATTAAATATATCCTCATCTCCCTTTTATTCTAAATATGAGATCATTTTTCATGATGTGTCTATTTACTGCCATCAGGGACGATATACTTTAATTCGTCATTATAACCTTCAATGATGAACATAAAACCATTATTATGGGTAAAGAATATTTTAATATATATATATTATAATTTATTTAATGTTTTGGAACCAATATTTAATCATGGTATTGAATAAAATGATATAAGTTTAAGATGATCTTAAAACCCACCAAAATAAATTAAATCGATCACATTAATGTTTTATTTAATGATTCATCATCATATAAGAAAAAAATGATAGATAGTATTATTAAAAATAATGGAGACATATTACGCCCATTTAATTCCACTTTTGTTGTTGTTCTTCCATTCAAAATGAAAATCCATAATGAAACAACCATTGAAACCATGAAATTGATGCACTCAATATTGTGATAATACCCAAATATTGTTAATAAATTGTTGGAAATATGGCATAATGATATAATATAAGTAATTATAAATATTAATATAGATCTATAATATATTAATTACACTATTTGAAACATTATATATGATGTTTTATAAAGTTTTAAGTAAGATAAATCCGAGGTGATGGAATTCTTAACCCAATTTCAATTATTTAGGTTAACCTTTTTGCTCATTACTTTTGTTGTACTAAAATTATTTGTGAAATGAATATTTTTTATATTATGTTATATTATTTTTATTTATAGTTTATATTCTTAATCTATTTATTTTATTAATTCTCACTTCAATTATATGATATTTGTTAAGGACTTTTCATTAAAAATACTCTTTAAAATTTCCATTTTTACAAACTTTCAAAAGGAATGTTTTTATGAAGGTATCATTATTTTTTGAGTGTATTTCTTGGTAATTTTTTATAATTAATGACGGTACCTATATCTCCATATAATTCAGTGGTTATATTTTTGTTGGAGTTTAACTGTATGATTACTCTGATTGTAACTATGATGTTTACTCCATAAGGTAGACATGAGGGTTACATCATAAAGTAGCCATGAGGGTTACATCATAATGTTGCAATGAGGTTTATATTGTAAGGTATCTATGAGGGTTACAAATTATAGAGAATACATGAGGATTACTATCTTATTTAATTAATTCTCCAAGTTACCTTTAGTTATTATATTTTTTTTCTATGTTTTATTGAACTCTCATGTTTTCATAAAGTAACAATATGATACTTATTGGCTGGGAACTATGTCCTTGTGAAAATTATTTCAAATTTTTATATCTATTCAGGTATTAATATTTTATCCCCTTCTTTTTATATCCCTTACTATGATTTTTTTCTCATCTCATGTTTTAGAATGTTTTTCACATGGTTTAAGAATGGGTAATAGGAAAAAAGAATCTAAGAGAAATGTTTTGAATATTTTTCCATAAAATCATTGATGTTTTTATTAAAAAAAATCTATAATATAGAAGTAATGGATACCATTTTAGTATTAACCTCTTTTTATTCTTTTGGGTTGTTATGTATTAATTATTTTCTAATTTTCTAATAATCATGACAAAAATGATCTTTGGGATTGTAATGAGACTAATTCTAAAGGAATTTACTCGACTATGTAATGCTTAATGATGAGTATTTATATTGATAAACTGCTTACTCTATAATAACGAAAAATTAAGAAATTTTTTTTATACTTATTATTATCCCTAATTTCATTATCTAAATTTTTCTAATCCTAATCCCATTAATAACAAACTTTTACTATGATACCAACTATTAAAACACTTTTCCTTGTTTCACATTAAAACCTTATTTATTAAAAAAGTGTACACATAATAAAACCTATATGATTAAGGAGGATAGTGTCTTTAGGGATTAGGAACATTAAATAACAACATCAGACAAGGGTTATAATATATTTATTTAAAATTCATTTATCATGATCAAAATACTCCTTCAAACATAAAACTAGAAGGATAACATGGGGATATACATAAGAAAGTGGCTGAGCTATAAAACCCAGTATGGTAATAAGCAAGGAATAAGTGATAAATGTTATACAATAGCCTTATCAATGATGAATAAAAGTATTATAAATAATAAGGCATTACATGGAATGATAATCATAAAATGGGAAATGTTTCAACAACATAAAACATTAAATCATGAACATCATTCAAGGATAATACAAAAAAGAAATCATAGTGGTCAAAGTCCAATAAATAATGGGGGTCACTCCCTATCCCAACATTCCATATCATGATATTAAACATTATCCAATTAATTTTAATTTTATATGGTCACACCCATTATATTCATTTCATTCTCTTGATTAAGTGTGCCACATAGATCATAAAACATGGATTCTTTCATCATCATAATTTATTCCAAGATCAAGGTATATGGAATAAATAAATTAAATTACCTAATAAAGAAATATATGTGAATAAATATATATTAATTTGGTAGAAAATGGGTATGGTATTTACTAAATAATTGTTTTGGCAGGGAAAATTGTGGGGAAATTTTGGAAGCATAACAATGTTACACCAAATTTTATAGAAGTGACTACTGATAGATAAATGGGTCTCAAAAAATTTTAATATAAAATAGATTTTAAGGGCGATATGGAATAAGATATATAATTATAAGGAAATTATGATTAAATACTGAAGGTAAATAATATACTTGAATAATGAGGATAAATGAAACGATCCCCTATGAAACAGCGTCATGGTAGCAGGTGTACATAAAGGATAATGGGAGGCTTAATGAGAGTGAAAATTGGGTTCTCATAATTTATAAAATAAATAGTCATTAATAGTAATATGTAAGAAAATATCCTGAAATAAATTAATTTAATAGACATAACGTAAAAGGAGTTCTTGAATCGAAATGAGAAGAAATAAATTGCTTACGGAATTTTGGCATAGTAACACCTTAATAAAAGGTTAAAAAGATAGATAATAAATTATTCCTAATTAAAATAACATCCTATTTAAAATATGGTATGATTATAAATAAATTATACCATAAAATGTAAATTAATAAAAAAAATCCAAATAAGGTGCTTGAATTAAATGAAACATAAGAAGCTCCCTTACATGAGTGTGTGATGTGAAAAGATTGGGTGGGGATATGTGAGATCATGGGGAAACATTGGAGGAATATAGAGACAGAATGGAAGAGCATTTTCATGTTCTAAAGTGTTTTAGTGGAGAGAAATGTGAGATTGGGTGGTTTTATATAGGAAAAGAGGGGGATTTTATTATTATTTCGGTTTTAGGTTCTACATAACAAAATATCAAAAAATGAAAACCAAACCATGGTTTTTTCTATAGTTTCTACCAAAAGGGATTGGTTATATTTATTTTATAAGTTAAATGGCCTATCTTATTGAAATAATTCACTTCCTTGTGTGGAGGTGAGTCACACTCTTAATGAGATAATTTAAAACCTTAAAATATATTATAAGTTTTGGAGGAATCATAAGGGATTTAAAAAACCAAATGAACATAAAATTAAATTATTTTTTATGGAAAAAAATTATTCGGATATGTATCTCATTTATAGTAACCATTACATCACTTTTCGTTCATTATGATGTCATAAAACACGAAGTCTATTTATAAAATATCAAAAAAAATTCAGAAAATTCCACAATATTTGAAAATTATGAAAAAATAACATTTCGATAATTTTAATATTCTTATTAATAATATAATATTCATTTTATCTAAATAATTTTATAAAAATATTTCACTTTTTACATTCAAACTAAAATTGACATTTATTAATAGATGCCAAGTTTTTTTATAATAAAAGTATTTTAACCCATATAAAAATTACACTTTACATCATAAAAATATATGATCATTTATATTTGAAAAGATTATTTACTAATATTAAAATCTTATTTATTTAAAAAATCAAAAAAAAAAATTAAATCATTAATTTAATTTGAATATTAACCCAAAATACAATTTGTGCTTTATTTTGTAAAAAATACAAATAAAATACCATGTAAAAATAATGGAATGAAAATATATTCATTATTCTATAAAAATGTAAATATTCAAATTTCTGGGGTCTTTATAAATATTCCATTAATAAACCAAAAACTCCCTAAGAGTGAGGTGCACAATGGTGGGACTTTCATAGGGCAGTCTGGTGAACATGGTTTGGGTCGTGATCTCAATGATCTTGAACTTATCCTAGAAATAGTTTCACTCATGATTAAGTTATTGTATCTCAGATTGGGATGGGTCATGGTCAATTCCCATAAATGTTATATCCCTCAGAAGCTCTGATCAATGGGCTCCAGAGGCTATTATCCTACATGTTGAGTCCATCACATCCATTTTCTGTGTTGATTATATTTTTTAACACCCTATATTTTTACTAATCATGTGATCACTATAGCATCTCGTCTTTTTATAACATAATCTTTCATTACATTACACAAAACTGAGGATCGTTAAGGTTTAGTTTCTTGGAAAGAAGGATCATAACACATAAAAAAAACATAAAACATTCTTCTTAAACACTTGAAAGGATTCTCCTTTAGTTAATCCTATGTTCATTATGCATCTCATAACCTGGGGACATACATCAAAAGAAAGGGTGAGCAGAAGGCCCAGTAAGGGAAACAAGAGAAACATTTTATATGTGAACTTGAGATACTTCACCAAGGACATGAACAGAACTTTAAGGCATGAGAAATAAATCATGAGATGCATCATAATAAAAATAACATTTTTCATAACTTGAAGATGTGGCTGAAACATTTAATATTGACAATCATTTCGTTTCACCAAGGTCCATCCCCAAGGTGTCGTTAAAAATTACCAAGGTTATTCACCAAGGCGTCGTTAAAATGGTCATCTCTAGAGATTAAGTCTTTACCCAATGCATTAGAGCGCTATCAGGGCGCACCCTTAAATTTGCCTTATTATCATGTGAGCCACACATATCATCATCAAACATTTCATAAATAACCCATATAGAATAAAATAAATGGGTTTCATTTCATAATCATAACGTTTTAAAAACTGCTTTAAAGACATGATCTTTACGTTACTTTAAACCCACGGAAAGGGAAAGTGGGTATCATGTATGTAAATCCCAGAATTTAAAATAAAATTTTTTTATATATATGTGAATACCCCTTTAGAAATAGGAGCTTTGAGTATTTACTTTATAACATAAAATAATTTTGAGAAAAGAGAGGCATTTTGAAACGAAAATTCTGCAGCATAATGGCTGTGTTACAAGGTTTTAGAAAACTTTGAAAAGAGAGGGAACATGGGTTGAACAATCATAATTGACCCATAAAACAGTAGAGGGACAGAATAAGAAGGATATATGGACATGGTGATGCAATTTCAAGGACATACCATTTGAAATGAAAAACATGGAAGGAAGACAAAAATTTGATTTCTCTTATGAAAATTCGGCAGCCTAACGGCGTCACTTAAACTTCAACAAAAATGAATTGAACAAATCAAATAGGGTCTCTCATAATATGATCATAAGAGATTAGTATGATAGATATAGAGATCATAACCCAACATAACAAAAAGGAACTTGAAAGATTTGACATGAAAATCGAACTTGAAAAATGAGAAGGGTGAAAGAATCACTTAAACATTCGGCAGCCTAACGGCGTCACTTAAACTTTCATAAAACGAAATGATGAGAGTAAGAGGGGATATCTCATCATATAAAAATGAAAGGGGCATTAAGAGAAATATAAAAGAACATCCTCTCACATAATAACATGGAGCATAAAAGGAATGACATAAAAGAGATTACATGAAAAGAAAGAGAGGGGTCAGATCCCTTACCTTAAAACGTGACTCTTGAAACTCAAAGGATTGGACCTTGAGGGCTTGGGGCACCTTGGGAGGACTCCTTGGAAGGTAAGAAGACCAGAACTTCGTTGGGGGAGAGTTGGGAGTGAAAACCAAAGGAGGAAAGGGTGGGTATTTATAGGGAAAGTGAGGGGACAAGGCATTAATGGCCAAGGGACACCTCACATGTGCTTTTCTCAAACCCATGTGCTCTCTCGTGGCATTTATCATGGAGTTAGGCCACATGGGGCCCCCAAAACAATAATTCATCACCCTTGGCCAGCCAACCCTCAAAAGATATCATGACATCATCATGACACCGTTATGATGTCATTAAACATACCGAAACCCTAAAACTGTATTTTTTACTATTCCCTGAAAATTCATCTTTCTCAGAAAAATCCCAAAATTTCACCTTAACCAAATATCAATGCTCTGACTTAAAAAATTAAATCCATTTTATAAAAATATTTTTCTAAATATTTTTAATTTAATTTTTAAAGAAAAACACTATTCATCGAAAATTCATTTTTTCAGAAAAATGCCCAAAAATTACCATAACATAATATCGATGCTCTGAGTTCAAAAATAAAGTCATTTTTATAAAAATAATTTTCTAATTATTTTTAATTAAATTTTTAATTAAAAAACACTATTCACCCGAAAAAAACTAATACTTGATTAATAATTTATGAAACCGTTATTTACCCCTTTTATTTAATCACATTACTTAATCTAGGTGTCTAAATTATATTAAAACTTTCTTTTGAGTGAAAATACTAATCCATTTGGTCATATTACTAATCCTAAGTGTAAAATCACTATTCATAATTTACTATTCATCAAAAATTAAGTTCATCTTATTAGACTCCAAATTCCTTACTGAACACTTTTGTAGAAGACCATTTTTTGAAAATCATTACACATCATTAGTTATTTAGGGTTTAGATAAATGTTTTAAAATATCCCTTTTTCAAAAATTCATCAATAAAATACATTCTAAAATTGTCTAGACATTTGAAATTTCACAAACAACACTAAAGGAAGAAATCTCAGTTTATTCACCCGAAAGGATTACACAAGGAAGATAGGGTATCGTCACATATCCCCTTATAACACTGGCATACGACCGATGTGTAAGGTGTGCTATGGTGAGAGAATCTGAGGGAGGCTCAGATAACATTGCCCTAGTATTAATCACTACTAACTTGAACTTCTCCCGTAGGCGTTTCCGTTCAAGCTTGACACGCTGGAGTTCGGCTTGGGCTTGGTCCAAAGCGAAGCCCACAGATGCTACCTCCTTCCCAAGCTCTGATAAGTGGGCTTCATAAGGGTTGAGTCTACTGGATGAAGCCATCGAATCCTCTTTCTTCATTAACCATTAACATCTTATTAAATCAATAAGAGTAAGTTAATATACTACTCGAAAAGATTGGGTCGTTACATTCTTCCCCCCTTAAGAAATTTCGTCCCCGAAATTTATACTTGAGGCCTAGTCGAAAAGGTGAGGGTACTTTTGCTTCATCATTTCCTCAGGCTCCCAAGTCGCTTCTTCATACTTATGATTCCTCCACAACACTTTCACAAGGTGGGTAGTCTTGTTTCGTAGGACCTTGTCTCTACGGTCCAAGATCTCCACTGGCTGCTCCTCGTAAGAGAGGTCATGTTCCAGTTGTACCACCTCTGGGTTCAGTACATGCGAAGGGTCGGGTATGTACTTCCTCAAAAGAGATACATGGAAGACATCATGAACTTGAGCTAGTTTCGATGGAAGTTCTAGACGATAGGCCACTACTCCTATGCGATCAAGGATTTCATAGGGGCCAATGTACCTAGGGCTGAGCTTCCCTTTCTTCCCAAACCGCATGACTCTCTTTCATGGAGAAATTCGAAGGAAGACTTTGTCACCAACACCAAACTCCAAGTCCCTTCGACGATTGTCATCATATCTCTACTGCCGACTCTGAGAAGCCTTTATGTGTTGTTGGATGGCATGAACCTGTTCTGTCATCTCTTGCACGAGATCAGGCCCAAGAAGCTTCCTCTCACCAGTTTCATCCCAACAAGTAGGAGTTCTACACCGCTTTCCATATAGAGCTTCATAGGGTGCCATCTGAATACTCGAATGGAAGCTGTTGTTATAGGAGAACTCCACTAATGGGAGGTGTTGACCCCATCCACCTTTAAATTCCATTTAGCATAATCTCAATATGTCTTCAAGTGTCTGAATAGTCCTTTCAGATTGGCCATCAGTTTGAGGATGATAGGTCGTACTAAAATTCAATTCAGTATTCAGAGCATGTTGAAGACTTCTCCAAAATTTTGATGTGAATCTTGGGTCACGATCAGATACGATGGATAGTGGTACCCCATGCAGCCTTACCACTTCCTTCGTGTATATCTTGGCAAGCTAATCCAGAGAGAAATCATCCCGAATAGAGATAAAATGTGTTGTCTTGGTGAGACGGTCCACAATAACCCATACTGCATTGTTTCCTTTGGATGTTTTTGGGAGAACAGTTACAAAGTCTATAGTGATATTATCCCACTTCCATACTGGTATGGGTAGTGGTTGTAATACCCCCTTAGGAAGTTGTCTTTCTTCCTTTACTTGCTGACACACTAGGCACCTTGTAGTGTAATCAGCAATCTCCCTCTTCATGTTATCCCACCAATAATGATCACGAAGGTCTCTATACATCTTAGTGCTTCCCGGATGTATAGAGAATGTAGAGCTATGAGCTTCATCCATCAGTTCATTATTTATCTCCGGAATAGATGGGACACATAGTATTGTACGAAATTTCAATACACCTTCTTGATCAATATTGAAATCAGGGAACTTCCCATCTTTTACAGCCTCCAACTTCTCTTGCAGCAAAGGATCTTCTTTTTGAGCCTTCTTGATCTTCTCTAGTAATGAAGGTTGAGAAATCATTTGGAATAGGGTTGATGATGTCCCTTTCCTTATAATTCCCATGTCCAGTTTTACTAGATCTTTAATCAAGGGATCTCCTACGATCCTCATTGTTGCCAGAACAACAGGATAATTCCTTCTTAACGCATCCGTGACTTTGTTTGCTCTTCCAGGGTGATAATGAATTGAACAATCATAGTCTTTAATAAGCTCCAACCATCTCCTTTGTCTCATGTTCAATTCTTTCTGTGTGAAAATATACTTTATACTTTGGTGGTCAGTTTATATATCACATTTCTCCCCATAAAGATAGTGCCTCCATATCTTTAGAGCAAAAACAACTGCCGCCAGCTCTAGATCATGCGTAGGATAATTCTGCTCATGAATCTTCAACTGTCGAGATGCATAAGCAATTACCTTGTCATTTTGCATGAGGACGCACCCAAGCCCTTTCAGAGATGCATCGCTAAAAATAACGAATCCTTCTCCGATAGAGGGTAGTGTTAACACAGGTGTAGTAACCAATCTCTTCTTCAGCTCTTGGAAACTTTCCTCACATTCCTTTGTCCAGATGAACTTAACCCATTTTCGAGTCAACTTGGTTAGTGGATTAGAAAGCCGTGAAAAGTTTTTCACAAACCTCCTATAATATCCTGCTAAACCTAGGAAACTACGAATCTCAGTTACTGTTGTGGGTTGAGGCCACTCCTACACAACCATTGTCTTTGCAGGGTCAACCGAGATTCCTTCATTAGTTACGATGTGCCCCAAGAAAGCCACATGTTGTAACCAAAACTCACACTTGCTGAACTTCCCAAAGAGCCTCTCCTTCCGCAGAGTTTTCAATATAACCCTCAGATGATCTTCATGATCCTCACGACTTTTTGAATATATCAAAATATCATCAATAAATACTACCACAAAGTTATCAAGGTAGTCCTTAAAGACTCTATTCATCAAATCCATGAAAATAGCAGGAGCATTAGTCAAGCCGAAGGGCATAACAGTAAACTCATAATTACAATATCTTGATCGGAAGGCAGTCTTTGGAATATCTTCCTTCTTCACCCTCAGTTGATGATAACCAGATCGAAGGTCAATCTTAGAGAAGAATTGAGCCCCACGAAGTTGGTCAAATAAATCATCAATTCTTGGAAGAGGATATCTGTTCTTCACTGTGATCCTGTTCAGTTCTCTATAATCGATGCATAGCCGCATTGATCCATCATTCTTCTTCACAAAGAGAACTGGTGCTCCCCAAGGAGACACACTCGGTCGGATAAACCCCTTCTCCAACATGTCTTGGAGTTGTTTCTTTAACTCTTATAGCTCCATATTTTCCATTCTATACGGAGTCTTTGATATCGATTGAGACCCAGGTATGAGTTCAATGGAGAACTCTACCTCTCTTTCTGGGGGAGGTCCAAGTAACTCCTCAGGAAATACATCCATGTATTCCTGAACAATCGGAACATCTTCTATTTGTATGTTCCCTCTTCCTTCTTCATCATCACCGATTAACTCCATAATTAAAGCTATAGGAGGTGCTTCTAGATAAGGATTAGTTCGGGATATCTCTCCTTGGAAGATAACTATAGGTCGTTCATTCAAGACTACTGAGATTTCCTTACTTCTGCATTTGATCTTAGCATTATACTTTGAGAGCCAGTCCATCCCTAGTATAATGTTGAATTCCATCATGGGAATGACTACTAGATTTGCGATAAGATTGTGCTCACCAAAGTAAGCACTAGAGTCTCTAAATACTATTGATGCAAGGATAATCCCACTTGGAGTCTTGATAGACAACACTACCTCTACCAGTTCGGGTATTGATTCTATATTCCTTGAAAACATGGAGGAAATAAAGGAATGCGTAGAACCAGAATCAAATAAAGTACTTGCTAGTTTTGAGAGGACGACAAGAGTACCTGCTACCACATCGTTCAGGACTTCAACTTCAGCTGTTGTGATAGCGAAAGCATGACCTTGCTCTCTTGGCCTCTGCTGAGGTTGATGGTGATTCCCCTCCACCGCCCTCGGATTTGGACATTGGTTATCAATGTTCCCAAGATGTCCACACTTGAAGCATGTGACTTCGGGTAGGTCCAGAACCATCTTTCCTCTGTCGTTAGTGTTGGGAAGCTGAGGCTTCACCTCACTATGACAATTCCAAGCAATATGGCCTCCTCTTCCACACTTGTAGCACTTGACACTTCCGTTCAAGAAGTTCCCCAGATGATTCTTCCCACATTTATTGCATGTGGTAAGTTGCATTTGCTTTCCACCTCTTCCCTGATCCAAAGACTTCCCTAAACTGGGCTCCAACGATCTCTTCTTTTCATTTGGCTTGTGGGACCACTGTGTCTCACCAAACTCCAGATCGACTTTCATAGCACTTTGAATTATTTCTTCATAGCTATCATAGTCCCTGTTGGCTAGATTCTTCCGCAGATGAGGTCGTAGTCCACCAAAGAATCTATCATCCTTCCCATTAGGGTCCATGAAAAAGCATGAGGTATAACGGGAAAGCCTTGTGAAGTTCATCTCGTAGCATCCGACAGATTCGTTCTCCTTCTGCTTCAGCTCGAGAAACTCTTTCTCCATTCTCGTTCTCATGGAACGAGGGAAATACTTGTTAAGGAAAATTCCCCGAAATTCTTTCCACTCCATAGCTTCTATCTCTCCTCGTGGCTTCGTGTTTTTGATCAGGGACCACCACTGATCAGCTTCTCCCTCTAGGCGGTAAACAGTAAGGGTGACTTTTTCATGTTCTGAACAATGAAGTAAAGAAAAGATATTTTCAATGGAGCTTATCCATTGTTCCGCAACCAATGGGTTAGTAGATCCAATGAATGTTGGCGGTCGTTGATGCGTGAAGGACTCAACAGAGTGTTGTTCCCTTTGTGGTGAGGTCGGCCTCTCGGCTTGATTCAAGTTATTACTCATAACTTGAGTCAGTTGGTTCATCATTCGCATGAATGTTTCCATTCCGGCTTCCATCGGAGGGCCGTCAGCACATGGTTCATTGCGGTCACCATCGGCACGGTTCCTCCTATTTCCCGCCATCTTCTAAAAGAATAAAACCTTAGTAAGAAACTTATTTCATTTATGAATCTTTTAACTAAGACTTCATGCTTAGACAATTACACTTTTCTATAACTCCTTCATAATGATTCATAAAAAGCTTGTGATTAACCAAACATATCCCCCGGGAGTGTCGTAACCAAGAGTTCACCAAGGCCAGTTATCGTGCCCCAGTTCCCGTTCGAGTCTAGCTCAAAGTGGTGTTTTCGGGTTTTACCCCTATGTACATCTGTGCCAAAGCCGCCTCTACCTGCTCGTATCCAGACAGGGATGTATTTGTTTGATAAACCACTTACTCAATACTTACCAAAATACCAGGAAGTTTTCCTATATTTAAACTTTTCTATAGGGTTCTTCCTAAAGTTTTTATATCCTAATTTCCACAAATAACTAAACCATCCTTTGATACCAACTATAACATCCCGTCTTTTTATAACATAAACTTTCATTACATTTTACAAAACTGAGGATCATTAAGGTTTAGTGTCTTGGAAACAAGGATCATAACACATAAAAAAACATTCTTCTTAAACAATTGAAAGGCTTCTCCTTTAGTTCATCCTATGTTCATTATGCATCTCATAACCTGGGGACATACATCAAAAGAAAGGGTGAGCAGAAGGCCCAGTAAGGGAAACAAGAGAAACATTTTATATGTGAACTTGAGATACTTCACCAAGGACATGAACAGAACTTTAATGCATGAGAAATAAATCATGAGATACATCATAATAAAAATAACATTTTTCATAACTTGAAGATGTGGCTGCAACATTTAATATTGACAATCGTTTCGTTTCACCAAGGTCCATTACCAAGGTGTCGTTAAAAATTACCAAGGTTATTCACCAAGGCGTCGTTAAAATGGTCATATCTAGAGATTAAGTCTTTACCCAATGCATTGGAGCGCTATCTGGGCGCACCCTTAAATTTTCCTTTATTATCATGTGAGCCACATATATCATCATCAAACATTTCATAAATAACCCATATAGCATAAAATAAATGGGTTTCATTTCATAATCATAACGTTTTAAAAACTGCATTAAAGACATGATCTTTACGTTACTTTAAACCCACGGAAAGGGAAAGCAGGTATCATGTATGTAAATCCCAGAATTTAAAATAGAAAATTTTTATATATGTGTGAATACCGCTTTAGAAATAGGAGCTTTGAGTATTCACTTTATAACATAAAATAATTTTGAGAAAAGAGAGGCATTTTGAGACGAAAATTCTGCAGCATAACGGCTATGTTACATGGTTTTAGAAAACTTTGAAAAGAGAGGGAACATGGGTTGAACAATCATAATTGACCCATAAAACAGTCGAGGGACAGAATAAGAAGGATATATGGACATGGTGATGCAATTTCAAGGACATACCATTTGAAATGAAAAACATAGAAGGAATAAAAAAATTTGATTTCTCTTATGAAAATTCGGCAGCCTAACGGCGTCACTTAAACTTCAACAAAAATGAATTGAACAAATAAAATAGGGTCTCTCATCATATGATCATAAGAGATAAGTATGACAGATATAGAGATCATACCCCAACATAACAAAAATGAACTTGAAAGATTTGACATGAAAATCGAACTTGAAAAATGAGAAGGGTGAAAGAATCACTTAAACATTCGGCAGCCTAACGGCGTCACTTAAACATTCATAAAACGAAATGATGAGAGTAAGAGGGGATCTCTCATCATATAAAAATGAAAGGGGCAGTAAGAGGAATATAAAAGAACATCCTCTCACATAATAACATGGAGCATAAAAGTAATGACATAAAAGATATTACATGAAAAGAAAGAGAGGGGTCGGATCCCTTACCTTAAAACGTGACACTTGAAACTCAAAGGATTGGACCTTGAGGGCTTGGGGGCACCTTGGGAGGACTCCTTAGAAGGTAAGAAGACCAGAACTTCGTTGGGGGAGAGTTGGGAGTGAAAACCAAAGGAGGAAAGGGTGGGTATTTATAGGGAAAGTGAGGGGACAAGGCATTAATGGCCAAGGGACACCTCACATGTGCTTTTCTCAAACCCATGTGCTCTCCCTTGGCATTTATCATGGAGTTAGGCCCCATGGGGCCCCCAAAACAATAATTCATCACCCTTGGCCGGCCAACCCTCAAAATATCTCATGACATCATCATGACACCGTTATGATGTCATTAAACATACTGAAACCCTAAAACTGTATTGTTTACTATTCACTGAAAATTCATCTTTCTCAGAAAATCCCAAAATTTCACCTTAACCAAATATCAATGCTCTGATTTCAAAAATGAAATCCATTTTATAAAAATAATTTTCTAAATATTTTTAATTTAATTTTTAAATAAAAACACTATTCATCAAAAATTCATTTTTCTTCAGAAAAAACCCCAAAAATTACCATAACATAATATTGATGCTCTGAGTTCAAAAATTAAGTCATTTTTATAAAAATAATTTTCTAATTATTTTTAATTAAATTTTTAATTAAAAAACAATATTCACCCGAAAAAAACTAATACTTGATTAATAATTTATGAAACTGTTATTTACCCATTTTATTGAATCACATTACTTAATCTAGGTGTCTAAATTATATTAAAACTTTATTTTGAGTGAAAATACTAACCCATTTGGTCATATTACTAATCCTAAGCGTAAAGTCACTATTCATAATTTACTATTCATCAAAAATTAAGTTGATCTTATTAGACTCCAAATTCCTTACTGAACACTTTTTAGAAGACCATTTTTTGAAAATCATTACACATCATTAGTTATTTAGGGTTTACATAAATGATTTAAAATATCCCTTTTTCAAAAATTCATCAATAAAATACATTCTAAAATTATCTAGACATTTGAAATTTCACAAACATCACTAAAGGAAGAAATCTCAATTTATTCACCCGAAAGGATTACACAAGGAAGCTAGGGTCTCGTCACATAGCCCCTTATAACACCGGCATACGACCGAAGTGTAAGGTGTGCTATGGTGAGAGAATCTGAGGGAGGCTCAGATAACATTGCCCAAGTAGTAATCTCTACTAACTTGAACTTCTCCCGTAGGCGTTTCCGTTCAAGCTTGACACGCTGGAGTTCAGCTTGGGCTTGGTCCAAGGCGAAGCCCACAGATGCTACCTCCTTCCCAAGCTCTGATAAGTGGGCTTCATAAGGGTTGAGTCTACTGGATGAAGCCATGGACTCCTCTTTCTGCATTAACCATTAACATCTTATTAAATCAATAAGAGTAAGTTAATATACTACTCGAAAAGATTGGGTCGTTACAATCACTATTCAATGGATATATTATCAAAGGTAATGATACATAATGGTCTTTAAAATATATTTAGTCATAACAAATCAAATTAATTTTATGTGTTTTAAATAACCATAATTCAAAAATGTAGACTTTTATTTATAATATTTTGTGTCATTACATAAATTTCATGTAAGATGTCGAATATCTCATATTTATTTCTCCAGACTAGAATTTATCCATAGATGTCATAAAATTATCATATATATAATAATCCTATGAAGAAAATATATTAAGTTTGATATTATAATATTAAAAATTATATTATGTATGTTTTTTCATTTTTGAAGATATCTAATGAAGTGCATTATATACTCCTCCAAATATGTAACGAATGATTAAATATAAGAGAATATGTCATGTATTATCAATGAAATTTTATTTTTATTTATCCCTTATAAAATATTTTATATATTACTATAATATCAATAAAAATATTTTATATTCAATAAAATATTTTAGGAATATTATTTGATTTTTTGAAATTCATATATGGATTGAAGAATGACCATTCACGTGATAATAAATATCATACACATTTCTTCTCCTTGTTTTTTATTTTTAATAAAAATACATAATATTAAGTATTTAAGAGACTCCCATGGGCTACTCAATTCTCATTTAAGTTCCCCAAAAACCATATACACTATATTATAAATAAACAAATTCAACTAAAAATACATATAAAAATCATATAATCCTAAAACCTCTTCAAATATTCAAAAGTATTCTCACATCACCAGAAAATAATTTGAAAAACAATTATGAAATTATCAAACATTTGTAAAATGTATTAATCCTACTTCATGATATCACATAGAATATTGGAAACACTGTCATTTTTATTTTTATAAACCTCACCACCATTTAATTTTGGCCTCAAATTTGCATTCAAAACCATAGTCAAAGAAAATTTATTCACTGTATTCTGCAGAATTAATGATAAATGAATCTATTATGGGTTATCTACAAGTATTATGGATTTTAATGTTTATTTCAATAATACTTCCCGTATATGGATTCATAAATCTACTGTATATAATAACGCAACAATAAATTCAGTTTTCATAGTTTTCAACAATGTCTATCTGAATAATCATTCCCATTGATAGATGATTACAATATATTAGAAAAATATTCTTAATTATATTTCTAAAATAAAAAGTGATACTAATGTTTATTCAAAATTGTTGAAAACTTCACAAATCATTATGTTTATTCTTCCCCCTCATCAATTACTACAAGATGGGATGAATTTCCATCAGAAATATATTTACATTATACTAAATAAAAATACAATATCATCGTTATTAATTTATTTGAAAACCTCAAGATCAAAATCCTTACCAGTCATCATACATGTAAATTGAAGACAATATATAACTTGGTGAGATATTAAAACCCATTAAAATACTAATTATTATGTTCCTAAAAAAACACTTATCATGAATTAAATTATCCATCTTGGTATGTCATGATAATAGAAAGTGACTTTGGATTAGCTTACATAAAGAAACTATGCTATGATTGACCATAGGAGGAATATTTTATGGTATCTAGAATAAGTATTGGGTGGTACAAAGATGGTAAATTCTGTTTTGATTAGAATACCAAAGGCATAATTTAAAATTTATATAAATGATGAATTAGGATAGTTATATTTACTATCAACTATACAAGAACCATATATGATATGATTGGAATGATTACATATATAAATAAAAATGTATGGGAGAATTTATATTATTTCCCAAATCTAAGTGAAAAATGGATCTTGGCCTACTAATGGACATGATGTAGAAAACTAAAAATGGGGAATCATTTTTGTTGGAACATGTTAGAAAATTGAACCTATTAAATAAATGAAAAATTTTATACTCAACAAATTAAAGACTATATTTTTTATAAAATGGCATCGTAGTTATACAACATGACTTTGAGATAAATTATACCAAAATAGAATCGTAATTGGAGAATTTTTTTAAACTATTATAAGAGCTCATGAATCACTATTATGAAATAAATAACTATTATATAATAAAGAAATGCATTCCTGAAAAATGGAAAGGTAAGTTTTTTTAATAAATGGATTTTTATATTAATTTAAATTATTTAAAACATTAATAAGAAGCTTTAACTCTCATGATAGTGTCTATAGATCCTATGTTTCAAATAGAAAATGACTATGTGGACTTATTAAAGGAGATAAATGCTTGGGTATACTTTATTTGGAATATAAAAGGAATGGGAGGATTGAATTTTAAGAAAATAGATACTAGATTTCCCATGGAAATCCAGTTTCTATCCGTATAATAATAATTATTTGTTAGTAAATTAGTTACGCTTGTTTTACCTAATTTTAACTAAGCTAAATTTTGAGTCTAAAAGTTGTGGGTCCTCAATGTGATGTAAAATAGTAAATTTAACATAGAAATTGATCATGAATTGTGTTTAATAATGGTCTCGTTGATCTCGAGGTGGGGTATTTAACCCTATCCTGAGTTTTGGTGAATTATTTAAATAAATATTATTATTATTCATTTAACTATAATTATTCAAATGATCAATTTACCCACTTGTGTGATTAATGGTTCCTGCTAAAATAATCTCTTGATGAAAATAAAAACCCATCATTTTCATTTAAAATATGGTTTTACACCATTCTAGTCCATATCATGGTTTAATATTGGGCATGAGATCAAGCCCCCTTATCGATGTGTTATTAAAATAATAAATTAATAATTAAAAAATTATTTGAATCAGACATAACCCTAACCCCCCTAAATAATCACTCCTTCTATGCAATCTGTAGGGTTATATTCACATTCCATCTACATAAACACAATAGGTATATAGAGAAATAGTAGTGGTAGAGGAGAGGTATTTTTTATGGTGTTGAGGGATTAACATAAAATTAATGATGAATTTATATTGATATAGGCTAGATCCGATGACACTGATGAACCGTAGGAGAGATGATAAAGAACACCCCAATGTTTGAACAATTGTTTAACATTTTCTCTCTTATTTAGGATTTCAATGGTGATATATTATAGAATTTTTTTTGGAATGATTAAAATACCATATATTGTATTCATTCTTATTTTAATAGATATATATGTTACATCCATACATTATTTTTCATTGGGTGATCCATATCCATTGATAGGTTGATAGACCATTTCAATAACTAACAAAAATGATATTTATAGATTGCACCCTCTCATTTCCCCATTCACCCACCACTTCGTTATTTACTCATTGTTAGCCATCATCCCAGAATAAAGGTCATTGAATGTCCATCTTGATCAATGAAAATGATATATTCATGTTCATAAAAGTATTATTTTCATTTAGAAGTTAAAATCAAGGGGCTTGGGAATGTTAAAAGTTTATTTAAGATCATTAGGATGTGTGAAGGATGATTTCTTAATGGGAAGTGATGTTTGGGGTCTTGGGGTATTGTTTTATGTTATTTTTTCTCTATTTTTTGACAAGGATTACCAATGGGGATTTAATAGATGATGATGTTAACCCATAGTTGCATGTAAGTGAAATTTGAGGGTCTTATAAATGATTCAAGTGTGGAAAAAGATGAAATCTACAACATAGGAATTATTTAAGTGAGTTATAAAACTATTATTTGAAGACATAATAACCTGAATGTTACTTGTAATAAACAAAGTATGTATCAAAATTATTGGGGTGGCTAGTGTTTTAATTTAATTTAAAGAACACATTGTGAGTACTTCATAATTTCATTTCATGTTTTTTATGGTCACTTGGATTGGTGTTTATAGGTATGAAACACCAAAAAAATTATTTGGATACACATATCATGCGGTGCAAGGGTATGTGTCATATAACTAAATTTCATCATGACAGTGGAAGTGGGGGTATACACATATTACACACATTTATTCTATGTTCCATGTTAACTATCAGACAAGTTGTGTAAGATTACACCCACATGGATTTTATAAAAAATTAGAAAAATGGACTAATATATATGGGTCACATTCCATGTAATACAAAAAACAGGCTCTATAATATTTTTAGGAATAGAGAATTTATTAACTTTTTACATGATATGTTTATTTGGGAACATAATTATACTATACTGAGTGTTATTATTATCCAAATTCAATGAAATAACCCTCTTCAACACTATACATGACACATAAGGAGATTCCAGATTATTAGTTTTACTTATTTCCATAGGGTAGATAATTGAGATATAAAATGGTGAGTAGAATAAACACTGGCATAGAAACTCCATTGGGGATGAGCTAATAATTGGTCAGGTGTCCCCTGATTGTTCCTAAAATTTGGTAGTATTAGCTATTTCTGAGGTGTATATTCTTTCAATCTAGAATGGGTTTGGTACATCCATGGAACCAAAAAGGTGTAGGTCTCCCATATAGTAGATATAGTTTAAAACTCAGTCACTTATGTGAGGCACAAGTTCTATATCCATGGAGTGAAATACTTCTTTCATTGAAATTGACTTTTATAAGATGGATGAGTCCTTCATTAGTGTCACACCATTATATTTTATATTAATGTTAATTTAATGTTTGATTGTGTGTGCCACACACTATACCTATCTTCAAAAATAAAATGATGTACTATTAAAATATTCATTATAAATGAACCTTATAACATAGAAATTTAATTTGTGATAATGAATACTATTTATCACACACTGAGATATATGTAGATGTTTTATTAATATGAAAATAAATAATCATCTATTCATTGATTTTAAATTGGTTACAAATGAATATAAAATCATTTAAAGGTAAAAGAGATAGTTTTCAATGAACAATTTTATATGAACAATATTATTTTTATTTTAACATATTATTTTAATCACCATTGATCAATTGTTTTAATTAAATATATATATTATATATATATATAATAAAATAACACTGATTTAATTATGGTTACGAGGCAAGGAATGAGAATAATCATTTTACCCTATAAAAAATACATTTTTTTTCAAAAAAACATTATACATTTTGTGCATGAATATATGAAATAATTTTTTCCAATATTATAATTTATTTGATAAAATTTTATGCTTTTTTTATTCTATTAATTTAAATTATTTTATAATTAATTCCTAGTATTTTTCTACAAAATTTTTTTGAAGAGTGATAAATATTAATTTTTCCAAAACTATCATTTAATTTCTTTTAAACAAGTAAATAAATGTTAAATTAATTTTGTATTAAGTTTTAATTATTGTAAGGTTATATTTATTAAATATAATACAATTAATATCATTGAAATCAATTTTATACTATATTTTTCTACAAAAATATTTTCAATCATAAAAATAGAATTTTTTATATAAATTATGGTGCATTATATGTTGCGTAATTATATTAATATTAATTTATACCACAAATGTAAATTTAGGATGAAAAAATAAATTTTATATTTTTAATTAGGAGGTTGAAATTATATAATAAATTTTCTATTAGTTTTCATCATAATGTTTAGTTAATTGGTAAAAATCTATCACCCTAGTTGAGGCTAAAATGTGTTAGGGAGGGTAAATATAATAGGATAAGAATTCCAAATTTCTCAAATACATGAATTAATATAATTTGATTTTATTATTCCTTATATAATCACACTAAATTCTAAAATATGGTCACTATCTTCCACCTTTTTTTATTATAAACTTTATATTATTTTAAGAAAATAATAATTATAATAAATCACTTTCATTATTTTAGTATTTATATTATTTTTCCAAGTAGATAAAAATATGTTTTTAAAAGTTATAATTTCTTAATTTGAATATTATTAAGTAAGATTTATGATATAATATATTTTTAATTTTTATTGAATGAATAATTTCATAGAATATGTACGCTATATCCACACAAGGGTAATAGATGATTTTTTGGATAATTATGGAATAAAATTTAGGATGTAAGTCCTTTAATTTTAACGTCTTTATTTTCTTGATGTCTTTATATGTCATTTTTTTTAAAATACATGATAATGAATTTAAATGGTATTTAATGTTGTATTATATTCAAAATATTTATAAATATATAAAAATAATATATTAACACAAATTTATGTTAATATGTTGATCCTATTAATAATTATTAATTTTAGTTACACTTTTCATTTTTAAAATTAAATTCATGACCCTTAAACATTCAATTGTTTTTGAAAATGTCATTTATTTTTCTTTATAAATGTTGTCTCAATCCATAATTCCCAAAGGCACATATGAATTCCATTTTCACCCAAACCTACTCCAAAACCCTTATACAAACATCCATTAACACACCTCAATGAAGCTATATTGACCATGAAAATCTCTTTCAAATACATTAAGCGCAATCAAAATGACAATATAAAAAGAGATGTATAATTATTAACCAATTACTTTTATGTTTTTTTATTTCACTAAAACATTTATATATATGATAAACATGAAGATAAAATAAAATAATTATCTTAACTATACATAAATATTGTTATATTGATGTAAAACCGCTTTTTTATTTCTTTTCATTCAATGGGAATGAAATTGTCTCTCATGCATAAGTATGGACTATCATCTCTATGAAGAGACGTATTTCCTATACCCTGAATACCTTTTGTTTTAGGTTATTTTTATTGATTTAAGATATATATATATATAATATTCATTTCATGATTATTATTCTATAAATATATTTTATTATCCACATCTGTACACTTTCATCCATTGAAAAATTATAATGTCTCTCATGATTACATTTGGACAACCTCATCCACAAAGAAATATGATTCATTATTCATATTCAACTCACATGGGTGTTCATAAAAATTTATTTAATAAATAAATATATTAATTAAAATTTTATTATTAATATGTAAGAGTAAAATATTATCAACCTTATTTAACTTCTATCAAGTAAAAGAATTGAAATGTTTCTTGTGTGTAGGTGTGGACTATCACTTTTATGAAATAATATGATTCATTTTTCATGGCCAACTAAAATGTATGGTTAAATAGTATATTTTATTTATATAAAGGATATTAATTATATTTTTTATGTTTTTGGAGATGTTGAAACCATGAATAAGGTTCAAGGACCAAAATTTCATAATTAAAACATGCTTGGGAAATGTGATAGTCAACAACTAAAGATATATATTAAAAAAATAATTATAAATAAATAGGTAAAATAAGTTATAATTTAATTTTATATAGAAATATAGATATAAATATGTTTATGATTTTTATTTTTAATAAGTCCAATTTTATTATACATTAGGTTAGAACATGTTTGACTAGGTTGAAGCCCAAGGTAAAGGGTTTCTTGACTCAAGTTTCTTTTATTGGGATGTATCACTTTTTCGTTGATTATGTAATGCCAATATTATATATGAAATGGTATATAATTTATTTAATTTATTATTACAATTATTTATGTGTATTTTTTTTCTTCACATAATCACTTTGTGTTTTTATTCTTACATCAAATTATATGTTATTTGTAAGGGTTTTATTATCTTTAACTACATTCTTTCAGATGTCTATTATAATATAAAAAAATTTACATTTATATTTTTTATATTATTAAACATTAAATATTATATAATTAATAATTAGTTAATCATTATATTTAGGATTCAATTTTAACCTATCACATTCATGGGGTCTTGATTAATATGTTATAAATGTTATTAGGGTTATATTTATCTCAATATTTATTTGTTGAGATAGTTCCCTAACATGGACCATGATTTCATTTATATGGTGTAGTTTATATTAAATTAATGAATTTTTTCTTGTAATTATGTTAAATTTTTGAGATTTATCTATCCATAACATATTCTAGATGTAACTTTATTTTGATTTTAATGTTACTAAAGTCTTGAAATGTTTCTCATCTCAATTACCCCTCAACAATATATGCTTAACTTTCATCAATTACTACACTTTTTTTTGTGCATATATATAATATTAATGAATGGAAATTATGATACATTATTGAATATAATTGTTTTTTAATGATACATCCATGATATTATATTCATGTAATTTTAAATTTAAAATCAAGAAAATGACTTATCTAAAAACATAGCTTAAAAAATATTAAAGTATTTTGGAAAAAAGGACACCATGCATATATTCTTTTTTATCTATTAAAAATATTAATATTAAAGACATCACATATTTCCCAATGATATTTTACATGGTCATTGACACTCGTTTATGAGTTTTAAGGGTATTGTCTTATGAGTTTTCACACTGGTAACTTTCGACTCTCTTTACAAATGTATAAAACAAAATCTTTTTATAGAATTAACCATTTGATAACGTTTTCCTAGAATAACTTTCTTTATATATATTAATCACCATTTTCATGTGTCTATGGTTCTTAATTATATCATTTCCCTATTTTTATATTAATGTCTATATACTAAATTTAAAAAAGGAAAAAGGAAATTTCATCATGTTTTTTATAAATGTTTTTAATAAAAGTTTTTTCATTTATATCATAAAAAATTAATGATTACAAAGATTTATTGGGTATATGATATAATTTTACCATCAACATCAATTATTTTTAAGGCTTATGATGATGTTGTTAAGTGATCATCCTAAAAATCATTTCCTTTCAATGGGGAAATCGGGCTATAATGGGAGTATTAATGATTCTATTTCTTAAACATGAAATAAAGTCTCTATGTGATTTATTCATGATATTGTTCTAGGAATATTTTTATGATGATGGGTGAGGCCAATATTTTCTTCAATAAAAGGCATTCTTAAAATAGATTTGAATGATTAGTCAGGATAATATAGGTCTCCAATGCATTGGGTAAACTGAGAGAGGTTACTAGTAATTGGTTACTCCTAATAGACTCAAATTAACTAGTGGGGTTATTTTAAAGGGTGATTTAAATAATTATATGATGATAATATCCCAAGATATATTTACATTTTTATATAATTTATAATGTTTCTTTTTAAGAATGATTGATCTCACATGGATCATTATTTTTAAATCAAATGGATATTACCATAATATATATTGTTATTACATGATTAATGAAAAATTATTAATGTTTTTATGGTTATAAAATACTTTATTATATGTTTATATGCTTATTCATTTTGATTATTCTCTCAAACCCTTATTTCAAACTTATTGTCACCTATTAAATTCCATTTTAATGCCAATATTTACCATTACGGATCATTTATGCTCACCCTTATAATGTTTCAATTTCACCTAGTTAAGAAGAATAATTATGATTATGTGATTTATATAAGGATTTTTTGTGTAGATAATTTTATAAGATATGTAAATGTATTATATAATGTTGGTATAGTTGAAATAACGATCATGTGATGAAATGGGTTTTCTTAGACAAAGTGTTTTTTATTGATTCTTTAAAAGTAGAAACCAAATAATGGTTCTTGGATATATTAATTATTAATACCTTCCTTTTGAAGATATAATTATGGATTGTTAAAATTGAGTAACTAATAGAAAAAATGGATATAATAGCACCATGGAAGCATTCTTATAAACCCTCAAACCAATGTTCTAGCCTGAACTGATGATTTGGGTGGTTGTTGGGTGATTTTATGTCTTTACCAATGGGTTATGAACTTTTGATATAGTTAAAATAAAAGGATATAACAAAACAATTATTTTGGTCAAACAATATTTATATGTCTTCTATTGAAAAAAAAACATGCAACACTTGTTATTGATCCCACAACCACCTTGTTATATTCTAAATACTTTAATACTATGATACAACATTTATATGTTAATATATATATATATATATATAACATTATTAATATTTATGTATTTATTATTATTTTCATTATTATTCTTAAATAATGGTGCCACCAATACAAATAGTTTGGCCAAATTGTTGGTATAGGAATATAGAAACAATAGAGCTACTAACGGTTTGGTCAAACCATTTAATTAGGTGACTATATACCAAACCCATACTAATGGTTTTTTGAAACCATTTGTATTAGTGTATAGAGACAATACCTATAAAAATAGTTTGTTGAAAAAAATTATAGGTGTTATATGTAATACATATACTAATTGGTTTCCAAAACCACTGATATATGGTGCATATACAATCTATTTCCCAAACCATTGGTATAAAACTGTTTGTATATCTCATATTTCTAGTATGAATTGTATATGTCAGTAACCAATATAGAATTTAAAGAGTATGATTATAACATTAGATCAGGGTGAATAGGGAAACCTAATTATTGTTGGTATCATGTATGTAATTAAGAAATGTCTATCGTTTAAAATTTTATCATATGATAGATACCATAATAGTTTAAAGACTCAGTGGTTGGTCATTTATTCAAATGCATAGATATCATTTTGAAGTTTTAATAGATGAAATTTAATGGTGAATAATAATATTTTTGGCAAGGCTTATGTAACCCTTAGGTTTTACATTTGATTTAGAATAATGGTCATATGGGAATAGTTTTGTCAAAAATTTTAGGGCATAAGATTAATGTTATAAGATAATATTTGATGTCATATACTCTTTAATATTATAAATATTATAGTCAATTTGGATATAGAAAATAATATAGGACTAGGTGGATTGAAAAAATTAGCATATTTTAGAGAATATATGACTTGGTTAAGTATATTTATGGATAATGAAATTAAGATAGATTTATGAGATTGGAGTTAAATATTATGTTTATTGTGGATGAATATGTATTCAAATATCTCTAATCATTTAGTTTTAAACTTCATCAGGTATAGTTTTAAGAGTTTTAAGGAAATTTTTTTATGGAATCACTTGAGTTGAACATTAGGTATTTATATTGAAATTTTTTATATTAGTTTAATATTTATTCATGTGATGGTTTATTCATTTTGGAAATTATCATATATTATTCTGACCATTTTGGCTTTCTAAAATTGATAGAAATAGCAAAAATAGAATTTCATCCATATGTAGATCACATGATCTATGAGAATTTTATTTTAGTTATTCATACATGAAAAATTATTAATAATCATTTATCATTGGATTGATAGAATAATTAGACATGTAATTTTCTGGATATATAACCAATATACAAGATTTCACTTGTTGTATAAAAATTAATTATGTAAGTATATTTTCACATATTATCTATCTTGAAGGAAACAGATTTCCTCAACTCAAGTAATGGGAAGATAAATCTATCGAATATTTTATGGAATGATATATCTAATGTATCAAGGTATTTTTTTTAGAAACATATTTATAACAATAAATATTATATATTCACATCCATTTTTTAAATAGTTTTTTTTCCAGATCTTGACCTAGAAATTAATGTTCACAAAAAAATCTATCTATGAATTTAATACCATGTTATGATAAATAAATTTTAGGAAATCAATTAAAAGTGACTAGAAAAAAATTTTATAGGGGGAAATGTAACACCATTATATTTTAGTTTAAAAAGAATACTATGTAATGTTATTTTTACCATTAACAGTGTCTAGAATAAAATTAAATATAATCCACTATAAAAATATTATTTTAATATAAATATGATACAATATCCATTTAATTGAAATGAATGAATAGGGGTAACCACATTATAAAATATTGGTATTCTTTTATTACATATTAAAATAAATAATAATATATTTAGTGATTATTAATTTTATATAAATAATGATAAGATCATTTTATGGTAAAAGATATAGTTTTCATTAAACATTTTTTATGCATAGAGTGTTTTTTATTAATATATTTAAATAATATCTATTGATGAAATAATTTAAAAAAAATTATAATATTCCAAATTAATTTCCATTAATTTAATTGTGGTAATTAGAAAAGCTATTAGAATATTGTGATATTATGTTTCTGAAAAATACAATTAATAATAGATTTTAATTTTTTTCACAAATATTATAAGTAATTTATTCATCTTTTAGAAATTATTTTTGAATAAATAGAATTAATTTTAGTATTCATAAATTTTAAATTATCTTAGTATGAATTTTTTAGATTCATATAAAAAGGATAATATTTTAGTGAATCGTGAAAAATGCATATTTTTTAAATAAAATCACTTTAGGTATTTCAGTAAAGTAATTAAATGTTAAATTTAATTATGATGTGTTTTAGAAGTTATATAATAATATTCTTATTACACAAAATAAAATTAATTCTAGGGAAATCAATTTTATTCTTGATTATTTTATAAAAACATTTTTTATACTAAAAAGTGTAATTTTTCTGAATTTTTTTTGTTATTTTTTGTGTATATATATTAAAATTAATTTTTAATAATTATTAAAATAGAAAAAAAATAACTAAATTTGGTTCCTTTTATTATTTCATAATTAAATGATACCATAGTCAAAATTATTACAATGAATGAGGCTATAATGGGATAAAAACAAATAAATTTATGTGATAAGAAATAAAAAAATCTCAAACACATGAATTAATCTCATTTGATGTGTTTATTTTTCCCATTATCATCTTATATTTTAAAATATCACATTTTTTCACTTTTCTATTATTATGATGTATATTATTCTAAAGAAATTACTATGTGTCACTTTATTTCATTTAATATTTCAATTATTTTTCCATATTGATAAAAAATAAGTTAGAAACTATTATATTAAATATGATAAAATTATAATTACAACATATTTTTAAAAAATATAGGGACTTTAAAATTATCATAAATACTTAGGTAGTGCTTTTTTAATTCTTGAAAAAGTATAAGAAAAACTAATTAAATAATTTTTGAAATATTAAATGTCATATTTGTTAGATTATTTAGGGTAATACATGAATTTAATTATGAATTATGAAATGTAATTGATGATTTTGGTGTTTTTATTTTAAGACCTTTTCATTCTTGATGTGTTTAAATGTCAAATTATGTGAATAGTCAAGAAAATTACTTTATATTGTTAAACTTTATATTTAAATCATTGGGAAAAAATGATAAAACTATATCAACTAAAATATAATTTTAATTTTCTAATCATACATGGATAATTTATGTTCATATTTTAATGTTAAAAATCTTTTTATGAACATTAATGAATTAAAATTTTCAAAAAATGCAATTGATTTTATTCTATAGAAGAGGTTCAATCCATTCATTCACTATGAAAATAATAATTTATAATTCCCCCTAGAATATACCAAACTATTCCCCAAAAATTTCATTACCAAATCCTCATTCATATTTAGTGACTATAAAAACCTCCTTAAATGTACTTATGTTCAATAATAAGAAAGATATCCAAAGAGGAGGTGTACGTCTTAAATAATTACTTTAATGTTATTTCAAATTCTACCTCATTAAAATTTATCATATTTGTAATGATATAACAAAATAAATACTTTAACTATAATGAAATTTTACTATATTAATTTTATAACCCTTTTTCTATCACATTTAATCAAATGGGAAATGAAATCATCACTCTTGTATTAGCATAAACTACCATATAAAAAAGAGATTTATTTTATTTTTCGTTACCACTCTTTATGGTTGGTTGTTTATAATTATTTAAGATAAAAAATGAGATTTATTTCATTATTATAATTTTTTAAATATAATTCATATACAGCTTTCTTGCCAACTTGTCCATTTGAAAATTATAATGTCGCTCAATTGTACATGTGGATTACAACCACCATGAATCGATGCAATTAATTTTTCATTTCCACCTCACATGAATGATCATAAATATTTATTTAACGAAAAACATTATATTCATATTATGGATATTATTTTATAAATTTCAAATATTATATATATTAATTCTTTAACATCCTTTAGAAAAATTTAAACGTCTCTTACATGTATGTGCAGACTACCACATCTAGGGAATTATGTGAATAATTAATCATGATCACCATAATTGGATGGTAATTAAATTTTATTGAATTTATAATCATGATAATTACAACATTTTCATTTTGGTGGATTTTATGAAAACATGAACATGGTGTAAGGAATAAAACCATTGAGTAAAAACCTCTATGGTAAATGGAATTGTTAACACTTAAAAATTGATTTTAACAATGAATTGTGAACAAATGGGTAAAGAGAAGTTATATTTGAATGGTAAGATGAAATATTAATCAAAATATGGTTCTAATATTTATTTATAGTATCAATAAATTTATTATATAGTAGGATATAATTTGTTTAAAAAAGATGAAGTTCAAGGGGATGGGTTTCTTAACTAAAATTAGTTTTATTGGGTTATATCATTTTTAAATTGATCATGTTATCCAACGATTAAGTGTGTAAGAAACTATATTTGATTAATTTATTAATTATACATATTTTATGTATATT
Source organism: Viscum album (assembly GCA_963277665.1). NCBI lineage: Eukaryota > Viridiplantae > Streptophyta > Magnoliopsida > Santalales > Viscaceae > Viscum > Viscum album. The sequence continues at coordinate 1,432,125,739 of OY728131.1, read as the reverse complement.
TAAATTTTGTTTATATAATCACCTCATAGATTTATTCTCATCTGAATCGTTACAATCATTGAAATGGTTTACTTTTTTGAAAATCAATTATTTGAGACAATATTCATAATATGTGATTATTTCCATTAATATGGTATATATAATTACTCTTTTAATTTTGTATCATAAATAAATAAATTATCATGATATTTAATGATTTTTATGTTCAATATTTCAGGAGGTATTCATTCAAATTTTATAAATATTACAAGGGCTTCCTTGTCTTAATATCAATTTCTCAAGGTATATTTAATGATGTGATTCATAATTTATTTTTTATTATAAATACCTTCCCCATGATTGAATATTGATATATTGTTTCAGAAAATTCATGAAATTTATATATCAATGATGTGTTCTAGAATTCGATATCTTTTTTCATAATGATTCTATTAACGTTAGGGATTTCACATATCTATTTTCTTCTTATTTAAATATGTTTTATATTTGTAAATTTAATTCATTTTTGAGTAATATATAGTGAAACTGAATTTCACATATGATATTATATTTAAATGAAGGGGTTCTTTAGCAATACATCGTTGGTAAATTATTTACAGTGTTTTGAATTTAAAATCATTGAATGTTTTTAATTAAAAAAATTGATTCAAATATTTTAATGTGTTTTACAAAAAATATTTATTCTCTATATTATTTATCTTATTAAAAAAATTACTTTTAAAATAATAATTGATATTATATAAATATTTTACATGGTTTTTCAATTTATTTTTAAAGTGGTTTGAAATGTACTTTATTGTCATTTTCTGTACGTGTGACTTCGGACTCTCTTTAGAAAAGTATGAAATAAATATTTTTCATAGAGTTTTCTAATTGATCAATTTTTCATCGAACTATATCGTTTAATAAATATTATGAATCCTTTTATTGTTTCCTTGATTTCTTGTGAAATATATATTACCCATTATTCTGTGAAAATCTTTTCTAGGAACATACTATATTTATTTCATCAACCTCTTTTCTCTAGATGACTTGTGATGATGTTTTCAAGAGATTTTCATGAAACACATTTTATTTCTATCAGTAAATTAGGCTATAAGGAAATGAAATTCATTCAATGATTTATATAATGAAATAAAATATTATTATTGCTTATTAAGGTTATAATTCTTTTACATTCTTGATAATCAAGGATGAGGATGATATAGGTTTTAATTATGGGTGTTCCTGATATTGAATTGAATAACGGGTGAGGCCAAAATATCTCTCAAAGGAATTGGGTGATGTGATGGAGTTGATTGGTTATAGGATACACCTAAGAGAATAAAATTAACTGATTATGTTACTCCTAAGGGTGATTGTAATAGTTATAAAATGATAATGTCCCATAATACCAATATGGGTTTCTATGCATTTTGGTGGTTACTTTGATGAAATATTGATCTGACATGGATCATGATTATTTACACATATGACTCTTTACATATGTAAAAGTAGTATATAGTGATTCATTAAATATTATCCATGCTTTTATTGGTATGAATTGGAATTTTTATTGTTCATTCACATTGATTATGTTCTTATACACTTTTTCTAAAAATATGATGACATATAATTTTCAATTATCAATGTGAATGTTTAACAATTCTTATAAATTCAGCCCATCATTATTAGTTTACATTTAATATGGTTATGAAGAATGGTTTTATTTTTGTTATCTCTATATGGGATTCGTGCATGTAGAATTTAATTGGAGATATTAAAGAGTTATAAATGCTAAATAGGGTACAAATAATACTCATTTAAAGTCATGGATTTTGATATGTAATGGGTGTTTACTAATTCTCCAAAATTCTAAATCCAAAAAGGTTCTTGTGTATGTGATTGAATCAATATTTTCCTTTTGATATTATTATTATGGATCATTATAATTGTGGGGTATCTATTTTTTATCAATGAAAATGTGTCAAGAGATTTTTTTACCATTAAATGAAGGTGTACGGGTCTCGGGCTTCATAATCATGGTGGGAGATTCACCCAAATGACATGTATATTATGATATGTTGTCCCCCCATTACATATCATATTAAGTGTGTAGGTTTTTTCATGATCGTCTAGTTAGTGATGGTAGACGTTAGTACTCCCTATTAAGAAAACTATAATTTTAAAATATAAGCATTACTAAATATGTTTATTTAATAGTTACATAACATTTAAGAGTGATAAGGTTTGGTAATCCCTCCACTAAAATTCATTCGTCATGAAGTAGTTAATTCTATACTATGTTTTTGAGTGGAAATATAGATGTTTGAAAGAATAAGTAGTTCAAATACTTCAACCCAAAGAATACATGTATTGTCATTGTTATGTGATATATTGAAGGCAGATCAAATTTAGACTTTGTGAACTATTTAATACTCCATGAATTTTTATTTTATTATAAAATTTATTATTTAGTGGAAATAGAGTTCTGATTTCTTATAAAATCATATATCCTTTATAAAAATTTTTATCTACAATGTATCTGGTTTATACCTTATTATTGGTTCCTCCATTATTCTAGAGTCTATGATGACATGTTAGTTTTTACTCCCTTTATAGTTATAAGAAATACTACTTAGTATTTTTATAGTAAACCATTTATGGTATTAATTCTCATACATTATTTTTTGTCTGTAGATACTGAAAAAAAAAGATATTTTTTTAAGGGATATGGTTCTTGTATATATTATTTAGAGATGATTCTTGATAACACTTTATTGAACAATATATTTTATGATAGTGTAAATGAATGATATAGTCCAGGTTTGATCCATGAGTTTTTGAAACTAGGTGGATATCCCCCTTCATTCATGTTTATTTTATTTGGAAACCATTTTAGATATAAATATCATAGGGTGGTTCTATTTGTGGAAATATATTTATCATGCAATGTTTCATGCATTTATTTTAAATATTTATATTGCTTTTGTATAACCTACATGGGTTGCGGGTTATTTTTTTCATTATAGGATTGTTTTTATTATAAGTTGTTATAGGATGATTCATCAAATATGTGTCTCCCATTTTAGGTACTAGTAGTTAGATCATAACCTATTATAGGTAGGGTTGTTATGGTATAGTCAGCTTACTATCAACCTATGAGAGGCCTCAGTGGTTTTAGTTCTTTTGATGTGGTAGCAGAGTTGATTGTGTCTTAGGGATGGAGTTTGAAGTTATTTGTATTGTGATTATTGGTTTATGATTATAGGGAAATGGTGTTAAGTGAATATATTTCAATTTACAAACCAAGATTCCCATTATTTCTGGAAAAATCTAATGTATCCACTATCCATGATTGAAATAATTTACTTATTGACTAAAACATAGAGACCCCAGATGCATGGTAGAATTAGAATGGTATTAAGATCATGTACTGGTTAGGTAGATATATAACAACCTTATTATTTTATCTTAGTAATATATACCTTTTTTAAAAAAGATGTACTATTAATGATGAAGATCTGCAGCCATACATAAAGAGAGCCATGAAGGGAAATTGTCCGGCTATAGCTGGTTGACATCGAAGGGGCTTGAGGCTGCAAGCTGGTGGGCTGCATTGTTTCCTTCCCTTTTGTTAAAGGAGAAGGTGCAGCAAGAGAAACCTTGGAAAAGTGAACGGGATCTCTGGATGATGAGGCCAAAAGGCTGGAGTCCGGCGTCATGGTGGTTAATAGAATTGATAACAGTAAGGCAGTCAGACTCAATGATGATATCATCCCATCCATGTTCCATAGAGAGCATCATCCCTACAAGGATAGCATAGGCTTCTACTACTGCAGGTTCTCATAGGGCATGATGTAATTCATATTTTTCGGCAATAATCTGCCCCAGATGATTTCAAGCCAGAAGGCCGAGAGAAACTGGACCATCTTTGGGGAGAAAAGCTTCCACATTAATCTTAATCCTCCCTTCCGTTGGGGGGCGTCCAATGAGGGGGACAAGAGGGGGTAACACCCGACATACTGTTTCCTTTTTGGTCCTTCCATCCCTCTATCCATGAAATTTCTCATTGAATCCCAAAGTCATGGGTTTATGGATGTGGTGGAAAACCGAATCGTTGCGCCAAACCCAAATGATCCAGGATAGGGTGCAAGGATAACCAATAGTAGATGATGAAAGAGAGGAGCACCAACGTATCAGAAGATCAGGGAGGTCAGATGTAGTGTCTAGGGAGTCCTCTGAAGCCAGTCCCTATTTATTCCAAATTTCCTTAGCTCCCGGGATGTTAATGATGGCATGCTAAGGAGTTTCTGGGATATTCAGGCAAAACGGGCAGGACTTGGCACTGGCCATATGATGAATGGTGAGAAGGCTCATTATAGGGAGGGTTCTTATGCATACCTGCCACCAGAAACGGAGGATTTTTTGGGGGACATTGAGCTTCAAAACCACATTCCATGGTCCCTCGTCACGGTCAAGAGAATGGATTTCAAGAGACAGTCTATACCAAAATCTCACCGTGTAATCGCCTAAGGAATCATTGGTCCAGAATAGATGGTTGGGGCCTGCATCAGGGACCCATGGGATACTAAGGATAATTCGTTGGTCTCTTTCGTTAAACCAAGCTTGGATCTTTTCCACACACCACCCTTAACCCTGGTCTGAAATGAGGCAATCAACAGTGGCATCTTCAAGACCTGGTTGGGCGGGGGATGTGGCTCGTATATCATCCTTATCAATAACCCAGTGGTCGGTCCAGATATTGACTGATGAGCCATTTCCAATCCTCCAGCCTAGCCCTTTTTCCAGGAGATTGAGGCGCCCCCAAATACTTCTCCAGGGGAAGCTTGGTCAGGGGCAAAGAGAGTATCCAAGGAAGTCCGTGTGGGGAATGTATTTGGCACGGAGTACCCACGAACAAAGAGATGATGGGTGGTTAATAAGGAACCGTCCTTTCTTGGCTAACAGATCATCGTTGAACATGAGAAGATTCTAGAATCCCATCCCTCCCTCCAACTTGGACCTATACTTTGGGAGATGTTTTGAATTTTCATATGCATATATAAATAGTGTTAACATGGATATAACTCCATATTGAAATAAGTAATGTGATTTGAGAGTATATTTTCATAAGAAGATTCACCTATCAGTAATTAGTTTTCATTAAGAATTTGTTTGTGTGGGATTATTTAGAGATGGAAAACACTACGACCCATCCCCACCATCACCAAGTTTTATTAGTTTCTTCCAAGAATAATGTGACGATAGTAGGAACTATAGATGGAACACAAAATGGTTATCCACTCTTAGGTGAATATCATAAAAACTGATATTCGATTTGTGGCCTATATTCATGGACCCTTATACTGGTGAACATGAGTGTAAACTATTCTTTATGAATTTTGTTTTTGGGATATATATATATTATAGTATAATCCCAATCTATAAATTTATCATGAAGATAATTTATATTGATGATGACCATATTTCAGTAACATATTTTATGGAGGTTATTCTTTCCTTATTTTATGGATAGGTTTTATATGGGATTCTATCATGTAATAGATGAGTCTCATTATATCCAACTATTAAATTTATTAGTTATTAATTTATAGTATATCACAATGATAAATCATTGACTATTGAAAGTGATTTATACCCTTAATAGTGAGTAGGACCCCTGTGTATGGAGAGTAAATATGATCCTTCAAAATTATAGTCAGTTAACCATTAAGTGGAAAGTATGGATTTATTCAAAATAAGTGGGGTAAAGGATTCACATCCTATGAATGTGGAGGAATGTGAAAATGATTTTGACAATCGACCCACAATTTTCACTTTATGGGAGTCTAATATATAAATCATCATATATGACCTAGAAGGAATTAATTTGTTGATATGTAGGTTTATGTGTTAACATAAAATGTCCTTAATACACCTGTAATGAACCCTTTCATGTGATGATTCTTGTTATTCAACTATGATGTATATAATTCATTAATATTCTTTATCTAAGGCTTACATATGTTATGAATATTTTAATAGTTTTCCTTCATAAAGGTTAAAGTAGTGGAATTTGATGAAATCATAGTGTTGTTATAGTGTCATAGAGATATATACTTATATCTGGGAGTATAATATTTATATGATAAATGATTCACTTAAATGAATTACCTCAAAGTGGATGATTCTTTATGTTAGTGGGAGGTAATTTTCACCTTCGATTAATAGTGGAGGCTATACACCCTTCCAATTTTAGTCAAAATCTCAGAGTATTAATGTTGATCCCAGGGACTCATGTGACCTTAAATTTTAGGGTATTGGACTATAGGTTTTTTCATTAATGTGTGAATCACATCATCCACTTTATTTAGAATATGGTGGTTTTAAGATAATATTCATATTGAATATCATGTTTAAATTTCTAATAAAATAATTCCTTATTAGAGAATAGATCTCAATGTTGCACATCTCAAAGATATTTTTTACATTTCCATCACATAAAAATTCAGGATGTGTGGCGTAAAACATTTTCTATGAAGTTTGTGTATTTCGGTGTCTTATGTTTTGTTATGTTTTATCTTGGGGTATGAAACTGAAAAGTTTACAACATCAAAATAGTCAGTAGAATCCAAATTATTTTTTGGTAGATTGGAAAACAAATATGCAGGTGTATGATACTTGGTAGGTTTTGGGATCTAGTATTCTGTCTTGATATGAATGTATGTAACTTCTGTTAATGTTAAAAAAACAGCAGACTAGAGTAGTTTTTAAGTGGTGGATGCAACCTTATTTTATGGTCAATGTGATGATTTGTAATTTTCACTAATTTTGAAGGGAATATTTATGAAGTAATTTGACTTTTTCATTATAGTATATATATTAGATAATATTATTTTTTATCCATGTAATATGAAAAGATAAATAAGATTCAAAAAAATAATCCCCAACATGGTTCAATTGAAATCATTGTTGAATTTTCATTATTCAGTTTAAGAATAACTTTTTATGACGTTATATTCATTCTACGTGATATTAATTTAGACCACTCATTAAATATTTGAAACGTGAAATTCCCCCCTGATGTATCATCAAAAAAATTATTCCATGGTGGATCTTAATGGTTCATGGTCTGTCTTTATCCTACATAAAAGGATGACCATTGGATAAGAAATTTTTATGAGTATGAAGTATTGAAAAGACTAAAAAAAGGATATTTTATTAATATATTTCAATGAAATTATTAATATATAATAACTCATGTGATGAATAATGTTGTCCCCCTACTGATGTTTGTGTATTATTCTCTCTTTGATCTCTGGAGACAAAGGTGAAGGCAGTGCATGCTAGTGCAGATCATCATTACACCCAAGTGTTTTTATAATATTTTTTTTATCTAGTTGTTCCTTTTTTATTATTAAAAGATTTAATTTTTTAGGATATATTAAAAAAATTCTTAATTGATACATAAATAAATTTTTAGTTCTAAAGATTCAGGTCCTCAAAGTGGGGTAAAATGTTAAATATAACCTAGTAGTTGACCTTATAATTTTTTTATTGTTCTATTGATCTCTTGGTCTGATTTTTATATACTTTTTTGAACAAAATAATATATTTACCCAAGTATAGGTGTATTCCTACTCCCTAAAAAATTTCAATCCTTTTCCCCATAAAGTTTTTTTATTAAATGAATGAATGAATTGATTAGATCCCCTGGCACCCATAAATCTCTTATAAATATTGAACAGTGAGTCTTTCAAAGAGTTAGCCTTAATACTTTCAATATAATAACTAGATAGAGTGAGAGAGAGAAATAAGGGATGAGTTATATTCTTTGATGATGAGTAGGGTTCAATATCATATTGAATCCAAATTTGGGGGTATGATGGATGAATCTTATGGCATTGAGGATCCTTATATGTGAAGGTGTTGAACACCATGATATAGAGTTCATTATTTAGTTTTTCTTACATTTTTTATGATTTGGATAGTAAATTTTTTTGAGACCTGGATTAAAAATTTATTCAAATGATTAGAATTAAATATATTTTATCCTTTCTTCTTTTTCCCAATATTTTTATACCATTCATATGTTCTTCATTGTTGTTGAATTTTTTCCCAATTATATATTGGAAGACCATTAGAAAAACTATAAGGAATATATTAATGGTTATTTCTACCACATTTCACACATTATTTATAAGGTCCCATCCTTAAAATGTTACTTAATGTTAAATTTTAGTCCAGAACATACATTATAACACATTGAGGATCATTTCAGTTTTAGAGTTTTAGAGAATTAGGATGTTTTACATACATAACAGACTGCATTCATACAAAGAGGATACTACTAAAAACAATATCCATTTTTCTAAATATAAAATATTAAAACATAAATAATTATTTATTTGAAAACACTCCATATCATTCATCATGACCCCCTTATATCTATTACCTTTCCTTAAATCATATGAAAAACATTTTGAAATTTAGGGATGATTAAAAAACTCAATAATGGATATAAATAAATAAATTGTTTGTCCAGTGATAACATAAAAACAAAAATAACCCATAATCATAAAAAATAATATGAATAATGAAATCATGTAGTTTCCTTGATATTTACCATATCACACTTACATTCATCCTGACACATGGAATAACATTTTGGTCAACTTCCATCTCCAGAGTACCCAATGAATTGAAGAGATATAATGGGGCTCGCCTGTCATATCTTGATCTTTAATGGTATCAAAAAACATATATTGAGATATAATGGGGATCAATAATAATATCTTGAGCTATAATGGGATCAAACCATCATAAATAATGTCCAAGTAAAATATCATGAATAAAACACTTCATAAATAATTTACACCCTTGATCAAAATACATTGACAATTTCAAATACCCTTTTTCGTATAGATTTTTAGAATTAAAACATCGCACCCACAATAATGAAATAATATTATTAAAAATAACTATAAGTACATATAATAGAGATATTATAAAAATAAGAAATCATAAAATTAGAAGATAGCACTCATGATATTATGAAAAAGAACAATCTCTTTGAATTTCATAGATGAGACAATTAAAAGGATTTAAAAGGAAAGTTCTTTACAAACACATTATCATTAAAGAGAGAATTAATTAAATGAAGGTATTATGCATATATACTGTATATACAAATAAGAAAACATAATAAAATAATATTATATTTTACAAGTATTCTTATCCTGATAAAGACCATTGAAGTTGAAATTTTACCCAAAGAATAGAAATTGGGTTCAGAAACCACATATAAAATTTCGGCATGGTAATGGATGTATGTCGGAGGGATTTATGAGATAGAAATGGGATATCGCATAAATAATATATCATAAGCGAAGTATAGGGGTGTTTATAAAATAGACACCATCATTGGGAATCAAACATTAATGAGCATAACGTAGGTGTGATTCTTGAATAAAATTGAGATAGAGAGGATCCCTTACCTTAGTTTCGACTTCCCTCAAAAAAAATTTAAAACTCCTATAATAAGGTTTAAATAGTGTTATTATTATTCTATAGAAACATATTCAAGATTATAACACCATTAATGATCATTTTATGACATCATTCTACCCATTCATTAATAATATTTTGTAAATTCCATTTTTTCAAGTGTGTGAATTACATAGTTTCCATGAGTGGTTCGTAATGGATTTTCATGTATGTTGTAAGAAAAACTCCATAAATGGAATAAAAAGTTATTTAAATGTTTCATTAACTTTAAATTATACCATTTTTGAGTTTTTAATTCTGATATGAGGATTATTCATTAGTTAAAATATTAATGATGTTTGTTTAGATCATTTAGGTGGTTCTTTGATAATAACGAACTCATTTTGTTTTGAAAATAAATATCATTTGTAAAAAATGATTAAATAATCCTAAATAAGATATACTACATAAATTATAATATGGTTCAACCATATAAATGGTTTCTTGACCAGTCTTGAAGGAAGTAAAAGAAATTGAAATCACACCATCCATGATGTCGGTAAATTGACACATCCCGAACGGTGTTTTCATTTCTAGAATATGTGGGATTGGAGAATAAGTATAATGGTGAATATTCCTAAAACATGATGAAATCCAGAATATTCAATATACTAGATAATTAATTCCTCTTGGATAAGGGGAGTTGAGTAAAGAAGAAGAATAGAAAATAAAATGAAAAGAAATGAAAGAAAACCAAAGAGAATGTTTACCTCTTGATCTCTTCTCCTTGAGATCCTTCTTAAGGCGCTTGGTTTTGACCTTTTGGTGAGACAAAAAAGTCTTGGACATGTAGAAGGGAATTTAGAGGAGTATTTGGATGAAATTAGGTATGTTTCAAGGCTTGTGAGGTGTGGGAGGAAGAGGGGGAGTGGGTGGTATTTATAGTGGAGGAAAGGAGGAGTTTTTCATTATTTTAATCATTATTAATTTATTTTTTCAAAAGAAAAACAATATTTAGGATTCCAAGACCAAAAAATAGTAATAAGAGCATGTTAGTTAGACATAAGTGTGCTTACATCAGAGAAACATCATCCATGACTCCATAAATCAAGTATTTACCTTAATTTTTAAATTAACATATTTCACTATTCATCACAAATTCAAGTCATTTAGAAAACTCCCAAAAATTCACCCTATCCATTTTTTGACAGGTATAATTCAAAAAATAACTCCTTTATTTGAAAAAAAAATTCTAAATATTTTTAATTTAATTTTTATATAAAATAATATTTTATTCAAAAAATAAAAATTTTAAAACATTTATTTACTTATTCTAAGATATGGGTACATCAAAAAATAAATTAAATATTATATGTATACTATCATAGGTGAGGTTAATATTGATAAGGGTATGTTACTATTTATAAAGTTAACATTACAATTCATAAGGGTGTGTTACTATTCACCAACCATTATGTTGGTCTTATCCGACTCTAAATAATTTACTGATCACAACTGTGTATGTCCGTTTCTCAAAATTCAAAACATAAAAGAGGGAAAATTATGTTTAAGGGGTATATAATTAAAACAATGTTTCACGAATTTCAATTTATTTTTAAAACCACGGTGTGTTACATCATCCCCACCTTTTGGAAATGGCATCCTCATAATTTTATTTATTTATTAAACGAGTGAGGGTACAGTTCCCTCATAACATTTTTAGATTCCCATGTTGCTTCTTCAACAATGTGGTTTCTCCAAAAAAACTTTTACCTTCTAGATTAACTTTTTCCACAATACAGGCTCTTTATGGTCAAGAATATGAATTGTTCCCTCTTCATATGTAGCGTTCTATTCCAGCTAAATTGTCTCTGGGCTCAAAACATGAGTTGAATCTAGAACATACATTCTCAACATTCAAACATGAAAAATGTTGTGTACATGATGTAAGGACCAATATGATGATGAATATATTTTTTACTCAACTGTTATATTTTGTTTTCAAGGTAATTTTTTTAAAAGGATATCACTTCACTTGTTTTTTTGGAAACAATTGGTTTGGGTTTGTTTAGAATAGAATCATACCCATGTTAATTGTGTTGATGACTTGCTGATTTATATTTCATATAAATCATGAGTGGTATTGATAACTTGTTATGAAATCTTGATGGAATGAAATGAGAGTGAAAGAGATGCTTCTAATCTGGCAAGAATCATATTCAGATTGTTTTTCAGAACAATCACAAAATAATCGTATTCCGATTTTTTTTCAAAATATCAGAAAAGAATCATATTTACATTATTTTTCAATAAAATAAAAAATATCGTATTAATATTGTTCTCCAAAATAGTCTGAAAATAGTTTTATTAATATTTATCGTAATTTTAATGGAAGAGAGGAAGAAGTGGTATCGATTTTTTTCAAAACAATCAGAAAATAATCATATCCAGATTGTATCAATTATTTTTCAAAAAAAATGTATCCAAATTATATCTATTGTTTTTCAAAACAATTGGATACCGAGTGGATGTAAAGGATCGAGTGTCGATTTTTATTCATTTGGTGCTGATGAAAATCGGTGATGATTGAATAGGTGATACCGATTGAATAAGTGGTGTTGATGGGAAAGGTGATGTCAATGGAATGTGGTTCCAATCAAAGTGGTGTTGATGGAAAGTGGTGATGATCAAAGTGGTGATGATCAATTTTGTGCTAATTGAAGAGGTGATACCAATGGAAGATGAGACATTGATTTTTTTTCAAAACAATCATATTCAGGTAGAAAAAGGGAAACAAATAGCCTTGATTGAGAATGAATCACATTTAGATTGGATTGTTTCATAACCGATAAGATCATTATTTTCAGATTGTATCTTATCTAGGTAGATCATTTTTTTAGATAATATTAGATCATACCCAGTAATCATAACTAGTGATCGTAAACAGAATGATCATTACCAGTATGACTATAACCAGAATAATCGTAACAAGAAATTATCATATCCAGTATAATCGAATTCATGATGATTGTATCCAGACCATTTGTATTCAGAAAATACTATTCTTGGGTTGAGATGAAAATAAATAAGTAAGAATGAATGGAATGTTAAAATACTTTTCAATTGATTTCAGATGATGCTAAAGCTAATCTTAAATGAATTCAAATTTCTGAAGGTAGTCATGGTTTAAGCATAAGTTTTGAATGTGAAGATGTGATTTCTCAAGTGGGTCAATAGAAAAGAAAAGAATGTAGAGATTGATGAATAAATTTTCAAGGGGGTCCTTTTATTTAAAATAGTTATTTTATCTCAATTAGAGATGTTTGTTTTTTCAATCACATTCAATCGGTATGGTATCAAGAATTTGTTTTAAGAAATGAGTATGAAAGAGTCATATTCAGATGATCGGCCCCATGTATTGATCATCTATTGTAATCGTATTGATATTTGAAATTAGAGTTTGGGAAAGAAGTGATGAAGATTGTAGAAGTTTCGAGAAGAATCGAGAAGCATCTACGAAGTCATAATTTCTCGGAGATTTCTGGTGAAATTCAAAATTTGGTGAATTGGTGTGAGCAGGAAACATTTTGATATTCCCACATAAATTTGTTTTGGATCATCTATAAAATAGAAACAAGTACATTGTACTTTCTAATAATTTTTTCACCTTCCACTACATAAGAATAAGAAGCATCGGGTTTCTAGAGAGAAGAAGCAATTAATTCCATTCGGATTGACAATTGACTAAGGTGGTGCCGATTCATTCATATTCTATCCATCTTGACAATTTTATTTGGGAATTTAATTGGTGCCGATTATACTCTATTTTATTCTATCAGAAAATTGGTCTAGGAGTATTGTTTTGTAAGAATTGGACTCAGAGTAATCATATATAGAAAAGATTGTATATAGGGTTTCTTAACAAATTGTAGGTAGTTCTTACCTTTCTTGTGGGTATGGAATTGATTAGTCGTATTTAAACTATATTTGAATTGTATTTCAGTTGAATAGTTTTGTTGAATTGAAAAGAAGTTATGATAACAAGAGTTTTTCAAAAAAAACTTTATTACTCTATTGTTCTAATAGTATGAATATGCACTAGTGGGATTGTTTCATTGTGTTACATGACTGTAAGGGTATATCCTACTCTTTGTAATCCAAGGATTGTTTTCTTAGTGGATTGTATGGATTGGGTCATTTATAAACCATACGAAGAACGTAGTTATTCTTATTGAATACTGATCCTTGTAAATATTTGTGTTCCTCTGGATGTGTATTGATTTTTTTCTCAGTATGTAATTGAAATCATTCACAAGAGGCTTAGGTTTTTTAATAGAAAAGGAACATAAAAGAAAAAGAGTATCACTTATTCACTCCCACACCCCTCGTATTGATACAATACTCTAACTGGGCACTTTCACCTGAGATAAAATCAGAGGCGAAGATACATGGTATGCGACTACTCCAACATTCTGTAGGATTTCATAAGGTCAAATGAACCATGGACTTATCTTAATTTTCTTATCAAAATGCATAATGCTTTTCCATGGTGAGATTATAAGAAAAAACATGATCACCTACCTTGAAAGAATAGTATTTACTCCTATTGTATGCATAACTTTTATTCCTGCTCTGATCTTCCCTCATAGATTGCTGGATCATCTTCACTTTCTCAGCCACATACTCTACTAATTCTAGCCCCATAAACATTATTTCACCAACTTCATCCCAAAACACTGGTTTCTAACACCTCTTCCTGTACAATTCCTCAAAATGTTCCATCTATATACTGGGATGAAAACAGTTATTATAATAAAACTCAACTAAAGAAAGATATTGATCCCAACTCCCCTCCTAGACCACTAAACAAGCTCGAAGCATATCCTCAGTGGTTTGAATCATTTGTTCTGATTTCCCATCTGATTGACAATGAAAATTTGTACTGATATTTGATTCTGTTCCCAACATCTTATGAAATCCCTTCTAAAAATTAGAAGTGAACTTGGGGTCTTGGTCCAATAAAATGGAAATATTCACTCCATTTATCCTGAAAATATCTTTGACGTACAATTGAAAAAGTTGATCAAAAGATGTCATATCTTAAATAGAATGAAATTATAAATATTTAGCCTTCAAATCAACAATATCCCATATCGTATTGTTACCTTAAGAATTATATGTTAGTCCCACAACAAAGTCCATCGATATATTCTCCCATTTCCACTCTGGCATTGATAAATGTTGGAGAATCCCCTTCAGTACCTGCCTCTCTAATTTATCCTATTTACATGTCAAAAATTTCATTATAGAATCGGTAATATCCCCTTTCATTCCATCTTTCCCGTAATACTATAGAAGGTCTCTGTACATCATAGTACTACCAGGATGAACTAAAAATAGAGAACTATGAGCTTCACTCAACCATTATTTCTTCAACTGGGAATCACAAGGAACACGCAACCTTTTTCCAAATCATAAAACACAATCTTTTTCATTGTTAAATTCTAGAAACATACCCATTTTAAAAAATTATACCTTTCTTTTTAGCTCATAATCTTCCTTCTACACTTCTTTAATCTGTCTAACAAAGATGACTAAACGGAAACCTAAAAATAGATGTATTTCCTTCATCAAAATATTCTAATAAAAAATTCATCAAATATTTTTTTAAAAAATCATGTTCCCAAAGTATCATGGTTAATGTAGAATTAATTTTCCGACTCAATCCACCAGCCACTCTATTTTTTTTCTTAGGATATTAATGAATCATGCAATCATAATACTTGATTAAATCCCTTCATCTTCTTTATATCATGATTAATTACTTTTGAGTGAATATATACTTCAATGATTTATGGTTAGTATATATTTCACATTTGGATACATATAAATGATGCCTCCTAATTTTTAAATTAAAGACCACAACTACTAATTTCTAATTTTGTATAGGGTAATTTAACTCATGGGGTTTAAACTAACATGAATTAAGTAATTTTCTAATCATTCTTTATTAGAACACAACCATGTACCTTCAAATAAGCATTATTGTAGATTAAAAATTCACCATTTCTGGAAGGTAGAGTCAAAATTGGATCATTAACCAATCTTCTTTTCAATTCCTAAAAACAAATATAACATTCTTCTATCCAAATAATTTTTAACCCCTTTTCTTGTTATCTTAGTTAGCATTCTCGAAAATTGTGAAATGTTTTTAACAAACCATCGGTAATATCCTAATAATCTAAGAAAACTATAAATCTACACAATATTTTCAGGTCTTTTCCATTTATCAAGAACTTTTTTTGGTAGGATCAACTGTTATTCCATATTATTTACAATGTTCCCATGAAAATAAATCTTTTGCAGCCAAAAATCACACTTTTAAAATATTACATATAGTTTTTTTTCTTTTATGGTTTGGAAAAAAGCCCTTAGATGTTTTTCATTCTACTCTTTATTAGAATAATATACCATAATTTCATAATCAAATACCACCACAGACATATCTATGACCTCATAAAATATTCAATTCATAATATCCAAAAAAATAGAAGGTGCATTAGTTAACCCAAAAGGCATAACTACAAATTCATAATGACCATATCTAGTATGGAATACAGTCTTCAGGATGTCTGCATCCTTTACTTTCAACTAATGGTACCCCAACCTCAGGTCATCCGTCGAAAAATACTACGCCCCCTGCAGCTGATCAAAAAATTCATCGATATGAGGAAAAAGATACTAGTTTTAAAAAATAATGTTATTCATGGATCTATAATCAGTGAAAAGTCTCATTGAACCATATTTCTTCTTATAAAATTAGATATTAGCACCCCATGGTGAATTTATAGTTCAAATGAACCCTTTATGTATTAATTCCTATAACTGATTTTTTAATTACAGATGTTCCATTCAAGATATTTGATAAGGGGTTTTATAAATTTTCTTAGAATCAGGAACTAAGTCAATAGTAAACTCAACATCTCGATCAGGAATAATGTGAGGCAAATCATAAGGATAAAGATATATTTATTCATTTAACACTGGTACATAATTAATCTATATAGTTACCTTATATTCAAAAATATGAGCAATATAACTTTCACTTCCATATTTTAGAATTTTACTAGCTTCTTGATATTTTATCAATTGTATGGGTTCATTCATGTATACAAACTAAAATTTTTTCTAAAAAACAACTTCTTTTTCTCTGAAATCTATCTTAACAGGATAAAATGAAAGTCAGCCTATACTGAGAATAACATCAAACTCCACTAGATCAAAAACTATAGGGTTTTTTGGTAAAATCTTTCCATGGACAAAGATAGGTAGATTCTTATAATTTCTTTTTTCCAAAATAATTCTTCTAGGTGTTTTTACAGTGAGTTCTGGTTTTATTTCATAAGGTAGAATTCACAATTTTTCTGAAAATTTCTTATAATTGAAGGAATGTGTAGACCCAGAATCAAACAATACATTTGACTAATGAATAAAAACAATAAATGTGATTTATACCACCCCATTTGATGGCTCAACATCTGCTGAAGTGGTTGTAAATGATTTTATCACACCCTTCTTCTTTCAATCATGTTGATTCCCTTATTGGGTGACTGTCTTCGAACAAACGTTAGTAAAATGACCCAATTTCTTACAGTTAAATAATCTCACAATTAGTTTCTCATTAATTCTTGGATCATTTTCCATGAACTCACAAAAAATGTGTCCAAAAATTCCACATCGATATAATTTCCCATAATTTACAATACATTCACCAGGATGCCTTTAGCACACTTTTCACCAGAAGGGAAATTTATTTTCTTACCTCCAAATTTCTTTGACGAATTATTCCCCCAAGCATTCCAACCTAACCATTTCTCATTCTTTTCATCACAAGGAAAATAAGTTTCATCAAACTTCATCTCCACTTTTTCATCACAATTAAAAGGTTTGTCGTAGCTTTTAAACTCTCATTTAGCCAATGATTTTCGCAAAAAATGGTTTCAAACCAGAGTTAAATATATTAATTTAACTATCAAAATCCCGATTAAAATAGGGTATGTATCATGGTAGTCTTGTAAAATTGGATTCATATTCTTCCATAGAATTATCATCTTTCTACTTTAGTTACATTAATTGGTCCTCCATTTGGAGTTGAACAGTTTTAGAAAATGTTTTTCCAGAAAGGGTCTCTTAAAATCATCCCACTCTAGACTATCAAGAACATCTCTTTCTCTCATATTCATAACTAGAGACCACCATTGACCGTCTCCACCTTCCAAATGATAAATGGATAGTATTACCTTTCGACATTCTGAACATCCCATGACATCAAAGATCTTTTCTTGATCATTGATCCATCATTAGGCTGTAACTGGAACGGTGGTTCCACTAAATGCTGGAGGATGTTGCCTCATAAAATGCTCCACAAAAGACATATTTCTTCTTGGTTGATCATCTTCCTTTATAGAATAGATACCACCTCCATTTACTGCTTGAGTAAACTGAGCCATTTTTTTCAAAAACTACTCAATTCTAATTCCCACCATTCCAGGATGCATATTTGTATAGACATCAGCCTCTTGGTGACTTCCTAGTTCAGTATCCCTGTTTCTTATGTAGAAATCCATTTGGAATAGACATATATTAGAAAATTCAACATGGTAATCCTAAAATTCAATAACATTTCAAATTAATCAAAGAGTAAAAATAATTTATGGTATTATATTAGCATTATCTTAACCCCTTAATGTTATCTAAACCATCCTCTGATACCAACTATAAGGAACCATCCTCAAAATGTTACTTAATCTTGAATTTTAGTTAGGAAAAATATTTTAACATGTTTAAGATCTTTTCTAGATTAGTGTTTTAGAGAATTATGATATCTTAAATACATAACAGACCATATTCATATAAAGTGGTTACTAATAAAAATAATATCCATTTTTTGAAAATATAAAACATTAAAACACAAAACATGATTTCTCTGACAACACTCCATATCATTCATCATGACTCCCATATTTATCATTCCCATTCTTATATCATATGAAAAATAAATATAAGTCATGGGATGAGTATGAAACTCTGTAGGGGATATAAGGAAAGAAATTGTTAGTCAATTGATAATAGAAAAACCAATATAATCCATATTCCTAAATACTCATATGCATAGAAACATCATGTATACTGCTTAGGACATATTTACCATATCACACTTATATTCACCCTTACACATGTAATAAAATTTTGGTCAACTTCCATATTTAGTGTACCCAATGCATTGGAGAGCTATAATGGGGCTCACCCATCATATCTTGAGCTATAATGGGATCAGCCCAACATTTAATAATATATAATTGGGCTCACCCATATTATCTGGAACTATAATGGGATCAAAAAAATAAATAATTTCCATGGAACATATCATGAATAAAAAACTTCATAAATCATTTACACCCTTGAGAAAATAACATTCACAATTTTAAATACCTTTTTTCATATAGAAACAATGTTAGAATATAAACATCGCACAGAAAATAATGAAATAATATTATTAAAAAATAAATATGGGAATATATAATGGAGATATTATAGAAATAAAACATCATAAAATTAGAATATAACACTCAGGATATTAATAAAAAGAACAATCTCATTGTACTTCATAAAGGATACATTTAAAAGGATTTAAGAGGAAAGTTCTTTTCAAATACCTTATCATTGAAGAGAGAATTGATTAAATAAAGGGATTATCTATATATACTGTATGTATACATAATTAAAAATAATACAATAAAATTACATTTCTCAAGTCATCTTCACGTGATAAAAACCAATGAAGTTGTAGGTTAACCTGAAGAACATAAATTGGGTTTAGAATCCACTTACGAAATTTTTGTGTGGTAATGGATGTACATGAAATGGATTAATGAGATATAAATTGGGTATCTCATCATTAATATATCATAAGGGAAGTATTTTAGAGGTGAAAAAACATATACCCTCATTAGTAATTAAACATTAATGAGAATAACATAGGGGTGATTCTTGAATAAAATTGAGAAATAGAGGATCCCTTCCCCCAGTTTTGACTTCCCAAAAACATGTTTAAAAATCTTATATGAATTTTGAAATACTAATATTAATATTTTACAGAAACATATTCATTCTTATAACACCTTTAATGATCATTTTATAACAGCCTTCCAACCATTCATTAATAATATTTTTTTAATTCCATTGTTTCTTGTGCGTGCATTACATGGTTTCCATGATCGGTTCATAGTGGATTTTCAGGTCGGTTGTAAGAGAAACCCCATAAGTGTAATGAAAATTTATTTTCATGTTTTCTTAACCATAAATTATACCATTTATCAATTTTAATTATGATATGAAAAATATTCATTAGTAAAAACATTAATGGTGCTCGTTTAGATCATTTTAGTGGTTCTTTGATAATAATGAAATCATTTTGTTTTCTAAATTAACATCATGTGTAAAAAATAATTATAAAACCTTAAATAAGATATAATATATAAATTATAATATGTTTCAACCATAAAAATGGTTTCATGACCTGTCTTAATAGAAGTAAAAGAAATCGAAATATCATCGTCCACGTTGTCGGTAAATCGGCACTTCACGGATGGTGTTTTCATTTCTAGAATAAGTGGGAGAAGAGAAGGAGTATTACGGTGAAAATTTGATAAACATGATGAAATCCCAAATTTTAAGATACTATGTCATTCATGCCTATTAGATAAGAGGAGGTGAGTAAATAATAATAATAATAAAGAAAGTGAAAAGAAATGAAAGAAAACAAAAGAGGATGTTTACCTCTTGATCTCTTCTCCTTGAGATCCTTCTTAAGGCCCTTTGTTTTGGCCTTTCGGTGAGACAAAAAATTATTGTATGTGGGGAAGGGGGTTTAAAGGATTATTTGGTAGAACATTGGTATGGATCATGGCTTTAGAGTTGTGGGAGGAAGAGGGGGGAGTGGGTAGTATTTATAGTGGAGGAGAGGAGTTTTACATTATTTTAATCATTATTTTATTATTTCGCTACAAGACAAGAAATAGTTATCATTACAAGAATAAAAATAGTTATAATTGCATGTGAGTTCAATATAAGTGTGCTTAAATCAGAAAAACATCATCCATGACCCCAAAAAAACAACTATTTAGCAAAATATTTATCTTATCGTATTTCATTATTCATCAAAAAAACCTGTCTTTTAGAAAAATCCCAAAAATTCACCATAACTATTTTTTGACTTGTAAAATTAAAAAAATGATGTCCTTCGTTATAAAATACTTTTATAAATATGAATAATTTAATTTTTAAATAAAATAATATTTTATTCCAAAAATATCAATTTTAAAATATTTATATACTTATTCCAGGATATGGGTATATCATTGTAACACCCTGATATTTTATGAGATATATTCTTTTTAATTTCTTTGATGTCTTCTATTGTACACTAAACCAAGATAATCTTGTACTATACGCAACACTGTATTAGCTTGCAGTATACGCAACACTATTCTTGGCTCGTGTTACAGACAATTTCAAGTTCGTTTTGTGGGAAATATTCTATGCAACATTAAGTATAGATTTTTTTAGTGTAAAAATGAAATAAGTTTTGATTATGATATACACACAACCAAAGGGATCTTTCACTACACTCAACCTTGACTTGGCTTGCATTACACACAATCACGGCCTTCCTCAATAGCATGTGTAGTGCGCAATACCGGTTTTCACTAAACAACGATATGTTTTTAAAATATTATATAAACTATCTGTTATGAATAGTAATACCCACTTTTTGAAATTTTATAAATTTTATATTTCAAAATGGACTTCATTTTTTGATTTGGAATATTGAAATTATCCTAGGGTGAATTTCTGGTGTTTTTCTGAAAACGTTTAATTTTTAATGAATAGTGAAAAACCCTGAGTTATAGTTTAAAACTGAATTATTATTTAAATACTTATTTATTTAATTTTATTTTATTTTAGGTCAAAATAGATACACAATAACTATATAATTTCAATGTAATTCATTGGAGTCATTTTATAATAATTTTATATATATAAAAATTTTATTGAACTTTTACCGTCTTTTACCTACCTATGAAGAGCATTTTTAAATTTAAATAACACTTAATTTTACTACTTCTGTGAGTTGAATTTTGAAAATCTGAGTGACACAGTTAATATCAAGGAGAAAAATTTGGTTCTATAAGAGAAAAATAATTTTTGGTGAATATTAACTTTTAACTTTTATTTACCACGATTAAAAGTAAATAGGGTAATTAAGAGTGAAAATGATAGTATTATTACCCAAACATATGTTATAATTCTATTGGATAGGTGTAATTCGACCCAAAAAACCATAGGAATAAAATATTACCCTTTATGTCTACTGGGATTAGATTATGATATTTATTATTATTTAATTCAATAAAGAGTTAAAAGAGTTAAAATCAATGTTTAATAACTAACAAATTTTTAATATAGGCTTTTAAAAAAGATAAATTCAACTATAAATATTCATTAAAAAGATAAAAATATTTACTACCTAATTTTATTTTATTTATAATTTTTCGACATTAAATAATTTAATTTATTTATGACACAATGATGATGTTGTAATTACCTTATTAATTAAATATTAACCTAATTGAAGTTATAAATACCCAAATAAATGTAATTTGAGACTTTTTATGAATTACACTAATTTTATAGGTAAATATAACATATTAGGGTTTGTTTGATGAATTTTTCTCTACGTAATAATGTTGTTATGAATTTTGAAGAAACAAAATACCAAATAGTGTCAAAATTGACATAAAAGAGGTTTTAAAACAAATATTATATTATTAACTGATATAATGGTCCAAAAAATCTAAGGTTCAGCAAAAAGACTTATATAATAATATATATGACATTATTGAACCAATTGGGGTTCTATTGGTAGTTTATAGTAACATTATTAAACATAAACTGTAAGAATACAAGAATACATGGTAAAAGTTAAATTATTTATCTTAGAGTTAAATCTAAATGATAAGGTTAAAATGGTAACCTAAACTTGTCTAAAACCTATTGGTTGAGCAGATTTCAACCCATACCTACCATAGGCTTAAAATAAGTCACTTTGGAGCCATTATAAACTGAATATTAATTTATTATAAAATAATATTTTAAGTTTTTCCTAAGGTGCCCCTCACCCCTTATAAAAGGGAACCCCCTCCCTCTCCTCTTCACACAAATTTGAGCCTTCAAGCTTGGGAAACCCCTTCCCATTTCACTTTTCCACTTCCATAAAAACCTACTATAGGTTCTAGTATTCTTCAAAGACCATCTTTAGTTCCCTAAGTGAAGGTTACAAGGAGGCGCGTCAAAGAAGAGGAGTCTCGAACACATACAGAAGAAATTGGACATAAGGTAAGGGATAATTTTGAAAATTTCATTTTTATCTGAGATTACTAATACGTAAGTATTTACTGGCATTATATTTTTCTTCCATATCCATAATTTTTTTTTCATAAACTGTTTAATATTCTTCCATGTATGTTTAAAATCATGTTTACCCCTCTTTGAATTTTACATTGTGTTATGGAAGGAATTTTTATTTTGTTTACCATATGAGGAACTTTTTGACATTTCTAGAAAAAGTATGAAGAGAATATTTTTTTAACTTATACGTTATGAAAATATTTTTACGGTTTCATAACGCCTAATTTTCATCAAGCTTCCTCTACAAGATTTCATGGTTATTCTCAATAAAATACTTTTGTTTTAAAATTTTGGGAAATTTGGTGAAAAGAAAATGATTTTGAAAATGAAAGGATATTTTCCTCAAGAATTCATTTCATGTGTTTTATCAAAACTATTTTCCATCTAAGATGATGTTATTTATCATATTTATGTTTCAATTATAATGTCTCTATTATTTACATGGTTTTATTCTTATTTTGATGAAATGATATTCATTTGTTTTATATGGATTACATTATTATGGGATGATGTTTATGAAACCCATTTTATTATTTGGGTTATGATGAATGATTTATTCTTATTTTATGGCACAAGTACGAATGATTTCATTATGAGATGGGTGGGACCTATATTTCCCTACAATTCATTGGGTGAAGATTTATATCTCATGAGATAGACATGGCTGGAATGGAAAGTGAATATGGTTCAGTAATACAGTGCTGGAACGGAACGTGAATCTGGTTCAGTAATATAGGGCTGGAACGGCAAGTAAACTCGGTTTAGTAATAGACTTTGTCCACTATGATGGTCTTGGCAGCAATTCCTTGGATATTATGTAAATCATATCATGTTCTTAATGGTTTCCAAAAATACACATTTTATTCCCATGGAATTTTATCATGATTGATGTTCCTTTATGATCTATGCCTGACGTACTGCCAAGATTTATTTCACAACTCAAGATTTTTATGTTTAGTCTTTATGTTCATGTTTTTTTAGTTCAAATGTATATGGTTTGTTTTATTTTTTCCACGCTTACCCTTACTGAGCATTTGAGATCACCCTTTTTATGTTTTCTTTTCCCGAGGATGTAAATAAAGGTTTTAGGTAAGAAAACAAAAGGGAAAGATCTTTATGGGAGATGTTGAAGATCTTTCACTATTTTTAGAAGATTGTGTTCCAAGTTTCTAAAGACCGTAAACTATTATGGTCCTTGGGTTTCTATTTTGTTATGTATTACGTATTCTGAAAAAGTAATGTAATGTCCATGTATATAAAGTTTGGGTCTCTACAGTTGGTATCAGAGGAGAGGTTTAGTTAACCTTTGGAAACTAGGATGTGAAAACTTTAGTGAGATCCATAGAGATATTTCTATGGTACGTCTAGGGATGTCCCTAAGGATTAGTATAACAATAGGTTACAGTCCTAGAATTATGTTGATGATCATGAATAACCGAGGGTGAACCTAAGTTTTCAATGATTAAAGAATGTGTGATAAGTTAGACATCCCATAAGTGACGTTTTATGATTATGTGGTTCCTCGTTATTTTAACTGTTTCTTACACCATGATTTTGGGTTTTAGTCAATGGAAAGAACTAGAATGAATTGGGTTAACATTGAATCCAATGGACAAATTGGTGATTATGAGCAATGAAATTGTGTAATGCCTAAAAAGAGAGATATTGTGATTATGGTGAATCATTCATCACGATATATGATTAACAAGTTGAAATTTAGTGGTATTCATAATTCATTAAATAAGAGGAAGATGGACTTTTATGCATGTTCTCATGGTGAGCATCATAGGGAAAGGAAGATTCAGATTTCTAAAGCATGGAAGAAGAACCTTGATGAATACATAAAATGGAGGGGAAGATGTTATCTGTGTGGGGAGAAGGGTCATTGAGTGACAGACTATTATGGAGTTCAATGTCTTATCTGTGGAGAATACAGGCATTACCAAACTCAATGCCCTGACCTAAGATGTTACTTCTAAACTGAGGAAGGACCAATTCCATGCCAATCATTGAAAAGGTTGGATTTAATGGTTTATGTATTGGAATTCAACAATAATGTTGTTGATGTACCTTTATAGTATATTAAAATATCAATTTATTGGTCCATTGTGTTTTACCATAAGAATATGGTATCGGTAACAATGAAAAGTGATTGAAATATTTTTGGAAAGAATATGATATACTCATAATGAAGGGATAAGGAGGAAATAATATGTTTGATAGTATTAATGAGCTCATGACAGATATAAGGACAAAGTGATATCATTGTTTGAGTATATAGAATTTTTAGAATATTGATATGTGGAAAGAGTTAAATTTTGATAGAATTCATGTTTTCACTAAAGTTGAATGGGTATTCATTTTTTAAGAGAATACATTATTAAGGTATTCACATGTTTATAATGTTACCAACAAGATGTATCTTATGATATATGGGGGATAAATGATGGTATTCACATGCTCGTTATATGACCTTTATGGTAACTACTTTTTTTTACTATGAGATTGGATAGAAGTATTTTTTATAAGCCTAAATGTTGTAACGGGTTAAGTTCGACATCAGATAGTATTATTTCAGGATAAAACTTGTTTTTTGATATTATTTCTAGAATTTTATAATAGTATTGTTTTATAAAAATAACAACTTTTAGGACGGGCGACAACCCGTCACATCGGATAAGGCTGTTGGAATCAAACCCACAACCGATGTGTGACAGGCCTTTATCGCCTACCATTGGCCTACAGAAAGTCCCTAGTTAGTATAAACTAGTTTTATTTTATTATGCAGTATGATAGATTAAGTATAAGTCCATTTTTGGAACCATATAAGATTAATCTCATCATAAGATGGAATTATGTATATAACCTTTTCTAACCATATGTTAGAAATAGATGGAATGACCTATCATTATATCGTATGATCTGCTAACACTTCACGGAAGACAAATTTAACTTCATTTATTTAAGAGATAAAGTGGAAATTGTTCAAGGCAAAAACAATAGTGAGATTGTACTAAAATCATGTAAGTGTTTCTTTTAAATCAAATATTCTTCAACATTATGGAATTGATATTGAAAACCAAAAAAGCTGTCCTAGTGCACTCATATCTGATTAATCAGATGGTACCTTAGATCAACACAAATTTATGGTTGTGTGATTATTGGATTTTTCTTACCCATATTCTCTACCGCTCTCCATCAGAACATTATGGTTAGATTTCTCTTCCATATACATATTTTCACCTATGTTATATTATGTGGAAACCCAGTGATGAGTTAATTTTGGTAACCGTTACATTTCATACGTGAAATTTTAAAATTATATTTTAGTATTCCTTTTTATGATGTGGGTTTCTATGAATGAAACTTTCATGTAGTAAATGATTTATAACCCCAATGAATATTGAGGGAAAAAATAATTTTAAGGGGGGTAGAATGTAACAACATGAGATTTTATGAGATAGATTCTTTTTAAATTTTTTCATGTCTTCTATTTTACAATACACCATGATTAGCCTGCACTATACGCAACACTGAATTATCTTGTAGTATACGCAACATTATTATTGTCTCATGTTACACACAATTTCAAGTTTGTTTTGTGGGAATTATTCTACGCAACATTATGTATAGATTTTCTTTAATGTACAAATGAGATATGTTTTGATTATGATATATGCAACACCAAAGGGAGCTTTCACTACACGCAGCCCTGACTTTTCTTGCATTACACGCAATCATGACCTTCCTCGATAGCATGTGTAGTACGCAATATCAGGTTTCAGTAAACAACGATTTGTTATTAAAATATTATATAAACTAGTCGTTATGAAAATTAATAACCACTTTTTGAAAGTATATAAATTTTATCTTTCAAAATGGACTTAATTTTTAGATTCGGAATATCAAAATCAGCCTAGGGTGAATTTTTGGTGTTTTCCTGAAAACATTCAATTTTTGATTAATAGTGAAAAATACTAAGTTATAGTTTAAAAACAAATTTTTATTTAAATAATTATTTATTTTATATAAATTTATTTTAGGTCAAAATAGATACACAATACCTATATAAGTTCAATGTAATCCATTAGATTAATTTTATAATAATTTTATATATATAAAAATTTTATTGAACTTTTACTGTCTTTTACCCACCTCCTAGGAGCATTTGTAAATTTACATAAAACATAATTTTACAGCTTCTGTGAGTTGAATTTAGAAAATCCTAGAGACACGGTTAATATCATAGAGTAAAATGTGGTTCAATAAGATAAAAATAATTTTTTGTGACTAGTAACTTTTAACTTTTATTTACCATGATTAAAAGTAAATATGGTAATTAAGGGTAAAAATGATATTATTATTACCCTTACACATGTTCTAATTCTATTGTATAAGTGTAATTCGACCAATAACAAACTTAGGATTAAAATATTACCCTTTAGGTCCACTTGGATTAGATTAGGATATTTATTATTATTTAATTCAAAGAAGAGTTAAAAGAGATAAAATCAATGTTTAATAACTAAAACATTTTTAATATAGGGTTATACATAAGATAAACTCGACTATAAATATTCATTAGAAATATAAAAAGATTTTATACATAATTATAGTTTATTTGTAATTTTTATACACTAAATAATTTAATTTATTTATGACACAATAATGATGCAAAAATTACCTTATTAATGAAATATTAAACTAATTGATGTTATAAATACCCAAATAAATGTAATTTCGGACTTTTTATGAATTAAAATAATTTTTTGGGTTAATATAACATATTAGGGTTTGTTATATGAATTTTATTTGACGTAATAATGTTGTTATGAATTTAGAAGAAACAAAATACCAAATAGTGTCAAAGTTGACATAAAAGTGTTTTTAAAACAAATAATATATTATTAATTGATATAATGATCCTAAAAATATAAGGTTTGGTCAAAAAGACTTATAAAATAATATATATGACATTAATGAACCAATTTGGGTTCTGTTGGTAGTTTATAGGAAGTTTATTAACCATATAGTGTAAGAATAAAAGAAGACATGGTAAAAGTTAAATTACTTAACTTAGAGTTAAATCTAAATAATTAAGTAAAAATGGTAACCTAAATTTGTCAAAAACCTATTGGTTGAGAGGATTTCTACCCATCCCCATCCTATCCTCGAAATAAGTCACTTTTGATCCATTAAAAAACTGAATATAAATTTATTATAAAATAATATTTTATGTTTTTTCTAAGGTGCCCCTCACCCCCCTTACAAAAGGGCACCTCCTCCCTCTCCTCTTCACACAAATTTCAGCCTTCATGTTTGGAAAACTTTAGTGCCCTAAGTAGAGGTTAAGGGGAGGCACTTCAAAGAAGAGGATTCGTAGACAAATACAAAATAAATTGGACATAAGGTAAGGTATAATTTTTCAAATCTCATTTTTATCCGAGATTTCTTATACGTAAGTATTTACTGGGGTTATATTTTTCATCCATGTCCATAAAAATGTTTTTCATAAATTGTTTAATATTCTTACATTTATGTTTAAAATCATGTTTACCCCTCTTTGACTTTTACATTGTGTTATGGAAGAAATCTTTCTTTTTTTTACTATACGAGGAACTTTTTTGACATTTCCGGCAAAAGTATGAGGAGAATATTTTTTTAACTTAAACGACATGAATAGATTTTTACGGTTTCATAACACCTAATTTTCATGAATCTTCCTATACAATATTTCATGGTTTTTTTCAATAAAATCTCTTTCTTTTAAAATTTTGTTGCATTTTGTGAAAAGAAAATGATTTTGAAGAAGAAAGGATATATTCCTACCGAATTCATTTTAAGTGTTTTATCAAAACTATTTTCCATCTCATTTGACATAATTTTGCATGTTTATGTTTCAAGTATAATTTCTCTATTATTTACATGGTTTGATTCTTCTTATGATGAAATTATGTACATTTTTTTATATGGATTAAGTTATGATAGGAGGATGTTTATGAAACCCATTTTATTCTTTGGGTTATGATGAATGATTTATGATTATTTTGTGGCACAAGTAAGAATGATTTAATTTTGAGATGGGTGGGACCTATATCTCCCTCTAATTAATTGTGTAATGATTTATATCTCAGGATATAGACATGGATGGAACGAAAAGTGTATCTAATTCAATAATATAGGGCTAGAACGGCAAGTGAATCTGGTTCAGTACTACAGGGCTGGAACAGCATGTAAACCTGATTCAGCAACGGAATTTGTCCACTATGATGGTCTTGGCAGCAATGCCTTGGCTACTATGGAAATCAACTCATGTGATTAATGGTTTCCACAATTACATGTTTTACTCCCATTCTATTTTATCATGATTTATGTTCTTATATGATCTATTCCTTACGTACTGCTAATAATTATTTCACAACTCAAGATTTTGATGTTTAAACTTTATATTCATGTTTTTTTAGTTCAAATGTATATGGTTTGTTTTATTTTCTCCATGCTTACCCTTACTGAGTATTTGAGCTCACCCTTTTTATGTTTTCTTTTCCCCAGGATATAAAGAAAGGTTTTAGGTAAGAAAACAAAAGGGAAAGATCTTTATGGGAGATGTTGAAGATCATTCACCATGATTAGAAGATTGTGTTCCATGTTTTTCAAAGACACAAAACTATTACGGCCCTTGGGTTTCTATTTTTGTTATGTATTAAGTATTCTGCAAAAGTAATGTAATTTCCAAGTATGTCAAGTTTGGGGATCTACAATCATAAAATCAATTACATATTATATGTATACTATTATAGGTGAGGTTACTATTCTTAATGGTATGTACTATTCATAAGGGTTAAATTACTATTCATAATGGTATGTTACTTTTCATCATAAATTAAGTTGGTCTTATCAAACTCTAAATAACATAAAGATCAAAATTTTGTATGTCTGTTTTTCAAAATTCAACACATTGAAGAGGAAAAATTATGTTTAAGGAATAGTTATAACTATATACTTAAAACAATGTTTCATGCATTTCAATTTATTTTTAAAACCCTGGGGTGTTACATTCTTATCTTCTTTCATTGAAAATTCACTGCAAATCTTTTCAATGGAAAGAAGATTTATGAATCTTAGTACAGATCAATGAATAACTGAACTTTGGGTTTTCAAAAGAATAAATTTGGTAAAACATAATAGATCATGGATTTTGGGGTTATAGAAAGTTAATTTTGGATTTCTAGGATGAATTATGATAAGAGATCTTTATTGTAAGTGGTGTGTAAGGAGTTGTGAAATCATATAATTTAAATTTTATGTAGACTTATTCATAAGGATAGCTGAGAAGGATTTGAATGAGGATTCTCCTCACACTAGAAGATGTGATAGTTATGATTCAGAACCCTAGTGGTGACTTAGCCATAAATATAGAAACATTTGAAATG
The DNA here is from genome assembly GCA_963277665.1 of Viscum album. Lineage (NCBI taxonomy): Eukaryota > Viridiplantae > Streptophyta > Magnoliopsida > Santalales > Viscaceae > Viscum > Viscum album. The sequence goes on along the minus strand of OY728131.1, from coordinate 1,432,095,308 downwards.
AAGATTATTTTTAGGTAAGTTTTAGAAATACATTTCTGAGATACAATCACATAACATATACTTCTGATCTATACTTTGTGTATCAATAAAAAAATGGAGGATATGGTTTATCATTGAGTTAAATATCACATTATATGCACATTATAGGTGAAATATATGTGTTCATGGTTATCTCAAATCTATTTTATGGGGATTACTTGATCAGGTGGAAGCATGGAAAAATTTTCTATGTGATGCAAGAGTACATTTCATCTACCTTAGTCCTCACACTACTCGGTAAGTGTAGGTACACACATCATAACCATATGGATCTTAATAACCATGTAAAATTTTCTAAAAAATATGTAATATAACCAACATAGGTAAAAAGAATGTATTTCATGACTAAATATCCCAAAAGGGTCTATTGGCCATCTACACCTAGCACATACTGTGAACGTTTTACATATATGGATAAATTTTGAGCTTATTTCATGTGAATCAAACATCTCCATGAGAGTATCATATACATGGATTTTTTACATGTATAATTTTACATAAAAAACCCTATTTATCATTAGAGGTGACATGAAATGTGATTCTGGTAGTTTAGATCTCCTTAGCTACATGTGGATGATGAATGTGATTGATTTTGATGATCAAAGAAGACATTGAGGAATGGACATCCCTACTGACATTCTAGTGGGAGGGAATAGGTCCTTCGGACACTTCCCCATAGTTTAGTACCCCAATATATTCTTAGGGTGTGGTCCCACTATATCAAGAATAGGGTTGATATTTTATTATCCATGAAAGGGTATGGATCCCCTATAGACCTTATAATTTTTGGATATACATCAAATACATGAAATGTGGGTCCTATTTCCATGGATTTAGATACTCCCCCATCTGATATGTGTTTCACCATGATACATGGGTCATGTATCAACTTTCAATGCTCCCTAAATAAGACAATATAATTCAATGGGGCATGTGTGCCCCATTATGATTCCTATAAGGTGATTTTGTTTTCAATTGAATGGGAAATTATGGAAGGTAAGGTTCATTGCTCCATTTTCAAAAAAATCATATTGGAAAAATTAAGATTACTCAATTAGTTTCTTGAATGGTGACGAGGAAGCTAAAGGAGATGAGGACAGTACTCACACATTTATTGCACAGAATTCAATGAGTATAGGGATCTAAATTATGATTTTGAGATGTAACATGGAAGTTAGAAAGGATAATAATTTAAATACATCATTATTTTTAATAATTATAGAAACCCTTTTTTTATTTTGAGATGAAACATAAAACTAACCTTTATTTTCTCATGAGTTGCAGTAACTGATTGCATTACAGTTAAGATGAAGATACATTATTCTATCCCTAAGGCTTCTATTTTTTATATATATAGTTTCTTTTCCTTATTCATGGTTCCAATATTGTACCAGAGACTACATTGGCATTTTTTATTTCCTTTTTTGTGGCTTTAGGTAATCTTACTAAGTATGGTTATACTAACCACTACATAGTCTTTTCGGCCACACAAGGATGTCTCTATGGAAATGAGACATAGTATGAAATAGTTTGTGTGGACAGGGTTCGGTGTGGCTTGTATAGAGTTATAACATGGTGATTCATAGTGGATCGTTATTTTTTATGATAGTTTAAATGACCACTATAGTTGTTGTTAAATCAAGGAGTCCCTATTGTGAGGAGCATATATCCATTTTTTCTTGTTTGTTTGATTTAGAGACTTTTTTAAAGTTTATTCCATATGGTGGTTACCTATATGGTGGTATACATGTTACATGATGCATAATTATGAATTTTATGCAGTTAAATTGACTATATATATATATAGCTTGAAGATTTTTTATTACTTTTTTTTATATTTTTATTTAAAGGTTTTTATAGGATAATACATCACATGAATGTTATACCTTCTTGGGGATAGAATGTAACACCTAACCTATTATATTCAAGATTGTTGTGTCATAATAAGTTTACTAATATCCCGAGAGGGCCGTTGGCGGTTGTAAATATTTTAGATTGGTATCAAAACCATTTGACTCTTAGGGATGTAGTTTAGAGTGAATGATATTGTGAGGATGAGTTTGGGAATTTAGAGAAATGAAATTAAGGAGTTTTATTTCATCTTATACACAAGGTTTCCCAATGTTGGTGTGGTAGCTAACATATCTATTCATCAGGGCCTTTATAATTTGTTTATTTAATAGAATATCATATACACTCATTGTAGGTACAATCACAATGCTAAAGGAATCATAAAATAACCAGTTATAACCTTTTCAATAATACATGTGTCATATTATCTAGATATGATCTAATCCTTTTGGTTTCATCCTATCGAATAAATGATTCCACCCTTAAATAGAAACCATATAATTATAGGAGGGTTAATGAGGATCCCATGTCTCGAGTTCAGATTCTCACCATTGAACTATTGAAAGACGATGCATTTATTAATTGTCTTGGTTGATAGGTATAAAAACCAATGATATAAGATGGATTAACTCCTCATTGTGTTTTGTGAAAATTTTATTGAATAGAATATGATAGTTCATTCTAATATGGAATGGACCACTCATATGAGAAATCTATTACACAATTTTCTTTTAAGAGGATTCTATAATTTTGTGAGGACCCTAATCTTTCCTAATAGAGTATCGGCTAGAGATAAAAACTCAGGTACATTCATCTTACTGGGAAACTACAATACAAATGTATATTCATTCATTGATTTCCCTATAAAGCATCATGATTCCTTGGTAGATGATGTTGTTTTATAAACCCAAGATGAAACTGATCTACTGTGATGGGAGTTTAATACAATGTTTCATATAGTATCATATTAAGTAATATTGTAGATACTTTAGTATTATAAGATGATTGACCCTCCATGTCACAACATGATCCACATCTTAGTATGTGTTGGGGATAATAGACATAATAAGCTACATTTAAGAAAATATTCATAGATAATTTTAAATGATAAGTAGTCTAAATAGACATTTTTTGAGTGTTTTAGTCATATGGATATGATCTATTGAAATAACAACTAAAAAAATTCCTTTTGAATGAATTTGTAGACTAACAACTCATAAAAGAGGTGCACATAATTTTTTTGAGAAAGTTTTCATTTTTTCATGACTATATAAGAATAATTTCCATGGATGGACCTCTATTGAGAAAAATATCATTGATATGAGAGACTTTGTTATCATAGTTACAGTAACCTACCATGGGTTTTTTTTACTGGGAAGATGGTGGTGCTTGATTTTTTAGACATGTAATATTATACAATCAACCCCTCTACCACCCCCTATTTAGAATATTATCATTTAGATAATTTACACAAATGAAACCGATATTCACTCAAAAATACTTATGATTTGAGTCTATCCTAGGTATAGAGATAGGATTTTCATACTTTTTTCTTCAGAGTAATGATATGACCTAGTAATGAAAACCATGTTATGGATTGGTTACCCATTTATATTATTCTCTAGTGATATGAAGTTATTTGTACAAAGATATTTTTCATCTAATTATTGAATTATACTCTCCAGGAATAATGAGAACATCTGACACTCACAATATTTAGTCAACTACCCGTTAGGTACTTCTCTTGGATTTACACACTATATGTGTGGACGATAATTCAATTATTCTTAATGTGGAGGAAAGTTTGAATAGTTTTGAATAGTTACCCAAGACTTTCCAATGATGATAGATTTATGTATACATCAGTGTTGTTTTTTTAAATTTTATTTAGTTTTTTATGTGTAAGGTTATGGGTTCCCTAGTTGTGTTATTGAGAAACATAACCATACTATTCTTATGAGAGTTTTTATTGGTCAACTGTGATGTTTAGAATAGATGTATACTTTTATTTTAGTAATTTTTATGGTGTTAATGGAGTTTCAAATTTTCTTCACAAATATTGAGGTAGTGGAATTTGATGAAATTAAACTAGAAAAAATAATTAATGGTGGAATATTCCATTAATATTGAATAATGTATCATGGTGATAAAGGTTCCACTCCAATGACTATCCTTAATGTGGTTGATAGTTTATAGGGGTGGGATAAGTTAAACATGTTTGATATGATGGTGGCATATCTACACCCTTAATTTGTATTTTATAGGCCTATAGTGGCATTGTTGATCTATCAGTCTTCAGTTACCACATTTTCATTTGATATAGTGGATGGATGTTATAGAAGGTGCAGATCATGAAATCTTATTTCTCAAGAAGACAGAGGTTTTTTCCTTGGGGAAATTATAGAATATCATGATGGGAATCTTGAGCATGAACCTCCCAATGGTTCGAGATAAATTTTGTGTTAAATACAGAGGTTCTTTTAGGCATTTTTTTCACATGCAATCTGTATTTGTGTTTTGATGGATGTTTTATATAATAGTTTTTATTTCTACTTTCATTATTTCTAATAGGTGCTAATATAGAGTCATGATTCAATATATTAGTTTTATATAAATGACTTGAAATTTATGCTTTATATTATGGTGTATTGGTCCACTATAAATAAGTGACATAATTCTATGTAAATTGTAGAGATTGTTTTAATATCTTGTTTGGTATTTTAGTAGCTTTTATGACGATAAGTAAATACATTACCATGATGTTTTTAGTGAATGACGTAACTTTATTTTCAGGTTAAGGTGTGGATGTATTGTTTTACCAAATATTAAATGAAATATTGGTTAAGTAATGTGTTATATTCCCTATGTCTGATATAGTATCATCTATTCCTTATGAGTTAGTTATGATGAAAAGATGAATGAGAAAATAAATAATAATAAAAATCATCATTATTTTTGATTCAGTATAAAAAATTCCTTTTTTGATTAGTTTAGGTGTTAAATTCGTACATATATTTACCATGTCGCCAAAATCTATAATTCTCTTTAAAAATGGAGTGTATGATGCTTCTATAGTTGTTGTTAGTGGTTAATGATTTTTCCTCATCCCAAGTAGTCAGAAGAACGTTGTAAAAGAGAAATTTATGTCTACAATTGATTAAGAAGTCTCAAAAAATGAGACAATATTCCTTTTATATGGTATTATAATGAAATATTCCAAATTTGATAGCTCAAGTTATAAAATAGAGATTACCCATTGTAGAAGTTATGTATTGAGATTCCATACATCATGGACCTCAATATTGAAGGGACTATGTTTAAAGGTGCATTTCCTTTACACATTAGTTTTCTTATGAGGTCAATTTTTGTAAGATCATGTTCTTTCCTTTTTATAGATGAAAATATTTAATGATGGGAAGGATATTGAAACCCATATTTTTTCTAGTTGTGACTTATATAAATTTTTAGTTCTAAAGTCATGGAACATACATAGGGGTAAACTGGTAATGTTAACATAGATGAACATCTCATAATAATTTTATAATTATTTTATTGATCTAATGGTGTGGTATTTACCATTGAGTTATGTTTTTATGAATTTTTTATTATGAAAATAATAAATTTAATTTCATACATTAATTATTTAGATAGATATTTATATTTCGGTAATTAATATTTGTGTGTTTTAAATAGATCACTGATGGAAATTCTAAAATCTATATTGTGTTCTTAATGTGGTGTTTACCCTAATGGAAGACTAATGTTTCTTCGTAATTGGGAATCAACCCAGGCCTCATCACAGGCATGTTATTAAGAAAACAAACCATTTATTACATAATAAATTAAATCCCAATGACTCTAAAACCCCCCCAAAAATCCTTTAATTAGTCCTCACTATAGTAATCTACACATTCCATCTATATAAACCCTATAAGGATATATTGAGAGAAAGGAAGGAGGGGATGGATTTGTATATAGTGTTTCAAGATCAACATAAAATTAGAATTGAATTCATGGTGATAATGAGAAGATCCAATAATGCAGATAAACCATGATGGTGATATGGTTGAACTTCATGAGGTGGTAATTATTATTTAATTTCTTCTCTATTTTTTATTATTTGAATTTAGAATTATTATATTACTTGGATTAAATATTTACTAGGAGGATTAAAATCCATGATATTACATTTATTTTTAATACTTGATATATCTATGTTATATCCATATGTTCTTTAAAATTTGTAGATCAATACCTAGTGGTATGTTGATATACCTTTGTATAATCAACAAAATAATGTATTTATGGACTTTCCTCTCATGTTTTTTGCATTTTTCCCTCATTTCTTCACACACTCACCATCAACCTTTTCCATGGACAATTGTTAGATGAATCTCACTCTAAATAGATGAAAATGCATAATTCATGATTACAAGAGATTAATTTTGGTAGGAGTGTGGTGATTAAATCCCATGGGATTGATAATGGATTGTATAAAATCATTTAGAGGCCCAATAGTGTGGGATCATGAAAGGGCGAAATGTGAGAGTAATTGAAGCATTATTGGAAGTCATTATTTGTTGGGAATTTTGGCTGAGGATGGTTGGTAGGGATCCAATAAAGGATAGAGCCTACCCCAATGGTTTAGGTAGTAGTGATTAAGGCCTTTTGAATCATTTTAATCATGAATAATGGTGAAATTACAAATAAAAACAAGCTTTTTATAGGGTTACAGAACAACAAGTTAAATAGATGATCACATGATTGTACATATGATTTATATATCACATATCATCCTGGAAGCCTTGGATGGGGATATATTGTATGTTAAATGTCATAGAAATTTTACTTTATAGGTTTATGTCATGTGCCTCTAGTTTAACCAGCCTAACATATAACTAAAGTACATGTCGAAGAGGCCATCAGGCCTAACACACCATGTGTTGCTAGGGTACATGTTTTTTACCTCAATCATCAAATGATTTAATAAGTGAAAACACAAGTAATATACACATTCAATTCCTACATAACATTTGATCCATCACACATATCTTGATTGTTTCCCCCACATTGAATGTTGAGAACAATACATGACTAGAATTGTATAAATGGGTTACACACCATGTACTCTAAAAGAACTAGCCGAATAATTTTTATGAACATGGGGAGATTTTAATCTTCTTAACCCGGGATGATATTTTATCCCTCAAGTAGCCTATCATGTTAATTTTTTCATATATTCCATGATAAAATATCCAAATTTTTCATTAGATATGAGACATTAAATGATTTTTTTTTATGATTCCTTATCTCTATAGGGATACTGACAAGGACCATGCGTGATTAGTGGAGTATACATGGGATTATGAACTCCAATTGTGATGAGTAAATTATAGTGAATGGGCCCCCCACCTTCTACATTGATTTCTGTAGTCAACCATATTATTATCATATAGGTCCTCTAGATCAGTGTAGGATTAGTACTCCCCTATCAATGAAAAAATACTACTTCCCTATAAAAATAATAGAGTTAGGAAGTCCCAAACATATGTGAAATGTGGTTCCATTATTCATATAGTTAGGTACTCACCCGTTTGGAATTCACTTCTTTATAAGCCACAAGTCCACCAATGAGGTTTGGTATTCCCCTTACCAACAAAAATAATATGATAATATATTGAAAATGTTTTAGGTTTTATGTTGGGAGTGTGGGTTTTATTTTGGATGTGTTGTTATGGATGCTAAGGGTTATTAGCCACTTGATATACAACTATTATAAGACATTTTTCGAGTTCCCAAATATGTTTCCAGATTATTGATTTCATAGTAGGGGGTTATTAGGTAAAGTAATCCATTAACTATTCGGTATAATTTAATGAGTTTTAGGTTCCAAAATATATCTTTTAATAGAAATTTAAACTTATAGAGTATAGTAGTTTAGTTTATTCAAGAAGGATAACACATCAGGATCCCCTAGGTTGATGATAGTTATATTTCATGGAAATGGTTAATGGTATTTTATTGAATTTATTTCTATATTGAAATTATTATTCATTCCAAATGATGGGATATTTTTTATGTTTTATAAATTATGGAAGGATAAAATAAATATTGTAAAATGAGAAAAAATGGATAATATAGTAGCATAATAGACACATCGCACTGCGAGTAAAGAGAAGTTGTGGGACACTAGATTTTTCATGATGCAATGGAGTTGTAGTGCTAGAAAAAAGTCCATTTACATGTCATACAAACAGTATACGAAATTATTTTTTCAGAAGAATTTATTTTCGAAGAGATACACCAAAATACATGATCCCTTCTCACAGTATGAAAATTAAAACATTACTCAATGTCTAATATTTACATGTCATGACAAAATGGGGAATCGTAAAAATAAATATGAATTTAGAATGGGTTTGGGGTTGTGGATTACAAAAAATTCCCTTAGAGACACTTTTTAAGACATAAAAGATCGGGGGAAGCTAACAGAAGACTACCAGATGCATGGTGTGATGATTTGAAGCCTTGCTTCACCATCATTTTTCACATCCATTATTCTTCGTGTATCCAAGCTACTCATTCTCATCATAAACAGCATCAGCGAGTAGTTTTCTTGGTGTCGGATATCACGACCCATCCCTCGTTGCCGGTTCCATGACAACCCCATGCCCTCCTTCCATAGGAAAGGGGCAGGTGACTAGAAACAGAAAGGAATATCCATATGATGGGAAGGAATTTTCTTTTAAACCTGTACAAACACATGGTCCGAGAACACAATATAGTGAAATTAAAAAGGTAAACTGCTATAGTAAAAGAGTACTAATAGTAAAAGGGACATAATAAAAGCCCAAATAAAATGTACAAGTACAAATGAATAGTAAATAATAGCTGAAAGGTGAAAAGAAGCTCCTGGATCATCCACCATAGATCCTACCTAAAGGTTATGTATACCTCACAATCTATAGTTCTAGCATCATGTAATTCCAAATGGTCCACCTCTGAGCACCATCCAGTCCTGGATCCCTCAACATTGATCAATGGACTATTTTTTCTACACAAGACATAACAATTTGTAGGTGAATCCTGTGATGGGGTGAGTATAACGATACTTAGTAGGGACCCCAAGACCCCATAGGTCTTATAATGTTCAATGAAGGAAAAACCACACGGAAATACTTCACCTCTACTTAGGTATATGCCCATACTTATACCTAATTTATCAAGTTATACTCATCTCAATAATAAATCACAAAGAAATTGACACAGCTCAAACAGATTCTCAGGTCAAACCAGGTTGTCAGTGTAGTATATAAGTACAGATGATTAGTCGTGAAGCTAGATCATCTTATTCAGTCAAGAGGCACTCTTTCTAACCATACGAAGTCTCACCCACATAGGATCAATAAATATTAACCCCTAGGATGATCCACAGAGGATCTAAACTGCCCATAGTCGATAGGTAAATAAACCCTGCTGACCCACATAGGATCTAACCGACACAGGATCGGTATGCGCTGACCCACATAGGATCGTTGAGCGCTGACCCACACAGGATCTTACCCACACAGGATCGGTATGCATTGATCCACACAGGATCACTGAGAACTGACCCACACAGGATCTGACCCACATAGTATCGGTATGTACTGACCCACAAGGGATCACTAAGCGCTGACCTCCGTATGATCTGTCTCCAACCTCTGCCTCACTGCCAGCCACTGGATTCCTCGCACCCGGTGCACTCGAGTTCCATAGAATATGCCATCAATATATTTTTCATACCTCAAATTCCACTAATCTCAACAAATGAGTAACCCAAGGAAATACCATGTCATAAGAGTTCTAACGCAACAGACGGTTCTTCAATCGAACACCTGGTATGTGAGTTATAAGCATTTTAGTTCTAGGGGCCCGGTTGGATTCGTGATCGATCTAACCTGACCATACTCTAACTGTCTCCAAAATGTTAGAGGATTATACCAAAAAGTACCTTCTATATCCAAGGATCCCAAATCCATAAAAGGTTCATCAAACAGACATCTGGTTCTCAGGATATGGCCCTTTAAGTGTTTTGGGGCCTGGTTGGCCCAGGTTTAGTCCAACCCAGTCACACCGACCCTGACCAACCCACTCAAGGCTAGGTCGTGGTGGGCTTGGCCTACTAGTCCGAGGTCTGGCCCGACCCACAAGGGGGAGGCCCAGAATGGGGCATCCCTAGAAGGGCGTCCCACAATGGGGCGTCTAGCAAGGGGGAAGCCCGGGCGTGGTGGAGCATGGTCTGACCCAAGGAGGGGAGTGATCTAGTCTGAGGTGGAGCACGGCCTAGCCCGTCCTGAGGGGGGTGGTCCCCACCCTAGCCGGTGCGGGCGGTGTGACCCCTCGGTCTCCGGAACTTGTGAATGGCCTGAATACCATTCGGTTTGTGAAGCGGCGGCACCACCCGGGTTCCACCCAATCGCCGTGGAACCCACCTGATGTGCGGGTTCAGCCTCCTTCATGGCTTTATCCATGGCTTCTTGTCCACCATCAGTAAGCTGGCCACACTGCCTCTCGCTCGTCGGTGGAGCGTTGTTCATGCCACCTCTCCCTCTGAGGTTGGCCGAAGTGACAAATGCCTCCTCTGATCACCACTGCTGATGAGTCACGACCCTCTACTAACTGGCGGTGCGCAACAGTGCACCACACCTCCTCCGTTCTCCACGCCTGATGAGCCGCAAACCCTTTTTTCTCACCAGCGGTGTGTGACGGTGCATCACACCTCCTCCATAGTCGACTGGTGCCAACCATTCTAATAACCATTGCATATTTCGGTCACGACATCTTTTTGTGGTGTGCGTCGGTGCATGACTTCTTCATATCCAGTTTGTGTCGTCGTTCTGGAGGTATTCCACGGAGAACACTATGGTCTAGAAAAGATTACAGAGGGTACAGGTGATGTTCTTTTGACCAGCCTCTCCATGTTAGATCGTAAATAAGAGGTAGGATAGAGGTCTTCAATAAATTCACTTTAAATAAACATTAATCAAAACCCCTACCTCATAAACTCGGTGGAGAGTGCCCATACTTGAAGGTGGATCGTGTTCTTCATTCCTACAACCCGTTCCCAATGACGCCACTCATACGTCACCCTTCGGTTCATGGTTTGGTTTCAACTGTCACCTCTTACTTGGATCAGCTCTATCCTTTATGGGTTCGACGTCTTGACACTCCATCAGCACTTAGTTTCTTGGAGAAGTTGTGCTGATACCCCTCCACAAACTCCATATATAAATGAGAGGGGAAGGGTAAGTAATGATGTGGGGAATTAAATGGGGCTCTTTAATTAGGAACCTTCCTAATTCCCCAACGACGTCATTACTTAAGATTGATAGGTCAAGCCATTTATTAGCTTGACATATCGCTGGCCCCACACTCTGCTTTTCCGTTGGTGGAGAAGAAAGAAAATAAAATAATAAAATTATTTTATATCATTTATTTTAAAAAAGTCCCAAAACATAACTTCTTCACCAGACCTACTGCGGTCAATATAAAGACTCCCTTAAGAGAATCCCAGCACTGCAGATTCAATAGTTCCCTCAGATTTTTAATGTGAGAATCTGTTCAAAAGATATAAAATTTTTCTCATGAATTTACTGAACGTAAACTAAAAAGGTTCAAAAATTCATTCTGGGCACATCAGGCCTCGGAATCAGGCGCCATCAATTTTTCCAAACTCGTAATAATTCCACATAATTAAAAAAATTACATAAAAAATCTTGGTCTTTATATTATCCCCACCTTATGGAATTTCATCCCCAAAAACATATACTAAGGAAACAAATGGGGGTACTGACCATGAATATGAGCCTCCTGCTCCCATGTGCTCTGTTGGAGGTTCTCGTGCTTCCAAAGAACACACACTAGAGGTATTGACCACCCAAAAAGGACCCGCTCTTGTTGATCTTCAATCTTAACTGGAACCTCCACAAACGTCATCCCATCATCAAAGTCTTCCTCACTATGGTTGATGATATTAGATGGGTCATGCACATATCTCCTCAGCTGGGATACGTGGAAGATGTCATGCATCCTCTCCAACTGCGGTGGAAGATCCAAGCGGTATGTCACCTTGCCAATCCTCCAAAGTATTAGAAAAGGGCTGATAATCCTCAATGATAACTTGCCATCTTGGCCAAATCTCCATAGTCCCCATCGAGAATAGGCTCAAAAGAATACGTCGCACCCATCCTAGAACTCCAAATGCCTCCATCACGTGTCATCATAAGTCTTATATCTGCTTTGTGCAATCTTCATCTGCTCCTAGATGACCTGCACCTTCTCAGTGGTAGCTCGTACCAACTCTGGATTCAAAAGTGTTGACTCCCCTGGGTCTTTCTAGCATAGAGATGATATGAAAGGTTAACCGTATAGGGCCTCGAATGGTGCCAAACTGATGATGGAGTGATAATTGTTGTTTTATGCGAACTCCACCAAAGTAAAGTGATCCTCCCAACTATGGCCAAAATCTAGGATGCATGTATAAAGCATGTCCTCCATCATCTGAATGGTCCACTATGTCTAACCATCCGTCTGAGGATGAAAGGTGGTGCTAAAATGTAGATGACTCTCAAACTCCTCCTATAATACCTTCCACAACCAGGATGTAAATCATGCATCACGGTTAGAGAAAATTGTTTATGTCACCCCATGAAGTCGTGCAATCTCTTCTACATAAAGGCGTCCCAAGTCCTCTACTTATCCCTGCTCTCAGATAGGTAAGAAGTGGGCCGAGAAGGTTAGTCATTCAAAAATCACCCATATGGAATCATGTACACTAGATGTACATGGTATCCCTATCACAAATTCTAGGGATATCCAATCCCACTTCCACTCTGGCACCTCTAGTGGTTGTTCTAAGCCTGTTGGAACCTGATGCTCGGCCATCACTTGTTTAAAAGTGAGGCACTAGGAAACAAAATCCAGTACATCCTTCTTTATCCCTTGCCCCAAGTGATGATGCTAGAGGTCCTGGTACATCTTCGTCACACCAGGATGTACCTCTATTGGGGATGTATGGAACTTCCTCAATAACTCCTCTCGTAGCTCCACCGTTACCACTGTACGTCCTCTGAAGAGGATGAAGTGGTCCCCACCTTTATAAAATCATTCAGGTGCATGTCCTGAGGATATCTGAGCACATTGAGCCTCATAGTCAATGTCCCCCAAGCTGCCCCTCTATAAATCGTTGAAGGAGATGGGGAGTGACAGTCATAGACTGGAGGTAAGCTACACTATATCTATCTATGAAATATATTTGCATTGGAGCTATCCGCCATGTCGCCTCACTCAATAACTGTAGACCATACCTTCTGTTAAGTGCATCTGCTACCACGTTCCCATTTCTAGGAGTATAGACTATCTCAAAGTCATAGTCCTGAAGGAACACTAGCCATCGCCATTGTCTCATGTTTAGGTCCTTCTCAGAGAAGATATACCTGAGACTCTTTTGTTCATAGTAGATTTTAAAACCTTTGTCCATCAAGTAATGTCGCCACATCTTCAAGGTGAAGACCACTGATACTAGACTCTGGTCGTGAGTAGCGTAGTTCTTCTCATGTTAACTTAGCTGTCGTGATCCATATGCTATCACTGCTCACTCATTCATTAGTACACACCCATGTCTGGTCCCTGATGTGTCACAACAAACTAAATACCCAACACCCTCTTCTGGTAGCCTCAAGATGGAGGCACTCATCAGTCTCTACCTCAGCTCATGAAAACTCTACAAGAATCTATCCATCTATACAAAGGTTTTTCCCTTATTTGTCAAAGATTAAAAGGGTTATGCAACTCTAGAAATGTAAGGCACAAATCTCTGGTAGTATCCATCCAACCCTAGGAAGCTCTGCACCACAGTCACACTCCTGGATGGCTCCCAAGTAAGTACATCCTCTATCTTCATTTGATCCACTGCAACCTTTGCCTCTATGATAACATGTCCCAGAAAGTGGACCTATCATATCTAGAACTAGAACTTCGAGATCTTATCATAAATATAGTGCTTTCAAAGTGTATCCAGGACTATCTGTAGATGGTAGTAATTCTCCTCCTTCCTCACTGAGTACACTAAGATGTCACCGATGAAGACCACCAAAAAGTGATCGAGGTATGGCAGCAAGATCCTGTTCACGAGTCCCATGAACATTGTTGGGGCATTGGTCATGTCAAATGGCATAACCAAGAAATCATAGTGTCCATACCGACATCTGAAGGCCGTCCTCTTCACATCTTCATCTCGTACTCTGAGCTGATGATAACCCGATCTGAGGTCTATCTTTAAAATCTAACTAGCTCCTTTTTTATGATAAAAAAGATCATCAATCCCCAACAATGGATACTTGTTTTCACATTCACCTGGTTATGGCGCTGATTGTCCACATAGAGTCTCAAAATCCCATCTACCTTCCTGGCGAACAAAATCGGGGCTGCCCATGGGGAAACGTTGTGCCATATGAACCCCTTGCTCTGCAAGTCCCCCAACTGTACCCATAACACATGAAGCTCTCTGGGAGCCATCAAATATGTTGGTGTAGATATCGGTACCATACCAGGGTACAGGTTGATGTGAAAGTATACCTCTCTCCGTGGAGGTAGTCCAAAAACATCATCATTAAAGACATTGGCATACTGGTCCACCACTACAGGATAGCTCAGACTCTCAACATATACTACTCTGAGGGTAATTCTATCAAACTGATGTGTAATTAGTTGCACCATTCTCTAGTAAATTCCATCATATTTTGCATAGGATCCATTCTCACCGGTGAAAGAAACCTAGTCCCATCTATGCAGACACACCACACTTTGCACCTAATAAAGTCAATATGATCATGGACTGTGGATAACCAGTCCATACCCAAGATGACATCATAAGGCCTCGATGCTACTTCAAAGAGATCCCAGCTAAAGATCTCACCTCCTAGAGTAATATCAGAAAATGTTCACCAGTGACTAATCATTGAATATTCTTCTGTAAGAGTCTCTAGCAAAAAGGATTGAGCCAATGTCTCCATCAAAATATATGATCTTCGAATGAGGGCCTTGAAAATAAAATAGTGACTGGAACTTGTGTCTATAAGTACTACAGATAAGGTGTAGTAGACATAGATTGTACCTCTAATCGTCTATGGAGTGTCGTGGTTGTTGGCCTCTGCTTATTGGAGCTGAGCTCGTCCCTATCCACCTACTCCATGTGGTCTGGGTGGACCACCTGGTGGTGGAATTGGTAGAACCTCGTATTGCCACCCACTGCCTGATGCACAACAAGCTTCTTTGCCACATCTTCAAGCTTCCTACGAACCTATTTGATTGAACCTCTACCTCTAACTCGGCGGTCCCTCGAACGTATGTTGGTCCTCTGTATGGCGGGTCAGGCAATCGCAAGCCATGTGACCTTGATCACCGCACGTGTAGCACTACATGTCCTTCTTCTGACCTCCTATTCCTCACGAGCACCACACCTCTGACATTGCATCCCAGGGCCATCAACTAGAATTCCTGGTCCACTTGGACCTCGGTGTCATCTGCCTACTACAAGACATAGATAAATATGCTTCATGTCACCCAGTGGTGTGTCTCTCAAATGGTGCATGCTCAGTTATGAAGATCTCCACCAAAAGCGCTCACTCTAGTACCCCATCCGGCATCGGTAGGTTGAGCGATACCATTGATGCTTTGATATCCTATAGAAGACACTTTTAAAAGGTCCAAGCCCTGAAAAAGGGTCTCATACCATGTTGGTGGAGTATCAGGAGAGATCATTGAACCATTCCGAGTACTGGGCCACTTTCATGCGTCCCTCCTGTAAGTGAAGCAGCTCCTGTATATGCACAAAGCATAAGGTCACTAGGAATAACTCTACCTTGAAAGGGCTATCGAAGTCCGCCTAGACTAGGTTCACCTTGTTGTGTATCTGGACCATCAAGCTCCACCATCTCCCTATTGATGCATGAAAGAGACTGGCTACTAGGATCACCATAACATCAGCTAGTGTCCCAACCAGGCAGAAAACTCTCGCTACAGCCTCCAACAAGTCCTTTGCCACATGCGGGTCCATCTCACCTTGGATTATTGGAGGCCTCTAATTCATAAACTTGTGCAACATGCTCAGTTGGTGTGCACCCTCTGTAGGTGCAGATGGTGGAAACAGATGCCCAATTGGTAGTGGTGTTGTCGGTTCACCACCTGATGGTGCTAACACCGTATGAGGGCCCTGCACTGAGGCCTCATCGCTCGGTGGGCTTTCATCGCGTACTCTCTTAGGAATCCTGGTTTGTTGTCTACATGGCAGCATCCTGGACAAAGTCATGTCTGCCACAGTCAAAAAGTTATACCTAGTGAGCTGACTCAAAAAGAAATCAAAAGGAAAAACTTTCCAAAAAACACACGCAATCATTCTTTTCGTGCACTGAGTGGGAAACCATAATTCATTGCCATGGTGTATGGATACGTCATCCATCGCACTAGCACTGGAATCCCTAAACTAAAAACCACACTCATAACACTTAACAATATTTCTACACTGAAAAAATCAAAGTCATAGTTCTTTGGTATAACAGACTCCTCTTATACCACTTTGTCATGACCCTTCCCTCGGGGGCCCCTGTTGCGACTACCCCAAGACCACCTTCCATAGGCTAGGGGCTGGCGACTAGCACCAGAAAGGCATATCATTATGATAAAAATGAATTTCCTTAAATATTTTATAGACACGTGGTCCGAGAACACAATAAAAAGAAACTGTGAAATAAATTATTATAGTAAAAGTGTACTGAATGTAAAAGGGACGGAATACAATCCCAACTAAAAAATAACAAGTACAACTGAAATGTAAAAAATAGCTAAAAGGTGAACAGAAGCTCTTGGATCATCCACCACAGATCCTACCTAAAGGGTTGGTACATCTCACGATTAGTAGTCCATGCCTCATGTCACGCCAAATGGTCCACCTCCGAGAACCTTCTAGTCCTATCTCTCTTAGCCTTGATCAATGTCGTACGTTGTCAGCATAAGACACAACAATGTGTTGGTGAAGCCCTTGCCGGGGTGAGTATAATGGTACTCAAAAGGGACACCAAGACCCCGTAGGTATCCTAAAGTTCCATGAAAGAAAAACTACAAAGAAAGACTTCAACTCTACTTAGGTATATGCCCATTCAAATACCTAAGTTATCAAGTTATTCTAATCTCAATCACGAAGAACAATGAAATATGCATAGTTAAAATATAGTCTTAACTCAAACCAGGTCTTAATTGAAGTATAGAAGTACATATAATAAGTCGCGAAGCTAGATAATCTTATTCTGTCAAGAGGCACTCCTTCAGACCATATGAAGTCTGGCCCACAGAGGATTGATAGGTATTAACTCCTGCAATGATCCACACAGGATTCAACCTGGCCAAAGTCGATAGGTAACTAACCCTCGCTAGCCCACACAGGATCTGGCCCACGCATGATTGGTATGTGCTTACCCACATAGGATCGTTGTGTGGTGACCCACACAGGATCTGACCCACACAGGATCGATATGTGCTGACCCACACAGGATTTCTAAGCACTAACCCACATAGGATCTGACCTACAAAGGATTTTTATGTGCTGACCCACACAGGATTGCTGAGTTCTCACCACCGTATGAGCAATATCTAACCTCCGCCTCACTGCCATCCACAGGATTCCTCTACCTGTTGCGGTCAAGTTCCGTATAATTTTCCCTCGAGATATTAATCGTACCTCAACCTACACTAAGCTCTGAACTAGAGTAACCCAAAGAACTTCCATGCCATAAGTGTTCCAATGCGACTAATTTTTCTTTAATCAGACACCCGGTCTATGAGTTATAAGCATTTTAGTTACGGGGACCTGGTTGGATTCCGGTTTGATCCAACCCGACCATACTCCAATGGTCTCTAAAACTCAATTGAAGTTTACCAAAAAGTAATGTCTCAATAAAAGTGTCACAACACCATATATGGTTCATCAAACTAATGTATGGTTCTCAAGATATATCCCTTTAGGTGTTTCTGGGCCTGGTTGGCCCAGTTCCGGTCCGACTCAGTCGTACTAACACGGCCTGACCCGGTCTGGGCTAGGCCATGGTGGGCTCGGATTTCTAAGCCGAGATTTGTTCTGGCCCACAATGGGTAGGCCCTGAATGGGGTGGCGCACAAGGGGGTGGCCCGGCCATGGTGGAGTGCGGTCTGGCCCGATTTGGGCCATAGTCCGCTCTGAGCTGGATCACGGCCCGCCCCGAGGGGGGGGTCTGGTCCAATAGGGATGTGTAGCCCAATGGGGGGTCCACCCTTACCATCGTGGGGGGGCCTACCCTCTCAAACTCTCGGACGACCCGGAGTCCATTCTATTTGTGAAGTGGCGGCACCGCATGGGCACCGCCCGGTTGTCGTGGAACCCGCCGGAGGTGCGGGTTTGACCTTCGTTGCAGCTTCTTGTCTGCCGCTGGCTTGCTGGTCACGCCACATCCCACTCTCTAGTGGCGTGTTGGTTGCCCCTCCTCTCCCTCCATAGCCATCCAAAGTTTCGGCCACCACCTATGATAACATTGGCTAATGAGCTGCGACCCTTTGCTCACCAGCAGCGCATGAAGGCGCGCTGCACTTGCTCAATTCTCCACGGATGACAATCTATGGCCCCATTTTTCTCACCAGTAGCGCATGATGGTGCACCGCACCTCTTTCTCGACCGAACAGTGTTGTTCATTCTGATAACCACCATGACTATGTGTTGTGACCTCCTCTTGCGGCATGCATCGATGTATTCCTTCTTTGTAGCTAGTCGGTGTCACCGCTCTAGCGGTATTCCATGGATAACGCAAGGGTGTTTCAAATATTATAGAGGTTCTTGGATGTGTTTTTTAGGACAGACCCTCCACATTAGATCATAAATAATAGGGAGGATATAGGGGTTCAATAAATTCGCTTGAAATAAATGAAAATCAAATCCCCTACCTCGTAAACCCATTAGAGAGTGCCCACGCTTGAAAGTGGATCTTGTTCTTCATTCCCATAACTGGTTCTCAATGACGGCACTTGTACATCATCCTTAGGTTCATGGTTCGGTGTCACCATTCACCTCCCACTAGGATCATCTCCATCCTCGAAGGGTTTGACATCTCGGCACTCCTTTAGCACTTCACTGCTTGGCAAAGATGTGCAGCTATTCCTCCCCAAACTCCATATATATAGAAGTGGGGGAGGGTAAGTAACGACGTGTGAAATTAATAGGGGCTCATTAATTAGGAACCTTCCTAATTCCCCAATGACGTAGTTACATAATATTGATAGGTCAAGCCATTTATTGGCTAGACACATCGATGTCCCCACACTCCGCAACTCTGTTGGTGGAGAAGAAATAAAATAAAATAATATAATTATATAATTTCATTTCTTTTAAAAAATTCACAAAAATTAACTTTTTCACCAGACCTACTGTGGTCCAAGAAAAGCCTCTCTTAAGAGAATCTTGATGTTGTGATCTCAATGGTGCCCTCATATTTTTAATCCAAGTGACGGTTCTAATGTTATAAAACGCCACTCACACATTTACTAAATGTACCTAAAAAAGGTTCAGAAATTCATTTTGAGCACACCGTACCTTGGGATCAGGCACTGTCAATTTTCATAGGCTCATAATAATTTCACATTATTAAAAAAATTCATGGAAAATCAGAGTCCTTGCATTGGGTGACTTGATTGTAGGGGGAGTGTTTCATGGGGATTATTTATACATTTTTTTTGTTTTGGATTTATATAACTCTATTTATAAATTTCAATTCATATTATTTTTTAAATTGAATGACAATTTATTGTGATTTGAGGATGCTTTTTTCATTGCAACAATTGATTTCCCTATTTTTTATATGACCATTATTCATTCTTATGTAGTTAAGATTAAATATAGTTTTTGGTCACCTAGTTTTTTAATTATAACTAATATATGTTCATTACATTGGTTATATTAACATAATAGGTAATGATACCAAGAACAAGGATCATTAATTATCTAATTCTGACAAATAATAGGAATATACTGATAACTAATTGAATCCCTACTAAACAAACCAAAAAATATCTAAACCAGGCATACCTCTCATCATGAAATCAAACCCAATTTTGGGTGAATTTTTTCTATTTATCAAAACAAAAAATTAATTTCAATTTCAATTTCATTAATTAATTTAGAACATATGGTTCTTCCCTGTGCATTCGAAACTCAAACATTCCAGGTACTATATTTTTAGATGTAATTTCTTTGTTTTTATAAATTATTAAATTTATATAGCCTTGTATGAAAATATCGATACTCTATCAGATGTTAGCTTCCTATAGTATAAAAAATAAAGATAGAATATAAACTTCCACATATTTGAAAATTTTATTACAAATAGAATCATAACTTTTTGTAGATATGGTCCTTAGAGTAAATATATCATAGAAGACTATGATTTTCTAATTCCCTTGATATTTATTATATTATAGAACATCAAGATTTATTTCCTTCATCATTGTTGCCCAATTTTTCTATAGTCATTGAAAACATGTTGTTTTTATTTTCATTATAGTTTCGGGATATCCTATTGAATATATTTATATGAACCACTGTCTATGATTAATTCCCAAACATGATTGTGTTTGTGATGATGATGTGATAAAATATATGGTTTTAATGGATGTAGCGATGGCGAATATTTCATGATGTTTATTCATGATGATTCTTGGTGGAACCATGTTGTTGATAATACTTATGATGACCCTAAACGTAGAGTTTGATCAAGAGTCATTACAGTGAGGAGGAGTTATCAAATGATCCAAGTTCATCATGTTTATAATACTTTTCTAATGTATAGTTATTTTTTTATTTTTCAATGTTGTGAAATATATATTATGTGATATATCATTCATGAATTAAATATAGTTCAGTTGTTTTTATATATGTTTCCAGTTTTTTGGATTATTTTATACGTTGGTGTTTTTTTTCTTTACAAGTTGATATTGAATAACATCTAAAATGTTTATTATTACTTAATTTTTGTAGTGTCCACCACTAATATATTATAGGACACTTTTTGGTGTCAAATACATCATTCCATTTACCTAGGAGGGGTCATGGTGGGTTAGGTCAAGTTAGTAATTTTCATGGAGTCACTAGGGTCTTCTATAATAAAGGATATGGTTGCAAGCATCATTTTATAATCATTTTTTGAAAGGTTTTGATAGTTTAATATAAATTATATAATGAATGATTTCAACAAATATTTACTCAATGTCATCGATATACAGAATATTTTTTATTTGGGCATGGGAGGTCCATGCTCTACTGCTATATTGATTGTGTAATAGGGTAAAAGTTGAAACTATATGAAGAAAAATATGATTTGAATTTCTAATAACATTTCCTTTAGTAGCCTATGTATGTATTTGAAACATAAGGGAGGAGATAGAAATGATGAATGAAATATCTATTCTAGAAAACCAAGTCACTGGAGGATTAATTTCACACATTATATAATGGTAAAAATACACCTAGTGGAGTTTTCACCTTCGGTATTTAATGTTTATATGATACCAGCAACATATTTTACAAATGTTTTAAAAATATTGGAGTTCCCAATTGATTGAGAGGTTATGAATATAGCTTAATGTATGAATTCAAAAAATAGATAAAAAAGTTGTTACATTGATAACTTTGATATAGAGATTACATAAATTCATTGAAGGACCAAGAGTAATGATTTTATATTTTCATCAATTTTTCACATAGGTGATTATATTTCTATTTAAATAATGTTATTTTGTTAATAATAAAAAATGATTAAATTAATAGACATTTTTTATATTTTATATAATTCTAAAACATGTTTTAAAAAATATTATGATATAAATGATTTATATAGTATAAAAGATTTTATTCTTGATATTTCATAAAATATAAGATAAATATATCCAATCAATTGGTCAAAAAATATCTAAAACCATATGATATATGTTTGGAAATAGTATATTTTATATGTATTACACTATGGAAAATTAGTTTTATATCTCAACTACAATTAGTTTTTGTTAATTATCATGATATTCTATAGAGAATATAATATCCATTACGCTATAGAGAGTATTTTAGACATAGAGACTATGAATTTATGATATATAAAAGACTAAAATAGTTAAAAAAATCAATTATCAATTTTTATTCAAATATAATTATGGTTATGTTGATAAATATATATTATAAGGAGTTATATTTTTCACAAAAATGATCTTAAAGAAATTTTTTATTTTTTATCCAAAATATGATGATTATAAAAATATAATTAAACTAAATAGGAAAATTGTTTTTCAAAATTGTAATATTTCATGTCATTAAGTATAATATCTTGAATGCTATGTTCAAAGTGTTTAAAATTAGGAATATGAATCCTTATAACACCATTATTGAAATAATATTTATTTATAGATGTTACATATTAAGGGGTTTGTGGGAGGGTTTTATGATAGCATCATATGACGATTTGGAAAAATATCTGTTGATATGTAATGTCCTAGAAAAACCTAAAAAAAATGGAGGCATTATTGTCATCTCTCATATGATACATGAGACTATATCATAATGATTTTATTATTTTAGAGTACTTTACTATGAACTAGACTGGAATTTTACCCACATAAACCCTACCTGAACCCATTTATATATATTTATTTATTATTCATCCTAGACCCTGATTAATGTTTACATTATTACTCGAATTCATTAATTTTATATTTCATTTAAAAATTTCAAATTTTTGGAATCCATTTATTTTATATTTTATTTAAATTTTTATTCTAATAATATTTTTGTTGTTCACATGCGGGGAAGATGCCAGAAACAAGAGGACCAATTGCCACAAGTTGTGGTGATGCAACATCACAATTATAGAGGAGGACTATAGTTTGGATGAAGCTCAATGAAATAGGAAAGACACACAATGTATAATATATCCTGGTTGTCTATATCATTTTTTTGAAATGAGATTATTTCATGTAGAGGATGATAACCAAATATAAAAATATAATACATCACAAAAAATATTTATAATCTAATATTATTCCCATGGTTGTTGATGATTTATATGACATTAGGATTACACCACACATCTTCCTATATTTCCCCATGCATGCATAGTGATTTAATAATATTAAAATTAATCATCAATTTTAAAATATAATATAAAGTAGTCTGGATCTAGTTTTTATGTATCCTAGCACTAAACCCTGAACCTAAATAAAGGGTACATGAACCGAATTTAATTGAGTTGGGTAAGACCGGGTACCCAATAATCAGGTACATATTTCCATGAAATCTAGCACTTATACGTGTATTTGTAAAAGTATATTTAATGGGTATTAAGAATATAATAAAATGTATCATTTTATATTTATGGTATATCCAAATCATCATTAATTCATATTTGATACATCTGACATGTCAAGTGAAATGATATCTCACATATCAATGTATGGACATAATTTATCCCTAACTGATGATTGTAATCATGTTTTATATGTTGTGTTAAAATTTTAAGGTTAAAATGATCAGGATTTCATAAAAATTAGTACTATGTATATGATGAATCGTGAATTTTACCACATGGAGTGTCATATGAAATGGATTTAGTTACTAAGAGTTCATGTTTCATATTTTCCTTTCCTCGTATATTATGATAGATAGAATAAATTTCTTGAGAACCTTCTTAGTTTTATAAATCTCTTATTCTGTCATTGAGGATGCTCTAATTAGGTGGTGGTGGGGTGTGATGTTGACTATGACATCATTTTACTCTAACCATGGTAGTATTTTCCCTCACACATAAAGAATTTTCCATTTTGACAATCGAAAATTATATTACAAAGGGTTGAAAACCCATAACTATATATGTGACATGTTTGTTTATCTATGAGATGAGGTGAATGAGATATACTTAATCATTGGGGTTATTTTCATGTGATGTGTTTATCTATTTGGTTAATTCATTTATAGATAATACTTAACTTATGGGTAGCTATATGGGATTCAAATACATTATGTGTTATGGTTATTTATTTTCATGGACAAGAAATACATATAAAAATGAATTAATTTCTAGGAAAAAATTGGTTTTAATAGGTAGAGAGATATAAGTGTTTAATTGAGATCGTGTTTTATTGAATTTTAGATTGAGTATCATTGATGATTTTCCATAGGCCACCCATTGTGCATAAATTTATGAATTTGGGAAATTAAATTTTTTTCAACACTAAAAACGCATGTGAGGTCACACTTTAAGGTTTATAGAATGTGTATTCATCTTTATAAATCATTTCTAGACTCTCTTAAAGTGTTTTAGAGTTTATTATATGTTTGTTTTGGATTGATATCCATATGGTACGCCATATTCTGTGATACACAGTGAAGTTGGTGATAAAATTATAAAAGTATTTTGGAAATATCCTAATGGATTTTTGGATATTTTTTAATGGTTTATTATATAATAAATAATATAATGTGAAATAGAATAAATTCTATGAGGTTTTAATATAGGTGGTAGATTATAAGAGATATTCCATAAATCCCATATATATAACATCTATCTAAGAATATATCATAGTAGATAATATATATATATATATATATCATATCGTATGATGTATAGGAAACCATGTTGTATCGTATTCAATGGTTTTAGATATATCATGTGACATGGAATAGAGATTTTAACACACTTCCATATCCAATGAAATTATATGATGTGATTATATCATAAGATCGTAGGATGTGATATGATTAGTTATCATATTTGAATGATAAATGTTAATGTTTGAGAATATAATAAATATAGTTATCAACGATCATCATTGTGTCTTATAAAGATACTTAAGGGATAATATTGAAAGATTTTATATAATAAATTCATGTAGGCACAATTTTAATGAATAGACCAGGGGTACCCTCTAACCCAGCACTAGACCCGATCTGTCACATACCCGAAGGGCGTTCCCGATACCCATGAGTTGGTGACATGCCCTTGGCCATCGAAAAAAACCAAGGGAGCAATTTTTCCACATGAACAACCCCATGGAATACATATTCAAGGAAATAAATAAATAGAATATGGCTAAAAAAATATATTCTATAACTTTAAGGAAAATAGTGGAAATAGAATAACTGGAATAGTATCTAAAACACCAAAAGACAAGTCCGACTACATGGGACTCCAAACCAAATAGCTACTCCAATTATGGAATGGATGAACTCCATCAATCTCACCACCAGTTACCTATCCCAGCTAAAACGAACCTCACTACCTCACAACATCTCCTTGCTTTTTCCTATATTGGAAGACAAACAATGGTCTATGCACCATAGAAGTAGTGTGCAGGGTGTGAGAAAACAGGATTAGTAGGATCCCACCTAGGCGTTCTATAACATGTCTTTGTATAAAAAATTTGGTATGCTCATTTTTAAAAGACAACATAGCATGACAAGTAATAATATAATTTTATAGAAAACATGGTAAACATTTACCTTTTCCATAGTACTATACAAAAGAAGGTATAATAGTTTCAAAGCATATTTTCCATAAAATTATTCCACAAGCATAAACATGCATATCAAGGATAACTCAGAATTTCAATAAATACAAAATAAAAGCATTGGTTTCACACACCAAGTAATACTATAGGTCTAGGCATCAGACTACTCATACCATAAGAAAAAAGTGGAAAAAAACTGATCCAAGAACACATGCCTTGGAAGCTGAGGAATACCCCATGAGTAAACCCCCCAATATGTCACTATCAACCCCTATAACAAAGGTCCAAGGAAATAGTGTAAATCCCCAAGATAAACCTCCTTGATAACCACAAAGAAATGGATGATGGCCTCAAGATAAACCTTCCACCTAAGTGCACAAGGTAACCCATCTGGTCTTTTTCACAAACCCATTTCAATTCCTTGAAAAACATTCAAAACCATCAAAAATCAATTTTTTAAAGAAAAGGGAAGACCATTTTTCTTTTAAAACCCTTTTTAAACTCACACAAAAATCATGAAAATTTTATAAATCAATTTACAATGAAATTTGTAAGGAAAAACTGGAAGGTTCAATATCATAGGCTAGAGATGGAACAACCTACCTCAAATTTTAGGTTACACACACCCTCCAAAAATTCCAAATCAAATAATGAAGCCCAATAGTACCAACAGAGGTGCCATAATCCAATCCACAATAAGATTTATTTAAATATAAAAACTTAAGTTTAGTAAAAGAGAGGGAACCCACAAACCTTGAAGAAGGACACTCACTGCACCATACCCAAAGAAGGAAAAAGGACTCTGAAACTAGATCTCACAATAGATATAAAATAAAAGTAATAAGAATCATCCATATTGGATCAATATATCTAATAATTCTAGGTTAGGTCACTACCACATTCAACCAAAAGGAAGAACCAAAAGGAAAACTTACATTTAGAAACACATCGTAGATGTAACGATGATCCAAAGCTGATCAAATTAATTTGGAAGGTAATACACCTTTAAAAAAACATAGTGAGAGTTTTGGTTCAAGGTAAACGATGTGAGAAAGGAAATACGGAAGAAAATTATCTAAAAAGGTTATTTTATCCAAGGTGTGGGTTGGGTCACGATGTGTAACCCTTGTTCATGACGTGTAATCTATGATGGACAATTTACACTGAAAAAACCAATAACCTTGAGTAAAAAATATGATATTTAACCTTTACATATTGTGTACCTCATGTACATGATTTGTACTAGGTCACGCTAAGATTTCTCCATTCACAACATGAATCCAGCAGCCGTTACATAACGTGTACTAAAGGTACATGATGTGTGCATATTCTAAAACCTATGTTAAACCTAGAAAATCAAATCTAAGGATTTTAAAACAAAAATGGAATGTAGAAAGTGGTTAAAATTACATGATAAATGATAAGGGATGTTATAATCTTCCCACCATAAGGAATTTTTGTCCATAAGAAGTCATCTCGATATTGTACTACCTGTAAAAAGATGTGTCCACTAGTCCCTCTTCAATGACTCACGTTCCCAAGTATCGGGAGAATGTAATCCTTATTACCTTATAATTCTAACCAACTGAATCTACATCCCATGAAAGACATTTTCTTGAGAGTCAAAGATCACAACTTCTTTCTCCAAAACAGAAGCATATTTCTCTAACTCAATTTCTTCCCAACATAGAACGTGAGTGGGATTAGGGTGACACATATTGAGCTAAGATATGTGGAAAGCACCATGAATTCCCATCAACTGAGCCATAAATTCTAATTGATATGATACTTTACAAAGCCATTCAGTGATCTGAATTTTTTCAACATATCACATAGCAAACATTCCCTATTTTCCAAGCCGATGGTTACCCAACCATGGTGGAACATTCAAGAAAACTGAGTCACCAATAGAAAACATCTAAGGATGATGCTGCCGATATGCATAGAGTTTCTATTTCCTCTTAGTAGTAACCGAATGTCGTCGCACCTCCTAAATCATTACCGTCATCTCTTATACCAGACATGGTACAACCAAAACTACTTTGTCCACTTTTTCTCAACAAATGGGTGATCTGCAATGGTGACCATACAATGATTCAAAAGGATTAATTTTGATTGATGACTGGTAACTATTGTTGTAAACAAGAAAAACCAGTCCTAGATGGATATCCCATGATCCACTGTAATCCATGACATAGTCACTAAGAATATCCAGTAGGATCTAAATTACATTCTTTGTCTAGCCATCTTTATATGGATGATATGTTGTTCTCAACCTGACCTGAGTCCCCATTTCGTCTTGAAGACTCCCTTAAAGTATTTAGGTAAACCTCATATCCCAATACGAAACAATGTAAGAATTACTCCCATGTAACCTCATGATATTCTGAACATATATCTTACCCAGATCATCAACTTTAGTGGTGTCAATGATTGAAATGAAATGAGCATACTACGTCAACTAATCAAAAACCACGCAAATATCATTTTTCCCTCAGGTTTCTATGGAAATACAACAAAAACATCCATTGAGACCTCATCCCACTTCAATACCGGAAATGGATGAGGATGAATCATACCAAAATGTTTCAAGTGACCTGCCTTTATCTGTTGGCTAGTGTAACAGTAGGACACATAATCTACAATGTCACACTTTATACCCAGCCACCAGCATCATCTTCTCATTCCATAATTCATCTTTGTAGAACCTGGATGAATGGACAATGAAGTGATATTAGAGTCAAACAATAATAAAATAATCACAGGTGATGGGACAACAAATCTCTTCTCAATGTGAAGCATACCTTCTGAAGAAAGATACCAACCAATAATTGCCTCCCCACCATAAAAGTTTTCCCAAATCTCTTGAAACTCATCAACTTGTTGTTGAATATGAAAGATAGAATCCAAGAGAGATGATGAAAAATGAACATCAGTCAAAATCATACCTAAGACATCATCCGGAGCATCCAAGTGCAACTGAGTGAAAATCCCTATAAGATTCCACTCCTCCATCGATTCTAGAACAACGTGTGATGGTACCTTAATACTTAAAGAATCTGAAGCAACATTCCCTTTCCCCAGAGTGTAGGCGATGATGAATTTAAATGTCTGAAATTATTCTACCAATCATCTCTATCTGAGATTCAAGTCCATCTAGAAAGATATATAGCTCAAACTCTTATGATCAGAGAAAAACATGAACTTCTTCTGAAAAATGTAGTGTTTCTAGCACTTATGCACATTCATCACCACTGAAAGCTCTAATCATGAGTGGGGTAGTTCTTCTCATTTGGTCTAAGTTGATGAGATCCATAAGATACATCATGATCATCCTACATCAGCAAACATCCTAAACCATCACCATATGCATCACAAAACACCATATACCCCTAATTCGGCTCAGGTAAGATCAAAACAAGTGTCAATGTCAGAAATCAAATTAGTTCATTAAAGGAAGAATGTCACTTCTCATCCCATGATAATTTCACCACTTTCATTGTAGGAGTATTCAAAGTTGATTCGATCAAACATAAATCCTTGAAAAATCATTGATAGTATTTAGCAATACCACAGAAGCTTTGTATCTCAAAGACATTTTATGGTTCCTTCTATGGATAAATAGCTTTTACCATCTCGGGATCAACTAATAAGCCATGGTTAGAAATTATTTACCCCATTTACTTCACTTCATGAATCTAGAAACTGCATTTTGAAAGCATTCCATACAAATGGAGATTTCTCAAAATCTCCAGAAACAAACTCAGATAGTTCTCATGCACATGCTCGAACATCAAATAAACCAAAATATCATCCAAGTACACTACCACATAAGTTTTAAAATATTGTTGGAATATCTGATTAATCAAGTCCAAAAAAACATCTAGAACCTTAGTCATACCTATGGAAATCATGAGATATTCATAATGGCCATACATGCTATTGAACGATGTCTTTGGTATATCAGACTCTAGGAATCTAAACTGATGATAACCTAACCGAAGATCGATCCTTCAAAACAAAATTTCTTCCCTAAAATTTTCAAAAAAATCATCCAAATGAGGCAAAGGATATTTTTTGTTAACCGTTTCCTGGTATAACTTATCATAGTCCACACATAACAGAAGTGAACCATCCACTTTCTTGGAAGACAGTATAGGGGATGCCCAAGGTGAAACACTAGGCCGAACAAAACCCTTCTCTAAAAGGTCTTCCAAGTGAATATTTATTTCTTTCAACTACTCTAGTGCCATATGGTAATAAGGAATTGATATTTTTTTCAATCTCAGCCCCATGTAAATAATAAACACTAACTACCCCTCTAGATGAAGACTAAAGAAATATTTTGGGAAAACATCAAGAAAGTATCAAACCACAACAACCAGATCACCAATAGAAGAAATTTCATCAGGATCATACACAATGGAAGACAAAAAACTTCTGAGCTATAGGGGGGATGACCGTACCTGACCTGATCTCAAATCCCACTCCCCCTGAAACTTATAATAACTCCCATAAATAGCAAGAAACTAAACACAACAATGATAAAAATCATCCTCATCTCAATCAGTTACAGGACAATCCATATCAATGATGACATCAAACTAATCCAGACCAAGAATGAGAAAATCCCACACCTAATTCGTCTTGGATATCATGACAAAAAAAGAAGAACACTGGAACCCCTCCTCTTTCCTCTTTCTAGGATGTGTAACTAACTCCATTGTAAAGTGAATAATCTCTATTGGAAGTTTAAGAATATCAAAAAAACGTGAAGACATAAAAAATTGGGAGGCACAAGTATCAAAAGAAGTTGTTTCTACTAAAGCTGTAATAAGGAGTATACCTCTCACTATTGTCAGACTTGTATCAACTTCCATTAGACACTCATATACCACATATAAATTCTTCACTCATGATGCCTATTGCTGGAGACCTATAATCTTTGAGGATTCTAAAAATATCGAACTAACCTTTAGAGTCGACGAACCCTATCCATAATGAGTCATATTCATAGCCTAACATGAATAACGTAGATGACCAACACACCCACAGCTATTACACGTCTTAGAGGGAATTGGACATGAATGTCTTCTATGACACCATTTTCTGAACTAGTAGTAAGCCATAGGCACACTTCTAGCTACAATAGATGATGCAGAGGAGGCTCACTGCTAAGATCCACCTCCACCACTCTTGCAACGGTCCTTACACTTCTTATTCTTCACATGCATGCCGCTGAATCTGTCTCCAGTTGGAAGAGAAGAGGTAGTAAAGCCGAATTTTTCTTACATGTCCATCTCTTCCAATATGTCCATGTGCATTGTATCTACATAGGTAGAAAGATTCAACCTGAACACTAGAGATCTAATGTCAAGTCACAAACCCTATAGGTACTTCTATACCTTCAGCTAGTCATTCCTTACCACATCCGGAGAAAAATGGACAAGCTCAGAAAACTTGTTGGTGTAAGCTGACACAAATGATCTCCCTACTGCAATGATAGGAACTCTACATATTTTTTCAACATTAGAAACTTCTAAATAAACTACTAATAGGATAGGGTTTTGAAACCCTTCCAATCCAATACAAAATATCTGTTTTCTTGGAGCATGGAGTCCCACTAATGAATATTCGAACCATCTATACTGAACATAGCACACCTCACCATGATATTATCATGTGTCTCCAGGAAGTCTAATATTTTCTCAATCTTGTCCATCCAATCCTATACCTCTTTAGGTTCACACATCTCTTTAAAGTATGGTGGTCTCTCACATAAGAACTCCCACAATTGATCACTTTCCCCTCCAACTCGTAATTGTAGTTCAACCACTTCATTATAAATCCATCACACATCTTGATCAATAGCATAGACTACCCATACAATAGCCTCAATGAGATTTTTATCCATAGATGGATATCCTTGAGGAGCATCAGCTGCACCTTCCTGAGAAACCTGTGGAAGACATCTCAAAGGAATACTACTACATAACAAAACATAAGAACAATTAGACACATAACTAATTTCAGTTCAAAATAGAAAACCCATAAGCATAAACTAAGATTTTAAAATAAAAATGAATACTATAGACACATATCCTAAAATCTCTTGGTAAATTGAGTCTTGTTATGAAAAGAGCTAGACATGAACTCATCGTAACATACCTCTCATATCCTGAATATCATATCTCCAGTCTAACAGACATCTCAAGAAAAGAATCTTGAGGATATACCTCCCTCTAATACGTAACTGTAATGAACCAACCTATGTTACACTCCAACCGAGAACCTATCCCGATCCCTCACATACCTGAAGGGCATTCCCAATCAACATGGGCTGACGATAAGCACCTGGGCATCGAACAACAAAATTGAGGTAAAAATTTCCCCAACCTGAACAACCACATGGCATACATATACAAGGAATGAATGGAACTATGTAAGACTAAAAAAATATATTCCTTAACTATAAGGAAAATATAATAAATAGAATAATTTAAACGGTAGCCTAAAACTCCAAAATACAAGTCTGACTGCAAGGGACTCAAAAACAAGTAGCTACTCTAACAATGTAATAGGTGAACTCTAACCATCTCACCACCGGCTACCCATCCTAGATGATACAAACGTCGCCACCTCACTGTGGTTCCTTGCCTTTCTCTTCACTAGAATACAAACAAAGGTCTATGGATCACCAAAGTAGTGCGCAGGGTGTGAGATAAAACACTCAATAGGATCCCACCCAAGAGTTCCCTAATAGGTCTCTATATAAAAAATATGGTATGATAATTTCTAAAATAAAACATAGCACGTTATGAAGTAATGTAGTTTTATAGAAAACATGGTAATCATTTCCCATTTCCATAGTTCTATACAAAGTAGGATATAACAGTTTAAAAGCATATTTTCCATTAAATTTTTTCCCAAGTATAAACATGCATATCAAGGCTAACATAGAAATACATGCAATACAAAAAAGAATAATGAGTATCAACCACTGAGGAATACTACTGGTATAGGCAGCAGACTAGTCATACCATAAGAATCAAGTGCACAAAACCTAATCCTAGAACTCAATTTTACTAAGCAGAGGAATACCCCATGAATAAACCCCAAAAAACATCACTATCAGACAAATAGAACAATGGGCATAGGAAAAAAGGGAAATCCCTATGATAAACCACTTTGATAATCACAATGCAATATGTTAGGGCCTTAAAAAACATTCCACCAAAGTACCCAAGGTAAATCATGTGATCTTTTTCACAAACTCATTTCAATTCCTTGAAAACCATTCAAAACCATTTATATCCCATTTATCAAAATATAGGGAAATTCATTTTTCTTTCAAAACCCATTTTCAATACACACAACAATCATGCCAATTTCATAAATTAATTTATAAAGAAATTTTAGAAGTAAAAAAAGAAGGTTTATTATCATAGGCTAGAGACAGAACCACCTACCTCAAATTTTGGGTCGCACACACCTGAAACAAAATCCAAATCCAAGAACGAAACCCAACAACACTAATAGAGAACCTAGAATCCAATCCATGACAATATTGATTGAAATCTAAACACAAAAGGTCAGTGTAAGAATGAAAACCCATATACCTCGAAGAATGATGACCACAGGACCATATCCAATGAAGGAAAAAGGACTTGAGAATGAGATCTCGCAACAGTTCTAGAAGATGACAATAAGAATCATCCATCTTGGATCAGTGGATCTTATAAAACAAGTCTGGGGCAATAACATGATCAACCATAAGGATGAATCAGAAGGAACACTAACCCAGAGAGACACACAACATGCACAATGACGATCCAAAGCTGATCGGATCTATACAAAGGTGAGACACATCCAAAAAATTCCTAGGGAGATTTTTGGTTCCAGGTAAATAAAGAGCCGAAGGAAAGACTTAACCAAAATATTTGAACATGTGATTTTAACCTGGGTGCAGGATGGGTCACGGCGTGTAACCCTTAGTCATGATGTGTAGTCCACACTCGAAAAGTTACGCTGAAAAACCTATTGCCTCGGGATAAAAATCTTTTATTTAACCTCTACACGACATGTACCTCAAATACACAATGTGTGCTAGGTCACACCATGATTTATTCATTCACTACATGAATCCAGTAGCCATCACATGACTTTTACCTTAGGTACACAACGTGTGCCTATTCTAAAACCTATTGTAAACCTGGATAATCACATCTAAGGATTTTTAAAACCATAAGGGAACATATAATGAGGAAAAACATACCCGATCAAGGTAATGGGATGCTACAACAATAATTCTAATGATATGAAATATTTATAACGAATGTAATTTACCAATACATTTCATAATGTATGGGAAAATTCATGATAAGATAATTGAGTATCCCTAAGTCCTATATAAATAGTTCGATGACATTGGTATAGCATGTGGTTATTTGGTTTATAACCAAATCAAATATTTCTTTCTCCTAGTTTTTTTTTTCTTGAGAGATAATAGCATATCATAGTTATAAGGATAATCACACCCAAATATTAGTTTATTTAGGTCAGACCATAGACACAACATGGATGATGAATCCCATTAGTTTGTTCAGAGTAGTTATTATCAAACAAATGGTCAAATACAAGGTGATAAACTATTTTTTATTTAAGTTACACACAAATTTTATTTATTTTATATTACACACAGTCTCAGTTTCATAACATGGTGATATTTAATTAAAGCTTAAATAATCCATCAGCTTCTGTAATAAGAGTAATTTGATCCTTATAAACCCATAATCCATTAACCATAACCAAATTAAAATGGTATAAATAATAATGAATTTCATCATATGTATCGACAAGACCTATAAAATAATCAGTGATATTTTGGTTATTGTTGATAAATAAAAACATTAGATTAAATCAAAACTATTTGATAAGATTTATCTCTCAATAAACATTACAAGATAAATATAAAGGAATTGAAAAGGCTACATAGAATACAACCTTTGATTTTATATCCATGATATTCCTGGATAACTTCAATGTTTTTGATATATATTAAACAAAAAATTTAAAAATTGCATTTTTTTTGTTGAATATCATCATTAAACTGAGGGATAATTTAAAATAATCATTTATATTATGAAAAATATATTGAGGACTTATATATTCAATTTCTAATGTGGTTTGAAAAAACATCTACTATTACTCCAATTCTCATATAAAAATAGTTTATACATCTACATTCAAATGGAATTGTTTGATTTTATGTATAGGATGAGGTTTTTAGTTATAACATGCTAGGGTGGAGATGAAGATAAAAAGTTATTGGGGATAAATATTTTTTTGATTTGAAATTAATGATTCATATCATTTAGAAACCTATTTATGTATCATAAAATTGAAAAAAAATATTTTTGATGATAAACACTGATAATATTTAGATTCTAATGATGGAGAAAAATTATTCCTTTAAATAATACAATAGAATAGGGCCATATGATTTGGGGAGAAGGGAATAATTAGAAATTAATACATCATACCCTTTTATATTCTTGATTATCTATAAATTGTAACTAATTCACTAGAACTTCCAAAAAAATTATAAGGTCACAATGTCTTCTATATACATATTTTGGTAAAATACATTAAAAACATATAATATATAATTAATTCATAGGTTTTATAACTTGATATGGTTACTCTTCTAATGAAGAAACTATAAGGAATTTTAATAATATAGATAATTTCTTATGAAACAAGACCACTCTTGTAGTCAATGTTTTATATAGTAATCATATGTTTAAGGAGGAGACATGGGATCCCAATCTAAATAATGAAATTATATTTGATAAAATGTTAAGGGGGAAAATTTAATACCCCTAATTTATTGGTGACTTTTTTTATTCAATATATTACAAAAATAAAGAATGATTTATTTACTCAAGTTAATATAAAATTTAATAATCATTAAAAGTAACATATATTCCACCAAAATTTAAAAAATAATAAAATGATAATAAATACAACAAATTAAAAACTATATAATATTAATATTTTATTCCATGTTATCTACTATAAAAATGACAATGAAAAAAATTAAAAAAATTATGAAGAAAATAAAAAATATTATATAAATTAATATAGAATTTGATATATGATTTTTATAAAAGTTTATAATATAATAAATGTAGAAGAAAATTGGTAAGTTAATAATTATATATACATTGTGTTTTTATATATATAGTCATTTGGTATACATAAAGAATATGGGTATATATATTTTTCTATAACTGATATAAAATATTTAATTTGAAGTGACTAATACATTAGAAAAAATATGTTTCAAATTTTTAAATAAATAATTAAAATCCATGGAATGAATAAGGGATGGTTAGAAGAAAAATAAAATTTCAAATTATTTATGAAATAAATCTTATCTTTTGTAATTTTTTAATCTTTATGAACTATGTTTTATAATGTTATATTTCTTATATTTAGGTTTAAAATTTAATAAATTGGTTGGAATTTGAAACAAGGGTACCTATATTTGTTAAGAGGGTAAATATTATATGTTTTTTTAAAATAATTACGAAAATAAATATAAATGAGGCCATGAAAATTTATTAATAAGTATTTGATGATTAAAGAGGAATATAGAGTGCATTGAATTGATTAATAGGTTATTGTAATGGGTTTTATCTTGACATAGTTTTTTATATAAAATTTTATATGCCTAAATTTATTTTTGGAATTTTCTTATGTAATTTAAAAATAAATTTCAAAAATTCATATCTTCTCAAGATATAATATAGTTTACATACCTATTTATTGTTCGGTATACCATTTATGTTTAATTCAAACCATTTGATTTTCAAAAATTTAACCTCCCTCTTGATTACTATTTAGGGAGGATATTTACCTTTCGTATCAATGTTCATTATATTATATTTATCTACATATATTTTGAATCTTTTATATCATGTTACCCAAATTTTTTTATATAAAATTCTCCTTTTATTATATTTAATTAGTTTTTTTTAGATAAATTTTATACAATACCATTACTTAACATCACTTTGTTTTCTAGATCAACATTTATTATCATGAATCGAACCGCCTGGGCTTTCCATGATGGAAATGAATTGACTGTGACACCCCAATCTCACCTCAAATGGATTAGGGGCTAGATACTAGCACTGAGTAGGTATATCATATGAATTTCAGGCCTTGGCCTAAGGTACCTATACATACACACCCATCTCCAAAAATTGATATAATTAGGAATATATAAAGACAACTGATAATTAATATTAATGAATACAACTAATACAACAATAATTTACAACACTTGTATGGGGAATAAAGGTCTAAATATAATCCCACGATAATTGGAAAAGAGCCTAACCTGGTTGTAAGGAGGGGACTACTGATGAGATGAGGCTCTTGGAACCAACTGAGGCATGTCTCATACCACTATGCTCCACTTGCTCCTATTCTTCCAAGGAATCCATAAAAAGACCTATAGTGTATATAAAATATGACATGTTTGGGTAGAACCCCTGATTGGGTGAGTATAACATACCTAGTATGACCCCACAAATTCATCAAACAAAAAGAATCAAATATGAATCAACTCGAAATAAATAAGGTATGTCAGTTAGAGAGTGAGACAAGAATTACAACAACAAACCAAGTGTGATCAAGAAAGAAACCAAGTCTCCATGTAGGGTCACATACTTTTAACCATCTTAGGATTCAATTTGAGGCTCCAAGTAAATTCTAGTTTGAGATAAATCACTCCTCATGTGATGGAAACAATGATCAAACTCATATGAGAGTTTGTTCTTGTCATGAATTTCTATTAAGAGGCATAATATAACCCTAAAAATAAATCAATACATAAGAAGGGGGGAAACCATGGCCTTTGTGGGATACCAAACCCAATTTTCAATATCCTGACACATTGTAGATGACATTCTTTAATGGTTGGAAATAGGACACCTGTCACAATATAGGGATGAATGACATATGATCACATCCTATGCCACCTAGAGGAATACGTGACTATATTCAAAATAACCCCATATAGGGTAATGTTGATCCTATTCTCATTATGATATTCAAAATTATACCCGCTTTGGTATGAACCAATGAAATTGAACCTACTAACAACATCCTAGACTAAGTAAAATGAGTTATTTAGTCAACTCTAGATGGCGTACACGACATTTATATGGAGTAAATGGTGTTCCATGTTAGGATCAAGACTATCTGATTCCATGCCCATGTTATTCATCTAATGACCATGTGATTGGGTTCTTCCCATGTAAGTTAGACATAAGGGAATACTTGTTTGATTCTGAGTACTATGTTCATGCATGGGTAACATTGTCACTCTCATATACCTGGGTGTGATCATGTACCCGGCTATTCCCATGATCATATACCTGAGGTACTCATCAGGATTCTAGATTCGAGTCACATGGAATGTGATATTCCACACATCATGTGATATGTAACTTTGTACATAAACCATAGACACTATGGAAGATAAAGCACATGACTTACATTCTTCAAATGTACATGATGTTAATTTCATGTTTTGGAAGAATTTTTATAATTCTCATGCATCCTAACTCACACTAACACCAATTATATTTTCCTATTAAATTCACTATGGAACATAGATACAAGGATGAACTAATATAATTCTTCATCAGTGGAAAGTGTCCCTCCACAAATTAAATTAGGAATCACCTCCCATCACACCACATCTTTGAACACCAA
Source organism: Viscum album (assembly GCA_963277665.1). Taxonomy (NCBI): domain Eukaryota; kingdom Viridiplantae; phylum Streptophyta; class Magnoliopsida; order Santalales; family Viscaceae; genus Viscum; species Viscum album. The sequence continues at coordinate 1,432,057,022 of OY728131.1, read as the reverse complement.
AACCCACAAACAAACCTCCTTAGATATGACATCAAATCTCTTGTCATTTTCACCAAACCATGAACACACCTTCAATCTCAAACACAAACCTATAAAAATGAACTTTTTTACCAAATATAAATTTTCAAATGACCAGTTCTGGGGTATAGTTGATCCATTGTTCAGATAAAATATTAACATTTTATGTTTAATAAATGAGTGGAGAAAAGTAAGAAACATCAATGTAGGAAATGAATGTCAGACATTGTTCAGGTTGACCCTCAATCATTGATGGAGAAGACAACCAATTAATGTAATAATCATGGATTAACAAAATACTAAAAATTCATAATTCTATTAAGAAAAATGGACAACCATAAAAAAATATTTACATATGAATCAATTTGATATAATAATTGATTCTAATTAGAAATGTTATAAAAAATGGGGATTAAGGAAACAAAAAAATCTACCCACCTCATTATTGGATTAATTATTGATGAAGAATGATTCTTGTACAATTTTCAATGGTGAGGTTAAAGAACATAATTTTTTATGATGATCCTTATTAGACCAACTGTTTAACCTCAATCCATCAATATCTTCAGTGGAACTCCTTAAAGATCCTCTAAAATCTCGCGGGTTATGTAGCTAACCATTTTATTATTACATAACCATGTTTAAATAATAGAGGATTAATTGATGGAAAATATATAGAAATAGTTTATTTAATTATTATATTTATCTATTATTCTCCATGTGATAGCTCTTAAACAAAACAACTGACACACACAAAGTTTATCTCATAACTAGGAAAAAATATGAATTTCTTATTTAATAGTGGTCTCATTTTTCCAATCCAATATACCATTCATGATATATACCATTGTCCATGGAAAGCTATACACATGTGTTATAATTTTTTTAATTTTTTAATTTTTTAATACAGAGGCCCCGTGGTGCTCGAGATTATTTTTTGACCTCCCATGTAAGCCTAAATATATTCCTTAAAATTTTCAAATGTATTACATAGAAAATCTAGATTTCTCGCATGTTCTACACCTTTAGGATTTTTTTTCCAAAAAACCAAAAACCCTACTAAATAATATGAGGGTTCTAGCTTATAACTTGTTTTCCTGCATCTAGGATCTCTCTTGGAGGTTCTTGTGATGCCACCAAACAAACACCTTGGGAATATATCTCATTGGAGGGAGCTTATCCTATGAATCCCCAACATCTACTGAGTACTATACAATGGTGGATCTATCCTCAAAGTCTAGTTTAACCAAATCGATAATGTGTTATGGGTAACAGATATAGAACATCGACTATGACACATGGAATAAATCATGTACCTAGTCTAAGTACAGTAATATGGATAAAAGGTGTAACACCCGAAGCTTTTGAAAATAAATATAGAATGAAATTTTATAATATATCCATTAAAACACAACTTTTCCTCTTCTATGTTTTGAATTTCAAAAAATGGTCATCTAGAGTTGTGTTCAGTATGTCATTTGGAGTCTGATAGAAAAACTTTCTTTTTAGTGAATAGTAACATACCCTTAGGAATAATAATATGAATAGTAATATGAACATAATGAATAGTAAATTTTATTATTATTTTACTTTCTTAAGTCTAGAAGATAATAACATCTTGGTTAATTCTTCATTATGATAATGAAGTAATTGTAGAATTAGAACTATTAATTTCTTAATTAAGTATGCTTTTATTTAAAAGTTAAATTAATAATATTTAGAATAACATTTTTCAAAAATGGACTTTACTTATGAATTCTACACGTTGAAAAATGGTAGGTGTGAATTTTTGGGATTTTTCTAAAATTCTAGAAATTTTGATGAATGGTGAAATACGATAAAATACCTTATATACAAATTATTAGTTAAATACACTATTTATGACATCACAAGTGATTCAAGGCTACTTGGTTAGAACCCACATTCCATTATTACTATTAGGGGTCACATTAATCAATAATATTGGTTTTCTTGAGGGAAATAATATAATAATGAATTAAATATTCAAAAATTACCCCTCTCCTCCACTATAAAACCCCCCACCACTACCTCTTCTCTCCACAAATCTAAGCCATGAAGATCCTCAATGTTCTTCCCAATTACCCTTCCCTAGTCACTCCCCACGACCAGGAAGCTCTTAGTCCTTCCAAAAGACCAAAACCCCTTCCCTTAAAGAGTTTGTCAAGGAGGTTATTTCAAGAGGCAAAGCACCGTTTTTTCTCATTTGGTTTTATTTCAATTTATCTGCTTTTGACATCCTCTCACTTCCTCCTCAGTCCAAATGATCATGATAACTCTAGTAACATCTATATACTGGAATTATATCATTTTAATGGAAGAAACATCATAAATATTCTTACTCCCTCCCTTTTATTTTTTATCGAAGTCCATGAGGTTCTGATTTATAACCTTCATGGATGACGATGTTTCGTTCTTGAATTTCTTCTTCATTACTGGTCATAAAACCATAATCATGGTTTAACCAGACTATAATATATTTATTATAACCTAATAAATATTCAGTAACCTGAATATGTACATATAAAAAAGTTATATGAGAAAAACTAGTTCATAATAATCCAAATACTGTCAAATATTCGAAGTGGTTGTCATCTAATGATTCATCCTCTTTCCATGTAACCAAATGATAGAAATGACCATTATCAATTCTTTATGTTTATAAATAATATATAATTTTAATATTGGAGATTTATAACCATCCCTCATGAACTTAAATACATAAAAACAAGTGAACTGAATATGAAAATAAAGGAAACGAACACTCCAGAACGACGGAATTCAATACAATAACTTCTCAATAAAGACATAAATGAACTAACCATAGTTATGGTAAAAAGAAATATATTTATAATAGTTTATGAAATAATTTATTAAAAAGTATAATTTCATATTCCAGGAACTTATGTACAAGGGAGTAACAAGTTTGGAGTTAACGTAATGGTTTTTCCACCCGAACTTCAATTTTCATTCGGGATACATTCATTGTCTAATTACCTCAAGGAAATTCTTATGTATTGTTATGTACTCATCATATATTATGTTTATGTATGATACATATGTTTAAAAAATATAACCCTACCTTATTTTAAGGATAGTTTCATGTTTTAAAAGGAACATTCAAAATAGTTTCCAAAATACAAGCCCTATTCAAGGGAATTTCTCCAATTCACATCTATTTACAAGGGCACTCTATAATCTGTTTTTGGAGACCAAAATATTTCTAAAAATATTCATTTTATTATGAAAATACTATCTTAATTCACTTCTGGTTTTATAAAATGATTTTTCCAAAATAACTATTCATTTCAATATAAAAGAGTATTTATCTTCAAAATTGCTTAATGATCTTATAAGAGTGTTTTCATCCAATTCAACACTCTTGTTGATTACATGGTATTGTTGAATTTAATCATTTATGAAGTCATCTACCATATTTTATTTAATGGTTTATGACTAAATATATTGTGGTTGTTCTATCCTAAAACAATTCACCATATTATTTTGAATGGTTAGTGTTTTATGTTTAATGATTGGGGAATGATAGTTACATTTCATATGATAGTTTCAATATGAATGTATTTCTTGTTTATGTTTATCCCCTCTCATATGAGGAATTCATTGGTATTATTATGTGACGGTTGGGGCCCTCTATATCCCCTCGATGTATCGGTAGGTCTCATGAGACAAATAGACGTGGAATTGGCCGAGGCCTTTCCCAATGTGATATGGATTTTGATCGGGGCCTTAATCACTAGATGTCTTGGCCAAAGCCATGAAAAAATGATTCAGAATGTCCAGCATATGCGCTTCCCACATTATGAAACTAGTAATTGAAAGTTCATGGGGTTATATGACTAATATAATACCCATGATTATGTTTTATTATGGCATTATTTACTCAACTCATATTCCTGCCATAATGTGTTCAAGCTATTATTAAAGGCATGTGTTTTCAATTATTCACCATATCTAATGTTTATATTATCTTATATTCTATTTCGTACTCTAACTGAGTGTTTGAGCCCACCCCTTTCTTATGTTTCATTTCCTCTGGTCATGAAGATTTTTATTATGAATGACATAGTGAAATAGCATAGGAGTTATGGAAGTTCTATATTTTGTTTCTTTACAAGTTGTAATGTCGAACTTATGTATGTATCTTGTTTCCAATAATACTAAACTAGTCGGTCCTTCGGGATTCTTGTTCCTTTTTTATATTCCATGGTAATAAATTAAGGCACCGGCTCTGGACATTCGGTGGTTAAAACCTCCCTCTAGGGAGTCTGAGGCTGGGTCCTTACAATTGGTATCAGAGAGAGTTTAGTAGAATACTTGGAAACTAGATTTAGAAAATGTATTATTAGTGAAGAGTCCCTAAGTTAGTCATTGAGGATATACATACAATAATGTCCTGGTATTTTGGTAAGGAATAGATTATGTGGATATTTCAAGAAATACATCTCTGTTTGGATACGAGCAGGTAGAGGCGGCTCTCGCACAAATGTATCTAGAGGTAATACCTAAAAACACCGCTTTGAGATAGACTCAAATGGGAACTGGTGAACGACGACGGGCCTTGCTTCACTATTGGTTATGACACTCCTAGGGGATATTCTTAGGATAATTCACATTTTTCCTTACAAGCCATTATGAAGGATTGAAATGTAAAATATTCCTCAAAGAAACCATATTTGTGAATATAGGAGTAGCCATTCGTAGGATCTCAATTCTTTTCTAAGTATTTTCTTAAGTTAAGATTATACATTATGATTCATAACCTAATCTAGTGTATGCAATATCTAGATATCGTGCCTAGTGGATGGAATGCAAAATCGCATGAATGCATGTGTCCAATTTAGGGATTTTCCTCTGATGCAAGATAATGATGTTGCCTTTGGTGTTGAGACTAGTGCTGAGCAACTCATAACTATACTGAGACAACTTACTCAGTTTATGAATAATAACCTTACCCATATGGAGCAATCGGGTCCACCACGTGGAGGAGCCATGCTATATCACTTTATACGACAACAACCTCCATCATTCAATGGGACTACAAACCCGTTTGTAGCAGAGTACTAGATAGGTTCCCTTGAGGAGGTATTTCTCATCTTGGGATGTAATGAAAGAGAGAAGGTTGTCCTGGAAGTTTATCATCTATCCGGAGATGCAGATTAGTGGTGGTCCTTAATCAAAAACACAAAGGAGGAAGAAGAGATAGAAGAGATAGAATAGAGAGATTTTGAAGAAATCTTTTTAGAAAAAATATTTCCCTCGTAAGAAAATGATCAAATATAGAGAGACAATTCTTGAATATTAGGCAGAAAGAAGATGATAATGTTGCAAGGTATGAAGCTAACTTCACAAGATTAGAAAGTCATGTTGTGGACTACATACAAAATCCAAGGAACCAAATTCTTCGATTCTTTGATGTCCTAAAGCCATTCCTCCGGCGGGCACTGGTCTCCTAGAGTTTTTCATCATATGAGGATATAGTTTCATGTTCCATCAAGATAGAAAAATAATTCTATAAGTTTAATGACTTTATGGGAAAGCAAGAAAAGAAGAGGGATGCTGAAAACCCTGGGAAAGGAAATAAGGAAACAGGGAAAAAGGGAAGAGTTGAATTTACACCATGTGACAATTGGGGAAGGAAACACCCTGGTGTGTGCTTAAAAGGAAAAGGAGTATGTTATAAAAGTGGTAAGAAAGGCCATCTTGTTGGTGATTGAAAAGGGAATAAGGAAGCCAATGATGTTCAATGCTATAGTTGTCGAGAGATGGTACACAATTCTAATGATTGTCCAAAACATCAAGGAAATATGCAACAGAAAATGGAAAGGGATCAGGGACAAGCTTATGCAATCACAACTGCAGAGGTTAAAGATCCAAATAATGTGGTGACAGGTAAATTAATTATTTCATCGAGTTTAGCTAATGATTTATTTGATTCTGGATCATCTCATTGTTTCATATCTTCCCAGTTTTCAAAGAAAATTAGATATTTCCAATTTTACTTAACAAGGGAGTTGTCAGTCAAAACTTCTAGGGGAAGTATCATTGCTAAAATATTCTGTGAATTAGTTCCCATTAGGGCATACAAATTTTCTTTATCTGCTGATCTCATCATCATACCCATGATTGAATTTGATATAATCCTTGGTATGGAATGCCTTTCGGACCATGATGCAAAAAATTATTTTAAGAAGAAGGAGGTTACAATTTTTGATGATGATGATAAAGAACACCTTATCATTAGAGCAGAATCATCACCACCTGATTCTTATCTAGATCCACCCCCAGTAGGTCAACTAAATTCAATCATTGGGGAGGAAGAGAATTAAATAATTGTGGGTGAGGAAAATAATGTTCAAATATTGGATGTACCTGTTATGAGAGAATATATTGACGTGTTTCTAGAAGATCTACCTATACATCCTCCAAAATGAGAAATTGAGTTTTCCATTGATTTAATTCCAGGTTCCGGGCCCATATCGAAGACCCCTTATTGAATGGCCAATGTGGAATTAGTGGATCTAAAGAAAAAACTAGAGGATTTGAGTGAAAAGGAATTTATTTAACCTATTGTTTCTCCATGGGGAGCCCCTATCCTCTTTGTCAAGAAGAAAGATAGATCCATGAGGCTTTGCATTGATTACAGGGAAATCTATTCTATAACAATAAAGAAGAATTATCCCCTACCTCGCATAGATGATTAATTTGACCAACTGCATAGTGCTTAATACTTTTCAAATATTGACCTTCGATTTGGATATCATCAGTTGGGTTTAAAGAAGGAAGGAATTCTGAAAATAGAATTTCGAACTAGGTATGGGAATTAATTGTTTACAGTAATGACTTTCGGATTGACTAATGCACCCTCTGTCTTCATGGATCTAATGAACAGAGTTTTCAAGGAATATCATGATGATTTTGTAGTGGTATTTATTGATAATATCTTGGTATACTCCAAAACCTATGAAGATCATGAAAATCACTTGCGCATTATCCTGAAGACTCTTAGAATACATGAATTATATGGAATGTTTAGCAAGTGTGAATTCTGGATTCATGAGATTTCTTTTCTTGGCCATATTTTCTCAGGATGGAATCCTAGTTGATCCTGTAAAGACAATGTAAATCCAAGATTGGCCCACGCCAATAAACATAAATGAAGTATGCAGTTTTATTGGCTTAGCGGGTTATTATCATTATTTCGTACAGAATTTATCCCGACTGGCTAACCCGCTAACAAAGCTAACACGTAAAGGTGTTAAATTCATTTGGACAAAATATTTTGTAGAATGCTTCGAAAAACTGAAGAGAATATTATTCAATGATCCTATATTTACTCTACCATCAGGGAATGAAGGGTTTGTTATTTATAGTGATGCTTCAAAGAAAGGACTTGGTTGTGTCCTTATGAAAAATGATAAAGTTATTGCTTATGCATCACGACAGCTAAAAATTCTTGAGAAAAACTGTCCAAATCATGATCTTATGTTTGCTGCTGTAATATTTGCTATGAATATATGGAGACATTATATCTATGGTGAAAAATGTGAGGTTTATACTGATCACAAGAGTTTGAAGTATATTTTCTCACAAAAAGAACTCAACATGAGTCAAAGGAGATGGCTTGAGGTCACACCCGTTTTCTAGTCATTTTATTTATTTTATTTCTCTTGGCGTCGGGTGATTTTGTGTAAGTGCGGGTGAGTCCCGGTTTAAAATTGTAATGTTGGGATGAGTTTATGGTTTGGGATAGTGCGTGAACACTATACGTTTAAGATGCGTAGTCCAATTGGACACTTGCTTTTCGCTTTGGTACGTAAAGCCCGCTTCTAGTCTGCTTGGGTATCGTACGGTGCGCAAATACTGCACAGTCATCCAATTTTAACGTTATTAAATTAGTTGGTTGAGCAGATAAATAAATAAATATATATATGTGTATATATGTTTATGTTTTAACGTTATGTATATATATATATATGTTTATATGTGTATATATTATTATATGTGTATATATGTTTATATGTGTTTATATGTTTATATGTGTATATATTTTTATATGTGTATAGATATATATGTGTTTATATATGTTTATATATAGGTATATATGTCTATATATGTATATATATATATGTGTGTGTTTATATTTTTAAATGGTTTTATTATTATAAATGTTTTGATTATTTTTATTATTATTATTATTATTGGTTTGGTTTTAGTTTATTTATGTACCATTATTATTATTATTATCCTTATTATTTTTATTTTATTTTAAACTTTTGTTATTGTTATTTTTTTAAAGATTTTTGACCTACTTTTTTCTCTCTCTCATACCAATCACGCTACCCCCATTTTCTTTCTTCCCTCATGCACATCTCCCCCCTGTTCCATTCACACTACATTTGTTTTTTCCTTTTTCTTTTATCCCCACACACCTCTCCTCCCCCCCAATAATCATCACACTACCCATTTCTCTTTTTTATTCCTTCACATATATATCACCTCCCCAAATTCCAATCACGCACCTCTCACATCCCCCCCCCTAATTGCAGCGTCGCACAACCCCTCATGACCCCCCTTTGGCGTGACAGGGTTCCACAACCGGGCCTCCCTACAGTGCCCCATGGCCGGAGCTTATCAAGGTTGAAACCTCCTCTTCACGGTGACCTGCAGTAGGCACACACGGGCCCTTGACTGAGTTTCTATGGTGCACGACACGCTTCCTCGGATCTCCCTCATTCTTTGACCTTTCTTCCAATTTTTTCGTGTTGGTGCAAGGATTCAGCGAGGTATGGTCCCTGGACCCCTTATCCTTCGTCGCGTTGGCGATTTGTTTCTATTTTGGTACCCGATTTGGATCCAATAAGAACCCTAAGTTTGGGATATCATGTGATTGTTTTGTTCTTTATTGAATAGGGTATGTGAAGACCTCCTCGGGTCTAGTTCTTTCATGTTCCAACATCCTCCACCAAAGGCAAACTAGATTGAATCAATTTCAGTCTGTCGTGGACATCCAAGGTATGGTTTTATGCCTGCTGTATGGTTTTGCAGCTTCGTTATGCCCGTAATTATCCTACTATAGTGTTATTAAATATTTTTTAAGTTGTTAAAAATATGTTTTGAGTTATTTTTTGGTTTACGCCTTCATGCGTCTGCGATGATATTCTTGTTTATGTTCCAAATCTTGCATTAATAACTTTTAAAATGTAATTCAAGCCCGTATGGTATCCTTGTATTGTTTTTTTGTGATGTTGGTCTATTGATGTAATTGGTTAAAATTAGTCTTTGGTGTGATTGTTTAATTATGTTTATGTTAATGTAAATTGATGTTATTTTGGGGGTGTTTCCCTTGGTTTTATTTTTTTTTAAATGTTAAAGTGTGACATGGGTTTTACTTGTGAACGTTGTGTTTTTTGTAGGGTTGGTTTGATTTGTATCTTGATTTCCTTGTTGGGATTAATTTTATTTTAGGGATTTGTGGTGTTTTTGAGTCTTAGGGATCTATCGTAGGGAGTTGTGGTTGGTTTCAATAGTGCGCATGCATATTACTAGGTATGGATATGTTTAGATATATATATCTCCAGTGTGCGTGCTCCCTCATGGTGTGGGGAACATGTGCAACAGTTTAAGGATATATATATATATATATATATACATATATATATAAGTGTGTACGTGCGAGCGATCTGCTGCTTGAGTTTGAAATATTGACGTGACCTTTGTTCGAGGTAGGCATTTCCATATTTTCTCAATTTCCAAATCTTTCCAAAGGCGCTTGCATGATTTCATTCGATTAATAGATGTTATTCTCACCCTTATCATCCTAATAGTTTATACATTGTAGTGTTTATTCGATGGTTAAAAGTATTAAAAACTGCTTTGAAATAGTCCCTTAGTTATGTGTAGGTGTTTCCATGCCCTTTATCCTAGTTTAAATCCATTTAATGTAGTGTTCTCTTAATTAAATCTTAGATTACGTTTCACACCTCTATTTTGTTTATAATTAACTTATCACCTTGTTTTTACTGTTGAAAGGTTTGATCAAAAATGAATTTTTGGACGCTTCTTTATTTATGCACTTTTTTATACCTTACCAACTTGGTTGGAACTAACTGCCTTTATCTGCAAATGGTACTATTGGACATCTTGAGTGGTGTTTTCTAGTAGAACCATTTTATGGAACTTTTTTTTCCTGTGTTGGTTAGTTTTTTGGAACTTTGTGTTTTTGTAGAAATGTTTTTGCGTCTCTTAAAATTGGTATTTTTCTCGAATCCTTGGTTTTATAAGCGGTTCTTGTTTTCAAAATGATGTGAGCCTCAGCGTGCGGTTATTTAAATTGGTTTGAAAATAAATCCATGAGTATATGCCCATTTGGCTTTTTAAATAAAAAAGCGGTGTCTAAAGTCATTTTAGAAGATCATGTGGAATGTTTTCATAAAGGCATTTGATTATGTAAAATGAGAGGCCTGATTTAAAACTCCAAGTGTTTGATAAAGTGGTTTTGAAAATCGAGTGATGTGACAACCCAGATGACGCTTTGTTTATTTGACATGTATGTATATATATATGTATATGGGGAACTCCAATCTAGGGTAACCCTTCGTGGGTTAACATATATGAAGCGTCCGTGTTTGGGGTAGGCGAGTGCGGTGAGATGAGTCACGTGTTTGAGGGCCTTCATACTTACACAGTATTATTATAACCACCATGGGTTCTTGGGCATCTTTTAGATGATCAAGTGATCGTCGCTGACCAACCCTGATTAGACAGTTTGGTACCCCCAGGATTAGTTGTTAGGTCAGGTGGGCTTTGCCACTAGATTGGTCTGTTAGGGCGGCCAGTTGGTTATAGACTTAGGAGCTTCACCAGATGTCGGCAGGTGGTTCCAAAACTGAGTATGTACAGGGGTCTTCTAGGGATGTTTAAGATCACCCATGTTTACTGGATTACTTATATTGCTGGTTTACATTTCATTTCATTGGTTTTTCTTCAGTTTCACTTTTACTTGTTTTACTCTAGACCAACTTTGGTATTTTCTGTTTTGGATTTCATTTATAAAATGGCGACTGATTTTTTTTCCGGAAATGGTGTGTAGCATGTGTTGGGGTTTTTTTTAAATGAGAACAACATGTTGCATTTTCTAAAATGCGAAAACCATACTTTTATATCTGTATTTCAAATTTCTGTTAGTGGAATATTTTGGAAAAGAGAATTTTTGGATTCAGTGGTTTATTCTTGGCATCCCTACTGAGCATCTCGGTGCTCACACCTATTATATATTTCCAGTTGTAGGTTCAGTTTCTCGTACATGTTCTTGGTTTAGCTGCTCAATATTGGAGCGGCATGGTCTTGAGTTGGGTGGTGAACTAGGAGGTCAAAAGGAGGTATGCACAATTTATGTTCTTTCCGCTGCTAGTTTCTTTTGGTTATCATCAGTTTTTTTATCTATTTATCTTTTTCTCTTGGGACAAATCATTCCCAACAGTTAAATTTTGATGCTCGGCACCGGTTGGCAGCCCGTGGGGATTGAGAACACCCTTCGGTCCATCTTGCTGGCCGGCTCAGGTGACAGTTTTAGGGTCGACCATGGCTGGTTCATGAAAAAATGGTATCAGAGGAGGCCTTTGTTATTTGGGGTGTCTGGTAGAAGGATATTAGGATTGTCGGGGCTCAGGAGTCAAGTTACGGGTCGGTGCCTGTTCACCACCGCTTGCGATGAGATATCAGTTACCATGGGTAGTCCGGGATTTGAGTCTTTTGTCCTTGGTTGTTTTGGGATTGAGGGATGACAATGGGGGTAATTGGTTCACATTGCGGCCTCACATGGGGTGGTGACCCATGTGGAGTCCAAGTGCCTAGTTTAAGGTACTCTTAGTGTAATTCCTTACTTGGGTCATGACTCACCACCATGTCACCAGGTTAGGTATATTCACTAGTCCCTCATTACAGTGGTTTGTTGTTGATTGTGTTTGGTTTTGATCTCGGTTGATGTGAGTGTGTGTTAAAAATGAAAGTGATTTTAAAATGGATAATTGTTTCTTTTAAATTGTTTTGAAATTGTTAAACATAATTTTTAAAGTGGGACTGTTTCGATTTGGAAAAATGTATTGCTTGTTTGGATTTGATAAGGGAAATAAGTGTTCGAACCTTGGTATTCCTTATAGAGGATCACATGTGCATCGAAATGTGCAGAGAGTGCATGGGAGAACTTGTCTGCGAGCGATGTAGTCGGGATTTGGTGAACGCACATGTGATAGTCCATAAGGGGCCATAGGAAAGTTTTAAAATTTAAAAGAAATGATGGTTTCAGGAAAATAAATTTTTACTTATATTTGTATATGTTTAGCTTATGAGTTTTTTGCCCTTGGATCAGGCTATTTCTTTGATAGAGTTTTGGCTAGATGCTGACTTAAGTTGTGTTTTTCATGTTGTTCTGAGTATGCCACCCAGAATGGTCGCTAAGGTTGCTAATGATTCATGCCCAGTTTTCAATTCTTTTTTCCATGTTGCCTATCGATCAATTTAATCAAAATCCGTGAGGGGAAGTTGTGTGGTTGTGGAATTACAGTGGGTCTTCAGGTTGTTGGGAACTCCCAGAGTTGTTAGGGTTCGTACCGTCTTTGGTTTATTTGATGGTCCAGTTTTGGACTAGTAATGGTGAAATGTCTCGTCATCGTTGAAGTTTGGGGTGTGTTTGATGGTAATTGTATCTAGTGAGGGTTCCCTATCTAGAAAGGAGTGCATGTAAGAGGAACTTGTCGCGAAGACAGCATCTTCATCGGTGCCGACTTCCAGGTTGTCTAATTATTCTCTTATATGCCACTAGTGTATCCTCTATGGGAATTCTAAGTCATCATCTTGCATCCCTTTGAAAACGTGCCACCATCGTGGGTGTTTGAATCATTGTGGAGAAGAAGTTGGGGACAGGAGGATGAAAATGGATGACTGTGAGGCGGGAGATGCTTCAGCCATCAGAGCCCCAACCACAGGTCTCGGGGTGAAGCTCGCGCACAATCAGGAATTGTCGAGAGTGTGTGGAACCATGGTCTGTTCTATGTTTTCGGTCTTCTGAAGGGAAACATCAAATGTTTTCTTGTTCAATTCTTGTCGTCGTTGTAAGCTCATCCTTGTTTTGGTTGCGCGATGAGCTTATTCTACTACAATCCAAGTGGCCTCATTTTCTCTTTGTGTAGTTTCTAAATCGTTCAGATTCTTTGAAAGGCATTGGGTTCTTGACTAAACGAACCCATTTTGATCTTGAGGATGGTCTCAGATACGTACTTTAGGGGGATTTTTGGTTTTGATAAATTAATGGGTGTCGTTTATGGGCTCTTTATTAGTCCGGACACCTCTCCATGTATTTTCATTGATTATGTTTGAGTTTTGTAGGGAATTCCTCCTTCCCAGTGTCTCAATATACTAGTTTTTCCCAAAATAGTTTTAATCCTAGTGGTGGAGTTGTTCCATAATCATTGAGAAGTTGGGATGAGTTCAGTTTGGAGAGTTCCCGTGTCACCCCCCCCCCCTGGGGTGGTGTGTTCGAGTTTCAAGGTCTCTGTGTTAGTAAATTTCTATGGTGGGGAGAACCCTCCCGTGTTCTCCCCTCAACCTCGAACAATGATTGTACTCGACTTGGTCGGGTGTGACATGTGTTGGTAATGGTCACCCTGAGCCTCTCGGTATCATCTAGTTTTTCCAAGGCACGGACTCGAGTAATGATAACTATTGGCCTGGTGACTTTCTGGGGGCAGAAAGTGTTTGTGGTGGGGATAATTTTCACACCCGTTTTTTTAGTCATTTTATTTATTTTATTTCTCTTGGTGTCGGGTGATTTTGCGTAAGTGCGGGTGAGTCCGGGTTTAAAATTTTAATGTTGGGATGAGTTTATGGTTTGGGATAGTTCATGAACACTGTACATTTAAGACGTGCAGTCCGCTTGGGCACGTGCTTTCCGCTTGGGTACGTGCAGCCCGCTTGCAGTCCGCTTGGGTACCGTACGGTGCGCGAATACCCCACGGTCATCCAGTTTTATTGTTATTAAATTAATTGGTTGATCGGATAAATAAATAAATATATATGTGTATATATTTTTATGTTTTAACATTATGTATATATATATATATATGTTTATATGTGTATATATGTTAATATGTGTATATATGTTGATATGTGTATATATGTTTATATGTGAATAAATGTTTATATGTGTATAGATATATATGTGTGTTTATATATGTTTATATATAGGTATATATGTCTATATATGTATATATATATCTGTGTGTGTGTGTGTTTGTATTTTTAAATGGTTTTATTTTCATAAATGTTTTGATTATAATAATTATTATTATTATTATTTCTGGTTTGGTATTAGTTTATTTATTTACCATTATTATTATTATTATCCTTATTATTTTTATTTTATTTTAATCTTTTCTTATTGTTATTTTTTATAAGATTTTTATCCTACTTTATTTTCTCTCTCATACCAATCACTCTACCCCCCATTTCTTTTCTTCCCTCACGCACATCTCTCCCCCCCTTATTCCATTCAGGCTACATTTGTTTTTTTTCTTTTTTTATCCCCACACACCTCTCCTCTCCCCCCAATACTCATCACACTACCCCTCTCATATTTTATTTCTCCGCGAATCTATCCTCTCCCCCAATTCCAATCACACACCTCTCACATCCCCCCCCCCACTTAATTGCAGCATCGCACAACCCCTCGTGACCCCACTTAGGTGTGATAGGTCTCTACAGCCGGGCCTCCCTGTAGCTCCCTGTGGTCGTAGCTTATCATGGTCACAACTTCCTCTTCACGGTGACCAGCAGTAGGTGCGCACGGGCCCTTGAATGAGTTTTTATGGTGCATGACACCCTTCCTCGGTTCTCCCTCATTCCTTGACCTTTCTTCCAATTTCTTCATGTTGCTGTAAGGATTCAGCGAGGTATGGTCCCTAGACCCCTTCTCCTTCATCGCGTTGGCGATTTGTTTCTATTTTGGTACCCGATTTGGATCCAATCAGAACCCTAAGTTTGGGATATCATACTATTTTTGTGTTCATTATTGAATAGGGAATGTGAAGACCTCCTCGTGTCTAGTTCATGCGTGTTCCAACATCCTCCACTAAAGGCGAAGTAGATTGAATCAATTTTTGTCTGCCGCAGACATCCAAGGGATAGTTTTATGCCTTCTGTTTAGTTCCGTAGCTTCGTTATGCCCTTAATTATCCTACTATCGTGTTATTAAATATTTTTGAAGTTATTAAAAATATGTTTTGAGTTAGTTTCTGGTTTACTTCTTCATGCATCTGTGATGATATGCTTGTTTATGTTATAAATCTATCTTTAATAATTTTTAAAATATAATTCAATTACTTATGGTATCCTTGTATTGTTTTTTTTTGATGTTTTGGCATTGATGTAATTGGTTAAAATTAGTCTTTAGTGTGATTCTTTAATTATGTTTATGTTAATGTAAATTGATGTGATTTTGGGGGTGTTTACCTTATTTTTTTTAATGTTAAAGTGTGACATGGGTTTTACTTGTGAATGTTGTGTTTTTTGTATGGTTGGTTTGATTTGTATCTTGATTGATTTGTTTGGATTAATTTTATTTTAGGGATTTGTGGTGTTTTTGAGTCTCGGGAATCTATCGTAGGGAGTTGTGGTTGGTTTCAAAGGTGCGCATGCATATTACCAGGTATGAATATGTATAGATATATATATCTCATGTGTGCGTGTTCCCTCATGGTGTGGGGAACATATGCATCAGTTTAAGGATATATATATATATATATATATGTAAGTGCGTACGTGCGAGCGAGCTGCTACTTGAGTTAGAAATCTTGACATGACCTTTGTTCGAGGCAAGAATTTCCATATTTTCTCTATTATTGAAGCTTTAAAATATCACTTGAATGATTTCATTTGATTCATAGATGATATTTGCACCCTTATCATCCTGATATTTTATTCATTGTAGTGTTTATTCGATGGTTAAAAGTGTTAAAAACTGCTTTGAAATAGTCCCTTAGTTATTTGTAGGTGGTTCCATGCCCTTTCTCCCAGTTTTAATCCATTTAATGTTGTGTTCTCTTAATTTAATCTTAGATTATGTTTTGCACCTCTATTTTTTTAGTTAACTTATGACCGTGTTTTTCCTGTTGAAAGGTTTGATCAAAAATGAATTTTTGGATGCTTCTTTATTTATGCACTTTTTTTTATACCCTGCCAACTTGGTTTGAACTAACTACCTTTATCTACAAATGGTACTGTTGGACTTATTGAGTGGTTTTTTCTAGTAGAAACATTTTATGGAACTTTTTTGTCCTATGTTGGTTAGTTTTGTGGAACTTAGTGTTTTTTTAGAAATGTTTTCACGTCTCTTTAAATTGGTATTTTTCTCGAATCCTTGGTTTTATAAGCGGATCTTGTTTTCAAAATGATGTGGGCCTCTGTGTGCAGTTCTTTAAATTGGTTTGAAAATAAATCCATGAGTATATGCCCATTTGGCTTTTTAAATACAAAAGTGGTGTCTATAGTCATTTTAGAAGAGCTTGTGCAATGTTTTCATAAAGTAATTTGATTGTGTAAAACTAGAGGCCCGATTTACAACTCCAAGTGTTTGATAAAGTGGTTTTGAAAATCGAGTGATGTGACGGACCGGTTGGCACTTTATTTATTTAACATGTATGTATATATATAAGTATATGGGGCGCTCTTATCTAGGGTAACCCTCCGTGGCCGAACGTATAGGAAGCGTCCGTGTTTGCGGTAGGCAAGTACGGTGAGATGAGTCACACGTGCGAGGGTCTTCCTACTTACACAATATTATTATAACCCCCATGGGTTCCTAGACGTCTTTTAGAAGATCGAGTGACGGTTGCTGACCAACCCCGATTAGACGGGTTGGTACCCCCTGGATTTGTTGTTAGGCTAGGTGGGCTTTTCCACTGGATTGGTCAGTTCGGGCGGCCAGTTGGTTTTAGACATAGGAGCTTCACCAGATGCCAACAGGTTGTTCTAAAACCGAGTACGTCCAGGGGTCTTCTAGGGATGTTTAGGATCACCCATGGTTACTGGATTACTTACATTGCTAGTTTACTTTTCATTTCATTGGTTTATCTTCAGTTTCACTTTTACATGTTTTACTCTAGCCCAAATTTGGTATTTTCTATTTTGGATTTCATTTATAAAATGGCGAGTGATTTTTTTTCAGAAATGGTGTGTAGCATGTGTTGGGTTTTTTTTAAATGAAAACAACGTGTTTCATTTTCTAAAATTTGAAAACCATACTTTTATATCTGTATTTCAAACTTGTGTTAGTGGACTATTTTGTAAAAGAGAATTGTTGGATTCAGTGTTTTATTCTTGGCATCCCTACTGAGCATCTCGGTGCTCATTGTAACACCCCGAGCTTCCACGATACGCCTCTCTTTCAATAATGCAATAGCTTGCATTGTACGCAACTTCGAGTTCTAAAACATCGCGACAAATCAAAGTAGCCGTTATGAATACTAATAACCACTTTTTAAAATTATAGAAATTTTATATTTCAAAATGGACTTCATTTTTGTATTCCTAATATTGAAATTAGCCTATATTGAATTTTTTGTAATTTTCCGAGAACTTCCAAATTTTTATGAATAGTGAAAAATACTTAAAACAACTTTTTTAATAAAAATAATTAATAGTGATAAATTATAATATTTAGTTGTTTTAAAGTATAATTGGAATATATTTTTATCATTTTATCTAATGGTGGTCATTAGAATTAATTTGACATTGAAATTGGACATAAACAATTGCCAATCTTTTGATATAAATTGTTTCTTAAAAACACGCTATTTGTTGTAACAGCGGGAATTAATTATAAAATTAATTAATACAACTTATATGTTTGGAATTTTGTAAAATAGACATCATTTTTGAATTCGGAATATCAATTATAGCTTAGGGTGAAATTTTGGCCTTATTCTGAAAAACTTCAATTTTTGATGAATAGTGAAACCACTAAGTGGTTGTTAAATAACTGATTTTTCGTTTAAATGAAATATTACCACTTCTGTGATTTGATTTTCAAAAATCCGACATACATGGTTGTCATTAAGAAGTAAAATGTGGTTCAATGAGATTAAAATAATTTTTTGGTGAATAGTAACTTTTAAGTTCTTAATCGCGATTAGAGTTAATTAGTGTAGTTTAAGGTAAAAACAATGTTTTAATAATATGATATGAGCTTGACACTTGTCCTACTCCTATTGGATGAGTCATGGCCGACCCAGACAACCCATGGGTCAACTTGGGGACCCCATGGAGCCACTTTAGTTGGAAAATGACATTAATATATATTTATTTAATGTTAAAGTTAAATTGACACAAACATGAGTTATTTTACTAAAACAATTTTTAAGTGGGGTTACACAAGTCCAAATTTTGATTATAAATATTCATTAGAACGCTAAAAAGATTTCCTACATCATAGTATTTTTTTTATAATTTTTAGACATTAAATAAATTAAATTATTTATGACGTCATGATGATGCAGTGATGACCTCATTATTTAACGATTTAAATAAAATGAGAAGATAATGCAAAATCCAAGGATTACACTTGTCCAAAGCCAATTGGATGAGGAGATTTCGAACCCTTATCACCTTATCCTCGAATTATATAAGTGTGGGACCTTTAGAATCCGAAAATCATTGTGTAAATAATGTAACATTTCAATCTTTCCAAAAGAGCCCCTCCTCTCCACTTATAAAAGGCCCCCACCTCTCCCACCTCATTTACACTTTCAAGCCATTTGGCTCGGCCAACCTCTGCCCAAATACTCTCCCAACATTACTCCCTTACTCCTAGAAGCCTCACTTTGGGCAGAACTCTTCCCAAGGAAGCCATTGGCTCAAATCAAAAAGAGTTACCCGATTTTGAGGAGGTTAAAGAACGGTTGAGTCAAGTCGGACACAAGGTAAGGGAATTTCTTAACCCAACTTCCATTCTTTGGGTTAATCTCCTACTTTCAAATTATGTCATGATATTATTATGTACTATCTTGTATGTGTACTTTATTTATGTGTACTTATAGTGAATACACATAATATATCTACTTTATTTTAAAAAATGATCTTTGTAAGGGTCTTCGTCTCAATCACCTTTCATTGAGGCATATTTGGTTTTATACACAACTTTCTTTTATACGGTGTATAAACCCCTTTTACTTTTACGTTTATTCAAAAGGAATCTTTTTTATACGAAGCATTTTACTAAACAACAAAAAGGGAATGTTTTTCTTTTCGTACTTATGCGGCGACAACGACTTCTCTGCCGCCGTGACCATTATTTGAGTTTCGGCTTCCTCTACAAGCCATCATTTTTTTTAATGAAAAATAAATACAAAGTTTTAACTTTCTTTTATTTTGGTATTGAAAATGGTTTTGAAAGTGTTTTTATTATATCAATGTGTTGTATTGATATCTTGTGATTGAAATGTGGAAATGTTCTGTTTCCTTTATGCATGTTTTATGTGATACGATTATGTTATGGTTTATGATATGTTTAAACATATTCATATGAGGAATGTATTGGACATAATAAGTGACGGGTGGAGCCCGCTATAGCTCCTCGATGCATCGGTAGGTCTCATGAGACAACTAGACGTGGAATTGGCTGATGCCCTTTCCCAATTTGATTTATGGTTTTGGCCGAGGCCTTAATCATTTTAGACGTCTTGGCCGAGGCCTTGACAAAATGTTTCAGAATGTCCGGCATTATACATTCCTTCATTATGAAAGTGGTTATTGATATTGCATGTGATTATTCAACCAGTAGAATATCCATGTGAAGAAGAGAATGGCATTATCTCATTTTACTTTTGCCATATTATGTTGAAGTTCATGTTTAAAAGGCTTTTGTTTTAGTTATACATTGCCTTAAATGTTAATGTTTATTTATGAAAGATTCCGCATTATTGTTATCCTTACTGAGCATCTGAGCTCACCCCTTTCAATGTTTTAATGTTTTCCAGGATGTGAAGAAGTATTTTATGAATGACCTGCAGGGATAGTCAGAAGAGGATATGAGTGTGGACTATGGAGACTTTGTTATTGTAGTTTTTCACTTTATGATGTAATGTAACGTTTACGAATGTATCTAGTGTTTCCAAGGCTACTAAACTAATCGGTCTTTCGAGACTTGATCTTTTGTGATCATGCCAATGTTACGAAGTAATGCACCGACTCTGGGTAGCTGGGGTCGGGGCGTTACAGTTGGTATCAAAGGATGTTTAGTACTAACCTTGGAAGCTAGATTTAGATAAACTCTGATTGGAGCACATAGCCCAAAGATAGACTTTGAGGATTAGTATAGAAGAACTTCCTAGAATTTTGGTATTATAGAGATGTTATGAGTTTTCCGAGAAATACATCCCTGTCTGGATACGAGCAGGTAGAGGCGGCTCTGGCACAGATGTACCTAGGGGTAAAACCCGAAAACACCGCTTTGAGCTAGACTCGAACGGGAACTGGTGCACGACAACGGGCCTTGCTGCACTCTTGGTTACGACACTCCCGGGGGATATGCTTAGGATAATTCTCATTTTATTTACAAACCACTATGAAGGGTTATGAGTATATACTTTCTCAAAGAAAACATTTCTTTTTATGATTATGGATTATATCCATAAATAGTTCAATTTATGTTAAGTGTTTTATAAGTATGGAATTATGTATTTTGATTCATAAACTAATCTAGTTTATGCCATTGTTTAGAAATGGCGCCTAGTGGAAGGAATGGAAACCGTATCAATGCACGAACTCCGTGTAGGGATTGCCCTCCTGATCAAGATAATTATTGTGGATCTGGAGATACAACTGGTGCTGATCAACTTATTACCATACTGGGACAACTCACTAAGGTTATGAATAATAACCTTACTCGTATGGAGCACCCTGATCCGCAACGTGGAGGATCAATGCTAGATCGTTTCATGAGGCAACAACCACCAACCTTTAATGGGAGTACAAATCCCTTAGTAGCCGAGCAATGGATAAATTCCCTAGAGAAAATATTTCAGGCTTTGGGGGGTAGTGAAAGGGAGAAGGTTGTCATGGCAGTTTACCGCCTCACTGGAGATGCCGATTAGTGGTGGTCGCTGATTCGAAACACAAAGGAAGATGATGACGTATCGAATATGGAATGGAGGGAGTTCAAAGAGCTTTTCTTAGAAAAATACTTTCATCGTGACCAACGAGCAGATATGGAAAGGCAATTTCTGAGTCTGAGGCAGAAGGAGGATGAGAATGTCGCAAAGTATGAGGCTAACTTTACAAGGTTAGCGAGGCATGCTGCCGATTATATACGTAACCCAAGGAGTAAGATTGATCGTTTCTTTGATGGGTTAAAACCATTTCTCCGTCGAGATTTGGTATCACAATCCTTCTCATCATACGAAGATATTGTCTCGTGTGCTATCAAGACAGAAAAGGAATTCTCTAAGTCTTATGACAACAAAGTAAAGCAAGAGAAGAAGAGAACGGTGGAACAAGAGACAGATAAAGGGAAAAAGGGAAAGAAGGATTTTCCATTATGTGATAATTGTGGGAAGAATCACCCTGGTACTTGCCTAAAAGGAATGGGAGTTTGTTATAAATGTGGAGAAAAGGGTCACCAGGCTCGTGATTGCAAGGGAAAGAAAGAGGCTGTCAAAGTTGAATGCTACAATTGTAGAGAAATGGGTCATTATGCAAATGAATGTCCTAAGCGTCAGGGAAACTTACCTCAGAAAAGGCCAAGGGATCAAGGACAATCTTATGCTGTTACTACAGTTGAAGCAGAATAACTAATGTATTGGTGCTTTTGGACTCAAGGATTATATTCTGGTTATAAGAATAATGTAATATATATATATGGATTGTACTGCAGTACTTTTTGATTTCAGTAAGGTTTTAATTTGATTAAGGTAATCATATTTTTAGTATGTGACAATAAGAGAAACTTTTCTTTGTTTTGGGAATCTGATAAATTGATTTTGGAATTTAGAGACCTTTTAGAGAAAGTCTGGACGGAGGTATTTTGGATAACTATTAAGGTTGGAATGGATTAAGTTGAACTTTGGATAGTATTGTTTAAGGCTAAAAAATTTATGAAGATTATTTTTGGAATATTATGATACTATAGGACAACCTGCAGGGTGGGGCATAACCCGTCGCGTCGGACAAAGTTGGAGGAATCGAACCCACAATCATAGTGCGACAGGCCTTTATTTCCTACCACTAGCCTACAGGAATTCCCTGGTTATTACAATATAATTTTACTAATCTAAATGGTATGTGTTAACATTTGGAACCTTATACAATTAGGATAAGTATAATATTTTTGAGTTCTATTATCATTTTGAGTGAAAGATGAGTTGAAGGTTGAAACTCTAATTGTCAAGCATAAATATATATATACCTATCTCTTTTTCAATGAATAAATTAATTCTTAAACTTTAGTAAAGGGATGTTAAAACAAAAAATGTGTTATCCTAATACCTTATGTCTTGTTGAACTGATGATATTTTAAATCAACATAGATTGAAGGCTTTGAGGCCCTCAATTTGATAGTTGATTGTGATTGATGACCTCAATCACTCCCTACAAATATTTACGTTTTTCCTCCAATTATATGTCTTTAATTTCCACCAATGTTCTCCTTATCGAGATCATAATTTGGTGGTGACTTTCTTATTTCCATTTTCCCTCTTATTAAGGCTAAATTTTATTAACCTTATTTCTGATGTGGGTTTTCCACAAAGGTATTTTCTATTTTCAACCTCTTATTTTTAAAGAAAAATATCAAATTGCGAGGACGCAATTTATTGAAGGAGGGGAGAATGTAACACCCCGAGCTTCCACGATACGCCTCTCTTTCAATAATGCAATAGCTTGCATTGTACGCAACTTCGAGTTCTAAAACATCGCGACAAATCAAAGTAGCCGTTATGAATACTAATAACCACTTTTTAAAATTATAGAAATTTTATATTTCAAAATGGTCTTCATTTTTGTATTCCTAATATTGAAATTAGCCTATATTGAATTTTTTGTAATTTTCCGAGAACTTCCAAATTTTTATGAATAGTGAAAAATACTTAAAACAACTTTTTTAATAAAAATAATTAATAGTGATAAATTATACTATTTAGTGGTTTTAAAGTATAATTGGAATATATTTTTATCATTTTATCTAATGGTGGTCATTAGAATTAATTTGACATTGAAATTGGACATAAACAATTGCCAATCTTTTGATATAAATTGTTTCTTAAAAACACGCTATTTGTTGTAACAGCGGGAATTAATTATAAAATTAATTAATACAACTTATATGTTTGGAATTTTGTAAAATAGACATCATTTTTGAATTCGGAATATCAATTATAGCTTAGGGTGAAATTTTGGCCTTATTCTGAAAAACTTCAATTTTTGATGAATAGTGAAACCACTAAGTGGTTGTTAAATAACTGATTTTTCGTTTAAATGAAATATTACCACTTCTGTGATTTGATTTTCAAAAATCCGACATACATGGTTTTCATTAAGAAGTAAAATGTGGTTCAATGAGATTAAAATAATTTTTTGGTGAATAGTAACTTTTAAGTTCTTAATCGCGATTAGAGTTAATTAGTGTAGTTTAAGGTAAAAACAATGTTTTAATAATATGATATGAGCTTGACACTTGTCCTACTCCTATTGGATGAGTCATGGCCGACCAAGACAACCCATGGGTCAACTTGGGGACCCCATGGAGCCACTTTAGTTGGAAAATGACATTAATATATATTTATTTAATGTTAAAGTTAAATTGACACAAACATGAGTTATTTTACTAAAACAATTTTTAAGTGGGGTTACACAAGTCCAAATTTTGATTATAAACATTCATTAGAACTCTAAAAAGATTTCCTACATCATAGTATTTTTTTTATAATTTTTAGACATTAAATAAATTAAATTATTTATGACATCATGAGGA
This sequence comes from Viscum album, assembly GCA_963277665.1. Taxonomy (NCBI): domain Eukaryota; kingdom Viridiplantae; phylum Streptophyta; class Magnoliopsida; order Santalales; family Viscaceae; genus Viscum; species Viscum album. The sequence goes on along the minus strand of OY728131.1, from coordinate 1,432,032,949 downwards.
TGCAGTGATGACCTCATTATTTAACGATTTAAATAAAATGAGAAGATAATGAAAAATCCAAGGATTACACTTGTCCAAAGCCAATTGGATGAGGAGATTTCGAACCCTTATCACCTTAGCCTCGAATTATATAAGTGTGGGACCTTTAGAATCCGAAAAGCATTGTGTAAATAATGTAACATTTCAATCATTCCAAAAGAGCCCCTCCTCTCCACTTATAAAAGGCCCCCACCTCTCCCACCTAATTTACACTTTCAAGCCATTTGGCTCGGCCAACCTCTTCCCAAATACTCTCCCAACATTCCTCCCTTACTCCTAGAAGCCTCACTTTGGGCAGAACTCTTCCCAAGGAAGCCATTGGATCAAATCAAAAAGAGTTACCCGATTTTGAGGAGGTTAAAGAACGGTTGAGTCAAGTCGGACACAAGGTAAGGGAATTTCTTAACCCAACTTTCATTCTTTGGGTTATTCTCCTACTTTAAAATTATGTCATGATATTATTATGTACTATCTTGTATGTTTACTTTATTTATGTGTACTTATAGTGAATACACATAATATATCTACTTTATTTTAAAAAATGATCTTTGTAAGGGTCTTCGTCTCAATCACCTTTCATTGAGGCATATTTGGTTTTATACACAACTTTATTTTATACGGTGTATAAACCCCTTTGACTTTTACGTTTATTCAAAAGTAATCTTTTTTATACGAAGCATTTTACTAAACGACAAAAAGGGAATGTTTTTCTTTTCGTACTTATGCGGCGACAACGACTTCTCCGCCGCCGTGACCATTATTTGAGTTTCGGCTTCCTCTACAAGCCATCATTTTTTTTAATGAAAAATAAATACAAAGTTTTAACTTTCTTTTATTTTGGTATTGAAAATGGTTTTGAAAGTGTTTTTATTATATCAATGTGTTGTATTGAAATCTTGTGATTGAAATGTGGAAATGTTCTGTTTCCTTTATGCATGTTTTATGTGATACGATTATGTTATGGTTTATGATATGTTTAAACCTATTCATATGAGGAATGTATCGGACATAATAAGTGACGGGTGGAGCCCGCTATAGCTCCTCGATGCATCGGTAGGTCTCATGAGACAACTAGACGTGGAATTGGCCGAGGCCCTTTCCCAATTTGATTTATGGTTTTGGCCGAGGCCTTAATCATTTTAGACGTCTTGGCCGAGGCCTTGACAAAATGTTTCAGAATGTCCGGCATTATACATTCCTTCATTATGAAAGTGGTTATTGATATTGCATGTGATTATTCGACCAGTAGAATATCCATGTGAAGAAGAGAATGGCATTATCTCATTTTACTTTTGCCATATTATGTTGAAGTTCATGTTTAAAAGGCTTTTGTTTTAGTTATACATTGCCTTAAATGTTAATGTTTATTTATGAAAGCTTCCGCATTATTGTTATCCTTACTGAGCATCTGAGCTCACCCCTTTCAATGTTTTAATGTTTTCCAGGATGTGAAGAAGTATTTTATGAATGACCTGCAGGGATAGTCAGAAGAGGATATGAGTGTGGACTATGGAGACTTTGTTATTGTAGTTTTTCACTTTATGATGTAATGTAACGTTTACGAATGTATCTAGTGTTTCCAAGGCTACTAAACTAATCGGTCATTCGAGACTTGATCTTTTGTGATCATGCCAATGTTACGAAGTAATGCACCGACTCTGGGTAGCTGGGGTCGGGGCGTTACACTCATGCCTATTATATCTTTCCAGGTGCAGGTTCAGTTTCTCGTACATGTCCCTGGTTCAGCTGCTCAATGTTGGAGCAGTGTGGTCTTGAGTTGGGTGGTGACCTAGGAGGTCACAAAGAGGTATGTACAATTTATGTTCTTTACACTACTAGTTTCTTTTGGTTATCATCAGTTTTTTTATCAGTTTAACTTTTTCTCTTGGGCCAAATCATTCCCAACAGTTAAATTTTGATGCCCGGCAGTGGTTGCTAGCCCGTGGGGATCGGGAATGCCCTTCGGGCCATGTCGCGGGCCGACTCGGGTGACCGGTTCAGGGTCAACCTAGGATGGTTCCTGACAAAATGGTATCAGATGAGGCCTTTTTTATTTGTGGTGTCTGGTAGAAGGAGAATATGATTGTCCGGGCTCAGGAGGTATGTTACGGGTCGGTGCCTGATCATCACCGCTCGCGACGAGATCTGAGTTACCATGGGTAGTTCAGGATTTGAGTCCTTTGTCCTCGGTTGTTTTGGGATTGAGGGATGACAATGGGGGTAATTGGTTCACGTTGCGGCCTCACATGGGGTGGTGACCCATGTGGATTACAAGTGCCCGGTTTAAGATCCTCTTTGTGTAATGCCTTACTTGGGTCATGACTCCCCACCATATCACCAGGTTAGGTATATGCACTAGTCCCTCATTCCGGTGGTTTGTTGTTGATTGTGTTTCATTTTGATCTTGGTTCATGTGAGCGTGTGTTAAAAATGAAAGCAATTTTAAAATGGAAAATTGTTTCTTTTAAATTTTTTTGAAATTGGTAAACAGAATTTTTAAAGTGGGAGTGTTTTGATTTGGAAAATTTTATTTCTTGTTCGGATTCGATAAGGGAAAGAAGTGTTTTAACCTTGGTATTACTTATGGAGGATCACATGTGCATCGATATGTGCAGAGAGTGCATGAGAGAACTTTTTCGCAAGCGATGTAGTCGGTATTTGGTGAACGCACATGTGATAGTCCATAAGGGGCCATAGGCGAGTTTTAAAATTTATAAGAAATGACAGTTTCTGGAAAATAAATTTTTACTTATATTTGTATATGTTTAGATTATGAGTTTTTTTCCCTTGGATCTGGATATTGCTTTGACAAACTTTTGTCTAGATGCTGACTTCAGTTGTGTTTTTCATGTTGTTCTGAGTATGGCACCCAGAAAGGTCGCTATGGTTTCTAATGAGTCGTTCCCAATTTTCAGTTCTTTTATCATGTTGCCTATCGATCAAAGTAATCAATGTCTGTGAGGGGAAGTTGTGTGGTTGTGGAATTAGAGTGGGTCTTCAGGTTGTTGGGAACTCCCAGGGTTGTTAGGGTTCGTACCGTCTTTGGTTTTTTTGAGGGTCCAGTTTTGGACTAGTAAAGGTGAAATGTCTCGCCATAGTAGAATTTTGGGGTGTGTTTGATGGTAATTGTCTGTAGTGAGGGTTCCCCATCTGGAAAGGAGTGCGTGTCAGAGGAACCTGTTGCCAAGACAACATCCTCGTTGGTGCCGACTTCCAGTTTTTCTAATTATTCTCTTATGTTCCACTAGTGTAGACTCTTTGGGCATTCTAAGCCATCATCTTGCATCCCTTTGAAAACGTGCCACCGTCATTGTCGTTTGAATCGTTTAGGATAAGAAGTTGGGGACTGTAGGATGAAAATGGCTGACTATGAGGAATGAGATACTTCAGCCATCAGAGCCCCAACCACAGGTCTCAGGGTGAAGCTCGCGCATAGTCAGGAATTTGTGAGAGTGTGTGGAGCCTTGGTCCGGTCCATGTTTTCAGCCTTCTGAATGGAAACATCCAATGTTTTCTTGTTCAATTATTGTCGTCGTTGTAAGATCATCCTTGTTTTGGTCGCATGATGAACTTTTTCTACTACAATCCAAGTGGCCTCATATGTTCTTGGTGTATTTTCTAAATCATTTAGATTCTTTGAAATGCGTTAGGTTTGTGACTAAACGAACCTGTTTTGATCTTGAGGACGGTCTCAGCTACGTACGTTAGGGGGATTTTTGGTTCAACAAAATTAATGGGTGTCGTTTATGGGCTCTTTATTAGTCCAGACGCCTCTATGTGGCTTTTCATTTATTGTGTTTGAGTTTTGTAGGGAATTCCTCCTTCCCAGTGTCTCAGTGTGCTGGTATTTCCTAGAATAGTTTTAATCCTAGTGGTGGAGTTTTTCCGTTAGCATTGATAAGTTGGGATGAGTTTAGTTTGGGTAGTTCTTGTGTTGACCCCCTAGAGTGGTGTGTTCGAGTTTCAAGGTCTCCGTGTTAGTAAATTTCTGTGGTGGGGAGAACCCTCCCGTGTTCTCCCTTCAACCTCGGACAATGATTGTACTCAAGTTGGTCGGGTGTGACTTGTGTTAGTAATGTTCACCACGAGCCTCTCAGTTACTTCTGGTTTTGCCTGGGCATGGACTCGAGTTATACTAACTGTTGTCTTGGTGACTTTCTGGGGGCAAAAATTGTTTGTGGTGGGGAGAATTGTCACACCTATTTTTTTAGTCATTTTATTTATTTTATTTCTCTTGGCATCGGGTGATTTTACGTAAGTGCTGGTGAGTCCTGGTTTAAAATTTTAATTTTGGGATTAGTTTATGGTTTGGGATAGTTCGTGAACACTGTACATTTAAGATGCACAGTCTGCTTGGGCATGTTATTTTCGCTTGGGTACGTGCAGCCTGCTTGCAGTCCGCTTGGGAACCGTATGGTGCGCGAATACCACACGGTCATCCAATTTTGACGTTATTAAATTAGTTGTTTGAGCAGATAAATAAATAAATATATATGTGTTTATGTGTTTATTTTTTAACATTATGTATATATATATGTGTGTGTGTTTATATGTGTATATATGTTTATATGTGTTTATAAGTTTATATGTGTATATATGTTTATATGTGTAGAGATATATGTGTGTGTTTATATATGTCTATATATAGGTATATATGTATATATATGCATATATATATGTGTGTGTGTGTGTTTATATTTTTAAATAGTTTTATTATTATAAATGGTTTGATTATAATAATTATTATTATTTTTATTTTTGGTTTGGTTTTAGTTTATTTATTTACCATTATTATTATTATTATCTTTATTATTTTTATTTTATTTTAAACTTTTTTTATTGTTATTTTTTTTATGATTTTTAACCTACTTTTTTTCTCTCTCACACCAATCATGCTACCCCCATTTTTTTCTTCCCTCACACACATATCTCCCCACCTTATTCCATTAATGCAACATTTTTTTTTTATTTTTTTTAACCCCACACACCTCTCCTCTCCCCCCAATACTCATCACGCTGCCCCTCTCTTTTTTTTTCTCCACGCATCTATCATCTCCCCCAATTCCAATCACTCACCTCTCACATTCCCCCCCCCCCAAATTGTAGCATCGCACAACCCCTCGTGACCCCCCTTTGGCGTGACAGGTCTCTACGGACGTGCCTCCCTACAGCGCCCCACAGCCAGAGTTTATCAAGGTCGCAACCTCCTCTTCACGGTGACCTACAGTAGGCGCGCACGGGCCCTTCACTGAGTTTCTATGGCGCGCGACACCATTCCTAGGATCTCCCTCATTCCTTGACATTTCTTCTGATTTATTCGTGTTGGTGCAAGGATTCAGTGAGGTATGGTCCCTAGACCCCTTCTCCTTCATCGCGTTGGAGATTTGTTTCTATTTTGATACCCGATTTGGATCGAATCGGAACCCTAATTTTGGGATATCATGCGATTGTTGTGTTCTTTATTGAATAGGTTATGTGAATACCTCCTCGAGTCTAGTTCATGCATGTTCCAACATCCTCCACCAAAGGCGAAGTGGATGGAATCAATTTTGGTCCACCGTAGACATCCAAGGTATAGTTTTATGCCTTCTATTTGGTTTCACAGCTTCGTTATGCCCTTAATTATCCTACTATAGTGTTCTTAAATATTTTTGAAGTTGTTAAAAATATGTTTTGAGTTAGTTTTTGGTTTACGTCTCCATGCGTTTGCGATGATATGCTTTTATATGTTCCAAATCTTGCTTTAATAATTTTTAAAATGTAATTCAAGTCCTTATGGTATCCTTGTATTTTTTTGTTTGTTATGTTTTGGCATTGATGTAATTGGTTAAAATTATTCATTAATGTGATTGTTTAATTATGTTTATGTTAATGTAAATTGATGTCATTTTGGGGGTGTTTCCCTTAGTTTATTTATTTTTAAATGTTAAAGTGTGACATGGGTTTTAATTGTGAGCTTTGTGTTTTTTGTAAGGTTGGTTTGATATGTATCTTGATTTCTTTGTTTGGATTAATTTTATTTTAGGTATTTGTGGTGTTTTTGAGTCTTAGGGATCTATCGTAGGGAGTTGCGGTTGGTTTCAAAGGTGTGCACGCATATTACCAGGTATGGATATGTATAGATATATATCTCTTGCGTGCGTGTTCCCTCATGGTGCGGGGAAAACGTGCATCAGTTTAAGGATATTTATTTATATATATATATATATATATATATGGAAGTGTGTACATGTGAGCGAGTTGCTACTTGAGTTAGAAATCTTGATGTGACCTTTGTTCTAGGTAGGCATTTCAATATTTTCTATATTTTTGAAGCTTTCCAAAGGCACTTCCATGATTTGATTTGATTAATAGATGTTATTTTCACCCTTATCATACTGATAGTTTATTCATTGTAGTGTTTATTCGATGGTTAAAAGTGTTAAAAAATGCGTTGAAATAGTCCCTTTGTCATATTTAGGTTTTTCCATGCCCTTTCTCCCATTTTTAATCCATTTAATGTTGTGTTCTCTTAATTAAATCTTAGATTATGTTTCGCACCTCTATTTTGTTTATAGTAAATTTATGACCGTGTTTTTTCTATTGAAAGGTTTGATCAAAAATGAATTTTTGGATGCTTCTTTATTTATGCACTTTTTTTATACCTTGCCAACTTGGTTGGAACTAACTGCCTTTATCTGCAAATGGTACTGTTGGAATTCTTGAGTGGTGTTTGCTTGTAGATACATTTTATGGAACTTGTTTGTCCTATGTTGGTTATTTTTATGGAACTTAGTGTTTCTGAAGAAATGTTTTCTTGTCTCTTTAAATTGGTATTTTTCTTGAATCCTTGGTTTTATAAGCGGTTCTTGTTTTCAAAATGATTTGGGCCTCAGTGTGCGGTTCTTTAAATTAGTTTGAAAAGAAAACCATGAGTATATGCACGTTTGTCTTTTTAAATACAAAAGTGTTGTCTAGAGTCGTTTTAGAAGAGCTTGTGCAATGTTTTCATAAAGGCATTTGATTATATAAAACGAGATGCCCGATTTACAACTCCAAGTGTTTGATAAAGTGGTTTTGATAATCGCGTGATGTGATGGCCTGGTTGGCACTTTGTTTATTTTACATGTATGCATATATATTAGTATATGGGGTGCTCTTATCTAGGGTAACCCTTTGTGGGTGAACGTATAGGAAGTGTTCGTGTTTGTGGTAGGCAAGTGCGGTGAAATGAGTCATGCGTACGAGGGCCTTCATGCTTACACAGTATTATTATTACCACCTTGGGTTCCTGGGTGTCTTTTAGATGATCGAGTGACAGTTGCTGACCAACCTTAATTAGACGGGTTGGTACCCCCTGGATTTGTTGTTAGGCCAGGTGGGCTTTGCCAATGGATTTTTCGGTTAGGGCGGCCAGTTGGTTATAGACTTTGGAGCTTCACCAGATGCCGGCAGGTGTTTCTGAAACCGAGTACGTCTAGGGGTCTTCTAGGGATTTTTAGGATCACCCATGGTTACTAGATTACTTACATTTCTTGTTTACTTGTCATTGCATTGTTTATCTTCAGTTGCACTTTTACTTGTTTTAATCTAGCCCAACTTTGGAATTTTCTATTTTGGATTTCATTTATAAAATGGCGAGAGATTTTTTTTTGGAAATAGTGTGTAGCATGTGTTGGGTTTTTTTTAAATGAGAACAACATGTTTCATATTTTAAAATTTGAAAACAATACTTTTATATCTGTAATTCAAACTTGTGTTAGTGGACTGTTTTGGAAAAAAGAATTGTTGGATTCAGTGGTTTATTCTTGGCATCCCTACAGAGCATCTCGGTGCTCACACCTGTTATATCTTTCGAGTTGCAGGTTTAGTTTCTCGTACATGTTCCTGGTTCAGCTGCTTAATGTTGGAGCAGTGTGGTCTTGAGTTGGGTGGTGACCTAGGAGGTCACAAGGAGGTATGTACAATATATGTTCTTTCCGCTCTAGTTTCTTTTGGTTATTGTCAGTTTTTTTATCTGTTTATCTTTTTCTCTTGGGCCAAATCATTCCCAACAGTTAAATTTTGATGCCCAGAACTGGTTAACCGCCCATGGGGATTGAGAACGCCATTCGGGCCATGTCACGGGCCAGCTCGGGTGATCGGTTCAGGGTCGACCCGGGCTGGTTCGTGACACTTTAACTACTCAAGGATTATGATGGCACAATACACTACCACCCAGGGAAGGAAAATAAGGTGGTATATGCTTTGATCAGAAAGGATCATGAAGTTTTGAACAAGATGATAGTTGAAAGAGATCTTATTTTCATGGTTCTAATAAAGATGGATATGGGAATAACCATGGAAGGTGAAACATCAATGCTTTTTCAAATGGTATCCAAACACTATTTAATAGAAATGATAACAAGTTCTTAGGCTAATGGTGAGGAATTTCAAAAGAAGATTAAAGCTGTGAATGATGGGAGATTGAGTGACTTCTTATATGAAGATGGAATTTTGAAATTTGGGAAGAGTCTTTTTGTTCCCAATATACCTGATCTAAAAAGGGAATTTTTAGATGATTCTCATAGTTCCAATTTCCCTATACACCCTGGTAGCACTAAAATGTATAGAGATTTGAAGGAACATTTTTTGTGGGACAACATGAAGGAGGAGATTGCTGATTTTGTGTCAAGATGTATGGTTTATCAACAAGTGAAATCTGGAAGGCAACAGCCTGGAGGAGTATTTAAACCTTTTCCCATACCTGAGTGGAAATGGGATAATATCACGATGGACTTTGTCATGGGACTACTAAAGACTCCTAGAAGGAACAATGCAATATTGGTCATTGTTCATCGACTTACCAAATCCGCACATTTTCTTTCTATAAAAGAAGATATACCACTTGTACATCTAGAAATACTATATATTAATGAATTTGTGAGACTTCATGGAGTACCCATGTCGATTGTTTCTGATCGTGATCCACGTTTTACATCAGGATTATAGAAAAGTCTTCAGAAGGCCCTAGATACTGATCTTCGTTTAAGCACTATCTACCACCCACAAACTGATGGACAATCAAAACGGACAATTCAAACATTTGAAGACATGTTTAGGTCTTGTACACATGATTGTAAAGGCATGTGGGATCAATATTTACCTATCGTATAATTTTCCTACAACAATAGCTTCCATTCAAGTATACAGATGGCACCCTATGAAGCATTATATGGGAGGCGATGTTGTACACCAACATGCTGGGATGATGTTGGTGAAAGAAAGATCCTGGACCCAGAACTTGTTGAAGAAAAAATGGAAAAGTTGAAGATTATCTAGAACCATATAAAAATAGCTAAAAGTAGGCAAAAGAGCTTTGCAGATAACTGAAGTAAGGATTTAGAGTTTCAAGAAGGTGACCACGTTTTCATATTGGCGTCTCCATGGAAGGGTATTGTACAATTCGGTAATAAGGGAAAGTTAAGTCCCATGTACAACAGACCTTTTGAAATTTTGGACCGAATTGGAGCTGTAGTCTACCGTTTGTAAATGCCGCCAAGTCTCTCTAATGTTCACAATGTGTTCCATGTGTCAATGTTAAGAAAGTACATGCCAGACTCAACACATGTAATCTCTTATAAAGAAGTGTAAATTGTGCATGGTCTACCTTACTGTGAGGATCCTCTCAAGATTATTTATACTAGAGAAAAAGTATTGAGAAATCGGACGACTCGTCTGGTGAAGGTTCTATGGAGGAACCATATGATAGAGGAAGCAACTTGGGAGCCTTAGGAGCTTATGTTAAAGATATAACCAAATCTTTTTAGGTAATATTCTGTGAATTTTGAGGACGAAATTCTTGTAAGGAGGGGAGAATGTAACACCCCCAAGGTTTTGAAAATAAATATAGAATGAAATTTTATAATATAGTCATTAAAACACAACTTTTCCTATTTTATGTTTTGAATTTCGAAAAATGGTCATCTTGAGTTGTGATCAGTAAGTCATTTGGAGTCTGATAGAACAAACATGATTTTTAGTGAATAGTAAAATACCCTTATGAATAGTAATATGAATAGTAATATAACCCTAATGAATATTAAATTTTATTATTATTTTATTTTCTTAAGGATAGAAGACAATAACATCTTGGTTAATTTTTCATTGTGATAAAGAAGTAGTTCTAGAATTAGAACTGTTAATTTTTGAATTAAGTATAATTTTATTTAAAAGATAAAATAATAATATTTAGAAAATTATTTTTCTAAAATGGACTTAACTTTTTAATTCTACACGTCGAAAAATGGTAGGGGTGAATTTTTGGGATTTTTCTGAAATTCTAGAATTTTTTATGAATAGTGAAATACGATAAAATACTGTATATACAAATTATTAGTTAAATACACTATTTATGACATCACAAGTGATTCAAGGCCACTTGGTTCAAACTCACATGCCATTATTACTATTAGGGGTCACATGAAACAATACTATTGGTTGTCTTGAGGGAAATAATAAAATAATGAATTAAATATTCAAAAATTACCCCTCTCCTCCACTATAAAACCCCCCACCACTATCTCTTCTCTTCACACCTCTAAGACTTGAATCTCCACAATGTTCTACCCAATAACCCTTCACTAGTCACTACCCACGACCAGGAAGCTCTTATTCTTGCCCAAAGACCAAAACCCATTCGCTTAAGGAGTTTCTCAAGGAGGTTATTTCAAGAGGTAAAGCACCCTTTTTTCTCATTTGGTTTTATTTCAATTTATCTTATTTTGATATCCTCTCTTCTACTCATCTGTCCAAATGATCATGATAACTCTAGTAACATCTATATACTGGATTTATATCATGTGAATGGAAGAACCATCGTAAATATTCTTACTCCCTCTCATTTATTTTTAATCGACGTCCATGAGGTTCCGATTTATAACCTTCGTGGATGACGAAGTTTCGTTCTTCAATTTATTCTTCGTTACTGGTCATGAAACCATATTCATGGTTGAAAAAGACTAAAATATATGTATTATAACCTAATAAATATTCAGGAACAGAATATGTACATAAAAATAAGTTATATGACAAAACTAGTTCATAATAATCCAAATACCGTCAAATAATCGAACTGGTTGTCATCTAATGATTCATCCTCTTTCCATGTAACAAAATGAAAAAAATGACCATTATCAATTATTTATGTTCATAAATAATATATAATTCCAATACTGGATATTTATAACCATTCCAGATGAACTTCATTACATAAAAACAAGTGAACCGAATATGAAAATAAAGGAAACGAACACTCCAGAACAACGGAATTCAATACAATAACTTGTCAATAAAGACATAAATAAAATAACAATAATTATGGTAAAACTAAATACATTTATAATAGGTTATGAAATAATTTATTACCAAGTATAATTTTATATTCCATGAGCTTAATTACAATAGAGGAACATGTTTGGAGTTAAGGTAAGGGTTTTGGCACCTGAACTTCCATTTTCATTCGGGATACTTTCATTGTATAATTACCTCAATGAAATTCTTATGTATTGTTATTTAATCATAATATATTATGTTTAAGTATCATAAATATGTTTACAAACCAGAATCCTTCTTTATTTTATGGATATTTACACGTTTTAAAACTAACTTTCAAAATTGTTTCCAAAATACAAGCACGATTCAAGGGAATTTCTCCAATTCACATCTATTTGCAAGGGCACTCTATAATCTGTTTTTGGAAACCATTATCTTTCTAAAAATATTTATTTTATTATGAAAATACTATCTAACTTCACTTCTAGTTTTATACAAATATTTTTCCAAAAGAACTCTTCTTTTCAAAATAAAAGAGTGTTTATCTCCAGAATTTCTTAATGATTTTATAAGAGTGTTTACATCTAATTCAACACTCCTTTTGATTCCATAGTATTATTGGGTTTAATAATTTATGAAGTCATCTACCATATTTTATTTAATGTTTTATGAATAACTCTATTGTGGATGATCTATCCTAAAACCATTCATCATATTATTCTAAATGGTTAGTGTTTTATGTTTAATGATTGGGGAATGATAGTTACATCGTATATGATAGTTTCAATATGAATGTATTTGTTGTTTATGTTTATCCCCGCTCATATGAGGAATTAATTGGACTTATTATGTGACTTTTGGGGCCCGCTATAGCCCCTCAATGCATTGGTAGGTCTCATGAGACAAATAGATGTGGAATTGGCCGAGGCCTTTCTCAATGTGATATTGATTTTGGACGATGCCTTAATCACTAGATGTCTTGGCCGAGGACATGAAAAAATGATTCAAAATGTCTGGAATATGAACTTCCCTCATTATGAAACTAGTAATTGAATGTTCATGGGGTTATATGACTATTATAATACCCATTATTATGATTTATTATGGCATTATTTACTCAGATCATATTCATTCCATAATGTGTTCAAGTTATTATTAAAGGCATGTGTTTTCAATTATTCACCATGTATAATGTTTATATAATCTTTCGTTGTATTTATTAATCTTACTGAGTGTTTTAGCTCACACCTTTCTTATGTTTCATTTCCTCAGTTCATGAAGAGTTTTATTATGAATGACATGCTGAAATAGCATAGGAGTTATTGAAGTTTCTATATTGTGTTTTTTTAAGTTGTAATGTCAAACTTATGTATGTATATTTTTTCCAATAATACTAAACTAATCGGTCCTTCGGGATTCTTGTTCCTTGTTTATATGGAAATGTAATAAATTAAGGCACTGGCTCCGGACGTTTGGAGGTCGAAACCTCCATCTAGGTAGTCTGAGGCTAGGTCCTTACAAGAGGAACACAACCTCGAGAACCTTGCGATATATTTGGGGTGGGCTAATAAAATTCATAGATATGTAGTCCCCCATAAAAATATCTATAATCATCACAAATGAAATACCTTCAGTAAAACATGGTCTCTCTTTTTGAAATCAAAATGATTCTATCTTCAATCTACATAATACTTTTGATGGATCAAGGATTTCATCATCCACTATTGTATGATATTCACCTTGTTTGTTGTCTCTCACAACAACTCTGAGCCCATGAGTGCTAACTCACATGGATCTATCTAACATGGTGGTGACCTATAGTGTCTCGCATACAAGGACTCAAATGGTTACATAATAGAGGAGGATTGGTAACAACTATTATATGGAAACTCAACTAAAGGTAGATGATCCTTATAGATATGGCCTAAGTAAGACATAAAATATTAAATCATGTCCTCAATAACATGAACAAAAATCTTTGTTTACCCATATATCAAGGGGTGAAACACCATGCTCAAACATAACTATATCCCAAAGTTATCTTTAAATTCTATCTATAATCATCATGTAAATTGAATATCACAGTTTGAAATGATAATTATGGGAAATAAATTGAGACAGACTATCTCCTACATGAAAAGGATTCCATAACTCTATGCTGAATGATGCTCTCAGATGGATAGGGAGTAGACTAAATTGGTGAATTGATTAAAAATCACCCAAATATATTCATGACCTACAGATTATTAAAGAAGTCCCATAACAAAATCTATAGAGATATAATCCCACATGCAATCCAGCACCTCAAGGGGTTGATCCAAACAAACTATAACTTTTTGTTTGGTCTTCACCTATTAGCATGTGAGGCACTGAGAAATAAAATACACAACACACCACTTTATAAAATTCTAATAGAACTAACATATAAGGTCTTTGTACATGTTTAAAACACTTAGATGAACCTCTTATGTAGATTTACTAAACTATGATAACACCTCCCCTCATAGTGAAATCGGAAAAATCTTCTGCTATTTGAAAAGTATTTTAAGCTCCCCACATTCATAAAATCCACCAGGAAAATTTCCCATAGATTTATGAACACACAAGGACTCACAATAAATATCTCCTAGATGAGAATCACTAAAATGATAAAGAAGCATAGGGGTAAAAACAATTTACTATATGTAAGATTCACCATCCTCATCCACCAAAGGCAATATCAATGAGGCCAATTACTCTGAAACATCGCTCAACAATTGAGAACATGATATAATGTGGATTGAGTCATCCACCATGCTCCCCTTTCAAGGTGTATAGACTATCTCAAATAGAAAATCTTGTAGGAACTCTAGACATTATATTTTCCCCAAGCTAAAATAACACTATTAAATGATATAAATGAGACTCTAGTGGTTAAAATTGATGATAAATTTCTTTCATATAAGGCAGTGTTCCCATATCTTCAAGGTGATTACCATGACTTCTAGATCTATACCATAGATCACATAGTTGTTCTCATATGGAATTATCTATTTGGTCCTATAAGAAACTTTTTTAACCCAGAATCAAAACTCATCTAATCCCATTTCTCGAGGCATTGTAGAACACCATATACTCAAACACCTCTATTGATAGTATCAATATGTGGGAACTCATTAATGTCTACCACAAACCTTAAAAATCCTACTATAAATTCTATTTCCAACCAAAATTCATCCCCTTTGGGTCAAATAAATTAGAGTTTTGGAAATCCTAAAGAAATCTAGAATAAATCTATAATGTTATCCTTCTAACTAAAGGAATCTTTGCACCTCAATCACACTCTTTTGTGGCTCCCAGTCTGGAACCACATGAAAATTTTCTAGGGACACTACTACTAATTCTATGATAACATTACCCATGAATTATATCTCTAAAATCCAAAACTAGCACTTGAATATATTCTTATAATGATGGTTCTCTCTGAGTATTTCCAGAACCATCCTCGAATGTCCCGCAAGATCCTCCTCCAATGCAGAGTACACTGGGATGTCATCAATAAAGAAAACCATGAACCACAGGATAGATTACTGAAGGACCTAGTTAATGATTCCCATGAACATATATATGTATCTTATCTTACCATACCGAATCAGAAAATACTCATAGTTAATATAGCATCCCCAAAATTTCATCCTCTGTATATCCCCCTCTCAAACATAGAGATGGTGATTACATGAATTGTGGAAGATCATCAAGAACCATTACAACCCTTTTAGTTGGTCAACAATTTCTCTGATTATTAGGAGTATATAACAATACATTATGGCCACCTAATACATTTCATGAAAATCCACACATAACCTCCATCTCTCATCATACTTCTTGGAAAACAATAATCGGGATGCCGAGAGAGACAAACCTTATATGATAAAGACATTCCTCTATAAATCCTCAAACATCACTGCTAACTCACAATTATCCATGGGGTCAATATGATATATTGGTGCATATATTGATATAGTCCCATTAGTGCATGTATATGAAGTAATTGAACTATTAGTGGGCTGGTAAGCTCGAAACTTCCTAAGGAATGACATACTCATATTCTTCCACCACTATTGAAATGTGGAAACTCATAACATCCACTTATCCAAGGGTAATACAATCCAACAATTTATTAATTAGTTATATCATCTTGAAAAAATGAATATACTAGTATTCTTGGACAGCCTTCTCTCCAATAAAAGAAATCATCATCCCATTAAAATGGAAGCATTGCATCATCTGTCTGAAACATGTATTATTTAAATAGACCACAAAGATCCAGTCCATACCAAGAATAATTTTTTAAGGCCCAATAATTTATAATAAAGGGTCCCATGATAATATCTATCCTCTACGATTTAGTTCAAACTATTGGTAGAAGTTTGTGATCTCTAAATCTCCCATGGTAGGAGTCTCAAAACACAAAGGTCGATCCAAATGCTCCACTTGAATCTCCAGATCCTGAACAAGGGATGTAGAAATTATAGATATTATTGTGTCTATGTCTATAAATATTTTATCTAATTTATAGAAGATATAGATAATACATTGAATCCTCCTTGAATCATTTGGGTCATAATCATCCCCTACCTATAACTACCCATGTCCTTGACCACTATCCCTCTGAGCTCGATGTGGGCCACATGGGGGTGGTAAGGACAATAAAATGAAACATTATCCACCCCTGCCACACTCTTATATAATCTTCTATAACCCCCCCCCCCCATGTGGATTTACATGCTTATGTGGCTTCATCATCCAAGGATATCCATAATTTGCCTATCTATTTTTGGTATGATTGGTCCAGAAATCCAACATGAGGTGGCCTATCTTATCACATGTGTAGTTTCACCTATCACATTAATAACTATATCTATCCTAAAATCCATAGAAGATACACCCTATTTCATGGAACTATCACTAAAAATACTCATGTTCCTAAATCCCTATTTCAGAACATGAATACAAGCTTCTTAAGTCTCAACTCGAGGGTGTATATTCCCATCACCAACTATCAGTGCCTTCTTTTATAAGAACATGTACAAACCAAGGAAAAATTCAGTACTCCAGTATATGGTAATATACTAAGAGATATAAATACAACCTAGATATCAATGTAAAGTACTCAGTTGATGGACCATGGTCAAATGTCTCCATCACAAACCATGTCCATGGAGTATAATGAGTGGTTAATAAACCTGGATTTTCACTTAGTGATGGAAAAGATTCAATTATATATCTCTATATGAACTTTAATATATACATACTACAATTTAACTAGGTAAAAAACATATTCAATGAGCCACTAAAACTATCAAAAAGTTATATTTTCATTAACATACTTCAGAGCCATAAAACACCAAAATTGACAGGTGAGGTTATGTAAAAGGATCCCTACTAGGGTCACCATATGATCGGGAATATTATGTACAATATTGAAAATATTAACAACTTCTTCAGTAATATCCTTCTCCATCTAGAGGTATGGATCACCATTAAACCTATGGGGTCACTTCCTAGAAACACATGAAGTGTAATTCGTCTGTTTACTTCATCTATTAGTATGGTAGAGAAAACTAACTACTCAAACAGTGGTAGTTAGATAGAATAAACAAAAATATTTACCACCTTCTATATAACCCCAAAATTGAAGCCTCATAACTAGAAAATTAATCATCATTATCCTACCTTTTAATACTATATAGTTATTATCATGGAGGAATCCTAAAAAATCAATACATACCATGGTCAAAGAGTATATCATGGGAATTCATTGAAGAAGGAAATAAAAACAAGAACCCATTCCTATATAATTCATCTATTGATGTTCTTCTTAAATCTTGTTCATATATATACCAAGTCATCAAGTAGGTTATCAAAGCCCTACTGAATAGATATGAAGGGAATTTCACCATTATTGGGTTCCCCACATTCAGATACAAACTTGAAACATTTTAAAACTATTTCCTCAGTTCCCAATCTAATCATCATAGCTAGACAATATATAAACTCTTGTATGAGTACAACCTATAATATGATGTAACTCTATCATAACCCAACCAAATGGCTCTTTATTGACTATAATTTTGTTGAGTATGACACCAGAATCTCACATTTTATAGAAAAAGGACTTGGGAATACCACCGAGTAGGGTTATCACAGACATGGGCGGCCTTAGACTAAGGTACTTGTACACACTCCCAAGTATCTAAAGATAAATAAAATGTGGAATGAAATGATACATCTGATGCCAAAATATTAATGTTTAAAAATAATACCTTATCAGAATATAACCCAAATATGGAAGTGTAAAGAAAAATAAAATCTCTCGATAATTGTAAAAGTGTCTAACCTTTTAGTAAGTATGGGACTATTGGGTATATGAAACTTCTGTAAAAAATGAGTCTTATCTAGAAAAACTATTATCCAACTGCCCCTGGTTCTCCTAGGACATAATCAAAAGTTATATATTATTTATAAGACTTGACAGATGTGGGAAATCCAATATAGGTTTTAGTATAACATTCCTAGTTTGATAACCCAAAACCAACAAACCAAAAGAATAAAAGGGAATCATCCCAACACCAAAAAGGTATGTCAACTATAGAGGGCCATAATAATAATAGTAACAACCCATATATGATCAATATAGACACCATGTTTCCATGTAAGGTTACATCCTTACTACCATCCTATGATTTTTATCAAGGATCCAAGGTAATTCTCATATGAGATATCTTACTCCTCATCTAACGATAATACTGATGGTTCTTATTCATTTCATACTTCTATAAGAATATCCATGTATTAGAACTTGTGAAATTGTTGATACGTAGGTCGTGGATTACACTCTACCGTATATGGGATATAAAACCCTATCAATATTAACCCTCTTTGATGGGGATCACACATCCTAATTGTCGGTATTGAGATACCTGACCCATCTTAAGAATGAATGACATAGGATCATGCCTCAAGCCACTAAAGGGTTAACTGACACTATCCAGTGATAATATATAGATGGGATCACTCATCCATTTATTAGAATGATATTACACATTGTACCATCAAGGGTATGAACCAAGAGAATGTACTATATTGAAACTCATCTAGTCTAAGGAGAAAAGGGATATGACCGACTCTTAATGTGGTAAATGTATTGTATATAGAGTAGAGTGGCTTTTTAATGAACCTATCTATATCCATAACTATATTATTCAACCCATTACCATGTACTCTGGTTATTCCCATTTACACTGGTCGTGCTCATGTAATTCATCAAGTTAGAGTATGATGGTTATGGAAACATAAATCAGTTGTGACTTTATACCTAGTCGTTCCTGGGTACTTTCCCATTCACATTGCCATGTAATCAAAGGTACTCACAATGTCACCCAATTTGTGTCACACACCATAGGACATGTCATAGCACATGTGATACATAACTCTATGTGTAAACCCTAGCTTCCATGTAAGGGGAACCACATGGAGTGTTTTATTCCGAAGTACATGCTGTGTTTGTTACGTTTTTACATATATATTAGAATTATCATGAATATTCACTTAGGATTCTTCCGAATTTGATTATACTATGGAATCTTCCATGGAAACCAGATATATATGGTTTCCCAAAACTAAATCATTGTAGGTGGATAAATTATAATCACCAATTACCTTGAGAATTACCTCCCATCACACTATATTGCAGACCGAAAAATCCTTTTATGTTCCCTTATTTGATACAACACTGCATATTTTTTCAATATAATCACACTAAAAAATCCATAGATCCTAAAACTAAACCTGTGTAAATGATCCATTAAACCAAAGATCTATTGTGTAATGATTTTTTTCTTGTTATGTTGGAAATTCTGGTTAAATGAAATACCCATGATGAATGCTTTAAAAACAACATCAGAAAATATCAAAACATAAAAGTAAGAATCAAACATCAAACACTTTTTATATTGTGCCCCATTAAATGATGGATAATATCATAGATTCTAGGAATGATAAATGATTAACCAAACATTATAAATTATAATTCAAGGAAGATAAATCGATAATCATAATCCAACAACCATGTGAATCAATTAGTTAGTATAATTGATCCAAGTTTTACATGGGATAAAAAATGGGGATTAAAAAAACAAAAAACAAATTTATAATTAATGATTATATCAATCCCTAGTTATCAATGATTCCAATGTCATTTTCATTGAGGTGATCTAAGAAATGTATTAGGGATGACAATCCATTGAAAATAGACTGACGATCCTCGATCTAATGTCCTCTTCCATGGATCTCCCCTGTGGTCATAAAACATTAATAGGGATATATTATAAACATATGATTATTCAATATCCATATTTAAATAATAGAGGACCAGTTAATAGACAAAAAATTGAAATATATTTATTTAATTAATTTTTTTATATTATTCTTCATGTGCTAGTTCTTAATTAAAAAATCGGATGTGCAAAAATTTTATCTAACTACTAGTGCAAAAAACAAATTATGGATTTAATAGAGGTCTCAATTGTCCCATCACAAAAAAAATTCATGACATATACCATTAATTGTATAAAAATTCATTCACACTATATAATATATTTAATATTTCTATTATATAAATACAATGGATCCACAGTGTTTTAAATTCCTCACCAATCATAGGTATATCTTTGAAAATAATACATAAAATATACCAATTTATTACATGTAAAATACTAATTTTTTAGTAATTGTAAGTATTTACATAATCTCTTCCTTGATCCATTGGATTTGGATATTACTAATACTTATTTTCATCATTATCCCTTATTTTATCACATATGTTTTCATAATACAAAAATATTATACAGTTAACAATAATGTTCATGTTGTTCATTGGGTTTTAAATTAATTTCATCTATCATACTAATTGGAGTCTTTATATATCTTATAAAAAATTAATCTTTTTGAACTCATTTACTACATTTTTTAAAAAAATAACTATTTTTCTACAATTCATGGAGTTTTTCTTCCAATAATCTAATCATGTAAGAAATTGGATATTATTTCCTCCATGAAATATATCAATTTAAAAGCATTGAAATATTTTTTTTATCATGTTAGTCCCAGATATATGAGTTCATTTAGTGTTAAAAATATTTATCATAACCTTAATTTCATTTAAATTAATATTATCATAGTTATCAAAGTATTTTAAAAGTAATTATTTTTAGAGAATTGGTTTTAATTCACTAAAAATTCATTCAATTTTATATTCTATATTAGTGATAACACGTGGTTCTTACCTTAAATGTCTTTTTATGTTTTCACCATTGAAACCAATTTAATTTTCTTCTTTTTTAATAAGAATTAGGAATTATATCTCCATTTTTAAATGATGAGTTTAAGTAAAAATATTTATTGAATATTTTTTTCATTAACTACTTTCATTATTTTCATCCAAATTCAGACATTTTTTCTTGTATTTTATAATTAGTTTCCAGCACTGATTATTTTGATCCCTAAAAATGTAAACAAATAAAACTAACCTTATAATTAAAACACTGAAATGAAATATATATTCTATCATATTTATCAAATATTCATCCATTAATGAATTGAATGATCCACTAGAAGATGGT
The DNA here is from genome assembly GCA_963277665.1 of Viscum album. NCBI lineage: Eukaryota > Viridiplantae > Streptophyta > Magnoliopsida > Santalales > Viscaceae > Viscum > Viscum album. Next base: position 1,432,011,956 of record OY728131.1, on the reverse strand, counting down.
ATCGTTACTTTATGATGGACTCAATGATAGGTTATTAATTTTTAGTTAGTCAGATAAAACAAATAATTTTGGTTATTTAATATAACCTATGATATATGTATAAGAATGATTATAATATTTAACATAAAATATTTTTTTCTATTTGGTTTTTCAGTGGGGCAATCATTTTTTCCTATAATAGTAATTATTAACTTATTTTATACTATTTCTTGCAATTTACTAGAATCATAATGGTTATTTGGAGTACAAATTAATAATATCCAATAAAATTTTATTAAAAAATCACATAAATAAAACAAATAAATCATTATTTATATTAACCAATAGAATTATAGTTTTGTGTCATTTTATTTATGTTGTATCCACTTATTATTCATAACCTAATCCCCAAAATTAACTAAACCCCACATTGATACCGGCTATGATTAACCATAAAACACAAACATTAATCTTTTATCGTTTTACATAATTAAGTAAAATATATCAATATAAAAAATACACATTATTAATCCAAAGAATTATTATCATTATAGACTTACAATATATTTTATCTTTTTACATAACACATCATACATTTAATTTATAATATTCATATCAAATGAATCCATCTAAGATATATCACTGTATAAAAAATCGTATGGAAATACATAAGCCAAGGAAAGTGTGGGATAATAGCCTAGTAAGGAGAAAAATATATGAGATTACATTTAGAGTAACATGGGTGTTAATAAAGAATAAAATAAAGGTGTGAGTATATAATAATATCTAGGAATGGAAGGAAATAATGACATGTGACTTATGTATATAAAAAACATAACTAAACGATCACGAATCATTGAAAAATAATCAAGAATAGTTATCAAAAATTTAGTATACACATAATCATATGATATCATAATAATAATTTAGTGAAACTTTTCTTGATATCATGTAATAGTAAACTATGAGTACTACCTATGTCCCATTTATAATAATACCAAGAGATAAAATATTTACCCAATTCATTAAAGGGATTCAAAATTATAGTCAAAACCTTAAAAAATTAAAATATCCAAAAATATTTTCTACCATAAAATGGAAATATTTTTCATCCATAAAAAAATAAAAAGTTTAACCATTTAAGGTGAAACAAACTACATAAAAATTTTCAAAGTGTACAAAAGTCATCAAAAAATATAACTTCCATCATAAAAAGAATGTGAATCTATAGACAAATAAAATATAAATAACATATGAAATGATTAAATGGTGGAACATAAATTATTTTTGAAACATTTGAAAAATATATAGAGGCCTTTGAATTATAATTTTAAGTATTTTCGAAATATTATGGTCTTAGAAAAATGATGTTTAAAATGGAAAATTACTGTTCTTAGATTGAAATTTTTAGTGTGTCATTATATTTTGAAAATGATATTTATCTTATGGTTCTAATTTCTAAATTTTCATAGAAGGTTTGATTTTTATGAATATCAGTTGTTGGAATAATTTAATTAATTATTTATTTATTTATTTATAATTTTTTATACGGATAATTTATATAATATAAATAATACAGATGAGGAGTTATTTTAGAGTTATGATTCTATAAAAATTTCAGAAGTGGTTTTTAAGGTTACTAAAAAATAAATACTCCAACAAAGCACCACTAGGTCTAAATGTTGTTTTTGATACCCATAGGCCTGGAATGATTGCTTGGGTATCAAGAACATTCCCTTTGGAATGAGTTTACACTCAAACAAACAAGTAATTAGGCAGTAAAACTACCGACACTCTAGTATATCAAATATAGATATGAGAAATAAATTCATAAAAATTTTGTGAATCCATACATGTAATAATAAAATTATAATATATTCAAAACATACAACAAAATTACCAATTAAAATAAGACAATAAAGACACAATGTATTCATAATATAAAATATACCATGTCCAAAAGGATGATTCGACATCCCCCAAAAAATAAACAGAACCTATATACCTCCAACTAAACCTCCATGTAATGCATGATCACTCACCATTTCCCAACTCATTCATCCTTGGAAACAATAAACAATCAATGAACGAGTTCAAACACTAGGAACACGATACAAGACACAAGTGTTGGATGTAAAATCATGCATTATTGTATATGAATTGTTTGAGAAAAATATCTATTAGGACTATACAAAAGTGTTTAAGAAATTCCATCCATTTTATACTCTTAAAATGCTAATTTGAAAAAAAACATAAAAAATCCACATGATCAATCATAATATAAAATCATTATGCTTTATCTATTTCATTCCAAAACGAAGGTAAAAAAATTTATTAAAAAACTAGACTTATCTAATCTAAACCATCATTTTGTCATTGTAAAAAACAATACATAAGGTATTATTCAGAAAACATGAAATTGTATATTTACATTCATAATCAAACCAACTATTTAATCCTAATCTTCAAAAAAAATCCTAATTCTAGTTTTTTTAAAACAAACATACTTTTTTTAAAGGGAACAGACTACCAAAAATATTTATAAATATATATAAATTTAAATATAATCAGAAACCCAATTTAATTAATAAACACAACATGAACTAATATATTAATAGAGAAAACTAAAAAAACTAACAACCATGCTATGGTTATAGGTATAAAAAACAAAGGGTTAAAAAAATTAAATGTATAGAGACCTACTAAGTGACCCTCAATTTGATCTAATAATCATGGTTCACTCGTTAGGAACTAAAATTAATGATACTAGACCTAGTTTAATGGATCACTCTCTATAAGATAACACTATGTGAAACTAGAACATACATCACAACACTCCTTTAGGTTACTGAGTAAGAAATAAACACCTATGAGGGAATGACCGTACAAGGAAACTAGTTATCCTGCATAATATAACTTTCCATAACACAAATCCATATATTCTTTATTGATACCTAGGGTCCCTAATAAATCAACAAAAATAAGTGAGAAAAAGAAATAAATTAAAAAATCATAATATAAATAAAAATTTTGATCATAATAAAAAACCTCATCTCACCAACAATACCCACTAAAGATATATCATATTTTACTTCAATGGAAAAAAATAAATAAAAAAACCCCAGCATGCCTCAATATATAATGAATATCATGTATAAAAAAAGATAAAAAAATTAGGGAAGTTAAAACATGATTGAAATTCATTTTTAATGTCCTACACATGCATTCTAAATACAAGATCTATATGCCAGGATAATCTGTTATCTTAAAAACCCGTTTTAGAATAAAACCTTTAAAAAAATTGAATATGACTCTTTTGGATGGTAATTACATAAAACATCAAAAACCAATATAAAGATTAAAAATTTATTAATACAATTATATTGTAATTAAATAAGTATATATTTTTTAAAAGATCATTGTGAATTGATAAAAATCCCCTTTGAAACACTTTAATTCCCTTGAAAGTACCACTCATTCATTTTTACAAATTCTTATCATGAAAAAACTACATGTTATGTATAGAAATAATTTAAACCCCTTTGAAACCAATAATATGATATATATATATATATATTAAAATAAACATATTTTAACATCCATTATACCATGGAATCTAATATAATGAATTGAAATTAAAACAAATACATATTTCATGTTAAATAAATCATAGCACATCTCTTTTGAAAATTAATTCACTAATGAGAAATAAAATTAATTATCCAATTTATAAACAACCATTGTAATGAAATTAAATCTATACAAAACCCTAGACCTATTCTACATATTTGTTAGGGATTGAGGTAATGGGAAAATCAAAGGATGTGGTTAAAGGGAGAAGAGAATTAGAGAGAAAATGAATGTGCGTAAGACAATATATTAACAATACACATAAATTATATGGATATAAGGTTGGGAAACAAATAGGTATGGAGGGAAGGATCACCCCATGAATTTACAATGTAAAATTAACGATTTGGGGAAGGAGGATTTGAAAATAAATAATGATTTATAGGGGTAAAACTAGAAAAAACATGTTTTCATGAAACTAATAAACACACATAGTTATGAAAAATGGTTTAAGAAGCCATGAAACATTATGGAAGTGAGTAAATGGAACCCCCACACATCACATAGTTTGGATGTATAGTTTCCACTACCCATGTGAGTCACCCAATAAATAAGTCTACCCTTGTGGGTTTTCTTGACACCTTCCATGATATAAAATATCATGCACCTACTATATAAAACTGCACTACTAAAGAAATACAAAAGTTTCCCAGTTGTCCCTAATCATGAGGTAAATGTTAAACAAGAAAAAATCATAAAAAATATTGAATTTATATCCCAAAAAACCTAAAAAATAAACTAAAATTAGTCAAAATACTATAAAATAATAGACTATGGTGACGTGATGGTGTTATAATTATCCCCTCAACGCTACATTCTGTCACTAAAAATATGTGATAAAAGTATATATAAATTGAAATGTCACTATAAAGAACAAATAAAATGGAATACATGAATTAATAATCAAAATTATTCCATGAAAATAACTGAATTAATACTCAAAGGACATATATACCAAAAGAGATATCAAAAAATAATTAATTAAAAATGAATTTATAGAAAAATGACTAACCAATATTGGTCTCCACTCAATCTTGGATTTTACTAAAATGGTGAGAGAACCATCAATATTCTTTCTAGATATAAGATTATGGAGACCATCATGATTCCATAAATAAATATTTCTAAGAAGAAAATCCCACTAACCAATAGGAAAATTTCAAAAATACCACAAAATATGTAGAACCCAAAAATCTATATAGGAGACCATAAATATAAGGTATATACAAAATTCAAAATATATGGTCACAAAATGGAAAAAATATCACATCCCACAACAACAAAAGAGCACACTAAATAGAAATATACCGTAATAAGAAATGGCATGGATCTTTCCTTGGCCTATGAAACTACATCAGAGGGTAATTAAGGGTTAAAATCATGAAACACCATCTAATATTGATCTTGATAAATGAAATATCACCTAGGGAACCCATGGATAAACTTAAATAAACACAATAACCTTAGTTACCCATGAACCCAACATATGTTCCCAATGTCCAAATAATAAAACCATGGTGCAACCCATGGCCTAGACCCTGCGCCATAAATAATTTAAAAAATAAAATCGATATAAAAGAATATACCCAAGAAAAAACCTATCAAAAAATATAAATATATAAGGGAATAAAAATAATTCACCAGACAGAGGTAACCTTATGACCTCAAACAATATAAGCTCTATGAGTATGATTCATAAAAATAAACTATCACCCAAATCTAAATAACCTCTAAAACTTATCCCTATCATCTCTATATGAAACAAGAAATAGTGACTAAAATGACCGCTTATATAAATATCCATAAATAATAAACATTTTGTATTTAATTCTTGGGGTTCTACAAAATAATACAGTACAAACTTGATTTTTGGGTGAGGAACTATATTTACATATTTTTTCCTATAAGATTTTGAAATATTTCTATGAATATATCTAGTTCCAGGTGTTGAGATGATGTGAGATTTTAGGGACTGATGATCCCAGAATTGTGATTTTAAAGATAATAAATATATTAATATCACATGGGTTATGTTTGGTTTAAAATGTGGAATAACATCCAAGAAGAGTCTCAGATCTAAAATCTAAGACCACCATTGAGTTCAAAATGTAGGTTTTACCCTAGTTGTGAAATAATCTTTGTCAATATTTGGATATGGGGATAAATTCATCACAAGAGTAAATAAAAATTTGTTTAACAGATTAATTTATTTTTATCTGATGACTCTACACCCTAATTAACTTATATATAAACATGTTTGTAAACAAAGTTTCAGGGTTGGACTCATAACATATGAATTTTATACCATATCCAATAGAGGATATTCCTTGAACGTACATCGAAAGATTGTTCTTTGTCGATTGTTGTGTCAAATAAAATCAAGGATTTCACCAATGAAAATAACACATATACATTCTTAATCATTGATCAATCCCAATTTATTCTGGATTATTTTTGTTCTGTATTTATACTCATTTTATTATCCCATGAGGATCATGAATTAATTGACTAAGGAATTTATTCATAGATCAATCATTTTGTGTGTATGGATAAATTGTGGAATTTGGGGATAATTAGTATTTTTTTATATTAACGATTATATCATATTATTACTCTTTTCTAAAAATGGATCATTTTTTAAAACAATAAAGTAACATTTTTTTCATCACATTTATGGTTTAGGGTTTTCTCTAAGTGTTCTATGCATGTTCATCATTTTCATCCTCTTATATCCAATTATTCGATGAATACCTAGTGAAAGATCATTTTGGATTCATCCATTAGAAAAAAAAATATCACTATCATCAGTTTGGGTTGGATATTTGACATTACATTTGTGATACATGATGATGTAATTAGAACCGTAGATAAATTGGTAATTCACAAAGCCGGTCTTGGAATGTGGTACTAAATCGACCTAATGGAATGTGTTTTCTAACCATTGGATATGGCCAGATTCAAGATATAAATGGTGAAGGGGTTTTTTAAACACTATATCCATCAATAATGTCACATTTCATAGTGTAATTAAAGGTATTGGGGCATAGGGGAAGGCCAATGAAGAGTCCCATTGATTATTTGAGAAACTTGACTACACAGTATCTAGTCATATGAACAAAGGTGGTGTAGTACCATATATTCAATAGAAGGGATTATATGTAGAGATAAGTACCACATTCCCTTTGAACCATAGTTTAATAGCTTGTTGTTTATAGGGGTGCATGCCCAAGAGTCCATGTAACGTTACACTCTATCTGTTTCAAGTCACACGCCATGTAATATGAGGAATACAACTTGGTATTTATAGTAAGTACACACCTAGGAGATCATGTTTCCATACACATCATGTGTGGGGGGCTACAGGACATGTAATTATGATTGTATATGTGAATGAGCATTCTAGATGTTGAGTTCTAGCCTAGAAACCTACATGCATTGTACCCCAGGGAAATGCCATGTATTTTGGAAATGTTCTTTCCATTTGAGTTTAAGATATGTGATGTTACAGGGTTCAGAGACACTTTTTCCCCATGTACATATTTTGTAATCATTCAAGGACTTTTTAGTATCCTTTTTCTCCCATTTCATCTTTGTACGATACTTTTATGGGTTTCCATGGGCTAGTATCAATTGAGTTTGTTCCCATGGTCTGTTCTTATAAGGGTTCGATGAATAACCCCATTCTCATCACAAGGGGTAACCCATCTGCATCGTCATATTTATTAGTTCAATATGGGTGAGTTCCCGTATTTTAGAGTGAGTTATCATATCCCCCTTTGAGTATACCCCTCAGTGGATTAGTGAATGTATCCCTTCAAGAGGCCTGTAGTAATCCCCATATCTTTTTTGTTTTCATACTAGGATTTGTTTTAATACTAATGACCAATATTTAAATGGGTGTCGTTCCACTATCTTTGAGGATATTTATTTTAGGTTACGGTGTACTCACAGTGATCTCTAGGCATTTACCCCATATATGTGTATCGATATATGATATTTCTGATGAGGTGTAGTCCAATAAATTGTGTTTCTTTGATAGAAACCCTCAATATCCATCCTTAGTGTTATTTTCTATACATGATGAGTGTGACCTCTAGGATGAGTGTCATAAGTGGTAGTATAGCTTGTGGAGTGCATTATCTTAGATGAGTGTTGTATGGAACCTTATGGTTGAAATCCAAGGCTTGAAATGCGGGTTTTAGGTTACCTTATGAATCTATCTCTATTATGAGTATATCATGATTTTTTAGTGTATGTATCACATTTTCAATGAAATATATTTGGATGTGAAAATTTTATTGAGTCTTCATGTTTGGTTATTATGGGTTGTCTGATTGGGTATTTTTATACTCACCCCTACAAGGGATCTTTCAAGACATGCCTTGTCCTAGGCAGATGATCAATATATTTACATAGTTCTTAGAGGAGTAGAAGAAGGTGGAGTCTAGTTTGGGATGGACTGAATGAGGTGTATACCAGTGTTACATTTGACAGTTGTATCATCTTTATGAGTAGGTGTTACTTTACTTTTAGTTTGGGTGGGATTGTATTTGTCCCATTTTATGATTTCCATCACTTTATATTATACTCTAATTTTGCTATCATATATGTAGGAATGAATTATATTTTTATTGTATTTTAGCATTGTGTGGGCATGGATATGTGTGCATTCATAAATGTACTTAAGGATAATTCATCCCATGTGTCTGATACTCTTTATTGGCATTACACTATAGTACCTGCCTATTAAAGTTAGACTTGAGGTAGTTTTGACTTGGGCATTGTCAGGTTGGGTCATGAAAGAATGGAATTAGAGGAGATACCTAGCCTATAGTGTTGTGACACATCATAGGATTAGGACTGGAATTTCTTTTTCATATATGTGATGTTTGGTTTGGGAACTATGTAAAATGTGTTTAAGTGTTTTGAGATTGGATCTCAGGCCAAGGTTTCCACTGATGGTGTAGTGGATGAAATATCCATTCACCAGAACCTTTATAACCTTCTTGTAGACAAAACAAATCTAGAAATATATTTCTAGGGAAAAATTGGTACATGAATAAGATAATAATGGGTTGTGATTCCCATGTCTTTCTTGAGTCATATCACTATATACATATTGAAAATGATATATCTTTCCATTTTTTCGGATACATCTATGATAAAAACATTGAGGTTTATATAAAATAGTAGAGAGTTTGACCCAATGAGAGATGAGGCCACCATAAAGAGGCTTGGCCACTAGGTGGTCCTCTTTTACAATGGCCTGCATGTGTCAATTTTTTAGTTGATCAATTCTTAGAGCCACCTCTAGTATTCCAGGTGCATGTATCATGTTTTACTAAGTTGTGGATGGATCCTTTTGTGATGGGTGATAATGTGTAGGGTTTGATCAAATCTCATTAGATTTTGAGGAAATTATTTACTGGTATGAAAGGTGAGTAGGACCTAAAAATAGTACGCATGTAATGATGGTCCTGGAGCATGAGTTTTCATCAAAGATATTATGGATAAATTAGTTCTTCAGTGATTAGAAAATTATATTCTTATAATGGGAGTGAAAATATCACATGGGATTGTCATACCCATTTTGCTGCAGCTAGAGTGCATGTCAAAAACCCGTCTAGGAGGAGTCAACAACTGGAGTAGGGTGGTCTATGGGGAGACATATTTTATGAAAGGGATGGGGAAGTATTAAGATATAGAGGGTGATTTTGTCTGAAACTACCACAACCATCCATAGGTAGACCACCCCTGCTTCAAGAAGCAAGTGGTCTGGATCATGGAAAACTTGAGGTGCTATAGGATTTTAACAAAGAGGATCTAAGATTTTTTTGATGTACGATCTTTGTTAGTTCAATTTTTTTATTATTGTTAGATAGATGTACGATCCACTCATTTTTCTTCATTTGTTTAAGTATTATCCAGGATGATGCTGGGAATCAGTAGAGGCCTATGTTTTGGATGATTTTCACTACTTATGTGTTTGAGATTTTTTGATTTACTATGGTTTTAGATAAAAACATGGTGCGGGTAAACATTTGGGAAAGGGAAAGGATGACTTCCAAGATGTAGCAGCTCACAAGTGTCTCTCATGTGATTCACTTGGATATCTTGGTATCAGTTGAACAACCAAGGTATTCGTAGAATGTTTTGCAATTAAACACTTTTTTCTTTCTATTGGAGATGACCAATAAATATTTGTCGATGGTAAGACACTTATATGTGCAGGTGGTAGTTCGGGTTCATGGAATTCACTTGATGATCATTAGAGACCATGATTCCTATTTAAAGGCATTATTTGGGGAAGGATTCATGAATAATTTAAAAACTCATTTGAAGCTAGTAATAGTGTTTTACCAAAGATATTTGGCTAGGTAAAGAGTACCATTTATGTTATGGTGAACATGATTTAGGATTTCATGTTAGTTTTGAGCCACTACTGGCAGGATCATCTACCACATGGGCTGGTTTTATATCATTATTATTACCACTCCATCACCAAGTAGGAGATTTTGAGGCTATGTGATAGACCTTTCAAGACACTATTATGCAGGACATATGAAATGGGTAACAACTATTGGGACCCAGAGTTGGTGCTAGTAAATATTGTAGTGGGGTTCAATACATCCAAGGATTGATAAAGGCTTCCTAGAAAATGTTTGGAGTTTGAGATTTTCAGAGTCTTATATATGGAGGTAGTCTATATCCATGGTTCATATGTTGGGTAGTTTTTCCCCCTCTGTTGGGTTAGCAAGGTGGTGTGATGCTGAAACCAATTACCATAGTAGTTTTAGTTTTCTTATCATATCCACATGTCATGGTTGAGGGGGAGTGTTCACAACTCATTTTACTATATCAACTAAGGTATTCTTGGATGTGAGGGTAGAGGTTCCTTTTACAAGGATTCAGTGGAATTTAGGACTAGTAGGAGAAAGTACCTTCATTATAAATTGATTTTCATGGGATCATGTTATTTGACACCCCCAAAAACCGTTGGGGAAGAATGAAGGAGTGGGAGACTCAATTGTGAGATCGGTACCCCAACAATTTTTATTTTTCTGTCCTTTTTGAAAAAATAATTAAAAGAATGGAATAGTGTAATGACCTAGTTTTTTTGTGTAATAATTTATAGTATTTCATGGATTATTTCCAGATCCAATCACTGATATAACACGAGATTCAGAGGACCGGTGATCCCAAAATTGGAATTTTAAAGATTTTAAATATATTAATACCACACACATGTGGTTATTTGAAAAGGTGGTATAACATCCAAACATAGTATTTGATTTGAAATATTATATCACAATTGAGATTAGAATTTCTAGTTCACCCTAAGTATGAAATATTTTAGTCTCCATTGGGTGTTAGTGAAAAATTTATTATGGGAGAAAATAATAAATTTATTTATTTCAATATTATGTTTCAATGACCTAATAAACCTTAGTATAAAACCATATATAACCAAATTTCTCTATAGGACTGATAAACATTTAATTTTAGAGAGGAATGGGTGGAGGATCTTCCCTAGACGAACATCGATGGATCAAGCTTTGGGGATCAGTGTTTCAATGGAAATGGAGGATTGTTCTAATGAAAAAAACGTAGATTAATTCTTATTTATTGATCAATACTAGTGGTGGTATGATTTTTTGATGAATATTTAATTAAATTTTATTTTCTCAGGGAATATAAGTATAAGGCCCCAGCCTTAAACCTTACTTAATCATGAGTTATTACAAGATTACACATTGAGGATCTTTTCAGGTTTAGAGTTTTAGAGAATTAGAACATAAAACTTGCATTACATTCCACATAGAAACAAAGTGGTTACATAAAGATAGTATTCATTTTTCCCATCAATGGAAACATATTTAAAATAAAACATGGATTCATTATTGACACTTCCTTGACACTATCATCATATCATGTACCTTTCCCTTGACATGTGAAAAGAATTTCAAAAAAACATGGGATGAGCATAAAAAGCAAAGTATGGGTTATAAAAATATGGAAAGGAAACATATGTTAATATATAAATAAGAATGAAATCATACTTTTCCCATAAAACATAAGCACTTTAACATACCTCATCAAATAATTAATAAATCATATAAAGCATAATACATAATGGTAACTTGAGGCATTCATAACATTCTTACGTAGGGAGTAACCCTCTTGGTTACGTTTGGAATACCCATCACAGTATATTCCCTAAATATCTTCGGAGAAACCTTAACGTTTCACTCCTTCATGTTACCCAATGCATTGGAGAGCTATATCGGGCTCACCTGCCCTTAATTTATCACGGAACCACCCGTATTCATAACAATTCCCAAGAACCATTACATAATCGTATCACATAAAACATACAAAAAGGAAACATAACATTTCAACATTTCAATCACAAGATATCAATAACATAGTGATATAATAAAAACATTATCAAAACCATTTTAAATACCAAAATAATATAAAAGTAAAACATGGTATTTTTTTTCTTTTAAAAAAAGGTATGGCTTGTAGAGGAAGCCGAAACTCAAATAATAGTCACGGCGGCGGAGAAGTCGTTGTCGCCGCATACGTATGACAAAAACATTCCCTTTTGTCATTTTGTAAAACACTTCATATAAGAAAATATTCCTTTTGAAAAAACGTAAAAGTCAAAGGGTTTTATACACCGTATAAAAGAAGGTTGTGTATAAAATAAAATATGCCTCAATGAAAGGAGATTGAGACGAAGTCCCATTCCTCGGGTCCGACTTGACTTGGTCGTTCTTTAATCTCCTTAATAATAAACTTGAGTTAATTTATACTTTTTTAGAACCTTTTTCATGTTCATTATTCCTTTTGTATCACTTATTTCCATGTCATGAACACTATGTAATTATTTAAGTTAATAGCCGTCGTTTTAACAATCATTGGTACTTGAGTCAAAAATAAACCCTTTATAATTACAAGTTTTTCATGTATCCATTATATCCAGAATAGTATTCATGATGTAGATATCATATATGGCATATATATCCAGTACATGCATGCATTTATAATATTACATAATCATTTAGAGGTAAGAAATGAAATGCACCGTTCATGGAGACGGTAAGCCGTACGTACACATGAACGCTACTTTCATTTCTATTTCGTATTTTATAGAATGGAATCATAATGATATAAAGGTATATTATAATTCCAATGTAATATCATATATAATATCATAACTCCATCCTTTATACGTCCCACATATGGTATTAAAAAATCAAATCACTTTGAGGGGGCGGTAGTCCGCACTTCCTTAAATGAAGATATCACGTTTACCCATAATGGAAACCATAAAGGTATGCCCAAAATGAAAAATATAGAAGCTTAAGGAAAACATAAACATATTATATATCATATATAAATATAGTTTCATCTTAATGTCCACCTTTGAAGGTGTTAAAAGAATGTTGAACAATCATCGTTTTGGGAGGCCGAAATTCGCCATCCACGGAAACAATATGTTCTTTAACCAATTAGATGTAGGTGTGTGTATGTGTAGCTCGAACCCTTATTATAACAACATACTAGTATATTGAAGATACTAGATTTGTTACAAAAGAAATGAATAAAAAGAGTTTAGGGGGTTGGAGAAGTAAAATAAAACAAAAGGACTCAAGTGAAGACATTACCTTAAAATCGGTTAACTCCCTTTGGTTTGAGATCAAAGGCTTCATTGGGAAGACTGCTGCCCAAAGTGAGGCTTCAAGGAGTAAGAGAGGGAAGTGTAGAGACAAAATGGCAGGGTTTTGCCGAGCCAAAGGCTTTGGAAGTGTGGGTAAGGAGGTAGAGGTGGGGGACTTTTATAAGAGGAGAAGAGGGTCACTCTTGGAAAGTAAAGAACTGTTACTATATTTTAAAATGAGTTTCAGATTCAAAAGGTCCCATATTTATATAATTCTAGGGTAAGGTGATAAGGGTTTGAAATCCACCCTTTCAATAGGTTTTGGACATGTTTAGGACATAGAATTTACATTATCATTTCATTTTATTTAAATCCTTTATTAATGAGGTAATCGCTGCATTATCATGATGTCATAAATAATTTAATTTATTTAAAGTCTAAAAATTATAAAAAAAACTACTATGATGTAGGAAATATTTTTATATTTCCAATGACTATTTATAATAAAAAATCTGACTTGTATAACCCCATGTAAAAATTGTTTTAGTAAAATAACTCTTGTTTATGTCATTTTTACTTTAACATTAAATAAAAAGTTATTTGTGTCATTTCCCAACCAAAGTGGCTCCATGGGGCCCCCAAGTTGACCCATGGATTTTCTTGGTCGTCCATGACACATACAATGAGGGTAGGACATGTGTCAAGCTCATCTTATATTAGTAAAACATTATTTTTACCTTAAACTACACTAATTACCTCAAATCGCGATTAAAAACATAAAAGTTACTATTCACCAAAAAATTATTTTAATCCAATTGAACCACATTTTAGTTCTTAATTATAACCATGTATGTCATATTTTTGAAATTCAAATCACAGAGGTGGTAAAATTTCATTTAAACGAAAAATCAGTTTTTATAAGTACCACTTAGTGTTTTCACTATTCATCAACAAATGATGTTTTTTAGAAAATTACCAAAAATTCACCCTAAGCTATATTTGATATTTCGAATTCAAAAATGATTTCTATTTTACAAAATTCAAATCATATACGTTAAATTAATTAATTTAATAATTAATTCCCGATGTCATGACAAATAGCGTGTTTCTATGAAACAATATGTATCGAAAGATTGACACCAGTTTAAGTCCAATTTCAAAGTGAAATTGATTCCAATGACCACCGTTGTATTAAATGGTAAAAATATGTTCTAATTTCACTTCAAAACCAATTCAAAAGATAATCTAATCATATAAATAAATTATATTAAAAAGAGGTTTTGAATTAAAATACAACATTTTTCACTATTCATTAAAAAATGAACATTGTCAGAAAAATACCAAAAATTTACACAAAGTAAATTTTGATTTCCTAATCATAAAGAATAAGTTTATTTTGACATATAGAGCTTATAAAATTTTCAAAAGATATATTTAAAAGACGGTTTTCCATCAAAAGGCAGTAAAACAATCTTTTAAAAATATTAGTGTATTCCATGCTTAAGATTGGATTTATTATCCTTTTAAGCCTATAAAACACTATCTAATTCATTAATAATCATAGATAAAAATATCTATTATTCATTACTTACTTGGTATGTTACATCCTTCCCCCCTTTAGAAAATTTCATCCCCGCAATTTATTTACTTATCGAATAAATGGGGGTACTTATCCCTCATTGCATTTTCAGATTCCTATGTTGCCTCTTCCATCATGTGGTTCTTCCACAAAACCATTACCTGATTAATCACCTTATTCCATAACACTTTCTCCCTATGGTCAAGAATCTGTACCGGTCTTTCCTCATAAGATAGGTTCTCTTCCAGCTGAACTACCTCTCGACTCAAAACATGAGATAGATCTGGCATATACTTTTTCAGCATCGAAACATGAAAAACATTATGTACCTGAGATAAACTCGGAGCTAAAGCCACTCGGTAAGCAACTAATCCAACTCTCTCCAGAATTTCATATGGTCCAATGAACCTTGGACCCAGCTTTCCTTTCTTACCAAATCGCATCACACTTTTCCATGGTGATACTTTGAGAAAAACATGATCAGCTACCTCAAAAGAGAGATATTTCATTTTGTTGTCCGCATAACTCTTCTGCCTACTCTGAGCAGTTCTCATGTGTTTCTGAATCAGCTGAACGTTTTCTGCCATCTCTTCTACCAATTCTGGTCCCATCAACTTCCTTTCACCCACTTCATCCTAGAAAGCTTGAGTTCGACACCGCTTCCCATATAACGCCTCAAATGGTGCCATCTGTATACAGGAATGAAAACTGTTATTATATGAAAATTCAACCAAAGAAAGATGTTGGTCCCAACTTCCCTGATAATCCATAGAGAAAGAACGTAGCATATCCTCCAATGTCTGAATTGTTCATTCTGACTTCCCATCTGATTGAGAATGAAATGTTGTACTAAAATTTAATTCAGTACCCAACGACTTCTGATGGCCCTTCCAAAATTTAGAAGTAAACCTGGGATCACGATCGGATACAATGGAGAGAGTAACTCCATGTAACCTGACTATCTCTTTAAGATACAAACGGGAAAGTTGATCTAGAGAGAAAGTATCTCGTATAGCAAGGAAATGAGCAGATTTAGTCAAGCGATCAACAATAACCCAGATTACATTATTACCTCGAGATGTCTTCGGTAATCCCACAATAAAGTCCGTGGATATATTCTCCCATTTCCACTCTGGCACTGGTAAAGGCTGAATCATCCTTTTCAGTAACTGCCGCTCTGCTTTAACCTGTTTACATGTCAAATACTTCACAGTAAAATCAGCAATATCTCTTTTTATTCCATCCCACCAGTAATACTCCCACAGATCTCTATACATCTTAGTATTTCCAGGATGAACTAAAAACGGAGAACAATGAGCTTCACATAACAACTCCCTCTTCAACTATGAATCACAAGGAACACAACAATCTCTTCCCAAATCTCAAAACACAATCATTATCAATGTTGAATTCAGGCAACATACCCTTCTGAACCAGCTCTACCTTTTTCTGCAACTCACTGTCTTGCTTCTGTGCTTTCTTGATTCTGTCTGATAGAGATGATCTCATTGATACCTAAAACAAAACATAAGAACTTCCTGCTCCAACAACTTCTATGCCAAAGTTCATCAAATCCTTAACCAAAGGATCATGTTCCAAACACAACATTGTTAATGAAGAATTACTTTTTCGACTCAAAGCATCGGCCACTTTATTTTCATTTCCCGGATGGTAATGAATTGTATAATCATAATCCTTGATTAATTCTAGTCATATCCTTTGTCTCATGTTAAATTATTTCTGAGTGAATATATACTTTAAACTTTTGTGATCGGTATATATTTCACACTTTACTCCATTCAAATGATGCCTCCAAATTTTTAAAGCGAAAACAACAGCAGCTAATTCCAAATCATGTGTAGGGTAATTTACCTCGTGAGTTTTCAACTGTTGTGAAGCATAAGTAATTACCTTATCATTATTCATTAGGACGCAACCAAGTCCTTTTAATGAAGAATCAATGTATATAACAAACTCACCATTCCTGGAAGGTAGTGCCAAAACTGGAGCATTCACCAATCTTCTTTTCAGTTCCTGAAAACAATCATCACGTTCTTTTGTCCAGATAAACTTAACACCCTTCTGAGTTAGCTTAGACATAGGAATAGATAACCATGAAAAAATTCTAACAAATCTTCAGTAATAGCCTGCCAAACCAAGGAATCTATGAATCTCAGTTAAATTTGTGGTTCTTGGCCATTCTTCAACAACCTTTTTTTTGTAGGATCAGCAGTTATCCCATCTTTAGAAACAATATGACCAAGGAAAGAAATTTATTGCCACAAAAACTCACACTTTCTGAATTTCCCATACAATTTCTTTTCTTTTAAGGTTTGAAAAATAACCCTTAAATGTCTTTCATTCTCCTCTTTACTTTTAGAAAACACCAAAATATCATCAATGAAAACCACCAAAAACTTATCCAAGAACTCATGGAAAATTTCATTCATTAAGTCTATGAATATAGCAGGTGCATTGGTTAGCCCAAAAGGAATTACTACAAATTCATAATGGACATATATTGTATGAAACGCAGCCTTAGGAACATTTTCTTCCTTTACCTTCAGCTGATGGTACCCCGATCTCAGGTCAATCTTTGAAAAAAACTGAGCTCCCTGGAGCTGATTAAACAAATCATCGATATGATTCAAAGGATATTTGTTCTTAACAGTGATGTTATTCAAGGCTCTATAATCAATGCAAGGTCTCATAGAACAATCTTTCTTTTTAAAAAATATAATAGAAGCACCCCATGGTGACGTGCTATGTCGAATGAAACCTTTCTCTAATAAATATTGAAATTTCTCCTTCAACTCTAAAAGTTCAATTTGAGCCATTCAATAAGGGGGTTTCGAAATTGGCTTAGCATCAAGAACTAAGTCAACAGTAAATTCAACATCCTAATCTGGTATTATTCCCAGAAACTCATCAGGAAAAACATCAGGATACTCATTTACCACTGGGACATTATTAATCTAAACAGTTACCTTGTTTTCAACAATATGTGCAAGGTAACATTCATTTCCATCTTTTACAAGTTTCTCATCCTCTTGATATGTTATCAACAGTAAGGGTTCATTCTTGTACACAAACTGAAATTATTTCTGAAAAGAAACTTCTTTAGCTCTACAGTCAATCTTAGCATGGTAAATAGAGAGCCAATCCATACCCAAGATAACATGAAACTCTACTAGAGGTAAACCAATAAGGTTTGAAAGTAGGTTCTTTCCACATATAAGGATAGGAAGATTCTTATAAATTCTTTTTGCATCAACATTTCCCCCAAGTGTTTTTACCAAAAGTTCAGGAGTCATTTCTTGATATGGTATTCACATTTTACTAGAAATTTTTTCAGAGTTGAAAGAATTTTTAGACCCCGAATCAAACAACACACTGGCATAATCTGAAAAAACCAACAAAGTACCTAATACAACTTCATTTGATGGCCCGACATCTGCTGAAGTAGTTGCAAACGATTTCACCACCCCTTTCTGCTTGTAGTCTAACTGCTTCACATCACTCGAGCTCTTTTTCGGACACTCATTTGCATAGTGACCCATCTCATTGCACTTAAAACATTTCACTAACTGTAAATCAAATTTAGACTTACCATCACCTTGATCTTTTTCGGTGCAATCATGAGCCTTATGTCCCATCTTACCACATCGGTAGCACTTTCCAGAATTTAGAAGACATTCCCCAGCATGCCTTTTACAACATTTATCACAAACTGGAAAATTAGTTTTATTACCATCAAACATTTTTTAAGAATTATTCCCTTTCTCCTGCCACCTCAGTCTCTTCTTCCGCTGGTTGTTATAGAACACTTGATCATCGGCAAACTCCATTTCCACCTTCTCAGTAAATCGAACAAGCTTTTCATAACTTTTAGACTCACGAGAAGCTAATTCCCTTCGATATTTTGGTTTTAATCCTGATTAAAAATGATTGATTTTACTATCAAGGTCTCAGATAAAATTTGGAGCATACCTTTCCAATCGAGTGAACCTCTCTTCATAGGCAGCCACTGAGTCTTCCTCTTGCCTCAATTCCAAGAATTGTTTTTCCATCCTAAGTCGAACAGCCTTAGGAAAATACTTCTCAAGAAACATACCTTTGAATTCATCCCAGTCAAGAGCATCAATCTCATCAGCGTCCCTGATATTTTTAACCATCGACCACCACTGATCTGCCTCACCCTCCAAACGGTAAATAGCAAGACTATCCTTTTGATTGTATGAACACCCCATGACATAAAAAATCTTCTCTAGTGCTTTAATCCACCCTTCAGCTAGCACAGGGTCAAATGATCTTCTGAATGATGGGGGATGTTTCCTCATGAAATGTTCCACCACTTACATGTTCCTCTGCGGTTGATCTGGCTGATCTCGTGCATGGATACCACCACCATTTATCGCTTGAGTCAACTACTCCATTAGTGCAACAAACTATTCAGTTCCAATTCCGACCATCTCAGGATGCTGATTCGGAAGGTTATTTCCATCTGTATGCCTTCCTAGCACTGCTTCCCTATTTCCTCTGCAGAAAACCATTCTGAACAAACATGTCTTAGATTAAGCAACATGGTAATCTTCAAATGCTATATCATTTCAATTTGACCATAAAAAAAATATTTTTGGATAATCATTTAATATAATTCTAACTCCTAATGTTATCTAAACCGACCTCTGATACCAACTATAAGGCCCCAGCCTAAAACCTTACTTAATCTTGAGATATTACAAGATTACACATTGAGGATCTTTTCAGGTTTAGAGTTTTAGAGAATTATAACATAAAACTTGTATTACATATATAAATAAAGTGGTTACATAACGATAGTATTCATTTTTTCAATCAATGGAATCATATTTAAAATTAAACATTGATTCATTCTTGACACTTCCTTGACACTATCATCATATCATGTACCGTTCCCTTGACCTGTGAAAAACATTTCAAAAAAACTTGGGATGGGCATAAAAAGATCAGTATGGGTTATAAAAATATGGAAAGGAAACATAAGTTCATATATACATAAGAATGAAATCATACTTTACCCATAAAACATAAGCACTTTAACATACCTCATCAAATCAGGAATAAATCATAGAAATCATAGGACATAAAGGTAACTTGACACATTCATAACATTATTACATAGGGAGTAACCCTCTTGGTTACGTCTGGAATACCCATCATAGTATATTCCATAAATCTCTTTGGAGAAACCTTAATGTTTCACTCCTTCGCATTACCCAATGCATTGGAGAGCTATATTGGGCTCACCCACCCTTAGTTTATCACGGAACCACCTGTCTTCATAACAATACCCAAGAACCATAACAAAATCTCATCACATAAAACATACATAAAGGAAACATAACATTTCCACATTTCAATCACAAGATATCAATAACACAGTGATATAATAAAAACATTATCAAAACAATTTTAAATACCAAAATAATATAAAAGTAAAACATGGTATTTATTTTTCTTTTAAAAAAAGGTATGGCTTGTAGAGGAAGCCGAAACTCAAATAATGGTCACGGCGGCGGAGAAGTCATTGTCGCCGCATACGTATGACAAAAACATTTCCTTTTGTCATTTTGTAAAATGCTTCGTATAAAAAAAAGATTCATTTTGGATAAACGTAAAAGACAAAGGGCTTTATACACCGTATAAAAGAAGGTTGTGTATAAAATAAAATATGCCTCAATGAAAGGATATTGAGACGAAGTCCCATACCTCGGGTCCTACTTGACTCGGTCGTTCTTTAATCTCCTGAATAATAAACTTGAGTTAATTTCTACTTGTTTAAGAACCTTTTTCAAGTTAATTATTCCTTTTATATCACTTATTTCCATGTCATGAAAACTATGTAATTATTTAAGTTAATAACGGTCGTTTTAATGATCATTGGTACTTGAGTCAAAAATAAACCCTTTATAATTACAAGTTGTTCTTGTATCCATTATATCCATAATGGTATTCATGAGGTAGATATCATATATTTAATATATATCTAGTACATGCATGCATTTATAATATTACATAATCATTTAGAGGTAAGAAATGAAATGCACCATTTATGGAGACGGTAAGTCGTACGTACGCATTAACACTACATTCATTTCTATTTCGTATTTTATAGAATGGAATCATAATGATATAAAGCTGTATTATAATTGTAGTGTAATATCATATATAATATCAAAACTCCATCCTTTATTTGTCCCACATATGGTATTAACGAATCAAATCACTTTGAGGGGGCGGTTGTCTGCACTTCCTTAAATGAAGATATCGCGTTTACCCATAATTGTAACACCCTGAGCTTCCACAATACGCTTCTCATTCAATAATGCAATAGCTTGCATTATACGCAACTTTGAGTTCTAAAAAACCGCGACTAATCAAAGTAGCCGTTATAAATAGTAATAACCACTTTTTAAAATTATAGAAAATTTATATTTCAAAATGGACTTCATTTTTGTATTCGTAATATCGAAATTATCCAAAGTTGAATTTTTTGTAATTTTCTGAGAACTTCAAATTTTTTATGAATAGTGAAAATTACTTAAAAACAACTTTTTAAATAAAAATAATTTATTGTGATAAATTATACTATTTAGTGGTTTTAAAGTATAATTAGAATATATTTTTACCATTTTATCCAATGGTGGTCATTAGAATTAATTTAACATTGAAATTGGACATAAACAATTGCCAATCTTTTGATATAAATTGTTTCTTAAAAACACGCTATTTGTTGTGACAGCGGGAATTAATTATAAAATTAATTAATGAAAATTATATGTTTGGAATTTTGAAAAATAGACATCATTTTTTAATTTGGAATATCAATTATAGCTTAGGGTGAAATTTTGGTATTGTTCTGAAAAACTTCAATTTTTGATGAATAGTGAAACCACTAAGTGGTAGTTAAATAACTGATTTTTAGTTTAAATGAAATATTACCACTTCTGTGATTTGATTTTCAAAAATACTACATACATGGTTGTCATTTATAAGTAAAATTTGGTTCAATGAGATTAAAATAATTTTTTGGTGAATAGTAACTTTTAAGTTCTTAATCGCGATTTGAGGTAATTAGTGTAGTTTAAGGTAAAAATAATGTTTTAATAATATGAGATGATCTTGACACTTGTCCTCATCCTATTGTATGAGTCATGGCCGACCAAGACAACCCATGGGTAAACTTGGGGACCCCATGGAGCCACTTTGGTTGGAAAATGACATTAATATATATTTATTAAATGTTAAAGTAAAAAATGACACAAACATGAAATGTTTTACTAAAACAGTTTTTAAGTGGGGTTACACAAGTACAAATTTTGAATATAAATATTAATTATAAAGCTAAAAAGATTTCCTACATCATAGTATTTTTTTATAATTTTTAGACATTATATAAATTAAATTATTTATAACATCATGATGATGTAGTGATGACCTCATTAATTAACGATTTAAATAAAATGAGAAGATAATGCAAAATCCAAGGCTTACACTTGTCCAAAGCCTATTTTATGAGGATATTTCGAACCCTTATCTCCTTATCCTCGAATTATATAAGTTTGGGACCTCTAAAATCCGAAACTCATTTTATAATAAAGTGACTTTTCTTTACTTTCCAAGAGTGCCCCTCCTCTCCACTTATAAAAGGCCCCACCTCTACCACCTCATTCACACTTTCAAGCCATTTGGCTCGGCCAAACTCTGCCCAAATACTCTCCCAACTTTTTCCCCTTACTCCTAGAAGCCTCACTTTGGGCAGAACTCTTCCCAAGGAAGCCTTTGGCTCAAATCAAAAAGAGTTACCCGATTTTAAAGGTAATGTCTTCTCTTATGTTATTTTGTTTTATTTTTCTTCTCCAACCCCATAAACTCTTTTTATTCATTTATTTTGTAACAAAAACAGTATCCTAAATATACTAGGATGTTGTTATAAGAAGTATTCGAGCTACACTTACAGAAACCTACATCTAATGGTTAAAGAACATACGGTTTCTATGGATGGCGAATTTCTGCCTCACGAAACGATGATTGTTCAACACTCATATAACACCTTCAAAGGTGGCCATTAAGATGTCACTATATTTATATATGATATATAATATGTTTATGTTTTACTTATGCTTCTGTATTTCTCATTTATGGAATACTTTGTGATTTCCATTATGGGTAAACGCGATAATTTCATTTTAGGAAGTGCGGACTACCGCCCCCTCAAAGTGATTTGAATCGTTAATGCCATATGTGGGATTCATAAAGGATGGAGTAAATAGTATTATACGCTATATTATACTGGAATTATATTATACATTTATATAATTATAATTTCATTTCATTAAATACGAAATATAAATGAAAGTAGCGTTCATGCGTACGTACGGCTTACCGTCTCTATGAACGGTGCATTTAATTTCTTACCTCTAAATGTTACGTAATATTATAAATGAATGTATATACTGGATATATATGATATATATGAAATCTAAATCATGAATATAATTCTGTAGATAATGGATATTCTACCACATAAACAACTTGTAATTATAAGAAGTTTATTGTTGACTCAAGTACCAAAAATTGACAAAACGACCGTTATTAACATAAATAATTACATAATGTTCATAACATTGTAATAAGTGATATAAAAAGGATAATTAAAATGGTAGATATTAACTCTAGTTTATTATTTAGGAGGTTAAAGAACGGTCGAATCATGTCGGACACAAGGTAAGGGAACTTCTTAACCCAATTTCTATTCTTTGGGTTAATCTCCTACTTTCAAATTATGTCATGATATTATTATGTCCTATCTTGTATTTTTACATTATTTATGTGTACTTATAGTGAATACACATAATAGACCTAATTTATAAAAAAATTATCTTTTTAAGGACTTCGTCTCAATCCCCTTTCATTGAGGCATATTTGGTTTTATACACAACATTCTTTTATACGGTGTATAAACCCCTTTGAATTTTACGTTTATTCAAAAGGAATCTTTTTTATACGAAGCGTTTTTCTAAACGACAAAAGGGAATGTTTTTCTTTCCGTACTTATGCGGCGACAACGACTTCTCCGCCACCGTGACCATTATTTGAGTTTCGGCTTCCTCTACAAGCCATCATTTTTTTAATGAAAAATAAATACAATGTTTTAACTTTCTTTTATTTTGGTATTGAAAATGGTTTTGAAAGCGTTTTTATTATATCAATGTGTTGTATTGATATTTTGTGATTGAAATGTGGAAATGTTATGTTTCCTTTATGCATGTTTTATGTGATACGATTATGTTATGGTTTATGATATGTTTAAACCTATTCATATGAGGAATGTATTGGACTTAATAAGTGATGGGTGGAGCCCGCTATAGCTCCTCGATGCATCGGTAGGTATCATGAGACAACTAGATGTGGAATTGGCCGATGCCCTTTCCCAATTTGATTTATGGTTTTGGCTGAGGCCTTAATCATTTTAGACGTCTTGGCCGAGGCCTTGACAAAATGTTTCAAAATGTCTGACATTATACATTCCCTCATTATGAAAGTGGTTATTGATATTGCATGTGATTATTCGTCCAGTAGAATATCCATGTGAAGAAGTAAATGGCATTATCTCATTTTACTTTTGCCATATTATGTTGATGTTCAAGTTTAAAAGGCTTTTGTTTTAGTTATACATTGCCTTAAATGTTTATGTTTATTTATGAAAGCTTCTGCAATATTGTTATCCTTACTGAGCATCTGAGCTCACCCCTTTCAATGTTTTAATATTTTCCAGGATGTGAAGAAGTATTTTATGAATGACCTGCAGGGATAGTCAGAAGAGGATATGAGTGTGGACTATGAAGACTTTGTTATTAGTTTTTCACTTTATGATGTAATGTAACATTTATGAATGTATCTAGTGTTTCCAAGGCTACTAAACTAATCGGTCTTTCGAGACTTGATCTTTTGTGATCATGCCAATGTTACGAAGTAATGCACCGACTCTGGGTAGCTGGGTCCGGGGCGTTACAGTTGGTATCAGAGGTAGTTTAGTACTAACCTTGGAAGCTAGATTTAGATAAACTCTGATTAGAGCACATAGCCCGAAGATAGACTTTAAGGATTAGTATAGAAGAACTTCCTAGAATTTTGGTATTATAGACATTTTGTGAGTTTTCCGAGCAATACATCCCTGTCTGGATACGAGCAGGTAGAGGCGGCTCTGGCACAGATGTACCTAGGGGTAAATCCTGAAAACACTGCTTTGAGCTAGACTCGAATGGGAACCGGTGCACGACAACGGGCCTTGCTCCACTCTTGGTTACAACACTCCCAGGGGATATGCTTAGGATAATTCTCATTTTCTTTACAAACCACTATGAACGATTATGAGTATATAATTCCTCAAATAAAACCTTTTTATGATTATGGATTATATCCATAAATAGTTCAATTTATGTTAAGTATTTTACAAGTATGGAATTATGTATTTTGATTCATAAACTAATCTAGTTTATGCCATTGTTTAGAAATGGCACCTAGTGGAAGTAATGGAAACCGTATCAATGCACGCACTCCGTGTAGGGATTTCCCTCCTGCTCAAGATAATTATTGTGGATCTGGAGATACAACTGGTGCTGATCAACTTATTACCATACTGGGACAACTCACTGAGGTTATGAATAATAACCTTACTCGTATAGAGCACCCTGATCCGCAACGTGGAGGATCAATGTTAGACCGCTTCATGAGGCAACAACCACCAACATTTAATGGGGGTACAAATCCATTAGTAGATGAGGAATGGATAAACTCCTTAGAGAAAATATTCCATGCCTTGGGGAGTAGCGAAAGGGAGAAGGTTTTCATGGCAGTTTACCGCCTCACTGGAGATGCCGATCAGTGGTGGTCGCTGATTCAAAACACAAAGGAAGATGATGACGTATTGAATATGGAATGGAGGGAGTTCAAAGAGCTTTTCCTAGAAAAATACTATCCTCGTGACTATCGAGAAGATATGGAAAGACAATTTCTGAGTTTGAGGCAGAAGGAGGATGAGAATTTCGCAAAGTATGAGGCTAACTTTACAAGGTTAGAGAGGCATGCTGCAGATTATATACGTAACCCAAGAAGCAAGATTGATCGTTTTTTTGATGGGTTAAAACCATTTCTTCGTCGAGCATTAGTCTCACAAACCTTCTCGTTATACGAAGATATTGCCTCGTGTGCTATCAAGACGGAAAAGGAATTCTCTAAGTCTCATGACTTTAAACAAAGCAAGAAAATAAGAGAACGGTGGAACAAGATACGGATAAAGGGAAAAAGGGAAAGAAGGATTTTCCATTATGTGATAATTGTGGGAAGAATCACCCTGGTACTTGCCTAAAAGGAATGGGAGTTTATTATAAATGTGGAGAAAAAGGTCACCAGGCTCGTGATTGCAAGGGAAAGAAATAGGTTATCAATGTTGAATGCTATAATTGTAGGGAAATGGGGCATTATGCAAATGAATTTCCTAAGCGTCAGAGAAACTTACCTCAGAAAAGGCCAAGGGATCAAGGACAATCTTATGTTGTTACTACAGTTTAAGCGGAATAATTAATGTATTGGTTCTATTGGACTCAAGGATTATATACTGGTTATAAGAATAATGTGATATATATAAGGATTGTACTGCAGTACATGTTGTTTTCAGTAAGTTTTTAATATGATGAAGGTAATCGTATTTTTAGTATGTGACAATAAGAGAAACTTTACTTTGTTTGGGGAATCTGATAAATTGATTTTGGAATTAAGAGAACTTTTAGAGAATGTCTGGATAGAGGTATTTTGGATAACTATAAAGGTTGGAGTGGATTAAGTTGATCTTTGGATAGTATTGTTTAAGGTTAAAAAATTTATGAAGATTATTTTTGGAATATTATGATACTATAGTTTTAGGAAAAGGACAACCTGCAGGGTGGGGCATAACCTGTCGCGTCGGACAAAGCTGCAGGAATCGAACCCACAACCATAGTGCGATAGGCCTTTATTTCCTACCACTAGCCTACAGGAAGTCCCTGGTTATTACAAAGTAGTTTTTGTAATCTAAATGGTATGTTCTAATATTTTGAACCTTGTACGGTTAGGATAAATATATTATTTTTGAGTTCTATTATCTTTTTGAGTGAAAGATGAGTTTGTGGTAGAAATTAGTTGAAGGTTGAAACTCTACTTGTCAAGCATAAATATATATATATATACCTATATCTTATTCTATGAATAAATTAATTCTTAAACTTCAGTAAAGGGATATTAAAACAAAAAATGTGTTATCCTAATACCTTATGTCTTGTTGAATTGATGATATTTTAAATCAACATAGATTGAAGGCTTTGAGGCCCTCAATTTGACAGTTGATTGTGATTGATGACCTCAATAACTCCCTACAAATATTTACGTTTTTCCTCTAATTATATGTCCCTAATTTCCACCAATGTTCTCCTAATCTAGATCATAATTGGGTGGTGACTTTTTCATTTCCCTTTCCCTCTTATTAAGGCTAAATTTTATTAATCTTATTTCCGATGTGGGTTTTCCTCAAAGGTATTTTCTCTTTTCAACCTTTTATTTTCAAAGAAAAATTTCAAATTGCGAGGACGCAATTTATTGAAGGAGGGGAGAATGTAACACCTCGAGCTTCCACGATACGCTTCTCATTCAATAATGCAATAGCTTGCATTATACGCAACTTTGAGTTCTAAAACACCGCGACTAATCAAAGTAGCCATTATGAATAGTAATAACCACTTTTTAAAATTATAGAAAATTTATATTTCAAAATGGACTTCATTTTTGTATTCGTAATATCGAAATTATCCAAAGTTGAATTTTTTGTAAATTTCTGAGAACTTCCAATTTTTTATGAATAGTGAAAATTACTTAAAAACAACTTTTTTAATAAAAATAATTTATAGTGATAAATTATACTATTTAGTGGTTTTAAAGTATAATTAGAATATATTTTTACCATTTTATCCAATGGTGGTCATTAGAATTAATTTAACATTGAAATTGGACATAAACAATTGCCAATCTTTTGATATAAATTGTTTCTTAAAAACACGCTATTTGTTGTGACAGCGGGAATTAATTATAAAATTAATTAATTCAAATTATATGTTTGGAATTTTTTAAAATAGACATCATTTTTGAATTTGGAATATCAATTATATCTTAGGGTGAAATTTTGGCATTGTTCTGAAAAACTTCAATTTTTGATGAATAGTGAAACCACTAAGTGGTAGTTAAATAACTGATTTTTCGTTTAAATAAAATATTACCACTTCTGTGATTTTATTTTCAAAAATCCTACATACATGGTTGTCATTTAGAAGTAAAATGTGGTTCAATGAGATTAAAATAATTTTTTGGTGAATAGTAACTTTTAAGTTCTTAATCGCGATTAGAGGTAATTAGTGTAGTTTAAGGTAAAAATAATGTTTTAATAATATGAGATGAGCTTGACACTTGTCCTACTCCTATTGGATGAGTCATGGCCGACCAAGACAACCCATGGGTAAACTTGGGGACCCCATGGAGCCACTTTTGTTGGAAAATGACATTAATATATATTTATTAAATGTTAAAGTAAAAAATGACTCAAACATGAAATGTTTTACTAAAACAGTTTTTAAGTGGGGTTACACAAGTACAAATTTTGACTATAAATATTAATTAGAAAGCTAAAAAGATTTCCTACATCATAGTATTTTTTTTAATTTTTAGACATTAAATAAATTAAATTATTTATGACATCATGATGATGCAGCGATTACCTCATTAATTAACAATTTAAATAAAATGAGAAGATAATGCAAAATCCAAGGCTTACACTTGTCCAAAGCCTATTGGATGAGGGGATTTAGAACCCTAATCACCTTATCCTCGAATTATATAAGTGTGGGACCTCTAAAATCCAAAACTCATTTTATAATAAAGTGACTTTTCTTTACTTTCCAAGAGTGCCCCTCCTCTCCACTTATAAAAGGCCCCCACCTCTACCACCTCATTCACACTTTCAAGCCATTTGGCTCGGCCAACCTCTGCCCAAATACTCTCCCAACTTTATCCCCTTACTCCTAGAAGCCTCACTTTGGGCAGAACGCTTCCCAAGGATGCCTTTGGCTCAAATCAAAAAGAGTTACCCGATTTTAAAGGTAATGTCTTCTCTTATGTTATTTTGTTTTATTTTTCTTCTCCGACCCCATAAACTCTTTTTATTCATTTCTTTTGTAACAACAACAGTATCCTCAATATACTAGGATGTTGTTATAATAATGATTCGAGCTACACTTACACACACCTACATCTAATGGTTAAAGAACATACGGTTTCTGTGGATGGCGAATTTCTGCCTCACGAAACGATGATTGTTCAACACTCATATAACACCTTCAAAGGTGGCCATTAAGATGTCACTATATTTATATATGATATATAATATGTTTATGTTTTACTTATGCTTCTGTATTTCTCATTTATGGAATACTTTATGATTTCCATTATGGGTAAACGCGATAATTTCATTTTAGGAAGTGCGGACTACCGCCCCCTCAAAGTGATTTGAATCGTTAATGCCATATGTGGGATGCATAAAGGATGGAGTAAATGGTATTATAGACTATATTATACTGGAATTATATTATACATTTATATCATTATGATTTCATTCCATTAAATACGAAATAGAAATGAAAGTAGCGTTCATGCGTACGTACGGCTTACCGTCTCTATGAACGGTGCATTTCATTTCTTACCTCTAAATGTTACGTAATATTATAAATGAATATATATACTGGATATATATGATATATATGACATCTAAATCATGAATATAATTCTGGAGATAATGGATATTCTACCACATAAACAACTTGTAATTATAAGAAGTTTATTGTTGACTCAAGTACCAAAAATCGACAAAACGACCGTTATTAACTTAAATAATTACATAATGTTCATAACATTGTAATAAGTGATATAAAAAGGATAATTAAAATGGTAGATATTAACTCTAGTTTATTATTCAGGAGGTTAAATAACGGTCGAATCAAGTCGGACATAAGGTAAGGGAACTTCTTAACCCAATTTCTATTTTTTGGGTTAATCTCCTACTTTCAAATTATGTCATGATATTATTATGTCCTACCTTGTATTTTTACATTATTTTTGTGTACTTATAGTGAATACACATTATAGACCTACTTTATAAAAAATGATCTTTTTAAGGACTTCGTCTCAATCCCCTTTTATTGAGGCATATTTGGTTTTATACACAACTTTCTTTTATACGGTGTATAAACCCCTTTGACTTTTATGTTTATTAAAAAGGAATCTTTTTTATACGAAGCGTTTTGCTAAACGACAAAAGGGAATGTTTTTCTTTCCGTACATATGCGGCGACAACGACTTCTCCGCCGCTGTGACCATTATTTGAGTTTTGGTTTCCTCTACAAGCCATCATTTTTTTTAATGAAAAATAAATAAAAAGTTTTAACTTTCTTTTATTTTGGTATTGAAAATGGTTTTGAAGGCATTTTTATTATATCAATGTGTTGTATTGATATCTTGTGATTGAAATGTGGAAATTTTATGTTTCCTTTATGCATGTTTTATGTGATACGATTATGTTATGGTTTATGATATGTTTAAACCTATTCATATGAGGAATGTATTGGACTTAATAAGTGACGGGTGGAGCTCGCTATAGATCCTCGATGCATCGGTAGGTCTCATGAGACAACTAGATGTGGAATTGGCTGAGGCCCTTTCCCAATTTGATTTATGGTTTTGGCCGAGGCCTTAATCATTTTAGACATCTTGGTCGTGGCCTTGACAAAATGTTTCATAATGTCTGGCATTATACATTCCCTCATTATGAAAGTGGTTATTGATATTGCATGTGATTATTCGTCTAGTAGAATATCCATCTGAAGAAGTAAATGTAATTATCTCATTTTACTTTTGCAATATTATGTTGATGTTCAAGTTTAAAAGGCTTTTGTTCTAGTTATACATTGCCTTAAATGTTTATGCTTATTTATGAAAGCTTTCGCAATATTGTTATCCTTACTGAGCATCTGAGCTCACCCCTTTCAATGTTTTAATATTTTCTAGCATGTGAAGAAGTATTTTATGAATGACCTGCAGGGATAGTTAGAAGAGGATATGAGTGTGGACTATGAAGACTTTTTTATTAGTTTTTCACTTTATGATGTAATGTAACATTTATGAATGTATCTATTGTTTCCAAGGCTACTAAACTAATCGGTCTTTCGAGACATGATCTTTTGTGATCATGCCAATGTTACGAAGTAATGCACCGACTCTGGGTAGCTGGGGTCAGGGCATTACAATAATGGAATCCATAAAGGTATGCCCAAAATAAAAAATACAGAAGCTTAAGGAAAACATAAAAATATTATATATCATATATAAATATAGTGTCATCTTAATGGACACCTTTGAAGGTGTTAAAATAATGTTGAACAATCATCGTTTCGGGAGGCCGAAATTCGCCATCCACGGAAATAGTATGTTCTTTAACCATTAGATATAGGTGTGTGTAAGTGTAGCTCAAATACTTATTATAAAAACATCCTAATATATTTAAGATACTGGAGTTGTTACAAAAGAAATGAATATAAAGAGTTTTGGGGGTTGGAGAAGTAAAATAAAACAAAAGGACTCAAGTGAAGACATTACCTTAAAATCGGGTAACTCCCTTTGGTTTGAGCTCAAAGGCATCCTTGGGAAGACTTATGCCCAAAGTGAGGCTTCAAGGAGTAAGAGAGGGAAGTGGAGAGACAAAATGGGAAGGGCTTGGCCGAGCCAAAGGATTTGGAAGTGTGGGTAAGGAGGTAGAGTTGGGGGGCCTTTATAAAAGGAGAGGAGGGGCACTCTTGGAAAGTAAAGAAATGTTACTTTATTTTAAAATGAGTTTCGGATTAAAAAGGTCGAACATTGATATAATTCGTGGGTAAGGTGATAAGGGTTCGAAATACACCCATCCAAAAGGTTTTTTACATGTGTAGGTCATAGATTTTACATTATCATTTCATTTTATTTAAATCCTTTATTAATGAGGTAATCGTTGTATCATCATGATGTCATACATAATTTAATTTATTTAAAGTCTAAAAATTATAAAAAAAATACTATGATGTAGGAAATCTTTTTAGATTTAAAATTACTATTTATAATCAAAAATATTACTTGTATATCCCCATGTAAAAATTGTTTTAGTAAAATAACTCATGTTTGTGTCATTTTTACTTTAACATTAAATAAAATTAATTTATGTCATTTCCCAACCAAAGTGGCTACATGGGGCCCCCAAGTTGACCCATGTATTTTCTTGGTCGTCCATGACACATCCAATGAGTGTAGGACATGTTTCAAGCTCATCTTATATTAGTAAAACATTATTTTTACCATAAACTACACTAATTACCTCTAATCGCGATTAAAAACATAAAAGTTACTATTCACCAAAAAATTATTTTAATCCCATTGAACCACATTTTACTTCTTAATGACAACCATGTATGTCGGATTTTTGAAATTCAAAACACAGAGGTGGTAAAATTTCATTTAAACGAAAAATCAGTTTTTATAAGTACCACTTAGTGATTTCACTATCCATCAAAAAATGAAGTTTTTCAGAAAATTACCAAAAATTCACCCTAATCTATATTTGATATTCTGAATTCAAAAATGATTTCTATTTTACAAAATTCAAATCATATAAGTTAAAATAATTAATTTAATAATTAATTCCCACTATCATGACAAATAGCATGTTTCTATGAAACACTAAGTATCAAAAGATTGACACCAATTTAAGTCCAATTTCAAAGTGAAATTGATTCCAATGACCACCATTGGATTAAATGGTAAAAATATATTCTAATTTAACTTCAAAACCAATTCAAAAGATAATCTAATCATATAAATAAATTAGATTAAAAAGAGGTTTTGAATTAAAATAATCATTTTTCACTATTCATTAAAAAATGAACATTGTCATAAAAATACCAAAAATTTACACAAAGTAAATTTTGATTTCCCAATAATAAAATATAAGTTTATTTTGAAAAATAGAGCTTATAAAATTTTCAAAAGATAGATTTAAAAGACGGTTTGCTATCAAAAGGCAGTAAAACAATCTTTTAAAAATATTAGTGTATTTCATGCTTAAGATTGGATTTATTCTCCTTTTAAGCCTCTAAAACACTATCTAATTCATTAATAAGAATAAATAAAATTATCTATTCTTCATTACTTACTTGGGATGTTACAATAAGAATTAATCTACTAACATATTGATTCAAAGATCAATTGTTTTGTGGGTATTGGATATTCATGGGATTTCAGGATAATTATTATTGTTGTTGTTGTTCAATGATGATTATATTAGTTAATTTTTCATTTCTACAACAATATTTTAGGTCCAAAAATGAATAAAGGTTATGTTTTTTAATTAAATTTAGGGGTTTATAGTTTTCTCTTACCATTTTATTTGTGTTCTTCACTGTAATTATTTTTTGTCCTATAAATTGATGATTAATCGGTGAATGATTATAACATCCCTAACTCAGGAGCCACTAATCAAGTCCCCCGAGCTAGGTTGCCTGATGACCTCAAGCACGCCTCCCCATATGCCAAAGATTTCTGACTAGCAGAAAGGGATTAATATGTCATGTGGGGAGATTATACCATCATTACTTGAGTGAGCCACATTAGATAATAATTTAAATAGTGGAAACAATAGGAAACAATCAATAACATGCATAAATAACCAATTCCCAAAACTGGGTAAAACCATGTACAATCATAAATATTTCATGTTCTGCTATAGTTCCATGTGAACAAACCCCAAAAGAAAGTAATGAAAGAGGATTCCCAAAAAGCATTATAATCTATGTCTAGAACCTTACCAATACATGTTTGATGTCCAAATCAACTCCCTAGCATAGGTCCCTTTCCCTTGTCCTAGCTTGTAATCTTGTAATATTCTTGGGTACCTAATGATAGCCTATGTAGGGTGTGAGTATAACTTAGTAGGCCGCCACTATCTTTGTCTACAAAAATATCTAGAGAAATTAGATAGTGCATGCAAGTGATAAATGATGAAAAGTAAATGTAAACAACATAATTGTCTATTCTAGACTATGCTTATTTAAATTACACTACCATTGAATCTTGGTTCACTACTTAGACATTTCATAGTTTAACCAAACTTTTTCACATGTTCAATGGTTTAGGCATGTTTAACATTGTCAAAAATATTGAAATTAAATCATGTCTATATCACTAGGCATCACATTATAACAACCTCATAATCCTCACATCGAAGCCTCAATATGGGTGGAATGATATAGTTAGGGGTATAGAACACCCTACTCTTCCCTAACCCGAGAATTTGGGGGTGCAGCTAGAACCTCCGTCCAAATTGATCCATGGGAATAGATCCTCAATTCTATACCCCAATCTACCAAGACATGTTCACATACTTATTTTTCATTCACCATAATTAACCACATCACAATAGGCCTAACCAATATCATTTAAAACATCAAAGAAATATCAATAAAAAGGGAAATTAACATTAGTACTCAATCTATTAAAACATTAATCATTTCAATACTTAACCCTTTAGTCCCATTTACCATTTCCAATTCCTATCTCACTATAAATATGAAAGTGAAAAAATAATTCCATATCATATTCCCATTATTCCCTTTTAAACCATTTAAATTCCAACCAAAAAAACCTTTATCCTTTAACCAAATTAGACCCAACTACCTGAAACCCTTCTATCCTATTACATAAACCAATTAACACATATTTTAAGTATCTATATCAACATGAATCCATTTCACACACTATGTTTCTGTTATCCATTTGAGAGGGTCAGCACACCCCATGGGTGGCCCTAAAATTGGTCACACCATCCTCCATGCATCCCATGGGGATGAGGAGTGTTTAATTAGGTTGTTTGGACACCTAATATATGAAATTATGTCAAAGGAACCCATAAATCATCAAAAGAGGGAAAGAATAAAAACCCTACATGCACAAATCTACACAAAAACTAACGGATATGACTTGTAGACCACCTACCTTAAATTTGTTGGTAAAATCACTCCCAATCAAAGCCTTAGATCCTGATTAAATAAAACCTTGAAGACTCAACCTAAACCTCACAAAAAAAGAATGGGTTTTAGTGCTTTATATGGAGATATAAGAAGATTAGGAACCCTAAACCAGATAGGGAAGAAAGATGGAGATTAGCATTACCTAGATCTTCCATACATAACCAACATCACACCAATTATACATAATATGAGGGATATCGATCCTAAAAATCTCTTGAGAGCTTTGGTTCATTCATAGTGTCACAAAATAGGAGGAGGAAAATCCCAAGTTGGGTATAAAAATCTCATAATGGAATTTTTGTAATTTTTTAAATGTTTCTTGGACACATGGTATACCCACAAGGTTTTACAAACTATTCAAAAACTATGTGGATGATAATTTCCATAAATATACCCCCCCCCCCTCACATGGTTCTCTAAACCATTTATAAATTGTGTGAAGGCTACTGTCGAAAAAATTATTATGCATGGTTTACCTGGGTTGTCCGCACGGTCAGGACTAACCATGCATAAGTTGTGTGGCATTCCCAGAAAACTCTTTTTCCACCTTTTTCTTGTCATGAACCCTCTAAACACTATTATCCTACTTAAATACTTTTTAAAACACTTATTTTTACAAAATAAAGGAATTAAACTCAAACATAAGCAAAAATATACCTTAATGGAGATCTGAGATCTTACAACTATCATTATGCATTCGGTATTTGGCGATTAATATTTTCTAAAATAGTTCTGGGATGGAAATTTGATGTCATAGTTATAGTATAATATGAAATATATAGATACATGGATGGATTTGGATTTCAATATGGAATTATTAGTAAGCAACACCGATGATAAATGACATCAGGTTATTTTTAGCACCAGATATGGTCAAAATCTAGATGCAATGTCCAAGGGGTTATATCATTCTCAGATCTATGATGAATGATGAATTTCATGGATGAATCAGAGGGATTTGGGTGCAATGGAATATTCATTAAGATCCTTGTGGGTTCTATAAAAAACATGACTACAATGTGTGTAGTTTTATGAACACACATAGTGTAGTACCATCTATGCATCACTAGGGTTTCCAGGTACAGATAAGTATCACATGTCATTTAAAACATTCCACACACCATGTATAACTAAGTATCTTAACTCAACATGTATAATGGGTACAGATCCATGAGACCATGCAATGTTACACATAGTGTGTTCCCAGTCACAGTTTGTTTACTATGTAGTGGACGGATTGATATGTACATGGAGTTTCTGCCCAGAAGGTCATATAGAATCACTTTACATCTGTGGTAGTCTAAATTCCATGTAATTAGGATAGGACATGAACATGGGAAGGCTACATGTCGAGTGGATGGCCAAACACCTACAGGACATGTACCATATGGAAAGAAAGTGTATTATAGAAATGTATATGTCTTGTGAGTGTGAGAACCTGGAAGTGATAGTCTTGATAGGCATTTTATTCTAAACCAGAGACATGGAATGAATTCCTCTTATGACTGGTTATTTTCCTCTTTCCCTCATTTCAACTTCTTGGTGATCTTTATTGAGCATCCTTGGACTAGTATTGGCTGAGTGTGTTCCCTAGGTGCATTCTTACAAGTGTTTGGTTCATTGTCCCATTATTTTCATAGACGGTGACCCATGTGTAGATTCTCATTGATTACTATAGTGTGTGCGAGTTCCTTTATTTTGGATTGAGTTTTCATAGTGTACATTGACTATACCCCCTAGTGGATTAGAGTATTTATCCCTTTGAGAGGTCCAAATCATTCATAATTTCTTACTTGTATACCTAGGTATGATTTATTGGAATTGACATGACCAATACTTAAATATGTTTTGATCCCCTATCTATGAGGTTATTTCCAGTATGGTATGGTGTCTCCCCTATGATCCCTGGGTGTTGACCCCTATTTTTGTATTGAAACATGATCATTATGATGAGGTGTATCCTGATCAAGTGTGTTTCTTGGATGAAACATCTCAGTATCCTTAATTCCTGTTATTTTTTGGACCTAAAGATCACATCTTCTTGGATGATTTTCATTGGTGATATTTTATCATGTGGAGTATGTTTTCTACAATCAGTTTTATGTGGATCCTTCGAGCCTAACTCCCAGTCTAACAATGTAGTTATGACCTTACCTTGATATTGACTGTATATTATTTATATATCTAGATGTTTTATTTTATTTATGACATTTTTATTGAAATAACCTTTTTTTGGGATGAATACTCAATATGTATTATGTTGGTTTATTTTGGGGTGTCCTAGTGTGTATTATTATACTCAACCCAACACAGGATATGTTGCACATATTGTGTCTTATGTAGAAAAAATATATCTTTATGAAGTCTTTGGAGAACTATGAGTAGGTGGATCCTTGTATGGGATAGACAAATTGAGTTGTATACTAGTTTTGTATTTTACAGTAGTCCCCTCCTTTTGATAAGATCATACTTAATTTCTAGATTATTGAGTCCTTGGAGAAAGATGAGTAGGTGGATCCACCATGCATCCTTTGGGGATCATGAGGTTTTCATTTGGTTGTTTATTCACCCAATACATCACATCATGTCAAAGGAACCAAGAACTCATCAAAATAGGTAAATAATAAAAGCTTTATAGGCACAAACCTAAACAAAAACCAAGAGATATAACGTGCAGACCACCTACCATGAATCTGTTGGCGAACTCACTCTCAAACGAAGCCTTATATCCTGATTCAATCAACCCTTAAATCCTCAACATAAACCTCACTGAAATAAATTAGGGGTTTGAGTGCTTCAGATGGAGATATAAAAAGAATGGTAACCCTAAACAAAAAGGAGAAGAAATAGGGATATTAGCATTACTCAAATCTTCAATCCACAACTAATGTCATTCCAAATGGCCCTAAGATGAGGGATATCGATCCTTGGAAGATCTTGGGAGATTTGGTTCATTATTATGGTTGAAAGAGAGGAGGAGGAAAATCTCAAGTTGGGTATAAAAATCCTATAATTTAATTTTTGTAATTTTTTAAATTTTATCGGCCGCATGGTTTTCCAAACCATACACAAAATGTGTGGATGCTACTGTACAAAAATACCCCCCCCCCCCCCGTATGATTTACCTACACAATATTCCAAACCGTGTGAAAAACATGTAGAGGCTACTATCTGAAAACTTTTTCTGTACAGTTTCATTGGGTTGTCCACACGGTCAGGACTAACTATCTGCAGGTCACGTAGCTAGCCTAGTAAACTCCATTTTCCCCTTTTTCATCTCCTAAACCCCCTATTCACCCCCAATCCTTCATAAGGACTTGTGAAAACACTTTTTTGTCCAAAAGGAAGTAATTGAACAGAAATGTAAGAAAAAACATACCTTAATAGAGATCCAGGATCATACGACCTCCCCACCTTATAATGGCTCATCCCTAAGCCACTATTCCCTAGCATCATTGAGTTCCCAAAGAAAAGAGATCGGGCCTCCAGTATCACACATCTGATTTTCTCTCCTAAGTTTCTTCCTGAATGATTCCATGTTTCCATAGAACAAGAATGAAATGAACCAACTTTCCCTGCAAGACCTTCTCACAATGGTCCACAATACACACGAGGTGATCCTCAAAGGACACATCTACCTTAATCTCTACATCCTCAGAATTTTCCACATGGTATGAATCAGGGAGATACTTTTAGAGTTGTAAAACATGTAAACACATCATGTATTCCACTATATTATTTTGGATGTTTCAATTAGTATGCCAAGGGTCCAACCCTCTTTACAATCTCAAATGGTCCCACATATCTACGTGCCAGCTTTTCATACTTCTAAATTCGACAGTGAACCAACCATGGTGACACCCAAATTAAAAAAACAATCACCAACCAATAACTCAAGAGGTCTTCATGATAGATATGCATATGAATTCTTCCTACTCTACGTTTTATCCATACAATTTTGAATAAACTCAACCGTATTCGATTTCTCCTGTATAAGACTAGTTCCTAATAGCTCAGAATCCCTATCCTCTAACCAAAAAATAATGATCTACAAAGTCTCCCATAATGTTCCTCAAAAGGTTCCATCTGAACTGTAGCATGAAAGTTGTTGTTGTAAGAAAACTCAACAAGAGACATGTGATTTTCCCATGAACCACTGAAATCCAAATCACATGCTCTCAAAATGTCTTCTAATACCTAAATTGGACACTCTAACTACCCATCATTCTATGGGTGGTAATCCATACTCAAAAACACCTAGGTACCAAGTGCTTGCTATAGTCCCTTCAAAAATCGTGAGGTGAAATGTGGATCATTATCTGAAACAATGGTTCTCATAACACCAATCATCTATACTATTTCTCGAACATAAAATTCCCCCAAATGATTGATAGTTTTGGTCTCCTAGATCGGTAATAAATGAGCCACTTTTGTTAGTCGATCTACCACCACCAAAATTGCATCATTATTCAGAGGTGTCCTCAGAAGACCCACTACAAAGTCTGTCATGACATTATTCCACTTCCACTCCGAAATAGGCAATGAATGCAACAACCCACCTGGACGCTGATGTTCAGCCTTCACCTACTAACAGGAAAGGCATCACGCCAAAAAACACACAACTTTATTCTTCATTCCCAACCACAAAAACTATCTACAGAGATAATGGTACATATTAGTCAATCTCAGATTCACTGCTCACATTGACGCATGAAACATGTGCATTAACTCCTTCTGTACATATTCTGGCACCAAAACATGACCATGAACATAAGAAACTCCATCAGCACTGAATGTCCAAACAGAAGGTGACTCCCCACCTTTAATTCTTTCCTTCATAACCAAACACTCTAGTTCTACCAACTGACCCTCTTTAAGTTGGCTCAAAATCACAGACTCAACTGTTATAGATTTAAGTGTCAACTTCTCTTTCTCATCCTGTACCACCAAATTCATCTCATTAATCAAAGCCATCATCACCCACTCAGAACTAGATTCATGAACTACTTGATTCCGAGTCCTCTATCTTAGTACATCGGTGACACTATTCCCTTTCCCTGGTGTTTACACCAACTCAAAATCAAAATACTATAGGTACTCAATCCACTATCGATGTTGAAGATTCAAATCCCACTGAGGGAATATATACTTAAGTATTTTATAGTCAGTTAACATCATGAATTGTTCTACCAACTAGTAATGCCTCCAACACTTTATGGAATGAACCACAGTAGCTAGCTCTAGGTCATGAGTAGGATAATTCCTTTCATACGGCCTGAAATGTCTTGACCCATAATCTACAACCTGATCATCCTACATCAACACTTCCATATGTTAAACACTAGATGCATCATATAACAAGATGTACCTCCTACCTGGTTTGGGTAAGATCAAAATTTTCATGGTAGTCAAACGCTTCTTGAGCTCCTGAAAGTAATTTCCACAAGCCTTTAACCAATCAAACATAACCCCCTTCTTGGTCAGGCCTATGAGTGGCACTACCAAGAGCGATATATCTCTAATAAACCTTTGGTAAAAACTGCCCAAACCCAAAAAACTCCAAAAATCAAATATGTACTTGGGATTCTCCCAAGACACCATAGCCTAGACATTTTCTAGATCCACCAACACACCTGACTTAGAAATGATGTCTCCAAGAAAGTGATCCCCATCAATCCAAAACTAAAATTTTGATATCTTGGCATAAATCCTATTCATTATTAGTGTACCCAGAAAAATGTCAAGATGTTTGGCATGATCTTCTTGAGTTCGGGAGTACACCAAGATTTCATCAACGAATACAATGACAAACTAATCCAGATACGGGTGAAATATCTAGTTCATCAGGACCATGAACACTACTAGTGTGTTGGTCAATCCAAACAACATCATCAAAAATTCATCCAACCCGTACCTATTTCAGAAAGTTGTTCAAGGTATGTCAAAAGGACTCACCCACAACTGATGGTATCTCAATTTCAAATCAATATTATAAAACACTGAGGCAGCACTGAGCTGATAAAACTTCTCATCGATTCTAGGAAGAGGGTATTGATTTTTAACCATCATCTGGTTCAGCAACCTATAATCAACACATAACATTAGTGATCTATCGAACTTATTAGAAAACAACACCAGATATCTCCAAGGTGATGTACTGGGACATATAAACCTTATACACTTTAATTACTCTAGAAGAACCTTCGATTATTGGATCTCTGCTGGTGCCATTTGATAAGGTGGAATGGAAACTAGATCCACTCTTGGTAACAACTCAATTGTGAACTCAACATATCTCTTAGGTGGTAACCCCGATAAGTTCTCAGGTAACACATCCTAAAACTAGTCCACAACAAAACGGGAATACTAGATACGCTTTCTTCCCATCATCCATGATATGGTATGGCACATGGGCTATGAGTTCTCCCAACTACTAGAGTAGCAACCATGGATG
Source organism: Viscum album (assembly GCA_963277665.1). Taxonomy (NCBI): domain Eukaryota; kingdom Viridiplantae; phylum Streptophyta; class Magnoliopsida; order Santalales; family Viscaceae; genus Viscum; species Viscum album. Next base: position 1,431,970,419 of record OY728131.1, on the reverse strand, counting down.
GAACGCTTGAGTATCCCATTCACCATGAAGGAAATAAGTTCTCTCATCAAGAGATGTGAATATTACCTGGCGTTAGTAATAGTCGATAAGGTCTTGATATAACAACAACCAATCCATCCCCAATATTATGTGGAAACCCAACATATCCAGGAAAAATGGATCCCGCATAAAATGATACCCACTAATATCTAGAGCACAACCCTTACACTTATTGATGTCCTCAACTAATACCCCTAGAGGAGAATCAATTGAAATTACCCCACAAGAATTCTCCATGGTTAATCCCAAAATGACTATGAAATGAGAATATATAAAGGAATGTGCATCACATGTATCAAATGAATCACTAAAAATCATGGAATCTACAAGAATTATACCTCAAATAGTAGATGGTCCTACCTCACCACCTTTAGGTGTAGCCTGAATAGCCTGGAGATGACCTTCCCCTTTACCCTGGGCACCAGCCTGAGTACCCTACACTACACTGCTCGGTTGGTAAGGATGATCTCACCCCATAGTTCCACATTCTCTACCTCTAACAGTACGACACGTGGAGCTCCAACTACCTTTCTGATATGGGTTAACTGACCCCATACATACTCTTGACATCTACCAATGACCTCCATCATTCCCTGACTATCGCAGGTTCCTATAGAACCTCTACACAAGGCCTAACCTACCTCTCGCTAGACACTCGATCGGTGGGTGGGGACACTAGTCATGCTTGTGCCCCAGCTTTCCAAACAATTAACAGAAGACCTGGTCACCACCCTGAGAAGCTAAACTGCTCTTCTAACTACTCTATGTACTTCCAACTAGCTTAAAGATTCCAAAATGGTGCTTCATACTATCAAAAGCTACACCAATTGCTCACCCATCTTGCACTACAAGTTCAATACCTAAATCTCCCTTAAGTTCTATCTGAGATAAGATCCTGATCCACCACATCAGAAATACTTTTTAGATAAAATATATTCACCTGAGACCTAATCTCATGTCTTACCCCATCCTGGAAGAGTTTCTCTATAGCTTCCTTGTACCCTATCAACGTCAGAACGAAGCATCTTATATCAGTGAAATGATTTTCATAGTCCATTACCAACATTGTCTCCTGAGACAACCTCATAAAATCCAAATCCTTATCTTGCCTCAAGTTTTCTAGGTAGAAGTGCTCAAGGAACATCTCCTAAAATTCCTCCCACATCATTTCTTTATCATCATCCATTTGGACCATGATGTCCCACCAATTTTTGTCCCAACCACTCGGTATATAGACTACTAACTTGACACACTTCTTAAGAAGAGTCTCTAGATGATCAAGAATAGTTTGGATAGACTTTATCTATAACTATGTTGCCTCTGTCCCACCCTCTTCGGTAAAGGTCAGTGGGTGTTGTAGCTGGAACTCCCTGGTCACCTCAAACTTACTCAGGGAAACCCACCATGGGTCTTGTTCCATCATTAGCATAAAATGAGTGAATTTCTCGAGGAAATGATCTTTCATATTTTCCTGGATCACCATTTTCCCTTGCACCACTACTAGAGGAGTTTTCTCTACAACATCCTTATGTCTCCCAACTAGTGAATTTCGTTGACGTGGCATTTTTCTACAATTCCAAAAATGAGCTTTAGATCACAACCATAATGATTTTATGAAAGGAAAGGATATAGGTAGGAACATCACTTATCACAACCAAATTAGTTCTCATAAACTACCCAAAAGAGTCATCTCACAACAGAATCACTACCCTTGGCCATATCTGTAAGAACCCGATTCTTCCATTGAAGTATGGGTCTTCTTATTCTTATTCATTTTGCGTTGTTTTTTTATAAAAAGGGGAAAACTGGTCAGTTCTAGAAATTTCCAGGTTACACTCCATGTACTCCAAATTACAAGCCATGTGTATGTTAGGAATGTACTGACCGTGTACTGACTAATTACATGTCATTTGGCAACCATATAAAATTAATCTACTACACGGCATGTGGTGTTCCAAAACACATTGTGTATTTTAATTTCTGTGTACCAGCTAAGTACTAGTCATGTGTTGACCTGCATGATGCACCTAAGTCGTGTGATAACCTATAAACCTACATAAGTCAGAGTATGGACAAGCTACTACACAAAATTTGGTCCTTAATAAATGATTTGTACATTTATTTTAATCATTTATATGGGAGATCGTTGCGCCTCATTTCTGAAAACATCTTCTTCTTCCCCGTTTTTGGACTATGATGCTATGGGAGGTCAAGAACACTTCTTCTCCTAGATTTTTAATCCAACATCCATTATTCAATCCATCGATGGATATAGGACCACATTAGGAAGGATTAACCCGCACATCATTTTCCATTCGTGTTCCTTTTCCTCACACGTTGTAGTTTCCATTAGAGTAGAATTGTCAGGATTGGATGAAAATGTAGATCTCTAATGATCAGGTTTGAATTTGAGCTCGATATTGGATGTGCCTACATTTATGAGTCTATGGTTAGTGGTGCATAACTTGTTTTGTGTTTTCATGGTCATTTGGGGGTTGCCTCTTTTTAGCACAATGTCGGGTATTGATAGATTCCCATGTTTCATTATAATGAATTGACTTTATGTCTTATAATATGTCTTTTGGAATTTACCTTACCTTGATATGTTTGAGAGAGGCCTGGTTAGAGGTCATTTTGCATTTGGGGAATTTTACTCGGGGTACCTAATTGTTATAATTGAATTTGTTTTGTTAAACTGATGAGTTTAAACTTTCTAAGCATGATTAAGTTTATTAGAGGCTTTCAAGACCTCAGTTTTGGTATGGGACAACATATGGATAATGAAATTCAACTATTTAAATTGGTTTTCCTATTTGAAGTGATTATTTTTTATTATATATATGTGATGATTGATATTGCATATGCTAGAACCATTGGGTTGTGTTGGGCGTGGCCCAAATATTCTTGAGTGATGTTGACCACATGTTGGGCTTGGCCCAGATTATTTGGGTTGTTTGACCACAAGATTGGGCATCGTGGATGTCATATTGAGGCAGTGTAACCATCAATTTGGGCATGGCCTGGGTTACATTGATGGAAAGAGCATCATATTATGAGAAAAATGGTTGTAAGGGAATGAGTTTCCAGAGAGGTTTTGGGTTGGGTTCTAAATTTGGTGATTACCAATCACCTATTATTTGGGTTGTGTGCACACAGGAAGACTCTGTGATGAGTTTGTTTTGACCACTCATGTGGGTAGAGGCCTCCGTATTAGCGGGTAGGGGATTATAGTTTGGGGGTGATTGTCATGGAAGCCACATGGAAGGTGAGGAGACTTTATATTATTTGGGTGTGCCTATGTGATGTCGATACATAAGACACGAGGTGTCAGGAGGCACATGGTGTTAGGTTACTACTTCTTGGGCATTCCTACAGGATGTCATTACTTGAGGAACCTGGTGTCAGGGGTGACATGGTGTTGGGTTACATGATTGAGATTAAAATGTTGGCCGAAGCAGGTGAAACTCAATAGTGGCTGTAGAGCCCTAGTGGATGTTGTGTTTACATTGTGCATAGTATTTTTTAATTTGATTATAGATTTTTTCTTGCATAAAACACCTATACTATGTACGCACTATTAGGTGGTATCCTAATGAGATTCATCTCACACCCTACATTGGCCCTTTTGTACACGCGTAGACATTATGGATTTACGTGTAGGAAAGAGATATAGTTCAGGAGCTAGATCCTATTAGTTATTGCATAGAGATTTGGCATGGACCCTGAGATCAAGCCTAGATGACGTTTACTTTATTTTTCTTTCTTTTTTGTCTCAGCATGATTACTTTATTTTATACTACTGTTGGTTATCCATGGGATCCGTTATTTATTGACATGTCTGAGCTATTTTGGATTCATGTTTTGGTTGTTTTAGTATTTTTTACAAGTGGTGTACAACATTATATTTTTTTTATCATCAATTCCTATTTTTTATATTTTTCTTCCACTGTTTATCTGATTTGGATGTTCTTCCACTATGTGGGTCTAGTTCGAGTCTGCTGAGTCTTTATTTCCATTGCATGTTTTATAACTATACATGGAAAAATATATTATTTTCCCCTGAGAGGGTATATCCTCCCCACTAAACATATTTACACCCTTGATACTAGTTGGAAGCCTTTGGAATTAGAGGAGGTGTTCCTAAGGTAGTGACACATGACCTGTTTAGCACCGTTCGGGTGGCTGTTCGGGTTAGGGACGTTACAAAGTGGTATCAAAGGAGTTGTTCATGATAGGGACTTATTAGAAACATTTCACTAACAACTGATGAGATCAAGGCTACCTTTTTATTTTTGCATGTTTTAAGATTTTAGGTATGTTATACTGGAGATAGGATATTATTGGAACTAGGTTTCTAGCTTGTGCAAGGGTGCCTGCATTGTAACGTCCTGGTTCTGGAAGCCACCCAGAGGCGCCCCGTACTCGGTTGGTCACATGGCCTCAAGCGCATTTCCTTAAACACCAGAGGATACCAACTAGTAGTGAGGGCTTGGGTGTGATAGTGGGGAAACTATTCCCTCATTGGAAGAGTACACAGCGGAAGTAAAAAACATGAAATAGAGAAAATAGTAAATATCTGACAACAATGCACAAGTAAACAGCAGAAGAATAAAACAATAAACCACTGGAGCATATATGTATACATGAAATGATGCACGATACATATCTAGGAAAAAATCCAAACAGGTCACAATGCAAGAAATACAAATAGTACCCAAAACAAGTACAAAAGAAAAGATAAACAGCTCCTCAGCATCGCAAGCATAAGCTTGGTCCCATGCTCTCCTGCTCCAAGAAATCAAGTACCAGAAGTCGAAGGGAACTTTCCCTTGTCTATGCATGCAACAACATAGTCTGTTTGGGCCCAAAAGCATGACCCAAATAGGGTATGAGACTAGTCCCAGTAGGCAACCACCCAAAGATTTGTGCCTTATAGTCAGTGAGCATATGGCAGGTAATAGTATAGTAAGTAGTAAACAGTATTAGTAAACAGTAGGTAGTAGCAGTAAGCAGTAACAGTATGATATACAACAGTAATCAATCCACAGAACAACAAGCAGCATTAAAGCAAATAGTTAAGCATAACAAGAACCCCTCTGGGAAGTAATCGCAGATAACCCCTCTAGTCCTACCCAAGAAGTACCAACAACCCTCTGGGCAGTGAACTCAGTCTATCCCCTCTGGTTTGGTCATACGAAAATTTTGAGACTCTCTGGGGAAGCTCTCTTGGTCAATTCCCCTAATAGTCTAGGGTAGTCAGAGACTCTTTGGTGGTGATCATGAAATCAAATCCCCTTATAGCCCCAAGGTCTAGAAACTCTCTGAGGAAGCTTGCTCAGTCAATTCCTCCTATAGTCTCAGGTCTATCATAGACTCTCTAAGGAAGCTTGCTCAGTCAATTCCTTCTCTAGCCTGGAAAGGTTTTACAAAAAATTAAAACATGTAAAGACTCTCTGAGAAAGCTCACTCGGTCTACCCTCCTGTAGTCTATAATATCCAAGACTCTCTGGGAAGGTCACTCGATCTATACCCTATAGCCTATAATAACCAAGACTCTATGAGAAAGCTCACTCGGTCTACCATCCTGTAGTCTATAATATTCAAGACTCTCTGGGAAGCTCACTCGGTCTATCCCTTATAGTATATAGTACCAGGTTATCACAGTCCCGTTCCAAATAGTGCATAATAATGCTATAAGACCGAAGTACTCCTAAAGAGAATCTTGGCTAACCATTCTACAGAACAACAAGAATATAATGAATATCATTCCATCCTATGGTCACAAGTCATGGAAAATAGGTATAACAGCCAAAGGCTAACAAAACCCAAAGGTCATAACAAGAAAAAGGCATGGGAAAAACATCCCAGCACAGTAATTATCCTCAAACATAATCAAATTTACCTCTACACAAGCATACAAGCATGGAAGGAACACTAGAGGGGAAAATTGTAAACACGCAATACCCCGTTCAAGGGTATTGGTGGAATTTTCACATAAAACTCAGAGACATCGAACGGTAAGGCACAAACCACCTACTTGGATGCTAAGATATTGATATATGTGAACCACGATTCTTGATTCTCTTTAGAACGACATAGATCTATAAAAATGCACAAAACGTTCAACCCACGATAACTTGAGAAAAATTAAGAATTGGAAAACAAAGCTCTAGGAGAATAGAGAGCGTACCACTATAGTCCCAACGCAATCGACGACGGTCAATTAGGAGAACGGACGGAGGCACGGGGGATCAGAGATGTTTTGTGGCCATACAGGTTCTCTCTGATGAAAACGACCTAGAAGAAGCGAGTTTTGTCTGTCAGGTGCGACCCTAGTATGTTTAATGAAAAAAAGAAAGTACATAGCGTGTAATTTTGGAGTAAACAGCGTGTACTTTGCCTTTCCATACTCCGCTTAAAGCACCCTCCACATTGCCCCTACACACCGAGTGTGTGTCCCAGACATGGACAACACACGGCCTGGCGCTGCATCAAAGTACACGGCATATACTTATAAAGTACATGGTGTGTACTTCGAAAATTTCTAGATTTTCCTCTTTTTCTCAAAAATGACCAGAAAAGGGAAAACATACCTGAAACGAAGATCCGGGTTCTTATAAACTTCCCTCCATAAAGAAATTTGTCCCTGAATTTCCCTTGAGAGGTATTGAAGAAGAAACCATGAACAACACTGGCCACTGCGATCATACATCAGCCTCCCTCTCCCAGGTCTCATCATGTACCCGCTCGTGCTGCCATAGCACCCATACCAGCGGAACAGACCGGCCACGAAAAACCTTCGTACTATGATTGAAAATCCGTATAGGATGCCCTATGAAAGATGCATCCTCTTCAAGCTCAACATCCTCAGGTTGAAAGACATGAGACGGTTCTAAAAAGTATCGTCAGAGTTGAGATAGATGGAACACGTCGTGCATATCCTGGTACCTATGAGGTAACTGTAGCCGATAGGCAACCAGCCCAACACTATCCAACACCTCAAATGGCCCGATGTACCATGGTGAAAGCTTAACCTTTCTCTGAATCCTCTTATGTCCCAGCCTCAGTGTGACATGCAGAAAAACCTGATCCCCAACCTCGAACTCCAGAGGTCATCTCCACTGATCAGCATAAGACTTCTGTCAAGACTGTGCTATAGCCATCCTCTTCAAAATAAACTTTACCTTCTCTGAGGTCTCCTAAACAAGAAGAGGTCCCAACAAAGCTTCCTATCCTACCTCCAGTCATCATAAATGTGATTGGAATGGCCAAGCATACAAAACCTCGTAAGGTTCCATCTGAATAGTTGCCTAAAAACTGTTGTTGTAGGTGAACTCCACAAGAAGTATATGCTTCTCCCAAGAACCTCAAAAGTCTAGAATGCAGGCTCGAAGCATATCCTCAATCACCTGAATCGTTAGCTCGGATTGGCCATCAATCTGGGGATGGTATACCATACTCAAAAGTACCTGAGTACCCAAAGCCTTCTGAAGCCCCTGCCAGAACTGAGAAATAAAGCGTACATCCCTGTCTAAAAAATGGAGTATAGAACTCCATGTAGACATACAATATCTCATATGTACAACCATCCCAGATCATCAACACTGAAGGTCTCCTTAATCTGCAAGAAGTGAGAAACCGTCATAATCCTGTCGACGACAACCCAAACAGCATCATCCCTGTGAGGCGATCTTGGAAAGATGGTCAAGAAATCCATTTCGAAATCATCCCATTTCCACTCAGGAATGGGTAACTGCTGCAAAATCTCTACTGCTCACTGGTGCTCCGCCTTCACCTACTGACAAGTGGAACACCTCATGACAAACCCAGTGACATCTCTCTTCATACATGGCCACCAAAAATGATGGTGTAGATCGCGATACATCTTGGTGACGCCAGGATGAACTGCCCAAACAGAGGAATGAAAATCCTGCATCAGCTCCTTGCGTATATCTACTGGCACCCATACACGTCCCTAGAAATGCATGATCTCATCCTCACCCACCGTCCATCCTAGAGGAGGGTTCTCTCCTGACACCCTCTCATGTAAGACTAGGCCTTCTGAGTTTGATAGCTACCTCATCCAAACCCGATTAAGAAGTGCTGATGTAACAGCCACAGAAGATAAGAAAGTATGTCACTGTCTATCGTGCACCTCTAGATGCATCTCAAAGAACAGAGCCATAAGCTTCCACTCACTACTGGCATCCTGAACTACATGTATCCGAGTTCTCCTACTCAGTGCATCAGGAACTACATTGCCCTTCCTAAGCGTATAGGAAAGCTCAAAGTCGAAGGACTGAAGATACTCGATCCACCTGCACTGTCTTAGATTCAGGTCCGGCTGAGTGAAGATGTATTTGAGACTCTTGTGGTCGGTGAAAACCAAAAAGTGCTCTCCCAGAAAATAGTGTCTCCAACAGTGATAGGCATGAACAAAAGCTGCTAACTCCAGATCGTGCGTCGTGTAGTTATTCTCATGTTGCCTTAACTGCCGATACCCATATGCAACAACTCCATCTCCCTACATAAGCACAGCTCCCAGTCCGATAACTGAAGCATTTTAATAAACGATGTAGCTCTTGCCTGGATCTAGAAAGACTAGTATCGGTGCTGATGTCAACTTCCCTTTCATCTCTTGATAGGCTGACTCACAAGTATCTGACCATAAGAACTTCGCCCCTTTCTTGGGCAGACCTATCAGTGGTGATGCAAGGTGTGAAAAGTCTTGTATGAAACACCTGCAGTATCCAGCCAGCCCTAGAAAACTCCATTCCTCAAAGACGTTCCTCGGCTGCTCCTAGTATACTACAGCTCTAACTTTCTCTAGGTCCACTGATACTCTTGTTTCTGAGATAACATGACCCAAGAAGTGAATCTGATCCATCTAAAAGTGGAACTTTGATAGTTTAGCATAAAGTTTATGCTCTCTCAGTGTACTTAGAATGATCTCAAGGTGGTTAGCATGCTCGTGTCAAGTGTGAGAGTACACCAAGATATCCTCCACAAAAACAACCATGAAGGAATCCATGTATGGATGGATCAATCGGTTCATCAGTACCATGAAACCTGATAGCGTGTTCGTGAGACCGAACAGAATAACCGTATACTCATAGAGACCATACCTACTCATAAAGGCTGTTAGAGGTATATCTGATGGTCTAACGGGCAACTGATGATAACTGGATCTCAAGTAAATCTTGTAGAACACTCGGGCTCCTAGAAGCTGATCAAAGAGGTCATCGATCCTCAACAAGGGATATCGGTTCGTGACCGTCAACTGGATCGACTTCCGATAATCAACACAAAGCCGAAGAGTAAAGTCTGCCTTCTTCACAAAAAGGACAGGTGAACCCCAAGGAGAAGTACTAGGTCGGATGAAACCCATTGACTGCAACTCCTCCAACTCCTTCTTGAGCTCCTGAAACTCAAGTTTGGCCATCCTATAAAGTGGAATGGACACCGGTGTTTCTTCTAGCATGATCTCAAAAGAGAAGTCTACCTCACGCTCTGAAGGAAAACCTGAAATGACCTCTAGAAAGACATCTGTGAAGTGGTCCACCACTGGGTGAAAGTCTAACTGTGATGTCCCCTGGTCATCCAGATATAGATTGGCAATCTGGGCTATAACTCCTCCTAGCCCAAGATGCTCTGGTCCAGCTCTACCTGCCTGGACATCCCACTCTCCTCTACGAAGAATAGATTCACCCTCTGGTGATATGAATCTCACTCTGCGGTGATAGCAGTCGACGACTACCTGAAAGGGAACTAACCAGTCCATCCTGAGAATGAAATCATAGATCGTCATCTCTAGGACATAGATGTCCCATAAAAAGTGACACCCTAAAACCTCAAGAGGGAACTCTCTACACTGATGTACGCCAATCGCTCTGGTCCCTAATGGTGTGTCAAGAGTCAAAGTACCAGCAAAGGAAAAGATACAGAGCCCAAGGCTCTCCACAACAGTGACCGGGATAAATCTATGCATATAACCATTATTGAAAAGAGCTGAAGATAAAACAGAGGCTACTAAGATCATACCTCGAACTTTAGAAGGTCTAAAATCCTTCTTCTGATGGGTCTGCTCCATAGTGAAGGTCTGGCCTGCACCGCGGCCCTGTGACCCTAGATGACTACCCTGAGCTAATCCACTCTGTTATCAATGGTAACCTGAAGATTGAACACTACAGCCACGACCTATACCTCGGCCTGAACGGCCGGAAGAACTCCAGTTCCCAGACTGGTGAGAAACTAGAGATGAATCTCCTGAACGCGGGGTCATAGAAGAACCCCTACCACTAGCCGTAGGTGAGAATATTTGGAAAAAATGCTGAAGATTTCCCATATTTCTGCAATATTGGAACTCCATCGGGTCTCTCTGGCACTGAGCCCTAGTATTCCCACTCCTCCCGCACTAGTACCATACCACCTAGCTACTAGAAGAAGCATTTTTCCTACTCTGATCTCCTCGAGACATCTCCCTGCGGCACTTCCTGCTATCAGAAGGAGGAACAATGACTCTAGACATCAAACCACCCTGGCTCACTACTCCAGAATCCCTCAGATTGTGCTCAGTGATCAGCGCCTGGTTGACGATAGAGGATATCGAATTCAACAAGAAGATGTTCACCTACGAGTGGATGGTGTGCCTCAGACCATCCTCAAACTTCCGAACAAGGAACAACTCATCACCTCTTGAAATATGCGTGAATCACTACAGCTCAGTAAAGCGAGACGAGTACTCCATAACAGAAAGAGTACCATGCTCCAGGCTCATAAAATCCCAGGCTCGATCATCCCTCAAGGTATCTGGGTAGAAGTAATCATAGAAGATGCATCGAAACTCAACCCAAGTCATACCCTGCTAGAGTCCTGACTGTGAGATCACCTCCCACCTCCTCTTGGAGGATTCTCAAAGCATATAGGTTGCAAGATTTACCCTCTTCTCTGGAGGTACCTCGAGATGCTCGAAGATCATCAGTGTGGCTTTGAGCCAGGAATCTACAGCCTAGTGTCCTCCCATCCCTTAGAACATAGGAGGATGCTGCTGCTGGAAAACCCGTGTCAACTCAGCCATCGATGGGGCAGGAGAAAAGACCAAACAAGTTCTAAAAAACACAACTACACGGAGTATATAAAACTACACGACATGCCCCCTTAATCCAGACACATGGGCATGTACTTCAGCCACAGCTGGTCGTGTAACACCCCAGATTACACGGCATGTTGTCCCCACACACGATGTATACTGGATCTCCATTCCCTTGCCCGAATCTCCTTACACGGCTAGCACACACGGTCCTTTTAACCCTAGACTACACGGTGTGTTCACTATAGAAACGGCGTGTACCAACAAAGGTTTCGGTGGATCATGATGTTAGTTACACGGCCGGCTACATGGAAGACCCATACATGGCGTGTTTTGAACAAACACGGCGTGTATATGAGAAGATATCACTGGCCCGTGTTGTTCGTGACATAGTCGGTCATCTAGATCAAGGTTACACGGTGTGTTCATAGCCAAAACGGTGTGTACTACGCGAGCTTCCCCGACCCGTGTTATTAGTTACACGGCTGGGTACACGGCTCACTATTAAATGGTGTGAAACTACAGTACAAGGCATATTTTTGAAAACTTTTTCACCACCCCGTGTTTCTGCTCACCCATTCAGTGACATGATTTAAAACTACATAGTGTCTAGTCAAGTACATGTCGTGTATTCTGGGTTTTTCTGGGAAGTAACTCAAAAACTGTACCAAAACTCAAAAAACACTGAAAAATAAGAGTTAAGGTGCCAAATTACGATCTGTGGGGGCCCATACACCATGCGAATCAAAGCTTGGAATTTTTTACAAGTCATATACATGAGAAACGAGTCAATGATCCACCAAGTTCCGATTCATGAGGGTCCATAACACCTCAAGAACCAAAATTTGGTGTTCATTTAAGAAAGATACAATACAAACAAGTTCTCTATTACATAGTAGGGATTCTATCAAGCATCTATCACAACAACATGCATAATCTACACAGCATCTATCACAACAATAGGAAATTGCTAATGCATCCTAGATGACATGGAAAGAATGCATGGAATGTGATTTCTACAAGTGCCTATGTGATGCATGAGATGGAATAGCCTCATCTCATTGAGTTGCGATAGAAATAGGACTGCATTAGCAAAAAAAATAACAACAAAAGGCATGTAAATCAATCTAGGTGAAATCGTATCAATCGTAAAATCTCAAAACCAGAAAACTGCAATAAACGAGGTAGATTGGCTTTTCCCTGTACATGGGTTAGCTAATCTTGGGCACAACTTATTACCAAGTATCAAATTTGTCCTATCTCTGGATAATGGCTCCAAATAGTAATTCAAGAGAAAAGAAATGGCCCTCTGATACCACATTGTAATGTCCCAGTTTCGGAAGCCACCCAGAGGTGCCCCGTACCTGGTTGGTCACATGGCCTCAAGCGAATTTCCCCAAATGCCAGAGGATGCAGACTAGCAGTGAGCGCCTTGGGTGTGATAGTGGGGAAACTATACCCTGATTGGAAGAGTATACAGCGGATGTAAACAAACATGCAATTGCAGAAGCAATAAATATCCAATAATAATGCACAAGTAAACAACAGAAGACTAAAACAATAAACCATTGGAGCACATATGTATACCTGATATGATGCATGATACATATCTAAGAAAATATCCAAACAGGTCGCAATGCTGGAAATACAAATAGTACCCCAAAAAAGTACAAAAGAAAAGATAAACAGTTCCTAATCATCGCAAGCCTAAGCTTGGTCCCATGCTCTCCTGCTCCAAGAAATAAACTACCAAAAGTCGAAGGGTGCTTGCCCTTGTCTATACCTGCAACAACATAGTCTATTTTAGCCCAAAATCATGACCCAATCATGGTGTGAGACTAGTCCCTGTAGGCATCCACCCGAAGATATGTGCCTTATAGTCAGTGAGCATAAGGCATGTAATAGTACAACAAGAAGTAAAAAGTATCAGTAAACAGGAGGCAGTAGCAGTAAGTAGTAATAGGATGATATACAACAGTAATCAATCCACAGAACTACAAGCAGCAGTAAAGCATACTGCTAAGCACAACAGGAACCCATCTGGGAAGTACTCATATCCAACCCCTCTAGTATTAACCAAGAAGTGCCAACAACCCTATGGGTAGTTCACTCAGTCTAACCCCTCTGGTCTGATCATACGAAAATTTTAAGACTCTTTGGGGAAGCTCGCTCGGTCAATTCCCTATATAGTCTAGGGTATTCAGGGACTCTCTGGGGGTGATCACCCGGTCAAATCCCCTTATATCCCCAAGTTATAGAAACTCTATGTGGAATCTCACTCAGTCAATTCCTCCTATAGAACCAGGTCTATCATAGAATCTCTAAGGAAGCTCGCTGAGACAATTCTTTCTCTAGCCTGGAATGGTTTTAATGAAAATTCAAACAAGTAAAGACTCTCTGAGGAAGATCACTCGGTATACCCTCCTATAGTCTATAATATCCAAGACTCTTTTGAAATATCACTCGGTCTATCCCCTGTAGCCTATAATAACCAAGACTCTCTGAGGAAGCTCACTCGGTATACCCTCCTGTAGTCTATAATATTCAACTCTCTAGGAAGCTCACTCGGTCTATCCTTTATAGTCTATAGCACCAGGTCCTCACGGTCCTGTTCCAGTCAGTTCATAATAATGATATGAGGCCAAAGTACACCTAAAGAGATACTTGGCTAACCATTCTACAAAACAACAAGAATATAATGAATATCAATCCATCCTACGGTCACAAGGCAGGGAAAACAGGTATAACGGCCAAAGGCTAACAAAACCCAAATGTCATAACAAGAACAAGGCATGGTGAAAACATCCAAGATCACCAATTATCCTCAAACATGATCAAATTTACCTCTACACAAGCACACAATCAAGGCAGGAACACAACAGGGGAAAAATGGAAAACATGCAATAACCCATTCAAGGGTATTGGTGGAATTTTCACATAAAAATCAGAGACATCGAACAGTAAGGCACAAACCACCTACCTCGATGCTATGAAATCAATATACATGAACCATGATGCTTGATTATCCATATAATGGTGTATATCTATGAAAACACACACAAAATTCAACCCATGATAACATGAGAAAAATGAGGAATTGGAAAACAAATCTCTAGGAGAAGGGAGAGATTACCACTGTGGTACCAACGCAATCGACAGTGGTCGATTCGATGAACGGATGGAGGAACGGGGGCTCGGAGAAGTGCCGCTGCCATACGGGTTCTCTCGGACAAAAACAACCTAGTAGAAGTGAGTTTTTTCCATCAGGAATGACCCCAGTCTATTTCATGAAAAAACGAAAGTGCACAGCATGTACTTCTGGAGTACACGGTGTGTATTTGGGCTTTCTGTACTCCACATAAAGAGGCCTCCACATCTCCCTTACACACCGTGTGTGTGGCCCGGACATGTCCAGCACATGGCCTGGCGCTACATCAAAGTTCACAGCATATACTTATAAAGTACACGATGTGTACTTCGAAAATTTCTAGATTTTCCTCTTTTTCTCAAAACGACCAGAAAAGGAAAAACATACCTGAAATGAAGATCTGGGTTCTTACATGCATCCCCCAGTACGAGGGATGGAACAAGTTTTTTGGGTGGGAATTTATGTTTTTCTTTTGCATAGATTATAGTTTATATGTTTTACACTTTGGAGAATCACTTGGTTTGTGATGATTATTGGTTTTGATATGTGCCCCTAGACCTGGTGCAATAAGGGAGAAATGGACATTGGCCTAGTATGGAAATGTGAGTTTACTAGGCTTTTGATAGGACCATTATTAGGGTCTTTAAATTTCATATATCCATGTATGATTTTTGAAGTGATAATACCATGTGAAAAAAATCAATTTCCATGCTATAGATACTTTTAAAATTTGAAAGGTGAAATTCCTGATAGAATTGATTGTTTATTTCAATGTAATATTCCATGCTTTTAATTACATAAAATTACATGTGGCATGAGATTTGGGCCTAGCTCATACATGATAAGGTAGGTACTATGACTAAGGTAATGTTGTTCACTAGGATTGGGCATCCAATACATCAGTTTAAGGCAGTGTGGCTGTCAAGATTGGGAGACTCGGTCATTTATTTGAGACAATGATGGTTGTTGGGACGGGCATGACCCAAGTTACTTTTGATACCTGTCTCTCCTGAGGGTGGGCAAGGAGGCCATGAGGCCAGGATTCCATGGGGTATAGTTGTGGTGGGGGAGAGTTAGGGTAGTTGTTTTGCACTTCCTCTTTACTACTTTCCTTATCTGTGTAATATATGTGTGTGTGTGTGTTTGTGGGTGGGTGGGTGGGTGGGTTTTAAAACCATTTATGGTATTCAGTGGGTTCCTCCTAGATGTCTTGATGGAACGTCACGTGGGTGATGGTAAAATGTTGCCGGAGCCCGATCAGGTTCAGAAACCTGAGGGATAGGCAGAGCATGAGCTGTAGGTATAGGCTCAGGGACAGGATCAGGTTCAACATCTAGTGCAGGCCAAGCAGTAGCTGGGTTTTGTGGTGCTCGAGTGGTGGCTCGATGAACAGCTCTGATCTAGTATGTTATGTGTCTTGCAAGGGATTGAAAGAGACGCAAGGGGACAGATCCCTCTATGGAATATATAATGTGGTGGTTCAATTCGTAGCCCCCGCAACTTTTTCAGGGTGAGGTTGGTTCACAAGCAGCTGAAAACTGGATAGATAGTATAAAGATGATCTTTAAGCAGCTCAAGATGCCTCTATGGTAGAGGGTCATGCTTACAACATACATACTGAGAGGACCAGTAAAGCATTGGTAAGATTTCTATGTTCAGGCTCGAAGACATGAAGGGTTGTCTTGTAAGAACATTGAGGAAAGTTTTTTTAGCACATTTTCATAGAGACGTTGACGGAAGAGAGAGCATGAGAGTTCTTGAGCCTTCAACAGGGTGATATGTTCATCATGGACTATGTAGCTACCCTCACTGAGATTTCTCACTTTACACCAGCTATGGTAAGTGATGACACCTCAGGGTGAGGCACTTTGTAGATGGATTACGGCATGCCATCAAGGTGTAGGTAAACATCTTCAAGTTGGCCTCGTTCTCAGAGGTGGTGAATCAGGAACTCACAGCTGATGGAAACATAACGGACATATCCCTCTTGATCTGGTCGGTGGATTGAGGTGATGGTTCAGATAGCAGGATGTGAGGTTAGGATGAGTTCCAACTAGTCAGTTAGGAAAAGGACTCCCCTATACCACCTCATGGAAATTCATTTGTGGTTTTCTTTCAGTGTGGGCATCAAAGGCATGCTGATGTTAGTGTGATATGCCTCCAAAGGAATACTAGGCATGTGGATAGGTCAGACATCTGAAGAGGTTCTGTAGGTAGCCTTCTTAGATAGCTAGCATTCAGGTACTAGGACAGATGGTGGTTCATGTGGTTGATTCATGATCTGTACCAAATGAGGGTAGTCGAGGCTTAGCTGTATGTAGAGGATGTAGTAGAGACCGCAGGACTCAGCTGAGGGGTTAGTGGCCAGTGAATGGAGTATCACCACAGGGAGGTCAGGCATCAGGAAGTATTACATTAGGTTAGGTGCATGTCGTGTATATACTAGTGCTTGATCAAGATAGTGAGCTGACGATGTTCATAGGTATGCCACGTGTGTGGCTGTGTTTTTCTTGTTTTCTTTTTGGAAAATCTGGTTAAGACATGTTTGTTTTGAATCCACGAGGTGCATAGGATTTATGTGGACTAACCAAATTCTAGTTGGTGGGATTAGAACCATTTTGGGTTCATGACATATATATATATATATATGACATGTATGGAATCAAGAGCATTGAGGATGCAGAATACATGAGGTGTCCTGTGCGTCGGGGCATTGAGGATGTGAGGTACTTGAAGTTCAAGGCACCAGGTCTTTTTTTTGAGCATCCGTGGGATGAAGAACCTCGTTGAGGTAGACACAGATAAGGTGTGGGACATGAATGGGTGTTGGAAGTGGCACTGGAGCACCTGATGAGGTGCGGGAGTAACAATACGTCATGAGAGGACCGTGCGTCTAGAAACAGGTCGGTAAACCTTTGATGGATTTTATTTTTGAGCCAGAGTCATTCTGGAATATTTCTTCACCAACCATGGAAATGAAATTTGAGGAAAATTTTTTTTAAGGGGGGCGTTTTTAAGAACTTGGTTCTTTCTTTGAAGTACGTGTCTTCTTCTTCCTTTTCTTTTTGCGTTGTTTTTGAGAAAAAGGGGGGAAATTGGGAAGTTCTAATAATTTCTAGGTTACACTCCATGTACTCCATAGTACACACCATGTGTATGTTATGCGTGTACTAACCACATGATGACTATGTACATTCCATGTGGAGACTATGTAAAATTAATCCCAACACAACGTGTGGCGTTTCTTAAGATGTCGTGTATTTTACATTCCATGTACCGGCTAATTCCTAGTCGTGTGTTGAACCTTGTGACTCATATAATCCATGTGATGTCCGAGAAACCCACATAAGTTGGAGTACAAAAAATATAATACATGTCTTGTAGTCTTTAATACACACCATGTACTTATATTTTTATTCATTTATATGGGACTGTGTCGCATCTCATTTCTGAAAACGTCTTCTTCTTCCCTGTTTTTGGACTATGGCGCTCTGGGAGGACAAGGAAACTTATTCTCCTACATTATTCATCTTACATTCATTCTTCAATCCATTGGTGTCTGCAAGACTTCATTGGGATGTCTAAACCCACACATCCTTTTTTGTTCTTGTTCAATTGCCTCACACGCCACAGTTTCCATCCAAGTAGAATTGTTTGGATTGGACGAAAACAGAGATATACAAATATAATCTTTGAATCAGAGCTTGATATCAGACATTCTTTCTTCTATGAGTCTAACATAGGTAGTGCATTCCCAATTTTGAGTTTTTGTGGTCATTTGGGGGTTGTTTCTTTTTAGAGCAACTACGTTTATTGAGCAAGACCCATGCTTCTTTATATTTAATTAAACATATGACTTATAGGATGTCATTGGGAATTTCCCTTACCTTGTTATGCTTGAGAGTGGTCGGGTTAGAGGTTGTTTCTCCATTGGAGCATTTTGGTTGGGGTGGAAAAAAATTTATAATTGATTTTTTTCTATTAAACTGATGACTTTGAACTATCTAAGCATGATTTAGTTTATTAGAGTCTTTCGAGACCTCAGTGTTGGAATGGGACAACACATGGATAGTGAAAATCAATTATTTTAATTGTTTTTCCTATTTGAATTGATTCTTTTTTATTATATATATGTGATGCTTGATATTGTATTTACTAGAACCTTTGGGTTTTTTTGAGCATGGGCTAGTTATTCTTGAGTGATGTTGACCATAGGTTGGGCTTGGCTTTAACTATTTTGGTGGTTTGACCATGGGATTGGGCATCAGGGACGTCAGATAGTGGAAGTTTAACCGTTAGGTTGGGCATGGCCTAGGCTACATGGAAGGAAAGACCAATAGATTTTGGGTGACATTGTCATAGGGACATGAGGTACCAGAGAGGGTGTGGCTTGGGTTGTAAATTTGGTGATTACCGCTCACATGAGATTCGTGTCATGTGAACTTAGTAAGACTGTGATGATGTATTTTTGTCCTGCCATGTTGGTAGAGGCCTCTATAGTGGCATTTAGGTGATTATGGTTTTGGAATTCTTGATGTGTAATCGACGTGGAAGGTGAGGAGCCCTCAGATTGTTTGGGCGTGCCTATGGGATGTAATTACTTGAGACAATAGGTGTCAGAAGGCACATGGTGTCTGGTTACTACTACCTAGAAATGCCTATGGGACATAAGTACTCTAGGAAATTGGTTTTAGGAGGCACATGGTGCCGAGTTACATGAGAGAGACTCTAGTATTGGCTGAAGAAGGGGTTAATCCATGGTGGTTGTTGAGCATCATACTGTTCACTTTCCTTATAGATGATTGCCTTCTTAAACACTTATTCTATGTAAGCAACATCGGTTGGTATCCTAATATGATTTGTGTCACACCCTACATGGTCCCTTCGAAACACGTGAAGACTTTATGGATTTACGTGTAGGAAAGAAATCAGCTTCAGGAGTTGGATCATATTATCTATTTCTTGGAGATCTGGCATAGACCCTAAGGTCATGGCTAGATGGAGTTTACATTGTTTTTCTTCCTTTCCTGTATCATCAAGATTACTTTTTTAGCTACTATTGATTAACCATGGTAACCATAGTTTATTGACATGTGTGACCTATTGTGGATTCTTGTTTTGGTTGGTTTATTAGTTTTTACAAGTGGTGTTCAGCATGTTGTTCCATTTATCTTCTGTTGTTCTTGTTTATATTTTTCTTCTGCTGTTTATCTGATTTTGGATGTGCTTCTGCTATGAGGGTTAGGTTTGAGTCTGTTGAGTCTTAAATATGACTTCAGGTTTTATTATTATACTCTAACTAGTACCTTTTTTCCTCCAAGTGGGTATATCATCTCCACTATACATGTTTACACCCTCACTACTAGTTGGTATCCATTGGAGTTCGGGGAGGTGCACCTAAGGTAGTGACACCCAACCCATTTATCATTTCTTGTGTGGTTGGTCAAGCCCAATACATTAAAATATCCCCTAAGGCCATGGCTAACATGGTATCTAATTCACATGGTTATGAGCCTTATATTTTACACCCATTCAAAACCATTTCCATATCCCAATTTACTCTTACAACAGGTTAATACACTTTTACTTCTTTGTCAAGAACCATTTTATAATTACTAGTGGACATTTTCACTTCCTCTTTTACCCATTAATACCATCTTATTAGGCACAATTTTCATTACTTTTAAGATAAAAAACACATCAAAACCTTCATATCTCGCACACCCATCTCATGTTTGTGTCTATCATGATGCATGCCACTTACATACAAAGGTAACAAGAATGATGAAAGAATGCACAACCTCGTACCCTCCATCCATGTAAGAAATATCTTAAAACCTTAAAATCACACTAAAATTCATCACCCAATGGTGAAATAACATCAAACATAACAACACACAATAAGAACAACAATCTCTTCTCAGGGTGACTTGGGTTTTCCCCAGTACATGGGTTAACTACTCCCAAGAATGATCTCATTACCAAGGCCCGACACATTCCTAACCTCCTGTCTACCATTGAAAAATAGTACAAAATAGAAAATAACTCCTCTTATACCAATTTTTTATGTCCCCAACCCAGGATCCAATAATCTAGTTCCCCGAGCTGGGTTACCACATGACCTCAAGCACACCTCCCTATATGCTAGAGTTTTTTGACTATAAGCGAGGATCTAATAGGTCACGTGGGGAGACTATACCCTCATTACTAGAGTGATTCCTATAAGATAATATTTTAAATTACAAAAAAATACACAAAAATCAATAATATGCATAAAAAACCACTTCCCAAAATTGGATGCAACCATATACAACTGTAAATATGACATGCCATGCTATAGTTCCAAGTGAAGAAACCAAAAAAAGTAAAAAAAAAGGATCCCCAAAATGGTCGAGACTCCAAGTCTAAAACCTCACCCATACATGTCCCATGTCCAACTGAACTATCTAGTATATTCCCCTTTCCCTTGTCTTGACCTGCAAGCATGATATCTTCTTAGGTACCCAAAGGTGGCCCGTTCAGGGTGTGAGTATAACATAGTAGGCCGCCACCAACGATGTCTACAAAATATCCAAAAAACACATATAGTGCATGAAACTGATAAATAATGGAATGTAAAATTAAATAGTTCAATAGGCTATTCTAGACTATGTTCCTCTAAATTATACTACCATTGAATCCTAGTTCACTACGTAGACATTTCATAGTTTAACCTACCTTTATTATGGGTTCAATGGATTATGCTTGTTAAAAAAATTCAAACATATGTATAATAAATCACGTCTTATCTAACTAGTCATCACATTATAACAACCTCATAATACTCACCTCAAAGCCTCATTTAGGGTCGAATGAAACTGTTAGATGAATAGAACTTCATCCCCTTCCATAACTCATGCATTTGGGGGGGGGGATAGATCCTCGGTCCAACTCTCCCTGTGGGTGTAGAGCCTCATGTCTATACCACACTCTACTAAGCAATGTTCACATGCTTATTTATCATTTACCTCAATTAACCACATAACAACAAGACAAGACAATATCATTTACAATATCAAAATTTTATCAATAAATGGAAAATTAACATTATTTCTAAATCCATTAAAACATTAATCATTTTTAATACTTAACCTTGTAGTCCCATTTTCCATTTCCCATGCCTAACTCACTGAGAATATTCATGTGAAAACATAATTCCATATCATATTCCCATTATTCAATTTTAACCCATATAATTTCCAAACAAACAATCCTTTAGCCTTTTACCACATTAGACCCAAATATCCATGACCCTTATAACCTATTACATAAACCAATTAACACATTGGTTAATTATCTATATTAATTTGAATCCATTTGACCCCCAATGTTTAAGTGAGTCATTCAGGAGGGTCGGCGCACCCTATGGGTGGACCTAAAATATGTCACACCATTATCCATGCATACTCTGGGGATCATTATGGTTTAATTAGGTTGTTTAGACGCCCAATACATCAAATTATGTCAAAGTCCCCAAGAACTCATCAAAATATGGAAAGAATAAAAACCCTACATGCACAAATCTACACAAAAACCAAGGGATATAACTTGCAGACCACCTACCTTAAATCCTTTGGTGAACGCACTATCAATCGAAGCAATGGAACTTGATTCAATCAACCCTTTAAGCTTCAACATAAACCACACAAAAAATAATGTGTTTTAGTGCTTCTTATGTAGATATAAGAATATTGGGAACCCTAAACCAGAAAGAGAAGAAAGAGGGAGATTATCCTTACCCGGATCTTCAATCTCCAACCAACGGAACTCCAAATAGCCCTTTTATGAGGGAGAGAAATCCTTATAAGCTCTTGGGAGCTTTGGTTCATTCCTAGTGTTCTGATAGAGGAGGATGAAAATCCCATGTTGGGTATAAAAATTTCATAATGGAATTTTTGTAATTTTTTAAATGTTTCTAGGCCACACGGTTTACCCACATGATTTTCTAAACTGTGAAAAACCCATGTGGAAGATACTGTCCAAAAATACCCCCATGCCTACATGGTTTTTCAAACCATTTAAAAATCGTGCGAAGGCTAATATCCAAAAACTTCTTCTACATGGTTTACCAGGGTTGTCCACACGATCAAAACTAACCATGCACATGCCATGCAACATTCCCCAAAACTCCTTTTTCCTCTTTTTTCTTGTCCCAAACCCCTAAAACACCCCCATTCCTCTTAAGGACTTGTAAAAAAACTTATTTAGACTAATGGAAGGAATTAAACTCAAATTTAAGAAAAAAACACCATAATGGAGATCCGAGAACTTACAACAATCATTATAAATTCAATATTTGGTGAATCATATTTTCTACAATAGGTTTTGGATGGAAATTGGATGTCACATTTATATTACATTATGAAATCTATAGATCCATGGATGGATTTTGATTTCAATTTGGAATTATTAGTAAGTGACACTGATGAGGCATGACATTGGGGTTTTTAGCACCAGATATGGTTGAAATCCAGAAGCGATGTCCAAGGGGTTATATCATCCTCAGATCTATGATGAATGATACATTTAATGGGTTAATTAGATGGATTGGGGTTCATAGTAATATTCATGAAGATCCTTGTGCATTCTATAATATACTGGACTACACTGTGTATAGTTTTATGAACACACATGGTGTATTTCCATCTATGTGTCACTAGGGTTTCTAGGCAGAGATAAGTATCACACACCATTTAAAACAAGTCACACACCATGTGAAACTTGGCATACCAACTCAATGTTTACGATGGGTATACATCCATGAGACCATGTAGTTTTACACACTGTGTGTGCCCAGTCACACTCTGTGTACTATATAGTGGATAGATTGATATGTACATGGAGTATATGCCTAGAAGATCATATAGAATAACATCACATTTGTGGCAGTCTAAACTCAATGTAATTAGAAGATCACATGGACTTGTTAAGGCTACACATCAAGTGGCTAGCCAAACAACTACATTCCATGAACCTCAGGGACAGATAATCTACTATAGAAATTTACATGCCTTGTGAGTGTGAGACACTTAATGTTATAGTCTTGAGAGTCATGTCATTTTAAACTAGATACATGTCATGAATTCCTTTTATGATAGGTTATTTTCCTCTTTCCCCTCATTTCAACTTCTTTGTGATCTTTTATGAGCTTCCTTGAACATGTATCAACTGAGTGGGTTCCCTAGGTTCATCCCTACAAGGGTTTTGTGTATTGTCCCATTCTTTTCGTAGAGGGTGACCCCTGTGTAGCTTCATATTGATTACTACAGTGTGGGAGTGTTCCTATATTTTGGATTGAGTTTTCTTAGTTTACATTGACTATACCCCTCAGTGTATTAGAGTATTTGTACCTTTTAGAGGTCCAAATCATTCCTAATTTCTTACATGTTTCCCAAGGTAGGATTTATTGGAACTAACATGACCTATATTTAAATAGGTTTCGATCCATTGTGTAGGAGGATATTTTTAGTATGGTAGGGTGTCCCCCTTATGATCCCTGGGTGTTTACCCCTATTTATATTTTAAAACCTGATAATTCTGATGAGGTGTATTCTAATAAAGTGTGTTTCTTGGAATAAGAATCTTAGTATCATTCATTACTATTATTTTTTGGACCTAAATATCATATCCTATAGGATTAGTTTCTTTAGTGATATTTTATAATGTGTAGTATGTTCTCTCTTATCTATTTTATGTGGATCCTTCAGGACAAAATCCTAGGCCGACAATTTAGTTATGACCTTACCTTTATATTTAGTGTTTATTTTGTATATATCTTGATGTTTTAATTTATTTATGAAATTTTGATTGAAATATCCTTTTTTTATATGAATACTCAATATATATTATGTTGGGTTATTTTGGGGTGTCCTATTGGGTATTATTATACTCACCCCAACACAGGATATGTTTCACATATTGTGTCTTATGTAGAAAACATATATCTTTATGGAGTCCTTGGAGAACTATGAGTAGGTGGATCCTTGTATGGGATAGACAAATTTAGTTGTATACTATATTTTATTTGAAAATAGTCCCCACCTTTTGATAAGGTCATAATTTATTTCTAGTTTTTGTTTCCCTCGTATTTGGCCCCTATTTATTATTTTATGTACTTTATATCATACTATGATTGTTGAATTTAACATTTATGTAGGAATTGTTATCCATTTTTCTACATTTCAGCATTGTGTAGGCTTGGAAGTGTGTGTGTGCATAAAGTTAATTCAGGATAAGTCCTCCCATGTTTGTGATATGCCTTCTTGGAACTAGTCACTAACACCTAGCCTATTGGATGTAGGTTTGGAGTAGTTGCAGCTCGAGCCCCACTAACTCTGATCATGGCTTGAACCAATCTAACTAATTGGGAAATAAACACCATATCATTCACTAATCCCTCATAATGATATAGTCTTAAGAACTCTTTGGTTCCTACACCTATTCATTCTCTATATAATTCTATTGAACAAATACTATCTTGAATGTCCCACTGGGATGTATCGACACTCAATGACATGGTGAAATTCAATTTTACACTTCATTCAGAGTACGAGAAGTTTAAACTGCTACAAGGAACATTGATAACAAATTAGAGGATTCCCATTAAGGGTCATCCTAAAATAAATGGTTTCAACATTACATCGACACTTTTCTAGGAGTTCAACATTAAATAACATAAGACATAAACCAAACATGTTCATGTTTCTTAAAACACAATAAATTGTTATAACATAAGACAATGTGAAAATCCAAACACATAATTCATAACAATAAGTAATGAGACCTTCGAAAAACATAGTTTAAACACTTAACACCATAATAAGGAGTCCCAATAATCATTTAAAAGGAAATATATTCTTGAAAAGTAAGCCAAATGTTTAGCCATTCCACATTTTATTCGATAACTATACAAAATAAATTTTACAAAACTGAAAAAAAAATTAATATCATTGTTTCTTCAATTTAGAATGTCTAAAACCCCCACAATTTAATATCCCATCATGTGATAAAAAATAAGACACAACATTAAATATAATTTTTTTACCACCAAAATTATTTTAAATATATATCCCATTAAAAATTTAATTTTATAATTTATTACACATTCCTCACCATTTTTAAATCACTTTAAAACACCTATTGATTTTCTTTTTAAAAATAACTGTGAATGGAAACAATATCCAATAGGGTTAACATCATTTCATTAATAAATAATTTATGGGTTTTGAAACCAAAATGATTTCTATATTTTAAATTTAATTCAGAAAATTCAAAAAACATCACATAATATATAAATTCTACTTATGAAAAATTATTAATGCCTTATATAAAGTGAAATTTTTTAGGAAATATAATTTTCATACATGAATCCAATTTCAAGGAAATCACCCAAGAAAATAATTCCATGAAAATCAATAAAAATATGATCTAATATCATTGATATTTTATAAGAGTCACATCGATTCCTTTACTGATGTTGATAATCAAAAATAATATTGTTATGGAGGGATATAGTTAAAAACTAAAATAGGTGTAGAACTATGCTTAATTAAACCACATTGTTTGACTTTAAATGTGTTAATCATTCATAAGATCCTTCAACCCTTAAAATATATAGTTCTTGGTCACTTCATTGTTTTTCAAAAAATTATATCCATCCTAAAGCTTCTAATTATTTTTCTATTTCCATCCCAAAAATCTAAGAACAACCCTCAATGAAACTCATATAAGGAAGATGATCATTAAAATATCATCTTCTCAAATCTCAATCTATGAATAATAATAAGACCAATGCATAAAACCATATTAAATAATGTCTCATCAGAAAAATTATGGATTATTTACCCACTCTTGATCAACTCCTCAAATTATAATGAAATTGGTAATAAATATTCTACCATGACACATTAAAATAGTTAGAATTTTTTTCAAGAAATAAGGCCCTTATTAAATCCCATACAATGATACTATTTTCCACAAACTTTTTTAGTCTACCATAGAGTCACTACCTAATATAATACTGTCTTAGGCTTGAAGTGACTTTCTGATCCCAATTGGTTGGAAACTGGTTCTGGTGTATCGAGAATACTAAATTGGGAATTATTTATTCTATAAATAAATAAATAAACATATACCAGAAACCATAAATAATTCAGCATAACCTATCATGATGATGGCCATCCATGTATATAAAATAATAAAATATTAATTTAGAAGAAAAAAATCATGGTATAATAAACATAAATATCCATGTAAAATATTAAATTTAATCACAAATTCAAATAAAATTGAAGCATATAAAACAGAAATAATATAAAATATAAATGTTTAAATTAGATGATACAACATCCCTAGAAACATACACTTCCCTCAAAGAGATTCAATTAAAACTCCATGTGACCTATGATCACTCACTATTTCCCAACTCATCAATCCTCAAACACAATGAACCATCAAAAAAATAGGGTCAAATTCTATTCTCCTATGAGAATACTTAAGAGGTGTATGCACATTAACACACCAATTTATTGAAATATACGAGACAAAACATTCCCATAAGGATTTCACGGAGAACTACATGTAGTTACTTTTATAGTACATTCCATAAATAATTTTTTGATGATAATTTATAAAAATAGTGTCATCACAGGAGAAAAAATGCGAAAAGAGTAATCATGAATTATCTATTTCATTTTAAAATTAGGGTAAAAATTTTAAGAACAAACTAGACTTATCCAAACTACAAACATAATTTTAATCCAATTAATAAAACAAAGCATTCCAATAATATTTTTTTTCAATAACTCGCTAATTTAATTTTAAATTCATAATAAATCAAACAATTTAATTTACAAGTCCCAAAACATTTTTCGAATTGTTATTTTAAAATTGAATACACTTTTAA
The DNA here is from genome assembly GCA_963277665.1 of Viscum album. NCBI lineage: Eukaryota > Viridiplantae > Streptophyta > Magnoliopsida > Santalales > Viscaceae > Viscum > Viscum album. Next base: position 1,431,943,200 of record OY728131.1, on the reverse strand, counting down.
TTGAAAGAAAATAATATTCATAAAACATTTATAAATTATTTTGAAATAAAAACCAAACCATAACCACATATAAATAATAAACATAAATGCAAAAAATATAAAAATGGGTAAGAATACAAAACTAATAACCCAGATAAAGTTACAAGACACCAAAACAATGCCAATGGATATAAATAAGGTGTTTCTATCCAGGTCACCAATCGAATCTCCAATAGAATCTACATATCATAAGAAACTCCATATACTCTTAAATTTATGGTACTATTCTGGGTTAATTAGATCACCTAGGTCCCTCTCAAGTAAAAAAAAATCCATCTTAGCACCATTTAGGGTCACATTATATAAAATAAGAAAGAATGAAGTTATGAAATTCCTATGGATCTAGCTAGCCTATTCACAATAAGATATCATAACACACACCTAGATTTTCTACTTAATTACATCATCTTCCCCTGATATGACTAAATTGATGGAGAAAATAAAATGAAATTTATGAGCCTCATATAAATACAAAAATTTAGTATAAAACATTAAACTAATTTCACCTCAAACATAATTTCTTGAAACAAACCCTTTAACATCAATTAAAATCATTAATAATGATTATACCCCCTATGGGGTCATAATCAATAATCTGTATAATTTAAACAAAGAGGCTTAACACTAATAGTAGATATATCATGATATAAACTCACCAACAATGTTTTAAATAGGATATCCAAAAAAAATCATGGGATTCCAATCTATTAAACTACATTACAAAAATATATATGTTATGAATCATTAAAAAATGAAGCATTCCTTTTGAAATTCAATAAAAAAACAAATCGTAGATAAGTATAAAATGGGAAATAATTATTGAAAAACGGAAAATAACCTATTTTTTATAAAAAAAATCATTTCCAATTACCAAAAATCCCTTTTAAAAAGAACCCATTTTCAAACACCCCTTTGAAACAATTAAATTCCAATCATAGATGCACTGGAAATATTTCAAAAAACACATGTTATATGATAACTCCATTAAATGTGTAAAAACCATTTTAATACCCTTTAAAACACCTCTTAGGTAGAACATATAGACATAAGTTTGAAATAAATCAATTTAAAAAATCCAAGAATCATGTAAAATGTATTATAAAGGAACAAATTAAAAACAATATCTAATTTCAAGTAGACAAAATCACCGTGCATCACCATTAGTGAATAATACAATTACAGGATACAAACTAATATCTAAAAACCCTAAACCAATATATCCCTAAGATTGAATCCATCATATACACAATAACCATCCTAAAAAGTGGTCAGAATTTTATAGAGAAAGAAATTTAAAGGGAAAGGGTAAATGGGGGAAGAATCATACAAAAAATGATGAAATAAGAAATATAAAAAATTACTTTTCTTGAAATTGAAGGAGATGAGGATTAGAATCAAATGGGAGGAGAGGGAAGGTGTTATCTATGTGCACCCAAGGAATGATTAATGAGAGGGAGAGGTGAGGGATACCAAAATACATAAAACATAAAATGGTAAATACAATATATTAATTTTTATAATAAATTATAAAGGACACATGGTTAGGCCATATATATATAGAAACCATACCTCGACAATTTGGGTGGAACTTGATTGTACCCCCATAACTCATGGGGTTTTCATATATAGTTTCCCCAAACTATGTACCAACCATATAGGTATCTCCCCACACAAACTAATTTGAATTATTTCTCCATAAAACCCACATAGGATAATAAAATGTGCACCATAAATGAAAATTTAATCTATTAAGGAATTAAAGAATAATCCTAGTTTTTATTGAAATCACTATGTTTTCCCATAACTATGCTATAACCAAAATATATGATAAAAACATTAAAACATTAAAATTATATCCCAAAACTCCCAAAACATTACATTATTAAAAAATTACATGAAATAATATTACACACCATAGTGATAAAAGGATGTATCAATATAGAGTTGAATATTTATGTAGATCAAAAAGAATTTTAGAAAATTAAACAGTGTTTGAATGTAAATTAATGTGAAGAAGGGAGTTATAGATATCAAACAATATGTAATTGAATTATTTGAAAAGAGTTAGAGGAATAAAATATGGATAAGCTCACTTGTCACCAATGAGGACATTATTCTCCATTCTATCAATTATCTCAATAGATAAAAATTAAGTATTTATTGTGGTATGGTGGATTGAGGTAGAAAATAGAAAATAATTAAAATATATAAATGTGTGGAACAAATCACAAATATATAAGAGGGTTTCATTTTTCATGGAATTGTGTTACGTGACAAAAAAATTCATTTCCTTTAAAATAATTATGAATCTACCATGATTTTTTAAATGATGGGTATATGATATATATTAATCATAGAAATTAAAGTTGTATGTTAAAACTAAAAATAATGAATGAATAAGAATTTTTTTTCAATATATTTTTATTAAATAATTTAAATGATTTTAATTATAATATAGTGTATTATTTTTCAAATTGATAAATGAAATAATAAAGATAATTAAATTTTCAGAAAATATTAGTATATGACTGTATAAAATAAAAGTGATAGTGATTGAAGGAGTTGAAATATGTAAAATTATTAGTGATGGATATAAATATTAATTGTTTAATTTTTGTTTCTTATTGATTATAATCCATGTTTGAGTGATCATATATCGTTATTATGTTTGAATTAAATATTGGTCTTTGATGGTGGATATTTTTGAAATATGTACAAATTATCTATTTTGAACATAAATTCTTGAATGTAAAAATATATTAATAATATAAATTCTATATTTTATGATTTTTACCTTGGTGAATTCCAATTAAAAATAGGTGTCATGACACAAATAATAAAAATGAGTAGATGTGTTGGTGATGAAAGGGGATGAATTAAAAGAGAGTTCTATTTGAGGCATACCACATTGCAACTGGCCAAAGAAATACTTTTCAAGTTGAAATATCATTTTCAATGTGGTTTATATTAGATTTTTTAATTTCACATGGAATGTTCTACATTAGCACATGTTAATTCCCCATTTCTTTGGTGTTGTTCGATATTTATTCTATATTATACTCAAAGACGAATTATAGGTGTGTGATATAAGGAATGAATTGATAATGGTGGTGTAATTTGAATATAATATAATCCCCTACATATTCTCTCAAATTTTGATAAATGGATATGATAATATAGCTAACATCTTGGATTATTTAAAGAATTTTTATTGTAAATTTTGGGTTTCATGATGAGGTTATAAAATTGAAATATTCTTAATACATGTGGAATTTTTTTACATGATGAATTAATCCTTATAATTTAATGTTTGGTCGACCTAGAAGGATTATAGTGTATCTATATGATGGTTTTTTATCTATATGATTTTTATATTTTTGATGACCTAGGTAGAGGATTAAATTTTAGATGGGATTTGAATAATTTTAATATTTCTTATAGTGATGTGGAAGTAATAATTAGTGATTTTGAAGTGGTTTTGATATGTATTTATGATTCATTATGAGGGGAGGTGAGTCCCTAAGGGTGGATACATACTAATATTGTATGATCCCCCATTTGTTCATAACTTATTTACTAATGTAATTTGAGGTTATGTGGAGTGAGGTTTTGTCCTCTATCATTAAAGAGGATATCATATTTGAGGGTGTAACCTAATAAATATAATAGGTTTATTTGAGGGTGGTAAATTTCCTAAACAATGCATGTTATAGTAGGGAGATCCCTCAGGGGTGGATATCTAAAAAATAGGACAGAGTTCATGTAGGTGGAAAACATTCTAAATAAATGGATTTCTTTTTACAGAGTCTCCTATAGGTGGATATATTCTTATTCATAGATATGTAATGATTGAGTTTTTATAATTAGTTCCCCCTATGTGGATTTATACTTTATATAGGTCATTTTATAGTGATATCCCTCCATGAATACTATTTCTAGGGAATAGTATATTGAGGTTCCATTGAGTGGAAAATTTTAAGATATATAATAGTTGTAATAATTGTTATAATGATGGTTTTATGAAGTTTGTTATGATGAATAATGTTATTTGTTATAAAATTTGATATAATTACTTATTATAAAATATATTTTGTTGGATTGTTTACTTTAAGGAGATAAATATTGATTAATTTTTTTATTTATTCTAAACTTGGATGCATTAGTTTGATTCATTCACATGGATACATAAGAGTTTTGGAGAAAACTAAAATGAGTATAATCATATTCTCACACATGGTTATAATTTCTATCCAATTTTTTTTAAAGGAGGTATTCAAGGGTTAACCTGTATTAATTTCTAACTCTAGTGGAGTCCTAGTGAGGGTATGTTGTAACAAAATTCTTCAAAAAATAATTTAATAAAAAATAAGTCGAGAAATAATTTCTTTATATTTTGATTTTTTTATAAATAAGGAAAATATACATGAGTAGATTAAAAATGAAAAAAATAAAGAAATGAAATTAGAAAATAATATTTTATTTTAAATTTTTATTTTAAGATTAATAAAGAACAAATCTATAAGAGAGATATATGGAGATAATTATAGAGAGGTCGTATGTTAAATGTTTGGATATGTAAAGAGAAATTACCATATAATTTCATTAGTAACCAAAAATCAACAAAAAGGGGAATGAAAAATACATTGAATTAAAGTTATTTGTATATAATATTTATTAAAAACTATATATATAATCATATAAGAATAAGGACTTGGAATAAAATGTTCCAATGAAAAGAGAGGTGAATAAGGGCTATCCATACCTGAAATCCAATTTTTTTTATCATATTCTAATTCCTATATAAATAAGATTAGTTTTATAATTAATAATATTATAACTCTAATTTTATTTATTTACATAGTAAAACCTATATTATATCGATAATAAAATGTTGTTAGTTCTCATTATTCTATTCTTTTTTAGGTATGGATATATGGGATGTCATTACTTGATCATGATTTTATCATTTATAGAATTTTAATGGTAGAAGAAAAAATGGTAATTTTTGTAAAGATACATGTTCATTACATTTAATGTGCATGTATTAATTTCAAGAAGGAATTCTTGAAATCATTCTTTTCATGTAAATTTATCATATATGAAGAGTTTATTAATAGTGAATATGTAAATGGGAATTTCCATTTTGGAAACAGTAAAATTAATTTATTTAATAATCCATGAAAATATTTTTTTTATTTATAAATTTTTATATTCCTTTTTAGATAATGATGAAATGAGGATAACATAATCAATAAAGGTAATAAAACCATCCCAAAATTAAGATAATAAAAAGAAGAAAAAAAATTAATAAATTATTATTAAATTATTATCTGTATTAAGAGATGTATAATGATATTTATTTTATGTTACTATATATATCAATCAAACTAGATAAGAGTAATAATATGAAGATAAAATAAAAAAAATTTATGGGGAAAGTAAAACCTACTTTGAATAGGACAAATACTTTCTTTTTGGACTCCTATTTTTTATGTCTTTGGAACGTATTCTTAAGAATCATGAATAAAAAACCTTACTAAATATTATAGGTGAGGTAAATTGGAATGAATTTTTATGTAAAACAAAACATTATGTGTGGTTTTGAATTATTAGAGAAAGACCCATTTTATGTATAAAATTTGATAACCATTTCACAAAATACTAATTCGTAAATGATCAAGGAATATAATTTTTCATAAAAACGTTACTCATATATAGAGAAAATAATGTTGGTTGATAAATTTCTCATCCATACATACATCATGAGAATGTATGTTTTTTTATCTTTTCTTATAAATATATTTTTTAATATATTTCACACTTACCGTGTTTACTGGTGCATTATATTATTCATCATGGCCAGTTATTTGAAATAAAAAATGGTATTCACCCACATACAGAATTTTTATGTGGTCATTTTGTACATGGAATCTATTTTATTAAATTTAATCATTAAATATTATGAAATATTATTTTAAATTAAATAAATTATATTTAAAATATATTTTTATTATGAAACCCATTTCATTGACAATGAATGATTATAAATTTGTTTCGTGTAATTCATTAATTATTAATTTGAAATTAATTATATATTTACTTAAATACAATAATATATTATTCTAGTTTTAATTTTAAATATTATTTTTGAAATAATTTATTTAATAAAACAAATTGAAAAAATATAATTCATATTAATAATTACGTAATGGTAATAATTGAACTTATAGATACATATATCATACGGTATTCATATAAGCATTAAGGGTGATATATAAAATGATGGTATTTGTATGTGGTGATTTAGATAAAATAGACGTCATAGGTATCTCCACTATCTTTAACTTATCTCATTGATGATTCCATTTAATCAATACAAGTTGATATTGAGCATGGTCTTGGTAAAGAGAAAACCATATTAATGATACTTCCTTACTTATCTTGGAAATTGTGTCTAATATGGAAGGCTTCGACAACATGATTACATAAGTTCTAACTTTCCATATAAATTTCTTAATGGAATTACTTTAATTTATTTTCAAAATATAAATAGATAAATTATAATGGGCACATGTCATGGTATCATCAATTCCATATTAAATACTCTACATCAAGCTTCATAATAAAATACATTATCTCATCAATCTCTTTTTTCCAAAATAAATATTTATAATCCATACCTACATATACCAAATCATAATATATAATAATAAACATTACATACACATATACCATCCAATAATTTTATTAATTAATAATCTGAACCACTTTTTTTATTCACAAATATATATCATATATATAGTATTTCCTTATTTTTTAGGATTTTAATGTAATTTTTATTTTCTTCATGGATTTTGAGGATAAATAATATCTTATACCTACATATTTTTTATATACATGTATTTACTTTCATTTTTTTCTTTTTTAAAAATTATTTTGTATATATATTTCTTACAGTGTCTTATTAGAATACACATTATTTCATTTTATGTTCTAATATTCTACCTTAGTTAAAATATAATAATTATTCATTTATATTATTATTGTGATCAAAATAAGTTATTACCTTACTAATAACATGGATTTTATAAAAGAAAATGTCATTCAAAAATTTGAAGGATTATATTTTTACCACTTTAAAAAATGTACATGAAGAATTCCATTACTCGTATTTGAAAATATGATGGTATTTTTGTTTAATTATTTCCTTAGGCTTCCAATTAACCACTTCAAATTTTTTATTTTATAATAGTACATTAATAGATGTTTGGTATTATTATGTAGTATAAATTAATAAATACTTTCTTATAAGTGTGTAAATGATCATGTTTTTAATTTTCAATTTTCAATACAGTTGATGAATTTGATATAAATTTCATCTTAAATTATACAAGGAACCTGTTGTGTACTTGTGATAGATTTAGTGGATGTTCTAGTCAATAAGACATAATTATCAAGTGATCAAGAATCCTAGTGGATAAATATATATAATTATTATATCACCCTTCTTATAAAATAACATAAACCTTTTCCATAGTGATAACTGAATGAATCCTGTTTCTTCTACATTATACTATGGACCTCCTCTATGATTATCCATATAGACATTTTTAACCATGTTTTTCATTAATATATTCAAAATGGTCTATATATATATTCTATTATTTAATAAGAAATGTATAGTAATACTTGTTTTTTCTTTTTGGTTTTTAAAAAAAGGAATTTCATATAGAAATAGTGAATCATTTAAGATTAATATTCAAAACATTTCAAAATAATAGATATCTGGGGACCATGAATATTTATTTTCTCTGGAGACTAGATACTTATTCATCTTATTTTATAAAAAATCATACAAATAGACCCCAATAATCTTCTAATATAGTATTATTCTATAAAAAATTATGTACATTCTTATAATGCCATATATTATCACTTTATAACATTTTAAAAACTATTTATTAATAATCCCTTGTTAAAATCATGCTTTTCATGAGTTATCTATATAATTATTTCAAAATAATTACAGTTCAATAGTTTTTTTCCTTGTACTTTGATCATGGTTCTATCATCTATGAAATTTTAATCATGATATAAATATAGTATTTATTTAATATATATATATATATATATATATATATTCATCCCTAAAATTTTGAGATAGAAAGTGGAATTACACCATTAATTTATATGGTAGGTCGTATGCACACATGAATTATGTTTTCACTTCTCAACCGATGTAATAAAGGAATAATAAATAATAATTGACCTTTATAGAATCATTATCATATCTTATAATCATATATATTCATCAAATATGTCCTCATTTCAATCCATGGAAAGGTTAAATGGACAAAATGGTTCACATCACTTATGGTAGGTGGTAGTCCTCACATATGAATGAATGACATTATCATTATCGAACATATTGGAAGGCAATAAAGTAGATGTGATAATTTATTACAAAATCATAATTATTTCAAAAATATAATATGTAAAAATAAAACACATTATAATACCCATCTATGAAATTTGATTATGAAAAATGAATTTCATCTCTATGTTGAGATGGTAAGCCATACGTACACACGAGATATAATTTCAATACTCACTTTATGGTAAAAAGGGTTGATAAAGGTGGTTTCAATGTCATAATAATATTAAAGTATATTTAAGATACTGAAGTTGTTATTTTATGATAAATACCATATATTTATAGGGGTTTAAAAAATAATCAAATATAAAGTGATTTGTTAGAGAAGTTAACTCTTATTTGAAAGAACTCAGTTATATATCTTTGTAAATATACTAGGGGTGGTATTTTGGGTAGAAAAAAACCACTAAAATATGCCTAAATATTTTTCTAAGATGTGATTTTAGGGTTTCATAGAGATATAATTCCCAAAAAATCTGTGTATGAGAGGAGAAAAGGTTCCCATTTATATGTTATCGGAGATACACTCTATGAATTACATAAATAAATAATATATAATTAATGCAATCTGATGAAACATTAATCCAAATCACTAGATACTTGAAAAAAAATTCTATAGTCTAAATTATATCATCCAATGAAATTAATATAGTTTTCAGTGTCATTGTAAACATTATCTTTTTCTATTATCACCTTTCATAACAATTATTTACATTAACTACGATAACAACTATTAAAGTAATAAAAAGGTTAATAATTTTATCACACAAGGAAATTTGATTTATAAATTGACTATTTTTATTTTATAAACTATATTAAATTAACTTAGAAAAATATAATGTATTTGTAATCATTAAATCATTTAATAAAATATTATTATTTTTACAATATCATTAATGGTTGTTTTGGATCTTTTAATTTAATTTTTAATTAAAGGAACCAATAAAAATTAGGTATTGTAATATAATTCTTTTAAATGTAATTAATTTTTCATATTCATCTATAATATTCTAGGAACATTATTACTCACTCAATTTCTAATACTTTTAATGTTTTTAAAATCATTTATTTTATTTTTCTATAAATTGATTAAATATTTTGTAAGTGTTTCATAATCATTTAAGGTGATCATTAAATCACTAATAATTAAATAAAAATTATTATTTTAAAAAATATAATAAATATTTCAATTAAGAGTTTATAACCTAACATATCCACTTTTATCCGAATGTACTAAATTTATAGAAATTAAAGTCAAAATTCTGATAATTTTTTTAATTTTGTTCTTAATATAATATAAAATTCATATTCAAAGAAAAATTGGACCAAGTGGAAACATATTCTAGAAATGGATGAAAATGGATGAAAACACTCATCTAATAAGATAAATTCTAGTGCTAGAGAAGTTTTTAATGCCTTAGCACTTTAAATTTAACCATAATTACCTTATTTCCCTTTACTAAGGGGGTAAATTTTACCATGACCACTATTCATAGTGACAAAAAATAAAGGGTAATTACTTACCAAATTTGATCATATTAATACCAAATATGGAATCATTTTTTATATATTTATTTTCTATAAGTGTATGAAATTGATTATAACATCAATTTTGAAAAATACATTTCTAATCATAATACTTGATTTATTTTTCTCAATGCCTATAACAAATTATATGAATATAAAATAAATAGATTGAATATATAATATATAAATTTCATTTTCACCAATTATTATTAATTAAAATAAAAAAACATGGATTTGATAAAAATGGTTTTTCCAGGTAAATATCATTTTTTCTTTAAAATGATTCTATTTTTATTTATAATTTATTTATTACCAATGATTTCATTTTATATATGTGTAAATCATAATTTATTTATTCATATTAATAACCGTTAATTTTAGGGATAGGGTATAAAGGACACATTAAAATAATAACATTTTAATAATATATCTCAATTCATTTAAATTTTGTGTTGTGTGAAATGCATGTTATGAGATAATTTAAATTTTAAAAAAAATATACCATAAAAATCATCATATTACATTCTACCCAACGTTAAATTATTTTTCCATATAAATTACATCACTTTATAAAACAAATTAGGGATTATTCTCCCTCATCACATCCTTAGGTTCCCACATAGCTTCTTTAAATTTATGATTTATCCACAAAACCATGAACATCTGAGAGATCTTGTATTGTTATCCTATATCTCTTTAATATAGTATCTCCACTGGTTGTTCATAATATGTGAGATCATTCTCTAGAGGTATGAAATATGAGTTTATTACATGCAAAGGCTCAGGTATGTACATCCCCAGAAGAGATACATGGAACACATAATGAATGTGAGAGAGATTTGGTGTAAGTGCTAAGAGATAATATAGCTCCTAGTATAATCAAAAATATTAAAGCGAACGATATATATATGGATTAGATAACTATTTTTTCCAAAATGTATAACCATATTACTAGGAGTGATTCAAAGGAATAACTTTTCACCAACATCAAACTCACGATCCTATTGATGTTTTCCAGTATGACTTTTTTGTCATCTCTGAGATGCTCTTATGTGATATTGAATAGTTTTATGTTTTTATACCATTTACTATACTATTTTTTCCCAATTTATTTTATTCTATGAATTAATACCAACATATTTGAGTTATTAACTTCATGAAATATTTGGCTTCAAAAGGAGCTATATGAATGTTTTATTTAAAGCTATATTTTCTAAAAAAATCAAACTAGAAGAAAGTGTTGGTGCTAACCACATTTTAATTATTGTGAACATGATCTAAAAATATTATATATGGTTTTAATTGTTCACTTAGGCTTACCATATAGCTAAGGATGATAACCATTACTAAAACATAACTCTTTATCCAGATCCAGCTGAAGACAATTACAAAACATTTAGGTAAAACATGAATCCTAATCAGAAACAATAGAATGTGGTAGTCCATTCCATACAAATTTTTTAATATATATTATGAGAATACGAATAGGATATTAATATTATCTGATATCAATGAAATGCACTGACATTGTAAGTAGATCGACTACAATAGAAAGAGCATTTTTTTCTTTAGACTTTTTGGGGATTCCGTTGAAAAGATCTATAGTGATGTTTTCTTAATTCCATTATAGTAAGGGTAATGGTTTTCTCAACCCCCTGATATTTTATCTCTGAACCATAATTTTCTTATATTCTAATAATTAATATATATGCTCTAAAATATCTCTCTTTATATTTTCCCACCAAAATGATTCTTTTAGATCTATTTACATCTTCATACTTATTGGAAGAATATAGAATGATGAATCGTTATCCTTATCCAACAACTCCTTAAAATGAAGTATGGATGGAACACAGACATCATTTTTAATCCATATAATTCCTCTTCAATAATGGTCAAACTTTGGGACATTTCCCAACTTATTTTATAATTCCACATATTCCTTCTATGCCTATTTAAATCAATGATAGATAAATGGTGGAACATTTATTTGATCAGGATAGTATTTTTTTCCCTTAATTTAAGATTTACAGATCAATCCTACAAAAATCTAAAAATATTGTGTCTTTATCTATCCACATCAAATATATTCTAGCATGATCCTTTGAACTCAGAGCCTCATCCCCCATGTTCTCTTTCCCTAGGTGAAAATATATTGAGTAGTCATAATCATTACTCAAATGTAACCATCTTCATTGGTGTGTATTCAACTCTTTTTGAGTGACCATATACATTAAAATTTTACAATATTTATACTTATCACACATCTATCTATAAATTTAATGCCTCTATATTTTTAATGAAAATGTTACCGTATGTAACTCTAAATATTTTTTTGGTTATTCTTCTCATGAACCATCAATTTTCCTGAGGCATAGGCTATCACAAAATCATTATGCAGGATAATGCTTCACATTCTCTTCTCTGATGCATCAGTTTATATTAAAAACACTTCTCCACTACATTATAGTGTTAACACTTGTTCACTAACTAACTTTTTATTTAGTTACATTAAATTTTATACACATTCATCTTTTTAAAGGGACTTGGATCCCATATTATTTAACAAGGTGAGTGGATTAGAAATCCATGAGAAATTCTCCATAAATCACTTATAATATCCTTAAAAATAAAGAAAACTATGAATCCCAATAAGATTAGTTTGTCTAGACAAACATTCAATATCTTTCTTATTTAATAGATCCACTAATATACCCTCACATGGGATTATATTATCCAACGATGAATCTTTTTGTAGATAAAATTCAAACATTATTGCCTACAAATTATACTTACTTGGGGTCTTTATTATAATATATTTTTTATTTTAATGATATTTATTTCTATTTTAATATATAATAATAGAGTTTGTAAATACAACCAAAAAAATCAATGTAATATCTAAATACTATATTTATTAAATTCATAAATAAAAAATGGGAATCATTAAAACCAAATGAAATTAATATAAAATTATATTGTGCATACCTTTTATAGAATCCTATAATGGATAAATCCTCATTCTTGAAATTCAATTGATGACAACCAAAATGAATTCCAATCTTGGAAAAGTAGTGAGTTTTATGGAGTTGATCAAATGAGTCATCAATATGGGGTTGAAGAAATTTTTTCTTGATAGTGATATTTTCATATTCTTGCTATTAAATGAAGAGTTTCATTGAACCATTTTTCTTCATAATAAAATGAACCATTGGACCATAATGTGATTCACATGGATGAATAAACCCCTTGTCAATATTCTCCCTGGTTTTCTTCTTCAATTCCAATCAATTAAATGAATTAAATTCTATATGAAGACATAAAAACATTTATAACACCATATATAAGTAATATTAAAAAATAAACTTCACGATTTTGAGGGAGGATAAAATATTAATTAAGAAAAACATCAAAAAACACACATGAAATTGGTATATCATTGATATTGAGTTTCTCCCAAACCTTCTAAGATAAACAACCCTTTTAAATAGGAATCAACAACTATAAATTGAATTCAATTTCCATTAAAATTTTAAATATTCCATCACACTAATATAAAATCATAGGTAAAATACAAATATCGAACATGACTTCCTTTCATCAGTAACTGATGTCAGAATTATCCAAAAAAATCCATTACATTCCCAAAATTACACCATACTGAACTATAAAGAGAATAATGAAATTTTTAGAAAACAAAATTACCCAAAAAATAATTAAAGAAGAGTCATAGACATGATATTTTATCATCATACAAATATGGAGTTTTACAGATAATTTAATATCTAAAAATTGATGTGTAACTGTGATACCCTTAGTAAATTTATAAGATAAAAATGGGTGCATAGATATTGAATAAAATTAAACATTATATATTTTAGAGTTTATTGTAATTGTACCAATCACCATTTAATTATCCTAACCCGATTCTATTTTTATGTAAAAAGGATTCCCTTTATCCTTTTTTCCAAGGTGGTTTTTTAGGCCCACAAACCTCATTAACTCTTCGATTATGGAATTAATTCCCATAATTTCCAATATCCCATCATCATAATCGTTGATTTTAATTTATTGAATCATTATTCTTCTATATTTCATTTTCAACACTTCTCATCCCTCTCCATCAATAACTATATTGATTTCTTTTGTTTCCAAAATTCATATATTCCCTAATAAATTTCTGACAGTTTCCTGAATAGTTTCACTCAAATTTTTTTATCTGTAGGTGGTTGGAATTAATTTTACCCTTGATATTTACCATTTGAGTTTCCATGGTGATATATTTTTTCATTATTATAAAAAAATATAATAATTATTGGATTTACATCCATTAATTTCAATCTTCATAGAACATTAAACTATTTCATCATTATTACCAGATTAACTTATGGATAATTCCTATAAAGGCTTGGTTTTGTGCCACTATAGTATCAATAATTTTTTAATGGGTAAATTTGAAAGCTAGAGGTATAACTTGATATAATTGTATTATTGTTTCATAGGATCTAATGGATTCATCATCCCTCTATTTCAAATTCAAAAAGAGAAATTCCATGTTTGTATGAATATTTATAAGAAATTATTTTTTGAGAAATAACCATTAAATTCCCCCTATTTCAAAAAGTTTATTTATTTCAATTCCTCATAATTTTTATTTTTTCCACTATTTATCTATTTCCCCTTTTACATGATAAACTACTAAGAAAAATTTTATATGGTTTGAGGACTGATGAAATGAGAATGTCTTTTCCACCACATTAATCCATTTAAAAAAAACTTGTGGATCAGAATACCCATAGATATATGTTGGACATTTTCTCATAAAATAATAAATATAATATATCTCAATTCATTGTTTATTTAGAAGCTCTAAAAGATCTATGTTACAATTCATAGCTTGAGAGTGTTGAGTGAGAATATTTGAATGATATTTTACTCCAACTCCCAAAATATTTTGTTTCTCTTGAATATGGTCATTGTATTGACCATCACATTAATTTCCTGCCTGATTTATTCTTTTTACCATAATTATCATACAAAAAAATATAGTGTAAGCACCAAGAAAAATAATCAGAGTTATATATCATATAATCATGATTTATTATTCCTTAGATATCTAAATCATGACACATTATTTTCAATCTAGGGAACATTATTTTTTACCTAGGTTATCCATTATCAGTGTCTAATCAAATCTATATAAATGTTTTGAAAAAATAAAATTTGAATAAACCTTTGCATATCCCATTGGATTCTAAAACTAGGAATGATGTAAAGACACACTAATTGTACACCAAAATGATTTTTAATATGTACTCAATAAAAAAAATTTGGAGGTTTTTACCCATAGATACATTTTTATTACAACCATTTCCACATGCAGTATCCAACCATAGATATGTTTTTAAGAAAAAAAATGTAATATCATTCTCACTGAAACATTAAGATTTTATCCTATATATAGACTTATCCCCAATGTTTCCAACAAATATATCTAATCATAATCTTTAAAAATTGAAAAAATATATCATCTAATACCAATAAAAATCACAATCATTACATATATAAATATTTCATCACGTTATATGAATATGAATTACATTTCCCAATTATACACACTGTAGGGAAATAAAAGTACAGTGTCTTGGAACACTCGATACATAATCATCTTATTTCAAGAAATATCTTCAAAATCTCTCAAAAATATATTTTAACATAGTATATCCACATACACATCCCACACAGAACCATTCTTCATAACCTAGTTAAAGGAAACACTAGAATGGGTGACATCAGATACACAGTAATAATAAACATGGGAGAAATCAATTATTAGATGATAATATTATCAAATTGGTATGATAAAATATTTAGGTGAATGTTATCATCGAATAATATTCATAACAACAAAAATAACTCATAAACATTAGTATCAATTCATATCTTGAATAATTATCAATAAGGGTGTAAAATAAGAAATCAACATACAAGAGTAAAAATATATACAAATGTAATCATAAGAATATGAAATCATAATCTTTTGAACATATCTAGGATGTTATTATTGTCACAAATAAAAAAAATCAATGCTGTTTGAAATCATTTCCAAATAATTTCAAGTGAGAATATATGGAAAGAAATCCTAATAATTCATGAATATGTGAAGAAAACGATTAGAAATTATGTCCATTCTTATAATAATATGATCATGAGAAATAAATAAAACTTTTTTCAATGCATTGGAGAGATATAACATTCCAAAGTATCAAAAAAATCACTCATATTAATCAGACCAGATCATATGTCATTGATTATATCATCTAATCATAAACCATTGAAAATAAAATGTTTTCATTATTATATCCTCATTATAATCCTAAACCACCCAGAAGAATAATAATTATTGTATTATTGGATCATATCCATATTAAAGAATAACTAAATTTAAATTATGTTATTATAGATCAGAAATTCCTTTAAAATATTTCTTATGGAAAATAAACTTCTCATTTAAAAATCACTTCATAAAATTATAAAAATTTATAAAATAATATTGATTTTTTTATTGAAAATTACAATGGATACATAAAAATTAATATTAAATTAATTTATAATTCATTATAGAGGGAAGTTATTCTCATTAAATAAAAATAAAAATAAAACATTCCTTTAAAACTTTTGTAGAAAAAGTTAAAAAATATAACATTAAAAAGAGAAAAATAAGATTCATTTTATATAATTTTTAAAAAAAATCTGTGGTAATAATATCTTTAAAAATATATTAAATGGAATTATAAACATTAATGAAAACATTTTTAGATAACAATGATATAGAAGAAAATGGAATTTATATCAAAGAGGGAAATAATGTTTGTTTTCAAGGAAAATTTTATTTCTCTCTCTTGATTAATTAAAATGAGGAAAATAGACGGAAAAAATATACTATACAGAAAAAAAATATTGTTGAATATATTTAAAATGGGTTCTTTAAATATTAATTATATATTTTTTCAGAATAAAAATTCAGGAATAAACAATCACGAAATAAAATGAGATTGTAAAAAAATCCCTTATGTCGAGTTCCAAATGATTTAAAAGTTATATGTTATACTATTTAATAAATTCAGATTTATTATATTTTTATGCTAGAATAATATAAATAATTATAATATCATATAATATCTCTTTATAACATTCCAATACCCATTAATTAATAATCCATTATTAAAATTGTGGTTTCCCACTGTTAATTATTACATTCTTTCATAAGAATTTTAGTTTTCGTAGATCGGATACAACTATATTGATAATGGTACCATCATATACATATAATTTATAATGAAAAATATATAATATATATTAATTTAATATACATATTTAGATTCATCCGTAAATTTTAGAGATATAAAAATTATTTTCACTGCTCATAGAGACGACATGTCATTTGTTGCATGAAAGTTGTTTTCCCTTTTCAAATAATTGAAAGAAAGGTGTATTAATAACAATTAAACTTTATTAAATCATTTTTATATCATTTAAATCATATTTATTAATAAAATCCAACATTATTAAATTTCATTTCAATTGGAAATTAGAGAAACATGATTTACATTACTTTTGGAGGTGGTAGTCTATATATACACAAGAGACACCTTATCGTTCTCCTATAGGTTAGAAGGTGAGTAAGTAGATATTATATTATCATTAAATAAGAATAATTATTTCATAAATATAATATATTAAAACTAATAACATCATTATAACCATCAATGAATTATCATAATGAAAAATGAATTATATCTCTACGTGTAGATGATATATCGTACATAATAATGAGTGATATTGTTACATACCATTTGGAATGAAAGATGGTGGATAATTATGGTATAAATATAATAATATAATTTCATTAAATTTGGTATAATGATATTATTATTCTATGATGAATATAGTAGGTTGATAGGTTTAAAATAAGATGTAAAAATAAAGTGATCAGTTAAAGGGATTACCTCTACCTTAAAAGAACTCCTTTAATTCTCTTATTAAGGATCCAAGGGTTTTTATTTTAGGAAAAGAATAACCCAAATAACCTGAATAAGTATATTTATAATATAATTTTTCTAAGTTTTTTTGAGATATAAGGATCAAATGGTGTGCGGAAGAGAAGATAATAGGCTCCATTTTATAAGCGAGGGGAGGGACATTAATGGAATTCGAAAAAGATTGAAATATAATGGAGTCAATCAGAAGATAAATGCTTCCAAATAGATAGAGATTCAAATTAAAATAGTATTGGGTCAGAATTTACTCAATATATGATATATATTTTGGTTTTGGTTTAATTTTAAACATTATATTTTTTATTAACACCTTTGTTAACAAATTTTTATATTAACCTCGGTAAAAAATATTCTGATCATAAATTGTAAACAATGTTACCATACATGGAAAAGTGATTCATAAATGAACCATGGTTTATTTTTCTAACTTAATACCATTAAATTTTAAAAATATATTATATTATTGAATTTTAAATCTGTTAGTAAATTATTATTTGTAATAAAATATCATTAATTATATTTTTTGTAAACTATTCATTTAATTTTAGTTTTAAGAAACCATGAAACTTTTGGAATTTGAATATAATAAATTTTGACAATACTAATATGTTTCATTCATCTATATAATTCATCAAACGTTATAAATCCCCCAAATTATACTACCCTTAATATTTTTAAATTCATTTAATTTGTTATTTAATTAATTGATAAAATACAATTTCAAGTAAGAATTTTATGTAATTATTAAATAAATAAAAATAAAAAATAATTTATTATGATAAAATATTAATTATTATTTTGAATAAGTATTTTTAAATAAATGTATCCCCTTTTATCAAAATGTAATAATTGTAATGATATTAAAGTCTTGCATTTGACATCTTGTTTTTATTATTTTTGATGCTAATATAATGGTCATATTCAAAGAAATATGGAACCCAATGGCCATATATTTGATTCTTGTATGGAAATGTAAAATATAAACTCATATAATTGGAAATTTTAAGTGTTATAGAAATTTTTAATGCCATATCACATTATTTTTAACCTTAATATCCAGATTTACCCATTACTGATGTGAATTTCTATACCATTGTTAAAATTGATAATGACCAAAAATAAAAGGGGACTACTTACCAAATTTTACCCTTTGGATTCCAAATATGGAATCCATTTTTGAATAGTCAATTTCTATATACTTCATACATTAATTTTAAAATAAGCATGCATAATGTGCTGAAAACAAGTAACATATATTTTTATGAATAGTAATTTATCCATTTATATCCCATGTCAAGAAAAAAATATTAGATGAATATTAAAAAATTATATTGAATATATAATATATAAATTCTATCATTATCCAAAAATTATTAATTAAGATAAACAAAATGTTTATATAAAAACAATTTTTCCAGAAAATTATCACTTTTACATTCTACTGAATTTATTTTTAATTATTATAAATTGATATAAATGAATTTAATTTATACTTTTATAATTAATACTTTATTTATTCCAATTAATACCCTCTAATTTAATGATATGGAAAGATAAATCCCCTTATGATTTCATAAGAAATAATCAATCAATTGTGAGGGGCATGAAAATGACATTAAATTAATGGTATGGGTATAAGATATTTTAAAAAAATTATATATATAATCATAAAACAATCGGGATATGGTGGATATTATCAAATAAAAAATATAAGTAAATAATTTTTCTTAATACCTTAACTCCCAAATTGGTTTAGCATACTATAAATCCCCATATAATCAAAATTATGTTATTAATTAACAATTTTATAACACTTTTTATTTATTTACATAGTTAGATAGAGATTATACTTATCATCAAATATTATTATTTCAAATTATTCAATTATTTTTATGGAATATAGATATTGGGAATAATTAATTGTTCATGGGTTTATCATTTATATAATGGTAGGGGTATAATAAAATAAACTGTATAATTTAATCTAAAGTTGCATGTTCATTCAATTGAATATACTTCTTTGATTTTTCAAGGAATTAATGTTGAATTCATTCATTTAATTTTACATTATCAACTTTGAAGAGTTAAGTAATAATATATTTGAAATTGGGTTTTAATATTCAAGAGACAAAAAATTAAATTAAATTAATATTCAATGAAAATATATTTAGTAGTTATCCTTTTTAAAATTTCTATATTGATATTTTTTGAAATAGGATAGCATCAACTTTGTAGATGGTAAAACCAACCCAAACAAAAACATACTAAATATAAGAAAAGAGAATGATTAAGTAAAAATTTAATTATTATATACATTAATATAATAATAATGAAAGTTATATAATGTTACCATATATATTAAAAAAATTATGTAAGACTAATAATGTGAAGATAAAATAAAATTATCAAAATAAAGTATTACCTAGTTCGAAGAGAAAAAATCCTCATATAGTGGTATCATTATTTATGTCATTGGAACTTACTCTTGTAAAACATGGATAAAAACATGTATTAAGATTATAGGTGTGGTATATTGGACTAAATTTTTATCAATAACTAAAAATTCTGTTTGGTTTCAAATTGGTGGAGAAGACCCATTTTTTGTATAAAATTTGAGTGATATTTTTTAAAATACATAGTCCTGAATGATAAAGAAATATAATTTCATATAGAAAGATACTAAAAATTGATAGAAGTAATTTATTTATTTAATTTCTCATAGAAACATACTTTATGATAATGTATTATTTCATTAATTTCTTATAAATATTTTTGACAATATATATCATACTTCACTACTAGAAAAATGGAAATTTTTTATGGATGATATTTATATCCCAAATAGTCTGAAAATCCGCATTTATGAGAGAATAGTTTTTACATCACAAAATGTTTTTTTAGATAGAAAAATTTTTCAATGTAAATAGATTTGTTGCAAATGTGTTACACCCATTTGGAAACTTTATTGTGACTTATGTAGAATTATGTTTCTCTTAGTCATCGCGCATAAACTTTTTGTGATGGGAAATAATTTCCATCACAAAACATTTATGAAAAAAATAATTATCATAGTATAAATTCCATCGGAAATTACTTGCCGCAACTAAAATTAAATTAACAGTTGCATCCTCCCATCTTCCTCTCCCTCCCCTTTTCTTTTCTAGATTCTTCTAAAGTTCCTAGATTAATGACCTTCCCCCCATCCAGAACACATTTTTTTGATCGATTTTTTACATGTATAGGTTCAAAATATCTTTATATAGATTCCTCTTATCTCAACATTCATTATTTTTGTTCATTTTTCATTTAATCACACATGAATTATTTTGGGATAACCCTAGGTTCAATTTACCTATTTTTTTGTTTTTTTTTTGTATTTATTGTTGTTGTAATTTTATTAGTGCCTATTCTTGGTGTTCTTCAGGTACACATGAGTTATTTCTCATGAATTGAGGGTTTTACCTTATTATTTAATATTTACATTTAGTATTTTAGTTGTTGGTATTTTTGGTTACTAGAATTATATAATTTTATATTATTATTAGAAATATGATAATTATAGGTTACTGCAATTATAGTATGTATGTATATATGTATGTTTTTATGTGGGTATATATTATAGGTTACTACAATTATATTATTTTATGTTTCAATTGTATTATCAATATGTTTATATAAGGTTATTGAAATTATATTATGTATATTTTTATGTATGATTGAATGTTGGTACATATAGATTTAATATGTGCATTTGTTTTATAAAAAGTTTTAGAATATATTTGATGTATTTATATATGTTATAAAATCATGTAATATATATATATATATTACCTTTTGAATATACATATAGAAACTTTTTTAAAAAACATATAAGGTTTTTAATATATATATATTAATATGTTAATATAAATCCATGAACGTTTTAGAAAAATATCTAAGGTTATATATATGTGTGTGTGTGTGTGTGTGTGTGTCAATGTATGTATGTATGTGAACATATGAATATATATAAACTTATTAAAATAACATATATGGTTTTAGATATATACATATACATATATATATATATATATTGAGTTGATAAGTATATTTGTTTAAAAATGTTTAAATATATATTTGATTAAGAAATTTTTGTAATATATATATATATAAACATTTAAGAAAACAAGTAATCTTTTTATATATAAATATATATACGTATGTATGTATGTATGTATGTACATATGTATATATATATATATGTATATGTATATAGATTTTATAGTATATTTATTTAAAAAAATATAAAAGTAAATTTTATGCAGATTTATTTTTTCAAGAAATTATATAATATATGTATCTTTTAAAATAAATAAGAAATGGGTGTTTAATAGAAATCATGAGAAAATTATTTAAAATAATGCATTTTAACATAACATTATTTACAATAATTTTTTATAAAAGAACATTATTAAAATTAATTTAATGGAAAACTATAAATATTGATAAAATTATAATTTATTAAAAATTTAGATAATAATCATTAGTAAAATTTAATTGTAATACATTTTAAAGAATTAGTAAAAATACTAACAAAATATTAATAGTTGAAAATAATTCCTATTTACTAAAAATGTAATAATATTTTAAATAATTAGTAAAAAATTATAGAGTTTTTAATATTCCAAAATTAATTAGTCAATATTATTATTAAAATTAAAATATTTCTCTTAATATTGAAATATAATATATAATTTTTTAAAACATATGAAAACTAATTTATAATATTTCAATTTCACAATAATTCATATAAATACTGAATTAATCAAAATAATTTGTATTATTCAAAACTTGTATATATATATATATATCATAAAATCTCCACGAGGGAAAAAGTCTAACCATTTATTAAAATGAAATAAAATTACAGAAAACAAGTAACATAATCTTGAAAAGAAAGGTACATATCATAAAAACCATACCCGTAGCTACATCCATGATAAATTGCTTCTTCCGTAGAAACTGATTCTCACTCTGAGCTTTCATAATGATTCATAACCTTGGCATACTTCCTTCTAAGATTCAACCACTCCAAAGATAGATGCTCATTGGAAAATTTCATATCCTTATTCAAATCAGAGATGGTCCCACCCTCCTTCTTAAAATAAGACCCAGTGGACACCGGATTTGGCAGATAAGAGTATTCTTTCTTCGACCTTCTTCATGGTGGAGCAGTCATAACCTCTGGATTCCTAGACCCCATCTTCTTCCCACCCTGAAAAATGTCACTATGTGAAGGCCTGATCAAGACACCATAATTTTCCTTTTCACTATCAGAGACATCCCCTCATTTTCCAGGGATATGCACCTCTTTATAACCATCCTTCACTCCTTGTTACCAATGAAATTTACTGTTAGTTTCAATCATTTCTAAATAGTGTGGTTGTTCCACAAACTCATGACCACCAAGTTACCCCTCATCATCACTCCTTTTCCAGTTACATTCTCTTGAGAAGGGAGATAAAGCTTCATATTTACACCTCCATTCATTGGAGTACCCTCCTCCATAATTTCATGCTCCAAATCTTGAATGAGATCACCAGTAAAATTTGTGATCATCACACCTCCATCACTATTATCCCTCCCTTGAAAAACATCAACACTGCCTTCTAAATCCCTCAAAATTAATCCATATACATGGACTATAGAGTCCACCTTCCCCTCAGCTACATGCTCGGTCCCCTCAAGCTGACTAGAATCCATCCTACTAGTGACCAACTATCAAGAATAATCTTGCTCATGCTGAGGATGAGTTTCCCCTACAAAAACATGAACATTTGGGGGGTTTTCCTTGCCACCAGTTCTAGAGGTACCATTAGTAGTAGACTTAACACCACACCCCATATGTTGATCATGCTTAATATGATGAAGCAGATTATAAACTATCAGATTAGCAGGGGCCCCTGCATATTTTCTAGAAGTTGTTACATCGTGGTTCACCAAACCAGCAGCAACGCCAGGATCATCCAAAAAATTCATCTGCCTCTGACCAACGGCCTTACATAGCCTTTCCTTTAGATCAAAGGTCCTCTAGTTAATGACCTCATGGTGACATTTAAGGTCTAGCTTCCCCAATAGATTGTAGGTCAGATTGTAGTCAACCCAAGATTAAAAAAATGGTCTTCTTCCATATAACATATTCACCGACCATGATCCAAATCCAATCCACCTGAGGCCACGATACATCCATCTCAACACAAAGGTGGGGTTGTTCAGATTACTCACATTATTTGTGTGAGTATCAGAGCATAAAAAATGACCCACCATATTTCCAATCATGAAAATAACTGCAGGGTTCTGAAATGGTAAAGTTAGTTGAGGGAGACTTACCCATGTCATGATGGAATATGGGTCGTGATTCATACAGTGATAAAAAGACCATCAAAGAAATAAGAACTTTCAGCCATTGCATTGATCGGGAGAACTGGACCAAGCTCGAACTAGATCATCTTCCCAAGAAAACGGAATCATGAAGTGTAATTTATCAAGAAGACTGAAGAAAGAATAGTCTTGGAAATTAAATTTACCCATAACAAAACAGTTGAAGTCATCAACTGAGGGTTGTCGATGGTTGAAACATTCCACCAGCATCAGGTCCAGATAACTTGATGCCTCATTGAACTAAGATAATGAAATACATAGCTGAGGTCAACTGAGATGAAGATCAGGAACCATCAGTCTTAAAGAAATAACCAGAAACTCTATGAGGAAGCAAGGGTTAGAAAACAAGATAAAGGGTTTCCTCATAATCTAAGGTGGTTGAACCAGTTCCTCCTACCCCATCTCGCCTCCAGGAAGGGGGGGTCAGCTTTAATCATTACCTAGGGTTTTATCACTGAGGATCACTAAGATTGATGGTATTCAATTATATATATATATATATAATATTAATGTAATACTAAAAAGGTTACCATCACATGCAATGTTACCAAAGACCCGATGTACATATCTATTATATCATGCCTAGGGTAAACCCATCATTTCTAATCTAATAGTGGTCTCATATTTCTGATATGATACACCATTATGGAGGTACTTAATTTTTTAAGAAAATTATAATATTAATATTATATTATTTACCATCATCCGTGATATTACCAAAGTCATAACACTCACATACGTTATGTATTTTTTTGGGTAAACCATGAATCTCCGACCTAACGATGGTCTATGGTTTTTCATATAATATAAAATTATAGATATGCTTGAATTTTATATATAAAAATATAACAAAAATATTAAATGAATTACCCTCATAGGAAATGTAGCCAAACCCCTGGTGCATAGAAATTTTAATTCATGCCTAGGGTAAACATGATTTCCTAGAACTAATGGGTGTCTCAAATTTCCAATATCAGAAAGTGATCAGCAGATATCTCATTATATTTGGAAAATAGCATGTGTATGACATAATATATATAATATTTTTATTCTATTTGCATTGTACCTCTATGGTCCCTGAAATTTAAGGATAACCTAGTGCCTCACATAGATCATATTCCCTAGAATAATCCAAGGTATGAAAATATAATTATAATTTGTAATTAGTCACAATGAGTTATAATTATTTTTATTTAGGTTGTTTTCATAAATTATTAAGGACTCAAAAAGTAGAAACTAATTTCGAATATGAAACCATGATTGGATAAATCATCAAAACAATCCAAATGGATATCATATAAATACTTTTGACATTGATGTTGTTAAAACATTTATAACATTTTCATCATTGAATTCAGAATTTTTTTTGAAGAAACAATTAAATTCCCATGTATGAAATGTTATCTTATAATATTTGAAATGTTTGATAATGTTGTAATTTTCCAACTATGTTTTGGATTTTGAAAAGATTATATTTTTTTATATCAACATTGTGAAAATAAATCAATATATAATAATTTTTTTTTAGTTCCAGATCCATCATTTCAGAATTTATTTCAGGATATATTTAACCCATCAATTCAGAAACCAAAAGATATAATGATATTCTAAACCATGAATCAAGACCGTATACATTTTATAATTTGTTAAAATATATTGAGGATACCTTATATATGGGATTCCAGATTAGAAAACATGAATATGTTTAAAAATAAATATCTATTAAATCAAATTTTGGAATGTAAAATAGCTGACAGGATTAGATTTTTTTATTTGTTAAATCATTTTTTCCTAAAAAAACATTATCTTCTAGATTCTATGAATATATGTGGTTTGTCCAAAATTTTGGTCTTTGTAATCAAATTATTCATGCATTTTAAAATTATTGCATCTTATATTACGGTGATTATTAATCATTAGTTAATTTTCCAACATATGGGGAATCAAATTATAAAGATGCATAACAAGGAAAGTCTAGATTAACTATGAAAAATGTTATTTATTTTCAAATTAAACCCCATATATATCATTTACTTATGTCTCTTAATAGAACTACATTGATGGAATTTCATATATCAAATATTCCCCTTAATAAAATCTTAAATATTCATTATTATGGTGATTTGTGGAATATATTTGACCAGATGAATCCTTATTTTTTGTTCAAAACCTCATAACATACTATTAGGTCTTTAATATATATAATGTTTTTCCATTTTGTGCTTACTATAGTCAATATTCCTGTTGGAAAGTTTTCCTTACTCCGTACAACTAACCTCCTTAGATGTTGATAAAGGTTCCATATATATATATATATATATATGATTATATTAATTCTTGGACATATGGAAAAGAATATTGATGTCTCTTTGAAGAAACTCATTGATGAGTTAATTTAATTATGGAATAATGGTGAGAAATCATTTGATATAGTTTCATATCTTAATTTTACATTGAAGGATGCATTAACATGGACTATTATGGACTTTTAGGCATGCAATATGTTATCTAGATGGAGTACATAGGGTCTAAAATCATGTTCAAACATCATGGATGAGATTGAAGATTTTTTTCTTATAAATTTGACAAAGTATATTTATATTGACTGGCATTAGAGATGTATTTCTGAGCTTTACCCTTTTTAAAGGAACAAAATGAATTTTATGAAAGGTATAATTAGAAGAGAAAACCCAGCAGTAGTGCTCTCACATATTCAGGTATAATATTTCTTCTCTACATTAAATCCTATTATTTTTAGGCCAACTATAAATGAACAAAAAATAAATGGTTTTGGGAGAGATCAAAATTGGATAAAGTGGTCTGTTTTTTAGTACCTTCCATTTTGGTCTCATTTTTTGGTTCATATCAGGTTAGATGAAATTATTATTGCAGAGAATTTTTTTATAACATATTTTATTCTGTTTTGGACACTTCTAGTAAGACCAAAGATAATGTAAAGGCATGATTAGATCATTCATAGATTTAACAACATCATGAATATGAATTATTTGAAGATGAAAGATCGAACAATTTATTAAATTCAAAAAAATCTTACACAATATATAAAGTTATTTATTTATTATTATTTTAATTGATTAGTTATCTGAGGTTATCATATGGTTATTCTTCTAATTTATCTCACTTGATCAGAAATGGGCATAATACTAGGTTAAAAAGTCATGACAGGTATGTCATAATTGAAATATTACTGCATTTTGTTCCTATAGGGATATTGAAATATTAAATATGGGATGTGTTGACTGAAATGACATATTTCATCTGGGATATTTGTGAAAAACATTAGATTATGATGCATTAGTTATTTAGAAAAAGATATTGTTTTAATTTTATATAAATTGGATAAATTATTCCCACTTTTAGTTACTGAAGCAGTGAAACATTTAATATTTTATCCTATATATAAAGATAAATGTGTTGGGATAGAACAATTTTTATGGATGTATTCATTTTAAATATGTGTGTAAAATTTAAAGAAGAAAGTTTGGAATAAAGCATCAGTTGAAAGGTCATTTATAGAAGTGCACTTATAGGAAGAAATTTCAAATTCATGCTCTTATCATTTTTAATTGGAATATATTTCAAAACATAATAGCATGGTTCACAATGAGGAAAATGTTTATTATGTCAAAAAATACTAGTTGTTTGATTTTAATTATCCCAAGCATGGTTTTAGTGGTTATCATGAATGATAGATTTTAGATGAAGAACAACATAGATCTCACACATATGTTAAACTATGTTGTGATGAAATTAAATGTTTGGTGTAGTATGTAATAATTTTTTTTTGGTTTTTTTAATAATAGGTACATTTATTTATAATATTTATTTTATAAACTATATGACGATCATATCAAAAAAAAATTTACAAAATTTAAATCTACTACTCCTTAATAGAATTACCAATAAAATTATTAAAATTGGTTTCACAAACTATAAATTTAAGTTTATTTCAGTATAATGTTAAATTATATTTTTAGTGATATCAATTATTAATAGTTTTTTTATTTATAGGAAAGATAAAATAAGAGTAAAATTGATAGTTGATTATGGTTGCTAAAATAACATCCATTAGAATAAGTAAAATACTAAAATGGGTGTGTGAATAATGGATTTTTATTCCATATCTTCATATATGATGAATAATAGAAATCATGATTAATGGTGTTTTTGAAAAGATATCATCTTTAAGAAAGTAGAGATTAATTTAATAGAATTCCAAATGAAATAATTGAGTTACATTACCTAGTAATAAATTATGTTATAATGTTTAAATGTTATTTTTTTATACTAATCAATGGTTTTGAGTTCATACCTAACTAAGAGTCAATGAAATTAAATATAGTAGTCTTATTTCATAAAATGAACCATTTATGTTGTCACATGAATCACATCAAATTTATTATAAAAAATTTCTATGATGTTTCAAAATATTTGAATGACATCTGGAGTGTAATAATAATGAAATATGAAGACAATCAGATTCATGAAAATGAAAATAGTTCTGTGTAAGGGCATCATATTGAAAATTTCCAAGAAACACCCACTAATATATCACTTACTCGATGAGATATAAAGGTCAATGATAGAAACACCCAAATAAGGGCTGATGATATTGATAATGTTGATAAAGTAATAAGGGATGATGAAACTTAAAGTTTTATGGAAATTATGGATGCTAAAAATGAAGATGAACTAATTTTACACAATGAAGATGGGGAAGAAGATGATGAATGATGTATTATATTTAATTAGTTTTTATATTTTAATATTTTATATATTTTTAACCTTTTCATATGTAGTATTATTTGTTTCAGATAGATGTTCATAAAGATCTATTATATTCTATCACTAAATCAATTAATTATTTGGTTTATATATTTGATATCTACATTGAAAATTATTGATTGATATGAATATTATATTCTGAGTGGTATTTATTAGTTTTTTATATTTGATATAAATATTAAAAAATATTTACTAGTTCTAATATTAATTTTTTGTATTTATTAACGCTTAATTATTATATTATAACATTTAATAGTTTTTTATATTTTATTTCTACATTAACAATTTCTTATAGGTAATATTATTATATTTTATAATTAAAGGGAATTTTATATTTGATATTCATATTAACAATTTCATAACGTTATAATTATTTTTTTAAGATGGTTAGATTTTATCCCTATGATTTATTTCATTCTTTCACTGATGTCAAACATCATTCTCATGATCAAGATTCATCTGATCCATAGGATGTTACACCAATTAAGAGGTGGTGTAGTCTTGATTGATGATTTTGAATCCAATTCCAAATAGACCTCAATATCATGATTTTGATCATTGTTTATGGAGGAAATTCTATTTTTTATGATATTTATTTTATACATAGAATTTTTATTAAATTTGACAGAAATATTCCTGTTATATGTTTTTATTTTCACGTTTGTTTCGTGTAGATATTGGATATGCTAGTGTGATTCTGAGAAATTATTTTTCTGATCCATGGATTTCATTGGAATAGGTTCCCATTTTCATTAGTCAAATTACATTCAATCACTGGATATTACGTTATTAAATAATATATATTTATTAAAATATATTTAATTACATACATTTTTTTAATTTTAATGAGGAAATTATGTTCTATTATTGTTGATAGCCAAAGATATCCTATCCATGAGGCATGATAGATTTGTATACATGAGCATTTTTATTATTTTTACACCACCTCTTAAAATGATCAACAGATAGAGCTTCTACTACTATTTTCAACCAATCTTGGGTCTCCCATTGACCTGACTATATCTTAGATTATTTATGGGATTAATTTTGCTCTTATTTCTTATAAGAAACTATTAGGAGGAGTGTATCATCTAGATGTCAGATCTGGGGGAGGCAGGAGGTCACACATAGGGTTAGAATTTTTACATTTAGAATACATCAAAAACATATGGAAAGTGATATTATTTATTAATGTATATATAATTTAAATTTGAAATGTATGTTTTATTGTTCATGTCTCGACTAATCCCTATATTATGGTTTTTTATTTTTTTAAGATGATATATATTGATCCCTATATTGGAGAACTTGTAGGTGAATGAAAATTCCATAGTGTAGTTCGTAATGTTTTTTTAAATTTCAATATTATTAAAATTACTTTTTTTATAATATAATATTATATTTAAATGAAATTAATAAGGTTTTGAGTTCCCATTCACAAGAGAGTCAATGTGTGGGTGAAGTAGATGCCATTGGAGATTCATGTATTTATGAGGGGTGCGGATACATGAATCTTTTCATGGTGATAAAAATGATATGGTGATCAGTATTGGTTCCTAAATGACACCTATAAGTTATTTTAGTACTTCTATGATTCCATCGGTGAGTTCTTAGGGAGATTAATCAATGATTTTGTTTTACTATGCACAATATGAAGATAGGTTGAGATATTAGGATGAGAGGATTCAATATATTAAAATAAAAAGGGCCTAGGTGTGTGAGAATCAATGTTATATAGAAGAGAAGTTTTGAAAGTATCTAAAATGACTTGCATTTGTCATTGGTAGGGATTTTCATCCCCTTTATCCTTCAAGTGATCCTCCTCTACCTGATACCAGTTGATGTTTTGTGATTTATTATGATTGTTCTTTATTTATGTTACATATATGACTTATTTTGAAGTTAAATTTCATTTATTTTCCTTTCATTGTTTGTTTTGGATGGTTTCCAAAGGATTTATGGAGAAATAGATGAGTTTTCATGAATTGGGCCAAACCGTGAGCCCAATTCCAGATTTAAAAATAAAATTTGTTTCCTTTATAACATTTTCATTTTTTAATATTTTTCCTTCATTCTAATTCCTAAATGGTCTCCTCTGACCTATTAACACCAAAATATAAATTTTGAGCCTTTATAAATCCATAATCATGGTGGATATGGGTTTTTATTTAAGATATTGGGCCTGCCCGAAGCCCCATTTTCTGCATTAAAAATAAAATTTAAATTTTTTATATCTCCTTCACTATTTGATTTTTTTCGGTGATTCCACCTCCAAATCGACCCTAAGAAACCCCGGCGCGCTCCCATTGCCTTCCCCCCTCCTTGGAGCTCTTTGAAATCTCTAATTAGGGCTGATCTTCATAGGGTGTCTCAAATCGGCCAGAATTGAAGAGGTAACTTCATCCCTTCTTAACTCTCTCAAATATTACTCTTTTCCCTCCATTCCAGTTCCCAAATTACCTCATATATCTTGTTCGAAGAATACCTGAATATTTCCTGTTTGAAATTTCAGAAACTATTGTTTTTGGAGTGATTAATTCAGGATACTTTAAGTAGGTGAGTCTATTTCTTTCCTATTTCAAATTGCTTAGGGTTTCTTCCCTAATTCTTGAATTATAAAAAATTCTAGAAGTTAGGTTTCATGAATAGGTTCTAAATTACTGTATTGTGGGTGAAATATTGAGGTTTTAGGTTTATTTTAACTTCCTTGAGGTGCGGCGGTCATGCGGTTGATGTTTCGCCCCAATATTTGAGGGTTTCGACACATTCGGTAGGTGATTCCGTGGATAACCATTTAATGATGAGTTAGTTTTCTTGATTAAATAATTTTACATGTTTCTTATGTGCTGTGCATTATGAGAAAACCATTTTTGGTAGCAATAGTAAAGCATTTGTTTTTAAAGTTACATTTTTGCTTGAAGTGTGTATTTTTCAAATGCATTTCATGTGTCATCTTTTGTGGTAGTTTTGTAAAATCTAGAAGTGGTTTATTAGTTGTTAAAAGGGGCTGCCAATTATGGTTGGACAATGATATAGTTCCATGTGGTCCTAAAAAGGGGGTGTATTTGAATGGTTTTATTTGTATAACCTTGTTATACTCCTTGAAAGTGTTTTATGGATTTGTGTGTTCTCATGGGTATCTTTTGTGATATTATTCAAGGTGATTATATAACATTTGAAAGTGGATTATTACATGTTGATTGGGCTGAAAATTCTGTTTTGGTAGGGTATTGGTGTGATTTTGGCTTAAAAAGAGGTTTTTGAAATGGATTTTATGTGCAAAGTTTAGGTATACTCTTTGTAATTGTTTTATGAAAGTTTTGAATTGTTTATTGGGTTGTGTAATAGGTGAAACTATATCAGCAAACTGTTTTGGTAGGAGTATATTTTTAAAAGGTCCATTTCATTTGTGAAAATGTTGTTATGTGATATGTATCATCCTGGAAATATTTTATTAAATTGTTTGAAGGAGATATTGAGGAGTGAAAGTGATGTGAAAGTGATGTGGAGTGTTTTGTGTGAGTGTGATGTGAAAAATTGAATTTTGGATTATGAAAGAAGTGTTATATTCCATGTTTGTGGGCTGTTATATGAGTTTAAATATCTTATAATTGTTTTATAAAATTGTTTAATGGTTTTGTGGAAGTGTTGAAGAAATGTGAAACGTGTTGTGGGCTATTTTGGTGTGATTCAGATTTCAAAATCATTTTGAATGAAAATGGATTTTTGTGACCTGTGTGGTATACATATGTGATTTTTGGTGAATTTGTGATGTGGAAATAATATTTTCATGTTCAATATATATTTCTTGACTTGTTGAACTTGTTTGAGCACAAGGGGAAAACCTGGGTATCTAGGTGGGTGGACGTGTACTAGTATGCTAGTGAATCCGTGGGGTTTGGCCTCAGTTTCACTTAGCAAGATTGACGCTTACAACTCTAAAAAAACTATGATGATGATGATTGGGGACCACTAGGTTATGGTTATGTTCCCTACTAGTGGCTCGTGCACGAGAATGGATATTTATGATGGTTACTCTCACCGAGATACGAGGTACCTGGGACCCACAGCTAGCTAGTGCCTAGGGGTTACTTCCTATTTCTTGTGCTCATTATTTACTTTGTACTTACCGCCGGCATATGGTATAGTTGGCTGGAAAATTCAGTAGTGTTGACATTATTTTTTAAAAGTGTTGATTCTTAATGACAATCCACTTGAAAACTGTTTTTATTCAAAGTTGCATCTTTTGGAAATTGTAAATAGCTTTTCATGTTTTTGAAAACTTGCATGCTTTTCATCTTTAAATGTTTATCACATGGAATCTCTTAGTGGTGGTATCCTACTGGGAATTGGATCACACCCTACTTACACCCTTGGGTGTAAGTAGACATGGTTATTTTTGTTGTCGCAGGTTGGGTACAGTTTTTTTTGTTCCAGTGGTTCGGGTTCCTAGCAGGTCCTTCGTGGTGAAGTCTTGTGGAGGTGGCTTGAGGGCGGTGCCCCTTGCCATGAGGGTTCTTGGGCTGTCTTTATTTGGATTTGTACCTTTGGTATATACCTTTTGTGTTATTTTAAGCCATGTAATTCAGTTCTGAATTTTTGTAAAAGATTGTTTGGTTCGAAAAATCCAGATTTGTTTCATTGGATTCTTTTGTTGTTTTATGTTTATAAACTCGGGTAAATCGTTCCCAATTTTCATTTTGTGATACCCGGGCACTTGTGCCAGCCCGTGGGGATTGGGAACGCCCTTCAGGCCTTGTCACGGGCTGGGTTTGGTGCCATTTTTGGTGGCGATCGATTCAGTTCGTGACAAAATGGTATCAGAGGAGGTTCAATTTAACTCTTTGGGTCATGTTATTTGGGGAAGAGTCAGGATAGACTGGAGTTAGGATTGTTGGGACATGGAATTATAGTTATGGGTAGTGTTCCTGATCACCACACCTCATAATGGGATTTAAGTTTCCAAGATAAGTTGGGATTTATCTACGTCCTTCGGTTTTCTTGGTTCGATGATGATTAAGGGAAATGAAAAGAGAGTTGAGTTAATGGTCCTGGTGAGCTCGCAAGGCCTGGCAAGACATGTGGAGCCAAGGATATTCCCTAGAACACTCTCTGTGACAGTGAAGTGATTGTAATATGGCTTCCAACCATCTTTCCAAGTCACCCACTAAAAATAGTTTCCTCTTGCACTGTTTTGTGCTTAGGTTTTGAAACCTTAACACTTTGGTTTTAAGAAGTGTAAAGTTTTTGTGAAATGATTTTCAAATAAATAGGGAGTGGTTTGGTTTATGAAATGGCGGAACTTAATTTTCAGAATTGTTTTGAAATGTAAAATGGTGTGATTACACCTCTTTGAAAGCAGGAACTATATTAAAGATGGTTTTGAAAAGTGTTTCCAATAGAGTTTTCTAAACAATCAGAGTGTGTTTTAATGGGATGAGATGTTTTGAAATTGATGTGAATATCTTGAAATTGATTTATTTTCTAAATTTTTGTGACTTTTTGAAAATTTCTGTAAGATGTGAGTTTGGATTTTGATCTCATGGTTAGCAGTTATGAGAAAAAAGGATGTGTTGGTTGACCGTCTTGGTTTTGAAAGGTGGAAAGAATTTTTGTTTTAACCTTTGGTATTTCCATTAGCGACCACATGCATGGGGTTATATGGGATGATGGATGGTTGATGGCACAACTGGATGAGTGTCGGGATGGATATGAGGAGGGTGTCTGGTGTGGCAGAAAAACATGCATGTGTGAGGCCCATGGGGTACTATTGGTGGATATGCTTACTTCTAAACTGTTTGTTCTCAAAAAATTACTTTTAAAGAAAAACACGATTTCTTGATGAATATTTTTGTATGGTTTTTATTATGGGTTTTTGAAAATGTTGATGTTGTGGGATGTTTTGATTCCAAGAACCCCTTCTGTTTGAATTGTGTTTTGGGTTTGTGTTTGGTCGGTAAGCTATGTTGTAGGGATGGTTAGTGGCCTCTTTTGAAAAATGTTTTGGGATGCCTTTACAATAGGTCCATTCATGTGTTTGGAGCTGGTTTATGTCTTGTTTTGACCAATGGACCAGATTGGTTGGGTCCTTGGGTTCTCTTATTGGATAAGGTACACCCCCATTAAGGGTTAATGCACAATTGAAGTGCAACCCATATTGTTTCACCATTGGAAAATCCTCCAGTTGATCAATATAAGGAATATTTTATCGATCATTGTTAATCGTGTCTACACCCATTTATTTCATTGATTTGTGGATCCTCTTGTAGTGGTATAGTGCTTGTGGAAGGTTGAAAGAGACCTTAGTTTCTTAAGTTTCCTAATTCATCGATGGTGGAAGTGTTCTTTCGTTGTTAGTGTGGATGAGTATTTGGATAGTGTCTAAGAGGAACTCTCGGTCCTTCATAGTCTCTTCGAAGAAGGAGTTCATGTTAAACTACTAGTGTGGGAAATCTGGTCATGAGAGGATATTATGGCCACTTTCTAGAATTGTGTGTTGTTTTGGGATGTTGTACAAGTTCCCCCACTATTCATTGTTTATATCAGTCGCAATGGTCATGTTAGGTGATTCCTCGTGATGTCATGTGCTCGATTGACTGTAAAGGTGAAAGTTGGGAAATCATCTGAGAGTCCCTATTATATTGGGAGAATGTCTCCCTTGAAAAAAACATAAAAAAAATATATTCCATTTTAGAGGAAGGTGAGTATATGTGTTCTTTACTTCTATTGTTTCTCACCCGAACAAACAAGGTGTGATGTGTGTACATCTTCTAATCCCTTGTTTCAGTGAAATATCGATTTAGGGTAAAGTGAGTTTGGAATGTGTTATGTCTTGGAAAAAACTTATCGGGGGGATTGTGGTGTAGTTGTTGTTTGCAACGAAAGAAGAATTCCCATTCAGGTGGTTTCCAAAGCCTAACTGCAAGGCCGAAGATGCTTCAATATTTTGAGCTCCAGCCATAGGTTCTGGAGAGAAGCTGGCGCGTAGTCAGGGGAAACCCCAGTGTCATTTAAACCCTTGTGAAAAGTCATATCCTCAATATGAAAGATAAGAAGAGTTTAAACCTATGGTGTCATCATATTTCTTCTGTTGTTCCTGTTCGGTGGAAATAGGTGGAGGTCTTGTACCCATGTCATCGCCCAATGTTATTCCCTCCCACTTTGGTTTCCATTGAGTCTTTAGAGAAAGGTATGATGTTTGGCTAGACAGGTTGACCACACGGTTTGCACTTGGTTAGTAGTGACCATGACCCAAAAAAACCATGTAGATAGAAGAATCTCCACTATTAGTTCATGGTTTCCCAAACCATGCAGACTAACCATGTGGTCATCCCAACACTTTATATTTTGGGGTCTTTCTGTACCGGCCCATGCTGGTCGATTAAGATTTTTGGTTCTTATGGTGGGGAGCCTATTTTTTTCCCAGTACCAATAACTTAGATTTATCCATGGTCAAGGATTGGTGGTAGGTAGTCTCATTCGGATCTATCAAGCTACATAAATCTTCCTTGAGTAACAATTGAGATTGGAGAGTGCCCAATGGTTTATTTATATCAAGGTATGTGTATCCTTGTTCGATGTTGTTGTTCGTTTGAGTGAATTGCTTGAGTCTTATTCGGATAGTGTTTGAGGAGTTTTCCTTTGGGATAAAGCCTGAATGTGATTGATTGTTTCAGGAGAGTGGTTTATTATTTTGTTGTGAATTATTCCTTCCATAATTGATCAATGGAGGTGTTTTGGCCTTTGGGGGCGAAACCTGGAAAAGGGAGTATATCTTGGTTTATCAGTTTGGTTTGGCTTTCATATCTGGCATTTCTGTAGCTTTCCGGGGAAGGAAAGTTTTCATGGTGGGGAGAATTGTTACATACATAACTTATTTTGAAGTTAAATTTCATTTATTTTCTTTTCATTATTTGTTTTGGATGGTTTCCAAAGGTTTTATGGAGCAATAGATGAGTTTTCATGAATTGTGCCAAACCGTGAGCCCAATTCCAGATTTAAAAATAATATTTGTTTCCTTTATAACTTTTTCATTTTTTAATATTTTTTATTAATTCCAATTCCTAAATGGTCTCCTCTGACCTATTAACACCAAAATATAAATTTGGAGCCTTTATAAATCCATAATCATGGTGGATATGGGTTTTTATTTAAGATATTGGGCCTGCCCGAAGGCCCATTTCCTGCATTAAAAATAAATTTTAATGTTTTTATATCTCCTTCACTATTTGCGTTGTTTCGGTGATTCCACCTCCCAATAGACCCTAAGAAACCCAGGCGCGCTCCCATTACTCTTTTCCCTCCATTCCATTTCCCAAATTACCTCCTATATCTTTTTCGAAGAATACCTGAATTTTGTCTACTTTCAATTTCAGCAACTATTGTTTTTGGAGTGATTAATTCAGGATACTTCAAGTAGGTGAGTCTATTTCTTTCCTCTTTCAAATTGCTTTGGGTTTCATCCCTAATTCTTGAATTATAAAAAATTCCAGAAGTTAGGGTTCGTGCATAGGTTCTAAAGTACTGTATTTTGGGTGAAATATTGAGGTTTTGGGTTTATTTTAACTTCCTTGAGGTGCGGCGGTCATGTGGTTGATGTTTCGCCCCAATATTTGAGGGTTTCGACACATTCAGTAAGTGATTTCATGGATAACCATTTAATGATGAGTTAGTCTACTTGATTAAATAATTTTACATGTTCCTTATGTGCTGTGCATTATGAGAAAACCATTTTTGGTAGCAATAGTAAAGCATTTTTTTTAAAGTTACATTTTTTCTAGAAGTGTGTATTTTTCAAATGCATTTCATGTGTCATCTTTTGTGGTAGTTTTGTAAAATGTAGAAGTGATTTATTAGTTGTTGAAAGGGGCTGACAATTATGGTTGGACAATGATATAGTTCCATGTGGGCCTAAAAAGGGGGTGTATTTGAATGGTTTTATTTGTATAACCTTGTTATACTCCTTGAAAGTGTTTTATAGATTTGTGTGTTCTCATGGGTATCTTTTGTGATATTATTCAAGGTGATTATATAACATTTGAAAGTGGATTATTACATGTTGATTGGGATGAAAATTCTGTTTTGGTAGGGTCTTGGTGTGCTTTTGGCTTAAAAAGAGGTTTTTGAAATAGATTTTATGTGCAAAGTTTGGGTATACTCTTTGTAATTGTTTTATGAATGTTTTGAATGGTTTATTGGGTTGTGTAATAGGTGAAACTATATCACCAAACTGTTTTGGTAGGAGTATATTTTTAAAAGGTCCATTTCATTTGTGAAAGTGTTGTTATGTGATATGTATCATCCTGGAAATATTTTATTAAATTTTTTGAAGGAGATATTGAGGAGTGAAAGTGATGTGAAAGTGATGTGGAGTGTTTTGTGTGAGTGTGATGTGAAAAATTGAATTTTTGATTATGAAAGAAGTTTTATATTCCATGTTTGTGGGCTGTTATATGAGTTTAAATATCTTATAATTGTTTTATAAAATTTTTTAATGGTTTTTTGGAAGTGTTGAAGAAATGTGAAACGTGTTGTGGGCTATTTTGGTGTGATTCAGATTTCAAAACCATTTTGAATGAAAAATGGATTTTTGTGACTTGTGTGGTATACATATGGGCTGTTTGGTGAATTTTTGATGTGGAAATAATATTTTCATGTTCAATGTATATTTCTTGACTTGTTGAACTTGTTTGAGCACAAGGGGAAAACCTAGGTATCTAGGTGGGTGGACGTGTACTAGTATGCTAGTGAATCCGTGGGGTTTGTCCTTAGTTTCACTTAGCAAGATTGACTTTTACAAATCTAAAAAAAACTATGATGATGATGATTGGGGACCACTAGGTTATGGGTATGTTCCCTACTACTGGCTCGTGCACAAGAATGGATATTTGTGATGGTTACTCTCACCGAGATACGAGGTTCCTGGGACCCACAACTAGCTAGTCCCTAGGGGTTACTTCCTATTTCTTGTGCTCATTATTTACTTTGTACTTACCGTCGGCATACGGTATAGTTGGCTGGAAAATTCAGTAGTGTTGACATTATTTTTTAAAAGTGTTGATTCTTATTGACAGCCCACTTGAAAACTGTTTTTATTCAAAGTTGCATCTTTTAGAAATTGTTACTAGCTTTTCATGTTTTTGAAAACTTGCATGCTTTTCGTCTTTAAATGTTTATCACATGGAATCTCTTAGTAGTGGTATCCTACTGGGCATTGGCTCACACCCTACTTACACCCTTGGGTGTAAGTAGACATGGTTATTTTTGTTGTCACAGGTTGGGTACAGTTTTTTTTTCCAGTGGTTCGGGTTCCTAGCAGGTCCTTGGTGGTGAAGTCTTGTGGAGGTGGCTTGAGGGCGGTGCCCCTTTCCATGAGGGTTCTTGGGCTGTCTTTATTTGGATTTTTACCTTTGGTATATACCTTTTGTGTTGTTTTAAGACATGTAATTCAGTTCTGAATTTTTGTAAAAGATTGTTTGGTTTGAAAAATCCAGATTTGTTTCATTGGATTCTTTTGTTGTTTTATGTTTATAAACTCAGGTAAATCATTCCCAATTTTCATTTTATGATACCCGGGCACTTGTGCCAGCCCGTGGGGATCGGGAATGCCCTTAGGGCCTTGTCACGGGCTGGGTTTGGTGCCATTTTTGCTAGCGATCGATTCGGTTCGTGACAATTTATTTAGCTGATAAACAATTTATGTTTGATATAATGTGTAAGTGTTATGTTTTTTTGTATTTTATTTTATTTTATTTCTTAATATTTTTATTTTTTTAATTTTAATTGTTTCTGGGTATTTTATTAAATTAGTAATTGCAACATATAATTATATTCGTCAAAATTAGTTATTTTTTATTGAAAATTAACAATTACTTATGTGGCATATTTTCATTAATTAATTGTGATGGATGTATTAGCTGTATAAAATAATAAGTACTTTCTATGGGCCATCAAAAAAACTCAATTGTGATGTCATTTTTTTCGATGGACTCCCGTTGCAAATTACTTTTTATAAAGAGAGTCTATTGTAGATAATCCATTACAAAAAATTAAAACTCTAGTAGTTCTTACCATATTTACTGATATATTTCACTATTCCTCATGGTTATATATTTATAAAAAAAATAACATTTACCCTCAAACCTATTTTTTGTGGTGATTATTTATATGAAATCAATTTCATTAAATTAGAAAATTAAATATTGTAAATTTTACTTATAAATTAAAAATGTTATATATATGATATATTTGTTAAACAGATAACCATTTCGTTGAAAATGAATTATTATAGATTTATTACATGTAATTTTTTAATTATTATTTAAATATTAATTATTTATTTACTCAAAAAAAATAATAGGTGATTACAATTTTAATTTTAAATATTACGTTTTTAATAATATTTATAATTAATATATTTAAAAATAATTTTTTCCACATTATTAATTACATAGTGGTAATAACATAACTTATAGGTACACAACCCCTAATGAATTCATATAATCCATAAGATTTATATAAGACATTATAGTATTTTTATGTGGTGATTTAACTAAAATAGATCTCATTGGGATATCTAGTAGCTTGTTCTTCTCTGAAAAAATGACTCCATTTAAACCATACTTGTTGAAGTTCATACAGATATCAGTTGAGGGAAAACCATATTAAAGGTAAATTATTACTTATCTTGGAAATTGAATATAATATAGATGGATTTGACAACTTCATTCCATATGTTCTGCCTTTTAATAAAAAAATTCAACGTGATTATTCTTATATTTTCTTGAAATATAAATTGATAAATTATAATGGTCACATGTGATGGCATAATCTATTAAATATAAAATACTTTCCAACAAACTAGCGAATAAAATAAATTATCTCATTGACCTCAATTTCTCGATATCTATATATATACTCATCACCTATTTGAACCAAGTCATAATATATACCAATAAACAATATATAAATATATACTATCTAATGCATTATTAATTAATCATCTTAACCACTTATTTATTCATTCAAATATCAATCATATATATAATATTACATTATAATTTATAAATGTATAGTATTTGGTATATTTATCATGGTTTTTAAAGATTAAGACTATTTCAAGCTTGCAACCTTCCCCTATATATGTTTGTATTTTCAGTTTTTGGATTTACATTTAGGTTTCATTTATAATTCATGCAATGTCTAACTTGAATATACTTTATTTCTTTTTATGGGGTAATATTATATCTTAATGAAATAATGTAGGGTTAATTTATATTGGTATAATGTTTAAAATGGGTTATTCTATTGAGAATAATGTGGATGTTATACAAGAAAATTGAATTCTAAAATTGAGATGTTAATATTCTCCCCCATCTAAAAAATTTTACACTCAAAATTCCATTACTCATATGCAAATATATAAAGGTATTTTTGATTAATTATTTCTTAGTGTTCCCATGTCCCCTACTTATATTTCTTATTTTCCCATGGTACATTAAAAGGTGTGGAGTCATATTGTGTAGTATGTTATCTATATGATCAATGATATTTATCATTTGATCCTTATAAGATAGGTCATGATCAAGCTGTTCATATTCTAGGTTCAATACATATGATTGATTAGATATGTACCTCATATTAAATGATACAAGGAATATATTGTGTTCAAGTACATGTCGTGTGTGGGGAGAACACACCGTGTATTTGATGTGTTACACGACCAGAGGTGGCAGCAGTACACGCCCATGTCCTTGGTTTAAGTGAACACGCCATGTAGTTTTATACACGTCGTGTAATTTTGTTTTGTAAACTCGAAGGTTTCCTTCTCATATTCCCGTTTTGTACCCTTGTGTTCTAAGTCTTTGATAATCCTGATCTGAGGTGTGCTTTAGATATTTTCAGAGCTATGCCTCTGAGACGTCCTCTGGTTGTACGTCAGTTTCCAGACAGTGATTAGACACCGAATATGGACGATCAGAGATCTA
Organism: Viscum album; assembly: GCA_963277665.1. Classification (NCBI taxonomy): domain Eukaryota; kingdom Viridiplantae; phylum Streptophyta; class Magnoliopsida; order Santalales; family Viscaceae; genus Viscum; species Viscum album. The sequence goes on along the minus strand of OY728131.1, from coordinate 1,431,900,928 downwards.
CTACAGATCTTCCTTCTATTCCATCCTTGGCACCAGCAGCTTTACACGTCGCAGGCACCGATACGCAGTTCAGGGAACACCTCTTGAGGATGATGCAGATTTTTCAGGGAGCACCGCCTCCTGCCCCGTCGATGGCCTAATTGACATGGGTCTTTCAGTGGCAGCATCCTCATACTTTCTCAACGGATGGAGGACCCCAGGCTGCAGATTCGTGGTTAGAGGTTACGCTGACGATATTTGAGAATCTATAGATACCCCCAGAAAAAAGGGTAAAGATGGCCTCTTATATGCTCCGTGACACCGCCAAGAGGAGGTGGGAGATGATCTCGCAGTCAGGGAACCAGTATAGTATGTCTTGGGATGAGTTCTATTGCACCTTCTATGACTACTTTTACCCAGAGACCATGAGGGCTGACCGAGCCCCGTAGTTTATGAGTCTACAGTAGGGTACTCTTTCTGTTATGTAGTACTCATCCCGCTTTACTGAGCTGCAGCGCTTCACACCGATCCCACCTGGTGATGAGTTGTTCCTCGCTAGGAAGTTTGAGGATGGTCTCAGGCAGGATATCCATTCCTAAGTTAATATCTTCAGGTTGATTTCGATATCCTCTATCGTCAACCAGGGGCTGATCACTGAGCGAAACCTGAGGTACTCTGGAGCTGTGATCCAGGGTGGTTCAACATCCAGAGTCAGTGTTCCTCCCATGGATAGTAGGAAGCACCGAAGAGAGTCTTCTCAAGGAGATCAGGGCAGGCGGGATGTATCATCTGGAAGTCAGGTTGTATGCTACCAGTGTAGTAGGAGTGGGCATACTTGGCCTCAGTACCAGAGAGACCCGGTGGAGTGTCGATCTTGCAGAAAGATGGGTCATCTTCAGTGCTTCTGTCAAATCTTCTCACCTTCCGCTGGTGGTAGGGGTTCACCTATGACCTTGAGTTCAGGAGATGCATCACCAGTTTCTCACCAGTCTAGGAACTGGAGTTCTTCTAGCCATTCGGGCCGAGGTGGAGGTCGCGGCCGTGGTGGTCAGTCACCAAGTTACCAGCGATAATAGAGTGGGTCAGCTCAGAGTGGTCATCCAGGGGCACAGGGCCGCAGTACAGGCCAGACCTTCGCCATAGAGCAAACCTATCAGGATCAAGATCTTGGCCCTTCTACAGTTCGAGGTACGATCTTAGTAGCCTCAGTTTTATCTTCATCCCTTTTTGATACTGGTGCTTCACATAGTTTTATCTTTGTTGCTGTTGTCGAGATCCATGGTCTATGTATCTTTTCGTCTACTGACTTGTTGACTCTTGACACGCCATTGGGAACGAGGACATCTACCGTACGCCATTGCAGAGATTTACCTCTTGAGGTTGCAGTGTGTCATTTCTTATGGGACCTCTATGTCCTAGAGCTGACGGGCTATGACGTCATTCTCAGGATGGACTGGTTGGCTCCCTTCCAGGCAGTCTTCAATTGATATCGCCGGAAAGAGAGTTTCATGTCACTAGAGGGCGGATCTTTCCTTCAGAGAGGTGAGTGGGATGTCCAGGTAGGTAGAGATAGACCATAGCATCATGGGATAGGATGAGTTATATCCTATATTGCTAGTCTTTATCTAGATGACCAATGGACTTCACAGTTATACTTTCCTCCAGTGGTGGATTGTTTCAGGGATATCTTTCTAGAGGACTTTTCAGGTTTGCGTCCAGATCATGAGGTATAATTCTGGATTGATCTCATTCCAGGAGTGGCACCTGTGTCCATTCCTCCTTATAGGATGGCTACACCTGAGTTGCAGGAGCTCAAGAAGTAGTTGGAGGGTTTGCAGGCAAAGGGTTTCATCTGACCCAGTACTTCTCCTTGGGGTTTTCCTATCCTGTTTGCAAAGAATGAAGACAGCACCCTTTGGATTTGTGTGGATTATTAGAAGCTGAACCAGCTGAACGTCAAGAACTGATATCCCTTTCCAAGAATCGATGACATCTTTGATAAGCTTTGAGGAGCCCAAGTGTTCTCAAAAATGGTCTTGAGATCCGGTTATCACCAGTTGTGCGTTAGACCATCATATATACCAATTACAGCCTTCAGTAGCTGGTATGGTCTATACGAGTATACCGTCATGTTTTTTGGTCTCATGAACGCGCCAGTAGATTTTATGGCACTGATGAACCGAGTGTTCCATCCGTGCCTAGATTCCATTTTGGTGGTTTTCGTGGATGAAATATTGGTGTACTCTCACCCTGGACACGACCTTTCCACACATCTTAAAATCATTCTGAGTACACTAAGATGGCATCAGTTATATGTTAATCTCTCGAAATACCACTTTTTGATGGATCAGATTCACTTTCTGCTTCATGTTATCTTAGAGACAGAAGTATCAGTGGACCCAGAGAAAGTGAGAGCTGTAGATTCCTGGGGGCAGCCGAAGAATGTCTCTATGGTGTGGAGTTTTCTAAGACTGGATGGATACTACAAGCATTTCATACAGGACTTTTCAGGCCTAGCATCACCACTGACAAGTCTGACCAAGAAGGGGGCGAAGTTTTTATTGTCAGATTCTTGTGAGTCAGCCTTTCAGGAGCTGAAGGGGAGGTTGATGTTAGCACAGATACCAGTCTTTACAAAGCCGAGCAAGGGATATACAGTTTGCTGTGATGCTTCAGGTATCGGTCTAGGAGCCATGCTTATACAGGGATATCGGATCGTTTCTTACGGGTCTCGGCATTTGAGGCCACATGAGAGGAAATACCCGATGCATGATCTGGAGTTGGCATCTATTGTTCATGCCTTACGCTGTTGGAGACATTACCTTCTGGGAGATCACTTTGTGGTTTTTAATTACCACAAGAGTCTCAAGTATATCTTCACTCAACGTGATCTGAATATGAGACAGCGCAGGTGGGTCAAGTATCTTCAGTCCTTCAACTTCGAGCTCGCCTATACGCCGGGAAGAGGCAACGCAGTGGCAAATGCGTTGAGCAGGAGAACTCAGATTCAGGCAGTTCATAAGGCCATTAGTAAGTGGAAGCTTATGGCTCATTTCTCTGAGATGCATCTAGAGATGCACGACAGAGAGGTATAGACTTACCTATCTTCTATAGCTATTAACTCTTCTCTTCTTGATCGGGTACGGATGAGGCAGCTATCAGACTCAGAAGGCTTATTCCTGCGAGAGAGTGTGTCAGGAGAGGACCCTCTTTCTAGGTGGAATGTGGGCGAGGATGATATCTTGCATTTCCAGGGACGCGTATGGGTGCCAGCAGACATACGCGAGGATCTGATGCGTGATTTTCATTCCTCAGTTTGGGCAGTTCATCCTGGACTCACCAAGATGTATCGTGATCTACACCGCCAGTACTAGTGGCCAGGTTTGAAAGGAGATGTTCTTGGTTTTTTTATGAGATTTTATAATTTCTAGTAGGCAAAGGCATAGAATCAACGAACAGTATGGATTTTACAGCAGTTTCTCATTCCCGAGTGTAAGTATAACGATGTCGCATTGGACTTCGTGACTGGGTTATGGATGTCACCTCGAGAGAGTGATGTTGTTTGGGTTGCTGTCGACAGGCTTACGAATGTTTCTCACTTCTTGCCGATCAAGGAGACCTTCAGTGTTGATGAGCTGGGACAGTTGTACATATGAGAGATGGTGCATCTATATGGAGTTCCACAATCCATTGTTTTAGATAGGGATGCATGCTTTACTTCTCGGTTCTGGCAGGGACTTCAGAAGGCTTTAGGTACAAAGGTACTTTTAAGTACAGCATACCATCCCCAGACTGATGGCCAGTCTGAGCGTACGATCCAGGTGCATGAGGATATGCTCCGAGCATTCATTCTAAAATTTGGCGGTTCTTGGGAGAAGCATATTCATCTAGTGGAGTTTGCCTATAATAGTAGTTTGCAAGGGACTATTCATATGTCTCCTTATGAGGCTTTGTACGGTAGGCCATGCCGATCAACCTTATGCTGGCTAGAGGCAGGAGAGGCAGCTTTCCTAGGACCTCATCTTGTTCAGGAGACCTTAGAGTAGATAGAGTTGATCTGGAATAGTATTTCTACAGCACAGTCTCGACAGAAGTCTTATGTTGATTAGCAGAGATGACCTCTGGAGTTCGAGGTCGGTGATTAGGTTTTCCAGCGTGTCGCACAGAGGTTGGGACACAGAGTGATTCAGAGATAGGGTAAGCTTTCACAGTGGTACATCGGGTTGTTTGAGGTGTTGGAGAGGGTTGAGCCGGTTTCCTATCAGTTGTAGTTACGGCAGAGGTACTGGGCTATGCACGACTTCTTCCACGTTTCTCAGCTCCGACGTTACTTTTCAAACTCATATCATGTCTTTCAACCTAAGGAGGTTGATATTGAAGCAGATGCGTTGTTTGAGGATCATCCCATCCAGATTTTAGATCACAGTACGAAGGTTCTTTATGGCCGGTCTGTTCCACTAGTACGGGTGCTATGGAAGCACGGGCGAGTGCAGGACGAGACTTAGTAGAGGGAAACTGATGTACGATCATAGTGGATGGAGTTGTTCGGGGTTTCTTCTTCTAAGCCTTTCTAGGGAAATTCGGGGATGAATTTCTTTAAGGGGGAAGTTTGTAAGAACTTGGATCTTCATTTCAGGCATGTCTTTCTTTTTCCTAGAGTTTTTTAGAAAAGAGGAGTTTCTAGAAATTTTTGAACTACACGCCATGTACTTTATAAGTTCACGTCGTGTACTCCCTTGCCACGCCAGGCCGTGTGCTGGCCGTGTCTGGGCCACACACACGGTGTGTAGGGGTGAAGTGGAGGCCTCTTAAAGAAGAGTATAGAAAGTTAGAGTACACGGCGTGTAATCAAGAAGTACAGGCCGCGTATTTTATTTTTTTTTCATTAAATAGAACAGGGTCACGCCTAAGTGGCAGAACTGTCTTCTTCTCCAATGCCTTCGACCGAGAGCAACCCGTACAACCATGAATCTTCTTTGATCCCCCGAGTCTCCGTCCGTTCTCCGAATTGACTGTCTTAAATTGCGTTGGAACCATAGAGGTGAGTTATTTCTTCTCCTAGAGCCTTGTTTTCCAATTCCTCCTCTTTCTTAAGTTATCATGGGTTGATCATTTTACGCATTTTTGTAGATCTATGTCGTTATAAGGAGAATCAAGCCTCGTGGATCAAGTATATCGATCGCTTAGGATTGAGGTAGGTGGTTTGTGCCTCACCTTTCAATGTCCTTGAGTTTTATGTGCAACTTCCACCAATACCCATGACAGGGTATTGCATGTTTACCTTTTTTCCCTTGTGGTTATTTTCTTTCCTTCCTTGCATGCTTGTGTAGAGGTAATTGATTATGTTTGTGGATATTTTTCATGATTGGATGTTATGCCCATGATTTGTTCTTGTTGCAACCTTGGGATCTCTTTAGCCTTTGGACGTTGTACCTATTTCCTTGCCTTGTGATCATAGGATTGAATGATGTTGTTAACATGCTTGTTGCATTGTAGAAAGGTTATACAAGTAGCTCTGTAGGTGTACTTTGTCCTTATAACATTATTATTCACTGACTAGCATGGGACCATGAGAACCCGGTGCTATATACTATAAGGGATAGACCAAGTGAGCTTCCCAGAGAGTCTTAGATATTATAGACCACAGGGGGGTAGACTGAGTGAGCTTCCTCAAGGGTCTTGGACATTATAGACTACAGGGGATAGACTAAGTGAGCTTCCCAGAGAGTCTTGGATATTATAGACTACAGGAGGGTAGACCGAGTGAGATTCCTCAGAGAGTCTTTAATTTCATTGAATTTTATTTAAAACCTTCCCACGCTAGAAGAGAAATTTACCGAGTGAGATTCCTCAGAGACTGTGTGGTATACCTAAGGCTATAGTAGGATTGACCAAGTGAGATTTCTCAGAGAGTCTATAGACCTTGGGGCCAAGAGTGTTAGACAGTGTGATCTCTCCAAGAGAGTCCCTGACTACCCTAGACTATAAGGGGAATTGACCGAGTGAGCTTCCCCAGAGAGTCTTATATTTTTTTCGTATGACCAAACAGAGGGGTTAGGCTAAGTGAACTGCCCAGAGGGTTGTGGTACTTCTCGAAGAGGACTAGAGGGGATGGCTGCGAGTACTTCCCAGAGGGGTTCCTGTTGTGGTCAACTGTTGCTTCTGAACTACTTGATGTTTTGTGGATTTATTACTATTGTGTATCATCCTGTTACTACTTGATGACTATTGCCTGATTTTTACTGCTTATTACACTATTACCTTCCTTATACTCACTGACGGTTAGGCACAGATCTTCGGGTGGTTACCAACTGGGATTTAGACTCACAACCTGTTTGGGTCATGTTTTTTGGCCCAAAAATACAATGTTTTTGCAGGTATAGACAAGGGCATGCGCCCTTCGACTTTGGGTACTTGATTTCTTGGAGCAGGAGAGCATGGGACCAGGACGCGGCTTGCGATGATGAGGAGTTACTTTTTGTCTATATTTTGTACTTGTTTTATTACTGTTTGTATTTCCAGCATTGTGACCTATTTGGCTGCTTTCCTAGATATTTATCGTGCATCATTTCATATATAAATATTTTCTCCATTGGTTTATTACTTTAGTATTCCGTTGTTTACTTGTTTATTGTTGTTGGGTTTTTACTGCTTCTTTTATTGTATGCTTTGTTTACTTCCATTGTGTACTCTGCCAATGAGGGAATAGTTTCCCCACTATCACACCCAAGGCCCTCATTGCTAGTCGACAGCCTCTGGCGTTTGGGGAAATGTGCTTGAGGCCATGTGACCAACCGGGTATGGGGCGCCTCTGGGTGGATTCCGGAACCGGGACGTTACAAAGTGGTATCAGAGAAATTTTTTTATATTGATTTATTGTTTGGGGCCTTTAGCCAGGGATAGGACGGATTCAGTACTTGGTAATAAGTTGTGCCCAGGAGTACCTAACCCGTGTACAGGTAAAAGCCATACTACCTTGTTATTGCATTTTTATGGTTTTGAGATTTTACATTTGATATGATTTCACCTAGAGTGATTAACATGATTTGTGTTGTTATTGTTGTTTCTATTATGGTTCTACTTCTATCGCAACCCAATGAGATGAGGGTATGCCATCTCATGCATCATATAGGGACTTGTAAGAAATCACATTCCATGCATTCTTTCCATGCCATCTAGGATGCATTAGCGATTTCATGTTGTTGTGATAAACCATGTGTAGATTATTCATGCTGTTATAATATATGATTTGATAGAATCTTGGCAACATGATAAAGGACTATTTGTATTGTACCGTGAATAAATGAATGCCAAATTTTGGTTCTGGAGGTGTTATGGGCCCCCTTGAATCAGAAATTTGTGAATCATTGACCAGTTCTTCATTATATATGAATGCTTTGGATGCCAAGATTTGGTTCTCGGGGTGTATGGGCCCTCATGGATCGAAATTTGGAACCTTCATGCCCTGTTTTTTGTGTTTCTAGGCTTCAGTGCAGTTTCTGAGCTACTGCCCGGAAAAACCCAAAATACACGGCATGTACTCTATGACTACATTCCATGTAGTTTCTGACTGTGTCGCTGACAGTGTGAGAAGGAACACGGTGTTGAGGAAATGTATTTAGGAACACGTCGTGTATGGTAGGTTCACGTCGTGTAGTATAGATTCGTGTACCCAGCTGTGTCACTAACAACACTGGCCGGGGAAGCTCGTGTAGGACACACCGTGTTGGTGAAGGACACGTCGTGTAGTCATGTTCTAGATACCTGGCTGTGTCATGATCAAAACGGGTTGGTGTTACCTTCTCATATACATGCTGTGTTAGTTCGGAACACGCCGTGTAAGGTTCATCCATGTAGTTGGCCGTGTAACTAACAACACGGGCTGCTGAAACCTTTTCCAGTACAAGCTGTGTCCTTAGTGAACACGCCGTGTATTCTCGGGTTAAGAGGACCATGTGGGTTAGCTATGTAAAGAGACTCGGGAAGGGGAATAGAGTTCAAGTACACACCATGTGTGGGGACAACACACCATGTAGTTGAGGCGTTAAATGACCAGAGGAGGCAGGAGTACATGCCCATGTCCTTGGTTTAAGTGAATACGCCATGTAGTTTTATATACACCGTGTAGTTGTGTTTTGTAAACTCGAATGTTTCCTTCTCATATTCCCATTTTGTACTCTTGTGTTCTAAGTCTTTGATAATCTTGATTTGAGGCGTGATTTTGATCTTTTCAGAGCTAGGCCTCTGAGACATCCTCCATTTGTACGACTCTTGACAGACGGTGATCAGACATCGGTTATGGACGATCAGGGGTCTCTTGTAGATCCTCCTGCTATGCAAGCCTTGGCACCAGCAATTTTACCCGTCGCAGGCACCGATACGCAGTTCAAGGAGGAATTCCTGAGGATGATGCAGACTTTTCAGGGAGTGTCACCTCCTGCCCCATCGATGTCCGAATTGACGCAGGTCTTTTAGCAGTAGAATGTTCCTACATTCTCAAGGGATGGAGTAACCCAGGATGTAGAGTCGTGGTTAGAGGCCACGCCGACGATCTTTGAGCATCTGGAGATACCCCCAGATAAAAGGGTAAATCTGGCCACTTATATGCTCCGTGACACCGCCAAGAGGTAGTGAGAGGTGATCTCGCTGTTAGGGAGCCAGCAGAGTATGTCTTGGGATGAGTTATGTCGTACCTTCTAGGACGACTTTTACACAGAGACCTTGAGGGCCGATCGAGCTCGAAAGATTATGAGTCTACAATAGGGTACTCATTCTGTTATGGAGTACTTGTCTCACATTACCGAGTTGTAGTGCTTCACGCCGATCCCAGAAGGCGATGAGTTGTTCATTGCTAGGAAGTTTGAGGATGGTCTCAGGCAGGAGATCCATTTCCAGGTGAATGTATTCAGGTTGACTTCGATGTCCTCTATCGTCAACCAGGCACTAATCACTGAGGGCAACCTGACAGATTCTGGTGCTGTGAGCCAAGGCGGTTCGACATCCAGAGGTAGTGTTCCAACCACAGATAATAGGAATCACTGTAGAGAGTCTTCTCGAGGAGATCAGGGTAGGTGAGATGTATCATCTGGCTGTCAGGTTGTATGATACCAGTGTGGTAGGAGTGGGCATACTAGGCCTCAGTACTAGAGAGTCCCGATGGAGTGCCGATCTTGCGGAAACATGGGCCATCTTCAGTGCTTCTGTCAGATCTTCTCACCTTCCACTGGTGGTAGGGGTTCTTCTATGACATCTTGTTCAGGAGATGCATCGCCAATTTCTCACCAGTCTAGTAACTAGAGTTCTTCCAGCCATTCAAGCCGAGGTGGTGGTCGCGGCCGCGGTGGTCAGTCACCAGGTTACCTGCGACAGCAGAGTGGGTCTGCTCAGAGTGGTCAGCCCGGGGCGCAGGGCCGAGGTACAGGCCAGACCTCTGTCGTGGAGCAGACCTATCAGGAGCAGGCTCCCGACCCTTATACAGTTGGAGGTATGATCTTAGTAGCCTCAGTTTTATCTTCAACCCTTTTCAATACTGGTGCTTCCCATATTTTTATCTCTGTTGCTATTGTGGAGATCCTTGGGCACTGTATCTTTTCGTCTGCTGACTTTTTGACTCTTGACATGCCATTGGGAACGAGGACATCTAGCATACGTCAGTGTAGAGAGTTCCCTCTTGAGGTTTCAGGGTGTCATTTCTCATGGGACCACTATGTCCTAGAGATGACGAGCAATGACGTCATTCTCGGGATGGACTGGTTGGCTCCCTTCCAGGCATTCATCGATTGCTATCACCACAGAGTGATTTTTGTGTCACCAGATGGAAGATAATTCCTTTATAGAGGCGAGTGGGATGTCCAGGTATGTAGAGATGGACCAGAGCATCATGGTCTAGGAGGAGATACAGCCCAGATTGCTAGTCTTTATCTGGATGACCAGGGGACTTCACAGTTAGACGTTCCTCCAGTGGTGGATCATTTCAGGGATGTCTTTCCAAAGGACTTTTCTGGTTTGCCTCTGGAGCGTGAGGTAGACTTCTCGATTGATCTCGTGTCAGTAGTGTCACCTGTGTCCATTCCTCCTTATAGGATGGCTACACCATAGTTACAGGAGCTCAAGAAGCAGTTGGAGGAGTTGCAAACAAAGGGTTTCATCTGACCCTATACTTCCCCTTGGGGTTCGCCTTTTCTATTTGCAAATAAAGAAGATGTCACCCATCAGCTTTTTGTGGATTATCAAAAGATGAACTAGTTGATGGTCAAGAACCGAAATCCCTTGCAAAGGATCGATGACCCCTTTGATCAGCTTAGAGGAGCCTGAGTGTTCTCGAAAATTGACTTGAGATTCGGTTATCATCATTTGTGCATTAGACCATCAGATATACCTTTTACAGCCTTAAAGAGAAGGTATGGTCTATACGAGTATACAGTCAAGTTGTTCAGTCTCATGAACGCACCAGCAGTTTTTATGGCACTGATGAACTGGGTGTTCCATCCGTACCTAGATTCCTTTGTGATGGTTTTCATGGATGAAATATTGGTGTACTCTCACCCTTGACATGACCATTCCAAACATCTTGAGATCATTCTGAGTACACTGAGAGATCATCAGTTATATGCTAACCTCTCAATATGCCACTTTTGGATATATCAGATTCACATTATGGGTCATGTTATCTCAGAGGCAGGAGTATCAATGGACTCAGAGAAAGTGAGAGCTGTTGTTTCCTGGGAGTATCCAAAGAATGCCTTTAAGGTGCGGAGTTTTCTAGGGCTGGATGGATACTACAGTCATTTCATACAAGACTTTTCATGCCTAGCAGCACCACAGAATGGTCTGACCAAGAAGGGGGCGAAGATTTTATGGTCAGATTCTTGTGAGTCAGCCTTTCAGGAGCTGAAGGGGAGGTTGACGTCAGCACCTATACTGTCTTTCCAGAGCCGATCAAGGTCTATACTGTTTACTTTGATGCTTCAGGTATCGTGCTAGGAGTTTTGCTTATGCAGGGAGATGGGGTCGTTGCTTACGGGTCTCAGCAGTTGATGCAACATGAGAGGAACTACCTGATGCCCGATCTGGAGTTGGAAAATATTGTTCACTCCTTATGCTGTTGGAGACATTACCGTCTGGGAGAGCACTTTGTGGTTTTCACTGACCACAAGAGTCTCAAGTATATCTTCATTCAACGTGATCTGAATCTGAGATAGCGCAGGTGGGTCGATTATCTTCAGTCCTTCAACTTCGAGCTCGCCTATACACCGGGAAAGGGAAACGGTGTGGCAGATGTGTTGAGCAGGAGAACTCGGATTCAGGCAGTTCAGAAGGCCAATAGTGAGTGGAATCTTATGGCTCTATTCTTTGAGATGCATCTGGAGGTGCATGACAGACAGGGACAGACTTACCTATCTTCGATAGTTTTTACCTCTTCTATTCTTGATCGGGTACAGATGAGGCGGTTATCAGACTTATAAGGCTTAGTCCTGTGGGAGAGTGTATCTGGAGAGGACCCTCTTCCTGGGTGGACAGTGGTCGATAATGAGATCTTGCATCTCCAGGGATGCGTATGGGTGCCAGCAGACATACGCGAGGAGCTGATGTAGGATTTTCATTCCTCTGTTTAGGAAATTCATCCTGGAGTCACCAAGATATATCATGATCTACACCGCCAGTACTAGTGGTCAGGTATGAAAAGATATGTTGTTTTTTTCATGAGATGTTCTACTTTCCAACAGGTGAAAGAAGATCATAAATGACCAGTATAGCTTCTACAGTAGTTTCCCATTCCCGAGTGGAAGTGGAACGATGTCGCAATGGACTTCGTGACCGGGTTACCGAGGTCACATCGAGGGAGTGATGTTGTTTGGGTTGTCTTCGACAGTCTTACGAAGGTTTCTCACTTCTTGCCGATCAAGGAGACCTTCAGTGTTGATGAGATGGGATGGTTGTACATCCGAGAGATTGTACTTCTACATGGAGTTCCACACTCCATTGTTTCAGATAGGGATGCATGCTTTACTTCTCAGTTCTGGAATGGGACATCATAAGGCTTTGCGTACACATGTACTTTTGAGTACAACATACCATCCCCAGACTGATGGCCAGTCCGAGCATACGATCCAGGTGCTTGAGGATATGCTCCTAGCTTGCATTCTAGACTTTGGCAGTTCTTGGGAGAAACATATTCTTCTGGTGGATTTTTCCTATAACAATAGTTTCCAGCCGTCTATTCAGATGGCGCCTTATAAGGCTTTGTATGGTAGGCCATGCTGATCACCCTTATGCTAGCTGGAGGAAGGAGAGGCAGCTTTGTTGGGACCTCGTCTTGTTCAGGAGACCTCAGTGTAGATAGAGTTGATCCGGAAGAGGATGGCTACAGCACAGTCTCAACAGAAGTCTTATGCTAATCAGCGGAGATGACCTCTAGAGTTTGAGGCCGTGGATCGGTTTTCCTGCATGTCGCACCAAGGTTGGGACACAAGAGTATTTGGAGACAGGGTAAGATTTCACTGCGGTAAGTTGGTCCGTTTGAGGTATTGGAGAGGGTTGGTATGGTTTCCTATCGGTTGTAGTTACCGCAGAGGTACCAGGCTATGCATGACGTCTTCCATGTTTCTCAGCTTTGCCATTACTTTTTAGACTCGTCTCATGTCTTTCAACCCAAGGAGGTTGAGCTTGAAGTGGATGCATCGTTTGAGGAGCATCCCATCTGGATTTTCAATCACAGTAGGAAGGTTCTCTGTGGCCATTCAGTTCCTCTAGTAAGAGTGATATGGCAGCACAAGCGAGTGTAGGACGAGACTTGGGAGAGGGAAACTGATGTAAGATCGTAGTTGTCGGAGCTGTTCGGGGTTTCTTCTTCTACTCGCTAAGGAAATTCGGGGACAAATTTCTTTAAGGGGGGAAGTTTGTAAGAAAATGGATCTTTGTTTCAGGTATGTCTTTCTTTTTCATGTAGTTTTTGAGAAAACAGTAGTTTCTGGAAATTTTTTAAGTACATGTCGTGTACTTTATGAGTACACGCCGTGTACTACCTTGTCGCGCCAGGCCGTGTGTTGGTCATGTCTGGGCCACACACACGGTGTGTAGGGGTGAAGTGAAGGCCGCTTAAAGTGGAGTATAGAAAATTAGAGTACACTCCATGTACTCAAGAAGTACACATTGTGTATTTTGTTTTTTTCATTAAACGGACCGGGGTCGCGCCTAAGTGACAGAACTATCTTCTTCTCCATCGCCTTTGACCGAGAGTGACCCGTACGACCACGGATCTTCTCCGAGCCCCCGAGTCTCCATCTCTTCTCTGAATCTACTATAGTCAATTGCGTTAGAACCACAACGGTGAGTTCTTTCTTCTCCTAGATCCTTGTTTTACAATTCCTCCTCTTTATTAAGTTATCGTGGGTTGATCTTTTTGCGCGTTTTTGTAGATCTACGACGTTATGAGGAGAATCAAGCCTCGTGGTTCAAGTAAATCGATCGCCTAGGATCAAGGTTGGTGGTTTGTGCCTTACCTTTTGATGTCCTTGAGTTTTATGTGCAAATTTCACCAATACACGTGATGGGGTATTGCATGTTTACCTTTTTGCGCTTGTGGTTATTTTCCTGCCTTTCTTGCATGCTTGTGTAGAGGTAATTGATCATGTTTGTGGATATTTTATGAGCTTGTTTGTTATTCCCATGATTTTTTCTTTTTTAAACCTTGATATCTCTTTAGCCTTTGGTCGTTGTACCTATTTCCAAGCCTTGTGATCATAGGACGGAATGATGTTGTTAACATGCTTGTTGCACTATAGACTAGTTAGCCAAGTAGCTCTGTAGGTGTACTTTGGCCTTATAGAATTATTATTCACTGACTGGAATGGGACCATTAGAACCCGGTGCTATAGACTATAAGGTATAGACCGAGTGAGCTTCCCAGAGAGTCTTAGTTATTACAGACCACAGGAGGGTAGACCGAGTGAGCTTCCTCGAGGGTCTTGGACAATGTATACTAGAGGGGATAGACCGAGTGAGATTCCCAGAGAGTCTTGGATATTATAGGCTACAGGAGGGTAGACCGAGTGAGCTTCATCAAAGAGTCTTTACTTTGTTTAAATTTCCTTCCTCCCCAGGCTAGAGGAGGAATTGACTGAGTGAGCTTCCTCAGAGAGTTTGTGGTATACCGGAGGCTATAGGAGGATTGACCGAGTGATCTTCCTCAAAGAGTCTCTAGACCTTAGGGCCAAGAGGTTTAGACCACCTGATATTCCTCAAAAAGTCCCTGACTACCCTAGACTATAAGGGGAATTGACCGAGTGAGATTCCCCAGAGAGTCTTATATGTTTTTTCATATGACCAAACCAGAGGGTTTAGGATGAGTGCACTGGCTAGATGGTTGTGGTACTTCTCATATATGACCAGAGGGGATGGATGCGAGTAATTCCTAGAGGTGTTCCTATTGTGGTTAGCTGTTGCTTCTCTACTGCTTGTTGTTCTGTGGATTGATTACTGATGTGTATCATCCTGTTATAGCTTGCTGACTACTACCTGTTGTTTATTGTTACTGTTTACTGCTTACTACACTATTAACTGCTGTAAGAACCTGGGTTTTCAGAACGGGTCAAAATCCCGACCCTATTTGAATTTTTGACTGGTTTTTGAGGAAACTGGAGAAAATAGTAAGTTTCTGGAAATTTCAGAATACAGGCTGTGTACATTCACGTACACGCCGTGTATGTGTTAACCAAGTGTCGGCTGTGTGCTTGCCGAGTACATGTCGTGTGATGACTGTGTAGTAGTTTCTTACTACATGACGTGTAGGTTTGAACACACCGTGTATACCCCCCGACCATGTGAGGCTATACATGGCGTGTAGGCCTGTTGGCTGGGTAGAACCAGGGACATGCCGTGTTCCCTTTGGACACGCCGTGTAATCTAGCCGTGTATAAGGGAAACACATGGCACATCGGTATTTCAGCGAGGAAGAGAAGAGGAACCTGGTACATGCCATGTACCTAGAGGTACACGCCATGTACTCATGTCGGCAGGTTTGGAAAGTAAGTCGGCGGAAACCTACCATCTTATGAACAGTTAAATAAAATATACATGGTGTGTAGTCCAAACATACATGTCATGTACTTTTTTTCGCTTAAAACGGGCAGTAGCCTCGTTTTTTAGGCATAACTAACCTCCTCCTCTCGGATGCGCGAACTAGGCCTGCTGAACCCCTTTTCTCCTCCTGACCGTCCGTTCGAGACCCGATTCGAGCTCTGATTAGTGCGTTGGAACCCCCTCGGTAAGGCCTCGATTCCTCTTTGTACTTTTGGTCTGATTTTAATTATAGAATGAGTTATATCCCTTTGAGAGGTTTCAAATATTTTGTAGATTTACCGCGTTTTTGACCGAATTGGCAGGTGTTATTGGAGGAGTAGCATCGTGGAGTCTCATGTAGGTGGGGCATACCTCATTGTTTGTTTTTGTAGTTGTTTGGGTGACGCGGCCTTCAGTGCATTTTCGGGTATTTTGAGCAGGGCCTGTTTTATCTGATTTTTCATACTGTATTGTTTATGGGACCTTTGGTATGCCTTTGGGTATGCCTGGTTACCAGTTTTCATGAGAGGGGCCGGGTGAGGGGTTGTCGCTCATCGGGTCATTTTGGCTGAGAACGCCAAAATGGTTTTAATTGAAATAGGATTATTATGAACTGTTTAGTTTAATTTGTTAAAGCCTGTAATAAATTGTTAGAGGCATTTAAGACCTCTGTGCTGGTATGGGAAAACACCTGGTATAATTCAATTCGACTGTTTAGTTGGTTTAGCCCGTTTATGTTTTTTGTTTGAGTATTTTGTATATGCAATTGATGGATTGCATCTGCTGGACCTTTTTGGTTTGTGTTGGGCTCAGCCCGGTTACGCTAGAGTGATGTTGATCACAGGTTGGGGCTTTGACCAGGTTATTTTGGGTGGTCTGTACCACGGGATTGGGCGTCATGAACGTTGGATTGAGGTAGTACCACTGTCAGGTTGGGCATGGCCTGGGATACTAGGGTGGCGATGCCATCGGACTTGAGCGACATGGCCGCAGGGAAAAGAGGTGTCAAACGTTTTAAAGACCAGAAAAAATCAAGGAAACTTTTTTCTTAATTTTCTTGGAAATTTTACAAGAACGCAGTTTCTGACGGCACCTAATTCTGAGGCCCGGTGTGCCCGGAATATTTTTTTGAAGTTTATCTCGGATACGTTCAGTGAACGAACGAGCAGGTTTTTCTGACTTTTGAACTGGTGCTCGGAATCAAATTCTGAGGGCACCGATGGAATTGCAGCGCCGGTATTTTCTTAGAAACATCTTTTCTGGATTTATGTTTGCTCGGGTGTGGTTTTTAATTTTTGGGGTTAAGTTATGAAATAAAATAAAATTGGTACAACCGATTTTTATTTTATTTTGCTTAACTTATGTTAAGTGGATGATGTGGGACCCACAATATCCTACCCACTTGGTAGGATATTTGTGAGGTGGGGCCCACACGAGCCCCACCATTTCTTTTCTTCATAAACCCCCTCCTTTATTAAGGTAACACACATGCACCCCTTTTAATGAAGTCAACCCTTGCGTTTAATATGGTTAAGAAACGCCTCATTAATGTGGTGGTTTAAGCGTTGCAATTAATTCACTTAATTGTTTCATTCGTTTCTGATTTTTAAAACTCAAGGCTTGTGAAATAAAAATAAGACAACTCTTATTTTTATTAGGCTGGTGGTGTTAATAGGCTAGGGAGATTTCACTCAGGCTCTTGAAGATCTTCTCTTCCTCGACGAAGAACGCGAGGAATGCGAAAACGTGAAAAATGCGAAGAACGCCAGATCCTCGGAGATTGACGACGCGATGCCGAAGAATCATTTCCCCGCGACGCGACTCTATCCTTCTGTGATGTCTTCTTCCACGACGATTATCTCCATGACGAACCCTCATTCAACAAATTCGACGAGGTAGGGAGTTATTTTTAATTATTGTACGTTAATTCTTCTGTTGCCTTTCTTCATTTCTATTGGAACTGCCTGATACCGCAATAATGGGAGGGGGTCGGACCGCAAGAACACGGCCGACCTTCCTCTCCCCTTTGGTTGTTTGATGTTGTTTGCAGCACGAACAAGGCAACGCAGTGCCGAAGCACCGCACTGAATTATTAAATAAAGGAGGAGAAGCGGCACTATCACGCCGCGTCGTTGATGACGAACCAAAGACGCGACACGGTCGCGCCATGCCGGAGAACTGCAAAAGCGCCGTGGCGGGAGCGGGGTCGCGGAGCCGTCGCACCCCGCTGGACGGACCAAGGTAGCGGTTGAGGTTGCGACGGAGCGGGGAGACCGGCGACCGGTTCTGGGCCGCCGGCGTCGGAGCAGGGGGACCGGCCAGCGCCGGTCCCGTGGCGGCAGCAGCCGGCCGGGCAGAGCGGGTCGGCCGGTAATGCGAAAACCGGGGGTTCGTAACCCTCGGTCGGCCAGGAAGTGCGGCCCCACACATGGGGGCCATGCGTTCTCAACGCGGGGGGTAGCGCCCCCCCCCCCCCATCACCACTCGGCCGTTACGGCCGAGCCACCTGGCCGCGGGCTGCGCCGCCGAGCCGCGCCGGGCCGCCCTGCCCGGGCCGGGCCGCGCCCAGGCTGGTCCCTGCCGCACACAGGCCGGGTCGGGCCGCGCCTGCCGGGTCGGGCCTGGACCCGGGTCGGGTCGACCCGTTTCTGGCTGACCCAGGGGGTACCGGGCCGGGTCGGACCGGGCCCGAACCCCCCTAACACCGGACCTTTTCGGTCGGTTGCCCATAACTTTGGCTACAGACCTCCGATCGACACACTGTCAGTTGCGTAGCGATTATTGGATCGAGAAGGTCATTTTGGTATATTACACTCACGGTTTCGGAGTAATTTGGGTTCGGCTGGGGTGGTTCGTACACAAAACCAATCGGGCCCTCGGAGCGGAAACGCTTATAACTTGGACTCCAGACGTCCGATTGACGTGTCGTCGACTTTGTTGGATTCCTCTAAGTGAGACAGACCTTTTGGCTTACTCTGCTCGAGGTTTGGACGCAGTTGGAGTACAGTCAGGTAAATTTTGACATAAAAACCAACCGGGCCTCTGGGACGAAAAGGCCAATAACTCTCAGACCAGGCCTCCGACTGACACGCCGTCTGTGACGTTGAGTGCCGGTTGACGATACGGAACTTTCGGATACATCAACTTTGGACTATGTGTCAGTTGATGTATCAGCCCTTCGGCTTGTGTAGCGGACCCTCCCGAATGAGCTTGCTGTGTTCGTGAACCCTAGAGCTAGTTCCGACTCCGAAGATGATAACGACTATACAGAAGTCCTCCATGGATTCGACAGTGATGACTACAGCACTCAGCAATCCAACGTGGATCAATGCTACCGATCCTATGTGGGTCAAATCATGTGTGGGTCAGCGCTCAACGGTCCTGTATGGGCAGCGCCTACAGATCCTGTGTGGGTCCGATCCTATGTGAGTCATTGCGGGTGTTAGTTACCTATCGATCCTCTGTGGGTCATTGCGGGGTTAGTACCTATCGATCCTTTGTGGGTCATTGCGGGGGTTAGTACTTATCGATCCTGTGTGGGTATGATGGCTTAGATGAATCAGTGGCTATATCTGATCATCTCTATCATCATACGAAGAAGTATACCTGTGTGAGCTGAATCTTGAGTTACTTTCCTATGTGGATTGTGTTGTGCTATCCTGTGTGGACGTGATCGAACTTGGGCTCGGATGTTGGAGCTGAACTAGAATTGATGACTTAGGTATATGTATGGGAATATACCTAAGTAGTGTCAGATGTTACTTCGTGATTGTGTCTTTCCTTTGTGGATTATCCTTTGTGGATTCTGGGAGACCTTCGGTGTAACACCCCAGGATTTCATAGTGTGTTATTTCTTAAAAATAATTCAATAACTTGCACTACACGTAACACCGAGTTCAATCACACCATGACGTACAAAAAAAGCCATTAAAAGAGGTCATGAATAGTATTAACTACATTTTGAACTTTATATAATCCTTATAATTTTAGAATCCCTATTATGAGTTTCTTAGTCATAATGCAAGAACAGATTCATTTTCAGTATTTCACTTTTATCAACTTTTAATAGTGAAACCTTTTTAAATAACATATTTTAAACTATTTGAATAAATTGGGACATCAAAAAATTTAAAATGAAACATCCCAAGCTTCCACGGTACGCTTTCCTTTGAATAAAATAGTAGCGTGTGTTGTACGCAACCTTGAGTTTTAACACACGCCACAACTAATCAAACTAGCCGTTATGAATAGTAATACCTAAATATTGAAATTATATATATTTTATATTTTAAAATGGACTTCATTTTTGGATTCAGAATATCGAATTTAGCCTAAGGTGAAATTTTGGTACTTTTCGGATAACTTTCATATTTTGATGAATAGTGAAAATTACTAAATTTTAATTAAAAATAACTTTTTTAATCAAAATAATTAATAGTGATAAATTGTGAATTTGAGTGGTTTTAAAGTATATTTAGAATATATTTTTACAATTTAATATAATTTTGGTCATTGGACATAATTTTACAATTAAACCGAACATAAACAAGTTTCAATCTTTTGATAGTTATTACCTCTTAAAAACACGCTTTTTGTTTTGACAGCGGGAATTAATTTTAAATTAATTTCTGCCAATTCTGTGTTTTTAATTTAGAAAAATTTATTCCATATTTGGAATCAGTATGTACAAATTTTGTAAATAGGTAACTCTTATTTTTAGACATTTTGAATAATTACTGTGGTAAATATTTTATTTACCATGGTTAAGGGTAAATCCGGTAAATAAGGGTTAAAAAAATAATATTATAATAATACAAAATTACCCTAAAACGTGTCCTAACCTTATTGGTGGACACATACCCGACCATGGGCATCCTTGGGTAGATTTGGGGACCCCTTGGAGCCACTTGTATGTGGTAGGGACACATTATATTAATAAAGTTAAAATAAAAAAAATCGCATAAGCTTACATCTTTTAGAAGAACAATTTTTACATAGGGTTATACATGTTGGATTTTAGATTATAAATATTCATTATAAAGATAAAACGATTTCCTACATAATGATATTTTATTTATAATTTTTAGACATCAAATAATTTAAATTATTAATGACACAATAATGATGCAATGTTTACCTCATTAATAAATCATTTAAATAAATAAGATTATAATGATTAAAATATTTTCTAAAACCTATCCAATTCTAATTGTTTGATGTTATTTAGAAAATGAGTCATCTTATATTCGACCGCAATGATTTTTGGACCATTATAAACCGAATATAATTATATTATAAAGTAATACTTTCACTCTTTCCTAAAGAGCCCCTCCTCTCCCTTATAAAAGGAGACCACTTCTACTCATTCCTCACACCTCTCAAACCACTTGGCTCGGCCAAACGCTGCCCAAATACTCTCCCAACATCCCTCACTACAACCTAGAGGCCTTAGTTTGATCAGAAAGCCAACCAAAGGAGCCCTTTTGATCAAATCAAAAGGAAGAACCCGAAGAAGAGGTAATGTTTTCACCACCCCTTTTCAAGTTCCTTTCTTCTTCCACTTCTTCTTTCTTTGTTCTTACGATTCTAAAATAATAAATCCAGTATCTCACATATACTGTGATGTTATTATAAATATGGTACAACCATATTCAGTATTCTATCCACCCTTTGAATAACATGTCACCATACGTGCGTACGTACGGCTTACCGTCTCCACGTCGTGGTGTAATTGTTATTCAATATATTATTATTTGGATGGGTATATTAATGATGTGTAACTCATGTAAATAATAAATATAACATGTTAATGATTCTGTATATATGATATAACATCCATTTATATATTATTTTAATATCAAAAGAATGATATTGTCGCTCGTGCGTACGTACGGACTACCGTCTCCATGAACGCGATGAGATTCAATCTCCATCATATCCATTCAAGTATAATTATCATTTGCTGATTTAAAAATGATGTTTAAGGACTTGATATCATTCTGGATATGAATAATATACAACTTATCCATCACAAACATGGCTTACATAATAAAACATATAAAATAAAATGAGTAAGTTAACACCCGAAACAACGATAATACTAAGACATTATTAACAAAGAAAAGTTAAAAGATCATATATGATATGATATTAATATATATGATTCTTTTATAATTTAATAACAATTATTTCAATATTATACAAGAGGTTAACCTACCCCAACCAAGTAAAAGTACAAGGTAAGGGATTTTCTTATCTCACTTTCAATTCCGTGAGATTTCCATTGTTCACCACTTAATTATTGCATGTGGTGTATGTGTACTGCCCATGATTGTATTCATTGTGTAATATACTTTAATTTATGGGTATTTACATCATCATGGTATGATACTTCTTTCGTGGGTGTATGTTTCGTAAGTTACCTAATCGATTAGGGAATTTGAGATTTCAATTTCCACTCATTTAGCTTTACAAATATTTCATTGATTATATTACTCCAAGATTATTTGTGGAATCGCTATTCATTTTATTAAGTCTTAATATCCACTCCCCTTTCTATGGATATACTTTTGATACACATAATCACTCCATTTATAAATTCTCAAGTGATCGGTATGAACTTGATAAGAGTAATTTTAACTCAATCTCCATTTGTAGAGTTAAATATCCAATTCGTTGGTGTTGTTTCTACAGGAATATGTGTGAATATCCTTTGATTGTTTTACACTGAATATTCAATCATATTTAGTGTATTTATATTTTTCACACATAATTATGTCGTTGATTTATCCTTAACCTAAGGATACGGCCTTTATGAGAGATTTCATCTCAATTTACATTCAACTGAGACTTCTTTGTTGATATACACCAAATCACTTTTATGTGGTGTATATAATGTACTTTGACAAAGTATATCATGAATCCCTTCATTCTCATGATATTACAAAGTTTTGATTACCTCAATTATTTGTATTCAAGTGTCTCTCTTTTGGTTAGAACCTCTAACCAAAATACCATTTTAAAATGTTTTAAAGACTTATTCTTCTATATCTTACTCATTAATGTCCATGTTTTAAAAATGGTTTTAAGGATTTATTTATATGGACA
This sequence comes from Viscum album, assembly GCA_963277665.1. Taxonomy (NCBI): domain Eukaryota; kingdom Viridiplantae; phylum Streptophyta; class Magnoliopsida; order Santalales; family Viscaceae; genus Viscum; species Viscum album. Next base: position 1,431,878,782 of record OY728131.1, on the reverse strand, counting down.
TTAAAGTTTTAAAATTAAAACTCATTTTAAAATTTTCAAAGTGGTATGGGACACTTTGATTCAAAAATCTATTTTTAAATGGCTTCGTGACAAATAGTGTGACTTTTAAATGATTTCAAGAAAAAGGGGATATTTCCCTCAAATAGTTTTGATGGTTATTTTCATCTATGTCAACATCCTTCATTATTCATGATTGAGGTTAATGTGATACAATACAATCTTCCATATTGTATCAAATGAGTTATGTTTGACTGTGGATGTTCTATTTTTATACCATTCATGGTTTGTGGTTAAAGTATTGACATTTCGTATGCTAGTTTTAATATGAATGTTTATTTTATGCTTAAACCTATTCATATGAGGAATGCATTGGACTTAATAAGTGACGGGTGGAGCCCTCTATAGCTCCTCGATGCATCGGTAGGTCTCATGAGACAAACTAGTGTCTTGGCACAAGGCCATGGCAAAATCTTATTTGTAGTCTTGGCACGAGGCCTTGGCTATGTGGTTATAATAGTCTGGCATTATGCATTCCATCATTATGAAAGTGGATATTGATATTGCATGTGATCATTCGACTAGTAGAATATCCATGTGAGTAAGTAAATGGCATTATTTCATTTTAACTTTTCCATTTTATGCTGAAGTTCAAGTTTAAAAGGCTTTTGTTTTAGTTATAAACTGCCTTAAGTGTTTATGCTTATTTATGAAAACTTCTGCTATAATGTTATCCTTACTGAGCATCTGAGCTCACCCCTTTCAATGTTTTATTTTTCCCAGGATTATGAAGACGTAATTATGAATGACCTGCAGGGATAGTATGAGGGGATATGAAGACAAGATGTTTTTTTTATGATGTAATGTAAAAATTTATGGATGTATCTAGTTATTCCAAGGCTACTAAACTAATCGGTCTTTCGAGACTTGATCTTTCTCATGATCATGCCAATGTTATGTAATTAATGCACCGACTCTGGGTAACTGGGGTCGGGGCGTTACAGTTGGTATCAGAGGAAGTTTAGTACAAACCTTGGTAGCTAGATTTAGATAAACTCTGATTAGAGCACGTAGACCTAAGATGAACTTTGAGGATTAGTATAAAAGAACTTCCTAGAATTTTGGTATTGTAGAGATTTTGTGAGTTTTCTGAGCAATACATCCCTGTCTGGATACGAGCAGATAGAGGCGGCTCTGGAACAGATGTACCTAGGGGTAAAACCCGAAAACACCGCTTTGAGCTAGACTCGAACGGGAACTGGTGCACGACAACGGGCCTTGCTTCACTCTTGGTTACGACACTCCCGGGGGATATGCTTAGGATAATTTACATTTTCTTTACAAACCGATTTAAGTAATATATACATAAGATGAGAGTAAATGACCTTGGTTAATCCTAATATGTTTCAAATTGAGAATATGGTGACATTTTAATCTCTAAATGATTTTACGACTACTATTACTCACACAATGCTTTTTGGTTTTAGTCAATGGCTGGATTCCAAGGAGGTCATAGTGACTTTGATAATGATGTACAAGGTGGGAATGGTAGTGGCGATGAGCAACAAAATGGAATATTGATAAGCGTAAAAGATATCGTCTTTATGCCAAATCAGTTTTCCAAAAATATGATCAACAACATATATATTAACCAACTCCCAGACTCAACAAGGAAGAGAAAGGTGATAAATGATAAGATCTCCAGCAATGGAGACCATGGAGAAAAGAAACCTCAATTTTCATCATGCAGGAAATGTGGAAAGAGACACCCAGGAAAGTGTCTCAATGGGACAACAAAATGTTTTACGTGCGGGAAGGAAGGACATAAAGTGAATAATTGCCGAAGAAAAATGAAGAGTACTATGGAAGAAGATAAAAATGGTCCCAAGAGTCCATTTACAGTCATTTGCCGTAAATGTAGGGGACCTAGCCATTACCCGAGTGAATGTTGTATTCTATAGGATATTTTCTTGGTCAAAGAAGAAGCTATGTGGAAATAAATGGTTGGAGAAAAATTTAAAAAGTATTAGCACTCCTTGTTGATGGGTTTACTTTGGAATAATTTTCTCTTGTATTTGTAACCCCACAGTTTGCCATGTGAGGATGATATTTGAGGAAGAATTGTCTCTTCTCTTGTGGATATAGGTATAAATAACCATTTGGTTTTATATGATCATTGGGGTTTGAGAAAATGATAAGTTATTATAATTTGGGATGAAAATGCAAAGTATGATATAACATTTGTGGTTAAATTATGTTATTTTGAGGAATTTATCTCATTTTGGTAATATTATAAAATATAGTTTTTTAAAAAGGACAACACGTAGACCGTGTGACAACCCATCGCGTCGGACAAAGCTGTGGGAATCGAACCCACAACCAAAGTGCGATTGGGATTTATCACCTACCACTGGACTACGTGAAGTCCCTGCTTAGTGTGACTTTTTTTTGTTAAATGATTTTATTAATCAATAATAAAATGATTTGTGTTCTTATGTCTTATCAAATGAATACCCTTGGTATAGGAAAATGATTTGGTGATTAAGTGATAAATGTTATTTTGGAAGATGTTCGTTTTGTTAGGAACACTATATTCCCAAGGAAAATAGAATACAATGAGGTTTCATTTGTAGAGTAATGGTGGATTTTTATCTACGTTTTTATTGTTGATTTATAGTGATTTGGGTTATTTATGGAAATGATTAACCTATAACAGAGAATATGTGATGATGTTAATTACTTTTAAGTATGTGACTTTAAGAGTATTTGATGTCATTTGGAGATACAATGTAACATGGGAGACTACATAATCAAATTCTTCTATGTTTTGGGTTTCAATATTAGTTTGGATTATATTAAAGGATTGTAAGGACAATTCGTTATTGAATGGTATCTATTTAACTTTGGGGTATTGTTGGTTTAATTTTAGAAATTAAGATTAGTGCATATTTATCTCGATGAATATCCTTTTGGGGGATCATTAGATCATTCACTAACCATTTTGGTTTTGATTAATCTTCAAAGACAATGTAAATATATGGTTTATCCTACATGGATCGTGTGATTCTATAGAAGTTTATTCTAGTTCTTCCAGTGTGACAAAGTCTTCTTGAATACTCATCGTTTAAAAAAAATTGAGTTAGTGGTGGAAATTTATTAAAGAATGAAAATCTACTTAAAATTTAAGTATATCTCATAATGTTCTTAGTCAATATCATAAATGAATTCCTCTTCCTTATGTAATGTAACTTAAAAAAAATGTTGTCCTAGATGGTACATTAAATCATCATTAATTTATGGCTTTGGGATTGTTGGACTTTTCATATCCATGTTCTCTACCACTCTCCATCAGATAATTGATGGTTAGATTTCTCTTCCATATCCATATTTTCCTACATGGAACCCTAGTATGTTTTATTTTCGGTAATCTTCATACTTTCCACTCTTTATTTTAAATAGAGGCCTCATTAATTCATTTTTCGATGTGGGATTTCAACTAAGATATTTTGAAACGTCAAAAATGTGTTATCCCAATACCCTATGTTTTCTTGGACCGATGGTATTTCAAATCATCATAGATTGATGAGTTTAAGGACCTAAATTTTATACTTGTTTGTGATTGATGACCTCAATCACTACCTATAAATATTTATGTTTTTCCTCCAATTATATGTCTCTAATTTCCACCAATGTTCTCCTAATCGAGATCATAATTTAGTGGTGACACTTTCATTTCTCTTTTCCTTATATTAAGACTAAATTTTAGTAACCCAATTTCCGATGTGGGTTTTCCCACAAATATATTTTCTACTTTCAACATTTTATTTTCGAAGAACAATTTCAAATTGCGAGGACGCAATTTATTGAAGGAGGGGAGAATGTAACACCCCAGGATTTCATAGTGTGTTATTTCTTAAAAATAATTCAATAACTTGCACTACACGTAACACCGATGTCAATCACACCATGACGTACAAAAAAAGCCATTAAAAGAGGTCATGAATAGTATTAACTACATTTTGAACTTTATATAATCCTTATAATTTTAGAATCCCTATTATGAGTTTCTTAGTCATAATGCAAGAACAGATTCATTTTCAGTATTGCACTTTTATAAACTTTTAATAATGAAACCTTTTTAAATAAAATATTTTAAACTATCTGAATAAATTGGGACATCAAAAAATTTAAAATGAAACATCCCAAGCTTCCACGGTACGCTTTCCTTTGAATATAATAGTAGCGTGTGTTGTACGCAACCTTGAGTTTTAACACACGCCACAACCAATCAAACTAGCCGTTATGAATAGTAATACCTAAATATTGAAATTATATATATTTTATATTTTAAAATGGACTTCATTTTTGGATTCGGAATATCTAATTTAGCCTAAGATGAAATTTTGGTACTTTTCGGATAACTTTCATATTTTGATGAATAGTGAAAATTACTAAATTTTAATTAAAAACAACTTTTTTAATCAAAATAATTAATAGTGATAAATTGTGAATTTGAGTGTTTTTAAAGTATATTTAGAATATATTTTTACCATTTAATATAATTTTGGTCATTGGACATAATTTTACAATTAAACCGAACATAAACAAGTGTCAATCTTTTGATAGTTATTACCTCTTAAAAACACGCTTTTTGTTTTGACAGCGGGAATTAATTTTAAATTAATTTCTGCCACTTCTGTGTTTTGAATTTAGAAAAATGTATTCCATATTTGGAATCAGTATTTCCAAATTTTTTAAATAGGTAACTTTTATTTTTAGACATTTTGAATAATTACTGTGGTAAATATTTTATTTACCATGGTTAAGGGTAAATCCTATAAATAAGGGTTAAACAAATAATATTATAATAATACAAAATTACCCTAAAACATGTCCTAACTTTATTGGTGGACACATACCCGACCATGGGAATCCTTGGGTAGATTTGGGGACCCCTTGGAGCCACATGTATGTGGTAGGGACACATTATATTAATAAAGTTAAAATAAAAATAAAAATGGCATAAGCTTACATCTTTTAGAAGAACAATTTTTACATAGGGTTATACATGTTGGATTTTCAATTATAAATATTCATTAGAAAGCTAAAAATATTTCCTACATAATGATATTTTATTTATAATTTTTAGACATCAAATAATTTAAATTATTAATGACACAATAATGATGCAATGTTTACCTCATTAATAAATCATTTAAATAAATAAGATTATAATGATTAAAATATTATCTAAACCCTGTCCAATTCTTATTGGTTGATGTTATTTAGAAAATGAGTCATCTTATCTTCGACCTCAATTATTTTTGGACCATTATAAACCGAATATAATTATATTATAAAGTAATACTTTCACTCTTTCCTAAAGAGCCCCTCCTCTCCCTTATAAAAGGAGACCAATTCTACTCATTCCTCACACCTCTCAAGCCACTTGGCTCGGCCAAACTCTGCCCAAATACTCTCCCAACATCCCTCACTACAACCTAGAGGCCTTAGTTTGATCAGAAATCCAACCTCAGAAGCCCTTTTGATCAAATCAAAAGGAAGAACCCGAAGAAGAGGTAATGTTTTCACCACCCCTTTTCAAGTTCCTTTCTTCTTCCACTTCTTCTTTCTTTGTTCTTACCATTCTAAAATAATAACTCCAGTATCTCACATATACTGTGATGTTATTATAAATATGGTACAACCATATTCAGTATTCTATCCACCCTTTGAATAACATGTCACCATATGTGCGTACGTACGGCTTACCGTCTCCACGTCGTGGTGTAATTGTTATTCAATATATTATTATTTGGATGGGTATAATAATGATGTGTAACTCATGTAAATAATAAATATAACATGTTAATGATTCTGTATATATGATATACCATCCATTTATATATTATTTTAATATCTAAAGAATGATATTGTCGCTCGTGCGTACGTACGGACTACCGTCTCCATGAACGCGATGAGATTCAATCTCCATCATATCCATTCAAGTATAATTATCATTTTCTGATTTAAAAATGATGTTTAAGGACTTGATATCATTCTGGATATGAATAATATACAACCTATCCATTACAAACATGGATTATATAATAAAACATATAAAATAAAATGAGTAAGTTAACACCCGAAACAACGATAATACTAAGACATTATTAACAAAGAAACGTTAAAAGATCATATATGATATGATATTAATATATATGATTCTTGTATAATTTAATAACAATTATTTCAATATTATACAGGAGGTTAACCTACCCCAACCAAGTAAAAGTACAAGGTAAGGGATTTTCTTATCTCACTTTCAATTCTGTGAGATTTCCATTGTTCACCACTTAATTATTGCATGTGGTGTATGTGTACTGCCCATGATTGTATTCATTGTGTAATATACTTTAATTTATGGGTATTTACATCATCATGGTATGATAATTCTTTCGTGGGTGTGTGTTTCGTAAGTTACCTAATCGATAAGGGAATTTGAGATTTCAATTTCCACTCATTTGGCTTTACACATATTTCATTGATTATATTACTCCAAGATTATTTGTGGAATCTCTATTCATTTGATTATGTCTTAATTTCCACTCCCCTTTCTATGGATATAATTTTGATACACATAATCACTCCATTGATAAATTCTCAAGTGATCGGTATGAACTTGATAAGAGTAATTTTAACTCAATCTCCATTTGTTGAGTTAAATATCCAATTCGTTGGTGTTGTTTCTACAAGAATATGTGTGAATATCCTTTGATTGTTTTACACTGAATATTCAATCATATTTAGTGTATTTATATTTTTCACACATAATTATGTCGTTTATTTATCCTTAACCTAAGGATATGGCCTTTATGAGAGATTTCATCTCAATTTACATTCAACTGAGACTTCTTTGTTGATATACACCAAATCACTTTTATGTGGTGTATATAATGTACTTTGACATAGTATATCATGAATCCCTTTATTCTCATGATATTACAATGTTTTGATTACCTCAATTATTTGTATTCAAGTGTCTCTCTTTTGGTTAGAACCTCTAACCAAAATACCATTTTAAAATGTTTTAAAGACTTATTCTTCTATATCTTGCTCATTAATGTCCATGTTTTAAAAATGGTTTTAAGGATTTATTTATATAGACATTAAAGTTTTAAAATTAAAACTCCTTTTAAAAGTTTCAAAGTGGTATGGGACACTTTGATTCAAAAATCTATTTTTAAATGGCTTCTCGACAAATACTGTGACTTTTAAATGATTTCAAGAAAAGGGGGATATTTCCCTCAAATAGTTTTGATGATTATTTTCATCTATTTCAACATCCTTCATTATTCATGATTGAGGTTAATGTGATACAATACAATCTTCCATATTGTATCAAATGAGTTATGTTTGACTGTGGATGTTCTATTTTTATACCATTCATGGTTTGTGGTTAAAGTATTGACATTTCGTATGCTAGTTTTAATATGAATGTTTATTTTATGCTTAAACCTATTCATATGAGGAATGCATTGGACTTAATAAGTGACGGGTGGAGCCTGCTATAGCTCCTCGATGCATCGGTAGGTCTCATGAGACAAACTAGTGTCTTGGCACAAGGCCATGGCAAAATCTTATTTGTAGTCTTGGCACGAGGCCTTGGCTATGTGGTTATAATAGTCTGGCATTATGCATTCCATCATTATGAAAGTGGATATTGATATTTCATGTGACCATTCGACTAGTAGAATATCCATGTGAGTAAGTAAATGGCATTATTTCATTTTACCTTTTCCATTTTATGCTGAAGTTCAAGTTTAAAAAGATTTTGTTTTAGTTATAAATTGCCTTAAGTGTTTATGCTTATTTATGAAAGCTTCTGCTATAATGTTATCCTTACTGAGCATCTGAGCTCACCCCTTTCAATGTTTTATTTTTCCCAGGATTATGAAGAAGTAATTATGAATGACCTGTAGGGATAATATGAGGGGATATGAAGACAAGATGTTTTTTTATGATGTAATGTAAAAATTTAGGGATGTATCTAGTTATTCCAAGGCTACTAAACTAATCGGTCTTTCGAGACTTGATCTTTCTCATGATCATGCCAATGTTATGTAATTAATGCACCGACTCTGGGTAACTGGGGTCGGGGTGTTACATTCGGGGGTCTCAGGGTCCCTACTGAGTAGCTTATACTCATCCCTGCACGGCTATTCCCACACCATGTTGTGTTGGTTGCAGACAACGGACAACGTTGATCGCGGTTGAGGCCTGCAGAGTAGGTCGGTACCTTGAGGTTGACCACTGGGCGGGATGTACTCGGAGCGGACGGCTGGACCCGAGGAGCTGTGGAGGTTATCTGTACTCACCCTTCAGGTGGGACTTCCAGTGGATGGCTCGACATTTCAGCTTTACTTTTTAGTTGGTGTACTCCCTTTTAAGTTGTACTTTACTTTCAGTTTGAGTTTGTATTCTAGCCCACTTACTTTTCCACACTTGCTATTGTACCCAGTTTTTACTTAGAGTTTACTTCTGCTTGCTTTTTTTATGGTGTTTGTTTATTTTACAAAGGCAATGCCTTCCCTTTTTGCTAGTAATTACGCCTTGGTGATAGTCTCCATCCCCTGGCCTAGGGAAGGAGGGCTTGGGGTAGTCACGGCATGGGCCCCGAGGACAGGTCATGACAAATTGGTATCAGAGGGAGGTTCGGTTCTACCGCAGAACTTTGGACTCTGATCTTTATTCTATGTGAAGCAATAGTGTTAAGAGTATTGAGTGTGGTTATTAGTCCAGGGAGACCAGTGTTGGTACAGCAGAGGACGTATCCATACACCAGGACCCTGACATTTGATTTCCAACTTAATGCATGAAAACATTGATTGCATGTGTGCTTCAAGTTTTCTTTGTTATTACTTTGTGTCAGCTCTTCAGGTATATTGTTCTGATAGTGGCACACCTATCTCTTCTCAGGATGGCCCCACGACGGCAGCCAGCTAGGGTTCCGAGTGTTGTGCTTGATGACAGCCCACCGAGTGATTAGGCCTCGGTATAGGGCCCTTTGACAACAGAGGCACCAGCGGTACCTCTACCCGCTGAGCCACCGATGCTACCAGCCACTGACGATACAGGTCGTCTTAGTGCACTACACGAGTTTCAGCACCAGCGACCGCCCAGGTTCTGCGGGGAGACGAACCCTTAGGCAGCTGAGGATTGGTTTGAGGCAGTTGTACGAGTTTTCAAGTTAGTGAGGACACCATCATACCTCATGGTGATCCTCGCAGCGAGCCTCCTTCACGCGGCAGCAGGCAGATGGTGGAGCTTGATGCTCGAGGTTCATAATGAGGCATCTCTTCTCTGGAAAAATTTTGAGAGCCTCTTCCGCTCGAAGTTCATCCCAGCCACCCTTCATGCGGTGCACATCCAGGAGCTTCTACAGCTGCGGCAGGGCAGCTTGACAGTCGCCCAGTACTCGGCGAGATTTACAAATCTCTCGCGCTATTCGACAGAAATGGTACGCGACCCATTCTTTCGGGACCAGACCTTTGAGTAGGGATTGAGGCATGAGATCATGGAATCACTGATCTGCATCAGCATTCCGACACAGGCAGGGGTACTTGAGTGAGCCCTTTTGATCAAGAGCTTCCTTGCTGCGCCTTCATCAGCAGCGAGACCTACCGCGGGGTACCACGTAGTAGAGTCTTCTATAGCAGGCAGTCGGCGGATGACTCATGGGTCTAGGAAGACCAAACCCTCAGGCAGATGACCTCAGGACACTGGCTCAGCAGTGCGGGGCACACAGCGCGAAGCCAGTCTTTCGAGAGGCAGATAGTGCTACGCATGCGGCGGGCAGGGCCACATTGCTCGTGACTGCCCGACCCGCCGTACTGAGAAGCAGCAAATGGTTAAGGGACCACCCAGGCAGAGGCAGAGGGTCAACCATGGCGGTCCGTAGGGAGCAGGTGGACGATGTAGAGGATCTGGCCGAGCAGCAGGTGGTGGGAGACGCTTTGATGCTCTACCACCACCACCACCAGGAGGTCCACCCTGACCACCAGGAGCTAGTGGGAAGAGCCAGGCACAACTTCAGGCAGCAGAGGCCTATGACCACGGCGCGCCCGAGATGATTCGAGGTACTATCTATGTCAATTACACCCTTGCTTCAGTTCTTATAGACACAGGAGGGAGTCATTATTTCATAGCCACTGCCCTTGTTCGGATCTCTGAGATTCCGACAGAGCTGTTGGCTCTATCCTTACGGCTAGAGAATCCCACGGGACCAGACTCGATGATTACCCACTGGTGACGGCAGTGTGAGCTTGCTCTAGGAGGCGAGAGCTTTGGCTGGGATCTTCTTGTAGCGGCATCGAGGCCTTATGTCATCATCTTGGGCATGTATTGGTTATCTACAGTCCATGCTCAGATTGACTATATTAGGCGCAAGGTGCGATGTGTACGCACCGACGAGAGCCGGTTCACCTTCACCGGCAAGAAGGGATCCTTCGCAGCACAGAATGGTCCCTTGCAGAGGAGAGGACAGCCCATCACTCATCAGTTGGCTAGCCTCATCCTAGGATCAGTTGACGTGCGGAGTCCTAGTTTTCCTGCAGTGGTGGATCAGTATGCGGACGTTTTCCCCGATGACGTTCCAGGACTACCTCCTCGCAGAGAGGTAGAATTTTATTTTGATCTATACTCCAGGACAGCCCTGATATCCACCCCAGCATATCGGATGGTTCCTGCCGAGCTTCGAGAGCTATGGGTACATTTGGAGGACTTGCAGGGCAAGGGATTCATCCGACCCAGTGTTTCACCCTGGGCTTCCCCGATATTGTTCGCCAAGAAGGAGGATGAGAGCTTGAGAATTTGTGTTGACTATCGTTGCCTGAACCGGGTGATAGTGAGGAACAAGTATCCGCTACCAAGGATTGATGACCTCTTCGATCAGCTCATGTGAGAACAATGGTTCTTAAAGATAGACCTCAGGTCAGGCTATCATCAGCTCAGAGTTCGGGACGAGGACGTGCAAAAGAAGGCCTTCAAATGTCGGTATGGCCACTATGAGTTCTTGGTTATGCCATTCGGCATAACCAATTCTCCAGCAGTGTTCATGGGCCTCATGAATATGATCTTTCAGCCATACCTCGATCGGTTTGTCACGGTCTTCATTGATGACATTTTGATTTACTTGAACACTGAGGAGGAGCACGCCTACCACTTGTGGGTTATACTAGACACACTCCAAGAGAACTAGCTTTATGGAAATCTCTCGAAGTTTCAGTTCTGGATACGTGAGGTCCACTTCTTAGGACACGTCATCTCTGAGGCTGGAGTTGCGGTGGATCCTGTGAAGATCAAGGTAGTGCTAGCTTGGGAGCCACCTAGGAGTGTGACGGTGGTGCGGAGTTTCATGAAACTAGCTGGGTACTATCAAGGTTTGTTCCAGAATTCTCCAGAGTTGCAGAACCACTCTCAGCATTGAAGAAGAAGGGGAAACCCTTTGTGTGATCGGATAGTTGTCAGAAGAGCTTCCAGGAGCTGAGACGGAGATTGGCCAGCACGCCTATCTTGAGGCTACCGGAGGAGGGAGTTGGGTACGTAGTTTACTGCGATGCATCAGGGACCAGACTCGAATGTATCCTAATGTAGGAGCGGGCCGTGATCACCTATGGATCATGTCCATTGAGGCAGCATGAGCAGAACTACGCTACCCATGACCTAGAGTTAGCAGTAGTGGTCATCGCTCTGAATATGTGGCGACGCTATCTGATGGGGGAGCGCTTTATAGTCTATTCTGACCATCATAGTCTCAGGTACATCTTCTCTCAGAAGGACCTAAACCTGAGACAGCGGCGATGGCTCACGTTCCTCCAGGACTATGACTTTGAGATAGTCTATACTCCTGGGAAGGGGAACGTAGTAGCCGATGCTCTCAGTAGGAGGATGGGCATTCAACTACTTGGGGAGGAAATAGAGCAACTAGTAGCTTTGCAGATATCCTTCGTGGATAGAGATGGAGCAGCCTTTCTTCAGTCACTCACAGTCACTCCTCTACTTCAGCAGTGGGTCAGAGAGGAACAGCGTGGGGATGCTGACTGTGAGACGCATCGTGCACAGATATCCTCAGGATAGGCACATGATGGTTTCTCCTTTGGAGGAGAGCATGATGTCCTTTTCAGAGTACACACCTTGGTAATAGTTGATTTATGGGAGGAGGTTCTTAGGGAGTTTCACACTACCCCTTTGGCGGTACATCCTGGAGTGGCGAAGATGTACCAGGATTTCAGATGACAGCACTAGTGGCCGGGCATGAAGAAGGCTATGGAAGAGATCGTTTCTCGATGCCTCACCTGCCAGCAGGTGAAGGTAGAGCACTAGGTACCAGCAGGCTTGGTACAACCCTTGGAGGTCCCGAAGTAGAAGTGGGATGACATATCTATGGACATAGTGACTGGACTTCCATGCACTTCCAGAGGTCATGACTCCATTTAGGAGATTGTAGACCGACTCACCAAGTCGGTTCACTTCTTACCCATCAAAGAGCAGGGCTCAGTGGAGAGATTGGTACGTCCCTATGTTCAGGAGATTGTATGGCTTCATGGTGTGTCATCATCTATCGTCTCCAATCGAGATTCTCTATTTACTTCTCGGCTTTGGAAGGGGTTGTAGTAGGCATTCGGGACGCATCTACGTTTGAGCACCGCCTTTCACCCTTAGACATATGGTCAGACGGAGAGGACCGTTCAGACTCACGAGAACATGCTCCGCGCATGTGTCCTCGACTTTGGTCGTAGCTGGGAGGACCACCAACCCTTGGTGGAGTTCGCGTACAACAACAGCTTCCATTCCACCATCGGGATGGCACCATACGAGGTGTTGTACGACCGACCTTACAGATCACCGTTGTGCTGGACAGACCCTGGGGAGACAACACTTGTGGGACCGGAGATGGTCCAGGCCATGACAAAGAAGGTCCAGGTCATCCAGGAGTGGATGAGGACAGCTCAGAGCCGGCAGAAGTCTTATGCTAACAGGAGGCAGAGGCCACTGGAGTTCGACGATGGCGTCCACGTCTTCATGTGGGTCTCACCTCGACGTGGATTACAAAGATTTGGAAGAGGCGAAAAGTTGTCTCCACGCTTCATCGGACCATTCCAGGTCCTCAGCAGGATTGGAGAGGTGGCTTATCACCTGGCTCTACCACCTTAGTTGCACTGGGTGCACGATGTTTTCCACGTATCTCAGCTGAGGAGAGACGTGCACGACCCGACACATATCATTGACCATGGGGAGCAGGACGTTGATGATGGGGCGACTTTTGTGGAGGTCCTGATGGAGATCGAGGATTGACAGGAGCGAGTCCTACGTGGACGGTCGATTCCTCTAGTCCACATCAGATGGCAGCACGGGAACATCCAGGAGAGCACTTGGGAGCGGGAGGCTCAGATGCGTGCTCAGTACAGACATTTATTTCCCTAGTTTTTGATGTATCTTTACAAGGATGTAAATCCTTGAGGTGGGAGGGATGTAAAGTCCCAAAAAATTCAAGGAAATTTTTTTCTTAATTTTCTTGGGAATTTTACAAGAATGCAGTTTATTACGGAACCTAATTCCGAGGCCCGGTGTGCCCGGAATCGTTTTCTGAAGACTAGCTCAGGTACGTTCAGTGAACGAAAGAGCGGGTTTTTCTAACTTTTGAACCGGTGCTCGGAATCAAATTCTGAGGGCACCGATGGAATCGTAGTGCCGGTATTTTCTTAGAAACATCTTTTCCGGAGTTGCGTTTGCTCGGGTGTGGTTTTTAATTTTTGGGGTTAAGTTAAGAAATAAAATAAAATTGGTAAAACTGATTTTTATTTTATTTTTCTTAACTTATGTTAAGTTGATGATGTGGGACCCACAATATCCTACCCACCTGGTAGGATATTTTTTAGGTGGGGCCCACACAAGCCCCACCATTTCATTTCTTCCTAAACCCCCTCCTTTATTAAGGTAACGCACCCGCACCCCTTTTAATGAAGTCAACCCTTGCGTTTCATCCGGTTAAGAAACGCCTCATTAATGTAGCGGTTTAAGCATTGAAATTAATTCACTTAATTATTTCATTCATTTTTTATTTTTAAAACCCGAGGCCTGGGAAATAAAAATCAGACAACTCTTATTTTTATTAGGCTGGTGGTGTTGAGAGGCTAGGGAGATTTCACTCAGGCTCTTGAAGATCTTCTGTTCCACGACGAAGAACGCAAAGAACGTGAAGAACACGAAGAACGCGAAGAACGCGGGATCCTCGGAGATCGATGACGTGACACCGACGAATCATTTCCCCGCGATGCAACTCTCTCCTTCTGCGACGTCTTCTTCCGTGACGGTTATCTCCGCGACGAACCCTCGCTCAACGAATTTGATGAGGTAGGGAGTTATTTTTAATTGTTGTTCGTGAATTCTTCTGTTTCCTTTCTTCATTTCTATTGGATCTTCCTGATACCGCAATAACGGGAGGGGGTCGGACCGCACGAACACGGCCGACCCTCCTCTCCCTTTGTTTTTTTGATGTTGTTTGCGGCACGAACAAGGCAACGTGGTGCCGAAGCACTGCGCGGAAATATTAAAAAAAGGAGGAGAAGCGGTGCCGTCGCGCCGCGCCGTTGATGACAAACCAAAGACGCGGCACGGTCGCGCCATGCCGGAGAACTTCAAAAGCGCAGTGGCTGGAGCGGGGCCACGGCGGAGGGGCGTGGCTCCGGACGGACCAAGGCTGTGGCTGAGCGGGGAGACCAGTGCCTGGTTCCGGGCCGCCGGCGTCGGAGCAGGGGGACCGGCCAGCGCCGGTCCCGTGGCGGCAGCAGCCGGCCGGCCAGAGCGGGCCGGCCGGTCAGGGGAAAACCAGGGGTTCGTAACCCCCGGTCGGCTAGCAGGTGCGGCCCCCCACATGGGGGCCGCAGGTTCTCAACGCGGGGGGCAGCGCGCCCCCCTTCACCGCTCAGCCGTTACGGCCGAGCCGCCGAGCCGTTGGCCGCACCAGTGCGTCGGGCCACACCCGGGCCGGGCCGGGCCACGCCCAGGCTGGGCCGGGCCGCGCCAGCCAGGCCAGGTCGTGCCCAAGTGAGCCGGACCCGGACCCGGGTCGGGTCGACCCGGTTCGGGCCGACCCAGGGGGTACCGGGCTGGTTCAGACCGGGCCCGAACCCCCCAAATACCGGACCTTTTCGGTCTGTTGCCTATAACATGGGCTACGGACCTCCGATCGACGCACTGTCAGTTGAGTAGTAATCCTTGGATCGAGACAGTCGTTTCGATATATTACACTAAAGGTTTCGGAGTACTTTGGGTTCGGCCGAGTTGGTTCGTACACGAAACCAACCGGGCCCTCGGAGGGGAAACACTTATAACTTGGACTCCGGACGTCCGATTGACGTGTCGTCGACTTTGTTGGATTTTTCTAAGTGAGAAGGACATTTTGGATTACACCGCTCTAGGTTTGGACGTAGTTGGAGTACGGTTGGGCTGATTTTGACTTAAAAACCAACCTGGCCCCTGGGACGAAAAAGCCAATAACTCTCAGACCGGGCGTCTGATTGATGCACCGTCTGTGACATTGAGTTCCTGTTGATGATACGGAACTTTTGGATACATAAACTCTGGACTATGTGTCAGTTGATGTATCAGCCCTTCAGCTCATTGAGCCGACCCTCCCGAATGAGCTTGTTGTGTGCGGGAACCCTAGAGCTGGCTGCAGCTGCGACGACGATGACGACTATACAGAAATCCTTTGTGGATTCGACGGAGACGACTACAGCACTCAGAGATCGTACGTGGATCAGTGCTACCGATCATGTGTGGGTCAGATCCTGTGTGGGTCAGCGCTCAATGGTCCTGTGTGGGCTAGTGCCTACAGATCATGTGTGGGTCTGATCCTGTGTGGGTCATTGCAAGGGTTAGTTACCTATCGATCCTTTGTGGGTCATTGCGGGGGTTAGTACCTATCGATCCATTGTGGGTCATTGCGGGGGTTAGAACCTATCGATCTTGTGTGGGTCCGACGGCTTAGATGAATCAGTGACTATATCTATGCATCTCTATCGTCATACGAAGAAGTATACCTGTGTGAGCTGAATCTTGACTTGCTTTCCTATGTGGATTGTGTTGTGCTATCCTGTGTGGACGTGATCGAACTTGGGCTCAGATGTTGGAGTCGAACTGGAATTGATGACTTAGGTGTATGTATGGGCATATACCTAAGTAGTTTCGGATGTGACTTCGTGATTGTATATTTCCTTTGTGGAATATCCTTTGTGGATTCTGGGAGACCTTCAGGGGTCTCGGGGTCCCTACTGAGTGGCCTATACTCACCCCTACATGGTTATGACCGCACTACGTTGTGTTGGTTGCAGAAAAAGGATAGCTCTGATCACGGTTGAGGCTTTCGGAACAGGTCGGTACCTGGAGGTGGACCACTGGGCGGGACGTTCTCGGAGCAGACAGCTAGACTCGAGGAGCTGCGGATGCTATTTGTACTCACCCTTCATTTGGGACTTCCAGTGGATGGCTCGACGTTGCAGCTTTACTTTTCAGTTGTTGTACTCCCTTTTCAGTTGTACTTTACTTTCAGTTTGGGTTTGTATTCTGGCCCACATACGTTTCTGCACTTGCTGGTGTACCCAGTTTTTACTTAGTGTTTACTTCTGCTTGCTTTCTCTGTGTTGTTTGTTTATTTTACAAAGGCAATGCCTTCCCTTTTTACCTGGAATTACGCCTTGGTGCTAGTCGCCAGCCCCTGGCCTATGGAAGGCGGGCTTGGGGTAGTCACGACACGGGACTCGAGGATGGGTCGTGACAGACGTGTTGGTGGATTAGGGCTATTTTGGTGATTACCTCTCACCCGAGACTTTGAGTTGTGTGAACACAGAGATACTCTGTGATGAGGTGGTTTTGACCACTCGTGTGGGTAGAGGCCCCCGTAGTTGCGGTTAGGTATTCTAGTTGGGGGTTTTTTCCATAGAAAGCCACGTGGGAGGTGAAGAGCCTTCCGAGGATGGGAGTTCCATTGGGACGTCGGTACTTGAGACACGAGGTGTCAGGAGGCACAAGGTGCTGGGTTACTATTTGGGGTGTGCCTTCGGTATGTCGGTACTTGAGACATGAGGTGTTAGGAGGCACAAGGTGTCGAGATACTATTTTGGGTGTGCCTTTGGGACGTCGGTACTTGAGACACTCGGTGTCAAGAGGCACATGGTGCTGGGTTACTATTTTGGGCGTGCATTAGGGACGTTGGTACTTGAGACACGAGGTGTCAGGTGGAACATGGTGCCGGGTTACATGACAGAGATTCCGGCATTGGCCAAAGTAGGTGATACTCCATGGTGGCTGTTGAGCACCAGTGGGGTTGTGTGTTAATTTGTGCATCGTACTGTTTACTGATTTCCTTGTAAATGCATGACTTCTTAAACACATATATTTGGTATGCACCATTGGGTGGTATCTTATTGAGATTTGTCTCACACCCTGCATGGTCCCTTCGGGACGCGTGCAGACTTTATGGATTTACATGCAGGAAAGAGGCCAGCTTCATGAGCTGGGTCAGTTTAGTTGTTGTATGGAGATGGTATAAACCTTGAGGTCATTCCTAGCTGGGGTTTACTTTGTTATGTTTACTTTTCTATATCAGCATGATTACTTGTTGTATCTTCTGTTAGTTAACCATTGGTGCCCTTTTTATACTCAGTTATGTATGACTTTCTTTGGATGCATGCTTGGTTGTTTACAGAAGTTGTTTCAGTTTACTGATGGCATGTTATTCTGTTTACATTCCGCTGCAGTTGTTTTTTATATTGCTTCCGTTTTTTATTATTATTGGATGTGCTTTCGTTATGCGGGTCTACTTCGAGTCTGCTGAGTCTTTCCTTCCGCTGCATCTTTACTGTTATACTCGGACCAGTACCCTTATGATGATCCTTCGAGAGGGTATAGCCTCCCCACTATACCTATTCAGGCCCTCGCTGCTTGTCAGTAGCCTTTGGCGTTCAGGGGAGGTACACCTAAGGTAGTGATGCCCGACCCGTTCGGCACTGTTCGGGTGATTGGACGGGTCCGAGACGTGACAAAGTGGTATCAGAGGAGTTCTTGACAGGGATTTAGTAGTAGTGTTTTCTGGCTACTAATGAGTTTGAGGCTTCAAGTTTATTTATACTGGTTTTATTGTTTGAGATATGGTAGACTAGAGATACGTTTTTACTGGAACTGGGTTTCTAGCTTGTGCTTGGGTGCCTGCAGCCCCAGGTACGAGGGATGGACCAAGTTTCCATGGGTGGGAATTGCTATTTTCTTTTGCTCAGATTACAGTTTATTTGATTTCCACCTCGGTGGCTCACTTGTTGTGTGATGTTGTGGATTGTGATATGAGACCCTTGACCCGATATGGTAAGGGAGAATTAGACCTTGGCCCCGTATGGGAAGGCTACTTTTCTTGGCTTTGATCTGCATATTTTTAGGGTATTTCAATTTCATAATTGCACGTATGCTTTGTGAAGTGATAATACCATGTGAATAAAAAAAATCAATTTCAATGCTTTATCTGCTTTGAAATGTGAAACGGTGAAATTCCTGATAGAATTGCTAGTTGTCCAATGTTTATTCCATGCTTTATATTTTGTCGAATTGAATGTTGCAGGATATTTGGGTCTGACTCTTATGAGATCAGGTAGGTACTATGACTGAGGCAGTGTAACTGTCAGGATTGGGTGACTCGGTCGTCGGTTTGAGGCAACGCAAGTTGTTAGGATGGGCCTGTCCCGAGGTACTTTTGATACATGGCTCTGTTGAGCAGGTAAGGAGGCCATGAGGCTGAGATGCCATGGGGCATGGGTTGCGGTGAGGGGGCGTAAGGGTAGTTGTTATGCATTTCCTTTTACTTCTTTCCCTATCTACGTAGAATATATTGTTATATATATGTATGGGTTGTCTGACCATTTATGGTATTCAGCGGGTTATTACTTCACGACTCGATGGAGCGTCAGGCAGGGGATGATACAGTGCCATAGGATCAGGGTCATAATTCGGTATAGGAAGAGCATGAGCCGTAGGTACAGGCTTAGGGGCAGGATCAGGTTCAGGATCCAGTGCAGGCAGAACAACTACCGGGTTTGGCATCATTCGGGTCGTGGATTGACGAGCAACTTCGAGCGAGCCTGGTACACGTCTTGCAGAGAATTAACAGAGGCGAGCAGAGTACAGAGCCTTTTATGGCATATCTGACGCAGGAGTTCCAGTCGCAGCACCCGTTGCTTTTTCTGGGCGAGGGTGGTCCGCAGGTGGCTTAGAACTCGATAGAGAGTATGCAGATGATTTTCGAGCAGCTCGAGATGCCTCCATGGCGGAGGGTCAAGCTGGCGACGTACATGCTGAGATGACCGGCGAAGCATTGGTGGGATGTACAGGTATAGACTCATAGGCACGAGGGGCTAGCAAGGAAGGACTTCGAGGACAGGTTCTTCGAGCACTTCTATCCGGAGACACAGAGGGCAGAGAGAGCTCCGGAGTTGTTGAGTCTTCAGTAGGGAGACATGTTCGTCATGGACTGCGCAACTACCTTCACAGAGTTGTCTCATTTTGCACCGGGTATGGTGAGCGAGGATGCAGCTAGGGTGAGGCGCTTCGAGGATGGCTTCTGAGACGCCATTCGGGTGTAGGTGAACATCTTTAGGCTGGGTTCTTTCTCCGAAGCGATGAATCAGGCACTCATAGCCGAGGGCAACGAAAGGGGGAAATCTCACTTTTTCATGATGGCAGCTGCGGGTAACGGTTTAGACAGCAGGAAGCGTGGACGGGATGAGTCTCTACAGGGCAGTCAGGCCAGGGATTCAGCTAGACCACCTCGTGGGAGTTCTTCAGTGATTTGATTCCAGTGTGGACAACCGAGACATGTTCAGGAGCAATGAGATAGGCCTTCGAAGGAGTGTCGGGCTTGTAGACACAACAGACATCTAGACAGGTTTTGGAGGCATCCATCACAGATAGCCAGTAGGCAGGGACCAGGACATACTACAGCATCTGGAGTTGGTTCAGGTTCGGTACTCGGAGAGGGTAGTCGAGGTTCTGCTGTGTGTGGAGGTCGTGATAGAGACGGTGGGACCCAGATAAGGGGTCAGTGGCCGGTGACTGGAGCCGCATCGCTGGGAGGTCAGGCGTCAGGCAGCCGTGTTTGAGGCCAGGTGCATGTCGTGGAGCTTCCAGAGGCAGAGCAGGACAATGAGCCAATGACAGTTAGAGCTACACTGCGGTGTGACCGTGATCTCCATGTTTCCTTTTTGTCATGACCTGTAGAGGTATGTCTGTTTTGAGTGCACGATGTGCAAATGATCTTTGTGGACTGACTAGATGCTAGTCAGTGGGTTGGCACTATCTCAGGTGCGTGATATATATATATATATATATATATATATATATATATATATATATATGTGTGTGTGTGTGTGTGTGTGTGTGTATGTATGTATGTATGTATGAGATGCATGGCATTGGGGCATCGTGGATGAAGGTTACGTGAGGTGTAGTGGGCATCGGGGCATCCTGGATGCAGTTTACTTAAGGTGCTAGGCACCAGGACCACGTGGAGGTGGACACCGATGCGGTGCGGGATACTTTGGGTGTCAGAAGTGACACAGGAGCACCAATGAGGTGGAGGGGTGACGATGTGTCATGAGAGGATTTTTCTTCCGGAAAATTGGTTAGTAAACCCTATTTGATTTACGTTTTGTTGGGTTATGACCGTGTAAGGCGATTCTTAAGGTGGGTGGACCCCTTGAGGAATTTAGCCGGAACCATTGAGACCGGGGTAGTCCGGGTTGTTTAACTGGGATAGGCGTGTTCGGTGCCATCTCCTGGTTTCGTTTGACAGCTCTGGGACAAGCTAAGTTAAGATGGGGAGTTTGTAAGAACCCGGGTTTTCAAAACGGGTCAAAATCCTGACCCTGTTTGAATTTTTGACTGGTTTCTGACGGAACTGGAGAAAATGCCATGTTTCTGGAAATTTCAGACTACACACTGTGTACTTTCATGTAAATGCCATGTATGTGTTAACCGAGTGTCGGCCATGTGCTCGCCGAGTACATGTCGTGTGATGACCGTGTAGTAGTTTCTTACTACACGACATGTAGTTTTGAACACGCTGTGTATACCCCTGACCGTGTGAGGCCATACATGGCGTGTAGGCCCGTTGGCCGGGTAGAACTACGGACACGCTGTGTTCCCTTTGGACACGCCGTGTAGTCTAGCCGTGTATAAGGGAAACACAAGGCGTGTGGTTATGTCGGCGAGTAAGAGAAGAGGAACCTTGTACACACCGTGTACCTAGAGGTACATGTTGTGTACTCATGTCTGCATGTTTGGAAAGTAAGTCGGTAGAAACCTGCCGTCTTATGAAAAATTAAATAAAATATACATGGCATGTAGTCCAAACGTACACGCTGTGTACTTTCTTTTTTCGTTTAAAATGGGAAGTAGCCTCATTTTTTAGGCAGAACTCACCTCCTCTTCCCAGATGCGCGAACCAGGCCTGTCGAACCCCTTTTCTCCTCCTGATCATCCATCCGAGACCCGATTCGAGCTCTGATTAGTGCATTGGAACCCCCTCGGTAAGGCCTCGATTCCTCTTTGGCCATTTTGTCTGATTTTCGTTATAGAAAGAGTTATATCCCTTTGAGCGGTTTTGAATCTTTTGTAGATTTACCATGTTTTAGACTGAATTGGTGGCTGTTACCGGAGGAGTATCATCGTGCGAGTCTCAGGTAGTTGGTGCATACCTCATTTTGTGTTTTCATAGATGTTTGGGTGACGCGGACTTCAGCG
This sequence comes from Viscum album, assembly GCA_963277665.1. Lineage (NCBI taxonomy): Eukaryota > Viridiplantae > Streptophyta > Magnoliopsida > Santalales > Viscaceae > Viscum > Viscum album. The sequence goes on along the minus strand of OY728131.1, from coordinate 1,431,856,936 downwards.
CGTTTTTGGGTTTTTTGAGCGGGGATCATTTTATCTTCTTTTTCATACTGTATTGTTTATGGGACCACTGGGATGCCTTCGGGTATGCCCGGTTACCAGTTTGTGTGAGCGGGGTCGGGTGAGGGTTCGTTGCTCATCGGGGCATTTTTTCCGGGGAATGCCAAAATGGTTTTAATTGAAATATTATTGTTTCAAACTGTTTAGTTTAATTTGTTAAATCCTGTTATAAATTTTTAGAGGAATTTAAGTCCCTTGTGCTGGTATGGGACAACACCTGGTATAATGCAATTCGACTATTTTGTTGGTTTTGCCTGGTTATGTTTTCGGTTTGAGTATGTTGTATATGAAATTGCTGGATTGCTTCTGCTAGACCATTTTGGGTTGTGTTGGGCTCGGCCCGGTTATGCTAGAGTGATGTTGATCACAGGTTGGGGCTTTTTCCGGGTTACTATGGGTGGTCTTGACCATGGGATTGGGCGTCATGGATGTCGGCTTGAGGCAGTACGACTGTCAGGTTGGGCATGGCCCGAGATACTAGGGTTCCGATGCCATCGGACATGAGTGACATGGTCACAGGGACATGAGGTGTCATACGTGTTGGTGGCTTAAGACTATTTTGGTAATTACCGCTCACCCGGGACTTTGAGTAGTGTGCACACAGAGATACTTCGTGATGAGGTTGTTTTGACCACTCGTGTGGGTAGAGGCCCTCTTAGTTGCGGTTAGGTATTCTGGTTGGGGGTACTTGCTGTAGAAAGCCACATGGGAGGTGAGGAGCCTTTAGAGGATGGGTGTGCCTTCGGGACGTCGGTACTTGAGACACGAGGTGTCCGGAGGCACAAGGTACTGGGTTACTATTTTGGGCGGGTCTTCGGTACGTCGGTACTTGAGACATGAGGTTTTAGGAGGCACAAGGTGCCGGGTTACTATTTTGGGTGTGCCTTCGGGACGTCGGTACTTGAGACACTAGGTTTCAGAAGGCACATGGTGTCGGTTTACTATTTTGGGCATGCCTTTGGGATGTCGGTACTTGACACACGAGATGTCAAGTGGAACATGGTGCCGGGTTACACGACAGAGATTCCGACATTGGCTAAAGCAGGTGATACTCCATGATGGATGTTGAACACCAGTGGGGTTGTGTGTTTATTTGTGCACCGTACTATTTTATGCTTTCCTTGTAAATTCATGACATCTTGAACACATATATTTGGTATGCACCGTTGGGTGGTATCCTACTGAGATTTGTCTCACACCCTGCATGGGCCCTTCGGGACGCGTGCAGAATTTATGGATTTACATCCAGGAAAGAGGCCGGATTCATGATCTAGGTCACATTAGTTGTTGCATGGAGATGGTATGGACCTTGAGGTCATGCCTAGAAGGGGTTTACTTTGTTCTATTTACTTTTTTGTATCAACATACTTACTTGTTGTATCTTGTGTTGGTTATCCATTGGCGCCCTTTTTATACTCAATTATGTTTGACTTTATTTGGATGTATGCTTGTTTTTTTACAGTAGTTGTTTTAGTTTACTGTTGGCATGTTATTCAGTTTACTTTCCTCATAAGTTGTTTTCTATATTGCTTCCACTGTTTATTGTTGTTGGATGTGCTTCTGCTATGCAGTTCTAGTTCGAGTCTGCTGAGTCTTTCCTTCCGCTTCATCTTTACTGTTATACACGGACCAGTACCATTACTATGATCCTCCTAGAGGGTATAGCCTCCCCACTATACCTATTCAGACTCTCACTGCTAATCGGCAGCCTTTGGCGTTCAGGGGAGGTGCACCTAAGGTAGTGACACCCGACCCGTTCGGCACTGTTCGGGTGGCTGGACGGGTCCGGGACGTTACAACTGCCATATACTCACTGATGGTAAGGCACAGATCTTCGGTTGGTTTCCTACTGGTATTTAGTCTCACACCCTATTTGGGTCATGTTTTTGGGCCCAAACATACTATGTTGTTACAGTTATAGACAAGGGCAAGCGCCCTTCGACTTCTGGTACTTGATTGCTTCGAGCAGGAGAGCATGGGACCAAGCCGAGGCTTGCGATGCTGAGGAGTTACTTTTTGTCTATCTTTTTTACTTGTTTTGGTACTGTTTTTATTTCCAACATTGTGACCTGTTTGAATACTGTCTTAGATATTTATCATGCATCATTTCATATATACTTATGTGCTCCAATGGTTTATTGCTTTAGCCTTCCGCTGTTTACTTGTTTATTGTTGTTGGATATTTACTGCTTCCACTATTGTATGCTTTGTTTACTTGTGCTATGTACTCTTCCAATGAGGGAATAGTTTCCCCACTATCACACCCAAGTCCCTCACTGCTAGTCTGCAGCCTCTGGCATTTGGGGAAATGCGTTTGAGGTCATGTGACCAACCGGGTACGGGGCACCTCTGGGTGGCTTCCGGAACTGGGACGATACACATCATGAATATGAATTATTTGAAGATGAAATATCGAACAATTTATTAAAGTCAAAAGTATCTTACACAATATCTAAATTTATTTATTTATTATTATTTTAACTGATTAGATATTTGAGGTTACCAGATGGTTATTCTTCTAATTTATCTCACTTCATCATAAATGGGCATAATACTAGGTTAGAAAGTTTTGACTGCTATGTCATAATTGAAATATTACTACCTTTTGTCCTTATAGGGCTATTAAAATATTCAATATGGGATTTTTTTATTGAAATGACATATTTAATTAGGGATATTTGTGAAAAAACATTACATTATTATGCATTAGTTATTGAGAAAAAGGATATTGTTTTAATTTTATATAAATTGGATAATGTATTCCCACTTTTAGTTACTGAATCAGGGAAACATTTAATATTTTATCCTATATATAAAGATAAATGTGGTGGGATAGTACAATTTTTATGGATTTATTCATTTTAAATATGTGTGTAAAATTTAAAGAAGAATGTATGGAACAAAGCATCAGTTGAAAGATCATTTATAGAAGTGCACTTATAGGAGGAAATTTTAAATTCATGCTCTTATCATTTTTAATTGGAATATATTTCAAAACATAATAGCATGGTTCACCATGTGGAAAATGTTGATTATTTCATATAATACTAGTTGTTAGATTTTAATTATCCCAAGCGTGGTTTTGGTGGTTATCATGAATGATAGATTTTAGATGAAGAACAACATAGAGCTCACACATATGTTAAACTAAGTTGTAATGAAATTAAATGATTGGTGCAGTAAGTAATAATTGTTTTTTTTATAATAGGTACATTTATTTATAATATTTATTTTATAAACTATATGATGACCATATAAAAAAAAATTTACAAAATTTAAATCTACTACTCTTAAATAAAATTACCAATAAAATTATTCATATTGGTTTCACAAACTATAAATTTAAGTTTATTTCAATATAATGTTAAATTATATTTTTAGTGATATCTATTATTAATAATTTTTATTATTTATAGGAAAGATAAAATAAGAGTAAAATTAATATTCGATTATGGGTGCTAAAATAACATCCATTGAAATAAGTAAAATATTAAATTGGGTATGTGAATAATGCATTTTTATTCCATATCTTCACATATGATGAATAATAGAAATCATGAATAATGGTGTTTTTTAAAGGATATTATCTTTAAGAAAGTAAATATTAATTCAAAAGATTTCCAAATGAAATAATTGAGTTACATTACCTGGTAATAAATTATGTTATAATGTTTAAATGTTATTTTCTTATACTAATCAATGGTTTCGAGTTCATACCTAACTAGGAGTCAATGAAATTAAATTTTGTAGTCTTAATGGATAAAATGAACAATTTATGTTGTCACATGAAGCACATCAAGTTTATTATAAAACATCTCTATGATGTTTCAAAATAATTGAATGACTTCTAGAGTGTAATAAAAATGAAATCTGAAGAAAATCAGATTCATGAAAATGAAAATATTTCTATGTAAGTCCAGAAAATTTAAAATTTCCAAGAAACACCCACTAATATATCACATACTCAATGAGATATAAATGTCAATGATGAAAACCCCAAGATAAGGGCCGATGATATTTATAATGTTGATAAATTAATAAGGGATGATGAAACTTAAAGTTCTATATAAATTAAGGATGCTAAAAATGAAGATGAACTAATTTTACACAATGAAGATGGGGAAGAAGATGATGAATGATATATTATATTCAATTAGTTTTTATATTTTAATATTTTATATATTTTTAACCTTTTTATATGTAATATTATTTGTTTCATATGGATCGTTATAATAATATATTCTATTCCATCACTAAATAAATTAATTATTTCGTTTATATATTTGATATCTACATTGAAAATTGTTGATTGGTATGAATATTATATTCTAAGTGGTATTTATTAGTTTTTTTATATTTGATATAAATATTAAAAAATATTTACTGGTTCTAATATTAATTTTTGGTATTTATTAACGTGTAATTATTATATTATAACATTTAATAGTTTTTTATATTTTATTTCTACACTAACAATTTCTTATAGGTAATATTATTATATTTTGGAATTCAATGGAATTTTATATTTGATATTTATATTAAAAATTTCTTATAGTTATGATTATTTGTTTAAGATGGATGGATTTTATCCCTATGATGTATTTCATTCTATCAATGATGTCAAACATCATTCTCATGAGCCAGATTCATCTGATCCATAGGATGTCACACCTATTAAGAGGTGGTGCAGTCTTGATTGATGATTTTGAATCCAATTCCAAATAGACCTCAATATCTTGATTTTGATCATAGTTTATGGAGAAAAGTATATTTTTTCATGATATTTATTTTATACATAGATTTTTTATAAAATGTGACAGAAATATTCCTATTATATGTTTTTATTTTCACATTTCTTTCATGTAGCTATTGGATATGCTAGTGTTATTCTAAGAAATTATTTTTCTGAGCCATGGGTTTCATTGGAATAGGTTCCCATTTTCATTAATCAAATTACACTCAATCGCTGGATATTATGTTATTAAATAATATATACCTATTAAAATATATTTATTTACAAACATTTTTTTTAATTTTAATGAGGAAATTATGTTCTATGATTTCTGATAGCCAAAGATATCCTATTCATGAGGTATGATAGATTTGTATACATGATCATTTTTATTATTTTTACACCACCTCTAAAAATGATCAACAGATAGAGCTTGTACTACTATTTTCAACCAGTCTTGGGTCTCCCATTGACCAGACTATATCTTAGATTAGGTATGGGATTAATTGGGCTCTTATTTCTTATGAGAACCATTTAGGAGTCCATCATCTAGACGTCAGATCTGGGGGAGACAGGAGGTCACACAGAGGGTCAGAAGTAGTACATTTAGAATAAATCAAAAACATATGGAAAGTGATATTATTTATTAATGTATATATAATTTAAATTTTAAATGTATGTTTTATTTTACATGTCTCTACTGATATCTATATTATGGATTTTGATTTTTTTTGGATGATGTATACTAATCCCCATATTGGAGAACTTATTGGTGAACGAAAATTCCATAGTGTAGTTTTTAATGTTTTTTTAAATTTCAACACTATTAAAATTACTTTTATTATAATATCAAATTGTATTTAAATGAAATTAATTAGGTTGTGGGTTCCCATTCACCAGAGAGTCAATGTGTGGGTGAAGTAGATGCCATTGGCGATTCCTGTATTAATGAGGGGGTGGATACATGAAACTTTTCATGGTGTTAACAATGATCTGGTGTATTGGTTCCTAAATGACACCTATAAGTTATTTTATTACTTCTATGCTTCCATCGGTGAGTTCTTAGGGATATTAAGGAGATTAATCACTGATTTTGTTTCACTATGCACAATATGAAGATAAGATGATATCCTATGATGAAAGGATTAAATAGATTAAAATAGAAAGGGCATAGGTGCGTGAGAATCAATGTTAGAGAGAAGAGAGGTTTTCGGAGCATATAAAATGACATTCATTTGTCATTGGTAGGGATTTTCATCCCCTTGATCCTTCCAGTGATCCTCCTCTACTTGATACCAGTTGATGTTGTGTGATTTTTTATGATTGTTCAATATTTCTTTAGGTGATAAAAAATTTATGTTTGATATAATGTGTAAGTGTTATGTTTTTTTGTAGTTTATTTTATTTTATTTCTTAATATTTTTAATTTTTTAATTTTAATTTTTTTTTGGGTATTTCATTAAATTAGTATTTGTAACATATCACTATATTCGTAAAAATTAGTTATTTTTTATTAAAAAATCACAATTACTTATGTGAAATTTTTTCATTATTTAATTGTGATGGATGTATTAGTTTTATTAAATAATAAATACTTTCTAGGTTCCATAAAAAACTCAATTATGATGTCGTTTTTTTTCGATGGACTCCTGTCGTAAATTACTTTTTATAAAGAGAGTCAATCGTAGATAATACATTACAAAAAATTAAAACTCTAGTAGTTCTTACCATATTTAATATTATATATCATTGTTCCTCATGGTTATATATTTGTAATAAAAATGACATTTACCCTCAAACCTATTTTTTGGTGATTATTTATATGAAATCAATTTCATTAAATTAAAAAATTAAATATTGTAAATTTTACTTATAAATTAAAAATTATATATATATGATATATTTTTTAAACAAATAACCATTTAATTGAAAATGAATTATTATATATTTATTTCATGTAATTTGTTAATTATTATTTGGATATTAATTATTTATTTAATCAAAAATAATAGGTGATTACAATTTTAATTTTAAATATTACGTTTTTAATAATATTTATAATAAATATATTTAAAAATGATTTTTTTTCACATTATTAATTACATAGTGGTAACAACTTAACTTATAGGTACACACCCCCTAATGAATTCATATAGTTGATAAGCTTGATATAAGAAATTATAGTATTTTTATGTGGTGATTTAACTAAAATAGATCTCATTGGGATCTCTAGTAGCTTGATCTTCTCTGAAAAATGACTCCATTTAAACCATACTTGTTGAAGTTCATATAGATATAAATTGAGGTAAAACCATATTGAAGATAATTTATTACTTATCTTGGGAATTGTGTCTAATATGGATGGATTTGACTACTTCATTCCATATGTTCTGCCTTTTAATAAAAAAATTCAATGTGATTATTCTTATATTTTCTTGAAATATCAATTCATAAATTATAATGGTCCCATGTGATGATATAATCTATTAAATATAAAATACTTTCCAACAAACTTGCGAATAAAATAAGTTATCTCATTGACTTGAATTTCTCGATATCTATATATATACTCAGCACCTATATGTACCAAATCATAATATATACCAATAAATGATATATAAATATATACCATCCAATACATTATTAATTAATCATATTAACCACTTATTTATTTGTTCAAATATCAATCATATTTATAATATTACATTATTAGTTCTAAATGTATAGTATTTGGTATATTTATCATGGGTTTTGAGGATTAAGACTATTTGAAGCTTGCAACCTTCCCCTTTACATGTTTGTATTGTCCTTTTTTGGATTTATAATTATGTTTCATTTATAATTCATGCAATGTATAACTTTAATATACTTTATTTCTTTTTATGGGGTAATATCATATCTTAATGAAATAATGTAGCGTTCATTTATATTGGTTTAATGTTTAAAATGAGTTATTCTATTGATTAATTATTTGTTAGTGTTCCTATGTCACATACTTATATTTCTTATTTTCACATGGTACATTAAAAGGTGTGGAGTCATATTGTATAGTATATTATCTATATGATCAATGATATTTATCATTTTATCCTTATAATATAGGTCATGATCAGGTTTCTCATATTATAAGTTCAATACATATGATTGTTTTGATAGTTACCTTATCTTAAATGATACAAGTAATATATTTTGTACAAGAGAGAGATTTAGTGTAATTTGTAGTCGATAAGTTATAAATAACATGTGATCAATAATCTCATGTGTTCAATATATCTAATTCTTATATCTCCATTCTTCTAAAATCTCTTTACCCAATTCCTTGGTGATATTTCAATGAATCCTTCTTCTCAAACATTTAACTGTCGATGCCCTTTATTATTATCCATATATGCCTTTTTTACAAACATTTTATTTAATATATTATATAATATTTTATATATTTTTTCTCTTGTTTAATGGTAATTTTATTGTATTAATCATTTTTTCTATTTGACTTTGAATCAACCCAGACATTCCATATATAAATATTTCATACTTTTAGGTGAATTTTCAATAAATTTCACAATAATACATGCTCAAGGACCATAAAAGTTTACTGTACTTGGAGACTCAGTACCTAATATTTTTATTTTCTGAAATATTTTCAAAATATTCAACAAATATCTTACCATATAGTATTATTATTATAAACAACCTACTTAGAACCATTCTTCATTACCTGGGGAAATGAAACATAAGAAATGAAAATTTTTTATGCTTAGTAAGGGTATGACTAGAAGATATTATTCACTATGGGATAAGATGTTCATAAGGGTTTGATTACATATTCCAGTTCATGTACTCAACATATAATATTCAAACCCCCAAAAAACAACTCATAAGTTTTGGTGTCAACTCATATCTAGGAAATTGATCTAGAAGGGAGTAAAAATAGTTCTAATCATCCAAGAGTCACAATATAGTCAAGTAAAATTATAATAATAATAAATATTAATACTATGAACATACATAAATAAATTCATGTGAACAAATAATATTTTTATCATATCTAGGAAGCGATCATTCTCACACATCAAAATGCGAACTAATCTTTTTCTAGTCATGTCTTAGAATTTTGTTGTGAGAATATTTAGAAAGAAATCATACTCAAAAAACCATATGTGAAATCATATATTCATTATCATTTCTACTATTATATTAATCATTTAATGTGATATCAATATCACTTTACCCAATTCATTAATGGGCTCTAACATTTCCAACCATTAAAAAATCCAAATTCAATTATATAAATTTCACAACTTTATAAAACATTGATCATGTCCTCATAACATAACCCAAGGAAAATAAAAGGGTTTCATAAATATATCATCATCATCATAATAAACCATAGAGATAACGATTAACGATAGTTTTATTATATCATATCCTTATTAAATAATACCTAACATCAAAGGATTTTGTTTCATTATTAAGAAATTAAATTCAAAGATATCTAGAATAATTCTTGAAAAATACTCTTTTGGTTTTGAAATCAATTATTCATAATATAAAAATATCAAAAAAAAAATTAAACGAATTTAATTGACAATAATATTTAAAAAATTTAAAGGAATATTCAAATCATTAAGAATTTATGGTGGAGGGAAATTCAATTCATTGTGTATCAGTTTAAGGAACACATTTTTTCCCATATTTCTAAAAAATTCAAAAAGTACATCGTCTAAAAGACGACAATAAGATTACTTTTAAAATATATTGTAAAAAATAAAAAATGGGAAAATATCTTTAAAAAACATAATTTAATATTAAAAACATTCTTGAAAATATTTCTTGAAAAGGATATGGAAGAAAAAGGAAATGAGACCGAAGAGAGAAATTAATTGAGTTTTCCATAAAAATGTTCCTTCGGTATCTTGAGTACATAAAATGAGGAAAAAAATTGAAAAATGTTTTCTCTCATAATAAAAATAGTCAAAGATAATAAAATTTGTTCTTCTAAGATGGATTATATAATTTCCCTCAATGGATCATCCAACATAATATCTTTAAATAAAATGACACTGTAAATGAAATCCATTACTTTGATTTCCACTTTCATTGAAAGTTATCTATCCTCTAGTATAATTAATTTAAAATTGGTATAATTATTTAAAATAATTATATAAATACTTATAATATCGTATATGATCACATTTAACATGTAAACACCCATTTATTAAGAATACTTTATTAAAATTATTGTTTTTTTAGTGTTGATTATTTCATCTTTTAATAAGAATTTCAGTTTGGTAGTTCATGAACTTGCACTTTGATCATGGTTACATAATATATAGAATGCTAATAAGGATATAAATATCATATATATTCATTATATATATATATATATATTCAACTATAAAATTTAGACATATAAGAATTAATTACATTATTCATGGATACAGTAGGTCATACTTGCAAATGAAAGTTGTTTTCACATTTTGATGGATACAATTACAGAAAGGTAAATAATCATATATATTCATCAAGTCCATCCTTATTTTTATATATGTAATTTTTAAGAAAAAAATTGATTCGCATCGCTTTATGAAGGTGGTAGTCCACACGTACGCATGAGCGCCATAATCACATTCCAAAGTATTGGAAGGTATGAAGGTGTATAAGATATTATTAATCAATAGTGATAATTATGTAAAAAATATCATATATAAACCTTGAAACCATCACAATTCCCATCTATAAAATATGATGTTGAAAAAAAATTATATCTCTACATGGAGATGGTAAGTCGTATTTACACACAAGAAATACTGTAACTTATCATTTGATGAGAGTGAAGGTGGATAAAGGTAGTTTAATTATAATTATAACATTTAATTATATTTTGGATAATACATTAAAAAATTTATCATAAATACCACCTATTTATTATGGTTAAATTAATAAGTAATATAAAATTGATCAGTTTGAGCAATTAAAACTTCTTTGATTGAACTCATTTATATATCTTGTTATGGATCATAGGAGTGGTATTTTGTGAATAAAAAATTCTTGAATGTTCTATATGATTCTTAGAAGATAATTTGGTAGTTCTTGGTTGACCTAGAAATCTAAAATGGTGCATAGAAGAGAGAATAAGGGGTTCCCTTTTTTAAGTGAGAGAAGGGGTACTCTTGGAATTTAAAAAATTATTATGATATAATTGATAAAATCTCAAGAAAAATTCTACTAAATATACATATATTTAAAAAAAATATTTTAATTTATAAATTTCATTCTCTGTGAAAATTTATATGGGGTTTTCTATCATTTTTAATCACATATTTTTATTAGAACCTCAATTAACCAACTCCTGAACATAACCATGGTAACAACTATTTTAAACATAAATGGATAAGAATGTTATCATAAACTAAAAGGTGATTTAAAAATTTATTTTGGATGACTATTTAATACATATTCCATCTATTTTGGTTCATGATAATATATTTATGAATTTTAAATCATTTAATAAAATATTATATATTATTAAATATCATTAATGTCTGTTTTGGAATAATTAATTTATTTTAATATTAAATACCCCATGAAATAGTTTTATATATAGTATAATACCTTTAGAAATCAATACTTTGTTATATTTATCTGTAAAATTCATATAAATAACTCAAATTATATTACATATATAATTTTTTAAGTCATTGATTTATTTTTCTATTAATTGAAGTAATATTGTGTATGTGTTGGATTATCATTTAAGGTAGCCATTAAATCACTAAAAATTAAAAATAAATTATTATGAAAAAAATAATATTTTAAATAAAAAATTATAACTGAACTTAACCCCTTTTATTCTTATATAGTATGTTTACTAATATGAAAGTCAATAGTTTGAAAATTTATTTTTATTCTGTTCTTAAATTATTAAAAAGGTCATATTCAATGAAATATAGTATCATGTGACCATATAGTCGAGACCTAGATGTAAATAGATGAACCTCTCTCATCTAATAAGTTACATATAGTTGTTATAGAAATTTTTAATGTCTTATCAGATTATTTTTATCCTTATTTACATTATTTACCCTTCATCGATGACATAAATTTTTCCATACCAACTATTTGTAATGAATGAAAAGAAAATTGAGTTACTTAAAAGTATTTATCATCCTAATGTAAAATATGTATTATTATTTTACAGTGTCAATTTCTATAATTTTATGAAATTAATTTTAAAATAATAATGAAAAACGCAATTAAAATTTCTTTTTAGTAAAATAAATTTCTAAACATAATAATATATTTATTATTATAATAAGATTAGAAATAAATAGTATATGAATATTAAAAAATTATATTGAATGCATAATATTTAAATTTAATAATTCAATTGTAATGATCAATTAAGATAAAACACATTGCACATATGAAAACCACTTTTTCATAATAATATCACTCTTACTTTAAAATGCTTTTATTTTTCATTCTAATCAGTTGATATCCATTGAATTTATTTTATTTGGGTCCAACTAATTATTTCTTTAGTCCTATTATTAGAAGATAAATATATGGCTATGTTATAATGGTCTCATTTAAATAATTGTATTTTAATAATATATTACAGTTTGTTTAAACATGGTCTTGCATTAAATGAAAGGTATCAAAGAAATTAAATTTTAAAAATTATTATATCCTAAAAAATCAGTGTGTCTGTCACGAACCCCTCCCCACAAAGTGTACCCCTCCTGGGCCGGCAATGTGAAAAGGTAGATAATGACCCCCGAGTCCCGCCTCCAGTAGGCCCCGGGTTGGCGACTAGCACCGAGGGTATAATACACACTCAAATGGGAGGCATTACCCTCTAAGAGAACACATGCAGAAGAGAGAGATAGAATAGAATCCAACCAACTCCAACTCATAACTAAAATGTAAAAGAAACCCAAGTACATATATGAAATGTCATGCAAAAGTACTACAACTGAAAGGGGAAACTAAAAGTACCCAAAAGAAAGTAAAACGACAGCGACCACAAGCCCGAACAGCTCCTCCTCCAACCGCGAGCTAGTAGTAACCAGCTTGATCTCCAACCTGCTCCAAGTGACCTGAAAAACAGTTTATATGTACATAGGGTGAGTATAACAGTATACTCAGTAGGATCCTCCCCAAGACTCTCGTGCAAAAGTAAAGAAAGCATGCTAAAGCCGAGTGAACAACAAGTGAAACTAACTCGTCACCTAAACAGGTATACTATGTTCCCAACCTCACCATGGCTACTCTCACCAAGTAACACATACAAGTATATAGCATATAGTAAAGAATGTCAAGGGTACCCCGCTACTACTTCCCCACTGGTTTGCCGCTTTTCCCCAACAACATACGTTCTGTGCATCTCTCTCCAAAGGCTTGCCCGTATCAACATGGGTCAAGCTCCCCAATCTGCACCTCGTGCACCACAAAGGTTTGCCCGCAGACACCTGGGCTAAGCTCCACACAATCATCACAACCAAAAGTAACCAGGTAGTTTCCGGGAGCCACCACAGCTCGCATAACGTGTATCATACGTCGGGTATTATACCTCAAGCCATTACAGCCCATACACCGAGTAAGGATCCTCAAGCCATCACAGCCTATACACGTTACACCTATAGTAGTCCATAGGATACTATATCCAGAATATATGTGTGTGAAATAACCACAAGCCATTACAGCCCTCTACACACATATATGGGTAAAACTAACCACTGTGCCTACCAGCACTAAGATCTACCAAGAGAAGAGAGCGGGGCCAAAGGGGGTAGTCAGCCATTCAACCTCCCATCAGAATGTTGGGGAAAACACCCCCCCAGGGCTCAGAATCCCCGGGGTGTCAGTTGCCCTTACCGACAGGGTGGAGTAGCGTATAGAAACACAAAAATTACAGAATATATAAGTAACTCACATCCACACTATGGGCATTACCTAGTCTTAGATACAACTGCAGCTAATGTCTCTCAGACTCCAGGCTGGTACTTCTAAGACTAGGTATCCTATAAGCACACAACCAATTGAAGAGCTTTATTAGATTACTCCATTCTCATTTATCAGTTCCACTATACATTAATTAATTCTTTAAACATTAATTAAGATTGAACAATTCCACATTAAACCGAAATGGCGTCACTTTCAATACAACTGCTCCTTTTTAAGATTCACATCACCTTTAAATTCTAGCATCTCCATCCCCGTGGATTTTCACCATTTAATCAAACATTCAATACAGAAATACTTTTCCACATTCCCAGGCATTCTAGAAAAACATCCTATGCTTCTAAACACAAAGGAGGCTCAACACGGTGAGTAGATATACTACCCGTCGAGTCTTTGCCGCCTATAGAAAGAGCATAGACCCATCCTCCATCGAGAGGCTAAACACGGAAAGCACGTGGCATACCCCGCGTGTCTTCGCCTTCTTCAGAATGAGGGTAAGCAAGACCAGCTTCCTTGAGCAGTGGGGAAAAGCAAAGCAGATTAACATTCAAGAAAACCACAAGCAACCAGCAACCACATCCGTCCCATTCCATCACCCCCGGTGTCCTCCCTGACACCCATATGCATAAACCGATGCATCTCGCCACACTAGGCATCATCCGCTGCCACAACTATAAGGCCTCCATGCCTCCACATATCACAACAACCATCCAGGCTCACATCACAGCACAAGCAGCAGGAAAACAAACATCACAAAATGGGCTCTCGGCCCTTTAACAAACAAGAGGGTAACTCAGAACCCTTTTTGAAATTCCCACATAATCTGTTCTCTAAACCATATTGAATTAACAGATTTGTTATTCGTAGGTTCCAATCATGGATACCTAATCAGTAAGCTATCACAATTAAATAACCATGCTTACTTCCCTAATTTGATTATCTTCAAATTAGAACAACTACAACAATGACAACAACCAGATTAATTTACATGCCTCTTTATCTTTAGCCAATTAATCAACAATTAATTCCAGCTTTACGTTCATTATCAATTTCAATCATGAAGGAACAACAAAACAAAGAAACATAGATATCACTATATCTAGGAAAACATGAGGCAAACCGTCATTACGGTATAAAGCAACAGCATGCGATCAACCAATTCTTTTAATCCGGTTCAAGTATTTAATTAGGTCAATTTCATTGTGATCCATAGAGATAAATCATGCTAATTCTACGATTGCACATATACAATTAGAGAAGCCATGAATCTCCTACCTCGAAGAGTTCTTGACGTCCTTTATCCACATAGCAGGTCACGATCCTCCCCTCGCGACAACTTATGTGGAAGAATGATCAACACAGCTTGGTTGCATCCAACAGAGCGGAACTGATCCTAGGAGTAAAGGTTGATTGTGAAACTCCTACGGGAAGTATTGAAAGGTTCTAGCGCCTCTTAGTTAAGAAAAAAAGGGAAGGAACAAGGGAGAATGATATCTCGTCCCTTTTTAAGATTTAACGAGGTGACGGTTTAAGATCCGGTTAATTCTCCATTAAAAACGGATCACATTAACCCACGCGGTTTGACCAAGTAAAACATTCCAAGCCTTAGGAATACATAATATAGGATTTATGTCATTTTAAACGGCCTTAAGAGCCCTTAAAATAAGGCTTTAAATGTATTTTACGTCAAAGGAAACGTCAAAAGGGGCAAAACTGTAGGAGTCTGGAAACACTGTTCACCCACCGTTACTGTACATGAAACTGATCTGTGAAACTGATCTGTCACACCGATCTGTGAAACTAATCTGTTAAACTGATCTGTCTCACCGATCTGTCTCACCGATCTGTCTCACCGATCTGTCTCACCGATCTGTCTCACCGATCTATCTCACCGATCTGTGAAATTGATCTGTGAAACTGATCTGTCACACCGATCTGTGAAACTGATCTGTGAAACTGATCTGTCACACCGATCTGTCTCACCGATCTGTCTCACCGATCTGTCTCACCGATCTGTCTCACCGATCTGTCTCACCGATCTGTCTCACTGATCTGTCTCGCCGATCTGTCTCACCGATCTGTGAAACTGATCTGTGTAACCGATCTGTCTCACCGATCTGTGAAACCGATCTGTCTCACCGATCTGTCTCACCGATCTGTCTCACCGATCTGTCTCACCGATCTGTGACACTGATCTGTGAAACTGATCTGTCACACCGATCTGTGAAACTGATCTGTGAAACTGATCTGTCACACCGATCTGTCTCACCGATCTGTCTCACCGATCTGTCTCATCGATCTGTCTCACCGATCTGTCTCACCGATCTGTCTCACTGATCTGTCTCACCGATCTGTCTCACCGATCTGTGAAACTGATCTGTGTAACCGATCTGTCTCACCGATCTGTGAAACCGATCTGTCTCACCGATCTGTCTCACTGATCTGTCTCACCGATCTGTCTCACCGATCTGTCTCACTGATCTGTTACTATTCATAAAACTGGAAACACTGTTCACAGAACTAGAAAAATGGAAAAGTGTTGGGGATAAGTCCCCTTGACCTCCCGGAACACCTCCAACACCAACATTTCACAAAGTAATGGACCAGAGAGGTCCGGGCCATTACATTAGATACCTCTCAAAACATTCTCGTCCTCGAGAATTAAAAACCAACCCAGAAGAAAAGAGGGGTCCGAACAACCACCCCATAAGATACCTCTCAGGGGAAAACCACCATGAGTTGTTCGAAAGCTGGAACAAAACTATGACATCCGGGAACAAAAAATCCATACCCAAACAATTCATTCACAACATCACATCAAAGGTACATAAACAAAACATGAAAGGTCCAACCACAGAGAAAACATCATTACATGAAAGGAGTTAAACATTAAACAACTCTGGGTACTGAGCACGTATCTGTGACTCACGCTCCCAGGTACTCTCCTCCATGCCACCGTGTCGCCACAAGACATGAACTAAAGGAATAGAACGCCCACGCAACACCTTCTCCTTGTGGTCTTGGATCTCCACAGGTCGCTCCTCGAAGGTTGCATCATCATCAATATCGATCTCTCCCCAATCGATAACATGAGATTCATCATGAAGATAATGACGGAGCTGCGATACATGAAAAACATCATGTATCCGACTCATCCGAGGGGGAAGTGCTACTCGATATGCCACAGCTCCAACACGAGCTAACACCTTGAAAGGCCCAACAAAACGGGGAGAAAGCTTACTTCCGCGACCAAACCTTCGCTGCCCACGACGGGGAGTCACCTTCAGAAACACATGATCCCCAACATTAAACTCTAAGGGTCTCCTTCTTTGATCCGCATAAGATTTCTGACGATCTTGTGCTGTCTTCATCCTCTAACGAATCACTTGAACCATCTCCGTCGTATTCTGCACTAGTTCTGGTCCGAGAATTGCTGACTCTCCGACCCCAGTCCAGCACAACGGAGAACGGCATGGCCGGCCATACAAGGCTTCAAACGGCGCCATGCCGATGGTAGAGTGAAAACTATTATTGTAAGCGATCTCTACCAAAGGTAAGTGTTTCACCCACGAACCTCCAAAATCAAGAACACAAGAGCGCAACATGTCTTCAAGAGTTTGGATGGTTCGCTCTGTCTGACCATCCGTTTGAGGATGAAAAGCAGTGCTAAGGCATAGTTGAGAGCCAAAAGCATGATGGAGACCTCTCCACACCCTCGAGGTAAAACGAGGGTCTCGATCAGAAATGATCGTCTTAGGAACTCCGTGAAGCCTCACCACCTCCTCCAGATAGTGCCTCGACAAAACCTCCACTGAGCTCGACTCCTTGATTGCTATGAAGTGGGCCGATTTAGTTAAACGATCCACTACCACCCATATAGAATCATGTCCTCCCGGAGCTCGAGGTAAGCCTATAACAAAGTCCATTGAGATGTCCTCCCACTTCCACTGAGGAATCTCTAAGTGCTGGAGAAGACCACCAGGAACACGGTGTTCGGCCTTCACCTTCTGGCAGACTAAACATCGAGACACACATTCTGCAACTGAACGCTTCAGCCCAGGCCACCAAAACTGACTCCTCAAGGATCGATACATCTTCGTCACACCAGGATGTACAGCTAAGGGCGAGCTATGGAACTCTCGGAGAACCGTCTCGCGCATCGCCAAGGGAACAAAAATCCTGTCATGATACAACACTCGGTGTTGTTCATCCTCTGACCAACCATCAGGGGCCTCCCCACAAACAACTCTGTCTCTCAAAACTTCCACCTCTAGATCACCCAACTGAGACTCTTCCACCTTTTGCATCAGGGATGACTGCACCGTCATCGGGAAAAGACAACCTCTTCCTCCAACTTCTCCCATATCAAGATGCAAAGCTGCTAGCTCTTCCATCCCTCTCCAGGAATCACCAGATTCACGCACAACATCATTACGTGACTTTCGGCTCAGTGCATCAGCAACAACATTTCCCTTCCCAGGTGTATACGATATTTCGAAGTCGTATTCCTGCAAGAACTCCATCCACCGACGCTGCCTCAAGTTCAAATCCCGCTGAGAGAAAACATACCTCAAACTCTTATGATCGGTGAAAACCACAAAGCGCTCTCCAATGAGGTAATGTCTCCACAACTTTAGCGCAAACACCACGGCTGCCAACTCAAGATCATGGGTGGCATAGTTGCGTTCATGGGGACGCAACTGCCGAGACCCATAAGAAACAACGGACCTCTGCTGCATGAGAACACAGCCTAGCCCCAGATGTGAAGCATCACAGAAAACATCAAACTGGACTCCCTCCGTTGGAAGACAAAGGACTGGAGCACTTACCAACTTCTCCTTTAGATACTCGAAAGCTGTCTGACACTGATCAGTCCATATGAACGCTTGATCCTTCCTGGTCAAAGCCGTCAGAGGAGTCGCAACTCGGGAGAAATTAGCCACAAACCTCCTATAATAGCCTGCGAGACCAAGGAAACTTCGCACCTCTGACACGGTCTTGGGGGCTGGCCAAGACACCACTGCTTCTATCTTCGAAGGATCCACAGCTACTCCCTGTTGGGACACAACATGTCCCAAGAAACGAACTTCTCGAGCCCAGAACTCACACTTGGACAACTTCCCAAACAACCGATGTTGGCGAAGAACTCCCAAAACAGCTCCTAGATGTTCTGCATGCTCTTCTTCAGATGTGGAGTACACAAGGATGTCGTCAATGAAAACCACAACAAACTTGTCCAAGAATTCACGGAACACAACATTCATCAACCCCATGAAAACAGCTGGAGCATTTGTCACGCCGAATGGCATTACAACAAAGTCATAATGCCCATGACGACAGCGGAAAGCAGTCTTCGGGATATCCTCATCCTTTACACGCATCTGATGATATCCTGACCGCAAGTCGATCTTTGAAAACCAACTTGCACCCTTCATTTCATCGAATAGGTCATCAATCCGCGGGAGAGGATAACGGTTCTTTATTGTCACTTTGTTTAAGCGACGATAATCGACGCACAACCGCAAACTGCCATCAGCCTTTTTCACGAACAAGACTGGTGCACCCCACGGTGACACACTTGGCCGAACAAAACCACATTGCAATAGACCATCGAGCTGAATACATAGCTCCCATAACTCAGAAGGGGCCATCCTATATGGAGACATAGAGATGGGAGACGCTCCTGGCTGTAGCTCGATCCCAAACTCGATCTTCCGTCGAGGGGGTAAGGATACAACCTCTTCTGGAAAGACATCAGGGTACTCTTCTACGACCCTAGGAAACGCCAGCTATTGAACCTCTGAATAACTCAGCATCATCCCAGCCATCATGGATGATAAGGATGAAACTCGTCTATGACTCATCCGAGGATCTCTCTCACCAACAAACACTACTTCCTCTCCATCTTCATCAAAGAAAACGACCTTCTTCCTGTAGCAATCCACAATAGCCTGCACCGAATACAACCAATCCATGCCGAGGATGACATCATATGGTTGTATTCGTAAACATAGGAAATCTCCCCAAGAGCGGTGCTGCCCCAACACTAGCTCACAGTCTCTACATACTTCAAACAAGCTAGCTCGACCTCCAACTGGCGTAGTCAACTTCAAGGGCACTGGAAGCCTCTCTACCTCAAGTCCCAAAGCGTGGACAAGGGTAGGGGATATAAAGGAGTGTGTCGCTCCTGAATCAAACAAGGCATACACCAAGGTAGAAAACAAGCAAAGGGTACCTCGGACGACGTCTGGCTCGCCTGGAGCTGGCAACGCTAGAGCATGAAGCTGACCACGACCACCTCCATGGCCTCTCTGACCCTGATGACGACCACCACCACGGCCACGCTCTGCTCTCTGAGGACGGGGAGCGTCATGGGGCTGTCCTCTGCCTGCTCCATCTACCCTCTGGTGTTCTAAAGCTGGTGCAACCTGTTGCTGCTGCCTCGGCTGGAACTGCCTCAACGGAGGAACCTGGAGTGGAGCGCCTGGTGCACGATGACTGCTCTGAAAAGTTGGGCACTCCCGCTGCTGATGACCACGTCCACCACAAGAAAAACAAGCGCCTGATCCCTTGGCATAGGTCTGAGAGTTGCTACCTCCGGAGAAATGAGATGGGAAGGGCCGGGACCTACTCCCAGGTGAACGGAAACTCTTCTGTCCTGAAAACCGGGAACCCCGGACCACAGCTCTGCTTCTTGAGGAATCATGACGATTCCCCTCTCGTGACGATCCGGTCCTAGCCAAAGTCCTCTCAACAACCTCTGCCCTCGCCAGCACCTCAAGATATGTCTTCAGCATAAATGGGGTGACCTGGCGCTGGATCTCTGGACGCAAAGCCTCCTCGAAATGCCTCTCCCTGGCCTCATCATCTGGTAACAGGTCTGAAGCATATCGTAGAAGGTTCCTGAAACGGATTCCAAACTCCCAAACACTGGAGCTCCCCTGTCGAAGGGTAAGAAGCTCCTGGCGACTGGATGCCTTCGCAGTCGATGAAAGAAACTCGACTCTAAACCTGTCTCGAAACTCCTCCCATGAGATCGCTGACTCCTCACGATCCCCAAGGAACAAGAACCACCACTGTCTCGCTGCTCCACGCAACATCGTCACAACCAAGGACACCCAGTGTTCCTTCCGAGCACGAATCGAACTGAAGCCTATCTCGACCTCCTCCAACCAGTCTTCTGTGACTGCATCTGAAACGGAGCCCTCGTACTTCTGTAGACTCTGGCGCTGAAACTCTCGGAGTGTCTTCCTCCAAGTGTCATCGTAGTCAACCTCTACCCGGCGGCGATCTGCTGGAATAGCCTGCTGGGCACCTTCTGCGCAAACCTGACGGGGACGCCGACCTGGAGCCATACCTGTAAAATAACAGTCGTTAGAGCTCCTAAGCCTGGAATATGGAAGACTCAACATTAATTAATTAATTATTTTGTTTCATTAATTTTAGGTTACCTATCCCAAGGTCTACCCATTCAAACACAGGCGCAAGGAATAATGATGCATGATCCTTTCCTAGGTCTCTACCCTGCAACCAGTATCACTTTGTTTAGTAGCCATCGTAAACTTAAAGGTCCGTGCAACAGATCAAAGGGGGCCCTGAACGCCTATGTCTCTGCCGGTCTCCAGTGTTTACCCCACTTGATAAACATTAATGACACCGTTGCCCTACCATCCCATGCATCCTCACCTGTGCCTAACTCCAAACTCCATCCTATCCCTCGACCAGACCTCTGATACCACTCTGTCACGACCCCCTCCCCACAAAGTGTACCCCTCCTGGGCCGGCAATGTGAAAAGGGAGATAATGACCCCCGAGTCCCGCCTCCAGTAGGCCCCGGGTTGGCGACTAGCACCGAGGGTATAATACACACACAAATGGGAGGCATTACCCTCTAAGAGAACACATGCAGAAGAGAGAGATAGAATAGAATCCAACCAACTCCAACTCATCACTGAAATGTAAAAGAAACCCAAGTACATATATGAAATGTCATGCAAAAGTACTACAACTGAAAGGGGAAACTAAAAGTACCCAAAAGAAAGTAAAACGACTGCGACCACAAGCCCGAACAGCTCCTCCTCCAACCGCGAGCTAGTAGTAACCAGCTTGATCTCCAACCTGCTCCAACTGACCTGAAAAACAGTTTATATGTACATAGGGTGAGTATAACAGTATACTCAGTAGGATCCTCCCCAAGACTCTCGTGCAAAAGTAAAGAAAGCATGCTAAAGCCCAGTGAACAACAAGTGAAACTAACTCGTCACCTAAACAGGTATACTATGTTCCCAACCTCACCATGGCTACTCTCACCAAGTAACACATACAAGAATATAGCATATAGTAAAGAATGTCAAGGGTACCCCGCTACTACTTCCCCACTGGTTTTCCGCTTTTCCCCAACGACATACGTCCTGTGCATCTCTCTCCAAAGGCTTGCCCGTATCAACATGGGTCAAGCTCCCCAATCTGCACCTCGTGCACCACAAAGGTTTGCCCGCAGACACCTGGGCTAAGCTCCACACAATCCTCACAACCAAAAGTAACCAGGTAGTTTCCGGGAGCCACCACAGCTCGCATAACGTGTATCATACGTCAGGTATTATACCTCAAGCCATTACAGCCCATACACCGAGTAAGGATCCTCAAGCCATCACAGCCTATACACGTTACACCTATAGTAGTCCATAGGATACTATATCCAGAATATATGTGTGTGAAATAACCACAAGCCATTACAGCCCTCTACACACATATATGGGTAAAACTAACCACTGTGCCTACCAGCACTAAGATCTACCAAGAGAAGAGAGCGGGGCCAAAGGGGGTAGTCAGCCATTCAACCTCCCATCAGAATGTTGGGGAAAACACCCCCCCAGGGCTCAGAATCCCCGGGGTGTCAGTTGCCCTTACCGACAGGGTGGAGTAGCGTATAGAAACACAAAAAGTACAGAATATATAAGTAACTCACATCCACACTATGGGCATTACCTAGTCTTAGATACAACTGCAGCTAACGTCTCTCAGACTCCAGGCTGGTACTTCTAAGACTAGGTATCCTATAAGCACACAACCAATTGAAGAGCTTTATTAGATTACTCCATTCTCATTTATCAGTTCCACTATACATTAATTAATTCTTTAAACATTAATTAAGATTGAACAATTCCACATTAAACCGAAATGGCGTCACTTTCAATACAACTGCTCCTTTTTAAGATTCACATCACCTTTAAATTCTAGCATCTCCATCCCCGTGGATTTTCACCATTTAATCAAACATTCAATACAGAAATAATTTTCCACATTCCCAGGCATTCTAGAAAAACATCCTATGCTTCTAAACACAAAGGAGGCTCAACACGGTGAGTAGATATACTACCCGTCGAGTCTTTGCCGCCTATAGAAAGAGCATAGACCCATCCTCCATCGAGAGGCTAAACACGGAAAGCACGTGGCATACCCCGCGTGTCTTCGCCTCCTTCAGAAAGAGGGTAAGCAAGACCAGCTACCTTGAGCAGTGGGGAAAAGCAAAGCAGATTAACATTCAAGAAAACCACAAGCAACTAGCAACCACATCCGTCCCATTCCATCACCCCCGGTGTCCTCCCTGACACCCATATGCATAAACCGATGCATCTCGCCACACTAGGCATCATCCGCTGCCACAACTATAAGGCCTCCATGGCTCCACATATCACAACAACCATCCAGGCTCACATCACAGCACAAGCAGCAGGAAAACAAACATCACAAAATGGGCTCTCGGCCCTTTAAAAAACAAGAGGGTAACTCAGAACCCTTTTTGAAATTCCCACATAATCTGTTCTCTAAACCATATTGAATTAACAGATTTGTTATTCGTAGGTTCCAATCATGGATACCTAATCAGTAAGCTATCACAATTAAATAACCATGCTTACTTCCCTAATTTGATTATCTTCAAATTAGAACAACTACAACAACGACAACAACCAGATTAATTTACATGCCTCTTTATCTTTAGCCAATTAATCAACAATTAATTCCAGCTTTACGTTCATTATCAATTTCAATCATGAAGGAACAACAAAACAAAGAAACATAGATATCACTATATCTAGGAAAACATGAGGCAAACCGTCATTACGGTATAAAGCAACAGCATGCGATCAACCAATTCTTTTAATCCGGTTCAAGTATTTAATTAGGTCAATTTCATTGTGATCCAAAGAGATAAATCATCCTAATTCTACGATTGCACATATACAATTAGAGAATCCATGAATCCCCTACCTCGAAGATTTCTTGACGTCCTTTATCCACACAGCAGGTCACGATCCTCCCCTTGCGACAACTTATGTGGAAGAATGATCGACACAGCTTGGTTGCATCCAACAGAGCGGAACTGATCCTAGGAGTAAAGGTTGATTGTGAAACTCCTAAGGGAAGTATTGAAAGGTTCTAGCGCCTCTTAGTTAAGAACAAAAGGGAAGGAACAAGGGAGAATGATATCTCGTCCCTTTTTAAGATTTAACGAGGTGACGGTTTAAGATCCGGTTAATTCTCCATTAAAAACGGATCGCATTAACCCACGCGGTTTGACCAAGTAAAACATTCCAAGCCTTAGGAATACATAATATAGGATTTATGTCATTTTAAAAGGCCTTAAGAGCCCTTAAAATAAGGCTTTAAATGTATTTTACGTCAAAGGAAACGTCAAAAGGGGCAAAACTGTAGGAGTCTGGAAACACTGTTCACCCACCGTTACTGTACATGAAACTGATCTGTGAAACTGATCTGTCACACCGATCTGTGAAACTGATCTGTGAAACTGATCTGTCTCACCGATCTGTCTCACCGATCTGTCTCACCGATCTGTCTCACCGATCGGTCTCACCGATCTGTGAAACTGATCTGTGAAACTGATCTGTCACACCGATCTGTGAAACTGATCTGTGAAACTGATCTGTCACACCGATCTGTCTCACCGATCTGTCTCACCGATCTCTCTCACCGATCTGTCTCACCGATCTGTCTCACCGATCTGTCTCACTGATCTGTCTCACCGATCTGTCTCACCGATCTGTGAAACTGATCTGTGTAACCGATCTGTCTCACCGATCTGTCTCACCGATCTGTCTCACCGATCTGTCTCACCGATCTGTGAAACTGATCTGTGAAACTGATCTGTCACACCGATCTGTGAAACTGATCTGTGAAACTGATCTGTCACACCGATCTGTCTCACCGATCTGTCTCACCGATCTGTCTCACCGATCTGTCTCACCGATCTGTCTCACCGATCTGTCTCACTGATCTGTCTCACAGATCTGTCTCACCGATCTGTGAAACTGATCTGTGTAACCGATCTGTCTCACCGATCTGTGAAACCGATCTGTCTCACCGATCTTTCTCACCGATCTGTCTCACCGATCTGTCTCACCGATTTGTCTCACCGATCTGTCTCACTGATCTGTTACTGTTCATAAAACTGGAAACACTGTTCACAGAACTAGAAAAATGGAAAAGTGTTGGGGATAAGTCCCCTTGACCTCCCGAAACACCTCCAACACCAACATTTCACAAAGTAATGGACCAGAGAGGTCCGGGCCATTACAGTGTCACAATCTAATTTCAATTAATTTGAATTGATCCATAAAAATTCTATCACATTGTTTCAAAAATATTTGGATTCCTCTGCATCATCACATCTGCATATTCTCACATAGATTTTTCAATTTTAAGATTTCTTCACAAACAATTATCTATTTGAGTTATATTTTTTCACATTCCCTCAATGATGTAGAATATAAACTAGTTTTTCATGGTATGATTGGTCTTATACAGTGGTATGGACTATGATATCAGTATAGGTAAAGGATCATGTATATACATCCCAAAAAGGGACACATGGAACACATCACGAGCATGAGATAGATTCAGTGGAATCACAAAGAAAAAAGATTCCACCCAATATGTTCAAGAATTTAAAAGGTATTGATATATCTATTTCTAATATTTCCCTTATTTTTAAACCTCATTAAAATTATCAAATGAGTTATTTGTGGGAATACCTTTTCACTAACTTCAAACTCCTGACCCCGTTTATTATTGTCAGTGTGAATTTTCAATCAACTCTGAGATATTCTTATCTGTGGATGAATGGATATGACTTTTTCTACCATTTTCTTAGCTATATAAGGCCATAATACCATTATTCCTCTAACTTAATCCCAATTTTTTATGAACTTCTTGAAATAGAGGAGTTCATGAAGTTCCATATTAATTCTCGAGTAAAAGCTATTGTTGTAATAAAAATCAACTAGTGGAAGGTGTTGAACCCAACCTACTTTGAATTATAGTGAACATGATCTCAGATTATACCCCAAAATTTTAAGCATCCTCTTACACTAAATTTCTATCGTAGGATGATAAGCAGTGCCGAAACATAAGTCTATAGACAGATCCTATAGAATACTTCTCTAGAACACTGAGGGGATCATCATATCATGATCATATATAATAGAATGCAGTGTTCTATGAAACTGTAACACTTCATTAATGTATATTATGAAAATATAATAAATATAGAAATATTCTCTAATATTAATTAATTGTGAATACTTTATAAGGTGATTCACTATAACCCAAATAACATGTTCTACTTTAGTTGTTTTTGGATTTCCAATAACAAAATAAATAATGATGTTTTCCCACTTCCATATAAGTAAAGGTAATGGTTATATCATATGTATACTATTATTTATATCATCCTTAATATCCTAATATACCAATCACAAAGAAAAATAATAAAAAATATCTATATTCTTTTTTTCTCACAATCAATATTCTATAAGTTCTCAATTTATCTTTGTACTTCCCAAATGAATAAAAAATAATGAACCATTAGACTCACCCAAAAATCAATCATCAAATATTGTATCGATTGATCATATAAATGGTTTATAAACCTTATAATTCCTTAACAATCATGGTAAATCCTATCACATTATTTTCCAACTCTATATATTCCTTAAACACATATTCAATTCATATGTGGATAGTTGGTGGTCTATTTTTTTGAGAAAGGTAGGATTTATCATCTTCCTTTAATATTTCTAGATATATCATGTGAAAATCAATAAATATTGGATATTTTGTGATCCTTATCATACATATTATAGAAATTCCTTCATACTTAGATCATATTCTACCATATTCACATCCCAAGGGTGGTAATGTATTGACGAGTCATAATCTTTAATAAAATCAATCAATATTCTCAGGCTTATATTAAACTCTACCAAAGTTTATATATACATCAAACTTTTATAATATATATATATATATCCCACCTTTCTATATAAATATGAATTTCTCTATATTTTAATGTATAAATTATTATAACTAACTCTAAATCATGCATTGGTTAACTTTTCTCATTAATATTTAATTTTCATAAGGAATTAGTTATTAGTATGTCATTATACATGATAAGTAATCCCACTCACTTATTTAATGAATAAATATAGATCAAAAACCATTATCCACTATAGGTTAGTGTAAAAAATGGGGGATCCAATAATATACACATGGTTGAGATTATATAACAAAAAAATTGAAAAAATTTGTAGCAAAAATGCCCACTTTATTGCATATAAAATATCTTTCATTAGTGAATCATGTAAAATCCTATTGTGATCTCCATGGTCTTATTTATCTTTTAATATTTAATAATATTATCTATAAAGACAAGTACAAAATTGTCAAGGTAATCTATCCAGACTCTATTGATTAAATCAATGAAGATAGTGGGGGAATTATTAAGATGAAATGTAATTACTATAAATTTATAGTGTTTATACCCTATATAGAATGTTGTATTGGGTATATCCTCCTTCATGACTCCCAATTGATGATAATAATAATGAAGGTCAGTCATTGAAAATTATTTATCTCCATGAAGAAGATAAAACAATTCATAAATATGAGGTAGCTGATACTCAGTCATGATAGTGATATTTTCTTGTTCAAGGTAATAAATGCAGAGTGTCATTGATCAGTATTTATTAATCATTAAAATAACAGGTTCATGCCAAGGCGAATTAAATGGATGGATAATACCTTTTTTAATATTCTCTTATATTTTATTCTTCAATTCCTCCAAATCAATTAAGGATATTCAATATACAGTCTTTAAAATATGTGTATCACTAGGTAAGAGTTATATTAATAACAAAACATGATGATTTGGAGGAAAAAAAATTATTCCAGAAAAAAATTAAAAAAGCTCACATATAATAGGAATATCATTAATGCTGGATTTTTCCCCAACCATCTCAGATAACAACCCCATTTGAATTGGAATCATCACCCATTCAATCGATGAAACATTCATTGGGAGTTAAAATTTAACATTTCACAGATATATGATCACATGGTTCGATTGAAATATAGAATATCAATTCCCATCCTCATTATTTGATGTGGTAATTATCTATAATGACCTGTGACTAAAGTTGAGGTGAAATTAAGTGTAATTTTGAATATTTGTAGTCACAGGATGAGTTGTTTTTTTAGACCGAGCATCAGAATGTAATTTTCGAGAGTCAAGACACTACAATGTATTATTATTAAATAATTTAAATTAATTAAATTAAAATATAAAATGAAAATTAATTAAATGAAATTAAATGAAAAATGAATGAAATAATAAATAAATATTTTGAGGATAATATTATAATTATTATTCTTGTTGTTATTAAGTTTATTATTATTATTTTGTGTCTGGGTTTTTTCTACTCTCTATGCACAACTCTCCCTATCCCATAGGTATGATGCACCACTATCCAGACTCCCCTACCATGTGTAATGACCCCCTCTCATCACCCTCCATCCACGACTCTTTCCTCCATTTTTAATCATGGTTCATATCCGAATCTTCATGGTATGGCCTTCTCTTCCTTCCTCCTCCATTGATTTGGAATTTTTTTGTCCTCTTTGTCACCTGATGTAGCTCAGAAAAATACTAGGGTTTTAGGTCAATCCTATTTTTAGGTTTTCTTCTAGTGTTAGGGTATACAAAGTGTCTATCCGGACTCCCTTATTCATATTTAAAAATCTGCCACATAAGGTGAGGCGGATGGGTTCGATTTCACTCACCACCATCATTTGAGGTATGGTTATAAAACTCTTAATTTTTTCTCTTCTTTTATTTGAGATTATTAAGGTTTTTATGGGTTAATAATTTATTTGAGTTGTATTGAAGCATTCCATAGAGTTTTAATGGTTCTTGTAATTGTTTTAGTGAGTTTTGGTCATCCATGAGGTTGTTTTGAGCTGATGTTATCAAATGTGACTTGCTTACATATGCATGGGTATGAATATATGCAGCTGAGTTCCCCCATTATATATATGTTCACCCATGTCAGTGAATATATTTATATGGGGATAGGTGTGCTAATGTTCGAATATAAAAAATCCATACACAGGTAAGTGTTAATGGGTATGTGTATATAAGTTATATTTATGGATTCCATTGTACATGTTCATAGACATTAAAATATGTAATTAGGGCATATGTGTCCCTATTTATATGAGAAGGTATAAATTCTCAGATGTTGGATAGAGCAGATTATATTTTTCAGTGATAAAAATGTCAAGAATTGAGTGTTCGGCTTGGTTTCTTTGAGGAAGGATTTATTTCCTTTCCCTGTTTGTTATGAAATCATTAAATATTTAATTTCATGATATTACACCTTTATTTACTGATTTCATAGTATTGTAGTTAATTTCTCACATTCTTCATTTAATAAAATGAATAAAGTGTTTAAAGATGATAAATAACTTTTTTCTATAAAGAATTGTTTTTGTAATAAAACCCCACTAAAGGAGGTGTCATACCTTCAAACAAAACATTTAAAAAGTATAATTCTTGTTTTTTCTTAGTATTTTTCATTTTTTTTCTTATTATTTGAAGCTATGGATGATAAAATACATGTCTAAGACCTCTTCCTATTTTAATAACAGAATGACTTGGATTTTTAGATGGAGTTTTCCTTGTTGTGTAATTTATTTGACCTGAGAGACCCATTGGTGTTTGGACTTATTAGGATTGGATTTTTCCACATTGTCATTTGATAAGATATAATTACTTAATTAATAATAGGTTTTGGTTAAGATAAAATGGGTTAATATGGGGTAAATTAAATGAGAAAGTTCAATCCATTAGATGTGGTGACCTTAACACTTGAACCCTTAAACCCATTTTCCCAAGTTTAGGAAAATTTGGTGAGATGACCTTGAGTATGTTGACTCATTCCAAATAAAATTTATGTATCATATTTCTCATTCATGATGAATTGTTTCATTTTTATCACTTACTAAATTTGTTGGTATGTTCTATCATGTCTGTTGTAACATTCTCTTATGGAGAAAACTGTATGGGGGTGTTGACGTTGCCTTTTGGCCACCCTTTTCAGTGAGCCATCCTAAATAGACTAAGATGCCTCTACATAAAATGTGAGAAATTTCCTTGGGTAGTGTTTGGCACCTTATTAATTCCTTAAATTGATTCATGAGAAATAAATTATGAATTGGTTCCCTATTGAAAATACCTATTCCTGAACACAATCTTTTATCCCATGTGTGGGGCCTCCTACATATGGTATACATGAGGTTATTAGAATTAAATATGAATCACATACAAAATTACTCATTTAAAGTGACATGAGTACCTTTCCTATTAATTAACTCCTTATGAATTAATTGGGGCTCCTTTCATGAGCCATTTAAATGGTTTATATGGATTTTGACACATGGTCGAGCTTGATAACATGAGATTTTGAAATGTCATTGATGACATATTGGTAAGAGGCACGTTGATGTCACATTACTTGTTTAGAATTACTTTATTGTGAAAGTTTCAATATTTCATATTCTCTTATTAGTGGCTTGAACAATATGGAATAGTTTTTTAACCTTGTTTGCTTGTGAAATTGGGTTTCATGTGTTGATGTGCAGTTGTTTAAGGCATATTCAATGTAGCTTAATCCTTGTACCCTACTTGCTCTATGATATATTTGCCTCTTTTTATTTTAAATGAAATCAGGCTGGGGAGATAATGTGGGTCCCACATTAATAACCCATAATTGGACTTTCTGTACTCGATGTGTAACAACATGATGCGTTGGGGATGTGTTGTTTTAGGTTCACCAGGAAAAGGCTACCTCTGTATTTTTATTATACTGTTGGGTGATACGGGTTCCCTAAGGAGTAACTGAGGATGGATCCATTGGAAAGATGGCTATTCCAATCCTTAGTTGATACTTGGGCCCTTACATGTGATACATGGGATGAACACATAGTTACCATACCACGAGCGATACTTGGACTTTTTAAAGGATATCCTTGGATGGGCTCAATGGTATTAGATATTTTGAATGGATGTACTATAGTGATACCTCAGGGTCGGGATCAAACTCCACATTTTAAATTGATAATTTTTAATGTAAATTCTTGAGATTCATTCTTTTTCATTATTAAGTATTATGATTTCACTTGATATGATTCCCTTACTTTACTAGCTTTATATGTGATGACCCGATATTTATACCCCATATTAAAGAACAATATTGGGGATCTACCTTTCTTGGTTTTCCATGTTACTATTGGCCCTTATTTATATATTATTCCTTTATAAATTATACTTTTTTTATTTATGACTTAGGCCGAAGTAGGTGGTATGGGATGGGTGTTCATTTAGGAACCCAGACCAAGTTTTTATTATAAATTATTATCACTCTTCATTTATTTTATGTTTGGATTGGGCTGGACATCGTGGGTGTTGGCCTGCTGAGATATATATCTCAAACCCTTCTTTGGTACCCCTGTAACCTAAGTAGACCTTATATTGGAAAGATCTATATTTTTGGCTCTATTTCTTGTACATGGGAGTTAGGAGCAGAGGATCGAGCTGGAGCTTCGGATGCTCATAGAGATCTGTCATGGGGATTTTCTATATTTTCTTTATTATTGTACTATATTGTAAATAATTTTGTATTATTTATTGACTTCCATCATGTATCATTATCATGTCATGAATTCATCTATTTTATAAACTGGTATTGTCCACTTTTATTAAATTTTTAATTATTTTCTTCTGCTACATTCTCAATTATTTATTACTATTTATACTATTTTCCATTCCAAATATTTTTATGCTATCAATTATATATTGTTAATATTTGTGCATATTATAATAGGTGAAGTTATAGTCTCTCCACGGACACACCCCAGGCCCTCATTGCTATTTTTAAGCCTCTAGCATTTTCGAGATACACTGTAGATCATGTCACCCCCTGATCCAGCCACCATCATAGAGGTTACCCAGGACAAGACGTTACAAAGTGGTTTTAGAGGGGGGTTATTTTCATTTTTCTTACTATTTTGGTTTGGTAGATAGGATACTAGGATTACATAAATGTTTTGTTAATATTCATGACTGGGATTGATCACCCCACGTACGAGGAATGACCAAGTGGCCAGAGTTGGTAATTAATGTTCACGCTTTTCAATATTACAGTTGATATGATTTTACCTCATGTTATTGGTGTAATTTATGCTGATTATGGATTTCTGGATTTTATGGTATTTTACCCTTGTCCTATTAAGTTAAGAATGAAGAATTTCATGCATCATAATAGTCACATAGGGATTCACATGTCATGCATATGTCATGAAATGTATCTTAATTCATAGGTTTCCAGCTGATATGATTTTTGGCTTTTAATTCCAAGTCATGTTGTTTTATTTATTAGAATGCCTATTGTATAACCTTGTTAGTTATTAATATGTCATGATTCTATTCCTATAGCATTTTTTCTAAGTTTTACCTACTTGTGATGGCATTCTAGATTTATTTTTAAAAAATTTATTTCATGGGATAAATGGATTGGTTACAATTAAATGGGAGCCAAATTCCACCTGTAAAGTGCTTGAGGGATTTATGGATTGGTAGATGGTCATCCATATGGATGGAATTTTGAGCATATCTATGTTTTATTATTAAATGGTTCTAAACTTAAAAGTAATGGAAATTTAACCTATAGTGGTTTCCTTTATTCAATACCCTTATGTAAGGGTAGATAAAGGTTCCTTGATTTTCCTTGGAACATAAACATGATTATTTTCTATAGGAGTTCTTTCTTTTATCAATGGCTTAGATTATCAGACATTGAGCAATGTGACTTCATTTATAATGACCTTGTGTTAGGTTTGTTGATTTTTCTTTATAAAGGTATATCCTTTGGTAAGTATAACCCTTAGAACATAAATGCCTTACTAATTTCATGACTTTTCTGACATATAATGATGTTTGTGAGTCATTGTCCCTAGTCAGACACCCTTTCTTAAGAAGACACCCTTTTTCAGATGGGTGTTCATTTTTTTCTAACTATTTGATATAGGTTTGAGCACCTACTGATGCATGGTTTCTCTATGTTAGACATTCCTTAGAAATGGTTCACCAATTTGTAATTCTCTTGACCCTTTCTCTTCATTAGTGATGGAGGACATCATACGGTGTTGTCCAAGTTAATGGTCATATGGAGAAATATGAATATGAGTTAAATACCTTGTATGGAACTTTTGATTCTTAAATTCATTAGGTGTACAACCTATGGATAATAATCAAGATGTTATGGTTTCTCATAAAATATCAGGGTAGGATGAATTGGTTTACATGGTAACTGTTGAGTGTTTAATGTTGTGATGAACCAGTTGAGTTCAATGGAATTGTTGAGACTTGTACTATTAAGTGTGTACTTGGGTTATCTCTATAGTAGAGTGACGTGGGCGTAAAGAAATCAAGTTCATCCCAATGCTTGGGATGACTTCTAGAGACTCTGGTATTTTTACATGCTAGTTGGTTTAGTTTTGGTCATCATGCCAATTATTTAAACATTTTCATTTATGGAAGTTCTGACCTAACATTACTTTGAGCATCTAGTATATCATTAAATTTTTATAATTATGAAACTCATAAGGTAGGGAGTGACATTTTGGTTCTTTTAAATACATGTTTTTATGGTTAGTGTGGAACCCAACCTAAGAGGACCATTGGAGCATGGTTGGTCTTACTTAAATGACCGTAAGGCTAGTGAACATTAAATCATGTCGGTCCTTACTCAGTTTCACGATGTCAATGAGTTCGGCTATGTACGCAAACAACACGAAATGATATTCATCATGGAGGACTTAGGAGGTTTTGATTAAATGATCACATGATGCTTGGGGTAATAAAGTATCAGTGATCAGTTAATGACGGTCCATCAACAGGTGAAGTTGAGTTTTTCCTTTGAATTCAACCCATTTTTGTTCAAATATTTTTCATTACAAAACATGGTTAGGATTAACTTGTATCCGTTTAAATCCTCTTACTTTATCTTTCTTATCGACGAGCATGTGCACTATATAAACATCGTCTAGGTAAAATAAGGAAGAATTTTTATTATACCATGATAATGTTATAAATCCACTGGGATTGTTCGATTTTTTCTTTGAGTTTTTCATTCTTAATGTCTTGTTTTAATAGAATCTTGGCCATTATTGACTGAATCTTAGATTCCCATATAGTAATACCTTAGAAAAACTCTTTTACACCAGTCATTTCTTTTGACTTGACTGCTAGGCCGATGCAACTTTAGTCTTAGTTAATACTCCAATGTGGACATCTAGGCTCTGTACTAATTTATCCCTCATAAACATGGAGTATGGGATACCTTATGTTGGTTATTTATACTCATATAATATCTATTTGACGTTATTCCAGATTTTTTGTTTGGCTCTGTGATTCTCAAATCATGGAACGTCACCGGAAGTCTTGTATGGAATATGGTAGACATGTTTGTGGTGAATGAGAGACACCTTGGAACAATAAATTTCTGTTTAGATTGTAAAATTCTAGCTCTCTAAGTCGATCAACTTTTTTAATGGTTAGTCAGAGTGGCTCAACTAGTTATCTCTCATGTTCAATGGAGAGGTCAGTGAAAGACATTTTCTAGAATGTCTTTAGGTGAGTCAAGTATAGTTTGTTTCAAACATGTATTTTCATGAAAATATTGCATGACATGGTATTTGAGTTTAATGGGGATCAACTACTTTAAATATTTTTAGGAATCACACAAGAAGTGTTGTTATAACTCTTAGAGGCATTCTTTTAAGGTAATTATGACTGTGGTTGAGTGAAGATTTGGAATTATCCAATTAATGGTAAATCCTAATGTGGGAAGTATATTTGGCCAGATACTTAATGAGATGATGATTGGATCATATATCTGGGTAAATGGGCTCGAGTAAGATTCATCCTGATGTTTTGGTTGAAGTATGGGAGTTAGCTCAAGTTTTGGAGGCTTAAGGCCAGAGTGTTTAAAAGAGTGATTGGACGTGCATTGGTCATTTGGAAATGTGGCACAACCATTTGAATAATGCTTCAAATACATTGTAGGTTTATTCATGTGTTCATTGTTCGTAAAGGCTTCTCGTCAATGAGAATTTATAATGTGGTATGGTTGTAACATCCTATTTGTAAATTTGAGTTTCATTTTAGAATAATTTTGAAGTTTTGTAGTTACGAGACGAGTCATTTTTTAAACCGAGTATCAGAACATTTTTTATGAGTGTCAGAACACTACAATTTTTTTCTTAAGGAAGAAAAATTAATTAAATAAAAATGTTAAATAAAAATCAATAAAATGAAAATTAATGAAATAAAGTAATAAATAAATATTTTAATGATAATAATAATATAGTTATTATTATTATTATTACATTTATTATAATTAATATTTTGTTATTATTTTTATTAACCTCCACACACACCTCTCCCTCTCTCTTAGGCATGACACACCCCTTTCCAGACCCACCTTGCAGTGTGCGATGGACCCGTCTCAGCTTCCTCAGTCCATGGATCGTTCCTCCGTTTTCTCGATTTTTCATCTCTGAATCATCTTGGTATAACCTTCTCATCCTTCCCCCATCATCGTTTTAAAAAATTTCAATCTCTTCATCACCCAATATAGCTCGGCCGAATCATAGGGTTTTAGGATAATCTGATTTTTTTTGTATTTCTTCTCGTGTTAGGGCAGGTGATCTTTCAATCTGGACTCCCTTATTTATATCTCGACATCCTCTACCAAAGGTGAGGCAGAGGGGTTCTATTTCTATTTTCGTCATCATTTGGAATAATGTTCTAAACCCACTGATAGGTTTTAAACCCTTTATATGATAATATTAAGGTGTTTATCAGTTAATTATTTATTTGATGTGCATTAAACATCATCGTTGAGTCTATATAGTTCTTGTAAATTTTTAGTGGGTTTTAGTCATCCTTGAGGTGGTTTTGAGTTGTCATTATCAAATGATAATTACTTTCATATGAATAGGTAGTTTATATCCATATGAGTTCTTCCATTGTATATATTTTATCCCAAGGTAGAGAATATATTCATATGGGGCTATGTGTTCTCTTGTTAGAATATGAAAAATGCATACAAAAGTAAGGGTTAATGGGTATGTTCACCTAAGCTATATTTAAGGATGCCATGGTACATGTTCATTGAAATTTGAATATGTAAATAGTGTTTAAGTGTCATTATGTATATGATAATTTTCATATGCTCAGAGTTTGGATGAAGAAACATAGATTTGTCACTCATAAAAGTGTCAAGGACTAAGTGTTCGGCTTGGATACTTTGAGGTACGATCCCTTTCCTTTCCTTGTTCATTAAGAAAGCAATCAATATTTAATTACTTGGGTTCACACATTTTTTTAATTATTTCCTAGTATAGTAGTTTTTTTCTAATGGGTATCCTTTAATAAAGTAAATAAATTTTTTAAAGGTGATAAATTATTTTTTCCAACAAAGTCATGATTTTTTAATAAAACCCATCCAACAAAGGTTCACTGCCATCAAAATAAAAATTCAGAAAATAAACTTTTGGTTTTTTCATGGTTTTCTACTTTTGTGTTGCTTATCCTTTATACATGTGGATGATAAAAGACATGTTTAGGACCATATTCTATTTTAATAATTTAATGAATTTCTATTTTAGATGAAGTATCCCCTTCCCAATGTGTATTTTATTTAATGCAAGACACCCCAAGGGTGTTTAGACTTATTATGCATTGAGTTTCCCATACAATAATTTGAGAAGATACCATGACTTAATTAATAACAGGATTTGGTTAACATAAATGGTGATTGTCTGGGATGACATAAATGATATAGTTCCATCCATTGAATGGAGTTACCTTGACACTTGAACCCTTAATACCATTTTCAATGTTTAGGAAAATTGGGAGAGATGGTCTTGAGTAGGATGACTCATACCAAATGACATGTCTTGAATTAATTTTGTAGTCATAATGAATTATAGCCTTGATATCATTTATTATATTGATTGGTTTTTTCTATTGTATCAATTGTATCTTTCACATTTGGAGAAAATTGTCTGGGGTGTAATCCAGGCCTCTCAAACTCCCCTTTGGGAGAGACGTCCTAAATTTCCTAAGTTTCCATTATATAAAATGTGGAAATTTTCCATGGTTTGTGTGTGGAACCTTAATAATTCCTTAAATTGATTAATGATAAATGAATTCTGAATTAGGTGCATTTTGAAAATGCATAAACATGAACATAATCATTTATACCATGTGTGGTGCCTCTTACCTATGGAATAATTTATTTTTATCTAAATGAGATATTCTATACATAAGAATTAATCATTTCAAGTTATATGAGTACCCTACCTTTTATTGAACTCCTTATACCATATTTGGTGCTCCTTTCTTGTGCCAATTAAAATGTTTGGATGGAATTTGACACTTGTTCATGCTTAGTAACCCGATATTATGAAATTTCATTGATGACATATTAGTAAGAATCATGTTGTTTCTAAATTCATTATTTATAATTCATTTTCTATGCAAGTTTTGTTATTATTTATACCCTAGTTAGTGGATTGAACCATATGAAATTCCCTATTAAACATGATATCTTGTTAAATGGAATTACTTGTGTTGACATGAAATTATTTATGGCTTATTCCATGTATATTAATCCTCATACCTTGTTCTCTCTATTATATATTCCCCTCTTGTTGTTTTAAATGAAATTGGGTCAGGGAGAGAATTTGGGTCCTGTATTAAGAACTCAAAATTTATCTATATGTACTCAATAGGTTACAGCATGACGTGTCGAGGAAGAGATGTTTTAGGCTCACTAGGAAAGGTCTCCTTCATTATTTATATAAAACCATTGGGTGATACTGGTTCTCTAAGTGGTAAATAAGGATATAACCTTTGGAAGGGTGGCAATGCTAAGCCTCTGTTGATACTCAGTCCCTTACGTGCTATACCTAGGACAAAATCATAGTTACATGCATGACCAAACCCATGTTATTTATTAGGGTGATCTAAACACTGAGGAATGGGATAATTTTTTAGAGGACCTGTTGGAGATCAAGGATTAGCAATATTGGATACTTCGTTGGTAGTTGATTCCTTTCGTGTGTGTATGGTGGCAGCATGGGAATCTCCATGAGAGAACATGGGAGCAAGAGGCTCAGATACATGCTCACTACCCTCTTTATATTGAGTATCCCTTGTTTTGGATTTCAAGGTTGTAAAACCCAAATGTAGAGTGAATTTAATGACTATATATTCCAAATTTTATTTTTTAAAATTATTTTAGGAAAATTTGGAGACCAGACACTGAGCTGTCGTCGGATTAAGAGGCCCGATGTTCTAGGAATAATTCATTTAAAATTGTAATGTTCATTATATCACGCACATGTTTTTTTCATTAAAATGTGGAATATAATTTAAAATTTTCCCCATATTAGAAATTTTATGGCACTTTTGAGCTCATAATGGCAGGTTTACCCTCTGTGAGAACTAACTTTAGTCAGAACAGGTCATCCGAAGAAAAAGTCACCAAGGGTGTAACTGTAAATAAAATAATAAAGTAAAATTGTTTTACTTTAAAATCCTAACAACTCATGAATGGTGACTCAGATTGGAAGTCTCATACCAATTTTAACTTTAAAATATGGTGTTTTATTTAGGTAGGAATTAGCATTAGTCGGTGTAGGTCTTCTATAGAAAAACCCAAAAAGTCATAATCATCATTAACTAATTTAACGATAATTTTTTTTATTGATGCATTGACTATTTTTACTTTAAATATAAGATTATATAATTTCTTCAGGTTTGGCTTATCAAACCCTGTAGATTTATACAATTGTTAGAGATGTTTTCTAACGAACGATGATAGAGCAAAGTTTGGATCATGGATCATCGCGCCGACAGAGTTGTGGGATCTCATCAACGATGGAAACATAACCATTAATCATCATCAACCAATACAAACTCCATGTAGGTCATGATATTTTGAGTAGTTTTTCTGATATTAAATTCTATGAAGACCGTGGACTAATCCATGAACAGATTATCCCACAATTCAATCATTTCAGGATGGATTATATTTGAAGGATTATTTTTCGGAGTTTCCTTTATTTTTTTCTTCATTTTTAGTTAAAATAATATCATATTGAGGAAAACATGAACAAATTTCATGGTTCATTACTTGGTAATTCTTGTGATTTTATCCCTTGATTTCATGTGTTTTTCATGTGTTTTTTATCTCCTCCCTAGTCTTTGAACACCCTATGTGAAAGATTGATCATTGTGTCCTCGATTCTGGGCACAACGATCCAAAAACATGGATATGAGTTTGGAAGAAAGCAATGAAGGTGAGACGGTGATGGAACAGTATATTTTCAAAAATAGGGTGGTGGGTGGTGGTGGCCAGGGTGGTGGCTTCGGTCAGTCCAAGTGAGCAGTGGTGTGGGTCCAGGGTGGCGGTCCAGGTGGATGTTATGGATGATAATGAGATATCTGGTGAGTCAACTGGTGAAGGGAGATCACAATAGGTAGTTGTGTGGGAATCGGCATGGATGGAGGGTTTGGATCATGCCAGCTGACATAATTTGGTGGAATCATGATGCGGTGGGGATAGTGATACGTAGGTAGCGTGAAACTAAGGTCAAGGAGGATAGGATGGAGAAGATCAGGCCTGGATAGAGTGGAGGGGACCAGACCGGGCCAGGATGGCCCTGGCAGAGATGGGCTAGGTTAGATCCACCAAGCTAGGTTGGGCCCAGTAGGTCGGGTCGGATTCTAGTTGGACCAGGGGTGGTTGGGATGGAGCAGAGCCATGGTTGACCACAACAGTCGACTGTGAGTCGTGGTAGCTCCAGCTACCGCACAACTGCGATAGTTGGGGGAGGTCAACCATCACAGTCGACTATATAATCCAATGGTGGTCGACATCCATGGTCAACTATGGAAGGAGGGGGTGGCCGACTACCATGGTCTACTGCAGTAGATGGTGGACCAACTGTGAGTCTGTCTACTAGCCCAGTGACCCCCTTCTAAAAATTCAAAATGACATAATATTAAAATGGTACATTAATTTGTTGAGTTGTCTGTGGTATTGGGACCCTAACTTTGAGGAAGTACTTTTGAGATGATGTGAAATGTTTTTAACATAGACCATTGTGAGTTGAGAGAGTTTCATTTGGTCCTTTCCTCTAGGTTTCAATATAATATTTTTTCCCCATCATTGGATGGTAATCCCCTCTTGAGGCTGAGTCCTAGATAGATTTAGAAATCCCTCTACAGGACAGGAGTGTAATCCAATATTACCCATTATAGAGTCGGTGGTATTGTGTAACCTCTATAAGTGGTGCACTAATCCTTCACCAAGATGCTTGCATCGGTAAGGTATGTGGTATCCCTTAGTGTATTTAGCTGCAATTTTTGGTATCCCACATGGTGTTCAGATGTGGTCCCCTATGTTTAGAATTGATCCAGATTGGGTATGTGGTATCCCATAGTGTATCTAGGCTTGATCTGTGGTACCCCTGATGTGGCTGGGCATAATCCCCTCTCTATGGAATCATGTTTTCTGAGGAACAATATGTTATCATTTGGGTATGACCCAAATGACATAGACCTCTTTGTGAGGATATATATGGATATCATGGCTCAAGGAGTGTGTTTTCATAGAACGGACGTTCTTCGATAAAAATCTTGTGGCTAGTAATTGGTTGTGGCTTACATCAAGACTGTGAGACTTGGAATGAGTATATGGCTACATGTGTGGTATAAATACACCTGTGTGGAGCTAACTATGAATTTCCATCATGGTATTTTCTTTATGGTGCTTTCCTTCATGGTATTTTCATTATGTTACT
Source organism: Viscum album (assembly GCA_963277665.1). Taxonomy (NCBI): domain Eukaryota; kingdom Viridiplantae; phylum Streptophyta; class Magnoliopsida; order Santalales; family Viscaceae; genus Viscum; species Viscum album. The sequence continues at coordinate 1,431,815,883 of OY728131.1, read as the reverse complement.
TTCCTTCATGGTATTTTATTTTTAGTTTTGTGGTGTCCTACTCAGTATTGTTTTACAAAACCATGCACAATATTTTCCTACACGTGTCTTGTCTTATGCTGACAATTCACCCTTTGATGGAGGCTTAAGTGGACCAGGACCAACCTATTTTTAGAAAATATATATTGATCAAGTTTCCTCCTATGACTTTTGAAAGCAGTCCTAGTTCCATTTCCCTCAGGTTGGATCTAGTAGGCTTTTCTATAGATGGGTTTCAGGAACATTTTCATTAACATCATATATTGGGACAACATTGAAAAAAAATTGCCTTGTTTTCTTAGTCTTATTTACAGACTCTTTTGGTGGGGTTGTATTCTGGCCCTATTTAATTTCTAGTACATTCACTATTGTACTCTGGTTGTGGGATATAGTGGTTTTTATGCATTGTATACTTTTTGTTTTTAAATTTCATCATTTTTTTATTGAATATGGTTGAATTTGTATAGGTAATTCAATCCACAATGAGATTTACCATTAGATTTTCCATAAAGATCCATTTTTTGTATCTTAACACTAAATCCAGAAGATTAATTGCAGTTACCACTCTGCATTTCTATATTTAGATAACATTCAACAATTTCTTCATAATTACCAAATCCCCTTATGACTAATTCTTTGTGAATGCATTTTTTCCCACTAAATATTCAATAAATTTTTATATTAGGTTTCATTATTATTCTAGAGGCATATATTGATAATATTTTATTTTTTTCTTCAATGGAACTAATGTATTCCTCCTACCTCTATTTCTTCTCCAGAAGCATTATTTCCATATTAGTATAAAGCTTTTGAGGAATGTTTTTTTAGAAATACTTGTATTAAATCCTCCAATTTCATGGAATTTATTTCTTTTATTTATGTCAAGATCTTGATAAGAGTCCACCAATAATAATATTCACCTTCATAGTGGTAAAAAACTATGAAAAAATTATCATGGTCCAATAAATAAAGAACATAAAATATCTTTTCCATAACACTTATACATTTCTAGGAAACTAGAAGATTATATGACTAATATAAGGAGGACATTGTCCCATAAAAGGCTCAATAATGCGTTTCTCTCTTTGGGAATTTATAAGATCAATAATATCTACATTACTATTCATAGAATGACAGAGTTGAGTGAGCATAGTCAAAAGATATTGAATTCAAACTAATAATAAAGTTTTTCACCCTTGGTGGTGGTTATTTCATTGACCATCACATTTATTACATACATAACTTATTATTGTTTAAGCCATTAGCAAACACCAATAAATAAGTGTAATAATATAACTAAATTATTCGATTAAGATTCTATAAAATCAAAAAATATTATTCATTATATGTTTAAATCATGACATTGTATTTTCATTCTAGAAAGAATTATGTTTAAACTAGTATATCCATGATGATAATATATTCAAATTCATCATAATGGTTAATCAATATTACATGAATAAACCAAAAAATATTCCTTGTGAGTGTTAAACCAGGAGTGTAGTAAGGGAACACTCACCATGAATGAGAATAATTTTCAATATATAAATGAACATTTCATTTATGGGTTACTTCCCCGCAATGAATTTGTTCCAAAACCACATCTACTTATAGAATCTAGAAAAAGATTTACTTATTGTCAAATCACATAATCAATTTCCAACCAAAACATTTAGATTTTATCTTATACATAGTCTTATCTATATGGGATTCAATAATGTTATCAACTAATGCCAATAAGAATATACCCAAGTAGTACAGGATTTTTCTAGGCATCCAAAAGACATAGGATCGAATCTAGGTAGGGATGAAATTGTAGGGGTACTGCAGAAACACTATAGCAGGGCACTGTAGTAGTATTGTAGTAGTGGTGGGACTGTAATAACGATGAAACTGTAGCAGCGGAGAAATTATACTAGAAATAGTAGTAGAGGTGGAAATGTAGTAGGTACTATACCAACATGGGTACTGTAGTACTACTATTCACAAAAGGGCCCTTTGGGCCAAAAAATGGGCATTCAAGCCTTATATTGAGGCCACTTGGCCTTGGTCCTTCGGGCTATATAATGGGTCTCCCTCTACCTTTATAAAAAGTGGTCTTTGCTTTAATAATAAAATAAGGATTCATCCCCAACCTTTAAAAAAGTTATCAACTAATAATCTCCAAAAAAATTAACAAAAACAATCCTCAGATACCAACTCAAAAAACCTAGTAATTTCATATATATATATATATATATTTAATCATTTTAGATGAATCTTCAATACATTTCACAATAATACACACCTTAGAATAGAAATATTTTAGTTTCTTTGGATACTCGATAAATTATCTTCTTATTTCATGAATGGTCTTTAAAATATTCAAAAATATCTTCCCGCATAGTATTTTTATTATAAATACCTACATGGATCTTTTCTTCATAACCCATGGAATGGAAACATAAGGAATTGTGATCCCAAATACACAGTAAGGAAGATTATGGTTTATATCAATCATTTTAGGAGAATATTATAATAAGGGTATAATAAAATATCCCAGTGAATGTTATCATCATTACATATTCATACCCCAAAAAAATATGACTCAAAATCTTCAGTATCAATTAATAACTAAAATAATAATTTGTAAGGGTGTCAAAGAAGTATTCAATATCAAATATTAATAATATAGGCATCTGGACACATATGAATAATAAATCAAAATGTTATAAACATAGATAAATGAAATTATTTCAGTAGATATTCTTGTGATAATATCTTGGAAGTGATCGTAATCACACTTCAAAATGCGAGAAACAGAATTCACAATAATTTTGATATATTTTCCACTGAGAAAAAATGGAATAAAATATTACTCACACATCAATATGTGAAAAAATACCTATTCACAATCATGTCAAACTTATCATCATCATTTCAAGAGAAATCAGTATCACATAACTCAATTCATTGAAGATATATAATAGTAATAGGAATCAAAAAATAATAATTCACTCATATAAATGCTACAAGATCATAAAACATTGATCATATCATCATATAATAACCAAATGAAAATAAAATAGATTGATAAATATATCATTATAATAATCATAAACCACCCATATAAAAAATAAGGATGGTTTAATTGGACTATATGTAAATAGTTTTTGAAATAAATGGATGACAACATCGATTAGAAATTCAATTAAATGATCTTTGCAATAATTCTTGAAGAAAAATCCTTTTCATTTTGAAATCACATATATAAAATATTTAAACTTACAAAATATCATGGAAAATATATTATTAAAAATATCATTGGAAAAATGTAAGAAATGATTAAAATAATTTAGGATCCATGATTTTATAAATTCTATTATCTTTACATAAAATAAAAAAATTCGTTTAGATTTTTGTTGAAAAAGTCAACAAAACTGGACTATAAAAACCATAAGAAGATTCATTTAAAATCATATAAACATGTAAATCATGTGAAAAAATAAATTTATAAAATTATAATAGAGTATTAAAAATATTTATGAATACTTTTTTATAAAATTTTCAAAATGAATAAAATTAATTTTGACCCAAGATAGAAACAATGTTGGTTTTCATAAAAAAAGTTATTTTGGTCTCTTAAGTACTAAAAATGTTGAAAATGAATAAAAAGCATGTATTTAATAGAAATAAATATATTATTATATAATGAAGTGAATTATTTATAAAAAATCCATATAATTTCACTAAATTTAAATTTAATCATAATCAATCCAAAAATAAAATTAAATAGTAAAACAAATCTCAATCATTATGTTCCACTAACATTGAATGTTCTATCTCCACTTATATAATAAATTAAATTTTTTTATATTTATCTACATAAATAAAGTGAATAATTATAATATAATTTATGATATATTTATAAAATTTTAACACCCATTTTTTAAAAATCCCTTATTAAAATCATGGTTTCCAGGTGCTATTTCTTTCATTCTTTCCTAAGAAGTTTAGTTTTGTAGTTACGGTACTTGTAAATTGATAATGGTTCCATTATAGGCAAAAAATTAATAATTATATAATTATAATATTATATATATATATATATATTTATATATTTATATTCATTCATAAATGTTAGATATAGAAAAATTATTTTCACCGTTCATGGGGATAGTTGGTTGTATGTACACATGAACTCTATTATCACTTTTCAATGTATAGAAGGAGAGAAATGGAAATAAAAAATCACATATATATATATATACATTATTATTTAATATAAATTATATATATTCATAAAATCTATCCTTATTTCCATCCATGTAACAAGTAACTGAAAAATAAATATTCCCATTGCTTTTTGTGGGTGGTATTCCACATGTACACACGATTAACCTGGTCATTTTAATACATATTGGAAGGTAAGAAGGTAGATATGATACTATAATTCATGAAGTATAATTATTTAATAAATATTATATATAAATATTAATACAATCAGAATACCCATCCATTAAATATTATGGTGAATAAATTGTATCACTATGTGGAGAAAGTAATCCATACATATGCATGAGCGATACTTTAATATCCAATTTAAAAGTAAAGAGGACAGATAATTGTTGTTTAAAAATTTTAATAAAATTTCAGTATATTAAGGATATAGAATATTTTTTTTATTATAAATAGAAAAAGTTTATAGGGTGTAAAATATGAAGTAAAAAATAAATTGACCGGTTAGAGAGATTACATCTTCTTTGAAAGAAATAATTTTGATCGCTTCTTAAGGATCAATGGGTTCTTATTTTGGAAATAAAATAACCTCTAAAACGTGAATAAGATTTTTAAAAGGTAATTTGATTTTTTTGGAGATAAAATGCTCAAAAGGTGTGTAGAATAGAGGATAAGTGGGTATCTTTTATAAGTGAGGGGGAGGGGAATTCTTAGAATTAAAACATAATAATCTAGTCAATGTTAATAAAAATTGATTCCAAATGGCTATATATTTGAATAAAAGATTCTAATGTCAAAATTTAATAATAAAATAAAATTTATATAGGTTTTGGTGTAATTTTAAACCTTATCATTTGGATTAACCCCTTTGTTAACCATTTTTTCATTAACCATGGAAACACATATTTTAATCTTAATGGGTTAAGAATGTTACCATACATTGACAAGTGAATAATAAATTTACGATGGTTTATGTGTTAAACCGTATTCTATAAAATTTTCTTAATAAATTTTTTTATTAATTTAAAATCATTTAATAAAATATTATTTACTATAAAATATCATTAATGTAAATATTATAACCATTCATTTAATTTGACTTTACGAACACCAAGAAAAAGTTATAATTCGAATAAAATATGTTTACACACCAATAATATTATATTTTCTTTCTATAACATAAACGAAACACTATAAACCACTATTATTATATTACTTTTAATATTTTTCATGTCATTTATTTTTTTCAATTAATTAATGATATACAGTGATAGTGTTTCTTAAGAATTTAGGGTAATTATTTTATTACTAAAATTAAAAAATAAATTATAATGATAAAAAATTAATTATACTTTCACATAAATATTTATAAAATAAAATATCATATTTTATCCTTTTGTAATAATCTTATATATATAAAATTCAAGAATGTGACATTTTGTTTTTATTTATTTCTTCAAGTATTAAAATATTCATTGAAATATATAACATGGTGGCCATATATTCAGGTATTGTAAGGAAATGGATGAACTAAACTCATAAAATAGGATAATGTCACGTTTTATAGAAATTTTCAATTCCTTATCGGATTATTTTTTTCCTTAATTATTTGATTTACATTTTTACTAAAGTGATAAATTTTACCATGGTTACTATTCATAATGACCAAAAGTAATATGGAACTACTTACCAAATTTGATCCTTATTATTCTAAATATGTCCTCCATTTTCAATGATTCAATTTCTATAATTTTATGAAATTTATTATAAAATAACTATGAAACATAATATGAAAACCACTTTTTAGAGAAATAAATTTCTTTTTATAATAATTCATTTATTCTTATCCCATTACAAGAATAAAAATATTGTATGAATATTAAAATATTTTGTTGAATGTATAATATATAAATGTTATTATTAAAAAATAGCCTTTATGTTTCCATTATATATATCATATCATATTTACTGAGTGAGAAATTATTTGCAATATAAAAGAGGTGAGCTGAATATGTATGTTGATTGACCTCAACCAAAAATTCATACATTATTTTATAGGTATTTTGGAAACCATTGATAAAATACATGGTGATTTTATTATATTTATTATAGGAATAAAAAATAGTTTTATCATCTCCTTTTACTTATATTATTTTTATAGAACCTATAGATTTTCCAAGAATTATAATGTATTTATACAACCTAAAATTTCCTTAAAAGTCAATTATTTAATGATAAAAAAATTAAAATTCAAAATACATTGTAATTTACATTAGTTTGATTAGATTTGAATAAATATGACATTAATTTGGAAATGACCTAAAATCATGAAATTAGTGATTAAATTGTTTTTTAGTATTTTATTACTGTGATTGATCATTATTTTCCCCGTTTTCATGAATATAAATGAAAATTAATTAAGGAATACTTGATGGTAGTGCAGAATCATATAGGCTATTAAAGTGATGATTAAGAAGCATAGGTAGTGTTGTCAACAAATCTACACATGTCATATCTTTTTTTGGAACTAGAGAAGAAATACTAACAGGATAAAATCCTGGAAGAGGCATCATAGTTCTAAAAACAACATACTAATGGCCATCACATGTCATCATCAAGAAAATGTACTGCTTTGATAGACGTTAAAAAGGCATTAAACAATCAACAATTATATGTGATCATGCCTCACTATACAACAACATACAGCGGAATCTCAGGGTGAATCCTGATAATAATTACATGACCCAATATTATCTCTCACTGCATCATAATAATACTACATTCCCACTCACAATCTCCAGTTTTAACGCAACATCTGTTCTCATAACGATGTAATCAGTGTTTCACTACTCTATTTTATGAGAAATTTTTTCACGACAATGATAAAATATCAAATAAACATTGTCAATTACCTTGAATAAAATTAAATATTTCCAAATATGTATTATCAAGTTGTAATTCTTTCTTACACCCATACCCCAACACTTACTTTCACTATAAAACTTCTTCCACTAATTAAAGTAGCCTCAATCCCATATTATAATTTATATTCCCACATAAATGCACTCTCAACCTCTAGTGAGATAATTGTATAGATAGAAAATGATTCTAAATCATTGATTCCCCCCTATGAACAAAAAATTCCCTACTATAATAGATTAATAATGATTAATACTTATCTTTTGAAAATGGTGGAAGGTAAGTGGAATTATTGTAACCCATGGGGACAATTAATTATTTTGAGAACCTTGTTACCCATACAAATTTTGATGTTCTATAATGAAAATTCCATGTGGTGAAAGACTATAGAAATAAAAAAGAATGAATTCCTTAGTACTGAAACATATAATTCCTAATAATTGAATAAATCTATTTGGAAGCCATTAAAATAATATGTAATGTCTATAGAATGTTTCTAGTTATATAAAACATTATGCCAATTTTTAATGTAAGGGGTGATCTATTATCTTTTCATTTCTATAATTAGTTTCATTATAACAAAACATAATATTTATTTTATTCATATAAATTTCATAATTTTTCCTTCCCCCTATTTTCTAGTTTTTCTAGGATTTTTAAACATCACAATAGTGTATATGGAATATAAGAACTAAATATTCAGGGAGGCAGTGGTGTCCGGAGCATTTTTATTTATTTCAATGTTTTTATTTCATTTCATTATGAAACATAGGGGTGTGAGGAGTTTGGTTTGGTAATCATTAATCATGTAATCATACTTACACCTACATTTATTTTACATAAGAATCATTTCCACCTCCCTTAAACTATTTTCTAAATTTTATGATGTGATTAGGGTAGTTGAGTGATAAAAAAAATATAATGGATTTATGTATCATGTTGGTTTCTTACTGTGATTTTGGTGTCCCAATAATTGTTAACATTGGATGAAGTTCAATTTTGTACTAAAAGTATTTCCAAGGTAAAAATGATCCTAAAAAAATTAATAAAGAGGTCTGATAGAAAATAACATTGAGGTATTGGTTAAATAAATTTAGTACAAATTTAGAATAATATTGAAGGATTCCCTATATCCCAAAATAGGATCATTCCATTTCTAACATATTTATGTTTGTATTAAATTCAATTAATTTTTAGTTATTTAAAATATAAATAATAGAAACTCTCATATTTACTAATTTTTAATTCTATTAAATACAAAAAAACTAACTAATAAAATAGAACCCTAAAGAATTGAGTTCCAACACATCCTTAGGAGAAAAAACTGGTCAGATACTATGTTTAACTTCTAGTTTCCCAAATATTTATTGATTTCAAGGCCTAAGATAGACTATTAAATACATGGTGTTATTATTATGGTGGAATTTGGTGAAATTTTTAGTATGTTTTTCATTCATTTCATTCTTTTTTTCATTTTACTAGTTTCTAAATCCATCATCCATGATGAATTAAAATAAGTTCTATAATATACCAAAAATAACTACTCATTAGTTTATGAAGAATAAGTTTAGGATTCAATAGAATTTGGGTTAAATTAAATTCATAAAATGATGATAGATATGAAAAAAATTAAAAATGGTCATTATATACCTCCAATCACTCTATTAATAGAAATTAGAGAAAAAAAGATCATGGACTGTTTGTGAAAGAAGTTTCTCCACTGATATATTCTGTGGAAGAACCCTAGGGTTTCAAGAAGAAATAATTTTAAGATCATGTGTGTAACTTCTCTATACCCATGTCAACGGTTATAAATATAGAATACATACCTTATTGTATTATTTTTGGTGATCAACAATATTTGAATTGATTATGGAATGATATTATAAGAAGTGACTTTCCATTTGATAATATAAACATTGATACTGATTAATTACAACCCTCATATATTATTATATCTAAATATTAAGAATTAAACACCCTTTTGGGGGAATTTATAGAAATTATATAGTATATTTAAATCAATCCCCTACTTATGACAACAGAAATCCAAGTGGTACAGTCAAAAGTGGAAGAATTAATTTCCATGCCACATTAAGATGATAAAATAATCTAGAAATAATTTCTATTTTGTTTCATATAAGGATAATTGAGTATTATCATCATTTTCAATTAATTTACCTGGTCAACCAATCAATTTGATATTCTATATACATATAAATAAGAGTTTAACCAATAGAGTGACCAAAAGAAGAGTTCCCACTAGCCTTGAATGAATAAGTACAATTATAAGTGGGGAAATATTTTTTAAATTTATCTTATATTGCCTTAAATAAAATTAGTTTATTCAATGATTTATTTTTTTGAAATTTCAATGAAACGTGCATGAAGTAGGTATAAGAGGAAAGGTTTATAGAGGTGGTGGCTGAAGTAAATTAGGAATATGGACATTATCTTCCTCTACCCATAAATAAAATATATTCATAAATACTCACTGAGTCGATTGAAAATGCACATTCCATGGGAGAATATTTAATCAATATAATTAGATGTATAGATGAGGAAAATAATATTGTATCATGTCATATAAACATATCCCCCATTTGAATTAGGGATAATAGGTGTTACTTCCATGTTAGGAGCGATAAACAATAAATACACATTTAGGGGTCTCCTAAACAAGATTTATTCTATAAAATATTTCTTTATTTTCAATTAAATATATTTATTATGATATGTTTTTACTTTATAGGATAAGGTAAGGTAGGGTATGCCTCATTATACTTTTTTTCATATTTTCTTTTTTTATTATTTTTATTGTGTTTTGAGTTTTTCATTTATTTGAATTGAAATCCAAAAATATTCTTATAATAGAGATTAAATACTATGATTATATAGAACCAAATTTAAGAATAGAGGAATGATATTTATATGAATATTTTTTTAGTAGAATTATGTTATGTTTTTTATACACGTTATAAAAACACATTATAAATCCAAAAGAAATTACAATATGATAACTCAAAAGAATTGGAGAAATGTGGATTTCAATATCCTAGAATATGTTTCTATATTTGAAGTTGGAACATGTTTTTTGTGTTTTTTAAAAATTAAATACATTTATAATATAATGGAAATCTATGAACTCACTACCCAAACTTTTCTTTGACATCCAGATCATTAAAATTGGTCTTGGAGAACATTGGTTACCATGGAATAGATTATTTCTAGATTAGATACAATCATGGATAATTTATTTTCACATACAATACATAGTAAAAATATAACTAGTTACTAGTCAACAATGGGGATAGATAATTTGGGGAATACTAATCAAATATGTACAAGTGTCAAATGAATTTTTAGAGTGCAATATAAGTTGTATTAAGTTAGTGTGAACCTAATAAGGTAGTGATAAATTCAAGAGGGAGGGATTTTGGATGTTGTCAAATGTTATTGTTCTTATTTGTAATATATCATCTCATTTAAATTTTATTGTTCTAGGGATAAACATGATAGAAAGTGAACTTTTTATGGAAATATTGGTATGGATGTGAATTTAGATAAATATATTTTCCTAGTAATATAAAGTGATATGATTGGGATAGTGATTCACCCTAAAAGTTCTATATTTCTCTTCTATTATTCATTAATAATGACCCTTTTAAAATTATGAATACCTCAGAATTTATATATTTTTCATTTTTTTAAGAATTTTGACATTACTGGGGAAATTACATAAAATCATTAAATTAATGATTAAATTTATATTATATATTTTAATAAAATGGAACAACGGTATTTTTTGTGTTTTGATTAATCTATAGGATAAGGGATCGAGGAAGGAATGATGTTAATAAGGAATCATATGAGTTGTTGAAGGGTGGGCTAATAAATACAGATATAATTTGTATAAAAATGTTACCTGTATCTGATAAAGATATGGAATATTGGAATTAACAGCATCACCAATAATTATTTAAATATTTCAACATTCCAAACCAGGATCCACTAAAATGATACCTTAATCTAGATGGCTATAATGCCTCAAGTGTGTCTACTCATACGCTAGATGTTTCTGACTAGAAGCAATGGTCTAATAATTATACAATGGGGCGGATATACCATCATGATCTAAGTTGGACAAGAGTATTTATAATAAATAAAAAATGGAAATAAATAAATTAAAAAGAAACAACTGATAATAACAACAGAAAATCTATAATAAACAGATAAAATTTCCCAAAACAAAAAGTCTTACCATAAATGAACATTTTGAGTTATAAATATATTAAAAAATTATAGAAAAGATAAAAAATAAAATATGAATAGATTGAAAAAAAGAAAAAATAAATAATAAAGACTCAATGACATATCCATGAGAATCTTGAGCACAATTTTAGTCCTACACTCGAAAGTACCCATGTCCATGAGTAATAGAAAAAATCCAAATCTATAATCTTCAACCTTTAACTATGAGGTCTATTTAGGCACCAAAGGATGTCCTGAACAGGTTGTAGGATATAATAAGTAAGCCACTAGTAATTGATTCTAATGGAATCTAGTATAAGAGTATTTAATAATGCAGTGTATAGGTACCTCTAAAAAACACATTGTGGTAAATGATAAATGTTCCCAAGCCAAGATCAAGATCCTCAAAGGACACCTAGTTGACTATACATTCTTCAAAAAAAGCTATGAATTATCTAAATAAATGACACCGTATATATATATAAAAATAAGTATTTATGTATATATTTCCCCTATATATGTATAAACACACACACACACACACACATATATATATATATATAGTACTATATAGGACTCTTGGAGTAACTCAGGCATCAATGGATGACTATAAGAGTCTCATACTCAATAAGGGATGACATGCCCACAGATTTGAATGGATTAATAAGGGAATCCATTCCCATTAGCCTAAAAATAATGACTCTATATAAAATTACTCATACCTGATAATGGTCCTAAGTCCTAAGTATTAGAACCGGGGATAAAAAAACATCAGGATTATAAATCACAATCGTCGATGCGAGTCTTCAAACTTAACATCCCAATCGAGGGGTCTTGAAACAACATGTACAGTAACCCAAGGTAATATGAAGCACCATGTCCAAAATCCTCGACCATGGGGGTGTGAAGTATCTTGTACAACAACCCTAACCATGGAACCTCAATAATCATCCATAATACGATAATCCCACTTATCCTATGAGCCCTTATCCTATTAATTATCTAAGGATAATCCTAACGTTGCTAAAAAAGTAGTAGACTATAAAATAGGCCAAGATGATATCAATTCAATAGTAATTTAATTTCATTCATGAAGGATATATAACTAATAAATAATTTAAGGGTCAAAGTTGAGTCAAGTTTTCCTTACATGACTTCATTAAACAAGTATCAATTCATTTGATCTTATTAATTCATTACAATCTAATTATAAATATACTTAATTATTTTGATGAATCTAAGTGGGACTCTATACCATGGACCACTCATTTACGACCTATACGGAATTATACTTTGGGGACTATATAATATAACCAATGGGTGGTTTTGGTCTTCTATAGAGGGTGACAATTATGAGTTTTTATGTGAGCCCACCCAAAAGGGGGTGGTTCTTGTTCAGGCCATAATCCAACCCATTTCAAAGGTCTCAAGAACCATAAAACATGAGTATATGAAATTAATTAAGGATATTTAATAATTAAATTGAAACTAATGGATGTTATGGAATTTTGTACAATTAAAATGTTATATAAATTATGAAACATTAACATATGATACATAGACCACCTACCTCATTCTTAGGAATCTCCACTCATCTGTTATCATGTTTTTATTTTATCCGAGTGAGAGAAATAAAAAGAATATACATGAGAACGGAAAATAGGTAAAAAGAGTTATCATTTATTTAGTATTATATGTGGAAATATAACCAAATTAAATAATGAAAAGGAATCATCATATTACCAATATGGGTCCAACATGACCAACAGAGCTTGATTCTGATGTCAGACATGAAAGAATCATATATGCTTATAAGATAGATGAAAGTAAAAGTAGAGAATCTATTGGGACTTGTAAATGAGATGAGAAGGTTTAAGGAAAATAAATAAGACTATAGGGGTGAAATGATCATTTACAACCTCTTTAATAAGCTACATGGTTTGTAAAACATTGCGCCAATCATTTGGTGCTATAATCCAAGAACCCCCTTACATTGACAAGCTAAGAACATGGTTAACCAAACCATGTATCGACCATGTGTCTCCCTAATAAATTATCTATAGAAACCATACACGGTTTCCCCTGGACAGATGTATGATTTTGAAAAAAGCATTTATTAGACAAAACTAGTGGTATTGTTTAGATGGCACAATTATAACTAACTTTGCACCAACCGTACACCCCTTTTAACTTCTTCTAAAATTGATTTTTTAGATCTTGAAGCTTCTAAAACTCAATATAACTTATAAGAAACCTCTATAGTCTTGAAAATAGTCTAAAATAACCTTTTAACAGGTTCCAAATATCAAAATTCTATTCGGAACCTCAGTTTAATAATTGACCCATCTACCGAACAGAAATTTAAAATTACATTTGAAATCACAACCAATTCAAAAAAAATAGATCATTATAATATGCACAACATAGAAATTATCATCCTTGAAAATCCATTGGGATGAAAACATGTAATCTATAAGGATTTGGAATTTCTGGTCAAACAAACATGTTGCATTCATGATTGAGAAACACACCTTCTTGATCAACTTTAAACAAACAATACCTAAGCTGTCAAAACTTGACTCAATGATCATAACCAAAGAAGAAACATCAATATGAATCTTAACCAATATCATGTACTTATATGTATGATAACTTTATCATATTTATCACTTAACGTCATTGTAACTCCCCACTATAAGTCCCAATCATAGAAAGGATAATTTCGATCAATGACACCAAAAATGTCATATTTTCCTATTGAAGCTCTCCAATAGCATTATAGAAATGCTCCCAAAAAATTTTAAAATGTATTACCTAATATTAGTTGATGATACTTCATTTTTTCCCAGTTTGATCAGAATACGTGAAATCCAATCGAACTAAATCAAAAAATTCATGCTAGATTTTCTTAAAAAAGACTCGGTTGAAACTAACATTACACCCATATTAACCCAATGACATTTTAAAGATAGTTTCTCAAAAATCACATGAAACCAAAGAGATAAATCATGTAAAAATACCTTTGGTTTAATATTATAAAAAACAATAATCTTATATAGATGACACCTTAAAATACACCAAATGATGCCTCTACCCAAGGCACCTTGGGAATACTACGAGCATGCTCACCAAAGTTCATACCCAACATCTGATGATGTCTCCAAATCAAACCATTCCAAGACTAAAAGCATTCAAGGATCTAATAAACTATCAAATGACTCATCCCTTATTATTGTGACCCTCCCATCATGAGGGTTTAGAACCACAAATCCATGGCAGGCATCCACACTATATGTCTTCATTTAAACTACTACTTGAGAAAAACACCCTAGGATTTAATCCATCTAACCAGAAGGTAATTTTATTAATTTATTTAGTTTGGTGTATAAATGAAGCCATATCAACATTCTAAAGATGATGCCAATATATGAGTCATGATATCAAATAAACTATAGGTAACTAATGATATTAAAAATAAGGTTTGTATATCTCTTTTCGAGAACCATCACATTAAAATAGGATACATTCCTTGGAAAAATCATGACAAAATGTCACCCGACCATGATGATATAGGTCAAATTTCAATTCATCCATCTTTTAGAGAACAAATTTAATTTTATGTAGCCCCCCCCCACATGGACACTACCCTTAATTTACTCAAAGATCCAGTTCAACATTCCAAAAAGGATCAAACTAAAAAGGTCATTTTTTGGCTCACACGCGAATACTTACTAACAAGTTATATAAATGGTATGACTCGTAACTGGTGCATACCACACATATATCTATTAATATAAGGAGTGTAGAACCCCATATCACATGGTCCAAGACCCAACTCACACTCCAATGATTTGTTGGACATCAAGGCCAAAATGAACGAGCTACTAGGCATATGAGTCCCATTAAGACAAGGACTCTTATAGAACTCCTATTCAAAACAAGAATCCACTTTTTTCCTTTTATTACTGAATTATTTCACAACACATAACTTCAAGATTAGAAGAATTAACCGAACTTACCATCATTAAAATTCATTTCAAAAAAAATTATAATGGCCCATTTGGATCATATTCCATCAACATGGAAGGATTAATTTACCATGATTGACACAATTCTCCCCCTATTAGATTTTCCAATTCATAATGTCTATACAAATAAGAACTCATTATATGAAACATTATCTATCACCATAAAACCCATTTCTTGGCCATGGATAATGTGCTTGGAAATATTTTTCATGGGAATAAGGATAAACCAAACACTTATAAGTTCAATAGATCTAATTAACTTATATAAATACAAGTGAAACTCCTCTAGAGTCATGTATATGCATGCCATTTCATCAGGAATACAATATAAAACTGAGATGGACTAGCCATGTCAGAGTATGCACCCCTAATAAAATATTATCCTGAACACTAGGATAACTCAACTTTTAACTAACAGCTCATGGTGATAATGATCACAATGGTCTCCCAACACCAATTTCACTGTACATCAAAGATTACATATTAATTTATTATTTACATACCATAGACTCCATCTAGAGAATCATGAATAAAAAAAATTAAGTATTACATGACCTTGGTACTTATTTTATACAGCATAATGTACCATTTCTTATATTGATTTGTACTTATTATAACAATGCATGCTACTACGATAGAAAAATATTTCATCAGGCACTACCGTCCATTCTAATTTTTTATGCCCAATGACACTATGAATTTTAAAGAATGTGATATCCTATTATGAAAATTGACTCAAAGTTGCATTTTCCCATATAGTTTTAAAATTTTAATGTCGAATCTCGGATCCACGCAACAATAGAAAATAATGATGTTCACACGACCAATAAGTGTTAAATCGTTCCCTAGACATGTCTAAGAAGTTTTTCTATAAAATTACATGATTATCACACCCTTAATAATGATTAAATTACTAAAAGAACACCCACATAACCAAGAAGTTTTTTCATCACTATGAGTCATACATGAGAAAATTTAAACTCAAATAACCACACATTAGAAAAACATGTTATAATCACCTAACAAAGATTTATTTCTTAAGGAAATACCACAAATCAGATAATATATTACACTTTAACATAATAAATCGATCCAAAAACTAGATTTATGCCAAAATTGATCACTGGGCTCACCACCTAACCTTTAGGTCCAACATAACCTAATAAAATGTAAACAAAGTTCCATGAAAAATTCTCACATCTAGTTCATTAAAGCTATAAATAAAATATTAAAACTAAAAAATAAAAAAAGGTTCAAGATATATAAAACACTAAAGGTTTCATTTTATGGAATTTAACTGATGACATTTTTTTAAATATTTAGAACAGTTTTGAAAAAGTATATCAAGTACCTATTATAAAAAAAACTGAACTTATCTATTTACCTATATGACTTCATGAAACAATAAGAAAATTAACTCATAATTTATTTTTAACCATTCATTCATCCATAAAATCTCATAATTAGGTTATCAAAAAAAATTCATTTAAAAAATATTGAGGAAAATGCATTTTATTCTATTATGGGGATTTTAAATAAATAAAGCTATATAGAAATAATGCTGAACAACATGTGATAGTATTTTATAATTTATAGGGGAACTAGTAATGTAATATGCAACAATATATTTATGTGTAACATCATATAATTTTTGGTGGACACATTAAATAACCTTCCCATTTTATCATGAATATACACCAACAGGGTCAAGGACTAAAGCATATCAAAATAATAGTGACCTATAATAATCCAATAATGTATTTGCAACCTATTATTCATGATGGATCAATTATATATATTTTCAAACCAAATTTATAAATCCCAAAAAGAAATTAAAATTTAAAAAATTAACACTTGTTTACTTGTAACTATTTATGTTTCAGTCGATATGACCAATGGTCTAGGACTCAAACATGTCAAAATCTATTAGTTATAAAGATATCATCTACTTATATAGAAAAAACACATTTATGTTGATGTATATACTTTAAGTAACAAATTTGTTAATTTAATAATAATATATAAAATAAGTACATTAGTAAACAATATATTAATAACCATGGAAATTCATCACTTAATCATGATATACTAGTAATAAATAAAAAATATTACCTAAAATAGTATATAAATAAACATGGAACATAACCTTATAGATTATTGTGTGAGAAAAAATGTCAATAAATCATAAATCATGTTATATATATATAAATTATGATAATTTCCTAAATGGTATATATAGATAATCATGTTAAATAATCACAGAAACAAATTATAAAATCACGCATGCTAATGACATGTGGGTCATAGGTGCCTGGAATGTTTCATGAATGGATCCCAATCTCTTTTCATACCAGGAAAAGAGGTAAATCTAAATCAATAACCATAGGATGTACATCAATCACTGAAGGTGAAATAATAATAAATTATAAGATCAAAGTGTCTGAGAAACAGTCTCATCCATGAAAAAATGATCATTCCCCCATGTCTAGTTGTCAAATAAGTGATATTTACCATGTGATGACACATTTTTAGTCCCTTATATACTAGTTCCTTAATATCCTAAAAATAGAAAAATAAATATTTTATATGAATTTATATAATTCCAACTAAGGGAAGTAGTAAAATGGTACCACAAATCAATTGGCTCTATAGTCTCAATCATGGATCCAAGTACCCCAAAGTATGTCGACTAGTAGTGAGGTTCTAATGGTGGTACAGTATAGAGACTATACGGTCTTGATCATATTTGATTAACGATATTTATAATAAATTGAAAACTAAGATATATTAATAATTTTTTTATGATAATAAAAATGATAAATCAATAAAATAATAATTAAAAAGCACAAACTATATGATCCAAAAATTCATGAAAATGATGAGTCATAAATACATGTAGACGACGTAAAATAGATCAAACATAGAACAAGACAACATTAAAAAATAAATAATTACTTAACAAAAACCTAAGGCTTATATTCAGGAAAATACTATGAAATACCTCAGTTATTTACTCTTAAGCTCCCATATTCAAGAGTAATAGCACAAACCACAATCCATGATCTTGTACTTGCAACCATGAGGTATGTTTAGGTTCCAAACTACAACCCAAAAGGGTCTGAGATATACTCAGTTGGACACCAATAACGTAAAATAATCCAATATTGTTTGTGAATATATAATAATGTATTCTAAATGTATATCAGAATAAATATAGCGAAATAAAAGATAAATGATATAAATTAGTCTCAGGTTCCTCAAAGGAAACTCATCCGATTATACCTTCTTCAACCTAAGCCATAATTCCTCTAAATAAATGTAACCATATATATATATATATATATATATATATATTATTTTGTATGTTTATATATTACCTATATATTTATAAACATATATAGACATATATATGTGTATGGTAATAGTTTGGATGTGAGGTGTAACTCAAGAATCCATGGAGGATTATAAGAGTTTAATACTCAATAAGGGATTCATGCATAAGGATCTCATTGGAGTAATAAAGCACTTCATTCCCATTTTAATAAATGTAGTGATTATACATTAATGGTTTCATACATGATTAGTGGTAGAATCAATAAGCATGAGAACATGGGATATGAGGCGTCATGCCTGTCAATCTTAGTCAATGATGCAAGCCATCATGCCCAACATCCCAATTGAGGGGGTGTGAAAAGTAATATCTAACAATAATATGTAATGTGAAATGTTATTTACAACATCCTTGACTAAGGGGGTGTGAATCATCATGATTAACAACCCTATCCAAGGTCCCCAAGTAATAATCCAATATAAGGTAATCCCACTTACCCTATGATTCCTCGTCCTAGGAATTTTATAAGGGGTGGTTCAAGTTGAGTTAATAAATTATATCTATTATAATGGTATCGATATAAAATATATTATAAGAATTTAATTAATGAAATTCAATTATTTATTAGGAATCAAATAGAATATTTGGTTTGTGACACTATGGAAATAGTAAATAAATGAAGAACCATTTAGGGGAAATCTATATAATGCTATGTTTATTCTTTAGAATATTCACCTATACAATATCAAGATTTCGGTTTATCCAGAATGATATAAATTAGAATATTTGAAAAACTCCCTAAAATTATGTCAAAAGAGATCACATTGATTTAACATTACAAGAGAAAATTTAAGCAATGGAACAAAGAAATAGGAATCAAGATCTTACCGATGTGGGTCAAATAAGATTGTCGATAGTTGATTTTTATATTTGATAAGGGAGAACCATGGAACCCTCAATGAGAGACTAAAGGAGGTTTTGACATGATTCTGTGGATATAAAATTATAAGAGAAGAGGTATATGAAAATAAATAAGGATTTTTTGGGTAAAATAGTTATTTCAAACCACTTTAATGGGTCATGATATTATGACATATGATTGGGAAAACCATGCACTAACCATGCAGTGATATTGTCCCAAAACCTCCTTACATCAAAAGATAAGGTGAATAGTAAACTAAATTTTGAACTTCTCGTGAATATACCTTAATAATTTTCTATAAATACCTCACATAGTTTCAATAGGTTGTGTAACGTCCTGGTTCCAGAAGCCACCTAGGGGCGACCCGTACCCGGTTGGTCACATGGCTTCATCTGTATTCCCCCAAACGCCAGAGGCCGCCGACTAGCAGCGAGGGCCTTGGGTGTGATGGTGGGGAAACTATTCCCTCATTGGAAGAGTACACAATGGAAGTAAACAAACATGATATAGTAGAAGAAGTAAATATCCAACAATAATAAACAGGTAAACAACAGAAGACTAAATCAATAATCCACTGGAGCACATATGTATATATAAAATGATGCACGATACATATCTAGGAAAGCATCCAAATAGTTCACAATACTAGAAATAAAAACAGTACCAAAACAAGTACAAAAGATAGACAAAAAGTAACTCCTTAGCATCACAAGCCTCGTCTTGGTCCCATGCTCTCCTGCTACAAGCAATCAAATACTAGAAGTCAAAGGGAATTTGTCCATGTCTATACCTGCAACAACATAGTCTATTTGGGCCCAAAAACATGGCCCAAACAGGTTGTGAGACTAAATCTCAGGAGGCAACCACCCAAAGATCTGTTCCTAACCGTTAGTGAGTATATAGCAGGTAATAGTGCAGTAAGCAGTAAACAGTAACAGTAAACAGTAGGTAGTAGTTAGCAATCAGTAACAGGATGATACACAGCAGTAATCAATCCACATAATAATAAGAAGTAGAGATGCAACAGCTAACCACAATAGGAACCCCTCTGGGAAGTACTCGCAACCATCCCCTCTGGTCCTATTCGAGAATTACCACAACCCTCTGGGCAGTTCACTCAGCCTAACCCCTCTAGTTTGGTCATACGAAAATTATAAGACTCTCTGGGAAAGCTCACTCAGTCAATTCTCATTATAGTCTAGGGTAGTCAGGGACTCTTTGAGGGAGATCACGCAGTCTAACTGTAACACCCCGAGATTTTATGAAAAATATTCTTTTTAATTTCGTTAATGTCTTGTGTTGTACGCTACACCAAAAGGAGCTTGCACAATACGCATCCTTGACTTGCCTTTCATTACACGCAATCGCGACCTTCCTCGATAGCGTGTCTAGTACGCAATAACGAGTTTCACTAAACAACAATATGCTATTAAAACATTATTAAAACTAGCTGTTATGAATTGTAATAACCACTTTTTAAAATTTTGTAAATTTTAGTTTTCAAAATTGACTTCATTTTTGGATTCGGAATATCAAAATTAGCTTAGGGTGAAATTTTGGTACTTTTCGGATAAATTTCATTTTCTGATGAATAGTGAAAATTACTAAATTTTAATTAAAAACAACCATTTTAATCGAAATAATTAATAGTGATAAATTATTAATTTTAGTGGTTTTAATCTGTATTTAGAATATATTTTTACAATTTAATACAATTTTGGTCATTGGATGTAATTTCACATTTAAACCAGACATAAACAAGTGCCAATCATTTGATAGTTATTATCTCTTAAAAACACGTTATTTGTTTTGACGACGAGATTTAATTTTTTAAATTAATTAATGCAAATGATATGTTTTTAATTTGGTAAAATAGACATCATTTTTGAATTCATAATATCAAATATAGATTAGGCCTAATTTTTGGTATTTTTCTGGAAACTTTCATTTTTTGATGAATAGTGAAACCACTAAGTGGTAGTTAAAAAATGAATTTTTCATAAAACTTACTTTTACTGCTTCTGTGAGTGGAATTTCAAAAATCCGAGAGACACAGTTGATGTCAGTAAGTAAACTGTGGTTCAATGAGATGAAAATAATTTTTGGTGAATAGTAACATTTTACTTTTTTTACCACGGTTAAAAGTAAATAGGGTAATTAAGGGTAAAAATGTTATTATTATTACCCTAACACATGTCCTAATTCTATTGGATAAGTGTAATTGAACAAAAACAACCTTAGGAATAAAATATGACCATTTAGGACCTCCTAGATTAGATTAGGACATTTATTATTAATTTATTTAAAGAAGGGTTAAAAAAGATAAAATCAAAGTTTAATAAGTATATCATTTTTAATACAAGGTTATCCATAAGATAAATTCGACTATAAATATTCATTAGAAAGATAATATGAGTTCCTAAATAATGATATTTTATTTGTAATTTTTATACTTTAAATAAGTTAATTTATTTATGACACAAAGATGATACAGTAATTATCTTATTAATGAAATATTGACATAATTGATGTTATAAATACCCAAATAAATGTAATTTGAGATTTTTTATTAATTAAACTAATTTTATAGATTAATAGGACATGTTATTATTTATTTAATTAACTTTTTTCTAAATAATCATTCTGTTATGATTTTCACAAAAATCAATTACTAAATAGTGTCAAAATTGACATAAAATAGTTTTTAAAACAAATATTATATTATTGATTGTTATTTTATTCATAAAAATATAAGGCTAGGCCAATATACTTATATCATGATAGGTGTATCATTAATGGACCACTTGGGGGTCTCTTGGATGTATATGGTAAGTTTATTAACTATATAATATAAAAATACAAAGTGACATGGTAAATGTCAATATAATTAACTAAGAGTTAAAACTAAAAGATAAGGTTAATATAATGACTTAAACATGTCTAAATTCTATTGGATGAGACGATTTCGACCCATCCCCACCTTAGCTTCTAAATAAATCAATTTGGAGCTATTTTAAACCGAATTTGGATTTATAAAAAATTAATATTTTTAGTTATTCCAAAGGTCTCATCCCTTATAAAAGGGCTCCTCCTCCCTCTCTTCCTCACACCACATTGAGCCTTAAATCTCGTCCAAAACCTACCAAATTATCTTCTACAATTCCCTAGGAAAATCATAGAGGTCCTGGTCTTCTTCAAAGACCAATTTTAGTGCCCTAAGCAGAATACTCAAAGAGGTGCTTCAAAGAAGAGGTAATGTCCGTTACCGATTCTTTCATCTTTATTTCTTCTTCCACTTCTTCTTCTTAGGTTGTTTCATTATGAAGTAATAACATCAGTATCACTCATATACTGATATCTTATTATAAGTATTAAATAACCTTATTTCACCATCTATCCATCCTACAGAAAATGAAATCACCGCGCGTGCGTACGTACAGAATACCGTCTCCACGCCGTGGTGTAATCTATTTTCCACCACCACCTTACTTGGATGGATATAATGGTGTAAATAATAACTATATATGATTATTGTAAAGTGATATTGATTATGAAATATTATACATACACTCCAATACAATTCCACGATCATGAGAATGATATCATCGCTCGTGCGTACGTACGGACTACCGTCTCCACGACGCGATGAGATTCATTCTCCACGTTAACCATTCATGAATGATTATAAAGTATATATAATAAGTAATCATGAAATATATGACATAATAATGATACTAGATTTATGTGTATATATATTTATGTCATCTACTTAATTCTATTCAACTAAATAAGGAAAAGAAAATAGCGTTCATGTGTATGTACGGTCTACCGTCTCCATGAACGGTGTATTTATTTCCATTTACTGATCTTATATATATATATATTCTGAATATATATTATATATAAATCATGTTTAATATTCTGGAATTAAGTAATCATGGTCTAAGTAATTATATGAATAATTACAAGTCAAAACATAGACGACAAATGAAACGATTTTACCCAAAATGCTCTTTAACATGGAATTTACAACAGAATGGGTAATATAAAGCCATAAGTGAACCATATATGATATAATAACAATGAGTATGATTCTGGAATAATTCAATGACATTATTTAAATCATTATACAGGAGGTTCGGAAACTTATGAAGCAAATCAGACCTGAGGTAAGGGATAATTGTGCAAATCTCATTTTGATCCGAGATTGCTTATTTGTAAGTATTTACTGGGGATATTGCTATCATCCATGTCCATGTTTTATAAAAGTTTATTCATGTATGTTTAATGTCCTTTTTTACCATTTTTTACTTTTACCCCATGGTATGGAAGGAATCTTTCTTTTATTTACCCTACAAGGTACTTTTTGACTTTTCCGACAAAAGTACGAGAAGACTGTTTTTTTTTAAATTATACGGCATGAATGGATTTTTAAAACATTATTTCCAAGAAGCTTCCTTTACAAGATTTCAAGTTTATTTTTAATCAACTTCTTTTAGTTTAAAATTGTAGGTCATGTTAATAAAGGAAAATGTTTTTGAAGTAGAAAGGATATTTTCCTCAAGAATGGAGTTCAAGTGCATTATCAAAATTATTTTCCATATAAGATAATATAGGACTCTGTTTCTATCCCTATTATTACATTGATTTGATTATGTTGTGATGGAAAGATTTTTATGAAATCCTTTATCTTATATGAATTTTTTTATGATGTCATGATGTTTAAGATTCCCATTTTTATTACATGGGTTATGCTATGATGTATGGTTTCTGATTTTGTGGAAAACATAAGAATGGTATCATTATGAGATGGGTGGGACCTATATCTCCCTCCAATGCATTGGGTAAAGATTTTATATCTCATGATATAGACATGGCTGGAACGGCAGGTTAAACCGGTTCAGTGAAACAGGACTGAAATGAGGAGTGAACTCGGTTCAGAAATGGACTTTGTCCACTAACATAGTCTTGGAATGAGTCTTGACTAATAAGAAATGATTCTCTATGATTATGTGTGTATGACAAAAAGTTTCATGTTTTAATTTATGATTATTGGGATTACATTTCAGTACTATGATTTATCCCATGTTATGATATTATGATATCTTTTGCAGGTTAAGATTTCCAAAAATGTTATGTTCTTATGAATATGATGTGATTGATATTTGTTTTGTTTACCCTTACTGAGCATTTGAGCTCACCTTTTTATGTTTTCTTTTCCTGAGGATATAAATAAAGGTTTTAGATAAGAAAAAAGGAGAAGATCTTTATGGGAGATGTTGAAGATCTTTCACCACGATTAGAATATTATATTCCGAGTTTCCAAAGACACTAAACTATTTCGGTCCTTCTGTGTCTTTTTTTGTTATGTATTAAGTATTCCGCTAAAGTAATGTAATGTCCATGTACGTCATGATTCGGGTCTCTACAGTTGGTATCAGAGGAAATGTTTAGTCAGCCTTTGGAAACTAGGATGTGAAAACGTTAGTGAGATCCCTAGAGATATTTCTATGGTATGTCTAGGGATGTCCCTAAGGATAAGTATACGTATAGGATATAGTCCTAGAACTATGGTAACGATATTAGTTTAACTAAAGATGTTAGATATTGAAGTTACTCCCCCTTTATTATGATTTTTTCCTCTCACACTATTATTTTTGGGTTTTAGAAAATGGTTGGAAACAAGATGATTCACGATAATGGAGGATATGATGGGCAATGGAATGATATTCTTCATGAGAAACCAAATGAAATGGGATTTGGAGGTCCAAATATCATTATTATGCCGAATCAGCAATCTCATAATATGATCAATAAAGTAAAATTTGGTAAGTTTCTTGTCTCGTCTAATAAGAGAAAGATGGAGTTTCATGATGATCATAGAGAAAAGAAAGTTCAATTTCCCCTATGTAAATCATGTGGGAAGAGGCATCAAGGAGAATGTTTCAAAGGAACTGGAAGATGCTTTGGGTATGGAAAAGAAGGACACAAAGCCAGTAAGTGCAAAGGAAAAGGTTCAGTTAACACCAGGGATGAGGATAATGGTATTACTACGACATCAACAATGGTTAAATGTTTTAAATGTGGAATGTACGGGCATTATTCAAACCAATGCCCTAAGGGAAAGTCTCATGAATAGAATCAGTATGGTCGTATAGGTAGTATTTATGTTGATGATGATGAAGAGACTACAAATGATATGTGAGATGAAAGAATTGTTGAATCTCAGTCAATGGTTTAAGAATGTAGTGGAATGATTACATGTTTATCATGTGTAATGTTGTATAAGTAATCTCATGGTACTATGGAATAAAGAGACATCTAAGGATTGTTACACTGTTGTCTTTCCTTGAGTTTTGAAAGTGTATGATTAATGGTACCAGTATCCATGAAAGGTTATTCAGATATTTTTTGAATGTAGATGATATGTGCATAATGAAGGGATGAGGATAAAATTAAATATTTGATAGTATTCATGAGCTCATGACTGGTATAAGGAGAAGGCTATATCATGGTTTGAGTATATAGAATTTTTGGATTTTGGTATGTGGAATGAGTTAACTTTTGACAGCATTCATGTTTTCACTAAGGTTTAATGGGTATTCTTTTTTCAAGAGAATACATGATTAATGTATTCACATGATTGGAATGTGACCAACAAGATATATGGGGGATAAATGATGGTATTCACATTCTTGGTTGATGACATTTCAAGTAATCATTTTCTTTATACTATGAGCTTGGACCGATGTATTTTAGATAAGTCTAAAGATTGGAATGGATTATGTTGGACATAAGTTAGTATTGTTTAAGGATATAACTTTTTTTGATATTACTTATGGGATGTTATAGTAATATATCTTTAGAAAAAGGACAACCTACAGGACGAGTGACAGCCCATCGCTTCGGACAAGGCTGTGGGAATCGAACCCACAACTAAAGTGCGACATGCCTTTATCACCTACCAATGGCCTACAGGAAGTCCCTGGTTAGTGGAAAGTAGTTTTAATTTATTAAGCGGTATGATAAATAAAGTATAAGTCCATTTTTGGAACCATATATGTTTAATCTCACCATAAGATGGACTTATAACTTTTGCTAACCTTTTTTTTTGAAACAGATGGAATGACCCATCATTCTATCACATGATCTGCTAATGCTTCAGGAATAACAAATTCAACTTAATTTCATTATGATATGAAGTGGAAATTGTTCAATTCACAAACAACAGTGAGATTGTACCAAAATCATGTAAGTATTTCTTCTAATTCATCAACTTTAGGGAAATGATCTTGAAAACCAAAAATGTTGTCATAATGCTCTTATATCCGATGAACCACATGGTACCCTAGATCATCACAAATTTATGGCTTTGTGATTTTTGGCTTTTTCATAGCCATGTTCTCTACCAATCTCCATCAGAACTTGATGGTTAGATTTTTCTTCTATATCCATATTTTCACCAATGTTCTCTTATGTGGAAACCCAGTGATTAGTTTATTTGGGTAACCATTACGTTTCATAATTTTGTTTTTAATGATTGGTTTTGGTATTCCTTTTTAAAATTTGGTTTTCTATTAAAGAAACTTTTGAGTAGTAAACCATTTATAACCCTGACGAATTTTGAGGGCGAAATTCATTTTAAGGGGGGTAGAATGTAACACCCCGAGATTTTATGCAAAATATTCTTTTTAATTTCATTAATGTCTTGTGTTGTACGCTACACCAAAAGGAGCTTGCACAACACTCATCCTTGACTTGCCTTGCATTACACGCAATCGTGACCTTCCTTGATAGCGTGTGTAGTACGCAATAACGAGTTTCACTAAACAACAATATGCTATTAAAACATTATTAAAACTAGCCGTTATGAATAGTAATAACCACTTTTTGAAATTTTGTAAATTTTAGTTTTCAAAATGGACTTCATTTTTGGATTCGGAATATCGAAATTAGCTTAGGGTGATATTTTGGTACTTTTCGGATAACTTTCATTTTCTGATGAATAGTGAAAATTACAAAATTTTAATTAAAAACAACCTTTTTAATCGAAATAATTAATAGTGATAAATTATTAATTTGAGTGGTTTTAAATTATATTTAGAATATATTTTTACAATTTAATACAATGTTGGTCATTGGATGTAATTTCACATTTAAACCAGACATAAACAAGTGTCAATCTTTTGATAGTTATTATCTCTTAAAAACACGCTATTTGTTTTGACGACAGGATTTAATTTTTTAAATTAATTAATGCAACTGATATGTTTTTAATTTGGTAAAATAGACATCATTTTTGAATTCATAATATAAAATATAGCTTAGGCCCAATTTTTGGTATTTTTCTGGACACTTTCATTTTTTGATGAATAGTGAAACCACAAAGTGGTAGTTAAAAAAATGAATTTTTCATAAAACATAATTTTACCGCTTCTGTGAGTGGAATTTCGAAAATCCAAGAGACATAGTTGATGTCAGTAAGTAAAATTTGGTTCAATGAGATGAAAATAATTTTTGGTGAATAGTAACATTTTACTTTTTTTTACCACGTTAAAAGTAAATAGGGTAATTAAGGGTAAAAATGATATTATTATTACCCTAACACATGTCCTAATTCTATTGGATAAGTGTAATTCGACCAAAAACAACCTAAGGAATAAAATATGACCATTTAGGCCCACATGGGTAAGATTAGGACATTTATTATTAATTTATTTAAAGAAGGGTTAAAATAGTTAAAATCAAAGTTTAATAAGTATATCATTTTTAATACAGGGTTATACATTAGATAAATTCGACTATAAATATTCATTAGAAATCTAAAATTATTTCCTACATAAGAATAATTTATTTGTAATTTTTAGACTTTAAATAAGTTAATTTATTTATGACACAAAGATGATGCAGTAATTATCTTATTAATGAAATATTGACATAATTAATGTTATAAATACCCAAATAAATGTAATTTGATAATTTTTATGAATTACACTAATTTTATAGGTTAATAGGACATGTTAGTATTGATTTAATTAACTTTTTTCGAAATAATCATTCTGTTATAATTTTCACAAAAATAAATTACTAAATAGTGTCAAAATTGACATAAAATAGTTTTTAAAACAAATATTATATTATTGATTGTCATTTTATTCATAAAAATCTAAGGTTCGGCCAGGATACTTATATCAGGATAGGTGTATCATTAATGGATGACTTGGGGTCGCTTGGATGTATATGGTAAGTTTATTAACTATATAATATAAAAATACAAAGTGACATGGTAAATGTCAATATAATTAACTAAGAGTTAAAACTAAAAGATAAGGTTACTATAATGACTTAAACTTGTCTAAATTCTATTGGATTAGAGGATTTCGACCCATCCCCACCTTAGATTATAAATAAATCAATTTGGAGCTATTTGAAACCGAATTTTTATTTATAATAAAATAATATTTTTAGTTATTCCAAAGGTGCCCCTCTCCTCCCTTATAAAAGGGCTCCTCCTCCCTCTATTCCTCACACCACTTTGAGCCTTCATTCTCGGCCATCCCCTACCCAATTCTCTTCCCCACTTCCCTAGGAACATCCTATAGGTCCTGGTCTTCTTCAAAGTCCAATTTTAGTGCCCTAATAGGAATACTCAAAGAGGCGCTTCAAAGAAGAGGTAATGTCTGTTACCGATTCTTTCATCTTTATTTCTTCTTCCACTTCTTCTTCTTAGGTTGTTTCATTATGAAGTAATAAAATCAGTATCACTCATATAATGATATGTTATTATAAGTATGAAACAACCTTATTTCACCATCTATCTATCCTACAGAAAACGAAATCACCAAGCGTGTGTACGTACGGAATACCGTCTCCACGCCGTGGTGTAATCTATTTTCCACCACCACCTTACTTGGATGGGTATAATGGTGTACATATTAACTATATATGATTATTTTAAAGTGATATTGATTCTGAAATATTATACATAAACTCCAATACAATTCCACGATCATGAGAACGATATCATCGCTCATGCGTACGTACGGACTACCGTCTCCACGACGCGATGAGATTCATTCTCCACGTTAACCATTCATGAATGATTATAAAGTATATATAATAAGTAATCATGAGACATATGACATAATAATGATACCGGATTTATGTGTATATATATTTATGTCATCTACTTAATTCCATTCAACTCAATAAGGAAAAGAAAACAGCGTTCATGCGTGCGTACGGTCTACCGTCTCCATGAACAGTGTATTTCTTTCCATTTACTGATCTATTATATATATATATATATATTATGAATATATATTATATATAAATTATGTTTTATATTCTGGAATTAATTAATCATGAACTAAGTAATCATATGAATAATTACAAGTCAAAACACAGACGACAAATGAAACGATTTTACCCAAAACGCTCTTTAACATGGAATTTACATAAGAACGGGTAATATAAAGCCATAAGTGAACCATATATGATATCATAACAATGATTATGATTCTGGAATAAGTCAATGACATTATTTAAGTCATTATACAGGATTTTCGGACACTTACGAATCAAATCGGACCTAATTTAAGGGATACTTGTGCAAATCTCATTTTTATCTGAGATTGCTTATTCGTTAGTATTTACTGTGGATATTGCTATCATCCATTTCCATGTTTTATAAAAGTGTATTCATGTATGTTTAATGTCCTTTTTACCTTTTTTGACTTTCACCCCATGGTATGGAAGGAATATTTCTTTTATTTAACCTACAAGGTACTTTTTGACTTTTCCGACAAAAGTACGAGAAGAATGTTTTTTTTAACTTATACGGCATGAATGGATTTTTAAAACATTATTTCCAAGAAGATTCCTTTACAATTTTTCATGTTTATTTTTAATCAACTTCTATTAGTTTAAAATTGTAGGACATGTTAAGAAAGGAAAATGTTTTTGAAGTAGAAAGGATATTTTCCTCAAGAATGGAGTTCAACTGTTTTATCAAAATTATTTTGAATCTATGATAATATAGGATTATGTTTATATCCATATTATTACATTTATTTTATTATGTTGTGATGGAAAGATTTTTATGAAATCCTTTATCTTATATGAATTGTTTTATGATGTCATAATGTTTAAGATTCCCATTTTTATTACATGGGTTATGCTGTGAGGTATGGTTTCTGATTTTGTGGCACACATAAGAATGGTATCATTATGAGATGGGTGGGACCTATATCTCCCTCCAATGAATTGGGTAAAGATTTTATATCTCATGAGATATACATGGTTGGAACAACAGGTTAAACTGGTTCAGTGAAACAGGACTGAAACGAGGAGTGAACTCGGTTCAGAAATGGACTTTGTCCACTAAGATAGTCTTGGAAATGAGTCTTGACTAATAAGAAATGATTCTCTATGATTATGTGTGTATGCCACAAAGTTTAATGTTTTAAGTTATGATTATTGGGATTACATTTCACTACTATGATTTATCCCATGTTATGATATTATGATCTCTTTTTCAGGTTAAGATTTCCAAAAATGTTATGTTTTTATGAATATGATGTGATTGATATTTCTATTGTTTACCCTTACTGAGAATTTGAGCTCACCCTATTATGTTTTCTTTTCCCCAGGATATAAAGAAAGGTTTTAGGTGAGAAAAAAATGGGGAAGATCTTTATGGGAGATGTTGAAGATCTTTCACCATAATTAGAAGATTATATTCCGAGTTTCCAAAGACACTAAACTATTACGGTCCTTGTGTGTCTGTCTTTTTATGTATTAAGTATTCCGCTAAAGTAATGTAATGTCCATGTATGTTAAGATTCGAGTCTCTACACTAACCCTTTTGGACCCAAGGTCTAGAGACTCTCTAAGGAAGATCACTCGGTCAATCCTTTTATAGCCTCAGGTATACCATAGACTCTTTGAAGAAGCTCACTCAGTCAATTCCTCCTCTAGCTTGGGAAGGTTTTAAAGAAAATTCAAACAAAGTAAAGACTCTCTGATGAAGCTAACTCGGTCTACCCTCCTGTAGTCTATAATATCCAAGACTCTCTAGGAAGCTCACTCGGTCTATCCCATGTAGTCTACAATGTCCAAGACCCTCAAGGAAGCTCACTCGGTCTACCCTCTTATGGTCTGTAATATCTAAGACTCTTTGGGAAGCTCACTAGGTCAATTTCTTATAGTCTATAGCACAGAGTCCTCACATTCCCATGTTAGTCAGTGCATAATAATGCTATATATCCAATGTACACCTACAGATCTACTTGGATAACCAGTATACAGCGCAACAATCATGTTAACAACATCATTCCATCCTATGATCACAAGGCATGGAAACAGGTACAACGACCAGAGGCTAAAGAGATCCCAAGGTTCCAACAAGAACAAAGCACGAGAATAACATCCAAGCATGACAATTATCAACAAACATGATAAATTACCTCTACATAAGCATGCAAGCAAGGTAGGAAAATAACCACAAGGGAAAAAAGGTAAACACGCAATACCCTGTCACGGGTATTGGTGGAATTTGCACATAAAACTCAAGGACATTGAAAGGTAAGGCACAAACCACCTACCTCAATCCTAGGTGGTCGATATAGTTGAACCACGAGGCTTGATTATCCTTAGAATGGAATAGATCTACGAAAACACACAAAATTCTCAACCCACGATAACTTAAGAAAGGGGAGGAATTGGAAAACAAGGCTCTAGGAGAAGAAAGAAATCACAACTGTGGTTCCAACGCAAACAAATACAGTCGATTTAAAGAACGGACAGAGACTCAAGGGCTCGGATAAGATCCACGGTCGTACGGGTCACTCTTGGTCGAAGGCGTTGGAGAAGAAGATAGTTTTGTCACTTAGGCGCCACCCCGGTCCATTTAATGAAAAAAAGAAAATAAACGGCATGTACTTCTTGAGTACATGGCGTGTACTCTACTTTTCCATACTCCACTTTAAGCGGCCTCCACTTTAACCCTACACACAATGCGTGTGGCCTGGACATGGCCAACACACAGCCTGGCGTGGCAAGGGAGTACACGATGTGTAGTCATAAAGTACACGACATGTACTCATAAAGTACACGGCCTGTAATTCAAAAATTTCCAGCAACTCCTATTTTCTCAAAAACTCAAGGAAAAAGAAATACATACCTGAAAACGAAGATTTGGGTTCTTACAAACTTCCCCACTTAAAAAAATTTGTCCCCGAATTTCCCAAGAGATGCATAGAAGAAGAAACCCCAAACAGCTCCGGCCACTGTAATCGTACATCGGTCTTCCTCTACCAAGTCTCGACCTTCACTCGCCCATGCTTCTATATCACCCATGCTAGAGAAACAGACCGGTCATGGAGAACCTTCATACTGTGATCAACAGTCCACATGTGATGCTCCTCAAAAGACACATCTGCTTCAAGCTCAACCTCCATGGGTTGAAATACATGAGACGGGTCTGAAAAGTAACGTCGGAGCTGAGAAATGTGGAAGACGTTGTGCATATCCTGGTACCTCTGCAGTAACTAAAAAAGATAGGCACCCTACCCAACCCTCTCCAACACCTCAAACGGCCCGACATACCGCAGTGAAAGCTTAAACTGTCTCAGAATCTTCTTGTGTCCCAACCTCGGTGCGACACGTAGAAAATCTGATCCCCGACCTTGAACTCTAGAGGTCATCTCCGCTGATCAGCATAAGACATCTGTTGAGACTGTGCTATAGACATCCTCTTCCGAATCTACTCTATCTACTCTAAGGTATATTAAACAAGACGAGGTCCTAACAAAGATGCCTCTCCTGCCTCCATCCAGCCTAAGGGTGATTGGAATGGCCTATCGTACAACGCCTCGTAAGGCGCCATCTGAATAGTTTCCTGGAAACTGTTGTTATAGGAAAACTCCACCAGAGGAATATGCTTCTCCCAAGAATTTCCAAAGTCTAGAATGCAAGCTCGGAGAATATCCCCAAGAACTTGGATAGTATGCTTAGATTGGCCATCAGTCTGGGGATGGTATGTTGTACACAAAAGTACCTATGTCCCCAAAGCCTTCTGAAGTCCTTGCTAGAACCGAGAAGTAAAGCGTTCATCTCTATCTAAAACAATGGATTGTGGAACTCCATGTAGACGTACAATATCATGGATCTAAAACAATCCCAGCTCATCAACAATGAAGGTCTCCTTGATCAGCAAGAAGTGAGAAACCTTCGTAAGCCTATCAACGACAACCCAGACAACATCACTCCCTCGAGGTGGCCTCGATTAGCTGGTCACTAAGTCCTTTGAAAAATCATTCCACTTCCACTCAGAAATGGGAAACTGATGTAAAAGCCTTGCTAGTCGTTGATGCTCTACTTTCACCTGCTGGCAAGTAGAACATCTCATGAAAAAAGCAGAAACATCTCTCTTCATACGTGGCCACAAGTACTGGCGGTGTAGATCACGATACATCTTGGTAATGCCAGGATGAACTGACCAAACTGAGGAATGAAAATCCCGCATCAGCTCCTCGCGTATGTCTGCTGGCACCCATACGCATCCCTGGAAACACAAGATCTCATCCTCGCCCACTATCCACCCAGGAAGAGGGTCATATCCTGACACACTCTCCTACAGGACTAAGCCTTCTAAGTCTGAGAGCTTCTTCATCCGTACCCGATAAAGAAGAGAAGAGGTATCAGCTATAGAAGATATGTAAGTCTGTACCTGTCTGTCATGAACCTCTAGATGCATCTCAGAGAATAGAGCCATAAGCTGCCACTCACTTCTATACTTATAAGCTACCTGAATCTATGTTCTCCTACTCAACGCATCTGCAACTTCATTTCCCTTTCCCAGCGTATAGGTGAGATTGAAGTCGAAGGACTGAAGATACTCGACCCACCTGCGCTATCTCAGATTCAGATCATGCTGAGTGAAGATATACTTGAGACTCTTGTGGTCGGTGAAAACCACAAAGTGCTCTCCCAGAAGGTAATGTCTCCAAAAGCTTAAGGAATGAACAATAGCTGCCAAATCCATATCATGTGTCTAGTAGTTTCTCTCATGTGGACTCAACAGCCGAGACCCGTAAGCAAAGAACCCGTCTCCCTACATAAGCACATCTCCCAGCCTGATACCTGAAGCATCATAGTAAACAGTATATCCCTTTCCCAGCTCTGGAAAGACTAGTATTGGTGCTGATTTCAACCTCTCCTTCAGCCCTTGAAAGGCTGACTCATAAGAATTTGACCATAAAAACATCTCCCCCATCTTGGTCTGACCTGTCAGCCGTGCTTCTAGGCATGAAAAGTCCTGTATGAAATGCTTGTAGTATCTAGACAACCCTATAAAACTCCGCACCTCAAACACATTCTTCAGCTGCTCCTAGGAAACTACAGCTCTCACTTTCTCTGGGTCCACTGATACTTCTATCTCTGAGATAACATGACCCAAAAAGTGAATCTGAGTTATCCAAAAGTGGCATTTCGAGAGATTATCATATAAATGCTTCTCTCTCAGTGTACTCAGAATGATCTCAATATGTGTGGCATGGTCGTGTAGGGTGTGAGAGTACACCAAGATTTAGTCCACGAAAACCACCACAAATGAATCTAGGTATGGATGGAATACTCGGTTCATCAGTGCCATAAAAATAGCTGGCGTGTTCATGAGACCAAACGGCATGACTGTATACTCGTATAGACCATACCTGCTCCTGAAGGCTGTAAGAGGTATATCTTATGGTCTAACATGAAACTGATGATAACTGGATCTCAAGTCAATTTTTGAGAACACTCAGGCTCCTTGAAGCTAATCAAAGAGGTCATCGATCCATGGAAAGGGATATTGGTTCTTGACCGTCAACTGGTTCAGCTTCCGATAATCCACAGAAAGTCGAAGGGTGTCATCTTCTTTCTTCGCAAATAGGATAGGCGAACCCCAAGGAGAAGTATTTTTTCGGATTAAACCCTTTTCCTACAACTCCTCCAACTATTTATTAAGCTCCTGTAACTCAGGTGTAGCCATCCTATAAGGAGGAATGGAAACCAGTGCCGCTCCTGGAACGAGATCAATTGAGAAATCTACCTCACATTCCGTAGGCAAACCTGAAAACTCCTCTGGAAAGACATCCCTGAAACGATCCACCACTGGAGGAAAGTCTAACTGTAAAGTCCCCTAATCACCCAGATAAAGACTAGAAATCTGGGCTTTAACTCCTCCTAGACCATGATGCTCTGGTCCAACTCTACCCACCTGGACATCCCACTCACCTCTATGATGGAAATATCCTCCCTCTTGTGACATGAAACTCACCCTGCGGTGATAGAAATCAATGACTACCTGGAATGGAGCCAACCAATTCATCCCGAGAATGATGTCCTAGCCCGTCATCTCTAGGACATAGAGGTCCCATAAGAAATGACACCCTGCAACCTCAATAGGGAACTCTCTACACTGATGTATGCTAGATTTCCTCGTTCCCAATGGCGTGTCAAGAGTGAACAAGTCGGCAGAAAAAAAATATACAGAGCCCAAGACTCTCCACAACAGAAAAAGAGATGACACTATGGTAATCAACAGTATCGAAAAGGGCTGAAGATAAAACTAAGGCTACAAAGATCATACCTCGAACTGCAGAAGGTCCGGGATACTACTCCTGATAGGTCTACTCCATGGCAAAGGTCTGGCCTGTATCATGGCCCTGCACCCTTGGATGACCACTCTAAGATGACCCTCTCTGCTATTGCTGGTAATTTGGTGACTGAACACCATTACCGTGACCTCCACCTTGGCCCAAACGGCCAGAAGAACTCAAGTTCTTAGACTGGTGAGAAACCGGTGATGCATCTCCTAAACACGGGGTCATAGAAGAACCCATACCACCAGCAAAAGGTGAGAAGATCTGACAGAAGTGCATAAGATGGACCATATTTCCACAAGATCGGAACTCCATAGGGTCTCTCTGGCATTGAGGCCTAGTATGCCCACTCCTACCGCACTGGTAGCATACAACCTGACTGCCAGATGATACATCCCACCTGTCCGGATCTCCTCGAGAAGACTCTCTACGGCGCTTCCTACTATCTGTGGGAGGAACACAGAATCTGGATGTTGAACCACCCTGGATCATAGCTTCAGAATCCCTCAGGTTGCGCTCAGTTATCAGCGCCTGGTTGACAATAGAGGATATCAAAGTAAACCTGAATATATTCACGTGGGAATAGATCTCCTGCCTGAGACAGTCCTTGAACTTCCTAACAAGGAACTACTCATCACCTGCTGGGATCTTCCTGAAGCATTGCAGCTCGGTAAAGAAAGACGAGTACTCCGTAACAGAAAGAGTACCCTATTGCAGACTCATAAAATCATAGGCTCGGTCAGCCCTCAAGGTCTCTGGGTAAAAGTAGTCATAGAAGGTGTGGTGGAACTCGTCCCAAGACATACTCTGCTAGCGCCCTGACTGCGAGATCACCTCCCACCACCTCTTGGTAGTGTCACAGAGCATATAAGTGTCCAACTTTACCCTTTTCTCTGGGGGTATCTCCAGATGCTCAAAGATCGTCACCGTGGCCTCTAACCACAACTATGAAGCCTGGGGTCCTCCATCCCCTGAGAAAGTAAGAGGATTATGCTTCTGAAATACCCACTTCAATTCGGCCATCGACGGGGTAGGAGGCGGTGCTCCCTAAAAAGTCAAAATCATCCTCAGGAAAGTCCTCCCTGAACTGTGTATCGGTGCCTACGACGGGTAAAACTGTTGGTGCCAAGGCTGGCATAGCAGGAGGATCTGCAAGAGATCCCTGATCATCCATATCTGGTGTCTGATCACCGTATGGAAACTGACATACAACTGGAGGACGTCTCTGAGGCATATCTTTGAAAAGATCAAAAGCACACCTCAGATCGGGATTATCAAAGACTTAGAACACAAGAGCAAAAAACGGGAACATGAGAAGGAAGCATTCGAGTTTAAAAAACACGACTACACGGTGTGTATAAAACTACAAGGTGTGTTCACTTAGACCAAGGACATGGGTGTGTACTCCTTCCACCTATGGTCGTGTAACGCATCAACTACACGTCGTGTTTTCCCCACACATGGCGTGTACTTGAATTCTATTCCCCTGCCCGAGTCTCTTTACATGGCTAACCCATGCGGTCCTCTTAACCTGAGACTAGATGGGGTGTTCACTAAGGACACGGCGTGTACTAGAAAAGGTTTCAGAAGCCCATGTAGTTAGTTACATGTATGGACCTTACACGGCATATTCCAAATGAACACGTCATGTATAAGAGAGGGTAACACCGACCCATGTTGTTCGTGACATGGGTGGGTATCTGGAACCGGACTACACGGCGTGTTCTTCACCAACACGATGTGTCCTACTCGAGCTTCCCCATCCCGTGTTGTTAGTGACATGGCCAGGTACACGGCTCTATACTACATGGCGTGCACCTACCGTACACGGTGTGTTCTTAACGACATTTCCTCAACACCGTGTTCTTGCTCACACAGTCAGTGACACGTTCAGAAACTACACGACGTGTAGTAATAGAGTACATGCAGTGTATTCTTGGTTTTTCTGGGCAGTAGCTCGGAAACTGCACCAAATCCCAGAAACACATAAAACATTGCATGAAGGTGCCAAATTCCGATCCGTGAGGGCCCATACTCCCCACGAACAAAATCTTGGCATCCAAAGTAGTTATATATAAGGAATAACTGGTCAATGATTCACCAATTTCCAATTCAAGGGGGCCCATAACACCTCTAAAACCAAAATTTGGTGTTCATTTATGCAAGGTACAATACAAACATTCCTTTATCAAACAATATATATTCTATAAAAGGATCTATCATAAGAGCATGCAAAATCTACACAAGTTATATAACAACAACATGAAATCACTATTGCATCCTAGATGGCATGGCAAGAATGCATGGAATGTGATTTCTAACAAGTTCCTATATGATGCATGAGATGGTAAACCCTCATCTCATCGGGTTGTGACAGAAATAGAACCATAATATCAACAACAATAACAACACAAGTCATGTGAATCACTCTAGGTGAAATCATATCAACTGAAAACTCTCAAAACCAGAAAACTGCAATAACGAGGTAGTATGGCTTTTCCCTGTACACGGGTTAACTACTCCCAGACCCAGCTTATTACCAAGTACGAAATCCATCCTATCCTTGGCTAAAGGCTCCAAATAGTAAATCAAGAGAAAAAAATTCCTCTGATACCACTTTGTAACATCCCGGTTCTGGAAGCCACCCAGGGGCGCCCCATACCCGGTTGGTCACACGGCCTCAAGTGCATTTCCCCAAATTCCAGAGGCTGCCTACTAGCAGTGAGGGCCTTAGGTGTGATGGTGGGGAAACTATTCCCTCATCGGCAGAGTAAACAGTGGAAGTAAACAAACATGCTATAGCGGAAGCAGTAAATATCCAACAACAATAAACAAGTAAACAGCGGAAGACTAAAGTAATAAACCACTGGAGCACATATGTATATTTGAAATGATGCATGATACATATCTAGGAAGGTATCCAAACAGGTCACAATGCTGGAAATAGAAACAGTACCAAAACAAGTACAGAAGATAGACAAAAAGTAACTCTTCAGCATCACAAGCCTCGGCTTGGTCCCATGCTCTCCTGCTCCAAGAAATCAAGTACCAGAAGTAAAAGGGAACTTTCCCTTGTCTATACCTGTAACAACATAGTATGTTTGGTCCCAAAAACATGACCCAAATAAAATGTGAGACTAAATCCCAGCAGGCATCCACCCGAAGATCTGTGACTAACCGTCAATGGGTAGATGGCAGGTAATAGTGCAGTAAGCAGTGAACAGTAACAGTAAACAGCAGGCAGTAGTCAGCAAGCAGTAATAGGATAATACATAGTAGTAATCAATCCACAGAATAATAAGAAGTAGAGAAGAAACAGCTAACCACAACAAGAACCCCTCTGGGAAGTACTCGCAGCCATCCCCTATGGTCCTATCCGAGAAGTACCACAACCCTCTGGGTAGTGCACTCAGCCTAACCCCTCTGGTTTGGTCATACGAAAATTATAAGACTTTCTAGGGAAGATCACATGGTCAATTCCTCTTATAGTCTAGGGTAGTCAGAGACTCTCTGAGGGAGATCACGTGCTCTAACCCTCTTGGTCCCCAGGTCTAGAGACTCTCTGAGGAAGCTCACTTGGTGAATCCTCCTATAGCCTCAGGTATACCACAATCTCACTGAGGAAGCTCACTCGGTCAATTCCTCCTCAAGCTTGGGAAGGTTTTTAAAAAAATCAAACAAAGTAAAGAATATCTGACAAAGCTCACTCGGTCTACCCTCCTTTAGTCTATAATATCCAAGACTCTCCAGGAAGCTCACTCAGTCTATCCCCTGTAGTCTACAATGTCCAAGACCCTCGAGGAAGCTCGCTCGGTCCACCCTTGTGTGGTATGTAATATCTAAGACTCTCTGGGAAGATCACTCGGTCTATCCCTTATAGTCTATAGCACCGGGTTCTCATGGTATTGTGTTAGTCAGTGAATAATAATTTTATAAGTCCAAAGTACACCTATAGAGCTACTTGGCTAACCAGTCTACAACGCAACAAGCATGTTAACAACATCATTTCGTCCTATGATCACAAGGCATGGAAATAGGTACAACTGCCAAAGGCTAAAGAGATACCAAGGTTGCAATAAGAACAAAGCATGGGAATAACATCCTAGAACGACAATTATCCACAAACATGATCAATTACCTCTACACAAGCATGCAAACAAGGCAGGAAAATAAACCCAAGGGCAAAAAAGTTAACACGCAATACCCCGTCACGGGTATTGGAGGAATTTTCACATAAAACTCAAGGACATAGAAAGGTAAGGCACAAACCACCTACCTAGATCTTAGGAAATCGATATACTTGAACCACAAGGCTTGATTCTCCTCAGAATGGCATAGATCTACGAAAACTCACAAAACGCTCAACCCATGATAACTTGAGAAAGAAGAGGAATTTAAAAACAATGCTCTAGTAGAAGAAATAACTCACCGCTGCGGTTCCAATGCAATTGACGATAGTCAATTTGGAGAACAGACGGAGACTCGGGGGCTCGGAGAAGATCTACGACTGTACGGGTCGCTCTCGGTTGAAGGCACTGGAGAAGAAGATATTTCTGTCACTTAGACGCGACCCCGGTCTGTTTAATGAAAAAAAATACATGGCGTGTACTTCTTGAGTACATGGCGCGTACTCTACATTTCCTTAATCCGCCTTAAGTGGCCTCCACTTTAACCCTACACACCGTGTGTGTGGCCCGGACACGGCCAGCACACGAACTATCGCGACAAGGGAGTACACAGCGTGTACTCATAAAGTACACGGCGTGTACTCATAAAGTACACGGCGTGTACTTCAAAAATTTCCATAAACTCCTCTTTTCTCAAAAAATCTAGGAAAAAGAAAGACATACCTGAAAACAATGATCTGGGTTCTTACCGGTTGTTCCCTATAAGAAATAGAGCACACAGTTTAGGCTGCATGGCTAGAACTAACTATGAGCCGACTATGTGCCCCTGTTTATTTCTTTTGAAATTGGTATTTTATAGTATTATGCTCCAAAATACTATTAAAACTTATGATATACCTATTAGGTCTTGAAAACCATATAAAAAACTTTTTAATGGGTTTCAACTCTCAATATTCAATTTCAATGCTCATTTTAACAATAAATCCATCCACCATATAGAAATTTAAAATCCCCCAAAAAATTACTTCTGGGTAAAAATAATGGGATGATAAAAATATGCATCATAGTTCCAATGAAATACCATTAAGGATCATCACATGACCATAAAATTATATCATTCTTATTTTATGTACTTTAAATAGGCATTAGACTAACAATACTACTCTTTGTTCACACTTCAGAGTACAAAAACAATCCTATAAGTCTCATGGTGTACCATGGAAATATATCTTCACATCAACAATATCTCACACTCCACTATAATAATACACCATTACCCCCAAATTAATTTCTTATACCAATTTAGAATCCCTTCTCATTTATATGTAATCAACCTTGCGATGCTGTTTTTTTAATGTAAATTCTTAAATTTCATTAATGTAAAATAAATTATATATTTTCACCAACATAGTCTAAGGAAATGCCATCATATTTAATGACCACAGGTATTGAACTTGCTTCACCCCAAAACTACATATTCCCACCAATATAATCTAATTACCATTATAAACATTACATTCTCACCCTAAGTTACACTCAAGTCCAAATGTGAGATTACACTAGATGACAAACACTACTACAACACAAAAGTCTTCCCAAGAACCATTTATTCATTCTTAATGGAGAAGAAGGCTAGTTAATCCACAGTTATTGATAATGGGTAAGAAGACACATTGAAGGAATTTCACCTTAGAGAACCATAAAATATTCCACATACATCATTTCCTTACCAAATTATAATGTTTCACAATGAGAAGGTCATTTGGAGAAGGACCAAGGTGTGAGATGTGACAATGTTACTTGTTAAAGAAACCTCTAATTCGTTAGATTGAAAAAATAATATATATTCTATAATAATCTTGGGGAAGGGGTTTTATGTTTTATTATTTTAATGTAAATATAGGATATATATTACTATAATCGGTTATCAGTTCACTTTTCATTTCTCTAGTTTTTTTATACTAAAAAAATAATAGATTCATTATGTTCATATTTATTTCCTGTTTTGTTTCTTCCTCACCATTTCCATTTTTTCATTATGATTGATAAACTCTGAAATGGTTGGGATCTAACTTGATAAATTAATATTGGGGGATGAAGTGGTGTATAAACCTATTTTCTTCATATTTAGGATTTTATTTCATATGTTTGTAAGATATTGGGGTGTGTGGGGATTATTTTAGTTATGCTCAATGATATTCACGTACTTATACCCTCAATTATTCATTTTCAATAATTTTTTGGTTTCACTACACATAATATTTTCAATCTGTTAGGTGATTTTAGGAGTTGAGTAATTAAAATATATGATGGTTTTGGATTTTAGGGATCCAGTTTAATGTGACTTTAGTATTAGATTAACTATTTTATATATAATATTTTGAATATGGTGTGACAAGGATATCACTATAGTGTACATGATATTGAAAATAAAATATATGGGAGGTGGATAGGGAATGATTTTGAGTTATCCATTGAATTAATTTTGGAAAATAATAATGATGAGGAATTATTCCCTATAGTTGATTGTAACACCCCGAGATTTTATGAAAAATATTCATTTTAATTTCATTGATTTCTTGTGTTGTACTCTACACCAAAAGGATCTTGCACTACATGCATCCCTGACTTGGCTTTCATTATACGCAATCATGACCTTCCATAATAGCGTATATTGAACGCAATATCGAGTTTTACTAAACAACGATATGTTATATAAACTAGTCATTATGAATAGTAATACCCACTTTTTGAAAATTTATTTTTCAAAATGGACTTCATTTTTGGATTTGGAATATCGAAATTATCCTAGGATGAATTTTTGGTATTTTTCTGAACACTTTCAATTTTTGATGAATAGTGAAAACACTGAGTTACTATTTAAAAACCGACTTTTTATTTAAATAATTATTTAATTTATTTAAATTTATTGTAGGTAAAAATTGATACATAATACCTATATAAGTTCAATTTAATTCATTGGAGTTGTTTTATAAGAATTTTAGATATATAAAAATTTTATTAAACTTTTCACCGTCTTTTACCCACCTCCTAGGAGAATTTGAAAATATACATAAAACATAATTTTACCGCTTCTGTGAGTTGAATTTCGAAAATCTGAGAGACACAGTTAATATCAAGGAGTAAAATGAGGTTCAATAAGATAATGATAATTTTTGGTGAATAGTAACTTTTTACTTTTATTTAACACGGTTAAAAGTAAATTGGGTAATTAAGGGTAAAAATGATATTATTATTACCCTAACACATGTAATAATTCTATTGGATAAGTTTAATTCGAACCAAAACAACCTTAGGGATAAAATATTACCCTTTAGGTCCACTTGGATTAGATTGGGACATTTATTATTATTTTATTTAAAGAAGAGTTAAAATAGTTAAAATCAAAGTTTAATAACTAAAACATTTTTAATATAGGGTTATACATAAGATAAATTTAACTATAAATTCATATTAGAAAGATAAAATGATTTACTACATAAGTGTACTTTATTTATAATTTTTAGACATTAAATAATTTAATTTATCTATGACACAATGATGATAAAGTAATTACCTTATAAATAAAATATTAACATAATTGATGTTATTAATACACAAATTAATTTAATTTTAGACTTTTTATGAGTTACACTAATTTTATAGGTTAATATGACATGTTAGTATTGATTTAATTAACTTTTTTGGAACTAATCATGCTGTTATGATTTTCACAAAAATCAAGTACCAAATAGTGTCAAAATTGACATAAAATAGTTTTTAAAACAAATATTATATTATTAACTGTTATTTTATTCTTAAAAATCTAAGGTTCAGTCGAATGACATAG
Source organism: Viscum album (assembly GCA_963277665.1). Taxonomy (NCBI): domain Eukaryota; kingdom Viridiplantae; phylum Streptophyta; class Magnoliopsida; order Santalales; family Viscaceae; genus Viscum; species Viscum album. The sequence continues at coordinate 1,431,771,573 of OY728131.1, read as the reverse complement.
ATAAGGATATAAATTAATAATGAACCACTTGGGGTTCGTTCGGCTTGTTATAGTAAGTTTATTAACCATATAGTGTAAGAAAACAAAAAGAAACGGTAAAAGTTAAATTATTTAACAAAGAGTTAAATCTAAATGATAAAGATAAAATAGTTACCTAAACTTGTATAAAACCTATTGTTTGAGAGTATTTCGACACATCCCCACCTTATCTTTTAAATAAATAAATTTGGATCTCTTAAAAACCTAATATGACTTTATTATAAAATAATATTTTCAGTTTTCTTAAGGTGCCCCTCTCCTCCCTTTTAAAAAGGGCACCCCTTCCCTCTTCTCTTCACACCCTTTTGAGCCTTGAATCTCGTCCAACCCTTGACAATTAATCTTCTAAACCTCAATAGTTAGATCATAGAGGTTCTGGCCTTCTCAAAATACCAACTCTAGTTCCCTAAGAATAATTTTAAAGGATTTGCATCGAGGAAGAGGTAATCTCTTCTACCGACTCTTTCAAGTTTCTTTCTTCTTCTACTTCCTCTTATTTAGTTGTTTAATTATAAAGAAATAACATCAATGTTAATTTTATACTAATATGTTATTATAAATATAAAACAACCCCATTTCACCTTCTACCCATCCTACGGAAAACGAAATCATCGCGCATGCGTACGTATGGAATACCGTCTCCACGCCGTGGTGTAATCTGTTTTTCCACCACCACCTTACTTGGATGGGTATAAAGGTGTAAAGAATAACTATATATGATTATTATAACATCATAATAATTCTAAGATATTATATCATCCAATCCAATTCCATTCCATTAAATAAATGTGGGAATGATATCATCGCTCGTGCGTACGTATGGATTACTGTCTCCACGACGCGATGAGATTAATTTTCCATGTTAACTATTCAAGAATGATTATAAAGTATATATAATAAGTTATCATGAAATATATGACATAATAATGCTACTATATTTATCTATATATATATGTATTTCATCTACTTACTTCCATTCAAGTCAATAAGGAAAAGAAAACAACGTTCATGCAAACATATAGCCTACCGTCTCCATGAACGGTGTATTTCATTCCATTTATCGGTCTATTATATATATGTATATTATGAATATATATTATATATAAATCATGTTTTATATTCTGGAATTAATTAATCATATTAATAATTACAAGTTAAAACATGGACGATAAATGAAACGATTTTACCCAAAACGCTTCTTTAACATGAAATTTACAAAAGAATGGGTAATATAAAGTCATAAGTGAACCATATATGATATCATAACAATTAATATGATTCTATAATAAGTCAATGACATTATTTAAATCATTATACAGGAGGTTCGGATACATACAAATCATATCGGACATAAGGTAAGGGAGAACTTTTCCATTCTCGTTTTTATCTGAGATGGTTTATTCGTAAGTATTTACTGGGGTTATATTTACCAACCATGTCCCTGTTTTATAAAAATGTTTTCATGTATGTTTAAAGTCCTTTTTACCCATTTTTTACTCTTACTACATGGTATGTAAGAAATCTTTATTTTGTTTACCATATGTGGTACTTTTTTACTTTTCTGACAAAAGTACGAGGAGAATGTTTTTTTTAACTTATACGGCATGAACGAATTTTTACAGTTTCATAACAACATATTTCAATAAAGCTTCCTCTAAAATATATCATGGATATTTTCAAAAAAATAATTTTCTTTTAAAATTGTTTGGCATTTTGTGAAAGTAAAATGATTTTGAAGAAGAAGGGATATTTTCCTCAAGAATTCATTTCAAGTGTTTTATCAAAACTATTTTCCATATAAGATGACATTATTTATCATGTTTGTGTTTCAAGTATAATGTATCTATTCTTTACATGGTGTAATTTTTCATATGATGAAATTATATCCATTTCTTTTATATAGATTATGTTATGATGGGATGATGTTTATAAATGCCATGTTATTCTTTGGGTTATGATGAATGATTTTTGTTTATGTTGTGGTACAAGTAAGAATGATTTCATTTTGAGATGGGTGGGACCTATATCTCCCTTAAATGCATTGGGTAAATATTTATATCTCATGAGATAGACATGGCTGGAATGGTAAGTTAATCTGGTTCAGCGTTACAAGACTAAAACCAGGAGTGAACTTGATTCAGAAAGGGAATTTGTCCACTAAGATGGTCTTGGAAGCACTGTCTTGGCTACTATGGAAATCATAACATGTGCTAAATGGTTGCCACAATTACATGTTTTATTCCCATTATATTTTATTAAGATTGATGTTCCATTATGATATATGTCTTACGTACTTCCAAGATTTATGTCTTCTCTCAAGATTTTGATGTTTAAATTTTATGTTCAAGTTTTTGCTTTCAAATGTTTATGGATTTTTTTATTTTCTCTATGTTTTCCCTTATTGAGAATTTTAGGTCACCCTTTTTATGTTTTCTTTTCCCCAGGATATAAAGAAAGGTCTTAGGTAAGAAAAAAAGGAAGACCTTTATGGGAGATGTTGAAGATCTTTCAACAAGATTAGAATATTATGTTATGAGTTTCCAAAGACACTAAACTATTATGGTACTTTGGTGTCTGTTTTTTTATATATTAGATATTCCACAAAAGTAATGTAATTTCCATGTACGTCAGGCTTTGGGTCTCTACATTGATCCTAGGATCATCACCTTTTATTTAAACCAGTTTTAGGTTATCTTGAATGAATTCTATTTTTTAATTATTGTCATTTCCCATCATACCAACCCACATGTTTTTTACATTCATGTTCTTTTAATGATAATAAACTAAAACATTACAATTAATGTGAACTAAATTTAATTGAGTATAAATAAATCCTTGAGATATTCCACTATATAACCAATGTACCATGACATATTCAAATATAAGTTTCATATTGTGGCACAAAACAACCCGGTAATCATTTTTACTCAAAAATAACCATATATATGTTATCGCAATAATTTTTTTCTTATATCTCTTTATATGTATTTAATTTTCTTTCTTGGGGAATACTGAAAATCATCCAAAATATTCTTATTCAATTCTAGAATGGATGCATCAAATATTAATTTCTTTTAACTCCTTCATTATTAAGTTTTAACTTTGAAATATTTCTTATCATCCTTTGTAGCCCCATCATACATTTTTCTACCTCATTGATCTTCACTTTGATAAATAGTGTAGTGATAATTTTTGAACGGTATAAAAAAATCCTTCACATTATCATGTACATGTTCATTCTTTCTATATATGTGATGATCAGATCTTTTTAAATTTTTATTATAGGTAATCTAATAGGATCTAATTTATTGAGAGCATCAACCACCTTATTTATCATCATAGACTGGTAATGTAATAATAAGTGGTGATTCTTGATCAGATCTAATCATCCATTTTGGAATATGTTTATCTTTATCTATGTGAATATATAATTTAATTGCTTACAATAATTATATATATCATAATTCCTAGTATAAATAATTCTTATTGATTCCAAATGAGAATATTAATTTTTTCAATTCGACATAATGCTTTGTGTAATTTTTTCATTAATTTTTTATTTAATTTATGACACAAATATCATGCTATTATTTTACAAGATAATAGAACCCAATACATTCTTTGAATAATAACTATACATTAAAGTCCTTTTTTACTTTATGGTATTGTGAGTATGGGTGTAGTGATCAACCTCTTATTAAGATCTTTAAATGCTTCTTGACATGCTTTTAAGAAAATATCCTTTACTGCATTCGGGTTTAATCTAATAAATGAGTTATATAATCATGAGATATTTCTCACTACTTATTAATGTCGCCCAGTTAATCTTGAAATCAATAGATATTCACCATAATTGTTGGTTTTGTAAATTAGGTACTTTATACTATCTTTGATGGGGAAACTAATTGTTAATTACCTAAATCCAAAGTATACTTTTTAATCCAAAATTTAAACATGGTGGATTTGGAAAAGTAGTTTATTTATTCAAATTATTTTCATTAAAATACTAAAAAGGAAAAATCTTCTCCGGCGAAGCTCGATGACCACAGTCCCTGCGAGCATCCAAGAAGTTTTAATCTCTTCACGTATGTCCCAAATCATGTTGTTTTTTGGAAAGAATCATATGCTTTGAAATCCATTAAAGAGCATATTGCAGTGAAAATACTTTCTTTCGCAGGTCTTGCTGGAGGATCTCTTTCTTTCCTCATAAATAGGGCTTCTCAAAGAATAATCTGTAAAGGTGCTACTGCACATGTAGCAGCCTCAGATTGTGTTTTCTTGGAACGAATCGAACTATGTAAGCATTCCTTTATCTCTCAATTCTCTTTATCCAATGGCATAAAACCATGGAAAGTGGTGGAATTAGTTAATTGTCTATCCACTATTTGGGGATTCTTTGATTTCAAGTGTGTCTCTATTGGTCGTGGGTTCCTTAATTTTCTATTTCCCTCTGTGGATCTAAAGAGTAGATCATGGAGTTATGGTTCAATCATCCTTCATCCGTGGGTTATTATATCTCATGAATGGAATTTAAATAGTAATATCAATTATTTTAAAGACACATGCACTCAAGTCTAGATTAAAATATATGGTCTTAGCTCGGTGCTATGGCACCCGTACATCCTGTTTGACATAGCCTCCGTATAAGGTACAACAAATAGAATAGACACAACCATAGAATTGGTTAGTTATGGATACTTTGCTAGGATTTTAGTTGAAGTGGACATAAGTTCAACTTTAATTGATAGAGTTATTCTCTCTACACCACATAATGAAATCAGTATTAGATTTGATTATGAAATAATCCTCTGTTTTTTGTTTCATGTAAAATTGTTGGACACTCAAAGGAAAATTGCTGGAGAGATCTTCACTGTACCAATTGACAATTAGATAGCCATAAAACCAATGATTGTCGAAATATGTTTGGTATACTTCATGAATCAGCACCTGAGAATATGTCTGTTGACCACCCCTTGGTGGTTGCAGCTATGTCCCCTGATTTAAAACAGACCAAGGACCAATTGAGTGAACCCTCGGTGGATACTGTTGAGAATGCATCTAGTTTGAAGCAGCGGAATTCCATCAGTGGACAATTGAAGGAACCTGATGATATTGGATCTTCTCACAGAATAAGAAGAATAGGAGCTTTTGATTCAAAGAAAGTAAGTATATTCCCTAACATTTTATTCATAGAGGCATTGTCTACAAATTTTAGGAAAGAGGATCATGATAAGATTTCAGTGGATTCCCACTCAGATTGGGAAGCCTCTGCTAAAGAGTTTGTTGACTATAATATGTGGTAGGAGAAAAAATTAGTCTACTCCAAGAGAAAAGGTAAATCAAAATTTGAGGCTACCACACCAAAATATAGAAAGACTACTACACATTTTCAGAAACACTATAGGTATTTCCCTGATTTTAATACTTAAAAGGATTCCATTCATCTTGTACATCCCACCTTGGTTGATAAAAACACAGCTTCAAATGAGTCTTTAGTTGCCTTAAATTCTAGACACACACTGAATCAGTTGGATGGTACTACAATGAGTAATGGGAAACACACTCACTGTGATGATTCAAATGAAAAAGTGTAGTTTCTGGTTCCTCCAATTTTCACTGACAGAAAGAAACTCAAATATGTGAATCTTTCACCTCATTTTTTAGATGATGGGAGTAATATTGGGTAAGACAAGTGCCCAAATGTTATCTCTAGTGTTGCATACTCTTAGTTGGAACTCCATCAAACCAAGGGAGGTTAAAAAATTGGGGGCTTGGACCATAATGATTCCAGGACATCAAATCTAGAACCTGCTAGAAATACTACACAATCTGATACTTTGCAGACTAATGATTTTTTTTGTTGAACAGGTGAAGGATTCACCCCCTGTATTGTGCAACAAGGCTAACACTCCCTTGGCTATTAATGTTAAGGGATATGGTTCCCCTGATTCTATAATCCCAATTCCTACATTGGAGAGGGCATAAATTCTTTATTATGTGGAAAACTACAAAACTCCCAAGACTATGAAGAAAAAACCTTATAAGGAAGTAAGAATTAATAAATCCTTTGAGTTGCTGGGTTCAGGTAGTAGCGAGGAGGAGGTTCAAAGTAATGTCTATGAAATTGAAGTTGATGAGATGAGGGATGGTGTTGCTTCTGGCCTACTTGGTGATAGTGGTGGACCATGGATTCAATCCAAATCAGGGAGAAGAGGGCAAAATCCTTGGGGTATAGGTGGACGCTCTTCACATCACATCATGAGAACAAGATCTAAGGGAAACTAATTTCTTGACTTCGTCTTGTATTCAGCCTTGACACTCCTCCCCTGTTCATTGCGTTTTTTGTTTTAATATAAAGGTATTAATGACTCACCTTTAAAAAATCATATTTTTCATTTTATATTAAAATATAGAAGAATATAACATATAATGTAAACTAAAAAAACATTAAGATAATCTCTAAGTAGTTCATAAATTAAAAATATAAATATTAATGGGAAATTTTAAAGACATAAGTGAATTTTTATAAATATGTAAAGCCTCTAACTTTTATAGAAAATTTTAATATACATATCTCCCATTTTCACACTTAATTGATGATATATAAATTTCACCCCCCCCTTGAAAAGTATTAATCCCAGTAATATTTATTTCTAAAGTCATTAATATATGGTAAAAATACATATTTTACAAGAATATTATTATGTTTATGATACTTAACATGGGAATACATTCAACTATCCTTATTCTTAGAAAATAAGATTAATTTACCCCATGGTTAAACACTTGGATGTATAAAAAAATTCCCAAATTCTCAGGTAGTTTCTTCATAAATATATATAAATCAACTAAGGATTTTCATTGAATGTTATTCAATATTAATGTTGCACTATGTATGATTTCAATTGTACAACATGATCTAATGGAAGGCAAGAAAAATCATTTAAAATACATCAACATATTCTTATAAAATTAGAATACCGATAATATTAATTTCTTATCTTAGAATTTGTAATAAATATACCTCATTATGGGGTATTAAGACACATACTACTGAATAAAATATCATTAGAAGATAAAAATTCTAATTTTATTAATATAAATACATTAGATGATTTGGGATATGAAATGAGATATCCTTATCTTTAAAATTGAATTTAACTATGTAGAGTGTTTTTCAACGAATTATAATAAAGGAATAATGACTATATTTGTAGGAATTATCATCCCATAAATGTAAATTGGATAAGACTTTCATTATTAGGATGAAATCATTACAAAACATTATGTTTTCATGGAAAACTCAATATAAAATCCTTATAGTGTTGAATTAATATTATGAATTAGATAATAAATACACCTGAAAACACAGAATTTTCCTAAAAATCTTTATTTTTTTTATTCCTCAGAACTTTTACCTTTATCTATTGTCATTAGAGGTTTTTTAGATCTATTTCCCTATAATCTAAGGCAATTTTTTTGATAATTCAAAATTTTGTTATACCATAATTTTTAAACTTTTAATGGTGAACTCTACTGAACAATATTTTCCTCCATAGTAGTTATTCCCCTATTTTTATCTTTCTTAAAATATTATTATTGAAGAACTCCTTTATAATATGTGAAACATTCTCAACTTCCATTAAGAAAATTCCTCTTTTTATTCATCCAAATTTTTTTACATATAGTAAATTATATCTCATATTTCTATATGAGACATATCATTGGAACTTCTATGAAATATTAGTTTTTTATTCATATCCATAAATCTATTAATATAATGAGAGGCACCCATTTATTTCCCCACCATAATTACCCATAACAATGTGAAGTATATATATTATTTTATTTTATTTCACTTTATTTTAAAATTAATTGTTTAATGAATCAAAAGAACAAATAATTTTTCTATTCCATATTAATTATAAAACTAGTTGTATATCATAATAGTCCGATGATATTTACCACAATAGATCTAATTAAATCATCCTCTTTTTAATTAATCTCATGAAATTTCCTCTATATTTTCATATAATGTGTAAAGGGAAAAATTTTGTTGAGAAATATTTTTTTCAAATCCTCTCATTATATGTATTAAATTAATCACCTTTACCTGGTGCTCTTTATTTTCATTGATTGATGATCTTTTTAAAACTCTAAATTATAAATAACAAAATAAATCTATACTTTTTAGATACTTAATGAATATTAAAAAAAATATCTATCATGTTGATCTATTAATAAACTATTAATGGATGAAAATATACAAAAAATCAAAAAAGTCATTATTTTAAGAATTAATAAATGCAGTGTTATTCGAACATTGGTGTAATTAGATTCTCTATTTGTTTGCTATTATTATTTATAACATATGATTACTGATTTTTCATATAATTAATATATCATACAATGTCTCCTATTATGTTTTCTTATTTTTTGGCGGTAGTCATTATGTTTCCCATCATATTTTTTTCTCATTTCCAATTGTTTAAAACAATTTAATAAAACCGAAATAGATAGTATTAATAATAAAAAAATAATATCTAACAAAATTTAAATAAAAAAATATATTCATTTCAAAAACTATCTTGATATTTATTAGATAATAAAACTCTGGCTCAAATTATGTTGATTTAGTTTTATCCTATTATTCTTACTGACATAATCCCTAAAATTAACCGAAAACCATTTTTATACCAACTAAGACAAACCATAAAACATATATAAATATTATAAATAATAATATATAATTATTTATAAAAACATAATTTTAAATAATATATTAATAAATAATGTTTTTACAATATTTAAAGGACAACTACATATTTTTCTTAATAAAAATTATAACACACAATTGTTCCATAAAATTATTAAAATATGTATCACTTTTAGATATATAAATTTATAAAAAATTAATTTGTATATAAATAAATAATGGAAGGATTTAGAAAATAACCTTACCTAGGGAAAAAATAATATTGAAATTAGAGTTACATGGGTGATCATGAAGAATTTCATAAATAAGTGACAATATGGTAAAATTTAGGTAATGATTTATATAATTATAAATGAATTAAGAAAATAAAAAACCATCAAAAAATTATCATGAACCCAATAAATTTAATAATTAATAATATCATAAAAAATTGGTACATAAATAATTATAATATATTATAAACATAAGTGATGGATCTATGTTAAGACATCGCAACATAGTGGACTGCTAACTACTAATATCCTATAAAAATCATCTCATTATAAGAAGCTCCTCCTAATGTATTAGAGGGATATATAATTCTAGTTTAACCCATCACATGCTAATGTATCCATACATATACATTCCACACTATAGTAGAAATAATCATATATCCCTCAAAAAAATTTGAATTTTTAACCAATTAAACTAAAATGAATTAGACAATAATTTTCATATGGTATAGAAATAATACAAAAATTGAAAGTGTATGATAGAAAGAAATTTATTCCTATAAAATTAATATATATATATATATATAAGAAAATTAACATTCAAACTTTTAAGCATAAAATTTTATAGAACTATATGATATATCAGTTTGGTGAAGAGATGAAATCATTAGGAATCTATGAAGAAATTAACCTACTATTTTGATGCTTTTATAAACAAGAATCATATGAATTTTTGGGGTAAAAATTATTTGGAATGAAATGAAATTATTTTGATAATAGTAAATGTAAAACATAGAAAGTAATATAAATAAATAAAATAAGAATAAAATTTAATAGGGGGAGTCCAAGTCAGAAAAGAAAAAATACTGAAAGGGGAATATAATTAGAACATCATTAGTAAGCATAAATAAATATAAATAGGTATAAAAATTGTTTTAAAATCGGATGTTTATATGATATTTCTATATAATGAGATATATTTTCATAAAAACATATATGTGTAAAAGAAACATTGAATCAATATAGAGGTCAATTAGGGTTTTCTATATCTTAACTCTTAAATTTCTTGAATACACATTGAAAAAAACATTTTTATATTGTCTAATATTTGGAAATAATTTTGATATTTATTTAATTTTTAAATAACAAAATATATTCATTTACTACATTTTTATTAGTCTGTAAACGATCATATCTACTAGTTCAAATCTAATAATCCCAGTATGTTGATAATATAAATATCAGGTTTACATTGAGTTTGATATATTTAATTTATATAAATTAATATATTATATTTGTCTCTATGTATTAAAGTCATGTATTATAAAAAATTTCTATGTATTTCAGGGGAGTTTTAGTAGACCATGATAAAATAATAAACCCATTATGAATGTGAAATTAACTCAATCATAGATATTTGTATATATATTTGTAGATGGACAGACTAATTGTGGTTTTTATCTTAGTACTTCACAAAGTTTATTATAACAATTCAATGATACAATGAAATAATTGATATAATTACATGGATACATATCTAAAATTGAATAATGTTTTTCAAATACGGTATATAATTGATTTAAAATATCAACTGTCCATATGAAAATTATATCTATAGAAGATTTATCTAAATATTTAAATAATACATAGGTGAGATAATAAAATTAAATTTTTTATATAATATTGAACTATATTTTCTTGCAGACACATAAGTGAGATCTTGATTGGTATAATTAAAGATTTTATAAATTCATTCATACCCACAAAAATTTATTTTAACAAAAGGATCACCTAAACATAACTAAGTACTTAAATATTAAGTTTTATATATTCCAATGTCTTCAAATACCTATATTTAAGGAATTTAATGTAATAATGTAGAGAGATTCATTATATATGCATTATCATTATGATAAATACAACTACAAAATAGCAAGTAATATTTTCTCAAAGGATATAGTATTTATATGAGGATAACACTAAATTTGATTAAAAATTGTTGAATCATGAAATATATTTTATAATAACATTTTAAATACTATGTTATTGTGAAATAACAAAAATTGAAGAGATTTATCAATATATTAGATTTGAAATCCACTTACCATACTGAAGGATACTCTTCAAGATGAATAGTAATTGATTGAAAAATTATAATTACTGTAAATTATTTACATTCATTATAATCATTTTTATTTTTTATTCCTCTATTTTTAATATATAAGTATAGATATTTTTCATATTTTTCCCTTTTTTGGTCTATTATCTTGTGTAGTAAAGTTGATTTTACAAATTGTTTCTTCATGATTTCATTTTTTATTTATTTTCCCAATAATGTTTTATAGTTATTCCATGGAGTGAACCTTTATAGATGTATTCTAAGAAGTGGACTCACCTACAAGTTGTAAAATTCATTTTTAAATCTTATGTACTTGGTTATATTTTTAACTAAGTGAAGGAAAATGGGTTATAAATTAGACATAAACCAATTATTAGTATGATTAAAAATGTAACACCCCAGGTAAATAAAAAATATGACATTTTTATATTTATCCCTATTTGTGGAAAAAAATTAAATATAAATTTAAATGGAACGATATGCCCGATGGCTTACCCAATACGCAACAACGAGTTCCTTTGAAATCTTACGTTGCACTCTAATAATAAAATAATATTATTTTATGTTATAGTTAACGCCTAGTCGTTGTATTGACAAGAATGAAACGAAATAACTAAAATATGATTATATATGTTTGTTAAATGTTTTTACTTTTATCCAATAAATTTTAGAGGCTTAAAATACAAATGAATCCAATCTTAAGCATTGAATACACTAGTATTTTTAAATGATTATTTTACTACCTTTTGATCAAAACCCATTTTTTAAATCAAACATTTGAAAATTTTATAAGCTCTATTTTTCAAAATAAACATATTATTTATTATTGGGACATTGAAATTTACCTTGGGTTAATTTTTGGTATTTTTCTGACAATGTTCATTTTTCAATGAATAGTGAAAAATACTGCACTTTACATCAAAACTGCATTTTCATATAATTTAATTATATGGTTATATTATCTTTTTAATTTGTTTTAAAGTTTAATTGGAATATATTTTTGCCATGTAATTCAATGATGGTCATTGGGATTAATTTCATTTTGGAATTAGGCATAAACAAGTGCCAATCTTTTCATAAATATTGTTTCTAAAAACCAGCTATTTGTTTTGACAACGGGAAGTTTTTTAAAATTAATTATTTCAATTTATGTGTTTGGAATTTGGTAAAATGGATTACATATTTGTAATCAGAAGTTCCAAATTATGTAATTAATACTCTTTTTTTTGGACATTATGAATAGTAACGACGGTAATTATCATTAATTATCTTGACTAATGAGTAATCAGGTAGTTAAAGATAATAAAATAATATCATAATAATACAAAATGACCACAACATGTGTCCTAAGGCTACTGGTTGTCTCATGGCCGACCATTTTATGCCTTGTTCCAAACTTGGGGGCCCCATGGAATCACTTTTGTGAGAAAGTGACTTTTTATCTTTTTATTTTTTAAAGAATGTTAAATGTAACAAAGAATGTATCACCTAAGTAAAATATTTTTATATTTGTCTACATAAATGATATTTTGGACTATAAATATTCATTAGAAATATAAATAGATTTCCTATATCATGATATTTTTTTTATAATTTTTAGACATTAAATTTATTAAATTATTTATGACATCATGATGATGCAGCGATTACCTCATTAATAAAGGATTTAAATAAAATGGAAAGATAATGTAAAATATAAACCCTACACATGTCCAAAACCTATTGTATGGGTGTATTTCTAACCCTTGTCACCTTATCCTCTAAACACATCAATGTGGGACCATTAAAATCCGAAACGCATTTGAAAATAAAGTTACATTTTATACCTTTCCAAGAGTGCCCCTCCTCTCCTCTTATAAAAGGCCCCCACCTCTACCTCCTTATCCACACTTCCAATGCCTTTGGTTCGGCCAAACCCTGACCATTTTTTCTCTCCACATCCCTCTATAACTCCTTGAAGCCTCACTTTGGGCAGAATCCTTCCAAGGAAGCCTTTGAGCTCAAACCAAAGGGAGTTACGAGATTTTAAGTTAATGTCTTCCCTTGAGTCCTTTGGTTTTTTTTGCTTCTCCAACCCCATAAACTCTTTTTATTTATTTCCTTTTTAACAAATCCAGTATCTTCAATATACTAGGATTTTTTTATAAGAAGGATTATAGCTACACTTACACACACCTATATCTAATGGTTAAAGAACATACTGTTTCTGTGGATGGCGAATTTCTGCCTCCCGAAATGATGATTGTTCAACATTCTTTTAACACCTTAAAAGGTGGCCATTAAGATGAAAATATATTTATATATGATATATAATATGTTTATGTTTTCCTTAAGCTTCTGTATTTTTCATTTATGGCATACCTTTATGGCTTCCATTATGGGTATATGCGATATCTTCATTTTAGGAAGTGCGGACTACCGCCCCCTCAAAGTGATTTGATTCGTTAATGCCATATGTGGTACATATAAAGGATATATTTAATGATATTATATATGATACCATACTGTAATTAAAATACTACTATGTATCATTATGTTTTAATTCCATTAAATATGAAATAGAAATGGAGGTAGTGTTCATGCGTACGTACGGCTTACCGTCTCCATGAACGGTGCATTTCATTTCTTAACTCTAAATGTTATGTAATATTATAAATACATGAATATAATGGATATATATGATATATATGATATCTACATAATTAATAAAATTCTGGATATAATGGATATTTTACCACATGAACAACTTGTAATTATAAAGAGTTTATTTTTTTGACTCAAGTACCAATGATCGTTAAAACGACCATTATTAACTTAAATAATAACATAGCATTCATGACATAGTAATAAGTGATATAAAAGTAATAATGAACTTGAAAAATGGTTCTTAAGGAAGTATAAATTAACTCAAGTTTATTATTCAGGAGATTAAATAACGATCGAGTCAAGTCGGACCTTAGGTAAGGGACCCTACTCCTCTCTTTCTTTTTAAGTACACTCTTTTATGTCATTCCTTTTAAAGCTCATATTTATTGTTATTGGGATGTTCTTTTATATTAATCTTACTTTAATTTTTATTTTCATGTGATGAGAGACCCTATTCTCTCTCATAAATCCATTTAGGAAGTTTTGAGTGGCGCCGTTAGGCTGCCGAATTTTCGTAAGAGATCTAACCCCTCTCTTTCTTCTTAAGTACTCTCCTTTATGTCACTTATTTTAAGATCCTCTTTGTTATGTTGGGGGATGTTATTTTATATTCCTCATTCTATAAAATTTATGTTAATATGATGATATACCCTATTTGATCTCATCAATCCATTTTTGTAAGTTTTATGTGGCACCGTTAGGCTGCCGAGTTTTCGTAAGGGATTTTTCATCTCACTTTCATTCCCGTGAGATTTAAGCTACATTTACCACAATTTCCTTCGAGTGGTGTATGTACTGCCCATTATTCTACTCTTTGTGTAATAGAATTTCGTTTATGAGTATTTACATCAATTATGTATTGTCCTTCTTTCATGGGGTGTATGTTTTGAAAGATACCCAAGTCGGTAAGGGAACCTTTCACCCTCCTTTTTTTAAAAGACTTCTTTTGTTGGGTCTTTTAATTTGCATATTTTTATGTTGGGATATGTTCTCATATATCCTTATTGATGTAAATTTTATTATGAAGTGATGAGATACACTTTTTATCTCTTATCAACTCATTTTGATGTGACGTCGTTAGGCTGTCAAGGGAACTTCTTAACCCAATTTCGATTTCATTGGGTTCAACATGTAGTTATTGAATATTTCATCCTTTGAATATGTGTGAATGAACATTGATTATTTTAGACTTAATATCCACATATATTTGGTGCATTCATTTCTCACACATAATTATGTAATTGATTTATCCTTAAACCAAGGATATCGTCTTTGTATGGGACATCGTCTCAATCTCCTTTCATTGAGGCATATTTTATTTTATACACAACCTTATTTTATACGGTGTATAAACCCCTTTGACTTTTTACTTTATCCAAAACGAATTTTTCTTTATACGAAGAATTTTACTGAATGACAAAAGGGAATGTTTTTTTTATACGTATGCGGCGACAATAACTTCTCCACCGCCGTGCCCATTACTTGAGTTTCAGTTTTCTCTACAAGCCATACCTTCTTTTTAAAAGAAAAATAAATACCATGTTATACTTTAATTTTATTTTGGTATTGAAAATGGTTTTCATAATGTATTTATTATATAAATGTGTTGTATTAATATCTTGTGATTGAAATGTGTAAATATTATGTTTCCTTTATGCATGTTTTATGTGATACGATTATGTTGAGGTTCTTGGGCATTATTATGAAGACGGGTGGTTCCGTGATAAACTAAGGGCGGATGAGCCCGATATAGCTCTCCAATGCATTGGGTAATGCAAAGGAGTGAAACATTAAGGTTTCTCTGAAGAGATTTAGGGAATATACTATGGTGGGTATTCCAAACGTAACCAAGAGGGTTACTCACTACGTAAGAATGTTATGAATACCTCAAGTTACCTTTTATGTCTTATGATATCTATGATTTATTCATGATTTGATGAGGTATGTTAAAGTGCCTATGTTTTATGGGTAAATTATAATTTCATTCTTATGTATACATGAACTCATTTTTCCTTTCCATATTTTTATAACCCTTACTGAGCTTTTTATGCTCATCCCAAGTTTTTGAAATGTTTTTCACAGGTCAAGGGAAAGGTAAATGATGTGATTATAGTGTCAAGGATGTGTCAAGAACTAATCCATGTTTTATTTTAAATATATTTCCATTGATGGGAAGAATAAATATTTTCTTTTATGTAACCACTTTGTTTAAATGTGGAATGTAATGCAAGTTTCATGATCTAATTCTCTAAAACTCTAAACCTGAAAAGATCCTCAATGTTTAATCTTGTAATAACTTAAGATTAAGTAAGGTTTAAGGCTGGGGCCTTATAGTTGGTATCAGAGGTCGGTTTAGATAACTTTAGAGGTTAGGGAATTCTTTAAGCATAAGTGACATTACCATAATGGTTAGGAATTCAGAAAGAGTCCTAGTTTTAGATAAAGTGAATGAATAAGTATATCTTAGTGTTTATCTTCCTCATTAGTACATGATGGTTTTGTTGATATACTCACACTGACCTTTTTGGTTTTAGTAAATGGCTGGATCTAGTAGGCACCAAAGTAACAGTGGATGTGAAGGAAAATGTGACCGTTTTTTGAGGAAGCAACTGAATGATATGGGAGCTGCAACGAGAACTCTTGTGATTATCCTCAACAAACTATCTGGAGTCATGATTGACCACCTAAACCTGAGTGATTTCTCTAAGGCATCATATATGCGAGAAACAAATCCCTACGGAAGTACAGGTAATAATCATAAAGGTAAGTGTGTTCAAAAACCTATGTGTCAAAGATATGGAAAGAAACTCCTAGGAAAATGTTTCAAAGGGACAAAAATATGCTATAGATGTGGAGATGAAGGTCATAAAACAAGAACCTGCCATAGAAAAAGGAAGCATCCAGTTGACTCGAGGAAAGGGAAAGAAGTTCTTTATGAGGGATCAATTGAATGTTTTAAATGTGGTGTGCATGGTCATTATGAAAACACATGTCTTATGAAGAAGTTTCGTGAATGGGATCACTAAGATCATACAAATGTTCGTTTACCAATACCTAATGCCATTCTGATTGAGGATGAAGAAACTGATAATGACTAATCAAAGGTATGTATTATTTCATAACTATTTTTTTCCAATTTTGGAATCTTAGGATATGATTCATGATTTTGTTTGTAGGAAAGAAGTATTTCAGAATAAGTTGGAAAGGAATGGTTAATGGATTATGAAGAATGTTGAATGAGTAAGAAGTCAACATATAAGGGCTTCAAGAGCTATGGTGAAATTCTTAAGAGTATTAAGTCTCTTTTGATGATGGGGTTACATTAGAAGACTTTTTATAGTATGTGTAACCCTGATGTTTAATATATGAAAATTTTATTCAAGGAATAGTTATCTGTTCTTTTGTGGACATAGTTATAAAGAACTATTTGGTTTTATATGATCCTTACTTTTGAGGTAATTATGGGTTACTATATGTTATGATGGAAGTGAATGGCATGAGATAAACTTGAGGTTAAAATATGTTATGTTTATTTTTGAATATTTTATCTCGTTTTGGGAAATGTTTTGAGAATTATATAGTTTTGGAAAAAGGACAACACGCAGACTGTGTGACAACCCGTCGTGTCAGACAAAGCTGTGGGAATCGAACCCACAACCAAAGTGCGACTAGTATTTATCGCCTACCACTAGACTACGTGAAGTCCCTGGTTAGTTTGACTGATTCTTTTTTAGTTAAATGATTTTATTAATTAAGAGTAAGTTTATTTTGGTTTATCTATGGAAATTTATTAACCTATCATGGAGGATATGTTATTAGGTTAATTACTTTTCAATACGAGACATTAAGAGCAACTGATGTTGTTTGGAGATAAATGATATGATTTGACTTGGAAGACTATGTGACTAAATCCTTCAAATATTTGGGTTTCAATCTTAGTTTGGTTTACGTTGAAGAATTTTATGGACAAATTGTTTATCGAATGGTCCTTGTTGAACTTTGGGTTTTGTTGGACAAATTTTGAAGATTAAGCATAGATTTTCTTTTTTATAAAGGGGTTATCCTTTTATGGATTATCTGATCTTGTACTAACCTTTTTTGTTTGGTTTTGGTCCATGTCTAATGACTTGGGAAGTATATAGTTCTCTTTGGTGGATTAGGTAATTCTTTAGAAGTTGATTATAGTACTCTTAATGTGAACAAGTCTTCCTAAATACTCATCTTTTGGAGAAAATATGAGTTTGCGTAAGGAATCTAATAAAAGCTGAAAGTCAACATGATAACTGATTATGTTTCCTTATTAATAACTTCCTCAATAAAAAGTAACTTAAAACAAAAATGTTGTCTATTAACTTTTCTTATTGGGTAATCGAATACCGTTTAACCCATCACAAGTTTGTGATTTTCTTGTGGTTAACTTTCTCCTAAACATGTTTTCTATCACTCTCTATCAGAACATGACCCTATGTTTTCTCCTCCATGTCCATGTTTTTCTACATGGAATTATAGTTTGGGTTAACTCGGGTGACCTCTGTACTTATCTTCCTTAATTTTAAAGTGATTGTTTTACTGACTCTTGTTCCGATGTGGGACTTTAAAGGATGTTTCCATGCTCAATTTTAAAATTGCGAGGACGCAATTCTCAAAAGGGGGGAAGGATGTAACACCCCAGGTAAATAAAGAATATGACATTTTTATATTTATCCCTATTTGTGGAAAAAATGTAAATATTAATTTAAATGGAACGATATGCTCGATGACTTACCCAATACGCAACAACGAGTTCCTTTGAAATCTTACATTGCACTCTAATAATAAAATAATATTATTTTAAATGGTAGTTAATTCCTAGCTGTTGTATTGATAGGAATGAATATAAATAACTAAGATATGATTATATATGTTTGTTAAATGTTTTTACTTTTATCCAATAAATTTTATAGGCTTAAAATACAAATGAATCCAATCTTAAGCATTGAATACACTAGTATTTTTAAAAGATTGTTTTACTACCTTTTGATGGCATCCCATTTTTTAAATCAAACATTTGACAATTTTATAAGATATATTTTTCAAAATAAACATATTATTTATGATTGGGACATTGAAATTTACCTTGGGTTAATTTATGGTATTTTTCTGACAATGTTCATTTTTCAATGAATAGTGAAAAATACTGCATTTTACATCAAAACTGATTTTTCATATAATCTAAATATATGGTTATATTATCTTTTTAATTTGTTTTAGAGTTTAATTATAATATATTTTTACCATGTAATTCAATTATGGTCATTGGGATTAATTTCACTTTGGAATCAGGCATAAACAAGTGCCAAACTTTTCATAAATATTGTTTCTAAAAACCCGCTATTTGTTTTGACAACGGGAAGTTTTTTAAAATTAATTATTGCAATTTATGTGTCTGGAATTTGGTAAAATGGATTAAATATTTTTAATAAAAAGGTAAAAATTATTTAATTAAGACTCTTTTGTTTTTGGACATTATGAATAGTAACGATGGTAATTATCTTTAATTATCTTGATTAATGAGTAATCAGGTTGTTAAAGATAATGAAATAATATCATAATAATACAAAATGACCACAACATGTGTCCTAAGGCTACTGGTTGTCTCATGGCCGACCATGGGATGCCTTGTGCCAAACTTGGGGGGCCCATGGAATCACTTTTGTGAGAAAGTGACTTTTTATCTTTTTATTTTTCAAAGAATGTTAAATGTAACAAAGAATGTATCACCTAAGTAAAATATTTGTAATTTTGTCCAAATAAATGATATTTTGGACTATAAATATTCATTAGAAAGCCAAAAATATTTCCTACATCATGATAGTTTTTTAATAATATTTAGACATTAAATTTATTTAATTATTTATGACATCATGATGATGCTGCGATTACCTCATTAATAAAGGATTTAAATAAAATGGAAAGATAATGTAATATCTAAGACCTACACATGTACAAAACCTATTGTATGGGTGGCTTTAGAACCCCTATCACCGTATCGTTGAAACACATCAATTTGGGTCCATTAAAATCCGAAACTCATTTGAAAATAAAGTTACATTTTACACCTTTCCAAGAGTGCCCCTCCTCTCCTCTTATAAAAGGCCCCCACCTCTACCTCCTTACCCACACTTCCAAAGACTTTGGTTCGGCCAAAACCTGCCCATTATGTCTCTACACATCCCTCTATAACTCATTGAAGCCTCACTTTGGGCAGAAATAGTCCCAAGGAAGCCTTTGATCTCAAACCAAAGGGAGTTACCTCATATTAAGGTAATGTCTTCCCTTGAGTCCTTTTGTTTTATTTTGCTTATCCAACCCCCTAAACTCCTTTTATTCATTTATTTTGTAACAAATCCAGTATCTTCAATATACTAGGATGTTGTTATAAGAAGGATTCTAGATACACTTACACACACCTACATCTAATGGTTAAATAAAATTCTGTTTCTGTGGATGGTGAATTTCTGCCTCCCAAAACGATGATTGTTCAACATTCTTTTAACACCTTAAAAGGTGGCCATTAAGATGAAACTATATTTATATATGATATATAATATGTTTATGTTTTCCTAAAGCTTCTATATTTTTTATTTATGGCATACCTTTATGTCTTCCATTATTGGTATACGTGATATCTTCATTTTAGGAAGTGCGGACTATCGCCCCCTCAAAGTGATTTGATTCGTTAATACCATATGTGGTAAGTATAAAGGATATATTTAATGATATTATATATGATACCATACTGTAATTAAAATACTATTATGTATCATTATGTTTTAATTACATTAAATATGAAATAGAAATGGAGGTAGCGTTCATGCGTACGTACGACTTACCGTCTCCATGAACGGTGCATTTCATTTCTTAACTCTAAATTTTATGTAATATTATAAATACATGAACATACTGGATATATATGATATATATGATATTCAAATCATGAATAAAATTCCTTATATAATGGATATTTTACCACATGAACAACTTGTAATTATAAAGAGTTTATTTTTTTTACTCAAGTACAAATGATCGTTAAAACGACCATTATTAACTTAAATAATAACATAGTGTTCATGACATAGTAACAAGTGATATAAAAGGAATAGTGAACTTTAAAAATGGTTCTTAAGGAAGTATAAATTAACTCAATTTTATTATTCAGGAGATTAAAGAACGATCAATTCAAGTCGGACCCGAGGTAAGGGATCCTACTCCTCTCTTTCTTTTTAAGTACACTCTTTTATGTCATTCCTTTTAAAGCTCATCTTTCTTGTTATTTGGATGTTCTTTTATATTAATCTTACTGTAATTTTTATGTTCAGGTGATGAGAGACCCTATTCTCTCTCATCAATCCATTTTGGAAAATTTGAGTGGCGCCTTTAGGCTGACGAATTTTCGTAAGAGATCTAACCTCTCTCTTTCTTTTTAAGTACTCTCCTTTATGTCACTTCTTTTAAGCTCATCTTTTTTATGTTGGGGGATGTTATTTTATATTACTCTTTATATAAAATTTATGTTTATATGATGAGATACCCTATTTGATCTCATCAATCAATTTTTTTAAGTTTTATGGGGCATCGTTAGGCTGCCGAGTTTTCGTAAGGGATTTTTCATCTCACTTTTATTCCCGTGAGATTTATGCTACATTTGACACAATTTCCTTGAGTGGTGTATGTACTTCCCATTATTCTACTCTTTATGTAATATAATTTCGTTTATGAGTATTTACATCAATGATGTATTTTTCCTTCTTTCATGGGGTGTATGTTTTGAAAGATACCCAAGTCGGTAAGGGAACCTTTCACCCTCCTTTTTTTAAAAGACTTCTTTTGTTGGGTATTTTAATTTGCATATTGTTATGTTGTGATATGTTCTCATATATCCTTATTGATGTAAATTTTATGTCCAAGTGATGAGATACACTTTTTATCTCTCATCAACTCATTTTGATGTGACGCCGTTAGGCTGTCAAGGGAACTTCTTAACCCAATTTCGATTTCTTTGGGTTCAACATGTAGTTATTGAATATGTCATCCTTTGAATATGTGTGAATTAACTTTGATTATTTTACACTTAATATCCACTTATATTTGTTGTATTCGTTTCTCACACATAATTATGTAATTGATTTATCCTTAAACCACGGATACCTTCGTTGTATGGGACTTCGTCTCAATCTCCTTTCATTGAGGCATATTTTATTTTATACACAACCTTCTTTTATACGGTGTATAAACCCCTTTGACTTATACGCTTATACAAAAGGAATGTTTCTTTATACGAAGCGTTTTACTAAATGACAAAAGGGAATGTTTTTTGTCATACGTATGCGGCGACAATGACTTCTCCGCCGCCATGACCATTATTTTAGTTTCGGCTTCCTCTACAAGCCATACCTTCTTTTTAAAAGAAAAATAAATACCATGTTATACTTTTCTTTTATTTTGGTATTGAAAATGGTTTTCATAATGTATTTATTATATCAATGTGTTGTATTGATATCTTGTTATTGAAATGTGGAAATGTTATGTTTCCATTATGCATGTTTTATGTGATACGATTTTGTTGAGGTTCTTGGGAATTATTATGAAGACGGGTGGTTCCATGATAAACTAAGGGCGGGTGAGCCCGATATAGCTCTCCAATGAATTGGGTAACGTGAAGGAGTGAAACGTTAAGGTTTCTACAAAGAGATTTAGGGAATATACTGTGGTGGGTATTCCAAACGTAACCAAGAGGGTTACTCCCTACGTAAGAATGTTATGAATGCCTCAAGTTACCTTTTATGTCTTATGATTTCTATCATTTATTCATGATTTGATGAGGTATGTTAAAGTGCCAATGTTTTATGGGTAAAGTATGATTTAATTCTTATGTATATATGAACTCATTTTTCCTTTCCATATTTTTATAACCCTTACTGAGCTTTTTATACTCATCCCAAGTCTTTGAAATGTTTTTCACAGGTCAAGGGAAAGGTACATGATGTGATGATAGTGTCAAGGATGTGTCAAGAAAGAATCCATGTTTTATTTTAAATATGTTTCTATTGATGGGAAGAATTAATACTGTCTTTTATGTAATCACTTTGTTTAAATGTGGAATGTAATGCAAGTTTCAGGATCTAATTCTCTAAAACTCTAAACCTAAAAATATCTTCAATGTGTAATCTTGTAATAACTCAAGATTAAGTAAGGTTTAAGGCTAGGGCCTTATAAAAAATTATCACTTTATCTTTATTCCATAAATATATGTTTTTATATTATTTGGTAACATGAAAACACCTTCCTTATTCTTTCTATTTTGAAGAGAAAAATATTTAATCTAAATATTATTTTTAATGTGTTTCATTTATTTAAAACAATATTCATACAAAAACTATATGTATTAGCTAATATAAATCTTTTATTTGTAGTGAGTGAATAGTTATAAAATTTTTCTTATATGTTACAGATATTTTAACTCAGTATTAATTAGTTCTACAAGAATCATTTTTAAAATTCGAAAACTAACTCTCAAACTACTTTTAAAAATATATTGTTTTGAATTAATGTGATTTTCTAAAATGTTTAGTTTTTTTAAAATATGTTCTAAACTAATATCTCTTAATTACCCCTTCTCTTATGCATATCCATGGCAAAAATTTTGTATTATATCTCTTTTAAACTCTTTATTTACTTTTATTATTATTAATTTTTACACATTCATCATGTCTAAAGATTATATATTTTTTATGGTTAATTATGGAATCATATAGAATATAATCCCATTCTACAAATAAACCTTTTTAATTAAATGAGTCTAACTACTCATATTGTAAAATAATGATAAAAAATTTAAGAATTATTGAATTTGATGTAAAAGGTTCCATTAAATATAGAAATGAGAAACCTATACTTATTTAAATGGATTCAAGTTATTAAATTTTAGTTTATTATGATCATAATTATAAATATGTTAATAAAAATTATTTTATCATTAAATAGAGATGAATATAATCCTGTATATTCTTCTGAAACTCTATGTGATATATGTAAAACCTATTTTGTTTCACATGAAGGAACAAACAATTTCAATGATATGGGAATAAATTCAAAAATAACTCATTATGATACTTTTATAATGAATATATATAAAAAATTTATTGTACATTTACTAATACAATCAGTAATATTATATCTCTTGGATATTTAATAACTCAAATTAACTACATTATATGATTACTAAAGTGTTATCTTGAGAAAAATATAAGTACATATATAAAAATAAGATAATAGTTTTACATTAAAAATTACACAAGAATAGTTTTAGTTGTAAAACTGATTATATATAAGGTGGGAATCAATTTAATGTATGATGATTAAGGTGAAAGAAATAAGAAAAAATAATAATTTTAAGTCTTATGAAGAAGTGTAAAATATTTTTAATGTAAGTAACTAATATTGAATTTAATCATAATGAGATAGAATATATTTATAAGAGAATAAATATATTTTACATAAATAATAGGTCATTTAAAATATCATAAAATTTCCAATAGTATCAAAGGAAAATAAAATTAAAAAAATACTCCCACTAATTTTTTTTGAAATGTAAGTAGAAAGAATATATTAAAATTAATTTTCTAAAACTTGATATAAAAGATTAATATTATTTTGGAAAACATATACTAAAAACATGAGGTGACCACAAGGGGTACCTTTAAATAAAACACCATTGAATGAATTCAATGTGGTTGATATAAGTCACCATAGATGGAAAACAATTATTATATATCTTTACACATTCAAGAATTATCTAATATTATTTATTTATTTTTCTTGAGAAAATTAAAATATTACTGGATCTATTTTGTATGGTAAAGAAATATATAAAAATTTACACCATACTAGAATAAATAATAGTTTAAATGAAATATAAAGATAGATGTATTAATAATACTCATGTACAATTAGAAAAAGAAAAGTACGTTATAAAATATGAAATCTCTCTGAAATAAAATCTTGAAAAATATAGTGAATATATAGAAGCTAAAGTATAAATCATGAAAAGGATTTATAAAAATTTATTAAAGGTATAGTAAACATAGAAAATATAATTACATCCCAAAAACCATACAAATTCAATATTGGTATAGGATATCATGATATATGTCCAAGTAAATATAATTGATATCATTTTTTCATAATCTAATTCTACCCTTATAATAGGTTTATTATTACATATTATGTGTGGGACTATGGTGCATTTGTAAATCCATTTCCTAAAAATAAAATCAGATTATTATGGAAAAAAATATAACTTTTGATTTTTATTTAAATTTTATTAGGATAAACTATTAAATTAGACTTGGGATTCAAAAACTTTTATCACTAACCGTTTTCAAACCAACCAGATTTGGGGTACAAAAAGTTAGATGTATTTTATTTTTAAAAGTTTAAATGTTTTATGTTAATCTATAAATAATTTTTTACTATGAAAATTTGTATTGAAGATATATGAATCATGAATTTTGTAGAATTAAAATATATGTCAAAAGTAGTCAAAGAAATATTACACTTGGTGAAAATGTAAAATTTAAAACAATCAGCCTTGGACATTTTTTTGTAGGTAATTTATTACTTATTATGAATTATCATTTAATAATAGATTAATATATATTTTTTATGTAGGATTATTGATCTATACGATGATTACTTTTATAATATGTCTGAATACTATGTATAAAACATTTATAATTCTATTCCTGAAGTTTAATTTACTATAAAGAGAAAAGAAATTGTCTATACAATTGATTTTAATTCTCGGATTTCCTATCAAGTTTCAATCCTTCCTGTCCTTTATGAAGAATATTTTCTTGTAAATATAGGACTTAGAATATTTAATTTGAACCCACATATAAAACATACTATTATAGGCTTCTTTGAAAATGAAATAATGTTATAACTCTAAAACAATAATGTTTATAACTATTGATAGTAATTTGTAACATAATTTTTTTAAAAAGAAATGAATGATAGGTTTACGATTGAACCACATGTTTCTGTTTGTATATTTTTTTTAATTATATATAGTTTATATTATTAATGTTAAATAATATTTATATTTAATTTTTGATGAGTTCTGGTGATTCACCTGGGTTTACATTTCAATTCACATAATTAATGTTTGTTTCAATTTTCATAAATATTTTTAAAGATTTCCAAAACATAGTGGAAATATTTTAAAGACTTTAATAAGTTTATATGGACATGAGTCTTAAATCCAAAAGTTTTCATAATTATATTTACATCATAGATAAAATAACATATTGTCTACCTATAGAACTCCTCATCAGAATGTGGAATTTTAAATTAGAAATAGAACACTCTTAGAAATAGCATATACTATTCTCATTGAGAATGATTTATATGTTAATTTTTTTATTGGGTCTATGAATACATAATGTAATATAATAGATAGGATTTAGATAAAGAATCCATTAATGAGTTCTCCTAACTAATTTTGGATTGGTAGAGAAACTATGGTAAGATACTTCAAGGTATTTCGATACAATTTATTTTTTCTAAAAATTATTGAAAATATAGATAACTTTTTATCTCATTATAATGAAGTAAATTTACTTGGTTATCTAACCATAATTATTACATATAAAGTGTTTAATAATACAAAATTATATATTGAAGAATATGATCAGGTAACATTTAATGATACTAGAACACATGAAACCAAAACCCTTATTTAAGAGCATTAATATGAAATATATACTTTTAATATAAATAATTCAAAAGAATAAACTACTAATTTCATTGATTAATCATAGGTTCACAACCATAATAATCCCCACACCATGAAAATTACATTGAACAACCAAATAACTATTTACCATAAACCTCTAAAATAAAAAACTATCCATTAGATGTTATTGTATAGGATCATTATAAATAAAACACCCAACATTATTATTTATTTAACAGTTGAATAATTATTTTCACATGAAACATTGAACCAAAATGACAAAAAATCATATTTTATGATGTAAAAATATTAAAAAACATGATAAAACGTCATATATTACAGAAATTAAAATTTAAACAACATTATTAAAATTTAAATTGTAATATAAGAATAATTAAATAAAAAGTTGATGATTATGAAATAAACATCCTCATGGTTTCCTGTAATGATCATTCCACCAAATAAACATACATAATAGAAAATAAAAAATAAAAAATATAATTAAAATACTAAGAAGAAAATATTCAAATTGTATTAATGATTTGTTTAGATGTTTTTAAGGTTATCTATAGGTGTAAAAATTGGTAATATGACCCTTATAGGACCTTTAAAAATACATATAAAAATTTAGAATGCATATAACAAATGAGTCAGCTAAAAAGGTTATAATGGGTATCTAATGATTTTTTAAAAAATAATAATATATTTTATATCATATATTAGATATTTTTAGTAAATATAATTATTTAGTTTAATAAAATACTAAATGATAATACGTGAATTTTAAATGAATATTAAATATAGAATTATTTTTTATTCATGAATTTATTTTATTATAAAGTACTTTCAATTTTATTTAGAAGATAAATTTCAAATATTTATAAATTTATCTTTAAAAAAATTAATTTATTTTCTTAAAGAGGTCATTGAAAATAGATAAGAGGGGGAATTACATGTTTTTATAAAAAATGTTAATATAGTGAATCGTAAATAATATCTATATACTATAATAAATTTAGAATATAGTGTATATTTAACATCATGTATTAAATATGTAAAAATAAGAATACATGTGGATAATGGATGTCATATCAGGACTCATTTATTCACATATGGTCTAAATTTAAAGATAAAATGACATTTCTTATCCATTGAGTAATGAGAAATTACAAAAATGTTATACAAACACATTTATAAAATTCTTAGTCATCTAACATTACCAAAACATTTTACTCATTATGTTCCCTCTTGAACAACTACCCAACATTCCCTATTAGGATACCTATATAATTTTTTTATCTTATGTTCCCTAGAAGTCGGTCAAAATCATTCTTTAAAAAAAATCTATTATGAGAAGGATCAATTCCATCGAAGTAAGATTCATGTTCAAATCATAATTTTTCATTTAATTTATAATTAATATTCTCTATAAACCTCATTCACAACTAAAATTATGTTGTATTTAAATAATTATCCTTTTTAACTAATCATAATACTATTAAATAACTTTATACACTGACTCGTTCCTTAATATAACATGTTCTGGTTTGGGATTATTCAACCACCTAAATTATGGATATTATATTATATTAATTATTTCCATCATGAATGGGTGTCAAAGAAAAAATTATTTAAATATATGATATTAATGTTTAATATGTGTTTTAGGTGATGTTCTGTATGGTTGAAACAATAATGATGTTTCATTATAAGGTATCACGTACCCTGATAAAATAGTCCAAAATATACTCATTGGGAATTCCATTATTTCTGACCTTAAGTATATCTTTCATGTAATTAAAATATGACATTATAAATCATAAAAAATCTATGATTATAGTTGATGAATAATATAGTAATTATGAATTAATTATGAATGAATTAGGATCAATAACATCATAAAAATACTAGTATGAAATATTCAAAAATGATAGTATTTGTTGGAGAAAATATTAAATAACTAATAAATATATATTAAATAGGATATCAAAATGGATATTTATAAAATGTAATAAATATGTATACTGTTATTAAATTACTAATTAATATAGGTATTCTTGTTATACATGGTCCATGTTTCATTCATAGGAGTCAGAAGTGAAGGCAAGGGTGTTCATCCCAATTTCCCATCATTAAGGAATATTTCTTAATATGAACCTATTTTACTTTACCATAATATAAATTTTATTTGTGTTATGGGAACTCCAATTTCACGATCTCTATTTTAGAGTGTATTTATATTTAAAATATTCAATTAATAAGCCTTTATCTCTCATTTTTCTTTTTAATTTAGATTATAAATTCCTAAACATCCATTAAGATAATTTTGATGAAATTTACAAATAAATATATTGTTTTTTATAATATGGTCTTGAAGGAGTTTTATATATATTATTTTAAATAAACCTCTCATTGATTCCTAATTCACCTAAAATTAAACTCGTGATGGAATTTCATTTATCTATTCCATTCAAATGGAATCATTTCATCCAAGCCTGTGTTTTCTATTTTTCATCATAGATATATTATCAGTACTCATATATAATTCTATAATTTATTAAGGAATAATTTCAATACTATTATATATATATAAATATTATCAATGGTTTGGAATGAATCATTTTATCTATTCTCTATTAAATTTTTCTCTTGGTTATTTTCTCCCACTATTTTCATCAATTTTCATTATAAATCCTTCATTAAATGTTTGAATGATTCTTGTAAGTAATTATTATTCACCTTCTAATTATTTTAAAAATAAATTTTATAAGTTATTTCATTCTAAATGTTATCAAAATTAATAGGATATTTAATCTTACTTTTTAAATGATTTTATGATTATTGTAATTTGTATTTCATATATATCAATATTATTTAATATTTCTCATGTTTTATTGGAGATACATTTTAATGAAATCATAAACATTATATATATGGATGATTTATTTATGGCCTTTGTTAATTTCAATGAATCGCCCATTATTTTGATAGGTTAGTTATTTTAGGATTGATTTATGAATGTATTTATTATTATGGTGAACACATATGAATTTTTTTCATTACATGATGGGTGGGTTTGATATATCCATACAATGTATTGGGTAATGATTTATATTTAATAATATATCATGTTATAGGAGAGAAGTGATTATCCCAGTCCATTATTCTATAGGGAAAATATTTTTAGTCTTTTCTATAATTTTATGAATTTCTTGGAAGAAATGCTTGAAATATGTTAGGATTTTTTATGCATATATTATTTCCACATTCAGAATCTAGGAATCCTTGGATCATGTATTGCATCAAAGAGGCCTAATCATTCTATTTGAGAGAGGGGTAAATTAAGGTGTAAACTTTTTATTTTGTCATGTTGGATATTATCTTAAAATTTGTAGTTAATTATTTAAAATATAAAATTCAAGATCACATCCACTCAAAAAATTGTTATTTATGATATTTCCAGATAAAAGAATTTGAGAGGGTAAAATTGTAACCCACATAATGAAATGATTATGATACAAACTCCATAAAAAATGTTGAGTCAAATTTAAATTTCAAAATTCAAATAGGTTCAATTTAGTGGCACCACTGCTACTGCAATTTCATCACCTTGATCTCATCATAAATATTATAACCCACTAAACAACCACCTAATTGCTCAATAGTAAACCCATCTCATTTTTTCTTCTAACATACCTATTTTAAAATAAAAAATAATTCAATAATTAGAATCATCATTGTAGAACAACATTGGAAAACTCAAAGTATTATTCTCTTCACCACTGAAGCATCACTGCTAAGAGAAATTAAACCCCTATAGATCACTAAGAAATAGATAAAAAATCATAAAAAACAAGAAAAATGATAAAATAAAAAAATAAAAAATAAGGAAGACCAAAAAAACATCATGAATATACAAAAATATTTAGGAGAAATGCCATTAGTTATACCATTACTGGATTATCCCGACATCTTAGTAACTCACAACCCCTCTCCACTAATAATGAGTTTGATATTACCAAAAACCTAGTCGTTATAGGTTCTATTAGGTAGTCAATCACCAATTGGGATAGAATAATTCCATAATAACAAGAAGGCACTATAGGTGTCAACATTAATAAGGAACCCAGAATGAGTCTATTATTGAGAAAAAACCTCTATACCATGAATTAAATAGGTGAATCAAAATTGGTTAATGAAAATAATTATAACAAGGATCAATAATTTTACTTGATTCACTACTAAGGGATACATAGAAGCATAAAACACCAAAAAATTGTTTATATTCCAAAATCAACTATGAAAGACAAGTTTTATAGTTATAATTATTCGGTCATGGTCACCCCATGCTAGACTAAATACATTTAAAAATTTTTTATCGAGTAGCAGACTACCTCCATCAAGACTCTCCCCTCAACTCCTCATTTCTTCAATACTTCATATATATGTATTCTCAGTTTTAAAATATTATGAAAACTTTATTTTCATAAGGAATTTTTACTATGATTTTAACCATGATGGTAAGAATATGATGTTATAATGCAATCTATAATTGCATCCTATCACTTTTCATAGTTTTGAATTCCTCATACTTCTTATGCTAAATCTTCCATGAGGGTATATTCTTAATGGTTCTATCATTAATGTATGTACATTGTGTTTTTTTATGTCTCTAAATGATGATTTTAGTTTTCAATCATGGTTTTTCTTGAAATATCATTCTATATCCTGAATGATTTTTCATTCAATAAATGATTCTATAAACTGTAAATTATTATTCATTCTATGAATGAATATGATAACTGTTAATGTTTCTAATTTACATGAGAAAATATTATAACTAATCACATGGAAAGTAATTACTTATATCTTTCATTAATTCCTTATCCATTATTAAATTATATATTTGGGATTTATTAGTATGAAACACACCTTTACAAATTACTTCACATAATATTACACTATTTCCCTTTATTTAGGATCACCTTGCAAAAAAACTCTCATTTTTTATCCATTTTTCATATTGGATATATATAATAATCCATTATAGGAACAAGAATCCACTCCTAGTTTTTTAAAATAACAATATCTCTGAGAAATTTTTTTATCTATCAATTCACATAATGATTCCCAAATTTTCTCACAAATGAATTCATCTATGTTTGGAATAAAACCTTTTAGGAACAAGCTATATAGAAAATAATATATGAAACTAATATTCATAAATAATTCATTTACACCATATTGTTTTTATAAAAATCACAAAGGGATCTATTTTTTTAAAACATATCTATTTTATACAAAATCACTAGTAAATTAATTATAAATACTTCCAAAAATCTTTACTCTTCACACCATGTCTACAAATAAGAATTAGAAACTAGTTTTTATATATTATCACTTGAAAATCCTGATTAGTGTGGTAACTTTTATAAATCATATCCATTTGAATATATAATCCCTATTAAAATTGGAAAATTCACCAACATGAATATTGTATAAAAAACTATATAATCAATATATATTGTCTATGTTATTTTAAAATTTGTATTCCATTATTATCCAAAATATAACAATTATTCTATAAAACATATGTATATAAAACCATAGTTCCATCATTCACTTCCATTGGTTTTGTTTCCAATAAAATGTAAAATACAATCCTAAAAATAAATTTACCACTAATTTATAGAAATAGAAAAACTCGCACAACACTCAAAGTTTATATAATTAATTATCATTATAGAATAGAAGTTTCAAAGAGGGTATATCATTCCTTGTGTCACACCTCATTAATGAATTCCCTTATCTTCATGATATTGTTAATTTCATTCACCATTTATTATACACCCCATAAATTTCATATTGTATTATCCCCCTTTAATGAGGCAAACAATTCACAGAATCCACTTGTAAGGGAAAAAAGGAATTATTTCACCCATTATCAGTGAATATCACCACTATAGTATGTTTTATGGAACACAATCTCTATCATAGTCATTATCCCCCTTCTTTAAGATGAGGGAGATGGTTAAATGTTAAGGTTAAAGTTTTGTTTCTAAAATGATATAGTAGAAAAAGGCTTACTCGTGATATCATCCACCTGTTGATTAGTTAAAACATTCTCTATTTTGATCAATTATTGTTCCAAATTTTCATTGATAATGTGATATATGATCACATTATGTCTTAATAGGATATTTCAATTGTTCACTAATGTCCACTATTTATTCCTTCATTAATAAAATATGAGTTCATTATTTGGTTATTGAGATGAATTTTATTTCTTCCATTCTAAGAGACATGATCTACTAATTTTTAAATAATAAGACTATGCATATACTTTTAATGAGGAATTCATTACTACTTATATACCATTTTTCATCCACATCACTAGCTCAGTCTAAATCAATAAAAATTGGTAACTCATGATCTATTTCTATATTAATGAAAAATCCAAAAATAATAATACCTTGGATGTAACTCATGGTATATTTCATTAATGTGATGTGATCCTCCTTTGTATTACATTGAAAACATGTAGAAAAATATATTTGAAAAAAAATTACGCAACCAAGTTACTATAAAAATTAAAAAACATGAAATTATTCTTCTATATAAGGTATGATCCTATAGTTTCTCATCCTCAGGAATCCCATTTTCAGAATCATGTATATCGAATGTATTATCCAGTTCTCATTAATACTTACCTTATGATATTAATTTGTATTTCATCTATTGAATAACATAAATCCCTATAAATTATGTGAGTTCACTAATAATTAGGATTTTAAATTTTTACCTCATGAGATTAGAAAACTCTACAAAAGATTCCAAACTTTTTCTAACAATTTTTATATAATCCACATACATAAGCTCTAGGATTTTATATTCCTTTGATGTATCCACCTTAAAATTGTGATCACACATCCCCTTCTGAATTCCAGTTCCACTAAATTTGATTATAATTATGAATACCATTCTATGGTTCCCTTTTTAGACCATACATGGAATTATATAACCTGAACACTTTAGTTTCATCATTATTAATTAAGATTCCCAATATATATTTTATATAAACCACTAGTTTGAGAACAATATCGATGGTTTTTTTAAAATTTATATGATAAATAAAGAATCCTTCTAAAAGCACCATCACCTATAAGATCATAATTAACTAATGTTAATCTATTTCATCAATAGTTTCTTCCACATCATCATCTTCAAAATTTCCAGAACCTTTACATACTATACATTACAAATTTAGGGTAAAATTGTAATTCTCATTGAATTTATTCTAAAATATCCACTTTTAAACTATCACATTATGATTTTCAAGCTTCTCTAAATTTTCCAATGTTTTATTTCAATAAATTTTATCCAATACTATATTCATAGATATATCCCTTGATTATTCTTTTATCATTTATTGAATTTTTATTGGTTTCACAATTAATAATATATTTGTATGCTCTAAATTATTTATTATTCATGTTTTTTTAGTGAATATGTATCTCCAATTAAATTGTATATATCAACTTTTATTGTTTTATTTTTTATCTTATATATAAATTGACTATATTCAGTAGTGGTCTTCTACTCTAATTTAGCCACAGAAAATTCATCCATTGGGGAAACTTATACTAATTCATTATTTATAGAAACTTCATCATATTATTCATAAAATTTATATTTTTTTAATATCTTTACTTCCTTCCAACTATCATTGAAATTAATTTTATAGCATTTAACTAAAAAAATTATTCATCCTTTTGTTGGAGTATTTATAATTCTT
Organism: Viscum album; assembly: GCA_963277665.1. Taxonomy (NCBI): domain Eukaryota; kingdom Viridiplantae; phylum Streptophyta; class Magnoliopsida; order Santalales; family Viscaceae; genus Viscum; species Viscum album. The sequence continues at coordinate 1,431,737,271 of OY728131.1, read as the reverse complement.
ACTCATTATCGAGTAGGATAAAAATTATCTATAATCTATTGTATCAATATAATTAAAATTATTTTTCTATTTATTCTAAATATATAATTTACTTCTAAAAAATTGAAAATATTTTCATTAGAGTTTCCTTCAGTTACATATTACATAGGTTTTCTACTCCTCTCCAGGTATTACCACTGCCTAGTTTTATGAATTCACTATAAAATATATTTCATACATCCAATAGTACAGAGAGAATAAATTCTCAACAAAAAATTTCTTGTTTATATTTTTTAAAAACAAATATCATAATTTAACAGCTCATTTCAGTTGGATAATTCTCATTGAATATTACACAATCTTAATTTCATGTTTTTCAAGATATTCTATACTTCAATAGTAGGGAACTCTATTATGTTATTTTATTATAATATTTTTATAGTGTGTATTACCTCATTTTATACTCTCCTTTGATACCACTTAATGTACTAATAGAGTTGTTTTTCATTACATTAACATAATACCTAAAATTGTTCTAAAATAATCAATAATAAAGATGAAATACCTCTCTCCACATATGCCAAGTCGATTCAATATACCACATAAATCATTAAAAATCACATAAATTAGATTGGATTCAATTTTTTTGTTTCTAAAATTTTGATTTTAGACAATATTTCCTTACATAAATTCATCACATGTACGTACATCGACTCAGTTTAGGTTTGGAATGTATACCACAACTTCTATCTTGGATATGATCTCTATGATCTTTTTGAGAATATGACCAATCCTCTTGTACCACAATCTCTTCTTATATTATTCTATAGGAGAAAAAAATTATTAGTATACACCTTTTACAGATTACTATTATTTTTCTATCCTTTCATGGGAGTGTTCCTAACAATTCCTCCAATAGAGAACACCCTTCAGTTAATTGTAACCTCTTATTAAGAGTCATTGAGCTTTCTCACAATCAAATGGTACCACTCTATTCCATCCACATATATCACCTCTATGTATTTACATTATTGACTAATAATTGGTTATTTTCATTTCCTTTAATCATAAAAGATCTATAATTTTCAAATCAAAACATTCTATCAGCTCTTCTTATCATATTTATAGGAGATCTAAATCATCTAAGATGAACACCCACTATCAAGGATCAATGTTCTACAATTATTTATTTCTATTAGAGAAATTTTTTCTTAGTTATAAATTTTCACTCATCTATTTTTTCTTTGATGAGATTCATGATTTAGATAATGCATAAGATACCATATTTTCATTATTTCATAATTGTCTATGTAATCATGGTATTATTTTTATTCATATAGGGATTTATGATTTCATAATTCAAACTTATATATTGGTTTTATATACTTCAATATTTTACTTCCATGTTGTAAATTACCTTTTCATTCTTTGTAGTAGATTGATTTATTCCCATAATTTGAATAATGAATGAAATATACATAGAATTAATTTCTTTTATGGGATGAAATATAGGTAATTATTCTTCATCAATTAATTTAGGGTGTTTCTCTTTTCAAAATTATATCTAAATTTTTATAATATGACATGGTTTGGATGAGAAAAAAAATTAAAACATTATTAAAAAAATAATCAAAGCATTGTCCATCCATGTTTCTCCATCCTTAAAATAGATACTTAATTATTTTTTATCTATTTATGGTTGAGATTTATCTCTACAACCTTTTTCATTTTATTTTGATTTATCACTATTCATGTTTTTATGCCTCGTTGTTGAATAAAACAACTATAACCTTATCATTCCCTTTGTTTTGAGTTCTCACTATTACTTATTTGGATACATAGGTGTAGAGGATAACTCCACTTTTCCACAAGTATCGAGTTCAATGATATTTAATTATATTCTCAGTGAATTTTAAACCACATTTTTTCCTTTCAAATAATTATATCTAAAATATTTTCCCAAAATGTAACTTTATATTTTGATCTCACTGTTTTAATTCATGTTAATGTCTATTTATCAATATTAACACCTCTTCTTGATGGGATTCAACATAAATTGTATAGTCAATTACAAGATCCTTATGTTCTTTATTCATCCTATATTTTCCTTTGATGTTCATCATGGAATTTTCAACTTATCCTAATATTAATTGACTAACATTTTGTTCTTCCTAGTAAGTTGAAATCATCTTTAAGATGATCAAAATACTCAAAAAAACATTCAATATTCAACCAATCAATTCATTTTTCCTCCATATATCATTTAGATTTTCATGAGCCCCTTAAATTTACACCTTGATATCAATAACCCATTTTTTTGGATTTTTATCATCCCATGATGGTTAATTCTTTTTAGTATTATACATCATAGAAATTTTGATATGTGGAATATATTCTATTTACACTTAATTTGAAAAAATTTCATTATGGTCTTCTTCTTTTATCAGAAAACTCTTACTTTAAAACTTCACTCTAGATGAGTTTCCAAATTTTAAATCTCTTTTAGGATTAAATTCTCCTTGTAGATTCTATAATTTTTATTCCTTATATTTATCATCATCATGACGACTTGGAAACCTAACTGAAATGTGTCTAACTATAAATAATTGGAAACATTATAGGGTAGATCACTTTTAAACCTATCTATTACTATCATTATTTTCCCTAAAAATAGGTAGAAAATATTCGTCTATATCTTATTATTTATGTGTAACTTTTCTGATTTCATGTTTTTAAATAGCCTCAAATGTTATATCTTTATTTGAGTGAATTAATATTTCTTATGGATTTATATATATGTCATTTACAATAGTAATTATTTTTATATAATAAAATGTTTTTTCTTCAAAAATGGATCACTTATAGAACTGATACATTGGGATTAAACAATGGTGTATGTATTTTCATGATCTTATTAAAATTAAAAATATTATTTATCTCTTTACAAAGTCTGTAAATAGGTCCCCAAACATTGATGATTTAGTTAATTAATCAATAAACATTTTCATTAGTGTATATTTTAAAATAAAAAAATATTTTATAGAACATTATTATTATACTATATCACCTTGTTTTCACCCTAATATATATTGGCCAATTTATCCCATAGAGCCTTTATACTATTGAAACCAATTAACATCATGTAAATTTCATTTTTTAGAGCTCTAGATAATTATTTTTAATATTTCAAATCATTATTGTGAATATTTTAGTCGTATTGAGTCATGGATAGTTATATATTGTCACTAATAGGTATAAAATTTATAATATCTTAGATTACATTACGTAATACTGAGAGTGGGAGTTAATTAGCCTTTATACTATTGAAACATAATTAACCAATAGTTGTAATACCACCTTTTTGTAAATATAATTCCAAAGAATTTCTTAATAGTGGGAGTTAATTAGGCTATGAACTATTTCTCAGGTCACATTTTATCTTGTTCCAATAATGGTAGGAATTTTTTGAGATTATTGAAGTTAATTATACATCCATAAAAAATCTTTAAAAAATAAAAAAATATTTATATATAAATAACATGATGTGCTTAATTATTAAACATTAAACGAGTAATTTTAATCCAATTATTTTTCATTTTGTTCAACTATCAAAGAAAAAAGAACTTTATATAATTTAAACATTTTAAGTAATTCAATTCAAGTCACTCCTCACACATATAAAAGATAACATCTTATCTAAACTTATTCAAAAACATTGATCCCTATATATAATCTAATACCTTCCAAAAAAACCATCCTAGAATCATTCAAATCATTCTTGAGCTTCTTTCATTACCCTAATACCATCATATTATGGCTTAAGGTTTAAGACAATGGAGGTCTCTCAAAGAAGAGGTAATATACTTAAACAAAAATTCCTTTGTTTATCACTTCATGGGATTTCTATAAATTTATTGTAATCATAATAACATAATTAATATCATATCATAAATATATATATATATATTATGATTAAGGCACAACAATTTTCATCCTTATTTCTATAAAATGTTAAATAAAGTTATCACATGTGTGTATGTACGGGGCACCACCTCCATGTAGTTATATTATTAATTTTACATCACCAAATAGTGTTAGTGAAAATACTCATTAATGTAATTAATTTATATGATATCTATGATATAATTATAATTTTTTAATTATAAAAAATTATTTCACTTTCTTTCAATATTTTCAATAAAAAATGGAAATAACATTATTTTATAAGTACCAACTACTGTCTATATGAATAGTGTAATTCATTTCTCCATCACTACCTTTTATGCATTTATATATATATAATTAAAAAAAATATTATTTTGAAATTATTAAATATATTGAATAATTTATGTAACAATCATTAATATATAAGGACTAGAACTTATGAATTGAAACATACATTAAAATTAATGTAGTTAACACCAAAAATGATGTTGATAATTAATTATTGTTATTAAATAGGTGATAATATCTAATAAGTAAAACATTTATATTATTAAATGTATTAATATAATTATTTTATAAAATTATATTATATTGGAATTTTTTATATAAGATTTAAAAATCACTTGTGAAGGAGTTCAAAATTATGGTAAGGGTTTTTCCTCTAACTTTTATTTATATAAGAAATATTTCATTTTCACCAATTTATTCTTTCATTTGGTTTATATATTAACCATTTTATATATTATGTAATTATTATATTTATTGTAATTGAATTTATTGTTTCATTTTATGTTTTTTATTTCATGGGGGTTATCATTAAAATTTTACCGAAGTGCTGTTATTTTTTTCATACAATCATACATTTTATATGGATTAGTTATGATTAAATTTATAATGTTGAATTTTTATGATATTTATATAACATATATTTTTTTCATTTATTCTCCTATATTAATTTATTTATATTACATTCTATCTTTTCATTTTACTCTCTCAAATTACTCAAAACATTGAATTAATGTTTTTAAAGAAACACAACTTTATTTCTCTCTTCATCTAGCAATAATTTTACTCTATATCCATATTTTATTTTAAATTTTTTCAATTATGTCTTTAATAGAATATAATTATTGATAATGTTCATTTTTACCCTTTTCTAACTTTCCAATAAATAAATAAATTAATCTTGTTTTTATTTTCCGAATAAGGTAAATTTTAATTAATGTGTTAACATAATTGTTATTTTACAATATACTTATTGAATAGATTATCATAACCTATTGAGAAGTCTTTTTATTTATAATTCCAATAATATACTCTGTTGGTCAAGGTGGATACTCAAGAGGGGGGTGAATTGAGCTCCAATTAAAATTTTTGTTAAAACCGTTATGATTAAGAAAACCCCCAATTTTAAAAACGGTTCAGTTAATAAAGGCAGTAAAAATGTAAATGTTAAATTAGTCCAAAGGTTTCTCAAAGGGTGATTAATCCTCAGATGAATCAATTTAGAACACCAATTCAACTTTTGAAACAAGTTTACTAAATTAAACAAGTACACACACTAACCAAAACCAACTATCAAAGTGTAAGGAAAAATAGTTTTATGTTATAGCAAATATAACCAGCGGATAAAAAATAGAGAAATTGAAGACAGGCACAACAATGTAAACAAGTTGTTCAGTCTCAAGAAGAGACTTAATTATCTCCACTTGGTGACCACCTTCCACTAATCTATTTATATAAATAAATTTTTGATCCACACCAAGGATCATGGTTTACAATAGCACACCCGGCTGTCTAGGTCACACTTGACCTCTACCATAGTTATTCGTGGGAAACAAAATGTAATAAGATATTGAGTATGAGAATAGTCTAATGTCCTCCAGTTATTCTCAAGAGACAGTGTGTGTTATACAAACAAATATACACACTACTCAAATAGCGAATATAACCCAATAGTTTTATGAATAGAATAGGGTTAAGAATTTTCTGTGTGTTGTGAAGTAATGCTCTAGACTCAATAAATGTTGAGAAAATGGTATTTGAGTCATCTTTTGAAATATGTCTTCAGAACAGAGTATCGCTATTTCTATAAACTGGCTCTGAGGAGCGAAAAGGTTCATCTCTTCAATGTCTCGATGTATATTGATCTCTTTTTAGAGGAGGTACCTTGTTAGAGTCTTCTTGTAATATCAAGTGCTTAGCTCTTCTCTTTTAGTATTCGCATAGTCTTTTTCTCTGTGTGTACTACTACTATCATATCTTTAACAGGAAATATGAGGTCCTTTTATACTCCATTATCCTCTAGATATAAAGATCTTTTCATGTTTATGTACCTCGTACTTGTCTACGGATACTCCTACATACAACATTAAATAATGTCAAAAACATTAATTTATCTAAATATGACCGTTCGAAAAAAAATTGAATTAATAAAATGGAAACAGTTATTTATACCAATCGGTGAGTCATCTTTGGTTTATTGTCTTTTATTTGATAACATTGGCCAATCATCTTCAGTGTGTTTTCTTTGGTGTGTCGACATTGGTCTGTGGAACTTTGGTGTGTCGACTTCGGTCTGTCGAACGTCAGTGTTTCGACTTCGGTCTGTCGAACTTCGATGTGTCGACTTCGGTCTATCAAACTTTGGTGAGTAAGAATTTAGTGAGTTGTCTTCGGTGTATTGACTTCGGTCTGTCAAACTTCGGTGAGTTCGAATTCGGTGAGTTGTCTTCGGTGTGTCGAACTTCGGTGAGTCAGACTTCGGTAAGTTGTCTTCGGTGTGTTGACTTTGGTTTTTCAGGGAATCCAAAAAATATTATGAAGAGCCTGTCTTACATATACCCTTACAATATAAAGTGTTAATAAAAATACATTTGTAAACATATTTATTCATGACTATAAGCAATTGACTTATTAAAGTATATTTTGATGTATGACATATTTTATTTTCATAGAGATGTTAAAATTGGCATGAAAGATATGAATATGTATATTGACATTATTTGTGTTTATGAAAAATACAATATCATGAATGGTATGCCAATCTCACCCTTTTTGATAATCACAAATTATGGCATACATGCAAATATATAAAATAAACATGGATGAATATAATTGTCTAATATAACTAAAGTTTCGCATTTCTATAATTTATTTAAAACAAATCTCCACCTCAATAGATGGATTAAGGAGATTATATGAGATCCTTATATTCCATCCTTATTTTCTCCCCCTTTTGAGATTAACAAAAAGATAAAATCAGTAAAGAGAAATAAGAGAAAAGAAAGATACCATAAGAATTTTCATTCAAAGTCATAAGAGTACCAGAAAAACAAAAAGAGCAAATCCCTATAAAAAAGAAACAATCCATCAATAAGGATTTGGATGTAGAGGAGCTTTTCCTTTGTCTGAAGGATATAATGGTGAAGTAGAAGGTTTGCTAGGGGCAGTGGATGGAGGTGATCTAATTACAAAACCAGGCAGAGCAACACCTATAGGAGTAGTAGCTGCAAGGGTAGGCCTTCTCCCTAACAACACATGGCTTGGAGATTTCTCAGTAATGATCGGTCAAATCTAAGTAAGTTCTTGAGAGGCAATCATTGGAGAAAAATGTTGAGAGGTAGTACCAATTAAAGTAGCTAGAGGGACCATAATAGCCTCGACCTAAACATGTAGATATGGTTTGAGAAGGTTGATGAATTCATTAATGATTTATCCTCTATATTGCATTTCCTTCTCAAAGTCATCCCTATTCTCCATAAATTTACTCAGCAAAGGTGTAAAATCTTTAAATTGGAGAACATTCTTTTTGAAAGCTTCTGTGACTGGGGGAATAATAATATTTTCTGCTAGAAACTTGAAATTGTTTATGAGGTCAGGCTTGGTATATATCTTAGTGAAATACTTATCCATTTTCTCCTGAATATCTTTCTAAGCTGCAGGGGTTTCATTGGTGCACTGTCGGACCATATTATATACAAGATCGATGTTCTGATGAACTTTTTCAAGGGTTTCTTTATCTGAAACAATCTGGAGTTTCTAAATCTCATATCTCATCACAGCCTTGAGAGACTCCAAATTAGCAACAAAACTTCTCCCACTTCTGGAACTAGATGGGTTAGTCAACATTTTTCCAAGCTCTTTTTTTAGATTTTTCAAATATACATAGAGTATATGAGTTACCAAGTTCTTAAGAACATCTAGAACACCACTAAAGGAGGTATTTAAGTCATAGGTTGATGAATTCCTCTCATTGATCATATTTCTTACTTCTTCTCTCAACAAAGTGTTGTGTCTAACAATAGTTTCGGGTGTAGTAATAAAATTCAGTTGAATCTCATGAATCACAATTCTTTAAATTTATGCTGCATCAACATCTGAGATACTAATGAGGTGTAGGATTCATTTTTGGATCCCAATGAAGCTAGAATAAAATCACATATCTCATTCTTAAACTTTTCTAAATAATCCTTAGTGACATAATCACTGGGCACTGACTGAGAAATTGGGTCATTGCTGAAGATGCAACTTGTGGAACAGGTATGTTAGGCTCTGGGTCAGCATGGACTTGTGGAATAGGAGGAGTAGGTACCATATCCTCATCTGAATCATATTCTAAACCGAATAGAATATATCCAGGATTAATATTCCACTCTCTAGAACATATCCAATCTCTTGGCTCAATGGTATCAATTCATACCCTTCTTCTTTGAGGCTTAGGAATAACATCAATATCATCAATGTCTTCATCCTGGTCTCCGGTCATAACACCTTGTCTGGGGACAGGAACCAACTAAACTTCAGGTTCTTCCTAAGATCCATCTTCTCCAACTTCACCAGGTACTTCTTCAATTTGAGGCAATGGAACTACATCTTCTTCTTCCTGGCTAGCAACCATAAAATCATTCAATTATTGAATGAGCTCTTGATTTTCAGCATTGGGATGGAGTAATCTGTTCTCATATTCAGCATCTCTATGATCATCAGGCTGTTGATCAGTAGGCTCAATTCCATCACTAGCTCCATGAACAGATTCCTCAATGTATCTTTCATCCACTTATAATCTCACTTTTAGAGAATCCCTCACTTTCTCAAAACATCCTCCATCATCACCATTATCACCATCATCATCCTCATCATCACTATTATCATCAGATTCCTTATCTGATTTTCTAACATAACCTTCAACTCCAATAACTTCACTTTCTTCCTCTTCTTCATCACCTAGAATAGTTTCTCTTGAGGGAAATTCCATAGGTGGACTAGTAGGTCCATAAGTAATATACTTGGGACTTTCAGAAATATTAGGATCCCTCCTATCATCAGAAGGAGATCCTTCTTCCCTAGGTACTTCATCCTCATCTTCCTCATCAGAATAGATAGGAACTTCTCCAGGTTTGAGACCTGGATCAACTTGGTCCTTTGGTCTAGAAGGATGGTCAATCAGATTGAATTCCTTATACATTTTTTCTTTATCTCCTACCCAACATCTCTTACATGGGTTCCAGAATATTTTCATCCTTTTACAAATGTCTTTATGAACACAAAAACCACTACAGGAAGTTATCATTTCACATCCATCTTCTACATAGTCTAACTTCTTCAACATGGTAGAAATCATTCTCAGATAGTATAAGAAGGTTGCCTTCTTAGATGGCTTAATCAAATCTGAAATATGTACTATAATATATTTTCACATATTAACCATTATTCCATGTTTCAAAAAAATAATCAAGAATATATCCTGATATTTCACAGCAAAGAAATCTCCCTTCCTTGGGAATATTTGATGTTGTATGAACTTAAAAAGAAATATCACTTCTCCTTCAATTTCATTTGAAATAGTTCTCCTAGAATCTTTATTTCCAGTTAGCTCCATCAGAGCATCTTCATATGACAACAAATTTGATGAAGGTGGAATATTACCAGGATAGTTAGCATAGAAACCTTCATGAGGTACCTCTAATCATTCATCACATTCCTTCAAAGAGAAAACCACTTCCTTTCTCTTTACTATAGATATCATCTCTACTGCCTCGGCTTCATCCAGTGATATACTCAAATGCTGATATAATTCGTCCACAAGATTGGGATAATAGGGTCTTTCACTGTCGGTCAACCAATTAAGCCACCCTTGAGATTCTAGTACCTTTAGCAGAAAATATTTTCTTGACAGAATCCACACAGAAGACACTTCCTTTTTATCTGTAACAACTCAACTTTCTAAGCATGGTTTCGCAGTCCCACTGGTATCACCCTTCTGACGCTTAGCAGGAGGATATTTTTTAGGTTCTTCAATTGCGTGCTTAGTACTTTCCTTGGAGAATCTCTAGAATCTAACTGTGTTGAGATGTTGAGAGTCGAGAGAGAGAGAGAGACTAAATGTAGAAGTCTTTACGGCTATGGAGAAGGTGAAAGGTCAGGATGGATTAGATTTAATATATTATTTAGGTATTGTAAATCGTAAAACATAAAATTTAAACGCTACAAGGCAAAATAGTTAAAACAATGTCATTTCACATAAAGCAGGTGGAACTTAAAAAATATCCCTTAAATATATCGGTGTCAAAGAATCGGTTTTAAGACTATCGGTTTCACAAAAATCAATTTCAAAAAATTCAGTTTCACAAAAATTGGTTTCATAAAGATCGGTTTCAGAAAAATCAATTTAAAAAAATCAGCTTCACAAAAATCAGTTTCACAAAGATCAGTTTCAAAAAAATCAATTTCACAAAGATCAGTTTTATAAAGATCAGTTTTATAAAGATCAGTTTTATAAAGATAGGTTTCATAAAGATCAGTTTTATAAAGATCGGTTTTATGATGATTAGTTCTATAAAGATGGGTTACTGATTTATCATTCCTAATTCCTGTCTGATGTAATTCATTCTCTCATAATTTAAGTGTTTAGTGAATATATCAGTAAGATGATGTTCAGTCCCAATAAACTCAAGAGTTATATCACCTTTTTGATAATGATCTCTCAAAAATTGATGTCTTAAATCAATATGCTTTGTTCTGGAATGATATATTGGATTTCAATAAATGTTAATAGCACTTGTGTTCTCACAGTAAATGGAGACATGTTTGAATTGATATCCATAGTCTAGTAAAGTGTGTTTCATCCACAAAATTTTTGAACAACTTCGTTAGTAGATAATGCAACTGAATTCTGTTTTATACTACACCATGATACTAGTGACTTGCCTAACAAGTGACATGTCCTAGAGGTGATTTTTCTATCTAGCTTACAACTAGAAAAGTCAGCATTTGAACAACTTATTAAATCAAACGGTTTTCCTCTTTGATAAAATAGTCCTTAGTTGAGAGAATATTTGAGATATTTGAAAATTCTTTTAACAACATTTAAATGAGATTATTTGGGATTAGCTTGAAAGTGAGCACACATGCATACACTGAACATAATATCATGTCTACTAGCACTTCGGTAGAGCAGACTCTCAATCATTCCTCTGTAGTTGGTTTGATCCACTAATTCTCCAGCTTCATCAGCATCCAACATACAAGTGGTACTCATTAGTGTATCACTACCTTTACTACAATCAAAACCAAAATGTTTTAAAAGTTATTTAGTATATTACTTTGATTTAAAATAATACCATATTTGTTTTGAAAAATCTGAAATCCCAGGAAAAATTTATGTTCTCCCATTAAACTCATTTCAAATTCATTTTGCATTATTTTTGAAAAATCAGTACATAAAGAATTTTTAGAAAATCCAAAAATTACATCATCTACATAAATTTTTACTATCAAAAAAACATTGGAAATCCTTTTAATAAAAAAAGTTGGATCTGCTATTCCTTTAGTAAAACCTTTTGAAACAAGAAAGGAACTAAGTCAATCATATTAAGCTCTTGGAGCATGCATTAAACCATATAAATCTTTAGAGAGTTTTAAAACATGGTGTGAAAAATAAGGATTTGTAAACCTAGGGGTTGTTCAAAAAATGCATCCTCAACTATATACCCATTTAGAAAAGCACTTTTTACATCCATTTGATAAATTTTGAAATTCAGATGAGCTGCATAAGTAAGTAGTATCCTATTGTCCTCAAACCTAGCTACAGGAGAAAAGGTCTCCTCATAGTCTATTCTTTCCTCTTGACTGTAACCTTGTGCAACTAACCTAGCTTTATCTCTAACTATATTACCATACTCATAAACTTTGTTTCTAAAAACCAATTTAGTGCACATTTCCAAAGTGTCCTTAGGTATTTCAACTAGTTCCCACACTTTTTTTCTCTCAAATTGATTTAATTATTATTTCATAGCCATCACCCAAAATTCATCATTGATAGCATCATTAATATTTTTGGATTCAATCTATGAAAGAAAATCTTGATGTTCAACCTGGTTTCTCAGAGAATCTCTAGTTTGTGTTCCTCGATTCAAATCACCTACTACAGCATCTAAAGGATGATTCTTGACTGTTCAAATACCTATAGAAAGAGTTGAACTATACTCCTCATGATTGTCTATTGGTTCAGACTCAACAGGTGAAGATTCTAGAAGGTTCCTAGAATTGTTTACTTTTATAGGGGATTCTCTATCATTATCATTAAGGTTCAGAATTGAAATATCTTCCTTAAGATTTTCAAGAGAGGTTTTGGGTTCATGAGGATCAGTCTCATAAAATTTGACATGAACTAACTCTTCCACACATTTGGTTTTCTTATTGAATACTCTATTAGATTTACTCGAGATTGAGTAACCTAGGAAAATTCTTTCATCACTCTTGGAGTAAAACATGTCAAGATAGTCATAAGTGTTAAGGATAAATACTTTTCAACCAAAAACTTTGAAGTAGTTAACCTTCGGCTTCCTATTTTTCTAAAGTTCATAATGGGTATTTTTAAGAGAAGGTCTAATCAAGACTGTATTAATTGTATAACAAGCTGTATTTACAGCTTCTGCCAAAAAATAAAAAGGTATATTATATTCACTGATCATAGTCCTAGAAATTACTTGAAGAGTCCTATTTCTTCTTTCCACGGATCTATTTTGTTTATGTGTTCTAGAAGTAGATAAATTATGACTATCGACATTGTGTGAGAAATAGGATTCAAACTCCTGATTTTCAAACTCACGGCCATGATCACTTCTCTAGGTATTAATTCTAAGTCTGCTAAGGTATTCCACAGACTTAGATTATTTGATAAAATAAGAACAAGATTCACTTTAGTGAGATAGAAAGTATACCCAAGTGTACCTAGAAAAATCATCTACAAGAACTTAAACATATTGCTTCCCATTTAAACTTGAAACTCTTGATGGTCCAAAAAAATCTATGTGAACCAACTCAAGAGGTTGAGAAGTAGAAACTTCTTTCTTTGGTTTGAAAGAAACTTTGTGTTTCCTTCCCTTTTGATAGGGATTGTACACTTTGTTATATTGTAATTCCAGTTTAGGTAAGTCTCTAAATAAACCATTCCTAGTTAGTTTCCTAAGAGAGTGAACATTGCAGTGTCCTAATCTCCGGTCCCACATTCATGATTCCTTATGAAAAGCATTTAAGCAAGAAAATTTTTTCCTAGCTAAAGAATTTAAGTCAACAACATACAAAGTCTCATTTCTGAGAGCAGTAAATACTAAATCATTTTTGGAATTAAAAACATTACATGCATCATTTTCAAATTTGACATTGAAACCATCATCACACAATTGAGATATGCTAAGTAAATTGTACTTTAATCCATCAATAAAAAGTACTTTATAATTAATATTGTATTAGGGTTACCAATCTGGCCTAAGTCGATGATTTTCCCTTTATCATTATCACAAAAAGTTACATGACCACCATCAACCTTGATTAGGCTTTTGAGGCATGAGTATTATCCTATCATATATCTTGAACATCCACTTTCCAAGTACCATAGAGTCTTACAGGAAATATTTAGGCAATATCCCTGTAAAACAGATTAGATATGGGGTAACTTTGGAACCCATATTTTATTGGGTACTGAGAGGTTAGAAAGTAAAAATTTTGGAACCCGTACTTATCTCATAGATTTACTATAATCAAAAGATATATTTTGAGAGATAAACACTCTGTTTGGCCCTTTATATAATTATTTTTCAAGAAATGGTCCATAACTTTAACTAGCTGAGAATTTTACAGATTTTGGAACAAATTTAGTTTTAATGATCCTTCTCTGTCCTGTTTTATATCCTAGAACAGTTGTATATTTTTGGGAAATATGTTTTCCTAGAAACTGAGTCAATGTATCTCTACCTGCAGTAAACTTCTCAATATCTATGCTTAATTGCTCATTGGATAACTTAAGTTCAGTGTTTTCCTTTAACAGCTCGGAGAGTTTCTATTTTTCAATATCCAGACTTGACTTATAATTTTCATTTAAAGCATGTTGTCTTTTTAATGATTTATATTTTTCCTTGAGATCATTAAAGTATCCTCCATCATTTCACAATATTCAAATAGTTTATCCTTAGTCATATCTTCAGCATTATGTGACTCACTCTTATTCCCTGAATAATAGGTATTATGTATAAGAGAGTTAAGTGTTACCTTAGATGTTTCTGTCATCAAAAATAAGCTATCATGATTGTTCTGTTCACTGTAAGAAGCATCAAATCCACTAGAGATATCTTCTAAAGCACTCCAGGTATCTTTCATAGACTTTTTATATCCATTTCCCTTGTATTCATATTTCTTATTAAATTTCATCTTGGGACAGTCTTCCTTCACATGACCTTCTCATTTGCACTCATCGAAAATTATTTCATTTGAGTTGTCATTCTATTTTCTGTCTTTCTTCCATTTCCCTTTACTATCATACTTTCCCTTATAGTTTGACTTCCTGAATAATTTCTTCTTTCGGTATAACTTTTTTAATCTCTTTGCAAAATTAGTTATCTCCTCATTACTGTCTGAATCTGACTCTTCACTAGTGGAACTGTCTATAGGAACTTGATCTTTTTCTTTGTTTTTTCTCTTGGACGAAGTAGTCTTGAATGCTACTGATTTCTTCCTTGGTTCCTCATCTACTTCTTGATTTGCCTTAAGTTCTTCCTTGTACATCATAAGCTTTCCTATTAGTTCCTTTACTAGTAGCTTTCTCATGTTACAAGATTCATGGATGGAAATAGAAGTTCCCCTCTATCTATCAGGTAGGCATTGAAGCAGTCTCATAATCTGGTCCTGGTTGTCCACTGGTTTTCCAGGCAGACTCATATTGTTCAATATTTTGTGGAACCTGAGATACATTTTAGAGATAGGTTCATCAGGCTTCATTTTAAAATTATCATATTTAATAGTGTATGTATTTATTCTTATATCATTAACATTATTTTTTCCCTCATGATAAACTGCTAAAGTATCCCAAATTTAATATGTAGTTTTACAAGAAGATATTCTATTGAATCCATCATCACCTAGAGAACAGTACAAGGTATTCATTTCTTTATAGTTATTATTATACGTATCTTTAGTCAACTGAGACCATGTGTCCCTAGTAGTAGCAGGAAATATATGTTGCTCTTCAATTTTATCCCTGATTTCAGGTCCCATACAATCTAGATACATTTTCATTTTCGATTTCCACTGATCATAGTTATTACCATTAATGAAATGTGGCATGTTATTCGTAGCACCCTCAACTCTATTTTCCATAGTAACTTTGAATGTAAGGAACTAAAAGTTTATAAATGACATAAATTTTAAGATCTTTCAGATAGAACTACAATCATAGTGGAAAATAATTATAAAATCTTGAAAATAAATAAATCCTTTGATACCAAATATTGGTCAAAGTGGATACTCAAGAGAGGGTGAATTAAGTTCCAATTAAAATTTCTGTTAAAAAAATTTAGATTAAAAAAACCCCTAATTTTAAAAACGGCCCAGTTAATTAAGGTAGTAGAAATGTAAATGTTCAATTGGTCAATAGGTTTCTCAAAGGGTGATTAATCCTCAGATGAATCAGTGTAGAACACCAATTCAACTTTTGAAACAAGTTTAATGAATTAAACAAGTACACACACTAACCAAAACCAACTATCAAAGTGTAAGAAAAAACAATTTTATGTTTTAGAAAATATAAGTAGCAGATAAAAAAATAGAGTAATTGAATATGAGCTCAACAATATAAACAATAGGTTCAATATCAAGTAGAGTCTTAATCCTCTCCACTTGGTGATCACCTTCCACTAAGTTTTTTATATAAATAAACTTTTGATCCACACCCTGGATCAGGGTTTACAACAGCACACCCAGCTATCCAGATCACACTTGACATCTACCATAGTTATTCAAAGGAAAAATATAATAAGATATTGAGTATGAGGATATTTTGATATCCTCCAGTTATGCTCAGGAAACAGTGTGTGTTATACAAAAAAATATACAAACTTCTCAAATAGTGAATATAACACAATAGAGTTAAGAATAGAATAGAGTTAAGAATTCTCTGTGTGTTGTGAAGTAATTCTCTAGACTCAATGAATGTTGAGAAAATGGTATTTGAGTCTTATTCAAAAATATTTCTTCAGAAAAGAGTATCACAGATTCTATAATCCATATTTGAAGAGTAAAAAGGACCAGGTCTTCAAAGTCTCGATGTATATTGTGCCCTTTTTGGAGGAGGTATCTTATTATAGTCTTCTTGTAATCTCAAGCACTTTGCTCTTCTCTTTTAGTATTCACACAGTCTTTTTCTCTGTGTGTACTGCTACTATCGTATCGTTAATGTGAAATATGAGGTCCTTTTATACTCCACGATCCTCTAGAAATAAATATCTTTACATGTGCATGTACCACTTACTTGTCTACAGATACTCCTACAGACAACATTAAATAATGTCAGAAACATTAATTTGTCTAAATATGACTGTTAAAAATAAATTTTAATTAATAAAATTTAAATAGTTATTTATATCAATCGGTGAGTCATCTTCGATCTGTTGTGTTCAGTTTGATAACATTGTCCTGTCATCTTCAGTGTGTTATCTTTGGTTTGTCGACTTCGATCTATCAAACTTCGGTGTGTAGAATTCAGTCTGTCAAACTTCAGTATGTCGGCTTCGGTCTGTCGAACTTCGGTTTATAGAATTAGGTCTATCAAACTTCGGTGAGTCGGACTTTGGTGAGTTGTCTTCGGTGTGTCGACTTCGGTCTGTTGAACTTCAGTGAGTCAGACTTCGGTGAGATGTCTTCGGTGTGTTGACTTCAGTCTATCAAAATTCGGTGAGTCAGACTTCTGTGAGTTGTCTTCGGTGTGTCGACTTCATAGTGTCAGGGAATTCAAAAAAGATTATGAAGAGTCTGTCTTACATATACCACTACAAGATGAAGTGTTAATAAAAATACATTTGTAAACATATTTATTCATGACTATAAGTAATTGAATTATTAAAGTATATGTTTTTGTATGACATAATTGATTTTCATAGAGATATTAAAATTGGTATGAAAGATATCAATCTGTATATTAACATTATTTGTTATTATGAAAAATAGAATATCATGAAGGGTCCAACATACTCCATGATTCATTTCAAATAATATATTTTCCCAAATATTATGTAATATTTCTATTTTAGATATGTGATTTCAA
Source organism: Viscum album (assembly GCA_963277665.1). NCBI lineage: Eukaryota > Viridiplantae > Streptophyta > Magnoliopsida > Santalales > Viscaceae > Viscum > Viscum album. The sequence continues at coordinate 1,431,719,750 of OY728131.1, read as the reverse complement.
AATTTAAATGGTGTTTTTCTTATGAATTGTTCTCGTGATCATTTAGTTTAATTTTCATCTATGACTACATACACATATTTAACATAGGAATCGCTAGGTATGTGATCTAATGATACCATACTCATTCTTTTATAGGATTTTTATTGATTATAATGATGAAATATTAATGAAACCTATTATATTTTCAATGGGTTAAACTAGAAATAAATATTTAACATTTTCATGATTATGTGGGATACATATGAATGGTTGATGATTTAGTTTTTGGTGTATCCATTGATTCCCACCATTTCAATTGATAATGATTAATATTTTATGAGATGAAATTATAAATTGGTGGTCATTCGGAACCAAAAATAGGGTATAAAGTATTTTTCCAAATCTTTAAACTGGTACATGGGAGGTTAGCATAAGGCTAACATGAGATGAATATATTGGTTGGTATCCTTGATAGATTAATTATATGATTATGTTTATGATAGTATCTATGACATTTTATTATAATTAATATCAAATCTTCAAGCTCATGAACTTTGTTTCTTCTATGTCACATGTCTTATGAAATTTCAATTCCTTATGACATTATTATAATGTATGAATTTGTTGTTATTATTTTAAAAACAATTGGCTCATATTCTTAGGACATTATTCTCATGTTATACTTATATTTGATCATGGAAAAATAATCTTTTTTATGCTTATAAAAAAATGATCTCAACCTTTCTTATGATTCTATTACCTAGGTTATAAAGAATGATTTTAAGATGGGAATTTCTAAGATGTGTATTAGGTTGGATAAAATTTGCTGGTGGTATTGAAAATATCCCATGAAATAAGATGATTATGTATTTATTCTCCAAATATTGTAAACCATTAAGGTTATAGAGAATGTATTTTTATGAGACAAATTAAATATTCATCTATAATAATGTAATATATATGTAATGTTTGGCCTCTTATATTATTATCAGATCTAGGTTTAGTTATTTTTGGACTAAAAGAGGAGAAAAATATAGTGAGAACCCTTATAATGTGACTAATAAAAAGAGGAAATATTATGTTATAGTAAATAATGTAGTGTTTTATTTATTATAAAAAAACATTTATATTTAGATAATAGAAAATGGATGTAGTTGTGTCCCATATTCACCTAGGTATAACAACATTTTAAGGGGAAGATTGGGTATTAAATCGAGTGTCACTAGTTCTGGATGAGTACACCTAAAACTACACACCTAGTTAAATACATTGAGGGGATATTCATGGGTTAATTAAACTTTTATTTATGAACCATTGTGACTAATTTAAATAAATAATAACTTTTTATGACCTAAGTTAAACCTAAGGTTTCATATATTTGAAATAAGGTATATAGATTTTAACAACCTATGGATTATTATTCCAGACTATTTAACCGAACGCGATGATTATTATTTCTCACACTATTATGTATGGATTTAGTCAATTGATTTAACCATGTTGAATTAGGTTATTATTTAATGTGATGTAAAATGGAATGAATATCCTCTAGATAAACTGAATTCCAAGGGATTTGGGATACAAAATATTATTGTTATGTACATTCAACATTCTTAATCGATGACTCAGGTTATTATTCTAAATGATTAAAATGAGGAACACCATATTGTTTATTTCTTTATGAGGAAACATACACCTTATTTTAGAGGGTGTATTAATCCACTAATTAAAAAGAAATGAATCAGTACTATTAAAATTATATTTTCCATTCATCAGTTCATAGAGCATGAAAAATTGTATTTGGTTGTATATCATTTGGAAGAAGTATTTGATCAATTGTGGACACTTAACACATACTTGAGGAGACATGAATAAATTGAATATATATAGCGGTATGGGTTTATTATTTTATTTCTAAATTAGAAATATTTTTTTATTCTTCATATTGGAATGGAGAGGTAATCTATTGAGCTAATGTATAAGGATGATGAAACCATTAGTACATATGAGGAACATTTTACAAGACATTAGAGGTATTATTCTAGTATATTAATCCAACCCAAATTATATATTGATGGAAACCAAGTCAATTAATGGTTTTAAAAATAACAAATTTCAATAAGTATGAAAAATAATTCAATGTGATCATTGGGTGAAAATTGATCTTGGATTCACCAATAAATATCATGGTTTTTATAATAAAATATTGATGTAATTCAAAGGAAATTATAATAACAAAAACCATAGAGGGAAGAATATGAGTCTTCCTTTCTTCCAGATGTGTAGAAAATACATGGGGAAATTTTTGAAAGGGGACTTGTAAATTCATTATGTGAGGAAGGGAATGTTTTTAGGAAATGAAATTTCGAAGTGGTTTCAAAAATTATGGATTGATAATAATGGGGATAAATATCCTTATAATGCTCCACCAAAACTACTATGTTAAAAAATAAAGGTGTTTGGTAATTATTCTCACCAATTCATTAAACTAAGGGTTAATGATGATGATCAACATTAACAACCACTTATTCCCAGAGAAAAATGGAAATGTCATGAAATAATTATTGTTGACCAGGTTTATGATAATTAAGTAGTGAAAGGTACACATGCAATCCACTCTTAAGGTTCAAATTCAAATTTTATTCTTGTTCTACCCACTCTTTTATATCTAAAGACTTTTATATGGGTAGATTATTACCACATCAATGATCAGATATTGTATTAGAAGTGAAAAATCCTAATGTTGTGATGATCACATCTCAAGTCAATTATTATTCCCTAATTGAGTATTATTGAAATATGTTTCATATAAATATTATTATTCTCTATTAAGTAGAATATGATGTGATTTTGGGAATTTATTGGCTCTATTTATATAGAAGTCATTTCATTTTCCAAAGAAGGGTAATAAATTCTGTTTTTATAAATTAAACTATAATAATTTATCTGTGTATGGATGAATACAAGCTTCCCAATAAAATTACTTAAATTTTATTATTCTTTATTCCAATTCATATGGGATAATTATCTCATATGTATAGGTGGAAACTAATAATTGAACATATACCTTTGTTATGGGAGTCTTTTTTTGTGTTTTCAAAACAGTTTCCAAGTATTCACTTAAATCATGAATTTGAATTTTCAATATAACACATACATAGAGCTACACTTATTTTATGAAATCCACATAGAATATTCTGGATTAGGTTATAGGAATTGATGAATAAAAATTAATAGAATCTTGACATTGGATTCATTTGGAACAGTGTGTAATGAAGGGGTGAACCAATTCTTTTTTTCTAGGTAAAATACAGATCAATGTGACTCTACATTGATTATAAATAACATTACATTATCATAGTTAATAATTAGTATCCTATTCCCCTGTAATGCTGATTTATTTGATCAAATAAGAGTAGGTCAATATTTCTCAATGGTTTATATTTATTATAGATACTGTCAATAAAGGGTTAAAAGAGAATATATAAATAATACATCCTTTAAATCATGGTATAAACACTATTAATTAATAGTTATTCCATTTGGACTTCTTATTTTCCCATTATCTTCACAGACTTAATTAATAAAGCCTTTAGATATTATCTTGATAAATTTTTGGTATTCTTTATAAATAGATATTTTTATATATCTCTAATAGAAAGGTAGAGAATGAATATAGCATGATAATTGTGTTTATTCCCCTAAGGGAGAATATATTATAAGAAAAATTAAATAATTTTAAATTTTAGTTAATGAAAATATAATCATATGGACACATGATCATAAGTGAGGGAATATCATAAGATCCTTCTAAGATGGAATTCATTAAATACTTCCAAAGACCAGCCTTTAATATTGTGATCTATAGTTTTATTTGATTGGAGGGATATTATCAACTCGTTTTGAATCAATTATCACAACTGTTTATTGCACTCACAATATTAATATTAAAGGGATTCATTTTTTGGTTTTATTAATGTGTAGAAAATTTAAATGGGTTAAAGAGAAGGTTGGTCAGTGAACCTCTACGCACACTACAATATATTGGATTAGAGTTTGTCATTTACAGTAATGCATTTAATAAGGGACTAAAATTTGTTCTTATGCTAATTTGCATGATTATTTCTTATTTCTCTCATCAATTAAAGGCACCTTTATAGAATTACCCAACCCATAACATAGAGTTATTAGTGGTAATAATTTTCTTGAAGTTATAGAGACATTGTATTTGTAGAGAATTTTTTAAAATATGTGTTTATAATAAAATATTAAATTCAATATTCACCCAGATATAGAGGAATATAAACCCAATAATATGGTTGCATTTGATTAATGATTATTTCCGACCAGTAAATTACCACCCTATGAAAGCAAAGAAGGTGCCAAATGTTTTGAATAGAAGTAATCATTCTAGCTTATCTAGGATGAGGATAAAATATATCCAATAATTATCATTTTAGAAAGGATGTACCTTGAAATATTGATTGAAGGGGAATAGTGTTATCTTTCTCAAATTACTTTTCACTAATCTATTCATTTGAATTTTAAATATGCATAGAGTATGATGTATAAAAATAGAAGAAGGTGATAAATCTTCCTTAGTTCATCCTTGATTATTAAGAAATGATAATTTTCAAGAATATAGTATATATCCATGTGGTAGAAAAATTAATTAAGGATATATTATATGATTATCGTAGATCAGCATTTTCTAGTAATCCTATAAGTACAAATATTTATAGAGAGCATATTGATCATTTTTTGGATAACTTGAATAGAGAAATAATAGATTATGTATCTCAGTGCTTGGCATGAAGAAAAGATAAGGTAGATTGGTATAAGTCTTAGGGAATGTTACAATAATATCACATACATGTATGGAAATGGTAACACATCATCATGGATCTTTTTATCATAATCCCCATGACATCTAAAGGTTATAATTATATTTGGTCCTAGTAGATAAATTTACGAAGTCAAAACATTTTATTGTAGTTACATATGATTTCACTCTTGATAAACACTCCCAAAGATAAATTAGAAAATTGTTAAGTCTGTATGAAGTACCAAATTCTATTATATATGATCAATATCCTAGATTTAACCTGACACACTTGAGATATTTTTGTAAATATATGGATATAGAGTTTTGTTTAAGTATTGTGTATAACTCTCAAACAACTGGTTATTCTGAGAGAACAATTGAAAACTTGGAGGATATGCTAAGATCCTATTTTTATATTTATAAAAAGTTTGGGATCAACCCATTCCACTTTTATAATTATTTTTTGAAAATGGACTTCACTTCAGAATTAACATGGACCATTAAAAAGTTATCTATGGAACAAAGTACCAAACTATGAAATGCTGGGATAATAACGGAAAATGAAACCTATTAGGACATACGATATAAATATAAATAAGAGATAAGATTATATACATTATATACAACATCAAGGTATATTAGATTCTATATAATGATTATACTGACAATCACTAGTGAGAATTGGGAATAAAAGTTGGTAAGAATGTGTTCCTACAAATTTCATCTTGGAAGAAGGTTATGGGACTCATAAAGAAGGTAAAATGGGCCCTATGTATATTGTCCTCTTCTAGATTCTTGATTGAGTGTAAATAGTATCTTATCACTTCCCACTTCTACCAAACCCCTATAAAATTCATTATTTGATCTATTTATCACTTTTGATAGAGTACGTACATGCTACTTCACATGTACAAGACTCATAGGTTGTACCACTAGAGCAAGATCTTCAATATAAAGAACAACTGGGATAATTGATAGATAACATAGATAATGTTCTATGACATAAGAATAATCATATGGTTAACATTCATTAGTGGAACAAAAAATTTGGGGAATCAATATGTGAAATTGAGGATGTGATGAAGGAAAAGTATCTTAATTTGTTATCATTAAAGAAAAAATCAACCGGAAAATTCATTTTATGGGGGGTATATTTTAGAAACATGAAATTTTATATGTATTACTTTGAAATAAATTAGTATTTAATAGCCTCTATTATACCGTTACCTAATTCTAAATTATCTATGATATATTATATCTTTTAAAACCTAGATGTGGGATTGACATGTCTGAATATTATTGAAAATTTTATAAAATATATTTAGAGATGTTTTCCATAATTTAAATGTATTTGATTATTTCATAATAAATAATAATTTTTATTTTAATAAAATAATTTTAGAACTAAAATTCCTATTTTACAATGAAATCTATGAGCATATTTATTATCTAATTGTTAAGAATGAATATTATATCATTTTATGGTAAAATGAGATACTTTTTCCAGAAACTATTTTAAGGAATGAATTTTGTTTTTTTCATGATAAATTAAATGAATAATTATTGATTAATTATTAAAATTAAATAATTATATTCAAAATTAAATAAAATAATTTAATATTTATTTAATAGTTTTTATAAAATCAAGAGTCATTGTAAATACAACTTTATACTAATAATAAAATTTTTAAAATTATTTTCATTACATTTTGTGCACATATTTTAAAGTAAATTTATTCCACCTCTATAAATAAAATTTGATAAAGTGGATAAAAATTTTTGAATCATACTGTCAAAAAAATTTAACGATGCCGCCTTCATTTCTAGTCAAAATGACAAGTAAAATCATTAAAAAAATATTACCCTAGTTAGGGTTAAAATATGTTAATGATGGGGTTAAAGGTAAAGATAAGGGTAAAAATGACCATTAATGTATAAAAATAATATTATATAAATATATTTTTATTTTATTTTCTCTTACCTTCTATGTCTTGTCCATTTTTTCCAATTTGAAAAAAATGAATTTATTTTATTTAAATATTTTATATAATTCCATGTGGGTCCCTCCCATCACATATAGAATGACAAATCTTCTATATCTGTCTTCATAAACATTAAGACCTCTATATTTTTGAATTTTTTCACATAGAAAAATATAAATTACTCCTTCTTTTATTGGACTTATATTCTTACCCTAACTCCATCTTTTGAAGGATTAAGATGTAAGTCAATGAATTTCTCTTAACTCATTAAACGTGACTCTTTCAAAGTATATAAATTTTTTTAATTCCATAAAATATATTTTATTTAACCTAACATAATTAATAATTTATCATATGTATAATAATATATTACTATTTTTTTATGTGAGAACTATTTTCCACCTATTTTCATCAAATGGTAAATGAGAGTATCACATGTGCGTACTTGCATACTACTATCTCCACAGATAGATATGATAAATTTTCCACCACCTCCTAACATTGACACACTTTATGATGGATTTAATATATATACATGTGTGTATGTGTGTCTGATATTTATGATATAATTATGATTCTATAATTTTGAAAAATAATTTATGATTCTTTTTTTATCAATTTTTAGAGAAATTAAAACATCCTTGAGAAGCACGTATCAACTTTCATATCCATGAGTAGCGTAATTAAATTTTATATTAGTTAATTTAATGGATGGTTTTAAATATGTATACAATGAATCTATATGATATTTATATAATTATTTTAATTATATTTATGATTTATACACGATCAAGATATAAGGACCATTACTATCAAAAACATATAAATGAAAAACAAATCAATTAACACACAAAATGATGATGGTAATGAAAAATGTTTAATGAACAGATTATATGATGTGATAAATAAACATTTTATGGAATTATAAGAATGATTTTAGAACTTCTATATAATTTATAAAAAAATAGTATACATGAGGTTAAAATCACTTACAAAACATGTCAAACATGAAGTAATAGTTTCTCGTCTAATTTTTTCTATAAGACATGTGCTATATTCACCAATTTTTTCCATCATGTGGTATATAAACTACGTGTTTCATAGTTAAATATTAAAAATATTAATATTCTTGGTATTAAATTATTAATTTAAATTCATTTCTTCTTTTGGGGTTATGATTAATGACATACCAAAGAGGCAAGGGTTTGATGTTACAATGTCTCTTTTTATTAAGAGTTTTTATACTTAAATATTTTATAATGAAATTATATGATCTCTCTAACAAATATTATGTAATGGAATTAATCTAGTAAATTATTTATATAATATATTTTCATTTTATTTGTCTCTCTATAAGTACTCAAATGTTGGAAATAATGTTTTTATGGAAGACAAACATTATTTCTCCATTCAGTCATAAATAGTTTTTTTATATCCATATTTTAATTAAAATGTTCTCAATAATTATTTTACTATTATAAAATGATGGATTATATTCATTATTATCCATTTTAAAATATTTATAAAAACTCTTAAAAAGACTATACTATTCGTATTCTAAACAAGGAACTTTTTACTGATGGTGTGAACAATATCATTTTTTTAAATTCTAACACAAAATGTCTTTTTCCACAATCATTACTCTTATTTGAATTGAATCTTGCTTTACTTTTTTTGATGATTCATTCAAATAATTTTTTCCCCTAACATTGTAGAATTTTTTTTATTTTCAATATGTGATTTAAAAAAGTAGATGGAATTTACCTCAAACAAAATGTTCTAATGATCATTTAAGTTTATTTTATTATATTATAAAAACTAAAAACGTTACTTATGAATCACTAGGGATATTATATAATTATTATATCATTAATATTTTTTGAGATGGTTATTGATTATGATGGTGAAACCATGATAAAACCTATTTTCTATTACAAGGACTAATCTATGAATAAATGAAAAATATTTTTATGATCTTATGGAATACATATCAATGGTGTAAAATTATGAGATGGGTGGGTTAGTTATATCCCTTTAATTCCTTAGGTAATGAATTTTTATTTTTGAGAAGAAAGCCTGAACGATCAGTCAGCCCATGACTAATTAATGGTACAGATGTGTTAAGAACAATCTCGAAGATGGTACATTAGTTGTTAGACTATGCCTAGCATGTCATTAATTCCCAAGTGGTTATCCTTGAAATATGCCTTTTATGATTATGATTATGCAAAACATGTTGTGATGCTATATTTGAAATTTTTTTATTATGTATGATAAGACCTCATGGATCATGATCATGTATTCTTCTATGCATCATTTTTTACAAACTAACCAGCCATATGCAATTATTTTTAACATAAATTGATATGTATGATTTTTAAATGTTAAGATAAAATTGTCACACCTTTGTACTCATGTTATGATTACATATGATCATTAATTAATATATGTTATGTTTACCCTTACTAAGCATCTGAGATCACACTTTTTTAAATTTTCTTTCCACATATTACAAAGAATTGTTTTTAGTATGGTATGTCTTTGTAGTGTATTATTTTAGAATAACATTGTTTAATATATTGAAGATCATTCATAAAATAATATGATTTTCTATCTAGAATAAAAAGACACCAATCCTTTACTGTTATATGGAATTAATTATTATATAAAGTATTGAACTTAGTCTAATATGATATAATATTTATGAATGTAATGGTTAGGTCACCTTATGGATCATTATCACTCTACATATATGTATATGACCCAAAACATACTTATTATTTACCATCAATTAAAAAGCATCATAAAGATAGTAATTTTTATAAACCATAACCATTTTACTTCAAACTCCTTGTTTAACCATGAAATTTAAACAAAAATTGAATTGAGAAAAAAACATACTGAATATAATTATCTGACATATAATTCCATCCTCTATATTATTATATTCTTTTGAGTATATCCTAGACTCTATCAACCTTCACAATAGATAAAATTGGTTTTAACATTATGATTATCATATCATAATTACACATTCATGTTTTGTTATAATGGTTTATGTATCATCCTATGTTATATGTTTTTTAGGAATTTATTTTTATGTTCACATACATATATGTTGTAACACCCCAAGCTTCTACAGTACACCTCTCTTTGAATAATGCAATAGCGTGTGTTGTACGCAACATCGAGTTCTAACACACCACAACCAATCAAACTAGCCGTTAGGAATAGTAATACCCAGTTTCTGAAATTTATAAATTTTATTTTTCAAAATGGACTTCATTTTTGGATTCGAAATATCGAAATTAGACTAGGGTGAATTTTTTGTATTTTTCTGAAAAACTTCATTTTTTGATGAATAGTGAAACCACTAAGTGGTAGTTAAAAAACTGAATTTTTCATAAAACTTAATTTTACCACTTCTGTGAGTGGAATTTTGAAAATCCGAGAGACAATATTAATATAAAGGACTAAATTTTGGTTCATTGAGATGAAAATAATTTTTGGTGAATAGTAACTTTTTTCTTTTATTTACCATGGTTAAATGTAAATATGGTAATTAAGGGTAAAAATGATATTAATATTCCCCTAACACATGTCCTATATCTATTGGACAAGTTTATCTCGACAAAAAACAACCTTAGGAATAAAATATTATCATTTAGGTCAACTTGGATTAGATTAGGACATTTATTATTATTTAATTCAAAGAAGAGTTAAAAGAGTTAAAATCAATGTTTATTTACTAAAACATTTTTAATATAGGGTTAAAAATAATATAAATTCTATTATAAATATTAATTAGAAATCTAAAAATATTTCCTACATAATGATATTTTATTTATAATTTTTAGACATTATAAAATATAATATATTAATGACACAATGATGATGCAGTAATTACCATAATAGTGAAAAATTAACATAATTGATATTATAAATACCCAAATAAATATAATTTGAGACTTTTTATGAATTAAGATAATTTTCTAGGTTAATATGACATGTTATGATCGATTTAATTAACTTTTTTCGAAGTAATACTTCTGTTATGATTTTCACAAAAATCAATTTTCCAAATTGTGTCAAAATTGACATAAAAGTGTTTTTAAAACAAATAATATATTATTAATTGATATTCAATTCCTAAAAATATAAAGTTCGGGAAAGAGACTTATATCATGATATTTGTATCATTAATGGAACACTTGGGTGTCTCTTGGAGAGATATAGTATGTTTATTAACTATATAATATAAAAATACAAAGTGACATGGTAAGTGTCAAACTAATTATCTAAGAGTTAAAACTAAATGATAAAGTTAATATAATGACCCAAACCTGTCTAAATTTTATTGTTTGAGTGGTTTTCGACCCATCCCCACATTAAACTTTAAATAATACAATTTGGATCCATTAGAAACCGAATATGAATTTATTATAAAATAATATTTCTAGCTTTTCCAAAGGTGCCCCTCACCCCTCTTATAAAAGGGTACTCCCCATTCTCATTAATTCACACCTTCAAAGCCATTTGGCTCGGCCAAACTCTGCCCAAATACTCTTTCAACTTCCCTCAATTAATCTTAGAGGCCTTCCTTCAGTCATAAGGACAACCTAAGGAGCCCTTTTGATCAAATCAAAAGGAAGAACCCGAAGAAGAGGTAATGATTTCACCACCCATTTTCAAGTTCCTTTCTTCTTCCACTTATTATTTCTTTGTTATTACCATTCTAAAATAATAAATCCAGTATATTCTATATATTTTTATGTTATTATAAATATGGTACAACCATATTCAATATTCTATCCATCCTTTGAATAACATGTCACCATACGTGCGTACGTACAGCTTACCGTCTCCACATCGTGGTGTAATTGTTATTTAGTAAATTATTATTTAGATGGGTATAATAATGATGTGTAATTCATGTAAATAATAAATATAACATGATAATGATTCTTTATATATGATATAACATCCAATTATATATTATTTTAGTATCAAAAAAATGATATTGTTGCTCGTGCGTACGTACGGACTACAGTCTCCACGAATGCGATGAGATTCATTCTCCATCGTATCCATTCAAGTATAATTCTCATTTGATGATTAATAATAGTATCTAGAGACTTGATATCATTCTGTATATGATTAAGATACAACCTATCCATGACAAACACGGCTTATGTAACAAAACATATTAAATAAAACGAGTAAGTTAACACCTGAAACAATGATAATACTAAGATATTATTAACAAAGCAATGTTAAAAGATCATATATGATATCATATTAATGTATATGATTATTGTATAATTTAATAACAATTATTTCACCATTATACAGGAGATTAACCTACCCCCAACCAAGGAAAAGTACAAGGTAAGGGTTTATTTCACAATCTCTTCATTATCTGAGGTTGTTTATACGTAATAATCTACTGGGACTTCTTTATCATCCACATCCATGTTTCTTAAAAATGTATTTCAAAACATTTTTACTATTTACTAGAATATGGGTTAAAGTCATTTATACCCTTTTTTACTTTTATAAGTGGTTCATATAGGAATCTTTCTGTTGTTTTCCAAACAAGGTCCTTTTTAACCTTTTCAAAAATTAAGGTAAGAATGTCTTTTTTTAACTTATACGGTGGGTGCGGCTATTTTCCGCCATTATAAAATTGTTTAAGCTTCTCTTACAATATTAGAATAATATTTTCAAAGTAAATGTTTTATTTTATAATTATGTTATTTTTAAATGATCTAAAAAAGCGATATTTCTCTCAAATATATGAAAATCCAGTGCAAATGTATACGTATTTAACTCAAGCTTAAAAATGTTTTCCGAAAACCTGACTCTCGAGTGTGGTAGACAGGAATATATTGAGAGTGGACCCATCATGGCCTGTTATTAGTTGATCAGTCTCAGAATTTGTTATTTTGTTTTCAGAAGCTTGCATAATATTTTCAGAAAAACACTGGAGTATATTTGAGCAATTTTAAACGTAAGTATCATCTAAAAAAATTACATCTGTAGGTCTCACGAGACAAACTAGTGTCTTGGAACAAGGCCTTAGCAAAATATTATTTTTAGTCTTGGCACGAGGCCTTGGATATGTGGTTATGATAGTCTGGCATTATGCATTCCATCATTATGAAAGTGGTTATTGATATTGCATGTGATTATTCGATTAGTAGAATATCCATGTGAATAAGTAAATGGAATTATTTCATTTTATTTTTTCCATACTATGTTGAAGTTCAAGTCTAAAAGGATTTTGTTTTAGTTATACATTGCCTTAAATGTTTATTCTTATTTATAAAAGTTTCTACTATATTTTTATCCTTACTATGCATTTGAGCTCACCCCTTTTCTATGTTTTATTTTTCCTAGGATGTGAAGAAGTAAATTTTGAATGACCTGCAGGGATAGTATGAGGGGATAAGAGTGTAGACTATGGAGATTATGTTATTGTAGTTTTAATTTTTATGATGTAATGTAAAACGTTATGAATATATCTAGTGTTTCCAAGGATACTAAACTAATCGGTATTTCGAGATTTGATCTTTCTTGTGATCATGCCAATGTTATGTAATAATGCACTGACTCTAGGTAAATGGAGTCGGGACGTTATAGTTGGTATCAGAGGAAGTTTACTACAAACCATCTAAGCTAGATTTAGATAAACTCTGATTAGAGCACATATACCTAAGATGGACTTTGAGGATTAGTGTAGAAGAATTTCCTAGAATTTTGGTATTGTAGAGATTTTGTGAGTTTTCCGAGAAATACCTCCCTGACTGGATATGAGAAGGTAAAGGCGGCTCTAGCACAGATTTACTTAGGGGTAAAACCCAAAAACACCGCTTTGAGCTAGACTCGAATGGGAACTAGTGCACGATAACGGGCCTTGCTGCACTCTTGGTTACGACACTCCTGGGGGATATTCCTAGGATAACTCTCATTTTCTTTACAAATAATTATGAAGGGTTTATGAGTATATACTTCCTCAAAGAAAACATTTTAATGATTATGGATTATATCCATAAATAGTTCAATTTATGTTAAGTTTTGTATAAGTATGGAATTATGTATTTTGATTCATAAATTGATCTAGTTTATGTCATTGTTTTGAAATGGTGCCTAGTGGAAGAAATGAAAACTGTATCAATGTATGCACTCCATGTAGGGATTGCTCTCCTGCTCAATATAATTATAGTGGAGCTGGTGATGCAATTGGTGCCGATCAGATAATCACCATACTAAGACAACTCACTCAGGTTATGATTAATAACCTTACCCATATGGAGCACCCTGATCTGTAGTGTGGAGGATCAATTTTAGATCGCTTTATGAGGCAACAACCACCGATGTTCAATGGGAGTACAAATGCCTTAGTAGCTGATCAATGGATAAATTCCCTAGAAAAAATATTTCAGGCTTTGGGGAGTGGTGAAAGGGAAAAAGTTATCATGGAAGTTTACCGCCTAACTGTAGATGTTGATCAATGGTGGTCATTGATTCAAAACATGAAGGAAGATGATGAAGTATCAAATATGGAATGGAGGGAGTTCAAAGATCTATTTTTAGAAAAATACTTTCCTCATGACCATCGAGCAGATATGGAAATACAATTTCTAAGTCTGGGATAAAAGGAGGATGAGAATGTCGCAAAGTATGAGGTTAACATTAAAAGGTTAGCAAGGTATACTGGAGGTTATATACGTAACCCAAGAAGTAAGATTGATTGTTTCTTTGATGGGTGAAAACCATTTCTCTGTCGAGCATTAGTCTCACAATCCTTCTTGTCGTATGAATACATTGTCTCATGTGCTATCAAGACAGAGAAAGAATTCTCAAAGTTTTATGACTTTAAAGAAAAGAAAGAGAAGAAGAGATCTGCTGATCAATCTGGGAATGGAAATAAGGGGATGAATAGAAAGGTTGAATATCCATCCTGTGGTAAATGTGGGAAGAAACATCCTAGTACTTGCTTGAAGGGAATGGGTGTATGTTACAAGTGTGGTGAAAAATTCCACCAAGCTCGTGATTTAAAGGGGAAGAAGGAAGCTACTGATGTATAGTGCTACAATTGCAGGGAGATGGGACATTATGAAAATGAATGTCCTAAGCGTCAGGGGAACTTAACTCAAAAAATTCCAAGGGATCAAGGCCAAGATTATGTTATCACCACTACTGAGGTAGAAGCTCTGAAAGACATAGTGGAAGGTAATTTAATGGTTTCCTCAAGTTTATCAAATGCATTAGTTGATTCTAGATCATTGCATTGTTTCATATCTTCCATGTTTTCTAAGAAAATTAGATATTTCCAATTTGATTTAACATGGGAGTTGTCAGTTAAAACTCCTAAGGGAAGTATCATTGCAAAAAAGTTTTGTGAATCAGTCCCCATTAGAGCACATAAATGTTCTTTATCTGCTGATCTCATCGTTATACCTATGATTGATTTTGATATAATCCTTGGTATAGATTGGATTTCGGACCATGATGTGAAGATTTATTATAAGAAGAAGGAGGTTACGATTTTTTATGATGATGATAAGGAACACCTGATCTTTAGAGCAGAATCGTCACCACCTAATTCTTATCTAGATCCACCCCCAGTAGCTCAACTAAATTCAATTATTGGGGAGGAAGAGAATGAAATGAATGTGGGTGAGGAAAGGAATTTTCAAATAGAGGATGTACCTATTGTGAAAGAATATGTAGATGTGTTTCTGGAAGATTTACCTGGACATCCTCCAGAACGAGAAGTTGAGTTTTCCATTGATTTAATTCCTAGATCAAGGCCTATATCAAAGACCCCTTATAGAATGGCCACTGTAGAATTAGTTGAACTAAAGAAACAACTAGAGGAATTGAGTAATAAAGTATTTATTCACCCTAGTGTTTCTCCATGTGGAGCCCCTGTTCTTTATGTTAAAAAGAAAGATGGATCTATGAGGTTATGCATCGACTACAGGGAGATCGATGCTATAACAATAAAGAACAAGTATCCCCTACCTCGCATTGATGATTTATTTGACCAACTGCATGGAGATCAATACTTTTCAAAGATTGACCTTCGATCTGGATACCATCAGTTGTGTGTGAAGAAGGAAGACATTCCGAAGACAGCATTTCAAACTAGGTACGAGAATTACGAGTTTACAGTAATGCCTTTTGGATTGACTAATGCACCCTATGTATTCATGGATCTGATGAATAGAGTTTTCAAGGAATATCTCGATGAATTTGTGGTAGTATTTATTGATGATATCTTGGTATACTCCAAAATCTATGAAGATCATGACAATCACTTGCGCATAATCATGAAGACTCTGAGAAGACATGAATTATATGGGAAGTTTAGCAAGTGTGAATTCTGGCTTCAGGAGATTTCTTTTCTTGTCCATATTGTCTCTAAAGATGGAATCTCTGTTGATCCTTCTAAGACCAAGGAAATCCAAGAATGGCCAGCACCTACGAGTATAACTGAGGTATGCAGTTTTATTGGTTTGGCAGGTTATTATCGACGTTTCGTCCAGAATTTTTCCCGATTTTCTAACCCATTAACGAATCTCACACGTACAGGGGTTAAATTTTTTTGGACAAAAGAGTGTGAAGAATGTTTCTAAGATCTTAAGAGAATATTAGTCAATGCTCCTATATTGACTCTACCATCGGGGAATTATGGGTTCGTTATCTATAGTGATGCATCGAAGAAAGGACTTGGTTGTGTTCTTATGCAGCATGATAGGGTTATTTCCTATGCATCATGACAGTTGAAACTTCATGAACAACACTATCCTACTCATGATATCGAGTTAGAAGCTGTGATCTTTTCTTTGAAGATATGGAGGCACTACCTCTATGGTGAAAAATGTGAGATTTATACTGATCACAAGAGTTTGAAGTATATTTTTTAACAAAATGAACTCAACATGAGGCAAAGTAGATGGCTTGAATTACTCAAGGATTATGATTTCACGATACACTACCACCCAGGGAAGGCAAACAAGGTGGCAGATGCTTTGAGAAGAAAAGACCATGGAGTTTTGAACAATATGATAATTGAAAGGGATCTAATTTTCATGGATCTAGTGAAGATGGACATGGGAATAACCAGGGAAGGTGAAACATCAATTCTTTTTCAAATGGTTTCCAAACCATCTTTAATCTAAAGGATTAAGAGTTCTTAGACCGATGATGAAGAATTTAAAAATAAGATTAAAGCAGTGAATGATGGGAGATTGAGAGACTTTGTGTATGAAGAAGGAATTTTGAAATTCAGGAAGAGTCTTTGTGTTCCCAATATACCTGATCTAAAAAGGGAATTGCTGGATGATGCTCATAGTTACAATTTCTCTATACACCCTAGGTGCACCAAAATGTATATATATTTGAAGGAACATTTTTTGTGGGCCACAATGAAGAGAGAGATTGCTGATTTTGTGTCAAGATGTATGGTTTTTCAACAAGTGAAAGCTGGAAGGAAACAGCCTGGAGGAGTCATGCAACCTCTTCCCATACCGGAGTGGAAATGGGACAATATTACGATGGAATGTTTCATGGGGCTACCAAAGACTCCTATAAGGAATGATGCAATATGGTTCATTATTGATCGTCTTACCAAGTCAGCACATTTTCTTGCTATAATGGATGATTTACCACTTGAACGACTAGCAAGACTATATATTAATGAAGTTGTGAGACTTCTTGGAGTACCCCTATCGATTGTTTCTGATCGTGATCCCCGTTTTAATTCAAGATTCTAGAAAAGTCTTCATAAAGCCTTGGATACTGAACTTCATTTGAGCACTGCCTACAACCCTCAAACAGATGGACAATCAGAACGAACTATTCATACCTTAAAAGACATGTTGAGATCCTGCTCACTTGACTTTCAGGGTATGTGGGATCAATATTTACCTATGGTAGAATTTTCCTATAACAATAGCTTCCATTCGAGTATTCATGTGGCACCATATGAAGCATTATATGGAAAGAGATGTTGCACACCAACCTTTTGGGATGACATTGGTGAAAGAAAACTTGTAGGCCCAGAACTGGTGGAGGAAACGATGGAAAAGGTGAAGGTAATCCAAAACCATATCAAAGAAGCTCAAAGTAGGCAGAAGAACTATGCTGATAATCGAAGGAAGGATTTGGAATTTCAAGTTAGTGATCATGTTTTCTTGAAGGTATCTCCATGGAAGGGAGTTATACGTTTTGGTAAGAAAGGTAAATTGAGTCCCAGGTACATCGGACCTTTAGAAATTCTATAATGAATTCGGGCTGTATCTTACTGATTGGAAATGCCTCCAAGTCTCTCGCAAGTTCACGCTGTGTTCCACGTATCTCTATTGAGGAAATACATGCTTGACCCAACACATGTACTCACCTATGAAAAATTAGAACTGGAACCCAATCTGTCTTATTGCGAAGAGCCCGTCAAGATTCTTGATATGAGAGAACAATTACTGAGAAACCAGACGACTCGTCTGGTAAATGTCTTGTGGAGAAACGATAAGATGGAAGAGGCAACATGGGAACCCGAGAAACTTATGATAAAGAACCACCCGATTCTTTTCATGCGGTAGTATTCTAGAAATTTCGACGACGAAATTATTTGAAGGAGGGGAGAATGTAACACCCCAAGATTCTATGGTACGCTTCTCTTTGAATAATGCAATAGTGTGTTTTGTACACAACATCGATTTCTAACACACCACAACCAATCAAACTAGCCGTTATGTATAGTAATACCCACTTTTTGAAATTATAAATTTTATTTTTCAAAATGGACTTCATTTTTGGATTCAGAATATCTAAATTAGCCTTGGGTGATTTTTTTTGTATTTTTCTGAAAAACTTCATTTTTTGATGAATAGTGAAAACCCTAAGTGGTAGTTAAAAAACTGAAGTTTTCAAAAAACATAATTTTACCGCTTCTGTGACTGGAATTTCGAAAATACTAGAGACACGGTTAATATCAAGGACTAAAATGTGGTTCATTGAGATGAAAATAATTTTTGGTGAATAGTAACTTTTTACATTTATTTACCATGGTTAAAAGTAAATAGGGTTATTAAGGGTAAAAAATTATATTAATATTACCCTAACACATGTCCTAATTCAATTGGACAAGTTTATCATGACCAAAAACAAACTTAGGAATAAAATATTATCATTTAGGTCCACTTGGATTAGATTAGGACATTTATTATTATTTAATTCAAAGAAGAGTTAAAAGAGTTAAAATCAAAGTTTATTTACTAAAACATTTTTAATATAGGGTTACACATAAGATAAATTAGATTATAAATATTCATTAGAAATATAAAAATATTTCCTACATAATGATATTTTATTTATAATTTTTAGACTTTAAATAAGTTAATTTATTTATGACACAATGATGATACAGTAATTACCATAATAGTGAACAATTAAAATAATGGATATTATAAATACACAAATAAATATAATTTGAGACTTTTTATGAATTAAAATAATTTTATAGGTTAATATGACATGTTAGGAGTTATTAAATTAACTTTTTTTAGAAGTAATAAGTCTGTTATGATTTTCTCAAAAATCAATTTTCCAAATAGTGTCAAAATTGACATAAAAGAGTTTTTAAAACAAATATTATATTATTAATTGATATTCAATTCCTAAAAATATAAGGTTCGGCCAAGAGACTTATATAATGATAGGTGTATCATTAATGTACCACTTGGGTGTCTCTTGGAGGTATATAGTATGTTTATTAACTATATAATATAAAAATACAAAGTGACATGGTAAGGGTCAAACTAATTAACTAAGAGTTAAAACTAAAAGATAAGGTTAATATAATGACACAAACCTATCTAAATTCTATTGGTTGAGTGGTATTAGACCCATACCCACCTTAAACTTTAAATAATACTCTTTGGAGCCATTAGAAACCGAATATGAATTTATTATAAAATAATATTTCTAGCTTTTCCAAAGGTTCCCCTCACCCCTCTTATAAAAGGGCACTCCCCCTTCTCATTAATTCACACCATCAAAGACATTTGGCTCGGACAAACTCTGACCAAATACTCTCTCAACTTCCCTCACTTCAACCTAGAGGCCTTCCTATAGTATGAAATACAACCTATGAAGCCCTTTTGATCAAATCAAAAGGAAGAACCCGAAGAAGAGGTAATGATTTCACCACCCTTTTTCAAGTTCCTTTCTTCTTCCACTTCTTCTTTCTTTGTTATTACCTTTCTAAAATAATAACTCTAGTATCTTATATATATTGTGATGTTATTATAAATATGATACAACCATATTCAGTATTCTATTCATCCTTTGAATAACATTTCACCATACGTGCGTACGTATGGCTTACCGTCTCCGCGTCGTGGTGTAATTGTTATTCAATAAATTATTATTTGGATAAGTATAATAATGATGTGTAATTAATGTAAATAATAAATATAACATGATAATGACTGTGTATATATGATATACCATCCAATTATATATTATTTTAATATCAAAATAATGATATTGTCGCTCGTGCGTACGTACGGACTACCGTATCCAAGAACGCGATGAGATTCATTCTCCATCGTATCCATTCAAGTCTAATTATCATTTGATGATTAATAATAGTATCTAAGGACTTGATATAATTATAGATATGATTAAGATACAACCTATCCATGAAAAACATGGCTTATGTAACAAAACATATAAAAGAAAACGAGTAAGTTAATACCCAAAACTACGATAATACTAAGATATTATTAACAAATAAATGTTAAAAGATCATATATGATATCATATTAATGTATATGATTCTTGTATAATTTAATAACAATTATTTCACCATTATACAGGAGGTTAACATACCCCCAACGAAGGAAAAGTACAAGGTAAGGGTTTACTTCACAATCTCTTCATTATCTGAGATTGTTTATACGTAATAATCTACTGGGACTTCGTTATCATCCACCTCCATGTTTCATAAAAATGTATTTCAAAACATTTTTACTATTTACTAGAATATGAGTTAAAGTCATTTATACCATTTTTAACTTTAATAAGTGGTTTATAAAGGAATTTTTCCATCGTTTTCCAAACAAGGTCCTTTTTAACCTTTTCAAAAAATTACGGTAAGAATGTCTTTTTTTAACTTATACGGTGGGTGCAGCTATTTTCCGCCATTATAAAATCGTTGAAGCTTCCCTTACAAGATTATAAGAATATTTTCAAAGTAAATTTTTTATTTTATAATTATGTTAGTTTTAAATGATCTAAAAAAAGAGATATTTCTCTCAAATATATGAAAATCCAGTGCAAATGTATACGTATTTAACGCAATCTTAAAAATGTTTTCAGAAAACCTGACTCTAAAGTGTGGTAGACAGGAAGGGATTGAGAGTGGACCCATCATGGCTTGTAATTAGTCGAGCAGTCTCAGAATAAGTTCTTTTGTTTTCAAAAGCATGCATAATATTTTCAGAAAAACACTGGAATATATTTGAGCAAAATTAAACGTAAGTATCTTCTAAAAAAATTGCATCGGTAGGTTTCATGAGACAAACTAGTGTCTTGGCACAAGGCCTTGGAAAAATCTTTTTTGTAGTCTCGGCACGAGGCCTTGGCTATGTGGTTATGAAAGTCTAGCATTATGCATCCCATCATTATGAAAGTGGTTATTGATATTGCATGTGATTATTCGATTAGTAGAATATCCATGTGAATAAGTAAATGGTATTATTTCATTTTATTTTTTCCATACTATGTTGAAGTTCAAGTCTAAAAGGACTTTGGTTTAGTTATACATTGCCTTAAATGTTTATTCTTATTTATGAAAGTTTATGCTATATTGTTATCCTTACTAGGCATTTCAGATCACCCCTTTTCTATGTTTTTTTAAGATGTGAAGAAGTAAATTATGAATGACCTGCAGGGATAGTATGAGGGGATAAGAGTATAGACTATGGAGACTATGTTGTGGTAGTTTTCATTTTTATGATGTAATATAAAACTTTATGAATATATCTAGTGTTTCCAAGGCTACTAAACTAATCGGTATTTCGAGATTTAATCTTTCTTGTGATCATGCCAATGTTATGTAATAATGCACCGACTCTAGGTAACTGGGGTCGGGGCGTTACATATGTTCTATTTATGACCACTTCATTGTAGTTATCATTATGACTACATGTTCAAACTTGATTCATATATCACTGTGGAAAAAATGGATATTTGCGACTGGTTATTTGCGATGGGTCAAGGGCCCGTCGCAAATAACCCGTCGAATGGGGTTAGTTGCAATAGGGAGCTTACCCCATTGCAAATAATGGTTATTTGTGATGTGGTCTTTCCACCCGTCACAAAAGGTTTGGCGCGAAACATGCACCAATCCGCGGGTAAGGCTATTTACGACGGGTCATTATTCCAGTCGCAAATTCCTTTTTAATGGCCCGCTGCAATTAAAGCATCAAAAGGTATTTACAATGGGGCCCATCACAAATTCTACTTTTTGGGATGGGTAACTCGCCTCAGATAATCTAACCTATATATACCCCCATCTCTTTTTCCTCTCATTTCACCCTTTACTCTACTTCTCTCTCTATCTTTACAGAAAAAGTTTCTTCTAAAATTTTTCATAGTTTAAACACTCAAATCATAGGATTATTTGCAACTTTAATACTCCAAAAGGTTCAATTTCATGGTTTTTATCTATTTTTTATTATTTACCCAATTTATTTTTATTTTAAATTATTTTTAATTTTTGTTAATTAGATATATATTAATTAAATTAGAATTACATATTTGTTTTTTAGTATTTATTTTTATTAATAGTTATATCTAAGTGTTAATTAGTAATTGTTTGTAATAATTAGTAATAATTAATAATAAATAGTAAAAAATAGTAATAATTTGTAATAATTATTAAAAATTGATAATAAATTTTGATAATTAGAAATAAATTGTAATAATTAGTAAGAAATTGTAATAATTACTAATAAATTATAGTAAATTGTAGTAATTACTAATAAATTGTAATAAATTGTAATAATTAGAAAAGAATTTTAATAATTAGAAATAAATTGTAATAATTAGTAATAAATTTTAATAATTAGTAATAAATTTTAATAATTAGTAATAAATTTTAATAATTACAAATAAATAGTAATAAATAGTAATAAATAGTAATAAATTGTAATAAATTGTAATAAATAGTAATAATTAGTAATAATTGGTAGTAATTAGTAATAATTAGTCATAATTAGTCATTATTAGTAATAATTTGTAATAATTTGTAATAAATTGTAATAATTATTAATAAATAGTAATAAAACGAAATAATAAGTAATAAATTGTAAAAAATAAGAATAATTAGTAATAGATAGAAATAAATAGTAATAAATAAAAATAAATAGTGATAAATTGTAATAATTATTAATAATTAGTAATAAATTGTAATAATTAGTAATAAATTGTAATAAATAGAAATAACAAATAATAAATTTTAATAAATAGGAATAATTAGTAATAAATAGAAATAAATAGTAACAAATTATAATAAAATGTAATAAATTGTAATAAATTGTAATAAATTATAATAAATTTTAATAAATTATAATAAAATGTAATAATTAGTAATAAATTGAAATAATTAGTAATTATTAGTAATAATTAGTAATTATTATAATAAATTGTAATAATTATTAATAATTAGAAATAATTAGAAATAAATTGCAATAATTAAAAATAATTAGCACTAATTAGCAATAATTAGTAATAATTAGCAATAATTAGCAATAATTATGAATAATTAAGAATAATTATCAATAATTAGGAATAATTTTCAATAAATAGAAATAATTAGCAATAATTTGGAATAATTTGGAATAATTTGGAATAATTTGGAATAATTAGAAATAATTAGAAATAATTAGGAATAAATTAAAATAAATTGTAATAAATTGTAATAAATCATAATAAATATGAGTGATTTGATAAACTTG
Source organism: Viscum album (assembly GCA_963277665.1). Lineage (NCBI taxonomy): Eukaryota > Viridiplantae > Streptophyta > Magnoliopsida > Santalales > Viscaceae > Viscum > Viscum album. Next base: position 1,431,695,931 of record OY728131.1, on the reverse strand, counting down.
CAAAATTTTCAACAGATTGGTTGCATTCCTTTTGATTGAAACCTCATCTCTTTACAAATTTATTCCACTAAAATCAATATGAAAAATCTTCTCAAACATACGTCATAGGAGATTTTTCATAGTGATTTTAGTCGGAGAAAGTTTCTAGGAGTTCAGATGTTAGAAAAAAGAGGCTCTTTTACCTAATGACTCGTCCCCATGCAACTTTCTCTGACTGAAATCACTATGAATAGTCTGATCTGATGTACAAATATTGATTTTTGTATGCATGAGGATATGAATAAGAGCCCGATGAGGCCTCCCTGCTCCCCATCCCCGTGCAAACAAAAATGGAGATTTATCTTTTAGAGCAAACTTTTCATAGTGCTTTTAGTCGTATAAAGTTGCAAGGGGATGAGTCACCAGGAAAAATAGTTGTCGCCAATCCATCTGAAACTCTGCCACCAATAATTAATAATAATTAGTACATAATACTAAAAATTAATGATAATTAGTGGTAATTAGTATAAATTTTTATGAATGAGTTTATATTAGTATAAAATCATTGAAAATAGTATAAATAACTAAAATAATAGAAATTAATATAAATTGAAAGAAAATATAATTTAATTGTCTTCTCTTTTTTGGATAGTGTTAATGTTATTGCTAATTATACAAAATAACAAATTATTTCACATCTTTTTAGAAAAATATGGAACGAGGAAGTTGACAACAGTCATTATTATATGATCGTGCTTATATAACTCAGTGCAGTAATCCAAACAGTTATGGTTTAAATACTGTTTATATTGAGGGTGCTCAATCTTTCTTATCATTTGCATCATCAAAACAAAATTTTGTTTCTGAATAGACTATTAAGTTTCCTTGTAAAAAATGTTCTCTGAGGATGTATAACACATTTGAAAATGTTGGAAGTCATTTATTATATTTTGTTTTTCAACTAGATTATATTTTTTTTATCAACACAGTGAAAGCAGTTCTGGAGAAAAAAAATAATAATATTGTTTCAGATCCAGCACAATTTCAAAATTTAGTACATGATGTGGCAGGTCTGTCTGTTCAAAAAACTCAAATGCAGGATGATATTGATTTAAATCCTCAGTTATAACCATCTCATTTATATGAGTTTTTTAGGTCCATTGACGATGTCTTATATCCATGTTGCAAGTTAATAAAGTTTGAATTAGCTGATAAATTTATGGCCATTAATTCAGATAATGGATTGTCAAATAGTTTTTTTGATCTGATATTGTCTTTGTTAAAAACACTACTGCATGAAGGAAATATTTTGCCTTAAAATTTCAATGAGAGCAAGAGGTTGGTTCTTAATATGGGTCTTGGTTGTCACGAACCAGCCCGGGTCGACCCTGAACCGGTCACCCGAGCCGGTCCGCGGCAAGTCCCGAGGGGCGTTCCTGATCCCCCCGGGATGGCAACAAGTGCCGGGCATTGAAACTTTAATCGTTGGGAACGATTTCAGCCCAAGCTAAAAACAGGATCGAAAGAATGAATATAACTAAACAAACAAACAGACACTAAAGACACAAACAAAACTATACCACGACATACCTCCATGTGACCTCGCGGGTCACCACCCAACTACAACCAACGTCGCTCCCACACTGAGCGACTCAAGCAGGAGAACCTGAACAAAAGGAACCTGCAACTGAAAAGGTAAAAGATAGGCGTGAGCACAAAAGTACTCAGTAGGTGAGCCCCACACCAAATCCCAATGCACTGCCAGTAAATAAAGAATCTACATAATCCAGGTTTGAACTTAAATGTATAAAAGTAAGTTTTCATAATGCTTTACTTGAAAATCAAACACGAGGCATTTCACTTATTCCTTTTTGAAAGTTAGTCCCATTTCATTAGTTTTAAACTCATTCTGAAAAGAAAAGTGTTGCATTTTCAAATCTAACCCAAAGCGAATAAAGCATTTTCATTTGAAAACCATTTTTCTCAAAGTCTGACAGTGTAGGCTGTGAAATATGACTGAAAGAAAACAAGCAGGGAAAACAAGTGCAAGAAAAAAATAAACCAGAAGTTATCAGCAATAACCATGGGCACACACACACACACTCACACACTCACACACACACACACATACTCACACACGCACACACACTCACACCCAAGTGGTCCCCCGTATGCCGACGGAAGGCACCACGCCAGAGATGGTAGAGCACCATGGGTAAAACCCCTAAGGTTCATCTAGCTCGCGTGGGACCCTAGAACCTCGTGTCTCGGTGAAACGTGGCTTAGAAAGCCACGACCCTCAGAAAACGTGGCTTAGAAGGCCAAGACCCTCAGAACACGTGGCTTAGAAGGACACGACCCTCAGATATCATATGTTTAGTTAGTGTTGCAATCGTCAATCCAGCTAAGTGAAACAGGGACGACACCCATCCGGCTCACTAGCACACTAGTTCTAGTCCGCCCACCTAGATACCCAGGGTTTCCCCGTGTGCTCAAACAAGCTTCACATTCACATAGTATATTTCTTACTCATATCGCAGTCCAAGCAAGATATCGCACACAAAAGTCACCATTTCCACACCCAAACAAGATTTCAAAACTCACGCACGCCAAAAAATACCTTTCTAGAAATATAAATGTCATTACCCAATCATTTCGCAAAAACCCCTTTCTTTGAAACACTCAAACAAGAACATAACCAACTTTCACAACCTAGAAAACATTATTTTTAATAACACAACAAGGGAAAACATCTTTCGTCAACCAAGAACCACACGTAAAGTTTCCAAAAACAATTTCAAAGGGTCACACGACGTTTTCACTAATCAAAGTTACAAGAAAACACCATTTTCCATAAACAGTACATTTACTAATTTACACATGCCAAAAACATTTCAAAACGCAATTCAACATGTCTTTCGTTACTCAGGAAAAACCATTTAGCGACATTACTATGAAATCCCACAATTGAAACCAAGAAAACACTTTTAATGAAATGCTAGAATTGAACAGTTTTCCTTATCAGCAAATCACCACACTATAAAAATTACTTAATATTATTTTTCTTAAATTTACTGAAATTCAATAAAAGGACAAGGAATAAATAAATTCTTAATTTAGAGGAAAGTGCATAGGGAAACCTACCTCAGGACGCAGCTCGGATATGACGACACAGTATACCTCGCACTGGTGCACAAGCACGCGCAAGCCGATGTTCGCGGTGTCACAGGGTTACCTCGCCAACACGCTGAAACAAACACATGGTAACTAAGAACACGAAGCCACTGACTCAGAACAAAACAAACGAACAACCAAAACAAAGGAACCAGCTTGATATATATATATTTTTTTCAAAACACATCCCGCGAAAAAATAAGGATTTATCCAAATTAAATAAAACACCGATGTTGAATGAAGAGAAAATTAAATAAACAATAAGACATAAATACAATAATAAATAAATAATCAAAAGAATAAAATAATGAACAAATGAATAAACAAATAGATAAATAACTAAAATAATACATAATTGAATGAATAAATAAATAATTAAACAAATAATTAAATAGGTAAATCAATAAATGAAAGAAAGAATGAATAAGTAAATAATTAAATAACTAATTAATTAACAAATACTTAAATGAATAAGTAAATAAATAAATAAATAATTAATCAATTAATTAATAAACAAATAAGCAACTAGATATATAGGTAAATAACCCATACAAAAATAATCGAGGGAATAAATAAATAGCAATAATAATAATAATATAATAATAATATAACAACTACAATAATAATAATAATAATAATAATATCATGATAATAATATGATAATAATAATAAAGTAATAATTTAATAATAATTGTAACAATAATAATATAATAATAATATAATAATATTAACATAATTATATTATAACAACAATAATAATAATAGAAAAATATTAATATTATAACATTGATAATAATAATTTTATTAACATGATAAATAAAACAAAACGTAATAATAAAAAGAAAATAAAAAAAAGAAGCTTACAGCGGAGGGGGTGAGCGGGAGAGCCGGGTCCGGGGGTTGGCTGCACCGGCGCGGGAGCAGGGAAGCAGCGTCGGAGGGGGGGCGCACCGGAGGTCGGCCGCGCAGAGGAGGCCGGGACAGGGGAGCAGTGCGGGATAGCGGAGTGCGCAGGGGGGAGAGCAGGGGAGCGCGGTCGGGGGCGCTGTGTGCAGGATGGAAGGGGGGTCGGCTGGCCGGAATGGCTGGGCGAGGGCGGTCGGCGAGCAGGGGAGGAACGGCGTCGGCGAAGGGACTGCGCAGGGAGGAGATCGCACAGCGGAGGGCACCGGAGCGGGAGGCCGCAGGTGCCGGAGGTCGGTGCAGGCAGCGCTGGGACGGGACAGCGGCGGAGACGGCCGGGGAAGGGGGCTGGGCGGTGCAGGAATGAACAAGGAGGGAGTGTCGCTGTGGCGGAGAAGCAGGGAGGAAGTGCTGAGCGAAAGAGATGATGGGAAGAGGGGTCTGGCCAAGGGAGGCGACGCCAGACATGGAAGCCGGAGGAAAGGGCAACGGTGAGGAGGTCGGCGGGGGCGGTTGTCCGTCGAGGTGGAGAGCGTGGATCCGACCGGGGGAGGCAGGGCGTCAGACGGCTGGAAGGTGAATGTGTGGGCGGGCTGGCCGGGAAGTCGAGGCAGTGGCAAGGGAGAGGTGCAGCACAACGGTGGTGGGGCTGGCTGGGAGCTCGGGGGCGGCGCGACGAAACCAGGCAGGGAAAGAAAAGAAGAAAGGGAAGGGAGAGAGAGAGAGGGGAGAGTGGCGGCTACGGGAGGGATGTAGGGTTAGGCTAGGGTAGGTTTAAAATATATATATATACATGTGATAAAAATAATAATTATAATTATAATAATGATAATAAAACAGATAATATTAATAACAATAAAACTTATACAATAAAAATAAATCTTATATAATAAAAATAAAACTTATATAATAAAAATAAAACTTATATAATAAAAATTAAACTTATATAACAATAATAAAACTTATAATAATAATAATAATAAAATTTTATGATAATAATAATTGCTTTATAATAATAATAACAAACCTTCATAATAATATTAATAATACTTTATAATAATAATCATAACAATAAAATAATTAAAGTAAATAAAAGTTAGTTAATTATAATAATAACGCAACTCAAATAGTAATAATAACAAAAAGTCAACGTAAAAACTTTAATATTTAAAATGTCGGGTGGACACATCGTCACCCGGGCCGAACGCACGATCACCGCTAGCGATGCGATGACCGCGCACCGGTGCGAAACCATCAATCACAATTAATCTTCGAAAAATTTAAATCGGGACCAAGAGAGGAGAAAAATTACTGATGTCCGCGGTCGGGGTGTGACAATTCTCCCCACCACAGACACTTTCTGCCCCCAGAAAGTCACCAGGTCACAAGTCAGCCAAAAATCCAAGTCTATGCCCAACAGTACTGAAGAAAACTGAAGTTCTCGGGGATGACCTTACTCTACACAGGTCACACCCGACCGATTCAAGAGAAAACTGGGGTCCGAGGGTGAGGGGAGAACCCGAAGGGGTTCTCCCCACCACAAGAACTTAACTAGTGCAGAAAAGAAGACCATTTAAATAGAACACCCTGGGAAAGGGGGGGGGGGCGACGCGGGAACTCCCAACCAATTCAAACCAACTCATATAACACGATTACTACAACACCTCTGTCGAAACCTTGAACCCACGACTAGAGTCAACAACCTTCAATACTAGGGGAAACCCACGAAAACCCTAAACCAAAACATCGAGTTAGAAACATGGCCCACTGAAATCCATGAAACACAACCACATCTGACGAGCATTGCTAAACAAAGGTCAACCCACTGAAGGGTCAACCGCACTTTTAAGAAAGACACACAATTCAGAATACCACGTCCACACGACAAGTCTGCTTAGATTATCATAGAACAAGCCCACCATCACTTTATTGAAAAACAACGCATTTACAACGTTGTTGGGACCTCAATAGCAGGGAAACAAACATGAAAAGGTTTTTAATTGCTCCACCGTCCACACGGAATACAGAACTTGGACCAAGGATTCACACCCCTGGGGACTCCTGACTGTGCGCGAGCTTCACCCCAAGACCTATGGTTGGGGCTCTGATGGCTGAAGCATCTTCTGCCTCACAGTCAGGTATTGACGTTATCCCATCACGACGTCCTCTTTAAGCGACGCTTCCGGCAAAACTTCTCCAGATGACCCAGACAACCGCAGCGATGACACGTCTTCGAAGGGTTGCGACAAGACGACTTTAAATGCCCGAAACGACCACACTGAAAGCATACCATCGAACGATCTGATGAACTAGAAGTTGGGACCAAAGGGGATAGCTCATTGGGGACAGGTATCTCTGGCATATTTTCCACACCAGAGGAGGAACTCTTACGAACAACTGGGGATGCTGAAGTACTAACCACCCGCACACCGGAAACTAACTCGGCCAAGAAAGCTTCCTCCACCAGCTTCTCGAAACAAAGGTCTTTAGAAGGGAGGACTCGCTCCTTGATCTCTGGACGAAGACCCCCAGTGAAAAGAGAGACCTTCATGAGCTCATGCGACGCTACCTCTAGAGAAAAGGGAAACAGTTCCTTGAAATGGTCAACATATGCCTTCACCGTCCGTTGACCTTGTTGAATATGCACACGCTCTCTCTTTTTCTCCAGCTTCACTTCTTCAGGTACCAACCATTGGATGAAAACAGTTTTAAAGACATCCCACGTCATTTCAACTTGCGTTGATGATGGGGTAACCCTCTTCCACTGGTCCAGAGCTGGACCCTCAAACAACTCCATAATTGCACGAACCTTAACATTATCGGGAGTTCCCAACATTCTAAAGACACGCTCCACTTCCTCGAGCCATTTCACTGCTTCTAACGGACCCTGATCACCATGGAGAATAGGCAAAGTTTGAGGAGGACCAAAACTGGGCATGACATATCTGAATCCTTAGAGACCTTTCTGGGCGGCATTTCCCGAGCGATATATAAAACACAAATCCAAAACCAACATCAAATCGAAGCAACATCAATAAAAGCGTCTTCATCAGAAACAGTCAGCACAAGAACCAAACAGATACAACACAACCCAAAACAAAATCTCCTCTTTAAAATTCCCTTTTTCATTTTTGATTTCAAAACCACCCTTTCCCAAGATCACTTTCCAAAAACCAATCCATTTTCAAACCAAAAACTTTCCAAAACTGTTTCCCATTTAAAACCAATTTAGAAAACAAAGTCAAGCCTTTAACTTCAAATACACACCCAGGTAATCTCATGAACCGTTGCACATGTCTTTATCCACATTCCATTCATACGTGCATCCACACACACTTTCCATGCATTCTCACACATGTGCAAACATTCATAAAGAGGAACCGAGGTTTTCATCCTGAACCATTCTTAACCAATTTCAAGCAAACAACAGATTTCCAAATCAAGAGATTACAGTTTCAAAACCCATTTCATATATTTAAAGTCCTTTAAAAGAAACCAGTCAAATTTTCAAAAACTTTTTTTTTCATTTCCAACAACGTACTCACACAGACCAAAACAAAAGCAGGATCCAAAATTGCATCAATCACAGAAATGAGGGACTAGTAGTCACACTCAACCTGGCGACATGGTAGTGGGCCATGTCCCAAGTCAGCGTCGACCACTAGGAGGAATTCAAACCACGTACTCGGACTCCACATGGGTCACTACTCCATGTGAAATCACGACGTAACATCGGCTTGCCTCCATTGTCATCTCTCAATCCAAGACAAACCAGGAAAGACAAGGACACAATTCCCGAACTACCCCTGGTAACTCGAAGATCAGTGCGAGCAAGAGTTCGCGACGCTCTTCCCGTACCTACCCCTCGAGTTCCGACAGTCCTAATCTCCTTCTACCGGACAACCCAAATAACAAGAACCACCTCTGATACCATTTTGTCACGAACCAGCCCGGGTCGACCTTGAACCGGTCACCCGAGCCGGTCCGCGGCAAGTCCCGAGGGGCGTTCCCGATCCCCCCGGGATGGCAACAAGTGCCGGGCATTGAAACTTTAATCGTTGGGAACGATTTCAGCCCAAGCTAAAAACAGGATCGAAAGAATGAATATAACTAAACAAACAAACAGACACTAAAGACACAAACAAAACTATACCACGACATACCTCCATGTGACCTCGCGGGTCACCACCCAACTACAACCAACGTCGCTCCCACACTGAGCGACTCAAGCAGGAGAACCTGAACAAAAGAAACCTGCAACTGAAAAGGTAAAAGATAGGCGTGAGCACAAAAGTACTCAGTAGGTGAGCCCCACACCAAATCCCAATGCACTGCCAGTAAATAAAGAATCTACATAATCCAGGTTTGAACTTAAATGTATAAAAGTAAGTTTTCATAATGCTTTACTTGAAAATCAAACACGAGGCATTTCCCTTATTCCTTTTTGAAAGTTAGTCCCATTTCATTAGTTTTAAACTCATTCTGAAAAGCAAAGTGTTGCATTTTCAAATCTAACCCAAAGCGAATAAAGCATTTTCATTTGAAAACCATTTTTCTCAAAGTCTGACAGTGTAGGCTGTGAAATATGACTGAAAGAAAACAAGCAGGGAAAACAAGTGCAAGAAAAAAATAAACCAGAAGTTATCAGCAATAACCATGGGCACACACACACACACTCACAAACTCACACACACACACACATACTCACACACGCACACACACTCACACCCAAGTGGTCCCCCGTATGCCGACGGAAGGCACCACGCCAGAGATGGTAGAGCACCATGGGTAAAACCCCTAAGGTTCATCTAGCTCGCGTGGGACCCTAGAACCTCGTGTCTCGGTGAAACGTGGCTTAGAAGGCCACGACCCTCAGAAAACGTGGCTTAGAAGGCCACGACCCTCAGAACACGTGGCTTAGAAGGCCACGACCCTCAGATATCATATGTTTAGTTAGTGTTGCAATCGTCAATCCAGCTAAGTGAAACAGGGACGACACCCATCCGGCTCACTAGCACACTAGTTCTAGTTCGCCCACCTAGATACCCAGGGTTTCCCCGTGTGCTCAAACAAGCTTCACATTCACATAGTATATTTCTTCCTCATATCGCAGGCCAAGCAAGATATCGCACACAAAAGTCACCATTTCCACACCCAAACAAGATTTCAAAACTCACGCACGCCAAAAAATACCTTTCTAGAAATATAAATGTCATTACCCAATCATTTCGCAAAAACCCCTTTCTTTGAAACACTCAAACAAGAACATAACCAACTTTCACAACCTAGAAAACATTATTTTTAATAACACAACAAGGGAAAACATCTTTCGTCAACCAAGAACCACACGTAAAGTTTCCAAAAACAATTTCAAAGGGTCACACGACGTTTTCACTAATCAAAGTTACAAGAAAACACCATTTTCCATAAATAGTACATTTACTAATTTACACATGCCAAAAACATTTCAAAACGCAATTCAACATGTCTTTCGTTACTCAGGAAAAACCATTTAGCGACATTACTATGAAATCCCACAATTGAAACCAAGAAAACACTTTTAATGAAATGCTAGAATTGAACAGTTTGCCTTATCAGCAAATCACCACACTATAAAAATTACTTAATATTATTTTTCTTAAATTTACTGAAATTCAATAAAAGGAAAAGGAATAAATAAATTCTTAATTTAGAGGAAAGTGCATAGGGAGACCTACCTCAGGACGCAGCTCGGATATGACGACACAGTATACCTCGCACTGGCGCACAAGCACGCGCAAGCCGATGTTCGCGGTGTCACAGGGTTACCTCGCCAACACGCTGAAACAAACACATGGTAACTAAGAACACGAAGCCACTGACTCAGAACAAAACAAACGAACAACCAAAACAAAGGAACCAGCTTGATATATATATTTTTTTTTCAAAACACATCCCGCGAAAAAATAAGGATTTATCCAAATTAAATAAAACACCGATGTTGAATGAAGAGAAAATTAAATAAACAATAAGACATAAATACAATAATAAATAAATAATCAAAAGAATAAAATAATGAACAAATGAATAAAAAAATAGATAAATAACTAAAATAATACATAATTGAATGAATAAATAAATAATTAAACAAATAATTAAATAGATAAATCAATAAATGAAAGAAATAATGAATAAGTAAATAATTAAATAACTAATTAATTAACAAATACTTAAATGAATAAGTAAATAAATAAATAAATAATTAATCAATTAATTAATAAACAAATAAGCAACTAGATATATAGGTAAATAACCCATACAAAAATAATCGAGGGAATAAATAAATAGCAATAATAATAATAATATAATAATAATATAACAACTACAATAATAATAATAACAATAATAATATCATGATAATAATATGATAATAATAATAAAGTAATAATTTAATAATAATTGTAACAATAATAATATAATAATAATATAATAATATTAACATAATTATATTATAACAACAATAATAATAATAGAAAAATATTAATATTATAACATTGATAATAATAATGTTATTAACATGATAAATAAAACAAAACGTAATAATAAAAAGAAAATAAAAAAAAGAAGCTTACAGCGGAGGGGGTGAGCGGGAGAGCCGGGTCCGGGGGTTGGCCGCACCGGCGCGGGAGCAGGGAAGCAGCGTCGGAGGGGGGTTGCACCGGAGGTCGGCCGCGCAGAGGAGGTCGGGACAGGGGAGCAGTGCGGGATAGCGGAGTGCGTAGGGGGGAGAGCAGGGGAGCGCGGCCGGGGGCGCTGCGTGCAGGAGGGAAGGGGGGTCGGCTGGCCGGAATGGCTGGGCGAGGGCGGTCGGCGAGCAGGGGAGGAGCGGCGTCGGCGAAGGGACTGTGCAGGGAGGAGATCGCACAGCGGAGGGCACCGGAGCGGGAGGCCGCAGGTGCCGGAGGTCGGTGCAGGCGGCGCTGGGACGGGACAGCGGCGGAGACGGCCGAGGAAGGGGGCTGGGCGGTGGAGGAAAGAACAGGGAGGGAGTGTCGCTGCGGCGGAGAAGCAGGGAGGAAGTGCTGAGCGAAAGAGATGATGGGAAGAGGGGTCTGGCCAAGGGAGGCGACGCCAGACATGGAAGCCAGAGGAAAGGGCAACGGTGAGGAGGTCGGCGGGGGTGGTTGTCCGTCGAGGTGGAGAGCGTGGATCCGACCGGGGGAGGCAGGGCGTCAGACGGGTGGAAGGTGAATGTGTGGGCGGGCTGGCCGGGAAGTCGAGGCGGTGGCAAGGGAGAGGTGCAGCACAACGGTGGTGGGGCTGGCTGGGAGCTCGGGGGCGGCGCGACGAAACCAGGCAGGGAAAGAAAAGAAGAAAGGGAAGGGAGAGAGAGAGAGGGGAGAGTGGCGGCTATGGGAGGGATGTAGGGTTAGGCTAGGGTAGGTTTAAAATATATATATATACATGTGATAAAAATAATAATTATAATTATAATAATGATAATAAAACAGATAATATTAATAACAATAAAACTTATATAATAAAAATAAATCTTATATAATAAAAATAAAACTTATATAATAAAAATAAAACTTATATAATAAAAATTAAACTTATATAACAATAATAAAACTTATAATAATAATAATAATAAAATGTTATGATAATAATAATTGCTTTATAATAATAATAATAACAAACCTTCATAATAATATTAATAATACTTTATAATAATAATCATAACAATAAAATAATTAAAGTAAATAAAAGTTAGTTAATTATAATAATAACGCAACTCAAATAGTAATAATAATAAAAATTCAACGTAAAAACTTTAATATTTAAAACGTCGGGTGGACACATCGTCACCCGGGCCGAACGCACGATCACCGCTAGCGATGCGATGACCGCGCACCGGTGCGAAACCATCAATCACAATTAATCTTCGAAAAATTTAAATCGGGACCAAGAGAGGAGAAAAATTACTGATGTCCGCGGTCGGGGTGTGACATTGGTTATCAGAATATTTATGCTTGTTCGAATGACTACATCTTATATTATGGTAAAATGAGATGTTGGATAGTTATTCAGCATGTGGACAATCAGGGTATAAAAAAGCTAAACTAGGGAAGTCTAGATTTTTTCTCGTAAAACAATTGAGATATTTCCCACTCAAATCCAGATTGCAGAATTTATTTATGTCTCAAAACATAGCATTATTGATTTCATGGAATAAAAACTACATTTCAACTAGTAAAAGATTAAATCATCCCTCTAATGGTGATTCATGGAAACATTTTTACCAAGTGCATCTGTCGTTTTATTTAGAAGCCCGAAACTTGCGATTGGGTATTTCTACAAATGGTTTTTGTCTATTTGGTTCTTATAGTAGTCAGTATTCATGTGGGAATGTGTTTATAACTCTGTATAACATACCTCCATGGATGTGAATAAAGGAGACATATATATTTTTAACCTTATTAATTCTAGGTCATCCAAAAAAGAATATCAATGTTTATATGAATACATTGATTGATGAGTTAAATTCACTATGGATTAATGGTGTTAATACATATAATGTTGTTGCGAAACAAAACTTCCTACTTAAAGCTGCATTGATGTGGTCAATTAGTGACTCCCTTGTATAGGGCATGTTATCTAACTGGAGTACACATGGTCTCTAATAATTTTTGTACTGTTTGAGAGACAACAAAGTGTTTATGATCATCAATGAAAAAAACCTTATTTTTCAACTGTCATCGTAGATTTCTTCCAGATTATCATCCTTTTTGAAAAAAAATATCATTTTAGAAAAGGAAATTTTAAAAAATATGGGACTCCAACAATGATCGCAGGTAAAGATTTAAAATCAATTCTCACTTCATTACCCCCAATTAAATTTCTACCAACAATAAACCAATATAAAATTGATGGGTTTGGAAAAGATCACAATTGGAAAAAACAGAGCATTTTTTGGAATTTTCCATATTGGTCTAATTTTTTAGGACATCACATGTTGGATGTGATGAATATTGAGAAGAACTATTTTGATAATTTATTTCATATAGTTTGGGATACACTAGGTAAGACCAAATACAATGTGAAGGCACAATTAGATCTTTCTCAATTTTGCAGGCAACCAGAACTTCAACTATTTAAAAATGTCAAATCACAGACGTTAATGAAGCCAAAAAAAATTTTAGACACTGTCCAAAGAGAGTTGTTTATTATTTTGTCATTGGATTGCAGATTTAAGACTTCTAGATGGTTATGCTTCGAATTTGGGTAGATGTGTTAGAAATGGTCATATTACATGATTGAGAAGTCATGATTGTCATGTTTTTATGGAAATACTACTTCAAATTGAATTAAGAGGTTTTTCAAATACAATGATTTGGGATGCATTAACAAACATATCATGTTATTTTGAGAAATTTGTTTGTTGACGACAGATTAAGTGGACCTATGAAAATTTTAAGAAGATGTCGTTTTAATTTTATGTAAATAGGAAAAATATATTCCTGCCAAGTTTGTTAGTTTCAATGGAACATTTGATACTAATTTTTTTTTCATGAAACAAAATATGGAGGTTTGAGGCAGTTCTGATGGATGTACCCATTTGAGAGATGCATAAAGAAATTGGAAAAAAAATTCGTAACAAAGAATCCGTTGAAGGATCAATTGCATAATCTTATTTTCAAGAGTGACTTTATTTTTCTACTCTCATTACATTCAATCTGATTATCCCTCAAAACACAACCGCATGATCCGTAATGAGGGAAATGTTGAAAATGACATGATAAATCAATTATTAGTTTTCAATCTGCATGAACTTCGTTTCGGTGGAGTTCATGAATTATAGCTTTCAGATGATGAACATCACAAAGCTCGTACATATATTCTACTGAACTATGAAGAAATGACACCATTCGTACTGTGAGTGCTCCTATCACATATTATATAATTTTTATAATAGTACATTAATCTTATTTAATTTTTAGGTTATATGACAACCATATCAAGAAACAGTTTCCAAAAATTACAATAGCTACTCTTAAAGAACATCATCACAAAAAAAATCCTACTACTTTCAGAAACTGGTAACCTAAATTATTTTTTATTTCTCATGAAAAATAAATGTACTATTGTTATGGTGACAATTTTTTAACAAATTTTTAAGTATCTCAACATGGTGATAAAATTGATAATAGATTGTCTTTATTAAGTAACCCACCATCCAAAAATGGTCAAATCTTATAATGCATATGTGGTGAATGGTTATCAATTTAATAGATAATATCAGGAGCAGTTGGGAGCTCATGGTGAGATTATAGAGACTATGTGTAGGGAGTAGGTGGAGATGCATCAGTGGTAGTAGCATTTGGAGGTAGAGTTACTCTAACTGTAATAGCAGTAGTAGTAGTAGATGTAGGATGAGATGCGTTGATTGCAGCAGAAGCAAGAGCAGGAGCAGTTGGAGTACATGTGATGTCAGACTCACAGTTTAGGGATGGAGTTCCCTCCACCAGCTCCTTCAGCTCCTCTAGATGACCCTCCCCTGATCAGTGATGTATTTTTTTATTATAAAATATTTTATTGTAATTTTTTGTAATATTAACTATTTAATGTTTTAAATAGCCTGTGTTTTATTTTTCGTTGAAAATTACAGTTTTTTATTATATTTATTATTTTATTAACTAATATTTTTTTATATTTTTGTGAATACTTAGGTGTTTATTATATTACTAATAATATTATTTCATTAAAATTAATAATATTATTATTATATTAATTATTTATTTTATAATTAATTTTATTTTACTAATATTATTATTATTATTTTATTTATAATAATATTATTTTATATTTATTACTTTGTAAATAATTTTACTCTATTAATATTATTATTATTTTTTTATTTATATTAATATTATATTATTATTATTATTTTATTTATATTAATATTATATTATTATTATTTTATTATTTTTTTTTTAATTATTCACTATTTTCGACAAACCGTTGTAAATACTAATTGTAACAGTCCATCGAAAAAAGATTTATTTTTTTATTTTGAGCCCTTATTACAACGGATCTTATGATTACTAATTGCGACAGTATATCGCAATAGATTAAAAAATAGGGGGATATTTGTGATGGAACAGCAACCCGTCGCAAATAGTTTCTTAAAAAATGATGAATGTTTTTTGTGGTGGTTCAGTGACCCATTGCAATAAATAAGTTTTTGTGATGGACCTTTGAAAAAAATAATATTTTTATTATCATTTACCTCAAGGGATAAATTACAACGGGTCCCCATCACAAAATACTATTTGTAACGGGGTCTCGTTGCAGTAATCTATTTTTCTAGTAGTGTATCTTATGTTTTACTGCTTATTAAACTTGTAATCTCACCTATTTCAAATGTTTTTATTCATCATGTCATGTACATGAGTATGACATCTAATATTTCAAGAAAGATATCTTGTGTGAATAATTTTATATGAGTTTTTGAATTCATTTTATAAAATAATATTGTTAAATAACTAATTTATAAAGGAATTAATAATATAATTTCTATGGGGGGTTTATTGTGATTTTTTTAGGTATAATCATGTTTAGTTCTATAATATGTATGAATATTTTTTTAGTTCACCTTGGTTAGTATCAGAGCTAGTATTAATTAATAATGGAAATATAAATGATATTCCCCACACCCATTATCCCAGGCCTAGTCCTAATAACACACACTTAACAAACAGGACTTGAAACAAAAAGATATGACTCAAATAAAATATAGAGATATTTCTATAATTTAGAAATTAAATCTCACAATTATAAAAAATAAAAAAAACTAATGTTTTAATTTATTTTATATCAAATACATAAAAATATTATAATTATCATTTTATATAATAACAACATACTAGATCATGTTCTATACAAATCCTAATTTATAATCATCTTTATAACATATGTAATAGAAAAATATTATAAATGGATGAGCATAAATTCATAGTAAGGAAAATATTATCCATATTTAATAAAGGGTTAGTCTATAATCATATGTGAAATATGAGCATAATATAAATATATTTCTAAAAAAATTAGAATTATAATTTTTTCCATAAGTCAAGGGAGAATGACATGTATTCTCAAATGGAAAAATATATACCATAGTGTATTTTTGAGGAAACAAAATAAAATAATCATTTTCCATAGACTATAACATAGTAATATAATATATAAATGTGGAATAAATATAATTATAATGAAACATAGCATTGTTAACATAACTACCCAAAATCAAGCCTTCACACAACATCATTATATCATGTGATAAAAAACTTTTTTCCAACCATCATTGGGATTTTACTAACCTTACCCTTATTAGAGATTTAGTAGACCATACTCATCTTATTTATTTAATAGACTATCTCATATAAAGGATTTAATAGATCTAACCTGTCTTTGGGGTTTAATATACACAAACCATCATATGAATTTAATATAACTAACCCATCTTAGTACTTTAATGAAACCAACTAGTCTTAGGGTATTAATAGTCGTAACCCATATTAGGAATTTAATTGATAAAACCAAACATATAATGATAATACATATACATTTTTTCCACAAAAAATTAATCATATCTTATTTTATGAAGAACCCATTTAGAGAAAATGGGTCTTATAAATTTTAAAAAAAGTATCACATAAAATCACATTAAGATTTAGATTATTTAATACCAAAAAATTGACCAAAAAGAGTATACCTATGATATGTTATAGGATAATTCATTAAAAACCACTCCAATAGAGATGGATATTTTTTAGATAAAGAGGAAACTAGAAGATATTTCATAAAACATTTGTAGTATTTTTGTAAAATTATGTTTTTATGAGAAACTATTAAAATTATTTTTCATGAAAGAATCGTGAAAAAAAATTATAATACCACGTTTAAAGTCATAGAAATTTTATATCCTTTAAAATTACATAAAGGTTTTCAAGAGTAGATTTATAAATGAAGATAAAATATATCATTGTAAAAGGAATAAATTTTCAATATTTTTTTAATTTCTTTATTTAAAACTACATTTTAAAAGAATAGATATATATTCCATTTGAAATGATGTAAATATAAATGTATAGATTATAAAAAATATATTTATATTTCATTATAATGGTATATATTGAATTTAAATCTCATCAGAGATAGAATATGTGATTGGTTTTTAAGTATAATTAATTGCATGAGAGTATGATAAATAAAATCATAGGGTAGTATATACACCAATAAATATAAAAAGGTGTTTAATATAGAATATATCTTAGATAAAGAAAAGTGATATGACAAACCCTTACTTTAACACTTAACTTACTCAAAATATCTCTAACCTTGTTAAGAAATTAAACATAATCTTTGAGGACCACTAAGAAATAGAGGATATACTATTTATTATTTGATTAATATATTGAAAAATGTGTATGAGGGATTCATGATAGGTAAAATGGGTAGAGGTTCAATATAATTTCAAACGAGATGTGTGTCTTGAAATGTATGGTAGTCATATCCTTTTATTGGTTAAAAAGATGGTCTTTGTCTTGGAATTAAATGTTATATATGTGGTATGAATGAAGTTAAAATATATTTGGGTGAGTAGTTGAGGAAAGTATAGTGATAATTTTAGGTATGGATTTATATCATAATAAATGACATATATAAGGTCTATGTGTCATGTAAATAGAACAATATTCGAGCGAATTATGTTATCAATTTTTATCGATATTAAGATTGATTAAATTATTAATATGTTAATTATTTTTTTAATTAACATATTAGATGGACTTCATTACCAAATTTCAATATGATTTATCATAATTTAGAAGTTATTTAATTCAATTAAATTTCTATATAAAATGAAATCAATGTTTAAATATAAATATATGATTGAAAATGATTTTTAAGAGGGAAAATGCCTTTATATACATTAAGAGCTATAGATAAATATTTTTTGTAAAATAAAAAAAAATCACTAATAATATGTTTTTAATATGTTAAAAAATATTTTTGTATTCATCAATTAAAATATTTTAATTTAATTTGATCAGAAAAAAAAATTACACTATTTTAATAAATTTGATTCTATTAAATTAACTACTTTATTTTTACTATTGTAATAATTTTTTAACCTTGGTAATATAATTCTATGATTAATAATAAAATTTAAATTATTAAATAAATTAAATATAATGATTCATTAATAGAAAATAATTTCATCAAATTTAATTTCTACTAGTGAAAATAATTAATTTTAATATAAACACGTATTACCCATAAATATTTTGAAGGTAAATTTTATCTTCCAAGAATAAATGAATTTATTAAATTACTTGGTATAACTATTCTATATATTGAAATTTATTTTATTTTATATATTATTAATAAATTTCATTAGAATCATTATTTTACCATAATATAATAATATTCATAGCACATAAAAAGGAAATTTTAACTATAATATATATTTTTACATAAAATGATTTTATTAATTAGTTTTTTACATTTAATTGGTATCAAAATGAACTTTAATTATATATATACATATCTATATATATTATCTTTTTTCTATCTCTATTTATACCCTCAAAATTAATAACTATATTATAACCACTAAATTTAATAATTATAATTTTATATTAATAAATTATAATACATATTGATTTTTTTTATGTGTGAAGAAAGCAAATAAATATATTATTTTTTTATAAGATAATTTATTGAAAAATATTTGGGTGTTAAATTCCCCCTTTAAATAAAATTTTCCCCCAAAATTTTAATTATCAGTCTATAATTAAATATATAAGTCTATCTATAAGATAAAAAATAGTAATGGTATAATTTATCATGAGATTTCAACCTTACTAACATTAGAATGAATAGAAAACTCAAATTCCCCATTATTATTAACATATATTAATATTATAACCATTTTTCGAAAGTATGATACTTTATCTATCTATAAGTCTTAAGAGATTCTAAAGACATACCTTATACAACATCATTTTCATGATCCTATTTCATAAAAATAGTAAAAAAAAATATGGTAATGATAGCATAAAATAATATCAAAGTAAATTTATTTAATGGACAACAAATCATAAGGTGTCTCATCCGTTAACATGATCATTATAGCATACCATACTTTTTGTTTTACTATAATAAAATTAGGTGAAAAAATAACCCCTTATGTTTAAACTAGGTTATTATTGATCATTTTTCTATTAGGATATCTGATCTAAATATATTCAAATCTGTATAATGGTTCATTAATAGCTTATAAAATTCCAAATCTTCCCCCTAGAAGAATCATTCCATGTGTGTAATTTTCCCCTTTTTTCATTCGCTACGTAATGATTGAGTTAATACCCCACCATACTTTTTTATAGTTATTACTCTTAGGTGCATATATTCTAGATCCCACATCAACATTTTTTCATCCTGATAGGATTTTCATTTCAAGGAAATAACGCACTCTATAATTTATCAAAATTTTATGATGTGTTGCTACATTTAGTATTATCTCTTGGGTTTTCACTAAAATTTTCTAGAACAATCTCAAAAATAAATAAATTAATTCCCAAAAATAACTAAACTCTACATTTATAGAAACTAATACACCCAGACTCATACTCTTGGGCTCGATGTGAAAAAAATATACATTAAAAATAAACATTGATACCATGTTATATGAATCAAGTCAAATATACATATATTTCCATATTTAATGAATTAAAACTCAAAAATAATAACAGAAAATATTCATTATTTATTAAAATGGGACACCACATAGAAAAGGGTGCATGGTGGTCAAAAATAATGGAGTCCAAGATTGCATCCTCTTATAATTTTTTCACACTTAGGGGTAAGGGAATCCATACTGGAGAAAGAAAACAAATCATCCACTAGAGAATACCTTGACACAAGAAAATCTTCTTATTTATTTCCTACATGTCATGTATTATGAATACCAATCCAAACATCAATGAGAGATGTAAATCTCTAGATAAGATTAGAAAAATAGACCAAGGAATAGTGTTGTGGTTGTTATGATAGCTAAAAATAATTTTTTAATCTATATTTATTTCAGTGAGAATAATATTCCTGGTAAGAAAAAAGTGAATACATTTTTTTGAGAGCCAATGCATCTACTTAAAGAAACTACCCATGACCAAAATTAGAACTAAATGCTGCAAAAACATCTCATATTAGGTCTTTAATTACACCTACATCCCTCATAACACCCATCATAAAATATCAATCAGTATTAAGCATCAGCCCATCAGTTTGGGGTTCCAACAAATCAACCTATCTTCATAAGTAATTATATGACCAGCTAAATGAATGTTATTACATACCAGTATGTGCCTCAAAGATTTTTTCTTTTCTCAGTTTTGGATAAGTATTCTCAAATCATCAATTAACCACTTTGATATAGCAATCAACTCCATTATTGACCAAGAAAAACCCTCATGTTAGGCCCCATTCCTTGCCTCCCAGATGCACCAGCAACCTAAAAAATTTAGCTCTTGATTGCTTGTCAACACAGGTCCGACCACCCCATTAAACCACCTTTAGAGGAACTCAGTAATAGAGGTAAACTGATACAACATGTCTAAAAATACACCTACTTATTTCCACACTGTGATGTCCCATTACCTCTTGAGGAAAATATAAATATTGGATTCAATTAATTGATTCTAGTACACAATACATTTAGAAAAAATATTTATACATTTTTGGATGACTTCTATTTAAGATGGGATTGCGTGGTTCACACATGAAAAATTAAAAAATTGAACTTATTATTAATCTCTCTACACCATTGGGTAGGGATCTATTCCTCCCAAGTGTAATAATTTGACAAGAACGACCTATAATCTTTAACCAAGAATGATCATGATGAATAGGCCTTGAAAGAACAATGGTCATATTCATTTTTGAGATTGATCGTCTCAAAAATATCATGATGATCAATATCCATTACAGCTTATATGAAATTAGGGTGAACTATGACGTGACAAAATGTGATATCCGGGGCTGGACATCCTAGAAATATGAGTGATCTTCCTGAAAAATAATTATTCTTAAGCTAATGTCTCTCTATCTTATAATCCAGAGATAATTCTTCTTTAAATGAGGGGTATGAATTTGGATTTCTCTGCATAGTTATGACATATTTCTCTTTATCTCTTCTAGGTTACCCATTTATCACTCATTGAGGATCTTATCTCACAATGTGCTTCTTTAAATCGCCTCCTATTCTTGTCTACCATGCATGTATTCCATCATTCCAGATACACTATATAATCCAATACCTCCATCTTCAATAGGAAGCACCAATCTAAACCAGTACACCCAATGATAACTACATTCTAAATAGTATTCTCAGATAAAACAGGTTATAATATTCTCAATATTTTTAATCACTGACTTTGGAACATTAAAAATACAAATAACATGCATGGGAATATCGGATATCACGATGTTAACAAGAGTTATCCTTATTCCAAATAAAAGTAAGTAATTCTTCCAATTATTAATCTAAGAGGTGATCTGACCCACCAATGTTTCCATATGCATGATGTGCAATATTCCAATCGTGATTGGAGGGAAAAAATATTACATTGGGATACTTTTTTAACTAATATCGATGATAGATACCTTTTTTCTCACATAGATCTCCGATTATCGCCTTGATATGTAAATGATTAATTTATCATGATTAGTATATTTATCATTGTATTTGAAGTACTCTTCCATATACTATATGAAGTCATTGATGGATTTAGAGCGACTATTGAGAAATATAACCATGTCGTCAGTAAACATTAAATAGGAAACACCACTTAATTGGTCTCCTCAGCTAAATGATTGGATCATTCATTCATATATCTTGACATTAATAATTTTACTCATAACATATTTATCCAAGATAAATAAACTTAGGGAAAATGATTCACCTTTTATCAATGATCATATCATCCTAAAAAACCATTTCATTCTTCCCTTGAAACATATAGAAAATCAAAAAGAGAAAAAACATTGAAAGATAAGGTCTATAGACCAAGGATAATGATCCATTCATTTCATTACTTTTAGAATAAAACACCACTCAATATTTTATTACACTCTATCTATATCCACTTTAATATTTTTTTTTGAACAATGAATTATTTTTTAGATCTTCTCTATCATCTCTTGTCAAGCCCGATAACACCCTAGATAGACCTTCCCCTAATAAATCTATTTTGTTACTATGATATCCATGGTGGAAGGAAATTCTTTAACCTCGTATTAAACACATTATCCACAACTTTGTATGATAATTGTAACATTATTACCAGCCTGATTTTGCGAAGTGAATAGGGGTAATTAACATTCAGAATAATAACTAATGTTATAGATGTAGCCACACTAGGAAGATTCCCTCCCTAAAATAAATCTTGTATGTCCTAGATATGGTCTTTTTACACAACTTTCCTTCATTACACATAGAAGGTTCCAGGGAAACAAGCATACCTCGGTGCACTCTTGGGATTGATACATGAAACAAAATCCCCAATTTCTGTGTCATCAGGTATAGATTCCAAAATATAATTGTTCTAATCTAACACCACTTTTGGGATGAAGTCAAAAATTGGAACTAGATTACTTGGACACCCTCCTACATTATGGAATTCATAACTTCAAGTAAATAATGGAAAAGGGTTTGATTCAAACCTCGATCCTCATCAATTTCATTTTAATTGGACCCATCTTCTCAAATGAAGTTTGGTTTTCTGATACATTTCATTTCTTTGATACAATCATTAATGAACCTGGTGTTTTGGTCTCTTAATTTTAAACCATTTTTATTTTTTACTTATTATGAGATATATACTCTTGAGGTAGTAGTATTCCTACCAAATTACGATTCTTTTAAAGAAGGATGGTGAAAACATCTTCATACCATCTTTGTTCAAGATTTAATTCACATTGTTTTATATCATTATTAAAGTTTTCCAACTCTTAATTTGATAATTTAAATATCTTTATCTATTAATTCACATCATTCCTCGTCCATTTAAAAATATTGTATAGACTTATACATCTATGTTCGTCTGATGTTTTGTTCGATGACAATCACCTCGCTTTAAAAATCCAGATAATAAGACCAGCTGCTAAAGAGAAAACCACTCCACCCCAACATATCTAGACTCTAGAGTAACTGTAATTGGGGGAAGATTTAAAAACATATGGGTAACTCAATTGTTATATAATAAACATGTGTGTAACTCATGCACAAGAGAAATATGTTATTCAAATGAACATGTAATAACAATATTCATCCACTTGTCTAGATAGATGGTAATGTAACCTCAAATGACCAAACATATACCATGCCATATGTTTTTCAATGTAAAAGAAATTAATCATGGAATTTGGAACATCAAACAGACATATCACATGGAAATGTGGCATAAATGTAAGCATAAGAAAACATAACATTGTGAACATAGCTTTCTGTAATCATTTCCACACACAACATAATTAACATTTATGATATAAACCAATTTAAAATTCATGGAGTGGATTTATCATACCCAACCCTTGAGAGGAACTTATAAAAACCATACCATTTCACCTATTTAATGTACCCAACCCCTCTTAGCGTTTTAACAGATGAAACCTGTCTCACAGATTCATCAGATCCAACCTATCATGGGGATTTAGAAGACCCAACATTTCTATTTTATTTAATTAACCAAACCCCTCCTATGAATTTAATATATTCAACATATCTTGTTTATTTAACAAACATATCCTTTCTTTGGGATTTAACAAAACCAAACTGTATTATAATTATAATCCACACACATATGCTCCATATAAAAATCAATATTGTCTTATTTCATGATGTAACCCTAGAGCAGAAATGGATCTCATAAACTTCCAAATATTATCACATAAAATGACCTCAAGACATATAATAGTTTATACAAAAAAATTAAATCATCAAAAAAATTCTCATAAGGGTATTTAGATAGTTATTGATGAAACAATACTCCAACAAAGGCAACAATATTTGCGATAAATAGTAAAATGGAGGAGATTTCATAAAACATTTTATACATTATAGTATAAAGGAGAATTTATAGATCACCATTAAAAAAATATTCCTCAAATTAATAAAAAAACATTTTTAAAATAAAATTTAAAAATAAATTCCAATAATTGAGCCTTTAAAAAGACATAGTGGTTTTCTAAAGTAATTGTGTAGTGAAAATTAAAATATATTATTATAAAATCCAATCCCTTTAAATATATTTAAAATAAATATACAGAAACTAAAATAATAAAAAGTTTGATAAATATCCAATTTGAAAATAGGTAAAAATAAGTTAATGATTATTATAAATGATACATATGTAGATTTCAAAATAATAAAATAGAACATTGACTAGAAGTAGAAATATAGGGGTATAAAAAATATCAAAATAGAATGTGAATTATTTTTAACAACATTACACATTTATGAGAAAGAAATTAATCAAAGTATATAATTTGGATTAAAAATATCTATTTCTATATAAATAAATATAAATCTTCGTATAATAAAATATTAGGGTGGAAGATACAAAACATATAAAAAACAAGTTCAATGAAGAGAATAATAACTCAATGAAAGGAGGTTTGAGACTTAAAAATCCATCACAATATTAATATCTCTTAAGTTACAATCCCAATAAAGATTGAAATTAAGATGTTTTTTTAAATACATTAAATTTTTGAATATAAGATAACAATATCAATAGAGTAGTATATAAATCAGAAAATATAATTCAAGTGTGAAAGATGTAATATATATCACATAAAGATAAGTGAGTTGATAAAACCTTACCTCAACTCATGAATTCCATGAAATCTATTTAATATCATTGAGAAATTAAAACATTTCTTTTATAACCTTTTATAAATTGATTTTTTTTTATTATTCTGGGAAAATGGTCCAAAAACATTGAAGAGGTCTCTACAAGAGGTAAAATGTGTAAATGTATAAGAGAATTTCAACGGGAGGTGTGTATTCAAGTTGATTGAAGTGAGATCCTTTTATCTGTTAAAATAGGGACTTTTTCATGGAGTAGAATGCTAGTTAAGGCATATGAATGGAATTTTGTGATATTTTGGTGAGTTATGTAAGGTAAAGTTTGTAAGACTTATAAGTTTGACAATAAAATAAAATAAAGGTCTTCTAGAATCTCAATTTGTCACGAAAACCTAAAAAAAATTGAGCCACATTAATATAATATCTTATTAATCATTTAAAATATGATATATTGATTTATTTAGATAACATTTACACAACCCTTATTGGTTTGTTGTTTTATAGAAGGTAGGTTATCGGTGTCCCAATTTGATATTAACCACTCTTAATCTTATTTAGCTTAAGTGCGGGGTCAATCCATAGGGAACTGCTGAGTGCATGAATTAAATTGCATTTGGAATTAACATAGTGAAGGATACTGAATTTGGAGTGGGATTTATGTTTTTTCTAATGAAAAAATTTTGATTACTAAAATGAATATTAACATATAAAGATAAACAAAAAAAAGTGGTTTTTAATGTGGTTGATAGAAAAAGGAGCGTGTTAAGGCCATGATGATTATAGAGGTTATACAAACTTATTATTAGGTTGTGTTGTTCATAATAACCCAAAAATCTGGGTTTCAATTGTTACAAGGTTCACATGGTCTAGTAAACTATGTATAGAACTGAAGAAAATGAATCCTTGGTCAGGTAGTTAGTGTTTCAAAATAAATTTTTTAGATTAGTCCATTTTTGAGTCAATGAATACATCCAATGATCCTGAAGGTATTCATCGTTATTCTTCCTTTTAGTCCCTAAAAATTCTTACCTTGGTCTATCTCAGAATTTTCAGTGATAAAAAGAATTGATTAAAGAAGAAGAATAATAATTAAACAGATTAAACTAAAACATAAAAATTAATCCAAATTACAACACTCTTTCATCATCCACAGCCCTAACACATGGGCTGTTTAGTTACACATGGAAGAAAATATGAAAACAGAACCCCCAATACCTAATGTGGTATTTTTCGGTTCTTCTAGGAGAGGTGAATTCTTTGGTAGAATGGTGGAATGGTGGAGTAGAGGAACAACGGTAGCACACCCCTAGAGCAGCGGAACCTCCCACCATTGAATATTAAATAATGACTCCTCAAACCAGAGGACAATACCTCTATTTATAGAAAACAAAAGTACACGGCCGGTATGAAAAATACACATTGTGTAGTTTCTCAAAGTTCTTTTGTCATAGTTTTTATCTGGTAGGTGGCCAGTTACACTGCCCTTGACTTTTGTGGTGTCGTCAGCCAGTTGGTGGAGGGTACATAGCATGTGGTGCCGCCTCACATGGCATGTATTCTCTGGAAAACGCCACCAATCACATCTAGAATCATGTACATGGCATGTAGGTATGACTCACATGGTTTTTCGTCTCAGTTCTGGTGACTTAGGAATGTACTCATCCAACCAATCCATGTCTGAGTCAGAATGTACCTAGCGTGTAAGTATGTACATGCCACTTAGTTGGGAATTTTTCTCAGAGTTCTATTGGTTTGTGTGTTTGTCTAGAAAAAACATGAAAATGAAAAAGATCACCATAATCAAAGTATTTTTCCACTAAATGGTATGTATTTTCTGAAATCATGTTCTTATTTTCAATAATATATGTGTAAATGTATACACAAATCGGGTGTATCACTTATAAAATTAATTCTTTGAAAATAATAACTATAAAATTTACCATTATAATTAATTTTTAACTCTACAAACTTAATTCTATGCCTAAAAATGTGATTTCCATTATTATATATTTCAAATATGATGATTCCATGTAGGGAAATTATTTCATCAAATTCAATTTTTATAGGTGATAAGATTTAATTTTAATATATGTGTGTATAGAGAATAAAATCTATTTCAGAAAAAAGGTATATTTTAAAAATAAAATTAATTTATTTCATGGATAGTAATAACAATTGGATTGATATTGATTTTTTTATTATATATATTATTAAAAGATTTAATTAAATATATATTTTACTATAAATCTTTTCAAACTAGATATGGACACTTTTATTTCATATTGAAACCATTTAGACTCGCATGTTCCCTACTGATATTCACTAAATTGATGAATAGAGTATATTAAAATTACATTAAATAATTTTTGGTAATATTTAGTGAATATATTACTATATATACAAAGATTGAGGTAAAACATGGATATAATTTTTGGAATGTGAAGAAGACACTATGAATAGAAAAATGATAAGAAAACTATAGATACATTTAATTTTTTATATATAATGTACAATTATTGAATCTTATAATCATAAATGAATGAATATTGGTGGATCATTGAAAAATTGATTTCATTGAAAAATGTCCTTGACTAACCACTATAAAATTATTTTCTATTTTTCATATATTATTTTTATTATACTGATAATTTGTGAGAAATTTTTTTTTCTTTTCAAATCTAATAACAATGTTAATATACATGGGATTCAGGTTAATTTGTAAAAAATTACATGAAGATAATATTAAATAGTTTATGAAATTTTTTTTCAGTTGACCAATACTCACATTACCATAAAGTTGAGAGGGGTTTATTATATTTTAAAAAAGAATAAAATAAGGGATTATGGTATGTCCATATATAAGCATTCATGGTGGTATCTTATGCATTGTTTCAATTAATAGTCTATGTATAAAATTACTCAATGCATAATTTGGATCTACAAGTGGTAATATTTCCATTAAATATTTTTATTCAGTACATCAATAGTAAATAATATGATATATATACTAATTAAAAAGATTTATGTAGATATTTCAATATAAGGAATTGATCATGTCATAATGGATATTGTTATAGTTGATCAAGTACAATTATTTCTCAATACATTAATACAATGGGTTAGAAAATATGATGGAAGATGATTTGGGTGGGAAAGATCATACTACATTATCCATGATGAGGACTAAAGGAGACCCAATAGTCATGTACTGATGAAGGATAGGCTTGTAAATTATAATGTCAGGGAGAAAATGTCATCTTTCCAATTTTAATTCACAAATATCCATCCAATTTAAAATCAATGAGTTTTAGAAGGATGATGTGGAGATGTTGAAGATGAAAGAGAATACATAAAAGATAAACCCTATCAATCATGGAAATATAAGATTTCTGAGTTGAATATGTGTCCCTTCAATCCATGAATTTGTAATGAAACTATCGTATGATTCTCATATATCATAATTTTATATCCATCATTGAGAAAAATAATTATATATATAATGGATCATTTCCAACGGGAAAATCTAAGGTGTTAGATTTTAGAGCACACATTTGGATGCTTAGTCTTTTAGTAATGTTAAATGAAAGAAGTTTAATGAGATTATTCAACCATTAACCAAAACTATATATAAATAATATAAAATACTATAGGATTTTATTATAGGTCGTCCTAAAACCTCTAAAATCAATAATGGTTTTTGGGTTGTTTTTTATGACCTCATGTAGTTAGAACATTTCATTTATAATAATGGATATTTCTTACTTGATTATAATTCTAAGATATATATATATATATATATATATATTATCAAGGATGTATGTAATACCACTTTTAACTATATCTAATTGATATATAATGTACAAAACAATGTTCTACAGAATTATCAAACAAGAATTGGATATATAATTTCACTTTAGCACAACTGTCATACTCAAAACAAAGTTCAATCTAAAAGGACTATTCAAACTGTAACACCCGAGATTTTTATGAGTAATATTTTGTTTTTATATATCATCAAAGGAATCTTTCACTACATACTAGCTTGGCTTACTTTACACGCAATCGCGACCTTCCTCGATAGCTTGCGTCGTACGCAATACTGAGTTTCACTAAACAACGATATGCTATTAAAATATTATTAAAACTAACCGTTATGAATAGTAATAACCACTTTTTGAAATATTATAAATTTTAACTTTCAAAATGGACTTCATTTTTGGATTCGGAATACCGAAATTAGCCTAGGGTGAAATTTTGGTATTTTTCTGAAAACTTTCAATTTTTGATGAATAGTGAAACCACTAAGTGGTAGGTTAAAAACTGAATTTTGCATAAAACTTAATTTTACCACTTCTGTGAATGGAATTTCGAAAATCTGAGAGACACGTTTAATATCAAGGACTAAAATGTGGTTCAATGAGATGAAAATAATTTTTTGGTGAATAGTAACTTTTTACTTTTTTTTTACCACGGTTAAAAGTAAATAGGGTAATTAAGGGTAAAAATGATATTATTATTACCCTAACACATGTCCTAATTCTATTGGACAAGTGTAATTCGACCAAAAACAAACTTAGGAATAAAATATGACCATTTAGGCCCACTTGGGTTAGATTAGGACATTTATTATTAATTTATTTAAAGAAGGGTAAAAATAGTTAAAATCAAAGTTTAATAATTAAATCATTTTTAATATGGGGTTATACATAAGATAAATTCGACTATAAATATTCATTAGAAATCTAAAAATATTTCCTACATGGTGGTATTTTATTTATAATTTTTAGACATTAAATAATGTAATTTATTTTTGACACAATTATGATGCAGTAATTATCTTATTTATGAAATATTGACATAATTGATGTTATAAACACCAAAATAAATGTAATTTGAGACTTTTTATGTATTCCACTAATTTTTTAGGTTACTATGATATATTAGTGTTGATTTAATAAACTTGGTTCGAACATATAATTCTGTTATGACTTTCACAAAAATCATATATCAAATAGTTTCAAAATTGACACAAAATAGTTTTTAAATCAAATATTATATTATTAATTGTTATTTTATTCCTAAAAATCTAAGGTTCGGCCAAATGACTTAGATAAGGATATATATATTAATAATAAACAATTTGGGGTTCGTTTGTCATGTTATAGTAAGTGTATTAACCATATAGTGTAAGAAAACAAAAAGACACGGTAAAAGTTAAATTATTTAACATAGAGTTAAATCTAATTGATAAGGTTAAAATAATAACCTAAACTTGTCTAAATCCTATTTGTTGATAGGATTGCGACCCATCCCCACTTTAGCTTCGAAATAAGACACTTTGGAACCATTATAAACCGATTTTGACTTTAATATAAAATAATATTTTGAGATATTCCTAAGGTGCCCCTCTCCTCCCTTATAAAAGGGCACCTCCTCCCCCTCCTCCTCACACCAATTTGAGCACTCAAGCTCGGCCAAACCCTGCCATTTTCTCCTCTCCACTTCCCTAGAATAATCCTAGAGGTCATGTTCTTCTTTAAAGTCCAATCTTAGTTCCCTAAGTGGAGGATTCAAAGAAGCGTTCCAAAGAAGAGGTAATATCCATTACCGATCTTTTCAATTTCTTTCTTCTTCAACTTATTCTTCTTTAGTTGTTTCATGATAAAGTAATAACATCAGTATTACTTACATACTGATATGTTATTATAAATATGAAACAACCCTAATTCAACTTCTATCCATCCTATGGAAAAATGAAATCACCGCGCGTGCGTACGTACGGAATACCGTCTCCACGCCGTGGTGTAATCTATTTTCCACCATCACCTTACAAGGATGGGTATAATGGTGTAATGAGTAACTATTTATGATTATTATAAAGTAATATTGATACTGAAATAATATATATATACTCCAATACAATTCCACGATCATAGGAACGATATCATCACTCGTTTGTACGTACGGAATACCGTCTCCACGATGTGATGCGACTCGTTCTACATGATCATCATTACATAGTAATTATATAAATGAATTGAATGAATAAATATTATATATGTTACACTAATACCATTCTGGATATAAGGTTTCTATAACCTTAAAAGAAGAATAAGAATTTATTCGGCAAAACACACATGAGAACAAAAGGCAATAAAGACCCGAGTAACAAGTAACAATGAAATATTACTAACAAGAAGCTAAGAATATGAACATATATGATATCATATCAATATGTATGATTCTGGAATAAGTTAGTAACATTATTTAAACCATTATATAGGATCTTCGGACACGTACAAAGCAAATCGGACCTAAGGTAAGGGAAATATCACAATCTCATTTTTATCCGAGATTGTTTATTCGTAAGTATTTATTGTGGTGTATTTTATCATCCACATCCATGTTCTCTCAATATGTAATATTGTTTCCATCCACTTACACTAGTTTAAATCCAATTGTACCCTTCGGTGAGTTTTTAGTAAATAATATTAAAGGAATCTTTTGTCATTTTTTCGTACGAGGTACTTTTTGACTTTTCCGACAAAAGTACGAAGAATGTTTTCATTAACTTATACGACATGAATGGATTTCTAAAACATTATTTCCAAGAAGATTCCTTTACAAGTATTCATGTTTATTTTTAATCAACTTATTTTAGTTTAAAATTGTATGACATGTTAAGAAAGTAAAAGTGTTTTTGAAGTAGAAAGGATATTTTCCTCAAGAATGAAGTTCAAGTATTTTATCAAAATTATTTTCCATATAAGATAATAAAAGGGTTCTGTTTTTATCCCTATTATTACATGGATTTGATTATGTTGTGATGGAAATATTTTTATGAATTCCTTTATCTTATATGAATTGTTTTATGATGTCATGTTGTTTAAGAATCCCATTTTTATTACATGGGTTACGTTATGATGTATGGTTTATGATTATGTGGCACACATAAGAAAGGATTCATTATAAGATTGGTGGGACCTATATCTCCCTCCAATGCATTGGGTAAAGATTTATATCTCATGAGATAGACATGGCTGTAACGGAAGGTTATTTCGGTTCAGTGATACAGGACTGAAACGAGGAGTGAACTCGGTTCAGAAAGGGACTTTGTCCACTAAGATAGTCTTGGCAATGAGTCATGACTAACAAGAAATGATTTTCCATGATTAGTGTGCATGCCACAAAGTTTCAAGTTTCATGTTATGATTATGGGGATCTCATTTTCACTTCTATGATTTATTCCATGTTAAGATATTATGATCTCTTTTGCAGGTTATGATTTTCAAAAAGATATGATGTGATTTTTATTTCCTTTATTTGCCCTTGTTGAGCATTTGAGCTCACCCTTTTATATTTTCTTTTCCCCAGGTCATAAAGATGGATATTAAGTAGAATATGCTAAAAGGGACCCTAGATATGATGAAATAAATGGGAGACACTGTAGAAGATTTATGAACCAATTGTTTATGTTTCCCAATTTCTAAAGACACTATACCTATACGGTCCTTTGTGGTTTTGTCATATGTTGTAATAAGTGTGCTTCAATTTTGAAGTATCAACAATGTATGTAAAGTATGGGTCATTATAGTTGGTATCAGAGGAAAGGTATAGTCAGCCTTTGGAAACTAGGATGTGAAAGCCTTAGTAAGAACCCTAAGGATAAGTCTAAGCATAGAACACAATCTTAGTGTTTTAGAAATGGCCATGAATACCCTAGGATAAGACCTTAAGTGTGAAATTTTATTCTTGATTATGTGGTTTTCCTATTATAATTAGTGTTGGTCACACTATTCTTCTTGGTTTTAGTCAGTGGATGGAACCCGAAAGAACCGTGTTAATACGGAATGCGATGGTCAATGCAATGATTGTCCCCCTGAGCAACCAAACGATATGGGAGCTGGAATGCAAAATATTGTAGCCATGCTCACACAACTTTCTCAAGCTATGAATCATGCAGGACTTCCAAACGAGCAAAGGAAGGAGCAACATTCTGTTGAATCCTTCATGAGGCAGCGTCCGCCTTCTTTCAGTGGGTCTACTGATCCATTAGTTGCTGAACAATGGATTAGTACTACTGAAAAGATATTTTCAGTTCTTCAATGTTCTTAACATGATAAAGTAATCCTAGCAGTGTATCGTTTGGAAGGAGATGCTGATCAATGGTGGAATCTTATTAAGAATACGAGGCAAAGGGATGAAATTGAGTCTATGGAATGGGACGAGTTCAAGAACTTATTTTTCAATAAGTACTTCCCTCGAATTCTCCGAACAAAGATGGAGAAAGAGTTTATTGAACTGAAGCAAAGGGATGATGAATCTGTTGGTACCTATGAAGAAAATTTTACAAGACTTTCAAGGTACGCTTCTGGTATTATTATCCAACCTGAGAGTAAGATCGATCGATTCTTTAGTGGCTTAAAACCAAGTCTTCGAAGGGAGTTAGCCATAAGGGACTTCAATAGCTACGAGGAAATCGTTCGATGTGCTCTCAAAGTCGAGATGGAGATTGGAGTAACCCATCAGTCACATGGGTTTGATAAGAAGAGGAAGATGGAATTCAAAGGAAAATCTAAAGAGCCCACTGAAAAGAAGATGAGCTTTCCCTTATGCTCAAAGTGTGGAAAGAAACATGGAGGGAGTTGTCTTAAAGGGACAAGTAAATGTTTCAAATGTGGAAAGGAAGGTCATCGGGCATTTGAATGCCGCGATAATGGGAAGAAAAAGTCTAATGATGTAAACAAAGGAAGGGATACACAGAATGAACCTACTACACTTCAATGTTTCAAGTGCAAGGAGATGGGGCATTATGCCAATCAATGCCCAAATCCAAGGGTTGATGATGATGGTCGACGTCAACAAAATCTTAAGGCTAAAGACAAAGGAAAGTCACATTCAATTTCTATCAGCGATGTGGAGTATGATAACGAAGTGGTGAAAGGTACACTTACCATCCACTCTAAAGTAGCAAATGTTTTATTTGATTCTGGATCCACCCACTCTTTTATTTCTGAAAAATTTTCTAAGGGTATCACCGTATTACCTCAACAATTAGATGTTGAGTTAGCTGTGACAACACCTAATGGCACAACAGTCGCATCAAAAGTTTATAATTCTTCTCCGATCGAAGATTGTGGGAAAGTGCTTCCTACAAATCTTGTGATACTTCCTTTAGTGGAATTTGATGTGATTCTTGGCATTGATTGGATTTCTCTACATGGAGCTCATATCAATTGCCAAAGAAGGGAAGTCACATTTCATATTCCAGATCAATCTACGATCATCTATCGATGTAAGGATGAATATAACCTTCCAGTGGAAATTTCTTCCATCTTATGGGTCTTGATTCCACTAAATGAAGGTTATTTATCTCAAATGGTTGGTGAGAAACTCACGATTAAGAATATGCCCATCGTACGGGAGTTTTATGATGTCTTTCTGGAGGAATTACCGGGTCTTCCCCCAAATCGTGAAGTTGAGTTTTCAATAGAACTCGTACCGGGTGCTTTGCCTATTTCAAAGACACCTTATAGAATGGCCCCAATTGAGTTGCAGGAATTGAAGAAGCAACTCTAGGAGAATCTTGATAATGGATTCATAGGCCCTAGTGCGTCACCTTGGGGAGCACTTGTTCTATTTGTTAAGAAGAAAAATGGATCAATGAGACTCTGCATTGATTATCGAGAACATAACAAGATCACTATCAAGAAAAAATATCCTCTCCCACGCATTGATGACTTATTTTACCAACTACGCGGAGCTCAATACTTTTCCAAGATTGATCTTCGTTCAGGGTATCATCAATTAAGGGTCAAAAGGAAGGATATACCAAAGACGGCTTTCCATACAAGGTATGGACACTATGAATTTATAGTGATGCCATTTGGTCTTACTAATGCCCCTGCTATCTTCATGGATCTAATGAATAGAGTCTTTAGAGACTATCTTGATCAATTTGTGGTAGTCTTTATAGACGATATTCTTGTCTATTCAAAGAGCAAGGAAGAGCATGAAGATCACTTGAGAATTATATTGAAGACCCTGAGAAAGGAGAAGCTTTATGCCAAATTTACCAAGTGTGAATTTTGGCTTCAAAAAGTAGCATTTTTGGGTAACATAATCTCAAAAGAGGGGATATCTGTGGATCCAGCAAAAACAGAGGCTATCGGAAGATGGTCGAGACCAACAACAGTAACTGAGATCCGAAGTTTTCTTGGTTTGGCTGGATATTATAGACGTTTTGTAAAAGATTTTTCACGATTATCTAATCCACTCACCAAGTTGACTCGGAAAGGAGTTAAGTTTGTTTGGACAGAGGAATGTGAAGAGAATTTCAAGGAGTTGAAAAGAAGGTTATCCAGTGCACTTGTGCTCACACTGCCTTGTAGTGGAGAAAGGTTTGTGATCTACAGTGATGCATCCAAGAAGGGATTGGGGTGTGTTCTTATGCAAAATGATATGGTGATAGCTTATGCCTCACGACAGTTGAAAATCCATGAGCAAAATTACCCAACACATTATTTGGACTTCGCTGCGGTAATCTTTGCATTAAAGATTTGGAGGCATTAACTTTATGGTGAAAGGTGTGATATTTATAATGATCATAAAAGTTTAAAGTATATTTTCACACAAAAGGAGCTGAATATGCGTCAAAGAAGATGGTTGGAGCTGATTAAGGATTATGACTGCTCAATCCATTACCACCCTGGGAAAGAAAACAAGGTGGCAGATGCATTAAGTCGACAAGACCATGCTAGTTTATCCATGATGAGGATCACAAAAGACCCAATATTTATGGATTTACAAAGGATGGATCTTGGAATTATAATGGAAGGGGAAAAATCTTATCTTTCTCAAATGAATGTTAAACCATCTATACATGCGAAGATTAAAGAGGCACATAAAGAAGATGTCGAGTTACAAAAGAAGGTGAGAAATGTTCCTGAATTTAACCTTGATTGTGATGGCATACTAAAGTTCAGGAATCGGGTTTGTGTTCCTCCCGTCCCCGAATTAAAGAAGGAGCTGCTGGATGAGGCTCATATTTCTTCATTCTCTATTCATCCTGGAAGCACGAAGATGTATAGGGACCTAAAAGAGTACTTCTGGTGGGATGGCATGAAAAGAGATGTTGTTGAATATGTCTCTCGATGCTTGGTTTTTCAACAAGTTAAAGCTGAGAGACAGAAGTCTAAGGGGATGTTAAAACCACTACCCATACCCGAATGGAAATAGGAAAACATCACTATGGACTTTGTCACAGGACATCCTAAAACATCCAAAGGCAATAATGCTATTTGGGTCATAGTTGATCGTCTTACAAAGTCTGAACACTTCATTGCTATTAAAGAGGATTTCTCTCTAGATCATCTTGCCAGGATATATGTAAAGGAAGTGGTAAGATTGCATGGAGTACCACTTTCTATTATATCTGATCGGGATCCGAGATTTACCTCGAAGTTCTGGCGAAGTCTTCAGCATACTTTGGATACAGAGTTGAGTTTCAGCACTGCTTATCATCCTCAGACAGACGGTCAGTCTGAGAGAACAATTCAAACCCTAGAAGATATGTTGAGAGCTTGCTCTATGGATTTAAAAGGAGGTTGGGATCAACACCTACCTTTGGTGGAATTTTCTTATAATAATAGATTTCACTCCAGTATTCATATGGCCCCTTATGAAGCTCTCTATGGAAAGAAATGCAGGACTCCAACTTGCTGGGATGAAGTTGGGGAAAGAAAGCTATTAGGACCTGATCTCGTTGATGAAATGGCAGAAAAGGTCAGATCTATTCAACAACACATAAGAGCAGCTCAGAGTCAACAGAAAAGTTATGCTGACAACTGAAGAAAAGACCTAGAGTTTGAAGTGGGTGATAAAGTGTTCTTACGAATATCTCCCTGGAAGAGGGTTATGAGATTTGGAAAGAAGGGGAAGTTGAGCCCTAGATATATCGGTCCTTTCGAAATACTGGATCATGTTGGAGAGGTAGCTTACCGATTGGCGCTCCCACCGAATCACTCTCAAGTTCACGATGTGTTCCATGTATCTCTCCTGAGAAAGTACATACCTGATCCTTCACATGTACTCAGCTCAGAAGTTGTACCGCTGGAGCAAGATCTTTCTTATGAAGAACAACCGATAGAGATTCTGGATCGTAGCGAAAAAGTCCTACGAAACAAGACCACTCGATTGGTGAAAGTTTTATGGAGTAACCACCAATTAGAAGAAGCTACATGGGAGCTTGAGGATATGATGAGGGAGAAGTATCCTCATCTATTTGTTACAAAGTGACGAATTTCGAGGGTGAAATTCTTTTTTAAGGGGGGTAGAATGTAACACCCGAGATTTTTATGAGTAATATTTTGTTTTTATATATCATCAAAGGAATCTTTCACTACATACTAGCTTGGCTTACTTTACACGCAATCGCGACCTTCCTCGATAGCTTGCGTCGTACGCAATACTGAGTTTCACTAAACAACGATATGCTATTAAAATATTATTAAAACTAGCCGTTATGAATAGTAATAACCACTTTTTGAAATTTTATAAATTTTATCTTTTAAAATGGACTTCATTTTTGGATTCGGAATACCGAAATTAGCCTAGGGTGAAATTTTGGTATTTTTCTGAAAACTTTCAATTTTTGATGAATAGTGAAACCACTAAGTGGTAGGTTAAAAACTGAATTTTGCATAAAACATAATTTTACCACTTCTGTGAATGGAATTTCGAAAATCCGAGAGACACGGTTAATATCAAAGACTAAAATGTGGTTCAATGAGATGAAAATAATTTTTTGGTGAATAGTAACTTTTTACTTTTTTTTACCACGGTTAAAAGTAAATAGGGTAATAAAGGGTAAAATGATATTATTATTACCCTAACACATGTCCTAATTCTATTGGACAAGTGTAATTCGACCAAAAACAAACTTAGGAATAAAATATGACCATTTAGGCCCACTTGGGTTAGATTAGGACATTTATTATTAATTTATTTAAAGAAGGGTTAAAATAGTTAAAATCAAAGTTTAATAAGTAAATCATTTTTAATATTGGGTTATACATAAGATAAATTCGACTATAAATATTCATTAGAAAGATAAAAATATTTCCTACATGATGGTACTTTATTTATAATTTTTAGACATTAAATAATTTAATTTATTTATGACACAATTATGATGCAGTAATTATCTTATTTATGAAATATTGACATAATTGATGTTATAAAAACCAAAATAAATGTAATTTGAGACTGTTTATGAATTAAACTAATTTTATAGGTTACTATTATATATTAGTGTTGATTTAATAAACTTGGTTCGAACATATAATTATGTTATGACTTTCACAAAAATCATATATCAAATAGTGTCAAAATTGACACAAAATAGTTTTTAAATCAAATATTATATTATTAATTGTTATTTTATTACTAAAAATATATGGTTCTGCCAAATGACTTAGATAAGTATATATATATTAATAATAAACAATTTGGGGTTCGTTTGGCATGTTATAGTAAGTGTATTAACCATATTGTGTAAGAAAACAAAAAGACACGGTAAAAGTTAAATTATTTAACATAGAGTTAAATCTAATTGATAAGGTTAAAATAATAACCTAAACTTGTCTAAAACCTATTGGTTGATAGGATTTCGACCCATCCCCACTTTTTCTTCGAAATAAGACCCTTTGGAACCATTATAAACCGATTTTGACTTTAATATAAAATAATATTTTGAGATATTCCTAAGGTGCCCCTCTCCTCCCTTATAAAAGGGAACCTGCTCCCCCTCCTCCTCACACCAATTTGAGCACTCAAGCTCGGCCAACCCCTGCCATTTTCTCCTCTCCACTTCCCTAGAATAATCCTAGAGGTCCTGGTATTCTTCAAAGACCAATCTTAGTTCCCTAAGTGGAGGATTCAAAGAAGCATTCCAAAGAAGAGGTAATATCCATTACCGATCTTTTCAATTTCATTCTTCTTCAACTTCTTCTTCTTTAGTTGTTTCATGATAAAGTAATAACATCAGTATTACTTACATACTTATATGTTATTATAAATATGAAACAACTCTAATTCACCTTCTATCCATCCTATGGAAAAATGAAATCACCGCGCGTGCGTACGTACGGAATACCGTCTCCACACCGTGGTGTAATCTATTTTCCACCATCACCTTACAAGGATGGGTATAATGGTGTAATGAGTAAATATTTATGATTATTATAAAGTAATATTGATACTGAAATAATATATATATACTCCAATACAATTCCACGATCATAGGAACGATATCATCACTCGTGCGTACGTACGGAATACCGTCTCCATGATGTGATGCGACTCGTTCTACATGATCATCATTACATAGTAATTATATAAATGAATTGAATGAATAAATATGATATATGTTACACTAATACAATTCTGGATATAAGGTATCTATAACCTTAAAAGAATAATAAGAATTTATTCGGCAAAACACACATAAGAACAAAAGGCAATAAAGACCCGAGTAACAAGTAACAATGAAATATTACTAACAATAAGCTAAGAATATAAACATATATGATATCATATCAATATGTATGATTCTGGAATAAGTCATTAACATTATTTAATCCATTATACAGGAGCTTCGGACACGTACAAAGCAAATCGGACCTAAGGTAAGGGAAATATCACAATCTCATTTTTATCCGAGATTGTTTATTCGTAAGTATTTATTGGGGTGTATTTTATCATCCAAATCCATGTTCTCTCAATATGTAATATTGTTTCCATCCAATTACACTAGTTTAAATCCAATTTTACCCTTCGGTGAGTTTTTAGTAAATAATATGAAAGGAATCTTTTGTCGTTTTTTCGTACGAGGTACTTTTTGACTTTTCCGAAAAAAGTACGAAGAATGTATTTTTTAACTTATACGGCATGAATGGATTTCTAAAACATTATTTCCAAGAAGATTCCTTTACAAGTATTCAAGTTTATTTTTAATCAACTTCTTTTAGTTTAAAATTGTATGACATGTTAAGAAAGGAAAAGTGTTTTTGAAGTAGAAAGGATATTTTCCTCAAGAATGAAGTTCAAGTATTTTATCAAAATTATTTTCCATCTAAGATAATAAAAGGGTTCTGTTTTTATCCCTATTATTATGTGGATTTGATTATGTTGTGATGGAAATATTTTTATGAATTCCTTTATCTTATATGAATTCTTTTATGATGTCATGTTG
This sequence comes from Viscum album, assembly GCA_963277665.1. Classification (NCBI taxonomy): domain Eukaryota; kingdom Viridiplantae; phylum Streptophyta; class Magnoliopsida; order Santalales; family Viscaceae; genus Viscum; species Viscum album. Next base: position 1,431,655,711 of record OY728131.1, on the reverse strand, counting down.
TTTACGAATCTCATTTTTATTACATGGGTTACGCTATGATGTATGGTTTATGATTATGTAGCACACATAAGAAAGGATTCATTATAAGATGGGTGGGACCTATATCTCCCTCCAATGCATTGGGTAAAGATTTATATCTCATGAGATAGACATGGATGGAACGGAAGGTTATTCCGGTTCAGTGATACAGGACTGAAACGAGGAGTGAACTCGGTTCAGAAAGGGACTTTGTCCACTAAGATAGTCTTGGCAATGAGTCATGACTAACAAGAAATGATTTTCCATGATTATGTGTGCATGCCACAAAGTTTCAAGTTTCATGTTATGATTATGGGGATCTCATTTTCACTTCTATGATTTATTCCATGTTAAGATATTATGATCTCTTTTGCAGGTTATGATTTTCAAAAAGATATGATGTGATTTTTATTTCCTTTATTTTCCCTTGCTGAGCATTTGAGCTCACCCTTTTATGTTTTCTTTTCCCAAGGTCAAGAAGATATATATTAAGTAGAATATGCTAAAAGGGACCCTAGATATGATGAAATAAATGGGAGACACTGTAGAAGATTTATGAACCAGTTGTTTCTGTTTCCCAGTTTCTAAAGACACTATACCTATACGGTCCTTTGTGGTTTTGTCATATGTTGTAATAAGTGTGATCCAATTTTGAAGTATCAACAATGTATGTAAAGTATGGTTCATTATAAAAACTCTAAAATTTGTGTTGATATATTGTTAAATGGATTTAAATGTAGGTTTATATAAATATATATCTTTATTAGAGTTCTAATATCCTTAAAATATAACTTCTATAAATCAAATTGAACCATATGAGGTTATTTATAGAAGAGGTACAGAACACTACCATGTTGGGATTTAATTGGAGAGAGAGAGCTTCTGAGACTAGAACATTCACAAGATTTGTTTGAAATGGTTTAAACAATAAATAAATATATTAAATTATCACAAAATTAATAGAATATTTTTACTAAAAAATTATATAGGTCATCAATTTTAAATTAAGGATATGGTATTGTATAAAATTTAACCATGGAAGAAGGCTGTTATGATTATGAATATGGTAATAATAAACCCTAGATAAAATATTTCATTCGAAATCATTGATCACATGGGGAGTACATACTATTATAAATAGATTCCAAAAAAACCCTCATAAGTTCATGATTTGATATATATAAAACATTAATGGAATTTCATAAAAATCATTAGAAATCTATATTTATTTATCCATAAAAATCAAATATTTAAATGTGTATACAATATATTGTTCATATAGAAACCATATTTTTATACTCATATGTTTAAATATTTTTTGAAAAAACAATATAGAAAAAAATCCAAAAAAATTAGAGGCATAGTGTCATCAAAAGATTAGATATATAAAAAACCAATGTGAAAAAATAAAAAACAACATATTTATTTTAAAATCAATTATTTTATTTGAAATTAAATTAATATTTTATTACTATATAAGATATACATGGGATATATGTATATAATGTTATGAGAAATAAATCCCAATAATAGAAAAAATGTGATCAGAAAGTTGAAAATATTAGTTAAGAGGAATAACATGTTTTCATAAAATAAGTGGATCATATAAATTTAAGAATAGTATAAAGGGGAATATATCATAAGATCATGGAATCATTTGAATGTGGAAACAAAATAAAACATCAATTCATATGTTTAATACATGGATCACTTCCAAGATAATATAAAATAATGTGATAGGGTTGTTGTCTGTGGACCATAAATTGTATCTCAGGAGAAGAAGAAAATACCAATGGATTAGGGTGAGTATACTTTTAGTCACAATCATGATATCCAAATATGAAAATAAAAATTTGTTCCAAAAATTGAATCATACAAATATTTTATTAATGAGAAAAATCATTGAGAAAGAAAAGGGTTATGTAATCATATCTTAAAACTTAACCAAAAGATATATCAAAATTATTACTATGAGAATAATATATTAATAAAATTGTAAAATTAATTTATATATATATATTTCATTATGATATATCCCAATTGAATAAAATATAATGATAGAGGGGGGAATAATTATGTGTGTTTACGAAACTCATAAAGGGTTTTTAGAAAATGTGTAATGAAAAATTAATGTAAATAGACGTATAGGGGTTTCATTAAAAACAAATTATAAATAAAAAAATTCAATAAAAATTTGGTTATTTTTGGAAATTATATAAGTTAAAAAAAATTAAATGATTGTTGTATGAAAAAAATAAGAATAAGAAGGTTACATTTAATCATGTTCAATTTAAAGAAAAGACAGAGAAGTTAGATTAAAATTGGTACATAATATAGGTAAATAATAGGAAAATAAATAGGTATATAAGTTAGGAACATATATATTTAATTTAAAATAGTTAAATATAAATAATATAAAGAAAACAAAATTATAGAGATAGAAATCATAACTCAAAAAATATGATGTTGGTATGGGACTTCCATTACCTTAGTTTCAAATTTTCATATTATATGTATCTAACCTCATAAATAATTAAAACAAATTACTAAATATTTTGTTAAGAAACAATTCTAATTATATTTAATTTTCTAAAGAATTTTTTTTTCATATGTTATTAATTTGTAATATCTTCATTGCTCACATTGAACACTTGAGGTTGTTTGATAAAATTTTCTAAAACTGCTTATGTATACTGCTCATGTTTAATGGTTTTGTAAAATATTTATAGGAATTCAATAAAATTTATAGGTATATAGTATTTTTAATTTTAGTAGTTATTTTATAAATTTCAATAAATGGATTAAAATAATTTCAAATTTTAGAAATATCTTAGTACAATCGTTTCAGATGGTTAAAAATACCATGATATTTTGTTGATAATATAATTTATATAATGATTAATTTATCATTATGAAATATTAATAATATCACAAATATTATATTTATTCCCAAAATCTAATTTTAAAATGGAGAATATGATGAGGTGACTGATGGTTTACAAAATTGTCCATATTGGCTTCTAAAAATTCCATGATGGGATGAGTTTTATAAACAACTGTAAAAATGGATTCCATGAATTACAAGATGATACAAATTATTAAAATAGAATTATACTTAAAATTATATGATTAAATTAATGTTTTTTATAATTATACTTAGGTTATGTGAGGAAAATGGAAAATATATTGTTAGGTGTATAAATTTGAAAACACACTTTATTACATTGATGTAGATCCTTTATGATACAAGTTACTGTTACATAAGTTAAAAAATTTGTGATAAAATAACTATTATATTATATAAAAGTAATTTGGGGACGTAATTATGTTGTCTTTTATGAAAAGGGGTAGAAAGGTGGTATTAATAAGTGGAGGAGAGGGTTTGGAATCTTTGTGTGAGGCATGTCATATAACAGTAAATTCGATATAATAATATTCCATTCACTATTATAAATTTAAAAAATTAAATCATATAATCTATTAAAAAATACAGTACTTATATAGAATTTTACTATTCATCTATGTATTTTACATTTTTTAATAAATCAAATAAATATGGTGACCCATTTATTTCATACATGGATTTTGCATCTTTTTTAATAAATATTAATCACACTACACAAACACATGCCATAAGACTATAAATGTTTTTTTAAATGGAAACATGGAATACAATCTAATTTATTTGTGAGATATCTTCACTATACCCCATAAATATCTTCCACATTATTACATATACATAAAATCATTCTTCATAACATAGTGAATGGAAAATAATAAAGGGTGATCTTAAATGGTCAGTTGGGGTAGATAAGGGAGATACATAAGCATAACATGAACATAAGGGTATGATAGCACAATCATAACATTTTAAAACCATATCGTACATACCAAATATCATAATCTTGAATCATGGAATAATGGTTGGTCGTTCTTAATACATAGATCATATGGAGTCAAATAAAATAGACATGAGATCACAACATTGGAATAAGAAATAGAATTATCGCATACACATTATCATAGAAAATAATTTCCATATTAGTCAAGGATCACTTACAAGGATATCATAGTAGAATGGGTTCACTCCCCAAACTATCATATAAGTCAAGGTTCACTCCCCATACCATTATAGTGAAAAAATTCCTTTATTAAATCAGGTTCACTCCATGTTATAGTCATGTTTGTCTCATTAGATATAAATATTTACCAAATGCATTTGAGGGAGATATAGGTCTCACCCATATCATAATGAAAATAATAAATATGATTAAAATAACATGATGAAACAATAATCATATCATAAACCATGAAACGAAATAGGTTTAATAATCATTTCATCATATCATGTCCTATGAAAAAAGATAGGTTTCATAATCATTTCATCATTTCATCAAATAATAACCCATGAAAAGAATAATGTTTAATAATAATTTCATCACAATATAACCTATTGAAGAGAAACATGTTTTATAAACATCACTCCATTATAAAAACCCATTGAAAGAAATAATATGAATTTTATCCTTGGATAATATCCCCAATAAGTAAAAGGTAACATCATTGGATTTTATTAAAGATGGAAAATTATTTTGAAATATAATTTAAAAATATTCTTTTGGAAAACATCGTTTCCACTTTTTAAAACATATTTCTTTATAACATAAAAAAATTTCAAGATCCATCTTTCAAAAATAAACTTGTGAAGTTATAAAGAATGCTTTAGAAATAATTTAAAACATTTCTTTAAGAAAATATTTTATAAACAATTAAAAGAGCATATTAAAAAATAATACATTTTAAAAACAGTTTTTATTTAAAATAAACATAAAAACATTTAAATAAATATTCTAAGAAATTTTGGTTTTTAATGACAGATAATTCCTTTCATTTCATGTATGCAAAAATAAATATTCCTTATACATTTTTAGAAAAATCCTAATGAGAATTTTTAGGGAATCAACATGAAGATTTATAATTAACCAATAGTAAAAAAATTATTTTAAAATCAAAGGATAATATTAAAATATATTTTATTACATTTCGAGAAAACACGACTTTGGAAGAAAACATATTTACTTACTAAAGATAATTAAAGATATATTTTCTTAAAATAAATTCTCAGTTATTTGAAGTAAAAAATGGTGATAAATGGTGTTATTACATGAAAATATAATTCATAAATATATGATATTAAAATTGTGAATTTAATTTTATATGGTTCATAATACTTTTTCATCAAAAACATAACTATAGACAATCCTGATAATGGATGATATTGTAACATAAAATCATTATTAATTTGGTATCCTTTAATCGTAATCCTCATGAATCAATAATGTAAATTTAAAATTAAAATATAAGTATAATTAATTAATTAATTATATATGATAAAAAAGGGTATTGTATATACCTCATGAAACATTATTGGTGGATAACATAACATAGGTCTCAAAACAGTCAAATTGAGACTCACATTCTTTAAAAATTTGTAAACTTCTAATTCATAAACCCCAAGAAAGGGAGATCATTAATTGGATGTTTAAACCACAATATTTTTCATTATAATAATCATAATATCCATTCATGTGTTTTATGTACAACAAATAAATGAAATAGACGGTGAATATGGCATATGTCTCACAGATGTGAGAAGTGAGACAAAATTCCCCTACCTTGTGTCTTGACATCATTCATACATTATAAAATCTACTTTGTAATAAATATAATTTTATTAAACATCTATTAAAGTAAAATGTTTATATATATAATACCGTTTATGTGTTTTTATGACATTTTATTACCCTTTTATTAACAATTCCTTGTTAAAGTTGCATTTCTTATAATAACATTATTGTATTTCATAAATTATTTGATTTGTTATTTTTTCTCCTATAACATTAATCTTGGTACCATAATCTCCAAAATTTTAACCATGATATAAATATAATATATTTTAATCATATATTTATTTATAGAAATCCATAATATTTTGAGATAGAAAATTAAATGCACCTGTCATGGAGATGATAGGGCATACATACACAAGAAGGTTGTTTATATTTAAAATATAGATCGAGAAAAAGAAATTTAAATGATATATAACAATAAATAATAATTATTGTTTCATATATACAATATGTTTTTATCAAAATCATCCTTATTGACTTTTATGAAATTCAATAATGAATCACAACGCTTAGTGAGGGTGTAGTCCTATGTACACATGAGGGACATTATTATATTCATGAAAATGGATACTATGATGGTTTGTGTTATATATTAATTACATAATTATGAAAAGATAAAAAATAAAATATATAAATAAAAAATGTATCATTATAACCTTCCTTTATAATTGGTAATAGAAAAACGAATGATATCGGTTTGGGAGGTGGTAGTCCAGCGTACACACGAATAATGATTTAATAACCCATTGGATGGAAGTAGAGATAGAGGTAGGAAATTAAATTAACTTTTGAAAAATACTATAATATGAAATATATAAATGTTATTATATCATAAATTTATCAAAATAATTTCAGGAATTTGAGGAAGAAATAAAAAAAGATCATCGATGAACGTTACCTTGTCTTGTGGTATCCTTCGTAGGGTTTCACCAAAATCCTTACTAGTTTGGATTTCTATAAAAAAAATATGGATTATAGGATGAGGGGACGGAATTTTGGGAATTTATTTGGGTATTTATTTTCTAATAAAATGTCTTTTATGGTGTTAATAGGAGAGGAGAAGGGGTGTCCTTTTATAAGTGAGGTGAGTGGTTTACTAGTACATTCTTGAAAATAAATAATTCCACCCTTGTTTTTTTCATATAAAAGGGATCAAATAATGAGATATTATTTATATTATAAGTTTTAAGGTCTAAATATGTCCATAAAATGTGTGTTTTAAATGTTTTGGTCTATTTTAAACACATATCATTTTAGTTTAAATGTCAGAAAACACATTTTCACCTTATCCTCGAAAAATAATTTTTATTATTTTTACTATTAGTTTTGGTTAAAAAAATTAATGTGAATTATTAGATAAAATATATTATCATAATTAAAATTATTTAATCAATTTTTTAAAATTCCATTCATAGAATTGTTGAAGTTTATTTTAAATATAATTCTGATGAAAGGGATAAGAAAGTAGTTTTTAAAAGAGAAAAAGTTTACAAGTTTGAAAATATATTTTAATAAAAATTAAATTTGAATTGTATTCAATGACTTAAATTTTATTAATATCTCTAAAATTGAAAAAAATTATCTTTATAAATAATTAATACCAAAATAAAGTTTCAATTGAAATTTAGTATTTTCTCTATTCATTAAAAAAATTAATATTTTTATTAAAATCCAAAAAAAATCAACCTCATAAAGACTTGAAATTATTATTTCAAAAAATATGTTTCTATTTGCCAATTAATTTTAATATTTTTTTAAATTAAATTTAAAAAAACTCACAAATGTGATGAAAAAGTGGGGTTTTGAGAACTGCATTTTTCAAGCATTAGAATATTTTATTTTAACTATAATTATATTAAAAATTTGTATTAATATCAAATAAAATTTATTCATATATAGTTTTAATTTTATTTAAACATTCCCAGTTGTTTATTTTTTAATTAATTTAAATGGATAATAAATACGCACTTTAAACAGTTTTTCAAAAAAAAACCCTTTTTAATCACAAAAATAAAATTTTAATAATCTACAAAATAAATTTTATTAAAAAATAATTATTTCGGTTAAATATTAATATATAATACAAATTTTATATTAAATAATAATTTTTAAATTAAATTAATTAATTTATCAAATAAAAATTATCGTTTTATAGAAATAATTATTTTTCACTATTCACAAAAAATCAATGTTTTCTAAAAAATTCCAAAATTTTGAAATAATTTAATTTAAATATGATGATTTAAAAAAATCAATTTCATTTTATCAAATAAATTTTATAAAATATATATAAATTAATTTTTATAACTTCTCCTAAAAATAAAAAAAAATTAAGAAAATATTTTTTTTGACGTATAAAATTACTTTCCTAAAAATTGATCGATTATTTCCTATGATTTAATAAATAAATTTATATTTAGTAGGAAATTATTATGTATATTTCATAAAGTATTTAATAATTTTCATACCCACCTATTTAATGGTTAGATAATAATATTCATATTTAAAATTTTATTATTTCATTGTTTACTGAGGCCCGGTGTCGCATGTTATCCACAATTTCAAAGAAACTCATTGTTGTGTGTAACAAAAGATAAAATAGTTGTTCTGTATAAAACAAGATATACTCAGTCTATAATGTAATAATATATTGAAAATATTAAATTCATTTGAAAAAAATATCTCACAAAATCTCAATGTGTTACACTCTACCCCCTTAAAATGAACTTCACCCTCGAAATTCATGTCGGTCATCAAAGGATTAAAATATGAAAATTAATTCATATAAACCCTTATTGTATAATTTTTTAATAATGCATAATATTAAAAATGGTAAAGGGATGTGTGAAAGTCATATGGAATAACAGATACTTGGATTCCAAATATGATAATACAGGTTGAAAGTGAAAACATAGACTTATAAGAGAAAACTAACACCCAAACACTGATAGAGAGTGATAGAGAAAATTGATCATAATAAATTGAAATATTTCCAGAAGGTAAATGAATAAAAATATATAAACCAATTATAAATTCATAAATATCAACAAAAATAATTATAAATGGAATCAATTTATTTCAAGATCCATTTTCTAATATTGAGAAATTATGTTTTCATCTTGATTGAGAATATATGAAAATTTACATAATATATTTTTATTTCATGGGAATAATTTCAAATTTCAGTTATTCCTAGATCAATTCCAACTTCATATCTTTCCATAGGAGATTATTTTTCCCAATTTGAAGAACTAAATAATATTTATAAAATAATTATAATTTCTTCATTCTATATATATTAAAAAAGATAACATTGGTTATCCAGTATGGAAAAATCTTTATATAATTGATTAATATATTAATATCTAAAACCTCACCCAAAGACCAGTCTAATTAAATTCATAAATATTTAACCATATAACTATTTTAAAAATAAATTTTTTCAAATATGGTCAATAAATTACTCAAAATATACTTAAGATTAATCTTCGACATATCCAAAAGTAGCATTTTATTATCACATAGAAAATATGCTAATACCTTCATCATATATTCTCATGAAACATGGTGAAACCTAATTTACCATGTAAATTAAATTAAAACATTAATTCTTCTTGATTCCTTCAATAAAACCATATATTGTGGAATATATTCCATAGATACAATATTTTTGTAACTCCATCAATGATAACATAAACCACTTTTCCACAAATCAATAACTAGTTACAAGGTCATAAATACTATCCAATTTAATTTTTCAACATAAATCATCTATTTATCTAAAAATCATTATCTCAACATGAAGAACATATTAATAGTTATCTTACCATAATAAAAATATCACTTTTCAATTGAATCACAATTATAGTCCACTAATACCATTTAAATTGTTTTTTAAAATCCATAATGAAAAAAATATACTAAATAATATTTATATATTTCATGATTCATATAACATAATCCTTGAATTACAATAAATTATTATGTTAATCATCCTAATTTTTTATCAAAATTTTAGCTATGTTGCATAATCTTATTCCTTAATACATCTTTCATTTCATATTCCAATTGTAGTATCTTCATCATCAATAAAAAACCAATACTTGTACAACTTTGCATATTCTCTTCATGAGCCTTCCCCTAAAGACATGAATTATAATAATTCATATAATTTAAAAATTTAAAACATTCTATAAATTATGACACCTTAGGGATACGATTATTATCATCCATTGTGTTAATAAAACATATAATATTTTCCATTGTAGTTACTTGCTTTGTTTCCTTAATTTTCACACCCAAAAAATCATATTGTTCTTTCTAGACATTCCATTAACTGCATATTCCCATGTATTTTGACATATAAGAAACTAAATCATTATTACACCATGGTCTCCACTACCCAAACACTCAATAAACTCTATAATTCTCTTCTTTGGTGAGTGTGAGAGTTGGTTATAGTGCACGTTATTAATAATGTTCTGTGAAAACTAAGTTGGAATTATCACAATATCCTTCACTCGAGTCATTATACAATTTGGATACACATCAATAAATTTTTTATCACATTCATTATTAACCCAGTAACTTCTAGATCGTTATTTCAACTAAAACAAAAATGTACACTATGAGAAACACTAATACTAGTATAAAATCCCATGATCATAAAAAATTATTTTTTAGGATGTTTACATCATGAAACCTTATTTTTTAATATATGACACCTTAGTTTTAACATATTTCATTCTTAGTTATAATATATTTAAAACTTTCGAGATGTTTCATAAAGAGTTTGTGAATTTCTAAATCATATCCCCAAATAGTTTCAAAATAGGTGTGCAGTAAGTCATGTTGTCATGTTCTAGGTGATTATTGAGTGTATCACAAGGTTCCCTTTTTGGAATTATTACTTCTAAGAGACTATTTTCTATTTCCACATCCACCTGTACTATCCATATAGGAATTAAACTATATTTAAAACAATTACTATTTATTTTACAAAAATTCTAAGGCATTTTCCAAAAAATCAACTCATCCTTAGACTTTTCCTTAGAGACATCCCTATAAATATCATAGAAAATGTCCCTAGATATTTCGCAAAAATTTTTTCATCCATGTTGATAATGGTAAACTAAACCTATACTCTCATACCAACTATGGTGATCTAGGCTTTTCATATATGAATATTACATTTCTTTTATGATTATTCATTACATTACCAAAAACATGCATGGGGATCACAATACTTTTGTGGATTTGGAATCATGGAACACAATGTTATTAATTTATGAAAGATCTTAAATTTCACCCATAAATATCTTAACCTCTAGTACTATTACATAAAAACCATTATTCATAAAATGGGGAGTGTAAACATATGAATGGGTGAGGTCAGATTCTCATCAAGGGTAGAAAAGGAGATATATAAGCATAACATGAACATAACGGTTTTAGAAAATGAGAATAACATCTCAAAACCATACCCTTCATAACAAAGATCATAATATATTGTTATAAAATAAATATTGGAAGTTAAAAAGACATAAATAAAAAGGGATTCAATGAACATAGACCCTAAGAGAATAAAATTGGAATAAGAAATATATTTATGGCATAAAATAAGCAGAGAAAATCATTTCCATAGTAATAAAGACTCACTTACAAGAATATCACGGTGGAATTTTTTAAATACTAAAGACATTATATTAGTCAATGTTCATTCTCAATACCATCATACCAGAAAAAGTACATTACTAAAAAGAGTTTACATTATGTTCAAGTCCTACTTATGTCATGAGATATAAATCACTACTAAACTCATTGGAGGGAGATATAGGTTGCACCCATATCAAAATTAAAATCATAAATATGTGTTCCATGAGATTATAAAAATTTCATCATATCATAACTCATGAGATGGAATGGGTTTCATAAACATTCCATCATAACATGACCTATGGAAAATAGATCGGTTTCATATTCATATAATTATTTCATCAATTAATAACCCATGAAAATAAGTGGGTTTAAATATAATTTAATAATGATATAACACATGGAAGAGAAATGGATTTCATAAAATTCATGTTGTCAAAAACAAAAATCATTCAGATGAAGAATATGAATCGTATTATTAGATAATATCCATACTAATAGATGGGAAACATCATCAAATTTCATCATAGATAGAAAATTATTTTGGAAGATCATTTAAAATAGTTACTAATGAAAATTTTATTTTCAATTTGGACAAAAAATTTCATTAAAAAATAATTTATTTTTAAAATCATTTTCTTTTAAAATAACATGGAAAGCCTATAATAGAATATCTAAAAATAATTTAAAACATTTCTTGAGGAAAATATCCTAGGTGATTTGAAAAAACACTTTAAAAAATAAAAAAAATTGAAAATAATTTTTATTTATAACATCTTTGAAAATATATAAAGGAATATTATATGAAATTTTTGGTGAGGATGGAATGGAATTTCATTTATGCCATACACCTTAAAATGAAGATTCCTTTCACATTTTTTATAAAAAACCATACATGAATTATTTGGAAAAATATATGACGATTAAATTCAAAAAATATTATAATTAATTAAGACATGGGTAAAAAAATTTAAACATATGATAATAGTAAAAAATTGAATACATTTTTAGAATACATGGAATTATAAGAAAATGGTTTCCCTGACTGATGAAAAATAATGCTGAATTTTATTAAAAAAAATTATAAAATATTTTAAGTACCAATGTGTTTAAAATATCATGAATAACCAATTGAGAATATAATTAATGAGTTATTTGAGAGATAGATCATAATATTTTATTATTTAAAACATAATCATAAATAATCTTGATAATCGATGAGATTGTAACATACAATCTTTACCACTTTGGTATCCATGAATCATAAGCCCCATGAATGAATAACATAAAATGAAACTAAAAATATCATTAGTATTCATAATTTAATTCTATTAAATGTAAAAGTGTCAGTATATATACCTTGTGAAATAATATACATGCATAACATAACGTATGTCTCAAAGAAGGAAAATTGAGATAAAAATTGATTATATATTTATCAACATTTGATCTGTAAACACCATGAAAGATAGACCATAAAATGGAAATTTAAAACCAAAAATTTTTTAGTAGAAGAATGATAATATAATTTCATGGGTAGTATATACACCACATAAAAAAATAGGTGGTGAACATGGAATGGGTATCCAAAATTAAAAAGTTAGGCGATAATTCATTACCTTAAGTATTCAATTCCACTATATATGCTAATAATAGCTAAATAATATATATAAATTTATCATTAATATATTACGGAACAATATTTATATTTATCATATCATATAATATTTTATTGTGAACTTTATTACCCATTTATTAACAATTCCATGTTAAAGTAAAATTTCAGGTAATTAACCCTCTGTTTTTCATTTATGTCTTTATTTTTTATTTTTGGTCCTATTGATTTGATCATGGTACCATCATATTTATTTTATACCATTATATATGTATCATATATATTCATTATATATGTATTTATTCTATTCCATAATATTTTGAGATAGAAAATAAAATCCATCGTTTATGGAGAAGGTAAGTCCTACATATGCATAAATGATGTTTCTATTTTCTTTTATGAATGAAAGAAACAAATTTAAATGATATATTATACTTATATAATTATTTTTAGGTCATATATATAACATATTTTCTTTATAACCATATTTACCACATTCCTTGAAATTTTTGAATGAATTAAATCACTTCTTAGGGTGGTAGTATGTCATACACACTAGCGACGCTATTGTATTCCCACAAAATGAAGATTATGAAGGTATGATAAATATAATAATTCAAGAAGAATAAAAAATATCATAAATATAATATATAAATAATAAATCCATTAATATAACCAAATATCAGTGGTTTTAATGGAAAACTGAATGACATTAGTTCACAAGCCAGTAGTCCACCGTACATACAAATGATGATTTTATAGCTCATTTGATCAAAGATTATATAGTTATTGGACATTTTACAAACATAGAAACATCCCCCAATGTAAAAAGCATACTAATTTTATTTTATCATATTGGTATAAAAAAAATTTTAGTTAATTTGGTTGAAAAATAAATAAATAATGTTTGTTGATTATTGTTACATCTTTATCGGGTATCGTCCTTATGTTTGAGCCAAAAGCCTTCTTAGGTTAAATTTATATCCCATATAAGGTGTGTAAATTGAGATTATGATATTTGAGAAGAAATTTTGGTGGGTTTAAATTAAAATAGGTGTGTGATGGTGAGAATTGTATTGTAGAAGGTGTGTAATTATATTTGTGTGAGGTGAGTGGGACACTTATAATTTTTAAAAAAGAATGAATCCCACCCATGTTTTTTTCATGTCATAAGGATCAAAAAATGAACCATTATAGACAATATAAATTATAAGGTATAAATATGGTCATGAAATGGGTTTTTGAAAATTTTTGGGTTATTTTTAATCATTATATTTTTAGTTTATCCTCTAATGAATCCATTTTTACCTTAACCCTGGTAAATAATTTTTATTGCTTTTACAATTCATTTCAGAAAAAAATTTAGTTTACCATAATAGATAATATAAATTATGAAGATTAAAAATATATAATCCATTATTAAAAATTTCATTCACAAAATTGGAAAAATTAACCCTTATTTTTTTTGGTTTTTAACTCTTATAATTTTAGTTAAACACCCCATTAAACTCATTTTTTTGTTAATCGTGGTAAATAATTTTTATGGTTTTATCTATTATTTTTGGTAGAAAAATTAAATTAAAGTTATTAGATAATATAAAGTATAAATATTTCACATATATAATCAATTTTAACAAATACAATAATAGTAGTGGAAAATTAAAAATTTAAAAAAAATCTTGTAGATGCTATGAGAAAGTGGGGTTTTAAAGAGGAAAAGTTAAAAACTTTTGAAATGTTTTTATATAAAATTTAAATATAAATTTGAATTAAATGACATAAATTGTATTAATATATGAATTAATTAACTAATGTAACTTTAAAACCAAATTAAAATATAATTTATCTTTATAAATGACTTAAATGAAAATGGAGTTTTCAATTAAAATTGAGTATTTTTCACTGTTCATCAAAAAATGAATCTTCTCATAAAAATAAAAAATCATCATAATAAGATAATCCTGATATGATGATTTAAAAAATTAGTTCTATTTTATCATTATAATTTTAATATTTTGAAGAAAAAATTGAAATAGAACCTACATGTGTGACAGAAAAGTGTGTCTTTGATGTGTGTATTTTTCAAGAACAAGATGGTTTTATATTAACTATATATCTAATAATAATAATTATCTAAATCTCAATTAAAATTTTTGATATCCAATATATAAATTTTAATCAAGACATTCATAATTAAGTATTATTTTAATTAATTAAAATGGAGAAAATATATAAACTTTAAAACAGTTTTCAAAAAAACATTCTTTTCCCCGAAAATGAAATTATACTAAAATCAAGTTTAAATTTGATTAAAAAGAAATTATGTGGATAAAATATTAATAAATAATATATTTTTTTTAATTTTGATCATAATTGGAAATTTCAATGACATATGTTATTGAAAATAGATGATTATTTTACAAAAAAATTGTATTTTTCACTATTACATAAAAGTCAATATTTTTGAAAATGAAAATTTTTTCATCGTAATTAAATTTTTAAATTATGATTTAAAAAATGAAGTTCATTTTATCAAATAAATTTTATTAAATTTTCATAAATTAGTTAAAATATTTTCTCATTTAAGCCAATAACAATCATTTTTTGATGAAATCATGTTTTTTATGAATATAATTACATTCCTAAAAATTGATTGATTATTTACTAATAATTTATAATGCAATTTATATTTAGTATTAAATTCATATTTACATTTCATAATGTATTAAATACTATTCATACATTCCTATTTAATGATTAGGTTATAAGTGATAAATTTAAAATAATATTATTTCATGGTTTACAGAAGATCGGTGTTGTGGGTCATGTATACTTTCAAAGAAACTAGTTGTTATAAGTAACATGTGAAAATTCAGTGTTTCATATACTCAAGATAGACTCAGTTTTTCTAGTAACATAAAATATCAAGAAGATTAAATTCATTTGAAAAAATAAATCCACAAATTTTCATGGTGTTACAAAAAACATCTCCTTAACCCAATTTAGATGTTATGATTCCGAAAATGGAATTAATTTTATTAAAATAATTTAAAAAATGTTTGAAATAAAAATATTTAAATAAAATGATTATTTTTTATAAAATAAAAAATATTATGTCAACATTAAACTTCTTACACTTAGAAAATATTATTTTATTTTCATTAAATGATTTTATTTTTTATATATAAAAAACTACTATCATCAAAAAGAAATATTTGAAAATAAAATTTTCTTTAAAATATTTAAATTTATCCTATAAATATATTTTAATAAAATAAAATCATATTTTTTTTAAAAAATTATTCTAATATAATTATGTTAATTATTTATTTTATTGTATTTAAATTTTTTATTTGATTATATTGAAATAAAAAATTATATTTTTTAATGACCCGTCAAATATTATTTAAATAATCCAACTATTATGTTACTATACTAATAGTCAATTTATTATTCCTAACAACCATGTTACTATTCCAGTGGCTTTATTTCCAATAGATATATTTTTCCCTATTCCTATTAATACCTCTTATTTCTATCATTCATAAGTTAATTCATTTCCATTGATGGTAATATATTCTTCATTCTCAAAATTTTGATTTCATTTCTAATGTTTTATTTCTTTTTTATAGTATTTTTCATAGGTGTGATTATTTTATGAGTCAAAAGTGATCCAATTTTTCATATTATAGTTATTCTGTTTTTCTTTTTTATTACCTAATTAATAATTTTCAATATTAATTGGTGTATTTATCCCTTAAATGTATCTTTTTAATTTAATATAACTATGTTTTATTGGTTTTAAATTGTTGTAAATTTTCTTCATATTATATTACTAAATATTTCATTTATTCATTAGGAAATTCCATATATAAAGGTTGGGTCATTACATTATCCACACATTATAAATTTCATTTTTAAATTTCATTTCAGACAATATGATATAACTATATGGGGGTACTTCAATTTAATTTCATACTTAGGTACCCATGTTTTCTTTTCATACATATGGTTTTTTGATGATACATTGACAAAGTGGGTTATCCTGTTGTGTACAACATTGTTTCTACTGTCTATGAAATTCACTTGGTACTCCTATTAAAAGTGTTCATGCTCTAACTATACAACTAACAGATTTATTAATTGTTGGTATCTATTATATACTTTCTCAAGATCATTGTGTAGAACATGATATAAACATTAGATAAGTTTTGGTTTGTCATCTAGTCAATTTTCCATAACTGTGATGTGATCAAGTATATCAGAGGGGTAAAATATATAATACTGAAATTTCCCTTTTCCACAAACCTCATGATTCTCTTCCAAGTATATTTTAGGATGAATAGATTATATCTAACTTCAAACTCCATGTCTCACTAATTATTGTCAGTATAACTCTTCTGTCAACTCTTTATTGGATTGATGTATTTCTAAATGGATTTGACCATCCCTATTATTATTTTTACTAGATACACTTATAATTATTTATATTTTCTAACATCATCAGAACATATTTTTGTTTTATATTTTTTACCATATATGGATTTATAAGAAACCATTTAAATCTATGAGTGGAATATATTATTGTGTAAGAAATTTATAAAAGTAATATATCGACCCAAACCACCTTTTACATCCATAGAGTAACCTCTAATTATATCCTCAACACTCTATATAGTTCTTCCGATTTACTAATAGTCTAGGTATGATAAGTCATCGTTATAATCAAATCCATATTCTCTCCATGTTGAATTATTCTCCTAAATTTTATAGTGATCTTGGATCTTAATAAAATAAAATTATAAGTGATGTTTCATACCTCCACAATAGTTCATTAATGTATATAATATCATGTTGATCAAGCGATAAGTCCTCTAAAATGGTGATAAAGTGAGTAGTATTTTTAAGAAATTATATCATTAACCATATGGAATTATTTCCTTGTGTTGTCTTCAAAACACATATGTTAAAATATATAGTGATTTTATTCTATTTCCTTGTATATTTGGCTAGTGGTTACATCATCCCCATAGACTTATTCATTTCTACATTAACTTATTAATATATGTATCACTTTTTTATATTCAGAAATCACTTTCTTTATATTATCCCACATGTATTTCTCTCAAATATTGCATTACATATTTATGCTCTATTGGTGGATAGATAATATTTAGGTAGGAACACCATTCAATAGTGAATTTATTATATTGATATCTAATGGTATGGTTATTAATATCCCAAATCTCAGAAAACAACTTCCTTATCATTGTTAAATGCTAATGATTTCCAATTTATTTTATCATCCATTATCTTCTGTATCTCCACATTTTCCTATTGACTTTTCATTTTCTTATCTAGAATGGATGGTTGAGAAATAACTTGAGAACAGTAGGATATATTTTATTAATTTATAATCATTATGTAGTTCATTTCCAATTATAAGGATATTGGATGTTTCTCAATCCTCATAATCGATAATGTTACATGATCATTCATACGTAGACTATATTCCACTTCATTAACCTTACATGGATGGTAATGTATTGAGTAGTCATATACCTTGATCTGACCATACCATATTTATTGGTTCATGTTTATATACTTCTATGTGAATATATACTTGAGGCTATTTTGATCAGTATATAAATGAAACCTTTCTATATAGAGATAATACCTATAAAATTTTAATGAAAAACTTCTCACAATTAACTTCAAATCATGTGTCAGATAATTTTTCTCTGGAAACCTCAACTATCATAAGGAATATGCTACCAATTTATCATTTTAGTGAGTACATATCCCAATTCATCCTTTTGATGCATTGGTGTATATCACAGATAATTACCCACTTATAGTGAGTACAAGCCATTGATTAGCCTCCTATTTAACTCCATGAAATATTCTTCCCATAGATTTTTCTAGAGAAACATTACTCTCTTTTGAGTTATCTTGGTTAGTGGGTTGGTTTTTCTTGAAACGTTCCTAATAAATCATTTATAAGAAATAGTTAATCATAGGAGACTACAGATCTATATTATAGATATTGGTCAAGTCCATTCCTCAATAAAAATTCCCTTTGAGGGGTCTATATATATCCCATTTCATGTGATAACACCCCCAAATAACGTTTATTTCTCTATCTAAAATAAACATACATTTTAATTTTCATATAGGTTGTCCTTTCTCTATGTATTTATCACATTAATAAAATTTTACACATTTCCATCCATTCTATATGAGTAAATAAGAATTAAAACTATTAAAAAACCAATTTTTTGAGGTAATCTCTAAAGACTGTATTAATAAATTCTATTAATATTAAATGAGTAGTTTTTAGTCTGAATAGAATCAATTTGAACTCTTTGTTTCACTATAATGTATGCAATCATGTATTGGTAATATAAAGTATCTCTAAATTCAATTAATAATATCTCAATCAAAAATCCAATTTAGAGAAGCACTAAGACCCATGTAGTGGTTCAAAAAATATTGTAATATATATAAATAGGTACCTATTATTTATGATGATTTTTTTGAGTTCACTCTAATTAATGGAATGATTTAGTAACAAATCCATCATAATGAAATAGTAACCAACTCACCCCATAGTGAATCACTTTAGAATATAAAACCTTTTCTATATTATCTTGAATTTTCATCTTTAGTTATTATAGTTCAATGTGTGTAACTATTTATGCAATCATGGATATAGGAAGAGTTTAAACTCTAAGATCAACTGATAACTCAAACTTATCGATCAAGAGGAAGACTGAACAATATTTTTGGAAACACATCAACATACTCCCTTAAAATGGGGTTGAATTTAATGATCCTCTTATCCTTTTTCTCATTCATTTGTTTCAAAAATTATTTCCCATATGAAAAAACATATATTATTGATAAGGAATTTTCAAAGGAGATCCATCATCCTCCTTTACTTTAATATAATCTAAGGATGATTTGTGATATAAATAGTGATTCCATTATCTTATAAAATGATGTTGGATCTATATAAATATATAAAATAAAAGTTCATTATAACATTTAATTTTACTAAAAGGGAGTATTATATAATTTTCTGGGATAATATTCCCAAAACATATTAATTAGGGAATCATTATATACTTAAGATTCAACAATTTCACCACTTAGTGTTTTCATAGATAATTCAACATAAATTTCTTGTGGAAGTCTCAAAATACTTCAACTAAATATTAAGGATATTTTAAAATTAAAATAACCAAAATGAAATAAAACATTCACTATTATTTAATGGAAATATAGTGTACATTTTACTATATTATTTTCATGATCCACATCATTAGTAGTGAACTCATAAACTAATCCTTACTCTCTTAGCCTTGGAGGTTATTATATTTGGTTATCTATGATAAACCTTGTATTAATGTAGTAACATTAATAGTTTCCAAGTTCCATGTTATTGAAACATTATACAATTAGTGAAGGATTGAATATAAAATTCCTTCCATCCATCAGATAAGTTTTCTTTTTCTTATTCCTTTACATTTCATTATCTTCATTCCCCTCTATTACAAACAAGAAGAGTCTTCTTGTTCCTTTAAGGTATTTTCTTGGATGCTTCTTCCCACACTTAGGATATTTTGGTAGTTATATTTTATTCCATATATGAGATTTATCCATAAATCCATCATAATGAAGATCAAATATCATCTTTTTTATATCTACCACCAAGATACCATTTAGTATCACAAATATCCACCTCAAATTTATAGGAACATTGGAATATTTCATCATTTATATCAAAATAATAAATTGATAATATTTATAAGGACTCGGTATTTATCAAATAAAAAACTGGTAAACCATATATGTAGTCCCCGTGATAAATAAAAAGTTATACCTTGAAATACATGGGATGTTTACCTCATAATATTTGAATTATTTATTATATATTTTCTTAACTCTAAATAATACCCTCTCTATTTTAATAGATAGAGTAAGCAAGAATATTTAGATGAAAATATTTTTATTAAACTCATCTCACTATATTGATTTTATGTATTCTTTTAATTACTTATTATTTATCAGTTTCCACCACTGATGGGTTTATCCCTATAATCAGTAAACATGAAATATAATTTTCAAATAATCATAACATTGGTTGATAGAGAACATCATTTAAATATAATTAATCCATTATTTATCAATTACATGATCAAATAATCAACTTAATTGGTAGGCCTCTGAATCATAAATTAATAAACCATATCTTGTTCTCTATTTTCAGAAGGATCTAGTTTCACATGATTTTGGTTGTTATCTATATATAACTTGAGTTAGTTTTGTGAGTACGGTTATGAGTATTTAGACTCCCACTCCCATAATATTAGGCATATTATTTGGGAATCATTACACTAACCATAACATTAGTTATTTATATGGATTCACCAATTCTCATGTATTTACTAAATCAAAGTAAAATTAGGGAAGATATTTATCTTGTTAATAATCTCAGAAAATGGGTAAAATGAACATTGATATAATTACTCATAAATTACTGGTATATATAAGTTATGAACTTCTTGGTTTTAGTCTAGGATATTTATGGTCTATTTACAATTATGTTCTCTAACATAAACCAAAAAAAGAACTATACCTTTATCTAATGTCAACTAAATAAAACTGAGCCTCATACGCATATTATTACATAATTATTAACATAATTATCTATAAAATAGAACCCAAATGTCTAGAGGCCTAATGTATTTAGAACATTATATATATAAATCATCATTATAAAAAAATCAAAATAAATCATTTTTTTTCAATCCATAAAATTTTCTCACAAATTCCTTTGAACTTCTATTACTGTATAAGATATCTTTAGGACTTACATAAAGAAAATGTTGACATATAAAGAATAGTAAGGGAATAATCATGATCATGAAGTATAATATATAAGACATGAGTCATAACATGGAATCATAAATTTTGATGATCGTGTACATGGAATAATGGGATAAAAGAGATGATATCATATGTTCTAAAATCATTAAAAAGTGGAAACAATATAAAACATTAATTCATAAGAATATACCAATGATTATTACCAATACAATATAACATAGTGTGCTAGGATTATTTCCTGTGCACCATAAATGGTATATCATGAGATTAAAATATTACCAACTTCATTCGAGGATGTATAATTTGGGACCCACCAATCACTTTATAATACATATATGCATATGTCTACACTAAAAAATAATACATAAATCATAAGATTAAAAACCTATTAAAAGGATGACTATTATGTAAACATGTATTAAATTAAAACCAAAAGATATATCATAATGATTCAAAATAAAATGAGGGAATTAGTATTTTGATAAATTCATAATTAAATAAATAAATATATTTCATGATGATATATTTCAATTAAAATATATTATTATAAATGAGTGAAGAATAATGTATGGCATCAACCCCTATTATTTATATTTTATGAATTGAATAAAGAACCTTTAAAGAAATTAGTATATATGGTTTTATATAAATCCATAAATAGAATAAAAAAATTCCTCAAAAGTTTGGGTATTTTTAAATTTAATATAGGATTAAATATTTAAAAAATTGGTACATTGAATGAATTAAGAAACATAAATGTTCCATTTAGTGAGGATCTATTTAATGAAATGATAATAAAGGGAACTGAAAAAACATTCATATTAATAAAAAATATAGGGAAAATAAACTAGGTAAATATGTAAGGAAAATTTATATAGAATAAAAATATGTAAATGTGAATACGATATGGAGGAAGATAGGTAAATAAAAAACAATACTCACAAGAAAATAGGGTTATCTATTTGTTCCCTTTCCTTAAGTCCTGACTTTCTTTGTAAGTATATATACCTCCTAAATAACTAAATTATATTTATTAAATGCCTTTTTTATATCATTTTATAAGTAATTTTATTTTGTAAAAATTCAATTTATTATAATATAGGAATCATTTATTTTATATTTATTTCCCTTATCACTCACTCAGGGTTTTTCATGAAACTTCTCCAAAACTGCTTCAGTATGTTGATCATGTTCAAAAGTGTTTTCAAATAGTTCCCTGATCTTCAAAATTTTTATAGGTATATAATATTTACCATATGAATTTAAAAATTTATTCAATTCCATAGATTATCCAAAATAGTTTCTAATTTTGATAACTGTACCAGTATACTCTCTTTTGAAGGATAAAATAACCATGATCTTTAATTATTAATATCATAGATATTATGATCAATTTATATATATTTAATATTTATAACATCATAAGTATTTTATTTTTTTAATTAAATACATTTTTATAAGTATCTTTTCTACGAGGTAATAGATGTTAAATAACATCATCCATATAAGCTGTTAAATCCACTTTTGATTTGGTAAGTGTTATGAAAAAAATAAAAAATGTTTGTATGAATAATATAATTCTATAATTTATATTAAAGTATCATTATATTATTAATTATATGATCAAATTAATGATTGTGATAATTATAATTAGGATTTTGGTGGAATAAGGAAAAAAATTGAAAGGTGTTTGAATTAGAGACCTTGTTTTATAGCTTTCATGTGGAACCTTTTTACAATACCATAATCCTCAATTCATTGGACTTCTAGTGAGAACAGAACATCTCAAATGTTTATTAAAGGGTTGTATAGGTATTTAGCTAGAGTTTGGAAACTCAAAATTATTTTTAATTTGAATAGATATGGGTGGAGGGTGGTATTTATATGTGGATAAGAGGGGTATTATAGAAAAAAAATACAATACAATATTATACTTTCATATAGTGATCAAAATTATGATTCAATAATAATAATTTTTTGATATAATATTAAATTGATTGTTAATTTATTCATTAATATTATAAAAACATAGAAATATCATTTCAATACATTATTATAATATACAATACATATATGGTATTTCATTATTCGCATCTATATTTTACTATTTACAATAAATGAAAAAAAACATTACCAAATTTTTATTTTTTTCATTCCAAATATTATTTTTTATCAAAATAATTTTCTAAATATTAGAATATTTTATTTTTAAACAAAATTTTTATGTATTGTAAAATATCAATTTTTGTGAAAAAATAAAATTTCTAATGCATAAGCAAATTAATTATATTTTAATTAACTAATTTTATTATTTATATGATAATAAACATAAATATTTATAAGAATATTATGAAAAAACATCAATAAAAGTTTTTAAATTTATTATAATATATTTATTTTATAGAAATTTAAACATATACATTTTTGTAAAAATAAAATTATTTTTTCTTTATCTAAAATATTAATTTTAATATATATTACTATAATGACCCATACTTTACATACATTGTTGATACTTCAAAATTGAAGCACACTTATTACAACAAATGACAAAACCACAAAGGAACGTATAGGTATAGTGTCTTTAGAAACTGGGAAACATAAACAAATGGTTCATAAATCTTCTACAGTGTCTCCCATTTATTTCATCATATCTAGGGTCCCTTTTAGCATATTCTACTTAATATCCATATTCCTGACCTGGGGAAAAGAAAACATAAAAGGGTGAGCTCAAATGCTCATGAAGGGCAAATAAAGGAAATAAAAATCACATCATATCTTTATGAAAATCATAACCTGCAAAAGAGATCATAATATCTTAACATGGAATAAATCATAGAAGTGAAAATGAGATCCCCATAATCATAACATGAAACTTGAAACTTTGTAGCATGCACACATAATCATGGAAAATCATTTCTTGTTAGTCATTACTCATTTTCAAGACTATCTTAGTGGACAAAGTCCCTTTCTAAACCGAGTTCACTCCTCGTTTCAGTCCTGTATCACTGAACAGAAATAACCTTCCGTTCCAGACATGTCTATCTCATGAGATATAAATCTTTACCCAATGCATTGGAGGAAGATATAGGTCCCACCCATCTTATAATGAATCCTTTCTTATGTGTGCCACATAATCATAAACCATACATCATAGCATAACCCATGTAATAAAAATGGGATTCTTAAACAACATGACATCATAAAACAATTCATATAAGATAAAGGAATTCTTAAAAATATTTCCATCACAACATAATCAAATCCATGTAATAATAGGGATAAAAACAGAACCCTTTTATTATCTTAGATGGAAAATAATTTTGATAAAATACTTGAACTTCATTCTTGAGGAAAATATCCTTTCTACTTCAAAAACACTTTTCCTTTCTTAACATTTCATACAATTTTAAACTAAAAGAAGTTGATTAAAAATAAACTTGAATACTTGTAAAGGAATCTTCTTGGAAATAATGTTTTAGAAATCCATTCATGCCGTATAAGTTAAAAAAAACATTCTTCGTACTTTTGTCGGAAAAGTCAAAAAGTACCTCGTACGAAAAAACGACAAAAGAATCAATTCATATTCTTTACTAAAAACTCACCGAAGGGTAAAATTGGATTTAAACTAGTGTAAGTGGATGGAAACAATATTACATATTTAGGGAACATGGATGTGGATGATAAAATACACCCCAATAAATACTTACGAATAAACAATCTCGGATAAAAATGATATTGTGATATTTCCCTTACCTTAGGTCCGATTTGCTTTGTACGTGTCTGAAGCTCCTGTATAATGGTTTAAATAATGTTATTGACTTATTCCAGAATCATACATATTGATATGATATCATATATGTTCATATTCTTAGCTTCTTGTTAGTAATATATCATTGTTACTTGTTACTCGGGTCTTTATTGCCTTTTGTTCTTATGCGTGTTTTGCCGAATAAATTATTATTATTATTTATAGATACCTTATATCCAGAATGGTATTAGTGTAACATATATCATATTTATTCATTCAATTCATTTATATTATTACTATGTAATGATGATCATGTAGAACGAGTCGCATCACATCGTGGAGAGGGTATTCCGTACGTACGCACGAGTGATGATATCGTTACTATGATCGTGGAATTGTATTGGAGTATATATATATTATTTCAGTATCCATATTACTTTATAATAATCATAAATAGTTACTCATTACACCATTATACCCATCCTTTTATGGTGATGGTGGAAAATAGATTACACCATGGCGTGGAGACGGTATTCTGTACGTACGCACGCGCGGTGATTTCATTTTTCCATAGGATGGATAGAAGGTGAATTAGGGTTGTTTCATATTTATAATAACATATCAGTATGTATGTAATACTGATGTTATTACTTTATCATGAAACAACTAAAGAATAAGAAGTTGAAGAAGAAAGAAATTGAAAAGATCGGTAATGGATATTACCTCTTCTTTGGAACGCTTCTTTGAATCCTCCACTTAGGGAACTAAGATTGGTCTTTGAAGAAGACCAGGACCTCTAGGATTATTCTAGGGAAGTGGAGAGGAGAAAATGGCAGGGGTTGGCCGAGCTTGAGTGCTCAAATTGGTGTGAGGAGGAGGGGGAGGAGGTGTCCTTTTATAAGGGAGGAGAGGGGCACCTTAGGAATATCTCAAAATATTATTTTATATTAAAGTCAAAATCGGTTTATAATGGTTCCAAAGGGTATTATTTAGAATCTAAAGTTGGGATGGGTCGAAATCCTATCAAACAATAGGATTTAGACAAGTTTAGGGTATTATTTTAACCTTATCAATTAGATTTAACTCTATGTTAAATAATTTAACTTTTACCGTGTCTTTTTGTTTTCTTACACTATATGGTTAATACACTTACTATAACATGCCAAAAGAACCCCAAATTGTTTATTATTAATATATATATCCCTATCTAAGTCATTTGGCCGAACCTTAGATTTTTAGGAATAAAATAACAATTAATAATATAATATTTGATTTAAAAACTATTTTGTGTGAATTTTGACACTATTTGATATATGATTTTTTTGAAAGTCATAACAGAATTATATGTTAGAACCAAGTTTATTAAATCATCACTAATATATCATAGTAACCTAGAAAATTAGTGGAATTCATAAAAAGTCTCAAATTACATTTATTTTGGTGTTTATAACATCAATTATGTCAATATTTCATAAATAAGATAATTTCTGCATCATAATTGTGTCATAAATAAATTAAATTATTTAATGTCTAAAAATTATAAATAAAATACCATCATGTAGGAAATCTTTTTAGCTTGCTAATTAATATTTATAGTCGAATTTATCTTATGTATAACCCCATATTAAAAATGATTTACTTATTAGACTTTGATTTTAACTATTTTAACCCTTCTTTAAATAAATTAATAATAAATGTCCTAATCTAACCCAAGTGGGCCTAAATGGTCATATTTTATTCCTAAGTTTGTTTTTGGTCGCATTACACTTGTATAATAGAATTAGGACATGTTTTAGGGTAATAATAATATCATTTTTACCCTTAATTACCCTATTTACTTTTAACCGTGGTAAAAAAAAGTAAAAAGTTACTATTCACCAAAAAAATATTTTCATCTCATTAAACCACATTTTAGTCCTTGATATTAACCATGTCTCTCGTATTTTCAAAATTCCATTCACAGAAGTGGTAAAATTAAGTTTTATGCAAAATTCAGTTTTTAACCTACCACTTAGTGGTTTCACTATTCATCAAAAATTGAAAGTTTTCAAAAAAATACCAAAATTTCACCCTAGGCTAATTTCGGTATTCAAAATCCAAAAATGAAGTCCATTTTGAAAGATAAAATTTATAAAATTTCAAAAAGTGGTTATTACTATTCATAACGGCTAGTTTTAATAATATTTTAATAGCATATCGTTGTTTAGTGAAACTCAGTATTGCGTACGACGCAAGCTATCGAGGAAGGTCGTGATTGCGTGTAAAGTAAGCCAAGCTATTATGTAGTGAAAGATTCATTTGATGATATATAAAAACAAAATATTACTCATAAAAATCTCGGGTGTTACATTCTACCCCCCTTAAAAAGAATTTCGCCCTCAAAATTCGTCACTTTGTAACAAACAGATGAGGATACTTCTCCCTCATCATATCCTCAAGCTCCCATGTAGCTTCTTCTAATTGGTGGTTCCTCCATAAAACATTCACCAATCGAGTGGTCTTGTTTCGTAGGACTTTTTCGCTACGATCCAGAATCTCTATCGGTTTTTCTTCATAAGAAAGATCTTGCTCCAGCGGTACAGCTTCTGAGCTGAGTACATGTGAAGGATCAGGTATGTACTTTCTCAGGAGAGATACATGGAATACATCGTGAACTTGAGAGAGATTCGGTGGAAGTGCCAATCGGTAAGCTACCTTTCCAACACGATCCAGTATTTCGAAAGGACCGATATATCTAGGGCTCAACTTCCCCTTCTTTCCAAATCTCATAACCCTCTTCCAGGGAGATATTCGTAAGAACACTTTATCACCCACTTCAAACTCTAGGTCTTTTCTTCGGTTGTCGGCATAACTTTTTTGTCGACTCTGAGCTGCTCTTATGTGTTTTTGAATAGATCTGACCTTTTCTGCCATTTCATCAACGAGATCAGGTCCTAATAGCTTTCTTTCCCCAACATCATCCCATCAAGTTGGAGTCCTGCATTTCTTTCCATAGAGAGATTCATAAGGAGCCATCTAAATACTGGAGTGAAAGCTATTATTATAAGAAAATTCCACCAATGGTATGTGTTGATCCCAACCTCCTTTGAAATCCATAGAGCAAGCTCTCAACATATCTTCTAGGGTTTTAATTGTTCTCTTAGACTGGCCGTCGGTCTGGGGATGATAAGAAGTGATGAAACTCAACTCTGTATCCAGAGTATGCTGAAGACTTCGCCAGAACTTCAAGGTAAATCTCGTATCCCGATCAGATATAATAGAAAGTGGTACTCCATGCAATCTTACCACTTCCTTTACATATATCCTGGAAATCTGATCTAGAGAGAAATCCTCTCTAATAGCAATTAAGTGTGCAGACTTTGTAAGATGATCAACTATGACCCAAATAGCATTATTGTCTTTGGATGTTTCAGGAAGTCCTGTGACAAAGTCCATAGTGATGTTTTCCCATTTCCATTCGGGTATGGGTAGTGGTTGTAACATCCCCTTAGACTTCTGTCTCTCAGCTTTAACTTGTTGACAAACCAAGCATCGAGAGACATATTCAGCAACATCTCTTTTCATGCCATCCCACCAGAAGTACTCTTTCAGGTCCCTATACATCTTCGTGCTTCCAGGATGAATAGAGAATGAAGAACTATGAGCCTCATCCAGCAGCTCCTTCTTTAATTCGGGGATGGGAGGAACACAAACCTGATTTCTGAACTTTAGTATCCCATCACAATCAAGGTTGAATTCAGGAACATTTCTCACCTTCTTTTGTAACTCGACATCTTCTTTCTGTGCCTCTTTAATCTTCGCATGTATAGATGGTTGAACATTCATTTGAGAAAGATAAGATTTTTCCCCTTCCATTATAATTCCAAGATCCATCCTTTGTAAATCCATAAATATTGGGTCTTTTGTGATCCTCATCATGGATAAACTAGCATGGTCTTGTTGACTTAATGCATATGCCACCTTGTTTGCTTTCCCATGGTGGTAATGGATTGAGCAGTCATAATCCTTAATCAGCTCCAACCATCTTCTTTGACGTATATTCATCTCCTTTTGTGTGAAAATATACTTTAAACTTTTATGATCAGTATAAATATCACACCTTTCACCATAAAGGTAATGCCTCCAAATCTTTAATGCAAAGATTACCGCAGCCAACTCCAAATCATGTGTTGGGTAATTTTTCTCATGGATTATCAACTGTCGTGAGGCATAAGCTATCACCATATCATTTTGCATAAGAACACACCCCAATCCCTTCTTGGATGCATCACTATAGATCACAAACCTTTCTCCACTACAAGGCAGTGTGAGCACATGTGCACTGGATAACCTTCTTTTCAACTCCTTGAAATTCTCTTCACATTCCTCTGTCCAAACAAACTTAACTCCTTTCCAAGTCAACTTGGTGAGTAGATTAGATAATCGTGAAAAAACTTTTACAAAACGTCTATAATATCCAGCCAAACCAAGAAAACTTCGGATCTTAGTTACTGTTGTTGGTCTCGACCATCTTTCGATAACCTCTGTTTTTGCTGGATCCACAGATATCCCCTCTTTTGAGATTATGTGACCCAAAAATGAAACTTTTTGAAGCCAAAATTCACACTTGGTAAATTTGGCATAAAGCTTCTCCTTTCTCAGGGTCTTCAATATAATTCTCAAGTGATCTTCATGCTCTTACTTGCTCTTTGCATAGACAAGAATTTCATCTATAAATACTACCACAAATTGATCAAGATAGTCTCTAAAGACTCTATTCATTAGATCCATGAAGATAGCAGGGGCATTAGTAAGACCAAATGGCATCACTATAAATTCATAGTGTCCATACCTTGTACGGAAAGCCGTCTTTGGTATATCCTCCCTTTTGACCCTTAATTGATGATACCCTGAATGAAGATCAATCTTGGTAAAGTATTGAGCTCCGCGTAGTTGGTAAAATAAGTCATCAATGCGTGGGAGAGGATATTTGTTCTTGATGGTGATCTTGTTAAGTTCTCGATAATCAATGCAGAGTCTCATTGATCCATCTTTCTTCTTAAAAAATAGAACAGGTGCTCCCCAAGGTGACGCACTAGGGAGTATGAATCCCTTATCATGATTCTCCTGGAGTTGCTTCTTCAATTCTTGCAACTCAATTGGGGCCATTCTATAAGGTGTCTTTGAAATAGGCAAAGCACCCAGTACGAGTTCTATTGAAAACTCAACTTCACGATTTGGTGGAAGACCCGGTAATTCCTCCGGAAAGACATCATCAAACTCCCATACGATGGGCATATTCTTAATCGTGAGTTTCTCACCAACCATATGAGATAAATAACCTTCATTTAGTGGAATCAAGACCCATAAGATGGAATAAATTTCCACTGGAAGGTTATATTCATCCTTGCATCGATAGACGATTGTAGATTGATCTGGAATATGAAATGTGACTTCCCTTCTTTGGCAATTGATATGAGATCCATGTAGAGAAAGACAATCCATGCCAAGAATCACATAAAATTCCACTAAAGGAAGTATCACAAGATTTGCAGGAAGCACTTTCCCACAAACTTCGATCAGAGAAGAATTATAAACTTTTGATGCGACTGTTGTGCCATTAGGTGTTGTCACAGCTAACTCAACATCTAATTGTTGAGGTAATACGGTGATACCCTTAGAAAATTTTTCAGAAATAAAAGAGTGGGTGGATCCAGAATCAAATAAAACATTTGCTACTTTAGAGTGGATGGTAAGTGTACCTTTCACCACTT
This sequence comes from Viscum album, assembly GCA_963277665.1. Taxonomy (NCBI): domain Eukaryota; kingdom Viridiplantae; phylum Streptophyta; class Magnoliopsida; order Santalales; family Viscaceae; genus Viscum; species Viscum album. The sequence goes on along the minus strand of OY728131.1, from coordinate 1,431,624,337 downwards.
CGTTATCATACTCCACATCACTGATAGAAATTGCATGTGACTTTCCTTTGTCTTTAGCCCTAAGATTCTGTTGATGTCGACCATCATCATCAACCCTTGGATTTGGGCATTGATTGGCATAATGCCCCATCTCCTTGCACTTGAAACATTGAAGTGTAGTAGGTTCATTCTGTGTATCCCTTCCTTTGTTTTCATCATTAGACATCTTCTTCCCATTATCACGGCATTCAAATGCCCGATGACCTTCCTTTCCACATTTGAAACATTTACTTGTCCCTTTAAGACCACTCCCTCCTTGTTTCTTTCCACACTTTGAGCATAAGGGAAATCTCATCTTCTTTTCAGTGTGCTCTTTAGATTTTCCTTTGAATTCCATATTCCTCTTCTTATCAAACCCATGTGACGGATGGGTTACTCCAATCTCCATCTCGACTTTGAGAGCACATCGAACGATTTCCTCGTAGCTATTGAAGTCACTTATGGCTAACGCCCTTCGAAGACTTGGTTTTAAGCCACTAAAGAATCGATCGATCTTACTCTCAGGTTGGATAATAATACCAGAAGCGTACCTTGCAACTCTTGTAAAATTCTCTTCATAGGTACCAACAGATTCATCATCCCTTTGCTTCAGTTCAAGAAACTCTTTCTCCATATTTTTTCGGAGAATACGAGGGAAGTACTTATTGAAAAATAAGTTCTTGAACTCGTCCCATTCCATAGACTCAATTTCATCCCTTTGCCTCGTATTCTTAATAAGATTCCACTATTGATCAGCATCTCCTTCCAAACGACACACTTCTAGGATGACTTTATCATGTTCAGAACATTGAAGAACTGAAAATATCTTTTAAGTAGTACTAATCCATTGTTCAGCAACTAATGAATCAGTAGACCCACTGAAAGAAGGCGGACGCTACCTCATGAAGGATTCAACAGAATGTTGCTCCTTCCTTTTCTCGTTTGGAAGTCCTGCATGATTCATAGCTTGAGAAAGTTGTGTGAGCAAGGCTACAAGATTTTGCATTCCATCTCCCATATCGTTTGGTTGCTCAGGGGGACAATCATTGCATTTCCCATCACATTCCGCATTAACACGGTTCCTTCGGGTTCCAGCCATTGACTAAAACCAAGAAAAATAGTGTGAGCAACACTAATTATAATAGGAAAACCACATAATCAGGAATAAAATTTCACACTTAAGGTCTTATCCTAGGGTATTCATGGCCATTTCTAAAACACTAAGATTGTGTTCTATGCTTAGACTTATCCTTAGGGTTATTACTAAGGCTTTCACATCCTAGTTTCCAAAGGTTGACTATACCTTTCCTCTGATACCAACTATAACAACCCATACTTTACATACATTGTTGATACTTCAAAATTGAAGCACACTTATTACAACATATGACAAAACCACAAAGGACCGTATAGGTATAGTGTCTTTAGAAACTGGGAAACATAAACAACTGGTTCATAAATCTTCTACAGTGTGTCCCATTTATTTCATCATATCTAGGGTTCCTTTTATCATATTCTACTTAATATCCATCTTCCTGACCTGGGGAAAAGAAAACATAAAAGGGTGAGCTCAAATGCTCAGCAAGGGAAAATAAAGGAAATAAAAATCACATCATATCTTTTTGAAAATCATAACCTGCAAAAGAGATCATAATATCTTAACATGGAATAAATCATAAAAGTGAAAATGAGATCCCCATAATCATAACATGAAACTTGAAACTTTGTGGAATGCACACATAATCATGGAAAATCATTTCTTGTTAGTCATGAATCATTTCCAAGACTATCTTAGTGGACAAAGTCCCTTTCTGAACCGAGTTCACTCCTCGTTTCAGTCCTGTATCACTGAACCGAAATAACCTTCCGTTCCAGCCATGTCTATCTCATGAGATATAAATCTTTACCCAATGCATTGGTGGGAGATATAGGTCCCACCCATCTTATAATGAATCCTTTCTTATGTGTGCCACATAATCATAAACCATACATCATAGCATAACCCATGTAATAAAAATGGGATTCTTAAACAACATGACATCATAAAACAATTCATATAAGACAAAGGAATACATAAAAATATTTCCATCACAACATAATCAAATCCATGTAATAATAGGGATAAAAATAGAACCCTTTTATTATCTTAGATGGAAAATAATTTTGATAAAATACTTGAACTTCATTCTTGAGGAAAATATCCTTTCTACTTCAAAAACACTTTTCCTTTCTTAACATGTCATACAATTTTAAACTAAAAGAAGTTGATTAAAAATAAACTTGAATACTTGTAAAGGAAGCTTCTTGGAAATAATGTTTTAGAAATCCATTCATGCCGTATAAGTTAAAAAAACATTCTTCGTACTTTTGTCGGAAAAGTCAAAAAGTACCTCGTACGAAAAAACGACAAAAGATTCCTTTCATATTCTTTACTAAAAACTCACTGAAGGGTAAAATTGGATTTAAACTAGTGTAAGTGGATGGAAACAATATTACATATTGAGGGAACATGGATGTGGATGATAAAATACACCCCAATAAATACTTACGAATAAACAATCTCGGATAAAAATGAGATTGTGATATTTCCCTTACCTTAGGTCCGATTTGCTTTGTACGTGTCTGAATCTCCTGTATAATGGTTTAAATAATGTTATTGACTTATTCCAGAATCATACATATTGATATGATATCATATATGTTCATATTCTTTGCTTCTTGTTAGTAATATTTCATTGTTACTTGTTACTCGGGTCTTTATTGCCTTTTGTTCTTATGTGTGTTTTGCCGAATAAATTCTTATTATTCTTTTAAGGTTATAGATACCTTATATCCAGAATGGTATTAGTGTAACATATATCATATTTATTCATTCAATTCATTTATATAATTACTATGTAATGATGATCATGTAGAACGAGTCGCATCACATCGTGGAGATGGTATTCCGTACGTACGCACGAGTGATGATATCGTTCCTATGATCGTGGAATTGTATTGGAGTATATATATATTATTTCAGTATAAATATTACTTTATAATAATCATAAATAGTTACTCATTACACCATTATACACATCCTTGTAAGGTGATGGTGGAAAATAGATTACACCACGGCGTGGAGACGGTATTCCGTACGTACGCACGCGCGGTGATTTCATTTTTCCATAGGATGGATAGAAGGTGAATTAGGGTTGTTTCATATTTATAATAACATATCAGTATGTAAGTAATACTGATGTTATTACTTTATCATGAAACAACTAAAGAAGAAGAAGTTGAAGAAGAAAGAAATTGAAAAGATCGGTAATGGATATTACCTCTTCTTTGGAATGCTTCTTTGAATCCTCCACTTAGGGAACTAAGATTGGTCTTTAAAGAAGACCAGGACCACTAGGATTATTCTAGGGAAAGGGAGAGGAGAAAATGGCAGGGTTTGGCCGAGCTTGAGTGCTCATATTGGTGTGAGGAGGAGGGGGAGGAGGTGCCCTTTTATAAGGGAGGAGAGGGGCACCTTAGGAATATCTCAAAATATTATTTTATATTAAAGTCAAAATCGGTTTATAATGGTTCCAAAGGGTCTTATTTCTAAGCTAACGTGGGGATGGGTCAAAATCCTGTCAGCCAATAGGATTTAGACAAGTTTAGGTTATTATTTTAACCTTATCAATTAGATTTAACTCTATGTTAAATAATGTAACTTTTACCGTGTCTTTTTGTTTTCTTACACTATATGGTTAATACACTTACTATAACATGCCAAACGAACCCCAAATTGTTTATTATTAATATATATATCCTTATCTAAGTCATTTGGCCTATCCTTAGATTTTTAGGAATAAAATAACAATTAATAATATAATATTTCATTTAAAAACTATTTTGTGTCAATTTTGACACTATTTGATTTATGATTTTTGTGAAAGTCATAACAGAATTATATGTTCGAAAAAAGTTTATTAAATCAACAATAATATATCATAGTAACCTAGAAAATTAGTGTAATTCATAAAAAGTCTCAAATTACATTTATTATGGTGTTTATAACATCAATTATGTCAATATTTCATAAATAAGATAATTACTGCATCATAATTGTGTCATAAATAAATTAAATTATTTAATGTCTAAAAATTATAAATAAAATACCATCATGTAGTAAATATTTTTAGCTTTCTAATTGAATATTTATAGTCGAATTTATCTTATGTATAACCCCATATTGAAAATGATTTACTTATTAAACTTTGATTTTAACTATTTTAACCTTCTTTAAATAAATTAATAATAAATGTCCTAATCTAACCCAAGTGGGCCTAAATGGTCATATTTTATTCCTAAGTTTGTTTTTGGTCGAATTACACTTTTCCAATAGAATTAGGACATGTGTTAGGGTAATAATAATATCATTTTTACCCTTAATTACCCTATTTACTTTTAACCGTGGTAAAAAAAGTAAAAAGTTACTATTCACCAAAAAATTATTTTCATCTCATTGAACCACATTTTAGTCCTTGATATTAACCGTGTCTCTCAGATTTTCGAAATTCCATTCACAGAAGTGGTAAAATTAAGTTTTATGCAAAATTCAGTTTTTAACCTACCACTTAGTGGTTTCACTATTCATCAAAAACTGAAAGTTTTCAGAAAAATACCAAAATTTCACCCTAGGCTAATTTTGGTATTCCGAACCCAAAAATGAAGTCCATTTTGAAAGATAAAATTTATAAAATTTCAAAAAGTGGTTATTACTATTCATAACGGCTAGTTTTAATAATATTTTAATAGCATATCGTTGTTTAGTAAAAACTCAGTATTGCGTACGACGCAAGCTATCGAGGAAGGTCGCGATTGCGTGTAAAGTAATCCAAGCTAGTATGTAGTGAAATATTCCTTTGATGATATATAAAAACAAAATATTACTCATAAAAATCTTGGGTGTTACAATTACATTTTTATTTAATTATCTTCTGATATAAATTTGTTAATTTTTTAAGAGGATATACAAATACATTTTTACTAGTCCAACAAGAAATTTATTATTCTAATTACCAATATTTTATTTCTAAAGCTCAGGTAAAAATTCAGACAATCATATTTCCAAAAGTTATATTTGTTTTATTCTTCGTATATATAACTCATATTTTCTTCATTCATCATTCACTAAAACAATTTCCATGGTTTTAAGTACTTAATTTTCAAAATTCTCATAAATTAGTAATTTTTTATTTATTTTTTAAAGTTTTTTTTGGGATTGTGGTTATTGTAGAAGACCAAAGTTATCTAAATTTTCCTATTATTACTATTTAGTTTTTTTATGTTAATTATCATCATATATTATTATCATATTTATTCGTTATTTTTATCATATAAATATAATTTTATAAATTAAATTAATATGTTTCTCTTTTTTATCTTTTGGTGAACATGTTTTATATTATATTCATAAATATGAAATTTATTTATAAAGAAATTAAATATAGAAATGTTTTTGAATTATTGATTAATGAGACATCATGACAGTTTAAACTTCATAGATCTTCTATAATAATATTTTAGAAATAATAATTTATTTATAGTCTTCAAATTTATGTCATTGAATTATTTGAATTTTAAAGTGAATAGAGCCTAAGATATGATAACTATTATTGTGGTTGTGTTTGAAGTATGGTTTTTGACTTAAGAGTGGTGTTTTTTAGTTCAAACACAAATTATTTTGATTATAAATTTAGGGTGTACAATTTAACATGATAAATAACTTTTGATATCTAATTATTGAATCTCCACTATTAAAACCACATCGTAATATATCCTATTTTTTATCGAGTATTATTGTTTACATAATACTAGATTGAGAGAATGATGGGTGGTAGATTAGATCTTGGTGGAATCCTCGTCAGATAAAGGAAATGGGACCAGTTCTATAATGACATTGATGATCAGATCATGTAGTGATGATAAATGGAACTATTGTGTTAATAATTTAATGATGTGATGGTCATTGTTCCATGAAGTAGGGATTTATAGTTTGAAATATTATTCAATTATTCATGATTCGTCTCATATTCAATTGGATAAAACTCATTCACGGTTCTTGAAAACCTAAAATATAAATTTGAATCCATGTTCATGATTTTCTAGATCATCATACTGTTAAACTGTTAATGTTAGATATTTATTCTAATCATTTTCCTATTGCATGATATTTAGCAGATAATTTATGATTGGGGCTCGATTCATCCACCCTTCCATTTTATAGTTTTCATGTTCATGGAATAAAAGAAATATTTCAACCTTATATATTATAGTGGTGCTTCATTCTATGTTGTGATTAATTATTTTCCATGACTGAAAAATAATGGGAACACTTCAATTTAGGAATGGATGTAGTGGAACAATGGTAGTCTGTGATGATGTCCTCTAGTGGGGTTATAGAGAAAAACACCATGAAATTTGATCTTATATCTATTAGAATCAGCATTTCCAACCATAACGGTGATTGGGGGTTGAATAGAAGAAGGCCTCCATGCAGCGATGCTGTGGAAGGTTAGCACGGTAGGTTAATTATTCATAGTAAACAATATCTCCATGGTATTTTGAGATTATGGAGACGATGTGTTTGGAATGGTGGCATCTAGTGGGATCATATATCAGCAATAATATAGGTTGGTTGAGCTTATAGGTAGGGAATTATATATTTCTATCTTATTGATTGGGCTATGAAAATTGGGGTTTCTAAGGACATGCTTGTGGGCCTAGCAAATTGGCCCATGAACTAGAATTTTGTATAAGGTAGACCACACCAGTGGTCCATGGAGTTGTGAAATTTCATGTCATATAGAACTAATACTAGTAGAATATTATCATATGTGTGATGATAATATGAATTCCCCCATTCACAATGATTCACATGGTTCACCCAGAGGTTACCACATGGCATGTCTTTTTTTCTTGTGTGATTTTTTTCTAATCATTCTTAATCTATTTTCATTTTGAGAATATTGAATAGCCTATCATTAATTTTTTTATACATATATATTAAATGTTTTGTCTGTTCCCCTAATGCCTTTTGTGAACCATTATTTTAATTTATATAGTTTAGCATCATAGGGTCAATGATGGAGATTGAGCATAGAAATTAGAGTGTTAATGGGTCATGGTACTCCCTTAACTTTTATGTGTTACTCAACAAGTCATGTGCCCCCTGTATTTCTAATATGGTTAGTTTCTTCCTCAACCACTAGGTTCTACTGGGGGTGTGTGTCTTTTATATATAATGTTATTTTCTCCTCCTTCGGATGTGTGCAAATTGACAAGGTGTGGGTCCTCCACTGTTGTTTCTAAAAGGAGAAATGTATTTACTCATAGTCTGGTAGTTATGATAATAGGCTTTAGTACTACCTTAACTTAAATTTTATACACGGTAAAGGTATGGGTTCCCTTATTGGTCTCTATAATGGTGAACTAGTCATAGTGGGAAGTAATGTGAGATTATCCCTTGTCCGATTAACATGCCTTAAAAAGGATTGTGTTACACTTAATAGATTTATGTGGTGTTTTAAACTAAGGGTGAGCATATCAATATATTTAAGACTTTTGACTCCTCATGAACACCATGTTTACGTTCAATATGTGATGTACAATTATTCTATAAACATCATACTTTATCTATTTTTCAATACTCGGAGTAACCCTTACTTCTTATGAGATACACCCTTCATATATGGGTCTAAAATGACTGGTACTTCTTATTATCTTTGTGAATTCAAGTGGTTTATAATATCTTGATCATTTATTGTCTTACTACCACCTATCTTCCATCTTTTTGGTTCAATGTGACTTATTTCTTTACATTCCATTATGGTTCACATGTATCCTAACAAGTATATTTATAGTCACCCCTACACAAGCTTGGTTCTCACATGTGTTTTTAATATGCATATGATATCCAGTTCATAGATAGTCTTGGTGAACATGAAGCAAGTGTGTACTATTTAGATTTAATTCCTTCCGATGTTTAGAAATATATGGTGTAACATAGGGATTTTTTATAGTGGATGTGACTATTGCGGTAGGATATCTATCATTAATTACATGAAATGATATGGATCTTTATAGGAAATTAATCAATATGATTTAATGGACTATTATATTTAATTCCCTTTTATATTTTATTTTTTAGAAGTATTTTGGTATTTTATGTCACACTCCTATATTGTATGTAGATTTTTAGTTTATATATATATATATATATATATATATATATTGTTGTTTTTATATATTATTTAATGTATTGGAGATATATATCTATTTCAAGTTGATATAGGATGATCCCTCTCTTATTATGTTATATGCCTATTTCATGCTAGTCACTAACCCCCTAACTCTTAGAGTTTGGATCGTGGTGACACAGTTGGCTGATTGCTGGCCTAAGTAGTCCCTATTGGGTATGATCATCTTAGTGTAGTAAAAAACCAATCAATTCAAAAGGATGATTAATTGATTTATCAATTTGGGGGGGGATATCATAGAAATTTTGGGTGATGGTATTAACATTGTATTGAGATGAATTATTAAACTAAGGATAAAAGAATAGGTATGTCTTGAAATGTATCATTTCTCAAATACTCTAATAAATGTTTTGTCTACAAAATGCTCAATGACATTATTACGAGGTATAATAAAGTTTTTAAATGGATCAGATAACTGAATTTTATTATCATTCATATCCTTACTATGACATATCATCTAGATATTCTATAATACATGTTGGGTCATTCTATCGAATAACGGGTTATCCCAACTGAAAGACCACTCTTGTGTAGAGGTAGGGCTATGATGAGCACTTTTTCTATAGTTATACCACTACCTACTAGTTTATAGTGGCCCAAAAAATTCTCATATAAAAGTAATGTTATTTTAAATTAACATTGAATACTTATAATAATAATAAATTCCCATATATAGTAATGGTTCACTGACTTTGGGGACTAGATTCTTAACTAACATATTTTCATGTACATTCTTAAATATATTGGTCAAAATTCATTATTTATAATACCCTAATAGGATTATTGTACTTAATGACCTTCCCCATAACATGGAAAAATTGGAAATATATGAAGTGGTGAGTTCATTTTCTAATTAAGGTAAAACATGGGAGATATTAATCGATGATCATATTAAAGTACATAATATGTATAATGGTTCAAGAGTAGGATCATAACTTATAGAAAACAAACCAAAACATTCAAGATTATAAATAATGAGATATTTTATAAATAATTTAGATTATAATAAGATTTTTCTATAATTATGAGTCCCAAAAAATCATCCTTGGAGCATAAAATGGTCATAAAACATAGTAATGTCGAATATGCCTAAACCAAGGAATCATGTCATTATAAACATGTATAAACACAAATGGGTCCATACATCATGGAAAAAACATAAAATAAGATCCATATATAATTTTATTCACAAGTAAAGGAATATTTAAAAAAATAATGTTATTTTTTGTTTTAAAATCTATTCATTCTTTATAATTTAATAAAAAACATTCATTTCAAATTTTTTTAAAAATTCAAAATAGATTCATGAAGAAAAACATTTGAAAATATTTATTTTAATAATATGTAAGTAAATTGAATTGTAGTAAAAAATAGTTTTTCTCTAACATTTATGTATAGATAAAAACATCAATAAAAACTTTTTAAGAACATAGACTATAAGAAGAATAATTCCTAACTCAAAAGAAGAAGAATAGTTGGATTTTATAAAAAAAATATTCTCAATAATTTTTTAACAAAATTGAGTAATTATATAAAAAACATGAATACCTTAAAATTAAATATATGAGAAAAAATATAAATAAATTATAATACAAGGAAAATATAATTACCCTCAATGGAAATTTATCATGGAGAATTAAAAAAGAATTGGGTTTTCAATACAAACATTTACCTCACCTCCTGTCGTTCTTGGTGCATGTTCAAAACTACTGTATAATAAATTTATATTTTTTATAAATATATTCCAAAATATTATTAATATATATCTTATTATATATAATTCATTTATAATTTATAGTTACAAATTTATTAAAAATTATTCATTCATATAAAAATTTAGGGTGTTTACTATTCTGTTTTTATCACAAACATGATTTTATTTTGAGGAAATACATTGTTTATTTTTTGAATTATCTTGGTTCCTTGGTTCTCCAAGTATTTTTATGAGATAAATGGGATTTGTTTACCCCAAAGAAATTTTCACATGGTTAGAGAATGGTTAAAGGAAATCATCCACCATCCTAGAAGAAAATATGTTCCATAGATAGTGGAACTATGAGGGAAGAAAAAATATTTTCACAGGTGTATGACCTTCCTAAGGAAATGGTGTGGTCTCATTCCTTTTATGAAGAGAGGTTCATATGGTCTTGAAAACCATGAAATCTATCCATGAAACCTTTACAAGACATAAAAATTTGTAAATTCACTATTTTCCCCCATCAGTTTTAACCCTTAATCACCCCTAATCTATGCTATATAGTATTTTTAGCCATAGGATCTTCCTCTACTCCTTACCTGGCCCCTTTAAATCCAATATTTGGGTGGTTTTGTCATTTTTTCATCATAAAATCATCAACTAAGTCCTTTTTCTCAATTCAATCCTTCTTTTATGGTTTCTCTCCCTCCCTCTTTGGGTTCTTCTTTTATAATGAATTGTTTTACCTAAAAAGGGTTCAATATTTTGATTTTGAGTGAGATCTTGAGGATTATAGTTCGATCATTGATTTATAAGGTTCACATGTGGTGGGATTGTGGTTTTCCACTATATTTGGTAATTTTCTAACTGTGAGGTATGTGGTTCAAAACTTTTACATTATTAGATGATTTTGATATGCATGATTGGTTTCATAAATGTGTTCTACGAATTATGTGTGTGGACAAGAATGTGTTTTCCAAGTGATTTAAAGTTCACATGTGTTGGAATATGGTTTTATAAAGGAAATTGATTATGTTCAATCATGACTATTTTTTTCTTTGTAAATGTGTTCATTGGATTGTATGAAAGGTAAGAAATATGTTTTAAAGGGTCTTTGAGGTACATATGTGATGAAAGTTAGTTTTTTAAATGAAATGGATTTTTTTAAAATGTGATCATCTATATTATATTTCTTAAATATGTTCTATTAATTTTAAAAGGATTGTGAAGAATGTTTTACAATGGATTTGGTGTGCGTGTGGATTTGAAAGGGGATTTTCCCATGGAAATGGTTGGATTTCATGTGTGATATTATTATGTTTCCAAATGGGTTTTATAAATTGTGCACATTAAGTGAAATCTGTTTCCAAATGTATTTTGTGTTTTTGTGAATTTTAATGTGGTCTTGATTCTGGAAAATAGTGGTTTCCATCTGGGTTTTGATTATTGAACGATTGTACTTGTGAAAGAAGTGGATTTTTCAGGTGTTATCTTGATCTTTGGAGTGTGTTCAAGAAATCAATGATTTATGAGAAATTTGAAATGCAAAAACAAAATATAGGGAATCCTGAGTATTTAGGGGGAGAACTAGAACTATGACACTAGTTGATTCGGAGTGGTTGAGGGCTGGTTTCTTTTAGTGGGATTTACTCTATAACTATAATTAAACATGTGATGTGATAAGATAACACAATACCATGGTATGAGTTCCAATATAGTGTCTCACGCATGAGGATGATGTGGTTTTGGTATTATGGTTGGAGACCACTGGACATTGGGATGTGATCACCTCTTGTGGATCATGCAATAGGATGTTGTGGGTTTTGGTTGGAGGAGCATATCACCGAGGTGGGATATTCATAGGGTAACACTTGTTCTAGTTACCTATAGGGATTTTCACATGGTTCTATCTAGTGACATGGTTATTTATTATGTTTCTCTTACCATCATTATATGGTGAACATTTTTGGTTTTATAATTTTAAAGCAATTTTCTTTTGATAAATGTTTTCCAGAAAAGTGTTTTCTTGAAATTTTTTCTTATAAATGTTACATATAATCTAATGAAAATGTGAATGTTAATTTTTATTCTAATGATATAATGGAATCCCTCTTTGGGGTGGTATTCTAATGGTATTTGGATCATACCCAACATACACCCTTGGGTGTATGTAGACTTTGTTATGTATGACTTAGGTAGAGGCAAGATGTTATGTGGTGATGGTGGATCTTTTTTATAGTGTCTCAATAACTGCTGGTGTTGGTGATAGTTGATAAAGGGTGATAGTTCTCTTTCTATATTGAGGCTTTTGAGTTGTTTTTAGTTTTTCCACTATTCATTACGGTGTTTTGGTTTTGGTAAAAGTCGTAAAATAATGAATCTTAATATTGTTGTATCCCTTTTTGGTTATGGATATCAATTATGTGTTGATGTTTTATTCATGTTGGTTGTTCATTGTTAAATACATGGGTTAAATCATTCCCAAAATGTATTATTGATACCCATACATTGGTTTCTAGCACATGGGGATTTGGAACACCCTTAAGGCCACGTCTTCGGCCGATTTGGTTGTTAGGTTGGATAACACCTCGGATTGGTTAATGACAAAATGGTATCAAAGAAGGTTTCTCTCTTTTGGGGTTATATTATATTGGATGATTCCGGATATACTAGAAGTCTAATTATTGGGACTTTAGGTTCTGGTTGTTAGTGGGGTTCCTGGACGACAACCCTCATGGAAGAACTTGAGTATCCATGGGACTTTTAGAAATTTGTTTTGACTTCTCCACTTTTTGATCAATATAGGTTTCATACTGTCCATGAACACCAGGCATGGGGAAGTGGTTTTTTTTATTGTGATGGTTATGGTTAAGTTTTGATTTATGGAAGTGTTAGGTAATTTTTTTTATTGCTTATTTTTTTAGAATGATGTGTTCATGATTTTACCTTTTTATTGTGGTTTTTTTGTAGAAAAATACCTCCCCATATACATTCTATGAAACCGTAGGAAGAGTGCATAGAGAGTTATCCCTCCAAAACTAACCACATATTAGTTTAAAATTTGGGTTGGACTATCCAATAATTGGTACAAGGAATGGTCTTCAGTCCTAGTTTGGTTAGAGAATCCAAACTAGGTCTTGGAAAGGGAAAATCACATTAGTTCTTTAAGAAAAACTTCCTTCCTTTTAGGATAGTAAATATTCTATGGAAGCGGAGGATTTTCTTGAGAAAATAGAGAGGATGACTGATTTTTTTGATAATCATGAGCTAATCAGGGTACCGTTTTCTTCATTCATGTTGGAAGGTCCCAATTTGAAGTGGTGGGACTCAGTGGTGTATGTTGAAAAGCACAAGAATATGGGTTGGAAAGATTTCAAGGTTTTCTTAAATGAAGAGTATTTCCTTGAGTCATTATCCTTTATAATGTCCCAATGGTTTTTGTATCGTCTCTAGTGAGAAGGAACCATGATGGAGTATTCTAACCAAATCATAATTTTGGGTTGGTTCACACTCGAGGCCGTTTCTAATGACCAGTTGACAGCTCAAAAGTTTGAGATGGTGCTTCAACCAGATATCCAAACCCAAGTTATAAAGACTAGTAAATTTCAAGGAAAATTTTTTCTTAAATTATTTGGGATTTTACGAGTATGCAGTTTCAGATGGCACCTGATTCCGAGGCCCGGTGTACCCGGAATCAATTTCTGAACTTTAGCTCGGGTACGTTCAGTGAAAGAATGAGCGGGTTTTTTCTAACTTTTGAACCAGTGATCGGAATAGAAATATGAGGGCACCGATGAAACCGCAGTGCCGGTAATTTCTTAAGAAGACCTTTACTGTTGTTGCGTTTCTTTGGGAGGAGTTGTAAAAAAATGTGGATTAAATGAAGAGTAAAATAAAATTGTGTTACAATTTTATTTCTTTTTTAAGTGGTTTAAATCCTAGGTGTGGAAGTTGGGGTGGGACCCGCTAGATACTAACCACCCTTGTGTGGTTAAAGGTGAGGTGGGTCCCACACAAGCTCAACCCCTCACATTCCCTAACTCCTCTAAACCTCTCATAAGTTATGTAACTCTCCCACATTAATTCTTGCCAACTAAACACCTAATTAATTAGACAACTTAAGTTTAATTAATTATGTGAGTTGTTTTTTAATTTTGTATTTTGAAATACATGCCATGATTTAATAAAATAAGGGTAGAATTATTTTATTTGGGGTTGGCTCGTTGTGTTGGGGATTGGAGGAGAAAGAACTTCATTCTTCCCATGAAGAACGTTTCCACTTCTTTCTCTCATCGAAGAACGCCAAGAATGTCGGTGCCAACCTTGGCTTCTTTCTTCTCGACATTGACGAACCGACGTCGTCATTGTCCAACAACATCAATGTAACAACGAAAGAATCTCCATCCTTCGTCAAGCCATCAAACTTCTTGAATTGAGGTAGGGCTTAAGTTCAATTTTATTTAATTAAAATTGTTCTTTGTTTTGCCGTTGAGAATACTCGTTCTTTTGGCCGCTTGTTATCAACATAATGGGAGGAGGTCGGACCGCACAAACACGGCCGATTCTCCTCCCCTTCTATTGTTGATTATCATTGAATCTTGAGACAACGGCGGCGCGGTGCCATTGCACCGCAAAGGAACAAAAAAGGGCTACAGCCGAGGCGGGCTGCGGTGACGGTGTGCAGCACCATCGTGCCCCGCCGGTGAGGCCGAAGGAGGTCGCGGCCAAGAGAGGGTTGCGGAGAAGAGGCGTGGCGCCGTTGCGCTACGCCGGAGAACCAAGGGGGCCGTGGCGGGGGTTGGCCACGACAGAGGGGTGCAGCGCTGTTGAGCCGCGTCGGATGGGTAGGAGCCGCGGCCTATGGCCGCAGCGGTTCGGAGGAGTGGCTGGCTGAGCCGGCAGCCGGTACCAACTGGAGGTGGGACCCCCTCGGGTCCCGCGGTTACAATAATGGTCAGTCTTAAAGGTCGTCCGTTTCGGAAAATAGGGGGCGGTGCCCCCATCCACCCCCCCCCCCTTCGCGCCTGCTCGGCGCTCTGCCGCCCTCGCTGGTCGGACCGACCGCGCTGGGCCGGATCACCCGCGCCGGGACGGGCCGCCCGCGCTGGGCCGGACCACCCGCGCCGGCTAGGCCGGGCCACACCGGCCGAGCTATGCTACTCCTAATTGGTCCGGACCCGGACCCGGGTCGGGTCGACCCGGTTCGGGCCGACCCAGGGGTATTGGGTCGAGTCGGACCGTGCCCAAACCCCCTATTTTCGGACAGATCTGTTCAAACGCCCAAAACTTGGGCTACGTACCTCATTAATACACTATTAGTTGCGTAGCAATCCTTGGATCAATACGGTTGTTTAGGTATATTACACTCAAGGTTTCGATGAACATTGGGTATGACAAGATTGGTTCGAACACAAAACCAACCGGGCCTTCGGAGCAGAAACGCATATAACTTGAGCTCTGGACGTCCGATTGACGTGTTGTAGAACTCATTGGATTACTCTTAGTGAGATGGTTCTTTTTCATTACTTTGCTCAAGGTTTGGATGCAGCTGGATTACGGTCGGATTGGTTTTAGCTTAAAAACCAACTAGGCCCCTGGGACGAAAAAAACAATAACTCTCAGACTGGGCATCTGATTGACGCGTCGTCTGTAGCATTGAGTTCCTATTGAAGAGACAGAAATTTGTGATAAATAAAATCTAGAATTCATGACAGTTGATGTATCGACCCCTCGCCTCATGGAGTGGACCCTCCCGGAATCAAGCGTGCTGTGTGCGGGAACCCTAGAGCTGGCTGCGACTACGACGATGATGGCGACTGTACTTGGATCCTACGTGGGTTCAACAGCGAGGAAGACTATGCATAGATCCTACGTGGATTCGGCAATGAGGACGACTGTACTTGGATCCTCCGTGGGTTCGGTTGTGATGACGACTATACTTGGATCCAACATGTGTTCGACATCGATGACTTTTGTACTTGGATCCTATGTGGGTTCAGCAGAGGAGATGATTCAGAGGCTACATCTAATCATCTCCACCCCTCTTCGTGAGTATTATACATGTGTGCACTGAGTCTTGACTTTCAATCATTATCTTCAATATGATTGACTTTCTATCCTATGTGGATTGGGTTGTCCTTTCTTGTGTGGATTGGGTTATACTTTCCTGTGTGTACTGGGTTGATCTTGAGCTCGTGATTTGGAGCAGAACTGGAATTGATGACTTGGGTATATGTATGGTCATATACCTAAGTAGAGTTGATTGGTACTTCGTGATTGTATCTTTCCTCTGTGGTTTATCCTTCGTGGATTCTGGGAGACCTTCGGGAGTCTCGGGGTCCCTACTGAGTATCATATACTCACCCCTGCAAGGGCTATGCCCGCACTACGTTGTGTTGGTTGCAGACGACGGACAGCGCTGATTGTGGTTGAGGCTTGTGGAGCGGGACGGTACCCGGAGGTGGAATATCATGCGGGAAGTACACGGAGTGGATGGGCAAATGTGAGGAGCGGATGAGACTATCTGTACTGACCCTTCAGGTGGGAGTTCTGGAAGATGTCTTGGTGGTTGCTGCTCTACTTTTCAGCTGTTGTACTTTCCTTTCTCAGTTGTAATGTACTTTCAGTTGGGTTTGTATACTAGCCCATTTACTTTCCAATACTTACTTTTGTACTCATTTTACATAGTGTTTACTTCAACTTGTGTACTTTGTGGTGTTTGTTTTTCTTATACAAAGGCAATTCCTTCCCTTTTATCGGGATTTGCGCCTTTGATGCTAGTCTCCAACCCCTGGCCTATGGAAGGCGGGCTTGGGGTAGTCACGACACGGGTCCTGAGGACGGTTCGTGACACAAGTCTTACTGTTTAATTTTAATACTTATTCTGGGGTGTTTAATCATGATTTTATGGGATAAATTGATCATATAGGCTTGTTCAGTTTCTCTATATCAATGTTGGTAGTAGGACAGATTAGTGGCATTATATCCAAGAAGAAGAGGAAGCATGATGAGAAATAGAAGAGGAGAGGTGGTAGTTCAGGACTTCCATGTCGACTATCATTATCTATGGATTTCAGTGATGGGTTTTTTGTATTCCACTAGTGTGTAAATTCAGGGCACCAGTGACCTATGAGTTCACCTCCACTAATACCATGTCATCGTTATGAAGCTATGAGTAATTTGCAATGATTTTCATGGTGAAACTCCCATATCAGAGTGGTGAAAGATCTTTATCTTTCAAATTTATTTCATCCTGGTCAAAACCAACCAAGATAGTAGGTTCCACGATTGGTGGTCATAGATGATGGGTTAGATCCACTTCTAGGAAGATCCAATTCAGGGAAGATCCATTGGTTAGTGGTCATTCTTAGGGTCAGTGAAAATCATGACACCTTCACATTGTTGGTCAAGCGACAACAGAATCATATTTAGGTCATGAGATATTTCAAGGAATCGTTAATATTACATCATCATTAGATTTTGTTCTATTAGATAATGGTTCCTTTTTTTCTTTAATTTATATCTGTCTTGTGGATGTGTTGATGTTTTTATACAAGCATATGCCTTATGTTATGGATTTAGTATTTCCACTTACTATGAAGAGGGAGCCGGTTTCTAGGTGTCCATATTGTGCACTTACTGTGACAGGGGTCGAGCTAGAATGGGATTTCCTATTATTTGAAATGGACCACTTTGACATGATTCTTGGTATGGATTGGATAGTGTACTTTCAAGTGTGTATATATTTTTATGGTGGATGAGTGAGTTTTTTGGAATCTGATGGAAGTACCCAAATTTTACTAGGTGAGTGGGATCCTTAGTCAGGAGATGATTGACCTCCACTTCTAGAACAAGGAAATATCATTTAACAGGTTACTTTAATCATGTTGGAGGATGGTGGTAGCAGTTTGAAAGCTGGATTATCTTCTGTGGTGGATGAGTTTTCATAGGTATTTCCAGTGGATTTCTTAGGGTATCCTCCGAAGTGGAATGTGGATTTCACCATTGATTTTGTGCCAGTAACACATAAAATATCTCTTATCACATACCATATGGACCCTAATGATTTTATAGAATTCAAGGTACACCTGGACAATTTAGAATCTAAATGATTCATTTTCCCAGGCCTCTAAACTTGGTCCACCCCAGTTTTAATTGCAAAAAAGGCCGATGGATCTCTCTAATTATGTAGAGATTTACCAAAGTTGAATAAGGTGACGATAAAGTATAAGTGACCATTTCCACATATTGATAACATTTTCAATCGACTTATGGGGTATGGTTGTTCCATGTGATCGATTTATGTTTCAGGTATCAGCAAGTCAGACTTAGAGAGGAAAATGTTTTTAAAACAACCTTCTAAATAAGGTATATCAATTTTGAGTATTTTTTCTTGCCTTTTGGGTTGATGTATGATCCAGTGGTCTTTATGGTGATTATAAATAGGGTGTTCCATCAGTATCTCAACTTTTTTATTATGGTATTTATGGAATGCATCCTAATAAATTATTGGACTGAGGAATAGTATAAGAGGCACAAAAGGATTAAAATTATAACTCTTTAGGAACATTGTCTCTATATAAATTTTTACAAACTCACTTTATGGATTAGTTAGGTGAAGTTTTTGGGTCATGTGATATCAAAATGATGCATTTTGATTGATTCTTATAAGATCAATGTTGTGAAGTCATGGGAACTTCTGAAAAATTTATTTGAAATAATTAACTTTCTAGTCCTAACAGGGTATTAAATGCATTTTACTCTGGATTTTCCTCATATTAATTCATCCATGAAATTGATTACCTATATGGGGGTAAAGATTTAATAGAGCCTAGAATTTTTAGTGTCATTTTAGTAGCTCAATGTGTGGTTGATGAAAACCCCAATTTTGATCTTGACAGAATTTTAAAAGGAATATGTGAACTACTGAGAAGCCTAAGGTATGGGTATTAGGTGTGCATTGATGCAGATAACCATGTGGTGGCATATTTTTTATGATATCTTTGACCACATGAAAAGAACTTCCCACACCATAACATATAGATAGTGGTGGTGATACATTCCTTAAATAAATGGAGTAATTGTCTTTTAAATGAGAAGTTTATTGTTTATTCTAATGATAATATCATATCCTACATTTTATCCTAGAAGGACATTAATTTGAGGCAACATCATTGAGTTGAGTACCTTTAGGATTTTTATTCTGATATCATTTATACCCAAATAAAAGGTAACTTGGTGGGATATTCCTTGAGAAGGCAAGTTCTAGTGCAATCATTTATAGAGTCTAATTATGAGTGTAATTTAGTGATTCTTTTTTCACAATTTCATCTGGAAGCCCCAGAGAAATGTAGAGGTGTGTTCTTGTCTAGTGTTCATCTAACACCTTCCCTTTTCTTGTACATTAAAAAGGAGTAGATAATTGATGAGTAATTTTGGTGTTCTATGTAGTTCATAAATAGAAAGGAGGTTCCCTTTGAATGATCATTGTCTCTTATATGATTTTTTTCTTTATAGGTATCTTCATGGTGTCCTTGTCATTACAGATGGGGGTTATACAAGATAGTCACTAGTCCTAGTGGGTCATCCATGATATTTCCACTAAGATGTTTTATGATGTGTGATTACAGTTCTTGTGGCCAGGTATGAGGAAATACATATAAGAATTTGTATCGGGATTTTATACATGTCACTAGGAGAAAGAGGATAACCAAAGTCCATATAGTTTGTTTCAGCCGCTCTCCATTACTTCCTAGAAGTGGGAAGATATCACCATCGATTTTATTATTTTCTTACCTCATAAAACATAGGGTAAGAATTCTATTTTGCATGTTATTGACAATCTAAAAAAAATCCACCAATTTCATTTTGATTAGGGATTCAGTAAAAGTTGATGAGTCAGGTTAGTTATATGTTCAGGAAATTGTGAGGCTTCATTTTGTGCCATTATTGATTGTTTTTTACATGTACCCTCATTTTACCATGAATTTTTTGGAAGGTATTCAGAAGGCAGTGGGGTTGCTAGTTAAGTTGAGTATGACATACCACCATCAAATAGACAATCAGTCGAGGTGGGAAAATCATATTTAGGAAGACATGCTCCTAACATGTGTGTTGTATTTTGGATGCTTATATGATTTCCATTTTGGGTTGGATAAGTTTTCATAAAACAACAATAACCAATCCTCAATTTAAATGGATCCCTTTGAGGTGGTTTTTGGTCAACCGTGTCAGTACCATTTTTTTGGGCTAAGGTGGGTGAGACCTCATAAGTGAGATGAAGCTTTGTGTATGAATCATCTGATAAGGTGATGTTGATTATGAAACATTTATTGAAAGTGGATAGCTTCCATAAATCTTATGCGGATCAAATAGGATGATCCTTGTAGTTTTTAGTGGGTGGCTCAGTGTTTCTAAAGGTACCACCAGACTTGGGTCACGATCATTTTGTGAAGAAATGGAATCTAACCCCAAGATATGTCATACCTTTTGATATTTCTGATATATTTGATAATCTGGAATATCAGTTAGCATTTACTTTCTAGTTGAAATCAATTTATGATGAATTCCATGTCTCTCAACTGAAAAAATAAAATCCAAATCAATCCCATGTGTTGAATTTGGAGGATTAAGATATAGAGAATGATATTTTTGTATTCGAGCAGCCAATATAGATTGTGGATTCTTAAGATAAATTATTTCTTATGATGTCAAAACCATTGGTCAAAGTTATTTGGAAACATGTTAGTGATTATTATGATAATTTGGAGTGTATGTATTGGGTTGTAGAGGAGTATCTATTTTTGTTCTATGATCATACTTTTGAGTGACATTCAGAGGGTGGAATGTTTTCATGGTGAGGATAAAGGTCAAATATGTGATTTTATTTTGTGGTATTTTATTTTATTTTATTTTTTTATTATAATGGTTCATTGGTTTTCATGGGAGTTTTTAGAGAAAAATAGGATTTCTAGACCTGAAAGTAGGTGGCACATGGTTGGATCATGTTTAAGAGAACTCGTTCGCCATCCCAGAGAAAATTGTGTGCCATGGATAGTGGAGCAGTCCAAGTTGTGTGAATATCCACACATAAGTGTAACCTCTACAAGAAAACCCTTCAGCCTTTTTCCTCTTGGATAGAGAGGGACACACAATTGTCACATGTTTTGGAAAAAATTTTTGGTAACCATGCAACCTGTCTAAGTCATTAAAAATGGAAAATTTACTCTTTTTACCACATTTAATTTTACGTTAAATCACCCATAATATAATACACATGGAATTTGAATCTATATGATCTTCTTCCACTCCTTCATGGGCCCCTTGAACTTTAATCTTTGGTTGGTTTTGTCCTTGGTTCTTCAAGAAATCATCCAATAATTATCTTTTCTCATGATTTCTTTCTTGTTATAGGGTTTTTATCCCTCTCACTTTGGGTTTTTCTTTTCAAGTGGGTTGTTTGACCTAAAAAGGCTCTGATATTATGTTATTAAGTGAGATATTGATTTTTATGGTTTTATCATACCTTTTTAGGGGTCAATTGTGTCACAATTGTGGTTTTCCACTAGATTTCGAATGATACCTACTGTGAGATAGGTGGTTCCATTCTTTTACATTATTAGATGATTTGAATGTGTTATCATGCTTTCATAAATTTGTTATAGATAATTTGTGTTGGGATAAAAAAAATTCAAGTTATTTGAAGTGTGCACATGTTGTAAGATTATTTTCTAAAGGAAATTTATTATGTTCATGCATTCCTCTCTATTGTGATTTATAAATGTGTTTAATGGACTATGTAAAAGGTGATAAATATTTTTTAAAGAGGTTTTGAGGTACATATATGTTGAAAGTTGGTTTTCTAAAGGAAATTGGTTGTATTTCATGTGATAGTTTTTATCATGTTTCTTAAATATGTTCTGTGAATTGTGAAAGTATTTCCAAGCTAGTTTTAAAATATATTTTGTGTTCCTGTAGATATGAAATGGAATTTTCTTATGTAAATGGTTGGATTTCACATGTTCTCTTCTTTTTACGTTTCCAAAAGGTTTTTTAAAATTTTCATGCTGTGTGAAATGTGTTTTCAAATGGCTTTGTTGTGCGTGTAAATTCAAAAGTGCATTTGATTATAGAAAATGGTGGGTTTTATGTGAGTTTTTACTTTTGAATTATTTTTCTTATGAAATAAGTTGATTTTTCATGAGTCATAATTATTTTTAGAATCTTTATATGAAGGTGATGATTTATGTGACATGTGAAATGGAAATTGAGCATAATGTGAATCCCAAGTATCAAGGTGGGAAAACTAGAAATAGCATTCTAGTTGATTTGGAGGGGCTAATGCCTAGTTTCATCAAGCAATATTGACGCTACAAACCTAACTAAACATGTGATATGATTAGTGAATACTAGACCTTATTAACTTTTCCAATATAGTGGCTTCTGAATGATGTAGTCGTGGGTTTTTTCTTATTATTATATACCACTTGAGCTTCAGATGGTATCCCTTTTAGTGGCTAGTTCATGAGGATGCAGTGGGTTTTGGTTGGAGGAGCTAATTACTAAGGTATGATGTTCATAGGATCCCACTAGTTCTAGTTACCTATAGGGATTTTCCCATGGTTCTATCTTGTGACATGGTTCTTTATGATGTGGTGCTTACCTTTGTTATACAGTGAAACTTTTAGGTTCTTAAATTTTAATGTAGGTTTCTTTTGAGAAATGTTTTTGTTAAAAGTGTTTTCCTGAAAAACATTTCTTATCAATGTTTCAAATGATCTAGTTGAAATGTGCATGTTAATTTGTATTATAATGTCATATCATGGAATCATTATTTTGTTTGTAATTATACTAGGCTTCGGATGACACCCTATATACATCGTTGGGTGTGTGTAGACCTTGTTATGTATGACCCAGGTAAAGGTAGGATATTCAATGGTGATGGTGGATTTGGTTTTTGGTTTCTAGTGTTACAATTTGTGTAGGTATTGTTTGTTTTGGATTTAGGGTGATAGATCTCTGGTTACATAGAGTCTTTTGATTAAAGTTTTAGTTATATCATTTTCTGTAGTGGTATTTTGGTTTTGGTTAATCTTATTAAATAATGAATCTTAATATTATTATACCCTTTTTGGTCATGGATATCAATTATGTGTTTATGTCTTATTCTTGTTGGTTTTTATTATTAAATACATGTGGTAAATAATTACCAAAATGGTATTTTTGATACCTAAGAAATATTTTATTGCTTGTGGGGATCAGAAATTTCATTCGGGTCATGTTTCGGGCTAGGTTGGGTGTCGGGATGGGTGACCCCCTGGCTTGGATCATTACAGTTTCTATTGTATGTTTCAATATGAAGGATACAATCATTAAACCTTCATCATGAATTACATATCTCACAAATAATTATTAGTTCACAAATATCATATATATTCTATATATATATATTTATATCAATCTAAGTAATATTGTGATTAAAAATGAAATATATCACGTCATGGAGACGGTAGTCAGTACATACACGTTAGTGATGTTTTCCCTTCCCAATGGACAAAAAGATGTATAGATAAGTTATAATTCACCTTTTAAAATTAATAATTGTATTATAAATGTGATATATATTTACTTAATTCATTATTTTTATAATCCATGTAAATAAGAAATAAAAAATGGATCACATCACTTTACAGAGGTAGTAGTCTACACATACACATGAGTGATGTTCTCATCCCATTGGATGGAAAGGGAGATGAAAAATGGTTATGAAATAAACATAAAAACATTTAATTATATATATGATAATAATTTTATTATATCATCATGGTTAAATGAAAATTTTAAGAGTTTGAATAAGAAAAAAACATGGAAACGCCTGGTTAAGAGTTATAGCTCTTGTTTTGAAAGAATCATTCACCATACTCATTAATATATCAATAATTGATCTAATGATGATAAAAATGATTCTAGGAAATTAGTATGGAATTATAATGTTATTTGGATAGCTCTTGACTAATATAAGTGCCACAAAATCTATAAATAATAGAGGAAAAGAGGTACATTTTTCTAAGTGTGGTGGATAGAAATCATGTAAATATTCAAAGTCTTAAAATCTTATAAACGCATTTTTTGGTGAAAGTGAAACCATGTTTAAAAATATTTAAAGTAAATAAATATAATGGTAAAAAAATACTCACCTAATAAAATTTATTAAGTTTCATTTTATACTTTATCTACTTCTTTAACCCCCACTTTAACCCTTTTCCCTTGACCGAGGTAACAAATTTTTACTATGATTATTATTACATATATGTAAAAATGAAAGCTTAATTATAAAAAAAAAATTGTGAAATGATGAATAAAAATATATAATTTTTAATCTCATTATGTTCTTAAAAATGTAATAATTTAACTTTAAAATAAACCCATAAAACGTGATGAAAATAGATTTTAGAAAAAATCATTTTTATAAATAAAATAAATTTCTTAGAATTATTTAACTAGTATCAACAACTAATTTAATGTTAATTTATTTTTTTGATGATATGATATTCATATTTTATTAAAATAATTATTAAATAATTATTATTTATTTTATTAATATAAAATCTCCTTGGACACATAAAATTACTTTTTAGAAAAATGCCCTTTTTTACCTTAAAATGATTTTATCTTCATTTAAAAATAATTAATAGTATATATTTGAATTATTTTCCCTTTATATATATAAATTCTTAAAAAATTCCATTAAAACAATTTTCTATAGTGAAAAATAAATTTTATTAAAATAATAATATATAATATGTTTATAAATAAAATTCAAGGATCAATTATTCTTTTATCTAGAAATGATTTTACTAAGGTTGAGTGATCATTCCCTAATAATAAATAAATATATTTATATTAATTAAATACATTATAATAAAATATCATAGTATGGTAATCCCTATTTATAACTTCATATGAAACAACTATTTTTTTATGGTTATAATATATCGTGGTTCATAGATGTTCAATGTTGCATTCAGATCTAGGTATCAAACACTTAAAATTTATTTCAAATGAAGCTATATTCTTTTAATATTTTTGAGTTACATTATACCTGGTTAAATTGAATTTAAAACTCAAAATTGTCTCACTTGGATTAAAAAATAGGATACTTATTCTTCGTCACATCCTTGGGTTCTCATATAGATTCTTAAAATTTAGGATTCCTCTAGTGAACATTAACCAAGTGAGAGTTCTTCAACTGTAAAACAGTAGCTATAAGAACCTTGATTACAATTGGTTTTTCATAAGAACATAGATCTTTCTACAATGATATGACATATGAGTTGATTAAATGTGAATTATTAGGTATAAAATTTCATAAAATTGATACATTGGAGACATAGTGAAATTTTGAGCCATTAGAAGGAAGTGTCATTGGATAAGATACCATTCTAATATGATAAAAAAATTTGTATAGACCAATTTTCATAGGGATCGTCGCCAATTTATTTTGAAATCACATAACTTGATTCCATTAAGATATTCATATCAATACCATATCACTAACTTTGAATTAAAAATCTCATCGATAGTTATTCACATAACTCTTATGTGGACACTAAGATACATTGATTTTATCATGATAGAGTTATCTTTCTTTTCAATTTCCTCAACTAGATTAGGTCACAATTGTAACAACTGAACATTCTTAGGAAATGAGCCTTGTCATGTGACCCCATGGGTATCTGATAATGCCTTATTTTCCTTCCCAACACACCACAAGTTATTTCCCACTTTGATTAGTTATCATAATAATGAATATCCCCATAATCTAAAACATTTATTCTGGGTGTGCGTTATCATAAATTAAACACACATTTACTTACTTACCATGAGTAAACCCATTATAAATATATTCCTGTACAAGGATGCATAATATTGGATTTATAATTATATGGGCTCCCAAAAAGAAATGTTCACTCTGTTGACATGGGTAGTAATATTTAGTCTATTAATTTTCACTTTCTCATGGGTATTACACTCCCCCTAAAAAGTATAACTTCCTCATTATGGAACTCACACCTCAATGATATGATGTGATACTATACATCCAAAAAGGTTTTGGTTCTAATAAAAATTTTAATAACTTGACAAACTCGATCCATGAAGCTAGTCATTTTACCCCATGAGTATCCTATAATACCTTGGGTTCTTTCCCAACACACCACGTTCTATTATCAAAAGAGGACACATATTAAAATAATAATTCTCCTCACATGAACATGTTCATTAATTGTTCATTTTACACAATCATAAACAGCCTAAGATACTTCCTAGGAGGTCACACATCATTAAACTACTACATTCCAAGAATTCATAACTATAGAGTTATAATAATCAAGGGTCCTAAAAAATTGTGCAACTTGTTGACATGGTTAGTAATATTATGTATTTTTAGTGTCACATTATTAGGGGTGTTTCTATAATAGAATTAATTACCCAAAATCAACTTATCTTTATGGAATCCCATACTTATTTCTATAATGGTATTCAAATAGATTCATTTAAATTCTTGATCAAAATCAATTGTTGTAAAAAATTACCAGGAAATGGTGTTTATCACATCCTCCTTTGAAATCGAAAGAGAAAATTTCAATATATATTATAGAGTTTTAATGGTCGTATCAAACCAACCATCTTTATAAGGATAATATGTTTTTCTAAAACTCACCTCTCTGTTAAAATACTATGAAATATTTATCTATGATTTAATGAAAATCTTAGGACCTTGATAAGATGAAATATATTATAGCACTCCACAAAACCTTAACAATTATTGAACATGTATCATAGAGATATGATCAAGAGAA
The DNA here is from genome assembly GCA_963277665.1 of Viscum album. Lineage (NCBI taxonomy): Eukaryota > Viridiplantae > Streptophyta > Magnoliopsida > Santalales > Viscaceae > Viscum > Viscum album. The sequence goes on along the minus strand of OY728131.1, from coordinate 1,431,597,473 downwards.
AAAATTACCTAATCCAATGAAATGTGCTAATTTGATAAGGTGATTGAATATAATCAAAATATCACTGTTCCATTTAGAATTATTGTGGGACCGATTATGAAAACCATGGTGATGTTTTCCCATTTCTATTTCGGTATGGTTAATGGATGTAAAATCCCATTATCCTTTAAATATTCTACATTAACCTGATAGCATACTAGGAATTGAGATATATACTCTGTAATATCCCTCTTCATTTTGTTTCAATATTGATGATATTTTATATCTCTATACATAATTTTAGTTCTAGGATAAATAAAGAATTATGAACTACAATATTCCTCCAATATCTCCTTAAATTCCACTATTCATGGGACACATCCCTAGTTCATGAAATTTATCATTCCATCGTAATCATGGTTGATCTTATGAACATTCCTAACCTTATTATACATTTACAAATATTCATTATGCACCTCATTGACCTTTATATGAATGCATGGTTAAAACCTTTATAAGGAAGATATGATCATTCCCATTTTCCTATGATTTCCGGGTCCCTTCTCTATAAATACATATGTATGGTATATCATTAAATCCTTATCCTATATAAACTAATATATTCTTTTAGACACAAATCATCAATGGCTTTATTCCACTTCCATTGGGGGTAGTGTATTAATCTTTCAAAATCATTAATCAGTCATGACCCGTCCCATTGGGGCTCGCGCCGTGACTCCCCAAATCCGCCTCCAATAGGCTAGGGGCTGGTGACTAGCACTGAGTAGACATATCACTAACATGGGAGGCATTGCCTAAGTACCTGTACACACACACATCTCTAAACCCACAAATGGTTAAATCTAAAACACTAAGGAACAAAAATTCATGCATACAACTAAACCCAACCAACAGAGTATGACGAAAGGTAGAGTACTGAAAAATTGAACTGGGCCAGAATACAAGACCACCAAAATCAAGAGTCTAAAAAACTACAAAGTCCAACCTGTAAGCACAAAGGTACTAGGACTGTCACTCATAGCCGTAGGAACGCCTCAGCCTGTAGGGAACTCAGAATGCTCGGTCCTGTCCTAGTCTGCCCTGGACCCTGTCAAAAGGCTGCTCATCTGCACAAGACACCAGATGTGCGAGCAAAGCCCGTGCAGGGGTGAGTATAACAATACTCAGTAGAGGACCCCAAAAACCACAAAGTAGTAGACAATGTAAAGGTACAGTCAGCTATGCATAATATATGTTTACATAACATATAAAACAAACCAGATATACTCAAAACCCAGACCCATGGTCTCGAAACAAGTCACACGACCACATACCCCTGCAAGGGATTCTGTTCGAAGATTCTGTGATGCACTCATTCCGGGAGGACACACTCAACGAGTGTTATAGCTCTGATGACATCCGTCCGAGAAGTGTTGTTCATCGGGAACCATCACGAGAGATGGTTACACTCATTATGGTAGACACACTCTATAGTGGAAGGGTTACGATAGATTGAAGCACTCATTACAAGAGACACACTCCTGAGTGGGAAAGATCTCGATACACAGATGAGGATCACTTCCAGGGCCATGGCGGATACCGCGACTCATCTGGAATTCACTTTCTAGGTAGAGTATCAATGCCCGGTAGAGTTGGTCATGTCGATGCCTGACTCTACCTAGGTTCTGGAATGGATAGAGGATCTCGATCCGGGCCTCTCGGATGGATGCCTGACTTTATCACAGAAAGTACTGCTAAATGGGTCAAAATCCTGCATAAGGGAAAGATGCCTGACCCTCAGGGAAACAAGAAGAAGGGGCACTAACCTAAAGAAAATATGTTCAAGGCACGGTGAACAAAACGACCCAACTGTTTTCCAAAAAATACACGGCGTGTAGAAATGATACACGCCGTGTTGTCTGACCCCGGGTACTTCCCTTGTACCACGGCCCATGTCGTGAGGCTGGTCATGTAGACAAACATAGTACACGGCGTGTAGTATGGAGTACAGGCCATGTCTGGGTAACTGTGGTTGGCTCCGTGTACTCTGGCCATGTGCCCATACACAGTCACCAACCCGTGTACTCCAAACCGTGCAATCTGCACATGGGGTGACCCACGCTGTTGACCTCACCTAGCCGGGTGATGTAGTACACAACCATGTACTCCATCCTGTGTCCATGTATCCACACGATACACGCAGAGCTCCACGAAGCTGCCTCTTCTTAGCTTTACACGCCGTGCCTCCTGAAGCCGTGTAGATCATTCTGTGTCCGTGTACTACCCAAAGTACACGTCGAGCACTGGGGAAGTTCCAACATGGTGTGTGATCGGGGTCACACGCCGTGTGATTCTTATCTGGCCCCCGAATCCCAAGCCGCCACTGCCGGAACTACACGGCGTGTTCTTCGGAAGTACACGTCGCGTATTTTGGAAATTTCCAGAAATGGCGCTCTTCGCCGGCGCACCTCCCATGCTGCTTCGATCATCAATATGGTCGTCCGATCACTGAAAAATATCCAGGTTCTGGTCACCCTGACCCCACGAAGCCGCTTCCGTCATTTTCGGGCCTCTACTCGGCTCCGAAAACGCATTCCGATCTTCCCGCATGAAGAATGCTCTTTCTTATCTGGTCTGATTGGTCATACACCATCGTCGCCGCACCTCCACAAGGACATTTTGATGTCGAACCTTCGATTTGGGATCGTTGCATCGCAGAACGGATGCGCAACGATCTGTTGTTCATCGCCCCATGAAGAACGTGAAGAACACGTGGGGAAAAAGGAGGAAGAAATCCAAATAAACAAATTGAGGAACGAACCTTTGTCGTCGTTTGTCACGGCGTTGATCTGCTCCCATTAATAGGATTAAATGGGGCAAGAATCATCAACAACTTAAATCATGGATCAATTCCCCATAATCTTCCCGAAGAAAAATCCCTCCCGCAAGAAAGTACGAATCCGCGGATCAACTTTTTTGTGTTTGATCCACGTTCGTCATTTAAACTCAAATACGGGGTAAAGAAATCGAAATAACAACCCCTACCTTTTTAAAGGATCGATCGTTGAAAAAGGAACCGTTCTGATTTTTCCATCGAGATCCTTCAACGTCGGCGCAACGATCCTTGGTTTCAATCCGTTGATGTTCATCGAGAATTTTCTCCAACACGCCGTGGATTCTGCAGAGGTTCCTCTCTCTACGTTGCCAACGAAGTACAATTTCTTAACCCATTAAAAGGGGAAATAAGTTGGAATTTAGTTATGTGGCAGTATTAATGGCATTGACTTTTCATTTCGAAGTCATTAAGGTGCACCATTAATTTAGGAAACAGGTGCACCGTTTCCACGCTGCAGTGGATGTTTCCTTAAATGAAATAAAATAAACTCGTTATTTTATTTTATTTTATTTTACTTAAAACGTCCGAAAATTAACATCTTCCCTCAACCCGCACCGGTCAAGTTTAGCCTCATTCTTAGGTAAATTCGTCATCCCGGACGCAACGGTGCGCTCATATTTTTAATCCGGGCATCCGTTGGGAAACTGCCACAACCGCGCACAAGTTCCGACTCACTTAACTGAAAAAAAGTTCAAACCACCATTCCAGGCTCACTGGACCTCGGAATGATGTGCCGTATTTTCACTCGATTTCAAAATAATTCCATATAATATTTAAAAATAATAAACGAAAAATCCAATATATTACATTCTCCCCACCATGGGGATTTACGTCCCCAAAAATCCAAAAAAAGCAACTCAAAAAGATGAGGGTACTGGTCACAGATCTGGGCCTCCCGCTCCCACGTGCTCTCCTGGAGATTCTCGTGCTGCCACTGGACGCGCACTAAGGGAATCGATCACCCACGAATGATCCTCACCTATCGATCCTCGATCTCCCTCGGGTACTCAGTAAAGGTCACTCCATCCTCGATGTCCAGCTCACCCCAGTCGATGACGTGCGATGGGTCATGCATGTACTTCCTCACCTGCGACACGTCGAAGACATCGTGTACCCGATGCAACTGTGGCAGTAGAGCCAGGTGGTACGCCACTTCGCCAACTCTTCCCAGGATCTGGAAAGGTCCGATGATCCTTAGAGATAGCTTGCTACCTCGGACAAATCTCTGCAACCCTCGTCGAGGTGAGACCCGAAGGAAGACGTGGTCTCCCTCTTCGAACTCCAGAGGTCTCCGTCGCCTGTCAGCATAGACTTATGACGGCTCTGTGCAGTCTTTATCTTCTCCCGGATGATTTGAACCTTCTCTGTAGTAGATCTTACTAACTATAGACCCATGAGTGCTGACTCTACGGGGTCAGTCTAGCAAAGCGGTGACTGGCAGGGTCTCCCGTACAAGGCCTCGAACGGTGCCATACCGATGGTGGAGTGGTAGCTTTTGTTGTACGCAAACTCCACTAGTGGTAGGTTGTCCTCCCAGCTGCAACCAAAGTCTAAGATATAGGCTCGCAACATATCCTCTAGAACCTAAATGGTCCTCTTTGTCTAACCATCTGTTTGGGGATGAAACGTTGTGCTCAAGCGCAACTGACTCCAAAAAGCCTCCTGTAATCCCTTCCACAACCAGGATGTGAAACGGTCATCTCAGTCTGAGACTATAGTCGAGGGGATGACATGAAGATGAACTATCTTATGTACGTAGAGGAATCCCAAGATCTCTATGGAACTCTGATCCCTAATATCTAGGAAGTGGGATAACTTGGTGAGTCGGTCAATGATCACCCAGATGGAATCGTTCCCCTTGGACGTCTGTAGTATGCCCATCATGAAGTCCATCGATATTCCATCCCACATCCACTCTAGAACTTCTAGGGGTGAGCTAATGCTGCTGGAACCTGGTTCTCAGCCTTCACCTGCTGGCATGAGAGGCATCAAGAAACGAACTATGCCACTGCCTTCTTCATGCCTGACCACCAGAACTGACATCAGAGGTCCTAGTACATCTTTTCCACTCTAGGATGTACCGCCAAAGGGGATGTATGGAACTCCCTTATTACCTACTCCTGTAACGCCACTGGTACAACAGTGCATCCTCTGAAAATAAGAACGTGCTCCCCACCTTGAGAATATCCATCAGGAGCATGTCCTATGGATAACTGAACACGTAAGGTCACATAGTCAACATCCCCAAGTTTTCCCTCCCTGACTCGTTGTAAGAGTGGAGGGGTGACAACCATCGACTGTAGGTAAGATGTATCCTCTCCATCCATGAAGGATAACTGTAATGCGGCTAATTGTTGTGTCGCCTCACTCAACAGCCGTGAGCTCGACCTTCTTCTAAGAGCGTCCTCCACCTTGTTCCCCTTCTTAGGAGTATAGATGATATCAAAATCATAGTCTTATAAGAACTCTAGCCAACTCCGCTGCCTCAGATTCAGATCCTTCTGTGAGAAGATATACTTGAGGCTCTTGTTTTCAAAGTAGACAATGAACCGCTCGCCCATAAGGTAGTGTCGCCACATCTTCAATGTGATGACTACCGCTGCTAACTCGAGATCATGGGTCACATAGTTCTGCTCATGTGGCCTAAGCTGCCGCGAACCATAATCAATCACTGCATGTTGCTGCATCAGAACACAGCTGAGCCCGATCCCTGATGTGTTGCAGAAAACTATGTACTTGACACCCTCCCCCGACAATCTCAAGACTGGGTCGCTCGTAAAACTCTGTCTTAGCTGCTAAAAGCATGCTGGCACTTTTCTATCCACATGAAGGGTTTCCCCTTTCTGGTCAAGGCCATCATCGGTGCTGATATCCAGGAGCAATCAGGGATGAATCTCCGGTAATATCCTGCCAACCCAAGGAAGCTTCGCACCTCCGTTACGCTCCGAGGTGGCTCCCATGCTAACACAGCCTCCACCTTTTTTGGGTCTATAGCCACTCCATATGCTGAGATGAAGTGTACCAGAAAGTGGACTTCTTGAATCTAGAACTGACACTTTGAGAGCTTCCCATAAATCTGGTGCTCCCAGAGTACGTCCAGAACCATCTGAAGGTGTCTCGCGTGCTCTTCCTCTGATGCCGAGTACACAAGGATGTCATCGATGAAGACCACTATGAACTGGTCCAAGTACAGCTGGAAGATCTGGTTAATCAGCCCCATGAACACTGTAGGGGAATTCGTCATGCCAAAGGGAATTACCAAGTAATCATAGTGACTGTAGCGACATCTGGAAGCCGTTTTCAGTATATCCTCTTCCCGTACTCGTAGCTAGTGATAGCCTAATCGAAGGTCAACCTTTGAGAACCATTGTGCCCCTATTAGCTGATCGAAGAGGTCATCAATCCTTGGCAGTGGATATTTTTTCATCACCGTCACTTGATTTAGGCGCCGGTAATCCACGCACAACCTCAGACTCTTGTCTGCCTTCTTGGAAAACAAGACTAGGGCCGCCTAGGGTGAGACACTGGGTCTTACGAAACCCTTTCTCTGCAAATCCCCCAACTGCACCCTCAACTCACAAAGCTCTGCAGGATTCATCCGATAAGATGATGAGGAAATATGTGTCGTCCAAGGGTGTAAGTCGATGCAGAATTCGATTTCCTGGCGGGGATGTAGTCCTGGAACATCTTCGGGAAAGACGTCCCCATAATCCGCCACCACTGCTGGGAACTGAGAGCTCACAACATCTACTACTCTGAGGGTAAGGCTAGCCAACTCATGAGTGATCAGCTGCACCCTCCTATGCATGAGCCCATTTTGTACTGCCTGGGTTTCCTTTTCTCCGATAAAGGAAAACCTTGTTCCATCACGGCGGACACACCGCAACCTTCGCCTAAAATAGTCAATCTGGGCATGGACCGAAGATGACCAATCCATACCGAGAATGACGTCGTAAGGCCTCGACGCTACCACTAAGAGGTTCCAACTGAAACTCTCTCCTCCAAGGGTAATATCACACTGTCTGAAAAGGTTTGTGATCATCGAGTCTCCTCCGGTAGGTGTCTCCAACCATAAGGATCGAGTAAATTTTCTACCGGAATCTTGAGGTTTTGTACAAGAAATGTGGATATAATGGAATGACTAGAACCTGTGTCTATGAGTACGGAAGCTAAGGTAGAAAAGACATAGATTTTACCTCGAATCATCCCTGGATCCCCTGGGTTATACGCCTCGACCGCATGTAGTTGTCCATGTCCCTGTCCCCCTGCTCCCTGAGCCTGGTGCAGACCTCATGGGGGTGGGGGTGGAAGTAATTCGAAGCATCTACCACCACCTACATCTCTCCCTACTTCTCTGCCATGTCCACCTCTTGGCGAATCTGCCTGCTCTGTTCTCTTCCTCTTCCTCGGTGGTCCATCCACCACTTCCCTGTCAGTAGCTCGACTTGCCGGGAAATCTCTAGAGAGATGCCCTCTACCGTCGCATGCATAGAATTGCTTCCTAGGCTGACTGGATCCAGCCTGAGAGCCCTAGACTGTCGATCCCCTGTCCTGGGTCCTCCTATGATGTCTCCCAAGTCCAGATCCCTGTGCCTGACATTGGCTCCCTACTGCCGGTGTCTCTGCACCTGTCTGCCTGGTGAGGACTACCGGCGGTTGTCTCTACTCTTCCAAGAAGATCTTGATCACCAAGGCCCACTCGAGCACTCCAGTATAAGTGGAAATGAATATAGGCATGATACTAGCTCGGATGTCATGTCTTAGACCTCACTCGAAGGTCTGAGCTCTGATGTACTGATCCCTGACCATATCCATAGAGTACCTGGCGAGGTTGGTGAACCTCGATGAATAGTCAACCACCATCATACTACCCTGCTGGAGCTGAAGAAGCTCCTGGATGTGCATAGATCTCAGTGTAACCGGAGATAACTCCTCCCTGAAGAGTCTCTCAAACTCTGTCCATGAAAGAGTCTCCTCTTCGTGAGTCTGCATGGTCAGACTCCACCATCGTCCCGTCGAACCCTGAAGAAGGCTCACTCCTAGGACCACCATCTGGTCTGCTGGTGTCCTCACTAGACGAAAAACTCTGGTCACCACCTCAAGCCTATCCTCATCCGCCTGAGGGTCAGGCACACCTCGGATCCTGAGGGGTCTCTGTCTCTGAAACTTGTGGAGCACGCTGAGCCTGTGCTCTTCACCGGTCGGTACCGTGGGTACCACTGGCTACTCCACTGGTGTTGGTATTGTAGGTGAACCACCTGGTGGAAACGCCTGGGGAGATGGTCCTTTTATCGAAGCCTCTTCACTGAGGGGGTCATCCTCATGAACGTGCTGCTGAATCCTAGCGGGTACACATCGTGGAGGCATCCTGTAAGGAAACAAGATGTGTCACGGCCAATGAGTATATCTAGATAGCTGACACCAAGGACATGGAAACACAACCCATTCCTATATAATGCATGTACCTTTTATTTCCCCGCAACCAGTGTTTTCGTGAACCGGGTCGAAAATCAGGTTATCAGAGTCCTGGTGTATGGATACGTCGGTCACCGCACCAACACTGGAGTCTTTGGCCTGAAAGATGAACCCGAAACACTCAACACTGTTGCCCCCAACCAAACTCACAGACTCTTCGACCTAAGATAGAACCGACCACCACTGATACCACTCTGTCACGACCCATCCCAGTGGGGCCCGCGCTGTGACTCCCCAAGCCTGCCTCCAATAGGCCAGAGGGCTGGTGACTAGCACCGAGTAGGCATATCACTAACATGGGATGCATTGCCTAAGTACCTGTACACACACACACATCTCCAAACCCACAAATGTTGAAATGTAAAACAATAAGGAACAAAAATGCATGCATACAACTAAACCCAACCAACAGAGTATGATGAAAGGTATAGTACTGTAAAAGTACACTGGGCTAGAATACAAGCCCACCAAAAGAAAGAGTCTGAAAAACTGCAAAGTCCAACCTGTAAGCACAAAGGTATCGGGATTGTCGCTCATAGCCGTAGGAACGCCTCGGCCTGTAGGGAACTCAGAAAGCTCGGTCCTATCCTGGTCCACCCTGGACCCTGTCAAAAGGCTGCTCATCTGCACAAGACACCAGACATGCAGGCAAAGCCCGTGCATGGGTGAGTATAACAATACTCAGTAGAGGACCCTGAAAACCACAAAGCAGTACAAAAAGTAAAGTTACAGTCAGTTATGCATATTATATGTTTACAGAACATATAAAACAAACTAGATATACTCAAAACCCAGACTCGTGGTCTAGAAACAAGTCACACGACTGCATAACCCCGCAAGGGATTCTATTCGAAGATTCTGTGATGCACTCATTCCCGAAGGACACACTCCACGAGTCTTATAGCTCTGATGACATCTGTCTGAGAAGTTCTGGTCGTTGGGAACCATCATGAGAGATGGATACACTCATTACGGGAGACACACTCCTGATTGGGAGGGTTATGATAGATAGAATCACTCATTACGGGAGACACACTCCTGAGTGGGAAATATCTCGATACACAGATGAGGATCACTTCCAGGGCCATGGAGGATACGGCGACTCATCCAGAATTCACCTGCTAGGTAGAGGATCAATGCCTAGTGGAGTTGGTCACATCGATGACTGACTCTTCCTAGGGTTTGGAATGGATAAGGGATCTCGATCCGGGCCTCTCAGATGGATGTCTGACTCTATCACAGAAAGTCCTACTAAAGGGATCAAAATCCTACGTGAGGGAATGATGCATGACCCTCAGGGAAAAAATGGGAAGAAGGGGCACTAACCCAAACGAATGATGTTCAAGTCACGGTGAACAAAAGGACGAAGCCGTTTTCCAAAAAGTACACGACCTGTAGAAATGATACATGTCGTGTTGTCCGACCCCGGGTACTACTCGTGTACCACGGCCCGTGTCATGAGGCTGGTCATGTAGAAAAACATAGTACACGGCATGTAGTATGGAGTACACGCCGTGTCTGGGTAACTGTGGTTGGCTCCGTGTACTCTGGCCATGTGCCCGTACACGGTCACCAACCCGTGTACTCCAAACCGTGCAATCTGCACACTGGATGACCTGCGTTGTTGACCTCGCCTGGTCAGGTGATGGATTACACGACCGTGTACTCCATCCTGTGTTCGTGTATCCCCGAGATACACGCCGACCTCTTCGTAGCCGCCTATGCCGAGCTGTACACGTTGTGCCGCCTGAAGCTGTGTAGAGCATCTCGTGTTCGTGTACTACGCAAAGTACACACCGAGCTTCGGGGAAGGTCCAACACGCTGTGTGACCAGGGTCACACGCCATGTGATTCTTCTCTGACCCCGAATCCCTAGACACCACTGCCGGAACTACTTGACATGTTCTTCGGAAGTACACGCCGTGTATTCTGGAAATTCCTAGAAACAGCGCTCTTCGCCGGCGCGCCTCCCGTGCTGCTCCGGTCATCAATTCGGTCGTCCGATGGCTACAAAACATCCAGGTTCTGGTCACCCCAACCCCACGAAGCTTCTTCCATCGTTTTCGGGCCTCCGATCGGCTCCGAAAATGCATTCTGATCTTCCCGCACTAAGAACGCTCGATGAACGCTCTTTCTGATACGGTCTGATTGGTCATACACCATCATCGCCGCACCTCCACAAGGACGTTGCGATGTCAAACCTTCGATTTGAGATCGTTGCGTCGCATAACGGATGTGCAACGATCCGTTGTTCGTCACCCCGCGAAGAACACGAAGAACGTGCGGGGGAAAAGGAGGAAGAAATCCAAATAAACAAATTGAGGAATGAACCTCTGCCTTCGTTCATCATGGCATTGATCCACTCTCGTTAATAGGCTTAAACGGGGCAAGAATCATCAACAACTTAAAGCATGGATCAATTCCCCGTAATCTTCCCGATGAAAAAGCCCTCCCGCAAGAACGTATGAATCCATGGATCAACTTGTTTGTGGTTGATCCGCATTCGTCATTTCAAAATCAAATATGGGGGAAAGAAATCAAAATAACAACCCCTACCTTTCGAAAGGATCGATCATTGACGAAGGCACCATGCTGCTATTGCAGTCGAGATCCTTCAATGTCAGCGCAACGATCCTTGGTTTCAACCCGTTGACGTTTGTCGAGAATTTGCTCCAACACGTCGTGGATTCTGCAGAGGTCCCTCTCTCAACATTGCCCACGACATGCAATTGCTTAACCCATTAAAAGGGGAAAAAATTTGGAATTTAATTACGCGGCAGTATTAATGGCGTCGACTTGACATTTTGAAGTCATTAAGACGCGCCATTAATTTAGGAAACAGCTGCGTCGTTGCCGCGCCGCAGCGGATGTTTCCTTAAATGAAATAAAATAAATTGGTTAATTTATTTTATTTTATTTTATTGTACTTAAAACATCTAAAAATTAACTTCTTTCCTCGACCCGTGTTGGTCGAAGTTAGCCTCATTATTAGGTAAATTTGTCGTCCTGGACACAACGGTGTGCTCAGATTTTTAATCTGGGCATCCATTGGGAAACTGCCACAACCGCGCACAAGTGTCGACTCACTTAACTAAAAAAAGTTCAAACCACCATTCCGGGCTCACTGGACCTCGGAATGATGTGTCGTCTTCGCGCCCGGTCTCAAAATAATTCCATATAATATTTAAAAATAATAAACGGAAAATATGAGACATTATAAATCAGTTACAACTATCTAATTTGGCACATATACAACTCTTTATGTTTGAATACATAATTTATGATTTTATAATCTATATATATATCACACCATTCCTCATAGTTATTAAAAAAATATTTTCATTAAAATAACTTTGTTGTAGGAACCAAGTTATAAGTCAAGTAATTTTACTCATCATTTTCTAATTGGAATGAGGCATAAGTTACTACCATGTAATTTTACAAGATAAAATATCTTGGTCCCTATTTTTATTTGTCAATATAAATCAAAAAACTTTGTCCACTATAGAATAGTATGCGCACATTTGCATCAACCAAACTTCTCTTTATTTGCTTAAACATTTCTTCATAGTCATTTATCTATAGGAACTCGGCTCCATTCTATGTCAACATAGAATGTGAAATTGATATCCATGATAATTTTATAAAAAATTATTGGAATCATTCATAGAAAACATTAAAATTATAAATTTTGGTCATAATTTTTAGTCTACGATATTGATTAAAAATATCAACCTTCGAAGGATCCACTGATTTCCACTCTGTTGTTTTTAAATTTCAAAATAATGAAAAGTTTGTTAGACAAACACTACTAGAAAACTATGATAAAGGCATAGACTAGTATCTGTGGTTTTCTGAAACCATGGGTATAGGTATTTGTGTCAAGTCTATGGAAATGGTTTTAAAAAAACTACAGCAATAGAAAAAAATTTCAAAGGCTATAGCCACGGTTCTACAAAACTGTGGCTATAGGTCCCCCACACTTGTGAGGGGAAAATTTTTTCACGTGAAAAATACATAGGAAGACCAATTAACACAGGTTACACCCTATATCCATGGTTTTTAATAATATATATGAATATATATATATATATAAAGTTGTCTGTGGTTTAGTGGTTAGGTAGTTGAATCCCATAGCATAGATATAAAGAACTAATCCTATTGGGATCATATTATGTTTGGGCTAAAACCACATTTTTCCTCCATAGAAACAAAAAATATAACCAAATTTTGAACTTTGTATATAGCTCAACTACCATGATGGAAAACTGTGGGAGATATTTCCATAGTTATCTAAACTTTGGAAACAATATAGAAAACTATGGCTATAGATTTTTTATATAGTCACACCAATCCCATCCAAAAACATCTAAAATCATGGTTATATCTTATAGACAAAATTTTGACAAATATTACCATGGTTTTGGGGTGTGTCTGTAGTAAAAAATTCTACTTGTGTAAATTTACACTTTGAAAATTTGGCATAAAGTTCTCCATCCCTAAGGAATTCAACACAGTTTGTATGTGATCTTCATTCTATTCCTCGATCATCAAATATAAAAGAATATAACATGTAAATACTACCTCAAACTAATCAACACAATATATAATGACTCTATTCATTAAGACCAATATGATTATGAGGGAATTGTTAATTCCAAATGGAATCACTATAAATTATTAATTTTTATACCTTCTATTAATGGATGTCTTAGGTGTATCCTCATTCTTAACTTTATATTGATGATATCCAGAATGAGGTTTAATCATGGAAAAGTATTTATCACAATTTTTTATAGAAAAATAAATTAATATGGGGTAGGTGATACTTTTTATCTATAATTATCTTATTATGTAACTAATTAAAATGCTCATTGACCCATATTTTTTCTTACTAAATTGAATAGGTTCACCCCACAGTGACACACTTGATCATATTAACCCATTTTAAAGATTTCCATGAAGGTTCTTACTTAATTCTGGAAAATCAATTGGGCTCATCCTATACTGGGTATTTGAAATAGGTGTAGCACAAGGTAAGAGTTCTATAAAAAAATTTACTTCATAATTTGGGAGAATAATAGGAAACTATTTAGGATGTATATTGGAATATTTCTCAGAAAATAATATCATTGATGATGAGTTTCCTCCTAAACATTTGAAATTAATACCCCTAATGAATATTTAGTAAGACCATTATAATGGAAGTAATATCCCTTGGAAGTTCATATTCATTCTCACACTAGTAAACAACTACAAGTTGATCTAGAATATTAAATGTGTTTTCCCATAATTATGGTAGATATGGGGTCAATATAAACAATGTAAATACATGCCCAAAATTTCATCAAATTCAAATAGATGGGGAATTAAAATATTTTTAAGAATCAAATTCCCACAAATTTCTATCATATGGGAGATATATACATGAGATAAAGTTATCACTATTAGTAGTTTTCACCGATAAATCCACATTTAACCATTGAGGTGGTGATGTGATACTTAAATAAATTTATTTACATATAAAATTGTGGGAAGAATATAAATAAAATAAAACATTTATAGTTTTATAGTGGATGATGAGTGTACCTTTCACTAATTAATTCCCCTATCCCACTTTAGTTGTTGTAATTAAATAAGACAACACTTTTTCCATTGACTTCAGTGGTTGTAATTATTTATTATCCTTATAAAACCTTTGATTAGTTTATTGATTTTCATAATTACAAAACTCCATGAATCTGAATCACTAATGTGTGGGATCTAAATTATTTCAAATATTATTACCTTCCATTATATTGATTGGCCTCTTCTTATCCCCATGATAATGAAGAGGATAATGACTTAGCCTCCCACACTGGAAACATTTTCTTTATCCTTTATAATAATCAACCAATTCCTTCTTACAATATTTTTGTCATGTTGGTTATTGAAACTCAGTCCATCCATGTGACATACCCTTGGATTTCCAATGAAACTCCATATTTATTATTTTACACCAAAATAATAAGAATGATAATTTCCAGCATCAATTTTTACTTTGAGTGAAAATCGAACAATTTCTTCACAAATTTCAAATTATCTTATGGATAATTAATTTAAAAGAAATGGATTCAAGCCACTAATGAAATGATAAATATTAATTTATATAATTATGATAAAAATATAATCAAACCATCAAAGTGTTATAATTTTTTCTTCATAGGTAATGTGGGGTTCATCATCATTTTTGATAAAATTCTAGAACTTCTGTCTTAAATTCAGTATGAAGAGTCTGGGGAATGTTAATTATTGAGGAAACAATCATATATTACTCATATTCCATGTATTTTATTATTTATTTTTTTATAATAATTTTGATAAGAGTCCATCATTGACCTACTTTACCTTCTTACTAATACACAACCAAATCAAATTCCTCATAACCAAAGGACTACAAAACAGGAAAATATCTTTTCTCTCACATTGATACATTTCAAAAAAACTTATTTGATCACGTGAATAACATGAGGGGGTCATATATTTTATATCAATGGTTATTAGAAACTTTGTTCATCTTATTAGATTTTCATCATGATTCATGTTACCATTCAAATCTTTAGAGAGTTGGGTGAGAATAGTGAAAAAAATCATTACATATCCCATGGACTTTAGTTTATCAAGAGTCCAACAATAACATTATCAACCACATTCATTTCTAATATGATTCCAACTGGTTGCATAAATTTAGAAAAAACAAAAAATATAGTGTATTCCTTAAGCTACAATAATCAGAGTGAGAAATCATATAACTATGAAAATCACACCAATGAAGTCCTATATTAAAACACCTTATTATAAACCTATGAAACTATTAAGTTAATTTTATATCACATAATGTTCTTTATATTTTCTATTCAGTTTTATCCTTATATTATTTTTAACCAAAAATAAAAAAACTAAACCCTTATCTCATACCAAAAATAATGACTTAACCATTTCTTACATTAAAATCATGTTATTTTATATGTATATGAAATAGTTTTCAAAATAATACAAGCCCAGGGACCCTAAATGTTCATAATAAATGGATACTATATATATTAAGAACATTTTTTCATGAAATTTCTCCTTTATCTCCAACAACATTATTCACATATAGTACAAATCAAGGATTATCAAACATAATACCCCTCTTCATAACCTAGGGAATGTTGACATAATAGAATGAGTGAGCTCATATTCTCAATAAGGGTAAACATAGGATATATCAACACATGATCATACAAAATAACAATATAATCATAATGGTATTATATAATTTTCATAATTTATAAAAAGAATATAAGAATTGGTTAGGATCATAATTCATGAGTCATGAAATAAGGATTTTATCCTGACATAATATGTGTGTACAATCATGATATTAAAATAATGATAGATATATAATAACATGATATGATAGGATAGGAATATAGAACAAGGATTAAAATAGATAATCATGGCATAATGAATATGTATAAACACCAATATGTCAAAAAATCATGATAAGGAAAAATAATCAGGTCACTTTATAAAATTGTTGACAAGAAACCCAGTCCACATATAAAATTTTTACCATGTCATAAAATGAATAGGTCCACAAATAATGTTGTGAACATGAAATTAGATTCACACATAACATAGTTATCTCAAGAGATATAAATTGTTTTCTATTTAATTATATGTATATAATGTAAAAAACCCTCTAATAATGATAATCCATACTTATTCTTTTCACAAGTTCATAGAAACATTCGTCAATTAATTATATCATATCCCACAGAAAAAAATGTGTTTCATAAATATTTAAAAATAATATAATCATATTTAATACAAATAAAGAACATGGATTAAATCATTAGATAATTTCTCTAATGACATAAAATAAACATAAAAGGATGTTGGAATAAATGAAAAATACATTGAAAAGATCATTCAAACTATCCCTTAAAAACATGAAAAAATATCATTTTCTTTTGAAAAAGAATTCCTAAAATATTGAGAAAATATATTTATTTTAAAATAACCATAGATACATATAAATTATTTCTTAATGAAATTAATAGTCCCAATAGTGGTAAAATTCATTCCTTCCTTATAATTTAAAGAAAACATTCCTTGAACATATTTTTAATAATTAATAAGTGAGGCATATAGATAATTTTTCAAAATATTGATGTTAATAATTTGCAACTAATGTTAATTTTTTAAAAATAAACATTATAAACTATTTAAATATATATAAAAAAACCATAAAACATTTATAAGAACATGGAAAATATGCGGAAATATTCCATACAAGAAAAGAATAATTAATGTATCATTTTTTTAGAACAATTTCTAGATAATTTTGATAAAGAAATAGATAAAATGTGTGGACAAAAGAAAACATTCAAAGTTACCATATGAGAATAAAATAAGTGGGGTTTATAAGATAATGATAATATATTTTACCTCTTTGTAAATTTATTATAAACAATCCCAAATAGAAATTAAATTTTAACATAAACTCCTACCACAAGTCATGACTTCCTTTGAACGTGTTAAAAACTATTATATAGTAATTTTATAATTTTAATACATATATATTATAGTTAAAGGTATTTTAACTATTACAATTCCTTTATAATTTTATAAAAACCCTTTTTCGGAATTATTTATTAAAATGAAAATTTAGGGTGTTAACTATTCTGTTTCTTATTCAAGATATATTTTGATAGTTTTGATCCTTGCACCATGGTCATGAAATTTTCATCCATAAAATATTAATACTTTTATATTTATCATATAGATTCATTATATAAACATTTATGACTACCCATGTATGTTTTTGATGAAAATGAGTTATATCATGTCATGGAGATAGTAGTTTGTATGTACACACAAGCTATGTTTTAAGTTTTCAATGGATAGAATTAAAGAAAGGAAAATAGTTGTTCCATATTAGAAAACCATAATTATATCATTAATTTGATATTTTTATATTAAATATTCCCTTATTATGATCTAGTTAACGTGGAAATGAAAATGAATCATGTCACTTTGTGAAGGTGGCAGTCCATGCAGATATATGAGTGATGTTTTCATTTCTGATAGGATAAAAATTGGGACAAAAAAGAAGTGTGAAATAAAAAAATAACATTTAATTATATTTAAGATACTTATATTATTAAATAATTATGTTTATAAAATATTTAGAGGCTTTAAAAAAGAAATAAATGTGTAAAAACATGCGTAAGAGTTATAACAATTCTTTGGGGAATGTTTTTCATCTTAAAACTCTATCTATTAATGGTTAGTCATATAGTGAAACCAGGTCTAATAATAAATTCGGAGTAAATTTTGAAATGAATTTTGGAATTTGTTACCATATATTTATGGTACAAAATTTTTTATTAAGAGATTATAGGAGGTTCCCTTTTTTAAGTGAGGTGGGTGGTAATACTATAAATACTCTTAGCTTAAAAGTATTAAAATTTAATTTTCATGTGAAAGTGGAACCAAGTAGATATAATTTTAAATAAATATATATGTTTAGGTATAAATCTATTTATAAACTCATTTTTATACTTTTTTAGCTACTATTTTAAAACTTATCTCTTATTTTATCACTCTATTAAGCATTTTTAACATTTAATGTGGTAAAATATTTATACAATAGGTACAATTCATTAAAGATAAATATTTTAGTATAATTATAAAAAAAATATGGACATTTGGATTAAAAAAATTGAAAATATTTTATACAATTAAACTTTTATAAGTGGAACATAATAATTTTAAAATAAACCCAAATAATATTATGAAAATATTTTTTAGAAAAAAATGCTTTTTGAAGAATAAATATAATTTATTTTAATTATTTTCCAAGTGTCCACCACTATTTGAATGATAATTTATTTCATTAGTTATGTTATATATTAATTTAATTATAATCATACATAAATTGGGACTATTTTAATTTATGAATATAGAGACACATTGTTAAAAAATAGTATTGTGAAAAATACCTATTTTTTACATTCAAATGATTTTATCTCTATTTATATCCAATTTATAATAAATATATAAATTATTATTAATTTATTGATATATATTAAAAATGGATTCCCTTAGAGTCATGTTTCCCAAGATTAATATATTTTTTTATATAAAAACATAATATGTTGAAAAATATAATTCTTTTAAAAATTGGGATTTTATCATTAAATGATTTTACTAAATAAAATTATTTTTTTATAATAAAAAAGAATACATTTATACTAAATTAAACCATATTACATATACCTCATAATATGGTTATCCATATTCATACACTCTTGTCCAATGACTAGGTTATAAAGGTCATAATCTATCATAGTTCATTCAGGTTTTTTAATTTTTATATAGTCCACTATAAAACACTTGAAATTTATTTTTATGGAAAATATAAATTAAAATATCATGGAATTATATGTTTTGTGAGTATAGAGGAATTATTCTAATGTGTTGTTTGTGAGTTATACTTGCTTCATAATCTAGGTAAATTTCTATAACATTATTTCTTATTCTAATCCTTTATATATAGTGGATTATAGTTTATACAATATTGTATTGAACTACCCATAGGCTAAATACATTATGTCTGCCTGAAAGAATTCACCCTCATGGGTTTACAATGTGAGACTAATCTAGGGTTGATAGTTGTATGGGTATATTCTTAGACTCAGATTCTCATTTGGTTTGGGATATCACTAAATTGATAGAGATTATTTAATTAATCTTTCTATATAGAATAATATTCCATTAGTGTATGATGTTTTATTATAATCTTGAAATGACTGATCCATCTTATTTTGAGTCTAATTCCTTTGTAATCAAGTAATTTTACTTGAGGATGTTGGGAATTCTATAAGGTATTATAAAAATATTTAAGTATATGAAGAGGCTAATGGACCTTGTATGGTGCTTCCAATACATATTTTTTTGTGTAATTTTTCCATCTTGGTGGTTCAGGATGAGATTCCATAGAAAGTTGTTTTATGTTGAGATTTCTTTCTTATAACACCACCTATTTAGAGACACAAATGATTGAATTAATAGAATGATTTGTTTCTGAGATGCACCCTTACATTGGAAGTAGGATATAATTTTAAATTATGATAGAAAAATCTATGCTATGTATGGATACTATTGTTAAATGTAGCCCTATAGTTAAAGATCTCCTATTGTAGACCTAGCTTCCAACTATGTACCTGTTCAATTGAAGTTTTAGTGGTACAAGGGTTATTGGATAAGAATAATTTATCAATCCATTCCCACAACCCCACCTTAATTTTGTTCCAATAATGTTTGGGCAATTAACAAGTAGAGTTTAGGGGAAATTTGTTTCCTGGATGAAGGTTGTGGTTTTCAATTGATTGGGTTTTGGAAGGTATTATATTAGAGTTTGGAGTGGATAAGAAATATTTTTCTGATCTTTTAGGAATATCCTCATCAGATTACGGTGGATAGGGCCACCCCATGATCAGTGGTGTTATGTAGAGTAGTTATATTAAATTTGGTGTTGGTCTTGATGTTCTTATCACTAAATTTTGGGATAGTGTGATGAAAAAATAACAAAAAAATATCTAATAGTGTAAGAAAACCAATTATATATCAAAATAAAGAAACATTATTACTATGAACATTGATAAGAGGTTGATAATAAAGATCATATTCCCTTTTTTCCAATAAGATAGAATTGTTGGTGCATATTCCTTTATAATAGGAGATAACACAAAAAATAATTTATTTGAAGTAGAGTGTTCTTAAATGAAATGACTTGGATGTTAATGTAAACTTTTAACACAGTCTTGAGGCCTGAAGAGAAGAAGGGGAGAGGATCCTTTCAGCGTCATGTGAGTCTTTCATTTTATCTGTGTATGGCAAGGAAGGGGCTCTTAGATGTCAGTTTCTCGGGTGAGCCCTTTACCTGGTGCAATAATCATAGGGGGCAGTCAGTGGTGGAGTAGGCTTGACAGGTGTTTTGAAATCATGCGGGCCATTGATAATTTCAATGAGTTGAAGGTTCTTCATCTCACCCGAAGTATCTCATACCACTCGCCTCTCCTGCTCTCTTTCGGTAGAACAAAGGCACTCCATGAATGCTTCAGGTTTGTCAACTAGTGGGTGAGTAACCCGGACATCCACCGGGTGGTGTTGCAAGTCTGGTGTGCACCATCGAGGGGGTACTCTTGGGTGGCCTTCCACTCCAAGTTGAGGAGGTTGAAATAGGCTTCGGTGGGGTGGGAGAACTCCCTTCCTGAATAAAATCTAGATATAGATTCTATCAAACAGGACATCGCGCACATGGAAGCTAGTTTAGAGGGTCGTTGGGATGATGATTTGTTCGAAGAACTTTCAGTGAAGAGGGATCTTTGGGTGGTGTTGGTGCTTTATCAAGAGCGTAGAGCTAGGGACCAGTCTAGAGCGAGGTGGATTAGGGAAGGAGATAAGAAATCAGCATACTTTCATTATTTTATCAGAGATAGGTGGCGGGTTGTGAATCCTAACTTGGACTTGGAGGATGGTTCTTTCTCAGACAATAGGATGTGGTTGGGGGAATGGCCCTGGCCCATTTCAAAGATCTCTTGGCAAGCTCGACTAAGGGGTTTTCAGGTGGTACCCCTCTAGAGAGGCTCTGTTATGGGAGGCAATTCCGAACCTTGTGTCTATGCAGGACAATGTTTTGATGGAAGACATTCTGGAGGAGGAGGAGGTACAGGCGGCCATGTTGCACCTGAATCCGGATAGCGCTTCTGGGCCGGATGGGTTCCCCAGGGCTTTTTACAGAGGTTGCTAGGATATGGTTAAAGGGTACTTGGTTCATTCGTTTTAGGATTTTTTCAGTGGGGGTTTCCTCCCTTGTATTGCAGCTACAACCTTGATGGTTCTCCGGCCGAAATCCAAAGATCCTTCTTCCCTCAACCACTATTGGCCAGTCAGTTTGTGCAACTTTCCCTAAAACGTTTTGCCAGCTTTGATTAACAGAAGGGTGTCCAGTTTTCTGCCTTGGTGGGTGTCCATGGAGTAACATAGATTTGTGCATGAGAGGTCGATTCAGGGGGCCATGGAACTGGCCCAGGAGTTGATGGGGGACCTGAACCTGAAGACTATAGGATATAATGTTGCAGTGAATCTTGATATGAGCAAGGCGTATGACTGTATGGAATGGGGTTTCATTAACAGGGTTCTTGGGAAGATGGGCTTCTCCAACTGGGCTTGTGATATTATTTTCAGCTGTGTTAGATCTTCGTGGTTCGGGGTGTCTTTCCTGGGTATAACACATGGTTTTTTCAAGTTAGTTCATGTCTTGAGGCAAGGAGACCCATTATCACCGAGCATCTTCATTCTGATGCAGGACACTCTCATCCGGTTGCTGAACAAATGAGTTAGTAAGGGATAAATCTTTCCTTTCCATATGAGACATGGTAGTGAATCTATATCCCACTTAATGTACGTGGATGATACCATCATTTTTATGAATTTCGAGGGGAGATCCATTCATGCAGTCAATAACATTATAAAGGAGTACTGTAAATGTAAAGGATAGATCGTGAGTACGGAAAAGAGTTGTTTTTTCATTGCAAACTCTTGTGGAGAGGGAAGGGTGGAATGGGTGAGCTATGAGTTGGGAATAGGGAAAGGGTCTCTCCCTATGGAGTACCTGGTTACTCCGGTTTCCTCTGGTAGGCTCCAGAATAGGGACATTGATAAGGTGGTGAACAAGATGATGGGCCGCATTCTGGATTGGAAAAACCACTTCTTATCTTTTGGGGGATGAATCGTGTTGGTGAATAGTGTGCTATCTGTTGTCCCTGTGCATATGATGGCGCCTACTAGAGTCCCCAAGGGGGTCATTCGGTCAATTGACAAGGTGATATTCTATTTTATTTGGGAATCCTCACTGGAGGGGAAGCAGCAATGGGTGTCGTGGGGGAAAATGGCTCAGCCGATCAGCGAAGGAGGTATTGGCATCAGGAGCATGGCGGACACGTTGCATGCTTTACGTGATAATCTTGCATTGGAGATCATTGGGGGAGGTAAACTGTGGGGGAGGATTATGGTGCATAAGTATAAAGCTTCCTCTGACTCCCTTCCTTCTAGAGGTTTGTCTTTGTGGGCCGCGGTCTGCATCATTGTCCCGATGCTTCTTCCTTACTCTCAATGGATTATTGGGGAGGGGAAGATTCGTTTCTGGGAACATAACTGGGTAGGATCAGTGTTGGGTTACCCTAGGTGCTAGGCCCCTTTGATATCTTTCGTTGAGGCCAGCTCGTATCCCCTATTTTTCATATCGATTCTGGATGATGCACAGTAGAAGGTATTCGACTCGGTTATGCTTATCCCCAATAAGTATAGGTTCGTGTAAACCCCTTAGATGATGGGTATGTTCAGCCATAAAGACTTCTATAGTAGCATTATGGCTCAAGGACATCAACAGCACGGGAACAGGGGGCATGGAGGAAGAGTATCCCAACCAAACTTAACTTCCTGACTTGGAGAATCCAGAATAATGTTATCCCTACGGATGTGAGAATCAAAAGGTTGGGCATCAGCCTGACATCCAGTTTCCAGTGTTGTTCTAGAAGGAGGGAGGAGAGTACTAATCATATTTTCTTTGAGGGGGTTTGGGCACGTATAGTGTGGAGTTTCTTTGGCATGCATATAGG
The DNA here is from genome assembly GCA_963277665.1 of Viscum album. Classification (NCBI taxonomy): domain Eukaryota; kingdom Viridiplantae; phylum Streptophyta; class Magnoliopsida; order Santalales; family Viscaceae; genus Viscum; species Viscum album. Next base: position 1,431,574,409 of record OY728131.1, on the reverse strand, counting down.
AGATTCGTCAAATGCTGATAACCTGGAGTAGTTTATAGAGCAGTGGTTTTAGGGATGCGAAGGTAACCCAAAGGAGTCTGAGGCCCATGCCATTATTTACAATGCAAGCTGCTGGTTACTTTGGCAGGTGAGGAACCATTCAACGATTTAGGGAATGAAGTCTACAGGGAGGGATGTGGTGGCAAGGATAAGGTTCATGTTGATTGACCCGGTGGACCTTGTGGATATTGGGATGGAGGTGTCCTCTCTCCGATTTTTACAGTCCCCCTGCCTGGCGGTAAGACAAAAGGTCTCCAAGGGGTAGGGGAATTGGATTCACTGGATCCCCCCAAAGGATGGTTACAAGCTGAATATTGACGGTTCTTTTGCTCTGGACATTATGTGTGGAGGGGGGGTTGTGCGGGACCACAAGGTGAGTGTGGTGTTGGCCTTCTAATCTTTCTATGGGAGGGGGTGCTCTGTTCAGGTGGAGGCTTTGGCAGCCCTCTCTGGGTTGTACCTATGTAATCAGAGTTGCCTTGACATTGTGCAACTATAAACCAACTCAAAGATTGTGCATGATTCCTTGGAGGGGCGTGGCAACATGCCATGGATGATTACTTACATTATTAGACAATGTAAGGCGCTCATGAACAACAATGTAAGGGTCACCCACACTTAGCAGAAAGGGAATAAAGTGGCGGACTACTTGGATTCTATTGCAGTTCCCAGGGAACTGGTGGTTTGGTTTGATAATGTAACTCTTTTCAAACTAGATGGGGTGAACTTGATTAAGGGTGATGCCTGCACTTTACACTATTTTTGACCCCCATAGGTGGGGGACCTTGTTTTATTTTTGTGTATTTATTTTGAATAAAAATCATTGTGATTGGATGGATGTAGTGTGTCATAGATGGTTTGTTAATATATAGTTACCAAAAAACACTCTTCAATAGATGGAATTGTAGTTCTAACACATCAAATGACCTTGTTGATGATCCATTTTGATTTGGATATTAGTGTTCTATGTATTCAATTTATTACTTGTGTTGGGGAGACCTGAATATGGGAAATGTTTCTAGATGTTGAGTCTTGAAAAAAATGTATAGTGTGGATGCACTTTTCCATTAAAGACTTTCATTGAGATATGTTGGAGTTGATTACTTAGGTGAAACGTGAGGGTATTACCTTATTATATTGTGGATTATGATGTTATTTTAGAGTATGTGCCTTCAATGATGAATAGAGTTCATTTAAAGGTGGTTTATTTTCCAATCAAATTTATTTAGTGAGATTCCTTATTGAGGATGATCCCTAGGTGATTCTATTTAAGTGATAATTTTTTTATGGTTGGTAAGATATCATTACACATATATTTGTGGTCTAAACCATTACAAAATGTTAAATATTGTTTTTTATATAGTAACTGATCCATATTTATGTTTTTAATATCAAATATCGTTGATAATAATATACTAAAAAATAATATATTACTTATATTTCACACACACATGTCCATGAATCATTTGAATTTCCACCTTAATAGAGTTTTGGATGGAAAAATGATGTTGTGGTAGCACCATGAATATCCAGTTTTCCTTAGGATCTATGTTATTTTGGTTTTCACATGAATTACATGGATTATATATCATAGCGTGAAATAAGATAAAGCTAATTAATTTATATTTAATAAATATTGATATATGATGAAGTAATATTCAGTATAAAAACCCAAATATAATTTTTTTATATGGTTATCCACTATTTAAATCAATATAATCATAGATAGAGAGAGGGGGTGGTAGGAGAGACCAAATTTTGAAAAAAAATCAACACCAAATCATGGGAATGTGATCATATCTATAATGGCATCAATAGTTTGATCACATAATGATGAATAAAATAACCATAGTGTTAATGATGTATTGAAGTAATAATAATTGTAATATGTGGTAGGGATTATTAATTGTAAATATTTCCCTATTCTTAATGATTTATGTTAGATTCATTATTTTAATCCACATTCATGATTCGTGAATCCTTGATTTTGGGATTTTAATCCATGTTTCTGATTTCCAAAATTCATTTTCTACGAAACACTAAGGGTTAGATATTGTATTCCTAACATTATTCCCCATTCTTGAATTTTAGTGGTCGATTAAGGATTAGGACTTTATTCCCCCTCTATTACTTATTTTCATATTCTTTTTCCTGGAGTTGAAGAGAACCATCAGTTTGGAGGTGGTTGGGGTGATGCAATGTGGAATAAATAAAGGTAAATACTACATTTAAGGAATAAGGGGTTTGTTATGTTTGATAAGGTAGTGTGGTGTAACATTGTTGGTTGACCATGATGGTGGATAATGTGGTTGTAGAGAGGGATACTATGATAGTGATGAAAAGGGTAACATTGGACACATTGGATTCCAGGGGTGGTGCATCAGAAGAATTTAACATATTAGAGTGATGGTAGGGTATAAAGGTACACCATATTAGGTTGGTTGAAAATTGGTCCATGTAATGCCACATCCAAGAACATGGTGTTCCACTGAGGGTTGTGTCTAGTGGGGCATGGCAGCATAGATCCATCCATGAGCATAGACATCTCAAATTAAAAATTGAGTGATGAATGAGACAAATATATTGTCTAAGAAAAATGTTTTACAATGTTTGATACCAACCTTGTGCACCTCGGATGTTTTGTTATGTGTCATCATGCGATACAAGGTATGAATGGCTAGTGATCTAGGTTGGCAGGCTGGATCAGGTCCACCCAACACAACCCCAGTAACATGACACAATTCATGTGATACTTATAAAACCTTATTCCACCACATATGTGAGGTGATAAAATTCATATAGGAATCATATAATCTTCATATTAGGGCCACATGGAACACCCAGAGGATATTTTTTCTCTCATAATTCAGTATTTATAGTGTATTTTCAATTTTATCACCATAAATTTGTCTCATCAAAAACAATAGTCTATGTTGAGAATTTTCCATATATATCATGATATAATGGTATATTATTTCATTAAAGTCCATTTTTTGAATGATAAATAGTTTTAGGGCTTATCTATGTAGGTTTAATGATGTGGATTAGATATGGATGTTAGATCATTGATGAGATTACATACTCTCTTGTTTGTTAGGTTCTACCCAGAGAGGTGCATATCCCCCACAATAAAATATGATTTATGTCCTTCCTTTTATTATGTGTTCTTATTAGGGACAACTTCCTTTATATATGCAGTGAGGAATACCTTTATTTATATTACAATGCATGGGTACCCAACTATAGTTACTAAGAGGTGATATAGATTTTTTAATAGTTCATTAGTTATGATAATTGGGGTTAAAACTCCTAGGACTCAAAATTATATCTGTTCAAGTTTTAGGTTATCCTATAGCATTATAGAATAGTGATATGGTAATAGATTATGGAAAGGTGTGGTACTAACTTCCCTTATACATGTACCTCATTAAGAAAAAGGTTCCACTAATAGATTCTAGTGGTGGTTTGAAGATAATGATGAGCAGATTAGTTTCATTATGCCTTTAGACTCCTTAGGAAACCTAGGTTTCATTTTATATGTGATGCATAGTTGGGATATTAACATAAAACATTTTTTAATTTTTTTACTATGATCATCCCTATTTTATAATGTGATATTACATTTGATGATGGGTGGTAAGATTACCATGCCTTATTTTCATCCAAGATAGATATATTGGTATAGCATATTTGGATCTTTCCATACCTTAATCTCTTATACCTTATTATTTCAATGTTTTAGATGAATTTTTCATTGTATCTAAGCTATTATTTCATGGTGTCCTACAAGGTAATATTATATTAACCACTTCATAGGATTTGGGCCAACACATGATTTTTCTATGCCAATGTTTCCTCATTTAGAGACGGTCTTGGTGGAAATGAAATTGGTATGCCTTGCTTGAAAAATATGTAAGGTGATTCTTGGAGATTTATAATGGAGCACAGTGGTTTTTGATAGTTGAGGTGACTATTATAGATAGAGAATAATCTATGAGTATGTTCATTGAGGATGATCTTTCTAGGTTATTCTTTTTGTCAAATTTGTAGGCTTCTGAGATGAACAGCTCCCTGGTATTTTTATAGGTAGCGTTGTTTATGAATTTTATATCTCATGAATTTATTATATATAGTTAAAATTTATATATATATATATATATATTAATGCAGTTTTTTTTATTTTATTCATTGTAAAAATTAATATATTTGATGTTAATATACATTGGGTCCTCTTATATTGTGTGATATGCCTACTTGGTGCTAGTCACCAGAACCAACAATATTATAGTTGGGATTGAGGCTTCACAATTCCCTTAAAGTTAGCCTGGGAGGGTCCCTAGGCATTTGGGTTAGGTAATTATCTATTACATGTATTTAACTCATATGTTTTATAATTAAAACAAAATTTGTCTTATTATGAACAACAAGTTTATATCTTGGATCGAATGGATAATTTACTATGTAACAAGTCCACTCAACTGGTCAATATCCTCTAGATAAATCAAAATTTTGATAAAAGAAAATGGGAACCAAAATATGTAACAAGGAAATGGTAGCATTATATGTTTTCATCTATAGAATTAAATTTTCTGTGTTAAATATATTTTATAGTGGGGCAATTGATAATAACATCCTATATTTTTATTCCTTAAACATGGTGAATATCTTATTTCACATAGAAAACTAAACTAAAACAAAAAATTCCATGTTTTATAAATAAAAAATATTACAATATAAGACATGGAATAATAAATTATGTTTGAGTAATATTAAATATAAATTTGAAAATTACATGATGAATAATAATTAAATAGAAATACCATAAACATGAAATATTTATCCATATATTTTTCCTTAAAGATCATACCCCTAATTATAACTATGGAAATAAGAAAAAATAGAAATATAATATATATTTTTTTATAATTAAAAAATTGGTCTATTGGTTTTTATATAAGTTTTTATGATTATATATAGAAATGAAAATGGTTAATTTAATTGTTTTATGACTATTAAAACTATATATATCCATTATTAATAAATAAAAAATGGGTATAAAGAAAATGTTACATTGACAATATAATACTTTTATTGAAATAATTAATATATTTTAAATGAAATATTAAAAATATATAATAAATATTTTATATTAGTAAATAAAATAAGGAATTATAATAAAATAAATATATTAAACTTGATAAAGAAATTGTTTTTTAAGAAAAATATATTTTTCTATAGTATTATGTAATTTGATATAAAAGATAAATATCAAAGGATTAGAGATTTAAATTAACAAAATGAAATGAATTTTTTTAATCGAGGAATAAAAAATGACTAAAATTCTCAATTGCATATTTATAGAAAAATAACATACTTAGATGAATATTTATTGACATTGGTAATCTATGAAAACAATAAAATACCATATGTGTATAAAATTAATAATTAAACTTATAAAAAATCATATAAGTGGATAAGATATTCAATCAGGATTTTAAATGGTTTTTTATACTTATATTCCACTTTTAATGTAGAAATTATCATTCATAACCATTTAGTAATGAAAAATTATGAAAATACCACTCAAACTCATCTATAAATGGACCACTGTATTCCCTTCCAAAACAAATTCACTCTAAAATTTTAATCTTGAATGGATATATAAATTAATTTCATAAAATACCTATCTCATTTTGTTTCTTCTTCACCAATAAGGATGATAAAATCCTTAATTATAAAGGAAACAATTACATGAAGAGACAATTCCATCAACATGAGTGTTATGTTCTTATCAGTAATTTAAAATACAATATCCTCAAAAATCTCCCTAAAACTCATTACCTAGTCAAATTATGTTATATTAAAATCTTTATGATTTTTTGAAAATTATTTTACTATAATATTACTCTATAATCATAATCATTCAATAGTCTTGCATGTTTTAGTTTGGGTCGGTTCAATAATCTATGTGAATAATGCTATAACATCTTCACTATTTCCAATAGGAAAGGTTATTAAATAATAATTTAAGGGATTATATAATACTAATTATTAAAATAACTTATGAGTAAGTTTGATTAGGTGTTAAACAAAAATTAATTATCATTATAATATGCCATTTACTGTTGATAAAACAATCGTAAATATACACATTGTCAATTCCATTCATGGAAACCAAACTCATATCTCACAATAAAGAACATTTAACTTTATTAATATTAAAAATACTATGATTCCACTAGCTTGGATAATTTATAAATTATTAACTACTTATCATGTAATGAGTATTAACATTGTCATAAAAATTTATATGAAATAATGGAAACTACAAGCATATGATGACAAAAATAATAATAGATAACTAATATATATAGGTAATGATTAGAATTTAATAGTATAAAATGATATAGATATAGATAAGGTTATATAATATGTGATTAAAAGGAATATGTTTATTATATTGGTAGTTAATGTTTATTAATTATATCCAAGAGTAAAGGTAAAGGATTTAATCTCAATTTTACATCATTTAGGATTATCTCATATTATGAACCTATTTTACATTATATAGTATATATGATAACCCAATGACATATTAATATCATAGTAAAACTATTTATTAATTAGATTTACAATTCTTTTTCATGATCCCTATTTGATAATCATTTTATTTTAAATTACCCGATTCCTAAGTATTTCTCTACCATTTTATATTCTTAATCGAGATTTTCAATTCCTAAAATTACATTACGAGAATATGCATGAACATTTAATATAAATTAACCTTTTTAGGGATTATATGATATTAATTTAATACATTATAAACAATAAGGACCCATAAAACCATAATATAAAATACATTTAACTGAAACCATGCTAAACGATTAATAAGGAATAGCTTAAGTACCTTACATCTATAATTCCATTGAACTAACTTCAACAAATAAGTTTCATAAAGATCCATTAAGATAATCTAATAGACATACATATTCATGGGTTATCTATAGTTTGCTGTGAATCACTGATTAGATGTCATGGATTCTATTTTATTCCATGACATGCTAGTGTTGTCAAGGTACAAAAGGAAGAAAAAGAGACCAAATAGGTTTGAAGGATTGGAAGGTCTCAAGTATGACCTGAATGATCATCATCTGAAGTCGATTAACTCCATATATTTTCATCAATGTATTGCTAATAAATTATCATGAGGTCATATTTTATAAAATATATGAGTCATGTATGTGATTGTTTCATGAATTCCCCTCATGAATACATCATTTGATCCTCCCATGGGTGTCATCAAACAAAAAAATGGTATTAATGATATAAAAAAATTATAGATTCAAGATGTCTACTAATACAATAGTTGATGGTAGTGATGTAACATATTATATTTCTACATAAGGTATTCTAAAATAATACCCTATAACTAGATGAAGGCAGTTTCAGATTATCTTATAATATAAATTATTTTTTACCCATATATTCTCCTATATCATATCATAGATACATCACATGAATGTATGCATTATGGTATATATCATTCAGTCAACCACTTTTACTAATGTTTTATTGACTTTGTATCATTTCCCATTATATTTTATATTAGATGATAAATTTTGAATTAGTACTTAAAAATAGTTTTGGATATCATTCAAACAACTTATATAAATCTATAATTAACTTCAACATATATCATAACATATGAAATAACTTGTGAATATCCATCAAAATCTTCATTTTGGATAGACTCTAAAATAGTTTTAGAGTGACCCATTAAGTTAAAATCAATCCTTATTCCATTAACCAAAATTTTATCCCCATAGGCCTTTATAGAATTGAAAATTAATATGAATTTTTTAATTAATTAATGTATAGAAATAGATACCTCTATCAAATCATCAATGCTACTAAAGGTATAAAGGGATATTTTAATACCTCAATCAAATACATGTGTCTCTATACCTATATCCACTAGATGCATCAAATGCAACAATTCATTTTCATATGAACCCTTTATCCAGGACATCATGTTACCATGGGACACATAGTATTTCAATCCCATATTTATAACTCATATATTATTGATACATTGATAATACATTTAACTTTGTTAATGAATACCTCATATGTCATTCACCTTTATGAATTAGCACATAACATACCCCTCAACAAAATGGGAAAAAAATATCATATATATTATATATATATATATGGTCATAAACTTCTCTAGTAAATCTCAGTTTAGGTCTATATTTCATACTCCTCAAATGTTATTACACATCCTATCTTAGTTATTCTCTAACCAATTACATGATCAAAAATATACCAAACCAGAAATAATTACCAATGATTCAATAATTTTATAAGTAATGTATCAATGTATGAAGTTTCAAAATCTACTTATCTTGATAACATCAAGTAATGGTGACTCTAAATATAAACCAAGAACCCACAGTATATCGATGACAACTTGAATGACACTCCATAAGGTATATACTTGGTATGTTATCTAGAATAGAAATTATATTTTTGGACTCATGATCTTATTATGTATCATGATAATTGAATATCAATAACACTAACCTAAAATTTTATCATAAATTATAATAATAAATTAAAAACATTGGGCGTGGATAACATAATGTCATATTTTGAGAGGTCAGTTGACATTTCACTTCATGATATATATAATACACAATTGTATCCAATATGAAAAATGATAAATTAAAGACTACATTTTTTATATCATTATATAATTTATAAACTTAAAAAAATTAAGAATACTTCACAAAAAAATATATAAATATATTTCTAAAATATACAATTTAACAGACTTCCAGGTCATCCTTATGTTTGTTTTTCATTCCTAGTTCCTATTAAACACATTATATCTCTATTTAATTCCTGCCACATCTCATTGTGACCATGTGAAAAAACACCCAATAAACTCTTTAGTGTGTAATATCTATAAATTAATATTTTTTTAATAATGATGACACTTGAGTGTCATATTCCAAATGTTAAAATCCTTAAATAGATTCAAACTCATTAACACCAAAAAAAATATTATAATTTTAACACCTTATGTTATCTTTATAGAAAACATTATATGTATATATTAATCATTCTTAGAACCCTTTCTGTCAAACTTTTTACTTAAAATATTATATTAGATAATATAACTATATTCATTATTACATTACAAATATATTCTAAATTACATCAGGATATTATGTGAAATTATTTTTGTAGATTGGTTAAATATGTAATTTATTAACAATAAATATTTCTAAGTGAAAACATGCTCCCACTAGTCTCTTAATCACTATATTTAGTTTCTAAAATGTTGTTAATATACATAAACTCACTTATATTAGGTTATAATACATATTTACTAAGTGGGAATGTATTATAAAAGAACTATTTTTCTATATCATATATTATGTTCTATTTTTTAAAAGAATTATTAAATGAATTATTTTATTAATTTAAATATTCCATTAATGGTGTATGAATAACTATACCTCAAATTTTATCAAACATGTAGATAAAATATTTTATCCTATATAAAAAAATATTATCACTATTTTCCTTTTTGAAACATGATATTTTAAATGATGAATCATAAACTATATATACATAATAAATTATCTCATATTATTCATAACAATACTTTATTACTAAAAAAACATATCTAATCATATAACTAAAATTTTATAAAGTTTCATATCCTTCATATAGATCCTTCTGAGCATGATATATTTAATTACATTCATATATTGGATAAAGAAAATATTTTCACTATCACTTGAATGCAAGATACAACAACCACTAATTATTACCCTAATTTTTAAATCCTTTATAATTACAATATTTATAAGAATAAAAATTTTAATTTATAATCTTACAAAGTAAGTAAATAATTTATATAAACCTTGATCTGGTCAATGAAATTCTATAGTGTTTCAAAAACAACATCAGGTATCTTGTAAAAATTCATTCATATAAAAACAATTCCCTCCTTAGTGAATCACTTATATATCTTGATGACCATGGATTTCTAAAAGAAAGAACATTATTGAATTTTATAAAAAATTGTTTTCTATTTTCTTTAAACTTTTTTCCACTTTTATTGTCTGTAGAAAAATAGTAACTAGTAATCATATGTCGAACTCATCTATCCTGAACATTTTGAGAATAATGTGTAAATATTTATCAAAGTTAATCACATTAGTATAACATTTTTATTGATGAAAATATAATTAATTACATAAATAGAAAATAAATGTGTAATCCTTGAGTCAATTATTTTATAAATTTTATGGAACATATATTCACATGTATAGTAACATAAATAGTTCACTTTTTTAATATGGTGATTCACTTACTTATATATTTTTCTACTTCCTAAGAATGATTCTTATGTTTGTATATAATTCTACAACTTTTCTTCCAATAAGTTTATAATTTTCATGAATTAATCAAAATTTTATGTTTTATAATGATGATTTAATTCATCTATAATAAAACATTTATTCAATGAGTATCATGTATTGAACACCTTTAATAAGTAATTTTATTAAATGTTATCCCAGTAAAATGATGAACTCCTTTAAAATCGGTCATATCCATTAATGCGAAAAAATCCATATTTCACTAAAAAATTATCTAACAATTGTCTTTATCTCAACCTATAGTTATTTTTATAAGTAATCATCCCAATAATATCGTATATTCCTATTGGTTAGTTGACCATACATGTATCTTACCAATCTAACATATGAAAAACTCAACTCTATTCCTTAGAAAACATAATCCTTATATAGTCTCTTAGTAAAATGTTGAAAAAATAAAATTTCAATATTATGAAATTAATACTATGAATTTCATCCATTTCATACTTTCCTTGAACAAGATAATCTTAGGTCACCAAGCTATGTCATTAATTACTGGACTATATAATTAAGGTGTTAATAAGTGTTCACATAGGAAGGAATATAACACTTATAATTTTGATGGGGATTTAATTTCACCATATTATCACATGTTAATCCCTTTATTTAACTACATTATTTCAATGATTTAGTTTGGAATCATATTCATTCCTAATAATATGATCAAATCATATTGATGTGTTACTATTTAGCCAACTCTTGGAAAATCTAGAGTTAATGTAAAAGAAAACTGAATTAATTATTATACCTCAAATGTAAAAATTTAAATAAATATATAAATATTTATATAAGTAGTTAAAAATATTAAAAATAATAATAAATAACATATTCATAATATAAATATTATATATTTTTTAATAATAAATGAGAGATTAAATTAAATAAATGAATAATTCATAATTTTCAGCAGGAGGTACAATACGGGACCGGATCCTAGTATCCCTGTCCATTGAGTTTTTTTGGGTATTGGAGAATTATGGAGGATGTTCTAAGGGGTTTCAAAGTGTAATAGGGGAGTTGGAGATGATAATTTCAGCTATATAATATTTTGTGTTGTTGATGGTAGCTTGCATCCTGTCTTGATCAAGGATACAATTTGGAGCAGCAAACACGACATAAGAGGAGAAATCAGGACACTTTCTTTTCATGTATATCTAATTCATGGTGGGTAGCTACAATGTAGTATTTTACTTTAGTGGTTGACCATTTCGGTGCAAAGGTCTCAATTTTACCGTAGGGGAGCTCATGGGGAAAGAAGGGTGCTGATAATTTCCAGGTAGATACACCATGGAAATAGGGCTATGACATGGTCCCTTTCATTATAGAGGTAGATCAAAAATGTGATGATTAACTTTTTGATGTAGCCTCCAGATCCAAATAAATAGGTTTTGGTCTTATAAATCATAAGGTTCTTTGACCTAGGTGGTTTACAGAGTGTTCCTTAGCACTACACTCTACAACTCTCCAAGTCGACCATGCTACAATGTGGTCTATGTAGAATACATCATGACCATCCTATTTTATAACCTATATATAAATACCCCATTGACCCAATAAACCCAAACTTCTTCTTCTTATTCCTTTAGAATCCTAGTACCTAGGATTGGTTTTTTGGAGGTTGTGAATCCCCTTTAGATAGGTACTAATCCTTAAAAACTAGAGATTGATCCATCCTCATTCAAAGTATGATTAACCTCTATTTTCTAGTGGGTTCTCTCTATTTTATCTTGTTTTCCTTCCATTATCCTAGACATGTTTTGTTGTTTAATATATTCTATCCATATATAGTTTTCTTTTTGGTTTGAAGATGTGTTCATGACATGACGTCATTCAGAGATCATAGTTTCTTCATGGTAGTGGTTACAATAGATTTGTGTCAGCATTCCATTTCCATTTAAAGATTGTAAATTTTTTGTGTTAGGTGGTTTGTTTCTTATAATTTATTTACATACAATAAAAAATTGATCATTATTTATTAATAGTGTATAATGGTGTAATTATCCAAATAAAAATTGAATTGGATCAAAGAATGAAACTGATTTACCAATCACAAGTATTTTATTTGCAATGTGATAACTGTTCAACTCATGTGTTATTAGATATTGTTTTTTCTATTTCCGACTATTTAATTCTTTTTCATTATTAATTTATCACATTATTCTTGATGAAATTTTCAAGGAACATAAACAATAATTAATTGATTAAATTTATTTAATAATTAAATAAGTGGAACATTTGTAGTCTTATTTTCCTTATAATGTGATGTAATAAAATTGATGATTGGGGAATGTTTAATTGAATGTATAATTCCAGGTTTTTATGGAATTGAATAATGAACATGATTTTGGTATTCTTTATAAATATAAAAAAATTAATGGCATATTGAGGAATTATAATTCTTGTAATTTTTTGAACTAGAATATATGCTTGGAAGCTTGTTTAAGAGATATTTTTAACTAAAGTGTATCTTATTATAGATATATGATTTATTTTCTCCATAGTTGGAAACTTTTAGTAATGAATAATTTATTTCAAGATGGAATATCAACCAATTTTTTGATAAATATAATAATTTTAGTGTTGGTGGTGTCCACTATTTATAAAGTTTGTATACTTTGGGTTGGGATTGTGAGATCCCAGTTTTTTTATAAAGGCCATATGCATTATTTTAGGTTAATGTTTCCCTAGGGAATATGTTTTTTGTTCTCTTAATTCTGATGTGCTTTTAAGGTTGGACTTTATATACGTTATTATCTAAGTCAGGGATGTATAATCTTGGGATGGCTGATAATATATGGGTAGAGTGGCCCAAATGATGTGGCAGTAGTTTACAGCTATGATCGTGACATGAATTGCGATATACATGTGGGTATTAGGGATTTAACCAGAGATGATATAATGGGTTGAATCTTGGATTAACTATTTTTTATACTGAGAGATGAGATTCTTTCTTGATTAATTGTTTTAATACCCAGAAGGATAGGTTTGTTTTTTTATCCGCAATCCTTTCACCACTACTTGAGGTAGCTGGATGTGCTTGGTTTTATTTCTATTGGTTATAGATTATGATGGTATTCCAAGAGTTACTATAACTATGTAATGGTAAATAATGTTAAATAAATGATTTATCCCATGGTTTTGGTTCTTTTTTGAATGCAATTACTAAAGATGATAATCTTAGGAAACTATGGACTCAGTTTTCTTATGCATAGTGGGCATATAATTTAATTAATGGTTAATGTGGTGAAATATGTATTAATTGAAATAGTTAATTAATTTACAATTATTTAATTAAAATATTTTTTACTATAAAAAGGAATATAATAATTTAAATTAGTTACTTTAAATGCTTTGGAGCATATAGGATATCTAGTACCTATAATTGGAAACTTAGAGTACGAGAAAAGATATCTATAGTTTATCCTAGGAATAATTTATTCCAATGGTATGGTTTTGAAATATAATATATCTTGTAATTTTTATTATTTCATATATTACCACAAACACATCAGTTGGGAGACTGAGACTAAGTGGTCACAGGGAGGGTGTTTTCTTTAACAACCGAATGGGATGATAGATGAATGACTTCCCCCTATAGCCTCTCTCTCATCCTTTGATAGTTCATTTAACTATTATTAATGGTGGTTATTTATTTCATATATGTGTGTAGAGTTATGTGATAATACTATGGTTATTTTACACACATTTATCTCTAGATACACTATCCAATGGAATATTATTGTTATGATGTGTGAAGGATGTAGCGGCTTGAGGATCCTTACTCAGTGTATGAGTTGTGATGGATTGAGGTATAATACCTGAAGTATGATAAAAATATTGTGGTATATTTAATCTCCCAGAAACTATAATAATAATATATGGATGATTTGATGTGATTATTTTATGCGTTACCCAGGTGTATGGGAGCTAGTGTAATTTAGAGAGAGATGCCTCAAGATGTGCGATGTTGAGGAAGAGTACCAAACCAGTTAGGAAGTAGTGGAATGGTACCCTTGATTTTATGTTACTATATTATAATATCATGTATGTGTTACTGGGTGATAAATATCCATGTAGTGGTAGGAAAATTAGTATACCTATTTAATGACAAGTTAGATTCACTTGTTGTTCATTGTTTTTTATCATGCTTTCTCTATCATTTTCATGAGAGGCTCGGGGGGATGATCCAAATGAGTATATTATTATGTTCACCCCACATATAAATATTTGAATTATTTTTTAGGTCAGTAGTACCATGCTTTTATTGGGTTTCATTTTACTAGCTCGTGGTTTTACAGGACCTGTTTGGTCTTCGTGGTTGCTGCAGATTTTTTTTTGTACTTTTTTAGTTTTATTTCTAGTTGTTTTAGTCTTTGATGAACTAACATGTTTTTTATTGGTACATCATTTATTTCTGAGTAAGATTTCATGGGTGTTTCTATCTTATATATCTCTTATACACATAATCATAGAGGGTAATTCATCCCATGTGTATGTTCTTAAAATCCCCAATGCTAGTATCCAACTTAGGGCCAACTAGAGATGGGATTGGGGAAGTCAATTTAACCCTTCAATCATTATTGGCCTAGTAGGATGTCTTTTTGGGGGGAGGGGGTCATGAATTATTGGTATCACATGTTCTAGTTAGGGATCTGATATATTTTGATGTACGAACAGGTAATATTTCATGGTTTGGTAGGGAAATAGTGTCTTCTAATATTATTAAGAAATGTAAACATGTGATACTAGAAAATACATGGTTATTAAGGGACCACTTTAATATGATGCATGGGTTTGTAACTTTACTAATATTACTAAATGAAGTAATAATACTCGTGGGGTAGAAACATAGGAAAGTGTCATGAATTATTATTCTTTACACCTTTGTTTGAAATGGTTAGACTTTGGGATTAAATTTAAAAATTAAAATAAAATAAAATTAATTAATTAATTAATGATTAAATATTCTATATTCTAGGTTTAGTGGTTGTAAACATTTTTTATTTTTCAGTTATCACTCTCGGCCTATTTCCTCATTAGGTTTTCACTAAATATATTCAATAGGATATGCCTATAGATAGTCATATTGTAGAAGATGAATACAATGGAACTTTGAGGAAAACACTTTGAGATGTTAAACACCATTGTCTACATAAGTATGAGGGCTCCATTTCAGACTCATTCAAATAAGACTAGTTAAAGGAGGTTGAGTTTGTCTTCTATTTGATCTCTACTCAAAATGAGTAATTAGTTTAGTTAGTTATGATGATGTTGTGTGGAGTAGAGAGGTAGTGGTTTAAATTGTTCATTAGGGATCATGAGGAGTCTATAGACTTGTGGGGGATGTTCTGGGACCAGTTCCTAGAAGAGTTTCTTTCTTCAACCATAATGGTGGTTAGACACAAGGAGCTTATTACCCTTCTAAAAGGGAGTTAAAGTGTGGGTGATTTCACGATTAATTTTTTGGAATCTTATTTGATATAATTTAGACCTATTTGAAGATGAGGAGTACAGAGAAATGAATTTTGAGTTGGATTTGCATCCAGAGATCTAGCGCGAGGTCACCCCATTTGTGCTGAAGAAGTATCTTTAGGTGAAATTGAGAGAAGATCTCATCAAGAGTATATTTTTTATAACTAGATCGTCATGATATGAGATTCATCAATATTCCTTGCTAAGGATAGGTGTCATCAAGGGATCCCAGTTTTCTAGGAAAAAGATCTTTTGGTTAGCTGGGGGGTATGACTTAGTCCCCAATATCTAATTTATCATACAGTGGAATCCATAATTCCACTTCCAATGATTGATAATGTATTTTTTTTATGGAGGCTGAGGTAATCAGTATTGATAATGCCCAGCCTTTCTAGAATTTCATCATGCAATAGGAGTTATGCTTCAGGTTCCTCTCTTGGGGGAATTTCTACTGATGAAGCAGCAACAGTGTGCTACAGTATAGGATCAGTGAAGAGGATACGGGGAAGAAATAGGGATGGATAGATATATTACTTTTTCTCATAGATTACAGCATGGCCATAGAGGTTTTATAATTAGGGATAGAGTGTTCGTAGAGTAAGTCATGATCAGTTTCATTTCATGGGGTTTCCACTACCAGGAAAGATATAAATCATTTGAGGTACCCTTTTCTTATTTTCTACATGGGTACATGATTTTTTTTTATTTTAAAAGTGACACTCTCCTTCATATCACATACCTTAATTCCTACTTTTTGACTTCAGTTATAAACGAATCCAGTTCCTTTGGCATTGACTACACTAGTTAGAGATCAACATTATTCATATGAAGTTGTTGAAGTGTGAATTCATGGATCATCATATTCATTTCTTGTGGAATTTTGTATCTAGAATAGTTTGGTTGTGTCTTGTTAGATGATAGAGGTAGTGATTTCTTTAGTATCCCACAAGAAACTTGCATAGGTGAGAAGTTTCCTTGGTCTTTAAGGATATTATAAGAGGGTTTTAGTGAATTTATCTCAATTTGTAACCCATATAAAACATTGAATAGATATTTTTAGGTGTTTTTATGTAATAACCAATGTCAGATCGATTTCACACACCTAAAGGGGTCATTTTTCCATGATATGGTTCTTTTTTTCTAGAAGAATGTGTTCAGTTTTAGATTTTCTAGGAAGCTTCACGTATTAGGTTGGGTTTTGTTCTGATGATATAGAGATTATTTATTCATATGGTTCTTATTAGTTACTCTACCATTATAATAATTATTCCCTTAATGATCTTGAGTTGTATAAAATTTTGATTACCTTGAAGTTTCCATGAAATTACCTAATTGGATTGCATTTTCAAGTTTTCACCAATCATATGATCCTAATGTTTGTTTCTCCTAGTTTGAGTTGAATTTTCAAAAGTTTCAGTGGATATAAATCATGTAATATTATGGATTTTATATTTCTTATACACTAAAAAAATGAAACTTTGTAGCTAAAATGATGAGAATAAAGTCAAATAGTTATTCTATACATGAATATGGGGATTACTGTAGAGTGATAGAAGATATCTCAGAGATGCATCTTGATATGGGAGAGGTTTATCAAAGAATTTGTATTTTCAATATGATGATGTAGTCATACTTAGTGTATCAGGTGGAGGAGTCCCAACTAGGGGACTCTCTAATAGATATCTGGAGAGACTGTGTGATATTTGGTGATACCCCTAATGGTTGTTTAGATTATGAACAACATAAGATATTATTCTATTGGAGGATTTGTATTCCATTCTAGATGAATGACATAGTTCTATAGGAGTTCCATATCTCACCTTTAGTGGTACATCCATGCATGAAAAAGTGGTAGCGAGCTTTAAAAATTATTTTTTGTGGACTGGGTTGAAGCAAGAAGTTGTAGATTTTGTTTCACAATGTTTGGTCTCCATGAAGGTGAATCCTTAGTACCATATTCTTAGTGTACTTCTCTTGCTATTAGATGTTCGACAATGGAAAATTAAGGATATCTTGATGGATTATGTTACCAATTTTACTCATTATCAAGGATGCTATGATGTTATATGGGTGACAGTGGAACATTTGAGGAATTTATCCAAGATCTTAGAAATAATGGAGTTAATCTCAATATATTTGCTGTCGACTAAGTATCTGGGGAAGGGGTGAGAATCCAAAGATTATTGAGGATGATCATCTTGGATTCTGATCCTAATTTTACCTACGTAGTTTGGATAGGTATCAATCAAGATTTTGTATCCCAATTATGGCTTGAAACATATTTTAATCCACATTTGGATCATTAGATAGAGAATACCATCTCAACTATTGAAGACATGTTGTGTTATTATATCCTGTATTTTGGAGGTTCATGGATGAGGCATCTTACTTTGGTTGGGTTTTTATAAAATAATTGTTTCCACCTAAATATTGGTATAAAACCTTTAATTCAATGTATTTTTTATCATTCAATGCTCATTTGTGCAAGAGTAGGGTTGTAGAGAAAACAAATCTCAAGCTGGAACCGGTATGTTTATTCTTCAAGTAATTCATGAAAGGATAAATCTAGTGTAGGACCATTATAAATATTATACCAATCTTATGAGGATACCTATAGATTCCAATTTTAAATATAATGTGTTCCTAATGGTGGATACCTCATCTTGGGTATTGAAGGATTAGTCATGTGAGTAAGAATTCTCCCTGGTGTATTGGTAATTTTGAGGTGTTGGATTGTGTTGGATCCATGGAATATCGATTATGATTTCCTCTATAGATGATCGAAATACAAGATGTGTAAGGACCCAACCCCAGTTTACAGGAGCTGGTTCCTTATTGATTTCATTGGTATACAAACAAGGAATAAGCATCCCAAAAGACCTAGTAGTTTAGTATTATTGGAAACAAGATATATACAAAAGTTCATCATTACAAATTGACATGAAAAAACAACATAGAAACTTCTTAGACAACTTCCATAACTCCTAGGTTATTTCAGCATGTAATTTATAATAAAATTCTTCTTGCCCTGTGGAAATGAAACATAAGAAAGGGATGATCTCAAATGCTCAGAAATGGTAAGAAATACAGTGGAAGATAACATAAACATTAAACATGGTGAATAATTGAAAACACAATCCTTTAAAATAAACATGAACATAAAATGGAAGAAATATGAGCTTAGTAAATACTACCATAACATAACATAATCATGGGTATTATACTAGTCGAATAACCACATGAACCATTAATACTATATTCATAATGAGGGAATTCATAATGTGGGACAACATATCCATACCGTCTAGGCCTTGTGCTAAGACCATAAATAATCATTTTGTCAAGGCATTGTGCCAAGACCGTAGTTTGTCTCACAAGAACTACCGATGCCCCGAGGGGATATAGAAGGACCCATACAACACGTAATATGTCCAATTAATTCCTCATATGAATTTTGATAAATATAAACAACATGTACATTCATATTGAAATTAATATATGAAATGCAAATACCTTTCCCCGAACATCAAGCATAAACACCAACCATTCGGGGTAAATTGGTAAATGGTTAAAGATAGCACATCCAAAGCCAAAATAATCATAAACCATTATATTTAATATGGTAGAAGATACCATTAAGTATTAATCCCAATAATACAAAATAATCTGCAAGAGTGTTGAAATATAGAAAGATACTCTTATAAAATCTTCGAGTAATTCTTGAAATAAATACTCTTTTACTTTGAAAAGAAGAGTTCCTTTGGGAAAATATTCGTATAAAACCAGAAGTGAAGTAAGATATTATTTTCATAATAAAATGAGTTATTTTATAAATATAATGGTTTCCAAAAAACATATTAGATATTTCCCTTGAAAATAGGTAAGAAGTTGAGATATTCGCATGAATCAGGCTTGTATTTTGGAAACAATTTTGAAAGCTCCTTTTAAAACATGTAACTGTACATAAAATAAAGAATTATTATGGTTTGTGTACATATATAGAACACTCAAATATAATTTATTGTTTGAATATAATAATACATAATAATTTCATTGAGGTAATTAGACAATGAAAAAAACTTGAATATAAATGGAAGTTCGGGTGGAAAAACCCTTAACTTAACTCCGAACATGTTTTGATCTTGAACTTAAGCTCCTGGAAGATAAAATTATACTTATTAATAACTTATTTAAGAACCTATTAGTCATTTATTAATTTTTTCATAATTATTGTTAGTTTATTTATTCCCTTATTGATAAGTTATTATATTGAATTTTGTCGTTCTATAGCATTTGTTTCCTTTATTTTCATAATCGGTTCACTTGTTCTTAAGTAATGGAGTTCATGTAAATCTCCAGAATTAAATTAAAATATTATTTATGATCATAAATAGGTTTTATTGTTCATTTATATATCTTGGATACCTATAATTAGGATGAATTATTATATAGAACTTTAATGATAACTGTTTCAGTTAATTTGTGGGTTTTGATTACAACAAAATCATTTTTCATTATAACTTAATACCATTTTTACAGAGGGATTAAATAATCTTAAAATGGTTATATTAAATATATAATAATCTGTTTAAACCATAAAAAAATGGTTTCATGACCATAATTGATAATTATAATATAAATCGAAAGTCTATCGTCCTTGAATATGGAAAATTAACACATCTCAGATGGTATTCTTGCTACTAGTAAAAAAATGTAAAAGGGAGAGATGATGATAATTTATTCCACTATCATGAAAACATTATATGACAAATAAGGTACTGGATAAATCACAAAATCTGGATAATAATGGGTAATAGAAAAATAAAACAAATTAACTTGAAAGTAAATACAAATAATTGAAAAGAGGAATTTACCTCAGGAACCAAACCTCCTTGAGAGCCTCTTTAAGGGAGAGGTTTTGGTATTTTTATGAGAACAAGGCTTGATGGATGTGTTATAGGAGGTTCGGAGGATATTTGGACAGAATTTTGAGAAGTTACAAGGCTTGAGGGGAGAGAAGAGAAGGGCGAGTGGGAGGGTGGTTTTATAGTGGGGGAGAGAGGGGATTTCTTAATATAAAATTCATTAATTTATTATTTCCCCACAAGAAAAGGTATAGTGAGTATTCCTCAACCAAGAATAGTAATTTTATCATGTGTGTTATAACCAAGTGGTCTTACATAACTTGTGATGTCAGGAATAGTGTATTTAACTGATATACGGTATTTTACCGTATTTCACTATTCATCAAAAATTCAAGTATTTTAGAAAAATCCCATAAATTCACTCAAACCATTTTTTGACGTGAAGAATCTAAAAATTAATTCCATTTTTCAAAATTAATTTTGTATATATTATTAATTTAATCTTTAATTAAAATCATAATTTATTCTAAAAACAGTAGTTTTAACACATTCTTTTACTTATTCCAAAGAATAGGTATATCGTAATTTCACTTGAATATTATTTATATACTATCATAGGTAATGTTACTATTAATTATGGTATATTACTATTTATAAGGATATGTTATTATTCATAAGGGTATGTTACTATTCACCAAAAATTATGTTTTCCTTATTGGACTCCAAATAACTTACTGATCACAACCGTGTATGTCAGATTTTCAAAATTCACATCATAGAAGTGACAAATTTATGTTTTATGGGTCACATATCACTTAGTAGTTCATTATGACATATTTATAAGAAAGAAATTTCCATTGAAAAATATTGGTTCGTTATATTCTCCCCTCCTTACAAAAAATTCTTCTCTCGAAATTCAGAAAATGTTACCAAAAAAGATTCGGGTATGTCTTTAACATAAGATCCCCAGGCTCCTATGTTGCCTATTCCATATTATGGTTCCTCCAAAGAACCTTTACCAGAATAGTAGTTCAATTTATCAATACTTGTTCTTTGGTATCAAAAATCTTGATAGGCTCTTCCCAATAAGACAGATCGAGATCAAGTTCTATTTCCTCATAAGTGAGTACATGTGTTGGGTCTGGCATGTATTTTCTTAACATTGACACGTGGAACACATTGTGAACTTTGGAGAGACTTAGTGGAATTTCTAAACTGTAACCTATGGCTCTAATTCAGTCCATAATTTCAAAAGGTTTGATGTACCAGGAACTTAATTTTCCCTTCTTACTGAATCGTATAATACCCTTCCATGGAGATACCTTTAAGAAAACGTGATCTTCTTTTTGAAATTCCAAGTCCTTTCTTTAGTTATCAGCATAGTTATTTTTCCTAATTTGATCTATTTTGATATGGGTTTAGACAATCTTCACCTTTTTCATTGTTTCCTCAACATGTTCTGGGCCTACAATCTTTCTTTCACCAACATCTTCTGAGTAAGTTGGTGTACATAATATCTTTCCATACAACGCTTCATATCGTGCCATCTAAATACTTTAATGGAAGTTGTTGTTATATAAAAATTCTACGAGAGGTAAATATTGATCCCACATGCCTTGAAAATCAAGTGAACAAGACCTCAACATGTCTTCCAAAGTTTGAATAGTCTGTTCTGATTGTCCATTAGTTTGTGAGTGGTAGGCAGTGCTCAAATGAAAATCAGTATCTAGGGCCTTCTGAAGACTCTTCCGAAATCACGATGTAAAATGGGGATCCCAATCAGAAACAATTGATGAGGGTACACCATGATGAATTAAAACATCATTAGTATATAATATTTTTAAAAGTTCAAGTGGTAAATCTTCTCTTATAGCAATAAAATGTGCTTATTTTGTAAGACGGTCAACAATGACCAATATCGCATCATTCATTCTTAGAGTATTTGGTAGCCCAATGAAAAAGTCTATTGTAATATCATCCCATTTCCACATATGAATATAAATTGGTTTCATGACTCCTCCAGGAAGTTGTCTTCCATCCTTTACCTAATGACAAACCAAAAATTTCGACATGTAATCAGCAATCTCCCTCTTC
Organism: Viscum album; assembly: GCA_963277665.1. Classification (NCBI taxonomy): domain Eukaryota; kingdom Viridiplantae; phylum Streptophyta; class Magnoliopsida; order Santalales; family Viscaceae; genus Viscum; species Viscum album. The sequence continues at coordinate 1,431,551,482 of OY728131.1, read as the reverse complement.
ATTTTTCCCACCAAAAATGTTCCTTTAGATCTCTAAACATCTTTGTGCTACTAGGGTGTATAGATAAATTAGAGATATGAGCATCATCCAATAGTTCCCACTTTATCTCAGGAATAGAGGTAACACAAATCCTCTTTCTGAATTTCAAAATGCCACCTTCATATGCGAAGTCAGTCAACTTCCCATCATTTATAGCTTTAATTTTCTTTTGAAACTCCTCATCATCAGCCTAAGAACATTTTATCCTTTCCAGTAAATAAGTTTTGGGAACCATTTGAAAAATTAGTGATTTGTTACCTTCTTTGATAATTCCCATATCCATCTTTACTAGATCCAGGAATACAAGATCCCTTTCAACTCTCATCTTGTTCAGAATTCCATGGTCCTTTCTACTCAAAGCATCTACTACCTTATTTTCTTTCCCTGGGTGGTAGTGTATTATGCAATCATAATATTTTATTATCTCAATTCATCTCCTTTGTCTCACGTTGAGTTATTTCTGTGAGAATATATATTTGAAACTCTCATGATCTGTATATATCTCCCATTTTTCACCATAGAGGTAATTTCTTCAAATCTTCAAAGCAAAGATTATTGCTGCTAACTAAAGATCATGAGTTGGATAATTATGTTCATGAATTTTTAGTTGCCTAGATGCATAGGAAATCACTAGATCATTCTATATAAGGACACAACCATGTACTTTCTTTGATGCATCACTATAGATAACAAATCCATCATTCCCCGATGGTTGGGTTAGGATCGGAGCATTCACTAAACTCATATTCAATTCTTTAAAACATTCTTCACATTCTTTTTTTCATATAAACATATCCCCTTTTCATGTGAGCTTGGTCATTGGGTTGGATAAACGGGAAATGTTCTAAACAAAACGCCAAAAATATCATGCTAAACAAATTAAACTACATACCTCAGTTACATTTGTTGGAGTAGGACATTATTTCATAGCCTTTTTCTTCATAGGATCTATATATATTCCATCCATAGAGACAATGTGGCCCAGAAAGGAAACTGATTGGAGCTAAAAATTACACTTGCTAAACTTCCCTTATAATTTATTTCTTCTAAGTGTCTTCAGAATAGATTGCAAGTGATTTTCATGATCTTCATGGATTTTAGAGTATACAAAGATATCATCAATAAACACCACTAAAAATTCATCAAGATAATCCTTGAAAACTTTGTTCATTAGATCCATGAAGACAGATGGTGAATTAGTTAGTCCAAAAGGCATTACTGTGAACTCATAATGCCCGTACATGGTTCGAAATGTTGTTTTTGGAATGTCTTCCTTCCTCACAAGAAACTGATGATACCCAGATCGAAGATCAATCTTAGAAAAATATTGGGCTCCATGAAGTTGATCAAATAAATCATCAATTCATGGTAGAGGATACTTATTATTTATTCTTATATAATTGATCTCCCTGTAGTCAGTGCACAACCTCATAGACCCATCTTTCTTCTTAACGATAAGAATAGGGGCTCCCTATGGAGAAACACTAGGTTGAATAAATCCTTTATTACTCAACTCCTCTAGTTGTTTCTTTAGTTCCACTAACTCCAAAGTGTCCATTCTACAAGGGGTATTTGATATGGGCCTTGAACCAGGAATTAAGTCAATGGAAAACTCAATTTACCACTCTGGAGGATGTCCATGTAAACCCTCTGGAAAGACATCAACATATTCTTGCACAATAGGTACTTCCTCTGTAAATACATTCTTCTTATCACCCCAATTTATTTAATTAACTTCTTCCCCAATAATTGAATTTAGTAGAGCTACTGGGGGTGGATTTAGATGAGAATCAAATGGAGAGGTTTTAGCTCTAAAAATAATGGATTCTACACCATCCTAAAAAATTGTAACTTATTTCTTCTTGAAATAGTTATTCGCATCATAATCTAATAGCCAATTCATACTGAGAATTATATCATAGTCTACCATTGGTATGATAAAAAGGTTAGCAACTAAAGTGTGTTTTTGTGTCATGAGGGGGACAAATCAATATGCCTTTGTTGCAATGATACATCCACCAGGGGTTTGACGGATAACTCCTTTATTAAATCAAATTGGACAAATCTAATTTTATTGGAAAACTAGGATGATATAAATGAATGCGACGATCTAGAATCAAATAAAGTATTGGGTAAGTTGGATGAAACAATCAATTTACCTGCCACCACTTCATTAGGAACTTCAACCTCCGTAGTTGTGACCACATAAGAATGTCGTTTCACCCTTGGCCTTCTTTGTGGAACATTTCCCTAACACTTAGGACTTCCATGTGCATAATGTGCCATCTCCCTGAAATTGTAGCACAAAACATTTGTAGCTTCTTTATTCCCCTTAAAATCCTGAGATAGGTGTCTATTTTCTCCACCCTTGTAACAGACTCTCATTACCTTCAAGAAAGCACCAGGGTGTTTCTTCCCACAATTACTGCCTGATGGAAATTCCACTCTTCCCTTCTTCCCCATTTCCTTATTTCCTTTCCCAGAGTTTTCAATAGCCCTCTTATTTTCTTTCTTTCCCATAAATTCATAAGACTTAGAGAATTAATTTTCTTTCTTGATATCACTTGACACTATATCTTTATACGATGAAAAACTTTGAGAGAGTAGATCCCTTCGGAGGAATGGTTTTAAACCCTACGTGAATCAATCAATTTTTCTCCATGGATTATGTATGTAGTCTGCGGAAAGCCTTTCCAGCCTTGTAAAGTTGGCTTCATACTTGTTAATATTTTTATCCTCCTTCTACCTCAGATTCAAGAATTGCCTCTCCATATCTGTTCACTATTCATGATGGAAATATTTTTCTAAGAAGATTTCTTTAAAATACCTCCATTCCATATCTTCTATTTATTCCTCCTTAGTGTTTTGGATTAATGAACACCACTAATCTGCATCTCTCATTATATGATAAACTACCATGACAACCTTCTATCTTTAGTTATATCCCAAAGCGAGAAATATCTTCTCAAGGGAACATATCAACTGCTCTGCTACAAACGGTTTTGTAGTCCCATTGAATGATGGAGGTTGTTGTCGCATAAAGTGATCTAACAAAACTCCTCTACGTGGTGGATCTGGATTCCCCATATGGGAAAGGTTATTATTCATAACCTGATTAAGTTGTCCCAGTATAGTTATGAGTTTCTCAGCACCAGTGACAGCACCGGAGCCAACATCATTATCCTACATCAGAGGGAAATCCCTACATAGGACATGTGCACTCGTGCGGTTTCTATTCCTTCCACTAAGCGCCATCTCTAGATAGTGGAATACACTATATTAGGCTATGAATCATAATGTATAATCTTAACTTAAAAAAATACTTAGCACAAATTAAAATCCTACACTTGGTTAATCCCATAACCACAAAAATGGTTTCTTTGAGGAAAATTTTACATTTAAATCCTTCATAATGTCTTGTAAAGAAAATGTGAATTATTCTAAGAATATCCCCCGGGAGTTTCGATACCAAGACTACAGCAAGACCCATTTTTTATACCAGGATACCCTGGTTCATGCCCAAAACTCCTTCTTGAAGCTTTCACTCCTAGGTACATCTGTGCCAGAGCCACCTCTACGTGCTCGTATCTAGACAGAGGTGTATTTATTAAAGGATCTACATAATCTACTCCTTAACAAAATACCAGGATGTTCTTGTATGTTCATCCTCATAGAATATCATAGGGAATCTTCCTTAATCTAGTTTTTCTAAATCAATTTTCCATGTTTTCTAAAAAACTTCTCCTGATACCAACTATAAGGACCCAACCCCAATTTCGAGGAGCTAGTGCCTTATTGATTTCATTGGCATAAAAATATGGAATAAGAATCCCGAAGGACTGAGTAGTTGAGTATTATTGGAAACAAGATACATACATAAGATCATCATTATAACTTGACATGAAAAACAACATAGAAACTCCTTAGACAACTTCCATAACTCATTGGTTATTTCAGCATGTCATTAATAATAAAATTATTCTAGAACTATGGAAATTAATCATAAGAAAGGGCTGAGCTCAAATTCTTAGTAAGGTTAAGGAATATAGTGGAAGATAACATAATCATTATACATGGTGAATAATTGAAAGCACATGACTTTAAAAATAAACTTGAACATAATATGGCAGAAATATGTGCTTAGTAAATATTTCCATAATATAATATAATCATGGATATTCTAGTAGTCGAATGACCACATGAACCATCAATACTATATTCATAATGAGGGAATTCATAATGCGGGACAACATATCCATAGCATCAAGGCCTCATTCCAAGACCATAAATAATCATTTTTCTCAAGGCCTTGTGTCAGGACCGTAGTTTGTCTCATGAGACCTACCGATGCACCGAGGGGCTATAGTGGGCCCCACCCGACACTTAATATGTCAAATTAATTCCTCATATGAATGTGTATAAACATAAACAATGTGTACTTTCATATTGAAATTAATATATGAAATGAAAATATCGTTCCCCGAACATCAAGCATAATCACCAACCATTCGGGGAAAATTGGTGAATGGTTAAAGATAGCACATCCACACCCAAAATAACCATAAAACATTTTATTGAATATGGTATATGATATAATGAAGTATTAATTCCAATAATACATAATAATTAGTAAGAGTGTTGAAATTGAGGAAGATAATCTTATAAAATCTTCGAGTAATTCTAGAAATACATACTCTTTTACTTGTAAAAGAAGAGTTATTTTGAAAAATATTTGTATAAAACTAGAAGTGATGTTAGATATTATTTTCATACTAAAATTATTTATTTTATAAATATAATGTTTCCCAATAAAACAGATTATAGATTTCCCTTGAATATAGGTAAGAAGTTGAGATATTCCCTTTTTTTAAACATAATAACAAGAAAATTTTATTAAAAAAGAGAGATATGGGTTACATGAAACGGAAAGATGGAATCTTATTACAATCTCTTTCTAAGTGACGGAGAAGATCAACCAGAAAATAATCACTCCATGTCATAGCTTGGTCGACTCCTTTATTGGCAAGGTCGTATGCCACCATGTTTGCTTCTCGATACGTATGGGTGGCAATGTATCTGATTTCAAGAAGAGAGTTAAGGCAGTTCATCCATCGAGCAGTGAGATTCCAGGCGAGGTGGATCACCCCATTCCAAATAGCAAGAACAATGGTGGTGTAGTCACTTTATATCCAGATGTTATTCCATCCTTTTATCTTGAAAACAATAATGGCATGAATCACCGCTATCATTTCTGCTTCAAGAGTAGAGGCATCGCCACATCTCCCAAACAAGCATCTGTGACATCGACTGAGATAATCTCTGAAAATGGCCCCATAGCCCGTAGGACTCGGGTTTCCTCTGAAAGCTCCATCTACATTGATCCCGATCTATCCAGGAGTCTGGGATTTCCAAAAAACCTCAATAGAATGCTTCAGCTTAGAATAAATGCCATCAATTTTATGGCGTCAGAGTATCATAAAGTCCCCAACCAAATTTTTGTAGTGGGCTATCTAAAGCAGGTCTCTTTCCCTAAGGGAAATGAGGATCCTCCTCTAACATACATTAAGATTAAATGAGTAATTGTTGTGAATAATTGTGTTTCTATCATAATAGATCACATGTAGGAGCTCAGCAACAGCAGAAATGAAGAGGTTCTTGATTTACTGAGAAGATCCAAGTTCCACACAATGTTTTAGCTAAGAGTAAATAGATACCGAGGATAACCATCTGAAATCAAATAGGTCAGTAACATAATTCCAAATAGTAGAGGTCATAACACAAGATAAGAAAAAATGATTGGTGTCCTCCCTGTGTTGATGAAGTAATTTACATTTAGAGCATAGTTGGACACAAAAAGACTGAAGACAAACCTCTGTAGGAATGCATTTATGGGAAATACACCAGACCAGGTTAAGTTTTGAAGTCTTAATACAAGGTATTTAAAAATACTTCAACCTTGAAAAAATGGGGTTAGAGTTAGAGAAAAAATGATTATAGAAGTTTTTGGAATCCAAAATACCGTTGTGAGCAGGCTCCCAAGTAAGGAAATCCTCCCCATTTATAAAGGGATAATTTTCCACAACGTGCATAATGTGATCAGGGATATTAGAGGAATTGGAGTGCATTACAGAATTTATGGTGAGGTTGATGTTATCTGGGGAAGCATCTGCAGATAGCAAGGAGATGAGGGGGAGTTGAGATATTCCCTTGAATCATGCTTGTATTTTAGAAACAATTTTGAGAGCTCTTTTTAAAAAATGTAACTATACATAAAATAAAGAAGTATTATGGTTGGTGTACATATATAGAACACTATAACATAATTTATGAGGAGTAAATAATAATACATAAGAATTTCATTGAAGTAATTAGACAATGAAAATAACCTGAATGGAAATGAAAGTTCGGGTGGAAAACCCTTACCTTAACTATGAACGTGATCCGCTCTTGAACTTAAGCTCCTGGAATATGAAATAATACTTATTAATAACTTATTTAAGAACCTATTATAAATTTATTTAGTTTTTCATAATTAATTTTAGTTAATTTATGCATTTATTGATAAGTTATTATATTGAATTTCGTTGTTCCGTAGCATTCGTTTCCTTTATTTTCATAATCGGTTCACTTGTACTTAAGTAATGGAGTTCATGAAAATATCCATAATCGAATTAAAATATTATTTATGATTATACAAAGGTGTTATTTTCCATTTATATAACTTGGTTACATTGAATGAGGATTAATTATTTTATAGAATTTTAATGATAACTGTTTCGGTTAATTTGAGGGTTTTGATTACAACAAACTCATTTTTCTTTATAAATTAATACCATTTGTACAGAGGGATTAAATAATCTTAAATAGGTTATATTACATATATAATAATCTAGTTCAACCATAACAAGAATTGTTTCATGACCATAATTGAGAGTGATAATATAAATTGGAAGCCCATCGTCCTGGAATGTTGAAAATTGACACATCTTTGATGGCGTTCTTGATACTAGTATCAAAGAATGTAAAAGGGGAGAGATGATAATAACTTATTACAGTATCATGAAAAAATTCTAGTACATATAAGGCATTTGATTCATCACAAAATTTGGATAAGGAGAGGTAAAAGAAAAATAAAACAAATGAACTTGAAAGGAAAGACAAAGAATTGAAAAGAGGAATATACCTCTTGAACCAAACTTCCTTGAGAGCCTCTTTAAGGGAGTGGTTTTGGACTTTTTATGAGACCAAGTCTTGCTGGACGTGGGAGAAGAGGTTTTGAGGATATTTGGAAATAATTTGGTGAGGTAAAATGCTTGAGAGGAGTGAAGGGAAGGGGGAGTGAGAGGGGGTTTTATAGTGGAGGAGAGAGGGGATTTCATAATATAAAATTCATTAATTTATTATTTCCCCACAAGACAAGGAATAGTGAGTCTTATTTGACCAATAATAGTAATTGTATCATGTGAGTTTGAACCAAGGGGGCTTATATCACTTGTGATGTCATGAATAGTGTATTTAACTCATATATGGTATTTTACCGTATTTCACTATTCATCAAAAATTCAAGTATTTCAGAAAAATCCCAAAAATTCACCCCAACCATTTTTTGATGTTTAAAATCCAAAAATGAAGTTCATTTTTTAAAAATAATTTTTTAAATATGATGAATTTAATATTTAATTAAAAACATAATTTATTCTAAAAATAATAGTTTTAAAACATTCTTTTACTTATTCCAAAGCATAGGTATATCACACTTTCACTTTAATATTATTTATAAACTATCACAATTAATGTTACTATTCATTAGGGTATATCACTATTCATAAGGGTATGATACTATTCATAAGGGTATGTTACTATTCACAAAAAATTAAGTTTTCCTAATTAGATTCCAAATAACTTACTAATCGCAACCATGTGTGTCAGATTTTCAAAATTCACAAAATAGAAGTGACAAAATTATGTTTTAAGGGTCACATAGCACTTAGTAGTTCATTATGACAAATTTATAAGAAAGGAATTTCCATTGAAAAATATTGGGCCGTTATAAGATATTTTCTATGTGTATCATCTCTATTATTATTTTCATGATAACTCTCACATCATCTATTGGGGAAAGAATTATGTTTATGATGATTCAACCTTCAAGGAGTGGAATGTGTAGATCTAATACCACTGGTATAAAGTGTTTCATGATTATAATATTCTATTGGTTAGTGTTTCTTTGTGGTGTGAAGGCACATATGAGAGTACCATGGATCATGAGTTATATATCTTTTATTAGTACCCCAAGATATTTAATGTTGTTTTACTCTCTTATAATGTTTTTTTCATGTGAATGTTAACCATTTTTTGGTTTATGAGGTTATTTATCTTATTTTTGTGTGGATTTACTTTTGTTTGAGATTTATCTCACCAGTGATTATTTTATATATAGTTTTTATTATTATGTGTTTTTTATATTTTCTCTCTAATGATGTGTTTGAGATCATATGATGGATTGATTCATGAGAGGCATCATATGGGGTGGTTTTACGAACAACCACTTCTTTTTATTAGCTATTTGGGTTTGTTCTTGGATTATCAAGGATAATAATGTTTTTCTTGGTATCTAATGTATTATCTCGGATCCCATTATCCCTTTATATTGTGATTTTTTGGTGTTAGAGACACTTAGAGGATATTCCAAGATGTTTCTAGTTGTAACATGGGAGTTAGAGATGAAAATATCACTTGTAGGAAATTCTATGACATGGAGGGTAGGTTGCAGTGTGGCTTAGTCTAGGCTATGACATTGAACATCATTTACTGTGAAAGAGGAGAAACTAATCCAATACATTTTCATGAACAACTATTTCATAGTGTGTGGATGTAACATAGGCCTCTCTTCTGATGGTTGACTATAATAGATTGAAGTTATCTACTATGGCATAAGAGATCTCATATAGAAATAGGGATACTGCCAATTTCGTGGTATTTACGCCATGGGAAGAGGTCTATGACGAGGTACCATTTTCAGATGGGGTTTACGAAGTGGTGAGTAGGTCTACTTCATAGCCCTCATATTCTATTAAATATGATATATCTATGAAACTAAAATGTTTATTTGACTGATGTGAGTTCTTGTGTTGTATTTAGCACTACATTGTAGAACATCCTGAGTCGTCCAGGCAACAACATATTCTATGTGGGATGTTTCGTGGTCTTCCTTTTTATAGATTGTCTATAAATACCCCAAGACCCTCCGAACCCAATTTATTCAAACTATTTCTAATTAAATCTATGTTTTGTAGAGTGTTTTTTTAGTCCATAAAGTACCTTTCCATAGTTATTTTATCCTAAACAACCAGAAATTGATCGGTCATGATCCAAGGTAATATTTACCTCCATTTTCTATATGTTTATCTCTATTTTTTTTCTTGTTTCTTTCATTATTCTTTCTATATTTTGGAATTCATACTCTGCTGAGATTATGGATATTACACTAAAATTTTCCAGTTTTTTCATGGAACATAATAAATGGTAAATCATAGTTTCTTCATGGTATAGGTGGTTATAGATTCGAGTGGGTGTTTTGTTTCTATTTTAAGATTTTCAAAATTTTCTGATAGGGGATTCATTGAATCTATATTATTTACATGGAATCATAAATTGATCATGATTTATTTTTATTTGATTATTATAGAATTAACAAAATATAAATTAATCTAGTTCAATTAATGAAATTTGTTTATTGATCACATGTTGTTTCTTTTCACTATGAAAATATATCAAATCATGTTTTACTAGATAGTGTGTTATCTATGTTATGATGTTTAGAATGTGTGTCATGATTGTTTTAGCATGTTTTTCTTAGATAAATTGGTAAATAATATAATTATGGAATTAATTTATAAATTTTATTCGTAATTAAAGAAGTGTCATGTTTTTAATTTAGTGTTCCTTGTAATTTTATGTAATCAGGTTGATTCTTATTTCATGTTTAATTGAATGTAAAATTAAATTTGTTAACGTAATTTAATAAATAAAATATAGACATAATTCTTTATAATGTTAATAATTTTAAATAATTATTATGTAATTTTAATTCCTCAATGTTGTTGAATTGGAATGTATGATTGGAAGTATGTTTTATTTAGTCATTTACCTAAAATATAGATAATTTTAGCTTTATGCCATGGGTTTCCCATAGTTAGAAACTACAAATAAAGAAAGAGTTAATTTAGGATGGAATAAGAATCATTTTTTTATAAAGATAATTGTTTGGGGATGATGGAGTACCTTGTTTGTAAAAGGATTTATGCCTTGTGTTGGTCCTATGAGATCCAATTTTCTTATGATGGCCTTATAGATTGTTTTAAAGAAAGGTTTCCCGATTTAATATGCTTGTAATTGTATTGAAACTGTATGTTATCTGGATGTGATGATTTCAATACACTGTGATATGGGTTGGGGATGGTTGATCCTTGGATAGATGATCATATATTGGTGGGGATAACCAGATGATCATATAGTAATTTATGCCTTTGATGGTGATATGCATCGATAAATTCATATGGGTGTTAGATATATAACTAGAGATGATGCAACTACTTGAAGCTATGATTATCCATTTTTTATATTGGGATAAGGTATGCTTACTTTATTAATCTATTTAATGGTTGAATGGTCAAGTTTCATCTTTTATCTACATTCCATTCCCCGTTTCTTAGGGCATATAAGTGTGCTTGTATTCATTTGTATTGGTGGTTTATTAGGATGGTTTTCCAATAGTGCATGGAACTGTGGGATGGTAATTAGTTATTAGTAAATAATTTAACATATGGGTATGATTCATGATAGAATTAAATTTATCATGATGATAATCTAGAAAATACATGGACTATGTTTTATAGATACAAAATTGAATGGCTGGATAATTTATAGCTAAAAAGGGGGAGTCTCTGAAATTTATTCTTCACTTAATGGAAGAAAATATTGAATGTTTCATTTGACTCAATGATCTAAGGGAGGGGGTTGATTTAATTTGTGATATATTCCTTTAAGTTTATATTAATTTAGAGAAAGAGGCATGGATTTATAAAAAAGATCAGATTCTAGATTAAGGTTTTGATAATCAAAAAATTAACTTAGATAAATTCATACTAACGTGAGATATAATGGAAAACCATTTTAAAGAGCTTATCAACAAGTACCATAGGTAACTACACTCCAATAGAAATTATATAGAGTGTCCAATTATAGAAATATTAGTCTGGTTTTTAATAATATTATTATCTCTTTTAGTATGTTGTGAATTTGTTTTTAATATTGTATGGTTTCCCACTTATCCCTTAAAGCATATTTGAAGAAAAAAATAGTGGAGGGTATGAAATTCTATTAATGGTTAATGTGATGAAACAAGGATTAATGATAATGTATTATTAATGACCAATTAATTATTTAATATATGTTTTATTATAAAAATGAAACAATTAATAAATATAGATCCATTAAATGATTATGTACAAATAGGATATCTAGTCCTCAATAGTGGCAGATGATAGTTTGATCGACAGTATCTATAGTCGATCCTAGGATTGTGTAATTCCTATGGTTTGGTTCTGAAATATATTATATCCTATATGTTTTTTTGATTTCATACTCCACCCCACCCACGTGAGTTGGGTGAGTGAGACCCAGTATAATATGGGAGGGTGTTTTCCTCAACATCTCCATGGGAGGTTGGATGGTAAGCTTCACCCTTGGGTTCCAATCTCTTCTCTTGGTAATAATTTGTGATGTTATTAATGTTGATTATTTTTACCATATATGTGTGTACAGTTCATTGATGGATGGTGTTTATTTTACAAACATGTATCTTTAGATATAGTATTTTATAGACTATTATAGGTATGATGCTTGTAGGCTATGATGGATTGAGGTTCTTTACTCAATGTATGTGATGTGATGGCTTGAGATATAATACATGATGTATGATACATGTCATATGGGATGCGATGGAACCAAAAAAATACCCAGTTACTATATAGATGGGATGATGTGATGATTTGATTCTTTACCCAGGTTTTTGTGGGCTATCCTATTTTGGAGAGATGGTTTACGATGTGCGACATTGGGACCAAGTTGAAAACCAGATATGAAGTGGCGGTGGGGTACTCAAGATTTTATATTACCATATTATGATCTCTGATATTCATTATTTTGTGATAAATAGTGATGGTGAGGCTAAGAACATAGTATATTGGTTTTGGTGACATGATAGCTTCACTTGTTATTCACTATACATTATCTTGCTTTCTTGGTATTTTGAACAATTATATTTAGGGGTTATACTACTAATTATACTATTATTCTCACCACACACACATGCACACAAAGATATATATATATATATATATAGTTTTTTTTTGGCCATTATGATCAGGTTGGATATTGGGCTATATATTATTATATTTTGGCTTTATAGGAGATGTTTAGGCTTCATGGGCACTATCTAGTTTATCTTTCTAGTACATTTTTAGTTTTCACTCTAGTTTTTTTAGACTTGTATGAAATTATAACTACATTTATAATATTTTCATAAGTAGGATAAGGAGTTGATTGGCATGACTTTCTTATATCTCTCTTATGAATGTTCTCTTATAGGGTAATTCCACCCATCTGTATGTTCTTTATACCCTTTTCGATAATCACCAAACCATGGCCTACTAGAGGCAGGACTTGGGTATTAACTATCCTTTTTATCTCATTTCCATCATAGTAGTGGTACTCATTTGAGGAAGGAGTTGTGATAGATACACTATTTATAAACAATTCATAATTAAGTTAAATTGTAAAAATTTCATAATCTATCCATAAATTATGGGAAATCCATAATTAAATAAATATAAATCCTTTATATCTATTTCATTGATCTGATATTTTTAATATTTTTTATTATATTCCATGGATATTAGATATATGATATTATATAAAATATAAAAATTTTATATTTTAATTTAACAATGTTAATAATTTACATAATCTAAATATCACTTCATTAATATAATTTTTACTTTTATTAAAACAATTATCAGAACTCAATTTTATATTGTTTAAATTAATTTACAAATAGGGCCTTTAATTTGGAAAAATAAATTACGTAATTATGAAAAATATTAATTTCATATATAAAAATCATTATATTTTTTCATATTTTTTTAATTTATTAATATTTCAAAAATTACACATGAAATTTACGTATAAAAACGTTATTTATTTGTTATAATTTTCTTCATATAATAAGAAAATATATTTTAATATTATAGATTAATATTATGGATATTTATTTAAAAACATTTTTAAAAAATTTGAAAAAAATAATTATAAAAAAATTATAATTAATTAATTTTTGAACACCTCTATAAATTAAATAAATATCCCAAATTACATTTTCCTTCGATTTATAAAATTTTTTTCAATTATATAATCCAATTCATAATGGATAATAAGATTATAAATTTATTAACATGTCATCTTTAACAATATTCTCATATTGTTTGGTATGATAGAAATGTTACAATGTACTATAAATAATTTGGGATTATTAGTCGTAAACTATGATATCCTAGGATCTGTGACAGTATAGTAGCACCTAAGTGGTCAAATATGGTATAAACCAATTCATCTACTACACATAGACATAACAATATAAGATATAGGGACCCATATGGGATAGACTCAATGAAAGAAAGACTTTAATGAGATTAACCCCATTATGTGTGGTGACAGCATAGCATACAATATTTCCATGGATTATGATGGAACTATGTAATAATAATAAATGAAAAACTTATATAGTTTTTATCACAAGTAACTATTTGCACTCATCATATTAAATGAGCATTACATAGGAATAACACAGTGTCCTTAGCTGCCATATATTATGATTTTCCTTTTATATGTTTATGAATTTTTATAAATAATATAATATGTTATTCATTATATCTTATTGATGATCCAATGATATTTTTTTCAACACATCATCGGTTCCATCATGTTCTAGGATTCATCTATATCATATACTATGATATTATGAAAAACCAATGTTTGGAATTGTGTCACGGCCTATGATATCATATATCATATTTCATGACACAAATTCCACCTAATAAACTGTCAATTGAATTTTCTAATAAAGAATATGAAATCCATAGTTATTATATTTATTTATTTTAAAACATTATTTTGAGAATTAGTGATCATAGGGAAACAATGATTCAATTAAATGGTTTTTAGGGATCAAAAATCATTCCATTAATGTGGAACATGAAATAGGAAAAATTAAAAATTAATATCTACCATACATAAAACTAAATACATTATAAATAAAAAATAAATAATTTATTGTGTACATTACATCGATGATGTCTCTAAAAATGGGTTTAATTAATATTTTTCATGAAGATCCCTTAGGAGAATCCAAAAGACTCCTCTCTCCTTAGTGTATTCACAGGATCATGTGAATATCCAATAAAATGGGAGTAATTATCTATTTATCCATTCTATTCAAGTTCCTGTCATATTTAATAAGGAAAATTAAGATAACTCATAGTCTAAGAAGTTCCAAAAAAGGAAAGGTAGGCTTTGAAAATAAGTATCTAATGGTGATTACCTCCTTATATGGCTATTGAAAAATCCTTAATTATTTTATGCATTAACTAATATGGTTTAAATTGTATGAGTTATTCATTTAGTAATTTTATACATTCATTAAATTAATTTATCATTTGACTAAGCCATAAATTTCATCATTTGACATAGTTGATAGTAATTATAGTTAATGAGGAATATTTTGGTTTTCTGATAAACATAGGGTGAAATGTGGATCATATAACATGATTAAATTCTCTAAAATATAAAAATGTCACCTAATATGGTAGTAAAAGGTATTGGAGGGATATTTTTTATTTCTCATTTTGATATACCTAAAACATACCCTACTTATGGCTGAAGGAAGTGTTATTTTATCTTATAACATGGATTATGATATACTCATATGACTTCATAAGATATATCTTTGAAGCATAACATGCATTTAAACTTTATGAAATATATTGTTCTCTAAATACTCAAGTTTTATTATTATATGGATATGTTGGGGTTTTAGATATCTTCTTATCTTTTTCACTTTCATTTATTCCTACTCCACCTAAAATGAAATTCATGAAAGAAATTTATTTTGCCTCTTGTTTTTTTCTATAATATTTTTTCCATGTACATGTTTTCTACCTTTTTCATGGATTTATTATTTATCCTTACCACTATATATATGATTTCATATATTATCATTCAAATTATTATTCTTTTTTAAAAAATATTTAAAAAAACAAAAAAAAATATCTTTATTATGTGACATTTCTCGCTTCATCATTTTCTAAAAACCTTTTTCCTTTTCTTCGTATATAAATCTTCATTTTTATGTTTTAATGATTATTCTATGTAATTTTTATTCACCTTCTAATTCCTTCTAATACCATTTATTAATAAATTATTTCTTACAGAATTTATCTATATGTAATGGTTATTCATTTTTTGTTTTTAAATTGTTTTCTACAATTCTTCTAAAGTGTTTTCCATATATAAAAATATTCTTTAATGTTTATCATGTTTAAATTGGGGCATGTTTTAATAAAATCAAACACTATAATTCTATAGACAATTTATATATGCATTTTAGAAATACATATGAATCTCATTTAATAATCATTGTCCAGTTAGGTTATTATGGAATTATGAATTGTTTATAATCTTGTGGCATGTGTATGTATAGTTTATCCATATATGTTTGGTGGGTTTGATATATCCCTATAATGCATTGAGTAAATATTTATATCCTTTGATATATTGTGTTGTGGGTCACTGGTGGTTATCAATGTGCATTTGGTTATGGGATTAACTTAGAAAATTGTGGTATAAATATCTTAGAGGATAACCTTGACATAGGTTTTGATTTTTTATTGTTATATTTATGACACATTATTATGATATTTATATATGAATCATGATTTTTATCTCATGATTAAATAATCCTATTTTATGCCCAATATTTATGTTTTTTGTTATTTTGTTTCTCATTTTAGTGTTATATTAGAACTATTTTTCCCTGAATACATGGTATTTTTATTTTTACTCATACATAATCATTTTTATGATTACATATTCCAACTAGATTAATATGTCTTATATATTATCACATAATAAGTTTGTGAGATCACCCATTTATTATAGTTTCATTTCCCAAGATATAAATAGATGGGATCTATGTAAGATATCTATAAGGATATCATGTGTAGATATTTTTTTGTAAATACTAAAGGTTTATAATAAAATACTATTATTAAATCACTAATCTCCAAATATATTAAACCTTTAGGTTTTAGGGGTGTGGTTTATTTTGAGTTATAATGGATAATCAGGAGTAATGATTTAATATTTATGTATATTTTTTATGGTTCATCACAAGAATGGACCTCAACCATTTTCTCTAATAAACACTATTGAATATCCAAAAATAATTTCACAATTTTAACTGAAGAACATTATTATGGCCATTTATGAAGAAAAAAATGGAATTAAACATATGAGAAATTCTTAAACAATTTATAATGTAGAATTTATTATATATTTGTAAAGAAAATCTTGATATTGGTTCTATTTTTGTATTCCAAAATAAAATGTATGATTAATAGAATGTGATGAAAAATAATGCTTTAATTTTTTATTAATAGTATATTCAAGAAAACAGTATTTAATATGATGAAACATTTTATGTTTTTGATAAAATTGAGTCAATCAGAAATTTTTTGTCGTATTTAGAATATTTAAAGTTAAAAAAATATCAAATGGATATTAGAAATAATATTTTGAATAGCTTTATTCCTGAGATACTTCTGTTTGGAAACCCATAGTGTTCAATATCCTTATTTTTAAAATTATGTTTTTAATAACTCTAGCTAATTATATGGTTTGAAACAATCCCTCATATCATTATATGAGAGGCTCGATTATTTAATTATAAAAATGGATTCAAATAGATAAATTTGATGTACATATTTTTATAAAAATAGTTTTCAAAGATCTTTTAATAACCTAAATCAATATTACATTTTTTCTTATAAAAGACTCTTTATTTAATAACTCTTCCCAGAATAGGAAAGATGATTTTGAAATGAGCCTTAATGGGAACTATAATACTTTCATAGGATTTGGTTTTATCTAAAAGGGATGGGGTTTACTAAATAATTTAAATACATAAAAGATATTATAATTTTTTATGTGGATGCTTTTTAGGGTAATGATACTCTTATGAGTTCTAACTATAAAATTGGTTTTCATAAAACTAGTAAAAAACTTGAACAATAACTTTACGGAGGTAAAATAATATATTTATTATAATTTATTTCTAATTATCTAAATATTATATTGTTTTATTTAAAATACACTTGATTTTAACAAACCCCCAAGGAATATCTCATGAGTTTCATTAAAATAATTTTCAAATACCTTAAGAGTACTTTGAATTTTGGTTTATTTTATTATAATAACAATTCATTTTACATATTTAATTACTTATACATTTATTTTGGTGGATGTAATTTATATTGAAAGGGACCCTATAATATATTTTAAAATTTTTAGGTAAGTTTCTACATTAATGGTGTAGTAAAAATGTATAAATATATTCATTATCTGTTAATGATGTTTATTATATAGTTTGAAGTTGTTATTGTGTAAATATTTTTATGAATTAAATACATTTTAATAAATTATGTATTTTAATTATAAACTACACACATAAAATGTGATGAAAAAAGTTATACTAGAATCAAAAAGTGTATTATATCTTATATTTGGACACATCACATTGATACATGACATCACATTATAAGAGATCATTTTTAGAATGGTCATATTGCTCATGAATTTATTGGATTTGATTTTTAATTAGTGGATATCTTTCAAAATACATTAAATATTTAGATATTAAAATTTATCAAAAAATTAGTTATGACTGATTAATTATACCTAAAAACCTTTTAATGATTTATTTCAATATTTATATTTTTTTATTATATTAATTAATAAAATTTATTATTTTTTAATTTAAATGGGGTTTACGTGACATTTATTTTTGAAATTCATTGTGATTTTTTGTGAAATAAATAGTATTTTGAACATACTCTCACTTATTAAGGAATAAACTATTATTATGGTTGTAACACATTGAATCCAGTAACCCATAATCGATAGTCATTTTAGAAAATTGCAACAAAATAAGTGAGATATTATCTTGATGGATTTAATTTTACTATAGTTTTTTATGACTAGATACATACATGATTCTCATATTTCATATGAAAACATGAAATACTATAACCAATATGAACCCAAACTCACAAATATGGTGGTAAAAATATAATATTTTGATGTCTATCATTGATATTGATAAACATAAACCAATTTTATCCATCTTTAAAACACAACATCCATGATAAATATTGGATCACATACATTTTAAAGGACCTTTAGGTTTACAATTTTCAATATTTATGAAAAAATATGACATAAAAAAGTAAAAATTTACACTTAGTATGCATTTTTATGAGAAAATGATTTCATTATAATTATTCACTTTATTTATACAGGGAAACTCGAATATATAGAACTATGACATTATTAACATTTATAATCATCCTTAACCTCTATGAAAATTTATTTTTAAATTTTTGATTCTCTAGATAATTATCATTAAGTAATATAAAAAAATTAAAACATAAACCCCTTAGTGAATTTCAAAAACCATGGGATCATATTAAGTAATTTACCTTTATCATAATAAACATTGAGATCAAATAATGTTTTACATAAACCTGAAATTTTGTTTAACTCCAAAATATTTTCCAAAAAAATTATAAGTAATTATAAAGGAAAAAATAAGAATCAAGTGGATTTATAAAAAAACAAGAGAATCAATGAAAAACATGTTCTTACAAACATACCTTTTCCTTTAAAGTGAATAATTACTCCATAAAACAAAATACCAATGTATTTATCTTTGAAATAAAAATATTTCCATGAAAACTCATTTGGAATAATATGAAAGTCAATTAGGTGACTTGGGACATCATCTTTATTTAACACTTATGATAACCCTTTTAAGAAATCTTACAAATGGAATAACCTTCTTGGTTAATTCCTACATAATTATTTTGGGGAAATAACCATTACCCAATGAATTAGAGTGATATACCAGGATCACCCATCATCATAAAAGGACTATAAAATACATTCAATATATAAAATATTTCATTTCAATAATAAAACTCATAAAATTATACTTTTGAACACATAATTAGAAATATTTTAAAAATTGATATATTTATAGCCTTACATTCTAATTTTCAAAAATAAAATAATTAGAAAAAAGAAAGGATGGTTTTTTATTTGAAAAAAATAAAATCATATACTATAATCCATATATAAAATAAAATTTGTGAGGGTTTTAAATTTCATTAACATTGTATAAGTTAAAAAAAGAAATATATTTTTACTTTGTAAAGAATGACAATCATTCTGTATGAAATACAAAAAAAATTGTTTGAATTACTTTTAATTTAAGTGAAAGTGTGGATAGCATGAAACTTTTAATTAATTTATTTATATATTTAAAAATCCATTGAAAATTATATAAATGGAGGAAAATATTACAATGAAATACTCCACCAGTTTAAAAAATATATTTTATGATTAAATATCTCTTACCTAAACTCCCTACATTCCATGAATTTTCTTTGATTGTCATGTTGTGCAATTATATTAATTATTTTCATTATTAAGATGTTTTTTAAATATTATATTATAATAATATATATTATTTTCATAATTAACATGACATTTATATTTACTAAATCGATGATGTTTAGGATAGATTTTTTTAGGATGTTGGGTTTATAATCCCCAAACCAACTTTGGTAGGTTTACCAAGGATAAAGAGGCTACTATTACTTAATATATATAACAATAATTATGAAATAACTATTATATATACATATTATATAAAATTATAAATACAAGAATTAAAATTTTCTAGGAAAAATAAAACACATCATCATGTGAGGTGATAGCTCGCACATACACATGAGTGACATTTGTAAATTTTGTTAGATGGAACCAGAAGAATGAAAAAAATATATATTTACATAAAAAACCATTTTCATGTTATAAAAATAAAATATCATCATTAAATATATCCCTAAGGAAATCCATGAGAGTCAGTTTAAAAAAAACAAAGTACATCACTGCATAGATACGGTAGTCTTTACATTCGCATGTCTGTTGATTCCATTATTAAATATTATAATGTTATAATGATAGATTATATATTATATTTATACAATCGTAATAATTTCATGAAAATAATATATTTAAAATAAATAAATCATAATAAAAACCATGAGTGATAGTGATGAGAATCAAAATTCATCAGTTTGTTAGGCGGTAGTTTTCACTTACGCAAGAATACTATAGGGAAACCAGTTGTTTTCCTCCCTTCATTAGTGTGGTTCTGGATAAGGATAATATGGATTAGTTAAATATTATTGAGATCAACTCCGGCCCTGATAGATGTGTTTTTACTACTCCCTCAAGGCACTTCATCTCAAAGGATTTTCGCCGCATTAATAACATGTCGCTTCATGCTGATGCATGGGAAGAAGTTATCTAGGTTAAAAGTATTCCTACCAAATTTAATTTTCTTACCTGGAGGATCAGGAAAGGGGAGGTTCCAATAGATTAGAACATCAAACATTGCAGAATTAATCTTCTATCCAGGTGTGTGTCCTGTCAGGTCCATAATGAGGAAAGTGTGGGGTACTTTTTTTTTCTAAAAGTGAGTGGAAGCATGAGGTATGGAATTTTTTTAGTGATTTTAAGGATATCTATATTCCTTATATGGAAGACCGACCCTTCTTATATAGGTGGTATCATGTCTCAGGTGAAGGTGGCCCTCAAAAAATGGCTCGTACCATAATTTTTCATGCTAGTTATTGGTGTCTTTGGAAGGTGAGGAATAAAATTATCCATGAAGGGGGATCTATGTCAAGTCATGCCATTATTGCTGGAATGTGGAATCTCCTCCATGAATTTTCTAGGGTCATTCGTAATTAGGGGGACGCCCCTTCTCTATTTCGTCTTCAGGATGAAACCTACTATACCCATTAGGTCAACAACAACATTAGCACTCACTGGGTTCCCTGACGCCCTCCTCCTGAAGGTTTAAACCTCAACATAGATTTCTTATTAGCCTTTTGGGTCATTCATGGTAGGTGTGTGGTACGGGATGTCATCAGTTCGGTCCTCTTTACTTTCTCTTCCAAACAAGGCTATGGCTCTTCTATACTGGCGGAGGCCATGACGCTATTCATTGGGCATAGTCTTTGAAAGAAGAGATGTTTGGCTATTATTGAAGCTGAAACTGACTCTTTGCTAGTGCACACTTCTATTAATGGCATTGGAATATCTCCTTGGTCGATCCAATACATCATTAGAAAGTGATAGTGATTACTCGATAACATCACCATCGTGAATCATACATGGAAAGAGGGAAACAAAGTAGTTGATCATCTAGCCTCATTGGATGTCCCTGGTTCGGAGGCTATTTCTTTTCACACTATAGATAGCTTGAAGCCCAAGGGTGTCAATATGATTATAGGTGATTCCCTAGGTCTTTATTATTTCAGGCCTCCTTAGTTCTTCCTTGGTGTTGAGGGATGTTCCACGCCCTCTTGTTCTTCCTTTCTCTTCTTGAATAAAAATAAAGTTATGATGACGTTTTTGTGCAAGAACAATGGGATCATTTCCTATTTGATGGGAAAGGGGGATGAATAAGGTTATTATATTAAAATAATAGCATTTATATATATGTTTGGTATTTATTTTTTTATTTTAATGGTTTGGATATAATTAAATGAGGTATAATAAAAAGTAAAATGGAAATTCTCATTTAAGATGATTACCTTAACTTTGAGGATCCTCCTTTGGATATCTCCTTAAGTACCATAAGGATGATCTTTTTATGAATTAAATCACATATTATATATAT
This sequence comes from Viscum album, assembly GCA_963277665.1. Lineage (NCBI taxonomy): Eukaryota > Viridiplantae > Streptophyta > Magnoliopsida > Santalales > Viscaceae > Viscum > Viscum album. The sequence goes on along the minus strand of OY728131.1, from coordinate 1,431,529,296 downwards.
AATTCAATAATAGGGTTTGGATGAGTTTTTATATATAATAAGATCATTATGTTTGAGGAAGAGATGAGATGTGAGGTCCTCATATAATAGAGGAAAGGCCAAATTTAGACTTAGTCAAATTACTAAATTAATATAAATTAATTTTCCTGTTGAAGTAGAATCAAATATATATACCAAATCATGTATATATATATATTTGAATCCTCTAATCCAATAAAATGTACATATATTTGGGTTAATTCTTTACCTTTATATATTATTTTTAACCTCGGGTTAATCCTTTTAACGATTACCAAAATAACAATTATTTTTACTCATTAAGGGTGAAGAAGGATATAATAAAAGGATAAGTTACCCATAATTGTAAAATGATTTATATTCTCAACCATATCACATTCACATTAAAAAAGTATAATATATTTATGATTTTTAAATCATTTAAGACAGTATTATTTAACATAAAATAGCATTAAAGTAATTTACTGACTACTCAAATAATTTTCTTTAAAAAAATGTCAAGATAGTAATGAAGTTAAAATATAAACATTTAACACATCAATTATAGAATATATTTTTCCAAAAAAATCATAGAACACCATTAATCACAAAAAAAAATATTACTATTAATGATTTTAAAACCATTAAATTTATTTTTTTATTGCATGCACTTGCATTGTGTATGTGCTGCATAAGAATTTAATGTAATTATATCCTCACAAAAAATTAAAAATAAATATAAATCATAAAAAAATATTAATATTCAAAAAAAATTATAAACATTAATGATATGTTTGTTATCCCTATGAAATCATTTTAGTGATATAAAAATCAAGAATGTCACATTTTTTAATTATTATTTAACCAAAATAATATCAATGTCTTTAGTAAGGAAAAATGTGACCAAAATTACATATTTTAAAATATTTCAAGTAGGGGTCTAATTAATAAAATAAAATAAAATAAAATTTAAGAAATTTAATGGATGAATTTATTACTGATTGATATTAGTCTTAACCTTAGTTAACTAAGTTAATCATATACTATGTTGATAAATATTTTTCCATGGATACTATTCATTATGACCAAAGATTAAAATCACCTTTTTTTAAAATATAGGCATTTTAATTAAATATATTGAATTAATTTGATCAATTTAAATATCTATATCAAAAAATACATTTAAATGAAACCCTCCAAATGGGATGGAACATGTTTTCTAGAGAAAATGATTTTTTAGTATTAAAATGATTTTATAAAAAAATTAGAATAATTTCAATTCTAAAGATATTAATTGGATTATTATTAATATAAATTGAATAATGAAATAATAATATCAATTCAAAAAAATCATTCATTGTAAATACATGAATGGAAAATATAATTTTATATAAAATCTGAATATCTTTCATTATTCATTGAAAATTTAATCTTTTTAGGAAAATCAAAACATTCCACTATAAGATAATATTGATATAATAATTTAAAAAAATATATAATTTTTATAAAATAAAATTTATAAATATTCTACAATTTAATTATAATATTTAATCACAAAAAAATAAAGAAACACTTTTGAAGAGAAATTATTGTTGAAGAATAAAATAACTTCACTAAAAAATGAGTTCTTATTTACTATTAATTAATCATTAAATTATTATTTAATATGATGATTATAAATATATTTCATAATGAAATTAATCTTATTCTTATCCACTAATCCAATAAGTATGTTATAATGGTCATATTCTAACAAATATTATTTCATATTTATTTTAAACTTCATGTTGCATATAAAGTATTCTATTGAACATAATCTTCTTTTAAAATATATGGGTATTAGAAAAAATTAAAAACTCTAATTATATCATTATTATAACTTCTAATAAATCCTTAAAATCACACATAATATTTTTCTTGGTAACCTTTGTTAAGGAATGCATTACAATGTTTGACATTGAATGATCTGTAGCGAAAAGTGTACAACTGAAGCTATTATAGGATAAATATTGAATGAAAAATATGAAAATGATTCAAAATAATAAAATATTTTATATAACTAATATCATAAAATTGGAATATATACATGGATTCCATAAAAACATAAATAATCACATGGATAACAAAATATATTTTCATTGTGATAGAATTAATAATTTATGAAATTATAATCTTATTTTCAAGGCCTTATACCAATAAATAAGACATAAATAGATATCCCATATACCAAATAACTAAACTAGGTTTTCTCATGATATATATCGTTACATAAATGGGCTATAATAGGCCACGTCCAATACATTCTATATTCAATGCATTCATCATATATATGAAATTAATAACAATTAAATATATAATCAAAATAATCATTCTTATTGAGAAACTATCACACATCATGTTAATATTTTCCCTATTAAATTATAAGAACAGTATGATTATTATCCAACCAGAGTAATATGGTGGATGGTTTAATTAGATTATATCCCTAGTAAAGCGTAATATTCATCAATAGACGTTAAAAATATTAAAATAATATTAAAATATTACATGGACATTTCATGAGGAAAAAACACTTTTGATTTTGAAATATCATATTTAATTTCTAAAAAATTCCAAAATTTATAAGAAAGAAATTTTCTTATAAATGAAGCAAGGAAAATGTAATGGAATCTTCAAAGAATAGAATTTTCATGAGTGAGGGAAAAATCATTAATATGGTAAGAATTAAATCAAATATTTCATTCCCATCTTCAGTTAAAAATTCTTTATTCATAAAATGACAAGAATATTACTATGAAGGCATTTTATCGAAAGTAAAAGATATGTAAAAATGACTCTAATCAATCATTGTATATTATAAAAACATTATTGGTAACACTTTAAAGGAAATGTGAACCTAGAAGTAAATAGTCCTGAGAGAATATAAAAAAAAGAAATTTTCTTTAAAACATTATTTTCTAATTTTGAGTTCTAAAATAGAGGAAAATGAATTTAAAACTTTTCTTTTCCATAAATAAAAATATTTTAACAAAATAGAGGGGTGATTAATATTTAATGATCATATAATTCCCCTAATGGAACACTGAACATAAATAATATCATATATAGATTATTTTGAAAAATGCACCCTTACCTTAGGTCTAAATTTATTCATAAGTATTTTTATCCTCATATATAATAAATTTATATTTATTATAATTCAATAGAATAACCATATTCACACTAAATATATTTCATTATAATCCTTATATCAGGTGTTAGCTGCTTCATTTTTCATGTATATTCGGATTCATTAGTTATGGTAATTGAATAATTATCATGGTTAACTCATTTAAGAAAATGTTAATCAAGCTATAAATATCAAATTTATTCATTAAATCCATATTTATAACCTTCCATGTGATATGGTGATGAAAAAGTAATTACAACACTATGTGGAGATGGTAATTCATATGTATGCACAAGGAATGTTATTTTCATTATATGTAAAAGAAAGAATGTGAATATTTACTCATGATTCCATAATAAAATTTATAATATACATATAATTTCATACAGATCCATCATTGTTACTAACCATAAGAGGTGGTTTTGAAAAACGAAATGAATTTTTTTCATGAGGTGGTAGTCTCCATGTTAGCACACATGATGTTTTTTCCCATTAAATGTATATGTGGATGAAAAATGGTTATACCATAAAATTTTTTACAATTATTTATATTGATGATACATATGTAATTATATCTGTAACGCCCCGACCCCAGTTACCCAGAGTCAGTGCATTATTACATAACATTGGTATGATCACAAGAAAGATCAAATCTCGAAAGACGGATTGGTTTAGTAGCCTTGGAAACACTAGATATATTCATAAGTTTTACATTACATCATAAAATGAAAAACTACTACAACAACATAATGTCTCCATAATCCACACTCATATCCCCACATAACATCCCTGCAGGTCATTCATAATTTACTTCTTCACTTCCTGGGAAAAATAAAACATAGAAAAGGGGTGATCTCAAATGCCCAGTAAGGATAACAATATAGCAGAAACTTTCATAAATAAGAATAAACATTTAAGGCAATGTATAACTAAAACAAAAGCCTTTCAAACATGATCTTTCAACATGGTATGGCATAAATAAAATTAAATAATGTCATTTACTTATTCACATGGATATTCTACTAATCGAATAATCACATGCAAAAATCAATAACCACTTTCATAATTTTGGAATGCATAATGCCAGACTATCATAACCACATAGTCAAGGCCTCGTGCCAAGACTAAAAATAAGATTTTGTCAAGGCCTTGTGCCAAGACACTATTTTGTCTCATGAGACCTACCGATGCATCGAGGAGCTATAGCGGGCTCCACCTGTCACATATTAAGTCCAATGCATTCCCATATGAAAAGGTTTAAACATAACATAAACATTCGTATTAAAACTAGCATACGAAACGTCAATACTTTCACCATAAAATATGAATGGTATAAAAATAGCACATCCACAGTCAAACATATCACAAAACCTTCAATAAAATATAGAAGTTTTGTATCATAATAAATCAACTTCAAATAATCTTAAAATCCATCAAAGGATGTTGACATAGATGAAATCAAAATTCTTTTTAAAGAAATATCTTCTTTTATTTTGAAATCATTTAAGATCCATATAAAATAAAACATTTTCTTTGAAAATATTCTTATAAGCTTGTAAGGGAATCTTTGAAGATTTTATAACGGCAGAAAATAGCCGCACTCGCCGTATAAGTTAAAAAAAACATTCTTACCTTAATTCTGTCGAAAAGGTTAAAAAGGACCTTGTTTTGAAAACGACGGAAAGATTCCTTCATAAAACTCTTATAAAAAGTAAAACAAGGGTATAAATGACTTTAACCCATATTCTTGTAAATAATAAAAAAAAATTTGAAATACATTTTTAAGAAAAAATGGATGTGGATGATATAGAGATCCCAATAGATTATTACATATAAACAACCTCGGATAATGAAGACGTTGTGAAATAACCCTTACCTTGTACTTTTCCTTGGTTAGGGTAGGTTAACCTCCTGTATAATGGTGAAGTAATTGTTATTAAATTATACAATAATCATATACATTAATATGATATCATATATGATCTTTTAATATTGATTTGATAATAATATCTTAGTATTATCGTTGTTTCGGGTGTTAACTTACTTGTTTTATTTTATATGTTTTGTTACGTAAGACATTTTTGTAAAGGATAGGTTTTATATTATTCATATCCAGAATGATATCAAGTCCTTAAACATCATTTTTTTTAAATCATCAAATGATAATTATACTTGAATGGATACGATGGAGAATGAATCTCATCGCGTTCATGGAGACGGTAGTCCGTACGTACGCACGAGCGACAATATCATTCTTTTGATATTAAAATAATATATAAATGGATGGTATATAATATATACAGAATCATTAACATGTTATATTTATTATTTACATGAGTTACACATCATTATTATACAATCCAAATAATAATATATTGAATAACAATTACACCACGACGTGGAGACGGTAAGCCGTACGTACGCACGTATGGTGACATGTTATTCAAAGGGTGGATAGAATACTGAATATGGTTGTACCATATTTATAATAACATCACAGTATATGTGAGATAATGGAGTTATTATTTTATAATGGTAAGAACAAAGAAAGAAGAAGTGGAAGAATAAATGAACTTAGAAAAGGGTGGTGAAATCATTACCTCTTCTTCGGGTTCTTCCTTTTGATTTGATCAAAAGGGCTCCATAGGTTGGCTTTATGATCAAACTAAGGCCCCTAGGTTGTAGTGAGGGATGTTGGGAGAGTATTTGGGCAGAGTTTGGCCGAACCAAAAGGCTTTGAAGGTGTAAATAAATGAGAAGGAGGAGTGCCCTTTTATAAGAGGGGTGAGGGGCACCTTTGGAAAAGCTAGAGATATTAGTTTATAATAAATTCATATTCGGTTTCCAATGGCTCCAAAGTTGACTATTAAAAGGTTAAGGTGGGTATAGGTCTAAAACCACTCAACCAATAGAATTTTGACAGGTTTGGGTACTTATATTAACCTTATCTTTAAGTATTAAATCTAAGTTAATTAGTTTCACTTTTACAATGTCTCTTTGTATTTTTATATAATATGGTTAATAAACTTACTATATACATACAAGATACAACCAAGTGGTCCATTAATGATGAACCTATCATGATATAAGTCTCTTGGCCGAACATTATATTTTTAGGAATTTAATATCAATTAATAATATAATATTTTTTTTAAGAACTCTTTTATGTCAATTTTGACACTATTCAATAGTTGATTTTTGTGAAACTCTTAACAGATTGATTACTTAGAAAAAAGTCAATTAAATCAATCCTAATATATCATATTATCCTAGAAAATTATTTTAATTCATTAAAAGTTTCATATTATATTTATTTGGGTATTTATAATATCAATTAATTTAATTTTTCACTATTTTAGTAATTACTGCATCATCATTGTGTCATAAATAAAATAAATTATTTAATGTCTAAAAATTATAAATAAAAGATAATTATGTAGGAAATCTTTTTATATTTCTAATGAATATTTATAATCTAAAATCCAACATATATAACCCTATGTAATAATTGTTTTTCTAAAAGATATATGCTTGTGTCATTTTTGTATTCATTTTAACTTAATTAAAACAAAGTGTCCCTATCACCTACAAGTGGATCCATGGGGTCCCAAAATAGACCCAAAGATTCCCATGGTCGACCATTTATCAACCAATAGGGTTAAGACACGTTTTAGGATAATTTAGTATTATTATAATATTATTTTTTTAACCCTTATTTACCGGATTTACCCTTAACCATGGTAAATAAAATATTTACCGCAGTAATTATTCAAAATGTCTAAAAATAAAAGTTACCTATTTACACAATTTGATCATCCTGATTCCAAATATGGAATCCATTTTCCTAAATTCAAAACACAGAAGTGGCAGAAATTAATTTAAAATTAATTCCCGTTGTCAAAACAAGAAGCGTGTTTTTAAGAGATAATAACTATCAAAAGATTGACACTTGTTTATGTTCGGTTTAATTGTAAAATTATGTCCAATGACCAACATTATATTAAATGGAAAAAATATATTCTAAATATACTTTAAAACCACTCAAATTCATAATTTATCACTATTAATTATTTTGATTAAAAAAGTTGTTTTTAATTAAAATTTAGTAATTTTCACTATTCATCAAAATATGAAAGTTATCTAAAAAGTACCAAAATTTCACCTTAGGCTAAATTAGATATTATGAATCCAAAAATGAAGTCCATTTTGAAATATAAAATATATAATTTCAAAAAGTAGGTATTACTATTCATAACGGCTAGTTTGATTGGTTGTGGTGTGTGTTAAAACTCAAGGTTGCGTACAACACACGCTACTGTATTATTCAAAGAAAGCGTACCGTGGAAGCTTGGGATGTTTCATTTTAAATTTTTGATGTCCCCAATTAGTCAAAAAGTTTAAAATATTGTATTTAAAAAGGGTTCACTGTTAAAAGTTGATAAAAGTGCAATACTGAAAATGAATTTGTTCTTGCATTATATCTAAGAAGCTCATGATATGGATTCTAAAATTATAAGGATTATATAAAGTTTAAAATTTAGATAATACTATTCAAAACCTCTTTTGAATGGATTTTTTTTTTGTAAGTCATGGTGTGATTGAACTCGGTGTTGCGTGTAGTGCAAGTTATTGAATTATTTTGAAGAAATAACACATTATGAATTCTTGGGGTGTTACATTCTCCCCTCCTTCAATAAATTGCGTCCTCGCAATTTGAAATTGTTCTTCGAAAATAAAAGGTTGAAAGTAGAAAATATATTTGTGGGAAAACCCACATCAGAAATTGGGTTACTAAAATTTAGTCTTAATATGAGGAAAGAGAAATAAAAGGGTCACCACCAAATTATGATCTCGATTAAGAGAACATTGGTGGCAATTAGAGACATATAATTGAAGGAAAAACGTAAATATTTATAGGTAGTGATTGAGGTCATCAATCACAAACAAGTGTAAAATTGAGGTCCTTAAATTCATCAATCTATGATGATTTGAAATACCATCGGTTCAACAAAACATAGGGTATTAGGATAACACATTTTTGACGTTTCAAAATATCTTAGTTGAAATCCCACATCGAAAAATGAATTAATGAGGCCTCTATTTAAAATAAAGAGTCGAAAGTATGAAGATTACCGAAAATATCACATACTAGGGTTCCATGTAGGAAAATATGGATATGGAAGAAAAATCTAACCATCAATTATCTGATGGAGAGTGGTAGAGAACATGGCTATGAAAAGGCCAACAATCCCAAAGCCATAAATTAGTGATGATTTAAGGTACCATCTAGGACAACATTTTTGTTCTAAGTTCCTTTTCTTAATGTTGAGGAATTTATTTATGAGATTGTCTAAGATCATAAGGAGATGTACTTACTTTATAATTAGAGTTTTGTCCATTAATAAATTTCTACCACAAACTCATCTTTCACTCGTAAAAAAAATTCTATTTATACTATTCGTACAGGGTTCCAAAATAAATAAATTTATAATTCATCTACCAGATCTTTTAAAAAAACTACATTATTTAATCCAGGACGTCTCTTGGGCCAGTGGTAGGTGATACACCCTTGTCACCCTTCAGTTGCGGGTTCAAGTCTCGCAACCTTGCCGGACGCGACGGGTTGCCGCCTGACCTCCGGGTTGTCCTTTTATGGCAATCCAAAATAATCCAAACTAGAACTATGCAAAATACTTCTATCCAAACTCACAGTCCAACATTTATAAGGAAGTTAAACATAATATAGATCCTTTTTACCCCGTAATAGCATATGAATACCTTCATCATGTATTACCATATTCCTTATTGATTACATTCATGCTCCCTTATTCCATATAGAATGTTGGATATACTTCATTAATCCAAAAATGTTTTAAACCCCAACAATGATGGAATATAAAAATCATTAATCAATTCCAAGGTAGTCAAGAATATCCAATATAATTTATCCAAAACAATCACATATTATTCCAAAATCACTACCTCAGTATCTGAACTATATTATGATTTATCATTCTCTCAACCATATATTTTCCAAAAATTTATCCTGCTATTGAGTCACTTTTCTTTGTTCCACACAATCTCAAATCCTTAAGGAAATAGTACTGCAGTACAATCCTTATATACTCCATAATTATTATAACAAGTACATTGTTGATACAACACTCAATTGACATAATCAACATAAGAACTCTAATCATTCCTCTTCATCTGTGGTAGTATCATAACTTGATTATTATCATTTGCGGCATAGTCTGATGACTGGGACATAGGTCCGCATAGTGTCCAAACTCTTTGCAAATGAAGCATTGTACATTTAAAACCATTTTCTTACCCTTGCAGTCACGTACTTTGTGCCCTTTTCCTCCACACTTATAACAAACTCCCATTCCTTTCAGGCAAGTTCCAAGGTGTTTCTTTCCACAGTTACCACATATGGGAAAATTCTTCTTTTCCCTCTTCCCTTTATCCATCTTTCTCTCTTCCATCTTTTTCTTCTCTTGCTTCCCTTCAAAGCCGTAGGACTCAGTAAACTCTTTACTTATCTTATCAACACATGATATTATTTCTTCATATGATGATAATACATGGGAGACTATTTCTCTTATAAATTCTAGCTTAAGACCATGAAAGATATGATCCTTCCTTCTCTTTGGATCATGTTCATTTCTGGAGTTCTCATTCCTTCTACTGGGCGCCATTTCTAAACAATGGCATACACTAGATCAGTTTATGAATCAAAATACATAATCCCATACTTATAAAACACTTAACATAAATTGAACTATTTATGGATATAATCCATAATCATAAAAATGTTTTCTTTGAGGAAGTATATACTCATACACCCTTCATAATGATTTGTAAAGAAAATGAGAGTTATCCTAAGCATATCCCCTGGGAGTGTCGTAACCAAGAGTGAAGCAAGGCCCGTTGTCGTGCACCAGTTCCCGTTCGAGTCTAGCTCAAAGCGGTGTTTTCGGGTTTTACCCCTAGGTACATCTGTGCCAAAGCCGCCTCTACCTGCTCGTATCCAGACAGGGATGTATTGCTCAGAAAACTCACAAAATCTCTACAAAACCAAAATTCTAGGAAGTTCTTCTATACTAATCTTCAAAGTTCATCTTAGGTCTACGTGCTCTAATCAGAGTTTATCTAAATCTAGCTTCCAAGGTTTGTACTAAACTTCCTCTGATACCAACTGTAACGCCCCGACCCTAGTTACCCAGAGTCGGTGCATTATTACATAACATTGGTATGATCACAAGAAAGATCAAATCTCGAAAGACCGATTGGTTTAGTATCCTTGGAAACACTAGATATATTCATAAATTTTACATTACATCATAAAATGAAAAACTACTACAACAACATAATGTCTCCATAATCCACACTCATATCCCCACATAACATCCCTGTAGGTCATTCATAATTTACTTCTTCACTTCCTGGGAAAAATAAAACATAGAAAAGGGGTGAGCTCAAATGCCCAGTAAGGATAACAATATAGCAGAAACTTTCATAAATAAGAATAAACATTTAAGGCAATGTATAACTAAAACAAAAGCCTTTCAAACATGATCTTTCAACGTGGTATGGAATAAATAAAATGAAATAATGCCATTTACTTATTCACATGGATATTCTACTAATCGAATAATCACATGCAAAAATCAATAACCACTTTCATAATTTTGGAATGCATAATGCCAGACTATCATAACCACATAGTCAAGGCCTCGTGCCAAGACTACAAATAAGATTTTGTCAAGGCCTTGTGCCAAGACACTAGTTTGTCTCATTAGACCTACCGATGCATCGAGGAGCTATAGCGGGCTCCACCCATCACATATTAAGTCCAATGCATTCCCATATGAAAAGGTTTAAACATAACATAAACATTCGTATTAAAACTAGCATACGAAACGTCAATACTTTCACCATAAACTATGAATGGTATAAAAATATCACATCCACAGTCAAACATATCACAAAACCTTCAATACAATATAGAATTTTTGTATCATAATAAATCAACTTCAAATAATCTTAAAATCCATCAAAGGATGTTGACATAGATGAAATCAAAATTCTTTTTAAAGAAATATCTCATTTTATTTTGAAATCATTTAAGATCCATATAAAATAAAACATTTTCTTTGAAAATATTCTTATAATCTTGTAAGGGAAGCTTTGAAGATTTTATAACGGCAGAAAATAGCCGCACCCGCCGTATAAGTTAAAAAAACATTCTTACCTTAATTCTATCGAAAAGGTTAAAAAGGACCTTGTTTTGAAAACGATGGAAAGATTCCTTCATAAAACTCTTATAACAAGTCAACCAAGGGTATAAATGACTTTAACCCATATTCTTGTAAATAATAAAAAATGTTTTGAAATACATTTTTAAAAAAACATGGATGTGGATGATAAAGAGATCCCAGTAGATTATTACATATAAACAACCTCGGATAATGAAGAGATTGTGAAATAACCCTTATCTTGTACTTTTCCTTGGTTGGGGTAGGTTAACCTCCTGTATAATGGTGAAATAATTGTTATTAAATTATACAATAATCATATACATTAATATGATATCATATATGATCTTTTAATATTGATTTGATAATAATATCTTAGTATTATCGTTGTTTCGGGTGTTAACTTACTTGTTTTATTTTATATGTTTTGTTACGTAAGACATGTTTGTAAAGGATAGGTTTTATATTATTCATATCCAGAATGATATAAAGTCCTTAAACATCATTTTTTTAAATCATCAAATGATAATTATACTTGAATGGATACGATGGAGAATGAATCTCATCGCGTTCGTGGAGACGGTAGTCCGTACGTACGCACGAGCGACAATATCATTCTTTTGATATTAAAATAATATATAAATGGATGGTATATCATATATACAGAATCATTAACATGTTATATTTATTATTTACATGAGTTACACATCATTATTATACCATCCAAATAATAATATATTGAATAACAATTACACCACGACGTGGAGACGGTAAGCCGTACGTACGCACGTATGGTGACATGTTATTCAAAGGGTGGATAGAATACTGAATATGGTTGTACCATATTTATAATAACATCACAGTATATGTGAGATACTGGAGTTATTATTTTAGAATGGTAAGAACAAAGAAAGAAGAAGTGGAACAAGAAATGAACTTAGAAAAGGATGGTGAAATCATTACCTCTTCTTCGGGTTCTTCCTTTTGATTTGATCAAAAGGGATCCATAGGTTGGCTTTCTGATCGAACTAAGGCCCCTAGGTTGTAGTGAGGGAAGTTGGGAGAGTATTTGGGCAGAGTTTGGCCGAACCAAAAGGCTTTGAAGGTGTGAAAAAATGAGAAGGAGGAGTGCCCTTTTATAAGAGGGGTGAGGGGCACCTTTGGAAAAGCTAGAGATATTAGTTTATAATAAATTCATATTCGGTTTCCAGTGGATCCAAAGTTAACTATTCAAAGTTTAAGGTGGGGATAGGTCTAAAACCACTCAACCAATAGAATTTGGACAGGTTTGGATACTTATATTAACCTTATCATTAAGTATTAACTCTAAGTTAATTAGTTTCACTTTTACAATGTCTCTTTGTATTTTTATATAATATGGTTAATAAACATACAATATACATCCAAGAGACCCCCAAGTGGTCCATTAATGATTAACCTATCATTATATAAGTCTCTTGGCCAAACCTTATATTTTTAGGAATTTAATATCAATTAATAATATAATATTTGTTTTAAGAACTCTTTTATGTCAATTTTGACACTATTCAATAGTGGATTTTTTTGAAACTCATAACAGATTGATTACTTCTAAAAAAGTCCATTAAATAAATCCTAATATATCATATTATCCTAGAAAATTAGTTTAATTCATTAAAAGATTCATATTATATTTATTTGGGTATTTATAATATCAATTAATTTAATTTTTCACTATTTTAGTAATTACTGTATCATCATTGTGTCATAAATAAAATAAATTATTTAATGTCTAAAAATTATAAATAAACTATAATTATGTAGGAAATCGTTTTAGCTTTCTAATGAATATTTATAATCTAAAATCCAACATATATAACCCTATGTAATAATTGTTTTTTTAAACGATATATGCTTGTGTCATTTTTGTATTCATTTTAACTTAATTAAAATAAAGTGTCCCTATCACCTACAAGTGGATCCATGGGGTCCCAAAATAGACCCAAAGATGCCTATAGTCGACCATGTATCAACCAATAGGGTTAAGACACGTTTTAGGGTAATTTAGTATTATTATAATATTATTTATTTAACCCTTATTTACCGGATTTACCCTTAACCATGGTAAATAAAATATTTACCGCAGTAATTATTCAAAATGTCTAAAAATAAAAGTTACCTATTTACACAATTTGAACATCATGATTCCAAATATGGAATCCATTTTCCTAAATTCAAAACACAGAAGTGGCATAAATTAATTTAAAATTAATTCCCGCTGTCAAAACAAAAAGCGTGTTTTTAAGAGATAATAACTATCAAAAGATTGACACTTGTTTATGTTCGGTTTAATTGTAAAATTATGTCCAATGACCAAAATTATATTAAATGGTAAAAATATATTCTAAATATACTTTAAAACCACTCAAATTCATAATTTATCACTATTAATTATTTTGATTAAAAAAGTTGTTTTTAATGAAAATTTAGTAATTTTCACTATTCATCAAAATATGAAAGTTATCTGAAAAGTACCAAAATTTCACCTTATGCTAAATTAGATATTCCGAATCCAAAAATGAAGTCCATTTTGAAATATAAAATATATAATTTCAAAAAGTAGGTATTACTATTCATAACGGCTAGTTTGATTGGTTGTGGTGTGTGTTAAAACTCAAGGTTGCGTACAACACACGCTACTGTATTATTTAAAGAAAGCGTACCGTGGAAGCTTGGGATGTTTCATTTTAAATTTTTGATGTCCCCATTTAGTCAAAAAGTTTAAAATATTGTATTTAAAAAGGGTTCACTATTAAAAGTTGATAAAAGTGCAATACTGAAAATGAATTTGTTCTTGCATTATATCTAAGAAACTCATGATATGGATTCTAAAATTATAAGGATTATATAAAGTTTAAAATTTAGATAATACTATTCAAAACCTCTTTTTAATGGATTTTTTTTGTAATTCATGGTGTGATTGAACTCGGTGTTGCGTGTAGTGCAAGTTATTGAATTATTTTGAAAAAATAACACATTATGAATTCTTGGGGTGTTACAATATCTAAGTGTTTACAATAGTCTTTAATGAGGTAAAATAAAAAATAAAAAAATACACTTAGATAAAAATTATACCTCTTCTTCAGAAAACCCATTTAGTTAATACGTAAAGAATTCATAGGATGTTACTATGTTAAAACCAAGACCTATCAGAAATGAAGTGGTATTTTTGGAAAGGATTTGGGTAGGTAGTGGTAAAACTAAAATGATCTTGATGTATGGATAATATAATAAAAGTGGTGTCCTTTTATAAGTAAGGGAGATGACATAGTTAGGGTTTTTCAAAAGATTAAGATATATGAATGTCTCACTCAAGACAAATAACAAAAAAATAACTCATATTATAATATAATATTAGATAGGTTTTATGTATTTACATGCAATAGGATTTAGAAAAAATTAGTTCAATTTAACCCTGGTTAGTTTTCCTTTTACCCCTTTAACACATTTTGACTTTTACTATGGTAACTGACTTTTTTTACTAATGTTACTATTAATAATCACAAAAAATGAAAGAGACCTCATTAACAAATATATAAATGATTATTATAAATATATAGTTAATTTTAAGAAATTTATTATTTTTATTTGGAATAAATGAATTGAAAATAAAACCTACAAAATATGATGAAAATGGGTTTCCAGAAAAAATGTATAAAATGTATTAAAATGATATCTCCAAAAAAATATTTATTTCAATGTAATTAATTTAATTATGTAACATAAAAAAGAATAATTTTTCTTTAAAACAAAACATAAACCTAAATAAAACTTTTGTTTGGACCAAAGGGGGTTTAGATACCCAGATTGGGGTGAATCATGGTATGGATATTCTTTTCAAAATTCATTCTTCCCCATTGGATGTTGACCGATTTATTATATAGGTCAATTTTCTCCTCTTAATTTTTCATATTGATCTTAGTCTTTCATTCTTTATTTAGTGATGACGTATTGAATATAATGTAGGATATAAATCACAATGACACATAAATTTTCACTTTGTTCCCCCTCATTGGGCTACATCTATGGAGAATAAAATGATAATGTACCGATGTAAAAAATCCACTAAGGTTGAATACAAAAATGAGGATGGTGATAGATCACTTCTATACTCAGGATCACTATTTATTGGAACAGGAAGACACATCCCCAATATATTTAAAATTATTCCATAGATTATCCAAGATCATAGTACATTTCTCAAGCTTCGATTTGATAGGTTATAGAGCCTGAATGGAGTTACGGTTTAGAAATTATGGACATTAGAAGTTGGGCTGGAAAACTAGTTTGCAGAGCTCATTTGAAAGGATCCCTCTGCGATCATGGAGAAGGGGAAATTGATGGGATCCTTTTCGAGCACCATGAAGGTCGATGGAAGTCGACTCCAAGGTTATGAAAAACTTGAGGGAACTTGACTGAAGCCCCAGCGAGCACTGCGAAGGTCGATGACAGTCGACTCCGCGCTTACAAGAAAACTGAGGGAACTCCCTCCAGTTGCGGAGCACAAATTCCTTAACGATGTGATTTTCTTATCACAGAATGCATTTTTTCTTTGTGGTGTGATCCTCTTACATCCCTCTCCAATAAATACCCGGCTCACCCCCCTACATAAGCACAGTCACACCGCCCCCTGAGCGGCTGATCTCCCATTTCGTGGAGCTCCAGTGCAACACCAAGTGTTGCCCTTTGCAAAGGGCTCAGCCCTTTGTGAAGTAGGGAGCTCCTTTAGGTTGTTCTCAGCTCTGAGAGATGCTTTGCTTTAGGATACCCTTTTCTCTGCAAGTCTCTTTGCTCCGTGAGACACTTTGCTCTATGAGACACTTCGCTCTATGAATCGCTTTGCTCCGTGAGACCCTTTTCTCCACGAGCCGCTTTGCTCCATGAGCTAATGCGCTTTGTGAGAACCTTTTATCAACAAGACTCTTGATCCATGAGATTCCTTATTCCATGAGACACTTTTCTCTGCGAGCCCCTATTCTCTGCGAGAATCATTCCTTCACAAAGTTACTCCGCGATTCTCTTTGAACTGCAAGCCCCTTTGCTCCGCGAAGCTACTTTGTGAATCCTTATCCTTCATGAAGTTCCTACCTTTGCGCCCACCATTCCATACCTCAAAATATATGCCCCTACACCCCTACTCGGGATCAGTGCTAGGATGCGGTCCTGGCCCTCTAGGTCGGTCCCTTCACTTCTTTCATTGACCCCCATGAAAAATGGAGAGTCGCATTGTGAAATTTTCAGGTCAGGACATCGATATTTTCCATTGCGCACCCACCTTCCACCTATCGTATACCATGATTTGAGATAATCTTGTAACACCCCAAGCTTACATGGTACTATTCTCTTTGAATAATACATTAGCGTGTGTTGTACGCAACTTCGAGATTCTAACACACCGTGACCAATCAAAGTAGCCGCTATGAATAGTAATACCCACTTTTTGAAATTTTATAAATTTTATCTCTAAAAATGGACATCATTTTTGGATTCAGAATATATAAATTATCCTAGGGTGAAAGTTTGGTACTTTTCGGATAACGTTTATATTTTGATGAATAGTGAAAATTACTAAATTTTAATTAAAAGCAACTTTTTTAATCGAAATAATTAATAGTGATAAATTATGAATTTGAGTGATTTTAAAGTATATTTAGAATATATTTTTACCATTTAATACAATTTTGGTCATTGGACATAATTTCACAATTAAACCGGACATAAACAAGTGTCAATCTTTTGATAGTTATAATCTTTTAAAAACACGCTTTTTATTTTAACAACAGAAATTAATTTTAAATTAATTTCTGCCACTTCTATGTTTTGAATTTGGAAAAATGGATTCCATATTTGTAATTAGGATTTCCAAATTGTGTAAATAGGAAAATTTTATTTTTAGACATTTTGAATAATTACTTTGGTAAATATTTTATTTACCATGGTTAAAGGGTAAATCCGGTAAATAAAGGTAAGCAATACTATTATAATAATAATAAATTACCCTAAAACATGTCCTAACCTTATCGGTTGATATATTTTAGACCATAGAAATCTTTGGGTCTATTTTGGGACCTCATGGATCCACTTGTACGTTATAAAAACACTTTATATTAATTAAGTTAAAGTAAATACAAAAATGACATAAGCATATATCTTTTAGAAAAACAATTTTTACATAGGGTTATAAATGTTATATTTTCGACTATAAATATTCATTATAAATATAAAAATATTTCCTACATAATGATATTTTATTTATAATTTTTATACATTTAATAATTAAATTTATTTATGACACTATAATGATGCAGTATTTTCCTTATTAATGAAAGAATCAAATAATTGTTATTATAAAAGTTAAAATAAATATAATTTGAAAGTTTTGATGACATCCAAGAATTTTATTGGTTAATATTACATGTTAGTATTGTTTGAATGAATTTTATTCGAATTAATTAAGTTTTTAAGACTTTAACAAAAATCAATTACTGAATAGTTTCAAAATTGACATAAATGAGTTTTTAAAACAAATATTATATTATTAATTGATATTATATTCCTAAAAATATAAGGTTCGGCCAAAGGACTTATATCATGATAGTTGTATCATTAATTGACCACATGGGGGTCTGTTGGATGTATATAGTATGTTTATTAACTATATAATATAAAAATACAAAGTGACATGGTAAATGTCAAACTAATTAACTAAGAGTTAAAACTAAAACATAAGGTTAATATAATTACCCAAACCTATCTAAAATTTATCGTTTGAAAGTATTTAGACCCATCCTCACCTTATACTTTGAATAATATTCTTTTTATCCATTAGAAACCAAATATGAATTTATTATAAAATAATATTTCTAGTTTTTTCTAAAGAGCCCCTCCTCCCCCTTATAAAAGGACACCACTTCTAACCAATTCTTAACACCTTCAAAGCCTTTTGGATCGGCCACCCCTGACCAAATATTCTCTCAACTTCCCTCACTTCAACCTAGAGGACTTATTTTGATCATAAATTCAACCTATGGATCCCTTTTGATCAAATCAAAAGGAAGAACCTGAAGAAGAGGTAATGTTTTCGCCACCATCTTTCAAGTTCCTTTCTTCTTAAACTTCTTCTTTATTTGTTATTTCCATTCTAAAATAATAACTCCAGTATATTATATATATACTGTGATGTTATTATAAATATGGTACAACCATATTCAGTATTATATCCATCCTTTGAATGATATGTCACCATACGTGCGTACGTACGGCCTACCGTCTCCACGTCGTGGTGTAATTGTTATTCAATACATTATTATTTGGATGGGTATAATAATGATGTGTAATTAATTTAAATAATAATTATAACATGATAATGATTCTGTATATATGATATAACATCCAATTATATATTAATTTAATATCAAAATAATGATATTGTCACTCGTTGGTACGTACGGACTACCGTCTCCACGAACGCGATGAGATTCATTCCCCATCGTATCCATTCAAGACTAATTTTCATTTGATGATTAAAAATAATGTTTAAGGATTTGATATCATTCTGGATATGAATAAGATACGACATATGGATATCAAACACAACTTATGTAACAAAACATATAAAAGAAAATGAGTAAGTGAACACCCGAAACCACGATAATATTAAAATATTATTAACAAAGCAATATTAAAAGATCATATTTGATATCATATTAATGTATATGATTCTTGAATAATTTAAAAACAATTATTTCACCATTATACAGCAGGTTAACCTACCCTTGACCAAGCAAAAGTACAAGGTAAGGGTTTATTTCACAATCTCTTCATTATCCGAAGTTGTTTATACGTAATTATCTACTGGGACCACTTTATCATCCACATCCATGATTCTTAAAAATGTATTTCAAATCATTCTTATTATTTTATAGACTATGGGTTAAATTTATTTATACCCATGTTGACATTTTATAATATGTTTATAAATTAATCTTTCTATCACTTTCCAAACAAGGTCCTTTTTAACCTTTTTGACAAAATTAAGGTAAGAATGTCTTTTTTTAACTTATACGGCAGGTGCGGTTATTTTCCACCATTATAAAATCATCTAAGCTTGCCTTAAAATCTTATAAGAATATTTTCAAAGTAAATGTTTTATTTTATAATTATATTAATTTTAAATTATTTCAACAAAAAAGAAATATTTCTATCAAAAAGTTTTGACTTCATCTATGTAAACATCCTTTGATGGATTTTAAGCTTATTTGAAGTTGATTTATTAAGATACAAAACTCCATTATTGTATTGAAGGTTTTGTGATATGTTTGAATGTGGATGTGTTATTTTTATACCATGCATGGTTTATGGAGAAATTATTGACATTTCGTATGCTAGTTTTAATACGAATTTTTATGTTTTGTTTAAATATTTTTATATTAGGAATGCATTGGACTTAATAAGTGACGGGTGGAGCCCACTGTAGCTCCTCGATGCATCGGTAGGTCTAATGAGAAAAACTAGTGTCTTGGCATAAGGCCTTGACAAAATCTTATTTGTAGTCTTAGCACAAGGCCTTGACTATGTGGTTATGATAGTCTAGCATTATTATATTCCATCATTATGAAAATGG
The DNA here is from genome assembly GCA_963277665.1 of Viscum album. NCBI lineage: Eukaryota > Viridiplantae > Streptophyta > Magnoliopsida > Santalales > Viscaceae > Viscum > Viscum album. The sequence continues at coordinate 1,431,509,207 of OY728131.1, read as the reverse complement.
TTATTGATATTGCATGTTATTATTCGACTAGTAGAATATCCATTTGAATAAGTAAATGGAATTATTTCATTTTATTTCTTCCATATTATGATGAAGTTCAAGTTCAAAAGGATTTTGTTTTAGTTATACATTGCTTTAAATGTTTATGCTTATTTATGAAAGTTTCTACTATATTTTTATCCTTACTGGGCATCTGAGATCACCCCTTTATATGTTTTATTTTTCCCAGGATGTGAAGAAGTAATTTATGAATGACCTGGATGGATAGTATGAGCGGATATGAGTGTAGACTATGGAGACTATGTTGTTGTAGTTTTCATTTTATAATGTAATGTAAACTTTATGAATGTATCTAGTTATTCCAAGGCTACTAAACTAATCGGTCTTTAGAAACTTGATCTTTTGTGATCATGCCAATGTTCTGTAATAATGCATCGAATCTAGGTAATTGGGGTCGGGGCATTACAAATCTTCTACACACCATGATACACCTTGAGTCTATATATTCCTCTTGGTTTGTTTCCCATGTCATGATTTGTGATTCTTGTCATCAATTCCCCGAGTACCTTGAGTCGAATCATTACTCAAGTAACTCATACAGACCCCACCACATGGATCGTATGCCAGGTTGAACCAGAAAGGGTCGCTCTTGCATAAGTTCCAACATCAACCATTCCTAGGATCCTTATGCATAATAGTCTTATCTACATGACTTTAAATTGTATTATACCCTATTTTCCAAACATAGTATGCCTCTTTCTCTAAACAAGAGATTCCTTATTCTCCAAGCATAATATTCTAATAGTCCTATATACATGAAAATAAACTATTGAATTCATTGTCATTCAACAATATGATGCCTCATGCTCAAAACAGGAGATGCCTTATACTGTAAGCATAAGATGCCAATAGTTCTATCTACATGATTTTAAACTATAGTACCCCCTATGTGCCAAAAATAGGATGCCTCTTGCTCTAAACAAGAGATGCCTTATGCGCCAATCATAATATGCCAATAGTCCCCACTACATAACTTTAAACTATAGTATTCCCTATCATTCAATAATAGGGTACCTCTTGTTCCAAACAAGATATGCCTTATGCTCCAATCATAATTTACCTCATGCAATGATTGCAGTGGAATAATCTAATGAGCGTTGGAATCTGTTCTAGTATTCCACCACTCCACCGCATGCTTCGTGTGTCCTTCATTCAGATCTTTATCCTCTTTCATGTCTGAAGGGACCCCCTGAAGGCCTGGTCTCATGCCGCCTCGTCTCACCTAATATTCTAGGCCAATTCCCCAAAATAATTTGGACAACACTTTGAGTCAGGTCCTGTGTTTCGAACATGACATCCTCTTCGGGACACCCTAGAGTGTAAGCCCCAACACCTCTCCCGAACTATGGGGACTTTGATCCTTACCATGGAAGGGTATGTAGGAAGCCTCCTGAGGTTAAATCCCAACAACCATTGGTCTTGACCACTTCACGTCGGCTCACCAACACCCTCCTAAACTACATGGAATTTGATCCTTGCTAAGGCAAGGTACCTAGGAAGCCTCCTTGAGGTTCAATCCCAACACCTAATGGTCATGACCCCTTCACATTAGTTCACCAAACTCTCCTAAACAATGTAGACTTTGATCCTTACCAAGGAAAGGTACGTAGTAATCCTCCCTGAAGTTCAATCTCAACACCTATTGGCCCAGACCCCTTCACGTCGGTTCACCAAACTCTTCTGAACTATGAAGACTTTGATCCTTTCCAAGGTATGGTACATAAGTAGCCTCCCTCAGGTTCAATCCCAACACCTAGTTGTTCTGACACCCTTCACATTGATTCACCTTTGTCGCACATGGCATTAAATTGTATCCATTCAAACTACATGGGCTATGATCCTTGTCTCCCAGAAAACATACGTAGGAAGCCTCCCCGAGGTCCAACCCCGATCGACGGTAAGCCTTTGTGTTACCCAACTAGTGATAAGCCGTTGGAACCCCAATCAGTAGTAATCCATTGTAAACCCCAACTAGCGGAAAGCTGTTGGAACCCCCACCGAACTATGCAGACTTTGATTCCCTTCCACAGGGATATGTAGGAAGCCTCTCTAAGTTTTAAGCCCAACACTACCATCCCCTTCATAATGGTTCCATCTCGTTACCCCTCTACTTCATAAAACTCTCCATCATCCATCTTGATTCTTAACTGGGCCACCACATCCCAGTGCGATCATTCCATTCATCCCAGCGTCACTCTTTCCAACATCCAGGTAGCTTCCATGCGTAAGCCCTATTCACTGTTGTCACTCCTTAGCGGCACCTGGGAAGCTTCCATGCGTAAGACCCATTCACTATTGCTGCTCCTTAGCAGTACCCGGGCAACTTCCATGCGTAATCCTCATTCACTGTTACCACTCCTTACTGGCACATTGGCGGCTTCCATGTGTAAGACCCATTCACCATTTCCACTCCTTAACAGCACTTGGGCAGCTTCCTTATGTAATCCTCATTCACCATTTTCGCTTCTTAGTAGCACTCAGGTACCTTCCATGCATAAGACCCATTCACCATTGTCACTCCTTAGCGGCACACGGGCTGCTTCCATACAAAAACATCATCCACGGTTTCCCCTCCATAGTGGAACATGGGCAGCTTCCATGTGTAAGCCCCAATAATCATCCTTTGTGGTTTCACCTTTGAACCATGATTTTCAGGTCTATTTTTTCCTCTTATTTATCACACCAAGAATGACTCACGTGATCTTATAGTAAACAGTTACCATGAAATCCTCCCTGGGTCTCCCTAGAGTGTATGCCCCAAACACTATCCTGAACTATGTGGACTTTGATTCTTTTCAAGGAAAGGTATGTAAGAATCCTCCTTGAGGTTCAAGACCAACACCTACTGGTCCCAACCCCTTCACGTCAGTCCACCAAACTCTCCCGAAATATGAGGACTTAGATACTTACCATGGAAAGGTACGTAAGAAGCCTCCCTGAGGTTCAAGCCCAACACCTATCAGACCCAACCCCCTTCATGTCGGTCCACCAAAAATCTTGAACCACGTGGACTTTGATCCTTGTCTCCTAGAAAAGTTACATAGGAAGCCTAACTGAGGTTCAAGCCTAACACCCATTGGTCCTGAGCACTTCACGTCGGTTCACCAACACCGGTCCGGAACTACGGGGACTTTGATCCTTTTCAAGGTAAGGTACATAGGAAACCTCCCTGAGGTCCAACCCCAGTTAGCAGCAATTCGTTGTACCCCAATCAGCGATAAGCAGTTGGAATCCCAATCAGTGGTAAGTCATTGTATCCTAATCAGCGGTAAGTCATTTTACCCCAATCAACAATAATCTGTTGTATCCCGATTGACTGTAATCCATTTTGAACCCCAATCAGCAGTAATCCATTGTCAACCCCAACCAATAGTAATACATTGTGTTCAGCAATCGATGGTAATATGATGTAGTCCCCTTCACTAGGACCCACATCTCTGGTCCATTCCTCAAGTTCCAGACCAACCCAGGCTGCTAACCACGCATAATCCCCAGTATATCATCAGGTCGTTGTCCTCTATGCACACCCTGATTCCATGCCCCATTATAAACTATGTGGACATCGATCCTATCTAAGTAAGGGTATATAGGAAGCCTCCCTAAGGTTCAATCCCATCACCCATGTATCATCCTGGTCTTTACCTCGAGCCTATGTGTTTTGGGGAGGTCATGCCCCAACCCTCAGGTTCCACTTCCTCTGGGTCCCATCTATACGGGCTTCCTTAGCGCATAAGTCCCAACACCGTCCCACGTAGGAAACCTCGACGAGGTTCAATCCTAGCCAATGGTAAACCTTGGTGTCCCCCATCCTAGGGTGCACTCTCCCTGATCTACCCTTAGTGGTGTCCAGATCGTCCTTCATGGTGTGACATATTCCCTTTATGGGACACACCACCCTGGGTCGGATCTCATTAGGTATTCTAACCTATCCATTAGGTATTCCCAATTTTGGGGTCCAATCTCCCTGATCTTCCCTCAGTGGTGTCCAGTTCAAACTTCACAGTGTGATAACTTCTCTTTATGGGACACACCATCCTGGGTCTACTCTTATTGAGCATTCTGATCCATCCACCAGGTAAACACTCTTGGTGCTCCCATCTAGGGATATAGCAATATGATATACCTCCATGGGGCGTTCTTATCGTTCTCATTTCCTCTCTATAAGACGTTAAACTTGTGGCCTACCTCATATTAAACATGATATTCTTGAGGAAAACCTCAGAAGACACACCTTTGGCATAACCATATTCGCAAGACATTAAACTCACGAACTACCTCGTGTTAAATAAGAGATTACTAAGGAAAACCTTGGAAGACACTCCTTTGGCATAACCATATCTGATAGAAGCTAAACTCATGGAATACCCTATGTTAAACATGGTAAGTTGAGGAAAACCTCATAGGCATGCCTCCGGCATATGATACCCTATGATCGACGTGGGATGCCTCAAGTTCTATGCCCTTGAGATTCCATCTTATGAGGAAAAATATAGGTTCTCCAATGTCCATGCAACCAAAGATGCCCCAACATGCCTGATTTTTTCATATACTCTGACCAAAGGTTGCTACCATGTCAAGTCCCCTTGGAATGTCTTGACGGAAGTAGTGTAATTAACTGGTGTCCACAAATACATGACACCGGGAACGAGATTCACAAACAATGACTTAATCTTTAAGGGCGACCTGGACTAGGTGAAGATTTCTGAGGAGGAATCCATGGAATGAGGAACTGACATCCCATCATATTGTTTCTATTAATGAGAAAATTTCCCTGAACATGAGATGGATGTCACCCTCCTCTAGAAAGTGGGAATGTGGGGCAACAATCAATACGTCCTCAACAGACGGATGTTTTCCCAGTGAAAGAGTCAAAAATAGAAATGGTGAATCCAATGTGAAGCTATTCTCCTTCAAAAGAGAGTAGACCAAATATGTCAAGAAAATTGAGGCATCACCCATGTGAATCCCCTCTCATTCCTATGTGAGAGGATGAGTACCACTGGATGTGTGAAGACTACGGTCTATCAGCTCCTCGCTGACTCGGATGCCTTGAGAGGCCATGCAGGGGGCATCCTCCCCCTGACTCCATCAGCTCCTCACCGACTCTACTTGTAAAGTCCTAAGTCTAGATCCCCTCCACCGGTGCCCCGTACCCGGTTCGCCACATTACCTCAAGTGTGTTTCCCCAAACGCCAGAGGCTGCCGACTTGCAGCGAGGGCCTTGGTGAGTCGGTGGGGAAACTATACCCTCATTCGGTAAGGTATACAAGGTAAGAAAACAACAATAAACAGCATAAGCAGTAAACAACATGCATAACGACAGAAAGAAAATAGCGGAAACAATGTAGATATATAACTATGATGACAATGATGCAGCAGGTACAAGTATCTAAGGAAAACAGCAAACACAACAACATGCTGAAATACAACTGAAACCAAGTGCAAAAGAAAAAAAGTAAGATCCATAGCATCGCGAGCCAAGGCTCGGTCCCATGCTCCCCAGCTCCTGGTGCAATAAAGATCTTGAAGAAGAAGGGAGCTTGCCCTTATCTATACCTACAGCAACATAGTCTGCTTGGGCCCAAAATCATGGCCCAAACAGGGTGTGAGATACAATCCCAGTAGGAAATCACCCAAATATTTGTGCCTAACAGTCAATGAATACATGGCAGTAATAAAACAAGAAGCAGTAAACTGAAAAGCACAAGCAGCTACAATCCACAGTTCTAGCATGTAAAGCACACAAGTAAGCAGTCAGCAACAAGAAGAAAATAGGTAACCCTCTGGGTAGCTCTCACAGTATAACCCCTATGGTTCAACCTCTAAGTACTAGGAACCCTCTGGGAGGCACACACAGTCTCACCCCACTGGTTCAACTACGTAATTAAGCAGACTCTCTGGGGAAGCACTCACCTTCAATTCCCCTTATAGTCTCGTATCGTGCTAAAGGCTATCTGGGGAAGCACTCAACGTCAATTCCCCCTATGGCCCGCATCATGGATCTACAGACTCTCTGTGGAATCAATCAATGTCAATTCCCCTTATAGTCTCGCATCGTAAATAAAAGACACTCAGGAGAATCCATTCTGTCAATTCTCCCTTTGGTCTACTACTCTATGTTCTCACAGTCCTGAGTATAACAAAACATGCTCAGCGCGTGTATATTCTCCAAGTAAACCTCAATAACTACTTTCCTATCAACTAAGGCTCAATAGCAATAATAAAAAAACAGTTCCACTATCCTACAACTAGGCATGACAACTGGCAGAATGCCAAACAGGCAGAACAAGCATGGCAAAGAAATCTGAGCACAAACAAATTACTCTAATCACAAGCAATAACCTCTACTAAAGAAATCAAGAAATGCAGGCAAGTAACAAGGTAAAAACATGAAACATGCAATACCCCATTCAAGGGTATTGGTGGAAATTGCACAAAATATTCATCAACTTTCTACGGAAAGGCACAAACCTCTTACCTCAATCCGAGGAGATCAATATATGTGAACCTCGATGACGGATTCCCCTTAGAATGACATAGATCTGAGGAAACGCTAAAAACTTTCATCCCACTATAACTTGGAAACGAGGAGAAATCAATAAACATGACTCAAGAAGAAGGAAGAACTCACCACTACGATTCCAATGCAACTGACCGTGCTCGAATTGGTAAACAGACGGCGAGGCAGGACTCCGTCGAAGATCCAGTCGTACAGTCGCTCTCGGACGGTCGAAAACTGGAGAAGAAGATGAAAATAGGGGTTAGGCATGACCCCTGTCTGTTTAATGAAAAAAAATAAAATACACGGCGTGTACTTCTTGAGTATATGGAGTGTACTTAAATTTTCCGTACTCCGAAATAACCGGCCTCCACCTCAGCCTTACACACTGTGTGTGTGACTCGGACACGGCCAGCACACGGCTTCGATCTGGAACAGAGTACACGGCGTTTACCCATAAAGTACACGGTGTGTACCCATAAAGTACACGGCGTGTACTTCTGAAATTTCCAGAAAATTTATTTTCCTTAAAAACTCCAGAAAAAGAGAAAACATACCCTAAAGAAGATTCGGGTTCTTACAAACCTCCCCCCTTAAAGAAATTTGTCCCCGAATTTCCCTAACGAGGTGGAGAAGAAGAATACCCAAACAGCTCTGGCCACTACGATTGTACATCGGCATCCCTCTCCTAGGTCTCATCATGTACTCGCGCATGCTGCCATAGCACTCGTACCAGAGGAATAGATCGCCTGCGGAGAACCTTCATACTACGATTGAAAATCTGAATAGGATGTTCTTCAAACGATGCATCCGCTTAAATCTCGACTTCCTCGGGCTGAAAGACATGAGACAGGTCTGAAAGGTTACTTCAGAGTTGAGAGACGTGGAAGACGTCGTGTATGGACTGATACCTCTGAGGTACCTGCAACCGGTAGGTGACCGGCCCCACTCTCTCCAAGACCTCAAACGACCCGACCTACCGCAGTGAAAGCTTACCCTGTCTCTTAATCCTTTTGTGTCCCAACCTCGGTGCGACACGTAGGAAAACCTGATCACCGACCTCGAACTCCAGAGGTCGTCTCCGCTGATCAGCATAAGACTTCTGTCGAGACTGTGATGTAGCCATCCCCTTCCGAATCATCTCTATATGCTGTGAAGTCTCCTGAATAAGACGAGGTCCCTGCAAAGCTATCTCTCCTGCCTCCATCCAGCATAAGGGTGATCGGCATGCCCTACCGTATAAAGCCTCTTCTGGCGCCATCTGAATGGTTTCCTGGAAACTGTTTTTGTAGGTGAACTCCACCAGAGGAATATTCTTCTCCCATGAAACGCCAAAGTTAAGGATGAAAGCTCGGAGCATATCCTCAAGCACCTGGATTGTGCGCTTAGACTGGCCATCAGTCTGGGGATGGTAAGCTATACTCAAAAGTACCTGTGTACCCAAGGCCTTTTGAAGACCCTGCCAGAACCGAGAGGTAAAGTGCACATCTCTATCTGAAACAATAGAGTGTGGAACTCCATGCAGATGAACGATCTCTCTGATGTAAATTCGTCCCAGATCATCGACACTGAAGGTCTCCTTGATCGGCAAGAAGTGAGAAACCTTCTTAAGTCTGTCGACGACAACCCAAAAATCATCATTCCCTTGAGGAGATCTCGGTAACCCGGTCACGAAGTCCATCGCAACATCGTTCCACTTCCACTCAAGAATGGGTAACTGCTGTAAAGGGCCTATTGGTCGCTGATGCTCTGCTTTCACCTGCTGGCAAGTAGAACATCTCATGACAAAACCAGCAACATCCTTCTTCATACCTGGCCACCAGTACTGGTGATGAAGATCCTGATACATCTTGGTGATGCCAGGATGAACTGCCCAAACTGAGGAATGAAAATCCCACATCATCTCCTCGTGTATGTCTACTGGCACCCATACACGTCCTTGGAAATGCAAGATCTCATCCTCACCCACTGTCCATCCGAGAAGATGGTCCCCTCCTAACACACTCTCCCGCAGGACTAAGCCTTCCAAGTCTGATAGCTGCCTCATCCGTACCCGGTCAAGTAGCGTGGAGGTAACAGCTACAGAAGATAGAAATGTATGTCCCCGTATGTCATGCACCTCCAGATGCATCTCAGAGAACAGATCCATCAGCTGCCACTCACTACAGGCCTCTTGAACTGCCTGAATCTGAGTTCTCTTACTCAACGGGTCTACCACGACGTTGCCCTTTCCCAGCGTATAGGCAAGCTCGAAATAAAAAGACTGAAGATACTCAACCCACATGCGCTGCCTCAGATTCAGATCACGCTGAGTGAAGATATACTAGAGACTCTTGTGGTCAGTGAAGACCACAAAGTGCTCTCCCAGAAGATAGTGTCTCCAACAGCACAAGGTATGAACAACAACTTCCAACTCCAGATCATGCGTAGGGTAGTTCCTCTCATGTGGCCTGAGCTGCCAAAACCCATAAACAATGACTCCATCTCCCTGCATAAGCACTGCTCCAAACCCGATACCTGAAGCATCACAGTAAACGGTGTAGCTCTTTCCTGGCTCTGGCATGACTAGTATCGGTGCAGACGTCAACCTTCCTTTCAGCTCCTGAAAGGTTGATTCACAAGAATCTAACTATAAGAACTTCGCCCCCTTCTTGGTCAGACCTGTCAAAGGTGCTTCTAGACGAGAAAAGTTCCGAATGAAGCGTCTGTAGTATCCAAACAGCCCTAGGAAACTCCGTACCTCGAACACGTTCTTCGGCTTCTCCCAGAAAACTACATATCTTACTTTCTTCGGGTCCACTGATACTCCTGCCTCTGAGATGACGTGACCCAAGAAGTGAATCTGATCCATCCAGAAGTGGCACTTCGAGAGTTTATCATAAAGCTGATGCTCTCTCAGTGTACTCAGAATGATCTCAAGGTGGGTGGCATGGTTGTGTCGAGTGTGAGAGTACACTAAGATATCATCCACGAAGACCACGATGAAGGAATCCGAGTAAGGATGGAACACTCGGTTCATCAGTGCCATGAAAACTGCAGGTGTGTTCATGAGTCCGAAAGGCTTGACTGTATACTCGTAAAGACCGTACCTACTTATGAAGGCTGTCAGAGGTACATCTGATGGTCTAACGCACAACTGATGATAACCGGACCTCAAGTCGATATTTGAGAACACCCGGGCTCCTTGAAGCTGATCGAAAAGGTCATCAATACTCGGCAAAGGATATCGGTTCTTGACCGTCAACTGGTTCAGCTTCTGATAATCCACACAAAGCTAAAGGGTACCGTCTACCTTCTTCGTAAACAGAACAGGTGAACCCCAAGGAGAAGTACTGGGTTGGATGAAAACCTTAGCCATTAGCTCCTCTAACTGCTTCTTGAGCTCCTGCAACTCAGGTGTGGCCATCCTCTATGGAGTAATGGACATCGGTGCCGCTCCTGGCACAAGCTCAATAGAGAAGTCTACTTCACGCTCCGAAGGCAAACCTGAAAATTCCTCTGGAAAGACATCCCTGAAGCGATCCATCACTGGAGGAAAGTCCAACTATGGAGTCCCCTGATCATCCAGGTAAAGGCAAGAAATCTGTGTTGTCACCCCTCCTAGCCCAAGATGCTTGAGTCCCGCCCGACTCACCCGAACTTCCCATTCTCCTCTATGAAAAAAAGATTCACCTTCTGGTGAAATGAAACTGACTCTGCGGTGATAAGAGTCAATGACTGCCTGGAAGGGAATCAACCAGTCCATGCCGAGAATGAAATCATATCCTATCATCTCTAGGAAATAAAGATTCCATAATAAGTGATACCCTGCAACCTCGAGAGGGCACTCTCTACACTGGCGTACACTAGATGTCCTCGTTCCCAAAGGTGTGTCTAGTGTCAACGACTCGGCAGAAGAAAAGATGCAGAGTCCATGGCTCTCCACAATCGCAATAGAGATAAAGCTATGTGTAGCACCAGTATCAAAAATGGATTAAGATAAAACCGAGGCTACTAAAATCGTACCTCAAATAGTAGAAGGGTCGGGATCCTTCTCATGATAAGTCTGCTCCATGGTGAAAGACTGGCCTGCACCGCGGCCCTGCACCCCTGACTGACCACTCTGAGCTGAACCTCCCTGCTGGTGCTGAGGAGCTGGTGACTGACTGCCACAGCCTCGACCTCCACCTCAGCCCGAATGGCCGGAAGAACTCCAGTTCCCTGACTGGTGAGAGACTGGTGGGGATGCTCCAAAATGAGGAGTCATGGAAGAACCCCGGTCACCTACTACTGGTGAGAAAACCTAGAAGAAACGCTGAAGGTGACCCATCTTGCCACAAGATCGGCATTCCATGGGGTCTCTCTGGCACTGCGGCCTCGTGTGCCATGTCCGGCCACACTGGTAGCATGTCACCTAGCTGCCTGATGATGTGTATCGCTTCCTCGAATCACCGCGCGTAGGCTCCGTACGACACTTCTTGCTGTCATCTGAAGGAAATCTAGCTCTGGAAGAAGAACCGCCCTGATTCGCAGCTCCAGAGTCTCTCAGATTGTGCTCCGCAAACATTTCCTAGTTGACGATGGAAGTAATGGAAGTCAACTGGAAGATGTTCACCTGCGAGCGAATCTCCCGCCTGAGTCCATTTCAAAATTCCTCTCCAAGAACACCCTAATCCCATCCCTAAGGGGTGTAAAACACTGCAGCTCAGTGAAACGGGAGGAATAATCCATGACAGATAGAGTACCCTTCTCTAATCTCATGAACTCCTGGGCTCGATTGGCCCTCAGAGTCTCTGGTTAGAAGTAGTCGTAGAACACGCGTTGGAACTCCTCCCAAGCCATAGCCTACTGCTGACCCGCCTGTGAGATCACGTCCCACCACCTCTTGGCGGAGTCTCGGAGCATGTAGGTGGTGAACTTGACCCGCCTCTCTGGAGTTGTATCCAGATGCTCGAATACAGTCTGCATGTCTTCCAGCCATGACTCTACAGCCTAAGGTCCTCCCTCCCCCGAGAATGTGGGAGGATGTTGCTACTGAAAGACCCGCGCCAAGTCTGCCATGGATGAGGTAGGAGGCGGTGCTCCCTGGAAGGCCTGCATCATCCTCATGAAACCATCCCTGACTGCGCATCAGCGCCCGCGACTGGTACAACAACCGGTGTGAAGGCTGGCTCGGGTGGGGGATCGACAGGAAGTCCCTGATCAGCCCTGTCTGGCGTCTGATCGCTGCCTGATGACAAACCTATGACTTGAGGACGTCTTGGAGGCATAGCTCTAAAAGATCAAGAGCACACCTTAGATTAGGAGAACAAGGACCGAGAAAACAAGAGCACAAAATAGGAACAGGGGAAGAAAAACACACAAGATTGCAAAACACGACTACACAGCGTGTATAAAACTACACGGCGTGTCTTATTAAACCACTGACATGGGCGTGTACTCCCACCCTACAAGTCATGTACACTTCAAACTACACGGCGTGTTGACCCCCATAAACGGCGTGTACTTGAAAACTATTCCCCTGCCTGAGTCTCCTTACATGGCTAACCCACACGGTCTGACTCAACCTGAGACTACACGGCGTGTACTCAACAAACACGGCGTGCACTAGACAAGGCTTTGACGGTCCGTGTTGTTGAGTACACGGTCGTCTACACAACTGGACCTTACATGGCGTGCTCCGAACAAGAACGATGTTCATAGGTGAAGGCGACACCGTCCTGTGTTGATCGTGACACAGCCGGGTACCGGGTCAAGACTACACGGCGTGTTCCAAACAAACACGGAATGTGGAAAGGAAGGTAATGTCGGCCCGTGTTGTTCGTGACATGTTTGGGTACCTGGAAAAGACTACACGGCGTGTTCCCTATGGACACGGTGTGTTCTACCCGAGCTTCCTCGGCCCGTGTTGTTAGTGACACGGTCAGATACACAGCTCTGAACTCACACGGTGTGTACCAATGGTTCACAGCATGTTCCCAAAATTACTCCCACGACACCATGTTCTGCTCACACGGTCAGTGACATGGCCTGAAAACTACACGGCGTGTATCTAAAAAGTACACGTCGTGTATTCTGGGTTTTTCTGGGCAGTAGCTCAGAAACTACGCAGAATTCCAGAAACACCAAAAACAAGGGAAAAGATTCCAAATTCTGATTCGTGTGGGACCATAACACCGCAAGAACCAAAATTTGGCGTTCATTTTAAGAAAGTAACAAAACAAATAGTTTTTTAACATAACAGCAGAGAATCTATCAAGAATCTATCACAGCAGCATGTATAATCTACACAGAACCTATCACAACAGCATGCAATCTATAATGCACCCTAGTTGGCATGGCAAGAATGCATGACATGTGATTTATACAAGTTCCTATATGATGCATGAGATGACATACCCTCATCTCATTGGGTTGCGATAGAAATAGAACTGAAATATCAAAACAATAACTGCACAAGTCATGTGAATCACTCTAGGTGAAATTAGATCAACTTCACAATCTGAAGACCAGAAAACTGCAATTAACGAGGTAGTATGGATTTTCCATGTACACGGGTTAGCTACTCCTGGGCACAGCATAATGCCAGGCACTGAATCTGTCCTATTCCTGGATAAAGTCTCCAAATAGTAAAGCAAGAGAAAGAACCCCTTTGATACCACTTTGTAACGTCCCAAGTCCAGATCCCCTCCACTGGTTCCCCATACCCAGTTCTCCACATGACCTCAAGCATGTTTCCCCGAATGCCAGAGGCTGCCGACTAGCAGCGAGGGCCTTAGTGAGTCGGTGGGGAAACTATGACCTCATTCGGTAAGGTATACAAGGTAATAAAAAAACAATAAACAGCGGAAGCAGTAAACAACATGCATAACAACAGAAACCAAACAGAGGAAAAAATGTAGACATATAACTATGATGACAATGATGTAGCAGGTACAAGTATCTAAGGAAAACATCAAACACAACAACGTGCTGAAATACAACTAAAACCAAGTGAAAAAGAAAACAAAGTAAGCTCCTCAGCATCGCGAGCCACAGCTCGGTCCCATGTTCCCCATCTCCTGGCGTAATCAAGATCCTGAAGAAGAAGGGTGCTTTCCCTTGTATATACCTACAAGAACATATTCTTCTTGGGCCCAAAATCATAGCCCAAACAGGGTGTGAGATACAATCCCAGTAGGCAATCACCCAAAGATTTGTGCCTAACATTGAATGAATACATGGCAGTAATAAAACAAGAAGCAGTAAACAGAAAAGAATAAGCAGCTACAATCCATAGTTCTAGCAATTAAAGCACACAAGTAAGCAGTCAGCAACAAGAAGAAAACAGGTAACCCTCTGGGTATCTCTCACAGTCTAACCTCTATGGTTCAACCTCTAAGTAATAGCAACCCTCTGGGAGGCACACACAGTCTCACCCCTCTGGTTTAGCTACGTAATTAAGTAGACTCTCTGGGGAAGCACTCACCGTCAATTCCCCCTATAGTCTCGTATCGTGCTAAAGGCTCTATGGGGAAGCACTCAACGTCAATTCCACCTAGGGCCTGCATCATGGATCTACAGACTCTTTGGGGAAGCACTCAACGTCAATTACCCCTATAGTCTCGCATAATAAATAAAAGACACTCTAGAGAAGCCCTTCCGTAAATTCTCCCTTTGGTCTACTACTCTAGGTTCTCAAAGTCCTGAGTATAACTAAACATGATCAGCCCGTGTATATCATCCAAGTAAACCTCAAGAACTACTTGTCTATCAACTAAGGCTCAAAAGCAATAATAAAACAACAGTTCCACTATCCTACAACTAGGCCTGGCAACTGGCAAAATGCCAAACAGGCAGAACAAGCAAGGCAAAGCAATCTGAGCATAAACAAATTACTCTAATCACAAGCAATAACCTCTACTAAAGCAATCAAGAAAAGCACAAAAGTAACAAACGCAAAACAGGAAACACGCAATACCCCATTCAAGGTTATTGGTGGAAATTGCACAAAATATTCATCAACTTTCTACGGAAAGGCACAAAACACCTACCTCGATCTGAGGAGATCGATATATGTGATCCTCGACGACAGATTCCCCTTATAATGATGTAGATCTGAGGAAACACACAAAACGTTCATCCCATGATAACATGGAAACAAGTAGAAATCAAGAAACAGGACTCAAGCAGAAGGAAGAACTCACCGCTGCGATTCCAACACAACTAACCATGCTCGAATCGGATAACGGACGGCGAGGCAGGACTTTGTTGAAGATCCAGCCATACGGTCGCTCTCGGACAGTCAAAAACTGGAGAAGAAGATGAAAATAGAGGATATGCGCGACCCCGGTCCGTTTAATGAAAAAAAGAAAATACACGGCGTGTAATTCTTGAGTACATGGCGTGTACTTAAATTTTCCGTACTCCGAAATAACTGGCCTCCACCTCAGCCTTACACACCGTGTGTATGGCCCAGACACGGCCATCACACGACTTCGAGCCGGAACAGAGTACACAGCGTGTACCCATAAAGTACAATGTGTGTACTTCTGAAATTTCTAGAAAATTTATTTTCCTTAAAAACTCCAGAAAAAGGGAAAACATACCTGAACGAAGATCTAGATTCTTACATTGGTACCTTGAGTGGATGCACATGGGGATCCCCCCCCCCCAACTCCATCGTCTCCTCGCCAAATCTATCGCCTTCAGAGGCCGCGCAGGGGGAATCCCCCCACAGACTTCATCGGCTCCTTTCCGACACCGCCGCCTTAAGAGTCTATGTAGGGTGCATTCACCCCCCCCCCCCCCCCTCCATCGACTCCTCATGGACTCCAATTCCTTATCCCCCCTCCCTCGGCTCCATCGGATCCATGCCAACTCTTCCACCTTAATAGACTGTGCATGGGGCATCCTCTCTCTGACTCCATCGGCTCCTCGCCGACTTAAGAGGCCACATAGGGGGCATCCACACCCCAACACCATCACATCCTCACTAACTTTTCCTCCATAAGAGGCCATGCAGGGGGCATCCACCCCCCGACTCTATTGGCTCCTCGCTGACTCTGCCACCTTAAGAGGCCATGTAGGGGGCATCCACCCCTGAACTCCATCAGCTCCTTGCTGACTCCACCGCATTAAGAGGCTGCGTAGGGGGAATCCTCCCCTTGACTCCTTCGTCTCCTCGCTAACTCATTCTCCTTAAGAGGCCGCACATGGGGCTTCCTCCCCCCGAATACATTGGATCCTCACCAACTTTGATGCCAAAAGAGGCCGCGTAGGGGGCATCGGCCCCTGACTCCATCGTATCCTCGCCGATGTCGCCGCCTTAATAGGCCATGTAGAGGGAATCCTCCCCCGACTCCATCGACTCCTCACCGACCCCTCTGCCATAAGAGGCCACGTAGGGGGAATTGGCCCCCAACTCCATCGGCTCCTCACCGACACCACCTCCTTAAGAGGCATCACAGGGGGCATCCAACCCCGACTCCATCAGCTCCTCGCCAACCCTGCCACCTTAAGAGGCCGCGCAGGGGGCATCCACCCCTAGACTCCATTGGCTCCTCCCTGACTTATCCACCATAAGAGGCCGTGTAGGATCAATCTTCTCCCTGACTTCATTGGCTCCTCGCTGACTCTTCCACTTTAAGAGGTTGTGCAGGGGGCATCCACCCCCTGACTCTATCATCTCCTCAACGACTTCGCCCCATTAAGAGGCCACGTAGGGGGCATCCAATCCCAGACTCCATCAACTCCTCGCCAACTCTTCTGCCTTAAGAGGCTGCACAGGGGTCATCCCCCCCCCCTCCGATTCCATCAGCTCCTCACCGACTCCGCTTACTTAAGAGGCCACACAGGGGGAATCCGCCCCCCAACTCCATCGTCTCCTCGCCCACTCTACCACCTTAATAGGTCACGCATGGGGGCATCCGCCCCCCGACTATATCGGCCCCTCACCAACTCTGTCGCATTAGGATGCCATGAAGGGGGAATCGGCCCCCGACTCAATCAGCTCCTCATCGATGCCTCCACCTTAAGAGGCTGCACAGGGGGCATCCTCCCCCAACTCCATCATCTCCTCACTAACCCCACCAACTTAATAGGCCTAGAAGGGGGCATCATCCCTTGAATCCATCGGCACCTTGCCAATGTTGCTGCCTTAAAAGGCCACGCAGGGGGCATCCTCCCTCGACTTCATCGGCTCCTCGCTGACCCTGCCGCCTTAAGAGGCCCCACAGGGGGAATCCACTCCCAGACTCCATCAACTCCTCTCCAAATATGTAGCCTTAAGAGGCAACACCGGGGGCATCCTACCCCTGACTCCCTTGGATTCTCACTAACTCTTCTGCCATAAGAGGTTGTTCAGGGGGCATCCCCCCCCCCCAACTCCATCGGCTCCTCGCTGACTCTACCACCTTAAGAGGTCGTACAGGGGGAATCCAACCCCTCCTCCATTATCTCCATGTTGACTATGCCATCTTAAGAAGCCACGTAGAGGGAATCCTCCCCCCCCCCCCGAATCCATCATCTCCTCGCCGACTCTGTTGACTTAAGATGTCACACATGCGGAATCCTTCTTAATCATACCTGATGGCGCCCTTCTCCCCCGGCTCTCCCCCTCACCCTCTCTCAGCCTAGGGTTTTTTCTTGAAACCCTCCTCTTCAATGTCGGCATATAATCATCCCAACAATCCCTCTCCTTCCCTTCCTCTCTTCTTTTCCTCTCTTCATGGCATCGATCTTTTCATTCAGGTGGTGCAGCCTTTTGTTGTTTTTCTCACAGGGACGATGGTGGTTGTTGAAGCCCCTGGCCGCTTCATCCCCTCCCTGACCTCACATTCCTTCGCGCATCTCTAGGTCGGATCTGGAGCGAAGGCTACTCTATGGTTTTGGGATCTGTGGGATTGTGGTTGCAGGGTTTCAAGTGCTCTCATGTCAGATTGTTCTTGGTTTGTCTTCTGGTTCCAGTCCTAGAGTTATTCCATTGCAGAGGCATCGACTTCACTTTTCCCTACCCTGACCCCGAGACCCTATGATCCTCTCCGAGTCAGTTCTGGAGCAGCATTTCATCAAGGTTCTGGGAGGTCGGTTATGGTAGTCGAAGATGCTTACTGAGCGACATGATTTGGATCTGTATTATGAGGTTTGTATGATCAATTTTATGATTTATTCTCTGGTAAGGTTTTGTTCTAGTTTTGTTATGGTGGTGGATGGTGGTTTTCCACAATGGTGGTGTTTTGATCCGATTGGTCTACAATGGTATTCGGCGATCAATGTAGTGTTATTTAATGATGGAGGAGATGAGGAAGGTTTTTTATCGGTGATGATGAACTCCAATGGAAGGTCTCGCCGAAAATTTGGAAGTGCATCGGGGATGAAGACAGTGATGATGATGACGTGGGATGCTGTGAGAAGACGGAGAAGTTCTCTTTCTAGCATTGTGATGATGTTCTGGACATTCGCCGCGATGGGTGTATGACTCGAGGAAGGCACATGACTCAAGATGACAAATGGGTGATGGTGAATTTTGAATTTTGAAATTTGAAATTAGTGGACGACCTGTTGTTTTTTTGTTCAAATTTTTTGAAATGTTTGGTTACCGCTAATCCTTAAAGAGACTTTTTAGAAAATGAAAAAAAATGGATTTGGAGGAGGGGGAATCCTCCCCCTGTCTTCATCGGCTCCTCTCCGACTCTACCACATTCAGAGGTCGCACAAGGGGCATCCGCCCCCCGACTCCATCATCTCCTTGCCAACTTCTCTGCCTTAATAGGACCTGCAGGGGGCATCTACACCCTGACTCCATAGACTCCTCGCCGACTCCCCACCTTAAGAGGTCATGCAGGGAGCATCTCCCCCCCCCCCCCCCCCGACTCCATCAGCTCCTCACCGACTCCTTCGCCTTAATAGGCTACATAGAGGGCATCCTCCCCCCGAATCCATTGACTTCTCACTGACTATACTGCCTTAAGAGGCCACATAGGGTGCATCAGTGTAGAGACCCGTATCCTGACGTACATTGAAATTACATTACATTTGCGGAATACTTAGTACATAACAAAAACACACAATAAAGGATCGTAATAGTTTAGTGTCTTTGGAAACTCGGAACGTAATCTTCTAATCGTGGTGAAATATCTTCAATATCTCCCATAAAGATCTTCCTTTTTTTTTACCTAAAACCTTTATTTATATCCTGGGGAAAAGAAAACATAAAAGGGTGAGCTCAAATGCTCAGTAAGGGTATACAAAAGAAATAAAAATCATATCATATCTTTTTGAAAATCATAACCTGCAAAAAAGATCATAATATATTAACATGGAACAAATCATAGAAGTGAAAATGAGATCACCATAATCATAACATGAAACTTGAAACTTTGTGGCATGCACACATAATCATGGAAAATCATTTCTTGTTAGTCATGACTCATTTCCAAGACTATCTTAGTGGACAAAGTCCCTTTCTGAATCGAGTAACCCTCGTTTCAGTCCTGTTTCACTGAACCGGTATAACCTACCATTTCAGCCATGTCTATCTCATGAGA
The DNA here is from genome assembly GCA_963277665.1 of Viscum album. Lineage (NCBI taxonomy): Eukaryota > Viridiplantae > Streptophyta > Magnoliopsida > Santalales > Viscaceae > Viscum > Viscum album. The sequence goes on along the minus strand of OY728131.1, from coordinate 1,431,490,142 downwards.
TATAAAATCTTTACCCAATGCATTGGAGGGAGATATAGGTCCCACCCATCTTATAATGAATCCTTTCTTATGTGTGCCACATAATAATAAAACATACATCATCGCATAACACATGTAACAAAAATGGGATTCTTGAAACATCATGACATCATAAATCAATTCATATAAGATAAAGGAATTCATAAAAATAATTCCATCACAACATGAACAAATCAATGTAATAATAGGGATAAAAATATAACCCTTTATTATCTTAGATGGAAAATAATTTTGATAAAACACTTGAACTCCATTCTTGAGGAAAATATCCTTTCTTCTTCAAAAACATTTTTCCTTTCATAACATGTCATACAACTTTAAAATAAAAGAATTTGATTAAAAATAAACTAGAAAACTTTTAAAGGAAGCTTCTTGGAAATAATGTTTTAAAAATCCATTCATGTTGTATAAGTTAAAAAAAACATTCTTCGTACTTTTGTCGGAAAAGTCAAAAAATACCTCGTACGGAAAACGACAAAAGATTCCTTTCATTTCCTTTACTAAAAACTCACCGAAGGGTAAAATTAGATTTAAACAATTGTAGTTGGATGGAAATAATATTACATATTTATGAAACATGGATGTGGATGATAAAATACAACCCAGTAAATACCAAGTATAAACAATCTCGGATAAAAATGAGATTGTGATATTTCCCTTACCTTAGGTCCGACTTGCTTTGTAAGTGTCCGAACCTCCTGTATAATGATTTAAATCATGTTATTGACTTATTACAGAATCATATTCATTGTTATGATATCATATATGGTTCACTTATGACATTATATTAACCGTTCGTTTGTAAATTCCATGTTAAAGAAGCGTTTTGGGTAAAATCGTTTCATTTATCGTAGGTGTTTTGACTTGTTGTTCTTGACATCATTATTACTTATATCATGATTTAATAACTTCCAGAATATAAAATATGATTTATATATCATATATATTCAGTATATATATATATATATAATAGGTAGATAAATAAAATGAAAAACCCCGTTCATGCAGACGGTAGTCCGTACGTACGCATGAACGCTGTTTTCCTTTCCTTATTGTCTTGTAATGGAAGTAGATGACATACATATGTATATATATACATAAATCCAGTAGATTTATAATGTCATATATTTCATTATTATTTCTTATATATACATTATAATCATTCTTAAATGGTTAACATGGAGAATGAATCTCATTGCGTCGTGGAGACGGTAGTCCGTACGTACGCACGAGCGATGATATCATTTCTATAAATATTGAATTGAATTGGAGTGGATTATACAATATATCAGAATCAATATGATGTTGTAATAACTATGTATAGTTATTCTTTACACCATTATACCCATCCGTGTAAGGTGGTGGTGAAAAATAGATTACACCACGGCGTGGAGACGGTATTCCGTACGTACGCACGCGCGGTGATTTCTTTTTCCATAGGATGGATAGATGGTGAAATAGGGTTGTTTCATACTTATAATAACATATCAGTATATGAGTTATACTGATTTTATTACTTCATAATGAAACAACCTAAGAAGAAGAAGTGGAATAAGAAATAAAGATGAAAGAATTGGTAACGGTAATTACCTCTTCTTTGAAGTGCCTCTTTGAGACCTCCTCTTAGGGCACTAGAATTGGTCTTTGAGGAAGACCAGAACCTCTAGGATGTTTCTAGGGAAGTGGAGAAGAGATTTTGGCAGGGGTTGGCCGAGCTTGAGTGCTCAAATTGGTGTGAGGAGGAGGGGGAGGAGGTGTCCTTTTATAAGGGAGGAGAGGGGCACCTTAGGAATACCTCAAAATATTATTTTATATTAATGTCAAAATCGGTTTATAATGGTTCCAAATGGTCTTATTTCGAAGCTAAAGTGGGGATGGGTCGAAATCCTATCAACCAATAGGATTTAGACAAGTTTAGGTTATTATTTTAACCTTATCAATTAGATTTAACTCTAAGTTAAATAATTTAACTTTTACCGTGTCTTTTTGTTTTCTTTCACTATATGGTTAATACACTTACTATAACATGCCAAAAGAACCCCAAATTGTATATTATTAATAAATATATCCTTATATAAGTCATTTGGCCGAACCTTAGATTTTTAAGAATAAAATAACAATTAATAATATAATATTTGATTTAAAAACTATTTTGTGTCAATTTTGACACTATTTGATATATGATTTTTTTGAAAGTCATAACAGAATTATATGTTCGAACCAAGTTGATTAAATCAACACTAATACATCATAGTAACCTAGAAAATTAGTTTAAGTCATAAAAAGTCTTAAATTACATTCATTTGAGCATTTATAACATCAATTATGTTAATATTTCCTTAAAAGGGTAATTACTGCATCATCGTTGTTTCAAAAATAAATTAATTTATTTAAAGTCTAAAAATTATAAATAAACTATCATTATGTAGGAAATCTTTTTAGCTTTCTAATGAATATTTATAGTCGAATTTATCTTATGTATAACCCCATATTAAAAATGTTTTAGTAAATAAACTTTGATTTTAACTCTTTTAACTCTTCTTTGAATTAAATAATAATAAATGTCCTAATCTAATCCAAGTGGGCCTAAATGGTCATATTATATTCATAAGGTTGTTTTTGGCCGAATTACACTTATCCAATAGAATTAGGACATGTGTTAGGGTAATAGTAATATCGTATTTACCCTTAGTTACCCTATTTACTATTAACCGTGGTAAAAAAAAATTACTATTCACCAAAAATTATTTTCATCTCATTGAACCACATTTTAGTCCTTGATATTAACCGTGTCTGTCGGATTTTTGAAATTCCATTCACAGAAGTGGTAAAATTAAGTTTTATGCAAAATTCAGTTTTTAACCTACCACTTAGTAGTTTCACTATTCATCAAAAATTGATGTTTTTCAGAACAATGCCAAAATTTCATCCTAAGATATATTTCATATTCCGAATTCAAAAATGAAGTCTATTTTACCAAATTAATATCATAGAAGTTGCATTAATTAATTTTATAATTAAATCCCGCTGTTAAAACAAAGAGCGTGTTTTTAAGAAACAATATCTATCAAAAGATTGACACTTGTTTATATCTAGTTTAAATGTGAAATTATATCCAATGACCAACATTGTATTAAATTGTAAAAATATATTCTAAATATACTTTAAAACCACTCAAATTAATAATTTATCAATATTAATTATTTCGATTGAAAAAGTTGTTTTTAACTAAAATTTAGTAATTTTCACTATTCATCAAAATATGAAAGTTATCCAAAAATCACCAAAATTTCACCTTAGGCTAAATTTGATACTCCGAATCCAAAAATAAAGTCCATTTTGAGAGCTAAAATTTCTAAAATTTTAAAAGGTGGTTATTACTATTCATAATTGCTAGTTATAATAATATTTTAATAGCATATCGTTGTTTAGTGAAACTCGGTATTGCGTACTACACACGCTATCGAGGAAGGTCGCGATTGCGTGTAATGCAAGGCAAGTCAAGGATGTGTGTTGTTCAAGCTCCTTTTGGAGTAGCGTACAACACAAGACATTAATAAAATTAAAAAGAATATTTTTTTCATAAAATCTCGGGCTGTTACATTCTACCCCCCTTAAAATGAATTTCACCCTCGAAATTCGTCGGGGTTATAAATGGTTTACTATTCTAAAGTTTCTTTAATAGAATCCCACATCGTAAAATGGAATACCCAAACTTGGCTTTAAAAACTAAAGTATGAAATGTAACGATTACCCAAATAAACTAATCGCTGGGTTTCCACATAGGTAAAAATATGGATATGGAAGAGAAATCTAACCATCATGTTCTGATGGAGAGTGGTAGAGAACATGGCTATGGAAAAGCCAGTAATCACAAATCCATAGATTTGTGATGATATAAGGTACCATCTGATTCATCAGGTATAAGATCACTAGGACAACATTTTTGGTTTTCAAGATCATTTCCCTAAAGTAGAAAATTTGAATTAGAATAAATACTTAATTTATTTTGGTACAATCTCACTGTTGTTAGTGTCTTGAACAATTTCCACTTCATCTCATAAATAAATGAAGTTGAATTTGTTATTCGTGAAGTGTTAGCAGATTATGTGATAGAATGACGGGTCATTCCATCTGTCTCAAACAAAAGGTTAGAAAAAGTTATTAAATATACATAAGTCATTCTATAGTGAGATTAATCATATATGGTTCCTAAAATGGACTTATACTTCATATATCATACTGCTTAATATAATAAAACTAGTTTCTACTAAACAGGGACTTCCTGTAGGCCAGTGGTAGGTGATAAAGGCCAGTCGCACTTCGGTTGTGGGTTCGATTCCTACAGCCTTGTCCGACGTGATGGGCTGTCGCCCGTCCTGCAGGTTGTCCTTTTTCTAAAACTATATTACTATAACATCCCATCAATAATATCGAAAAAACTTCTATACTAACTTATGTCCAACATAATCCATTCCAATCTTTAGGCTTATCCATAATACTGCAGTCCACTCTCATAACATAGTGAAAACAATTACCAGAGATTTAATACCATCATTGATCCCCATATATCATAAGATATGTTTTGTTGGTCACATTCCAAACATTCAAAGTCCTTAATCGTGTTTTCTCTTGAATACCTTAGTGAAAACATGAATGTAGTTAAAAGTTAACACTTTCCACATACCAAAATCCTCAAAATTCTATATACTCAAACCATGATATCACTTAGTCCTTATATCAATCATGAGCTCATGAATACTGTCAAACATTTCATTTTCTCCTTATCCCTTAATTATGCACATATCATCTACTTTCCAAAAATATCTGAATAACCTTTCATGGATACTGGTAACATTAATCAGACAACATTGTAACAATCCTTACATGTCTCTTTATTCTACAGTACCATGAGATTACTTATACAACATTACACATGATAAACATGTAATCATTCCACTACATTCTTAAAATTGACCGAGCTTCAACAATTCTTTCATCTCACATATCATTTGTAGTCTCTTCATCATCATCCACATAAATACTTCCCATACGACCATACTGATTATCTTCATGAGACTTTCCCTTAGGGCATTGGTTTGCATAATGCCCGCACATTCCACATTTAAAACATTTAACCATTGTTGATGTCGTAGAAACACCATTATCCTCATCCATGTTGTTAAATGAACCTTTTCCTTTGCATTTACTTGCTTTGTGTCCTTATTTTCCACACCCAAAGCATCTTCCAGTTCCTTTGAAACATTCTCCTTGATGCCTCTTCCCACATGATTTACATAGGGGAAATTGAACTTTCTTTCCTCTATGATCATCATGAAACTCCATCTTTCTCTTATTAGCCGAGTCAGGAAACATACCAAATTTTACTTTATTGATCATATTATGAGATTGCTGATTCAGCATAATAATGATGTTTGGACTTCCAAATCCCATTTCATTATGAAGAATATCATTCCATTGTCCATCATATCCTCCATTATCGTGAATCATCTTGTTTCAATCCATTTTCTAAAACCCAAAAAAAAATAGTGTGAGAGGCAAAAATTATGCTAGGGAAAACAACATAATAAAGGGGGAGTACCTTCAATATCTAACATCTTAGGTTTAATTATATGATCGTTAGCGTAGTTCTAGTACTATAACCTATACGTATACTTATCCTTAGGGACATCCCTAGACATACCTTAGAAATATCTCTAGGGATCTCACTAAAGTTCTCGCATCCTAGTTTCCAAAGGTTGACTAAACCTTTCCTCTGATACCAACTGTAGAGACCCGTATCCTGACGTACATTGACATTACATTACATTTGCGGAATACTTAGTACATAAAAAAAACACACACTAAAGGATCGTAATAGTTTAGTGTCTTTGGAAACTCGGAACGTAATCTTCTAATCGTGGTGAAAGATCTTCAATATCTCCCATAAAGATCTTCCCTTTTTTTACCTAAAACCTTTATTTATATCCTGGGGAAAAGAAAACATAAAAGGGTGAGCTCAAATGCTCAGTAAGGGTATACAAAAGAAATAAAAATCATATCATATCTTTTTGAAAATCATAACCTGCAAAAAAGATCATAATATCTTAACATGGAACAAATCATAGAAGTGAAAATGAGATCACCATAATCATAACATGAAACTTGAAACTTTGTGGCATGCACACATAATCATGGAAAATCATTTCTTGTTAGTCATGACTCATTGCCAAGACTATCTTAGTGGACAAAGTCCCTTTCTGAATCGAGTAACCCTCGTTTCAGTCCTGTTTCACTGAACCGGTATAACCTACCATTTCAGCCATGTCTATCTCATGAGATATAAAATCTTTACCCAATGCATTGGAGGTAGATATAGGTCCCACCCATCTTATAATGAATCCTTTCTTATGTGTGCCACATAATCATAAAACATACATCATCGCATAACACATGTAACAAAAATGGGATTCTTGAAACATCATGACATCATAAATCAATTCATATAAGATAAAGGAATTCATAAAAATAATTCCATCACAACATGAACAAATCAATGTAATAATAGGGATAAAAATATAACCCTTTATTATCTTAGATGGAAAATAATTTTGATAAAACACTTGAACTCCATTCTTGAGGAAAATATCCTTTCTTCTTCAAAAACATTTTTCCTTTCATAACATGTCATACAACTTTAAAATAAAAGAATTTGATTAAAAATAAACTTGAAAACTTTTAAAGTAAGCTTCTTGGAAATAATGTTTTAAAAATCCATTCATGTTGTATAAGTTAAAAAAAACATTCTTCGTACTTTTGTCAGAAAAGTCAAAAAATACCTCGTACGGAAAACGACAAAAGATTCCTTTCATTTCCTTTACTAAAAACTAACCGAAGGGTAAAATTAGATTTAAAAAATTGTAGTTGGATGGAAATAATATTACATATTTATGAAACATGGATGTGGATGATAAAATACACCCCAGTAAATACCAAGTATAAACAATCTCGGATAAAAATGAGATTGTGATATTTCCCTTACCTTAGGTCCGACTTGCTTTGTAAGTGTCCGAACCTCCTGTATAATGATTTAAATCATGTTATTGACTTATTACAGAATCATATTCATTGTTATGATATCATATATGGTTCACTTATGACATTATATTACCCGTTCTTTTGTAAATTCCATGTTAAAGAAGCGTTTTGGGTAAAATCGTTTCATTTATCGTAGGTGTTTTGACTTGTTGTTCTTGACATCATTATTACTTATATCATGATTAACTCACTTACAGAATATAAAATATGATTTATATATCATATATATTCAGTATATATATATATAATAGGTAGATAAATAAAATGAAAAACACCGTTCATGGAGACGGTAGTCCGTACGTACGCATGAACGCTGTTTTCCTTTCCTTATTGTCTTGTAATGGAAGTAGATGACATACATATGTATATATATACATAAATCCAGTAGATTTATAATGTCATATATTTCATTATTATTTCTTATATATACATTATAATCATTCTTAAATGGTTAACATGGAGAATGAATCTCATTGCGTCGTGGAGACGGTAGTCCGTACGTACGCACGAGCGATGATATCATTTCTATAAATATTGAATTGAATTGGAGTGGATTATACAATATATCAGAATCAATATGATGTTTTAATAACTATGTATAGTTATTCTTTACACCATTATACCCATCCATGTAAGGTGGTGGTGAAAAATAGATTACACCACGGCGTGGAGACGGTATTCCGTACGTACGCACGCGCGGTGATTTCTTTTTCTGTAGGATGGATGGATGGTGAAATAGGGTTGTTTCATAATTATAATAACATATCATTATATGAGTTATACTGATGTTATTACTTCATAATGAAACAACCTAAGAAGAAGAAGTGGAAGAAGAAATAAAGATGAAAGAATTGGTAACGGTAATTACCTCTTCTTTGAAGTGCCTCTTTGAGACCTCCTCTTAGGGAACTAGAATTGGTCTTTGAGGAATACCAGAACTTCTAGGATGTTGCTAGGGAAGTGGAGAAAAGATTTTGGTAGGGGTTGGCCGAGCTTGAGTGCTCAAATTGGTGTGAGGAGGAGGGGGAGGAGGTGTCCTTTTATAAGGGAGGAGAGGGGCACCTTAGGAATACCTCAAAATATTATTTTATATTAATGTCAAAATCGTTTTATAATGGTTCCAAATGGTCTTATTTCTAAGCTAAAGTGGGGATGGGTCTAAATCCTATCAACCAATAGGATTTAGACAAGTTTAGGTTATTATTTTAACCTTATCCATTAGATTTAACTCTAAGTTAAATAATTTAACTTTTACCGTGTCTTTTTGTTTTCTTTCACTATATGGTTAATACACTTACTATAACATGCCAAAAGAACCCAAAATTGTATATTATTAATAAATATATCCTTATCTAAGTCATTTTGCCGAACCTTAGATTTTTAGGAATAAAATAACAATTAATAATATAATATTTGATTTAAAAACTATTTTGTGTCAATTTTGACACTATTTGATATATGATTTTTTTGAAAGTCATAACAGAATTATATGTTCTAACCAAGTTGATTAAATCAACACTAATACATCATAGTAACCTAGAAAATTAGTTTAATTCATAAAAAGTCTTAAATTACATTCATTTGAGCATTTATAACATCAATTATGTTAATATTTCCTTAAAAGGGTAATTACTGCATCATCGTTGTGTCAAAAATAAATTAATTTATTTAAATTCTAAAAATTATAAATAAACTATCATTATGTAGGAAATCATTTTAGCTCTCTAATGAATATTTATAGTCGAATTTATCTTATGTATAACCCCATATTAAAAATGTTTTAGTAAATAAACTTTGATTTTAACTCTTTTAACTCTTCTTTGAATTAAATAATAATAAATGTCCTAATCTAATCCAAGTGGGCCTAAATGGTCATATTATATTCATAAGGTTGTTTTTGGCCGAATTACACTTATCCAATAGAATTAGGACATGTGTTAGGGTAATATTAATATCGTATTTACCCTTAGTTACCCTATTTACTATTAACCGTGGTAAAAAAAAAGTTACTATTCACCAAAAATTATTTTCATCTCATTGAACCACATTTTAGTCCTTGATATTAACCGTGTCTGTTGGATTTTCGAAATTCCATTCACAGAAGTGGTAAAATTAAGTTTTATGCAAAATTCAGTTTTTAACCTACCACTTAGTAGTTTCACTATTCATCAAAAATTGATGTTTTTCAGAACAATGCCAAAATTTCATCCTAAGCTATATTTCATATTCCGAATTCAAAAATGAAGTCTATTTTACCAAATTCATATCATAGAAGTTGCATTAATTAATTTTATAATTAAATCCCGCTGTTAAAACAAAGAGCGTGTTTTTAAGAAACAATATCTATCAAAAGATTGACACTTGTTTATGTCTAGTTTAAATGTGAAATTATATCCAATGACCAACATTGTATTAAATTGTAAAAATATATTCTAAATATACTTTAAAACCACTCAAATTAATAATTTATCAATATTAATTATTTCTATTGAAAAAGTTGTTTTTAACTAAAATTTAGTAATTTTCACTATTCATCAAAATATGAAAGTTATCCGAAAATCACCAAAATTTCACCTTAGGCTAAATTTGATACTCCGAATCCAAAAATAAAGTCCATTTTGAGAGCTAAAATTTCTAAAATTTTAAAAGGTGGTTATTACTATTCATAACTGCTAGTTATAATAATATTTTAATAGCATATCGTTGTTTAGTGAAACTCGGTATTGCGTACTACACACGCTATCGAGGAAGGTCGTGATTGCGTGTAATGCAAGGCAAGTCAAGGATGTGTGTTGTTCAAGCTCCTTTTGGAGTAGCGTACAACACAAGACATTAATAAAATTAAAAAGAATATTTTTTTCATAAAATCTCGGGCTGTTACAATCAGCCCCCGACTCCATCAGCTCCTCACTGACCCTACTGCCTTAAGAGGCCGCGCAGGGGGCATCAAACCTCGACTCCATAGGGTCTTCATCGACACCTACCCCTTAAGAGGCCACTCAGGGGGCATCCACCCCCGACTCCATCAGCTCATCGACGACCCCACCGCCTTAAGAGGCCGCGAAGGGGGATCCACCGTCAGACTCCATCAGCTCCTCACTGACTCTGCCGCCTTAAGAGGTTGCACAGGGGGCATCCACTCCCCCCACCATTGACTCCATCATCTCCTCACCAACTCCACCACCTTAAGAGGACGCATAAGGGGATTTCCCCCCCCCCCTCCCCCACTGACTTCATTGGCTCCTCTCCGACTCTGCCAACATAATAGGCCATACAGCGGCATCCGCCCCAAGACTGCATCAGCTCCTTGATGACACTGCCACCTTAACAGGCCATGCAGGGGGCATCTGCCCCCCGACTCGATCAACTTCTTGCCGACTCCGCAACCTTGAGAGGCCACGTAGGGGGCATCCCCCCTGACTCCATCGACTCCTCGTTGACTCCGCTGCCTTAAGTGGCTGCACAGGAGGCATCCACCCCCCAACTCCATGGGATCCTCGCTGACTCCACCCCTTTAAGACGCCACGCAGGGGGTATCTTCCCCCGACTCCATCACCTCCTCGTAGACTCCTCCACCTTAAGAGGCCACGCAGGGGGAATCCCCCCACCCCCATGATTTCATTAGCTCCTCGTTGACTCTACCGCCTTAAGAGGTTGAACAGGGGGCATCCTCCCCCCGACTCCATCCCCTCCTCGCTGACTCCACTGCCTTAAGAGGCTGCACAGAGTGGCATCTGCCCCCTTAATCCATCGGCTCCTCGTCGACTCTACCGCCTTAAGATTCTATATAGGTGGAATCTTCCCCTTGACTCCATCGTCTCCTCACTGACTCCACTACCTTAAGAGGATGTTTAGGGGGAATCTTACCCCCAACTCCATCGGATCCTCGTTGACTCTTCCGCCTTAAGAGGCTACGTAGGGAGCATCCACCCCCCAACTCCATATGCTCCTCACCAACTCCACTACAGTGGTCCTCTCTACACCATTATCATCATGAAAAGTATTCCTCCCAGTCTCCATCATCAGGCACTATGGAGGTGGTCCCCGCACCACTTCCATTCAGCATGGAGGTTCTCACCATCCCCAACATCAACCATCATGGAGGTCCTCCCTATGAATCAACAAAGTTGCCCCGCCTTATGAGATTACGCTCTAGGATTATACGCCATTTGGCCCCTTCTCCCTATTGTAATTATGTTCTAGGCTTCCACGCCTTCTGGGCTCTATCGCCCCCATCGTACTGATGTTCAAGGCTTCCACGCCTTCCGGGCTCCATCTCCCCCGTCGTACCGATGTTCCAGGCTGCCACACCTTTCTAGATCCATCTCCACCATCATACCAACATTCCATGCTCTTACTCCTTTTAGGATCCATCACCCACGTTGTACTGATGTTCCAATATCCCACACCTTTCGAGCTCCATCACCCCCGTCGTACTGACGTTCCAAGATTGCATGCCTTTCGGGCTCTGTCACCACCATCATACCAATGTTCCAGGCTTCCACACCTTTTGGTTCGTCACCCCCATCATACTGACATTCCAGGATTCTATGCCTTCCAGGATCCATCACCCTTGTCGTATCGATATCCTGTGCTTACACACCTTCCAGGCTCCGTCGTCCCCATCATACCGACGTTCCAAGATTCCACGCCTTCTGAGATCTATTGTCGCAATCGTACCGAGGTTTCAGGCTTCCACACCTTTGAGGCTCCATCACCCCCATCCTACCGATGTTACAGGATTACACGCCTTCAAGGATCCCTCACCCCCATTATATCAACTTTCCAGGCTCCCACACCTTCCGGGCTCCCTCGGCCCCGTCGTACCGACGTTCCGGGATTCCACTTCTTCTGGGCTCCATCGCCCCAATCATACCAACATTCCAGGCTTCCACACCTTCTAGGCTCTATTTCCCCCTTCATACTAACATTCTAGGATTACAGGCCTTTCAGGATCTGTCTCCCCCATCATACTGATGTTCCAGTCTTCCACGCCTTTTGGGCTCTGTCGCCCCCATTGTACCGACGTTCCAGGCTTCCACACCTTCTGGGCTCCGTCGCCCCCATTATACCGATGTTCCAGGATTTTGTGCCTTTTAGGATCCATCACCCTCATCATATGGACATCCTGGCTCTAATACCTTCTAGGCTCTATCGCCCCCATCATACTGACACTCCAGGCTTCCACACCTTCTGGGCTCCATTTCCCCATCGTACAGAAAATTTGGGCTTCCACAACTTCTAGGCTCCATCGCCTCGTCGTACTGATGCTCCAAGCTTCATCGCCCCTCTAGACTAAGGGAATTTTATCATCCCTACCACCCTTGTGACACTATGTGTTATCCCAACTACCACATTGCATCAACCGTAGAGGTCCTCCCTGCAGTCCTGACACCAGCTTGTGGAATGTTCACCGTGAGGTAGCCCAACTCACGCAAGGAGAACTTCCATGCTTACACGGGGGGGGGGGATTTTAAGTAAATATCATCATATAGATTCCCCCCTAATCCTAAACCAACCAAATGGGGTATAGATGACCATCCCTATATAGACACGATCTTTATGGTTTCGCATCCTAGTTGTGTGATGTTAAACTGAATAACAACCATCGTCTTGGTCACATGATGTCAAATTGCAGGACAACATCTTGGTCACATGATGAAAAACTATACAAAATAATGGTCTAAGCTATGAAACCTAAAACTGTAACAACCATGGTCGAAGATATGTGACCGAAGACTATAGAAACCATGTTCAAAGCTTTGTGACCTTAAACACCAGCAATCACGTGCCCCTATTGCATGAAATTAAACTGCATAAAAACCATCATCTTGGTCTCATGATGTTAAAATGCAGGAAAATATCTTATTCACATGACAAAATACTATAAAAATTTTGGTCCAAGCTATGTAACCTAAAACCGTAGCAACCATGGTCAAAGTTACGCGACCTAAAACTACAGTAACCCTAGTCAAAGCTATGTGACCTTAAACACCATCAATCACTTGTCCTAGTTACACGACGATAAACTATACACCAGGTCTGATATCTATGACCTTAAACTAAGATCCTTTTTTCCAAGCAATAAGACCTTAAAATATCCACAACACCAGGGTATGTTACTCTAAGTCCAGTAGAATCTACCCACCAACTTGCTCTGATGCACTATGGTGTATAACACAAAGTGTTGAACTCTAAATGGACATAATCCTAATCCATCTCCATGCTTCATAGTATCCCTTTATTTGGATTAATGCCTTTTATTATGCCTAAAGGGGCCCCATAATGTCCTGGTCTCATTCCACATTGGCTCACCTACCGTATTGGGCCAACTCCCCTAAAGACTTCAGATGAAATTTTTCGACGGGTCCCCTGTTTCAAATATGGCCAGCAATCAACCCTCATTTGTCTATCCTCATCCTCAATGAAACGATAAAGATGTTGTGTTTCTAACATGGTCAATAGCTATCCTCCATCGTTACACCACCATCATTATGATCCATATATCAAATTCTATGATTCACCCTTTTCTAACCACTCTATGTTTAGGTGGAACTCCAACACCCTTGGTGTTACCCTTTCGTGCATCTTTTCATGTTGAATAAGTGTGCCAGTGTCACTGGGATATTCCCAGCCTGACATCTCCATATCCCTTTCTGTGTGCTTCTATGTGTCAGGAAAATACCATCATTACTTCTTATTTCCCACACCGAGTATGACTCATGTGGGCTTAGTAGTTTTGGTAGTATGTGTATTTATATGGTTGATTTACACAGACACATTCGTCATACATGATTTTAAACCTCTCATTTTGTCCTTTATGGTGATAAACTGCATTATCGTTTGTCATGACGTTAAACCAAATCATCTTACTTCATGACTTTAAACTTATCATCTTCATTCGTCATGATGTTAAATGGATCATTATCATCATGCATGACTTTAAACTGCTCATCTTCATCCTGAATGATGTTAAACTATATTACCATCCGTCATGATGTTAAAATGCTCAGTATCATCCTGTGTGACTTTAAACTACTCATCTTCATCCTGTATGATGTTAAACTACATTATCGTCCATCGTGACATTAAACTACATCATCATTCTTCATGACTTTAAACTGCTCATCTTCATCCATCGTGATGTTAAACTACTCATTATCTTCCTGCATGACTTTAAACTACTCATCTTTGTCATGTATGACGTTAATCCACATTATCGTCTGTCATGATGTTAAACTGCTCATTATCGTTTTGCATGACTTTAAACTACTCATCTTCATCCTTTATGACATTAAACTTCATTATCGTCCATCATGATGTTAAAATACTCATTATCATCCTGCATGAATTTAAAATTCCCATCTTCGTCTTGCATGACGTTAAACTTCATTATCACCTGTCATGATGTTAAACTGCTCATTATCATCCTGCATGAAATTAAACTACATTATTGTCCCTCATGACATTAAACTAGTCATTATTTTTCTTCATGACATTAAACTGCTCATCATGGTCCTGTATGACCTTAAACTATTACATCCTTCATGAAATTAAACTGCTTTGTTGTCCCGCATGACAATAAACTAAAAGATGGTTCAATCTCTATGACCTTAAACTATGATCGTCACCATCCTCATTGCATGATGTTAAACTTTTTGATTTGTCCCAACTGAAGGGCGTAAATCCACTCAACACTTGTCCTTCATGACAATAAACTACAAACTAGCTGGGACTTCCCATCCTTGTAATAGCCTTAGGTCACTTAGCCTTTCTTGGCCCATGTCCTGAGTTCTCATCGAGGATTTTACAATGTGGTGTGGAATCTGTTTCCTCATTCACATCGGGATATGTTGGCCACACCACATACATCCCCTTGAGACGCCCCTTTATCCATCGCCCCTGGCATAAGATGTTAAACTACACAGGTCCCACCATTCTTTTTGTGTCCCATCATTTGGGTTTCTGCCATCATTCACATAAAAAAGGACCCCCAAATGGCATGTATGTTTTACCTAAGGGCTCTCCTACCATTTTAGGACAATTTACTTGAGGATATCAAGTGACAAATTGATACAATTTCTGTGTTGCGGATATAGTCAATGGTTGACGCTCAATTCTTTTCCCCCATCCCTGGTCACTCAATATGGATATCGTGTTGTGAACATGGTCAGTAGTTATCCTTGATCATAATTTTCTTCTTGTGGTCTACCTCATAATAGGCATGGTGATTCAACCTTTCTACCCACTTTTCCCACGCGCAAGACATTAAACGGCGAATCTATGGTCCAAGCTCTATGACCTTAAAATAAGATCATTGTGTCCTTGTCGCATGATGTAAAACTACACAGAAAACTCCAGAACTACGTGTGTCTTGATTCCCATCCTCATGGGATATGTGGGACCGCCTGAAAATTTATCCTTCAGGTCCAACCCCATTTTTTCTAGAAACCACCATATCTTCCTAACCCCCTGGCCTAAGTTCTTCCAGGATAGGGGTGTACGGTCTGGTATGGGCTTATGCCCTCATTCACCTCGGGTTTATAACAACCATACCACGTACCTCTTTCTCCTAAGATCTCTTCATCCCCTTGTTCCACACTCATCGTTTCAAGTCATATTCTCTTAATTTGGGCCCCTCGACCCTCCTTGGAAATTCACCAATGTGCCCAAGAGTAATCTGGTTCAGGATCTAGAGTGTCAGATTCTACCTAGACATGCTCTCGCCCATTTTTCAGGCTTTGTGTTCCCATTAATTTGGGCTTCCATCATCTTTCACATCCAAAAGGACCCCCAAATGGCATGGATGATTGGCCTAAGGGATCTCCTATAATTTTGGGTCAACGTCCTCATGGATCTCGAATGAAAAATTGATACAAGTCCTGCATTGCGAATATGGTCAGTGGTCAACACTCATTTGTTGTTCCCATTTCAGGTCACATGATATGGATGTTGTGTTTCAAACACGGTCAATAGTTATCCTCCATCTTCACATAACCCCATCAATCCCTAAATGTTGGTTGCATTATTCAAATCATTACCCACTCCATCATGTCCAAGTATAATTTTGATACTCTTGGTACTATCCCTCAATGTGAATTTGCACGTTAGGAGGACAAAGCCATGGTGAGGCATCATTCGGGGTCCCACACTGATTTCTCCTTTACATGTATTCCATGTGTTACAAAGACCTTTTCTGCCCTTATTTCCCACATCGAGCATAGATCATGTGGTCTTAGGGATTCGGTCGAGTTTTGCACCTGTTTGGAAGAGTCTCACTTCCCTATGGTCCGAGTTCTTGGACCTTAAAACTAATATATCTTTGCATCCTTGTCATAACTACATATGGCGTGATTCCCATCCTCATGAAATACATAGGAACGCCCAGACATTCCACCTGTAGGTCCATCCCTAGGAATCTTAAATCATGCCCCCTTTTTTTGGCCCCTTGGCCCAAACTCTTTTGGAATCATGTGGTGTGGTGAGTACCTCATTAGTTCTCATTCAATTCGTGGTTTTCATTAGCCGCACCATGTTCTTCCCTTGTCTTTTTCCAACCTGGTCTGAGTTTTATGACCATAAACTAGGATCTCCCTATGGGAACTATGTGTCGGGTTTGGATACTTTTTCACCCTGTGCACAGTCTGTCAAACTAGGTCCCATTTTAATGGTCCACTCTATGACATTAATCTAGGAGTGTGCGAAACCAGGACCCTTCTCCTCAAGAAGGTATTTGACTTCCTCTATCCAACACATCTCATTGGCGTACTTAGATGCAGTGTGGAAAAGATCCCAAGGTGTGGAATTCTCACATGGACATCCCCTCGTTTCATGTACACACTTCATGATCCCTTTATTTGGATTCACATCCTCTTTTACGTCTAAAAGGGACCCCCTTTATGGCCTGGTCTCATGCCACATTTTCTTACCAACCATATTGGGCCAACGCCCCTGAAGATCTTGGACGACATTTCTGACATGTCTGGTGTTTTGAACATGCTCAGCGGTCGACCCTCATTTGTCTGTCCCCATTCCTGGCTAATGCTGAGTGGATACTGTGTTTCGAACATGGTCAGTAGTTATCCTCTATCATCACACCATCATCATTTTGATCCAGATCTCGAGCATCATGATTCACATATTTCCACTCCCTTATGTTCAAGTGGAATTCCCTCATACTCAATTTTACCCCTTCGTACATTTAGGTGTGCTAAGTAGGTAGGTCGGTATTATTCGGATTTCATTCACCTAGCATCCCATTTCCCATAATGTGTTCCTCCCAGTACTAGGAAAGTCCCATCACTACTCTTTGTTTCCCACATCAAGCACAACTCTCTTGGGTTTAGTGGTCTTGGTAGGATGTGTACTGGTGTAGCCGAACTACACATACCATTTGTCCTGCATGATGTTAAATTACACTCTTAGAACTACATGTGGCTTGATTCCTATCCTCATGGAATACATAAGAATTCCCAGACAACCCGTCTTGGGCCCAGCCTAGTTTTCACCATCAGTCCCTCAACCTAAGGATTCTCATGAGAGTATGTGGTGTGGCATGGAATCTCATGGTCCTCATTCACATCAGGGTATGTACCGCACCACACATTTTCTTTTTGGGTATCAATATCCTTAACACATGACTTTAAACTATGGAATCTACCCTAAACAAGTTCATGATGCCCCATGTTAATCATGGGATGTGTCTATTTCCTTGCCAGAGAGGATTCTCCCTACCAACATTGGTCTCTGACCATGTAGTGCTTCAAGAACTATGTTTGGCTTGATTCTCATCCTTATGAGATATGTAGCAACACCTAGGCATTTCTCCTTAGGCCCAACCCTAGGGTCATTAACCCTTCTGGCCCCTCATCCCTGATCTTGGTCCATAAAATATGACCTTTAAACTATTTGCATCGTCATCACCAAACAATGTTTAAACTACGTGTCTATCATCCTTATTTGTATGACGTAAAACTAAGGGGAAATATAGGTCCTCACCAGAGAGGTCCGGTTCAGATGTAAGTTTGATCCCTGATCAGACTGATGCACCTACCTAATTTTTTTCCACCACAGTGGCATAATTTCAAGAGTGTTGGACTCCATTAGAACAACCCATCATTCCACCCTCCACGTTTTACATACCCTTTATTTGGACCCTCATCTTATTTCATGTCTAAAATAACCCCCTAATAGTATGGTTTCTCAGCCTATGGCTCACCTATTATCCTAGGCCAACATTCCGGAAGACTATGGATGACATTTCGAGTTAGGCCATGTGTTACGAACATGGTCAGCATTTGGCCCTCATTTGTTATCCCCATTTCAGTCTAACACAATAAGGATATTGTGTTTCAAACATTGTCAACATTTATCCTTTATTGTCACCCCATCTCTACAGTTTTCATAATTTTGGGTATCGTGATTCACACTTTCCACTCCCCTATGTTCGGATTAATTCTAACACCCCTAGCATGACCTTGCTTGTGCACTAGAGCACACTGGGAAAATAGTCATTTGACTATTCTGAGAGCTTAATTCTCTAGTCAAGACTCCCTCTTTTTTTCCTAGAAATCCTAATTGACTATTTAGAGAGACCCATTCTCTAACTATAATCCCTCTTTTAGGATTCTCCCAATGGTGATCGATGTCCCATTCTGATCCCCTCACAACTTCCATTGTTTTTCACTCTCACACAGGTGAATGATCTTCAATTATCTCTTATTTCCTACACTGAACATGGCTCAAGAAGGCTTATAGATTTAGTTGGATATTTCCTCAATGTTATCGAGATACAATGGACCCCGTGGCATGCATTTTCCTCAGTCGTTTCCTCAGAATGCGGTCTGCCTCACCCTCCTCATCCTCATTAGACCCCATTATTTGTGGGGGCATTTGTTGGCATTGGAAAACTCATCCCCAAGATATTTAAAATTCTTACATACATGATCCAATATCGTAGCACGTTTCAAAAGATTTGATTTTATAAGTCGTAGAGCCCGAACAGAGTTATGGTTTAGGAGTTATGGAATTTCGAAGATGGGCTCAAAAAGTAGTTTGTAGAGCCCATTTGTGAAGCTCCCTTCATGATCACAGAGTAGGGGAAATTGACCGAAGCCTCTATGAGTACCCCAATGGTCGATGACGGTTCACTCCACGGTTACGATGAACTTGAGGTAAATTGACTGGACCCTCCACGAGCACCGCGAAGGTTGATGACAGTCGACACCGCGCTTATGAGAAACTTGAGGGAACTCCCTCTGGTTGCGGAGCGCAATTTCCTTCGCGGTGTTATTTTCTCCTCGTGGGGCGTATTTGTGCTCCTTGGAATGCTTCGTCGACCTCACTCAACTATAAATACATGGCTCACACCCCCTTCATAAGCATGGTCATGCCACCCCTTGGGTGCCTGATCTCCCATTTTAGGAAGCTCCAGCACATCGCAAAGTGAGGCCTTTCACAAAGGGATATTCCCTTTGTGAAGGAGGTATCTCCTTTAAGTTTCTCTTGGCTCGGTGTGACAGTTTTCTCTGTGAGCCCCTTTGATCTGTGATCTACTTTGCTCCATGATACTCTTTGCTCTATAAGCCGCTATGCTCTGCGAGACCCTTTTCTCCGTGAGCCACTTTGATTTGTGAGCTTCTTTGCTCTGTGAGACCCTTTTCTCTGTGAGACACTTTCTTTGTGAGACTTGTTTCTCTATGATCCCATTTGCTCAGTGATCCCCTATGCTCTGTGAGCAGTATTCCTTCACGAAGCTGCTCCATGAACTACTTTGCTCCACGAGCCCCTTTCCTCCGAAAACCTACTTCGTGAAGCCCTATCCTTCATGAAGATCCTACCTTTTCTCCCACTAGTCCATACCACGAGGGTTGTGCCCCTACACCCTCACTCGGTGTCAATGCTGGGCTACGGTCCTGGCCCTCCGGGCTGGTCCCTTCACTTTCATCACTGACCCCCATGAAAAATGGAGAGTCGCACCGTGAAATTTTCAGGTCGAGATATCTACATTTTCCATTATGCACCCACCTTCCACCTATATAATACCATGATTTGAGATACTCCTCCGCACACCATGACACACCTTGGGTTGACAAATCCCTATTGGTTTTTTCTCATGTCGTTAATTGAGATTCTCATCATCAATTCCCCGAGTAACTTGAGTCAAATCATTACTCAAGCAACTCATCCAAACCCCACCACTTAGCTCATATGCCAAGTTGAACCAGAAAGGTCCTCCCTTGCGTAAGTCCCAACATCAACCATTTCTAGGCACCTTAGGCCTAATAGTCTTATCTACATGAATTTAAACTTTAGTACACCATATGTGCCAAAAATAGGGTGGATCGTTCTCTAAACAAGAGATGCCTTATTCTCAAAGCATAAGATGCCAATAGTCTTATCTACATGACTATAAATTGTAGCATTACCTATCATTCAATGATAGGATGCCTCTTGCTCCAAATGGTAGATGCCTTATGCTCCAAGCATAAGATGAAAATAGTCTTATCTACATGACTTTAAACTATAGTACACCATATTTTCCAAACATAGGATGCCTATTGATCTAAATAAAAGATGTCTTATGTTCCAAACATAATATTCCAATAGTCCTCTCTACATGACTATAAACTGTAGTACTCCCTATGTGACAAACATAGGATGCCTCTTGCTCCAAACAAGAGATGCCTTATGCGCCAATAAAAAGATTCAAATAGTCCTCAATTAATGACTTTAAACTATAGTATGCAGAATCATTCAATAATAAGATGCATCTGGTTCCAAACAAGTGATTCCTTATTCTCCAAGCATATAATACCTCATGCCATGATTACAGTGGCATAATCTCATGAGTGTTGGAATCCATTCGAGCATTCCACCACTCCATATCATTCTTCGCATGTCCTTAATTTGGATATTTATCCTCTTTCATGTATGAAGGGACCCCCTGAAGGCCTAGTCCCATGCCTCCTCGTCTCACCTACCGTTCAGGGCCAATGCCCCTGAAGACTTTGGATGACACTTCGAGCCAGGTCCTATGTTTTGAACACGGTCAGTAGTCAGCCCTCATTTGTTTGTCCCTATTTCAGGCTAACACGATATGGATGTTGTGTTTCGAACATGGTCAATAGTTATCCTCCATCATCATGCCACCCTCACCGTGTTCCAAATTTTGGGAATGTGATTCACACTTGTTATCTCCCTTTGTTTGGACTGATTCCAATGCCCTTGGTGTTATCCCTCTTGTGCACTAGCACATAGGTGTAGGACCCAAATTCACACCTCAATCCACCAATGAGTTGGGATTCCCTCATGTTCATACATGAGGAAGACATTATAGGAAACTTCAATGCATAATCCCCATCCACCATTTCCACGCCTTAGTAGCACATGATCAGCTTCCATGCATAATCCCCATCAACCATTTACACTCCTTATAGGCACCCAGATAGCTTCAATGAGTATGCCCCATCCACCATTGTCGCTCCTTAGCGGCACCCAGGCAGCTTCCAAAAGTAAGCCCCATCAGCCATTGACACTCCTTAGCAGCACTCAGGCAGCTTCCATGAGAAATCCCCATTCACCATTGTCCCTCCTTAGTGGCACCCGGGTAGATTTCATGCGTAAGCCCCATTCACCACTACCACTTCATAGTGACACTCAGGTAACTTCCTTGCGTAAGCCCCATTCACCACCCTTCATGGATGCACCAATGAAACGTGATCGTCAGGTCTTTGCTACCTCTTGTTTCTCACACCAAGCATGACTCACGTGGTCTTAGAGTAAGCATCGACCATGACATCCTCTTTGAGCCACCCTATAGTGTAATCCCCAAACACCTCTCTCATACTACAGGGGCTTTGATCCGTTCCAAGGCAGGGTACATAGGAAGCCTCCTTGAGGTTCAAGCCCAACAACCATTGGTCCTGAACACTTCAAATCAGCTCACCAACACCATCCTGAACTTTGTGGACTTTGATTATTTCCAATGCAAGGTACATAGGAAGCCTCCCTGAGGTTTAAGCCCAACATATACTGGTCTCGATCCCTTCACGTCGGTTCACCAAACTCTCCTGAACTATGTTCACTTTTATCCTTGCCAAGGAAAGGTGCATAGGAATCCTCCCTGAGGTTCAAGCCCAACACCTATTGGTCCCGACCCCCTTCACTTCGGTTCACCAAACTCTTCTAAACTATGTGGACTTTGATCCTTTCCAAGGAAAGTTATGTAGGAAGCCTCCCCGAGGTTCAATCCCAACACCCAGTAGTTATGACTCCCTTCACATTGGTTCACCTTTTTCCCACATGATGTTAAACTATACCCATTCAAACTATGTGGGATTTGATCCTTGTCTCCCATACAAGGTACTTAGAAAGCCTCCCTGAGATCCAACCCCGATTGACGGTAAGCCATTATGTTACCCAACTAGTAGTAAGCCGCTAGAACCCCCACCGAACTATGAGGACTTTGATTCCCTACCACGAGGATATGTAGGAATCCTATTTGAGGTTCAATCCCAACACTATTGTCACCTTCATGATAGTTCCATCTCATTACCCCTACACTTCATTCAACTCTCCATCATCCATCTTGATTATTACTCGGACCACCACATCCCAGTGAGATCATTCTATTCAACCCAACGCCGCTCATTGAGGAACCCAGGAAGCTTCCATGTATAAGCCCCATCCACCACTGTCACTCCTTAGTGGCAGTCAGGAAGCGTCCATGCGTAAGCCCCATCCACCATTGCCTCTCCATAGCGGCACTCGGGAGGCTTCCATGTGTAAGCCCCATTCACCATTACTTCTCCTTAGAGGCACATGGGCGGCTTCCATGCGTAATCCCCATTAACTATTGCTACTCTTTAGCGACACCCAGGCAGCTTCCTTGCCTTAGCCCCATTCACCATTGTCACTCCTTAGTGGCACTCGGTCAGCTTCCATGTGTAATCCCCATTCACCATCTCCACTTCTTAGGGGCACACGGGATGCTCCCTTGTGTAAGCCCCATCCACTGTTTCCCCTCCATAGCAACACATGGGTAGCTTCTATGTGTATTCCCCATTAACCATCCTTTATGGCCGCACCTTTACACCATGATCATCAGGTCTGTTGTTGCCTCTTTTTTCTCACAACGAGCATGACTCGCGTGAGCATAGAGTAAACAGTGACCAAGAAATCCTCTCTAGGATGCCCTAGAGTGTAATCCCAAAACACCATCCTAAACTATGTGGAATTTGATCCTTGCCAAGGCAAGGTACATAGGAAGCCTCCCTGAGGTTCAAGCCCAACACCTAATGGTCCCGACCCCTTCACATAGGTTCACCAAACTCTCCCGAACAATGTGGGATTTGATCCTTTACAATGAAAGGTATGTAGGAAGCCTCCCTAAGGTTCAATCCCAACAACTATTAGAACTGAACCCCTTCACGTTGGTTCACCAAGCATCCTGAACCATGTGGAATTTGATCCTTATATCCCAGACAAGGTATGTAGGAAGCCTCCATGAGGTTCAAGCCCAACACCCATTGGTCCTGACCACTTCACATCAGTTCACAAACACTAGTCCTGAACTATGGGGAATTTTATCCTTGCCAAGGCAAGGTACGTAGGAATCCTATCTGAGGTCCAACCCTAATCAGCGGTAAGCCATTTTACCCCAATTAGTGGTAAGCTGTTGGAATCCCAATCAGTGGTAATTCGTTGTATCCCAATTAGTGGTAAGTCATTGTACCCCAGTCAACGGTAATCTGTTGTATCCCGATCGATAGTAAGTTTTTGTGAACCCCAATCAGTGGTAAGTCGTTGTCAACCCCAATCAATGGTAATTCGTTGTTTTCAGCAATTGATGGTAATTCGTTGTAGTGACCTTCGTTGTGACCCACATATTGAGTTCTCCCCTCGAGTGTCAGACCAACCTAGGATACTAACCACACGTAAGCCCCAATATATCATCATGTCGTTGTCCTATGTGCACACCCCAATTCCATGCCCTGTTCTGAACTATGTGGACTTTGATCATCACCAATGAAGGGTTCGTAGGAATCCCCCCTAAGGTTCAAGCCCATAACCCATGTCTCATACTAGTCTTTCCCTCGAGCATATTTGTTTCGAGAAGGTCATTCCCCAACCCTTAGGTTCCACTTCCTCCATGTCCCATCCATAAGGGCCTCCTTATCATGTAAGTCCCAACATCGTCCTGAACTACATAGACTTTGATCTCTTTCGTCCACACAGGGTACGTAGGAAACCTCCACAATGTTCAATCCCAGCCAATGGTAAACCTTGGTTCCCCTATACTGGGGTGAACTCTCCCTAATCCACCCTTAGTGGTGTCCAGACTTTCCTTCATGGTGTGACATATTACCTAATGGGACACACAACCCTAGGTCTGCTCTCATTAGGCATTTTAACCTATCCATTAGGTGTTCCCAGTTTTGGGGTTCACTCTCTCTGATCCACCCTCAGTGGTGTCCAGATCAAACTTCCCGGTGTGACAACTTCCCTTTATGGGACACACTATCTTGGTTCCGCTCTTATTGAGTGTTTTGATCCATCCAACTGGTAAACACTCTTGGTGCTCCCTTCTAGGGATGTACCAATCTAATCCACCTCTATGGGGAATTATGATCATTCTCATTCCATCTCTACATGACGTTAAACTCATGTACTACCACGTGTTAAACATGAGATGCCTGAGGAAAACCTCGAAAGACATGCCTTTAGAGTAACCGTCTCCAGAAGATGTCAAACTAGTAGAATACCTCATGTTAAACATGAGATACCTAAGGAAAATCTTGTAATACACACCTTTGGCATAACCGTCTCTTCTAAATGTTAATCTTGAGGCATACCCTATGTTAAAAATGGGAAGTTGAGGTAAACCTCAGAGACATGCATCTGGCATATTATACCCCATGATCGACATGGGATGCCTCAGGTTCTGTTCCCTTGAGATGCCATATTATGAGGAAGAAGATAGGTTCTCAAACGTCCACGCATCCAAATATGCCACAACAAGACGGATGTTGTTATCTACTCGGACTGAAGGATTCTACAATGTCAAGACCCCATGGAATGTCCTGACAGAAGTAGTGTAATTAATCGGCATCCACAAAGACATGGTACCAGGAAAGAGATTCACGAACAGTGACTTAATCTTTAAGGGAGACCTGAACTAAGTGACAAGTTCTGAGGAGTAATCCACAGAAAGAGGAACCAACATCCCATCATCCCATTTCAATCAAGGATAAAATTTCCCTAAATATGCGATGTATGCCGCCCACCTTTGGAAAGTGGGAATGCGGGGAAACAATCAACGTGTCCTCAATAGACGAATGCACGCACTAGTGAAAGCATTAGAAACACTATCATTATAATGTTAATAAAAAACTCAATGCTTCATATGGGTCACTCCCTCAATAATCCTCCCATGGATCACTACTAGTGGAACAGATCAATTTTTTCCTCTTATTTTTCTCACTGCTTTGGAAAGGATTCAAATAATGTTTAGATATGTGTATATACCTTAATTAGAAATATGGAATATATCCCTAGTTGTAGGTAGATTATATATTTTAGTTCTACTTTATCCACTTGATGAATACCACTTTAGCATAGATTTAATGGGAAATCCATTTTCCTCACATTTGTGAATTCCACTGCCTTCGCGAAGCTCAGAAAACCCTAGAAAAAACTGACCAGTTCATTACAAGTATATACTTCCTTCATGAACCCAAAAATGTTTTCAAATATCAACCATATTTCATGAATCAACCTCAATTTTTGATAATCAAAAACTTTTGGGAAGCTCACATATCCTTTATGAAGCTCACAACATTTAGTCATCTTTTTATAGCCTTTGAAAACATCATTACTTTCATGATACCTACTATATTTGGTCAACATTAATAGCCTTCATGAAAATCCTTTCTTCATGAACTTTTTCTTAAGAATAACCTTTATGAATTTCCTTGATGAATTTATACCATTTGAATCTTCATTAAGTATTTCTATACATCAAATTATGGGTAAAGGCCTATTTTTAAGAAATGCCTCGTGAACTAGAATCTTCCATCCTCGTTATCACATTTTCACAAATCTCTCCATCATTTTTTTCATGAATCTACATGGTTGATGAAGTTGTAGTTAAATTTACCCATTATCGATGCTTCTCATAGTCACAAAGATGTACCATATTTTAATTGCACAATCATGATGCTCCACACCTTTGTGAATCCCATATTTCACAACATCAAATTCATTCACAAATCCTCATACCTTTAAAAAACTCCAATCTTTAAGAAATCTACTCCTTTTCCATATTTTCAAGAGGAGTTCATGGAAATCAAATTTTAATATGATTGAACCATACTCTAAATTTTGGACCCCAAAAATTTGAAAACACTAGGAAATGATGCCACCATGTATACAAAACTTTTTATACTTCCTATAAGGCATCCATTCATTTTTTATTGATCTTTCTCAATATTCCTAGTCAAAAACCATGCTGGTACTCCACAACTAACTATAGAAACACACTTTTTCAAAAAACATAATAATACCAAGAACACTACCATGTTACCTTGTGGTATATTTTCCCAAAACCATTTAAACACTTGATTAAAATAAAAGTATAAAAAGCATTTTTTATTTGAACAAAATAATTACATAGATTTAAAAAATGATGAAAAAATATATTTATGTTCAAAATTATATTTTAATATAAATTATATTAATTTTAAAATATGTATTTGTTCTAGAAAAATTATTCATTATCTTCAATTTATTCTTTTATCATTATAATTTCATAAAAGTGAATGTTTTTTAAAATTGATATTTTTCACTATTCAATTAAAAATAATATATTTCTGAAAAAAAAAATAAAAAATCCATCCCAATATAATTTTAAAATTATGAATTCAAAAATAAAATTAATTTCAACAAATAAAATTAATAAAATTTCAAAATTTATGTTTAAATTGGTTTATCGAATAAATCTATGTGTATTGGGCTATTTTTTCTCAAAAAAGAATCAATTACTTTAAATAAAACTCCTGTGTTACATTCTTC
The DNA here is from genome assembly GCA_963277665.1 of Viscum album. Classification (NCBI taxonomy): domain Eukaryota; kingdom Viridiplantae; phylum Streptophyta; class Magnoliopsida; order Santalales; family Viscaceae; genus Viscum; species Viscum album. The sequence goes on along the minus strand of OY728131.1, from coordinate 1,431,462,932 downwards.
CTTCTATAAAAAATTTTATCCTTGAAATTTCTAGAATATCATCTCATTAATATATATATATAGGTAGTTTTTCTTTATAAATACTTCTAAATCCCATGTTGCCTCATCCATTCTATAATTTCTCCAAAGTTCCTTTTTCACTCAAGTCCTCTGATACCTCAATACATATTCTCTAGTGAATAAAATATGGATATTCTCTTCAAAGTATGATAAATATGGATCAAATACTATTTTTTCTTCCTAGGTCTATAATGTACTAATAAATCATATTCTTCATTTAGTTCAAACCAATCCATTTTCCTCTTGTTGATATATTTTATTGAGATATATATTTTAACCTTTTGTGATCCATATATATATTTCATATCATTCACCAAAATGGTAAGGCCCCCAACATAATAAATGAAAATATATTATACCCAACTCAAGATAATGGGTTGGATAATTATATTAATTGATCTTCAAGTTCCTTTCTCTATAGAAAACAAATATACCATTATTCTTAAGTACACATCCAACACTAATATTTGATGCATCAATATATATATCATGAATCCCTCCATTCCTGATGGTATGGTCAATATAGGTGTATTGACCAATCTCATTTAAAATTATTCAAAAAATCCTTATATTATTTTTCCATTATGAACATAAACCCGTTACATGTCGACTTGGCCAACATGTTAGAAAATCGATCATAATTTTTAACAAATCATCGATAATAACAACTAGTCCATGGAAACTACATAACATGGATATATTCATTGGTATTTTAAATTACATCAATTCATTTTTATTTGAATTATAAAATAATATTTTATATATAGAGACAATATATATATATATTAAATTAAAATTCATGAAGAAAAAATTCACATTTTCTAAATTTTTAGAAAACTCGTTTTCTCTAAGAGTCTTAAGATGACTTTGAAAATAAATATTATTCTCATCATAACATTTATAGTATCTCAATATATAATTAAAAAATACTATAAATTGATTATTGAGATAATCATAGAATAACTTTTTCATCATATCCATAAAAAATTAGGTTCAATTTTTCAATATAAATGGAATTATTGTAAATTAGTATTGTCTATAACTTTTATGAAATGTAATATTCGTAATATCTTCCTTATATACTTAAAATTTGTGATGCATATAATGAGGATCAGTCTTTTAAAAATATTTAACTCCTTGAAGTGTGTCAATGTAGTCATCAATGTAAGGTAGAAGATTCCTGCTCATTATAGTAATGAAACTGATTTACCTATAATTGATTAATAGCATCCTATAATCATATCTCTTATTACAAAAATAATAGGGGATTCACATAGTGAAATAATTCATACTGTATATCCTTAATCATAAAAATAAAATAGTTTTTTAGTGTTACTAATTCATTTGTGTCCATATCGTAGGGATTCCAAGATATAGGTGTTGTATCGTGGATAAAATCAATGGAAAACTAAAATTCATGTTCAGGTGGGTGTGTAGGTTTTTCTTTATGAAACACAACAATTTATTCCTATAAAATAGGCACACCCTCCATTCGAAGGATACCTTTTACTTTCATTGGCTATGTTTTATCTTCTTCTCCATGAATTCCATTATGTAAAGATAATGGAGGTGGATTTTGACATGATTTAGATGATGTGGTATCCCTTCAAAGATAGACTATTCAAAAAGAATCATATACCAACAGTTTGGATAAGTGGGTATAGGTCGCAAAACCATTGGTATATGCTATACTAATGGTTTGTGTGGTCATTGGCTTGGCTGGTGTCCATATAGACCTATACCTACTATTATGGGAAACTTTTTGTATAGGTGGTCCAAAAAAACTATTTCCAAACCATTGGTTTAGGTAATATTAAACACCTATACCAATAGTTTTGAAAACCATTGGAATAGGTAATTTAAAAAAACCTCAGTTGGTTTTGACCCCAGAACATATGATTTATATCTCAATGGCCTAACCACTAAGCTACAATGTTTTTTAAACATAATATGATAAATACATATATTTATATTTACAAGAAACTTAATTCTTTATGTATTCAATTTTATTAGATAAAATAATTTGTTGAAAATAAAAATACCTCTACCAAGGGTTTGGAAAACAATTGTATAGACATTTACAAATGGTGTTACATACCATTGTTATATGTATTTTGATTTATAGGACCTATACAAACGGTTTTAGAAAAACCTTTCGTATATTTTATATAGAGTTTATACCAATAGTTTTAGCCAAAAAAATTAATATAGCCATCACCTATACAAATTATTTTGGGAAAACCATTGGAATAGGGTAATTTTATTGATTATATACTAATGGTTTGGACAAAACCATTGGTATAGGTCTAAGTTATAGTAGTGAAAATGGATTCTAAATCTCCATTAAAAATCAAAATCTCCTTCTCATTAAAATAAATATTTTACATTACCACTTGAAATCCAATATATACTAATTATTATATCAAATTCAACCTTAGGTATAATAATCATGTTTGAAAATATTGTATCTCTATGTTTCATAATGTGGACTATCAATCATATCCTTATTATAGTGATATTTCTGGTAAGATATTTTATTTAAAATTACCTTCTTATGGTTATAGGTAAATATCTAATTTTAATAGAAAACATGGAGGTTATAAAAGAGTTTAATGTTACAAAATCAGATGAAGGACTATTTAAATTTATGCCTCTAGTCAATGTTCCTTCTACTATATATTTTGAAACCCAAACCATAGTTTTAGTTTCTATATTATCTTTTCATATCTTCTTTGTCTATTTATGAATAACATTCCCTTGGCTCCTTTCCCATTCATTCATATAGTTCCTCATCACCATACATTCCAAACATTGATCATTGGAAGATTCTTTCTTACAAATATAATTACCAGCATGATGGTTGTTCTCTCTACACTTAAATCATAATCTCATCCTCATTAAATATTGTTCCATGGTGTTTATTTCCACAATTATTTAAATTTGAAGATTCCACCATTCCTTTCTTCCCTTCTTTTATATTTCCTTTTCCAGGCCACCTAGTCACCAACTAAGTTTTTTCATTAGAAAACATAATACTTGTAAACTGTTTATGTTTCTTGATAGAACCAAAAACAATATCCTAGTATATGTAAAATTTAGGAGGGTATAATTCACTTAAAATGTGTGGATTTATCATATAAACAAAAAAAATCAATCTTACTCATTTGATTTTGTATATAATTTGCAGCATGATTTTCTAACCTTTAAAACTTAGCTTCATATTTTGTAATATATTCTCCTTCCATTTTCTTTATATTAGGGAACTACCTTTACATATCTTCTATTTTCCATTTTTGAATGTATTTTTTCAATAATATCTCCATTAATTTCTTCCACAATATGCTATTTATTTCCACCAGTTCATTATTAATTAGATGAATCACCACCATTGATCAATATCATCCATAAGATGATAAACTATTATAATAAGTTTCTATCTTTCATTACAGTCCAAAAAGAGAAATATATTATCCAAAAACATGATCTATTTTTCTATTATTAATGGATTAAGAGTCCCCTTGAATAATGTACATTTTTGTCACATGAAGTTCTCAAAAATTATATCATCATGTTGAGGTTTGGTAGGATTCTACATATTCACATGGTTATATTTCATAACGTGAGTTAGCTAACCCAATATTATTATAATTTATTCATATCATTCTACATCTTCACTGTCTTTAACATTAGGAAGATCTTTATATAGATTATGTGCATTGATATAGTTTCAATCCTTTCACAAGGAGAAATTTATGAATAATAGAATATACTAAAATATATTATAAAAAAACTAATTTTAAATAATATTATATAAATCTAAATGTACTTTGTGACTTAAAATAAATTAAAAAATTAAGTGTGAATAATTTTTTATAAGAACCTAGCCTTAAACATTACATAATCTAGCTATTTCAACTAGATTTTACTTCATTTAATTCACAAATATATTTTAGTTTTAGATTTTTAGATATGTAGGAAATAACTCATATATATCAACCAACCAGAATAAAAAAGTGGTTACCATTAAAATAGTATCCATTTCTTCCAAAACATAAAAATTTTAACTCAAAAAAATATTATTTCTTTGAGATATCTTCATGGCATTTAACATGACTTCATTATTTCTCTTACACATCCTCATAACCTATAAAAAACATTTAAAAACATATTATGAGAATAAAATGCTAAGAAAGGGATATAAAAAGAAGGAAAGAAACCATTAGTCCATGAAAACTTATAAACATATGAAATCATTTCCACAAAGACATACTTATCACACATATATACATACTTTGTGAAACATGAGATTTCCATAATACATTAGAGAACATAAATAAAACCATAAAGGTATATTAATGCATTACTTACTTATATTTTAACCCTCATGGCTACCTTATGATTTGTAACCCTCACAACTACCTTACAATGTAACCCTCATGACTACTTTATGGTGTAACCATCGCAGTTACACTTAGAGTAACCATATAGTTGATATCCAAATTTCACATACCAAATAACATGGAGGGAAATATAGGTCTTATATGTCATCATAAATAATTACCAAGAACCAGAACATAATCATAAAATAATAATAATTTCCAAAAAATATTACTTTTGAATTTTTTTAAAATAGAATTTGAAAAGTGATTTTAAAAAAAAGTCCATTTAAAATATCATATAATTGAAATGATAACTAATAGAAAGAAATGAATATGTGTATACATTTTAAATACCCATAATAAAACATAATATGAATTAAATTAATTACCCAATTGATATTATCTTCATATAATTAATGAAATAGAAGGTTAACCCAAAGAATGGAAACTGGGTTAAGAATTCACTTACCTTGGGTTATTTTTACTTTAAACTTGTTTAAAAAACATTTATAATGGTTAAAAGGGTGTTGTTAATATTTTAAAGAAAAATAGTCATTTTTATAACACCTTATATTATAATTTTATAAAATTATTTGACCCATTTATTAATAATATTTTGTTATTTCCACGGTTCGGGTGCGTTCTTTACATGGTATCCATGGTCATTTCAAAAAGGATTGTCTTATCAAATAGAAAAGAAAATCCAGAATTTGATTGATTTGTCATTAATATGTTTCCAGAATATTAAATGATTCCATAAATCATTTTGGTTATATGGTATGAGGTTGAATCATTAGATAAATCATTGGTGATATTCATTTAGATCATTTTGGCAGTTCTTCAATAATAACAAACTTATTTAATCATATACCTTTAATATTATGAATATAAGTTAATTCCAGAACATAATAGAGGTCATATAATACAATTTAAAATCCTATTCAGTCATTAAAATGGTTTTACATCTAGATTTGAAGGAAATAAATTAAATTAAAGACACATCGTCCATGATGTCGGTAAAGCGACACATCACGGATGGTGTTATTATTTCAAGAATATGAGGAATAGGAGAGGAATAATGATGATGAATTTTTCCATAAACAGGATAAAAATCTAGAATATATATAATACTAGAGCTTCCATGCATCTTGGATAAGGGGAGGTAAAGAGAGTATAAGAAATTAAAATAATATAAAATAAAACACAAGAAAATGAAATAGGATCTTTGCCTCTTGATCTATTCTCCTTGAGATCCTCCTTAAGGCCTTTGGTTTTGACCTTTTGGTGGTACCTGAAGGTTTTGGATGTTGGTAAGATCCTTGGGAAGGTTATTGGGAAGAATTTAGACAATGATCAAAGCATTATAGGTGTGAAAGAAAGAGGGGGATGATGGTGGTATATATAGTGAAATTAAGGGATTTTTAAATTAATAAGGACACCGCATTAGTGGTATTTACAAAACCATGGTCTTGACTGTGGTTTTTTCCCATGGTATTGGCCACTTGGGACACATAATATCATATTATAATCCTAAATATTCGACCAGAATGACTGCATCATTATTACATAATTATGATGTCATTAAATACACAAAAATATAAAATTGTATTTTTTACTATTCACTAAAAATTCAACTGTCATAAAATCCCAAAAAATACCCTTACCATTTTTCATCATATATAATTAAAAAATGAACTCCATTTTTTGAGAATAATTTTCTAAATATGATTAATTTAATTTTTAAATAAAATCAAAATTTATTCGAAAAATAACAATTTTAAAACTATAAATCATTTCGTATCACCTTGAAAATTTAATCAATATCTCATTATATTATAATCTTAAGAAAATAAAATAATAATATGATTTACTATTTATAAGGATCATATTACTATTCATAAGGGTATGTTACTATTCACCAAAAATCAAGTTTGTTTTATCAGACTCCAAATAACTTACTAATCACAACCGTAGATAAACATTTTTTTAAAATTCATATAATAGAAGTAGTGAAATTATTCTTAATGGATAGTTTATAAATATCTCCTTAAAAAAGTGTTTTTATGAATTTTAATTTATTTTTAAAACCTTGTGGTGTTACATTCTCCCCACCTTCTGTAAATTTCATCCTCACAATATTATTTTTTATATTAAACAAGTGAGGGTACCTTTCCCTCGTAGCATTTTCAGATTCCCATTTTTCTTCTTCAACTATGTGGTTACTCCAAAAAAATTTTACCTTGCGGATTACATTATTCTACAATACTTTTTCTCTTCGATTAAGAATCTGAAAAATTTTATATTCATATGAATGGTTCTCATCCAGATGAACTGCTTCTCGGCTCAAAACATGAGATAAATCTGTCACATAATTTCTCAACATCGAAACATGAAAAACATTGGGTACCTGAGATAAACTTGGAGGAAAATCTACTCGGTAGGAAACTGTTCCAACATTCTCTAAGATTTCATAAGGTCTAATGAATCATGGACTTAACATCACTTTCTTACCAAAACACATAAAACTTTTCCATGGAATGATTCAAAGGAAAACTTGATCACCTACCTCAAAAGAAAATTATTTCCTCTTATTATCTACATAACTTTTCTCCCTTCTCCGAGCTATCCTCATGTGTTGCTAGATCATCTTCACTTTCTCAAACACTTCCTATTCTAATTGTGGTCCCATAAACTTCTTTTCCTTGACTTCATCCCAAAAAGATGGATTTCGACACCAATCCCCATATAATGGCTCAAAAGGTTCCATCTGTACACTGTAATGAAAACGGTTGTAATAAGAAAATTCATCTAAATAAATATGATGATCCAAAATTCCTTGGTAATCCATTGAACAAGATCAAAGAATGTCCTCTAATGTCTGAATTGTCCCCTCTTATTTCCCATATGATTGAGGATGTAAAGTTATACAGAAATTTAATTATGTTCCCAATGACTTATAAAGTCCTTTCAAAAATTTATAAGTGAACCCAGGATCATGGTCAGATGTAGTGGAAAGATGAACTCCATGTAACCTGACAATATCTTTGAGGTACAATTCAGAGAGATGATCAAAATACATAGTATCTTGAATAGAAAGAAAATGAGAATATTTTCTCAATGGATCAACATTAACCCAAATCTCATTATTACATCAATAAGTTTTTGTTAGTCCTACAACAAAGTCCATGGATATTTTATCACATTTCCACTATGACACTGTTCAAGGATAAAGCAACCCATTTGGTTGTTTTATATCTACTTTAACCTATTGGCATGCCAAAAGTTTCACAGTAAAATTTTCAATATCTCTATTCATTTAATCCCACTAGTAATACTCCCGAAGGTCTCTGTGCATCTTACTACTTCTAGGATGAACTGAAAATAAAAAACTATGAGCTTAACACAACAATTATTTCTTCAACTAAGAATCACAAGGCACACATAATATTTTTACAAATCTAAAAAACAATATTTATCAATGTGAAATTCTATCAACTTATCCATTTTAACCAATTCTACCTTTTTCTATAACTCCATGTCTTCCTTCTGCACTTTCTTAATTCTATCTGACAAAGATGACTGCATTAAAACCTAAAACAAAATAGATTAAGTTACTACACCAATAACTTCTAAGCCAAAATTCATCAAATCATTAAACAAGGGGTCATTATCCAAATGTATTATGTTTAATGATGCATGATGTTTTCGTCTCATGGAATCCACCACTTTTTTTCTTTTCCATGATAGTAATTGATTGGGAAATAATAATACTTTATCAATTCAAGACTTCTTCTCTGTCTCATGTTTAATTACTTCTGAATGAATGTATACTTCATACTTTTATGGTCATTATATATTTCACATTTTTATCTATATAAATGATGCCTCTAAATTTTTAAAGAGAAAATCATATCTTCTAATTACAAATAATGTGTGTGGTAAATTAACTCATGATGTTTTAAGTATCTTGAAGCATAAGAAATTACCTGATCATTCTACATCATAACACAACCAATTATCTTTAATGAAGCATCACTATAGATGAAAAACTCTCCATTTATGGAAGGAAGGGTCAGAATTGGAGCATTCAGCAATGATCTTTTCAATTCATGAAAACAATCATCACATTATTTTTTCTAAGGGAATTTAACTCCTTTTCGATTTAACTTATTCAGTGGACTAGATAACCATGAATAGTTTTCAACAAACCTCATTTAATAGCCTTCAAAACCAAGAAATATATGAATCACTATTATATTTGTGGGTCATTCCCATTCTTCAAAAATATTCGTTTTATTAGGATCAATAGTTATGAAATATTTAGAAACTATGTGACTAAGGAAATAAATTTATTGCAACCAAAATTCACACTTAATTAATTTTCCACATAGTTTCTTTTATTTAAAGGATTTAAAATTAACCCTTGGATATTTTTCATGCTTCTATTTACTTCTAGAATATACTAGAATATCATCAACAAAAACAACCACAAACTTATACAAGAACTCATTAAATATTCTATTCATAAGTTCTGTGAATATTGAAGGTGAATTAGTTAACCTAACCATCATAACAAAAAATTCAAAATGACCATATCTAGTTTGAAAAGTTGTTTTTTGAATGTCATCCTCCTTTACCATTTGCCGATGGTACCCAGATCTCATGTCAATCTTGGAAAAATATTAATCTCCTAGGAGCTGATCAAACAAGTCATCAATGTAAGTAAAAGGATACTTATTCTTAATAGAAATATTTTTAAAATATTTATAATCAATGAAAAGTCTCATGGAACCATATTTCTTGTAACATATCCTAATAATAAAATTTATTTAGATTTTCCCTTCAAGGCATATCCCTTGTGAGGTGTTCCCTTTTTTCTTTCTTGGTCATCAGATGTTAGAGACGATGTTTTTGGGTTATGTTGATCCAAAATATGGTCATTTTTCCGAGATACTAGTTTATAACTCAAGATACCAAGAGGGATTCCTCTTATTATAATATGATTTATAGGATCTAATAGAGTATTAATTCTTCTATATTTTGAACCCTCATATCCCAATAGGCATACCTCTACCTTTTTATTATTTCTGGGTATTTCAATAGGGTTTCCCTTACAAACTAGTTGTCTTAGAGGATCCCCTTAGTGATACTTAAACTTATATAATGTTTCTAAGGATTCAATGAGGGATACCTATCCAATTTATTAGCCTAAGAAACCCAAGTAGTTTCCCAAGTAGTTGGATGACCCTAAGCAAGTGTGTTATAGTTTTGCGTAGAAATGGTAGTAGGTGTCACCTTAAAACCTGTACCAAACATGTGAGCCCGAGGGGCTGAGACAATGGTGATGGGTTTAGGTGTTAGTCTAACATCACTATTTTATTTATAATCTCACCTAGTTACTATTTATGCAGCCATGATTTCTATAGATGCTTCTTGGTAATCAATTGATTCTCCTGATGTGATGCGATGTATGATAGGAATACCCATAGTAAATTCTCGGGATCAAAATTTTGAGCCTTAATTGAATAAATGCAATGTTATCAAAAGTCATGTTTTTTATTAGGATTTTTCTCAGTATAGATATTACTGAGGAGGATGCTGAGAGTTTCTTAGAACCCATAATACATCGGTCTAACCTGTATATGTCTAGTTCTCTAGGATCTAGGTGATTTCATAGGTTCTTGGGTGAGTGTATTTCCCATGAGAAGGGATGTGGTTGACATCCTCAAGGATTTATCATTATCTCCTCAATTGATGCAGAGAATTAACTCTAAGATAGATGGATGCACCATTACTTTATAGCATAGAGTTATCTAGAGATGAGGCTATTGATCCAGTTTTTAAATGATGAGAGTGTTTTACCTTGGACTATGAGAGTATTCCTTATATATCACCTAAGGGTCATTCCACTTGGGGGTTATCTGAGTTATAATGTCAAGATTTTTGTAACACCCCAGTATATTTTTTAATTTTTTTTCTCTTATGTATTCTCTATTTATATAAATAAAAAAAGTATCGAAAACACAGACCAGAGTAGAACATGATACTTTTACTTAATGTAGAACACAAACCCCAAACATTAATACAAGGACACCATAATTTACAGAACTCGAAAACTAGGTGGTCAAACTCATTAAAAGTGCTAATAACACAATTGGACATGTTTCCAAGAACATAAGAAGTGCAATATCATAACCCGACACAATGGGATCCTCTATGAGTAGAACTATTAGGTCCAGGAAGATAATGATGACACAAAAAATAAGGGGGATTATTAGAACCATCTCCACAAGAGAAAAACATCAAAGAACTTATGGTTTAGTAAAATAATGTCTATGTTAGATATTTATAGGCTATCTAATTAAAACCATTGGTTTATAACTATTGAGGTTTAAATGTATGTAATGATAAAAAGAGGATATAATTATTGAATACTTTTATAAAGTTTGTACATATATATATATATATTTATTTAATTTTATGATATTTAAATAATATAAATAGTGTAAAATTAATAAATTTATGTTACTATAAGGAAGAATTTAAATATTAAAGTAATGAACTTTAATAAAATAGAGAGCTTAAATATTTAGTTAAAAGAGTTATTTAGTTTTAAAATTTACATGTGTGAACTTTAATAGTAATATGGGATTCATTATAATGATGATATTTTAAGTAAAAGGTAAAATATATGTATTGATAAAAAAAATCATCCACAAAGTAAGTAAATTCATAATTTTTATAAAAATATATTAAATTATTTTTGAAATTATAATTTATAAATTGAATTTTTTTTATATAATATTTATATATATGTATAAGATTAATTAAATAAATGTTAATGTTTAAATTATAATAAATGTTATATATATATATATGAGATAGAGTATATATATAAATCATAAAAAAGAAAAAAAAAATGAGACATAAAAACCGGAAAAAAGTTTAAAAAAATAAAAGAAAAAAAGGGGACTCAGGTCGTCTTCTTCCCAAGTTGTGGCTCCACCTATTGTGTCATCTTCCTCATCAAGATCCACACAGACCACCACAAATCAGAACAGAACCACCAAAGCTCCCCTCCGTCGCTACTAGAACTATCGATCAGCCTCTCTGCATTCCCCTTCCCCACCGTCGACCCCGGATCTCACCACATCAATTTGATGATTCTTCGATTCTTCCCCCAAAAGAAAATTTGATCCACTATAGGTGTCCCTTTCAAGGAGTATCTCTATCTTCCTCTATCCCCTCATGAACACACAATTTAGCAACTGTACATCTCCCTCATCTGTAAGCTATGGTGAATCCAACAACCCCACCCTTGTCTTCATTTACTCCTACTTCCACAAGTAATGCAAAATGAGTTTTTTTAATTCGTTTTTTAAAAAAAATTCTGAAAAACGGTATAGGTTATTTTTAAAAAAAATACGCTACAAAGGCGGCATCAGAGATTTCGGCTTTCCGTGAAAACACAAAGACCGCATCGTTGATGTCTCCTTTTCCCTAAAACAATATTTTTATATATTTTTTAATATATTTAAAATTTTTAATGTTTTATTATTATGTTCATATGGTTATATATATATATATATAAATAAAACTAAATGTTTCAACATAATTTATCTTTTATTCAAGTACGTGACTTTTCTGGCCTATATAATATAAACTATAAGACCAATATGAATGAAATTTTAAACATTGCTTAAACATATAACAATTATTCCAAAATAAAAATAATTTCTTAAAAAATCTTGGTGAAAAATTATTTATAACCTATCATATCCACCTACTTGAAACATAAAAATGTTTCAAGTACATGAATTTCCTGACCTATATAATATAAACCATAAGACCGATATGAATGAAATTTTAAACATAGCTTAAACATATAACTAGTAGTCCAAAATAAAAATAATTTCTTAAAAAAATATTGGTGAAAATTTATTTATAACCATTCAAATCCACCTACATGAAACATAAAAATGTTTCAAGTACGTGACTTTGATGGCCTATATAATATAAACTATAAGACCGATATGAAAGAAATTTTAAACATTTCTTAAACATATAACTAGTAGTCCAAAATAAAAATAATTTCTTAAAAAATCTTGGCGAAAATTTATTTATAACCTTTCAAATCCACCTACTTAAAACATCAAAAATGTTTCAAGTACATGACTTTCCTGGCCTATATAATATAAACTATAAGACCAATATGAATGAAATTTTAAAAATTGATTAAACATATAACTAGTAGTACAAAATAAAAAAAAATCTTAAAAAATCTTGGTGAAAAATTATTTATAACCTATCATATCCACCTAATTGAAACTTAAAAATGTTTCAAGTATGTGAATTTACTGGCCAATATAATATAAATTATAAGAACGATATGAATGAAATTTTAAACATTGCTTAAATTTGAACTCAATTCACCCCCCTCTTGAGATTCCAATCTGACCAACAAGTAATAATAGTATTTTGATTTTAGTAGACATAAAACATTTAAACAATAATTTACAATCAATGCCTATGTCTGTGGCGAGGAGATTTCATCCCACATGGTGGTCTGTGAATAGGATGTTCATGTCGAGTGCACGGTGGAGTCTAATGACCTAGAGATGGCTAATCCTCAGGCACTAAAATGTCGACTGGAACATCCTCCATCTGTGTGTCAGTGGGAGGAGCTATCAACTGCATCTCGTACTTCCATTCGGATCATTCTCCCACTAGGGTTATAGAAGGACCTACCTCCATCATAGTGGGGAACCAAGCATGCGATGGAGCAATACCCCAAGACAGTGACAGCTCTAGAATCCAAGGTTGTGAAGGATATAGAACCCAAGATGAAGAGAACTGTGCATATCTTGTCAGGAAAGACGGATCCCATGCAACCTGAGGCACATCCTGAATCGGCAGATCCTAGACTACTAGAGGGACGACCTATGCATGTGGAATAGGTGAGGCCTCACGTGCAGCATGATGCTATCAACATAATCATGTTCACGGCTCCTCAGCACCAGCAGTAGCTATAGGATGTGCCTCTGGGGAAGGAACCTCCTCTTTCTTAGACACACGTGCTAAGATGCTCCTATAAAGCGCACGAAAAGATTCCCTCACCTCCAGCGATGTAGCATGGACGGATGCCCGGCTAAAGACCCCATCCTCTTCTTCATAACTCATGTGAACAATCTTCTCTATGTGACTTCCCTGTAAATATATTCAAATGGAATTAGAAAATAATTCAATAAACAAACTAATGGAAATTTATTGACTTACCATCCTCTCCATATCTATTCCTGGTTGGGTAAGATATAGTATAGACTTCAATCTATACCATGGTGCATAGTCAACCTGCTCCGAAAGAGAGAATCAATTCATATGAACTCATTGAATATGAAACTCTACATGTCTTTTCCAGTAGTTGATAAAACTAGCATGTACTTGGGACCAGTCATCATCATGCCTCCCTGTCAGCTTCATCCTATGAAGCCGGTCTATCTGTATCGATAGTAATGAAATAGGCTGAGTACGAAAAAACTAGTGCATGACTCTGTTAGGCTACTGCCACTCAATAATATGGAAGTGAATGATGAGCACTACATCCATAGCATCCTTGATCCCAACAATGCAGTATGCTAGAAAATGGTCTATAATACTTCAGTATGGAAGCCATGAAATCTGAAATGACAAGTGATTTTGTAAAAAAAAACACCGAACTAAAAACTAAAATTGATGTTTTTATTAAATATGTTAGACAATGATAGATTGTATATACATACGTGATTAGGTAATAGATAGTCCAACTATAGCCGATATATGCCCAAATGATGTCTTGGAACCACGTAAAAATTATTTCGCTGACACCACCGGTAAAATACATCAACGATAGTGATAGATAATGATAAATTATAGTCAATAACTCATAGTAGAATCAGAAACCAATAGAAATTACTTATCATACCAGCGTCCACACGGAGCGTCATGAAACACCTCCATCTCAACCGACGGACCAACAAGGTCAGGGTGGAATATGGGGATGTGCTCCCATGCCCACATCTAAATAAGGATAATGAATCCTCCAAGACCTGTATAGTCCCTATGGGATAGCCTACATAATGATTTGTACTTGTATTCCAAGAAGTTTGATCCCTAGCTGTATATCCTAGCCTGATCAAAGTTCTCTAGTAGGGGTAGATACATCATATGCACGTGCATCCTCGAGTGATCAGTACACATGGTCCCGCCAATGAGCCGTAAGATATATGGACGGGCATAACGCATGACGGTCTTCTCATCATCATCATCCTGTAAATGTGGAATCTATGACTCCAACCAAGGCATAGATATGGACGATCCATCTGTAGCCCTACGGTCATACAAAATATCAACACCTAACAAGTGCTCAGAAAGGTCTGGCCAAGCTACACGAGTGAGTCCAATAATAGGTCTCCATGGATAGGTAGACCAAGAAGCACTGTGACATCCTCGAGGGTGATGGCCATCTCTCCCTTAGGCAGGTGGAATGTGTGTCTGTCTGGTCTCCATCTCTCAATGAGGGCAGCAAGTAGGTAATGACCTACAAATGTGAAACCTGATACGGCAAGGCCATATAAGCCAGCACGGTGCAAGTAAGGTCTAATGGCATGTGGAGGCTCTATGTGATGAAAATGGTGCACTCGACACACCTTCACCAATCGATCTGGATGACCCTCTAACACGGACTGCAAAATATGGGTAGGCTACTAAGTGAGTAGTATGGTATCATCCATCTGCATATAGAAAAATGAGATGAGTCGTAAGTGTAAAATGTAAATATAACGTTATGGATTGGATTAAGATAAACTGTGACAATTAGTAATGATGTTTTAGGAAACATGTTTCTGGGTTAATAACATTTACTTTACAATATGGGTTAAGTGTTCCGCTTTCATATTTATGAAATAAATTCTATTATCTCAGATTTAAAGTTATTTATTGAAAGAAATAATATTATTATGAAATAAGTTCTATTATCTAAAATATTGGGTCTTGAATTTGGTTAGACATATTTTGGAGGAGCTTTATGATTAACTACTTTTGGATTAAATTAATATAAACCATGTCAATTAGTAATGATGTTTTTGGAATTTATCTAATTGTATGTATTCAATAACTTATGCTAATCATTATGAAACTATAATTTCATTATAGAATAGTTTACTAAAATATCCTACATATTTTAACCAAAAACCCTGGAAAAGGGAAGATGTTTTTGGGTTGGGTTTTAGGTTTGAGGGTTTAGGGTATAAAATTTTAATATTGATGTTTAGGAAAATTGTTTATGGGTTAATAACATTTACTTTACAATATGGGTTAAGTGTTCCACTTTCGTATTTATGAAATAAATTCTATTATCTCATATTTAAATTTATTTCTTGAAAGCAAGAATATTATTATGAAATAAGTTCTCTTATCTAAAATATTGGGTCTTGAATTTGGTTAGACATATTTTGGAGGATCTTTATGATTAACTACTTATGAATTGGATTAATATAAACCATGTCAATTAGTAATGATGTTTTTGGAATTTATCTAATTGTATGTATTCAATAACTTATGCTAATCATTTTGAAACTATAATTTTGTTATAGAATAGTTTACTAAAATATACTACATATTTTAACCAAAAACCATGGAAAAGAGAAGATGTTTTGGGGTTTCGAAAACCAAGGAAAAAATAAGAGATAACAAAATTTAGTTTATAATATGGGAATGTCACAATGAAGATAATACATCATTATGGATGAGACTGTGAACTCGACCCAACAACGTTTGGGAATCGTTTATGGTTATGACCTTCTTTATGACATATCATGCATCACAAACTCTGTACTTGTTCTTGAGGCTAGTCCATCTCATTATGCATCATACTCGCCTTCGATCTCCCATGAGGACGTAACTGATTCATGTCAGATATCACTATCGGCTGGCCTTAGGGCATTGCGAAATAACGATACTCCCCAATAGGTGTCCATAGTGCATCATAACAGTTAGCAATGGTATCCATCTGGTACACTGGATCAACATATGCTTCCCATGAGATGTTCACATAGGCACATGTTGTGATGGCGTGTGTACATGGAAACCATAAGGCCTGAAATTTTCCACATTGACATTGCCGTGTTTCTAGTAATACCACTATTTTTTCACTGACGTGATTTGTGACGGGGTATGAACGCTCTGGAACTTCAAATTGGGAGTCTTCTCTTCGAAAGAGACAGATGTGATAACCAGAATCTTCTTCAATATTCTTTTAAATCTCTCATTGAAAGTGTCTTCCATATCTTAGCCCATGCTGTATTCTGTCTGATGCTAGTTTTTATCTATCCACAAAGTACTTCATGCATCGATATAATGTCTCCTAAACTAAGGTGGTTATATGTAGCTTGTGAATCCCTTTGAAGATACCATTGATGCACTCCACAATGTTTGTTGTCATGTGTCTGTACCTCATCCCCCCGTCGTATGCCAATGTCCATTTCTCTTTTGGAATCCACATCATATAATCATAAACATCTTGATTATCCTGACGAATTTGTTCAAAAGTTCTTCAAACTTCCACTGGTCCGACTCATATGCTACAAATCATAGATGATATTTCACATAAATTGATTTTATCTTTGTATTGAAATTGTAAAACATAACGAATAGAATGCATACCAAGAATCGTGATTGCCTTCTTGATCGGTTCGTTGTGGAATTTTTTATGCACATTGCTAGCAATGTGTCTAATGCAGAACCGATGATGTGCATTTGGGTATCACCATGTATCAGGATATGCATTGATTGCCTCATTAATTTCTAAATGGTGATCATATATCAAACAAACACCCCGAATGTTGGTGAAATGGTTGTTGATACATGCCAGAAACCAACTCCATGATTCATAGTTTTCTTTCTCTACAATGGAAAAGGCAAGAGAAAGAGGTGAACAGTTTCAATCTTGGGTTGCTGAAATCAACAATACACCCTTGTATTTTCCATATAGAAATGTTCCATCAATCTGAATAAATTGTTTGCAGAAACGAAATGTGGATATATAGGGAAGGAATGCCCAGAACAACCGATGAAATTGAACACGAGATGGATCAAGTTGGTTATCATGAGACACATGTTCGTTGATATTAATATGGAAGACAACTTGGTTATTATGCCTCAGTATGGCTATCAATTATGGAAAAACCCGATATGAGTCATCCCAATCACCATATACCTTCACAATTACCTTCCGTTTTTCCATCCATGCCTTATTATAGGAAATCTTATAACCAAATGTCTGTTGAATCCTCTCTTTCACAAGGGATATTGGAACATCTTTACATGTCCTAATCATCTCAACAACAATAGATGACACAAATTCTACATCCAATGAGGTATGATCATGTGTGAGACTTGGATGAATGCAAGTATAAGCTGCCTCAATCCTCGAGATTCTCTAACCTCAAAATGTAATGTCCGGAATCGCCCTCAAGAGAAATCAAAAATCATCCATATACTTCTCACACTGTATAACATATTTACTATGGAATGATTCATTAATTACATAGTTTAATTGTCTCTCAATATGAAATCTCTTTAGTGTTCTTTTTAAAGAATCTTTACTTGGAAAATTCCTTCCAATATATAAGGTTTTGTCCACCTCACTAAACTTATCTGGTACAACTCTAGGGAACTCAGTTGTCGGCGTGAGAAAAATATTGTCAAATTCAGGCATGTGTGTCATTGCTTCTGACCAAGATAAAAAGAGTGGTGGATGATTTATTGTAGGTCAAGGTTGATGTAAAACTAATGAATTTCTAAAAACCTCCTCCCTATCTTTCGTTGGTACCTCCTCATCAACACTATTGTCACCATCTGATCCATCATTCTGAAACTCGTCATCGGAAGTTGGATTGGCATGTATATCTGGGAGATCATCTAGGTTGTCCTCTTCAGTTGCATCATTTGGAATAGGATCAATTTCATGGGGTGGACTGTCTTTAACCACTCTTTTAATTCTACGTCTTCGTACAAGTTGACGTTGTTGTTGTACAGTAGAAACATCAATGTATAATTCCATCATGGTACCATCTGACCATTAAGAAAATAAATTAATTTCTTGGACCCACTACACATCAGCAACCGATGGACAAGCTAGATGCCACAATGTTTTAGGAAATTGAAAATGTCTATAGATAATAGTCAACATCTCTTGATCAGGTCCCAAATTTAAGGAACCACTAATTCTCTCTTAAAGGTCACTTATGGTAACACAATCAGTTGTACTAGCCACCATAATTGGTTGAGTACTATAAGAAGCTCCTTGATCAGTTTGAATAACCTCCCTATAGCAATACACACAGGAAAACATGACTCTATACATCAAAATTGTTTCTTTTATCAAAATTATGATAGTGTAATAAATATTAACAATGATTTTTGACCATATGATATTTATTAGAATGTAATTTTGGGGAACCTTTTTATTTAATGTGTTTGTTCTTCTTCATTTCACTTTATATGTTCATCAGTATCATTAGCTAATCATTATATGGATTCATGTTTTAATCCTACGTTATTTATTAATTATTCTATAATTAATTATGTCTAATAGTAACTATTATTTATAAACTATATAATCATTACATTTTAAAACATTTTATTCTCCATTTCATTTTAAATAATTATAATTGTTATTTTAAACTGATTTTCTTAATTCATTTTTTAACTAATCAATCATTCTTTAATAACTATTTAATCATTATTAATTTATTCTTTAATTATTTATTCGTTAATCGTTAATAATATTATATTCATTAGTTAATTATAATTAACTAATAATAACTTTAATTCATTAATTCTTTTGTCCTTATTTGATTCTATAACATTATATTTATCATTTTATCATTGATAAATATACTGATTTGATTTTTCTTTTCTTAGATATTTTAGTAGTTTATAAAGAAAATATGAATCATCTTAAGTATATTCCCTGGGAGTGTCAAACTAGGATGCAGCAAGACCCATTATCATGCACCAGTTTCTGTTCGAGTCTAGCTCAAAGCTGTGTTTTCAGGTTTTACCCCTATGTACATCTACACCAGAGACACATCCACTTGTTTGTATCCAGACAAAAATTAAATTTCTTAGATAACCACATAATCTTTAAGCAACCAAAATTTCAAAATACGTAATCCTAAGTTAATCTATACTTAATCTATACTACCTAAAAATAATTATTTCAAACTATATATAACTAATTATATAAACTAAATAACCTACTATTAAGATCTACCTAGACTATTTAAAAATGAAATATTTAAAACTAAAAAGAATTAAATTAAATAAATAAAACCATTAAATTAAATAAAGAAACATACCTCTAAATGAAGCTTCATAAAAACCCGCATATCAAATGAATTTTTTTGAGAGAGACAGAGAGAATTTAGGAGATATGAAGGCAAGGATCGAGTGATGAGAGGGGGGTGTCCATCCTTTTATAGGGAGTTCAGGCCAAGGTGGCATCGTGGAGGCGGCCTTTCGCCTCTATGTAAGGCCAAAGGCGGCATCGTAGAAGCCACCTTTGGCCTTACCCAGAGGCCAAAGGCGGCCTCCCCATAGCGGCCTTTGCCATGTCATCGATCCAGGCCAAAAGCGGCACGGGGGAGAAAATGAGGCATCACCAATGATGCCTTTATAGCGTGTTTTTGAAAAAAAACCTAATCTGTTTTTCAATTTTTTTTAAAAAACACATTTTAAAAAAAAATCCAACACAAACTAGAACAATGTTAAAGTTCAGTCATTTTTTCCAACTTCTCCAGCAATCTAAATGGATACATGTATATAAGAAGCATTTTTCATAGAGAGAAATACTCATTTGACAAACCACACCAAATTAGAAGCCTTTTTCTTTCCATCCACTTTTTACCCACTAGATCGAACACACCCCTTTGAGAAGGCTAGGTCTTCACTCAGCTAAAGAAGAACCCACCTGTTTCCCTCTGCTCCGTTCACAGCAATGTAAGTGGAACCTTTTAATTTTTTATATACAGATATATATATATATATATTATTGATATTTAAAGTTATAATTTATGATTATACATACACTAAAATCTAGCTACATTTTATTTATTTAAATTATGAAAGTGTGTTTTGAAATGGTGAGTTATGATGTCATTCCAAATTTGAATTTTTTTCAAGGATATAAGTACTTGTGTGTTTATAATTTCATGTTTTCAATAAAATGTATATATAATATTCATTTATATGATTTTCAATTTATTCAAGTTCATATTTTAGAATTTGAATCTATGATATATATATTTATATACATGCATGTCATTTCATTTTTTTTTCTAAAATACATGTTTTTAAAAGTATTGCAACTTCTTCAAATTAGTAATGAAAGATATTTAAATTTACCTAAAAGGGTTTCTTTCATTATATCTAAATATATATATTTATGTGTGTGTGTATATATATATATATTCTTTTCCCTCATTTCATGTTTCAAAATGAATGTATAATTCATTTCAAAGCATGAAAACATCCAATTTAATATTTTTAAATTAAATAATGAAGAATTGCTTATTTTGATAATATTAGTTTTATATTTCTTATATGTGTTATATAGGTTTTCTTTTAAGGTTATAAGTTAATAGTATATATACTTTTTCTTATAATGTTTCATGGAAGTAAAATTATCTATATTCATATATTGTTAATGGGATTATTTTGTGAAAAATAATAATTCTACAATTAATATTATGCATGGAATCATTTTAAATTCTTATATTTTACATGATCATTAAATATATATTATTTCATGTGAATTTCAATTTAAAATACCTATCACTTTATGTGATGGGTTTATATATTATTTAATGTATCAAAGCATAAAATTGTGATTTAAGAAAGTGAGTATTTAATACTTTTGTTTAGGGGTGAGTTTTAAAAATTAAAGTTTTACTTAAAATTAATTTATTAGAGATTTTAATTGCATGTATGTTAATTATTCTATTAACAGACCATGTAAAAGAAAAACGATAGGAGGTTTGGTAGTGCCAAATAATATTGGATATTTTTTCAAGAAAATAAATATTTATATGTTTATAAAAGTGCATGTGTATTCAAACCATTATTTTGTTTTTAAATCAAAAACCCCAGTGGAAAATTTATATATTTAAATCAAGATAAACAAAAAATGTTTTTATAAAAAATGGAACTTAGACATTGTAAAAAGGATGGGGAGTGGGGGTACCATTTCCTAACACAAGTGGGTCGGCCCAAGATAGCCTACAATGTTTAATTATCCTAAATGTTTTGTTTTCAAAACATTGATTATTATTTTTTGAAAAAACCACTGGACTATTTTAAAGAATTTTCAAGCATAAGTATTTTCAAAATGTATTATAATGTTTCCAAAAGCATATATATTTTCACAGTATTTAAATCATTTCCAAAGATGTAAGTATTTTCAAAAGAGTATATTTATATGTTTTCAAATTCATTTTCCAAATCATGATTTCAATGGATTTTAAAAAGTGTTTTCAAAAGGTTATTATATTTCCAAAGGTGTTTTAAAAATCACGTTTTCAAATTATAAGTATTTTCAAAAGAATTTCTAAATCATTTTCAAAATCTATGTTTTTATAAAAGTATTTATCAAAGGTATTTTCAAAGCTATTTTTAAAAGTATTTTTCGAAAGGTATAAGTATTTTCAAAGGGTTTTTCACTGGATTTTCAAAAACCCCTTATTGGGAAATTTTTATCACCCTATGCTTTTATAAAATGTTTTTAGGTTCATATAGAGATTTTAAGGAGTTTATCTTGACAAGAAGATAACTCTAACAAAGATTCATCACTGCCTTTTTATTACAGTTTTAATTTTTATAACATGTAAAAGTTGTCCTTTTCCTCTAAAGTCTAAACTGGAAAAGATCCTATGTTGTAAATTAATGTATGTTTTTTAGTTACTTTAATGTTAAAAAAATATAAAACATTTTTGTACTAGATCTGTGAGTGTGGGTCTGAGGTACTATAATTGGTATCAAAGGAATGGTTTAGATAAATTTGGAGATTAGGAAGTTTGGTTAAAATAAGTTTAGTTTCTAAATATATAATCATAGTAAAACCTTCATCCCATAAATTTTTGTTCTCGGTTCAGAAACAACCTCAAAATGGAAAGAGAAAGATCACAAACAACTCTTCTCTCTCTTCTAGAGTATTCGATTTCAAAGATAATCCTGGAATCATGTTTAGATGATATCAATACCTTTATCAACATCCAATCTACCTGCAATAAATTTTATGAGGCATCCTACATCTCTTTCATTCCCCATATCGATTTCAAAGATCATGGTTTGTATATGAACAAATCCTATATTCTCATATTTCCTACCATTCCAGACTTGGATGGTATTACCAAGGTATTTTCGAACTCTTCACCCTAGTAAAACCATATGAAGAAATCACCAATATTGAAGTAGTTGTAGAAGAGAGTGATCTCTAAGAATCTTACATGTAAAAAATTTTAAATTTTTGTATCTTTGAAAGTATCAAAGATAATTTTGAGAGCTTTGAAGATGACATGATGAGGTTATTTTATAAAGGTTAGGTTCACACTGATGTTCAAAAACTATATATTGAAAATAAAACCTTTATGTATATTTATGAATGTCCTCATAATTTTAACATGTGTGCTCATGTTGTATATGGAGAGATGAAGTAGAGGGTTTCGAGGATTCCCTAAAGTATCGTTGGAAATTATGGGCCCTTTCTCTTCACAAAAGATTCTAATGATAAAATTATTGATGAAGGAATGAAGAACTTCCATGTTGGGAAATGGAAATATGGTGTGAAAGAATTGCGAGTGTGCAATTATATTTAAGGGGGTAGAATGTAAAACCCCATTATGTTTTTTTTTTCTTTTTTTTTCTTTTATGTATTCGCTATATATATAAATAAAACAAGTATCGAAAGCACATATGGGATAAGAACATGATACTTTTATTTAAAGTAGAACACAAACCCCAAACATTAATACAAGGACACCATAATTCATAGTAGTCTGAAACTAGATGGTCAAACTCAGTACAAGTGCTAATAACACAAGTAGACATGTTTCCAAGAACATAAGAAGTTAAATATCGTAACTTGGAATGTTGGGATCCACCATGAGTAGAACTGTTAGGTACATGGAGATAATCATGACACAAAGAATAAGAAGAATTATGAGAACCATCTCCCTAAGTGAAAAACTTCAAAGAACTTATTTTTTAGTAAAATAACCTCTATTATATATATTTATAGGATATCTAATTAAAACAATTGGTTTATATCTATAGAAGTTTAAATGTATGTAATGATAAAAAAGAGGATGTATTCATTGAAGACTTTTATAAAGTACACACACAAAAATATATATATATGTGTGTGTGTGTGTCTGTGTGTGTGTTTCAATGATATTTAAATAATATAAAAAGTGTAAAATTAATAAATTTTGGTTATTATAAGGAATAATTGGAGTATTAAAGTAATGAAATTTCATAAAATGGAGTGTTTAAAGATTTATTTAAACGAGTAATTTAGTTTTAGAATTTACATGGGTGAACTTTAATAGTAATAGGGGTTTCAGTCAAATGATGATATTTTAATTCAAAGGTAAAATATATGTATTAATAAACCATTTTCATCCAAAAATTAATTAAATTCATTATTTTTATAAAAATATACTAAATTATATTTGAAATTATAATTTATAAATTGAATTTGTTTATATAATATTTACATATATATATATACGCTTAATTAAAAAAAAAATTTACGTTTTAATTATAATAAATGTTATATATATATATATATGATATAGATTATATATATATATAAAGAATAAAAAAAAGAATATGAGACCTAAAAACCAGAAAAAAAAAGTTTCAAAAAAGAAGAAAAAAAGGACTCGTGCCATCTTCTTCCCAAGCTACAGCTCTACCTCCTGTGTCATCTTCCTCACAAGGATCCATGAAGACCACCAAAAATTGGACTAGCACCATCACATCTCCCATTATTCAGTTCCAGAACTGTTGATCATCCTCATTGTGTACCCCTTCCACTCTATCGACCTCAGATCTCACCACAGTTGTCTGATGATTCTTCGATTCTTCCCCTAAAAGCAAAGTTGAGCCGCCATAGGTGTCCAATTCAAGCAGTATCCACGTATTCCCCTATAACCTCACGACCACACGATTTTTAGACTATACATATCCCACATCCACAATCTATGGTGTAGCTGACAACCACGCCTTGTCTTCATCTACTCCTACTTCTGCAAGTAACGCAAAATAGAACACTATTTAAGTTTAGTCATTTTTTCCAGCTTCTCCAGCAATCTAAATGGGTACGTGTATATAACAAGAATTATGCATAGACATAAATCCTCATAGTAAAACCCACCCCAAAGTCAAATAATTTTTCTTTCTATCCGCTTCTTACCCACTAGTTCAAACACACCCCTTTGAGAAGGCCATGTCTTCACTAAACTGAAGAAGAACCCACATTTTCCCTCTGCTCGGTTCACAACAATGTAAGGGGAACATTTTTATTTTATATATACATATATATATATATATTATTGATATTTCAAGTGTTCATGTATGATTTTACATCCACTAAAATCTAGATACATTTTATTTATTTAAATTATGAAAGTGTGTTTTGAAATGGTGAGTTATGATGTCATTCCAAATTTGCGTTTTTTCCAAGGATATAAGTACATGTATGTTTACAATTTCATGTTTTCAATTAAATGTATATATAATATGCATGTATATGATTTTAAATTTCTTTAAGTTTATATTTCATAATTTTAATCTATGATGTATATATATAAATGCTTGTCATTGAATTATTTTCTGAAATACATGTTTTATATGTATTACATCTTCTTCTAATTAGAAGTGAAAGATATTTAAATTTACATAAAAGGGTTTCTTTAATTATATCTAAATATATATAGTTATGTATATTTATATATATTACTTTCCCTCATTTCATGTTTTTAAATGAATGTATAATTCATTTCAAAGCATGAAAACATCCAATTTAATTTTTTCAAATTAAGCAATGAATAATTGATTATTTTGAGAATTTTACTTTTATATTTCTTATATGTGTTATATAGTTTTGCTTTTAAGGTTATAAGTTAAGATTATATTTACTTTTGCTTATAATTTTTCATGGGAGTAAAATTATATAAATCCATATATTGTTAATTCGATTATTTTGTGAAAATAGTAATTCTAGAATTACTATTATACACGAAATAATTTTAAATTATTATATTTTATGTTCTAATTAAATTTCTATTAATTCATGTGACTTTAAATTTAAAATATATATCATTTTATGTTAAGGGTTTATATATTATTTAATGTGTCAAAGCATCAATTTGTGATTTAATAAAATTAATATTTAATACTTTTGTTTAGGGATGAGTTTTTAAAATTAAAATTTTACTTAAAAGTAATTTATCATAGATTTTAATTTCATGGATGTTAATTATTCTATTAACTGACCATGTAAAACAAAAAATACATGACCTTTAGTAGTTCCAAATCTTAGTAGTGATTTTCTTATGAAAATAAATATTTATATATTTATAAAAGTGCATGTCTATTCCGAGCATTGTTTTGTTTTTAAATAAAAAACCCTAGTGGAAAATTTATGTATTTAATAAAAGCTAAAAAAAGTATAAATAAATGGAACTTATACATTGTAAACAAGAATAGGAGTGGGGGTACCCATTCCTAACACAAGTGGGTAGGTCCAAGATATCCTTAAATTTTTAAGTATCCCAAATGTTTTGTTTTCGAAATCTTTCTTACTATTTTCTGAAAAAACCACTGGATTATTTTAAATAATTTTCAAGCATAAGTATTTTCAAAATGTATTATAATGCTTTCAAAAGTGTATCTATTTTCACAGGATTTAAAGTATTTCCAAAGATGTAATTATTTTAAAAAGAGTATATTTATATGTTTTCAAATGTGTTTTAAAAATCATTCTTTTAGAGGATTTTCAAAAGATTTTTCAAAAAGATATTATATTTACAAAGGTGTTTTTAAAATAATTTTTTCAAATTATAAGTATTTTCAAAATAATTTCCAAATCTTTTTCAAAAGATATGTTTTTATAAAAGTATTTATCAAAGGTATTTTCAAAGATAGTTTTAAAAGTATTTTTCAAAAGGTATAAGTATTTTCAAAAAAAAAATCAATGGATTTTCAAATACCCCTTACTGGGAAATTTTTCTCACCCTATGCTTTTATAAAAACATTCAGCTTCATATAGTGCTTTTATAAAGTTTAGCTCGACAAGGAGCTAGCGCTAACAAAGATTCATCACTGCCTTTTTATTACAGTTTTAATTTTAATAACATGTAAAAGTGGTCTTTTTACTCCAAATTCTAAATCATAAAATATCATCAGTTGTAAATGTCTGTATATTTTTTAGTAGCTTTTAAATAAAAACAATATCTAGCATTTTTATATTGGATCTGAAAGTGTAGGTTTGGAGCACTAAAAATTTCCTATGAATTGAGACCAAGGGATCTACGATCAGACTATATTAAACATGTATAGAGTTGTATGAAAATTAAATCTATACCATATATATAGGATATCTAGTTGATACCTTGAATCCTTCCATATATAATAGAGGTGAGTACAAGTGATCATAGGGCTAGGAAATTTATCCTTATATGGTGGCGTTTCTTACTCAGATAGATTTCCTGTGTTGTTCGAAGAAATTTTGGTTGACTAGGATCACAGTCCAAAATATAAATTAGATTACACATGGATTTAGTGGTATGACATCCATATCAATTCCATATTTATTAGATTTCTAGTGGTTCAGGTTCATGCAACCAAGGATTGACTATAGTTTTATTTCATTTATTAATTCATGTTCTGTTTCAGTAGAGTCTTTAGATATTAAGTATGTGGTCCAGATAGGAGTTTTAGGGAAGACTTTTACTTTTATTTATATTTATTTCACTCATGTATATATATGGTCATCATATAGGGTGATCAGTGTTGTAAGTATGACATCAATGATTGGTCCTTTACTTCATTTCATTTATTATGGACTTGTTTAAATTTATTTCTTCTACACTCTAATTATTTACTTATATGGATGATGTTTAGTAATTTATATTATTTTATTACACTGAAATGAGGGAATAACCTCCCAATTCACACACTCTAGGACCTTTCTATGAGTTAGAATCCTTCGGTATATGGGGAAGCGCACTTGATTCCAATTCACCAACTGGTCTGGTTATTGTTTATACAATGAGTTGAGTCACAATGTGAGGAAATTGGCATCAGTGGAGTTTATTTCCTATTATATTACCATTTGAGACATAGTATACATGAGTATTATGAATTTTTAGGAGCTTGTGATTGATATTAGACTAGTGTATGGAGAACTCTTGTTCCAGTAAGAAGTACACGTTTTTTAGGGATATGGCATTGTTATTATTGATATGAGATGTTACAGTTTTATATGATTTTCACTTTGAGTGATGCACATGTGTTTTAGAGGTCATTATTTATTATGGATTCCTAGATATTAGATCATTATCAAGGGTATATTTATTGATTATGACAGTTGTCCTATAGAGGAAATAGGAATCACATGCATCATATTTTCCATGTAGGGTCCACATATTATGGGCCTACTGGTGTGTTATTTTATTGATGACCAAGGTCAACTATTTAAAGTGTCAAAAAAAACCTAAATTTTTTACCCAAATAGGTTCTTGGTGAAATTATAATCAGTTAGATCAACTTGTGTGTGTGTGTGTGTATTTCCCTATCATGGAAGAAAAAGTGGATCTAGGGTGAGATGTTTGATGTTGAGGATGATGAATCAGTCCTCATGCACAGGAGGTGCAGTGACCC
Source organism: Viscum album (assembly GCA_963277665.1). Classification (NCBI taxonomy): domain Eukaryota; kingdom Viridiplantae; phylum Streptophyta; class Magnoliopsida; order Santalales; family Viscaceae; genus Viscum; species Viscum album. The sequence continues at coordinate 1,431,434,511 of OY728131.1, read as the reverse complement.
TTGTAGGCTAATAGGGAACATAGTTCCCAACTGTCATACCCCTCATGTGGAATTTATACTTAGGTTAGATTATTTAATGTTCCACTAACATCCTATGCAGTGTTTCCCCATACTTCATGGAATGATATTCTACATAACTTAATTGTGTGACTGTTGTGTGACACAAATAATTTATATGATGATATGTATGTATTGTTTAGCCTCATAGGTCAACATCGATAGTTTATAACTTTTTAATATAACCTTGTGGGTGTATCTTTTTTAGGTGCAGTTAAATAAATATTCATAATAACCATAGATGGTTTTTTTGTAAAGACCCAAAAATTCTGTATAATTTTTTTAAAAATTATATAAAATTATTACGAGATAGAGAAACTTGATGGCATCCAAAACATATTTTTCAACTTTTTTAAGGTACATTCAATAAACGTGCGAGCAGGATTTTCTATCTTTTGAACCGGTGCTTGGATTGAAAATCTGACAGCATTGTTGAATTCACAGTGTCGGGATATGCTTAGGCGAAGCTTAACTTCGACCGGAAAGGGTCGGATGAAAAATATAATTTTTTAACTTTTTCAAAAAAATAAAAAAATAACTCTTTAAGTTATTTTATTCTTTTCTTTCACTGGTTATGTTTCAATTGGTGGAACCGCAACATAATAGAAGGAATTAAATAAATATCAATAAATGACATGTTACTTTGTTTGTGTAACCGCAATGCTCGTGTGTTTAATTGGTTCATTAATTATGGTTTATTAATGAACCAAATTAATGAACCTATCATTGAGCTCTTTAATTATTTTATTAATCAATCTGTTGGAAACAGAATTCGCAACCGTGGGAAAAGATCTGACGAAACGTAGGCGATGTCACACTATAATGAAGAATGGTGATCGAACGACATCAGTTGGGGGATTCAATCTGGAGAAAAACAAACAGAGATGGACATCAATGAATACGGAATTCCTTCCTTCATTTACAATAGATTCCACTGAATCTAGGTAGGGAATTAAATTTATTTTAAGTGAATAATGATTCTTATCTTATCTCATTCTTGGAGAATTATGTAGAACACAGAACAACTGACTAACGCGTTGATCCATGATTCATACTTTAATGCGGGTGGTTTTTGCGGGATTCAATTTGGGGATAATCTTAAACTAGTTGATGATTGATTATTTCCCCATGTTAAAACGCTAACACGGAGGGCGTGAGCCAATCTGAATAAGGCTCATACCACCCACCACTCTTGGGTTTTGTGTGTTATTCATGGATGACCGATAAATGTGGAAAAAAGGACAAACCAAGGGGATCACAGTGAAGGAAGAAACCTGAGAGGCCCGTAGGAGTAGATGAGAAGGAAAACATACCATCAGAGCATCTATGGTGGTTTTTGAAAGGTGTCGTCGACACGGCACCACCGGCAGCAGCGGCACCGGCGGCCGGCCTGTGTCGGCCACGTAGAGATGGAGGCTCCTACATGTGCCACAGTGGCAGGGTGATGCAGCCGGATGGTCGCAGAAGGTGGAAGACGCAGCGCTGGCGCGCCATGTGGGGGAGGAGTGGCCTGCTCGGGCCGCTCGGCTGGACGTGCAATGGCTGGAATATCCGGCCATTTTAGGAGGTGGGGCGGTGTCGTCAACTAGGAGAACTAGACGTGATGTGTCCAGTCTAGTGAAATTGGGCCTCATGTAGTCCAAGTTCTTCAGGCGGGCCGAACCCACCGGCCGGGCCAGGCCGGACCCCTACCGGACCCCGACTCGGACCCGACTAGCCTTGTTTCACTAAAATTAACATAACTTGCAAACCTATCATCCGTTTAACGCACTGTATGCGGAATGAGGACCCTTGAGATGATGTGGTCCTTTTGAGATACTTCACTTGAGTTTTTAAAGAAGTTGGAGTATGGATGGGTTGGATTGGACTCGAATCCAATCGGGGCCCATTTACCTTTTTGCGTATATCTTACAGACCAAACTCCTGATTGACATGTTGTCTATCACATTGGAACCCTTAAGACCAGATGAAACTTTGGGTTTCTTATAAATGGGAATTTTTGGTGGTTGAAGTATGACCAATATCTTGAGAAGAAGAATCTATGGAAATCAAGCATGCTATGTGCGGGAATCTAGTGGCTGGATGTCAAGTGAAGAGAGACCCTTTGAGGATTGTCATGAGAGTGACCCTCCATGGATCGGCATCAGTGCGATCCTCTGTGGATCAGCAATAGAGTGACCCTCCATGGATCGGAATGAGAACGACCCTCCCTGGATCAAAAATGGCATGAACCTCTGTGGATTGGAATAAGAGAGACCCTCCGTAGATCGAAATGAGAGCACCCCTTTGTGGATTAGCAGCAGTGTGACCCTTTGTGAATTGACAGCAGATCAACCCTTCTCAGATCAGTAGTTGAGACACTTAATAGAATAAAATGATCTAGCTTAATACTAATCTTCTGTATTCCTATTCTCTAAGTTGTATACCTGGTGTGAGCTATCTTTTACTTTATTCTTTGTGATTGAGATCATGCTTTGTAGTTTTTCCTTTGTGGAATTATGGGAGAACTTTGGGTCTCTCAGGTTCCCTACTGGGTATTGTTATACTCACCCCTACAAGGGCTTCACCTGCACCTTGTTGTGTATTGTGCAGACGACGGACAACTTGACTGAGACTATGGGAGCCCAGGCTAGATGGTTCTTAGATGTGATCTATAGACATGGTGAGCGGTAGTGACAATAGATGACAAGTTGTACCTACCCTTCAAGAAGGATCCTTTGTGGACTCCCTTCGGAGCATATTTTTCCGTTTTTGTTGTACTTTCTATTTTAGTTTGGGATTTTATACTAGCCCCTTTACCTTTAGTAATTACTTTTACTCTCAGTGGTGGTTTTTAGTAGTGGTTGTACTTTTCATTTTATGTTGTGTTTTACTTGTGCACAGTGTTCCATGTCTGTGTGTGTACAGGTTTAAAGGTAATGCCTTCCCGTTTTTTGGGTTTCGCCTTTCCAATTCTGGTCACCAACCCCTAGGTCTATGGATGGAGGGCTTGGGGTAGTCACATAATGGACCTCAGGGGATGGGTTGTGATAGTATTTCCATCTATATTTCTATGATATTTTACTTTACTTTCCTTTATTCATGTTTATCTAGTCAGATTTTTGAGTGTAATATTGATGGTTACCTGAGTGTTTTTAGTGAACTTAAACCTCGAGGGGTATTACCGTGTATGGATTTCTGGAAAGGATTAATTCATAATCTCTTCTAAATTCATATTATGACCCTCCAAGTATTATTCTATTTTAAGGATGTTAGGAGAAGCTTATGGACTGGTAGGTCGATGTTTGGGAATTGATGCCATTAGAATTATCTTTTTATATAAATTTATTAAATATGGGTTTCACTTAAATGGGTTTCAAATTAAAACTTATAGGGTTTTTTCTTCTATAACACTGAAATTTAGAACCTATATAATTGAACCCATGTTGACAGGTTTTGACAATAGTAAGTTCATGCTATCTTTAACTCCTTTAGAAATAGTTTTCATGTGTTTTAGATGTCGTGTGATGGAGTCTATTAACTGGGTTGTGGTTCTTGGTGAGAGAAACCTATGGGTGAGGTGATCAAACCTAGTGACCCTAATATGAGACCTGACTGGTAGGGCTACGTGGGATACTTAAAGTCCCTTAGTTGTGACTTAGAAATTATTGTGTCAGCATTCAGTTTTTTTAGGGAAACTCATGAGTGGGGTTGGTATGGGTTTTTTGGATACCAATAGGGATGGTGAGTGTGCTTTTATGCTTATTTTTAGACCAATACACAGGATTTGATTTCATTTTTTATATATTTAGGTCTATTATTTGGTTTCTAAGAAATATCCAGGGGTTCCTGGGTATCTTCATTGGCTTCAATGGGTGGGACTATTTAGGTGCTTGTCCCCATTGACCATTAAGTGTGCTATTAGTAGATTTTTCAGAGCATTGGTGGATGATCATGAATGAAATGGAATTAGGTAATGGATTATAATTTGGATGAGGATAACATTATTTATACCAATTATGTTAAAATATAGTGATAATAATTATTTCTTGATATGGGAATTCATGTAATAAATTGTGGCACAAGTGAGGTACCCGATTTGAAGAGATATAAGGGAAATTCTAGCTTACTGAGAATGGTGGGTCATGGACCATAGTCAAATTGACCTTTATGATGGAAGAATCATGGGAGAATGATTTGGGTGATAAAATAAGTGGTATGGGATTGTACACCCACTGTTCTAGGTGATATAGGACTGGTATGTGTCATATGTGCATGGTAAGGTTTAATTTGGAAATCGGTGAGTGGTTGTCTGCAATTTGAGGACTGGTGGTTTCAAAGAAATATTCCATCATTGTTTTACCAATTTTTTTTATTAAATGGTTAATGTTACTCCATGGTAGACAATACATCAGGAATGGGTAGGTTGTAGTGGCATGACCCATCAAGCTCAATCCGGGTCAGGTATTTACATAATAGTGAGCGTAACTCATGAGGAGTGGCTCATGTTTAGTGATGTAACCCATTGATGTTTTGATGAAGGAGAGATATAAGGTAATCCATATGGTGGGGACTATACTATTATACTTTTTACTATGGTGAACCTTGTTATAAGTTGAATTTTTTTATTTTTTTGGAAAATGTTCTTGATAAGAGGAAAGGGAGATGTTTTTTTCTCAATTATGAAGCAATGATAAGATGAATCCAGTGGTGGGCAGTATCTAATTAGATTTGATGATACTAACCATGTTCTATTAGGGTAAAGTATTTTAGGGAAACTATATTCACTAATTTGGTGGACCATATAGGATGTGTTTGAATAGGCAATTCTGATTATGCATCTAAATTAACTGATGTAGCTTGAGTCATATGGTGAGGAACACTATGAATTAGATAATGAGTTATCAATGAAACTATGTTATCTCAGTATATGAGAGTGTGTATGATCATTACCTTACTAGTTTTATAATTATGTAAAGTGGTGTCTTGACCTTCAAATGGTTGTACACCTTACCTATGGCATGGTGTAGAGAAACCCAGTTATCATTCTGGAGTAAAAAAGCAATGAGTTGATGATGAAATGATGGGTCATTTAAAATAATCATTGGATAGTCTAGATAGAATATTTTTTTAGATTCTCATGATTAGATAATGGTTGTTGGTCTACCACCAAAACTTCTCAGGGATGAGAAGTGTTGTAGTGGGGATATTGTAGAGACACTTGTTTTTCTGAACTATGAAATTGAAAAGAAATTTGAATTCTTGGTTTGTAATGCTAATTAGGGGTAAAATGGTCCTTTTTTATAATAATATGATATCATATATATATATATATATATATTTAACTACTCCTTTAGTACCATAATAGGGTGTTACCCTAGTGCATGAGTTTGGTGAAATTCTGAGTTGCAAGAATTTTCATGGAATTATTAATATTTAATATTTGATTAATTAAATATTAGTTTATTTTCAAGAATTTTTTCAAAGTTGTATTTTGAATGGATTTAAATATTTAGATTATTTCTCCACATTTGAGTCTGGGATGGGGGGGTTTCCTAGGTGAGCCATAAACTCACATCGGGGTAGGGTCCCTTTTCCTTTTTCTTTTCTTTTCATTTTTTTCTTCCTTTTCATTTTTTCTTCCATTACTATTTTTATTCCTACTCTCCCATGGATTCACACATATTCCAATTGGGTATTCCTTATTCATGGATGAGAGAGGTGGGAAGAGTGAGGGGGATATATTCTACTATGGATCTTGTGAGTAGCGGGATTATCATGTGGCATCTATAAAATGTGTATAAGGGAGAAGCTTTGGCGTATTATAACCATAGGTAGGATGTTTTATGTTTTTTCCTTAAATACTCATAGATTTAACACTACATATTTTTATATCCCAAATATATTTTCTAAAGACCCCTGGTGGTTTAATATATGCTTATGTGGGATAAAACGGGTGTTTTCGGCTGATTGTAAGGGTTTCCTTTTAGAAAATCCTGATCACACATCATGAGGTTTCATGAACAAAGATCATGTATTATTAATATTTGCGAAAGATAATTTTTTTAAATTAAACACCATGTACTTTGAGTACATTCCTTGTAGTAGTACATGGGAATGTTTCCAAGTACATAGGAAGACTATGTGTACGAGACAATATATCATGTACCCAGAGTACACCATGTGTATCCATACATATCAACATTTCTAGGTACATGAGAAGATGGGGTGTTCAGAAATAGACCTTGTTCACTTGGAGTACACCATTTTTAGTGCTACATAGATATACCCCATGTCTTCTAGGCCACGAAGAGTTACATGTCCAAGAATGTCTTTTAGAAGTATACACCGTGTACTTGAAGTACACCCCATATACTTTCCCATACTAATCATATTAGGATTTTGGGTGATTTTACGGCCCAGAGTCAAAATTGGACAAAATTATAGTGCATTTTGAGTGTTTTTTATAATAAATCATGATGTTGGAGCCCTTGGTGTGATTTTAGGACTCCAAAGTAACGTTTTTTTGGAAAATGAGCTATGTTGGATAGGTTCTTCCTCTATTTGTTGGAATGAATGGTCACTCAATAATGGGATGTAGGATAAGTCCTATCAAGGGGTAAAAATAGTTAGAGGACATAGAATGGGATCGTTAGTGTTAAAAACATGAGTAAATTTGTACATACCATAGTAAGAGGGACTAATATACAACTTTAGATGTCACAAACCATCCTTTAGGGCCCATGTCGTGACATACCCCTAGCCCGTCTCCTAAATTCCAGGGGTTGGTGACTATCACAGAAGGCGTCAACCTATATGTTGGTGGATTTTTCCTGAGTACCTATACTCATGAACACACAACCACATCCCAAATGTGGAAAAGTAAACATGCATTCCACTAAACAAACACTAAGTAAAAGTAAAAACTGTAGGTCAAATGTGATAGAATACAAACCCAACAAAAGATAAACTGAAAACAAGAAAGTATAATAAAAACTCTGAAAGTCATCCGTTGGAAACCCCTCCTGATAGGTAAATGTAGAGTGGTTGTTGGAAGCCATATAATTATACCCCACCTAACTGGTCTCACTAGGCACCATCGGGTCCTAGGCCACCAAGTCCTCTATCAAGGTGGTGTTCATCTGCACCGGACACAACACATGCGGGCGAAGCTCGTGTAGGGGTGAGTAACAATATACTCATAAGGGACATGAAAACACAAAGGAAATACCAAAAATCAATCCACAGAGAAAACCACAAAACATTATCACAAAACATGATCATGACACAAGACAACTAACACCAGGTAAATTCTAGAGCACTAAAATTAGGACCATCAGTCATGTCATTGAACACCTTGGGCTGCTGGAGAACTACCCCTCAATGAGTATAGTGGGCCTACCAGGTCACATATAAGTTACTTCCCACAAATCTTGAACTATTTTGGTACTCATCCCAAATGAGTATCGTGGTTATGTTGGGTCACACAGAATTTTCTCCCCATCGTGGGTATGTCCGGTCACACAAAGGTTTCTTTCCACCTTGTCCATACTATGGTACTCCTCCTGTCGATTATCGTGGTTCTGTCGGGTCACAAAGAGTCACTCCACACTGTGGGAATTCCAAGTCACATAGAATCCACTACCCACTAGGCTATAGAAGTTGATCCACATAAGGTCTCTTGTTAGTAGTTTTCAGGTCTCAGTCAACCGCAGATTTTGCGCACATAGTGTGCTTGATTCTGGGAGAACTGCTTCTCAAGCCATTCATAAAATTTCAAAATTCATGAAATCCTCTATATATTATTCCAAAATTCCTACCTCGTCGTAAGTGTTCCAATTCCATAAATGTCTCATCAATCGGATGCCCGATTTGAAAGATATTGGTGCTTTTTCTGAAAAGGGGTCGGTTGGGTCCGGGTCTGGTCTGTCCTGGTTGGACCGACCTTACCCGACCTGACCTAGGGTCCACCGACCTATCCTGGGGTCTGCTGACCCAACCTAGACCCAACCCAGCCTAGGTCTAGCCCGTTGGTCCGTGGTTCCGGCCCGTTGCACTGCCCATTCCTCCAAACGTTGATCGATTCTCTACCTATCCAAGGCGCGGTAGCCGGTTGTGTCCTCCCTCCTACCCTATGAGTCGTCGCAGGGTTGCCTCCTCCATCCAAGATGAATATCACGTCCAGGGCACCAACACGTGGCTGACCAACTGGCAGGCCAGACCTTTTTTATGCATTTATGGGGCCACGTTCCCTGAGAACTGTGATGCGTGCCTACAGGCTGCTCCACCAACACGGCCGAGGGGCCACATCATTCCACCAGCCACTGGCCCTGTTAGCGGCTTTTACTACACCACCGCAACCTGATCCAGCCGAAGCGCTCCTCCCAGTGCATCATCATGGTGCGCCTCCTCTATCCCACTCCCTTCGTGTTATAAGTTTAAAAATAGGGGAGTCTTGGAATCACATTTCAATCAGATAATCAACAATCCTGGTGAAAAAAACAAGGAAAACACCCTCACACAAGAACACACAATTTGCGGATCAACCTATTCATGGGTTGATCCACTTTCATCATTTTAGAACAAAGAATGGGGAAACTTGAAACAAATCAAAAGAACCCTACCTGGATTGAGGATATTTCACTGTTAAGGGACGAATCTCTAAGCCTTCATTGACCCTCGATCTGTTAGCGTTTTTCATCATACGTCATCTCTTAAATTTGTCCCACTGGTGTTCGTCGATCCTTGATTATATGGTGTTATTCATTAGATAGGATCTTCACCGTAGATTTGTCAAAGGAATTCAACCAATTGATTTCCCCCATGTTTTATCTCATTAATAGAGAAACATGTCACAAAGTTTATGTTTCATTGTATCGCCACATTGCTACACTGTTTCATTTAATGAAACAACGTATTCTGTTTCATTTGGTTGGAAAACTGTTGAGTTGCAATGATTTTAAAATCCATAAATAATAAAATAAAAAAAATTATCTTATTTTTAACTTCTTATTTAAAAGTTCTGAAAAATAAATTTTTCCCTCGAACTGTGTCGGTCAATGTTAGGCCCATTTTATGTGAATCCCGCCATTCTAAGTTCAATAGTGCCCTTGGATTTTTGATCTCAGCACCAGTTTAAAAGTTAGAAAAACTTGCTTGAATGTTTACTTAAATGAACTTAAAAAAGTTCAAAATTACAGTCTAGGCTCACCAGGCCTTAGAATCACATGCTGTCAAAGCATCTTGTCTCAAAATAATTCCATATAATTTAAAAAAATTACATGGAAATTTTGATACATTACATTACTCCCCTCTTTCTGGGACTCACATCCTTATAATCCAAAATAATACTAAACAAACAATTGGGGGTAATGAGAATTAATATGAGCCTCCTACTCCCATGCACTCTCCTAGAGATCCATATGCTACCACTGAATGCACACTAGAGGAATCGACCATCCACAAAGGACTCACTCCTATCAATCCTATATCTCTACTAGGAACGCTGCAAAAATTTTCCCATCGTTAATGTCCATATCTCCCTAGTGGATGATGTGTGATAGATCATGCACGTACCTCCTCAATTGCAATAGGTGAAAAACATCATGCACCTGGTGCATCTGTGGGGGAAGATCTAGGCAGTATGCCACCTCACCAACTCTATTAAAATCAAAAAATCTCTAAAAAAACTCAGAGATAACTTGTCACCCTAGCCAAATCTCCACAAACCCCATCAGGGTGAGACTCGAAGGAACACATGGTCTCCCTCCTCAAACTCTAAAGGTCTATGTCTCTTATCAGCATATGATTTTTGTCTTTTCTATGTAGTCCTCATCCACAGATGGATGATCTGCACCTTCTCAATGGTAGCCCGTACCAACTCTAGACCCATGAGTGATAACTCCCTTGGTTTTTTCCAATATAGAGATGATCTTCATGGCCTCCCGTACAAGGCCTTAAACAGTTCCATTCAAATGGTGGAGTGATAGTTATTATTGTATGAAAACTCACCTAGTGGTAAGTGGTACTACTAACTATGAGCAAAATCAAGGATGCAAGCATGAATCATGTCCTTCAAAGTATGTACGGTCTGCTCCATCTGACCATCCTTCTGTGGGTGAAAAGCTGTGCTCATGCGCAGCTGAGTCCCGAACGCCTCCTAAAATCCCTTCCACAATTAGGATGTAAAACAATCGTCACGGTCTAAGATGATCGTTTAAGTCACCCCATGTAGCCACAGTGTCTTCTAGATTTAGAGGCATCCCAAGCCCTATACTGATCCCTTCTTCTAGATGGGTAGGAAGTGAGATGACTTGGTGATTCGATCAATGATCACCTAGATAGAATCGTGACCCCTGGACGTGTGTGGTAACCCCATCATGAAGTCCGTCGAGATACCATCCCATTTCCACTTTATTACCTTGAGTGTTTGGTCCAAGCCTACTAGAACCTGATGCTTAGCCTTCACTTGCTGATAAGTGAGGCACTGTAAAATGTACTCTGCCACTACTTTCTTCATCCCTGGACATCAGTACTAATATCGGAGGTCCAAGTACAACTTTTCCACAACAATATGTACTGCCAAAAGGGATATATGGAACTCCCTCAACACCTACTCCCACAATGTCACCGGTACTATGGTGTGTTCTTTGAAAAGGATGATGTGCTCTCCACATATCTAAAATCCATCAGGATCCTGTCATGAGGATAATTTAGCACGTTAGGTCTCGAAGTCAACATCCAAAAGTTGTGCCCCCCTAACTCACTATAAGACTGGGGGAGTGACATTCATTGACTAAAGTTAAGCTACTCTATCATAATCCATGAAGTATATCTGCATAGCGGATAGCTTCTTCATCGCCTCACTTAGTAGCTACAAACCGGACCTCCTGCTGAGTAATTCATCCACCACATTACCCTACCTAAAATTATAGACTATTTTAAATTCATATTCCTTGAGGAACTCCATCCATTACCACTATTTCAAGTTTAGGTCCTTCTGTAAAAAGATATACTTGAGACTCTTGTAGTCAGAGTAGATGACAAATCATCCACCCATCAAGTAGTGTCACCACATCTTCAAGGAAAAGATCACATCTACTAAATCTAGGTCATGGTTCACATAGTTCTTCTCATGATTCCTCAAATTCCATGAGCCATAGGCGATCACTACTCACTCCTACATCAAGACACAACATAATACGGTCCTTGATGCATTGTAGAAGACTGTATACCCAATGCCCAATTTTGGTAGTCTCAAGATGGGGACACTTGTCTGTCTCCACCTCAGATCTTATAAACTCTATTGTAACTTCTCCATACACATGAAGGTTTTTCCATTAGTTATAAAATCTTATAAGGGTGATTCCACTCTGGAAAATTTAGGCACGAACCTTCGATAGTATCGATCCAACCCTAAGAAACTTCACACCTCACTCACGGTCTTGGGCGGCTCCCAAGAAAGCATTGCCTCTATATTTACTAGATCCAATACAACTCTATCCACCAAGATAACATGTCCCTAAAAGTGGACCTCTTGAATCCAGAACTAGCACTTCGAGAGCTTACCGTAAAGATGGTGATCTAAGAGTGTATCCAAGACTATCCGTAGGTGTGTAGTGTGCTCCTCCTCCGACGGTGAGTACACTAAGATTTCATCAATGAAGACCACCACTAAATGGTCAAGGTAAGGCTAGAATATCATGTTCATGAGTTACATGAACATTGCTAGGTAATTGGTTACATCGAAGGGCATTACCAAGAACTCATAGTGGCCATAAAGAAATCTAAAGGTTGTCTTTGATACGTCCTCATCCCATACTCAAAGATTATTATAGTCTGACCTGAGCTCGATCTTCAAGAACCACCTCATGCCCTTTAGCTAGTCGAAGTGGTCATCAATCCTTGGTAGTGGATATTTTTCTTTCACGTTCACCTAGTTTAGGTGTGTAAGTCCATGCATATCCTTAAGTTTCCGTCTTCCTTTTTGGAAAACAACACTAGGACTGCCCATGGTGAAATGTTGGGCCTCATGAATCCCTTCTCCTACAAGTCCTCCAAATGTACCCTCAATTCAAGAAGCTCCATGGTATCCATATGATATTCCGATGTGGATATTGGTGTCATCCCGAGGTGTAGGTCAATGATGAAGTCTACCTCCCTACGATGAGGTAGTCCAAGAACATCCTCAGGAAAGACATCCTCATAATTTTCTACCTCTATAGGAAATATCAGACTCCTCTCATCCACTACACTGAGAGTTAGGCTATCCAAATGGTGAGTGATTGGTTGTACCTGCCTTCAAGATAGTCCATCATGTGTTGAAAAAGTTACCTTCTCACTGGTGAAGTAAAACCTAGTCTCATCCTCATGAACACACCGCACTTTGCACCTAATACAATCGATCTAATCTTGGACTATAAATAGCATATCAATACCCAATATGACATTGTAAGGCCTCAATGCCACTAATAGGAGATCCCATCTGATGGAATCACCTTCAATATAATCTCACACTATCAGAACCAATGTGTAATCATTCAATCCCCTCTCGTATGAGTCTCTAATCGTAAGGATTGAGCCAACGGCCCCACCGAAGTCTCCGAGTCTTGAACAAGGTCTGTGGAAAGGAAAGAGGGATGGGAACTTTTGTCTATAAAAACTAAATATAAGGTGTATAAGACATATATCATAACTTTAATCATATCTAGAGTGTTGTGTTCATAGGCCTCCATCGCCTGAATTGAGCCTCGCCCCTGTCCGCTGGCTCCCTAAGCCCATGGTGGACCACCTGGGGTGATGGAGGTAGTACCTCGAACTGTTATCCACCACCTGTCGCTGATCTTACTCCCCTTCTACATCTGTCACCATGTGGACCTCCTCACTCAAAACACTACCTCTGCCTTAGTGGTCCCTCAATCTTCTGATGATCGTCTGTGTAGCAGGCTAGGTAGCACGAGCCATGTGTTACTACCCACCACACGTGAAGCACAACATGCTTCCCTGCTGACTCCCTCTACTCTAGGATCCCCACACTACCGACCCCGAGTCCTGGGGTCATCCTCTAAAATATTTGGCCTGCTTGGGCCCCTGTGTCTATTTTTTGATGCTCACCACTGAAGACTCTACTGCATGATCTCTTCTATTGGATCCAGTTATCGGTGCTTGCTCCACTAGGAAGCTCTCTATGATAAGGGATTTCTCTAGCACCTCATCCTAATTAGAGATGCTGAGAGACACCATTGACGCCCTGATCTCCCATCGGAGTCCCTGATCAAAGGACTAGGCCTTAAATAAAGGGTCTTGTACCATGTCTGTGGAGTAGCAAGAGAGGTCTTTAATCCACATAGAGTACTCATCCACTAACATGTTGCCCTGCTGTAGGTGAAGAAACTATTGTATCCATATTGAGCACAAGGTCGTGCGAAAGAAATCCTCCTGAAAACATCGCTCCAAGTCATCCCAAGAGAATTTCTCCTCATCATGATTCTGAATCATCAAGATCCACCATCTCCTTGTCGAACCCTGAATAAGTATCACAACTAAGATCACCATCTAGTCGAGTGGCATCCTCACTAAGTAGAAGACCCGCATCACCGCCTCCAAGAAGTCCTCAAATGCCTGAGGATCTTTCCCTCCTCTGAACCAGGGAGGTCTGTGTCTCTGGAACTCGTGCAAGGCACTGAGCCGACGTGTATCCTCTACCAGTAATTCTGGTAGTAACTACTAATCAACAGGCGGTGTTAACACTGGTGCACCACCCGGCAGGGCCATCTCTAGAACTGGTCCCTGAACTGACACCTCATCGCTAGGAAGGTTGTCTGCACAGTCACATATCAGAAATCGAGATGGTCATCTACATGGAATCATCCTAATAAAGATCAATATATGCCACATTTAATAGATTATACCTAGTGAGATAACTTTTATTCAATAAGAACATAAGGAAACACTCAATTCCAATATGATTCATGCAACTAGTGTTTTTATTTATAGAGTCGAAATGCATAATTCAAGGTCTTGGTGTATTGAAAAGTCGGTCGTCGCACCAACACTAGACTCCCCGAATATAAAAGTCGAACTTGAAACATTTAACATTGTTTCCCAAACACAAAACAATAAACTCTTAGTATTTGATGTAGAACCAACCACCTATGATACCAATTTGTCACAACCCGTCCTTTAGGTCATGTGTTGTGACATACCCCAAGCCTACATTTTGAAGGACAGAGATTGGAAACTAGCGCCAAAGGCGTCAACCTAAAAGTGGGAGGCATTTTCCTAAGTACCTGTACGTACGCACACATAACCATGTCCCAAAGCTGGAAAAGTAAACATGCATGCCACTAAACAACCACTGAGTAAAATTACAAACTGTAGAACAAATGGGCCAAAATAGAATCTTAAAAAAAGATAAACTAAAAATAGGAAAATACAAGGAAAACTCTAAAAGTCATCTGTTGGAAACCACACCTAATGGGTAAGTGTAGAGTAGCTACTGGAAGCCATAGAAGTACACCCAACCTGCCTGGTCTCACTGGGCACCACCGGGTCCTGGGCTACCAAGTCTTCCATCAAGGCGGTGGTCGTCTGCACCAGACACAACACATGCGGGAAAGACTGTGAAGGGGTGAGTAACAATATACTTAGTAGGGACCCCAAAATAAAAAGGAAATACCACAAGGAAATCCAAAAATAAAACCATGAAATGTGATCACAAATAATGATCATGACACAAGATAGATCACACTAGGTATATTCTAGAGTATTAAAAGTCAGACCATCAGTCATGTCATCGAACACCTTGATCTACTGGTGAACTCCTTCTCAATGAGTATAGTGGGCCTTCCGGGTCATATAGAAGCCTCTTCCCACTAACCTTTAACTATTGTGGTACTCATCCCTGATTATTATCATTGGTATAATCTTTCACACAGAAGTTGCTCCCCACTGAGGGCATGTCGGGTCACATAGAAGCTACTTCCCACATTGTCCATATTGAGGTACTCCTCCTATCAAGTACCGTGGGTATGTCAGTTCACCCAAAGACACTCCCCACCATGGGTCTTATGAGTCACCTAGAAGTTTCTTCCCACTTGTCCATATTAGCTAATCCATAGAGGATCGCTTGTTAGCAGTTTTTAAGTCTCACCCAACTGTAGGGTTTCCGCACGTAGTGCTCTTGATTCTAGGATAACCGCTCCTCAAGCCATTCATAAAATTTCAGATGCAATGAAATCCTCAATAGATTATTCCAAAATATCCTCCTCGTTTTGAGGGTTCCAATTCCACAAACGGTTCATCAATTAGATGCTTAGTTTGAAAGATATTGACATTTTTTGGAAAGGGGTCGGTTTGGTCCAGGTCCAGTCTGACCCAGTTTGGCCAACCCGACCGGGGGTCCAACGACCCGACCCGGGGTCCACCAACTAGACTCAGGTCCACCAACCTGATCCAGACCCATCCCATCTTGGGTCTAGCCTGGTCTGGCTCAACTCAGTTCACCAAAGGCAAACAGGTTCTCCACCTAGACGGGACACGGTAGATGGTCATGTCCACCCTCCTGCCACGCAGGTCACTGCAAGACCGTCTCCTCTAGCCCGAACACATAGTGCGTCTGGGGTGCCTTCACACGGCTAGCCAGACCTTGTGCATGTGGTCATGAGACTTCATTCCCTAAGAATCATGGCCCATGGCTATGGGACGCTCCATCGACACAACTGAGGGGCCACATCCTTCTTCCAACCATCATCCCGGTTGGCGGCTTCTATTGAACCTCTGAAGCCCGATCCGGCCATGGCACTCCTCCCGGAATTCCTTTTTGGTGCACCAGTGGGCTCTTATATGGACAACTGTGTTTTCATCGATGGTCCATTCTTCATGCCACTTGTGCCTCCAGCCTCTGTGGGTTGTCGCCTTCTCTACTAAAGCCTCAAATTTTCCTTACCGCCAATTTGAATGCTCAACCATGAAGAACTCACAAGGAGGAGGGTCTCAGTCCATGTTCATGTCAGCCAGTGCCCTTTATGTTAGAATTTTGAAAATAGGGTAGGCATGGGATCATAGTTCTATCAAATAATCATCTATACTGGTGCAAAAAACCCCAAAGAAAACACTCGCCCGCAAGAACACACAATTCGTGGATCAACCTGTTCGTGGGTTGATACATATTCATCATTTTATAATTATGAATTGGGAAACTTGAAACAAAACAAAAACCCCTGCCTATAATGAGTATTCATCACTGTCGAGGGACAAAGCTCTGAGCCATCATCAATCCTTAATCTGTTAGCATTCGTCATATCTCGAATCTGTCCCATCGGCATTCATCGATGGAGTTTATCTTCAGAGAGGATCTTCACCATAGTTTTGTCAGAGGAATTCCACCAATTGATTTCCCCAATGTGTTATCTCATTAATAGAGAAATGCATCACAGTGTTTCTGTTGCGTTGTGTCACCATGTTGTTATGTTCTTTCATTTAATAAAACATCTTATTCAGTTTCGTTTGGTTGGAAAACTGTTGAGCTGTAACGATTTGAAAATCCAAAAAAAATAAAATAAACAATTTTATTATATTTTTAACTTTTTCTTCAAAAATTACAAAAAATAATTTTTTCCCTCGACTCGTGCCAGTCAAGGTTAGGTCCATTCTAGGTGAATCCCACCATTATGAGTTCAAAGGTGCCCTATAATTTTGGATCTGAGCACTGGTTTAAAAGTTTGAAAAAACCCACCCTCACGTTTACTTAATTGAACTTAAAAAAGTTCAAAATTCCATTCTGGGATCATCAGACCTCGGAATCACATGCAGTCGAAGCGTCTTATCTCAGAATAATTCCATATAATTTAAAAAAACACAGAAATTCTGAGACATTACATGAAATTATATATAGGTTGGATGTTCATACAAACCTAGTATGGAACCTTGAAACTAATATGGGAAATGACCCATATCCATAGACTAATAATTAATTGTATTTACCCTTGAGAACATCTCTCTTGTGAAGTGTTCCCTTTTGGCATATGAGGCAATGAGATGTTAGATATGGTTTTGTTGGTATGTGTTTACCCAAGAGATAAGCATTGTCCAGAGAGACTGGTTTGTGAATGAGGATTCCAAGAGGGATTATTCCACTTATAACCCGATTTAGAGGATCTAATGGGGGATTCATCCATCTATGTATTGACCCTAGGATTGTAAGAGGGATACCTCCTCCCTTGTACTATTTTTGTGGATTTCAAGAGGTAATACCTTACAAACCTATTGACCTAGAGGATCCCCTGACAGATGAATCAACTTACATACTATTATTGAGGATACCATGAGGGATACCTATTCTATTTATTTAACAAAGGGACCCTGGTCGTTTCTCCAATATTTTACTAACACTAATCTAGTGTGTTATTTTTTGGGTAGAGATGGTTGTGGGTGTCACCTTAGAACTCATATTGAACAAGTGAGCTCAAGGGGATGAGGTAACAGTGATGGTTTTAGGTATTCAACCAACCTCACTCTTTTATTTATTCTCTCACTATGTTATTATTTATGTAGTTATGAATTTTAGAGGTGCTTTCTGGTAATCATTCGATGGGCCAGAAGGGATGATATGTATGATAGGAATACCAAGATGTACCTCTTTTATCTTGACTTTGAGCCTTACTTGATTGAATGATTCTATTACCAGAAGTCCTATTTTTCACTGGGACTCCTCCCAATATAGGGACTATAGAGGATGCTGTAGAGAGTGTATTTGAACCCCACATACACTGGGCTGACCTACAAATAACTACATCGCTATAATCTAAGTGATGTTATAGTATGTCTTGTTGGTTAATTTCTCCTGATAATGGATTCTATTGGAATCCTTTAGGATTGGTGATAATCTTCTAGACTGATTCTTAGGATACTCCCCAGGATCATTGGATGCACCATTACTGCATAGAACAAAGTTATCTGTGCATGAGTATATTGAGACAATTATTGAATGATGCTTGGTTTTTACATTATACTAAGAGATTATTCCTTATATATATCCTAAGGGTCATCCCCCTTAGGGATTATCTAAGACACAATTTCATCAATGGATATGGACTAAGGCATAGAAATATTACATAGAATTGATATAAACATGGCTAGAGTTGTTTGCATACAACTATATGCTATATGGGTTGGATATCCAGTTGATACTTCAAATCCTTTCTTATATATTTGAGAAGAGTACAAGTGTTCCTTGGGCTGGGAATTTTTTCAACCTGTGGTGATGTAGATTTCTCAGATACATTTCCTGCAAAGAACAAAGTAGGTATGGTTAATCATGATCAAGAACCCATGGATCGACTAGATTATGCATGAATTGAGTGGTATCACATCCAGATCAATGACTTATTTATAAGAATTTTATTCGATCGGGTTCAAATACCAAAGTATTAATTATGGTCTTATTTCATTTATTTATTCCTATTTTATTTTGTCTAGGCTATGCATATTTCATAAGCATTCACTTATGTCAATATGTTATAGATTCACCGTTGTGGGTGGAATAGTGATATTTTATTTATCACCCCCTTTACATGAACCTTGGTGTGTGTGATGACCTTATGTTTTCTTATAGGTTGAGCATAGATGCAAGATAGATAGGGTGAGGCCATGGGATGAATGGTCGAGAAAAGTTCCTTGTGTGGATTCTTATGATCGAGCAAGAGTATCTCGACAGAGTCTTTAAAGATCAAGTATGTGGTTCAACTCGAAGGAGTAGGGAATCCTTTTACTTTTATTACTATTTGATTCACTTCTTTATATATATGGTCAAAATAGTGGGTAATCAGTTTTGTATGTATGATATGGTAAGTTAGGCCTTTACTAAATTTCATTTATTATAGCATTATTTATATTTATTACATATGCACTCTAATTATTTACTATTATGGAAGTTTGTTAGTTATTTACTCTATTTTTTGTACACTTATTTAAGGTAATAGTAATCCCATGGATACACCCATGGCCCTCAAAAATAGTTAGAAGTCTCTAAGATATGGGGAAGCATGCTTGAGTCCTAAACTCTAACTAGTCAGGTTACTATTTATCAAGTGATTTGGGTCTGGATGAGACACATAACACAAAATAAATATTACTTTTTTAATAAATATGGTTTAAAAAATACCATAAAATTAATTATTTATATTTTAAAATTTAATTTTAGCACTCCGCTGATAATAAAACCATTATTTTATATTTGTATATACATCATATCATACTTTAAAAATATTTTTTTAATATTTATTTGTAACACATAAATAAATATATACATATATATTTATTTATCTATAATATTTTAATTTCATATTTTTATTTAAATGTGAGTTATATTATTTTAAATTTATCACTCAATGATATATGACTTAAGTATACCTATTGGATGTATGAACAAATATCATATTTTCAAGGACTATATTTTCAATGACCATATTTATAATGGCCATATTTCATTCCTATGTATTGACTTACTAAATAATTTTTTCATTTCAATCTCACTTATAAAGTCACTATTATTATTTTATATTTTACATTTTTAATAATTATTTCTCATTTCATGGTTCTATTCCTCCTTATATATTTTTTTCTAGCTATTGGTTATCCTAATGTTTGAAGATGATCCATGAGATTACCTTATAGTTATGATTTTATTTTTTCTATATATTCTCCTTATTTGAATTATGCATTTTTTATCGATATATTTCATCCATGTTAAGTAATAATATATGGTGTGTAGTATATATTTTTATGTGATTTTGTTGTAATTTCTTATTTATGAATGAATATTGTATGTTTAGTTTGGTTCATATCTTATAGGGAAAATTTTATAATAATTTTTCAATTCTTTTGAATGATTATAGAAATGTTCATTAAAATTATATACATTAATAATAATGATGATGATGATGATGATGATGCCCCTAAAACCTGGGATGTTACATTCTTCCCCCTTTAATTAATTTCACCCTTGTAATTGTAATTTTCACATACCAATATAAATATCTAATGGGAACAAAATTATAGAGTTGATTTAGGGTATAATTTCAAGAGATATATCAACCTTAAATGCATGGGAAACATATCTCTTTTTTAGAATATGTGTATCCATAATATTGAATTCTTCTCCAACTATTTAGGCTAAGAGTTTACCCTTATTTGGTATCAATACCCAGATTATATAATTTGTTTCTAGAGAGTTTTTATTATTATGATTTCATTGATAAAATATCATAGGTTAGTATGAAATGTTTTCGTAATATTGAATTTTTCTCTAAATATTTAGGCAAAGAGTGTACCCTTATTTGTTATCAAGACCCATATTATATAATTTGTTTCTATAGGGTTTTTATTATTATGATTTCATTGATAAAATATCATAGGTTAGTATGAAATGTTTTTTACTTACTCAATATATTTTTTTATCGTAGTAGAGGGAACCAATCCATTACTAAAATCACATTAAATTTATTTAAAGGAAGGATATTAATATTTCTACAAGGCATATTCTGATAAACATCTACATGAAATATAATAATAATACCAATAGATGATTTCTTTGACACTCAAATAATCAATGTGGTGATTTTTTGATCTTAACAAACTTCATAGATATAGAATAGTTCCTTGAATAAAATTTCCTTAAGAAATATAAAACTATGGATTGTGGGGTGTGTGTACCTTAAATATCAAGATCTACCCCGGGAGTAGTGATTTCATAGTTATTATATTTTACTCTAAGTATTGGTGGTTTATGATGATCATAAACTTTTTCAGTCTTTATATTATGTTTTTCACTTCGATATTTCCCAAGTTCCCCACACATAATAAATTCAATTACTAACGGTACCATAGGATTAACTCTTTTACTTTTATTCATTATTACTAAAATATTTATTTTAATATGTATGTTTCATGATAGATTAAACCCTCTTACTCATACAAATAATCTTTGAGTACCCTTTAGGAAATTATCATGGTGTATCTTCCAACATTTTTGACAAATGGAAAATTGAACATTTATTCCTTCATCACCTTCATCACTTGAACTTTATTGAGACTCCATATTTCTCTCCTTTCGTGTGTTTGGGACTTAAACAACATTCACATTGTTATTAATATTTCATGATATATGATTTTTCATAATCCTAGGGATTATCATTTTAGCTCTCATTCTGATGGTTTGTTCATTTAATTAATATTTGTATTTTCCCTCAAAACCACAGTTACTTCCAATTCAAGACATTACTAAAACCAAATGGATTGACATGGGTGATATAACAGTAATAATATGAGGGAATTGTAATAATAATAAAAAATGGCTATCAACCTTAAAATACCTTATTATTTTATAGTACCATGTTGTCTTATTGTTCCTTTAGATTATCCTATACTGATCTTAGATTAACCTAGGTTACTTTATCTTGGGTTTTATTATACTTATTAACCCAATATATAACAAATCATACTTTACATACATTAAAATCACTTCAAATTTAATGAATATTCATTAAAATATAACAAAGCCTTGATAGGACCGTATAGGTATAGTGTATTTAGAAACTAGGAAACATAATCAACTAGTTCATAAGAAATCTTTATTGTCTCCCACTTATTTCATTATAACTATACCCCTTTTTTACATATCTTACTTAATACACTTCTTCATGACCTGGGGAAAACAAACATATAAAAGGGTGAGCTCAGATGCTCAGTAAGTGTAATCAATGGAGATATCAATCATATCATAATCATAATACATAAGAACATAACTTTTTAAAACATTATCGTGCATATGAAAGATTGTCATATCATGCCATGGGATAAATCATGAGAATTTGAAAGAAAAAATGGACATAATCCCAAAAGTCATAACAAAAGACATGAGATTTTTTGGTATACACATAATCATATAAAATCATTTCATATTAGTCAAGGCTCATTTCTAAGATCATCATAGTGGAAAAAGTCCATTATTTAATTGAGTTCACTCCTCGTTCCAACCCTGTATTACTAAACCAAGATAATTTCCCATTATATCCATGTATATCTCATATGATATAAATATTTACCCATTGAATTAGAGAGAGATATATCACCCACCCATCTCATAATGAAATCATTCATACATGTTCCGCATAAACATAAATCATTCATTATAGAATAACCAAAGGAATAAAATGGGTTCCTTAAACATCATTTCATCATAATAAAAATAAAAAAATGGATTTCACAAATGGAATTACATAATAAACACAATAAAACCATATTAATAATAGGGATAGAAAAATAATCCTACTTAAATAATCTCATCTTAGACAGAAAATAATTTTGATAAAATAATTGATATTAAATCTTGAGGAAAATATCATTTCTTCTTTAAAAACATTTTCTTTTCTCAAAATTCAGTTTAATTTAAAAAATAATTTATTTGAAAATAAACTTGAAATAGTGTATAGGAATCTTCATGTAAATAAGTAATTATAAAAATATAAAAAAATTGATACTGTATAAGTTAAAAAAACATTCTTCTCATACTTTTGTCAGAACAGTCAAAAAGTATATCGTATTAAAAACGACAAAAGATTCCTTTAATACCATTTAATAAAAATTCACCAGTGGTTAAAACTAACTTTAAAAATTATATAAGTATATAAATAATATTTTTTAATATTTATTTAGTGAACATGGATGTGGATTATAAATATACCTCAGTAAATAGTTACGAATAAACAATCTCAGATAATAATGAGATTGTAAAATTATCCCTTACCTTAAGTCTGTTATCCTTTGTATGTATCCAAACCTCCTATATAATGATTTAAATAATTTCATTGATTTAATACAAAATCATAGTCATTTTTATGATATTATATATGATCATATTATCAGCTGTTTGTTATTAACATTTCATTGTTACTCGTTATTCGAATATTAACTGCATTATATTCTTATGCATGTTTTGTTGAATAAGTTTTGGTTCTATTTATTAGGTAATAATTATATAATTACATAATATATATCATATTTATACATTCTGTACATTTATATAATCATGATTTAATGAAGATCATGTAAAATGAATTGCATCGCATCATGGAGATAGTAGGTCGTACGTACGCACGAGTGATGATATCATTCCCATATTTGTTGAATGGTATTGAATTAGATGGTGTATAATATTTCAGAATTAATATAATTTTATAATAATCATATATAGTTATTTTTCAATCATTATACCCATACATGTAAGGTGGTGTTGAAAATGATATTACACCGTGGCATGGAGACGATAAGTCGTATGTACGCACGCATAGTGATTTTGTTTTTTGTAGGATGGATAAAAGGTGGGATATGGTTGTTTCATAATTATAATAACATATAATTATATAATTGATAATTTATTCATTAATTTATAATGAAACAAGTCCTGAAGAGTAAGTAGAAGAAGAAAACGATTGAAAGACTCAGCAGAGAAGATTACCTCTTCTTCGACATGCTTCCTCTAAATCCCCTCTTAGAGAACTAGAGTCGGTCTTTGAAGAAGAAAAAACCTCTATAATGTAAATATGGAATTTTAAAAGGGAAAAGGTCATGGTATGGCCGAGATTGAAGGCTCAAAGTGAAGTGAATATGTGAGGGAGGAGGTTCCCGTCAATAATTGAGGTGAGGGGTACTTTTAGGATCTCCAAAAATATTAATTTATAATAAAATAAAACCCCATCCAAAAACCTCAAAAATGAATTAAATTAAAATATGAGATAATATAGGGTTGTAATATTATCAACCAATATATTTTAGACATGTATTTCTTTAATGTTAAACCACATTATTTTAATTAACACTTAGTTTTTCTATTTAATTTTTAACCACTTTAACAAATATTTTGATATTAAAAGGGTTATATATTTACTTATTTGATGTCAATTAGACCATAAATTAATACCTTAAAATATTTTAGACTATATAATAATTATTCAATATTTTTAAAATGTTTTATTAATTTTAAATAATTTAATAAAACATTATTTTCATAAACAGTCAGTAGTGACAATTTTAACACTATTCAAATCATTGATTTTTAAAAATATTAATATAACAAGATAACTTAGATACAACTATTTTATTATATTTATAAGAGGTCAAGGTAATATAAAAAATTCATTGTACATATTAATTTTTCAAAATTATATTTATTTTTAATATTTTTAATAACATTTATTTGATATCTCTATTAATAAAATAATTACTACATCAATTTTGTGTAATTATGTAATATACATATTTTTGAATAAAAATTAAAAATGACATAATATGATGAAGATAAATCTACTATATTTTAGAATTATATTTTTAGTCGAATTTATCTTCTGTAAAAAACAACATTTAAAATGTTATACTTATTAAATTATGATTGTGACAACATTAATATCTCTTTAAATAAAATAATATAAGTGTCAAAATATTTTATATAAGGCTCCAAATGGTCACTAACTAGACCCTTGGATGGTTATGGTAGAGATATAATTGACCAATAATATTTTTTCAAGTGTTTCGTCCTTTTGATTGTTATTATAATTTTAATAAAAAAATTATTGATTTCTCAACAATTAATTATTTTTTACACCATCAAAGTATAAGTATTTAAGGTAATTATTTATTTTTAAAAAATTAAAAATAAATTATCATGATAAATAAAAGTATTTTATACTTAAAAGGATTATTTATAATAAAATTTATCTTTTTTATAGCCTTATATAAAATATGATTTTGTTATTAAAATTTGAGTGAGACATATTTAACTTTTCTTTTAAAAAAAATCAAATGTCCTAATCTCATCCAAAGGGCTTTCAAAGGACATCATTTCGACACGGGGATGATTTAGGTCAAAAAAAATTCATCAAATGATATTAAGACAAGTGTTAGGGTAATTTTATAACATTATTCTTACCCTTAATTACCTATTTTACCTTTTTACCGTATTAATAAAAATTACCAAAGTTACTATTCATAATGCCTAAAAATAAAACAAAGATATCTACATAATTTGGACCTACTAATTCCAAATATGAAATCCATTTTTAAAAATTCAAAGCACAGAAGTTGCAGTAATTATTTTAAAATTAATCTTATTGTCGGAAAGAGAAAATGAGTTTTAAAAGTTAAAACATTACAAAAAATTGAAAGTTTTACATCCAAATTCAATGTAAAATTAATGCTAATGAAATAAATTATATTCAATGATAAAAATATATTCTATTTATAATTTAAAACTATTCAATATTATAATTTAACCATATAAATTATTTCAATGAAAAAAATTGTTTTCAATTAAAATTTAATGTATTTTTATTATTCATTAAAATTAAAAAGCTATCAAAAAAATATTAAAATTATTCCAAAGTAAATTTTAATATCCCAATTCCAAAGAAAATATTTATGTTTTCATATAAAAATTATTAATGTGTTAAAATAATAATTTAAATGGAGTTCTCTATTAAAAGATAGAAAATTGCCTTTTTGAAAAAAAAATAGTTTTTTATACATCAAATAGGGTTTATTCATACCCTGTGACAAAAATATCTATTTGATGAATATAAAAAAAATATTTTATTAATTATATAACATATATATTTCATTAATTTTATTTACTAATAGTAATTCACTCAATTTATTAAATTAAATATATAATTGATTATATTTTTCATAAATAATTGGTAGCGAATAACTTCACCATACATTTTCATAAGTTAGTTATATTTATTACTGATAACCTAATGTCTGGGTTAAACTGGTCATTTTATACTAATGGAATCTCGTGGTTCATTTAAACTCACGATTGTGTTCAATGCAAACTATTGAAGAATTAAAATTATTTAGATAAAATATTTTTAAAAAAATATGGGTGTTACATTCTACCCCCCTTAAACTAAATTTTTCACTCAAAATTCATCACTTAGATACAAATAGATGAGGATATCTCTCCCTCATCATATCATCAAGTTTCTATGTAGCTTCCTTAAATTGGTGGTTCCTCCACAAAACTTTAAAAAATGATAGTGGTCTTGTTTTACAGAACTATTTCGCTATGATCCAAAATCTCTATCGGTTGTTCTTCATAAGAAAGATCTTGCTCAAGAAGTATAACATTTGAGTTTAGTACATGTAAAGGATCAAGTGTTTACTTTATTAGGAGAGATACATGGAACACATCATGAACTTGAGAGAGATTCAGTGGAAGCACCAATTGGTATTCTACCTTCCCAACACGATCAAGAATTTCAAAAGGACCAATATGCCTAGGGCTCATCTTGTCCTTCTTTCCAAATATCATTACTCTCTTCCAAGGAGATATTCATAGAAAAACCTTGACACCCACTTAAAACTCTAGGTCTTTTCTTCAGTTTTCAGCATAAATTTTTTGTCGACTCTGAGATGCTCTTATGTGTTGTTGAATAGATCTGACCTTTTTTACCATTTCAGCAACAAGATCAGGTCCTAATATCCTTCTTTCCCCAACTTCATCCCCACAATTTAGAGTTCTATACTTCTTTACATAGACGTCTTCATAAGGATCTATCTGAATACTGAAGTGAAATATATTGTTTTAAGAAAATTCCACCAAATGTAGTCATTGATCCCAACAACCTTTGTAATCCGTAGAGCAAGTTATCAACATATCTTCCAAAGTTTGAATTATCCTCTCAAAATGACTATATTTATAAGGATGATAAGCAATGATGAAACTTAACTCTATATCCATAGATTGCTGAAGACTTTTCCAGAACATTGATTAAAACCTCAAATCCTAATCAGATATAATGTAAAGTGGTACTCCATGCAATCTTACCAGTTCCTTTACAAATATCATGTAAAGATGATCAAGAGATAAATCATCTCTAATACCAATGAAGTGTTCTTACTTCATAAGGTGATAAACTATAACCCATATATCACTATGGACTTTAGATTTTTTGTGAATTCCGATGACAAAGTCCATAGTGATGTTTTTCTATTTATATTCTGGTAAGGGTAATGGTTGTAACATCCCCATAGACATCTATCTCTCAGCCTTAACTTGTTGACAAACCAAGAACCGAGAGACATATTCATCAACATCTCTTTTCATGTCATCCCACCAAAAATACTATTTTAGGTCCCTATAAATCTTTGTGCTTCTTGGGAGAATAGAGAATGATGAACTATGAGCCTCATCCAATAACTCCTTATAAAAACCTGATTCCTAAACCTTATTACTCCATCACAATCAAGGTTGAATTCAGGAACATTTATCACCTTTTTTTATCTCTACATCTTCCTTCTACACCTCCTTATTCTTCACTTATATATATGGTTGAACATTCATTTGAGAAAGATAATATTTATCCCCTTCCTTTAAAATTTCAATATTCATCCATTGCAAATCTATAAATATTGGATCTTTTGTTATCCTTGTCATGGGTAGAATAGCATGGTTCTTTCAACTCAAAACATCTACCACCTTGTTTACTCTCCTAGGGTCATAATTTATTTAGGATTCGTAATCTTTAATCAACTACACCATATTATTTGTCACATATTTAGCTCCTTTTGTGTGAAAATATACTTTAAACTTTTATGATCAATATAAATATCACACATTTCACTATAAAGATAATGCCTCTATATCTTTAATGCAAAGATTACTGAAGCTAACTCCAAATAATGAGTTGGGTAATTTTTCTCATGGATTTTCAATTTTCACGAGGCATAAGGTATCACCATAAAATTTTGCATGATAACACGTCCCAGACCCTTTTTTGGATACATCACTATATATCACAAACATTTTTCCACTACAAGGTAGTGTGAGCATAGGTTCACATGATAACCTTCTTTTTATCTCTTTGAAATTATATTCACATTCCTCTTTCCACATGAATGTAACTACTTTACAAGTCATCTTGGTGAGTGGATTATATAATAGTGAAAAACCTTTCACAAAATGTAAATAATATCAATCCAAAACTAAGAAAACTTCAAATCTCAGTTACCATTTTTCGTCTTGGCCAATTTCAAAAACTTCTATTTTTCTGGATCCACAGATATCCCCTCTCTTGAGATTATGTGATCCAAAATTGAAACTTTCTAAATCCAAAATTCACACTTGGTAAATTTTGCAAAAAAAAATCTCCTTTCTCAGGGTATTTAGTATAATTATCAAGTGATATTCATGTTCTTACTTTCTCTTTGAATATAAAATAATATCATCTATAAAGACTACCATGAACTGATCAAGATAGTATCTAAATACTCTATTCATTAGATCCATAAAGATAGTGGAGAAATTATTAAGACCAAAAGGAATCAATATAAATTCAAAGTGTTCGTACCTTGTATGGAATCTCGTCTTTGGTATATCCTACTTCTTGACCCTTAATTGATGATATCCTAAACAATTATCAATATTTGAAAAGTATTGAGTTATGCGTAGTTGGTTGAATATGTCAGCAATGTGGGGAAGTGGATATTTTTTCTTGATAGTGATCTTGTTAAGTTCTCAATAATCAATGTAGAGTCTCATTAATCCATCTATCTTCTTAACAAACAGAAATGGTGCTCCCCAAGGTGATGCATTGGGGAATATGAATCCATTATCAATATTCTCTTAGAGTTTCTTCTTCAATTACTACAACTCAATTAGGTCCATTCTATAAGGTGTCTTTAAAAAATTCATAAAACCCTATATGAGTTCTATTGAAAACTCATCTTCAAGATTTTGTGGAAGACCTAGAAATTATTCTATAAAGACATTATCAAAATCTGGTTCAATGGGTGTATTCTTAATCGTGAGTTTATCCCCAACAATTAGAGATAAATAACCTTTATTTATAGGAACCAAGACCCATAAGATGGAATAAATTTATACTATAAGGTTATATTCATCCTTGCACCAATAGATGATCATAGATTGATCCAGAATATGAAATGTGACTTCCCTTCCTTGGAAATTGATATGAGATCCATATAGAGAAAGAAAATACATGCCAATAATCACATCAAAATCCACTATAGGAAGGCTACAAGGTTTTTAGGAAGAACTTTCCCTCAAACTTCAATCAAATAAGGATTATAAACTTTTGATGTGACTGTTGTGACATTAGGAGTTATCATAGCTAACTCAACATCTAATTGTTGAGGTAATACGACAATACCCGTAGAAAATTTTTCAAAAATAAAAGTGTGGGTTGATCTATAATCAAATAAAACATTTTATACTTTAGAGTGGATGGTAAGTGTACCTTTAAACACTTCATTATTGTACACCAAATTTTCAACAGTGATCCTATGTGACTTGCCTTTGTCTTTGGACTTAAGAGTTTTTTGACATTGATCATCAAAAATAACCCTTGGATTAGGGCATTAATTGGAATAATTCCCCATTTTTTTGCACTTGTAACATAGAACTGTATAAGGTGAATTCTATATATCCTTTTTTCTATTCGCATCAATAGAAATATTTTTCCCATAAATCATCATTCAACTACCCGATGACCTTCTTTTCTAAATTTAAAACATTTACTAGTCCCTTTAAGATAATTTCCTCCATATTTCTTTCCGCACTTTGAGCATAAGGGAACTCATATTCTTTTCAGTGTGGTATTTATATTGTCCCTTGAATTCTATTTTTCTCTTCTTATCAAAACCATGGGACTGATGGGTTACTCCAATTTCCATCTCAACCTTGAGAGCACATCAAACGATTTCTTCATATCCATTGAT
Source organism: Viscum album (assembly GCA_963277665.1). Lineage (NCBI taxonomy): Eukaryota > Viridiplantae > Streptophyta > Magnoliopsida > Santalales > Viscaceae > Viscum > Viscum album. The sequence continues at coordinate 1,431,404,682 of OY728131.1, read as the reverse complement.
GTACCTTGTAGATAATTCCCTTCGGATACATGGTTTTAAGAAACTAAAGAACCGATCTATTTTAGTCTTGGGTTGGATAGTAATTCTAGAAGTGTTCCTTTCAAGACTTGTAAATTTTTCTTTATATATACCAACAGATTCATCATCCTTTTGCTTAATTTCAAGGAAAACCTTATCCATATTTTACTGAATAATACATTGAAATTACTCAATGAAAAATTAGTTCTTTAACTCATCTCATTACATGGATACAATTTCATCGCTTCTCCTCATATTTTTGACAAGGTTCTACCATTGATCAGCTTCACCATCCAAACGATGGACTACTAAGATGAATTTATCATGTTCTGATCCTCGGAGAACTGAAAATATATTTTCAGTGGTACAGATCCATTGTTCATACACTAATTGATTAGAAGACCTACTAAGAGAAGGTTGATGTTTCCTCATGAAGGACTAAATAGTATGTTGTTCCCTCTATTTCTTATTTGGAAGTCCTGAATGATTCATAGCTTAAGAAAGTTGTGTGAGCATAGATATAATATTTTTCATTCCAGATCCCATAACATTTGGTTGCTCAGGAGGATAATCATTTCATTTCCATCGCATTCATTATTAACGTGGTTCCTTCAAGTTCTTTCCATTGACTAAAACCAAGAAGCATAGTGTGATAAACACTAATCATAATGGAAAAACTACATAATGAAGAATAGAATTTCAACTTTAGAAACATTAGGTTTTATCCTATGTTATTCATGAATATTTCTAAAACACTAGGATTGTAACTTATACTTTGAAATATACTTATGGTTCTTCCAAAGTTTTACTCATCCTAGTTTCCAAAGGTTAACTATACCATTCCTCTGATACCAACTATAATGAATCATATTTTACATACATTAAAATTACTTCAAAGTTTAATAATATTCAATAAAAAATATAACAAATCCATGATAGAACTATATAGGTATAGTGTATTTAGAAACTCGGAAGCATAAACAATTGTTTCATAAGAAATCTTCATTATCTCCCACTTATTTCATCATAACTAGACTCGTTTTTGACATGTCTTACTTAATACCCTTCTTCATGACCTGGGGAAAAGAAACATATGAAAGGGTGATATCAGATGCTCAGTAAGGGTAAAAAAGGGATATATCAATCATATCATAATCATAATACATAAGAACATAACATTTGAAAATATTATCCTATATATTAAATATCATGATATCATGCCATTGGATAAATCATGAAAGTTCATAAGAATCAATGAAAGTAATCCCAAAATTCATAACATAAGACATGATATTTTTTGTCATACACATAAGCATAGAAAATTATTTCATATTAGTCGAGGCTCATTGTCAAGACCATCATAGTGGACAAATTCCATTACAGAACTGAGTTTACTCCTCATTCCATCCTTATATTACTGAACTGAGATCATTTCCCATTACATCCATGTCTATCGCATGAGATATAAATCTTTACCAAATGCATTGGAGGGATATATAGGTCTCACCCATATCATAATGAAATCATTCTTACGTGCTCCACATAAACATGAATCATTCATCATAGCATAACCTAAGGAATACAATGGGTTTCTTAAACATATTTCCATCATAATACATATAAAACAAATTGATTTCACAAATAGCATTCCATCATAAACACAATCAAACTATAGTAATAATAGGGATAGAAACATAACCATATTTAAATAATGTCATCTTAGATGTAAAATAGTTTTGATAAAACACTTTATATTAATTCTTGAGTAAAATATCAATTCTTTTTCAAAAACGTTTTATTTTCTCAAAATACCATGAAATTTTAAAAGAAAATAAATTATTTTAAAATTAACTAGAAATATTTTAGAGTAAGCTTCATGGAAATAAAGTGTTATAAAAATATAAAAAAAATCATGTCGTAAAAGTTAAAAAAATTATTCTTGTACTTTTTTCAGAAAAGTCAAAAAATACCTCATACCGAAAACAAAAACAAAGATTCATTTCATACCATTTAATAAAAATTCACCAATGGGTAAAATTAGATTTAAATAGTTTTATACGTATAGAAATAATATTTTGGAATACTTATTTAGGAAACATTGATGTGACTGATAAATATACGCCAGTAAATACTTACGAATAAAAAATCTCAGATAATAATGAGATTGAAAAATTATCCCTTACCATAGTTATGATATTCTTCATATGTATCTGAAATCCCTTTATAATTATTTAAATATTGTCATTTAATTATTATAGAATCATATTTATTTTTATGATATCATATATGATCATATCATTATCTGTTTATTAATAACATTTCATTTTTACTCATTATTCAGATATTAACTACTTTATGTTTTTATAAATGTTTTATCGAATAAGTTATAGTTCTCCTTATCAGTTAATATTTATATCATTACATAATATATAACATATTTATTCATTCTTTATATTTATATAATTATGCTTTAATTAAGATCATTTAGAATGAATTACATTGCATCGTGGAGACGGTAGGTCGTACTTACGCACGAGCGAAAATATTATCCCCATATTTGTTGAATGGTATTGAATTGGATGGTGTATAATACTTAATAATTAATATAATGTTTTAATAATAATATATAGTTATTATTTACATCATTATACTCATCCAAGTAAGGTGGTGTTAAAAAATAGATTATACCATGGCGTGGAGACGGTAATCCGTACATACCCACGCATGGTGATTTCATTTTTTGTAGAACGAATAGAAGGTGGAATGTGGTTGTTTAATAATTATAATAACATCTGATTATATAAGTGATAATGGATTTATTACTTTATAATGAAACAACTAATTAAGAGTAAGTATAATAAGAAATAGGTTTTAAAAAATCGGTAGAGGATATTACCTCTTCTTCGATGTGCTTCCTCTAAATCTCCTCTTAGAGCACTAGAGTTGATCTTTAAAGAAGACCATAACATCTATAATGTAACTAGGTGATTTTATAAGGTAAAAGGGGAGTGTATTTTAGAGCTTTAAGGCTCAAAGTTAAGTGAAGAGGTGAGGGAGGAGGTTCCCTTTTATAATTGAGGTGAGGGGCACTTTTGGGATCTCCAAAAATATTAATTTATAATAAAATAAAACCCCATCCAAAAACCTCCAAAATGTACTAAATTTGAATATGATATTGGGTTTAAATCTCATCAACCAATAGATTATATACATGTATTTATTTCAATTTAAACCATATCATTTTAATTAACACTTAGTTATTCTGTTTAATTTTTAACTAGTGTAACAAATATTTCAATATTAAAAGGGTTCCATATTTACTTATTTGATGTTAATTAGACAATAAATAAATACCTAAAAACATTTTAGACCATATTATAATTATTATATATTTTTTTAATTTTTTTAAAAAAATTAAATTATTTAATAAAACATTATTTTGATAAACAATTAATAATGTCAATTTTGACACTATTCAAATAATTAGTTTTTAAAGATATTAATATAATAAGATAAATTAAAATAAACTATTTTATTATATTAATAATAGTTAAATGTAATAAAAAAATTTATTTTACATATTAATTAGCCTAGATTATATTTATTTTTTATATTTTTAATAATATTTATTTGATATCTCAATTAATAAAATAATTAATACATTATTTTTGTGTAATTATTTAATATTGTTAAATAAAAATTAAAAATAAAATACAAAGATGAAGATAAATATACTAAATTTCATAATAATATTTTAGTCGAATTTATATTCTGTAAAATCCAGCATTTAAAATGTTATAATTATTAAATTATGAATGTGACAACTTTAACGTCACTTTAAATAAAAGAATATAAGTGACACAATCTCTTATATAAGGGTCCAAATGGTCACTATCTAGACCCTTGGATGGTTATGGTCAAGTTATACTCGACCGATAAGATTGGGTCAAGTTTTTGTGCCTTTTTATAGTTATTATAATATTAATAAAAATAGTTTTATTGATTTCTCATCAATTAATTAATTTGTACATCTTCAAAGTATAAGTATTTAAAGTAATTATTTAATTTATAAAAATTAAAAATAAATTACCATGATAAATAGAAATATTTTTTATTCCAAATGAGTATTTATAATCTAATTTATCTTCTATATAACCTTATATAAAAATGATTTATTTATTAAAATTTGAGTGATATATATTTAACATTTATTTAAATAAAATAAATTAAATAAATTAAATTAAATTTCATAATCTAAACCAAGTGGATTAAAAAGGAAATAATTTTTACAAAATGATGATTTAGGTAGAAACATACTTATCCAATGATATTGAGACAAGTTTTTGGATAATTTTATAATAGTATTTTTACACTTAATTACTTTTTTTACCCTTTTACTCTATTAATAAAAATTACTGATGCTACTATTCATAATGCCCAAAAATAAAACAAATATATTTACATAATTTATACCTAATGATTCCAAATATGGAATCCATTTTTCAAAATTCGAAACACATAAGTTTCAGTAATTAATTTAAAATCAATCCCATTATCAGAAAGAGAGAATGGGTTTTAAAAGTTAAAACATTGCAAAATATTGAAATGTTTTTACATATGAATTCAATGTAAAATTATTGCTAATAAAATAAATTATATTAAATAATAAAAATATATTCTATTTATCATTTAAAATAATTAAATATTATAATTTAACCATATAAATTATTTTGGTGAAAAAAAGTTGTTTTTAATTAAAATTTAGTGTATTTTTAATATTTATCAAAATTTAAAGGTTATCAAAAAAATATTAAAATTTCATCCAAAGTAAATTTTTATATCCCTATTCCAAAGAACATGTTTATGTTGTCATATAAAAATTATTAATGTTTTAAAATCATAATTTAAAATGGGTTCTCCATTAAAAGGTAGAAAATTACCCTTTTGAAAAAAATATAGGTTTTCATACAAAAAATCGGATTTATTCATACCCTATGACAAAAATATCTATTTGATGAATATCAAAAATATTTTATTAAGTATATAATATATATATATATATATATATATTTTATTAATTTTATTTAATAATATTAATTCACTCAATTTATTAATACAAATATTTAATTGATTTATATTTTTCATAAATAATTGGTAGAGAATGACTTCACCATAAATTTTCATAAGTTAGTTATATTTATTCTCGCTAACCTAACAGCTATATTAAATTGGTAATTTTATACTAAGGAAATCTTATGGTTCATTTAAACTTAGTATTTTATGCAATGGAAGCTAATTAATAATTAAAATTATTTAGAGAAAATATTTCCTAAAAACATCCATGTGTTACACAATCCCCCAAAGTAACTAGGAAATTAATCTTTTATATTTGTTTGTAAAGATCATGTGATCAACCAAAGAATATCCCTGAGGATTCTAGCTAGGTTTGAAAACTTAATCTTAATTATCATACATCAATGTGATTATCGACTCAATTATTAACCAACTATTTTCATGGTGGTTGCCCCTAGGTTAATTTTTTCCACACCCACATAGACTTCTGAGAATCCAGAAAGGTATTTTTTTCTAAGAAAACCACAAACTGAAAAAAATTACCAATATTTTAGGATACCATGTTATACTAAGACTCATTGGTATGATTTTTTACATGGTTTCTATCATCATAGTCCGCAAAAAAATAAACTAATCCTCTAAAATAATTAAACTATGCTCTGATATAAAATATAACAACCTAGAAAATATATTCCTTTATATTAAAATATTTTTATATGGTAAAAATTACATATCATAAAGTCTATATATTCCTATACTATCATTTAGTACTAATAATATAAGGAACTTATTTTAAAACCCTTATGAACATTTATAAATATTGTATCCACACTAGACTCCCTCTTATACTTCTTATACATTGCACTCATCTTTATAAACTGGTGAAATGGAACAAAATAAAGGGGTGATCTCAAATGCTCAGTAATGGTAAAAATTAAGTTATAAAAATAAAATATCATGCATGTAAATAAGATTATCATACATTTATAATCAATATTCATAAAAAATTCAATCCAAATAAATCATATATCACAAATCACAGTATATGAATTTTGATAACAAAAAGCATGAATAACAAGAGTGTAAAAATAAGATTCAAAAATAATATCTATGATAAATTAAAACTGTCATGAGAAAAATCTTAAATCTATAAAACATCTTTCAACATTGGCATAAACATATTTATAGGTAGCATTAATTTTGTGAGCCACACTATTAGTGTCCATGCATATGAGTAACTAAAATGTACTCATCAATATTTATCTCATAAGATATAAAAAATCAACTATTGTATTGGAGGGTGATATAGTACCCTACCCATAATAATCAATACTTATGAGTGCCACATGAAATCAATCACTTAAAACATAAGAAAGAACCCATGGAATGAAAATAGGTTTTATTAAACACATCAGAAATAACCCATGGAAATAAAATGAATTTTATATGGATTTATATAAGTAAGTCCTTAATAATTCCATCAATAACAATAATAGGATAAACCAATGGAAAATAAATGTTTATCCAATGTGATCAAGTAACTTTTTAGGTAAATATCACTCAATAAAGATAGCAAAGAAAATGGTGTTTACACTACATTGATAAATGGTATATAGTTATGTCCAAAATTTCCCCAAATAAATATATGTATTGAATCTACATAATCACCCATTAATCAAATGAATCAAAAATAGGGTATTAAAAAAGGAAACTCATTTGGTGAAAAGTGAGGATCATACATAGTGAATGATTATGAAAGAAAATTGTAGTGATGGATAATTCATACAAAAGGGAAGGGTGTTATATAGGCTGTCTAGATAATGGAGTTGGATGGTTACACTATAATAAAATCATTTATCAAGCATAATGTATGTCAAAGGATGTGGATTTAGTTGAAATCCATTTTTAGGAGAATTATGAAAATTTTCTTTGGAAATAAGAAACATACATGATATTTTTTGAAAACATTTTCATTAGAAATATTTTTAGAAATAAAGGAGAATAATATTTTATTTTAAAAATTGTTAAATTATATAAAGGAATTATCATAGAAGATAAAAAATATGACCAAAATATTCATTCACATAGGAAAAAGTAAAAATAGATTATTTTTACACTTTTATGAAGATAACCCACATGAAAATAATTAAAATTTTATTTAAAAGTTTTTTAAAAATGAACAATAATTAAAAAATAGACCAAATTAATTATTTAGGTATATATAAGAACATTCTAAAAATAATACAATGAATTAAGACATGAGAAAAAGGGAATTTCCTGACTAAAAATAAGGGATAACATTGTTTCCTCTTACAAAAAACACTTTGGGAAATATATTAGTCAAGGGGAAATGAAATATAATGAGAAAAATAAAATCCCATGAATATACAAAGTAAATAATGAAATTTTTAATAAATAATGAAAATTATCATGATCAATTATTTTATGAAATCAATCTTTATTTAAAAATAAAATTGGAAATGAAACCCTTACAACTTTAGTAACATTTTTGTCAAAACCACTTTCATGTTGGGTGTTGTTTTGAATCAATGTCCATTTAAATAAAGTAACTGATAAGTCGCTTCTAACCTCATCTGAAAAAAATATATCTATTTTAATATAATATTTTATAAAAATGTTTATACCATTAATTATTTATATTTTTCATTTAAAATCATATTCTAAATGTATATTGGTTAGTTTTTGTCTATTTTCCTACATCGGATGCTTATAGTTTTGATAGTTTTTTATAAGTTTTGTGGAAGTGGTTTCTATATTGTATATTATTCTAATTTTAGTCATTTAAAGTTAATTAAAATTACTATAATGGAGGATTTACAATTATAAATTATGTTTGAATTTCCTTTAATGTGTACTTTTGTCTTTATCTTGGAAGATAAAATCACCAATGAACATTTTTAGGGATTTTAGCCTATGAAAAGTGTTCTTGTAATTAATGAGTTAAATATTTATATATACTTTACTAAACTAAAATATTGATTATTTAAATATTTATATCATATTATAACATTAATTAATTTTTTATAACCATCCATGATATATTTTCATATCATTGTTTAAGTAGGTGGTCAAACAAAACTAATCATGAACATACCATGATTATTGATGATTATGAGGTGATTTAGTTAAAATATCATTATAATAGAATAATAATAATATCATTTAGTGTTTATTAATTTAATATATCATAATTATAAAGTATTTATAATAATAATTAATAGAAAATAAAATATTACATAACATGAATTAAACATTTTCATCATATTACACTTGTTTTAAAAGATTAAATGAATGATAATGTTTGTTGATAATATCATTAATAGGTAATCCAATTTGTAATAATAAAAAAATAATGATATCATAAACATAATATTTATCTATTAAACCCATTTTCATTATTATCCATGTAAAGTAGTAATGAAAATAAAATAGAAATCAATTGTCCCATGGAGGTAGTTGTCCACACATTTGCATGGTTTACAATTTTATTTTACATATAATGGGAGAAATAAAAAATATGTTTTGTCATTTTATAATATAAAATATTTAATAAATATAAAACTTATTTACTTAATTCAACATTAGTTCCTTCCATGTATGGTGGTAAAGTAAAAAAACATGTAGTTTTTTGTAGGCGGTTGTCTACAAATAAACAAATATTGTTTTCTGTTTTCTTAGAGAAAAAGGGAAGGATGGTTAAGTCTTGTACCATAATTATAATAATATAAAATAATAATAAGTATAATTATGTTATCTTTATTATATTTTTATAATAAATTTTATAAATAATAAATGCATATAATGAAAAATAAAAGAGAAATAAGTAGTTAAAAACCTATTCCTCACTACTTGGGTTATTTCCTTTGAAAAGGGGAGTAATCCTTTCAGGTATAGACACATGATAAGATCAGAGCCTCTTTAAGGTGTCTAAAAGTTTTTAGGAGAAATTTGATTATATTCTAGGCCTAAAAACTAGGTTTTCGTGTGTAGGTAAGTGAGTAGATGAGAGCCCCTATTATAATTGAAAAGGAGTGGCATTTTTATAAATACCCAAAACTTTTCAATATTGGAAAGTCATTCTTAAAGAAAATGGATCCAAATTTGAGAAATAATATATTGGATAATATATAAGGTATATAAACACCTCATTGATCAATTAAAACATGTTATACCATGTTCATCCTTTTACCACTTATGGAACTCATTTTACCATTTTAGTTTTCACCATGGTAACTAGTTTTTACCATTGTAATTTATCCTCTATACCAAATAATTAAATAGTACTTATTATATAATTTGTACCTAATGATTCAAAATATGAATTTAATTTTTTTTATTCAATTTTTATAAGTGATAATAATTAATTTTAAAATAAGCAATGTATAATATATTAAAAACAATTTTTTTTGAAAAATATATCTTAAATTATAAAATGTAAAAGATCAGTTTTAAATTTAAACCATAATTTTTTAAATTATAAGTTCCCTTATAAAATAAATATTTTTTCTTATAAAATGGTTTCATAAATTTATAATTCATAATTATATAGTAATAATGTCATCAAAGTCATGTTATTAGTAAAAATAGTATTTGGCACCACTCACCTAAAAACAAGTCTTTTTAGAAAAATAAAAAAAATATTCTAAGCTAATTTATACATTATAAATACAAAAATGAATTTAGTTTTATCTAATTCAAAATCTAAAATTTATATTTTTAGTTCTAAAATGGAAAAAAATTAAATAAAATCTTCTTTTATAAAAAAATGATGTTTTTAAAAATTAAATGGTCTTAATATTATTTCTTATCAATTTTAAATTTTAAATGATGTTAATATGTTAGTTAATGTATAATAATATTTTAAAAGTGTAAAAATTAATATATTGGGAAAAAATATACAATACTTAGAAAAAAATATTGCTTTTATATTAAATATACATTATCAAATAAAATAAAATTAATTATTTACATTCTAAATTTTAAATTTACTACTCTATTTTTATTAAAATCATTATTTGAATTATATATATATATCATATCATACTTTAATAATATTATTATTGATATATATAATGCATCAATATATATATATATATATATTTATAATATTTTGAAATCATATATTTTATTTTATGATGAGTTGAATTATATTTAATTTATTAAATAACAATACACGAATTCAGTATACTTATTAGATATATTATAAATGACCATATTTGCAATGAAATTTTTTATAATTGCTAGATTTCATTCCTATATATAGACTTACTAAATCATTTGTTAATTCCACTTTCACTTCACAAGGCATAGTTTTTATTTCATATTATAGGTTTTTCATAATTCCCTATCTTGTCATAATTCTCTTCCTCATTGTATTTTTTTTGGATAGTTTTGATCTGTATGGTTAAAGAGGATCATTGATATTTCATAATCGTGATGATTTTATTTTTTTCTAACTATTATATGCTAGTGATTTATACACATTTAATGTATGTATTTAATCCTTGGTGAGTAATAATCTATGGTGTATAGAACTTAGTTTTGTGTGATTTTGTGGTAGTGTCCCACTTATAAATGAATAAAGTGACTTTAGTTTGGTTCAAATTTTTAGGGCATAATTTCTAACCATTTTTCAATCCTTTTGAATGAATAGAGAAATGTTCTTCAAAACTATATATATATATAATAAAAATAATAATAATAATATTGGATGTAAAACTAGGGGTTTTACAATGTAAAGACCCAAAATTTTTGTGGAAAAATTTTTCTTAAATACTTTGGAATTTTACGAGTCTGTGGATTCTGACGGCACTTCATTCCGAGGCACGGTGTGCCAGGAATCAATTTTCAAAGTTTAGCTCGGGTACGTTCAATGAATGAACGAGTGGGTTTTTCTATCTTTTTAAGTGGTGCTCAGAATTGAAATCTGAGGGCACTGATGAACTCGTAGCTCTGGTAATTGCTTAACGGGACCTTTACTGCAGTTGCGTTTTATTTGGGTTGTAAGTTAAAATTTGGGGTTTAGTTAAAAAGTTAAATAAAATTGTTAGAACAATTTTATATCTATGGAAGTTAATTTCTCCCATGGGAAGTTATTGGTGGGGCCCAAACCCACCCAAATTTCCATGTGTGGATAATTTAATGGTGGGTCCCACACGAGCCCCAACCTTTCATCTTCCATAACTCAATTCTAACTCCATTTTAAACTCCCATGTTTAATTCATGATAACCCCCTTCTTTAAAGATGACTCACCCTCTCTCTCTCTCTCTTTAATTTTTTCAAACATACCTTAATTAATTAAATGAACCTCTTCATTTAATTAATTAAGTGATTTAAATTTTTAATATTAAATCTTTGTTGTGTGAATAAAAATAATAGCATGAGCTATTATTTTAGTTTGAGCTTTTGGCATGTTGGGAAAACTTTGGGAGAGAGATATTGAGTTTTTGAAGAACACCGACTCTCTAAAGAAGAACGGCCTTCCCTCTCGGCGAAGAACACTCCATGTTTCTCCAATCCTATTATTTCTCTGCATCAAGGAAGGAGACACCGACACGGGGAACTCGCCAATGATGACGGTCCTTTCCCGGCATTGACGGAGTGACATCGCTTTCCGAGTCTATGAAGAACAAACCATTTTTGAGGTAGGAAAATTAAGTTCAATTTTAAGGGATTAAAATTGTGCATAGTTTGTCGTTGAAAATCTTTTTTTCTCTTGACCTATTGTTATATCCTAACATGGAGGGCACGAGCCGAATGAACATGGCCCGATGACCCTACGCTTGATCTTGTTTATTTATTTTTTTTGCAATCAGCGACCAGAGGCGGAACGCGGAAGAGGCCGACGGCGCATGGGATTCCGTCGTACACGCAAAGAAAATCTGCAGCCAAGCGGACTGCAGCGGAGTAATCATGGGGTCATCGCGCCGTGCCGGGGATGTGGAGCCGTAGCCAGGGTAGGCCGTCGAGGAGGAAGCTGGCGTCGTTGCGCCGGCTGTGTGGAAGGAACCGCAGCCCGCCCGACCGGGCTGCTTGCGCCAGAAGGCGGACCGGTTTAGCTGGCCGTTTTGGTAGGGCAGCGCCGCTAGTTTGGGCAGCCAGGGGGTCGTTCCCCCCCCCCCTGAACTGCTCAGCCTTCGGGCCGAGCCAGTGGGGTTAGGCTATGCCCCGCCGGGCCGGGATGCACCCCCTCTATAACGACCCATACTTTACATACATTGTTGATACTTCAAAATTGAAGCACACTTATTACAACATATGACAAAACCACAAAGGACCGTATAGGTATAGTGTCTTTAGAAACTGGGAAACATAAACAACTGGTTCATAAATCTTCTACAGTGTCTCCCATTTATTTCATCATATCTAGGGTCCCTTTTAGCATATTCTACTTAATATCCATCTTCCTGACCTGGGGAAAAGAAAACATAAAAGGGTGAGCTCAAATGCCCAGCAAGGGAAAATAAAGGAAATAAAAATCACATCATATCTTTTTGAAAATCATAACCTGCAAAAGAGATCATAATATCTTAACATGGAATAAATCATAGAAGTGAAAATGAGATCCCCATAATCATAACATGAAACTTGAAACTTTGTGGCATGCACACATAATCATGGAAAATCATTTCTTTTTAGTCATGACTCATTTCCAAGACTATCTTAGTGGACAAAGTCCCTTTCTGAACCGAGTTCACTCCTCGTTTCAGTCTTGTATCACTGAACCGAAATAACCTTCCGTTCCAGCCATGTCTATCTCATGAGATATAAATCTTTACCCAATGCATTGGAGGGATACATAGGTCCCACCCATCTTATAATTAATCCTTTCTTATGTGTGCCACATAATCATAAACCATACATCATAGCGTAACTCATGTAATAAAAATGGGATTCTTAAACAACATGACATCATAAAACAATTCATATAAGATAACGGAATTCATAAAAATATTTCCATCACAACATAATCAAATCCAAGTAATAATAGGGATAAAAACAGAACCCTTTTATTATCTTAGATGGAAAATAATTTTGATAAAATACGTGAACTTCATTCTTGAGGAAAATATCCTTTCTACTTCAAAAACACTTTTCCTTTCTTAACATGTCATACAATTTTAAACTAAAAGAAGTTGATTAAAAATAAACTTGAATACTTGTAAAGGAAGATTCTTGGAAATAATTTTTTATAAATCCATTCATGCCGTATAAGTTAAAAAACATTCTTCGTACTTTTTTCGGAAAAGTCAAAAAGTACCTCGTACGAAAAAACGACAAAAGATTCCTTTCATATTCTTTACTAAAAACTCACCGAAGGGTAAAATTGGATTTAAACCAGTGTAAGTGGATGGAAACAATATTACATATTGAGGGAACATGGATGTGGATGATAAAATACACCCCAATAAATACTTACGAATAAAAAATCTCGGATAAAAATGAGATTGTGATATTTTCCTTACCTTAGGTCTGATTTGCTTTGTACGTGTCCGAAGCTCCTCTTCTTTGGAACGCTTCTTTGAATCCTCCACTTAGGGAACTAAGATTGGTCTTTGAAGAAGACCAGGACCTCTAGGATTATTCTAGGGAAGTGCAGAGGAGAAAATGGCAGGGGTTGGCCGAGCTTGAGTGCTCAAATTGGTGTGAGGAGGAGAGGGAGGAGGTGCCCTTTTATAAGGGAGGAGAGGGGCACCTTAGGAATATCTCAAAATATTATTTTATATTAAAGTCAAAATCGCTTTATAATGGTTCCAAAGGGTCTTATTTCGAAGCTAAAGTGGGTATGGGTCAAAATCCTATCAACCAATAGGATTTAGACAAGTTTAGGTTATTATTTTAACCTTATCAATTAGATTTAACTCTATGTTAAATAATTTAACTTTTACCGTGTCTTTTTGTTTTCTTACACTATATGGTTAATACACTTACTATAACATGCCAAACGAACCCCAAATTGTTTATTATTAATATATATATCCTTATCTAAGTCATTTGGCCGAACCTTAGATTTTTAAGAATAAAATAACAATTAATAATATAATATTTTATTTAAAAACTATTTTGTGTCAATTTTGACACTATTGGATATATGATTTTTGTGAAAGTCATAACAGAATTATATGTTCGAACCAAGTTTATTAAATCAACACTAATATATCATAGTAACCTATAAAATTAGTGTAATTCATAAAAAGTCTCAAATTACATTTATTTTTGTGTTTATAACATCAATTATGTCAATATTTCATAAATAAGATAATTACTGCATCATAATTGTGTCATAAATAAATTAAATTATTTAATGTCTAAAAATTATAAATAAAATACCATCATGTAGGAAATCTTTTTAGATTTCTAATGAATATTTATAGTCGAATTTATCTTATGTATAACCCCATATTAAAAATGATTTACTTATTAAACTTTGATTTTAACTATTTTAACCCTTCTTTAAATAAATTAATAATAAATGTCCTAATCTAACCCAAGTGGGCCTAAATGGTCATATTTTATTCCTAAGTTTGTTTTTGGTCGAATTACACTTGTCCAATAGAATTATGACATGTGTTAGGGTAATAATAATATCATTTTTACCCTTAATTACCCTATTTACTTTTAACTGTGGTAAAAAAAAGTAAAAAGTTACTATTCACCAAAAAATTATTTTCATCTCATTGAACCACATTTTAGTCCTTGATATTAACCGTGTCTTTCGGATTTTCGAAATTCCATTCACAGAAGTGGTAAAATTAAGTTTTATGCAAAATTCATTTTTTAACCTACCACTTAGTGGTTTCACTATTCATCAAAAATTGAAAGTTTTCAGAAAAATACCAAAATTTCACCCTAGGATAATTTCGGTATTCCGAATCCAAATATGAGGTCCATTTTAAAATATAAAATTTATAAAATTTCAAAAAGTGGTTATTACTATTCATAATGACTAGTTTTAATAATATTTTAATAGCATATCGTTGTTTAGTGAAACTCAGTATTGCGTACGACGCAAGCTATCGAGGAAGGTCGCAATTGCGTGTAAAGTAAGCCAAGCTAGTATGTAGTGAAAGATTCCTTTGATGATATATAAAAACAAAATATTACTCATAAAAATCTCAGGTGTTACATTCTACCCACCTTAAAAAGAATTTCGCCCTCGAAATTCGTCACTTTGTAACAAACAGATGAGGATACTTCTCCCTCATCGTATCCTCAAGCTCCCATGTAGCTTCTTCTAATTGGTGGTTCCTCCATAAAACTTTCACCAATCGAGTGGTCTTGTTTCGTAGGACTTTTTCGCTGCGATCCAGAATCTCTATCGGTTGTTCTTCATAAGAAAGATCTTGCTCCAGCGGTACAGCTTCTGAGCTGAGTACATGTGAAGGATCAGGTATGTACTTTCTCAGGAGAGATACATGGGACACATCGTGAACTTGAGAGAGATTCGGTGGAAGCGCCAATCGGTAAGCTACCTTTCCAACACGATCCAGTATTTCGAAAGGACCGATATATCTAGGGCTCAACTTCCCCTTCTTTCCAAATCTCATAACCCTCTTCCAGGGAGATATTCGTAAGAACACTTTATCACCCACTTCAAACTCTAGGTCTTTTCTTCGGTTGTCGGTATAACTTTTCTGTCGACTCTGAGCTGCTCTTATGTGTTGTTGAATAGATCTGACTTTTTCTGCCATTTCATCAACGAGATCAGGTCCTAATAGCTTTCTTTCCCCAACTTCATCCCAGCAAGTTGGAGTCCTGCATTTCTTTCCATAGAGAGCTTCATATGGAGCCATCTGAATACTGGAGTGAAAGCTATTATTATAAGAAAATTCCACCAAAGGTAGGTGTTGATACCAACCTCCTTTGAAATCCATAGAGCAAGCTCTCAACATATCTTCTAGGGTTTGAATTGTTCTCTCAGACTGACTGTCTGTCTGAGGATGATAAGCAGTGCTGAAACTCAACTCTGTATCCAGAGTATGCTGAAGACTTCACCAGAACTTCGAGGTAAATCTCGGATCCCGATCAGATATAATAGAAAGTGGTACTCCATGCAATCTTACCACTTCCTTTACATATATCCTGGCAAGTTTATCTAGAGAGAAATCCTCTCTAATAGCAATGAAGTGTGCAGACTTTGTAAGACGATCAACTATGACCCAAATAGCATTATTGCCTTTGGATGTTTTAGGAAGTCCTGTGACAAAGTCCATAGTGATGTTTTCCCATTTCCATTCGGGTATGGGTAGTGGTTGTAACATCCCCTTAGACTTCTGTCTCTCAGCTTTAACTTGTTGACAAACCAAGCATCGAGAGACATATTCAGCAACATCTCTTTTAATGTCATCCCACCAGAAGTACTCTTTCAGGTCCCTATACATCTTCGTGCTTCCAGGATGAATAGAGAATGAAGAACTATGAGCCTCATCCAGTAGCTCCTTCTTTAATTCGAGGATGGGGGAACACAAACCCGATTCCTGAACTTTAGTATCCCATCACAATCAAGGTTGAATTCAGGAACATTTCTCACCTTCTTTTGTAACTCGACATCTTCTTTCTGTGCCTCTTTAATCTTCGCATGTATAGATGGTTGAACATTCATTTGAGAAAGATAAGATTTTTCCCCTTCCATTATAATTCCAAGATCCATCCTTTGTAAATCCATAAATATTGGGTCTTTTGTGATCCTCATCATGGATAAACTAGCATGGTCTTGTCGACTTAATGCATCTACCACCTTGTTTGCTTTCCCAGGGTGGTAATGGATTGAGCAGTCATAATCCTTAATCAGCTCCAACCATCTTCATTGACACATATTCAACTCCTTTTGTGTGAAAATATACTTTAAACATTTATGATCAGTATAAATATCACACCTTTCACCATAAAGGTAATGCCTCCAAATCTTTAATGCAAAGATTACCGCAGCCAACTCCAAATCATGTGTTGGGTAATTTTTCTCATGGATTTTCAACTGTCGTGAGGCATAAGCTATCACCATATCATTTTTCATAAGAACACACCCCAATCCCTTCTTGTATGCATCACTGTAGATCACAAACCTTTCTCCACTACAAGGCAGTGTGAGCACAGGTGCACTGGATAACCTTCTTTTCAACTCCTTGAAATTCTCTTCACATTCCTCTGTCCAAACATACTTAACTCCTTTCCGAGTCAACTTGGTGAGTGGATTAGATAATCGTGAAAAATCTTTTACAAAACGTCTATAATATCCAGCCAAACCAAGAAAACTTCGGATCTCAGTTACTGTTGTTGGTCTCGACCATCTTTCGATAACCTCTGTTTTTGCTGGATCCACAGATATCCCCTCTTTTGAGATTATGTGACCCAAAAATGCAACTTTTTGAAGCCAAAATTCACACTTGGTAAATTTGGCATAAAGCTTCTCCTTTCTCAGGGTCTTCAATATAATTCTCAAGTGATCTTCATGCTCTTCCTTGCTCTTTGAATAGACAAGAATGTCGTCTATAAAGACTACCACAAATTGGTCAAGATAGTCTCTAAAGACTCTATTCATTAGATCCAAGAAGATAGCAGGGGCATTAGTAAGACCAAATGGAATCACTATAAATTCATAGTGTCCATACCTTGTACGAAAAGTCGTCTTTGGTATATCCTCCCTTTTGAACCTTAATTGATGATACCCTGAACGAAGATCAATCTTGGAAAAGTATTGAGCTCCGCGTAGTTGGTCAAATAAGTCATCAATGCGTGGGAGAGGATATTTGTTCTTGATAGTGATCTTGTTAAGTTCTCGATAATCAATGCAGAGTCTCATTGATCCATCTTTCTTCTTAACAAATAGAACATGTGCTCCCCAAGGTGACGCACTAGGGCGTATGAATCCCTTATCAAGATTCTCCTGGAGTTGCTTCTTCAATTCCTGCAACTCAATTGGGGTCATTCTATAAGGTGTCTTTGAAATAGGCAAAGCACCCGGTACGAGTTCTATTGAAAACTCAACTTCACGATTTGGTGGAAGACCCGGTAATTCCTCCGGAAAGACATCATCAAACTCCCGTACGATAGGAATATTCTTAATCGTGAGTTTCTCACCAACCATTTGAGATAAATAACCTTCATTTAGTGGAATCAAGACCCATAAGATGGAAGAAATTTCCACTGGAAGGTTATATTCATCCTTGCATCGATAGACGATCGTATATTGATCTAGAATATGAAATGTGACTTCCCTTCTTTGGCAATTTATATGAGCTCCATGTAGAGAAAGCCAATCCATGCCAAGAATCACATCAAATTCCACTAAAGGAAGTATCACAAGATTTTCAGGAATCACTTTCCCACAAACTTCGATCGGAGAAGAATTATAAACTTTTGATGCGACTGTTGTGCCATTAGGTGTTGTCACAGCTAACTCAACATCTAATTGTTGAGGTAATACGGTGATACCCTTAGAAAATTTTTCAGAAATAAAAGAGTGGGTGGATCCAGAATCAAATAAAACATTTGCTACTTTAGAGTGGATGGTAAGTGTACCTTTCACCACTTCGTTATCATACTCCACATCGCTGATAGAAATTGCATGTGACTTTCCTTTGTCTTTAGCCTTAAGATTTTGTTGACGTCGACCATCATCATCAACCCTTGGATTTGGGCATTGATTGGCATAATGCCCCATCTCCTTGCACTTGAAACATTGAAGTGTAGTAGGTTCATTCTATGTATCCCTTCCTTTTTTTTCATCATTAGACATCTTCTTCCCATTATCGCGGCATTCAAATGCCCGATGACCTTCCTTTCCACATTTGAAACATTTACTTGTCCCTTTAAGACAACTCCCTCCATGTTTCTTTCCACACTTTGAGCATAAGGGAAAGCTCATCTTCTTTTCAGTGTGCTCTTTAGATTTTCCTCTGAATTCCATCTTCCTCTTCTTATCAAACCCATGTGACTGATGGGTTACTCCAATCTCCATCTCGACTTTGAGAGCACATCGAACGATTTCCTCGTAGCTATTGAAGTCCCTTATGGCTAACGCCCTTCGAAGACTTGGTTTTAAGCCACTAAAGAATCGATCGATCTTACTCTCAGGTTGGATAATAATACCAGAAGCGTACCTTGCAAGTCTTGTAAAATTTCCTTCATAGGTACCAACAGATTCATCATCCCTTTGCTTCAGTTCAAGAAACTCTTTCTCCATCTTTTTTCGGAGAATACGAGGGAAGTACTTATTGAAAAATAAGTTCTTGAACTCGTCCCATTCCATAGACTCAATTTCATCCCTTTTCCTCGTATTCTTAATAAGATTCCACCATTGATCAGCATCTCCTTCCAAACGATACACTGCTAGGATGACTTTATCATGTTCAGAACATTGAATAACTGAAAATATCTTTTCAGTAGTACTAATCCATTGTTCAACAACTAATGGATCAGTAGACCCACTGAAAGAAGGCGGACGCTGCCTCATGAAGGATTCAACAGAATGTTGCTCCTTCCTTTGCTCGTTTGGAAGTCCTGCATGATTCATAGCTTGAGAAAGTTGTGTGAGCATGGATACAAGATTTTGCATTTCATCTCCCATATCGTTTGGTTGCTCAGGGGGACAATCATTGCATTTCCCATCGCATTCTGTATTAACACAGTTCCTTCGGGTTCCAGCCATTGAATAAAACCAAGAAGAATAGTGTGAGCAACACTAATTATAATAGGAAAACCACATAATCAAGAATAAAATTTCACACTTAAGGTCTTATCCTAGGGTATTCATGGCCATTTCTAAAACACTAAGATTGTGTTCTATGCTTAGACTTATCCTTAGGGTTCTTACTAATGCTTTCACATCCTAGTTTCCAAAGGTTGACTATACCTTTCCTCTAATACCAACTATAACGACCCATACTTTACATACATTGTTGATACTTCAAAATTGAAGCACACTTATTACAACATATGACAAAACCACAAAGGACTGTATAGGTATAGTGTATTTAGAAACTGGGAAACATAAACAACTGGTTCATAAATCTTCTACAGTGTCTCCCATTTATTTCATCATATCTAGGGTCCCTTTTAGCATATTCTACTTAATATCCATCTTCCTGACCTGGGGAAAAGAAAACATAAAAGGGTGAGCTCAAATGCTCAGCAAGGGCAAATAAAGGAAATAAAAATCACATCATATCTTTTTGAAAATCATAACCTGCAAAAGAGATCATAATATCTTAACATGGAATAAATCATAGAAGTGAAAATGAGATCCCCATAATCATAACATGAAACTTGAAACTTTGTGGCATGCACACATAATCATGGAAAATCATTTCTTGTTAGTCATGACTCATTGCCAAGACTATCTTAGTGGACAAAGTCCCTTTCTAAACCGAGTTCACTCCTCGTTTTAGTCCTGTATCACTGAACCGAAATAACCTTCTGTTCCATCCATGTCTATCTCATGAGATATAAATCTTTACCCAATGAATTGGAGGGAGATATAGGTCCCACCCATCTTATAATGAATCCTTTCTTATGTGTGCCACATAATCATAAACCATACATCATAGCGTAACCCATTTAATAAAAATGGGATTCTTAAACAACATGACATCATAAAACAATTCATATAAGATAAAGGAATTCATAAAAATATTTCCATCACAACATAATCAAATCCATGTAATAATAGGGATAAAAACAGAACCCTTTTATTATCTTAGATGGAAAATAATTTTGATAAAATACTTGAACTTCATTCTTGAGGAAAATATCCTTTCTACTTCAAAAACACTTTTCCTTTCTTAACATGTCATACAATTTTAAACTAAAAGAAGTTGATTAAAAATAAACTTGAATACTTGTAAAGGAAGCTTCTTGGAAATAATGTTTTAGAAATCCATTCATGCCGTATAAGTTAAAAAACATTCTTCGTACTTTTGTCGGAAAAGTCAAAAAGTACCTCGTACGAAAAAATGACAAAACATTCCTTTCATATTCTTTACTAAAAACTCACCGAAGGGTAAAATTGGATTTAAACTAGTGTAAGTGGATAGAAACAATATTACATATTGAGGGAAGATGGATGTGGATGATAAAATACACCCCAATAAATACTTACGAATAAACAATCTCGGATAAAAATGAGATTGTGATATTTCCCTTACCATAGGTCTGATTTTCTTTGTACGTGTCCGAAGCTCCTCTTCTTTGGAACGCTTCTTTGAATCCTCCACTTAGGGAACTAAGATTGGTCTTTGAAGAAGACAAGGACCTCTAGTATTATTCTAGGGAAGTGGAGAGGAGAAAATGGCAGGGGTTGGCCGAGCTTGAGTGCTCAAATTGGTGTGAGGAGGAGGGGGAGGAGGTTCCCTTTTATAAGGGAGGAGAGGGGCACCTTAGGAATATCTCAAAATATTATTTTATATTAAAGTCAAAATCGGTTTATAATGGTTCCAAAGGGTCTTATTTTGACGCTAAAGTGGGGATGGGTCGAAATCCTATCAACCAATAGGATTTAGACAAGTTTAGGTTATTATTTTAACCTTATCAATTAGATTTAACTCTATGTTAAATAATTTAACTTTTACCGTGTCTTTTTATTTTCTTACACTATATGGTTAATACACTTACTATAACACGCCAAACGAACCCCAAATTGTTTATTATTAAAATATATATATTTGTCTAAGTAATTTGGCCGAACCTTAGATTTTAAGGAATAAAATAACAATTAATAATATAATATTTGATTTAAAAACTATTTTGTGTCAATTTTGACACTATTTGATATATGATTTTTGTGAAAGTCATAACAGAATTATATGTTCAAACCAAGTTTATTAAATCAACACTAATATATCATAGTAACCTAGAAAATTAGTGTAATTCATAAAAAGTCTCAAATTACATTTATTTTGGTGTTTATAACATCAATTATGTCAATATTTCATAAATAAGATAATTACTGCATCATAATTGTGTCATAAATAAATTAAATTATTTAATGTCTAAAAATTATAAATAAAATACCATCAGGTAGGAAATATTTTTATCTTTCTAATGAATATTTATAGTCGAATTTATCTTATGTATAACCCCATATTAAAAATGATTTACTTATTAAACTTTGATTTTTACTATTTTAACCCTTCTTTAAATAAATTAATAATAAATGTCCTAATCTAACCCAAGTGGGCCTAAATGGTCATATTTTATTCCTAAGTTTGTTTTTGGTCGAATTATACTTTTCCAATAGAATTAGGACATTTTTTAGGGTAATAATAATATCATTTTTACCCTTAATTACCCTATTTACTTTTAACCGTGGTAAAAAAAAGTAAAAAGTTACTATTCACCAAAAAAATATTTTCATCTCATTGAACCACATTTTAGTCCTTGATATTAACTATGTCTCTCGGATTTTCGAAATTCCATTCACAGAAGTGGTAAAATTAAGTTTTATGCAAAATTCAGTTTTTAACCTACCACTTAGTGGTTTCACTATTCATCAAAAATTGAAAGTTTTCAGAAAAATACCAAAATTTCACCCTAGGCTAATTTCGGTATTCCGAATCCAAAAATGAAGTCCATTTTGAAAGATAAAATTTATAAAATTTCAAAAAGTGGTTATTACTATTCATAACGGCTAGTTTTAATAATATTTTAATAGCATATCGTTGTTTAGTGAAACTCAGTATTGCGTACGACGCAAGCTATCGAGGAAGGTCGCGATTGCGTGTAAAGTAAGCCAAGCTAGTATGTAGTGAAAGATTCCTTTGATGATATATAAAAACAAAATATTACTCATAAAAATCTCGGGTGTTTCACCCTCGGGCCGGGCCGCGCCCCTTCAGGCAGGGCCGCGCCCCTTGGGCGGAGCCGCACTTTTCTTCGGGCTAGTCCGACACCCCTACTAGGTCGGACCCATCAAAGATGGGTTAACCTGACCCGCCAGCCCACTAGGCTCAACGGGTCTGGCACGTTTTCACTTAAAGATGAATATCTTGAAGACCGCATGTCCGATCGACGCGCCGTCTACGGTACTATGACCCTTTCGACGAGGCGGTCCTTTTGAGATACTCTAAGTGAGTTTTGGAAAACTTTGGAAAACGGCCGGCTTTGGAATGACCATATTTCCAACCGGGCCCCTGGAATGAAAAGACCAATATCTCTCAGATCGGGCGTCTGATTGACGTGCCGTCTGTCACATTGAGTTCCTTTTGACGAGATGGAACTTTGGGATACATCAAATCTGGACTTCATGATAGTTGATGTATCGACCCCTTTACTCAGGGAGCGGACCCTCCTGGAATCGAGCGGCTGAGAGCGAGAACCCTAGAGTTGGTTGCAACTGCGAAGACTACCGTGCTGGGATCCTCCATGGGTTCGACGACGATGATGACTGTACTTGGATCCTCCATGGGTTTGGCAGTGAGGATGATTGTACATGGATCCTTCATGGGTTTGGCAGCGATGATGACTGCACATGGATCCTACGTGGGTTCCGTAGTGATGGTTAATGTACTTGGATCCTACATGGGTTCGGCAGCGACGACTTCTGTACTAGGATCCTATGTGGGTTTGGTAGAGAAGATGATTCAGAGGCTACATCTAATCATCCCCACCCCTCTTAAAAAGTAGTATACCTGTGTGAGCTAAGCTTGACTTTCAATCATTATCATTGATGTGATTGACTTTTTTCCTGTGTGGACCGTGTTGTGCTTGGGCTCGGGAGTTAGAGACGAATTGAGATTGATGACTTAGGTATATGTATGGGCATATACCTAAGTAGAGTTGGTTATAATTCGTGTTTGTATTTTTCCTTTTTGGTTTATCCTTCGTGGATTCTGGGAGACCTTCAGGAGTCTCGGGGTCCCTACTGAGTATTGTTATACTCACCCTGCATGGGAAATGTCTGCACTACGTTGTGTTGGTTGCAGATGACGGATTGCACTAATTGTGGTTGAGGCTTGTGGAGATAGACGGTATCCAGAGGTGGACCACCTGGTGGGACGTACACGGAGCAGACAGACGGACCCGAGGTACCGACGAGACTATCTGTACCCACCCTTCATGTGGGATTCCCAGAGGATGACTCGGTGGTTGCTTCTTTACTTTACAGCTGTTGTACTTTCGTTCTCATTTGTTCTGTACTTTCAGTTGGGTTTGTATATTGGCACATTTACTTTCCAACACTTAATTTTATACTCATTTTTACTTAGTTCTCACATCACTTGCATAATTTGTTGCGTTTGTTTACTTTTATAAAGGCAATTCCTTCCCTTTAATCGGGATTTATGCCTTTGGTGCTAGTCGCCAGCCCCTAGCCTATGGAATGTAGGCTTGGGGTAGTCACAGCACGGGCCCCGAGGACAGGTTGTGACAAATTGTTATCAGATGATTCGGTTCTACCGTAGAACTCAGGACTCTGATAATTTCTTTCTATTAAGCAATAGTGTTTAGAGTATTGAGTGTGGTTATCAGTCTAAGGAGTCCAGTGTTGGTGCAGCGGCCGATGTATCCATACACCAGGACCCTGACTTCTGATTTTCGACTCAGTGCCCGAAAACATTGATTTCATGTGTGTTTCAAGAGTTTTCTTTGTGATTACTTTGTGTCAGCTCACCAGGTATACTATATTAACCATGGAGCACGTGTTTCTTTTCAGGATGGCCCCATAAAGGCAGCTAGCTAGGGTTCCGAACTACGTGCAAGATGGAAGCCCACCGAGTGACGAGGCCTCGGTGCAGGGCCCCATTACAGAGGAGACACCAGCAGTACCACTACCTTCTGGGCCACCGATACCACATGCCCTAGCATAATAGAGTGTATGCCACCTGAGTGCACTGCACAAGTTTCAGCGACATAGTCCACCTAGGTTCCATGGAGAGATGGACCCTCAGGCAGCCGAGGATTGGATAGAGGCAATCATCAGAGTCATCAGATTGGTAGGGACACCAGCTGATCTTATGGTGATCCTTGTCGCGAGTCTACTACACGCAGTAGTAGGTAGATGGTGGAGCCTAATTCTCTAGGTGCATGATGAGGCATCTTCACTTTGGACAGACTTTGAGAGTCTCTTCTGCTCGGAGTTTGTTCCATCCACTATCCGTGCGGTGCGCATCCAGGAGTTACTTCATCTGCAGCAGGGCAGTATGACAGTAGCTCAGTACTCTGTGAGATTTACCAACCTCTCACGCTACTCCACGGACATGTTACAAGACCCATTCTTCCGGGCCCAGACCTTTGAGCAGGGACTTAGGCATGAGATCAGGGCTTTGATGATCTCCCTCTGCATTCTGACGTAGGCCGAACTTTTGGAGGGATCCCTTCTTGTGGATAGCTTTCTTGCTGAGCCAACTCTAGTAGCAAGACCCACCGTAGGGTGACTCATAGCGGATTCTTCTACAGCCTGTAGTAGACAGATGTCGCAGAGGTCCAAGCGGACCAATCCATAAGGTGGGCGACCATAGGATACTGGTTCGGATGTGTGGGGCACACGATGCAGAGCCATCCATATGAGGGGAAGGGAGTGATATGCATGCAGCGGGCAGGGCCACATGGCTCGTGACTGCCCGACCCGCCATGCAGACGAGCATCAGATAGTAGAGGGACCTCCCAGGAAGAGGAAGAGGTTCGACCGTGGCGGTCCGCAGGGAGCAGGCGAACGGGGCAGAGGATCTGGCTGAGCAGCGGGTGGTGGACGACGCTTCGAGGCTCTACCACCACCACCACCAGGAGGACCACCCCGACCCCAGGGAGCTAGAAGACAGGGGCAGGCTCATCTCTAGGCAGTTGAGGCATATGACCATGGCACACCTGAGATGATTTGAGGTATTATTTGTGTATACTCCACCCTTTATTCAGTTCTTATAGACACAAGAGCGAGTCATTATTTTATTGTCACTGCCCTTGTTCAGAGCTCGGAGATTATTACAGAGTTGTTGGCTCGATCCTTATGGCTAGAGACTCATACAGGAGAATACTTGACGATTAAACACTGGTGCTGGTAGTGTGAGCTTACTCTAGGACGTGAGAGCTTCGGCTGAGATCTTCTTGTAGTGGAATTGAGGCCTTACGACATCATCTTGGGTATGGACTGGTTATCTATAGTCCATGCCCAGATCAAATGTATTAGGAACAAAGTGTGGTGTGTTCGCATAGATGGGAGTTGGTTCACCTTCACCAGCGAGAAGGGAGCCTTTGCAGTGCAGGATAGACTTACACAGAGGAGAGGGCAGCCGATTACACATCGGTTGGCTTGTCTCATCCAAGGAGTGGTTGATGTGCGGAGTCCAAGTTTTCCTATTGTGGTGGATCAGTATGTGGACGTTTTTCCTGACGACATTCCAGGACTACCTCCTCATAGATAGGTAGACTTATATATTGACTTGTACCCCGATACAGCACTTATATCTACTCCAGCATATCGGATGGATCCCGCTGAGCTTCGTGAGCTATGGGTACAGCTGGAGGACTTTTAGGGAAAGGGATTCATTCGACCTAGTGTTTCACCTGGGGATTCTCTGATTTTATTCGCCAAGAAGGTGTATGGGAGCCTACAACTATGTGTCGACTACAGTCACCTGAATCAGGTGACCGTGAAGAACAAGTATCCACTATCGAGGATTAACGACCTCTTTGATCAGCTCAAGGGAGCACGATGGTTCTCGAAGATAGATCTCAGGTCATGTTATCATCAGCTCAGAGTTCAAGACAAGGATATGCAGAAGACGGCCTTCAGGTGTCGGTATGGCCACTACAAGTTCTTGGTTATGCCCTTTGGCATAACCAATGTACCAGAAGTGTTCATGAGTCTCATGAATAGGATCTTCCAGCCTTACCTCGATCATTTTATCGTAGTCTTCATCGACGACATATTGATTTAATCGACTACTGAGGAGGACCATGCCTACCACTTGCGGGTTGTACTAGACACACTCCGAGAGCACCAGCTTTATGGTAAGATCTCGAGGTTCCAGTTCTGGATTCGAGAGATTCACTTCTTGGGGAACGTCATCTCGGAGGCGAGAGTTTTAGTGGACCTTGTGAAGATCGAGGCGGTACTTGCTTGGGAGCCACCTAGGAGCGTGACAGAGGTGTGTAGTTTCCTAGGTCTGGCTAGATACTATCGGAGATTTGTGTCAGACTTCTCCAGAGTTATAGCACCACTTTCAGCCTTGACAAAGAAGGGGAATCCCTTTTTATGGTCAGATAGATGTCAGCAGAGCTTTTAAGAGCTGAGATAGATATTGACCAGTGCGCCCATCTTGAGGATACCATAGGAGGGTGTTGGGTATGTGGTTTACTGCAACGCATCAGGGACCGGACTCGGGTGTGTCCTGATGCAGGAGTGGGCAATGATCGCCAATGGTTCACAACAGTTGAGGTGGCCTGAGCAGAACTACGCTACCCATGACCTGGAGTTAGCAGTAGTGGTATTCGCCCTGAAGATGTGGCAGAACTATCTGATGGGCGAATGCTTTATAGTCTACTCTGACCACTAGAGTCTCAGGTACATATTATCGTAGAAGGGCCTAAACCTGAGACATCGGTAGTGGATCAAGTTCCTCCAGGACTATGACTTTGAGATAGTCTATACCCCTTGGAAAGGGAACGTTGTGGTTGATGCTCTCAGCAGGAGATCGGACATTCAGCTACTTGGAGAGGCGACAAATCAGTTAGCCGCTTTGTAGATATCCTTCATAGATAGATATGGGGTAGACTTTCTACAGTCACTCCTCCACTACTTTAGTGGGTCAGAGAGGTATAGCATGGGGACGTTGACTATGAGACGCGACGCGCTCAAATTTCCACACGGCAGGCGCCTGATGGATTTTTTGAAGTAGGAGAGCATGTCATCCTCTTCAGGGGACGTACCATGGTACCAGTTTCACTGCAGGATGAATTTTTGAGGGAGTTTTACACTTCCCCTCTAGCAGTACATCCTAGAGTGGTGAAGATGTACCAAGACCTCAAACGACAACACTAGTGGTCGGGTATGAAAAAGGTTGTAGTAGATTTTGTTTCACGATGCCTCACTTTCCAGCAAGTAAAGGTAGAGCACTAGGTACTAGAAGGATTGCTACAACCCTTAGAGGTTCCATAGTGGAAGTGGGATGGGATATCCATGGATTTTTTGATTGGGCTTTCAAGTACTTCTAGAGGACATGACTCCATCTGGGTGATCGTAGACTGACTCACCAAGTCGGCCCACTTCCTACCTATCAGAGAGCAGGGCTAAGTAGAGAGCTTGGGATTCCTCTATGTTCAGGAGATCGTACGGCTTCATGATATTCCATCATCTATCATCTCTGATCGGTATGCTCTCTTTACTTCCCAGCTTTGGAAGAGGTTACAGGAGGCTTTTGGGACGCAGCTACACCTGAGCACTACCTTTCATCCTAAGACAGATCACCAGATAGATAGGACCATTCAGACTCTCGAGGACATGCTTCATGCATGTTTCCTCGACTTTGGTCGCAGCTGGAAGGATCATTTACCCTTGGTGAAGTTTGCGTACAACAATAGCTACCACTCGACCATCGGGATGGAACCTTACGAGGCACTGTACGGACGGCCATGCAGATCACCTCTATGTTGGACTAAACCTAGGGAGTCAGCACTTGTAGGACCAGAGATGGTTCAGGCTATGAAGGAGAAGGTGCAGATCATCTAGGAGCAGATGAGGACTGCACAGAGTAGACAGAAGTCCTATACTGATAGGAGACGGAGACCACTAGATTTTGAGGATGGCGACCATGTTTTCTTATGAGTCTCACCTAGAAGTGGATTACGGAGATTTGTTCGAGGTGTCAAGTTATCTCCACACTTCATTGGACCATTCTAGGTCCTCAGTAGGGTAGATGAGGTGGCTTACTACCTGGCCCTTCCACCTTAGTTGAATCGGGTGCACAACTTCTTCCACGTATCTCAACTGAGGAGATACGTGCACGACCCATCACACATCATCGATCATGGGGATCTGGACATTGATGACGGGGTGACATTTTCGGAGGTCCAATTGGAGATCA
Source organism: Viscum album (assembly GCA_963277665.1). Taxonomy (NCBI): domain Eukaryota; kingdom Viridiplantae; phylum Streptophyta; class Magnoliopsida; order Santalales; family Viscaceae; genus Viscum; species Viscum album. The sequence goes on along the minus strand of OY728131.1, from coordinate 1,431,375,558 downwards.
AGGATCAACTGGAGTGGTTCCTACATGGACATTTGATTACTCTGGTGTTTATTTTTTGGTAGCACGAGAACCTCTAGGAGAGCACAGGGGAGCGGGAGACTCAGATGCGTGCTCAGTACCCTCATTTGTTTCCCTAGTTTATGATGTAGCTTTACGGGGACATGAAGCCCTGAGGTGGGAGTAATGTAAAGACCTAAAAATTTCAAGGAAATTTTTTTCTTAAATACTTTGGAATTTTACGAGCCTGTGGCTTCTGTCGGCACTTGATTCTGAGGCCCGGTGTGCCCGGAATCAGTTTTCTAAGTTTAGCTCGGGTACGTTCAGTGAACGAACGAGCGGGTTTTTCTATATTTTGAAGCAGTGATCAGAATTGAAATCTGACGGCACATATGAACTCATAGCACCGGTAATTTCTTAAGGTGACCTTTACTGCAGTTGCGTTTTATTCGGGCTGTAAGTTAAAATTTGGGGTTTAGTTAAGAAGTTAAATAAAACTGTCAGAACAATTTTATATCTATGGAAGTTAATTTCTCCCTTGGGAAGTTATTGGTGGGGCCCACACCCACCCAGCTTCCCATGTGTGGATAATTGAATGGTGGGGCCCACATAAGCCCCAACCTTTCATCTTCCATAACTCATTTCTAACTCCATTTTAAACTCCCATGTTTAATTCATGACAACCCCCTTATTTAAAGATGACTCTCCCTCTCTCTCTCTCTTTAATTTTTGCCAACATGCCTTAATTAATGAAATGAACCTCTTAATTTAAATAATTAAGTGATTTAAATTTTGAATTTTAAATATTTGTTGTGTGAATAAAAATAATTGCATGAGCTATTATTTTAGTTTGAGCTTTTGGTGTGTTGGGAAAACTTTGGGAGAGAGCTCATGAGTTTTTGAAGAACACTGACTCTCTGATAAAGAACGGAATTCCCTCTCAGCGAAGAACTCTCCACGTTTCTCCAATCCTCTTCATTCTCTGCATTAAGGGAGGAGAAACTGACATGGGGAACTCGCCAACGATGACGGTCCTTTCCCGGCATTGACGGAGCGACATTGCTTTCCGCATCTATGACAAACAAACCATTTTCGAGGTAGGGAAATTAAGTTCAATTTTAATGGATTAAAATTGTGCCTCGTTTGTCGTTGGACATATTTGTTTTTTCCGACCTATTGCTATCGAGTAACGCGGAGGGAATGGGCCGAACGAACACACCCTGACGACCCTCCTCTTGATCTTGTTTATTTATTTATTTTTTGGAATCGGTGAATGGAGGCAAAACGTTGTAGAGGCAGGCGGCGCAAGGACCACCATCGCACACGCAAAGAAAATCCGTGGCCAAGCGGGCCGCAGTGGAGGAAGCACGGCACCGTCACGCCGTGCTGGGGACGTGGAGCCGAGGCCAGGGCAGGCCGTGACGGAGGAAGCTGGCACTGTTGCGCTGGCTATGCGGAAGGAATCGTGGCCCCCTTCGTGGGCCGCTTCGGCAGAAGAACCAGTCGGCCCGTCGGCCGGCCGAACGGAGGAAATCCGTGGTGCCAGGAGGGCATCGCGCCAGATAAACCGTGGCCCGCCCGAGTGGTCTACTTGTGCCAGAAGGTCGTCCGGCTCCAGCCGGCCGGTTTGGGAGGGCGGCGCCGCATGGCGCCGCCAGTTCAGGCAGCCAGACCCCCCCCCCCCACCTCGAATCACTTGGCCTTCTGGCCGAGCTAGCGGGGGCCCACCCAGCCAGGTCACGCCCTGTCGCGTCGGGACGGGCCGCACCCTGTCGGGCTGGGCCGCACCCCTCGGGCCAAGCCGCGATTTTATTTGGGCCAGTCTGACACCCCTACTAGCTCATACCCATCAATGCTGGGTTTACCCGACCCGCCATCCCACTGGGCTTAATGGGTCGGGCCCGTTTTCACTTAAACATTAATATCTTGAAGACCGCGCATCCGATCGATGAGCCGTCTACGGAACTGGGACCCTTTCGACAAGGAGGTACTTTTGTGATACTCTAAGTGAGTTTTGGACAACATTGGAAATGGCCAGGTATTGAATGAGCATATTTCCAATCGGGCCCCTGAAACAAAAAATCCAATATCTCTCAGACCGGGCGTCCAATTGATGTGTTGTCTGTCACGTTGAGTTCCATTTTACAAGACAGAACTTCATGATACATTAACTCTGGACTTCATGATAGTTGATGTACTGACCCCTTTACTCAAGGATCGGACCCTCCCAGAATCAAGCATGCTGAGAGCGGGAACCCTAGAGCTGGTTACGACTGTGAAGACTATCGTGCTAGGATCCTCCATGGGTTCGATGATGATGACGACTATACTTGGATCCTATATGGGTTCGGTAGCGAGGAAGACTGTACTTGGATCCTCCGTGGGTTCGGCAGCGATGACGACTGTACTTTGATCCTACATGGGTTCGACAACGATGGTTACTGTACTTGGATCCTATGTGGGTTTGGCAGCAACGACTTCTATACTAGGATCCTACATGGGTTCGGCAGAGGATATGATTCAGAGGCTACATCTAATCATCTCCACCCCTCTTCGAAATTAGTATACATGTGTGAGCTGAGTCTTGACTTTCAATCATTATCATTGATATGATATACTTGTTTCCTGTGTGAACCGGTTGTGCTTGGGCTCGTGAGTTGGAGCTGAATTGAGATTGATGACTTAGGTATATGTATTGGCATATACCTAAGTAGAGTTGGTTATACTTCATGTTTGTATATTTCAATTGTTTTTTATCCTTCATGGATTCTGGGAGACCTTTGGGGGTCTCGAGGTCCCTACTGAGTATCGTTATACTCACCCCTGCACAATCAATGCCCACACTACGTTGTGTTGGTTGCAGATGACGAATAGCACTGATTGTGGTTGAGGCTTGTAGAGCTGGACGGTATCCGAAGGTGGACCACCTGGCAGGACATACACGGAGCGGAAGGACGGACCCGAGGTACCGACGAGACTATCTGTACCCACCATTCAGTTGGGATTCTCGGAGGACGACTCAGTGGTTTCTTCTTTACTTTACAGCTGTTGTACTTTCTTTCTCAGTTGTATTTTACTTTCATTTGGGTTTGTATACTGGCCCATTTACTTTCCAGAACTTACTTTTGTACTCATTTTTTCTTAGTGCTCACTTCACTTACGTACTCTGTGGTGTTTGTTTACTTTTATAAATTCAATTCCTTCCCCTTAATCTGGATTTACGCCTTTGGTTCTAGTCGCTAGCCCCTGGCCTATGGAAGGCGGGATTGGGTTAGTCACGGCACGGGCCCCGAGGACGGTTAGTGACATACAAAATATATGTTCTATATTTGGAAATTATTAAAATAAAATTCATATCAGGATACAGAAAAATGTAGTTTAAGTATTTTTTAATGATTATAAATTTAAAAATCCTTTGATCATGGATAGTGGACATTTATCACATATGACAGGTAATATGAAAAACCTAATAAATATTTTCATATATGAAGGTGTTGTTGTGAAATTTAGAAATCACATCTCTCTAAGTATCATTGGAGTTAGGATAACCAATATTAGAATAAATAAAATTAATTCAAATAATTTTTTTGGTTTTTGATAGACTAAAGAACAATCACTTGAGTGTATCATAATCGTGTGATTTTTTTAAATGTAGTTATCTTAAAAAATTATCAGTACATAATTAATAGTTTGAAATATGAGGATACTATTAAATATGTTTTAAGTACCCCATAGAATGTTTTTCATGTCGGGAAAGACATAAAAATTGTTATATGAGTCTGTAAGAAAAAAAAATAATTTATAGTATATAATAAATGGTCAACTTTGCTAAAAGAATATAATGAAACTTATCTATGAAAAAGTTTTTAGGAATATCATAATCCTAAAAAATAATACTACCAATATTTATATAAATTTTTAAAAAGGAAAAAATGGTCAATATATCTCACAATGGAGGTGATATTAAAGATTTAAGTCCTCTAGAGATGAGTTAACCTATGAAAAATAATTCAACAAGTGAAGAAATATATCTTATCACTTTCATAGATGAATTCCCAATAATAAAAATCACCATGTTCTTGTCACATAAATCATAGGCCTTGGAGTGATCAATGTTTTATAATACTTGAAGAAAAAATAAAGATATTTAGAATAGATAATAGAATTGATTATTCTAATTTAAAAGTCACTAAATATATCGATAAACATGGAATTAATCATGATTTATTTGCTCCACATAATCCTCATTATAATGGAGTTTTTAAAATGAAAAATATGAGTCAAGTTTATATAGTCATAATTATGCTAGTTGATCGAGACACCTCAGGTTTTTTCTATTTATAGGCCATCACAATTTCTAGAATAATTTAAGAAATGTATCTCATATAGAAAAAAATATATATGAATCCATATGATATGTGGTTCATATTAAATACACATTTTCAATACTTATGGGTGTTTTTAATTCCATACTTTATTAAGAAGAGGGATAAACATGGAAGAAAATTTTATAAAAGATTTAAAGATGGAATCTTACTTGTATTTTCTCCAAATGGTAGATCTTGTAGGTGATTCTATAATAAATCTGAAATAATTGTTGAGAGTGATGATATCATTTTCATATAAAATGAATAAGGAATATAGAATACTATCACTATAGATATGAGGATGATGTTGTCAATTCTAAACCTATTATAGAGATTTTTGAAATTACGTATATTCAAGCTTAAGATATCAATTCTTCATATTCTAGTGATGATGGTAAGAATTAGATTATTAAAGGAGTAAATTATAGGTTGAAGTAATATGTAGATATTGAATACATTATTTGGGACCAAAAACAAGGAGTTTAGAAATTAAGAGAGATTATGTAGACCAACTATACTAGCTTGTTGTAAAATATTAAACAACAAATAGTGGAAGAAACATTTAAACATAAAAAATGGTTTTAGGCTATAAATGAAAAAATTAACCAAATGAAGAAAAATTCAACATGGAATTATATTCCAAGACCCAAAGAGAAAATATTATTTGTAAAAAAGTGGGTTTTCAAAAATAAGATATATGAGAGGTATAAATAATGATAAATATATCTAGGTTGGTATTAAGGGAGTATTATTAAATAGTAGGGGTTTGCATTCACAAAAACTTTACTTTTGTATCTAGAAATTAATCTATTATGATATTTTTAGAAATTTTGGATCTTAGAGCTTTAAATTGTTTCAAAAATATTTTAAATCAACCTTTCAAAATGATGATCATGGTGAATAATTATATAATAAATATCATGAGTGTTTTTGCTAGACTCAAATGGTACTAAGGTGTGTAAGTTGAAAAATGTATTTTATGGTTTAAAGTAATCTTTAAGAGCTTTTTACTTTAATCTAGATGAATTTTTTAGAAATATTAAATTCATGAAAGTTCATGTGGATAGTAATTTATATATAATGAATACGCACACCACGTCTCTTTTTTGTAATTGTGTATATTGATGACATTATTTTTAGTAACAATGAGAAGTGGTTGTGGGAAGAATTATCAAGGGATATGAAATAATGTTTTTTAATTTAAAATCTCAGAGAAATAAAATTTTTCATGGCTGTATATATTACCATAGAAATTGATTACATTTTTATCTCATAAGAAAAGTATTCTAAAAATCTATTATAAAAGTTTGATCTATGGGAATCAAGAGGAGTGTCCATACCAATTAAAGTGTGAAAAAAACTAAGGATACTGAAGGAAAAATAATTAATTAAAATAATTTTAAATTTTTTATTGATAGTATCACATACTTCATAGCATCCAGGGCTGATATTGTATATTTTTTAATCTCTATGTTAGATATCAATCAATTCCTAATGAATAAAAACCTATGGAAGAATAAATTATTCAGTGATACACCTCAAATAATTTCACATATGCATCCACATACTAAAATATAGGTGAGATATATTTGAAAGGGTTTTAATATTCTTACTAGGTATATGGTTTTGACGATAGGAAATAAACATCTGGTGGAGCATTTTTCATTGGAAGAATTTTGGTTTCTTTATATTTAAAGAAGAAAACATCAGTTTCATTAAGCTCAACTGATTCTGAATATTTGGTTCCATCCCAGGATAGAACACATATGATTTAGATGAAGAAATAACTTTAGGATTTTAATGTTAAAGTGGGATATCCTATGATCTGTTTCTGTGATAATTAGAGTTCCATTACTCTCTTTAAAAATCAATTACTACACTCTAGGTCCGAAAACATTAATATAAAATTTCATTTATTTTAAGATACATTGGATTAAGGCATCTTGAAATGGGAATTTATTTCATATATGGAATAGTTTTTTGATATCTTCACTAATCTACTCACCACTAGTTGTTTTAAGAAAATAATTCTTAAAATTGGTGTACATCCCACTTATCATCATTGAGGTATGATTTTATTTAATTTACTTCTCTATTTTATTATGTTTTAATATTTAAATAAAGAGTATATTAGATTTATATAGGGTATAATTATTCTTATTATTTATGTTCTATTCTAATTGGTTTATTTAGGGAATATAGAATCATATTTTTTTATATTTTATTCATTAAAATTTTTCTTACTAATTCCCCTAAATTTTAATTTTTGGAATTAGTTTCTTAAGGAATGCATTGTTTTCATAGTTAACCACTCTTGTTTTCTACCATGAGAATACTCAATTATACATATATTTTATTGATTCATGGATATTTTATTTTATGATATGGATTTGAACTCTTTCAATGATTCATTTTTTTTATTATCAATAAGGGGGGTAATATATTGATAGTATTTACAACAAATCAAAAATGGAATATTGTTATACCTACTTGAGGATAATGTTGTATTGGTAGTCAATAATTTTTATATATTATGATTATATAATTGGTATTAATTCCCCCAAAAATTATTAATTATATATTTTTAAAACTATCTACTATAGATTTATCATATATATCAAGCTGGATATTGAAATATTATTAAAGATCTATGGTTAATGAAGTTGAGAATTTTGCTTGAATTGTAAAGAAACCATCCAATAGATATTAGGAACCAAGGATTCCAAAATCATTAATGAATGTTAGTTATATGATGTTTTTTGAGATAATTTATAGTTATTGAGAACATAAAAATTTTAATTTTAGAAGATTTATAATAATGTGAAGTGTTTATGAATTTGGAGTTATAGCTAGAAATTGGAAAAGTTAAACTTTATAAGGATGTTCTTTCAAACTGTATATAGATTAGTATAATATTTATAGGGATCTTTTTAACTCTTGAATTCAATATTTGGGAAGGCCTAGAGACTTCATAAATTTCATTCTATATTTTTTAAGGATTATCCATGACTCCATAAGAGTCATTACTAAGTTTTTAAGAGTCATTCAAACTATGTAAGGATGATTCAATGATTCCTTAAGGATGATTCAACCATTTCATAAGAGTCATTCTAGAATTATAAGGATGACTCTATTAAAATGTAAGATTCACTCATCAAGTATAATTTCAATATCATATGGATCATTATATAATATTTATATTATTCTTATATTGTATCATATCAAATGGAAATAGGAAAATTTAAAGGGAGAATATAAAGATTCTATACTGATGAATCACATTACAAATTATGAGATTTGAAAATTAATATAGAACATATTATGTTATGAAAAATATTATTTGCTTTTTTAAAAATCACAACTTATATAAATAATTTTGATTTAAGATAAAATATTGGATCTCTATCTCATAAATAGATATTTCATTTTGTAATAGAAAATATCATGTTAGTGTGGAAGGAATTAAGATTCCCTTGAATTTCTTGGATGTTATGAAGTAGGAAAGAAATGATTTTTCAATGATATAAAATGAAATATTCACTAAGAATAAATGATAATATCATGAATATTTCATAGATATTTCATTTTTAAATATTTGAAATTATTTTTCACGGTATATACATCTTCAAGAAATTTCTAAATCATTTGAAATTCAAGGAAATTTCCATAAACAATTATGAAAATAATATACAAAAACAAATTGTGAATAAAAATGGATAAATTATTAAAGAAATAATTTTTATGGATTTATAAGTGAAACAAATACTCTTCTATGTTGAAAAAAAATTGTATCGAAGTAGGAAGGCTACTTTCTAGTCATTCAAAGGCTTAAAACTGAAGAGTAAGATCAATATCATTTCTGGCCCACAAGAACACTCAAACATTCAATAGATATCATTATTTAAAAGGGAGAAATTATTCTTCTGGATGAAAAATTTGAAACTGGTTGAAGTTATCCACTATAATGGGTTTGAGACTGTACCCTTTCCTATGTTATTCTAGATAATAAAAGGAGAGATGTGTTTATAGGATAATAATGATAATAGAAAAAGCACATATTATTCCTTAATAGAGGAAAACCTTAGAGAAAATGTGTTATGTCTATTTAGTTTAAAATTTAGAGAGTATCTTGAGAGAATGGTATTTAGAAAACATGATAGTAGAATAAATTTTAAAAAATATATAAAAAATTATTTTCCCTAAGTCTTTATCACACATTATGTGATCCTAACAAGTCACATGTCACATTACATCAACCCCTCCCCTCTATCAAGGTGGGTCTCATAGCCAATAATATAGTCATAATATCAAAATCATAAAGTCCAATTCTAATACACTATCACTCTAGGTAATTCAGAACACCAAGTCTCTTCATTAAGTATACATACAGTCAGATACATGCATACAATGAAAAGAATAATAATGGGCCATATCCTACAAGATCCCCAAGATTCACCGATCTGTGAACTAAATCATGGATGTACACTCATTATAATATAATATCACATACCCCCATATTCTAATCTTATCAATGCCTCCTCAATCCAATAATAATAGTATATATAACTACTCAACAATCCCATATCATCTTTGAGGTCATCTACTGGGTTCTCTAAACACAAATCGGTATCTACCCATCAATACCAACTGGCACTCATCACTACAAGGTTCCCCCATTAATATTAGGGCATACTAGAACCTATCTTTAAGAGGAAATTACAAATCATCTTTCAATTTTCACATTAATATCCCAGTTATGATCTCCATGGACAATGTCTTGATGACACTCTGAAGGACTCGTGGAAATTCATTTCCAAACAATCAAGATAACTCCTAGTTCCCATACATGGTTATCAAGTGGTATCACATTACTACCTTAATAGATCTAGGGAACCATTATAATATATTCACAACCCATTTTAAATCCTAAGAGATCATTTAGGTCTCTTGTGTACTCAACCATCAACTTACCCCTGATGATATAGTCTCTTGGACCTTCTAAAATACCCAACATGTTTATGGGCACTTGATCCCACTCTATGAGGCTCAATGACACCATATCTCTATACCTTGGGCAAAAAAAGTACATATACCTTTAACCCAAACACATATTCTCATGTAGGAATTCACAATCATTCATAAATAAACATATGTTTTAATATTATTGGGAAAAACTACCTCAACATGAAGTAACCCCTTTTAAGAGTAGATCGACCACCATTTCCTAAGGTCATCGAATCTGAACTACAAATTCCCCATAAAATTGAGTCCCTATAATGGAATAATATAAACAAAATAAAACAAAAATAATAAACAGAAAATGTCTTTATTATACTAATTTACTCTTTAACAACATCACTAAAACTCGATCCTTGACTGACCTGGGAGAATTCAACCCTAAGAAGGATCTTATAAATAACCTAAACCTACAAAATCTACCACCTCTACCAACACCAAGTGGTTAATTTAGGGTGTTAGAAAAATTTACCAATAGGATACCACTATTGATAAATTAAATGAATTACCATTTATAATACATTCCATAAATTCTAGTTTGATATATAATAAGAACTGTAAAACTTTGGTTTACTGGGAAATAAGAGTTAATAATAATTGATATCCTTTTTAAAATCATAAATGTTTCATTAAACAACACATAAATATTTTCATTATAAAACCCATCAGAAAAATATTTTTTTCTTATATAGTAATGTACTTGAATATCCTTCCATTTTTAAAACATATTTTAAAATCTATAATAGAAAATAAAAAATGTTTTAAATAATGATACAATTTCATGAGTAAAAATTAATGAGAAATATAAAAAAAATGAACAAATATTAAATTTAAATATAAAAAAAATAAAAATATAACTAAATTATGTTTCAATAAACCATACTATAATAGAGAATACATTTGAACTATACCCCAATAAGATTTTTTTTCAGGTTTAAAAAATTAAGTAAATTAGTGAATGTATTTAAAAAAATTAATCATTATCAAGAGTAGTAGGTAAAAACTATAAGTAAAGTGTTTTTTATTCATGATAAACTCTTTAGGTCAGAGTGAGACAATCCAAAATGTACTTAGTTTAAATTAACACTTTCCAACTTATTTGTTTTCCTCTAATAGATACCATACCCAGTTTACTCTTCCTTGCTTCACTGGGTGCTACTCACAATAGAAAGAGAAAAATAATAACTAGAAGATACCAGTGAAATAGAAATCATAACTACCATATAATCCATATCTCATTTACCCTCATAGATACCTAAGATCTCTATTAAGTTATCTATTATTGATGAGGCAATATTTTATAACACATTTTTTACATATCAATAATAGATATCATATATATCATCAAAATTTCATTTCCTCATCCTACCTCCATACTTTCTTTTATAAATGTCCTTATTTTACTTCTATAAACATGAATCAATGATTAAATTCAACCATTAAGATCAAAAATTTCATATAAATATGATACATGGGGATGAAAATAAGGGTGTATATATTGAGAGAATAACCATTTGTACAATATTATAAAGGATCCTCTAGTTTTAAACTAATATTAAAACACTATAATATCCTTTTGGAAAGCATTTTAAAATTAATATCTATTGGTGAATATAATTTATTTCAATAGAAACCCAAAAAAATCAATCCAAAATGTCCTATAAAATATATATAAGAATATGACACCACTAAACAACATATATATATAGTCATTATTATATTTAATTGATATTTCATGTATGAACATATCTAAAAACTAATCAAAATCCAAAAAATAATGAAATTAAGACCATGAAAATCCATTAAAACCATGAAAATCCCATGAAAAATCATTATAATGTTTAAAAAAATTAATCTTTATCCCTTTTAGAGGTACCTGTATAGAAATTTTAGAAAATACATAATATCTATAACTTAAAGTTTTAAAATTTCATAAATGGGAATCTTGAAAGCCTCCATTATATCTCAAGCCATGAAATAATAAACAATAACAAAAAAGTAAAAATTTCACCTAGAATCATTAAAAAATATTAATTTTCAAGTAAATTGATATAAAAACTAAATCATCACATGGTTTGTCATGAAAAATAATTCATTAGAAAAAATATAACTCACTCAAGTACAAATGGTCTGAAACCTTAAATTATGGGATAAAGAGGTATAAGAATAAATCTACACAGCGTGTCTAATAGGAACCATAATTTTAATACAATCCAATGACCTATGGTCCATCCATTAAGGATCTATGATTATAGAAAGAAGAAGATTCTAGAAAAGGAGGACAAGAATAGAAATAAAAACAAAATAATTAATGATCTAACCATGAGTAAAAAGACTTAGAATCATATAAGATTCTATGAATCAATAGAGAAAGGTAGGATTGTTATACTTGTAGTTCTTCTAGTTTAGATGTTTGAATGGATTTAATGATGTTCGTGTATAGTTTTTATTCGATAATGGTTGAAAGATAAAATAATTAAATTTAAAATCTTGGGACAAGAAACCCACTTCATGAATCTACCTTCAAAAAGTTATTTCCCTCTTGAAAAAAACCAATGCATAACCCCTTAGTACATATAATGGTTCACCACTTTCAAGAATAAGCAACAACATCATGCTTAAGTCCATCACTATATAGTATTCCTCTTTACAGTGAGAAGAACCTTTAGACCTAGCTTCATGGTATGACACTATCTATTATATCATTCACCCTCGACATCCTTCATAGCCTAACCCATGGGTCATAGTGTGACTGTACTTCCCAAAAAAATCCATACGGTCATATTTAAGGGTTCAAAATATAAAATTCATTGTCCCAACATGACAATCCCTCTCAATGACATGACCATCCTTTCCATGATCACGTCTTAGCATGAACCCTCTAGTCATAGTATGGAACACTACATATAGTATGAACATAAACTTCATTTTATAGGATTTCTTGGCATGGGATTCACACTCATGACATGTCACTTTCTCCCCCATCTAATCCTCATAGTGCAACTTCATGTGTCACTGTGTGACTAATTCGACACTCAAAAATATGAAAAAATTAGGAACCCTAACTCATAAATCCCTACATATCACCCCTAATATATATTATGTAAGTACATTGATAAGTATTCTAGACCCCCATGCATCTACAAGGTGACCATTACATATCACAAGTCTTCCAACAGTTTACATTATTCCAACATACACTAGAAACCCTTATATATTACATGGTGTGCTAGAGTTATTCATTATATTAAATGACATTTCCCATTCTCTAAAACATCATTAGAAACCCCTACACATAGAATCCCTTCTGTATATGGGGGATCCAAATTTTTACCAATTTCTCAACATTGGATAACCATTACATATATAGGGTGACCTTTATAAATCAATACTTAACTTATTTTCCAAACACTAACCAATTATTATTCATGGGTATGAATAAACCTATACATATGGGGAGATAAAAAATATTCTATCTCATATCATCCATTTTTCATGGATATAAATGTACCCATATATGTGAGGATTTATAAAATTTATGACTTTCCAAAACAGTCATCACATTGTGATTAACCTTTTTTATAGTGTGACTTATTTGATCACCCCTTAACCCCATACCAACCTTCAAACCCTGATGGACCCTATCCATATCATGACTCTTTCAAAACCCAAATATTTATTTGATCATTTATTCCACGAATCTACTAAGCCACTACTTGACCTACACCGGGATTAGAACTATACAACCACAAAAACACATCCAACCATTCTTCTAAATATATAATACACATAAAAATATTTGATATATTTTAATTGAGAAATATTTAAATCCAAAACATTCATCAATTAAACAAATTAAAACATAATGTTGACATCATATAATGACAATTCTCTCCTCCATATCAATTTCCACCCCCAGAAATTCATTCAACTCCTTAGGTGTGACACAACCATCCTTCCATGAAATATAAGGGTATATTGATCTTGAAAGTAAGAAAACCCAATGAAAATGATTCTTATGTTATTAAGAACTAATGAAACAATCATATAAAAACACCACTCTAAATTTATAAATGATACCTAACAATTTTTTAAAAAAATCAAATTTATAGGAACTACATTAGGTCTCTTTAGCATTAAAGTTTTATTTTATAGTGAAGAAATATAACAAAAAAAACACAAGGTATAAATCACTTCAAATATAAGTCATAAACTATTATACTCGTCATATTTAAAGTTATTAGAAGAGATTTAAAATATATGTGTTGATATTGGGAGCCTTGATCCATATTTTTTAGACTATTGTTGAAGAAGAAGTGTAGAGAAGATCATGTAGATATGATTTTTGTGTTGTATTTTGTTTTGAACACATAAATCTTTTTCAAAATTCGGTTATATATGTATTTACTTTAGTTGATGTTCATTATAAAATTTTGGAGTTAATTTATGATAATTTAAGAATGTTAGCACATGAAGAGTGTAATTTTAAGGTGTTTGGAATAATGGTGACATCACCACATTGTGGTCGCATGTGAAAATGGGTGTGTGTATCGTATGGGAAGTAAATACTGATTAAACTTCACTAAAATTGGATTTGTTTAATGTCCACAGACTTATAAATATATCATACTTTTTCAATGAGATGTAAATACTATATTTTGGTGTGCTAGAGTGCTTTGTGTCACATGAAAATGGGGAGAGCATCATCAAAATGGTTGTTTCAACTGGATTTTTTAATGCAAGCTTCACTTGTTGAAAATTGTGAGTATGGTAATGTCATGGAAGTTTCTATGGTGGTATGATAAAGGGATATAGCACAATACATAATGATTGGGATAACCAAATCATGTTGTATCTATAGTGAACAATTTGAGAAGATATTGAAATTTTGGCATTTTTATTAATAGAAGAAGAAAATGAATGGGAAGTCTAAAGTGGGAATATACATGTTTTAGAGAATCCCATGGTATGAAGAAAAAGATCTTATTTAAATTTTATTAAGGAGGAAAATCCTTGGTTTTTGGAATATTGAGATTGGATTCCATGAGGTTCGATGAACTTATATACAAATAGAGTCCTATGTTCCCTTAGTGTCATCCATGATCATGATGAGAGTTCTAATTTTGAGTGGATCTAATGATGTGGCTCTATTATTCTCTCAAGATAATATTATACTCAGTCTCTGAAATTATTAATCCATATTAATCCTAACTAATATTTATTGATTGATCCAAGGGTACAAAATAAATCATGGGTAGTTGAAGAGTGGTTGGAGGAAGTTGTTTGTTTGAATTTTGAAATTTACATTCAATTTCAAACTAGTTTTTGGATGAAACTACTATAAAATCTTACTAATAGTAGGCTATTTAGTATTATAGTTATATAGGATAATAGAGAATAAATATAGTAAAAATATTATACATATCCATTTAATTTCAAGAGAATAAGATATCATACACTAATTGTCTCTTGAAGATGCTATATACATCAAATCTATACAAGAACTAGTAAATTATGTGTTTCATTGATGTAAAAGAAGAGTGATGAAGAAGAATAGAATGTTTTTCATTCTATTTTTAATGTGTATTAGAATAATTTTTTACTTCTTCAAGATAATAAATAAATTAATGAACATTATAGGTTTTCTCCTATAAATTTGAAGAAGATGTTGTGTTCCATATTATGCATACAAAATGAGAAGAAGATACTTGTATGTTGTTGTGAAAGAGAAAGAAGAAGAATATAAGGGAAATATTCACTTCAAAAACATGATATTAGTTTAAATTGGTGATGGTATCTTAATTTTTTACCTCTATCATTATCATTATAAAGTGTGACATGTACCTGAGTGCATGATGGACCATACCAAGTGGTGTGGGAAGCACACTCAGACATTGTTTGGATACAATAGTGTAAATATCATAGTTTTATACTAGTTTATTGTGTGATCATGGGTTTTCTAGATCACACCAAGTATTATCCTTTCATTTTGTAATATTAACCTTGTAAAAATCATTTCTTCTTTGGATTTTGTGTGTTTTGGATATGTTCCTTTTATGAATGAAGGTGATAAGAGAGAATATGATATCCATTAACCTAATAGTGTTTATGGTAAAATAATTGGATAAAAACAAAAATTTATTAATAGGATTAGAAGTTTCTAATAAAAATTCACCCTCCCCCACCCCTCAGTGCTGAATAAATTCCTAACAGATATTATTAAGTGGTATCAGATCGAGGTTCACCTAGTATTTGATTATTTATATTTAATTTTTTCTCTCTTTTATTCTTGAAGATGTGTCTATGTTTATTTGTTAATGGTTTTAATTTGATTTGGCTTTATGATCTATATTTATATATATTAAGGAAACTATTAATTCAGGTAAAAATAAGTGTGTTCCCACATTCAATTGTGGAAATTATAATATTTGGAATGAAATAATACTACTATACATGGATTCAATGGTTATGGATATTCAAGATATTATGGTCGATGGATTTATACATGTTTCTAAAGGATTATTTTTGACAAAGGACAATAAGATGAATTTTTATATTAATGGGCATGAATGTATTTAAATTTCTTCCAAACTATTAGAAATTGTATTTTTAAATGTTATGGGGATTAATATAATGAAATGAATTTGGGAAAGCCTATAAAATATCTATAATGTAAATATCCAAATTAAGAGGGGAAATTTATAGATTTTGTGACTGATGTTTAAAGATATGTGTATTCTTAAAATAAAATCTATTGATGAATTTTTAACAAGTATAAATGTGGTGGAAAACACTATTAGAGGATTCTGTGGGACTCTTAAATATTCAATGGTGGTTAATAAGATTCCTTGTATTCTTCCTAATAGATATGATACTAATGCCCTAGCTTTGGATGATAATTATAATGAAACATTTCCTATGGATGAATTGAAAAATATTTTGGTATCATATGAGATGAGAAAGGAATATATCTAGAATAATACATATTCATATGAAAAGTAGATATCTTTAAAATCCATGAATAAATAAAGGTGTGAAAATAACATTGAGTCAGTTGAATAAGATATATATAAAGTTGGAAGTATAGATTTAGATAAGGATGTTGATGTAAAGTTTGATAGGCTCATGTTTATCATTGAAAGTGTATACAAATAGGAAAAGGTAACTAATTTTTTATGTTACCTTTAATGTGTCTTTGCTATAGGGGTATTGGAAATTTCACTACAAATTCTCTGAAGTTGGATGAAGATGAAAATGAAGATGAAGATGAGTCCACTCCAAAATTTTCATGGAATAATTCTAAGAATTTCTTATAAGGTAAGATATCATTAATTTAATAAAATATGGATTCATATTTTAACAATGTGAGGATTTATTTATCTTTAAAATATTAATAAAAAAGTGATAGAAGTGAAATTTTTGGTTTCTTAAGTGGTCATGGTTGGAAGACATTCATTTATCTAGTAGATATCATGGAGTCAAAACTGAATATGACTCAAATAATAAAGTGGTTTTATATAGTATTGATTAAGGGGTAAATGAATCTAAAATTGAGTTCATGTTGAATAAGTAATTAAAGAAAATTTTAGTTAATGTTGTTGAGTAAGAGGTAGGAAATAAGATATTGAATAACGCATCCAATAAGAGAAATTCGAACAATGTTAAATTCAAATTTAAAGTCATAAAAGTTATTTCTTAGTGTTGAAGATGTAATATAATTACTCACTAAGGATAAAATAAATCTTTAATTATTGAATGGGAAAATTATTTCACAGTGTAAAGAGTATAAATCTCTGGAGGTGAATCTATTGGGGAAATAATATTATATCAAAAATTTCAGGCCTGATTTTTCTAATTCCAAGCATAAAGTGGGTGGTTGTTTAAGTAAAGAGAAGTGTGTTAGGTATAAATTGAAACATTAATATTATATCAATTATATGGATAAAAATTTATGAATATGAAAAATTAACTTATGAAAAGTTTGATGGAAAACAAAAGTTGGTATGAGTGGAGAAAAACACATAAGAGATTGTCATTCTGAATTTATTTTACTCTAGAAGGTCTAAATTTAATGGAAATTTTTTTATTATGTGTGATGATAAAAACTAATGAAAAATATCAAAAATTAATTGAATAATTGTTAGAGTATCCTAGAGCTTTGTTTCATTAAATAGAGGTCAATAATACTTTAAAAAGGATGATTTATATATAAGTACAACAGCTGGACAGACTAGTGGTTCAGGAATAATATCATTATTTTATATTTATTATTGGTTCTAACATGGATATACATATATGATTATATTTTAATGGTTTATATGGGTTAAATTTTAGTCTATTAAGAGTGATGTAAGGCACACATGTAGGGGAGATAACCCTTGTAATCAATTAATAAAAATTAGGATTTAGTTCTACAATAAAATGGAATATTGAAGAATTATTTTTCATGATTGAATAAACTGTGTAGGAGATGTGACCATTAAGGTTTATTTTATAAATAGTGTATCATGATCTTAAAAGTTCAATATCTGAAACATCAAGATCCTAAAATATTTTAGATAAGAGTCTGTAGAAGGAAAATAGGGAACAAGAAGATGCCTCACAAGAAGAATAAATAAGATGTTGATAGGCCATTGGAGATTTTTTACTCTAAAAAGGGTGAGAAAATAGGTCCAATAAATAATAATTTTTTAATATTGATATCAATGAGAATAGTTTAGAGTACATAGGAAGAATAACGTACTTCTATATTTAGACAACTATGTCAATGTTCATAAAATGGGGAAGTTAAGAGCAATGATAATTTTGAAACTTTATCATAATTTTATGCTAATGTTAGAAATTTATGTGTTATTAAAATATAAAATGGGTAATGAGGAAGATCATAGTTAACCTAGGTGGTTTTCAGTCAATGGTTGAGTTATATTCTAATTTATGGAGGTAGAATGATAATTCTCTCCATTCATTCATTAAAGGTTGTGGTATGAATATTTTGTCCCATAACTCAACTAGTTCTCTATATTTTTGTTTCCAAATTTATATAAAAAGAACATAAATACCTTTATGTGTTTTCCCCATTATTTATCCATAAAATGGGATAAGACTATAAAGTATTTTTAATCCCTTGATTTGTTTTTTAATGATTTAAAGAGATAGTTTTTTTAGTGGATGTTTATTTTTATAGATATTTTTTAAAAGGGAGATGATTTAAAGTCACTTGGTAAACATTTCTAACATTTTTAGCAATCATATGTGTAAAAAAAATTATATATTTGTTAATATTTATTTTTCAAAAATTAAAGAAGAGTTAGAGTGAATAATCAATTGGGTTTCAATAAATTCTTAGTTGATATCATCAAGTGGTAACAAGGGAAAATAGAATTTGATTACTAAATTAGTATCTAGACTTGATTTCTTAATTTTTATAAAGAGTTTTAAAGGGTTTTTTTTGAAGTAAATGTTATAAACTCTTATTAAAGAAATTATTTTATTATTCAATGATCATTTTACTACACTATGTTCCCTTAAGTGGGATTATAATTAATGAATAATGGTTCATTTCTAAGTTTGATGTATTTAAATATGTTTTATATTTCTTGGTTGAAAAGAAAATCCAAAGGGGGAGATTATTGTGCCTAATATATTTAGTGGATATTCTTGATCCAATGGTTGAAGAATAAGTGAAGATAATATAAAGTGGATATGACTAGTGTGTTATTTTTTATTTTTAAGACATATATTCTTAAACATAGGAGATATAATTTTTAATTGAGGTTAGGTTTATTATAATATTTTAGAATTATTATATGATCATGGAAAATTTTGAAGCTTTATGAGTGGAATTTGAATGTGTTTGAAGTGATGTCGGTATCCCACACCATGGTGGTATATGAAAATGGGCATAGAGATCATCTAGAAAGTTAAAATAGTAAATATATAATAAAATTTAATGTTTTGATATCCATAGTCTAAAGAATATATCCTATATGGGGCACTGTGAAATCAATGTTGTGTTGTGGTAACCTAGAGTGCATTAATTTGTATAAAAATGCGGAGAGAATCATCTAAATAATTGTTTCATAGGGTATTTTAATTGGGAGATTCACTAATTAAAAATGGAGATCAAGGAATTTTTTTGGATGTAATCATATTGGCATGATGAAGAATAAGAAAACTGGGAATAAAATTTTCAATCACCAAACTACGGTGTATATATAGTGACTTTTTTTTATAAGAGGTCAAAAATGTTGAGGATTTGATTAATGAATAAATAAAATTATTGGGAATTTAAAAATGGGGAGATAAATGTCTTAGATAATACCATGGTTTAAAGAAAATTTTCTATTTGAATCATCTTGAGGAGTACATAAAATGGTGGTATGCATTTTGAAATTTGTTTCCAAGAGATTTGGTGTCATTAGACAAAAATAGGGTCCAACAATATATGGTGTCGTTCATGGTATGAAGGAGATTTTTTGTTTCAAGTGGATCTGATGGAATGGCTCTATTATTGAATTTAGAGCCTCCAATACTCAATATCTAATATCATTAATCCTAATTAATGGAAACTAATAGGTCTTTATTGATATAAAGTCACAAAATAAAAAGAAAGAAGTTAAATAGTGGTTAAATAATATTGGTTGTTTGAATTTGAATTTGAAATTGAAATTCAAATTGAAATTGGTTGTTGGTTTTTACTATCTGGTAATACTAATAACGATAGAGTTCTTCATTTTTAGTAGGGTAGAGTGCATAAGATAACTAATAAAGTAAAAAAAATAAAGAAATCCTTTGAATATCGATGAGAACCAGAGATCCAACATTATTGGTCTCTTAAAGAAAATATGTTTGTTGAAGATAAATAATAACTTGTGTAGTTACATATTCACTAAATTAGAATAAGTTTTTATTATTCATTCCAGTTTCTAAATAAAAAATACATGTATTTCACATGTGAAAGTGTATAATAGGAAATAGAATCATTATAGGTTTGATTATGTGATGAAAAATAAGTGGTTGTGTGCATTTATGTTTATTAAAATGGAGAATAAAGCACTTGTATGTTACAAGCCAAGTAAAATAAGAAGAATAGAATAGAAAGTATCACATTAATAACTTGATAGCATTCAGCATTGGTGAAGGAATATTTATTTTTTCCCCTCTATAATTATCATTTTATGGATTTGGATGTATATTAGTTTAGGATACACCAAAATAAGTTATAAAGTATGCACACTCATACTCTATCGGGATACTATAGTGTAAAGATATTAGTTTGTTACAAGTGGGTCATGTGATCATGGGTTTTTCCTATTCACACTAAGGATTATCCGTTCATTTTGAAATCTGAACCTTGTAAAAATTGATATTCCCTTTGTGTTTGTGCTTTAGATGTTATTTATGTAAGAAAAAAGGTGATAAGTGATAACATGAGATTATTTCAGCTAACAGTGACAAAGGTAAAATAAAGGGATAGAAATAAATAATCATAAATTTGATTAAATTTCACTAACATTAATTAACCACCACCCTCACACCACTTAGTGTTGAATATATTCCTAATTAGTATTCTCAAGAGGACCCCTCAAATAGGTTCTATAAGTCTACTTTCTATATCCATGTAGATAAATGGATTTCTTCGCTTATTGGAATATCAATTTGAAAATCTTCAAAATATGTATCAATTGAACACATTAAAGATAGGTCCTTAAAACATTAAATCAATAGGTCATAGAATGTATAGGGTGGCCACTCTGAAATTTTATATGGTATCACTTCTTCATCGGAGGAATGATAATAGATTATAAGATCCCACAAAACTATCATGATTCTATGTCTTGGATTCATCCAGATTCGGTTCACTTACAAATAGAAAACCATCACGTATTCTAAAAGAAATATTGTCATGAAATATGATTTAATGATGTGAAATTTTTATCTCTAATACATTATATAGAGTTTAGGTATATTCTAAAACTATAATGGATACATCTATACTTGAGGGATATTAATTTGAGGAATATTCCATGATATAGACATCCTGTTATCAACCAAGAATTTTTTTGTGACATAATCTAAATAAATTAATTATGAGATTAAATCATAAATAGTCAAGATTTATCTCATCCCAAATAAATATTCCATGGGTCAAAAGTCAGTATACATGATGTAAAATTATAAACAACACTCATAAAATCACAAAACATGATCAAATTTTATAGTTCATATTCCACTTTTCTAAATTAAATTAAAAATCACATACATTGGTTTCAAAATCCAAAAAGTTTTCTTAATGTTTGGTTTATAACACACCAAGTTTATAATCAATATGGAAAGGTAAGTAACTAAAAACACATTCCATTTAATCAGTAACTAATAATGAAATATATATGGATATAATGTCATAGTGAAAATCTCTTAGATAGTAATAACTGAATATTGAATTAAGGAAATGCTCAATTATTGGATGTCATATTTCCCATTCACATGATACCTCTACCATCAAGATCTAACCTCAATAAAGTTTAAAACATACTGGGTAAAACCCCATCTAATTTATCCAACTAATTCGTCCCATGATACTATCAATGAATCAACGGGATTTCATTAACTAGTCCCTAACCCATGTATTTTATGTCCAAATAATTCCTCATATATTGAGTAATTGATTAATTTATAAACAATCTTCCTTATAAATATCTGTATTGAGTAAAGGATATAGATTTATCAATATTTCCAAAGTTGGTCAAATAACTTTCAAAGTAAACACCATATATAAAAATGGTATAAGGTTTAAAAAATAATAATATACATCACATAATAATATGTATATTAAAGATAAATGTAATTTATAATGAAAAATTATTACAATAAAGTGATTGTTTTAAGATAAATTTAACAAAGACAAAATAAAGTGAGATTTGACATTAACTTTTACAATATGGTAATTTTCAAGTCAAATAAACTTGGATGAAATAATTAAAATTGAAACATAAAATATCATGAAGAAAAAATTATTCATGATATTAAATGTAAAAAGTCATAATATACACCACATCAAAGTTAATTGGTGCATAATAACAACTAATGCTTAATGGAATGTAAATTGAGATGAAATCACTTACCGTGCGCTTCCTTTTGGTTGAATGACTTTTAACATCCTATATAATGGTTTTAAGAATGTTATTAACTTATAACATAAGCATAATCAATTTCATCATATCATATATTATTCTTTTATAACATCTTATCACCCATTTTTTAAATAATCTCTCATTATTTTTAGTGTTTTGGGTAATAACTGCATTGTTTTTTTAGTATGCTTTGACTTGTAATTTTTGTGTTCCTCTTACTTAGATCATGATTTAATAATATCTAAAATTTAATCTATGATATAAATATCATATATATTTATTATATATTCATTTTTATTAATACATAAAATTTGGTGATGGGAAATGAAATACATCGTTCATGGAGACGGTCGGTTGTACATATGCGTGAATGTTGTTTCCATTTTCTTGTCATACTGAAAGAAATAAAATTAAATGATATATATGTATATATTATTACAGTATCATTTTTATTTCATATATATCATATATTTTTATTAAACTCATCCTTAATAGTTTCCATGTAATGCGTGAATGAATCACATCGCTTAGCGAGGCGGTAGTCCGCCGTACACACGAGTGATGATATCATATTCCCAAAATATGGAAAGAATAAAGGTATGTGTGATATAATAATTTTAGAAACATAATAAAATTATAAATATCATATATATCATATATAAACTATAAATCCATCATTATTCTAAACTTTTAAAGGTGGTAATGGAAAAAAGGACATCAGTTTGCGAGGCGGTAGTTCGCCATACACACGAATGATGATTTCATAACCCATTTTATGGAAGTCTGTGAAGTTATAGGTTTTACCCTTAACATAAAAACATCTTATTATATTTAATATACTTATGTAATTATATAATCTTTTTATAATAGGAATTTAAGAAGTTTGAGAAGAAAAAAAAATAAAAATTCTTTTAGAAGAACATTACCTCTTCTTTGGGTATCCTCATTTGGATTGCACTAAAACCATAAAAGGATGGATTTATGCCTAAAATAAGGATTCTATGAGAAGTATATGGATTCTTTTGGTAGATATTGGTCAATAAAAATGGCATGATATGTGTGAATAAGTGAGGGGAGTGATTTCCCTTTTATAGTTGAGGAGGAGTGACATTCTTATAAGTACTCAAATGTATTAACTATTGGAAGGTATCCCTTAACTAATGTAGCTTAAAGATTAATAATTAATTTTTTTAAGGGTGATATAGTTGATATACACATTCATCACACAATATAACATGTTTTTTAAACATTTTTTTCCTTATCTTCTAAGTTTCATTATTTTACCATTTTGGTTTTTTCATTATGTTAACTAGTTTTCTAACCAAAGTAATTTATCCTTTAAGACTAAATTAGAGTGAGAAATATTAGAAAATTTATACCCATTGATTATAAATTTTAAATAAAATTTATAAAATAAAAATCTTATATGTGTTAAAAATTAATTTTAATAAATGCACATGTAACATGCAAAAACACTACTTTAACTCTAACCATGTTAACAAAGTTTTTACTATTTAGGGGTCACTATGTTCTTTATAAAAGATAAATTGTTCCATGAATGGAATATATTTGATCTTTATTAACATTTAAAAATTAATTGGTAGAATATATGATTTTTAGTAATTTTAAATCATTTAATAAAATATCATTTATTATAAAATATCATTAATTCAAATTTTGACATTATTTATTTAATTTGAATTTAAAAAAAATATCAAGACAATTATGTAATTTAATTATATTATGCTCAAACCTGTTGGTCGAAGTGGAAACTCAAGTGGGGGGGGTGAATTGAGTCCCAATTAAAATTTATGTTAAAATATTTTCTATTAAAGTCCCCCAAATTATAAAACAAGTTAAACTGTAGTGAATTTGTATTAAAGCAAAGGGTCAGTTAGGTTCTCAAAGATTGATTAGTTCTGAGTTAATTTAATCTGAAGATTAATTAACTTTTGAAGCTAACCTAATACTTTACAAAACATACAAACACTTGCTAGAATAACTATCAAAGTAACCTTAAAAAGTTTTTATATTTCAAAGTAATAAGCAGCGGAATATAAATTAGATACTATATAGTTTTAACTTAAACTAAAAATACTCAGCAGATATAACCAAGTGGTTCAGTCTCAAGCTGAGACTTAGTCCTCTCAAATTTATATATAAAAGTGATCCACACCCTGGATCAAGGTTAACAATAGTACAAGACTGTTCAGGCCACGTAGGGACCTCTACCACTGTTCTTCGTGGGAAATGAAAATAAAGACCACACCACACAGGGACCTCTTCCACAGTTGTTGTGGGTAAAAAAGAGTAAGGAGTTTTGGTATGAGGATTGTGATGTCCTCCAGTTCAGCACAGGAGACAGTGTATGTGTAAAATAAACAGGATACACACATTGCTCAAAAGTAAATAATAAATCACTTAGAGAAAGTATATGAATGTTTAGAAGGCTCTAGTGATTGTAAATATAGCTCTGGACTCGTTGGATTCAGCATAAAAGCTTCTGAGTCCTTTCTCTGGTTTTGTGTGGAAAAACAGAGTGTCGTGGTTCAGCTTGTGTTCTTCACGAGTGAGAATATTCTCTTGATTCTTCATGTTCTCTTCAGTGGAGTTGGATTTCACTCATGAAAGTTCTTTTAATCTCTTCTTCATGCTCAGGATTGTTCTTCTAGTTTAGTATAGTTCACTCATGCTTCTTCAGTTGTCGTGCGTATGTAAGTTCTTCTTTTTACTTACGCACACGTGTACTGTAGCTCAATCTTCTTGATATTTCACAAGCTCCGGCAGTAGGAATGATTTCCACTTCATAGGTATGAGATACAGTTCTCTGACATGTCAACAACTATCATTAAATATCATTAATTGCATTAAAATCATCAAATATGATCATTAGCATTATTTAAATAATATCAACAAAAAGGTTAAGAAATGGTGTCTTTTTCACGGTATGTCCTTCACGGTATGTGCTTCACGGTATATGGCTCACGGTATGTCCTTCACGATGTAACCTTCACGATGTGTTGCTCACTGTGTCTTAGTCATGGTGTGTTCTTCAAGGTGTCTAGGTCACGGTGTGTCCTTCACGGTGTCTGGGTCATGGTGTGTCCTTCACGGTGTCTGTTTGTCTATGACTGTGTCTTGCACACAGTCTGTCTTACTGTGTCAAACATCACGGTGTCTTGATACTTAGACAAATATCTGTATTTAGACATAAACAGTAATATTCAGAATATGAATTAAGCTTAACCATTAGAAAGTAAGAGAAATTTAAACATAAATACAAAGGTTTGATAAGATAAGTGAGATTCGTGATCATGCATAAGATTTGTAAATAATAGTGAGATTAATTAAAATCAATAAGATTTTCTATCATTAAAACATGATTAAAACATGATGTACAATTTATTATTGAGATTAATTGATAGTAGAAATATTTGTGATCATTAAAACATGATTAATACATGAGGATTCCAACAATCTCCCCCTTTTTGATGATCAAAAATCATGTATCAGTAAAATATAAATGAAATGAAACGTTAGAGAAAATAACACATAGAATAATAGATTTCGAGAATAATATATTCTAAATCTCTTTAGAATACTAACACTTGTACTCTTTCTCCCCCTTTTGGGATTATCAAAAAGTAAAACAGAAGGAATGGAGTGAAAATGCATTTGTCATTAAAAATGTCCAGAATACATGATACAGTATAAATACAAAAAATAAATACATCCCCATCAAAAAGAAAGCAGTCACTTGACTCTTCAGGGGTCGTCCTTTTCCTTTCCTTTATTAGCAGCAAGAGATGATGCTGATGTAGAAGAAGGCATAGATGTGGTAGAAAAAGATGGTAACGGTAGACCTTCAAAAATAGATGGAGCCAAAGTAGGAGCAGTAGAAGATCTAGTATGTGGTTGGTCAAGAATGACTGGCCGGATCTGAGAAAGGGCTTGACTGACTGACATGGTAGTTGAGGCTAAGGCAGGTAGACCAGGTCTGAGGGGTGCAGAAGCTGGAGCAACGATAGCAGTGCTCTTCACATGAAGATATGGCTTCAAAAGATTGATGAAATCAGTAATGATTTCTCCACCATATTGCATAGCCTTTTCAAAATAGTCCTTATTCTTCATGAACTTGTCCAACAATATGGTGAACTCTGTAAGCTTCTGAACTTGATCTTTAAAAGCTTGAGTCACTGGAGGGATTTTCAGGTTCTCCATAAGATACTTAAAGTGATTTTTCATGTCACTTTTATAGAAAATCCGGGTGAGATAAAATTCTATCTTCTTGGTGATCTCCTATTGAGCATCATTTTCAATATTAGAATGAATCTGAACAAGATCAAGTGCTCTATCAATGTTCTTCATAACTTCAGACAGAGGAGACAGATCGAAACCACTAAGGGAATTCTGAATTTCTTCCTTGATTATAGACCTAAGCAAGGAATCATCCAAAGAAGGTGTGGAGGTCTGACTAGAGGGAGGAGAAGCCTTGACAGCTTCAGTTAGAACTTTGAGCTATTTCAAAACTTTTTGCAGACATCCAGTGTACTCATCTGTGAGCTTATTCATATTTTCTACAAGCTCTCTCATGCATTGCAGCATCTATGTGTGTCTTGTTCCAATATTCTCATCAAAAGATAGAAGATAAGAATGCACTTGAGACACAATCTCTTGAGAAAGGTTGGAAACATCTGGTTCATGAGAAGCAACAACAGGTGAAAGAGCAGAAACAGGAGCAGGAACAGGCTCTGATCTTGAAGACAATTCATGCTGGAGGTTTTCAACCAAATATTTCAAATTAGAAACCTTAGCACTAAGAAACCTATTTTCAACTCTGACTTCTTGAATTTCACAGATCATCCTGGGTTGAATATGCAAAATAATGTTTTCCAAAAGAATCGATGCATCTTCTTGACTTAGTTGAGTCACTGGACGAGGTTGAGTGGATAAAATCTTCTCAACACCAGCCAAGATAGTGTCTCCAAATACTTTCAAATCATCCTTAGTTACAAAGGATTGTTGCTCGGTTAAGAGAGTAGGTGAAGGTAGTGGTATAGGTTCTGATGCAGATTCTGGTTGCGACTCAGAATTAGTTTCAGTTTTAGATTCAGATGAAGGTTTAGGTTGAGTCTCTAGTTCTGGTTCTGGGTGAGCTACTGACTTTAGTTGAAACAAAGAAGAGAGATCTATATCAATTACAGTCACTTGCTGTGATTCACTCACATCATAAAAACTTGGAAATTCTTACCGAGTGTACACAGAATGTGTCACAATTGGTTGAGATGTTCCAGCAGACCCAGCTTCTTTAATCTCAAGGTTTTGAGGATCCTCCCCCTCAAAATGTGCTTCCATTTCAGGTTCCTGAGGCACAGCTTCATGATAAAGATCCACAGGATCAGCTCTGATTTCTTCAGAAAATTCTTACCTTACCAACTGAAAGGCAATTTCCATCCTCTCTTCAGCAGAGGGTATGTACTCAGGAACCAATTTTTCCACTGGTTATGCTTCCAAACTTGCTTCTTTTTCAACAGGGAGATCTTCTTGATTAACATTTTCCCTAGCAGGGATTTCTCCTAGATCAGCTTCTTCCATGACTTGCTTCTCTAAATTAGGGATAATCAAATCTCAGCAGCCTCATACAGAACTTCTTTATCAACATAATCTCTAGAAGCAGGAGCTTCTTATTCTCTAAAAACATCAACAACTTCCTCTCTAAGAGGTATTTCAGCAGGAACATCAACAGGGACAGTAGTCCTTTCTTTCTCAACAGGAGTTGCTTCCTCTTGAGATATTTCAGACTCTTCTTCTTCTTCTTCTGGGTACTCATCCACTTCATCTAGTTCAAAACCAGGATCAGTTATATTCTTTGGATTTTTTGGATAATCAACATGATTATACTTCTTATAAAGTTGATCATTATCCTCAACCCACTTCTTCTTCTAGGGGTTCCAATTAATCTCCATCCTTCTGATGATAGGCTTGGATAAACAGAAATCAAAATCCTATAGGATTTCTTCATTCAGTCCAACCACTCCCTTGGAAACTAACATGGCCGAAATCATCCTTGAGTAAAACAAGGAGGTGGATTTGGAAGATACTTTGATCAGCTCACATATATGGTTAATGAAATATTTGCACAAATTTATCTTATTTCCATTATTCAACAGATGAATCAGGAACACATCTTGATACTTCAACACAGCAAAATATCCTTTTCTGGGACTAATCAAATCTTGAAAAAATTTGAACAGTAGTCTTATCTCCCCATCCAATTCAGCTATTATGGCCCTTCGCTTGGTGCCATTTCCAGTCAGGATTTCCAAAGCATTCTCCAGATCAAAGATGTCAGTTGTTGGAGGAGGGTCTCTTTAGTAATCATCACAAATTCCTTCATGAGGAATCCTCAGGCATGCAGCCCACATCCTTGAAGAGAATGAACACTTTTGTCCATTGATCCAGCTTGTTACCATATAGCTTTCTCCAGCATTAAAGAAAAACATTACATACTTGTAAAATTGAGATACCAACCTCGGGTAAATTGGTCTATATTGTCTAGAGAACCAATCGATCCATCCTTGTTCTCTTAAGACTTTCAAGACTAACAACTTGCTATACAGTAGCCACTCAGGGTAAATATATTTCTCAGGAACTACAGTACGACTTAAAAGGTACGGATTCAGGGGTCCTTCGGGTGCTATCCTCGGTATTCTCTTATGTTTCCTAGAGTGGCACTTCTCAGACGAGGGTGAAGATGGACGCTTCATCCTTGTCATTCACTGACAGTTCAGGAGAGGGAGAAGAGAAGGATTTCAAGGTAAATAGGGTTTGATAGAGTGATCAGGAGAGAGCTCGGGTAAGGAATCGAGTGAAAAACCATTATGTTTTATCATTTGGGAATGTCAAAAGTCATAAAAAAATGCAGGAAATCAAATAGCGGTGAAATAAAAATTACCGCCATACGGGTTAAAGTAAAAGTATAAATAATCTTCATGGTGAGACCATGAGTAGGTGTTACAGTGTGATAAGAATAGTCATCACGGTGAGATAGTAACCATTCTGTGTAGTCACGGTGAGACAGTGAGTGAACTATTCTGTCATGGTGAGACAGTTAAGTGACAGACCGTGAACACAAGGTGTTTACTATGAGACCGTAAGCATGAAATAGTAACTGAGAAATAGTGAATATTAAACTATAAAGTAAAATATAGAAAAATAGAAAACAGTAAGATCCGTAGGATTTCTATTTATGATTAATCATACCAATATCATGTGTGATGCAGTCTAATCTCTCAGAATTTAATGGTTTGGTGAATATATCAGCAAGTTGATATTCAGTACCAATGAATTCTAAAGTGATATCACCTTTTTGGTAATGATCCCTCAAAAAGTGATGTCTTACATCAATATGCTTTGTCCTAGAATGAGAAATAGAATTATTTGAAATTTTAATAGCACTTGTGTTGTCACAATTTATTGGTACATGTCTGAATTGATATCTATAGTCTAGTAAAGTGTGTTTCACCCACAAAATTTGTGCACAACAACTGCCAGCAGCTATGTATTTAGCTTCTGTAGTAGATAATGCAACAGAATTTTGTTTCTTACTACACCATGATACTAGTGACTTGCTTAAAAAGTGACATGTTTCAGAGTTTCTTTTTCTATCTAACTTACATCCAGTAAAATTAGCATCATAATAGCTAACTAGTTCAAAGGATTTTCCTTTTGGATAGAACAATCCTAAATTGGGAGTATGCTTGAGGTATTTGAAAATTTTCTTTACAGCATTTAAATGTGACTCTTTATGGTTTGCTTGAAAACAAGAACACATACACACACTAAACATAATATCAGGATTACTAGAAGTCAAGTAGAGTAGACTTCCAATCATTCCTCTATAAGTGGTTTGATCAATAGATTTTCCATCTTCATCAAGATCCAACTTATAGGTGGTACTCGTGGGAGTGTCACTACTTTTTGTGTTATCCAATCCAAAACGTTTTAAAAGATCTCTATTATATTTACTCTGAGTTAAAATAATTCCATCATCATTTTGAAAGATTTGAAATCCAAGAAAGAATTTAACTTCACCCATTTTACTCATTTCAAATTCGTTTTGCATCATTTCAGAAAAATCAGAACATAGGGAATTTCTTGAAGATCCAAAAATAATGTCATCTACATAAACTTGTACAACTAAAACATCTTTATAAATTCGTTTTATAAAAAGAGTAGGATCAGCTATTCCTTTTGTAAAACCTCTAGAAATTAGAAAAGTACTTAATCTATCATACCAAGCTCTTGGAGCTTGCTTTAAACCATATAAATCTTTTGATAATTTGAAAATATGATTTAGAAAATGAGGGTTTGTAAATTCAGGTGGTTGTTTAACAAAAACATCCTCAGCTATATACCCATTTAAGAATGCACTCTTGACATCCATTTGATATAGTTTGAAATTTAGATGTGCAGCATAAGCAAGTAAGATCTTAATGGCTTCTAATATGGCTATTGGAGCAAAAGTCTCTTTATAGTCAATTCCTTCTTCTTGACTGTAGCCTTGTGCAACTAATCTAGCCTTATTTCTAACTATATTTCCAGATTCATCTACTTTATTTATAAACATCCATTTAGTGCATATGGTGAAAGTGTCCTTAGGTATTTCTACTAGTTTCCAAACTTTATTTCTTTCAAACTGATTGAGTTATTCTTGCATAGAAATTACCCAAAATTCATTATTAATAGCATCATCAATGTTTTTAGGTTCAATATGTGACAATAAGGCTTGATGCTCAACCTGATTTCTAAGAGAAGCTCTAGTTTGTGTACCTCTATCAATATTACCAACAACAGAATATAAAGGATGATTCTTTATAATTCTAGTTGATCTAGTAAAGGTAGGACTAGAAATTTTAGGTTCTTCTCTAGGTTCGGGTTCATTAGGAGTAGATTCTGAAATATTTCCAGAACTGGTTGTCTTTACAGAAGGTTTATTGATTTTATCATTAAGGTTCAGAACAGATAAGTTTTCTTCAATATTTTTAAGAGATGACTTAGGTTCATGTGAATTAGTTTCATCAAATTGTATGTGAATAGATTCTTCCACACACTTGGTTCTATTATTGAAAACTCTATAGGCTTTTCTAGTTAAAGAATATCCTAAAAATATTCCTTCATCACTCTTAGAAGCAAACTTGTCCAGATTATCCTTTGTATTAAGAATAAGTACTTTACATCCAAAGAATCGAAAGTAATCGACTTTAGGCTTTCTATTATTCCATAGTTCATATGGGGTCTTCTTGAGAACAGGTCTGACTAAAACTCAATTGATGATATAAAAAGCTGTATTTATAGCTTCAGCACAAAAATAAATAGCCAGGTCATACTCATTAAGCATGGTTCTATAAATTTCTTTAAGGGTTCTATTTCTTCTTTCTACTACACCATTCTATTGAGGTATCCTAGGGGTAGAAAAGTTGTGACTATAGCCATTGTGTGAGCAATAAGATTCAAACTCTTTATTTTCAAACTCACGGCCATGATCACTTCTCAGGTTCTTAATCTTATGTCCACTAAGGTTTTTTATAGACTTGGAGTATTTAATAAAGTAAGAACAAGATTCACTTTTGTGAGCTAAGAAGTATACCCATGTATATCTTGAAAAGTCATCTACTAAGTCATAGACATAGTGCTTCCCATTTAAGCTAGAAACTCTAGAAGGTCCAAACAAGTCCATGTGAACCAACTCGAGAGGTTGAGAAGTTGACACTTCTTTATTTGGTTTGAAAGAGATTTTGTGTTGCTTTCCCTTTTGACAGGGATTACAAAATTTTTCATTTGGAAACTCAAGTTTGGTTAAGTCTCTAACTAAGTTCTTCCTAGATAGTTTTCTAAGTGAGTGGATGTTGCAGGTTCCTATTCTTATATTCCATACCCAAATTCTTTATGAAAATCATTTAGGAAAGTAACATTTTGTTTAACTAAAGAATTTAAATCAACTGCATAAACATTTTCATTTCTTAAAGTAGAAAATACTATAACGTTCTTAGAGTTAGAAACATTAAAAGAATTATTTTCAAATTTATCATTAAATCCATCATCACATAATTGATATATACTTAACAAGTTATATTTCAATCCAAATTCAAATAAAACTTTAGAAATTAAAACTAAGTTAGCGTTACCAATTTGGCCTAGGCTGATGATTTTTCCCTTAGAATTATCACCAAAGGTGACATGGCCTCCATCAACCTTGATTAGGATCTTGAAGCATTAGTAATCCCCAGACATATGTCTTGAACATCCACTGTCCAAATACCACGTATTCTTGTGGGAACTCTTCAAACAGGTTTCCTACAAAACATATTTAGATGGGAAATGACTTTGGTACCCAAATCTTCTTGGGTACAAACAGGTTATAAATCAATGATTTTGGTTCCCAAATTTGTCTTATGGGTCTCATATATTTTACAGAGTCAATATATTTTGAAATATAATCT
Organism: Viscum album; assembly: GCA_963277665.1. Lineage (NCBI taxonomy): Eukaryota > Viridiplantae > Streptophyta > Magnoliopsida > Santalales > Viscaceae > Viscum > Viscum album. The sequence continues at coordinate 1,431,342,543 of OY728131.1, read as the reverse complement.
CTATTTGATCTATAACAATGTGAATAACCAGTTGAAGCATGTGAATTTTCAGAACTGGAACTAACAGTATTCTGTCCAGATTTAGGATTAAATATATTCTTAGTAATCTTTCCCTGTCTAGGTTGGCAGCCTATTCCAGTAGTGTATTTCGGTGCCACTTGCTTTCCTAACATTTGAGTAATTTTATCCTTTCCATTTGTGAACTTTTCTAAGTCCTTTCTAAGTTGTTCATTAGACAGTTTTAGTTCTGTATTTTCCTTTAACAATTGAGCATTATTTTATTTTTCTATATCAAGGGTGGATTTAACATTTGCAGTGAGAGCATGTTGTTTCTTTAATTACTTATATTTGTCCTTAAGTTCATTTCATGTTTCTTCTAGCATGTTACAATATTTAGATAGTTCAGCTTTAGACATATCTTTAGAGTCAGAATTAGATTCTTCATCATCTCTAGAATAATAATAATTTAAAACAGAAGTATCTAAGGTTACCTCCGATGTATTAGTCATGAAACACATGTTGGCATGATTCTTTTCAGAATCAGAAACTTCAAATTCACTTGTGCTGCCTTCTGAAGAACTCTGGGTTGCTTTCATTGCTTTCTTGTACTTACTGTCCTTATAGTCATGTTTCTTATTGAACTTCAGTTTTAGACATCCTGCTTTTATGTGACCTTTTCTTTTGCATTCATAGCAGACAACTTCATAATTTTTATCATCTTTCTTCCAGTCCTTTTTCCAATAACCTTTAATATCATACTTTACTTTGTAATTTGATTTTCTGAAGAATTTCTTCTTCCTATAAAACTTTTTGAATCTTTTGGTTATTTGAACCATCTCGGCATCACTGTCTGAATCCGAATCTTCACTGGTTGATCTTTCAGTTTGTATTTGAACTTTGTCTTTGTCCTTGCTCTTAGAAGTAGTAGATTTAAAAGCTACAGGCTTTCTTTTTGGTTCATCATCTTCATCCTTATTCACTTTGAGTTCTTACTCATACATCATAATCTTACCAATAAGCTCTTTAACATGAAGAGCTCCAATGTCACATGATTCTCTTATTGAAAGAGATGTGCCTATCTATCGGTCTACCAGACATCTCAGTATCCTCATAATTTGTTCCTTTGCTGGAATAGCTTTACCAAGTGAACTCATTGTATTGACTATCTCATTAAACCTAAGATACATATCAGAAATAGGTTCATCAGTCTTCATTTTAAAATTATCATATTTAATAGTATAAGTATTTAATCTCATTTCTTTAACATTGGTTGTTCCTTTATGAGAAACACCCAATGTATCCCAAATTTCTTACCCAGTTTTGCAAGCAGATATTCTTTTAAATTCCTCATCTCCTAAAGCACAATACAAAGCATTCATAGATTTATAGTTATTATTGTAAGTAGTTTTTGTAGGTTTATCCCAAGTTGTTATTTCAGTTTCTGTAATTTTATATTGAGACTCTATAGCAGTCCAGCTATCAAAACCCATACTTTCCAAATGAATTTTCATTTTAAGTTTCCACTGGAAATAGTTTGTACCATTAAAAAAAGGTGTCTGGTTCGTAGTATCACTTTCTAGTCTATTGTTCTTAACTATATTTCAGAAAGTAAATTTAAAAAGATAAAATTTAGAACTAACATAAATTTAAGATCTTTAAATATGAAACTAAAATCACAGTTGAAAAAAGAGTGTTTTGAAAACTTCTATTAATAAACACTTCCTATGATACCAAATGTTGGTCGGAGTGGACACTCAAGAGGGGGGTGAATTGAGTACCAATTAAAATTTCTGTTAAAATATTTTCTATTAAAGTCCCCCAAATTATTAAACAAGTTAAACTGTAGTGAATTTTTATTAAAGCAATGGGTCAGTTAGTTTCTCAAAGATTTATTAGTTCTCAGTTAATTTAATTTGAAGATTAATTAACTTTTGAAGCTATCCTAATACTTTACAAAACATACAAACACTTTCTAGAATAACTATCAAAGTAACCTTAAAAATGATTTATATTTGAAAGTAACAAGCAGCGGAATATAAATTAGATATTGTACAGTTTGAACTTAAACTAAAAATACTCAACAGATATAACTAAGAGGATCAGTCTCAAGCCAAGAATTAGTCCTCTCAAATTTATATATAAAAGTGATCCACACCCTGGATTAGGGTTAACAACAGTACAGGATTGTTCCAGCCACGCAGGGACCTCTACCACTGTTCTTCGTGGGACATTAAAATAAAGACCAGGCCACACAAGGACCTCTTCCACAGTTGTCCTAGGTAAACAAGAGTAAGGAGTTTTGGTATGAAGATTGTGATTTCCTCCAGTTCATCACAGGAGACAGTGTACGTGTAAAATAAATAGGATACACACACTGCTCGAAAGTAAATAGTAAATCACTTAGAGAAAGTATATGAAAGTTTAGAAGGCTATAGTGATTAGCAATGCAGCTCTGGACTCATTGGATTCAGCAGAAAATCTTCTGAGTCCTTTCTCTGGTTTTGTGTGGAAAAACAGAGTGTCGTGGTTCAGCTTGTGTTCTTCACGAGTGATAATGTTCTCTTGATTCTTCGTGTGATCTTCGGTGGAGTTGGATTGCACTCATGAAAGTTCTTTGAATCTATTCTTCGTGCTCAGGATTCTTCTTCTAGTTCATTATAGTGCACTCGTGCTTCTTCAGTTGTCGCACATATGTAAGTTCTTCTTTTTACTTACGCACACGTGTACTGTAGCTCAATCTTCCTTATATTTCATGAGCTCTGGCAGTAGGAATTATTTCCTCTTCATAGGTACGAGATACGGTTTTCTAACATGTCAACAACTATCATTAAATATCATTAATTGCATTAAAAACCTCAAATATGACCGTTAGTATTATTTAAATAATATCAACAAAAAGGTTAAGAAACGGTGTCTTCTTCACGGTATGTCCTTCACGGTATGTGATTCACGGTATGTGTCTCACAGTATGTCCTTCACGGTGTGTTTATCACGGTGTCTTAGTCACGGTGTCTGGGCCACAGTGTCCTTCACGGTTTCTGTTTGTCTGTGACTGTTTCTTGCACACAGTCTATCTTACTGTGTTAAACATCATGGTGTCTTGATACTTAGGAAAATATCTGTATTTAGAATTAAACAGTAATATGCAAAATATGAATTAAGCTTAACCATTAGAAAGTAAGAGAACTTTAAATATAAATACAAAGGTTTGATAAGATAAGTGATATTCATGATCATGCATAATATTATTAAATAATAGTGAGATTAATTAACATCAATAAGATTTTCTATCATTAAAACATGATTAAAACATGATGTGCAATTTATTATTGACATTAATTGACAGTAGTAAGATTTGTGATCATTAAAACATGATTAATACATGAGGATTCCGACAAGACCTACATAACATGATATATTAATCTAAAAAATTAAATTAAGATGATGATTCATTTAATTTATCTCGCTTTCAATATTTTTAGTATCAATTATTTTAGTTGGTTATTAACTAAATAATTACTGCATTGGCATTTCTTAATCATTTTATGTAACTAATTCATCTATAAAGATTAAATATAAATTATTATAACAATAAAAACTCATTTATATTTCAAAATCATATGTATAAATGAAACAATGTTTTTTTTCACTATCCAAAGGCATTATAGATATTAAAAGTAAGGAAGGTTATTTTTATGTCTTTTTCTTTACTTAACTTATTGTATAGGACTTTTCCCTGGAAACGTGTCCCTCAAACTCATAACAATTGATCCAAAACTCATATGGGTTGAAATATGGACGTAAAATGGGTGTTGGACATGTGTTGGGTCATTATTTAAAATTATATTATAAGTTTAACCACTAAGTAAACTCATTTTCACTTTAATCATTATAATTAATTTTAACTATTTTCACAAATAATTATGGTAGAAATTTATTTTAACATTATTAAATAATATAAATTATTCTAATTAAAAATATGGAATCCATTTGGCCAAATTCAACTTGCCTAAGTGGTAGAATTTAGTTTAAAATTAATCTTACAGATGTGACGAGAATGTGGGTTTTTAAAGTGAAAATGTTCAAAATTTTACAATATTTTAATATCAAAATTCAATATAAAAATGACTAAAATGACCTAAATTGGATTTATATATGTATAATTGAACTATTTTGACTTTAAAATAAAATAAAAATAAAATTTATCATTATAAATTATTTATAAGAAAATGTAGTTTTTAATTAAAATCCAGTATTTTTCACTATTCATCATAAAATAAAACATCTAAAAAATCCCAAAAATTCACCTTAAGATAATTTTTCTATTCATATTTCAAAAATTAATTTTATTTTTTCACAAAAAATATAATATTAGAACAGTTTAATTTTAAATTATTTTTTCCAAGCATTATTAAACCATCTTTTAGAAAAATACTATTTTTCAGAAAATATTTCTTTTTCTTTTAAATGATTCGTATTTTAATTATAATTAATAAACATGTTTAAACTCTATATTTTCATAAGTTAGTTAATAATATTCATTCCCACAATTACAAATTCTAGTAAATAACTATTATATTAATTTTATAATATTTTTCGATAAAACTTGGTCATGCATGCAACACAAGCTTTCAAAGAAACTCGTTGTTTCATATCATGCAAGCTAAACTCTGTGTTTCATGTCACATACTCTATTTAATAAAATTTTATTCTTTTTTAATTTTTGGATGTTAAATTCTCTACATATTAAATAAATTTATTCCTCGCAATTTAAATTTTATCTCGGTAATCAAGGGTTTGATATTTTAAAATTCATTTGTTGAAAAAACCACATCATAAAAGGGTTAATAAAATATTCTTCTAATAAGATATGAAATGAAGTAATAAATTAATCTATAATAATACATAACTAAATTTTAATTAGTATAATATTGGTGATAATGGAAGATATGGATATAGAAGAAAAGCATAAAAATTTATAGATAGTGGTTGAGGTCATTGATCACAAGCAAGTGAATGATCAATGGAAAGTTAAGGGTATCAAAAATATAAATCTAATATGTGTGAAAATGTCATTGATATCATCAAAAATGATGGTAATATTATAGGATTTCATTTTAAGATATTTTTCTAAAGTTGATGAATTATTTTACTACCTCAGAATATAAGGAAATATACTTAATTAATGAATTTATATTTTATATGTGAAATTTAATCCTTTGGTTGTGATTTGATAAATTTACTATTCATCACTTATTACAAAAAATAAATATCCAAAAATGATTTTTTCTGGATGAAGCACTAAAATTCACTTTTAAAATATCATAATATCCATGGAAGAGTGAAAAGTATTTTCTTCTATCTCTAAATATTTTCCACAACCAATACCATTGATATAATACTCTCTAAATCAAAAACTCAATACTATTAGTTTATTATTAATATTTATTAATAAAATTTTTTAACTAAAAATAGTGAAATATAAACCAAGAAATCATGTAGGCATATGGTAGGTGTAAAACCCTTATCATCCTTTGGTCATGGGTTATAGCCCCACAACCTTGATGGATGTGACAGGTAGTCACCCTACAAGTTTGTTTTTCTTTTTATAAATTATATAAATATAATAGAGTTCCCAAAAATATGATGGACATCATTGAAATAAAATTAATCATGAAATAATGTTTTTACTAAGGTTTTTAATACAACTAGTTTTTTTATAGAGTGTAATAATATTTTTTGACTTTTATTACAATTTCATTAATCATCATATTAACCCTAAAGGTTATCAATGCCTTTAAACATATGTCTATAAAATATAAAGGCATTATTCCTAAAATAAAATTTTCAATAAAATATTTCTTACCATAAATTTCTCCCAAAAAATCATTAATATTGTAACATTCTACCACTTAAGACCTTAAAAGAGGTGTTTAAGAATTTTTACTTATGATTAATCATAAACTCATTAACCCATGATGGTAACCATAATTGTTATGTTAATGGATATACAATTTCTTCTAAAATTTAATAGAATCCTTAGATGCTTCATGTTTATTTTAACCAAAATAATATTGGTTAAATGAATCAACAATTTATTTCTTTAATCACAATACATTAGTACACCATCCATTTTATTTCCACTTATATCCTACCATGGTATAGGGTTTAACCTAGGTCATTCATTTTTATCATCTATTCAAATCCTTCATATTTATTTTTAAATAAAATTTAAATGGTCTTAATCATATCCCCTGGGAGTTTCAAACTAGGTGTAAAGTAAGGAATGTTGTCATACATGATGTGACTATTGGTTCAATACCAATTCACCCTTTTTAGAGTTATTATCTCTTGGTATATATGTCCCAAAACCACATCCACTTACAGTATCCATATGGAGATGTATTTCTAGGAAAGGATATATAATCCCTACCTTGATAAGATATTAGGATTCTCTTATATACTTATCCTCAAAGTTTATTATAGTGTTATGACCCATAATCTATTTTTTCCTAAATCTAGTCCCCAATTTTTCTATTAAACTCCCTTTCATACCAAATTTAATAACCCCAACCCCAGATTCCTGGATCCGGTGCCACACTTTATTACATTGGCATAGATACAATGAGTCGAATCCTAAAGGACTGAATAGTTTAGTAGTTTTGGAGAATAATATATAAACATGATACACATTTAAATTGGTAATGTAAAATGAAAATAATATATAGAAAAATAAAATTATCATAATCCTTGAAAACACATTAAAAAATATCTTCTTCAAAACCTAAGGAAAGGAAATAAAATAAGGGTGTTCTCAAATACTTAGTAAGGGTTAAGTATAGTGGAATAAATAATGATAAAATTATAATAATCAATTTTAAAAGGTAAATAATTAAAAAAAAAATTCTATTTAAATAACTTGACTGCATGAATAGATAATTCATAATCAATATGGTAAGGTAAGTAACTAAAAACACATTCCATTTAATCAATAACTTATAATGAAATGCATCCAAAGATAATGTCATAGTGAAAATATCAAGGATAGTAATAACTAAATATTGAATGAATTCAATTCTCAATTATTGGATTTCATGTTTCCTAGGAACATGGTACCTTTACTGTCATTATTTATCCTCTAGATAGTTTAAAACATACTGGGTAAAAAGCCATCTGATTTGTCCAACCGATTCCTCTCATGAGACTACCGATGTATTGAGGGTATTTCATTAACTGGTCCCCAAACCATGTAGTTTATGTCCAAATAATTCCTCATATATAAAATAATTTATTTAATTCATAAAAAATGTTCATTATAAAATATTCATACTGAGTAAAGGATATGAATTTATCAATATTTCCCTAGTTAACAAAATAAATTTTAAAAGTAAGAACTATATGTAAAAATGGCATATATTTTACAAAATAATCATATTAATCACATAATAACATATAAATTTAATATAAATTTATTTTTCAATGAAAAATTATTACAATAAAGTGATTATTTTAAGATAAAGTTAATAATCACATAAGAAAATTAGATTTCACAATAAATTAAACCACTTGGTAATTTTCAAGTCAAATTCTGTTAGATGAAGTAATTCAAATTGAAACTTAAAATATCAGAAATAATGAATTATTCATGATATTACATATCAAATAGTATCATATACACCACATAAAAGTGAATTGGTGAATAATAATAAATAATTCCTAATGTAATTTAAATTAAGACAAAATCCCTTACTTTACGCTTCCTTTTGGTTGAAAACTCTTTATCCTTATGTATAATAGTTTTAATAATGTTATTAAATTATAATATAAGCATAATAATATTCATCATATCATATAATATTCTTTTATATCATCTTATCGCTCTTCCTTTAAATAACATCTCATTATTTTCATTGTTTCAGTTAATAACTACTTTATTTTCCGAGTATGTTTTGACCTGTTATTTTTTTAATCTTAATTAGATAATAATTTAATCATATCCAGAATTTAAAACATGACATAAATATCATATATATTTATTATATATTCATTTATAGTAATCCATAAAATTTTGTGATATCAAATGAAATACACCGTTCATAGAGACGGTAGGTCGTACGTATGCAAGAACATTGTTTCCATTTTCATGTCATATTGAAAGAAATAAAAGTAAATTATTTATATATATAATCATCCAAGTATATTTTTTATGTCATATATATCACATATTTTTATTAAAATCATCCTTGATACATTCTATGTAAAGAGTGAATGAATCACATCGCTTCATGGGGCGGTAGTCTTCCGTACACACGAGTGATGATATCGTATGCCCAAAAAATGGAAAGCATGAAGGTGTGTGTGTTATAATAATTAAAAAAGAATAATAAAATTATAAATATCATATATATCATATATAAACTATAAATCCATCATTATTCTCAACATTGAAAGTTGGTAATGGAAAAATGAACGGCATCAGTTCGCAAGACGGTATTCCATAGTACACATGAACGATGATTTCATAACTAATTTTATAGAAGTGTGTCAAGTTATAGGTAATAATATTAGCATAAAAAATATAATTATATTTAATATACTAATGTTATTATATAATCATGGTATAATATTAATGGAATATGGTGGATAAGGAAATAAAATAAAAATGATTTTAGAGGAACATTATGTCTTCTTTGGGTATCATCCTTAGGATTGCACAAAAACATTAAAAGGTTGGATTTATTCCAAAAATAAAGATTCTAATATGAGGATAGAAAATTTTTGGAGTGATTTTTTCATATCTTGGTTGACCCATATGGATTTAGAGGCATGAAGAAGTGATAGGAGTGAATGCCCTTTTATAGTTGAGGAGGAGTAGCATTCTTGTAAATACTCAAAAGTTTTCACTAAGGGATGTATCCCTTACCTAATGTGTCCCAAATATTGATAATTAATGGTTTAGTAAGATTTTAGTTTTTATACACACCTCAACTATAAAATATAACATATAATTTAAACATTTTGTTCCTTAACTCCTAAGTTTTATTATTTTACCATTTCGGTTTTTTCATTATGTTAACTAGTTTTCTAACCAAATTAATTTATCATATAAGACTAAATTATAGTGATGATTATTAAAAAATTTACATTCAATGATTATAAATATTATATATAATTTATATGATAAAAATCCCATGAGTGTTGAGAGTTAATTTTAATACAAGTGCATGTAACATGCAAAAACACTACTTTAACACTAACTACGTTAACAATGTTTTTACTATTTAGGAGTCAATATGTTCATTATAAATGATCAATATTTCCTTGAAAGGAAAATATTTAATATTTATTAACATTTACAAATAAATTTTCAGAAAATATGATTTTTGGTAATTTTAAATCATTTAATAAATTATCATTTCTTATAAAATAACATTAATCCCAAATTTGACATTATTTATTGAATTTGAATTTATAAAAAATACCAAGACAATGATGTAATTTGAATATATTAAGTTAAAGACTATTTACAATTATATATTAATATAAAAAATTAATGTAAGATAATAATTAATTCGATTTTCTTCACTTTTAATAATTTTAGTATCATTTATTTTAGTTAATTATTAACTAAATAATTATTATGTTTTCATTTCTTAAGAATTTTAAGTAAAAAATTAATCTCTAAAATTTAAAGATAAATTATTATGATAAAAAACTCATTTATATTTAAAAAGGATATATTAACCTAACCAATGTTGTTTTTCCCTATCCTAAAGAATTATAGATATCAAAATAAAGGAAGGTTCCTTTTTTATTTTTCTTTACTTAGCTTATTATAGAGTTTACTTTCATGGAATAATGTCCCTAAAACTAATAAATATTTATGGAAAAGTCTTAAGGGTATATAAATATCAATAAAATTGGTGTTTTAAATGATTTGGGTCATTCTTAGACCATATATTCTAATTTTAACCACTAAGTGAACTCATTTTTACCTTAATCGCTATAATTAATTTTAACTATTTTCAATAATCATTGTGATAAAAAATTAATTTCACCTTATCAGATAATATAAATTATTATAATTGAAATATTTAATCTATTTGGCCAAATTAAACTCACAAAAGTGGTAGAATTTAATTTAAAATTAATCCCCCAGACATGATGAGAAATCATATTATTAAAGTGAAAATGTTTAAAAGTTTACAACGTTTTTATATCAAAATTCAATATGAAAATGATTCCAATGGTCTAAATTGGATTTATAGATTTATAATTGAACTATTTTTAATTTAAAACCAATTAAAAAAATAATTTAATATTATATATTATTTCGATGAAATGGATTTTTTTAATTAAAATTTAGGATTATTCATTATTAATCAAAAAATGAAACTTCTCAGAAAAATCCCAAAAATTCACCCTAAGATAATTTTTATATTAATATATAAAAAATGTATTTTATTTTTTCAATTAAATTTTCTTAATTTTTTAAAATTAAATTTAAATCATGTTCTCCAAGAATGATTAAATCATCTTTTAGAAAAATAATGTTTTTTAGAAAACATTTACTTTTATTTTAAATGATTATTATTTGTTTATAATTAATAAACTTGTGTAAACTAAGTATTTTCATAAGTTATTTAATAATATTCATTCCCTCTATTCCAATTCCTGACTAATAACTATTATGTGAAATAAAAATATTAATAGTAGTTCGGTAAAATTTGGTCTTGCGTACAATGCAAGCTATCAATGATACTCATTGTTGTGTGTAATGTAATCTAAACATAGTGTTGTGTGTCACATATGATACTGAATAAAATATTATTCTTTTATAATTTCTTGATGTTACAATCTAGGTATACTCTTCCCACACATACAACTAGGATTCTGAAATTCCAATCTATAGTCTACTATTACTCCCTAAAAACAAGATGGTTCTTTAATACCATTCTAGATTATTGTGAGATGATGTAGAAATCGGCCAATAATAAGGCCCTATGTGGGTTCTATATTAATATTGGATGGAAAATAGTGTAATTTAATCAATTATAACCACATGGGTACACATTATACCATGATATAAATAAACAAGTCATAAAAAATCGATAATTCAGAATGTTATGTCTATAGGTTAGACTTCCATGAAACATTAAATTAGTAGTTTTATATATAAAATAATCAAAATATTACATAACCAAAAATAGATTTCCAACTCATGTTCAATTTAATATAAATAATAAACATAAGAAAAAATACCGATACAAAGATCCTAAAAATAAAAAGAAAGCCAAAATTTATAGTACATACTCAATGTATGATAAAAAAAAGAATTCCAAAAATTTAAATCAATAATCTCCTTGTGATCCATGGTTAACCCACAACAACATAACCAAAACCCACTCCATGAGATACCTAGGAGAATGCATCCATAAGGTGGAGCAACCTAGTAACTTCAACCTATAATATTAATTGGATCTATAATCACTAAGTAATATTAGTAGGTTGTGAGAAAATTTCTCAATATATTACCACCAAGAAAAGATACCATGAATTTCCATTAATTGTGTATTCTATAAATTATTTTTTAAAATATAATATTAATAATTATTATTATTATATATTCAGTAAAAAATAATTAATAATTCATTATATTATTTTTAAAATCATAATGCGTACTTTAAACAAGACATATATCTTTTCATTTCAAAAATTACATGAAATATTTTTAGTCTGGAAAAATGTTGTTGAGTGAAAATATCCTTCCAAAATAACTTTTTAAAAAATAATTTTAGAATCCATAAATGAGAGTTAAAAATAAAAAAAGGAAACAAGTATACAAGTAAAAAATGAATGATAAAGATATGAAAATAAACAACTAAGAAACTTAAATATCTAAAATTCATAATATTAAACCATTATGAATTTGTAAACCATAGTAAAAAAGGGAATACATTCAAATTATACCATAATATAAGGTGAAATCAAGTAGAACATTTTATATAATGTAGGGAGTATAAGTAAAACATTTATAATCATGATCAAGAGTAGAAGTAAGGAAGCATAACTATAGTAGTTCATATTTATAGGGGAATTCATAGGTTCAACTGTGATGATCTAATATCTTCTTGATCAAAACAAACACCCACAAACCTATTGGTGTGTCTTTAACAAATAGTTTCCCTAGTTTTTTCTTCATAGCCTCACTGGGTGGTATTCCTTATAGACATAGAGAAACCATAATTAAAATATTTTATTTATAGAAGAATCATAACTATAATATAAAATATATATTAGTATGGAATATAGATACCTAGGGTTCCCGTGAATTTAGTCACAAGATATGATTCCACCTTTTATAACACATCATTCACATATAAATAATAGATCTCAAATAAAATAATTAAATATCACTTCCTCATCCCACCTCAATAAATCATATTTTAAATAGCCTATTTTTAATTAAATAAACATGAAACAACAATCACATTTAGATCATAAGATCTACAAGCTCATACAAAACATGATTTTATGGGGCTTAAACTTGGTGTGTAGTTTATTGCATGAAAACCCATTTATATGGGGTACCAAATGGGCCTATTATTTTAAACTAATAGTCAAACACTCTATTCTCATTTTGAAAACCATTTTGGAAACCAATTCCTATTTGGTAATATCATTTAATTCAAGAGAAACCCAAACATCAATCCAATGTTTCTAATATGTATATATATATATATATGAAATCATTGTACAACATGGTGGAATTCACAAGTATGGGTAATTTTTAAGAAATGTAATAACATATCAAAAACACTCATCAAAGTCCAAAAATAATAAATTTTATGCTTCAAATCCATTAAACCCAAGTAAAATTCCATTTAAAATCATTTATAGGTTTTTAAACAAAATTTTATTCCCCAAAACATTTTAAAAAATCTTTATAAAAATTTTCACAACTAATTAATTTTCATAACTTATAGTTTTAAAATTAAATGAATGGGAATTCATGAAAAAATAATTTTTATTTTAATCCTTGAAATCATAAAAATTTATTAATTGTTTATGAATTTAACATTAATTATAGAAAAAATATTTTTAAGGAAAATATATTTAGATAACTCAAGAATCACATTATTATTCAAGAAAATGAAATTACATGGAAACACCAAACTCATTCAAGTGTAGATAGTGTGAAAAATTGAATAATGGGAAGAAAAGGACAAAATAATCAATCCAAAATTCCTAGAAAATAATCAACATAAGTTTAAGATAAAGCCTCAATATGGGGTTTAACCACCATATATTCATATTGAGAGAAAAAAAGAAGAAACTAGAATAGTGGAGAGGAATTAAAATAAAGATACTTGAAATTAAAGATACTTGAAATTATGATCTAACTATGGAGAAAATCACTCGTAATATAAGATAAATCCATGAATATATAGAATATGGGGTAAGTTTTGTACCTACATCTCTACTGGTTTAGATATTCAAATAAAGAAAAAATTAAGGCCCCATTAAGATTCAATTTGGAAGTGGTAGAAAATGAAAATAATAAAATTAAAAATCTAAGCACAAGCACCTCATGGTGTAACTCTACCTTCCCAACATGATTACCCTCCCTAGATAAACTATGGTTTGACCATCATGGATTATTGAAAATCCCAACTCTTCCATTATAAAGTAGGAACCCCATGAACCAGGCTATCAGGGAGTGCCTTTCCACCTTCACAGTGTGAAGAGACTTCCCAACCTAGTCTCATAGATTTTCCTTCTATGGCATGATAAGAACACTCTTTGGTCTTCATGGTATGACCTATGTGTCACTGTGTGATCATAATTCCATGTGAAATGACACAAGGGAATACATGAGTGTTCAATACATAAGATTCATCATTATAATATGACAAATGTAACACCCCAAGATTCTATGGTACGCTTCTCTTTGAATAATGCAATAGCGTGTGTTGTACACAACATTGAGTTCTAAGACACCACAACCAATCAAACTAGCTGTTATGAATAGTAATACCCACTTATTGAAATTTATAAATTTTATTTTTCAAAATGGACATTATTTTTGGATTTGTAATATCAAAATTATCCTAGGGTGAAGTTTCGGTATTTTTATGAAAAACTTCATTTTTTGATGAATAGTGAAACCACTAAGTGGTAGTTAAAAACTGATTTTTTCATAAAACTTAATTTTACCGCTTCTGTGAGTGGAATTTCGAAAATCCTAGAGACATGGTTAATATCAAGGACTAAAATTTGGTTCATTGAGATGAAAATAATTTTTGGTGAATAGTAACTTTTTACTTTTATTTACCACGGTTAAAAGTAAATAGGGTAATTAAGGATAAAAATGATATTAATATTACACTAACACATGTCCTAATTCTATTTTACAAGTGTATATCGACCAAGAACAACCTTAGGAATAAAATATTATCATTTAGATCCACTGGGATTAGATTAGGACATTTATTATTATTTAATTCAAAGAAGAGTTAAAAGAGTTAAAATCAAAGTTTATTTACTAAAACATTTTTAATATAGGGTTACACATAAGATAAATTCGATTATAAATATTAATTATAAATCTAAAAATATTTCCTACATAATTATATTTTATTTATAATTTTTAGACATTAAATAATTTAATTTATTTATGACACAATGATGATGCAGTAATTACCATAATAGTGAAAAATTAAAATAATTGATATTATAAATACCCAAATAAATAAAATTTGAGGCTTTTTATGAATTAAACTAATTTTATAGGTTAATATGAAATGTTTGGATTGATTTAATTAACTTTTTTAGAAGTTATAATTCTATTATGATTTTCACAAAAATCAATTTTCCAAATAGTGTCAAAATTGACATAAAAGAGTTTTTTAAAACAGATATTATATTATTAATTGATATTCAATTCCTACAAATATAAGGTTTGGCCAAGAGACTTATATCATGATAGGTGTATCATTAATGGACCACTTGGGGGTCGATTGAAGGTATATAGTAAGTTTATTAACTATATAGTATAAAAATACAAAGTGACATAGTAAGTGTCAAACTAATTAACTAAGAGTTAAAACTAAAATATAAGGTTAACATAATGACCCAAACCTGTCTAAATTCTATTGGTTGAGTGTTTTTCGACCCATACCCACATTAAAATTTAAATAATCTACTTTGGAGCCATTATAAACCGAATATTAATTTATTATAAAATAATATTTCTAGATTTTCCAAAGGTTCCCCTCACCCCTCTTATAAAAGGGCACTCCCCCTTCTCATTAATTCACACCATAAAATCCATTTCGCTCGGCCAAACTCTGCCCAAATACTCTCTAAACTTCCCTAACTTCATCCTAGAGGCCTTCATTTAGTCATAAAGCCAACCTATGGAGCCCTTTTCATCAAATCAAAAATAAGAACCCGAAGAAGAGGTAACGATTTCACCACCCTTTTTCAAGTTCCTTTCTTCTTCCACTTCTTATTTATTTGTTATTACCATTATAAAATAATAACTCTAGTATCTTAAATATACTGTGATGTTATTATAAATATGGTTCAACCATATTCAGTATTCTATCCATCCTTTGAATAACATGTCACCATACGTGCGTATGTACGGCTTACCGTCTCCACGTCGTGGTGTAATTGTTATTCAATAAATTATTATTTGGATGGGAATAATAATGATGTGTAATTCATGTAAATAATAAATATAACATGATAATGATTCTTTATATATGATATACCATCCAATTATATATTATTTTAATATCAAAATAATGATATTGTCACTCGTGCGTACGTACGGACTACCGTCTCCACGAATGCGATGAGATTAATTCCCCATCATATCCATTCAAGTATAATTCTCATTTAAAAATTAATAATAGTATCTAAGGACTTGATATCATTCTGGATATTATTAATATACAACCTATCCATGACAAACACGGATTATGTAACAAAACATATAAAATAAAACGAGTAAGTTGACACCCGAAACAACGATAATACTAAGATATTATTAACAAATCAATGTTAAAAGATCATATATGATATCATATTAATGTATATAATTCTTGTATAATTTAATAAAAATTATTTCACTATTATACAGGAGGTTAACCTACCCACAACCAAGGAAAAGTACAAGGTAAGGGTTTATTTCGCAATCTCTTCATTATCCGAGGTTGTTTATACGTAATAATCTACAGGGACTTCTTTATCATCCACATCCATGTTTCTTAAAAATGTATTTTAAAACATTTTTACTATTTACTAAAATATGGGTTAAAGTCATTTATACCCTTTTTGACTCTTATATGTGGTTTATAAATGAATCTTTCCGTCGTTTTCCAAACAAGGTCCTTTTTAACCCTTTCGACAGAATTAAGGTAAGAATGTTTTTTTAACTTATACGGCGGGTGCGGCTATTTTCCACCGTTATAAAATCGCCAAAGCTTCCCTTACAAGATTATAAGAATATTTTCAAAGAAAATGTTTTATTTTATAAATATATGACTCTTAAATGATTTCAAAATAGAATGAGATATTTCTCTAAAAAGAGTTTTGATTTCATCTATGTCAATATCCTTTGATGGATTTTACGCTTATTTGAAGTTGATATATTATGATACAAAAATTATATATTTCATTGAATGTTTTGTGATATTTTTTACTGTGGATGTGTTATTTTTATACCATTCATGGTTTATGGAGAAATTATTGACATTTCGTATGCTAGTTTTAATACGAATGTTTATGTTATGTTTAAACCTTTTCATATGAGGAATGCATTGGACTTAATATGTGACAGGTGGAGCCCGCTATAGCTCCTCCATGCATCGGTAGGTCTCATGAGACAAACTAGTGTCTTGGCACAAGGCCTTGTCAAAATCTTATTGGTAGTCTTGGCACGAGGCCTTGGCTATGTGGTTATGATAGTCTGGCATTATGCATTCCATCATTATGAAAGTGGTTATTGATATTGCATGTGATTATTCGATTAGTAGAATATCCATGTGAATAAGTAAATGTAATTATTTCATTTTATTTTTTCCATACCATGTTGAAGTTCAAGTTTAAAAGGCTTTTGTTTTAGTTATACATTGCCTTAAATGTTTATTCTTATTTATGAAAGTTTCCACTATATTGTTATCCTTACTTGGAATTTGAGCTCACCCCTTTTCTATGTTTTATTTTTCCCAGGATGTGAAGAAGTAAATTATGAATGACCTACAGGGATAGTATGAGGGGATAAGAGTGTAGACTATGGAGACTATGTTGTTGTAGTTTTCATTTTTATGATGTAATGTAAAACATTACGAATATATCTAGTGTTTCCAACGCTACTAAACTAATCGGTCTTTTGATATTTGATCTTTCTTGTGATCATGCCAATTTTATGTAATAATGCACCGACTCTAGGTAACTGGGGTCAGGGCGTTACATTTGGTATCAAAGGAAGTTTAGTACAAACCTTGGAAGCTAGATTTAGATAAACTCTGATTAGAGCACATAGACCTAAGATGAACTTTGAGGATTAGTATAGAAGAACTTCCTAAAATTTTGGTATTGTAGAGATTTTGTGAGTTTTCTGAGAAATACATCCCTATCTGGATAAGAGCTGGTAGAGTTGGCTCTGACACAGATGTACCTAGGGGTAAAACCCAAAAACACCGCTTTGAGCTAGACTCGAACGGGAACTGGTGCACGACAACGGGCCTTGCTGCACTCTTGGTTATGACACTCCCGGGGGATATGCTTAGGATAACTCTCATTTTCTTTACAAATAATTATGAAGGGTTTATGAGTATATACTTCCTCAAAGAAAATATTTTTATGATTATGGATTATATCCATAAATAGTTTAATTTATGTTAAGTGTTTTATAAGTATGAAATTATGTATTTTGATTCATAAACTGGTCTAGTTTATGACATTGTTTATAAATGGTGCCTAGTGGAAGAAATGAAAACCGTATCAATGCACGCACTCCATGTTGGGATTTACCTCATGCTCAAGATAATTATAGTGGAGTTGGTGATGAAACTGGTGACGATCAGCTAATCACCATACTGGGACAACTCACTCAGGTTATGAATAATAACCTTACCCGTATGGAGCACCCTGATCCGCAGCATGGAGGATCAATGTTAGATCTCTTCATGAGGAAACAACCACCAATATTCAACAGGAGTACAAATCCATTAGTATCTGAGCAATGTATAAGTTCCCTAGAGAAAATATCTCAGGCTTTGGGGAGTAGTGAAAGGGAAAAGTTATCATGGTAGTTTACCGCCTCACTGTAGATGCTAATCAATGGTGGTCATTGATTCAAAACATGAAGGAAGATGATGAAGTATCAAATATGTAATGGAGGGAGTTCAAAGATCTATTTTTAGAAAAATACTTTCCTCGTGACCATCGATCATATATGGAAAGACAATTTCTGAGTCTGAGACAAAAGGAGGATGAGAATGTCGCAAAGTATGAGGATAACTTTACAAGGTTATCAAGGTATGCTGGAGATTATATATGTAACCCAAGAAGTAAGATTGATAGTTTCTTTGATGGGTTAAAACCATTTCTCCATCGAGCATTAGTCTCACAATCCTTCTCATCGTACGAAGACATTGTCTCATGTGCTATCAAGACAGAAAAGGAATTCTCAAAGTCTTATGACTTTAAAGAAAAGCAATAGAAGAATAGATCTGCTGATCAATCTAGGAATGAAAATAAGGGGAAGAAGGGAAAGGTTGAATATCCATGCTGTGGTAAATGTGGGAAGAAACACCCCGGTACTTGCTTGAAGGGAATGGGTGTCTGTTACAAGTGTGGTGAAAAAGGCCACCAAGCTCTTGATTGCAAGGGGAAGAAGGAATCTACCGAAGTTCAGTGATACAATTGCAGGGATATGGGACATTATGAAAATTAATGTCCTAAGAGTCAAGGGAACTTACATCAGAAAAGGCCAAGGGATCAAGGACAAGCTTATGTTATCACTACTGCTAAGGTAGAAGCTCTGAAAGATGTGGTGGCAGGTAATTTAATGGTTTCCTCAAGTTTTGAAAATGCATTATTTGATTCTGGATCATTACATTATTTCATATCTTCCCAGTTTTCTAAGAAAATTAGATATTTTCAATTTGATTTAACAAGGGAGTTGTCAGTTAAAAATCCTAAGGGAAGTATCATTGCAACAAAGTTTTGTGAATCGGTCCCCATTAGAGAACATATATGTTCTTTATCTGCTTATCTCATCATCATACCTATGATTGAGTTTGATATAATCCTTGATATGGATTGGATTTCGGACCATGATTTGAATATTTATTGTAAGAAGAAGGAGGTTATGATTTTTGATGATGATGATAAGGAACACCTTATCTTTAGAGAAGAATCATCGCCACCTAATTCTTATCTAGATCCACCCCCAGTAGCTCAACTAAATTCAATTATTGGGGAGGAAGAGAATGAAATGACTATGGGTGAGGAAAGGAATGTTCAAATAGAGGATGTACATGTTGTGAAAGAATATGTAGATGTGTTTCCGGAAGATTTACCTGGACATCCTCCAGAATGAGAAGTTTATTTTTCCATTGATTTAATTCCTGGATCAAGGCCTATATCGAAGACCCCTTATAGAATGGCCACTGTAGAATTAGTTTAACTAAAGAAACAACTAGAGGAATTGAGTAATGAGGGATTTATTTTCCCTAGTGTTTCTCCATGGGGAGGCCCTGTTCTTTTTGTTAAAAAGAAATATGGATCTATGAGGTTATGTATCGACTACAGGGAGATCAATGCTTTAACAATATAGAACAAGTATCCCCTACCTCGCATTGATGATTTATTTGACCAACTGCATGGAGCTCAATACTTTTCAAAGATTGACTTTCGATCTGGATACCATTAGTTGTGTGTAAAAATGGAAGACATTCCGAAGACATCATTTCGAACCAGGTATGGGCATTACGAGTTTACAGTAATTCCTTTTGGATTGACTAATGCACCCTCTTATTCATGGATCTGATGAATAGAGTTTTCAAGAAATATCTTGATGAATTTGTGGTGGTATTTATTGACGATATCTTGGTATACTCCAAAAGATATGAAGATCATGAAAATTACTTGCACATTATCCTGAAGACTCTGAGAAGACAAGATTTATATGGGAAGTTTAGCAAGTGTGAATTCTGGCTTCAGGAGATTTCTTTTCTTGGCCATATTGTCTCTAAAGATGGAATCTATGTTGATCCTTCTAAGACCAAGGCAATCCATGAATGGTCAGCCCCTACGAGTATAACTGAGGTACGCAGTTTTATTGGTTTGGAAGGTTATTATCGACGTTTCGTCTAGAATTTTGCCCAATTGGCTAACCCATTAACGAAGCTCACACGTAAAGGGGTTAAATTTGTTTGGACAAAAGATTGTGAAGAATGTTTCAAATAACTAAAGATAATATTATTCAATGCTCCTATATTGACTCTACCATTGGGGAATGATGGGTTTGTTATTTATAGTGATGCATCGAAGAAAGGACTTTGTTGTGTTCTTATACAGAATGATAGGGTTATTTCCTATGCATCACGACAGTTGAAGATTCATAAAAAAACTATCCTACTCATGATCTCAAGTTGACAGCGGTGATCTTTTCTTTGAAGATATGGAGGCACTACCTCTATGGTGAAAAATGTGAGATTTATACTTATCACAAGATTTTGAAGTATATTTTCTCACAAAAAGAACTCAACATGAGGCAAAGGAGATGGCTTGAATTACTCAAGGATTATTATTGCACGATACACTACCACCCGGGGAAATAAAACAAGGTGGCAGATGCTTTGAGCAGAAAAGACCATGGAGTTTTGAACAATATGAGAATTGAAAGGGATCCAATTTTCATGGATCTAATGAAGATGGACATGGGAATAACCAGGGAAGGTGAAACATCAATACTTTTTCAAATGGTTGCCAAACCATCTTTACTAGAAAGGATTAAGAGTTCTCATAATAATGATGAATAATTTCAAAAGAAAATTAAAGCTGTGAATGATGGGAGATTGAGAGACTTTGTGTATGAAGAAGGAATTTTGAAATTCAGGAAGAGGCTTTGTGTTCCCGATATACCTGATCTAAAAAGGGAATTGTTGGATGATGATCATAGTTCCAATTTATCTATACACCATGGGAGAACCAAAATGTATAGAAATTTGAAGGAACATTTTTGGTGGGACAACATGAAGAGGGAGATTGCTGATTTTGTGTCAAGATGTATGGTTTGTCAATAAGTGAAAGCTGGAAGGAAACATCCTGGAGGAGTCATGCAAACTCTTCCCATACTGGAGTGGAAATGGGACAACATTACGATGGAATTTTTCATGGGGCTACCAAATACTCCTAGAAGGAACGATGCAATATGGGTCATTATTGATCTTCTTACCAAGTCAGTACATTTTCTTGCTATAAGGGAAGATTTACCACTTGAACGACTAGCAAGACTATATATTAATGATGTTATGAGACTTCATGGAGTACCCCTATCGATTGTTTCTGATCGTGATCCCCGTTTACTTCATGATTATGGAAAAGTCTTTAGAAAGCCTTGGATATTGAACTTCATTTGAGCACTGCCTACCACCCTCAAACAAATGGACAATCAGAACGAACTATTTAAACCTTAGAAGACATGTTGAGATTTTGATCACTTGACTTTCAGGGTATGTGGGATCAATATTTACCTCTGGTATAATTTTCCTATAACAATAGCTTCCATTCGATTATTAATATGGCACCATATGAAGCGTTATAAGGAAAGATATGTCGCACACCAACCTGTTGGGATGACGTTGGTGAAAGAAAACTTATAGGCCCAGAACTGGTGGAGGAAACGATGGAAAAGGTGAAGGTAATCCAAAACCATATCAAAGCAGCTCAAAGAAGGCAGAAGATCTATGATGATAATCAAAGTAAGGATTTGGAATTTCAAGTTAGTGGTCATGTTTTCTTGAAGGTATCTCTATGGAAGTGAGTCATACGTTTTGGTAAGAAAGGTAAATTGAGTCCTAGGTACATCGGACCTTTCAAAATTCTAGAACGAATTGGGGCTGTAGCTTACCGATTGGCAATGCCGCCAAGTCTCTCCAAAGTCCACGATGTGTTCCACGTATCTCTGTTGAGGAAATACATGCCTGGCCCAACGCATGTACTCACCTATGAGGAATTAGAACTGGAACCCAATCTATCTTATTGCGAAGATCCCGTCAAGATTCTTGATACGAGAGAACAATTACTGAGAAACCGGACGACTCGTCTGGTAAAAGTCTTGTGGAGAAACCATAAGATGGAAGAGGCAATGTGGGAACCTGAGGAACTTATGATAAAGAACCACCCGAGTCTTTTCATGTGGTAGTTTTCTAGAAATTTCGAGGACGAAATTATTTGAAGGAGGGGAGAATGTAAAACCCCAAGCTTCTACGATACGCTTCTCTTTGAATAATACAATAGTGTGTGTTGTACGCAACATCGAGTTCTAACACACCAAAACCAATAAAACTAGCCGTTATGAATAGTAATACCCACTTATTGAAATTTATAAATTTTATTTTTCAAAATGGACTTCATTTTTGGATTCGGAATATCGAAATTAGCCTAGGGTGAATTTTTGGTATTTTTCTGAAAAACTTCATTTTTTTTGAATAGTGAAACCACTAAGTGGTAGTTAAAAAACTGAATTTTTCATAAAACTTAATTTTACCGCTTCTATGAGTGGAATTTAGAAAATATGAGAGACACGGTTAATATCAAAGACTAAAATGTGGTTCATTGAGATGAAAATAATTTTTGGTGAATAGTAACTTTTTACTTTTATTTACCACGGTTAAAAGTAAATAGGGTAATTAAGGTTAAAAATGATATTAATATTACCCTAACAAATGTCCTATTTCTATTGGAAAAGTTTATCTCAACAAAAAACAACATTAGGAATAAAATATTATCATTTAGGTCCACTTGGATTATATTAGGACATTTATTATTATTTAATTCAAAGAAGAGTTAAAAGAGTTAAAATCAAAGTTTATTTACTAAAACATTTTTAATATAGGGTTACACATAAGATAAATTAGATTATAAATATTCATTATAAAGCTAAAAAGATTTCATACATAATTATATTTTATTTATAATTTTTAGACATTAAATAATTTAATTTATTTATGACACAATGATGATGCAGTAATTACCATAATTGTGAAAAATTAAAATAATTGATATTATAAATACCCAAATAAATATAATTTGAGACTTTTTATGAATTAAACTAATTTTATAGGTTAATATGACATGTTAGGATTGATTTAATTAGATTTTTTCGAAGTAATAATTCTGTTATGATTTTCTCAAAAATCAATTTTCCAAATAGTGTCAAAATTGACATAAAACAGTTTTTTTAAAACAAATATTATATTATTAATTGATATTCAATTCCTAAAAATCTAAGGTTCGGACAAGAGACTTATATAATGATAGGTGTATAATTAATGGACCACTTGAGGGTCTCTTAGAGGTATATAGTAAGTTTATTAACTATATAATATAAAAATACAAAGTGACATGGTAAGTGTCAAACTAATTAACTAAGAGTTAAAACTAAAATATAAGGTTAATATAATGACCCAAACCTGCCTAAATTCTATTGGTTGAGTGGTGTTTGACCCATAACCACCTTAACCTTTAAATAATTCACTTTGGATCCATTAGAAACCGAATATGAATTTATTATAAAATAATATTTCTAGCTTTTCCAAAGGTTCCCCTCACCCCTCTTATAAAAGGGCACTCCCCCTTCTCATTAATTCACACCTTCAAATCCATTTGGATCAGCCAAAATCTGCTTAAATACTCTCTAAAGTTCCCTCACTTCATCCTATAGGCCTTCTTTTATTCAGAAAGTCAACCTAAGGAGCCCTTTTGATCAAATCAAAAGGAAGAACCCGAAGAAGAGGTAATGATTTCACCACCCTTTTTCAAGTTCTTTTCTTCTTCAACTTCTTATTTCTTTGTTATTACCATTCTAAAATAATAACTCCAATATCATAAATATAATGTGATGTTATTATAAATATGGTACAACCATATTCAGTATTCTATCCATCCTTTGAATAACATGTCACCATACGTGCGTACGTACGGCTTACCGTCTCCACGTCGTGGTGTAATTGTTATTCAATAAATTATTATTTGGATGGGTATAATTATGATGTGTAATTCATGTAAATAATAAATATAACATGATAATGGTTCTGTATATATGATATACCATTTAATTATATATTATTTTAATATCCAAAGAATGATATTGTCGCTCGTGCGTATGTACGGACTACCGTCTCCATGAACGCGATGAGATTAATTCTCCATAATATCCATTCAAGTATAATTCTCATTTTATGATTAATAATTGTATATAAGGACTTGATATAATTTTGTATATGATTAAGATACAATCTATCCATGACAAACATGGCTTACGTAACAAAACATATAAAATAAAATGAGTAAGTTAACACCTGAAACAACGATAATACTAAGATATTATTGACAAATCAATGTTAAAAGATCATATATGATATCATATTAATGTATATGATTCTTGTATAATTTAATAACAATTATTTCACAATTATACAGGAGGTTAACCTACCCCCAACCAAGTAAAAGTACAAGGTAAGGGTTTATTTCACAATCTCTTCATTATCCGAGGTTGTTTATACGTAATAATCTATTGGGACTTCTTTATCATCCACATCCATATTTCTTAAAAATGTATTTCAAAACATTTTTACTATTTACTAGAATATGGGTTAAAGTAATTTATACACTTTTTGACTTTTATAAGTGGTTTATAAAGGAATCTTTCTGTCGTTTTCCAAACAAGGTCCTTTTTAACCTTTTCGACAGAATTAAGGTAAGAATGTTTTTTTAACTTATACGGTGGGTGTGGCTATTTTCTGCCATTATAAAATCGTCGAAGCTTCCCTTACAAGATTATAAGAATATTTTAAAAGAAAATGTTTTATTTTATAAATATATGACTCTTAAATTATTTCAAAATAGAAAAAGATATTTCTCTAAAAAGAGTTTTGATTTCATCTATGTCAACATCCTTTGATGGATTTTATGCTTATTTGAAGTTGATTTATTATGATAAAAAAACTTCTATATTGTATTGAAGGTTTTTTGATATGTTTTACTATGGATGTGTTATTTTTATACCATTCATGGTTTATGGAGAAAGTATTGACATTTCGTATGCTAGTTTTAATACGAATGTTTATGTTATGTTTAAACCTATTCATATGAGGAATGCATTGGACTTAATATGTGACGGGTGAAGCCCGCTATAGCTCCTAGATGCATCGGTAGGTCTAATGAGACAAACTAGTGTCTTGGCACAAGGCCTTGGCAAAATCATATTTGTAGTATTGGCACGATGCCTTGGATATGTGGTTATGATAGTCTAGCATTATGCATTCTATCATTATGAAAGTGGTTATAGATATTTCATGTGATTATTCGATTAGTATAATATCCATGTGAATAAGTAAATGGAATTATTTCATTTTATTTTTTCCATACTATATTGAAGTTAAAGTTTAAAAGGCTTTTGTTTTAGTTATACATTGCCTTAAATGTTTATTCTTATTTATGAAAGTTTCCGCTATATTGTTATCCTTACTGGGCATTTGAGCTCACCCCTTTTCTATGTTTTATTTTTCCCAGGATGTGAAGAATTAAATTATGAATGACCTGCAGGGATAGTATGAGGGGATAAGAGTGTAGACTATGGAGAATATGTTGTTGTAGTTTCCATTTTTATGATGTAATGTAAAACTTTATGAATATATCTAGTGTTTCCAAGGCTACTAAACTAACCGGTCTTTCGAGATTTGATCTTTCTTATGATCATGTCAATGTTATGTAATAATGCACCGACTCTAGGTAACTGGGGTCGGGGCGTTACAACAAAAATTCCCATTGTTTGACCATCCCCTTTAGGAAGTCATCATGGTGTGACCCATCTAGTCGTTTTGTAACACACTACCACCTGAAAAAACTAAAACTCTTATAGGCATTCCATAATGGTGTATCCTATTTCCTTATGTCACAACACTCTCATGGTCAAGAAATACTTATGATGTGGCTTAAGGTGTCAAGATATGACCAGTCCACCACTCTCAAATATGTTAAAGTTTGGAACACTAACTCCTTAACCCCAACACATTACCCCTAGGAACCCATATGTTAATACACTACCAAATTTTCCAGAACCTCATGCATTATCAAGGTGACCCTTATATTCAAAAAGGCTTCCAATATTTTACTATTTTTAACCAACATAAATAACCCTTACATATTATATGGTGTCTTCAATTTAACCCTTACATTACAGGACTTTCCCACTTTTTCAAAACACCGCTATAAACCCTTATACATATCCACTCTTTTCCATATAGGGGACTAACACTTTATAAATATCACAAAATATCGTAAATATTAAATATACAAGGTGATTGTTATGAATATACACTTAAAAAATTTCTCAATCCCAAACCAACCCTTAAGCATGGGTGTCAAAGTACCAATATGTATTGGTAATTAGAAAATACCCTAACTAAGACCAACCCTTAAACATGGTTATAAAAGTTCCCATATATACAGGGTCTTATGAAATTCTTGATATTACTAGATAATAATCACTTCATGATTTCCCTTTCCCAAAGTGTAACTTTATTGATTATAACCTAACCCAATAGTTTATGTCTATCCCTTCATTATAGGATAGACCTTGGCTATAACATGAGTTCTTTTAACCCCAACCATTTATTTAATCTTTCTCACCATGATTCCTCTTATCCACGATATGACCTACAAAATTCTCGGAACTATAAAACACAAATAACATATCCAACCATTTTTTCATTTTATTAATACTCTTAAAATTTTAAAAATTTCAAGCTAATATATCCCTAAATCCAAAAAAATATATCAATTAAACAAAATAACACAACATGATGATATCGAGGTCTAAAAATTGAGGTTAGCCTTTTATGTAAAGGATTTCAATTTGGTTTATTCCTAAATGTTTTTTATTGGATCAATATAGGTTAGATAACTAAACAATGTATATACTATATTTATAAATCATGGTCACCTTATTAGGATATGAGTGTGTGAATGAATCAATATATTTACAATCATAAAGGGAGGTGTTTTCGAAGAGTTAATACTCATGATATTAATCCTATAGATATGGCTATCTCATCCACATAACATAAAATAAATATTTCATCATAATACATTCCCATGAACTTATAGGTTTATATTTTTAGATAATTAGGACAAAAAATTAACTAAAAAATACTAATTCTTTATATCAATTGGAAAAGTTTATCCTTATATGTATAATTTCTCCATCCATAATGAGTCTTCAATGTCACCCATAAATTCTCTTCATAAGAAGATATTTTATACACTTCATAATTTTATTATCTTTATAAATGGGGGAAATGGAAACATAATAAAGTGGTGAGCTTAGATGATCAGTAAGATGAAACATTATCATTTAAAATAAAATATCATAACTGAGAATAATATAAGATGATGGGTATAATCTAGAGACATAATAAACTTATACCCAGCCAATCATGGATAATAAGTGATGGAATAAGGATTAAATTAACATATAAAATTAATCAAAAGAGTATAGAAACATGATTCATTATACATGAACCATTACAGTCATGGGAACAAGTATAAATGCAAAACTCCAAGAAATTTAAATAGTAATTTATTTTAATATATATTTATTTAATATTTAAAAAAAATAAAACCAAAAAAGTAAGGTTTTTTAATAAAATATTTTATAAAACTAAGATATTTTGATTCAAAATTATAAACAAATATATTTTTTAAAATGTGGTATTAATTTATTTAAAAGAGTATTTTAATATAAATATATTTAGTTGATTATTTTCAGATAACTAAAATTGTTTGAAAATTAAAATGACTACATATTACACATATATAATAAAATTTATATATGTATATATGAACCTAATTTAATATTTATAATACTAATTATAATTAAAATTTTACCATTATTTTTATATAAATAAAATCTGACAATTATAATTGTTTTTAATATTTTAATGATGATGGTAATAAAAATAATAAAAATAATTAAGTGTAAAACATTTTTAAGAAAATTATTATTATTATTTTTAAGATAATATATTTTATAGATATAAAAAAATATATTATATTTTTGTTTTATAAAATTTATAAATTACAAATATATATATAATTATTTTATTATAAAAAGGACACTTTATATATATGTTAAAAAATAAAAAATATATATGTATATATAATGATAAAATGATTTTTTTAAATGATAAAATTAATGACAAAAAAATTGAAGATGTTTAAAAATTTGAGATAGAATAAAAAATAAAAATGAGTAAAATGATGACATTGATGGTTGAATTGTAACACACAAATTGAAAGAGGAAAAAAGGTAAAAGAGGAGAAAATATGAAACCCAAAAACAATAAAAAAATTAAAATAAAATAAAATTGAAATGAAATGATGATAGGGGATTGTCCATGGTCTTCTCCCCCAAACCCTTCGGCGAGACCACCATCACCCTCACCTGCAACCTAGCCTCTCCATCGATCGGGCTCTTCCATTCTCCTTCTTAAAACACTAGATTTATCTCCAGTTGTCTGATCAAATCTCAGATGATCTGAGTCATTCCCTATTATCCCAATCTTCTCCTACCTCATTTAACCTTATCATGCCGCTTGAACCAGTAGGTCGATGTCTTTGGGTTCATCTCCTCTGTTGAAGTCCCATTCAGCCATGCCCATCTCATATTCGATTTCTACAAAAATGTCATGGATGGTATTAATTTAAGTC
The DNA here is from genome assembly GCA_963277665.1 of Viscum album. Lineage (NCBI taxonomy): Eukaryota > Viridiplantae > Streptophyta > Magnoliopsida > Santalales > Viscaceae > Viscum > Viscum album. The sequence continues at coordinate 1,431,313,527 of OY728131.1, read as the reverse complement.
AATCATCATTGGATTCCACTAAAAGTTTTTAATATAATAAAATATATATGTATATTATATAATAATGTAAGAAAACTGAACATCAAAATAAACAAATCTTTAAAATACCTACTTTCCCAATTTATACAGTAAACCATTTGTGAATTGATTGAATAATATATTTTAATTTTTATATTTATAAAACCTCTTTTTCACACCCAATAACACATGAATCCTCCTATTACTCCTTTCTCTTTTTCATTTCTCCTCTTTCTTGGGGTTTATAAGTCACACCTTCATGTTTTCCTCACTTACAGGTAAGGATTTTTTTTACAATTTAAATACGTATATTTTCTTCTAAATTTTACAAACTCAGGTAAGGGGTTGATTTATTTTTTTTCAATCTATGTTTAATACATATATATTTATATCTGTATAACTATCCTTAATTATTTTCATAACTTATAATGTAAGGGAAATTTTTTAGTTCTGTTTATCAAATTATGTTCATGGTTTTGCAGTGATTAATTTTTATTTCAAACTATCAATTTTTTTATATAATATATATATATATATCTACTAATTTCCATTTTTTTAAGAATTTAAAATTACATCTAAATATATCATTTTATGTAATAGGATTTTTAATTTATATTTATCAAAGGGTTTGATGATGTTTTCAAAACATTATTTTATGTTTAATTTACAAAGATTTATATATATATGTGTGTGTGTATATATATATTGATCCATTTATATTTATCTGTCTTAAGAATTAAAAAGGATTATAATCATTTATTTTTGAATTTATGTAAGGAATTAATGTCTTAATGAATCGTGTTTTAAGATATTTTTTTAACAATAACAAAAAATTGTTTTGTTATTGATTAATTCAATTTAATTACTTCAAATTGTATTTATTAATTCAAATTGATTACTTCAAATTGTTTGCTTCAAATTTTTCTACTTCAAATTGTTTTCTTCAAATTGTTTGCTTCAAATTGTTTAATTCAAAATTTTTTCTTCAAATTACTTAGTTTAATTTTTTTCTTTCATAAATGGAATCTCCATGTGATAAGATGATCATTTTATGATTATTATTTCATGTGTATTTTTATTTATAAATTTTAAATGTTATCATTTCATGTTATAATTCTAAATAAACATATCATTTAATGTGTGCAAATTCCTTATACATGCATGAATTTCATAATTTAAGATATGGTCATAATCTATAATACATGGCATACCATACATGAATTAGTTCTTATTAATTATGTATATATGTGTATTTAATTATATTTACCTAAGGAATTATTTTTGAATTGGTTATATGTGATAATGTTTATAACATTCTATGTATTTATGAAAAGTGGATAAAGTCAGTTACTCCAATTTATCAGAAGCTTTCTTAAATTAAGTTATAAATGTAAATTTATTTGTTAACATATATTATCAATTTATTTTTAAGTATAAAACCCAGTGAATAATTGATGTATATATATAATTCAATATTAAAATGTTTCCATAAAATACGACACTTGAACATTGTAAATATGGAAGGAAATTGGGGAGTGAACCCATACCTTATCAAGTGGGTAGGCCCAAGATAGCCTTCGATGTTTCAGGTGGCCTCATGGTTTTGGTTTCAAAAGATTTCTTAGTGTTTTCCAAAAATCACAGGATTATTTTTAATGATTTTTCAAAGTATTATAATATTTTATAATGGTATTTTACAAAATTATTCTTCACTATAATTTTAAAAACCCATTACTATACAAACTAATTGCTAACCCGATATTTAAAATTTATTTTCATTGGTTGATTAGAATTTCTTTGGGGAGGAAGTGCATGTGAAGTCTTTTTTTTATTTTATTTTATTTTTTATTGTTTTTTAAGCTGTAAGACGTTTATATAATTCTCTAAAACCTAAAATAGTAAAAGTTCCTAGAATGTATTAAATTTTGTGTCTTTGTTTCATTTCTTTTATATAAAAATACACAAAATTGCTATGTACTAAACCTAAAAGCACAGGTTTAGGGTGTTATAATAAAATGGGGGGATATCTTTAAAATATGGAAGAAAAATAAATATATATAAAAATAAAATTCATGAGACACACCTTCAACGACCATGATTACTAGCAACTAAAATATACTCCTGAATCCTTATCTCATGAGATAAAATATTATAACCAATGTATTTTCGAGAGATATATGATCTATCCCAACATAATCCAAACTTATAAGTGTCACTTTAAAATAATTTATTAATCACATCATAAAGAACCCTTTGAAAAAATGTGTTTTATGTAACTATCAATTAAAAATAATTCACTTATTATATCATAAAGAACTCATGGGATGAAAATGGGTTTCTTTCAACGCATCATAAAGAAACCATGGAAATAAAATGTGTTTCTTATCCTTTTCAAATGAATTAAAATAAGTAATCATTAATAATTTCATCAATAATCAAAACATGATAAACATATGAAAAATAATGGTTATCCAGTAACATCAAGTAGCATTCTAGGTAAAAACTATTCAATCATGTTAATGAAGAATATTATATTTAAACCATGTAGGTAAAGGATATATGTTTAAGAAAATAATTTCTAGAAATAATCAATGAATATAATCTTAGGTAACACCCTTCAATGATTGGAATTATAAATAAGGTATTTAGAAAAAAAAATATTGTATAAAAATTTTTGATTACAAATAGTGGATGATAAGAAAAGATAAAGTCAGTGATGGATCATTCATCCAAAAAATAAAATTACATAATCCATCAATTTGAATAAGTATAATGGTATTGTTTGAAGAATTTTCTTGATCAATTATAAGATATTTTTAATAAAAATGACTTAGATTAAAAAAATTAAATTTTTAGAAAAACCACTCTGGAAATAAAAATTATTCTTGATCTTTTAAAAACATTTAAAAAAATTTATAAAACTAGGAGAAAAATAATTTCACTAAAAAAATATAAATATATAGATATTAATTTTCATATAAAATGAAAAGGATTATTGAATAATTTATTCACATGTAAAAGTTAAAATGAGAACATTTTTAATATTTATACAAAAATAACCCATATGGAAGACATTAAAATTTATTTAAAAATTTTAAAAGAATTTTAAGTAGTAAAAAATAGCAATAAAAAATTATTAATGCATATATAAGGATACTTTAAAGGGAATTAAATGAATATTGATATTGAATAATGGGATATTCTTGATTGTGAAGAAAATATGGGGTCATTTTAAATTACATGAAACACTTTGGGTGAAATATGAGTCGAGTGGAAATGATATTTTGAGGGGATATATAAACCTACTTGAATATATAATGAAAATGATGATGGATTTTGGAAAAAATAAAAATTTCCCAGATGGATGATCTTTCTAAAACAATCTTTATTTTAAAAAATAGATTTCCAATTGAAACCCTTATAGTTTGAGCAGCAATTTGATACAAATCCCTTTCAACTTTGATATCTTTTGAATCAAAAGATATTTAATGAATGTATATGATATAGCTCTATAAACCCCATTAATTTGGTAAAATTGATTTAATATGTATAAATAACACCATATTAATGGTGTCATTATTCACATTAAGAAATAAGTCTCAAGAAATTATGTTTGAGGTAAAGATCCCTATTAAATCAATTCATGATTACTCAAAATTTTCACCTACATACAATATAAAAAAATTAACTATATTAATCACCCATTTAAGAAAAAAATTCATACCTATAAGATTTAATAAACATCATTTAGAATTATTTTCTACATGTATATATATTACTTATTATCTGTTTTTTATATAGACAGTGAGTAATCTTGATCATTTTGAATTAGTTTCATAATAGGGGTGTTGTTATTCATTCATCTCCCAAATTAAAACATTACCAGATAAAAAATTTACTCTAATTGATGTGCCAAAATTATTTAAAATGTTATAATTTCATTATATGGGATTTTTTTACAGTTCTTAATGATGGATTTGAAGATGATCATGTTTTGATGATTCTTAGCGAACGAAGGGTGTTTTTTAAAATAATTTGTTAACATTTTATATTAAAATTATAAAACCAAAAAAAATAATTATTTATATAATATATTATCAGAAATTAAATTATCTTATTCATCCATGATATAAATTTATTTCATTTTTCAAGTATTTGGCCAAACCAACACAAACAAGAACATAAAGTAATTAATGGATGATTATGATGTGATTTTGTGGTAATATATTTATACAAAAAACAAAATGACATTATTTTTAGTTTATTATTTATTTATATATTAATTTAAAATAATTAGAATGAGATAATAACATATAAGGAGTTATTTCATATTATTAAGAAATCATTTTTTCTCTTAGAACATTCTTCCATATGGTTGAATTTTCCACAGTTTTCAATTGCTCATATTATTTATAAGTTGTCCAATATATCTTTATATAACCTTAATAATTTCATAAAAATCATATTTATACATTAAATATATTAAAACTTCTATCTATTTAAGGTTGTGATGAAAAGAAAAATGAAAATCAATCATTCTGTGGAGGCGTTAGTCCACACATACGGATGTTTGATGATTTAATTTTCCATAAAACTAAGAAAATGAGTAATATGTTTTATCAATATAGAATATAAAATATTTAATAAATATCATACTTATATATTAAATTACCATTTAATATAATCTTTTTATAAAAATTAAGGAAAATGAAACATGTTACGTTGTGGAGGCTGATGTCTGGACAACGCATGAATAACGGTTTCGTTTTTCATAAAGGAAAACAAATAGGTGGTTACTACTTGTATCATCATTAAAATAATATAATAGTACACTAATAATATAAATTTTATCATTTTAATATGGTGTGATGGAATTTTATGAAGAATGGGTTCATATAATGAAATAGAAATGAGAAAGGAGTGGTTACAAATTTATACCCCACTTCTTACATTATATTACTTATAAAGAGGGTTAAGCCTTTTAGAGATGGTTTTTTTAGAATAATTAAACCTCTTGAACGTGTCAAGGAATTTTTAAAAGAGGGTTGAGAAATATTTGGGCTGATATCAGTTGGTTGTGGTATTAGGGTAAGTAAGGAGAGGAGGTCCCCCTTTATAAGTGAAAAGGGATGGCATTTTCATAAATATCCTAATCATGTTAACAATAGGAAGTCACTCTCTGGTAAAGTGGATAAAAAATTAGTAAATAATTGATAGTGGAATAGATGATGTTGATAAAGGCCACTGTAAGATCCCGGTTTTTGGAAAGGTATGTTTTCATCATGTTTTGGTTAAATCCCTTGTTTTGGGCCTCAAGGAATGTCTTCTAAAATTATGAGAGGCCTTGGGGATGTTTTAAGGGCTCAGGGCACAAAAGAAAGGAGAACTGGCCAAGACAGGCCTGGGTGCACAGCCTGCGCACGGCCAGGGTAAACCATGCGGCCTGTCCTGGTAAGCCGTGCAGCTTCTCCTTCTCCAGACAGAAGCTTGCGCACACTTTTCACATGGTTTTCCAAACCGTGCGACCTGCCCAGGTAAAACTATGTGGACCTTCCACCTCTAGACAGTGGCGTGCGCACGTTTTGCACATGGTTTTCTAAACCATGTGGCCACTTAAAGTTGGTAAAAATTACAAGTTGCCACTCCAGCCTTTAAAATCCCACTCAGGATTTTCCTCCTCTCCTCCCCTCTCAACCCTAGCGACGAACTTGGCTGACCCAAGCTTCCCAGGGGTGGTTCTCCTTCAATTATTGGCTGTTTTGGACGTCGTTGGTTGCGGATCGAAGCTCCAGGTAATTCTAATCCCCTCTACCCCTGTCTTCTTTATATTAGGGCTTGCGGTTTCCCTTATCTTGTTTCAAAACTCTAAAACCCTATCTTTTGGGTTAGATTTAGGTTGAAGCTCCAAATGTTGGTCGTATCGAGGTCTAAGGACTCGATTGAGGGCTCATTCAACTGCGTATTCAAGGTAGGTGGTCTACAAGTGATATCCCATAGTTATTTAGGGTTTTGTGCATGTTTAGTTGTGTTCTTTCTTTCTTTTGGTTATGTTTTGGGATAACCTTGGCATGTTTGGTAATAATGGTGTTTAAAATGGAAAATGGGAACCCTCACGATCCCCGTGGGATGTGTTGGGATAGACTTGACCTAATTGGGGCCATCCATGGGATGTGCCGGCTTTTCCCGGATTTAGGGTTTGATATTAAACAAGTGACCTTGTTGTAATGAATTGTAGAGCCCTTGATAACTATGTTGGCATGATTGGTTGAACTTTAATAGAAGTTATGTGATGCAGCTAGACTTGGAAATAACCTAGGGGTTATTTGAAATGGGTTAAATGTTGATTCATGGGAATGATGAACGGATTAAATGGGTTAATGTGTAAACAGATTGAAGACCATAATGGGATAGATTATGGGTTTAATGTAGAATGCTTAGTGAGATAGGCATAACACATGGGAATTTGGTTAATGGTTAAATGATGTGAAATGGTAATGTGTTAATGGGTTATGGCATGATGTGGTTTCCCATATGGGTTGTTGTGAATAGTGTTTGCTAAAGGGAAATGGTTTGGATGGTTGATGGTTACTTATATATAATCATGTGCACATGGCTTGGTAGAGTGGGGTATGACTTGAGTATCTACACCCACGGGTCGAGTGAAGACTGATGCTCTGAACTCTACCCTAAATGCACAGGTTAGGAATGGGGACTGAGGATCTATTCTCCTAACGGTTGCATCCACCCGGACTGAGGCTCGAGGTGAGGATATGGTTGCTATGAGAGAGTTAGTCCTAGTGAGATAGGATAAAGATGTGTTTACCCTCTTGAAGGTGATTGTTGGCCTTAGACCCATGTAACATAATGTATATGATTAACCCATGGAAATGTGATGAAATGGTAAGTGATAATAATTGGTGTGAAATGAATGGTAATGGAAGTGGTAATGGCTTTGGCTCTGAATTGGTTAATGGCACCTTAAATAATTACTTGGCATTTATCATTCATTTTCCTTTTTCATGTACTACCTTTTTATACTGGATAATTTGTAGACACCATTGGTGGTGGCCTACTGAGTTGTACTCACACCCTACTTGGGCCGCCGTTGGGTACCCGAGCAGACTTCATGATTGCAGGTCAAGACAAGGGAATAGTTCCTTACTAGATAGCTGAGTGGACATGGGTAGCACTTGGTGGAGGATCCAGACTTGGAGTCGGGACCATTTTGGGGATTTTAGTTGTTGTCTTTATTTTGGGATTTTGTTCACTTTTGCTCTTGTAGTATGACATGGAATATTTATTGTTGGAGATGGTTGTTGCACTTCTTTCTTGGTTATTGATTATGGTTTCTGCTATTTGGTTGTTTTTGTTGTGGCTTACTCTGATAATAAGGGGTTATAGTCTCCCCACTTGACTACATAGACCCCCGCTGCTAGTCGGCAGCCTTTGGCATACGGGGAGGCGCCCTTAAGGTCATGTAACCACCCGACTTGGAGCACTGGTTTAGTGGCTTCCGGATCAGGGACGTTACAAAGTGGTATAAGAGGAGGACTTTCCTCTCCTTCTCTGAAGTCTTGTTATTTGGGATTGGTATCCAAGGGTTAAGACATTTCGGGCCTTGGTAATGAACTCATGCTTAGGAGTAGCTAACCCAGGTACGGGGAATACCCAATTCACCCAGGGTGTGAAATGTTGTTCTTGGTTGTGTGTTGTTACAGTTGATGATATTTCACCATTGGTTGATGCACTTGTGGTTTGATGTGACTGTTTGATGATATTTGGCTCGTGGCCTTAACGGCATGAGGGTTTTCATTCATGCATCATGGTAGGCACCTAGGGAGATAGGTGACATGCATTGTGTTAGACACATGCACGGGGTGGGTGTGTGAGGCATGAAAAAGTAGGATGCATCATGCATTTCATGAAATCAAAAAAAATGATGAGATGAATGAAATAAAATAATTGGGTGAATGAAAGGAAATTAAATGAGAAATTTTGTGACTGGGTTAAAGTTTTGGGTTGTGATAAATTGCAAGGGTTGATTCAGTGTCCAAAAGAAAAAGGGTTTCATAATGATGGTAAAATTGTTAATGAATTTTGCCTAATGAAAGGTGTAAATGTGTTAAAATGATGATTTTAACATATTGTGAAATTGGAAATGCGCCTAAGAGGAAAGGATCGTGTTGTGAAAGAAGAATTGGTTTGAAGATGTGTTGATAAAAGACTTGTGACTGAGTAAGTTGGTTACCCATGTTGACCATGACCGTGGTAGGTATGGTAGGGGTGGTGTTCTAAGTGTGATGATGGACGTTGGGGTAAATAATGAAGAATGGTTTGTTTAAGGATTGATCGCATGGGATATTTCCATTTGTGGTTAAATTTTGTCGGTCATTCTATCCAAGTTTCGAGTGAATGAAAAGTTTGGAATGTGAATGTTTGAGTGAAAATGTGGGTATCCTTGGTGTTGTCGGTTATCCCCTTGTATGCATGGGTTTGGTCCGTGAGAGTGACCTAGTGGAGATTTTGGGCTTAGATTGTGAGGCCTTCCCGGTCATGATATGGCCTAGGTGGTGTGTTTAGGGAGTTGGTATCGTTCAACCTTCAAGGTGACCTATGAGAGAGGTTGGACAAGGCTTCTAGTGTTTTTGGGTGTGTGTCACAAATGTGGATGTTTTGGACCTTGAAAGTGGGGTATCAAGTGCTGCGTGGTGCAGTATTGTGACGTAAGGATAAGTGGGAAGGTTGGTGGTCTAGTTGTGCCTGGTTATTTCATAAGGGCACCCCTAGTGTTTGTGATAAGGGGTAATGTTTTTTTGAATGGTTTTATCGCTTGAATTAATGACTCACCTATTTTATTGAGGATTAATGGAGGTCTAGAAGTTGTTTTTAATAGGAAATACAAGGGTGGCTAAATTATGGTTATATACTCTCACTCGATGGTGACACCCGAGGTAAGGGTGGGTCATGTGGTTGGACTTGTGTATGAATGGGTTGGTTATGGAGCGATGGTTGAACTTGGTTAGAGATCGCACCTGAGTGGTGATGGTTAAGTGTTGATGTGGACTGTTCGGCAGGGAAGCCTGAGATTCCTAGCAGGTCATGGTGTCCCATAGCTTGACATCAGAAACGGGTAAGTTGGTGGTGGTGTTCCTCGACGACTTCTTAGCATACCTCAGCTAGTTAAGAGCATTCCCAAAATCTTGACATCGTCCAGGGTATGTTGAGAAGCTCTGTCTCTCACCAAGAGACATGAAGGTGTTTGTTTGGATGAGAGACATCATGGAGTTTACGTACAAGGAAATGATATGTGTGGAGTTTGATGATGGGATGTACACGCTCGATGGCTTAGGGTGGAGACCTCGGGATGGGTTTAATGTTGACAATGCCTTGGGCTCCGCTCATGGAGGCCGAGAACAGGTACTAGGTGACGTTCATTTCCTTGTTTTGGGAAAAAGGATGGACAGTCGTGTCTAAGTTTGGGGTTCGGTTTGTGATCGGTTTTAAGATACAAGGGATGGAATCCCTCATGGTGAGCAAAGGTAACGACACTCCTAAGGTAGGGAGTGATAAATCAACCTTGAATATGGAAGAGAGAACATCGAGACAGCGTAGTGGCACTAGGGTAGCAATGAGGAATCGGTGAGGTGTGTGTCAGGTTCCTTGGAGAGGCATGTGAGACTTAGATGTGGTGACAAATGAGCCAAGTGTTGGCTTGAGCTTAGGGTGGTTCAAAGTGAATCTTGTGAGATTTGTGTTGAGTCGTGGGAGGATGTGGTTGGATATGACAACAGGTTTTGGTAAGAGAATTTGAGGTCTTATAACTCCAACCGAGATTGGGGTTAGACCTGGGTCAATCATCCTTGTGTGGTTTTAGGATTCTGTGAAGTTGGCCGAACCTTGGTCATGTGATGTGGTGTCATGCCAAGGGTGAAGTCGATGATAGTTTGGAGGGTGGTAATGTCATGATAATGAATTCTACTGGAATTTGGGAAATGACCTCGATGGGTGTTCTAGGGAAATATAGTCGAAGTTGGTCCGACCTGAGATGGTAAACTTGAATGGGTGATGTGAAAGTGACCAATTACGGTCTTATGTTATAGCAGAAAGCACCTTGCAAAGAAAAGTTGAACCTAAGAGAGGTCATGATAATCTTAGTCCTTGAATGGATGGTGTAGGAATGTCTTCCCAATGGTTGTGATGGTGCGTCTTGATTCTAAGGCAGGGTAATGCTCATATGGATGCTTGGGGCTAGTAAGTTAGAAAATGTTAGGAACTGGGAAGGTTGGGTTGAGATCTAATGGTCCTTCGTCGATGGAGGAGGTTCCAAGTAACTAGAAATGGTGGAGAGAACCATACTGGATAAATGGTCGGCTGATGATGTGACCATAGTTTCAGGTTGTAAGGACTCAAGTGGTCACCATTCGGGTGAGTTGGCCCTGGTAGAGAGCTTTGGCCCGGTTTAATTGGTTAAGTACCTGAGAGTTTTTTTTGAATTGGGTGTATAGTTGTGGAGTGAGATCTTCAGGAAATGTGGTTGGAAGGGTCGTGTGTTTTTCTTTGGGTGATACCGGGTTGGGTCACCATTAGAGTTGGGTGAACAGAAAATGGCACCAAGTGATTTAGGGTCATGAGTTGTGCAGGGGATCGGGTAGATGAGGTGATGATTGGTTTCCCCATGACGATGAGAAGTTTTGTGTTAAGTTTCCTTGTGTTGTGAGTTAGGTTTTTCCACCTATTTTTTCCCCATGAAGTTCTCATGGTTAGAATGGTTGAAGTCGATAAATCCTTGAGGAGTTTTTTAGCTTGTGTCGTGGTTGTGGTGAGGAAGGCTTATGGGGAAATTTTGTGCCCTTGATTCGTGTTCGGTAGGAATTGTGATGTACAACCAAAACTTGGAAAGTGGGCAGTGCATCTTGGTTTTACCAAGATTTACCATGATCTCCGAAGGTATTTTGGTGGCCTGGAATGAAGAAGGAAGTTGCAGGCTTTGTGGCACGGTGCCTTACCTGTCAACAGGTGAAGGCCGAGCACCAACGCCCAGGTGGTTTATTTCATCTATTGCCCATTAAAGAATGTAAGTGGGATGATGTAACAATGTATTTTGTCATGGGTCTTCCAAGGATGCCACGAAAGAATAATGCAGTATGGGTGGTTGTGGATCAGTTAACGAAAGTGGCTCATTTCTTACCGATTCAGGATACCTTTAGAGTCGACCAGTTGGGTGAGTTGTATGTTCGGGAAATAGTGCAGTTGCATGGTGTGTCGCGGACCATAGTTTCGGACCGAGATCCACGTTTCACCTCACGTTTCTGGCAAGTGTTGCAGAAGGCGCTTAGTACCCAAGTGTTTTTTAGTATGGCTTTCCACCAGTAGACGGACGGGCAGTCAGAGCGTACGATCCAAGTTTTGGAAGACATGTTAGGAGATTGTGTTTTGGACTTTGGTGATTCTTGGGCGAGGAACCTATCGTTAGTTTAGTTTACCTACAATAACATTTTTCAGGCTACGATTCAGATGGCACTATTTGAGGCACTCTACGAGAGGCCATGTAGATCTCTATTGTGTTGGCTTGAAGCTGGTGAATCTAAGTTGTTGGGACCGTGTCTCGTGCAGGAGACTTCAGAGTGATTTAAGTTGATCAGGAAGCGAATGGATATGGCTTAGAGTAGGCAGAATTCGTATGCATATCAGAGGCGTAGACCTCTTGAGTTTGGGGTGAGTGATAAAGTGTTCCTTCAGGTGTCGCCAAGGTTGGGTCACCGTCGGATTCAAAAGCAGGGTAAGTTGGCACCTAGGTATGAGGGACCTTTTGAGATTGTGGAGAGGATTAGACCAGTGACCTACCTATTGGCTCTTCCACAGTGGTATGGTGGGATGCATGATGTTTTTCATGTGTCGTAGCTTCAACGGTATCACCCTGACCCATCTCACGTGGTTGATGTTAAGGATGTGGAGCTTGAGGCTGATGCATCCTTTGAGGAGCATCCGGTTCGTGTGCTGGATCATAGTAAAAAGGTCTTGCGATGCAAGGTTGTGCCATTAGTGCGAGTACTATGGCAGTATGGGAAAGTTTAGGAAGAAACTTGGGAGTGAGAATCGGATATGCGGGCTTAGTGGCCCAAACTCTTCTTTTCGGTGGAGCAAGGAGGCTTGGAAACTCGGCTCGAGGACGAGTCGTTATAAGGTGGGGAGGTTGTAAGATCCCAGTTTTTGGAAAGGTATGTTTTCATCATGTTTTGGTTAAATCCATTATTTTAGGACTCAAGGAATGTATTCTAAAAGTATGAGAGGCCTTGGGGATGTTTCAGGGGCTCGGGGCACAGAAAAAAGGAGAACTGGGCAAGATAGGCCTGGGCGCACGGCCTGCGCACGGCCAGGGTAAACCGTGCGGCCTACCCAGGTAAGTTGTGCAGATTCTCATCCTCCAGACCAAAGCTTACGCATGGTTTGTGCATGGTTTTCCAAACCGTGTGGCCTACCCAGGTAAAACCGTGTGGCCCTTCCTCCTCTAGACAGTGGCGTGTGCACAGTTTTCTAAACCGTGCGACTAAACTGTGCGGCCACTTAAAGTTTGGAAAAATTACAAGTTGCCACTCCGGGCTTTAAAACCCCACTCGGGATTTTCCTCCTCTCATCCCCTCTCAACCCTAGCGATGAACTTGGCTGACCCAAGCTTCCCAAGGGTGGTTCTCCTTCGATTCTTGGTCGTTTTGGACGTCGTTGGTTGCGGATCGAATCTCCAGGTAAGTCTAATCCCCTTACCCCTCTCTTCTTCGGATTAGGGCTTTTGGTTTCTCTCATCTTGTTTATAAACTCTAAAACCCTATCTTTTGGTTGAGATTTAGGTTGAATCTCCAAATGTTGGTCGGATCGAGGTCTAAGGACTCGATTGAGGTCATATTCAACCGCAGATTTGAGGTAGGTGGTCTACAAGTGATATCCCATGGTTATTTAGGGTTTTGTGCATGTTTAGTTGTGTTCTTTCTTTCCTTTGATTATTTTTTGGGATAACTTTGGCATGTTTGCTAATAATGGTGTTTAAAATGGAAAATGGGAACCCTCACGATATCAGTGGGATGTGTTGGGATAGACTTGACCTAATTGGGGCCATCCATGGGATGTGTCGGCTTTTCCCGGATTTAGGGTTTGATATTAAACAAGTGACCTTGTTGTATTGAATTGTAGATACCTTGATAACTATATTGTCATGATTGGTTGAACTTGGAATAGAAGTTAGGTGATGCACCTAGACTTGGAAATAACCTAGGGGTTATTTGAAATGGGTTAAATGTTGATTCATGGGAATGATGAACGGAAAAAATGGGTTAATGTGTAAACTGATTAAAGACCATAATGGGATAGATTATGGGTTTAATGTTGAATGCTTAGTGAGATAGGCATAACACATGGGAATTGGGTGAATGGTTAAATGATGTGAAATGGTAATGTGTTAATGGGTTAAGGCATGATGTGGATTCCCATGTGGGTTGTTGTGAATAGTGTTTACCAAAGGGAAATGGTTTGGATGGTTGATGGTTACTTATATATAAGCATGTGAACATGGCTTGTATAGTGGGGTGTGACTTGAGGATCTATGCCCACGGGTCGAGTGAAGACTGATGCTCTGAACTCCACCCTAAATGCACGGGTTAGGAATGGGGACTGAGGATCTATTCTCCTAACGGATGCATCCACCCGGACTGAGGCTTCGAGGTGAGGATATGGTTGTTATGAGGGAGTTAGTCCCGGTGAGATAGGATAATGATGTGTTTACCCTCTTGCAGGTGATTGTTGGCCTTAGACCCATATAACATAATGTATGTGATTAACCCATGGAAATGTGATGAAATTGTAAGTGATGATAATTGGTGTGAAATGAATGGTAATAGAAGTGGTAATGGATTTGGCTCTGAATTGGTTAATGGCACCATAAATAATTACTTGGAATTTATCATTCATTTTCCTTTTGCATGTACTACCTGTTTATACTGGATAATTTGTAGACACCGTTGGTGGTGGCCTACTGAGTTGTACTCACACCCTACTCGGGCCACCATTGGGTACCCGAGCAGACTTCAAGTTTTCAGGTCAGGACAAGTGCAAGGGTCCTTTCAAGATAGCTGAGTGGACATGGGTAGCACTTGGTGGACGAACCGGACTTGGAGTCGGGACCATTTTGTGGATTTTGGTCGTTGTCTTTATTTTTGGGATTTTGTTCACTTTTGCACTTGTAGTATGACATGGGATATTTATTGTTGGAAATGGTTGTTGTACTTATTTCTTGGTTATTGATTATGGTGTCCACTATTTGGTTGTTTTTTTGTGGCTTACTCTGATAATAAGGGGGTATAGTCTCCCCACTTGACTACATAGACCCCCGGTGCTAGTCGGCAGCCTTTAGCGTACGGGGAGGCACGCTTAAGGTCATGTAACCACCCAGCTTGGAGCACCGATTTAGTGGCTTCTGGGTCGGGGACTTTACAGTCACAACCACTCATTCTCACACATGTTTTAAAAATGTTTATGGTCCTTCCCACTTGGTTAAACTTGTTTTCCCCTATTGGTTTTTTTCGAGGTTACTAGATTTTATCATTGTAATTTATCCTTTATACTTGAAAATAAATTGGTCCTTTTAACATGTTTTGTACCTATTGATTCCAAATTTGAAATCAAAATTATTGTGTTAATTTTTTAATTGTTGAAAAATTAATACTAAATACTAAATTTATAATGTATTAAAAATATTTTTTTATAAAAATATAACTTATGTTCTAAAATGTAAAATATGGGTTTGAAAATTAAAAAAAATTGAAATTATAAATTAACTTATAAAATAAATATTTTTTCTTATAAAAATTTCTATATAATTTCCAATTCATACTTATATACTAATAAATTCATAAAACTCATGTTATTTATAAAAACGGTATTTTACATTATTCACCTAAAAATCACTCTTTTTTAAAAAATAACAAAAAATAATATAAATATTTTATTATTTTTCTTAATCCAAAAATATTGTTCATTTTTTCAAAATAAATTTCTAAAATTTGATAATTCTTTATTTAAATGAAATTTTAAAATATATTGGATAATTATTCAGATAGGAAAATATCTTTTTCTAATGTTAACTATTATTTATTATTATTTGTTATAAATTACTAATTAATTTATTGTTAAAATATTATATTTTCATTAATATATCTTATTATTATTTCATCATGATATACATGGTTTCTTGAAATAAAGAATCCAATTTTAGAAAAAAAAATTAATAATAAAATGATTTTAACAATTGTATAAAAATACTAATTGAATTTAATTTGTATTAAAATAATCCTTTATTATCTTTATACACATATTTTTTAAAAACATTAGCAATATTATTTCTTTAATATCTTTAATTACACAAAACACAGAGTTAAAATGTACGATTACATACTATAAAAATATTATTATTTAATGTGACAGTTATTGCCTAACCATTAAATTTATAGGTATGTATAGAATTAAACACATTATGGAAAAAAAATATAATGGTATTTATTAATGAAAATATACTTATTAATACATAATAACTAGGTATTCAATTTTTAGTAAAGTCATTTTATGCTTCAAAAAAATGATTTCTTTAAAGACAGTTTTTATTTCATTTTATGAATGAATATTGTGATTTATTTCTGAAAATATAAAAATTTAATTTTATGAAAAGGTTTTTATTTCCTAAATAATCATATCAAAAATAACTTAGGGTGATTTCTTGGGAATTTTCTGGAAAATGTTATTATTGGATGAACTGTGAAAATACTGATTTTTAAAGAAAACTATCTTTTCTTTTTCTAGTATCTTTAAAGCTCCATTTTGATTTGGATTGGTTATAAGATTTAATTATGTTATTATTTTAAATTAATATTCAATTTATACCATTTTTATCATATCGATAATTGATCTTGGTTTAAAAATACTTTTATGCATAAAAATACATTTTTCAGAAAACTATTTTTCAATGTGTTTTGAGGGTTTATTTTAAAAGTAATTTCTGAAACATATATATATTGAATTTTATAAAATTCATTCCTTATTTTGAATTAGAATTTCAAGCTTTAGTAATGATTCCACTTTCAATTTATGTCATAATGAATAGTAAAAATAATATTACTTTATTACCATAGTTATAGTTAAAATGGGTTTACAAGGGGGGTTAAACCAAGAGATAAGGGTAATTTTTCCAATTAAACTTATCAAATTAATATTGGTTGGAAATATTTGGACCGCATATTATCCTACCTTTTAATATTATGTCATTTTGAATCTTTTTCCTTGAATATGACTTAATAATATCTTAATCCCTCAAAATATTCAAGGTGTATCCTCCCCCCCCCCCCCACTAATAAAAAGACACCCTTCATTTTTATTGTTTACACCACTTTGATCCACCTATCATGACTAAAACCTTCCCAATTATATTAAAAACTTATCTATACATTAATTATACATTTTTTTTATTCTTAAAATAACATTCTAAAGGTCCTTAAAAATTTATCTAAAGGAGGTCTACTCAAGAAGAGGTAATTTTATTACTATACCTCTTTCAATTTATTTCTTCTTTTACAACATATAAACCTATGGTATTGAACATAAATAAATAACTTCAGTATACTCAGTATACAAAAATCATATTATTATTATGGAACTACTTCTATCCACCCTCTTTTCTTTCAAATGGGAAATGAATGTATTGCTCATGCATACATGTCAACCACCGCCTCCACATAGAGATATAATTCATTTTCAATAAACATAACTCATGGTTGGTTATTATGATGTATTTAATATTTATATAGTATATTAATGATATTATTATGATTATATAATGATAAAATATTAATTTATTTTTTTCATTAAAAAATGAAAACAGTGTTCATGTGTACGTATAGATTATCGTCTCTATTAATGGTGTATTTCATTTTTCTATCTCTACTTTTTATGGATGATTATAATAATATACATAATGACTAAATATTATATTTTTATAATGATTAAAATTATGTTTATTATAGAACCGTGATAAAAATATAAGGATCAGAACTACCAAAACTGATACTTACAGGAAAAATAAAATAGTTAACACCTAGAAACGATGGTTTTAATAAGGAATATTTAATCAATGGGTGTGAAAATGTTATAAGTGTATTATATATGATATTATAAGTATGTTAATGATTATATTATAGAATTATATTAAATTTAAATTTATTATATAGGATACTACAACACTTTCAAAGGAAGTAGAAATTGAGGTAAGGAGTTTATGTTACGGTCTCATTGTTTACTAGGATTGTTTATGATTATGTTTATGATGATAAAATTTAATGATATATATCTCTATAATCTCATGAATTTTATTATACTATGTTTATTTATTGATATTACATGTTTCCTTTAATTTTCCTCTTATTACATACTCATGAGAGTGAAATAATGTTTTTAATGAAGACCAATTTTGTTTCCTTATTCGGATGAAAATCCTTTCTCTTCTATATCCAAGTTTTCTACAAAAAATTGAAGAATATTTTTCTAATATCTTATGATTTTTAAATTTCATTTTTACCTATTTTTTAATTTCTATATAAATTATTAAAATTAATATTATTCTTGTTTTTTGATTTAGATAATTTTTCTTTTTTATGAAAATTAAAAGGTAATCATTGTTTTAACATACATGACATGAATGGAATTTCACACTATCATGGTCTCTCAATGATTTGAAGATAATTTTACAATTTTCCTATGTAATTTTTAAATAAAATTATTTCTATAATTTTTTGGAATTTTTTAGATTTAAAATAATTTATTTTACTATGGTATGGTTATCTTCTTCAAGAAATATTCCAGTGAACTTTTAAAGTCATTTTTATTCTATAGTAACATTATTTGATGTTACTTATTGTTTATCAGCATTATGAATAAATTATATAATCCGTATTATTTCTATGAATGGTTTATGATTATGATGAAAAGATTTTTATGAAACCCATTTATTTTTTATGGGTTATTCTATGATGAAATGATGAAATGTTTGGTAAAACAAGTTTTATTTTCATGAGTTATGATATAATTATATAATGAATGTTTAATGATGTTCTTGTACTCATAAATATGGTATTCATTATTTGATGAGTGGTCCATGAATTATATAGCCCTCCAATAAATTGGGTGGTGATGGATATCCCATGAGATGATGAGAATGGACAAATGGTGTGAACTGAGTTCAAAAATGGACTTTGTCTAATATGATAGTCTTGGGAGCGAAGATTGAATAAGGAAATTATGGACTGAGGAGAAAACCCAATCCACTATGACAGCCTTGGCCATGGGAATATTGAGTTAGAATTTTTACTTCTTACTTTTCCATTCCTTTAGTTTTGTAAATCACAAACACTTTCTTAAAACAAGTTTACTGACTTTTTATGTCCCAATTGTTTTCATATCTTGTTGTATAAAAAATTATCTTTTATCATACATGGAAAAAGTTCAAATGTATTATGAATATTAACTAATCTTTATTCATTGCGATTATAAGATTGAGTATGCATCCAATTAATCCAACATACCTTTTATCATACCAGGATTTATATTTTTTTTCTTGTCTATCATACTGAAAAAAATCATAACCATAGGACTGATTCTAGTACCAAAATAATCAAACTAACACTCATAAGGATTATCGTATTGAAAAATGTTAAGTAAGTCTATCGGATTATCCTATTTTTATAATCTGAATATAGAATACTTATTTATATCATAACGAATACCTTTATCACTGTAACAGTGTTAAATAAAAAAAACATCAGACATTTAGTTATTTTAGGGCATTGTGAGTTATCAAGAGCCAAATATCTGATGTTGTTGCAAAAAACTCAGAAATGTGACTGTTGGATAATTAGCTATAAATATCATGTAATTTTAAGAGTTTGGAGCTGATACATTTCACAACTCAAGTCTTATAAAGTTTTCTCGGTGTGAACATCTCATTCTATATTCATTTATTACTTTAGATAGTTGATAGTTCTAATTAATATTTTCTATGTTTGTTTCCTTTATAATGGATTTTCTTTTGTAATTTCATTTGATCATTATTACGATCGAGGGATTATAGGGATAGAAATATAGTGAATCAAATTCATCAGATTGAGGGCTTCTAGGGATAGGAAGACAGAGCTTGTTCTGATCATTATATTGAGTGATTTTCTTTTAAGTAAAGATAGACTTTACAATAAGTATAAAAATTTGGATACCTTTAGTTAAGGTTATTAAAAACCTTACTCTTAAGGTTAAAAGAGTTCTTTTTAAATATAGCTTGTAATTCATTCTTATTATTACTAGTTATTGTTTTTCCTGTTTTTTAAGTGTCTATTATATTGTTCATGTAATAGAAAGTTAGTCACCATACTTTACTTTCTATATTGTTTGTTTTATTATTATAACTATAATTATGATAAAACATACTCTAATATAAATCATATCCATTGTGATTTTTATATTCACTCTCATAATCAGACTAAGTCTAAGTCCAATAAATTTACTTTAATAGGCCTTGTGTTTTTTACTGTTTAAAGGTTTTTTTAAAACTACAATTCACCCCCCCCCCCCACACACACACACACACTTGTAAGTATAGCCATCTAAGATAATTCTTAAGATCCTAAAATTGGTATCAGATCAGGTTTCTACAGCTTATATACTTTCTGACTTTTTACTTTATTTACTTACTGAAATTTTTTTATGTTTTGATATAAAATTTTTGTTTATAAACTTTGTTATGTTGGTCGGAAGAAGCAAGGGAATGATGGCAAGAGGGGGGGTGAATTGCCTTTTAAAAAAAATGATTAACAAATTAAAAATCAAAGTTGAAATGCAGCGGAAATAAAAGAGGCAATCACACAAGAAATTGTTAACGGAGTTCGGCCAAAACCCGGCCTACGTCTCCGCTCCCAACTCAACCGTTGAGAGATTCTACCGCTTGCTTTTCAATGGTTTTAGCAAGAAACCCACTAGACTTTACAGGTTAGTCTAGGACCTATTACAGCTTGCTTTTATTGGTTGAGCAAGAACCCACTAGCCTTTTTAACGGGTGAAGGCTAGCTCACCGAAAACTCAAGCCTTTTAAAGGGAAGGCTTGACTAACCTCTTCACACCTTAAAGGTGGTGTGAAAACCCAAATGAAGAGAAGAGAGAAAGAGATGGGGTTTGTAGGCACAAACCCAAATTAAAGCTCAAAAATGATAAACAATGAAAAACCGTATTGGGGAAGTCTTGGGCGCTGTAGGATTGATTGGAGTTGATGGAGGGCGCTCCCAAGCTTCTTCGGTGGAGCTCCTTGGATGTGGAATTGAGTTGGAGCTCTTGGGGTTCCCTTGGAGGAATGCGCCAGAGGTATGCCAAATGATCACAAATGTGTCTGTGGGCTTCCGTATCGTTCCGACAAAGTTCTGGGGCTTCAAGGTCCTTTATTTATAGAGGGGGAACCCTCAAATGGCCTTAGGGAGGCTTCGGAGCCGTTGGGGAGGTCTTCGGAGCCGTTGGAGGCCAAGTGGACAGGCTGGTCAAAAGCCCAACGGCTAGTTTGACTGGCACCACCGGCTGACCGGTGCTGAGCCACCGGTTGGCCGGTGTGTGCAAAATGGAGATGGCTTAGGGCTCAGGGACCACCGGCTGGCCGGTGGCCAGGCCACCGGTTGGCCGGTGAGGAGGCAGTAGCAAACACTGTTTGGGCTGGGGGCCACCGGCTGGCCGGTGCTGAGGCAGTGGCTGGACTCTCGGTCTGGGCTCTACCGGCTGACCGGTGGAGGAGCCACCGGCTGGCCGGTGGCAAGACAGTAGCTTGCCATTTTTTCTGGGTGCCACCGGCTGGCCGGTGACAGAGCCACCGGCTGACCGGTGGAACCAGGCAGTGGGCAATGCCTCTGCCAGGTCCACCGGCTGGCCGGTGCTATCACACCGGTTGGCCGGTGGACTGAATTTCAGTCCACTTCGCCAGCTTTCTTGGGCCAATCTTTTGGCAGTCAATTGCCTATCATCCACAACACTTAAAAACAAGTTTATACAAAAAAGAAAGTGATTGTGATCATGAAAATTAAACCACGAGGGGATACGAGAGGTACAACAATCTCCCCCTATTTTGATGATCACAATCACCGAAACAATCAAAGTAAAATACTGAAATTAAAGACATTCTTAAAGGATAATTTGAAAATAAATCAAAGCATGATAGAAAAGATTTCTCCCCCAATCAATCAAGAAATTTCTCCCCCTTTGTGATTATCAAAATAGAATGGGGCATAAAACATGATTGACGGAATTGAGATTTTGAAAAACAAGATTTGAGATTTGAAAATCAATTGAAATTTTGGAAATTGAAAGATTGAATCAAAAATGAATTGAAAATTTAAATTGAAAAAAAAGAATCGAAAGAGATTTTTGAGTTTAAGAAAATTTCTCCCCCTAAATAAAACAAAAGATCATCGGGGAAACGAAACTATTTTTGGCCCGGAGAGACTCGCCAAAAGGGATTTTTCAATCCAAATTTGTTTCATGGCGGGTCTTCTCCTATAAAATTCGTCCGAAAAGAAAATAGATTTAGGCATACCATAACGGGCATTTTTGCAATTGCATTCATAAATTAGGTGTCCGGTTTTCTTACAATAATTGCAAAATTTATAACTAGAGTTCCCCCTTACAAAAACAGTGGGTGCATGGGAGGAGGAAGCTATATTGGTGTAGCCAAGTCCAATGGTGGTTCTAGATACTCGTTGAGAACCTAAGAGTTTGGACAAATTTTGTTCACCTTGGGTGAACTTGGCTAAGGATTCCCTAAGGTCTTTGATGGTTGATTCCAAAGAATCAACATTGGGGAAATTTTGGATTTTTAGGGAGAGTTCCTCCTTCTCTTTGAGAAGTTGTTCTTTTTCGGAGGAAAGTTTTTTGAAATTCTTTTTCAAAGAAACAAATTTAGAAGAAAGTTCATGAAAACCATTTTCTAATTGGTCTCTAGCATGTTGGAGTTCTTCATATGATAAATGATTAAATGAATTAGAAGAACTAGAGGAGGAAGAGGAGGAAGAGGAGGAAGATACCTCATGTTTTTCCATTAGGCAATTATTACCATTGTCGCTCGAGGAGAAAGAAGAGGAGGAGCTATCACTCCAAGTTTTCTTTAAAGCCTTCTTCTTCTTCTTCTTGGCCCTTTTCTTGTGAGGTGGGAAAACAGGCTTGATCTTTTCGTCGGGTTCTTGCTTTTGATCGGATTCTTGCTTTGGAGCCTCGCTAGTACCTTCATAGGTTAGTTCTAAAAATTTCCAAAGATCGTAAGAAGTAGAGCAAGAAGAAATACAATTAAAAACATTACGGTCAAGACCACAATGAAGAGCGTTCATGGCTTTGCCATCAAGCTCAAAATTTGCAATGTCGGCGGGGGTCCATTTAGACTCATCGGGAGAGGAGAGGGAAAATCCTTGCATAACAATTTTAAAAATAGCATAGCTAATGCTTTTAAGAAAATTTGACATGCGGGTTTTCCAAAAAGTATAATCGGCTCCATCAAAGAATGGAGCATGATCCAAAGAATGTCCTTCGGGGGATTGAGAGGAAGAAGCGGTAGAAGCCATCAAAAAATAGGATCTTTAATTTGAAACCGGTTAGGGTATTACTCAAATTTCCCTCTGATGCCAATTGTTGACTTCTGAGAAATCAAGGGAATGATGGCAAGAGGGGGGGTGAATTGCCTTTTAAAAAAAATGATTAACAAATTAAAAAACAAAGTTGAAATGTAGAGGAAATAAAAGAGGCAATCACACAAGAAATTGTTAACGGAGTTCGGCCAAAACCCGGCCTACGTCTCCGCTCCCAACTCAACCGTTGAGAGATTCTACAGCTTGATTTTCAATGGTTTTAGTAAGAAACCCACTAGACTTTACAGGTTAGTCTAGGACCTATTACAGCTTGCTTTTATTGGTTGAGCAAGAACCCACTAGCCTTTTTAACGGGTGAAGGCTAGCTCACCGAAAACTCAAGCCTTTTAAAGGGAAGGCTTGACTAACCTCTTCACACCTTAAAGGTGGTGTGAAAACCCAAATGAAGAGAAGAGAGAAAGAGATGGGGTTTGTAGGCACAAACCCAAATTAAAGCTCAAAAATGATAAACAATGAAAAACCATATTGGGGAAGTCTTGGGCGCCGGAGGATTGATTGGAGTTGATGGAGGGCGCTCCCAAGCTTCTTCGGTGGAGCTCCTTGGATGTGGAATTGAGTTGGAGCTCTTGGGGTTCCCTTGGAGGAATGCGCCAGAGGTATGCCAAATGATCACAAATGTGTCCGTGGGCTTCCGTATCATTCCGACAAAGTTCCAGGGCTTCAAGGTCCTTTATTTATAGAGGGGGAACCCTCAAATGGCCTTAGGGAGGCTTCGGAGCCATTGGGGAGGTCTTCGGAGCTGTTGGAGGCCAAGTGGACAGGCTGGTCAAAAGCCCAACGGCTAGTTTGACTGGCACCACCGGCTGACCGGTGCTGAGCCACCGGTTGGCCAGTGTGTGCAAAATGGAGATGTCTTAGGGCTCAGGGACCACCGGCTGGCCGGTGGGCAGGCCACCGGTTGGCCGGTGAGGAGGCAGTAGCAAACACTGTTTGGGCTGGGGGCCACCGGCTGGCCGGTGCTGAGGCAGTGGCTGGACTCTCAGTCTGGGCTCTACCGGCTGACCGGTGGAGGAGCCACCGGCTGGCCGGTGGCAAGACAGTAGCTTGCCATTTTGTCTGGGTGCCACCGGCTGGCCGGTGACAGAGCCACCGGCTGACCGGTGGAACCTGGCAGTGGGCAATGCCTCTGCCAGGTCCACCGGCTGGCCGGTGCTATCACACCGGTTGGTCGGTGGACTGAATTTCAGTCCACTTCGCCAGCTTTCTTGGACCAATCTTTTGGCAGTCAATTGCCTATCATCCACAACACTTAAAAACAAGGTTAGACAAAAAAGAAAGTGATTGTGATCATGAAAATTAAACCACGAGGTGATACGATAGGTACAACATGTTATACTAATGTTTATTTGTAGAAAAGAGTTTCTGTTGTTTTAAAATGAAAGGTATGAATATTGAATCACTTGATAATCTGAATCCTAATCAACCACCTATCTTTGATGGGAATGACTATGAATATTTGAGATATAGAATGAAGACTTTTTTATCAACACTAGAGTTGATAACATTTTGATGCTTATTGAAAAATACAAGATTCCTGAAAAGGAAGCTTCTACTTTTACAAATACATAAAATCAAGAATATCATAAAAAATTTACTATGTTCTATGAAAAGGAATATATACAATCAGATATCATCTTATGAAGCTTCTAATAGTATTTTTAGTAAATTATAAGCAATACATTTTGGTACATCCATTGTTATGAAAACTATAAGAGATATGCTTAAAGCTAATTACCAAGCCCTTGATTTTTTTCCTAAAGAGTCAGTTTCCAAGATACACCAATGATTTATGACTATTTTTAAATATTTTATAGTATCTTGTATAAAAAGGACTTGATGATGATATTTTAGTTAAAAATATTATTTATATTATGCCCAATGAGTGGGAATCAAAAATAATAGATGTGGACAATATAAGGAAGTTTACTAATATTACACTTGAGGATATGATTATAACTCTCATGAAATACAAGGGAAGACTTAAGAGAGATGTTGATGAAGATAAAAAAGAAAAATTGTGGTTTTTATTTTTCTACAACATCTACTTTACCTTCTAAATTTCATTCAGCTGATAAAGTTATAAAATCTTTGAGAAAGAATAAATTTTTAATTCAATAAAATTATAGAACATCAGAAAATTTATAGAATGAGTTAGTTGACCAATCAATAAGAATAGACAATATATTTGGAAATAAATGTTTTCAATAATGATATAAGAAGGTTCATAATTCTGAAATTGATAAGAAAAATTCTAAGGTCACTTGTTATAAATGTAAGAAAGCTGGACATATCAGACTTGATTTTCCAAAGTTTAAAAATAAAGACAATAAAGAAAAAAATAAAAAACAAATACCAAAAATTACTACAAGTCTAGAGGAAATCAGTTTTTAAAATATTTTAACACATGGAGTGCCGGTTTTGGAGCCTCTTTTAAATATTCATCTAATAATGAAAGTACTGGATAGGGTAATATAGGTCTTTTTTCTAACATACCCGTGTTAAATAAATGTCTCGTGGAAAAGGTACATATAGCTAAATCTCTTTAAAATATGTCTTTAAATGAAAACTATTTTGATGAGAAAAATTCTACATCTTCTGATGAATAATATTCCTCAGTAGAAGATAATAATTTACCTAGTTAATATGAGGTTTCTAGATTTAAAAAAAAATACTTGAAAATGAAAATTGTAAGATTTATAAAAAAAACATGACAATGCCAAAGATAAAATTGTTAAGGAAAATTTAAGAATAACCATATTAACAAATGAAAAATCATATATTTCAAAATATCTTGATCAAACTATTTATGAAAACGATTCTATTTCAAAATATTTTTAAAAAGTTTTTTTTGAGAAAAATATTTTACAAATAAAACATAGTTATAAAACTAATACTAATGAGGACAAAAATATAGTTATTAAACTAAAATAAAAAATTTCTAGTTTGAAGAAAATTTTATCAAAGTTTACCACTGGTAAGAAAATATTTGACAAGATGTATAAACATATTATACCTCATGGTAATAGTTATGAAATGTGTTTTAAAAATAAAAAATCTACTTTTAGTAGTAATTATTTTATTCCTAAAAGTGCACATTTTTTTACTAAGTGAAAAAGTCACGGGAACTAGAATAAAAAAATTCTTTGAATAGAGTACAATCATTAGGTTTTCATAAGGCTTATTTTTATAATTAAATTAAATTTTCCCTAAACAAAATTAGACAAATGTGGTTACCTAAAAAAATTTCTAACAGTACCATACCTAACAAGGATTGGGTTCCGAAAAACTAATCTTTTTGTTTTTAGGAAAATAGATAAATTATCAACAAAAAAAATTTGGTATATGGATAGTGTATGTTCTAGGAACATGAGTGGAAATAAATATTTCTTCAATAAGATAATCAAGATGAAAGGTGGAAAAGTAAATTTTAGAGATAATGATCAAGGAGAGATTATTAGAATAGGTAACATTGTTCTTATTATAAAATCTCTTATTTCAAATGTTTTATTTGTTGTAGGACCTAATAAAAACCTTATAATAATAATTCAATTATGTGATGAGGCTTACCTTGTGAAATTTAGAAATGATAAATGTTTATTACATAGTTCTAAAGATAAATTTATTCATTCTTTCAAATAGCATGATAATGTTTACATACTAAACATATAAGACCTTAGGATCCAAGAATTACCTTACCTTAGTTAAATAGAAGATAAATCTTGGTTATGGAATCGAAGGTTAAGACAGTCTACCCTTTGAAACATATATAAGTTGATTAATAAAGGACTTTTTAAGGATTTACCAGAACTAAGTCTTGATACTTCAAAAGTCTATGACCCTTGTCAATATAGTAAGCAACATAAGTCTTGTTTTAAATCTATTAGTGAAGTATCAACTTTTGGTACTTTATAGTTAGTACACATAGACTTATATGGTCCTACAAAAACTAGAAGTATTAGTGGAAAATACTATGTATATGTCATAGTTTATGATTACACTAGATATACATGGGTTTATTTTCTTATAAATAAATTCAAAGCCTTTATTTATTTTAAAAATTTTGTAGCCAAATTTAAAAATTATAAAATTATCTCTTTTAAAACTATTTATAGTGATAATGGTGAATAATTTGATAATTATGATTTTGAAACATTTTGTAGTAATAAAGGTATTGAACATAAATTTTCAGCACCTAGAATACCCTAGAAAATTGTGTAGTTGAAATAATATATATAATTCTTCAAGATATTACTAGAACCATTTTGATTAAATACTCAGTTGCTAAAAAAATTTGGTCTAAAGTGGTTAGTACTGCCTAATAAACTATAAATTGAATTTTAATTAGATATTTTCTTAATAAAACTCCTTGTGAGTTATATACATGAAGAAAACCAAATGTTTATTACTTCAAAGTTGTGGCTTGTAAAGTATTCATTCTAAATACTAAAGATAATCTCCATAAATTTTCACCCAAATCTGATGAAGGTATATTTGTAGGTTATTCTACTACTTTTAAGGCTTATAATGTTTTTAACTAAAACTCTTTTACTATTTAGTAAATAGTACATGTTAAGTTTTATAAAACTGATCCTTTTTTTTCAAACAACCACAACCTACATCCTTGTATGTAATTTCTAAAACTAATTTTCAACCTTTGTTAGAAAGTTCTTCTCATAAGGAAATAACTTAAGAATTATTTTTGAAGTTATTCCTTAGGAATATTTTCTACCTATTTTTGAATAATAGACTTTTGAAAACCCATGAAGTCGTTTGTTTCTTAGGAATCGTCTTAGTAAAAGTATCATTGGTGATGTAGATCAACTAGTTAGGAATAGAAGTTCCTTAAAAATAAAATTGAAAATATATATTTCTTATCCCATTTTAAACCTATGAATACTGATGAGGCTTTAGGTGATGAGGATTGTATTAAGGATATAAAATATGAACTCAATGAGTATTAAAGGAACAAAGTCTTAACATTAATTAAAAAACCTATAAAAACTTCTATAATTAAAGAAAATGGGTTTTTTAGAATAAATGTGATGAAAATGGAATAATTGTTAGAAATAAATCAATACTTGTTCCTAAAGTTTTTAATAAACTAGAGGGAATAGATTATGAAGAAATTTATTCTACAGTAGCAATACTTGGAACTATTCAAATACTTCTAGCCTTCAAAACATTCTTTAATTTAAAACTATTTCAAATTAATTTAAAGTTTGATTTTCTTAACGGATATGTTTAAGAGAAGTTTATATTGAAAACCCACTTATATTTGAAAATATAAAACATCAATAACATGTTTTTAAACATACCAAATCACTTTATAGACTTAAATAATCCCTTAAATCCCTATATGATAGGTTAACTGGATTTTTGATACAAAACAATTTTGTTAAGGAAGTTTCGGAACAAAATCATTTCATAAAATAAGTTAATAAAAACATTATGATTGTAAAAATTTATGTTAATGACATTATATTTGGTTTGGCTCAAAAATATTTAACAGATTCCTTTGTGTATCTTAAGAAGTTTGAGTTTGAAATGAGTATGATGGGTTAGTTAACATATTTTTTTGGTTTTCGAATTTCACAAAAACCAGAAGGAACTCTTATATCTCAATATAAATATAAAAAAGATCTTCTTAAGAAATTTGGATATGAAAATACTAAAAGTATTAGTACTCCCATTGATACCTCTAATACTTTAGATCTTAATGAGGCTGGGAAACCAGTTAATCAAAATAATTTTAGAGGTATGATAGTAATTTTACTTTACTTAACATCTAGTCATCTAGATTTAATGTTTTCTATATTCTTATGTGTAAGATATCAAGCAAATCTAAAAGAACCCCATATTAAAGTTATAAAATTAATTTTTTAATATATTAAAGGAAATATGGATTTAGGCCTTTCCTATTCTTCTAGAAATTTTTTTGAACTAAAATTTTTGTTGGATACTGACTTTAGAGGATATAGAATGGATAAGAAAAATACATCTGGAACTTTTAATTTATTAGGATATTCTTTAGTTTCTTAGTCGTGTAAGAAACAACACTCGGTATCACTTTCCACTACATAGTTTTAATATGTGGTGGATGGAAGTTATTGTACTCAAGTGTTGTGGATTCAATATACACTCACTGACTATGGAATGATTTTTACTAAAACTCAAATACATTGTGATAAAAAAAGTTCCATTATATTAAATAAAAACTCATCACATCACTCACATGCTAAAAACATATATATAAGACACTATTTATTTTGGGATCACACACTTAAAGGAGATATAATTGTATAATTCCTTAGAACATAAGAACAACTTGTTAATATTTTAACTAAACCCCTTAGTTCTGATAGATTTGAATATATTAAACAGATTCTAGGAATGATCAATGTAAAATGATTATTCATATCTACTACTTATTTAACCATCTCCTTATATTAATATAATCATTTTCATAGGAGGAGTACATATGTTTTACATTTTTCAAAAAAAATTAGTTTTTCTTAAATATTTGTGTTTTTCTAAATTTTTAGTCTTCTAAATTTTTTATCATAATGGGTTTTCAAAAATCACACTTTATTTAAAAATTTCAAAGGCAAAATTCTCTAAATGATTTTCAGAATTAGAAATTCTTATAAAATATATAGAATCAAATTTTTATAAAAAAAAATTGAATTATGAAAATATATTATTTATTTTTATTTTAGAATAATCATATTTAGTTTTCATAATAAAAATATCGTAATCTTTATTTATTACAAAATTATCATAATATGTTTACAAAAACCAAGAAAAACAAGTTAATCATACCGATGAAACTTTCTACTTAGAAAGTTAATCTTCTATTCTTTTAGTTTTTTAACTATTTCATTACATTGGTTTTATATTTTTTATTGTTCTTGTTCTTTTATGATTTTATAAAAAAATGATATATTTTCAAAATTTCAAAATTGTTTCTAATAGGAATGATCCTCGCTTTGATTAAAGTATTAAAAACTTTGAGAGTTTAAATATTATTTTAAAAACATACTTCAGATCAATATTGATCATATTATAAGAATAATCATGAATATCTACTTTTTTTTATCTTATGGAAGTCAAACTATCACCCCCAGTGCCTATATAAGGGTGGGAAACCCCATGTTCCACATCAGTTCTTCAGTGTTTTTTATCCTGATTTTTTGCACCCTTCAAATTATTTAGTTCAAAAGTTTACCTTTACATCCAATATTCGATTTCCTATTCTAGTTATAATGGAAAACAAGTAATATTATGCTAAGTTTTTCATATTTAGGGAAAGTTTAATATAAAGATTATGCTTTGAAAAGTATGATTAAACACTCAATAATATTTTTATTCTGGACATGTGAGTCATTTTGCATTGAAAATATAGATAAGGATTTTTATCTTTGTTATCCAGAGGTTGTTTCATATTTCTATGCTTCTATCCACTTTATGAAAGTTGATGATAAGGAAAAGGTTTCATTTTATATGTTTGAAAATAGGTATCAGTTATCTTATAAAAGAGTTTCATATCTTATTGGAGTTATATCAGAAGGAGAAGCCTACATACCTTCTCATAAATTTCCCAATAGGCTCATAACATTTGATGATAATAAAGCTAAGGATTCTTTGTTTTCCCATTATGAGAAAGTTAGAAAAGTGTTTCATCTAAATTTGGATAACATAATCATAGATTTATATATGGAAGGTTACTTGATTTATAAGAAGGGAGATAAAGATACATTGAAAATTTCTAACATTTTTTTCTAGATTATTTGTTCAACATGAGGAAGATTGGTCTGGTAAAGTTCATCTTCATTATAGTAGAGAACCTAAAAAATACCTCAATTAAGTCAAAAATAATAATGTTTCTAACTTTCATAAGTAATTTGACTATAAATTTTATGGAGTTTTTCAGGGTATAAAACAAATTGTATCCAATAAGGGATAATATTTCTTTAATTAGTGAGGATACGATGTCGAGAATAAAGTTGGTCTTTGATTCAAAATTAAAGAAGTTTGTTGAAAAAGTTGATGGGTCTTCTTATGATTCCCAAATATCAAGTAAAAATGAGGAAGATAAGAATAAAAAGATAAAGTCATAGACCTATCCTACAGTAAATCAAAATAAAAAAAATAAATTGTCTGATGAAGTTTTTAAGAATATTATGAAACATAAATCTCAAAAGAAGCTAGGGTATCCATAATTTGGACTTGACCCTACTGAAGCTAAAGCTTTGAAGATTCGGGTTGCAGAGAAGTTAGAAGATGACGAGAAGAAACAAAATAAAAAGAAGAGGTTGCAAGAAGCTTAAATAGTATAAATCTTGATAAGAGGAGTTGAGATGGATTTTGAAAACCTTATTCTTCCCACAACTCACACCGATCAAGTTATAACATAATTATATTTATTTTTTGAAGAAATGTTTTTTGTTATAGCTAAAATCCCTTTTATTGATGATAAGTTAAAGTAAAAGGTTGTTGTTGAAGAATCAGTTCCAAATGTTCCAGACAAAAAATTGATACCATAATCAGAGGGAAAGGTTGATTTGAGAATATAAATTTTTCTCAAGTAAGATCTTAAAAAATAAGTTGATAAGGAAGTTAAAGATGGAAATAAAGAAGATTTTGAAGTAGAATAGCGCAAAGTAGAAGAGATAGAATAATAAGTTGAAGCTAAAGAATAAGAAGAGTAACGGGAAGATAATGAAGAGGTTAATAATGATGAAACTCAATCAGATAAGGAAACATCAAAATCTTCATCTTCATCAGATTTACCCTAAAATTTTCATAAAGATGATAAATCAGGAAGTACTTAGGAAGAATCTTCATCATTAGAAAATGAAGTTAATTCATCCTTCAAAAAAGAATAATGTGATTGATAGTATCAGAACAAAGAATCTAACAAACCTAAATCAGATAATTATTTTTAAATTCTTAAAGTACCATATGATATGAAAGTGTCAAATAAAGATGATAAGAAAGGTAAAGAAGTTGAAACTAGAACAAGTAGGCCAAAACCTCCTCATCCTGATCCTGCTCATTCAAACTTAGAGGCTACTATTGCTCAGAAGGGTGTTGATTTTATTTTTATAGAATTAAAAATATTAACATATTAGATTCCCTATTTTCTAAATATCAAATCAATGTGTATGTTTCTTTAAGATTCTATGAATGAGAAATTGGATTCAATCAATTTTTTTGATAGAAAAAGTTATAATGATTGAGGCCAATTTAAAAGTTTTTCAAGAAAATATCAACACTAAAAAGTCATCATATAATCAGATGGTGAAATGGTCGAATCAAAATGATATTGATATCCAGGATCATGATGACCAGTTTATAGAGGTAAAAAAACTTTTTTTAGAATCAACTGAATCTTTTAACAGATTATCATCAGACATGGAAGATAGAGTAATTTTTTTGAAGAATTTATAGATTTCGTGGATGAACAGACTGAGGAGGTAAATGATTTTAAATAAAAGATTCAAGATATATAGTTAGAGTTTAGTAGACTCTGATTGTGTGAATATGAGATGATTTTAATTAGGGGTCATAATAAAGAGTTTTTGAAAAAGTAAAAAGGTTGAAGACTCAATACCAATTATAAGAATAAATAATTTCAAAACCTGAGAAAGATCAGAGTGAGTTCAAGAAGATGAAGTATTTTTTCAAGAACCTTATAAATAAATAATGATTTTTTAATTTGAACTCTTGATGTACTTTTTAAAACTCTTGAATTTTTATTGAATGAAATACTTTTCATCCAAAATTATTATGTCTGAATGTTTTCCAATTCTGATTGGTTATATGTTCTTTCATTTTATTCATGGATGATTAGTTAATTCAATTATTTCTTTAATATTTTATATTTTTTAAAATTTCAATAAACATCATATTATTTCCCATTCTTCTTAAAAATCAAAAGGGGGAGAATATTTTACAAAAGGGGATAAATATTTATAATGGGCTAAAGTTTTATCAAATGGGGAGAATATTTCATAAAGGGGGTATTTATTTTAAAAGGAGAGATATTATCCTAAGGGAGAGTATGTTTCATAAATGGGGAGAAGTATTATTTAAGGAAGATATGTCCTAAAACTCTCTATCGCATTCAAAGTATGTAAAAAATCAGGGGGAGTTGAATTGTAAAGAATAACTTCATAGTTATTAAAAGAACAAAGGGATGTAAAATTTTCAAGTTATTTTTCCATTTATGTTTTGTAGTTTTTGATTTAAAAAAGGGGGGATATTTTTGAGTTAAAGGTTTTACTTTTTAATTTTCCATTCCTTTATTTTTTGAAATCACAAAAACTTTCTTAAAAAATGTTTACTAACTTTTTATGCCCCAAGTGTTTTAGTGTGTTTTTGTAGAAAACATTAACTTTTACCATACATAGTAAAATTTATAATGTATTATGAATATAAACTTATGTTTATTCATTAAAATTATAAAATTAAGTATGTATCAGATTAATTGGACATACTTTTTATCAAAACAAGAGTAATATTTTGTGTCATGTCTATCATATTGAAAAAAGTCGTAACCATCAGACTGATTATGTTACCAAAAGAATTGGACTAACACTCATTAAGGTATTCCATCGAACTATCCTTTGTTTATAATCATAATACATAATACTTATTTCTATCATAATGAATACCATTATCCCTATAATGATTTTAAACAAAAATGATTTCAAACGTTCAGTTATGTCTAAGTATTGTAAGTTATCAAGAGCCATCTATCCAAGTCCATTGTATCAAACTCATAAATATGACCATTAGAGAATTTCCTATAAATAGAATGTTGTTTAAAGATTTTATAGTTGATACATCTCATAACTCAAGTCTTATAAAGTTTTTCCTTCATGAACATCTCATTCTATAGTCATTGTATTACTCTGGAGAGTTGTTAGTTCTAATAAATCCTTGTCAAGCTTGTTGCCTTAAGAATTAATTTTCTTTTTTATTCATGGTTGATCATTGTTACAATTGAGGGATTCTAGGGATAGAAACATGGTGAATCTAATCCATCAGATTAAGGGCTTCTAGGGATAGGAAAATAGACATTTATCATCATATTGAGGGCTTTTGATGATAGGAAGACAGATCTTATTCTGATCATTATATCTAGGGATTTCATAGTATAGAAATACAAACTTTACAATAAGTACAAAACTATGTATGCCTTTATTCAAGGTTATTGACTACCATACTCTTAAGGTTAAAAGAGTTATTTTTTAAATATAGCTTTTAGGTCATTCTTACTATTATTATCTATTATTTTTCATTTTTTTACAAGTTTCTATTATATTGTGCATGTAATAGAAAGTTATTCATCATACACAACTTTTTTTATTGTTTTTTTTATCGATATAACTCTGATTATAATAAAATATACTCTGATATAAATTGAATCCACTATGATTCCTATATTAACTCTGATAATCAGACTAAGTCTGAGTCAAATAAATTTACTTTAATAGGCTTTGTATTTTGTCTTATTTAAAGGTTTTTTTAACTAAAATTCAACCCACACCCCTTTTATAAGTATATACAACTAAGATAATTCTTATGATCCTACAGATAATTTTCTAAGGAAATGATTTTATATGCTTATGTGTATGTCAAAAACATATATGAGATGCTTTTGATATGTTCTCGTGGATCACTTTCTTTAATTCTATTATTATTCATGTCATATGATCTACCATGCTTTTTGACTTATCTCATGTTTTGGATCTATTATTATCTGAGTATGGTTTTCATATGTTAAGATAATGTTCTCAAACCATTATTCTCATGTTATACTTAAATGAACATTGATATCTCTCTTGTTTATCCTTAACTACCATCTAATCTAACCCTATGTCATGTTTACCTACCCTATGTTATAAAGGATGCTTTTATGATTAATATGTTTAAGAAGGTTGTTAGTTATAAAGAACATAGTGGGAGATGATGTAGAACTTTTACGTACCATATGTTTGTGTATCCATGTTTTCAAATACACTAAAATTTTATGGTTCTAGAATTGATCATAATGTTATGTATTGAATATTCATATAATAAGATTTAATATTTATGTGTGATAGTTTTGAGTCACTATAATATCCATATATTTTGTGACAGGACTTTCACATTTGACTAGAGAGTTTGGGATGCTTGTACATATAATAGATATTTTTTCTTCCTGGATTCCCCGTGATGTTTGTTTCATACTATTATGTTTAATTCACATCATGTTTTTTGAGAGGATTATAGGAGTATTTTGGGAATGAGTTGTGCTTGATCATGGAATTCCATCCCTGGGAAAATGGATAGACTAAGTGGACCATTCCAGTCCTGGAGAAAATTTCATGGGATTGTTTGTTTACTTTTTCTGTTGTTTGTAGGATCATATACCATTTTTGTATTTTTTTTTACAATAATAGATACCATTACACTATTGGTATGGAACTATTATAGGCCTTATATGGGAGACACTTTAGGTCACCACTATGATGGATGGATCATGGGGAGTCAATTATTATGGGATTATATTTGGTTAAAGAAATAAAAGTGAAGTTTCATATCATATAGGAGTGGGTATGGACTACCAAGATCTATTAGAAGTCATATGGGGGATGAAAATGGAGACCTTTGGAGTTTTTTGAGGGATATCATGTGTTCTTAAAGGTGTGACCATGGAAAACATTGGGGGTATTTAGATGAGGCACCACATAATGTCCTAGATTCATTAGGCCTTTTTAGATACTATGTAGGGTTATCGAGGTAGTGTATCACTTAGTCTTACCACCATATTTAGACCAGCTGTTTGAAATCTTCCACATTTCACAACTGAGGAAATAAATGCATGAACTATATCAAATTATTAACTTGGGTGGGATAGAAATTGGGGAATGAAGTTATGTCATGGATTACCTACTGGCGATTGATTATTAGAAGAAGAATGTCCTTCATGGGTGAGAAATTTCCTTTATGTAAATTCATTAGTAGTGTGAGAACCTCTAGAAGTGATCTTTGGTGTTGTATAACTAAATTTTATCTCAGTAACTACACCTATTCTAGTAGACATTTTGTTTTGTTTATATTATGTACAAAAAGACCTGAGGTGGGGAGAATGTAATTAATATGTTTGTTGTACTTTTTAATATTTTAAAAGGTATTTTCAAAGTATGGGATAGATTCAAAAAGGTTTTTCGAGACCTAAAAAGGTTATTCGAAACTTAAAAGTGTGTTTAGAGATTTTTTATTCTCCATAGATAACACCATTCCCTAATACAATCCATTCTGGACCTTATGTGTAAAAACATCATTCTAAGGGTGCTATTGGGTATAAAGAACTAGGTCTATACATGTGGTCCATGGCCAGGGAGACCTCACCACACCTGATTTAGAGTCTATGGTGTGGGAAAACACCCATGTTCCCAGCATATGCTCTTAGTGTAATGACTATCTTGAGGGGTTTTATAGAACACTACTGCCAAGTCCAGGTCATTATAGAGGTTGTGTTAATGGTAAGACAATAGTTGAAATGAATGAAACCATCGGGAATCTCCTTGGATCTCTATTTTTTTAAGGGGGAAACACATGAGTCTTCAATGGGGTTCTTGATTTTGATCTTATTTCATTTTTCCTCTATTAGTCACTTTAAATTCTTTACTCTCTATGGTTTTCATTTGATCTAGGAATTTTCTATAGGCCTATGAGATTCTTTCGATAAACCAAGGAGATAATAAATTATCTCTTCAACATTGCTTCCAAAAGATATTCACATGTTTCTACTGGTGGGTCAAACATTTAGTGATGTGGGATTATTCCTATTGATCAATGAAGGATGAGTTTGAGGAATTTTTTATCCAATGTCAAGCGTAAAGATTTTTTCATGTCCAGCACTTATATATGTTTCCTCCTTTTTAAATCAATCCAAACCAAAGACCATATTGATTTTATATTTCTTATCATTTTATCTTGATTCAAGAATAAATATGGATCAACTCCTCTCATTGAATCTATATCTAGATGAGTTAAATCATCATTTTCCAGTTTGAGAATTGTGTTTTCTTAAATGGTTTTTATGTTTTTTATCTTTCCCTTTCAGATTTCGTCGACAATGTCCAAATGAACATGAACTTCATTTGACATTTACTTTTTTTGTTTTATTCCTTCCATCATTTATTCTACATTCATCATTGGTGTTTTATTGTCAAACAATTTGACTATATCAGGAAACTTGATTCATGGTGTGTTTGACTCTATAATTCTATGTATTTCTTGTATAGGTTCAATGTTGATATTTGAGACATGACAGAGGCATGAAAGGGATGATGGAAATCCAATGATGGCATGGTTAATTTTGGTTTTGTGAGATTGATTATGTTGGTGATTCCTTCAGGTGGTGTGACATGAGTGACTCTAACATGGTCCACATAATCAATAATATTTTCATATGATAACCATTGTAAGATATGGGGAGGAAATAACATGGGTTGTTATGTGTGGAATATCTATAGTTTCTAAGAAACTCTAACCTTCATGGTGTGTATTTTGTATGATCATGCATCATGTATACCCCTCATTATGATGTAAATCCTTTTAGGGTGAGTTAATATCACACAGTCATATACATTATCTACATGTCATGTGACTTCTAGGTTGGTTGATCTAGTATGGGATTGTTTCCAATTTTCCCATTCCCATAAGGGTATTGTGAGAAATTATTTCAAGTGTACTAGATGGGTGATCCCATTTTTGGGATATTTTTAAATAGATTTATGTATCCCCCCATATGGTTTGGCATGTGACCATCTATCTATTTATTCCCTAGGTTGGGTCAGGATCCATTAACTAGCTTCCAGGGTGTGTGACCCCCATCCTAGTGGATTATTTTAGATTCGTTTAGTTATCCCTCATAGGACTTGTTTTTGATTCTCTACCTATGTATCGTCATGTTATAAGATAAAATACATAATTTAACATAGAAAGGACCAAATTGTAAGACTAATTGTATGAGTTCCATCATTATTGGTAAGACCAGTGGGGTGAGTTCCCTGGGACAAGTATTACCTTGGAGTTGCATATAGAATTCCTAGGTTGGTAGTGAGGATATACCTCACCTAAAACATGGAGTAATTCCTTGACCATATATAGGTTTTTTCATTTTTTCCCTTTCTATTATGATTAATATATGACTCCCACCTTGATTCATTGTGTTTGTTATTTTTAGGTATTTCTATAGGGTATGTTTATACTCACCCCTACACGGGATTTTGATACACATTTCATGGATTATGCATATGACATAAATTTCAAAAAAAAGTCCTAGGTGGACCAAAAGATAATGAATGATTTTTGGACTATACTGACTAAATATAGGTTTTAAAGTGAAGTTTTGATATCTATTCTCTTTTTTCTAGTAGTTCAGGCTCCTTTATAGTTATAGTGGGATTGTATTTATCACTTTGTATCATTCCATACTCTTTTTCCATACTCTGATGTGGGTTTAGATATTATATATGTAGTTACAGTATTAGTTTTTTATATTTCTACTTTTTACTGGTGTATTTATATTTTTTAATGTGTATAATTAGTCTCAGATAAGGCCTCCTATATGTGTTCTATTTCAACTCGGTTCTAGTCAACATCTCCTCACCTTTTTGGAGTTGGTCTTGGGTTTCCACTATCAGCTTATCGATGGCTAGGTGGGCCCTAGTGGGTTTGGTCGTGACATAAATAGTATAATGATCTATGATTTTTGAATGTCAAAATTTCTTCACAACTATACTTTGATTCCACATCCATCAATGGTCAAAATATGTTGATTTAAATCATTCATATCTTCCTAAAAATTTGGTGTAACCACTCATCATGCCTTCTTAAAATCTTATCTATAATCATGAACATAATTTCTATGATCATTGAACATCTAGCTCAATATTGATAGAACTTATATTAATGTATCATTTATGAAAATACACATAACTCTAGCTAGTTCACTTGATTCTAATTACATGAAAAATTCTATCATAAACATCATTCATCATTATTTTATTGGACACATCCTTTATATATCAATTCACGTCTCATTCTCGATTATTATATGCTTCTTAATGAACATCATCTTTTATCCAGTAATTAAAAATATTATTACATGTATTCACATATTCAATTCACTATCTAGTGTATATAAATCCAACAACTTCCATAATTTCAAAATGGACTTTATTTTGAGACATATTTCTGACACCTCCCTTTTCCTCCACACAAATATCAATATTCTATAGTTTTTATGATTCCATTAAACTAATTATTACATAACTCAATGTTTATTAGTCGACATCCTCCACTATTTTATAACATTGTCTATATATTCAATAAACTCATCCACTATTATTCATTCAATGCATTTAATTTCATTTATTAAACTTCCATTTTCTTCATATATTACTTCTACAAGTAGTATCGACATCACAAGATTCATCTATTGGAAACATCTTCTAATCACATTCATTTTAGTTTTTTATAACATATTTTACCTGCCTTTATAGCATCTTATCTTTATTCCTTAGGTGAATTCTAATTTTTAGAAACCTTTAAGATTTAATCCATGTTTTTCTCTTCTTATTTTATTCGTATCTGATACTATGTTTCACCAATAATTTGTTTTCACACAGCTTCCGAACAGCTGATTTCACTAGCCTCAAATACTTGAATATAAGTATTTTCCATAAGATCACTCAGTCATTGAAAGTTTGATGTATTTGTTTTTAAAATGAAAATGGATTCTATAACCATGGAAGAAATTTGATTATTATTATCTCAAACTCATGAAACATGTTGATCCTATGTTTATCGTGCAAACACTAAATGGAGTTTTCTTTGGATGTGATTCTAGGTAACTTTAGTGTATATGAGGTTCATTAGTAACTCATATTCTTTTAATTCTGTAAGATTTTCCTCTACTATCTACTAATCCTTCCAGTCAATTTCTATCAAATCTTTAAATATCATCCATTATTCATCAAAATTCAAATAAAATTAATGCACAATAAATTCATCTAGAATAATGATGAACATATTATCGTGATGTTTTTTCATTGATGGAACACTGTAAAGTATTATCACATTTACATCTATGGTTATTCTTCCAGATGACCCCATCATCTTCTCATACAGTTTTGTTATTTTCATTTCATAATAACATCGGACACTAATATTTTTTTTATGAAAAATCATTTATCTCATTCTTCTTCAGGGTGAAACATCTCATAAAGATTCATAAGCTATGAATGGTGGATCACTTATATGATGAGATTGTTGATAAAATGATATTTCTATTATAGAAATCATGGACATGCAGTCAACTATTCATGAAAATCCAGATGCGTTCGTATAGAAGAAGATGACACATAACAATGTCATTCATATAAAATCTTACTTTTGCATATAATGATTAATAGTGTACACTAAATTAAATACCATGTCATATTTTACAACTAAAACTCACTTAATTAAATATCTAGATGTGTCTTAGTCAGTCGTGCATATTTGGTGGAGTATCCTTATGCCTATAGTCCATCATTCCACCTTTCATTGTAGTTATCCTTCAATGATATGCCTCATTCTTCTGCTTATTTGTATACTAGTGTCTTACCATGTTGGCACTATTCCTCCTTCAATCTCATCCACTTAATTTTAGTTTCCTTTGGGCTCGACCAGTATCATAGTACTAGGTATCTCAGGTGGTTGGCTTAAGTGGGTAGTAATTTTTACTTTTTAACAATTAATTATCTTTACAAAAATCCTTATTCCAATTATATATTAAAAAATAACATAGTAACATTCTAACCCAACTTAGAATATTGTCACATTTTCTCAAGAAATCAAATCATTTCCTTGAATAACTTCTGATATTATAAGTATAACTCTAATTTTGTTCCAATATAATACCAAATATGTTGCAGTCAGACCATTAAAATTATATCAACACTACACACTCTTCCATTGAAGATAGATTCAATAAATGATTTAATTTATAATATTCTTCCAGTGATATTCATTCATTATCATCAATGATTCAACATCTTTTTATTACATCCAGTGACATGAGATTTATATCATTTGGAAAATTTACCTAACCTTTCATCAATTCCATCTTCCTTTTATACAACTATCATCAACGGTGTTCCTACTTTGTATGGTTACACCTTCAAAAATGTAAAAAATTAGTGTAACACCATAACTCTAAAAAACAAGATTCATTGGTTATATTACTATATTGGAAAAAATATATAAGAGATCATATCTCAAAGGAGGAAATGGATTTACAGTGATGGGATAATATAAACATACATCATTCATGAATTACTTTTGAAAACATGATATTCAACATAGAATTTAGTGAGACCTTTATTATTTCTTCTATTATATCCTTAGAATCAATCATAGTTCCCTTCTTGGTATCCTTGGGAAAGGAAAGCATAATAAAAGGTAAGATAAAATGCTCAATAAGGGTAAGAATAGGATATTTCAATCAATTATCATAGTTTATCATAAGCATAATGGTATGAGAACATTATCATAACTTGAGAAAGTCAAACCCAATCAGTCAAATATCTTTAATCTTGAATCATGGTATGAGGTTTTTTCATAAAATACATAAGACATAATTGTAAAGAATCATCAGTAATCAATCATGATCCATGAGAGACTATTATAATCATAATAACATATCATAAATTTTTTTTGGAATAATCATAGTCATTGAAATCTTATTTCAAGACTACCTACCAAGATATTCATCACATGTTTGTCTTGGGATAATCACCCATGTACTTAATTTGGGCTTGAAATAATCTCCAATATACCCTCTTTTAGGATTGATATAATCTTCGGTATATCCCTTGAGATCATAAACATTAATCATTAACCAATTCATTGGATGGATATAACATACCCACCCATCACATAAACTTTTCATATGTATTCCATAAGACCATGAAAACTTTTATCATTTCATCATAGCTTTACCCCTTGAAAATATGATTGGTTTCATTAATGTTTCATTATCATAATTATAAATCATCCATAGAAAGAATAATGATAGTATTATAGGATTATATCTGTAGTGAAGAGTAAGTAACATCAAATTATGTTATTATAGACGAAAAATGCCTTTAAAAGATGATTGGGATATCTTTTGAGGAAAATATAATTTTCAATTTGAAATTACTTATTTAAAATATAAAAACTTATGAAATATTAAGGAAAAAAATTATTTTAAAATAACAAGTGAAAATTAAAAATTAAGATCGAAATCATTGAGTGGTCATGATGTTGGGGATATTCATTGATGCGGTAAATGTTAAAATAATGATTCTTTTAACATTTTCAGTAAAAATTCAAAAGTACCCCTTTTGGAAAACAATAATAATACTCACCCTATAACATTTACATATAAAATGAATCATGGGTAAAAATGAAAATAAAGAATAATTGGATTTTCATGACCCAACCTAAGTCGGGCACGAGCCGCAAATACCCCAAAATCGCCACTATATGCCAGGGGGTGGCAGCAATCATCGAAATCATAACTAACTCGAGGAGTCATTTTCCTAAGTACCTATACAAATGCACATATCAGACTCAATGAAAAGGTGTACATAGAAAGAAATTAAAGATGCAAATTGATGTAAAGTAAACCAAACATGCATTGACCTCTAGACAGTACAAAGCACAGTAGTGTAAACTGAAATTAAAGGGGGGAAATACATGACCAACCAGAAATATGTCCCAACCTAACAAAACTGGAGGATATTGAACATATGAGAGAGAGCTTAGTTCCTTTATCCCAAGCTACAACTACCATACACGATCCAAACATCTGGTACCTCTAAGCTCCTCTGAAATCTCGATCGACCTTTCTATATTCTATAAAAGACACGACATGTGTGGGAAAAGACCATGTAGGGGTGATTATATACATACCCATTAGAAATCCATGAAAGGGTGAAGCGGGATCATTAAGGGATACAACTGAAGCAGAAAGCAGTAGATAGAACAAGGTGCAATGAAAAGAGTACAGCTCAACCCAACAAGAGAGTGAAGGTAAACTCATCCAAACATAAGGAGCTCAAAATGGTGATAATATGAACTTCTCATCAATTATTTTCTACCAATAGTAGGAGAGTGAACTCATCCAACCATGGGAATCTAAACACATAAATCATGTGGCATACACCACGTGTCTTTGTCTCTCCTAGAAGGAGAGTATCAAATCTAAAGGGGTGAATCCATAAGAATAATTATATATATATGCTTAGTCAAATAAGAACAAAAAAAGGGGATCTTTACCTCATAGTTCATCCCAAGAAAGAGAGTAACCAAGTCCAAAAATAAAGGTCCCTCATCATTTCCTGGCATCCCTCATATCTACTTGGAACATACAAGTCAAAGGAACTCAATCACTATAA
Organism: Viscum album; assembly: GCA_963277665.1. Taxonomy (NCBI): domain Eukaryota; kingdom Viridiplantae; phylum Streptophyta; class Magnoliopsida; order Santalales; family Viscaceae; genus Viscum; species Viscum album. The sequence goes on along the minus strand of OY728131.1, from coordinate 1,431,270,269 downwards.
CTTGATAATATCAACTTTTGGTGGAACTGACTCACTCTCATGGTTTTAGTCACCTCAAAAAAATGTGTATCAGTGGATAAAACATTCCCCTTTCTTGTGAGTGCAAGATACTCCAAACCACACCTCATAATTGTACCACATAGCTAGGTGTGAACAAACTCAAATTAGAGAACTCATAACCTAGTTCTTGAGTGAGATTCCACTCTGATGTCATCAAGGAACCATGTCCTAGTGCTTCATGGGGGGTCCACTCTGATGTCATCAAGGACTTATGCCCCGGTGCATCAGGGGGGTTCCACTCAGTAGTAGAGGACCTGTACCCTGGTGCGTTAGGGGGGTTCCACTCGGTAGTCATGGACCCACACCCTGATATATTAGGTGGGTTCCACTCTAATTTCTTCTAACACCACTTAAATAAGAATCATGCTTGGAAAAATTTTCACTGTATCTCAAAATCTTCATCAAGGTGCACCATTGCGTTCTACATGGAAAAAAATTAGAATAGACTACTCGCTAAACCAAATCAAAAAAATGGTGTGAAAGTCATATTTCATTATAATATGGATAAGGGGATATTCATAAGCCCCACCCAAGAATCCAAATAAAGTACCCTATATTAGACCCAAAATTTCTACCTTAATTTCAGGGTCACGATGTCGCTAACGGTTTGTCAAACAGACATCGTACGGAGAAGCTATGTCAGATATAATATTTCACAATAACAATATTATTATTATTATTATGAATTTTGTTCACCCAAAGCATAATTCCAAATTAATTATCCAACATTGGTCTTGAAATGACCTTCATAAGGTTAAGGTTGTGCTACTGCATATGTCATGTTAATAGGACGTCGTATGTAAGACTTACTTTGGAAAAAAATTCATTATTATTATTATATTAATAATAATTATAAGTAAAAGAGAAAGAGGAATCCAAGGATCCCATCCCCTTTTTCCTCCATGCCAAGCACACAACCCCACATCTCACCCCCCTTATTTCCTCTATTATTTTTTTGTTTATTAATTTTATTTTTCATTTTAACTATATTTCTTTTATCTATTTTCTTTCCCCTTACTATAACCCTAATATGTAGCCTCCATAGTGTCTCCCATAACACTGCTTCTAATAAATTATTCCCATTGGAATTACTACACTCATAGGTCCCAGATCTACACCCATCGATTCTCGGCCTCCACATTCATCCACCTCAGCTCACGGTCTCACTACACCGCACCATCTCAGCTGTCACAGGCTCACCATGCCACCCTCCTCCAATTTGGATCCCTCATACCACCATGTTGCTACTCCCTTCCTCACCTGAACCAGTTTTCTACGTCATCTCTATCGAACCTTTAAGAACACTAATATGGTCTAGGTCGATAGTCATCGATGTTGCAGCTCGATCCCAAGATTGGTGCGGGAATAAATCATTGCACAAAAGATTAAATGAACAACACATTTTTTTTCTTGGATCACCAATCAAATAAAGAAAATACAATGATGATTGCACATAGGGTTCATGAAGAAATATTTACAAAACTCAAACATGGATCAAATTATGGTTGTGTTAGTTTGTCCATCGTCAATGAGGATCAAGAATGAAAGGAATTGAAAAATAAATATTTATCATACTTCAAGAATTTAAATTTCAAGATAAACAAGAATAGAATTAATTCAACTAGTTGTTTTTCGATCTGTGAATTAATTCATTCAAAAAAATTTAATTCACATTTATCATGGCAATTCAATCAGGGATAAGAAATCCACAAAGAAAATTCATACCTCAATATTGAATAATTTTTTGATGAAGAACGTGCTTTCCAATGGAAGAGGGGATCCATTGATTTGTTGCACTTTGATTCGTCTTGATCCAAAGGTTCATCGTTATTCTCCGAAGGGAATAGGGTGGAACTCTCATCAGTGGATTCAAGAAAATATGAGACAAAACTAGAAAGTTTTACTATGGTGATATATTTATAAATCTATTTATTATGATGAAACATTAACTAATTAATTAAATAATTAATTTATTAATTCATTAAACATGCTTCCAATGAGCTAGGGGTTTGAAGGTCTGGCACCAACTCATTTTATATCATGCCTAGGGTAAACACTATGTTATAAACCCAAACATGATCTAGGATTTCTGATCTGATCATCCATTTAAGAGTTATCCTATTTTATTTAATTAATAATATGCACATGGAATATAAAATATATTTAATAATTTATAAAATTAATTTTGGGAACATCGAGCCTCAAAATCGCATGCCATCAGAGCACCTAGATCTGGAAATATGTAAACAAATATTTCAAAGTCTTAAAAGGAAAAAAACCGGGTATCTACATAATTACCTCCTTTAATCTTTTTTCAATAAAAAGAAAATCTAGGAAAATAACTCAGTATATTAATCCCGCATTTGGCTCTCCTGATCTCAGGAACTCTTCTACACTTTTTTATTCTACCACAGCATGCAAAGCAAAGGGATGGTTCGTCCTCGTAAGGTATGCTCTTACCAGACCATGATCACCATCGGGTGCTATGCAAAGGTGGCTCCATCCTCAATGTCCATCTCACCCCAATCGATTATGTGTGTAGGATCATGCACATATCTCTTCATCTGAAACACGTGGAAGATGTCATGCACCCACTCCAACTGTGGGGATACGGTGAGGCAATAGGAAACCTCTCCAACCCTCTGCATGATCTCGAATGGCCCGATGAAACTCTTGGATAGCTTACCACCCTAGAAAAAACTTTTTCATTACTCGTTGTGGGGAGACTCTCAGGAAAACATGGCCCCCTTAATTGAAATCCAATGGCTTATAACAGTGATATTCCTAGGATTTCTATCTGCTCTGGGCCGTCATTATTCATTCATAGATGACCTACACTTTCTCTATTTCCACCTATGCCAACTCTAGGCCTACAAGAGATGTCTCTCCAATATATGTCCACACAAAGGTGACCTATAGGGTCTCCCATACAGGGTCTCAAAATGTTTCATGCTGATGGAATAGTGGTAGATATTTTTGTATATAAACTCTACCAAAGGCAGGTGATCCTCCCATCTTCAGCTGAAGTCTGACACACAAGCTATCAGCATATCCTCTAGCACCTAGATAGTGAGCCCAGTTTTCCCATCGGTCTGGGGGTGTAATTTTTTACTCATTCGTAACTAGTTCCTAAATGTTTCATATAGTCCTCTACACAATCATGATATAAACCACACATCACGATCGGAGACAATCTCTCGTATGTACAATTGCCCAAAATCTTGACCAAACTATGCTCTCTCATAGAAATGAAGTGTTTCCACTTCTTGAGTTGGTCTACTACCACCCAGATAGCATCATGGCCCTTAACTGTGCATAAAATCCATCTGATGAAGTTTATGGATATGTCGTCCCATTTTCACTCTGGGATCTCAAGGGGCTACAACAAACCTTCCAAAACATGGTGCTCAGGCTTTACTTGTTGACAGGTAAGGCATCGATAGATGAACTCAGCTACACTTCATCTCATGTCGAATCACCAAAACTGTTGTTGAGTATCTTTGTACATCTACCCAACACCGTGATATATATCTAGGGTAGAATTGTGGAACTCCCACATCACCTCCTCTCGCATCGTGATTGGAACCACTGTTCTCACCTGGAACAAGATGTCATGACTCTATCCTTCAAAATATCCATCTAGTGCATCAGCTATGGATATTTGATCATAAAAAACCTCACATTCTATGTCTTCTAGCTGGGACTCTCTCACATGCTCAAGGATCAAAGGATTCAACACTATCAACTAAAGAAAATTTGTATCCTCCTGCTCCACTAGGATTAGTCGTAGGGAAGCTAACTGCTCTGAATCTTCTTGCACTATGTGATCCTAGGACTTCCTACTAAGGGAATCTACTAAAAAATTTACCTTTCTTGGAGTATATACTTTCTCGAATTCATATTTCTATAGGAACTCCAACTATCATCTTTGTCTCAGGTTTAGGTCTCTCTAAGTGAAAATGTACCTAAAACTCTGATGGTCTGAGAAAACCAAAAAGTGATCTCCAAGAAGGTAGTGTCTCCACATCCTCAAAGCAAAGACTACCACTGCTAACTCTAGTTCATGAGTCACATAGTTCTTCTCATGGGGTCTCAACTTCCTCGACCCGTATGTGATGAATGTATGACATTACATCAACATGCAATCAAGCCCATCTCCCGAGGCATCACAATACACTATGAACTCAACACCTTCCTTGGGTATTCTCAACACTGTAACACTCATCATCATCTACCTCAACTCTTAAAAGGTCCTATAGAAATGCTCAGACTAGGTAAATGGATTCCCTTTCCACATCAGGGTTGGAAAAGGTGTTTTGATTCTGGAGAATTCTATCACGAACCTTCTATAGTACCCCAGCAGTCCAAGAAATCTCTTCACCTCTGACACATTCTTAGGTGGATCCCAAGAAAGAAATTATTCAATATTAGCTGGATATATGGCTAAACCATATTTAGAAATGAAATTCCCTAGGAACTGAAGCTCATGTATCCAGAACTAGCACTTCGATAGATTTTCGTAAAATTGGTGCTCCCAAAGAAAAATAAGAACCATTCTCAAGTGCTATGCATGCTCCTCCTCAGATGCAGAGTAGACGAGTATGTCATCAATGAAGACAACAAAAAAACTAGTCCAAGTATATCTAGAAAACCAATTTCATCAAATATATAAAGATATTGGGGTAATTTGTCACACCAAAGGGCATCACTAGGAACTCATAGTGTTCGTAGCGATATCAAAATGCCAACTTTGGTATATCATCCTCGCAAAACTGTAACTGGTGGTAGCCAAACCTTAGATCAATCTTGGAGAACAATATCACACCTTGAAACTAATAAAATAGGTCTTTAATCCTTGTAAATGGGTAATTTTTTATTATCACATTCTGGTTTTAGCGACGATAATCCACGCAAATCTATAAGCTCATGTCCACCTTTTTCACAAACAACACTAGATCTTCCCAAGGGTACACACTAGGTATAATGAAAACTTTCTCATGAAGGCCATCCAAATGAAACAATATCTCCTAGAGCTTGGTAGGTTCCATTTGATATGTCACAAAATATATCAGGGCAGTCCCTGATTTCAAGTCAATGTAAAAATCCATCTCTCACCGTGGAGGTAGTCTCAGAATGTCTCTGTGAAAGACATCCATATAATCATCAATAACTGAAGGAACCTATATGCATGAAGAGTCTATTGTGCCAAGTCTTACACTTTTCAACCGATTGGTGATAGGTTGTAGTCTTCTACTTGCAGCATCCACCTATCCTTCCATGAGATCTCTCTCACCAGAAAAAGGAGAATCCCATCCCATCAGTGCGTAGGCATCTGACTTGTCTGTGGTGATAGTTGATTTGATCACGGACCATGGAAAGACAATCCATACCCAAGATGACATAATAGGGTGCCATCATAATGAACAATAGGTCCCACATGAACCTCTATCCATCAAGTGATATCTCTCACTACCATCAGATGAAAGATACAGAAGAAACAATCCATGTAGGAACCTCAAGAAAAATATTTTGTGATAGAATCTATACTGGGAGATCTATCTATCACACCATAAGTATTGAGATAAAATAATGACTGGAAACTATGTCTATTAATACTAATTCAAGAGAATAATAAAGAAATATTATACCTTTAATCATCTCAAGTGTTGCGGGACCGTAGACATCCAAAGCTTGTAGTTGTATGCGACCCCGACCACCACCTCCCTGATCCTGGCGTGGGCCTCCCAGTGGTGGTGGTGGAATGATCTCATAGTATCATCCTCCAATTATAGCTCCTCCTTCTCCTCTTCCAACTCCGCCTCCCTGGTGACCACCGTGTCCCCACCGGGGAGACCCATGATCACGGTGATGCCTCTCCCATGGTGGCTCGTCTGCTATATGTTTGCATTCTTGAGAATTTCTAGTAGGGAAGTCACATGTAATCTGACATATCCTTTCACATGTGTATCATTTCCCCTATCTAGTTTTTCCTGGTCATATGTGTTTTCCCTGACCACATTCCTGAGTCTGATCATGGGCAGGCCTCCTACATCGAGATCCTGGCGACTCGTGTCTGCTAGCTGTCGTAGACATCTCAGCTCTGTAGCACCTAATGCTATCTCCAGCTACCTATAATCCCTTTGATATTAATATCTCTATCAATAATTCCTTCTCCAGCACCTCGTAATAGGTGGGGATGCATAAGTTCATCATGTTGTTATAGATCTCTTTGCGGAGTCCCTACTCAAATTTCCATGCTCGGAAGTAGCTATCGTGGATCATGTCTAGAGAGTATTGTGTAAGGTCTATGAACCTATATATATACTCAACCACTATCATCCCTCTATATTGAAGCTCTAGAAGATCTTGGATCCAATCTAAATATAAGAATGAGGGGTATTACTCCTCACAGAATAGTTACTAGAAGCCATCCCACGAGAGTGTAGACTCATCGTGCATTTGAGTAACTAAGCTCCACCAATTCCCAATCACTCCATGGAAAAGGCTAGCTATCAAAGATACCATATGATCTATTGGGGTATAAATAAGCCTGAACATATGGACCATTGACTCTAGTCAATCCTCTACTACTTCTTGATCTGTCTCACCACGAAACCTCAGTGGTCTCTAATATTGGAACTCATGCGGTGCTATCAGCCTGCGCATATCCTTAACCTGCTCTATTGGGATGATCTATTGCTCAATATTTGGAGGTGTAACTACCTTCCAACCTAGAAAAAGTTGATCATAATATGGACCTTGAATTGAAGCCTCATCACTTATAGTTTCATCGTCACAAACTGGAGCTGGTAACTGAGTTGGCTGTAATTGTGGAGACATCTTGAAAGTTATCGAGGAGTACCCCGATCAGATGAGAATATATATATATATATATATATATATATATATCATTGGGGAGATGAATCAAGGATATTATAAGACTCAATCATATATTATGTATGTACCATTAATCCCCAAAATAAATATATCATCATGCTGAGTCAACAAGCAGGTAGTCAGGGTCCTAGTGAATAGATACGTCGACCGCTTGCACCATCACTAGACTCTCTATCCTGAGAGTCACACTAAAGACACTTCTACATTGTTTCCCCAATCCCAACCAATACTTTTAAGGGAAAATATATGAACAATGTTCCAAGGAATGAACTTGCTCTGATAACAATATGTCATAATCCGACCCAAGTCGGGCTCAAGCCGCAACTACCCTAAGCCCGCATCCATAGGCCAGAGGTAACAATAAGTGTTGAAGGAATAACTAACTCGGGGAGGCCTTTTCCTAAGCACCTATACACATGAACATGGCCAACTCAATGAAAAGGTGAAAAGGGAAATAAATAAAAGTTGAAATTTTCTATAAAGTAATCCAAACATGCATGAACCTCTAGACAGTACAAAGAATGGTAGTGTAAAATGAAATAACAGGGGAAAATACACTCTCAACTAGAAATATGTCCCAACTTGAAAAAATTGGAGATGATTAAATAGTTTATAGAGATCCCAACTCCTATATCCCAAGATAATACCATTGTATGTGATCCAATCATGTGGTACCTCTATGCTCCTCTGAAGTCTCAATCAACCTATCCATCATCTTTAAAAGACATGAAACATGTGGGAAAATTCCATATAGAGTTGATTATATACATACCCAGTAAAATACCCAAAAATGGTGAAGGGGGATCAATAAGAGATAAAACTAAAGAGGAAATTAGTAGATAGAACAAGGTACGGTGAAATGAGTACAGCTCAACCCAACAAGAGAGTGAAAGTAAACTCTTCCAAAAAAAAGGAGATCAAAATGGTGAGAATGTGAAATTTTTATTGATTCTTCACTACCTATAGTAGGGTAGTGGACTCATATAACCGTGAGAATATAAACACAAAAAGAATATGGCATACCCCGTGCGTATTTTCCTAACTTGGAAGGAGAGTATCCAAATTCAAACGGTTAAATCCGTAAAAAAAATGAATATATATATATGTGTGTGTGTGTGTGTGTGTGTGTGTTTAGTCAAAGAATCCCAAAAAATAGAGGATCTAAATCACACAGATCATCCCAAGAAATAGAATAACCCAGTCCAAAAAGAAAGATCCATCATCATTTCCCAGTATCCCTCACATTTTCTCGGAACATACAAGTCAAACAAACTCAATCACTACACCTTGATTCTATCCACTTTGGGTGGAACTGACTCACCCTCGTGGTTTTGGTCACATCACAAAAAACACATCTTGGTGGGTAAAATATTCTTCTTTATCATGAGTCCAAATCTATGTTAAACCATACCTCTTCATCATTCCACATAGCTGAGTGGGCACAAACTCGAAGTAGAGGACCTGTGTCCTAGTGTGTCAGGGGGCTTCCACTCAGATGTCATTGAGGACCTGCACCCTGGTGCATCAGGGGGTTCCACTATAATGTTGTCGAGTAACCACGCCTTGGTGCGTCAGGGGGGTTCTACTCAATAGTCAAGGACCTATTCCATGGTTCATCAGGGGGGTTCTACTTTGATGTCATTGAGGACCCATGCCCTGGGGCATCAGGGGATTCCACTCAGTAGTTGAGGACCCGCACCCTGGTGCATCAGGGGGGTTCCACTCTGATGTCTTAGAACACCACTTAAATAATCATCATTCTTGTAACACATCACATCATATCTCAAAAGCTGCATCAAGGGTAACCATCACATTCTATGTAGAAAAACATAATCACTTTCCTGAATCGGAAAATTGATGTGAAAGTCATATTTCACCATAATACGCACAAGGGGTTCTTTATGGGCCCCACCCATGAATCCTAATAAAGTAACCAACATTTTTCCCAAAATTTTGACCTTAATTTTGGGGTCACGATGCCGCTGATGGTTCATCAAACGGACCTCATACGGAAAAGCTATGTCAAATACAATATTTCACAATAATAATAATAATATTATTATTATTATTATTATTATTGTTATGCATTTTGTATACCCGAACCATGACCCATAATAAATTATCCAATATTGTTCTTAAAATTACCATCTCAAGGTTAGGGTTGTGCTGTCGTAGATGGTGCGTCAATCAAACACTGTATGGAAGACTTACCTCAGAAACAACATTTTCATAATAATAATAATATTATTATTATTATTTTATTAATAATAATTATAAGTAAAAGATAAATAGGAATCCATGAATCCCACCCTCCCCCCCCCCTTTTCCTCCATTACAAGTGTGTGACCCCATCCCCCTTGATTTCCTCTTTTATTTTTTTGATTATTAATTTTATTTTACATTTTAACTCTTTCTTCTTCTATCTATTTCCATGCTTCCCTTTTGTAACCTTAATTTGAAGTCGTCATAGTTCCTCCCATAACAGTACTTCTCGAAAATCACACCTGCTATAATTTCTACACCTCTAGATCCCAAATATATACCCATCTACTCCGAGCCTCCGCCTCAACTCACTGTTGTGTCGTGCCATCCTGGCCGCTGTGGGCTCGATGTGCCACCCTACTCCAATCTTTCTCCCTACAACCACCACATTGTTGTTGCCTACCTCACTCGAACCAGTTTCCGATGTCACCTCCATCTAACCCCAAAGAACATTGATCTGGTCTAGGTCGATAGGCATCGACATTTTATCTCGATCCCAAGATTGGTATGGGAATAAACCATTGAAAAAAATATTAAATGTGTGACAAATTGTTTTCTTGGATCAACAGTAAAATAAGGAAAAGACAACGAGTATCACACGTAGGGTGGAGGAAAAAAGTTTTACGAAGCTCAAACATATATCAATTTATGGCCTTATTATTTTTTCCATCATCATTGAGGATCAAGAATGATGGGAATTGAAAAATTAATATTTATTATACTTCAAGAATTTCAATTTTAATATAAACAAGAAGAGAATTGATTCAAACAATTGTATTTTGATCCAAGAATTAATTGATTAAATCAAATTTAATTCATGTTAATCATGGTAATTCAATCAAGGATAATAAATTCACAAAGAAAAGTTCTACCTCAAGATTGAATCATTTTCTAATGAAGAACATTATTTCTAACAAAAGAGAAGATTTGTTGATTCGTTGTGGTTTGATTCGTCTTGATCCCAAGGTTCATCATCATTCGCCAAAGGGAGGAGGGTGGAGCTCTCGTCGATGGATTCAAGAAAATATGAGACAAAATCATCAAGGTTTTTCAAGGTGATATATTTATAAATCTATCTATTGCGATGAAACATTAACTAATTAATTAAATAATTCATTCATTCATTCATTAAAAGCACTGCCAACAAGCGAGGGGTATGAACGTCTCGTGCCGAATCATTTTATGTCGTGCTTAGGGTAAAAACCATGTTTTAGACCAAACAATGGTCTCATATTTCTTATCTGATCGACCTTTTAAGAGTTATCTTGATTTATTTAATTAATTGTGTGTGCGCACAATATAAAATATATTTAACATTTTTTAAAATTAATTCTGGGTACATTGGGCCTTAGAATTGCACATCGTCTCAGCACCTAACTCTGGAAATATATATATATAGAAATATTTCAAAGTATTACAAGGAAAAACTCATGTCTCTATATAGGTAATATTAAATACATTCTTTATAACATTTTGAACTAAATATTTAAATTGAATAAAAATATTCTCGATCAAATAGAAAAAACTCCATTTTCCTTAAAAATATTCAATGAGAATTTTGAGTACTTACAGAGAGGAAAATTAAAGGAAATCATGTAATATTAAAAAATAGAAATATGATAATAAGATAAATAATATTTTTTATAGATATATCATATAATTTAATCATCAAAAATTAAATCATAATCAACCTTGGTAAAAATGAGATTGTAAAGTAAAACCCTTACCTCATGTCTTGTTTTGATTTGTATGAGTTCAAACCTCTGATATAATAAATATGGATTTATTATAATTACTTTTTAAAAAAATATTAAAACATATAATACCATATATTATTTAGTTATAATTTCTTACCACCCATTTATTAACAATTTCTTATTAAAATATTTTGTGGGTGAAAACTATTTCATTTTTCAAGCATATGTTTAGGTTCAAAAGTTTTGGTCCTTATACTTAGATCATGGTATAATTACCTCCATAATTTTAATCATTTAAGAATTATCATATTTACTAATTATATATAATTTTATAACAATTCATTTAAGTTTTTGATTAAAAATTAATTACATCACTTTGTGGAGATGATATTCTATACATACACATGAGTGATGTTTCCACTTTTTGATGGATATAATGAAATAAAGGTACAAAATATTTCACCTTTAAAGAATAATTATTATGTAATAAATATCATATATATTCAAAAAATCAATCTTTATTACTATTCATGTAATTTTGAAATGAAAAATGTATCACATCGCTTTATGGAGGTGGCAGTCTACACATGTGCATGAGAAACGTTATCATTTTACAACGGATGCAAATGTAAGAAGGTAAATAAGATATTATAATTACAAAATCCTAATATTTTTATACATATCATATATAAACTTTGAACAATAATAATAACCAACCGTGAATTATTGTGATGTTAAACAACTCATATCGCTACGTGGAGGCAGTAGTCCACATGTACACATGAGTGATACTTTAATTTCCCCTTTATTGGGAATATGGTGGAAAACAATTTCCCATTAAAATAATAGTATCTCAATATATTAATAATAATTGAGTCAGTATGTTATTATTGATAAAAAATTAAAGGTATTAAAAGAAGAAATATACTTTGAAAGAGTCAGGTAGGACGATTACCACTTCTTTGAGAGTCCACTTTTGACTTAAATATTATGCCTTATTAGGATGGTCATAAGGGATGAAAAAATATATAGGATGTAGGGAAGGAATTTGTTATGAAATTAGGTCGAGGATTTTTCAATCAATACTGCACAATCTCTGTGAATAATGCCGAAGAAGAGGCACCCATATATAAGTGAGAGAAGGGACACCCTTGGAATTACTTAAATAATTTAAAAATAATATACATCATAATCAATTTAAGTGGAACCAAATATATATAATTCAAATGGTAGGACATAAAAAGGTCAAAATAACTTTATCCAGTAATATTTTTTCATGTTTATATAAGATTTTAAACCTTATCATTTAGTTTAACCCCCTCATTAACACATTTTAACCTTTACTATGGTAACAAATTCTTAAACTTTAAGGATGTTAAATACAATTATAAGGTGAAAAGTGGATAAAATGGTATATAGATGAAATTTTAGATCATTTCCAACCCCACTTGTCCACTTTAAATATTTCTATGATTTTTAAATCAGTTAAAAAATATTGTTTATCAAAAATTATCCTTAAATATAATTCTGGACTATTCATTTTATTTGACTTAAAAGACATCAAGACAACAATGGAATTTCAATATAGATAGATTTACCAAAATTTATAATTTATAATTACCTATTAAATTCTTAGAATATCAAAATTTATCCAGAACATATTAATTTTATTATTTTTAAAATCATTTACATTGATTTTTCTACTTCATTCACAAGCACTATATCGATGTTGTGTAAGATTTTAAGGTAATTATATTATCACCCAAAATTTAAAAAAATTACAATTATAAAATAATTATTTATATTCAAAATAATCATTTATATTCAATTATAACTTTTATTTATCCCTATGGAAACATATAATACAAATTAAAATCAAGAAAGTGATATTTTTTATTCTTTCATAACTTCTTATTATCCAAACGCATTTATTTGTTCATTTTACATTGTTTAATGTGTTATTATAAAGACTTATATAATTTAGGATTTGTATAACTTATTTAAATTTGGATTACTCTAAAATATGGTATGTTCCTCCATGATTATACTCATAATAAAAGTCAGGGTTCCAGCATCACTCAACCAATATAGACTTATCTATATTTATAACTTCTTATATAAGATTCTAAACTATATTGTGATTAGAAATTTGGGTTAGTTAATTCCAAGGATTATATTAGAATATAAACATGGTTTCATCTAATGGTGGATCATACAAGGAGAATTTGGAATTACCCAATATATTATAGATGATATCCACAAGAAGGACCATGTATCTAATATCATGATCAATGGTGATATGGATAAGGAATATCATAAAATTGAGTAGTGTTTTATTGTAATAATTATGATACAATTCAGATTTAAGGAGTGGGTTTTTGAATTATTCTTCAATTGTTGTGAATCTTCTTGTCTCTCTATATAGATCATCGAAAAGAGAGTTGGCGTCACTCTGTTCATGCATAGGATTAAATAAGGTTATTCAGTCTCCCTTAGTATGTTCATATTGGCTCAAGACATCCTCGTTAGGAATATTAAATGTGACATATTAAGGAAGAAGATATTTTATTTTGAAACTATTTCAGTCATGACCATGGTTTCCCACCTAATTTTCACTTATGAGATGTTATTTTTCATTAATGGTAGGAAAATATATATTAATGTATTTTATATAAATCTTGGCCTCTACTACCATTGGAGTGGGAAATTTATTAAATAGGAAAATATAATTGTGTACATATTGAAAAATTCATGGATAGTTTTGGTAAACTCATTCAAGATATATTGTGCTTTCAAAGATATAATCTTCTGATGGAATATCTGGGGGATTTAATTTTTGGTGGCATATTCAAAAGGGTGGTCATTGAGAGAATAATTAATCACCTCAAAACCATAATATTAAAGTATTTGAACCAATTTTATTCATTTAGGGGAAGGATAACTCTAGTGAATAGTGTAGTATCTTCTATGCCAATGCATGTGATGGCTATTATTAAGTCTCTCAAGGGTATCATTAGTGATATCAAAAATTTCATAAATTATTTTATATGGGATGTTAATCACGAGGGATAATTCATTTGGGATTATGGGTAAAGGTTGGAGAAGTCGGTTGTGGGGTGGTATTAATCAAAGAATCATAACATGGTCCATGCAGGGAATACAGGCGAAGTTGGCTTAGAAATCCATCAAAGGGTGATCTATTTTGGTGAGATTCGTATAAGAAAAGTATAGAGATAAAATGATAATTTTAAAATGGATATTGGGTAGATCTTTAATCCTAGTGCACTAAATTATATAGAATTTATCTATACTGAAAGTTCATGTGAGGTGGGTGGTCAGTCATGGAGCCATTAGCTACTAGAATAACAACTAGGTTGACCAATGACTCTTCTTCTCAGGGTGTCTGGTTCTAGATATCAGCTTTATAGAGGTGATCATGCATCATGGATTTATGTATTTAACTCTCAATGTAGAAAAAAATATTCTATATTTTGAAATTATTATTATGAATGACCTAAACCATTGTGTTTTTTAGAGACATCGATGGGTTTTTTATTGTAAGAAACTATCAGACTTTGATACGTAAAAAATAAGAGACTGATGAATTGGGGATTCAGTTTTGGTGTGATGACATTTTAGCGAAGATAAACTTCATGGAATGACATATGAGTAATAAGGCCATTCCCAGTTATAGAAATATCAAAAACAAGGGTATTCATTTTTCCTAAAGATGATTTTATTTTGATTCTCCAAATATTGAATACATTTAACTTCTCCTTTTCAAAGGATAATAGGATAGGATTTTATTAGAGTACCACATATGTTGCATGGGAATTATTCTGAAAATGGAGTTGATATAGTCCTTGTTAATAGCTTAATTTTAGTGCTCTGTGTTTGGTTAATTTGGAGACAATGAATTATGGGAGATCTAATAGTAGGTGTTGTTCCCAAACCTACATCCATGTAAGGGTGATATATATCATTTTAAACTTGGAGCACTTTTATCAAGAGGGGGTATGGGTTCCTCCATAAATAAGATCATACCATGGCGTCATCTACTTTGATCAGGTGATAATAGGGGTTCTCAAGGATAGTAGGTAAAATAGAGGCTGCTCAACACATGACTAAAGTAGAATGTGGATTGTTCATGTGCTCATGGAGTCCTTATTCAGGATGATTTTTAGTGATGTAGTAGGGGATTGGTGGTTTTAGACTTCAACACAATCTATGACATGGAAAAATCCATTGGCTCAGAGAGATGGTAAATCTTTAGGGATATCTCCTTATATATTCTCTACAATTTCACTCTCTCAATCATAGAGACATACTCAAAGCACTTTTCTAGATTTCTTCTAGTCAAGGAGAACATATCATGCTACCTAGATTACTATATCAGAAAGTGAAAGTTTCTAATAGAACATGGTATGAAATTCATGCATACATGGAAATAAGTTTTCATTGGTATCCCATTGTTTACTCTCTCTAGAAAGCTGAGGAATTCTAAGAAAATGATTTGGGGCTGGATCAATTCATCTTTATTAAGCCTACAAAATGACATAAAGGATGTTGAACAATGACTTCTTTAATGTAAATATGATAACCAACAGTAGGATTCTCCCTATGGGGATGAGATAAAATCCCTTTCTAATCTTTATCATCTTATGAATATTTAAGAAAGGATGGACATAAGTAAGTATAAAGTCAGATGGTTAAAAGAGGGAGATTGTAACTCCAAATTTTTTCACTACCTGCATAGAGAGATAAAGATCTGAAAGGTTGTCACAACTCTTAAAATCAATGGAGTTATTTTTAATTCAGAGCTTGAGATATCAAATGTTTTGTTTAGATAATTTAAAGGATTATACTCAAGTGAATATGATGATCTCACCCACAAAATACTAGGAAATATTACTCCTACGGTTGATGATTAGTATAATAGGATTCTTATTGAGGTTCCTCCTGAGTGTGAAATCAATATTGACCTATTCTCTTTGAATATGGATAGTGTGGAAGGTCCTTAGGGGTTTACCAATAAGTTTTTCATGTTCAATTAGGGCATTGTTCAATAGAATGTTATTAATTATTTTAGGAATTTTTTTTATGCCTTGATGCCTCATGGTGTGAATACAAGTTTCATTACCTTGATACCAAAGAAATATAATGCTTTGGATATTAAGGACTTCAGGCTGGTTTCCATTGGAAACACCATTCCAAATATCATTAGAAAAGTCATTTTCTCTAGATTGGGTGTTATTTTTAGAGATATCATAACCCCCAACCAGTTTGATTGTGTCCCTAGAAGAATCATCCAAAATTATCTCTTCACTGCCTCTGAGTGTGTTAAAAATATAAGAAGGAGGGTCCGGGATGGAAGATTTTATCTTAATATGGATATTTTAAAGTCCTTTGACACTATTAAATAGAGATTCAGTTCTACTATATTAAGGAGGAATGGGATCTCCAATTCTTTTATCAATCTAGTCAACAAAATTTTCAAGAGTTCTAGTCTGTCCATTCTTATTAGTGGATACCCAAGAGGATACTTTCAATGCTTCAAAGGTGTCAGACAAGGGGATCCTCTTTCAAGATTTCTATTTTCCATTTATGAAGACTAATTATGTGTATGTATTAATGGTTTGTTCCAAGATGGTATTTATAATAAAATGAAGGTTGAAATGAATTTTTTTCTCACCGTCACACTTACTTTATGATGATGACATCCTCATGTCTTGACAGGCTAACAAAGGCACAATTTCTTGTGTCCAAAAGATTTTTTATTGCAACGAAGAGGTATCTGGATAGGTTATTAGCTGGGATATGTCCTTCATGATTTTTAGAAATGGTATTTATATTTATAAGTAAAATAAAATTGTCAGGATACTTGGTGTAAAGAAAGGGACTCTCCCCTTCAACTACCTAGGGATACCATTATTTTGGGGCTGGGTGTCTTGAAAATATTTCCCTTAAGATTATTGACTAGATGGAAACTTGGAAAGGGGAAACCATGTCTCATGTAGGGAGGGTTTTCTTTATCAACTTAGTTATCTCATAAATGTTTGTTTATGACTTCTTCATTTATAAATGGCCTAGAAGCTTCCTCAAAGAGCTATAAATGCTGATCAGTAACTTCATCTGGACTGGATCCATCCATGAGAGAAAACTCATCACTATGGCTTAGAAATATTTCATTAAACTCATTAACATGGGGGTAATGGGACTCAAAGATCTTAAAATATTAAAGGATGCACTTCTCACCAAATTCACCTAGAATTTACTAACATCTGATGAAATTTCTCTGGAGTTACTCTCCCACAGATTACTTGGGAAGCTTTATAATGGTCATTCCATGCATGGATTCTCCTCCATCTGGATAGCACTTAGGAATTCCTGTCAAGAGATTATGTGCTATTCAGAATGGATGGTCTGTAAGTATTCCACTATGAATGTTTTTTCTATACACTGGATTGGCAGACCACTTAATGAAGTGATTTTTGTTCCACATACTATGAAAAAAATTCATTTCAGATGCTCTATCATCTCCTGATTTTCATGGGTTCCTAAATACTGATCTCAGACTGAAAATCTAGATTTACATATATAATTATATTGGTACTTTATACTAGACTCCTAATGTCAATGGTCAGCTTACTTCCAGGAAGTTTTATAGATAGATGTGTGGTATGAATTCTACCACACCCTCATGGTTGAAAATGTTCAGAACCCCATTTATTACTCCCTACTATTAATTTCTAATATTGAGGATGTAAAAAAATAAGGTTTCCTATGCACATCCTATTGTAACATTCTGGAATTTAGTTGGAATCTGCATGTTGTTTCTGTTTATGGGATGAAGAATCTGATGCTCATTTATTTCTATTTTTTACTTTCTCATGAAGGATTTGGTCTCATTTACAAACTACATTTGGAATTCAATTATACATCATTGGGATTTCTACTTTGATGTCCATTATACAACACTATCATCTGAGTGAACAGGTTGGCGCCATGCTGGTTGCAGTAGTTGCTTTTGTTATCATCTTCATTTTGTAGGCAAGGAATGTCTTGGTTTTTGATGGTCATCATCCCTCTATGTAGGATGGATTGTGTACAGTGTATAGGGATGTCTTTACTGCTTCCAATCTTCATATAGGCATAATAAAAAATGATCTCTATGATTTTATTATCATGAAAACTTTTAGTGTCACAGGGAGATCTAAGAATCCTCTAGTTCTTAAATTCATCAGATGGATTCCACCGATTCTAGGATGGCTAAAAGTGAATGTGGATGGGGCAGATTCAAGTGCACCAGGACCTTCAGGATGTGGTAGTGTATTCCGAACTTATCAGGGCTTTGTTAAAGGCTACTTTTATCACTACATTGGAAATGGCATGGCCATTGAAGCAGAGCTATGGGCTATGATTAATTCTATAAAATATGTTGTTTACCATGCCTAGAGGCATCTTTGGGCATAATATAACTCTACCACTATAGTTCAGATCCTCAAGACTCATTCTTGGTTGGTACCATGGAAAATTTTCCCTTCATGGATTGCATTTCTTGAGATGGTTGGACATATACATCTGGATGTCACCCATGTGTAGAGAGAAGACAACCAAGTTGTGGATTCCCTTTCAAAAAAGGAAATTTTGGATGTGTCCTTGAGATGGTCATTTGTTTATCTAGATTTTTATTATAATTTTGTTTACTTGGATGCACATGGTGTTTTTTATTCCCATCTTTTCAAACCCCCTTGTAATGCCACTTTCTCTATCTTTTAATAAATTTCTTAGGAACGGGTTCGCCCGGCTCCGGAAACTGTTTTCTATAATCAATGGAAAGTGGAAATATATTACCATATTTACTTATCTAGGACAAATTTGGTAGATAACCACTCATTAAATATCATAAAGGCATGTTTTAGGAGATTTTTAGGACTTAACTCATATTTTTATCCTCATTTTACCTGATTTTCTCATATAGAGGTGATAAACATTTACCACAGTTATAATTAATAATGAATAAAGATAAATGGGTCATGTTTATAAAATTTGAACATAATGATTTCAAATAGGGAATAAACTTTTAAGTATTTAATTCATATATGTTTCATAAATTAATTTTAATATAAATTCATAAAACCCAATGAAAAAATAGATTTTAGAAAAAAAATTAATCAAAAAATGCACTTATACCAAAAATATATATAATGTTGATTCCTACATAATTATTTTGATTATGTTTAATAAAATGGATCTTATTTTAATTTTAAACCAAATCCAAAATAGAATGGTACTTTTAAATTACTTATATTAAATAAAATAAAATCTTGATTTACAAAAAATGGTATTTTTCATTATTCATTGTAAAATAAATCTTTTTGAAGAAATATAAAAAACTCTATCTAAGTTATTAATAACACAATGATTTCAAAAAAATTATCTACCTTAAATAAATTTTTTTTTAAAAATATAAATCAATTATAATTTCCACGCACAAAATGTGAAAAAAAACTATTTTGAAGAAACATATTTTTTGAAGTATAAAATTACTTTACTAAAAATTTAGTACATAATTAGTATGTATTAATAAATATATTTTTATTATATAAAACCATGATACATATTTTTTCATAATTTGGTAATTTCTATTCATACTGTAAATTTAATAGCAAGGTTATAATGGTCACATTTAAATAATAAAATTTTTATAGTATATCACAATTTTCTTAAAGCTCATTATTTTGTATTTAGAAATCTATCTATCAATTTATTATCTTAATATAAATTTTTAGGGTTTTATATTCTCCCCCATAAATAAATTTCATCCCTGTAACTATTATCTTAATAATCAAAGGTTTAATAATTCAATATAACATTTTTGAAAACCCACATCGTATAATGGGATAATAAAAAATTCATTGTAAAGGGGAAATAGGAAATATAAAGGTTCCTTGAAATAATAAATAAATTGGTTCCCATATAAGGATAACATTAGAAGGAAACGAATATATGGACATAAAGGAGATTGATAATATCTAAAAAATAATATAGAGGGATAGAGAATATGGTCCTGATAATTTTAATGACCACAGAACAATAAATCAGTGCTGGGTGAAAATGTCATAAATTCATTAGAAATGATTGTAAAAAGAAAAATATATTCATTTTGAACATCCTTTTTTTAGAGTTGAGGTAATTTTTTACTGTCATGATAGATAACATTATAAAATTTACTTATTTGATTTATTTCCATTTTATAATAATTATTTCATACATTGTTCGTGCTTCAATCTATTTCAACTTCTATCTCATATCTTACTCCAAGAAATGTATACTCGATATTAATTTTTCATGCCTAAAGAACTAAAATTAACTACTAACAGATCATAGGATCCATAAAATAATGACAAGTCATTCATTTTGTCTCTATATATTTACTAAAACCCAAATTATTATCACAATTTATCCAATATGGATAATTCATAATATGATGAAATAATATATTAATCTAAAAAACCTCAACAATAACACCCAATTCTCAACATAAACCATTCCATAAATAGTTAACTATAATACTCCTCCAACATATGATTGACCATATTTAAAATCCAAATATCTAAAAGATTTAGCCACATATTTTTTTCAAAGGTCATCTTTAATGTTTATCCCCAAATAGAATTATGTATCTCATAATGTCACATATAAAACATGTGAATACAATGATCATATATTATCTCAAAACATGCTAATCCTTTACCAAAATAACTTGAATCACCATAAAACCACAATAATTTCATTTAGGTTTCCATAAATTAACTTAATTTTATTCCTTGAATTATTTTTACCTTAATGATATCAAGTTCCCAATATAGTGCACATCTTCAAAAATAACATTCTTCACTTAGTCACTAATTACTTTTTAATCTCAAAGTTGTGTTTTTTATAAAACTTATATCCCAAAAATATGATTACCTTTTTATCCCAATTAACCATATTAAGATCAAATATCATATTAAACCTAATAGTTTTAAACACCTTTCAAATTATGTCCACAAAATATAAAATCATCCTTCTTTAAAAAAACATTTCACTACAGCACATACTAAAGAAAAGGGTTGTATTTCCATAAATGTCTTCCAAAATATCATTAATCATATTAAAATCTCATTACATAAAACCTAAAAATAGGTATATTTGAATTTAAACTTGTGATCATCCATACGGATATCAACCCATAAAAATTTAGGTTTATCTTATATCATTATGGAATATCATAGGTTAACATAGGTTCTATCCTCTCATTCCTCATAATAGTTCATAAAAAATCATGAATTCACCCAAGAATATCCCCGAAAAGAGTATATCTTAGTTTTTATTCTTAGTACCACTCATCGTGAACTAGTGATGATTGAGTTAACACCAAATTTGACCCTTTTATAGTTTTTACCCTTAGGTGCATTTGTGCCACTACCGCTTCTACATACCTATATCAAACAAATGATGTATTTTCAAGGAAAACCACACAATATTTAATTTAAGAAAGAATATTGATATTAAAATATAATTAGAATTTTCCCTAGAATATATCATAGTGTTATGATATATAATCTATATTTTTATAAAACTAGTTCCCAATGGTCATACTTAACATCTTATGATACCAACTGTAACACCCTAACTCTAGAAAGTTAGTTCTAATAGTTCAATTACAACATTTTCATAAGATACAATAGATCTCATCCTAAGAGTTCAAATATTTTAATAATATTGGGAGAATTATAGATAAATTATTCTCATATTAAATTTTAAAACATAAAATTAAACATAATATTCTAGTGATACCTTTATTATTTATTCTTAAAAATCCCTAGAATGAATCATAGATTCCTTCTTGGTATCTAGGTGAAAAGAAGACATAATAAAGGGTTAGATAAAATGATAAGTAAGGGTAAACATAGGATACATAATTCAATGATCACAAGTCAGTATGAACATTAGGGTATAATAACATGATTATAACTTGAAAAATCATAGCTAATCTGTTAAAGATATTTAATCATGAATCATGGAATAATGTTTTGTCAACCAATGAAATAGGACATCGGGGTATGGAATCATCAATAATAAATCATTATCCTTGAGAACATATCATATATATAGGAATTTTTCATATAAATTTTGTGGTATGATCATAATCACATAAATTACATGTAAAGGCTATGCACAAAGGCATTCATCACATGTCAAACATGGGATAACAACCAGTGTACCTACTTTGAGCTTGGGATAAACTCTCAGATACCTTAATTTGGGCTTAGGAAAACCTCATATGTTCCCATTTAGCTCATAAACATTAATAGTTACCCAATTCAGAGGAGGGATATAACAGACCCGCCTAACATATAATCCATTCATATGTATTTCATAAGATCCTCAAAATATTTATCATTTCATCATAGCAAAACCTATAGAAAAAAAATATGTTTCATTGATTTTTTATCTTTACAATAATAAACCATTTAGATAATTAATAAGTATTTTATGATAAAATAATATACCTATTAAATAATAAGTAACATAAATTGTATTTGTAATAGAAGAAAAATGCATTCAGAAGATCACTGTAATATTTCATGTGTAAAATAACCATTTAATTTTAAAATCACAAATTTAAAATCCCAAAATTTCAAAAATATTAATGGAAACATTTTATTTGAAAAAAAATGGAAACATGTAGAGTAAGCTTTAAGGAATATATTGTTTATTAAGGTGGGAAAATTTGTTTGTGTAGAAAATTTTAAAACCAAGATCCCTTTTATAATTTTAGTAAAAATTCAAAAGTACCACTTTTAGAAAATGAAAATAAGATTATATTTAAAAGTTTTCATATAAATTCAATAATTGATAAAATTTAAACTAAAAAATAACTAAAGGAATAGTAAAGAAAATTATTGAAATCATTTTATATAAAATATGGAAATAGAAGAAAAATATTCTCAACCAAATTGAAAAACAAAGCTAATTTTACTTACAGAAATTCATTTATAATTTTGAGTACTTAGAGAGATAGAAATGAATTTGAAACATATAATCTCTAGAATTAACCATAATATAAGAAAATATATAGTATTTTTAATTTATAGATCAAAAAATTTCAACATTGAAAATTAAGCAGAAGAAATCCCGATAAAAACGAAATTGTAACGTAAAAACCTTACCATGAGTATGTTTATTATTTGTATGGATTAAAACATAATTTTTAAAAAATATAGACATATTTTACATATTTTACAGAAAAATATTCATATATATAATTCTATATATGAGTTACTTATAAAATATTATTATCTATTTATTAATAATTCATTTTTAAAATCATGGTTCTAGGTGATAACTGCTTCATTTTTCAAGCATGTTTCAGTGCATTAGTTCCCATACATTTACATTGATCATTTTTATATAATATCCAAAATTTTAATCTTGTTATAAGTATAATATTAAATCAAAATAAACACTTTTGTTACTATTTATAAGTGTCATAAATCAATATTAATATAAATATATAGAACTCAAGGAAATTTTTTTTTGAAAATTGTTTTTTAAACAAAAAATGAACTTATACCAAAAATTTTAATTTTTATTCTTAGGGAATTATTTAGATAATTTTTTATAAAATTAATATTATATTATTTAAACCCAAATCCAAAATAGAATGGTTCATTTTAATTACTTTTTTAAATAAAATAAATGATATTTTTACAAAAAAACTTTATTTTTTGTATTCTTAGAGAAATAAATGTTTTTATAAAAAAAAATCAAAAATTCACCCTAAGATAATATTGACATGATTATTTCAAAAACTTTAATCATTAAATTACATAAAATTTAAAAAAATTGTATAAATTGAAAATAATTTATTCACCCAAAATGCAATAAATACCATTTTTAAGAATACATATTTTTAAACATAAAATGGCATTACTGTAAAATGAGTACATATTTATTATTCATTGATAAATACATTTTAATTATATAAAACCATTGTACATATTTATTTCATAATTTCATTATTTGAATTCGTATCTCCAATGGTTAGATTATAATGGTAACAATTAAATAAAAATATTTTGTATTGTATATCGGTTTTCTTAAATATTTGTGTTTCATGTTATGAAATATTTCGAGCATAGTATTCTTTTAAATTAAATTTATAGGGTGTTATATCTGGTGAAATTACTTCCATAACACTCATAAGCATCTTATAATTTTTCTTACCTTAATATTTATGTTAATTGATAATGGTTAATGGAAACAAATATAATAAATCATCTTTTCCATCATATGGGTTTTTCAATCTACCCCTTTGGATTTTTTTTCCATACCAATTTCTATTTTAAAGGAATGATTTATTCTCTACCTTATTAATAGTAAATTTGATAACTTTACTAGTGTAATACACCCTTAATGTCCTTGTAACTTCTCCTCTTAACTATCATAAAACTTAAACAAAACCTTAAATTTATTAATAAATGGATAATATAAACTTTTTATGAAATTATCCCTAAATAAAATAACTCTAAGTTTGTATAAAACAGGATTGGTGTAGAAAACAAGGGTGATTAACATAGAAATTCATGTTATCTAGGATTTTCACCAAGTAACACCACTTTAGAGAACATATTTAAAGGTATTTTTAATAGAATATTTCCTTAATATTATTTATACATCCATATCAATAAATATATTAAAATCACTCAACCTAAAATTAGGTTATTCTCCATTATTAAACATTTGTATTCTTCACCAAAGATTAAAATTATCCCCCTTAACATTCAAAATGTATCTTATAAGTATAGGTAAAATATTAGAGTGCCCCAAGAATTAAAAAAACATCAACACCATCAGGAGTATTTTCATTAGGAAACCTCAATTCATCAATTTACAAGATTATAATCATTCGGTATCTTAGTTCCATGGTTGTCTAGAATTTTAAATTTTCCCTTCAATTTATCAAATTTATGGATTCACCTGTTTTCACCGCACATCACATAAATAGGTCATATACATATTCATTTTAGGAATTTCCCTAAATTATATAACATTATAATTCCCTTATAACTATAGATTATTTTGAACAAATAAAGAAATAATATGTTCTTTATTTGTCACTTAGTTTGAGAAATATGATTGAGATGAATTTATTAATCATAAAACTCTATTCACTTTACCTTCACTATTATTCATGCTTTCAACATTGAATTTATAAGAAATTATCTTTTTTAAGAGCATAGGTTTCTTCCATATACCTTAAATTTTCAATTTTTATAGAACTTTATTATTTACTTATTCTATAAATTAACGTGAACTATTTTTTTCCTTTTCTATTACCGTTCAATCTACTTAAAACTATTTTGAAAATTTTTTAATACAAACCATTGGCACATGTTCTACTTTCTTCTTATACTATGTGGATTTTGTCATACATGAATCATCTGAATCATGCATACTTTTATTCACTATATTCTTCTATATGGGTAACCATGTCATGAAATTTTCAAGATTATCCTTGATAAACATAAATATTCTACACAAATTCTCATCTTTCTTTAGTTTTTTCCTCTTTAATAACCTCTCTTAAAATTTTACTTCAACATTGGAGATATCTTCCACAAAAACATTCATCGAGTTTATTTCTTGGATTAATTACCTTTATGATTCAATATTAATCCATTACTTTTAAGAATCATGGATTTCATACATCTATACAAGATGTGGCCTTTCCTTTAATAAATAAAGCATATTTTCTTGGATGTGACATTTTCTTTACTTTCCTCTTGGGTGAGTTTTGATTTGTAAATTTTTTTTATATTCACCACAAGGTACACTTAAAATCAATATTATATTAATTTTTCTTCTTCTTTTGGGGCATTCATCCATTAGTTGAAGATGATCTGTTCTTGATACAAGTATACCAAGACTCATCATTATAGTGACCACTTCTTTCACAACATTTAAAGAATATCTCAAGAGATTCAAAATTGGTTTGAAGTGGATATATTTTTCTTCTTCTATGATAGTTGTGTATATATATATGTATTTACTATAACCTATATTTTACTTCACCCTAATTTTGGAATTAATTTTATTCTATCCATTTTCATATTAATCTAATAATTGATAGTCATGTTTCCAAATATTCAACAACACAAAAAGAACCCAATAAACTATAGATTCATCTATTGTGTTGAAATCTAGACAAGTAAATTATTGTCCTTTTTTTAGTATAATCAATTTTCTTTTAGACCCATTATGAGGAACTATATCTTCCTTTATTCCTTTCTTCCAACTTCAAGGAAGTGGTAGGTGTATTCATATTTTTCATCACCTTTTTTTTCTAGTTCTTGAATTGTTTCTTATACTACTAAAAATATTAAAATTAGTGAAAATAGTTTTACCAAAACATTGGTTTAAATTATTCATTGATTATTAAGGATGGTGTATCATTAAATTGTCTCAAACTTATTCTATCACTAGAATATATATTTCTTGAAGTTAAAAATTCCATAAGAATTCAAAAGGTATATATTTTCTATGAATCTTGTGTAGATTCAACTTGAGTAATTTCCAAGTTTCTCAATTTTACGTATAACTCAAGACACTTTATGTATAAAGAGTTTTTAAAATTATCATGTTTGTTAAAATTATATTTAATTTAAATATTCATCTTACAAACTTTTCTTCATGTATATTACTCTCTTCTCATATAGAGTTCTCAGTCTCTTGTATTCTCTTGTCCATAATCTCCAGTTGGGAATTCATGACATATACTGTATCTTTTAGTGCATGAAATACTTATGAAGAAATATTCAAAATTATATATTTCTCATAGACTATTTATTGTAAGTATTCCTAAAAAATGGATAATATTTTATTACAAATTTAGATAGATTGTTCCCTTTATCTCACTAGTTCTATGAGTGTTCTACATTTTTTGTACTTCTTGGACAATGTATCCTTCATCTCATTGGATTCTGATTCTTGTTATTCCTTCTCTTCGTATTATCTAGTAATAAATGTAAGAATATATCTGATAACATCAACATAGATAATTTTTCATGTAATTATTTATTTTATTGTAAAATTATTCAACTATTTCAATAGATTCATACTCATTACATCTTGAGAATGATTCTTCTATAGGATTATTTCGATCATATTTACAAGAAAAAACATCCACCCTTATTATCTTTCAAATATGTTGGATCCTCTATCCAATGAACTTGAAAGGATAACTTACATTATTTTTTAGATTATTTATTCTTCTAATTTTTCAATGATTTGGCTTAAACATATATGTTTCCACTAATAGAATCATCTTCTGTTGACATCAAATTTTAAATAAATTTTTAATATTCAAGATGAGGCACCCCTATAACTTCCCTATCTTCCAAAGTAATTATTTATTTAACTTACAAAAATCTAATTATCATGTAAATTATCTAAGAATAATTAGAAATTAATATTATAGATATAATCAATGGGAATATATGACCTAAAAAAACATGGGTTTCCTAGTAGATTGTGCAGTCACACTTAGAGGGGGCTGAGTCAAGTGTGACAACATGTTATCAAATAAGTTCAACTTAAACATTTACCCATTCAATTTATTTGAACCTAAAACTTGGTTATTATGTATGGTTAACTTTAATAACTCGTAACACATAGAATCACATGAAAAAAAAAGTAAAGGAAACACAATCCTCATCACATATGAGTTTTACAGGGTTTAGCCTCAGTGAGAGAACATACTCGATGATGTGTTCAGTTATTATCAAGAGGAATGAATTTTTTCATTAAAATGTTATCATCAATTATAAGGGGTGTGGTATCATTTTCATATAAAACTTGTAGTGCATCCCAAATATATAATATATCTCAATAGAAAATTTATACTAACTCTTTCCAGTTATAGTTTAAACACCATCAAAACATGAATAGGACTTAATCTTCCATATATTCTTCCTTTTAACTCACTTGTATGTTAACTTTATGTTTCTTCTAGTAATATTGATTATGGAGATCTAACATAATATATAACATCAAAATATTGATATTCTTTAGATTTAACTTGATTTAAATCATACTCACAACTATTGGTTTCCTTGAAACCCTAAGTTCTATACTTCTCAAAGAATCAAACCAAATGAACATCCACTAACTACCTCTTAAATAATTAGTTATTTTCTATAATTATTCATTTTTGGGCTCATTTACCTAAATTATCTTTACATTTTATATAGTAAATCTTTCTTGAATAGTTTTTTTAACATTATAATTATATTTTGAGTCCATGACCTTCAATTATCTCTATATAACGTGTCAAATTAGTCAGGTCTTCTAAAATCTTTAGTGTAACCTCACATCGGGCCTTTCAAAAATCTTAGATAGATTACTGAACATAATATTCAAGATCATTGAACATATACCTCAGTATCACCTCAATTTTATTTGACTTCATATTAATGTAATGTTCCTCATTTTTGTCTCGTTCACTTCCACATACTTTAATAATTTAATCATAAAATTCATTCTATATTATTCTATCTGACATATCCTTTATGTATACATATAAATCTCATCCTTGATTCTCATATGCTCTGTCATGTGCATCATCTTTTGTATACCAGTTACACAAATTTTTTTATACATAAAAATATTATTTTCAATGTTTGTTATATCTATATCTATAGACTTCAACAATTTCAACATGGAATATATTATGTAACATATTATAAACACCCACTTTTTCCTCTATATAGTGCTCAAGCATTTGTAGTTTCTAAGATTATGTTGAACTGAGTCTTACATAACTCAATGATAATTAGGGTATATCATCATATGTTTTATCACATAATCTTCATCTTCATTCAATTCATCGATTATCCTTCATTTTATGCTTAATTTCCATTTATTTATATTTCAGAATCTTCATAAATTAATTCTACTAGAAATCTCAACATATTGGGATTCATCTATTGGAAAACTATTCCAGTCACATTCATTATTATTCTTCCTCAACACTGAACCTGCCTTCATAGAATCTTTTCTTTCCTCATTTGGAAAAAAAATTAGGAACCTTTATTATTTTTCTCAAGGTATAATATTATTTTATTATGCTTATTTGAAACAATATATCACAAAAAATTTAGTCTCAAAAAACTTTTGATGAACAAAATTCCCTAGCCTAAAACACTTGGTCGTGGGTATTTTCTATGGGTTCCCTCAGCCATTGAAAGTGCATCATTTTTTAAATGGAATTGGCTTCACCAACCATGCATGCACTTTCATTATTCATATCTCAAAATCATGAAACATGTCACTCCTCTATTTCTTATATGAATATTACATAGATTTTATCTATATTTTATTTAGTGAAACTTACAAACACTAGTAGAAATAGTGGCTTCAACGTTGGCTATATAACATCAGTTTATTGCGAACCAATGAAAAAAAGGATGCGAAGAGTTTTGGGTATGGTTTTTTTCCAAACCAATGCCAAAACTAATTGGTTTTTTGGTTTTTGCATCATTTTTGTAAGAAAATGAGGCAAAAAAATTAACTTTTGAAGTTTATTTTTATTAAAACTGATGCCAAAAGTAAAAAAAAATTATGGCATCAGTTTTTGAAAAAACCAACACCAAAAATTTAGAAGAAAAAATTATGGCATCGGTTTTTAAAAAAATCAATGCTATAAACCTTTTAAAAAATACCCCTAAACACCAAAAGCCTCATTTTGGATATTCAAAACTCCTTTCCACTTGATGAATGATTCCACCGACGAATACCCAAGGAACCTCGATGACGATTTAGGTCAGTTTTCATTAATTTCAATCTTAATTTCCCGATCATTAGTTCTTATTCTTTTATCATCTATCTTTTTTTCACTATCTATGGAAGTATTTATTCTCCAAAAACCCTATTCCATCCAATTATCAACTACGGTTCTATTTTTTTTATTTTTTCTTGTTTAGTGTTCATTTTTATAAAAGATTGTGTTAGATCTTGTAGTGTTGATCCTGCCAATGAATCCAAGGGAGTAATTGCAGATTAATTGTCCATTATTGAACTCTGAATTTTTTAAGTTATTTTTTAAAATTTTAAAGATAAACTCTTTATCATTTATTTATAATTTTGATTCATTCCTTAATTTGTTTGTATAAATTTGATTATTAATTAAAAAAAATTGTTAGAGTTTTTTAAATTTGATTGTTAATTTTAAATTTGTTTGTATGAATTTGATTGTAAATTATAAATTTATTTAATTTTATTGTTAAAGTTTGTTTGATTTTATTGTTAAAATTTTTTTAATTTGATTGTTAATGTATTTTTAATTATATTTTTTTAAAAATTTAATTTTTAATTATAAATTTTTTTAATTATAAATTTGTTTAATATTATAAATTTGTTTAATTTGATTACTAATTATAAATATGTTTAATTGTATTGTTAGTTATAAATTTTTTGAATTTGATTATTAATTATAAATTTGTGTAATTTGATTGTTAATTATACAATTTTTTAAATATAATTTTTTTTAATTTGATTGTCAAAGTTTGTTTGAATTGATTGTTACAGTTTGTTTAATTTTTTTGTTAATTATAAATTTGTTTTTATGAATTTGATTATTAATTATATATATATATATTAGTTAAAATTAGTAGATATAATCTTTTTCATTTTTGATTCTATCTAAATTATATAATTTTGAGTCATCATGACACACATCAACCAAATATAGAGTCATATATTCCATAATATCATTAAAAAAAATTTGTGTTAATACATAAAATTTTAAAAAAACATTTAAATAAATATATCTAAACTTGATAAAATTATACTTATTCCTTTACTAGGATCATAAAAATAGTTTTTATTTGTTTATTTAAATAATATAAATAACTAGAGTAATTTATTTTTTATTTTATTCTTAATAATCATTGATATTTCCCACCAGATCACAAATCATTTTTATTGCATGTTTTTATGTTTAAAATTTATCTATTTATATATATTTTTTAAAATTTTTATATGTTTTAATATATTCACCTTTTATATTTCAATCTTAGTTATTGAATAGATCATAATTGGATAAATTTATGAAGAACCACTAGTGAATATGAAAAATGAGTTGATGAATTTTTGGAATTTTCTAAATGAAATATTCAAAACATAGATTTGATTTTCTATACATGTGTGAATTTTTTGAATATGAGAAATTTAATTTACATAAAAATTAAATATCATTTCATTTGTTAGGGTTTTATCCTTAATTATACACGTTGGATATGGCATGGTGAAAGAACTAAAAATTCAATATCTAATGTTGATGAAAATATTCATAATGAGACAAAGGATAATATTTAAGAATTAATTCATGATTTAGGTGTTAAAACCATCAAAAAAATGATTTTTGAATGAATGTATGGAGATTCTGAGAAACCATTATTCCTCAATTACACTAAATATATTGTGTTAGCAGCAGTTTTGAGATTTGTTAACATGAAAGTAAGAAATGGGTGCAGTGATAAAAGTTTCTCTAAATTACTTGATATTTTAAAAGAGCTACTTCCAGAAGGAAAAGGCTTTCCAAATTCTAATTATGATGCAAAGAAAATATTATTCCCAATGGGATTAGGATATAAAAAAGATATATTTTTCCCTAATTATTGTGTGTTGTGTAGGAATGAATATGAATATTTATCAAAATGTCCTACATGTGGGACATCATGGTATAAGAAGGATGAGAAATCCAACTTAGATTCATTCTCAAGTACTGGAATCTAACCTCATGCTAAATCAATTTTTTACTTTCTAATAATTCCATCCAATAATTCCTTAATATAATTCCAATAATTCAACACTAATACATTCTTAGGTTCTAGAATCAAAGCTACTATTAAAGAAATTTGGTACCTTCTAATAATTCCTTGTTTGAATCATAAATTTGAAAATTCAATTGATGCAAAAAAAAGGTTAATATGGAATTCAGATGAGCACATCTTTGATGGTAACTTACATAACCCTTCTGATTCACCACATTGGAAGATATTTGATAAAAAAAATTCTTAATTTAAAAAGTGAAGTTAGAAATCTTATAATAGTATTGTGTACTAATGAAATGAATCCATATCAGAGCCTAAGTAGCCAACATAGTTCATGGCCTATTTTTTTGGTTGGTTACAACTTGTCCCCACATATATATTTAAATAAAAAGTATGTTATGATGATATTGATGATTTATGGACCAAAACTACAAGGAAATGATATTGATGTTTATCTATAAAAATTTATTGATGATTTGAAACTTCTATTAGGGGTAGGTGTTAAAGTTTTCAATTCATACAAGAAATAGTTTTTTCTTTTGCATGATATTATAATTTTCAGTATAAACAACTTTACTAGATATGGAAACTTATATGGATATAGTGTTAAGGGACATAAATCATGTCTAGTTTGTGAAGAAGAGACTTTATATTATCAATTTCATAATGGAAGAAAGACATTTTACATAGGACATCAAATATTTTTTCAAATTGATCATCCTTATCATAGATTGAAAAAATAATTTAACAGTTTAAGAATACAATCTTCCCCCATGACTATTTAAAGTTTAAGAATATTAAAATAGGGTGAAAAATATTGATTCGACATTTGAAATAAAATAATTTCTAGTCTTTGAAAAAATATTTGGAAGAAATAATCTATCTTTTTCTAACTACCTTATTGGAGATTTTTAGAGATTAAACATAACATTGATGTGATGCATGTTGAGAAAAACATATGAGATAGTTTTATTGGAACTTTTTGAGACATAAAAGGAAAGAAAAAAAATGGATTTCATGCTATATTGGACTTGATATCAATGGGAATGCATTTGGAGTTATCTCCCACTATGAATATAACATATTTACCTCTGGCTTGTCACACATTAAGAAAGATTGAGAGGATGAATTTTTTTAGTGTCTTAATGCTATTAAAGTACCCAGTGGATATTCTTCAAATGTGAAAATTTAGTTTCATTGAAGGATTTTAAATTAATTGTTATAAAATCTCATGATTTTCATGCATTGATACAACAACTTATACTTATCGCACTACATTGTATATTACTGACAACTTTCAGGAAGACTATCATCAAGTAATGTAATTTCTTCAAATATATTTTTAGAAAATTCATTGAACCAAATTTGTTAGATGTGTTGGATAATGAATCTTCTCTTATACTTTTTCAACTAGAAATGTATTTCCCACCAACATTTTTTGATATAATGGTTCATCTAGTGATTCATTTGGTGCATGAGATTGGAATATGTGGGCATGTTTATTTACGATGGTTGTATCCTTTTGAAATATATACAAAAATGTTTAAGGGATATGCTAAAAATCCTTATCGAATGGAGGCCTATATTGTTCAAAAATATGTATCAGAAGAGGTGATTGAGTTCTTTACTGATTATTTATATGAATTGGAGCATATTGGTCTCCCTATATCTCGACATATAAAATTTGATAGTGAAGGTAGAGGTATTTTAGGATTAAAGGTAAAGTACATTCCATGTGATGAAGTTATGCAGGCACATTTATGAATTTTGAATAATGGAGATGAGTTTCAATAATATATATCATCTCATATTGATAAATTAAAGGTATGATATCTGAAAATAAATGAAAAGTGGTTGATGATTGATCATAAAAAGACATTTGATTCATGGTTTAAATAGAAAGTCATCACAGATATATATACATCAGAAACATTTAAATGGTTGGCTAGGGGATCATCTCTTAAGGTGATCACATGGTCTGGTTTTGATATTAATGGATACACATTTTACATAAAAAAATTTTGATAAAAAAGAGTACCATTCAAAATAGTGGTGTAATGATCGTCGTTGAAGCATTACATTTTTCATGTGAAAAAGATAAAAACTTAATTTCTTCATTAACGAAATATTTTAGAGTTCTTGAAGACCTATGAGAAATTGATTATACAAAATTTTGAGTCACTTTGTTTAAGTATAATTGGGTTGCTAGTAATAGTGGCATGAAACGTGATGAATATGTGTTTAAACTGGTTTATTTAAAAATATTTAGTGCAATGAGGAACCATTTATCATAGAAACACATGAAAAGTAAATATTTTATGTCATTGATCCATAGAATGATCAGTAGTCCTTAATTTTGGAAGGGAAAATGATCTATTTAGGTGATGATGATGATGATGATGATGACTATGTTATTGATTTATATGAGTCTTGTTTATATATTACACGATTTCCAAATAATAATTACTAAAATGAAGATATAGTGCATGTAGTATGAAATAATCTTGCTGAAGGGATATGGGAGAACACAAAATTACTCTCCTAATTAATTTGGTAAATATTTACATTATATTTCTTTTTTAAAATTTACATGTATAAAAACTATATTTTTTCATAACTATTGGATGTTTAATTATATATATTTGATTATATATATTATTTTTTGTGTTAAATTTTATATTCCATGGTTATGGTTAAACATTTTTTCATTGAAATACCCAACGTACATTATTATATTTTTTTGAATCTATACATATGAAAACAATTTTTCAAAATTTAATATTTAAATTTATAAATGTTTCTGTCATTTTAGAATTAATGTCTATATTTAATTGTTTACATTGTATAATTTTTTGTTAAGAATCATAACATCATAATTTTTTTTAAAACTTACACATGTGTGCCACTTTTATTACTTACATATTTTTTTCCTTTTCTCTAATTATTTAATTGTCTAATAATATTATGGTACATAATAATTTCATTAAATTTGTCTGTTTTAATGATAGATATAGATACAGAGATAGAGTAACATGTACCAAGGTATATTTCATTTTTCATATTATTAAATATTTAGTAATATGATTATTTAATGAATGTAAACTTTTAATTTACAAAAAATAATTTCAGAACTACTGATGAGACTTTAGTAGTAGATTCATCTCCTTTTACTATTTATAAATCAATTTATCAAGTTGGTAAACAAGGCATCACACATTTACCAAAACTGTCAATTCATCGTGGAGACAAGCGATTACATATTAGTTTTGATTATAATAATAATGTAACTTACCCAAATGCAACGTAGTTTATCAGCTATATCACCATGAAGAGTCATTTCAGGATTAGCATTTTATATCCTGATTAGAAGGCCATCGACAAGATGGTAATAAATCATCTTTGGGATACCTTTATGGTAAAATATTTCAATTTATTTATTTTATCTAATTTTTTGAATAATATATATTTTAAATGACTAATATTTAATTTATTTAATTACAAATGACATTCAATTTTGAATAAATGAAATTAATTAAGAAAATATGTATTTCTTTAGTAATGGTTTGATAGAGATATTTCAAAACAAAATTGAAAAAAAAATATGTTTTTTGGAAAGAAAAAAAATGAAAACACATGCCTCAAGTATGGGTTTTTAGATGAAAATACATGGAGAAAATTTTTTTCCAGTCGATATGATAAATCATTTCTGGTATGATAATTATTTTATATTGTAAAATTTATTATATATTTACCTAATTACTTAGTAGTTGTTTTTTATATAATAAACCTCCAGGAAATCTCATCAAGAGATCTAGTTGTAGAATGTATAACCTCATACTTTATCATATGGAGGGTATCATTTATTGGAGCAAAAAAGTGATTGAAAAAAAAAATAAGCATTAAGAGCAAAGAATACAAGTGGTTTAGATGAGGTGCAGTTAGGTCCTCCATCTCCCTCCACCCATCATAAAAAATGGAAAAGAGTGAGAAGAAGAAAAATTGAAAATTTTCTTATAGAGAAATCAAAGTAAGTAGATGAAATAATTTTAAGTAAATAATTTTTATTTTTCATGAATTTTTATATTTTATAAATTAAAAACACTAATATAAAATTTTAATTTTTTATTTTAGGATGAACTTCAGGATAAATCCACATAGGGATCTTTCATCCTTGAGGGTAGGATGAACATAGTAGTCACTGCTTTAGGAAATCCAGAACACCCATTCCACATAAGAGGATATGATGTGGGTGTTAGTATTGGGAAAGTTTTTTGTCATAAAAGTAAAAAATCAAGAGACCTAGAAATCAAATCCTTAAAAACTAAACGGAAAGATATGAAACAGCCCATGGGAGATCAAATTCAATCTATTGTGGAGGCTATGTTAGAACAATTGACATGGCAGTCATAGTTTTCATAATCTGCCCATTCTTCCTAATTAGTTGCAGATCCAATACATCCTACCTAGCTAGACCAACCTACCCAACATTCCCAGACTGCCTACTCATATCCTCCACCTCCTTGCTCGTACCCTACCTTATATTGTGATTTTTATGCTGGAGATCCTCATGTATGTATTGTAGCATACAAATTCATGAATATTTTTGGAGATTTTGTACATCATCAGCCTATGCATATGGGTCAGGTCATAGTATCAATACTTGATATTATTGATCCCAACGCTCTACTACCATTGCATACTGAGGAGGTTACTAGATTTGAGGATTGTATAGGTTAATTTTTACTTTGTTTGGCAATCCTTCTTCATTATCTTTCATACCAGTTATGAATTTTTTTATATTAATTACATTTTATTTAAAATCAATTATAGTGTTTTTCGGAATTTAATTTATATAAGAGTATATAAAATCAAAATAATTGGTACAAAGGAAACAAAAAGTTAAATAACAAACAACTTTAGATACTTTCGATATTTTTATGGGATACAAATATTATCTCAGGATTATTATTCCTTGGATAATTTATATGAGTTTTGGATGATGCCTCATATATTTGGAATAGAATTTCCATTGAGAATATTTAGAAAATATATCATGGATCTGGTTGATTTTCAAGGTCTTATCATGACTATCTCGTAGTTGTTTTCCATGTAAGTAAATTTACATTTTAGTTTTTATTTCATTAATTAAAGATGGTTTTAAGTAACTTACTATATTACTTATTTAATTAAGTATCTATACATGCTTCTTATTCAAAATGATTCCACTAACATTTATGGTTTTATAGATCCATAATTCATTTCAACAGGTGTGAAATATTTGAAGGTTGTTGATAGATTTACATATATATGTGAGAGATTATCAAAGATAGAGATTGGGTGTTTCTTTTTTCCATTACTTTATGGGTAAGAACACTAAAATAATTATGAACTAATATTCAATTTAATGTCATTAATTGTGAACATTTTTTATTGTAGAGATCATTGGATGTTAGGTATATTCTACCCAAGTTAATGTACATTATATTGGGTTTTCTCCCTATTAGGGGGTGTTCTTAAAAAATTTAACACCTTATTAGACAAGTAAGTTTTATTATTTCTTATAATTCTGTTATATTTAATTCTTATTTATTATACATTTTTTTAGTTGATATATATGAAAATATGGGTCATGGAAAAAGTTTAACAAATATCACTTATCGAGAAACAACCCAAATCAAGTCTTATACATGGAAGTAAAGGTAAATATTTTTTATATTAGATAATATTCTAATTTTATATATATATATATATATTTTATTATCATGTTAATGTTTTATAACCACAATGTCGTCATCAATATATAAATGTCGAATGTGGTTATTATGTGTTACTATTCATGTATGAGACAATCACAAATGGGGTAACAACCAATTTTGATATGGAAAGTTATATTAATTATTTTATATTTTATGGAATAGTATTGTATTTTTTAATCTTATATCATTCATTATTATTGTAGATGTTTAATGATGTCGAGTCGTATACGAAAGATGAACTTACTCGTCTTCGATCTTTGTTTGTGAACTATTTCTTACGTATGATTACGATTTGAGGTATGTATCTTTTAATGTTTATTATTAATATTATATTTTCCTAATAAAAAGTGTTCAAAAAATAATTCTATTTTTATAATATGTGTTTGAAACTAATGATCTCAAAATAATGATTTAACAACCACCAATGATTATGTTATAAATTATCATGTATGTGTTTTTTAATTCTAGTTTAACATATAATTACATAGATAATGTTTTTTTGATTAAGGTGTTAAATTATGTTTATTTTTATAAATATTTAGTCTATGATACATGTTGTTTGATTTTTTTTATTATTTTTTCTATTATAGGAATTCTAATATTTTTTGGGGTGTGATATTTATTATTTTTCAAAAAAAATATCTTTCAGCATCAGTTTTGCAAAAAACCGATGCCAAAACATTTAAAAAAATATAATAGGTTTTAATCATTGTTTTTTATAAAACAACACTGAAGACCTATTTCAACATCAATTTATATTATAAACTGATGCTAAAAATAATCCCTTATAAATTTTCAGTGTTAGTTTTAACCAAAACTAACATTAAAAATAAAAAAAAAGACCTATGACATCGGTTTCTACTATAAACTAATGTCAAATCTCATTTTCAACATTTTTTTGCACTATAAATTGATACTAAAAATAGACCCTAAATTTCAAAAAAAATAGGGTTTTGACATTGGTTTTAAAAAAAATGTTGTCAAAACCCTTATTTATAATATCTCCTTTATAAATTTTAGTTAAAAACAGATGTTAAAATTGAAACAAACCAATATTAAAACATGTTTTTGTAAAAGTCATATTCTTGAGATTCATCAATAACTTATCTTCTTCCAAATATTTAAAAAAATTCTTATCTAGTTTAAACTACTAACAATTAAATAATATTATATCCTTTAATATCACTATTTTTCCACAAAACTCCTAATCAACTTAATGCTCGATCGATTTAGCTAAAATCACGATGAAAAAATTATCATGCTATTTTTTATTTTGATGTAAAACTTCAAATCAACATCACATTTCAATTTATGGTTAGTATTCCAGATTACCACATTATTTCCACATGCATTGCCACTATTTTCATTTCACTACAACATCAAACACTGAAAAGTGTTTGGTGAACTATCCTCAATCTCACTCAACTTAATGGCTCATCATCTTAGCCACAATCATGACATACATATCATGGATAACTCAAATGATGAGAGTGATAAGAAAATAGTAGTTTTATCCTGGAACTCATTAATGTGGAGTTTACTCTACATCAAAACCCAAGTGCAGTCATGATAAAGGAGATGAAGTATAGAAAATGTCATTGGAATTGAATTCTTATTATGTGTAAAATGGTGAACATTTTCCATTGAAGTGGATACCACGTCTTGTTTTACAATGGACACTCTCTCTTTCATATATCTAGAAATAGTTTAAACAGCCTTTTAAATATAGTGCAACCACCATGATCTTATAGTATTCCATGCCTCCCTACATGGAAGTTATCCACAAATTTGTTTCCATGGACTTCTAGTTTTTCATATGCTGGTGCCATACCATGTTGGAATTATGCCCCCATCATTCATATCTTTCTAATGTGGGATAATTTGAGGTTGTGTAGTACCCTAGAAATTAGGAAAGTCAAGTGGCTAGCTTGGGTTGATTGTATTGATTTTATCCTTGAATAATTATGTCCCTTTATAAATATCCTAAATAAAATTCCATAGGAATAAATAACATAGAAAAATTCTCACATAACTATGAATATAATCACATTTTATCAAGACATGAAAGAATGAATTTTTTTTAATATTATCAGTATAATTCCTAAGTCCTTTCAACATATTTCCAAATATTTTTTAGTCAGTGAATTAAAATTTTATAAGCACTATAAATTCTTCCACTAAATATTAGTTCAATCAATCATTTGATTTAAAAATTACTTTCAGTGATCTTCATTCACTAACATCATTAATTTCACTTATTTTCATTACTTATAAGGACACTATCTTCTTAACATTCAAATAATTTATCCATAATTTATTTAGTGTCGTGTTCCCATTGTTGAACAATAATTTATGGTTTTCTTGGTTCTAGTGGTTACACCTTCAAGATTTTGAAATTATGGTGTACTTACATATGGAACACCCAAAGGCATATTCAAATTTATCTTCTATGAATATCAGTGATTATAATTAATAGCAGTGATGTAAAATAAATATGATACTTTATAATTACCATCGTATGGGTTCTTTACAATATAAGAAGAATCAATGATAAGTTTATAAAATAAACTCATTTTCAAAAATCATTCTATGAAATAACTCATCCCACAAGGTCCCATCCTAGATAGTGATGAGTTGAAAGTTCCACCCCAAGCCTTCCTCCATAAGGTGAGGGGTAAGTGACTAGCACCGACTAAAAAATCTCACATTATGGGTGGGAATATCCTAATGATCATGTACTCCACATATAACTCTACATCTATAATAATATTTTCAAATAATAAAATTTACTAAATTAAATATATAAATAATAATTCATGTGACAACTATTAAATTCTACAAAGACATAAAAAGTGAAAAACTAAAACATTAAAATGGGGAAAATTACAAACCAAAAAAATAAAAAAGAAGGAAAACACTGATCTAATAAATTATAGTGAATAAGTGCATGTGACTCCATACTCCTTACACAAATACTTCCTACTACAACAACCTCCAGACACAATTATGCATCACCAACACCATGTCCACCAAGATATGTATAAAACTATGAATCATAACTATAAGTTATGAAAAGT
Source organism: Viscum album (assembly GCA_963277665.1). Classification (NCBI taxonomy): domain Eukaryota; kingdom Viridiplantae; phylum Streptophyta; class Magnoliopsida; order Santalales; family Viscaceae; genus Viscum; species Viscum album. The sequence continues at coordinate 1,431,229,638 of OY728131.1, read as the reverse complement.
GAAAGAAAAGTCACCCATGTAGGGATGAGTATAAACACACCTAGTAGGATACCTTAGAACTAAGAATAAATAATAATAAAACCAATTAGATTAACCATACATGATAATAGAAGTAAAACTCCTTAAAATAACTAATATATGAATTAATATTGATTCTGAGACATAGGAAGATGTACCTCTCTATAATGTCAGCAATATGTGAAATCATATTTCAATTCAAGAATCCATACAACCTAATTTATTAACCCATGTAACCACACTAGAAAAATAGTGGGGGATCCATACCTCAATCTAGAATTTATTTCAAATGAGGGATTACCAATCCCAATAGAGGACCCACACCTTAACAAAGCTCTTGGATGGTAGAATACTGACTCTAAAGATGAAGGAATTAATCCCTAATCATATGGTGAGTATTGAACCCAATATGAGATATGGTGGACCTACACCATGATCTAAACATAGTTATATGTGTGTAGTAACAATGGAAAAACACTGAACATCAATTCTAAACCATATCATTGGTCCTTCCATGTTCAAACCCAAAACCCATCCATATTGTAACGTCCCTGTTTCGGAAGCTACCCAGAGGCGCCCCGTACCCGGTTGGTCACATGGCCTCAAGCGCATTTCCCCAAACGCTAGAGGCTACCGACTAGCAGTGAGGGCCTTGGGTGTGAGAGTGGGGAAACCATGCCCTCATTGGCAGAGTACACAGTGGAAGAAAAATAAACATGCAGTAGCGGAAGCAGTAATAACCAACAATATAATTGCAGAAGACTAAATCAACAACTAGAGAACATATGCATATATGAAATGATGCATGATACATAACTAGAAAAGCAGCCAAACATGTCACAATTCTGTAAAACACTACAGTACCAAAACAAGTACAAAAGAAAAGTAAACAGCTCCTCACCATCGCAAGACAAAGCTTGGTCCCATGCTCTCCTTCTCCAAGAAATCAAGTTCCAGAAGTCGAAGGGTGTTTCCCTTGTCTATACCTACAACAACATAGTCTACTTGGGCCCAAAAGCATGGCCCAAACAAGGTGTGAGATAAAATACTAGTAAGAATTCACCCGAAGATCTGTGACTAACAGTCGGTGAGTATATGGCAGGTAAAAGTACAATAAGCAGTAAACAGCAACAGCAAGCAGAAGGCAGTAAACAGTAAGCAGTAAAACAGGATGATACATAGCAGCAATCAATCCACAACAAATAAATGGCAGTGAAACAAACAGCTAATAATCCAGAAACCCTCTGGGAAGTACTTGCAGCCATCCCCTCTGGTCCTATCCAAGAAGTACCACAACTCTCTGGGCAGTGCACTCATCCTAACCCCTCTGGTTTGATCATACGAATTTATGAGAACCTATGGGGAAGCTCACTCGGTCAACTACCCTTATAGTCTAGGGTAGTCAGGGACTCTCTTGAAGAATATCACGCGGTATAACCCTCTTACCCTCAAGGTCTAGAGACTCTCTAAGGAAGTTGTCTTGGTCAATTCCTCCGATGGCCTCAGGTATGTCACAGACTCTCTAAGGAAGCTCACTCGGTCAATTCCTCTTCTAGCCTAGGAAGGTTCTTAAAGAGATTCAAACAAGGTAAGACTCTCTAAGGAAGCTCACTCGATCTACCCTCCTATAGTCTATAAAATCCAAGACTCTCTCTGGGAACTCACTCGGTCCATCCCCTGTAGTCTATAATGTCTAAAACTCTCTGGGAAGCTCACTCGGTCTATCCCTTACAGTCTATAGCACCAGGTTCCCTCAGCCTTATGCCAGTCAGTGCATAATAATTCTATAAGGCCAAATTACACCTATAGATCTACTTGGCTAACCAAAGTACACCTATATAGCTACTTCTCTAAACAGTCTACAAGGCATCAAGCATGTCATGAGTTTCACTTCAACCTATAACCGCAAGGCATGAAACAGGTGTAACAGCCAAAGGAAAACAAGACCCAAAGGTCATAAACAGAACGAAGAAAGGAAAATACATCCAAGAATAACAATTTATCCTCTAACATGGTCAAATTACCTCTACACAAGTATACAGGCAAGGCATGAAAACAACAAGGGCAAAAAGGTAATCACGCAATACCCCGTTCATGGGTATTGGTGGAAATTTGCACATAAAACTCAGAGAATTTGAACGGTAAGGCACAAACCACCTACCTCGATCCTAGGAGATCTATATACTTTAACCACGATGGATGATTCTCCCTAGAATGTTGTAGATCTGAGAAAATGCACAAATCGTTCAACCTTAGATAACTTGAGAAGGAGGAATAATTGAAAAACAAGGCTCAAGCAGAAGGAAGAAACCACTGCTGCGCTTCCAACGCAATTGAAAGAGCTTTAATAGGAGAACAGATGGAAGCTTGGAAATCCGGAGAAGTTTTGTGGTTGTACGGTGTCTCTCGGTCGAACCAGACCTAAAAGAAGATGATTATGGTGATTAGGCATGACCCCGGTTCATTTAGTAAAAAAAAGAAAAGTACACAGCGTGTATTTTTAAAGTACACGGCGTGTAGTGGGTCTTTCCATACTCCACAAAAATCGGCCTCCACGTCACCCCTACACATCGTGTGTGTGGCCCGGACACGGCCAGCACACAGATTTGAGCGGGAAAAGAGTACACAGTGTGTACTCAGAAAGTACACGGTGTGTACTTCAAAAATTTCCATAATCTCCAAAAATTCTCAAAAACTCTAGAAAAGGAACTACATACCTGAAACGAAGATCTGAGTTCTTACAAACTTCCCCCTTAAAGAAATTTGTCCCCGAATTTCCCTAGATGGGCGTAGAAGAAGAAACCTCAAAAATCTCCGGCCACTGTGATCGAATCTCGGCCTCCCTCTCCCAATTCGCATCTTGTACTCGCCTGTGCTGCCATAGCACTCGTACCAGAGGAACAGACTGACCACAGAGAACCTTTGTACTATGATCGACAATCTGGATGGGATGCTCCTCAAACAACACATCCGCTTTGAGCTCAACCTCCTCAGGATGAAAGACATGAGACGGGTCTGAAAAGTAACGTCGGAGCTGAGAGACGTGGAAGACGTCGTGCATCGCCCGGTACCTCTGAGGTAGTTGCAACCGATAGGCAACCGGCCCAACTCTCTCTAATACCTCAAACGGCCCAACGTACCGCAGTGAAAGTTTACCCTATCTTCGAATCCTCTTGTGTCCCAACCTCAGTGCGACATGCAGGAAAACCTGATCTCCAACCTCGAACTCCAAAGGTCGTCTCCACTGATCATCATAAGACTTCTGTCGAGACTGTGCTACAGACATCCTCTTCCAAATCAACTCTATCTGCTCTGGGCTCTCCTAAACAAGATGAGGTCCTAGCAAAGCTGCCTCTCCTGCCTCTAGCTAGTATAAGGGTGATCGGAATGGCCTACCGTACAAAGCCTCGTATGGTTCCATCTGAATGTTCGCCTGAAAACTGTTATTGTAGGCGAACTCCACAAGAGATATATGCTTCTCCCAAGAACCACCAAAGTCTAGAATGAAAGCTCGGAGAATATCCTCAAGCACCTGGATCGTGCGCTCGGACTGTCCATCAGTCTGGGGATGGTATGCTGTACTCAAAATTACTTGTGTACCCAAGGCCTTCTGAAATCCCTTCCAGAACCGAGAGGTAAAGCGTACATCTCTGTCTGAAACAATGGAGTATGGAACTCCATGTAGATGTACAATCTCTCAGATGTACAGTCATCCCAGATCATCAACACTGAAGGTTTCCTTGATCAGAAAGAAGTGTGATACTTTCGTAAGCCTGTCCACGATGACCCAAACAGCATCACTTCCCTGAGGTGACCTCGGTAACCTGGTCACGAAGTCCATTGTGACATCATTCCACTTCCACTCCAGAATGGTTAAATGCTGTAAAAGCCCCGATGGTTACTGATGCTCTGCTTTCACATGATGACAAGTAGAACATATCATGACAAAACTAGGAACATCTCTCTTCATACATGTCCATCAATACTAGCAATGATGATCCTGATACATCTTGGTGACGCCAGGATGAACTTCCCAAACTGAGGAATGAAAATCCTGTATCATCTCCTCGTGTATGTCTACTGGAACCCATACGCGTCCCTAGAAATGAAATATCTCATCCTCACCCACTGTCCATCTGGGAAGAGGGTCCCCACCTCACACACTCTCCCGCAGGACCAAGGCCTCTGAGTCTAAAAGCTGCCTCATTCGTACCTGATCAAGAAGTGTAGAGGTAACAGCCACAGATGAAAGAAAGGTTTGTCCCTTCCTGTCGTGCACCTCCAGATGCATCTCAGAGAACAGAGCCATAATCTGCCACTCACTTCTGGCCTCCTTAACTGCCTGAATCTGAGTTCGTCTGCTCAACGCATCTGCCACTACATTGCCCTTTCCCAGCGTATAGGCAAGCTCGAAGTCAAAGGACTGAATACACTCAACCCACCTGCGCTGTCTCAGATTCAGATCATGCTGAGTGAAGATATACTTGAGACTCTTGTGGTTGGTGAAAACCACAAAGTGATCTCCCATAAGATAGTGTCTCCAACAGTGTAAGGCATGAACAACTGCTACTAACTCCAGATTGTGTGTCAGGTAGTTCCTTTCGTGTGGCCTCAACTGCCGAGACCCGTAAGCAACGACCCCATCTTTCTGCATGAGCACAGCTCCCAACCCGATACTTGAAGCATCATAGTAAATACTATAGCCCTTTCCTGGCTCTGGAAAGACTAGTATCAATGCCGACGTCAACCTCCCTTTCTGCTCCTGAAAGGCTGACTCACAAGAATCTGACCATAAAAATTTCTCCCCCTTCTTGGTCAAACCTATCAACGGTGCTTCTAGGCGCGAGAAGTCCTGAATGAAGCATCTGTAGTATCCATATAGCCCTAGGAAACTCTGTACCTCAAAGACGTCTTCGGCTTCTCCCAGGAAACTACAGCTCTCACTTTCTCTGGGTCCACAGATACTCCAATCTCTGAGATAACATGACCCATGAAGTGAATCTGATCCATCCAAAAGTGGCACTTTGAGAGTTTAGCATACATTCTATGCTCTCTCAGTGTACTCAAAACGATCTCAAGATGTGTGGCATGGTTGTGTCGAGTGTGAGATTACACCAAGATATCGTCCACGAAAACCACAACAAAAGAGTCCAAGTACGTATGGAACACTCGGTTCATCAGTTCCATGAAGACTGCAGGCGCGTTCGTAAGTCCGAACGGCATGACTGTATATTTGTAAAGACCATACCTGCTCCTAAAAGCTGTCAGAGGTATATCTGATGGTCTAACGCACAACTGATGATAACCGGACCTCAATTCAATCTTCGAGAACACTCGGTCTCCTCAAAGCTAATCAAAGAGGTCATCGATCCTAGGCAAGGGATATCGGTTCTTGACCATCAACTAGTTCAGCTTCTGATAATCCACACAAATCCAAAGGGTACCGTCTGCCTTCTTCGCAAACAGGACAGGCGAACCCCATGGAGAAGTACTGGGTCAGATGAAATCCTTTTCCTGCAACTCCTCCAACTGCATCGTGAGCTCCTGCAACTCAGGTGTACCCATCCTATAAGGAGTAATGGACACTGGTGCCACTCCTGGCATGAGCTCAATTGAGAATTCTACCTCATGTTATGGAGGCAAACCTGAAAATTACTCTGGAAAGACATCCCTGAAACAATCCACCACTGGGGGAAAGTCTAACTGTGAAGTCCCCTGGTCATCCAGATAAAGACTGGCAATCTGGGCTATAACTTCTCCTAGCCCATGATGCTCTGGTCCAGCTCTACCTGCCTGGAAATCCCACTCGCCTCTATGAAGAAAGGATCCGCCCTCTTGTGATATGAAACTCACCTTGCGGTGATAGCAATCAACGACTTCTTGGAAGGGAACTAACCAGTCTATACTGAGAATGAAGTCATATCCCATCATCTCTAGGTGCTCAAAGATGGTCAGTGTGGCCTCTATCCACGACACTGCATCCTGAGGTCCTCCATCCCCTGAAAAAGTAGGAGGAGGATGCTGCTGGAAAACCCACGTCAACTCATCCATCAACGGGGAAAGAGGCAGCGCACCCTGGAAGGTCTGCATCATCCTCATGAATTCCTCCCTGAACTGAAACTCTGCGCCTGCAATGGGTATGACAGTTGGTGCCAAGGCTAGCTTGACTGGAGGATCGGCAGGAAGTCCTTGATCAGGCATATCTGGCATCTGATCACTGCCTGATGACAGACGTACAACTGGAGGACATCTTGGAGGCATATCTCTAAAAGATAAAAAGTATATCTTAGATCAGAAAACAAGGACAGAGAACACAAGAGTACAAAATAGGAACAGGGGATGAAAAACACCCAAGTTTACAAAACACGACTACACGGCGTGTATAAAAACTACACGGTGTGTCCTCTTAAGCCACTGACATGGGCGTGTACCCCTGCCCTACAGGTCGTGTAACACCTAAAACTACACGGCGTGTTGACCCAACACACGGCGTGTATTTGAAAACTATTCCCCTTACCCGAGTCTCCTTACACAGCTAACTCACACGGTTCAAACTAACCTCAGTCTACACGGCGTGTTCCCTTAGGACACAGCGTGTACTAGTCACTGCCTCAGCAGCCCGTGTTGTTAGTTACACGGTCGTCTACACGGTGGTCCATTACACGGAGTGTTCCGAACAAACACGGCATGTATAGGAGAAGGTGACATCATCCCGTGTTGTTCGTGACACGGCCTGGTACTTGGGAAAGACTACACGGCATGTTCCAAAAGCAACACAGCGTGTCTTAGAGAAGGTCACGCCGACCCGTGTTGTTCATGACACGGCCGAGTACCTGGACAGAACTACACGACGTGTTCCCTTACAACACAGCGTGTTCTACTCGAGATTCCCTGACCCATGTTGTTAGTGACATGGCCGGGTACAAGGCTCTACACTACATGGCGTGTACATACCGTACACGGCGTGCTCCTGATGTTATTTTCACAACACCGTGTTCCTGCACACACAGTCAGTAACACAGCCTAAAAACTACACGGCATGTAACCAGAAAGTACACACCATGTATTCTGGGTTTTTCTGGGTAGTAACTCAGAAACTACACAGAAACCCAGAAACACGGAAAACAAGGCAAAGAGGTGCCAAATTCCGATCCGTGAGGGCCCATACTCCCCGCGAATCAAATCTTGGCATCCCTTACAGTCATGTAAAAGAGAAAACAGGATCATGATCCATCAATTTACGATTCAAGAGGGCCCATAACACCTCAAGAATCAAAATTTGGCGTTCATTTAAATAATTACAATACAAACAATTCTCTAACAAGCAGCAGAGATTATATCAAGCATCTACCACAACAGCATGCATAATCTACACAACGTCTATCACAACAGCATGAAATCGCTAATGAACCCTAAATGGCATGGTAAGAATGCATGGCATGTGATTTCTATAAGTGCCTATATGATGCATGAGATGGCATACCCTCATATCATCGGGTTGCGATAGAAATAGAACCATAATATCAAAACAATAACAATACAAATCATGTGGATCACTCTAGGTGTAATCATATCAACCGTAAAATCTCAAAACCAGAAAACCGCAATAAACGAGGTAGTATGGCTTTTCCCTGTACACGGGTTAGCAACTCCCGGGCACAGCTCATTACCAAGTACGAAATCCTTCCTATCCATGGCTAAGTCTCCAAATAGTAATGCAAGAGAAAAGAATCCCTCTGATACCACTTTTTAACGTCCCAGTTCCGGAAGCCACCCAGAGGTGCCCCGTACCCGGTTGGTCACATGGCCTCAAGCGCATTTCCACAAACACCAGAGTCTTTAGACTAGCAGTGAGGGCCTTGGGTGTGATAGTGGGGAAACTATGCCCTCATTGGCAGAGTACACAGTGGAAGAAAAATAAACATGCAATAGCGGAAGTAGTAATAACCAACAATATAACAGCGGAAGACTAAATCAACAACTGGAGCACATATGTATATATGAAATGGTGTATGATACATAACTAGGAAAGCAGCCAAACAAGTCACAATGCTGGAAAACACTACAGTACCAAAACATGTAAAAAAAATAAACAGCTCCTCAGCAACACAAGCCAAATCTTGGTCCCATGCTCTCCTGCTCCAAGCAATCAAGTTCCATAAGTCGAAGGGCGCTTGCCCTTGTCTATACCTACAACAACATAGTCTGAATGAGCCCAAAAGCATGGCCCAAACAGGGTGTTAGATAAAATCCCATTAGTAATTCACCCAAAGATCTATGCCTAACATCCAGTGAGTATATGGCAGGTAAAAGTATAATAAGCAGTAAAGAGCAACAGCAAGAAGAAGGCAGTAAACAGTAAGTAGTAAAATAGGATGATACATAGCAGCAATCAATCCACAACAAATCAATGACAGTGAAAAAAATAGATAATAAGGTGGAAACCCTCTGGGAAGTACTCGCATCCATCCCCTCTGGTCCTATCCAAGAAGTACCACAACCCTCTGGGCAGTGCACTCAGCCTAACCCCTCTGGTTTGGTCATACAAATTTATGACTCTCTGGGGAAGCTCACTCGGTCAATTCCCCTTATAGTATAGGGTAGTCAGGGACTCTCTTGAGGAAGATTATGAAGTCTAACCCTCTTAGCCCCAAGGTCTAGAGACTCTCTGAGGAAGCTATCTCGGACAATTCCTCATATAGCCTTAGGTATACTACAGACTCTCTGAGGAATCTCACTCAGTCAATTCCTCCTCTAGCCTGGGAAGGTTCTTAAAGAGATTCAAACAAGGTAAGACTCTCTGAGGAATCTCACTAGTTATACCCTCCTGTAGTCTATAAAATCCAAGACTCTCTCTAGGATCTCACTCGGTCCATCCCCTGTAGTCTATAATGTCTAAGACTCTCTGGGAAGGTCACTTGGTCTATCCCTTACAGTCTATAGCACTAGGTTCCCTCAGCCCCGTGTCAGTCAGTGCATAATAATTCTATAAGGCCAAAGTACACCTATAGAGCTACTTGGCTAACCAAAGTACACCTATAGAGATACTTGGATAAACAGTCTACAAGGAATCAAGCATGTCATGAGTTTCACTTCAACCTATAACTACAAGGCATGAAATAGGTGTAACAGCCAAAGGCAAACAAGACCCAAAGGTCATAAATAGAACGAAGCAAGGAAAATACATCCAAGCACAAAAATTTATCCTCTAACATGGTCAAATTACCTCTACACAAGAATACAGGCAAGGAAGGAAAACAACAAGGGCAAAAAGGTAATCACGCAATACCCCATTCATGGGTATCGGTGGAAATTCACACATAAAACTCAAAGGACTTTGAACGGTAAGGCACAAACCACCTACCTCGATCCTAGGAGATCTATATACTTGAACCATGATGGCTGATTCTCCCTAGAACATCTTAGATCTGAGAAAATTCACAAACCGTTCAACCTTAGATAACTTGAGAAGGAGGAAGAATTGAAAAACAAGGCTCAAACAGAAGGAAGAACTCACCGTTGTGCTTCCAATTCAATCGACAGATCTCGAATCGGAGAACAGATAGAGGCTTGGGAATCCAGAGAAGTTTCGCGGACGTACGTTGTCTCTCGGTCGAACCAGACCTAGAAGAAGATGATTATGGCGAATAGGCGCGACCCCAGTTCGTTTAGTAAAAAAAGAAAATTACACGGCGTGTATTTTTCAAGTACACGGCATGTAGTGGGTCTTTCCGTACTCTACCAAAATCGGCCTCCACATCACCCCTACACACCGTGTGTGTGGCCCGGACACGTCCAGCACACGGCTTTGAGCGGGAAAAGAGTACATGGCGTGTACTTAGAAAGTACATGGCGTGTACTTCAAAAATTTCCAGAATCACCAAAAATTCTCAAAAACTCCAGAAAAGGAAAGACATACCTGAAACGAAGATCCGGGTTCTTACACATATCACCCCCAAAAATGGATTTAGATAGAAAAATATACTAATCTATTGAGATATATGTGGAAACATAACTAAAATAGGCTATTTATTTGTTTGAAACATGAAAATTGTAATGAAACTATAAAAAAACAAAAAGAAGGTGAATCCTGAGCTATGTGGTCACCCCCAGGTGTATCATATAGTATGATTTGGTGGAACACATGTGTGCATCTAGCACATTATTATAGTAGTTTGTGGTTTCACGAAGCAATGGGTGTTATGATATAAGCTAGTTAGGGTTGGGAAAACTTGAGCTACCCACCCTACTCAGATACTACTTAGGGTGGGTAGAGAACACAAGGTTGGCATGTATAGTCTGACATGCTAGACCAGCTGTAACACCCCAAACTTCCACGGTACACTTCTCTTTGAATAATACAGTAGCGTGTGTTGTACGCAACTTCGAGTTCTAACACACACCACAACCAATCAAACTAGCCGCTATGAAAAGTAATACCCACTTTTTGAAATTTTATACATTTTATCTTTCAAAATGGACTTCATTTTTGGATTCATAATATCGAAATTATCTTAGGGTGAATTTTTGGTACTTTTCTGATAACTTTCATATTTTGATGAATAGTGAAAATTACTAAATTTTAATTAAAAACAACTTTTTTAATAGAAATAACTAATAGTGATAAATTATGAATTTGAGTGGTTTTAAATTATATTTAGAATATATTTTTACAATTTAATCTAATGTTGGTCATTGGACATAATTTCACATTTAAACCGGACATAAACAAGTGTCAATCTTTTGATAGTTATTGTTTCTTAAAAACACGCTTTTTGTTTTGACATCGGGAATTAATTTTAAATTAATAAATTAAAATTTTATGTTTTTAATTTGGTAAAATAGACTTCATTATTGAATTTGGAATATCAAAATTAGCTTAGGGTAAATTTTTCGTATTTTTCTGAAAACTTTTAATTTTTGATGAATAGTGAAAAACACTGAGTTATAGTTCAAAAACGAATTTTTATTTAAATAATTATTTATTTTATTTAAATTATTTAATGTCAAAATAGATACATAATACCTATATAAGTTCAATGTAATTCATTGGAGTTGGTTTATAATAAGTTTAGATATATAAAAACTTTATTGAACTTTTCACAGTCTTTTACCCACCTCCTAGGAGCATTTGCAAATTCACATAAAACTTAATTTTACCGTTTCTGTGAGCTGAATTTTGAAAATCTGAGAGAAACGGTTAATATCAAGGAGTAAAATTTGGTTCAATGAGATGAAAATAATTTTTTGTGAATAGTAACTTTTTACTTTTATTTACCGCGGTTAAAAGTAAATAGGGTAATTAAGGGTAAAAATGATATTAATATTACCCTCACACATGTCCTAATTCTATTGGAAAAGTTTATCTCGACCAAAAAAACCTTAGGAATAAAATATTATCATTTAGGTCCACTTGGATTAGATTAGGACATTTATTATTATTTAATTCAAAGAAGAGTTAATAGAGTTAAAATCCAAGTTTAATAACTAAAACATTTTTAATATAGGGTTTTGCATAATATAAATTCGATTATAAAAATTAATTAGAAAGCTAAAAATATTTCCTACATCATGGTATTTTATTTATAATTTTTAGACATTATATAAATAAATTTATTTATGACACAATGATGATGCAGTAATTACCTTATTCATGAAAGAACCAAATAAATGGTATTATAAATATTAAAATAAATATAATTTCAAAGTTTTTATGACATCCACGAATTTTATAGGTGAATATGAAATGTTAGGATTGATTCAATGTATTTTTTTTGAAGTAATAATGTTGTTATTAGTTTAACAAAAAACAAATACCAAATAGTGTCAAAATTGACATAAAATAGTTTTTAAAACAAATATTATATTATTAATTGATATAATGGTCCTAAAAATATAAGGTTCGGAAAAAAGACTTATATAATAATATATATTACATTAATGAACCAATTGGAGTTTTATTGTCAGTATATAGTAAGTTTATTAACCATATAGTGTAATAATTCAAGAAGACACGGTAAAAGTTAAATTATTTAACTTAGAGTTAAATCTAAATGATAAGGTTAAAATGGTAACCTAAACTTGTCTAAAAACTATTTTTTGAGTTTTTTAGACCTATAACAACCTTAGACTTTAAATAATAAACTTTTCATCCATTAGAAACCGAATATTAATTTTTTATAAAATAATATTTTAAGTTTTTCTAAGGTCCCCTCACCCCTCTTATAAAAGGTCACTCCTCCTTCTCTCTAATTCACACCTTATAAGCCATTTGGATCGGCCAAACCCTACCCAAATACCCTCTAAAATATCCTCCCTTCATCCTGGAGGCCTTATTTTGATCATAAATCCAACCTAAGGAGCCCTTTTGATCAAATCAAAATAAAGAACCTGAAGAAGAGGTAATGATTTCACCACCCTCTTTCAAGTTCCTTTATTCTTCCACTTTCTTTTTCTTTGTTGTTTATATTATAAAATAATAACTCCATTATATTATATATAATATGATTTTATTATAATTATGGTACAACCAAATTCATTATTCTACCCACCCTTTTAATGACATGTCACCATACGTGCGTACGTACGGCTTACCGTCTCCACGTCGTGGTGTAATTGTTATTCAATACATTATTATTTGGATGGGTATAATAATGATGTGTATTTGATGTAAATAATAAATATAACATGATAACTATTATGTATATATTATATACAATCCAATTATATATTATATTAATATCAAAATAATGATATTTTCGCTCGTGCGTACGTACGGTTTACCGTCTCCACGACACGATGAGATTCATTTCCAAGTTCACCATTCATCGACGATTATAAAAATATATATTACTAATAAGTATGTAATATATGACATAATAATGATACTGGAGATATATATATATATTTATATATATAATTATTTATTTACTTACATATATCTTATTCACTTACTTCCGTTCAATACTATATAAAAATGGAAACAGCGTGTATGCGTATGTACGGACTACCGTCTCCATAAACGGTGTTTTCCATTTCATATATATGACTATTATAAATTTTTATATTCTAAATATATATGATAAATAAATCATGTTTTATATTCTGGAAGTATTTAAATCATGATCTAAGTGATACAATCAAGGGTAACAAGTTAAAACACGTACGATAAAGAAAGTGATTATTACCCAAAATATTAATATAACATGGAAATTATTATTAAATGGGTAGTATAAAGTAATTAATGAATAATGTATGATATCATAAATATTAATATAGTTATTTTATAATTTAATAACATACTATAGTCTTTGTACATGAGGATAAACATACCCTCGACTAAAGGAAAGTGCAAGGTAAGGGGTTTTCATCTCACTCCTTATTCCCGTGAGATTCATGCCATATTACCACTATTAACTTTTGTGTGGTGTATTTACTGCTCATAATTGTATTCCTTGTGTAATAAAATTTAATTTATGTGTATTTACATATTCATTGTATGATACCTCTTTCATGGGGTGTATGTTTCGTAAGTTACCAAATTGGTAAGGGTTAATTTCACAATCTCTTTATTATCCAAGGTTGTTTTTACATAAGTATATACTGAGAAATATTTATTATTCATGTCCATGTTTCATAAAAGTGTTTTCAAAGGGAATATTTTTAAGGGAATTTTTACTAAAAAATCATTTTAAATGTTTTAAATATTTATTCTTCTAAATCATTCTCATTAATTTCCATGTTTTCAAAATAGTTTTTAAGGATTTATTTATATGGAAATGAATGTTTTAAAAATGTTAATTCCTTTCAAAAGTTTCAAAGTGGTATGGGACACTTTGATTCAAAAATGTATTTAAATGTATTCCTTTCGAAATTGTGTAACTTTTAAATGTTTTCATGAAAAAGGGATATTTCTCTCAAAGAGTTTTACAAATAATTTTCATCAACGTCAAAATCATTTAATGGATTTTAAACTTGTTTAGAAGTTGATTTATCATGATACAAATATTCCATATTGTGTTGAAGGTTTTGTGATATGTTTTACTATGGATGTGTTATTTTTATACCATTCATGGTTTATGGGTAAATTATTGACATTTCGTATGTTAGTTTTAGTACAAATTTTTATGTTATATTTCATCCTCTTCTTAAGATGAATGTGTTGGACTAGTATGTTCTGGGTTGGGGACCGGTAAAAGTAAGCCCTCCAGGTTGGGTTCCGGTTACAGCAGACCCTCCGGGTTGGTGTCCGGTTATTAGAGGCACTCCGGGTTGGTGTCCGGTTATTAGAGGCACTCTGGGTTGGTGTCCAGTTATTAGAGGCACTCTGGGTTGGTGTTCGGTTATTAGAGGCACTCCGGGTTGGAGTCCGGTTATAGAGGATCTCCGGGTTGGGTTCCGGTTACAGTTAGCCCCTAGGTCTTTGCATGAGGCCTTGACAAAGAAATTAAAGTTCAGCATTATGCATTCCATCATTATGAAAGTGGTTATTGATATTTCATGTGATTATTCGATTAGTAGAATATCCATGTGAATAAGTAAATGGCGTCATTTCATTTTATTTCTGTCATATTATGATGAAGTTCAAATTTAAAAGGCTTTTGTTTTAGTTTTATATATTGCCTTAAATGTTTATGCTTATTTTTGAAAGTTTCCACTGTATTGCTTACCCTTACTGAGCGTTTGAGCTCGCCCCTTTCTATGTTTTATTTTTCCCGGGATTCCATGAAGTGTATTGTGATAGATATATGGGGTTAAGCCAAGGGAATAATGGCATTAATAAATGATTGTTTATATTGTTTTGTATGTTATAAAGTGTAATGTAACATTCATGTATGTAATATATTTTCCAAGACTGCTAAATCGATCGGTCCTTCGGGACTTGATTCCTTGTAATCATGCCAATGTATTAAAATAATGCATCGACTCTGGGTAACTGGGGTCTGGGTGTTACAGTTGGTATCAGAGGAAGTTTAGCAATAACCTTAGAAGCTATATTTAGATAAACTCTGATTAGAGCACATAGACCTAACATAGACGTTGAAGATTAGTATAGAAGAAATTACTATAATTTTGGTGATGTAGAGAATTTGTGATTTTTCCAAAAAAATACATCCATGTCTGGATACGAGCAGGTAGAGGCGGCTCTAGCACAGATGTACCTAGGGTTAAAACCTGAAAACACCACTTTGAGCTAGACTCGAACGAGAACTGGTGCACGACAATGGGCCTTGCTGCACTCTTGGTTACAACACTCCCGGGGGATATGCTTAGGATTATTCTCATTTTCTTTAAAAATCATTATGAAGGGTTTATGAATATATACTTCCTCAATGAAAACATAATTATGATTATGGATTATATCCATAAATAGTTCAATTTAAGTTAGGTATTTTAAAAGTTTGGAATTATTTTAATTCATAAACTTACCTAGTTTATGATATTGTATAGTAATGGCGCCCAGTATAAGGAATGTGAACTCCAGCAATACGTATGATTCAAAGAGTAAAGAAGGATCATATCTTTCATAGTATTAAGCCAAAATTTAGAATGGAAATAGTATCCCATGTATTTTAAACATATGAAGAAATAGTATCATGTTTTAATAATATAAGTAAATAATTATCTGAGTCTTATGGCATTGAAGGCAAGGAAGAGAAGAAAAGGATGTAAGAGAGAAAGATAGATAAAGGGAAGAGGGAAAAGAAGAATTTTTCCCATATGTGATAACTGTGGGAAGAAACACCCTGGAACTTGCCTGAAAGGAATGGGAGTTTTTTATAAGTGTGGAGAAAAATTACACCAAGTACGTGACTGTAAGTATAAGAAAAAGGTTTCAAATGTACATTGTTTCATCTGCAAGGAGTTAGGACACTATGCGAACCAATGTCCAAATCATCATAGTATGCCCCAAATGATTCTATTGGATAATAATCAAGTTATGATACTACCACAGATGAGGATTAATGATTAGAGTTATTATGTTGTTATTTTGGAATTATTTCATTTAAGTGTTGTATCAATGATGTTCTGAAAATAAATAAGGATTGTACTACAGTATTATTTCATTGAGGATTTTAGATTTTATGGTACTAAGAAAATTGACTCTACAGTGAGTTAAACTTTTTGGAAATTACATGTTTGAAGGAAAGATAAACCTTAATATGGTCCTAATATTGAGGTACTGATTTTGGAATAAGATATGGTTGATTTTGGTAAATTATATTGGATATTCTTGAATACCTTGAAACTGATTAATGATTTTTCATCATTGGAGTTTACAACATTTTTGATAGAAGGAGTATATCCATTATTCTATAAATAATAAGGGAGCATTAATGTAATCAGTAAGGTTTTATGGTAATTCAGAATGTTACCATGTTTTAAAATAATACATGGTGAAGGTGTTCACATGTTATTACATGGAAAAAAGGATCTTCATTGTGTTTAACTTCCTTATAAATTTTGGACTGTGAGTTTGGATAGTAGTATTTTAGATAAGTATAAAGTTTGGAAAGTATTAAGTTTGAAAGGTTATTTTTTGTATTTTTATAAAAGGACAACACGCAGACCATGTGACAACCCGTCGCGTCGGACAAAGCCGTGGGAATCGAACCCACAACCATAGTGCGATTGGGATTTATCGCCTACCACTGGACTACGTGAAGTCCCTAGATTATATAATGTAGTATCTTTTTTAATGGGTCTGATATGTGAATTATATATTCATTATATTTGGAACCCATTACGATTAGGATAAATAGATTATTTTTGAGTTGTATTATGTTTTGTAGTGAAAGATGAGTTTGTGGTAGAAATTTATTAATGGATAAAAATCTAATTATATTGTAAGTATATCTCCTTATGATCATAGCCAATCTCATAAAAAAATTCCTCAACATTAAGAAAAGGAACTTAGAACAAAAATATTGTCCTAGATGGTACCTTAGATCATCACAAATTTATGGCTTTGGGATTATTGGCCTTTTCATAGCCATGTTCTCTACCACTCTCCATCAGATATTGACGGTTATATTTCTCTTATATATCCATATTTTTCTACATGGAACCTTAGTGTGTTTTATTTCGGTAACCTTCATACTTACCACTCTTTATTTTAAATAGAGGTCTCATTAATCCATTTTTCGATGTGGGATTTCAACTAAGATATTTTGAAATGTCAACCACAAGTTTCCAATACTGAGCATAAATTGCGAGGATGCAATTTATTGAAGGAGGGGAGAATGTAACACCCCAAGCTATCATGGTACACTTCTCTTTGAATAATACAGTAGTGTGTGTTGTACGCAACTTCAAGTTCTAACACACACCACAACCAATCAAACTAGTCGTTATGAATAGTAATACCCACTTTTTGAAATTTTATACGTTCTATATTTCAAAATCGACTTCATTTTTGGATTCAGAATATCAAAATTAGATTAGGGTGAATTTTTGTTACTTTTCTGATAACTTTCATATTTTGATGAATAGTGAAAATTACTAAATTTTAATTAAAAACAACTTTTTTAATCGAAATAATTAATAGTGATAAATTATGAATTTGAGTGGTTTTAAATTATATTTAGAATAGATTTTTACAATTTAATCCAATTTTTTTCATTAGACATAATTTCACATTTAAACCGGACATAAACAAGTGTCAATCTTTTGATAGTTATTGTTTCTTAAAAACACGCTTTTTGTTTTGACAGCGGGAATTAATTTTAAATTAATAAATGCAACTTATATGTTTTAAATTTGGTAAAATACACTTCATTATTGAATGAAGAATATCAAAATTATCTTAGGGTAAATTTTTCGTATTTTTCTGAAAACTTTTAATTTTTTATGAATAGTGAAAAACACTGAGTTATAGTTTAAAACCGAATTTTTATTTAAATAATTATTTATTTTAATTAAATTATTTAATTTAAAAATAGATACATAATACCTATATAAGTTCAATGTAATTCATTAGTGTCGGTTTATAATAATTTTAGATATATAAAATTTTTATTGAACTTTTCACAGTCTTTTACCCACCTCCTAGGAGCTTTTGCAAATTCACATAAAACTTAATTTTACCGCTTCTGTGAGATGAATTTAGAAAATCCGAGAGACAGGGTTAATATCAAGGAGTAAAATGTGGTTAAATGAGATGAAAATAATTTTTGGGTAATAGTAACTTTTTACTTTTATTTACCACGGTTAAAAGTAAATAGGGTAATTAAGGGTAAAAATGATCTTAATATTACCCTCACACATGTCCTAATTCTATTGGACAAGTTTATCTCAACCAAAAAAACCTTAGGAATAAAATATTATCATTTAGTTCCACTTGTATTAGATTAGTACATTTATTATTATTTAATTCAAAGAAGAGTTAAAAGAGTTAAAATCAAAGTTTAATAACTAAAACATTTTTAATATAGGGTTTTTCATAAGATAAATTCAATTATAAATATTCATTAGAAATGTAAAAAGATTTCCTACATCATGGTATTTTATTTAAAAATTTTAGACATTATATAAATAAATTTATTTATGACACAATGATGATGTAGTAATTACCTTATTCATGAAAGAATCAAATAAATGGTATTATAAATATTAAAATAAATATAATTTCAATGTTTTTATGACATCCACGAATTTTATAGGTAAATATGACATGTTAGGATTGATTAAATGTATTTTTTTTTAAGTAATCATGTTTTTATTATTTTAACAAAAAACAAATACCAAATAGTGTCAAAATTGACATAAAATAGCTTTTAAAACAAATATTATATTATTAATTGATATAATGGTCCTAAAAATCTAAGGTTCAGAAAAAAAGACTTATATAATAATATATATGACATTAATTGACCCATTTGGGTTTTATTGGCATTATATAGTAAGTTTATTAACCATATAGTGTAAGAATTCAAGAAGACGCGGTAAATGTTAAATTATTTAACTTAGAGTTAAATCTAAATGATAAGGTTAAAATGGTAACCTAAACATGTCTAAAACCTATTGGTTGAGTTTTTTTAGACCTATCCCCACCTTATACTTTAAATAATCAACTTTGGAGCCATTATAAACCGAATATTAATTTTTTATAAAATAATATTTTAAGTTTTGTCTAAGGTTCCTCTCACCCCTCTTATAAAAGGGCACTCCTCCTTCTCTCTAATTCACACATTATAAGACATTTGGATCGTCCAAACCCTTCCCAAATACCATCTAAAATATCCTAAATTCATCCTAGATGCCTTATTTTGATCATAAAGTCAACCTAAGGAGCCCTTTTGATCAAATCAAAAGGAAGAACCTGAAGAAGAGGTAATGATTTCACCACCCTCTTTCAAGTTCCTTTCTTATTCCACTTCCTTTTTCTTTTTTGTTTCCATTATAAAATAATAACTCCAGTATCTTCTATATACTGTGATTTTATTATAATTATGGTACAACCAAATTCATTATTCTATCCACCCTTTTAATGACATGTCACCATACGTGCGTACGCACGGCTTACCGTCTCTACATCGTGTTGTAATTGTTATTCAATACATTATTATTTGGATGGGTATATTAATGATGTGTATTTGATGTAAATAATAAATATAACATGATAAGGATTCTGTATATATTATATACCATCCAATTATATATTATATTAATATCAAAAGAATGATATTTTCGCCCGTGCGTACGTACGGATTACCGTCTCCACGACGCGATGAGATTCATTTCCAAGTTCACCATTCATCGACGATTATAAAATTATATATTACTAACAAGTATGTAATATATGACATAATAATGCTACTATAGATATATATATTTATATATATAAGTATTTATTTACTTACATATATCTTATTCACTTACTTCCGTTCAATACTATATGAAAACGGAAACAACTTTTATGCGTACGTACGGACTACCGTCTCCATAAACGGTGTTTTACATTTCATATATACGTCTATTATAAATTTTTATATTATAAATATATATGATAAATAAATCATGTTTTATATTCTGGAAGTATTTAAATCATGATCTAAGTGATACAATCAAGGGTGACAAGTTAAAACTCGTACGATAAAGAAAGTGATTATTACCCAAAATATTAATATAACATGGAAATTATTATCAAATGGGTAGTATAAAGTCATAAATGAATAATTTATGATATCATAAATATTAATATGGTTCTTTTATAATTTAATAACATACTATATTCTTCGTACATGAGGCTAAATGTACCCTCGACTAAAGGAAAGTGCAAGGTAAGGGGTTTTCATCTCACTCCTTATTCCTGTGAGATTCATGCCATATTACAACTATTACCTTTTGTGTGGTGTATGTACTGCTCATAATTATATTATTTTTGTAATACACTTTAATTTAGGTGTATTTACATATTCATTGTATGATACCTCTTTCATGGGGTGTATGTTTCGTAAGTTACCAATTTGGTAAGGGTTAATTTCACAATCTCTTTATTATCCGAGGTTGTTTTTACATAAGTATCTACTGAGACATATTTATTATCCATGTCCATGTTTCATAAAAGTGTTTTCAAAGGGATTCTTTTTAAGGGAATTTTTCCTAAAACATCAATTTAAATGTTTTAAATATTTATTCTTCTAAATCATTCTCATTAATGTCCATGTTTTCAAAATGGTTTTTAAGGATTTATTTATATGGAAATGAATGTTTTAAAAATGTTAATTCCTTTAAAAAGTTTCAAAGTGGTATGGGACACTTTGATTCAAAAATGTCTTTAAATGTCTTCCTTTTTAAATTGTGTAACTTTTAAATGTTTTCATGAAAATTTGATATTTCTCTCAAAGTTTTTTAAAAATAATTTTCATCAATGTCAAAATCATTTAATGGATTTTAAACTTGTTTAGAAGTTGATTTATCATGATACAATTCCATATTGTGTTGAAGGTTTTGTGATATGTTTGACTGTGGATGTGTTATTTTTATACCATTCATGTTTTATGGGTAAAGTATTGACATTAAGTATGTTAGTTTTAATACAAATGTTTATGTTATATTTCATCCTCTTCTTAAGATGAATGTGTTGGACTTGTATGTTCCGGGTTGGGGACCGGTAAAAGTAAGCCCTACGGGTTGGGGTCCGGTTACAGCAGACCCTCCGGGTTGGTGTCCGGTTATTAGAGGCACTCCGGGTTGGTGTCCGGTTATTATAGGCACTCCGGGTTGGTGTCCGGTTTTTAGAGGCACTCCGGGTTGGTGTTCAGTTATTAGAGGAACTCCGGGTTGGAGTCCGATTACAGAGTCTCTCCGGGTTGGGTTCTGGTTACAGTTAGCCCCTAGGTATTGGCACGAGGCCTTGACAAATAAATTAAAGTTTAGCATTATGCATTCCATCATTATGAAAGTGGTTATTGATATTTCATGTGATTATTCGATTAGTAGAATATCCATGTGAATAATTAAATGGCATTATTTCATTTTATTTATGCCATATTATGCTGAAGTTCAAATTTAAAAGGCCTTTTTTTAGTTTTATACATTGCCTTAAATTTTTATGCTTATTTTTGAAAGTTTCCACTGTATTTCTTACCCTTACTGAGTGTTTGAGCTCACCCCTTTCTATGTTTTATTTTTCCCAGGATTCCAAGAAGTGTATTGTGATTGATATGCAGGGTTAAGACAAGGGAATAATGGCATTCATAAAGGATTATTTATGTTGTTTTGTATGTTATAAAGTGTAATGTAATATTCATGTATGTAATCTATTTTCCAAGACTGTTAAATCGATCCGTCCTTCGGGACTTGATTCCTTGTAATCATGCCAATGTATTAAAATAATGCACCGACTCTGGGTAACTGGGGTCGGGGCATTACAGTTGGTATCAGAGGAAGTTTAGCAATAACCTTGGAAGCTAGATTTAGATAAACTCTGATTAGAGCACATAGACCTAAGATAGACATTAAATATTAGTATAGAAGAAATTCCTATAATTTTGGTAATGTAGAGAATTTGTGAGTTTTCCAAGCAAAAACATCCATGTCTGGATACGAGCAGGTAGAGACGGCTCTGGAACAGATGTACCTAGGGGTAAAACCTGAAAACACCACTTTGAGCTAGACTCAAACGGGAACTAGTGCACGAAAATGGGCATTGCTACACTCTTGGTTACAACACTCCTAGAGGTTATGCTTAGGATAATTCTCATTTTCTTTAAAAATCATTATAAAGGGTTTATGAGTATATACTTCCTCAATGAAAACATCATTATGATTATCGATTATATCCATAAACCATTAAATTTAAGTTAGGTATTTTACAAGTTTGTAATTATTGTAATTCATAAACTTACCTAGTTTATGCTATTGTACAGAAATGGCACCCAGTAGAAGGAATCTGAACTCCAGCAATACGTATGATTCAAAGAGTAAGAAGGATCATATCTTTCACAGTATTAAGCCAAAATTTAGATGGGAAATAGTCTCCCATGTATTCTCAACATATGAAGAAATAGTATCATGTGTTAATAAGATAAGTAAAGAATTATCTGAGTCCTATGGTATTGAAGGAAAGGAAGAGAAGAAAAGGATGGAAGAGAAAAAGATAGATAAAGAGAAGAGGGAAAAGAATAATTTTTCCCATATGTGATAACTGTGGGAAGAAACACCCTGTAACTTACCTAAAAGGAATGGGAGTTTTTTATAAGTGTGGAGAAAAAGGACACCAAGTATGTGATTGTAAGGATAAGAAAAAGGTTTCAAATATACAATTTTTCATCTACAAGGAGTTGGGACACTATGCGAACCAATGTCCAAATCATCACAGTATTCCCCAAATGATTCTATTGCATAATAATCAAGTTATGATACTACCACAGATGAGGAGGAATGATTAGAGTTCTTATGTTGTTATTTTGGAATTATTTCATTTAAGTGTTGTATCAATGATGTTCTGGAAATAAATAAGTATTGTACTGCAGTACTATTTCATTGAGGATTTTATATTTTATGGTACTAAGAAAATTGACTCTACAGTGAGTTAAACTTTTTTGAAATTACATGGTTGAAGGAAAGATAAACCTTAATATGGTCCTAATATTGAGGTACTGATTTTGGAATAAGATATGGTTGATTTTGGTAGATTATATTGGATATTCTTGAATACCTTGAAACTAATTAATGATTTTTCATCGTTGGAGTTTACAACATTTTTGATAGGATTATATCCATTATTCTATAAATAATAATGGATCATGAATGTAATCAATAAGTTTTTATGGTAATTCATGATGTTACCATGTTTTAAAATAATACATGGTGAAGGTGTTCACATGTTATTACATGGAAAAAAGGATCTTCATTGTGTTTAACTTCCTTATAAATTTTTCACTGTGAGTTTGGATAGTAGTATTTTAGATAATTATAAAGTTTTTAATGGATTAAGTTTGAATGGTTATTTTTTGGATTTTTATAAAA
This sequence comes from Viscum album, assembly GCA_963277665.1. Taxonomy (NCBI): domain Eukaryota; kingdom Viridiplantae; phylum Streptophyta; class Magnoliopsida; order Santalales; family Viscaceae; genus Viscum; species Viscum album. Next base: position 1,431,206,145 of record OY728131.1, on the reverse strand, counting down.
GGACAACACGCAGACCGTGTGACAACCCATCGCGTCGGACAAAGCTGCGGGAATCGAACCCACAACCATAGTGAGATTGGGATTTATCACCTACCACTGGACTACATGAAGTCCCTATATTTTATAATGTAGTATATTTTTTTAATAGTTCTGATATGTGAATTATATATTCATTATATTTGGAATCCTATAATATTAGGATAAATAGAGTATTTTTGAGTTGTATTATGTTTTGTAGTGAAAGATGAGTTTGTGGTAGAAATTTATTAATGGATAAAACTCTAATTATAAAGTAAGTATATCTTCTTATGATCTTACCCAATATCATAAATAAATTCCTCAACATTAAGAAAAGTAACTTAGAACAAAAATGTTGTCCTAGATGGTACCTTAGATCATCACAAATTTGTGGCTTTGGGATTATTGTCCTTTTCATAGCCATGTTCTCTACCACTATCCATCAGATATTGATGGTTATATTTCTCTTCTATATCCATATTTTCCTACATGGAACCTTAGTATGTGTTATTTTCGGTAACCTTCACACTTACCAATCTTTATTTTAAATAGAGGCCTCATTAATCCATTTTTCGATGTGGGATTTCAACTAAGATATTTTGAAATTTCAACCCCAAGTTTCCAATACCGAGCATAAATTGCGAGGAAAAAATTTATTGAAGGAGGGGAGAATGTAACACCCCAATCTATCATGGTACACTTCTCTTTGAATAATACAGTAGTGTGTGTCGTACGCAACTTCGAGTTCTAACACACACCACAACCAATCAAACTAGTCGTTATGAATTGTAATACCCACTTTTTGAAATTTTATACATTTTATATTTAAAAATGGACTTCATTTTTGGATTCGGAATATCGAAATTATCTTAGGGTGATTTTTGGTATTTTTCTGATAACTTTCATATTTTGATGAATAGTGAAAATTACTAAATTTTAATTAAAAACAACTTTTTTAATCGAAATAATTAATTGTGATAAATTATGAATTTTAGTGGTTTTAAATTATATTTAGAATATATTTTTACAATTTAATCCAATTTTGGTCATTTCACATAATTTCACATTTTAACCGGACATAAACAAGGGTCAATCTTTTGATAGTTATTGTTTCTTAAAAACACGCTTTTTGTTATGACAACGGGAATTAATTTTAAATTAATAAATGCAACTTCTATGTTTTAAATTTGGTAAAATAGACTTCATTATTGAATGTGGAATATCAAAATTAGCTTAGGGTAAATTTTTCGTATTTTTCTGAAAACTTTTAATTTTTGATAAATAGTGAAAAACACTGAGTAATAGTTTAAAACCGAATTTTTATTTAAATAATTATTTATTTTATTTAAATTATTTAATTTCAAAATATATACATAATACCTATATAAGTTCAATTTAATTCATTAGAGTTGGTTTATAATAATTTTAGATATATAAAAATTTTATTGAACTTTTCACAGTCTTTTACCCACCTCCTAGGAGCTTTTGCAAATTCACATAAAACATAATTTTACCGCTTCTGTGATCTGAATTTCGAAAATCCGAGAGACACTGTTAATATCAAGGAGTAAAATTTGGTTCAATGAGATGAAAATAATTTTTGATGAATAGTAACTTTTTACTTTTATTTACCACGGTTAAAAGTAAATAGGGTAATTAAGGGTAAAAATAATATTAATATTACCCTCACACATGTCATAATTATATTAAAAAAGTTTATCTTGACCAAAAACAACCTTAGGAATAAAATATTATAATTTATTTCCACTTGGATTAGATTAGGACATTTATTATTATTTAATTCAAAGAAGAGTTAAAAGAGTTAAAATCAAAGTTTAATAACTAAAACATTTTTAATATAGGGTTTTGCATAAGATAAATTCGATTATAAAGATTCATTAGAAATCTAAAAAGATTTCCTACATCATGGTATTTTATTTATAATTTTTAGACATTATATAAATAAATTTATTTATGACACAATGATGATGAAGTAATTACCTTATTCATGAAAGAATCAAATAAATGGTATTATAAATATTAAAATAAATATAATTTCAAAGTTTCTATGACATAAAAAAAAATTCTAGGTTAATATGACATGTTATTATTGATTCAATTTTTTTTTTGAAGTAATCATGTTTTTATTATTTTAACAAAAAACAAATACCAAATAGTGTCAAAATTGACATAAAATAGTTTTAAAAAAAAATATTCTATTATTAATTGATATAATGGTCCTAAAAATATAAGGTTCGGAAAAAATACTTATATAATAATATATATGACATTAATGAACCAATTGGGGTTCTATTTGTAGTATATAGTAAGTTTATTAACCATATAGTGTAAGAATACAAGAAGACACGGTAAAAGTTAAATTATTTAACTTAGAGTTAAATCTAAATGATAAGGTTAAAATGGTAACCTAAACTTGTATAAAACCTATTGGTTGAGTTTTTTTGACCTATACCCACCTTAGACTTTAAATAATCAACTTTGGAGCCCTTAGAAAACAAATAATAATTTTTTATAAAATAATATTTTAAGTTTTTTGTAAGGTCCCCCTCACCCCTCTTATAAAAAGGCACTCCTCCTTCTCTCTAATTCACACCTTATAAGCCATTTTTCTCGGCCAAACCCTGAACAAATACCCTCTCAAATATCTTCCCTTAATATTAGAGGCCTTATTTTGATCATAAATCCAACCTAAGGAGCCCTTTTGATCAAATCAAAAGGAAGAACCTGAAGAAAAGGTAATGATTTCACCACCCTCTTTCAAGTTCCTTTCTTCTTCCACTTCCTTTTTCTTTGTTGTTTCCATTCTAAAATAATAAATCCACTATCTTATATATACTGTGATGTTATTATAATTATGGTACAACCAAATTCATTATTCTATCCACCCTTTTAATGACATGTCACCATATGTGCGTACGTACGGCTTACCGTCTCCACGTCGTGGTGTAATTGTTATTCAATACATTATTATTTAGATGGGTATAATAATGTTGTGTATTTGATGTAAATAATAAATATAACGTGATAATGATTCTGTATATATTATATACCATCCAATTATATATTATATTAATATCAAAAGAATGATATTTTCGCTCGTGCGTACGTACGGATTACCATCCCCACGACGCGATGAGATTCATTTCCAATTTCACCATTCATCGACGATTATAAAATTATATATTACTAATAAGTATGTAATATATGACATAATAATGCTCCTGGAGATATATATATTTATATATATAAGTATTTATGTACTTACATATATCTTATTCACTTACTTCCGTTCAATACTATATGAAAACGGAAACAGCATTCATGCTTACGTACGGACTACCGTCTCCATAAACGGTGTTTTCCATTTCATATATACATCTATTATAAATTTTTATATTCTAAATATATATGATAAATAAATCGTGTTTTATATTTTGGAAGTATTTAAATCATGATCTAAGTGATACAATCAAGGGTAACAAGTTAAAACACGTACGATAAAGAAAGTGATTATTACCCAAAATATTAATATAACATGGAAATTATTATTAAATGGGTAGTATAAAGTCATAAATGAATAATGTATGATATCATAAATATTAATATGGTTCTGGTATAATTTAATAACATACTATATTCTTCGTACAGGAGGCTAAACGTACCCTTGACTAAAGGAAAGTGCAAGGTAAGGGGTTTTCATCTCACTCCTTATTCCCGTGAGATTCATGCCATATTACCACTATTACCTTTTGTGTGGTGTATGTACTGATCATAATTGTATTATTTGTGTAATACACTTTAATTTATGTGTATTTACATATTCATTGTATGATACCTCTTTCATGGGGTGTATGTTTTGTAAGTTACCAAATTGGTAAGGGTTAATTTCAAAATATCTTTATTATCCGAGGTTGTTTTTACATAAGTATCTACCGAGACATATTTATTATCCATGTCCATATTTCATAAAAGTGTTTTCAAAGGGATTCTTTTTAAGGTAATTTTTACTAAAACGTCATTTTAAATGTTTTAAATATTTATTCTTCTAAATCATTCCCATTAATGTCCAGGTTTTCAAAATGGTTTTTAAGGATTTATTTATATGGACATGAATGTTTTAAAAATGGTAATTCCTTTCAAAAGTTTCAAAGTGTTATGGGACACTTTGATTCAAAAATGTCTTTAAATGTCTTCCTTTCTAAATTGTGTAACTTTTAAATGTTTTCATGAAAAAAGGCTATTTCTCTAAAATAGTTTTACAAATAATTTTCATCAACATCAAAATCATTTAATGGATTATAAACTTGTTTAGAAGTTGATTTATCATGATACAAATCTTCCATATTGTGTTGAAGGTTTTGTGATATATTTGACTTTGGATGTGTTATTTTTATACCATTCATGGTTTATGGGTAAAGTATTGACATTTCGTATGTTAGTTTTAATACAAATGTTTATGTTATATTTCATCCTCTTATTAAGATGAATGTGTTGGACTAGTATGTTCAGGTTGGGGACTGGTAAAAGTAAGCCCTCCAGGTTGGGGTCCGTTTAGAGCAAACCCTCCGGGTTGGTGTCCGGTTATTAGAGGCACTTTGGGTTGGTGTCCGGTTATTAGAGGCACTCCAGGTTGGTGTCTGGTTATTAGAGGCACTTCGGGTTGGTGTCCAGTTATTAGAGGCACTCCGGGTTGGAGTCTAGTTACAGAGGCTCTCCAGGTTGGGTTCCAATTACAGTTATCCCCTAGGTCTTGGTATGAGGCCTTGACAAAGAAATTAAAGTTCAGCATTATGCATTCCATCATTATGAAAGTGGTTATTGATATTTCATATGATTATTCGATTAGTAGAATATCTATGTGAATAATTAAATGGAATTATTTCATTTTATTTCTTCCATATTTTGCTAAAGTTCAAGTTTAAAAGGATTTTGTTTTAGTTTTATACATTGCCTTAAATGTTTATGCTTATTTTTGAAAGTTTCTGTTGTATTGCTTACCCTTACTGAGCGGTTGAGCTCACCCCTTTCTATGTTTTATTTTTCCCAGCATTACAAGAAGTGTATTGTGATTGATATACGGGGTTAATCCAATGGAATAATGGCATTCATAAAGGATTATTTATGTTGTTTTGTATGTTATAAAGTGTAATGTAACATTCATGTATGTAATCTATTTTCCAAGACTGCTAAATCGATCGGTCCTTCGGGACTTGATTCCTTGTAATCCTTCCAATGTATTAAAATAATGCACCGACTCTGGGTAACTGGGGTCGGGGCGTTACACAAGCCCATGTGGCTGGAATAAGTGCACTACGCTACCAGAAGTCCCAATAGTGACCATATCATGGTGCTCAATCAAGTGTTAACTCCCTTAAACAAAATAAACCTAGTGGACCACCATCCATGCCCAACCCCATTTATATCGGTGATCAACCTCTCCTTCATGAGACGTCAACCATGATGGTGGTTGGCCTCCTCCTTCAGGAAGCATCATCTATGACGATATGTAACCTCCCACTTGAACAATGACTACCACAACAAAAACTAGTGCCCCCCTTCACAAAACACCAACTATAGCAGTCTCCATCTTCCCCTTTATGAAACATTGGACTCAATAGTGGTTGACCTCCTTTTTGTGTAAATCTGGCCACAATGGTGTTTGACCACTCTGCCATGCCATGTCGACCACAATAGTGGTCATCCTCCCCTATCCTAATGGATTGGGCCACACTCATCACACCAACCCTCAGTCACCTTCTATATAAGAATGAGTTTGGTATATATATATATAATAGATAAATCATTGAGAAATAATAGGGGGAGGGATAGTATAATATATTTTTATTATTCTTTATTGATCATCAAATAATTCATCACCAAAAATCAAGATAAATAGTAGGGTTAAGAATTTATATCATAAAAATTTATTCAAATGAGTTATAGGGATTCAATAATGGGTATTTGAGAATGAAATAAATATAACCAATTTTTAACATGAATCAATTAGGGAAAATAGAGAATTTAGTTTTTTTAAATTCAAACATAAAATCTATATAGAACAGGTAAATGATAAATCACAATGACATATCTTCAAAATCAAATGCTCATTTATAATATTTGAGTTCAAATATTATGTCACCATCAATCCTGATAGTATGTTATTTGATTCTTACAAAATTCTCACCTCTATTATCACTCTCAAATTATTAGGTTCATGCGGATAACCATAGGATTTTTTAATAGAGATGTTTTAATATGAATATTACCTAGCTCAAGAGATTTAATCACCAAAAAATAATTAATTAATTAAAATTATAATTTCACATTTTATATAATTAATTCATCTATGACACCAAAACCACTAAGGTACCAAATTTTAATAGAAATTATACTACCCTTAGAGTAAAACTCATCCTCCAAACACAAATGTGCTATTGGAATTTGTTGGATATGAATCTACAGATTATACACAAGAGGGGGGTGAATTGTGTCTTTTTCAATTTTTTGGTAACTCTTTGATTGAACGAGTTCTGTCCTCTATACTTTATCATATTTGATCATGCAGCGAAATAAGTAAAAGCAGGGACACAAAGATGTATAGTGGTTTGGGGAACAGAAATCCCCTAGTCCACTCCACCAACGTTCAACTCCACAAGCTTGGTGATTTTCACTATCTGGTCCTCTTTTCCACAGACCGGTTCACAATTGAGTACAAGCAGTTGACACCTTTACAATTTTTAGGCTAACAAATCCTTCTGGTTCAAACATGAACCTAAATAGCTTAGAATGAGAAGCTGGTTACTCAAGAATAAAAAGAATTTCAGAAAGAAGTTTTCCAGTTGATCTTCACAATTGCAACAAAAAGCAATTGACAGCAGATGCATCAAAGTCTCTAGAAATATTAATATTCAAGACGAAGTAGTTCTGAGTTGATCTGGTTGCAATAGATATAGATATATAGTTCACAACATCAGCAGTAGTAGATCCACAGTAGATATTCGATGCAAAACAAGTGAATCTTCTATCGAGTTCCTTCTTCTTAATTGAACAGAGCTTTGACGCTCCTTTTTGAGTCAGCAGATCAACGTGAATTTATGCAGTCTCTATTTTCCACCTTTTTCAATAATAGATCGATCACCATACATGCTTGTACCTGGTGTTTTAGAGATAACATATATAATAAGGATGAGCATATCTCCTACACATTCAGATCCATAAAAGTCACCTTCTGATTCGTGATATTCAAAATTTTGAATTTACAGAGAAGTCATAACTTCCCTTAAGACTCGACATAAAAATATCCTTTTAATTCGATCTTAAATCCATTGATAAAATGGATTTGAACTAGTCAAAGTTGTATTTTAAAAATGACTTTAAATCCGACTTGAAATTCGCCCAATAATCAGCTTGTTGACCACTGCATAAAAATATCGTCTTTTAAAATTTCTGAAGCCAAACATATGGTTTATGATGTGACCTCCAAACGTAGGGTTAATGAAATAGTCTTCAAATGTAAGGTTGACAACATAAGGTTGACAACGTAAGGTTGAATCATAAACATAGGGTTGATCATCCATACTTTTTCTTCAACTCTCAAACGTACGGTAAAAGATCCATACTTTTACTTGATCCATACTTTTCTAAGAACATATGGTTGTTTACAAAAGTAAGGTTGATGAACCATACTTTTGAGAAAAAAAATGTAACGTTTAGAATTTACGTACGGTTCTCCTTCCATACTTTGCTAATAACCAAAACGTAAGGTTCCTTCCTAACGTAAGGTTTTTCTTCCATACTTTGCTGAAAACGTATGGTTGTTTAACCATACTTTTCTCTTATCAAAAAGTATACACTCTTTTCATCCTTACATTACGTTTATCCACATAGGGTATGAACAGTGATTTCAGGTCGCACTAAAGCAGATTCCGCACTATATTTATCCACGTAAGGTATGAACAGTGATTCCAGGATTCGCTAAAGTAGATTCCGCACTATATTTATCCACGTAAGGTATGAACAGTGATTCCAGGATGCGCTAAAGCAGATTCCGGAACAAGTAATAAATTCTCATTATTTCAAGTGTAAAATAAATTAATAAATTCCTGAAAAATACTAAATGAAATCATTAGAAAATAACTAAGTGTATTTGTGAGCATCAAAATTATCATAAAGAGACAAAGTATTATTTTCAATAATCTCCCCCTTTAAATAACATTATTATGTATTGTTGAAAACAATACTTTTCTCAACAATATCCCCCTTTTTTATGATCACAAAACCCATAACATAATAAAATTATTTAAACAAAATTAACTTTCAAAATTAGTTACATAAAGTTTTAGAATTTCGAGAGAATTAAAAATAACTCCCCCAAAAAAACTTTAGAAATAAAAGTTTAATTTTATCCAAATTTCTCATGAATTCTCCCCCTAAATACAATGTTGTATGTATCCAAATTCTCCCCCTTTTTGATATCAAAAAGAATGATAAAGCATGGATTTGAACACATTTAATGTTGCACTGAACTGTAGGTAAATGATTATTATTAACTGTTTATCAATAATTAAATCTGGAGTACTGGAATATCAAAATTAAAGTTAGTAAACCAAATAGAGAAAGAAACAAATAAACAATGAAGGAAATTTTCATTCAAAAACAGCAGTATATACATGACAATGATATACACAGGAATCAAGGTTTGGGTAAGATAGGCAGTAGGTTTTATCTCCTCTGGATTGTAGACTTGATTTCTATAAATTGTTCTCGAAGTATCTTCATCATCCCATCTCCAAGTTTGATAATGATCTCTCTGTTCTCTTGAGTCATATGAATATCCTCGATTAAATTGACTCTGAAAAACTCATACATCCTTTCCTCTTTTTCAACAAACACTGACAGCTTCTCTGAAAACTGATTTAACGGGATTCTGATCGATGGATCACTAGATGTTAGTTGATCTACTAAAAACTTCTGATTTTCCAGTAACACTAATAAAGGAGCACTGTTACATTGATGATCTTGTAACATGTCATTCATGTTTCTCATCATAGTTGTGATAGCTTGAAACCTTCTAATTAAATCAGGTGAAGTACCTGATCTACTAACAGCATTATTTGAAACTGATGCAAATTGGTTCTCTATAAACAAATTTAGATCTGATAAATCTGACTTCATAACCATTTCAGATTTCAATTGTGCAACTACAGTCATCATATCCTCTTTAAACATTTCAACTTCTTGCCTTGATACTATACACTCCTTTTTGAAACTTCAAATGTTCTAAGTCTAAGGCATTTCTCAGAATGACATTCTCATATTCCAACTGAGATACTTTTCTGTACAGTTCTTCAATTTCTTCTTTCCTTGAATCAAATTCACCATGTGATTGATTAATATTTACATGCTCTGGTTGATGTAGCAGTACCAAAGGTAATGATTCAGCATCAGATTTTTCTTTTTCTCTGTCTTGAGAAGGTTTATCCACAGATATTTCCTTAGAGTTTTCAAACTCCTCCACAGAAAAATCCTCTTGAAGTACCTCTGTGTGAGATTCAGAAGCATGCTCACCACAAACATCAGCATCTTGGCCTTCCATTGGGTTTTCAAGAACAATATCTTCAGGAGTTTTTTGAGGTCTAGACACCTCTTCACCAGGCACTACCTCCATCTCTTGTACCTGTTGAAGTGAAACTTCAACATCAGCTAGAATTTGTTGTTGAGTCTCCCTTTGAGCTTCTTCTTGAACTCCTGATCCCTCTACTGGTGTTGTTATTTCACTTACAACTTCCATGTTTTTATCAACAATAGCTTCTCTTACAAAATAATAAGAAAATAAAGCTTCTGTTGTTGTTTCCAATGTAGGGGAAGTAACTTCCTCATTAACAGGTCTCTTTCTTTTTGATTGAAGTCCCTCCTGACTTCTGTCTTCCTCAACATCTTTCACTTCAAAGCGAATCCTTCTTGCTACATTGCTGACTCTGGATTTAGCTTGTCCCTCCTTGGACTTAGCAGGTTGAGCCTGAGCACTCTCTGAATCTTCCTCAGCTCCTACTGGCAAGATTTTTCCTTTAATTGTGCTCTAGAAATATCCAACCTTCCTTAAAGTTCTAGCATTAAACGTATTACTGTGATGAAAGTTAACTTGGGCATCCACTAATCTCACCATGTCTTTCTTAAGCATCATTTTAGAAATAAATCGACCGAAAGGTTATAAATTCATCAGGGCATCGCTTTGATAGTAGTAATTAAGATACCTTACCATGTACCTTGGGAAGTTTAACTTAATATCTCTTAACAGAAGAAACATTATATACATATCAGGGTACAAAATCTTTTCCATTTCTGTCATTCTTGGAGCTATTCCAGTCTAAATAAATTTGACCAAAATTTTCTGATCAGGCTCCAATTCCTTGATAAACATTTTCTTTATAGTTTTAGTACCAAAAAGAAAAGACATGATTTCCTCGGATTTATGTACAGAATCTCCAATATTTTTCAAATAAAAATGAAAAACTCCCTCATGAGGGAAGTTGAGAATCTGACCAATCTCTACTAATGAGATTGAGAAATCCCTATCCTCTATCTTAGCCATCATACTATCCTCGGTATCTCCCAGACTAAACTGTACAGATTTGAAGAAGTATCTAAGTTCTACTTCATACAGAAATTCTGTATTTTCACTATTGAACATCTGTTCAAGATTCTGAAACGATAGCACTTTCTTCAACTGCATATTTGTCTAAAATAACCAGTCGAGGTTGATTACCTTGCCCTGTAATATTTTTCTTCCCTCGGAGCGTTGTCTCTTGACATTGCTTGGCTCGGCTTCACTGGATCTTTTAGTTCTTACCATCTCTACGAGAATCTCTGAAGGTTTGAAGGTTAGGGTTTCAGAGGTTCTAATATTAGGGTTTAGGAGCAGAAGTGCGATTTTCAGATTTTGAAAGGGTTTCGATAGAAGTGAAACGGTTTAGAAGTCAAAAAGGCTCTGACAGCCTTGATTCCCGTGTAATCAGTAATTATTACATATATTTAAAAAAAATAAAATTTGTATATAGAGTAAGAAAAAAATCTTAAACAGTATTCAAAAAACAAAATAAAATTTAAAAACATAAATAAAATTAAATTATTTAAAATTAAATAAACCCAGCTCCCCCTTAATAAAATCAAACCTTGTAGTGGGAAGTGGTTTAGTAAAAATATCTACTAATTGAATTTCAGTATTTATAAATTCTAAAAATATATCTTTTTTAATAACATGATCTCTTAAAAAGTGATGTCTTATATCAATGTTCTTAGTTCTAGAATGACTAATAGGAATTTTTTTTTGAAATATTAATTGCACTTGTATTATCACATAAAATAGGTGTATTATTGAAATTCAATCCAAAGTCCATAAGAGTGTTTTTCATCCACAACACTTGTGCACAGCAACTGCCAGCAGAAACATATTCTACCTCAGCTATTGATAGGGAAACTGAATGTTGTTTCTTACTAGACCATGATACTAAAGACTTTCCTAAAAAGTGACATGTTCCTGATGTACTTTTTCTATCTAAACTACAAATTCCAAATTCATCATCTGAATATGAAATCAAATTGAAATCAAAAGTTTTAGGATAAAGAAGATATTGAAAAACAGTTCCTTTTAAATATCCAAAAATTCTCTTAACAGCAGTCAGATGAGATTCTTTAGGATTTGATTGAAATCTAGCACAAAGACATACTGAATACATTATATCTGGCCTGCTAGTAGTAAGATATAACAAACTACAAATCATATCTCTATATGAATTGTTGTCAACTAATTTCCCAGTTTCATCCAAATCAAGTTTTATATTAGTACACATAGAAGTTGTAAATGTCTTGCTGTGTTCAAGTCCAAATTTCTTAAGTAAATCAGTAATGTATTTTCTTTGATTTAAAACATCTCCAAAATCATTTTGAAATATTTGAAGACCCAAAAAGAAATTTAATTCTCCCATTATACTCATTTCATATTCTTCTTTCATTAATTTTGAAAATTCATGACAAAGAGTTTTATTAGTTGATCCAAAGATTACATCATCAACATAAATTTGAACCAATAAAACATTATATTTCACAGTTTTCTTAAAGAGTGTTGGGTCTTCCATTCCAATAGTAAAATCATTTTTCAAAAGCAAAGAGCTTAATCTTTCATACCAAGATCTAGGTGCTTGTTTAAGGCCATAAAGAGCTTTAGTAAGTTTAAAAACAATATCAGGTTTTTGAGAGTTTTCAAAACCAGGAGGTTGCTCAACATAAACTTCCTCCATTAAATAACCATTTAAAAAGGCAGATTTAACATCCATCTGAAATAATTTAAAATTCATATAAGATGAATAGGCTAAAAGGATTCTAATGGATTCTAACCTAGCTACAGGTGCAAAAGTCTCATCATAATATATTCCTTCTTCTAGATTGTATCCTTTAGCTACTAATCTTGCTTTATTTCTAGTTATTGTGCATTGGTCATCTTGTTTATTTCTAAAGACCCATCTGGTTCCTATTATAGGATAATTCTTAGGTCTTTTCACTAATTCCCAAACATTATTTCTTTTAAACTGGTTTAATTCATATTTCATTTCTATTACCCATATTTCATCATCTAAATCTTCTTCTATATTCTTGGGTTCTTGTTGAGATAAGAAGGCAGATAATTCCACTAGGTTTCCTAAGTTTCTTCTAGTTTGAACACTAGTTTCTAGGTCACCTATTACAGTTTCTAAAGGGTGATTCTTTAGGGTTCTAGACTGTCTAGGTAATATATTTAAAGGTTCTTCAGTATCATGTTCCTTTGAACTGGACTGAATTTCTTTTATATCATTTTCAAAATCATTATTTAAGTTCTCAAGTCTCATGTTATCATTAGAGTCAAGTTCGTCCATTTGTTTTTTCCTTTTCTCAAAGGGATCAGATTCATCAAATTTCACATGAACTAATTCTTCAACAATCCTTGACTTCTTATTATAAAATCTATAAGCTTTGGAGGTAGCAGAATATCCTATGAAAATACCTTCATCAGATTTTAGATCAAACTTACCAAGATTATCCTCGGTGTTCAAGATGTAAACCTTTCATCCAAAAACTTTAAAGCAATTTACTTTAGGTTTTCTGTTATTCCATGGTTCATAGGGTGTCTTTTTTATAATGGGTCTAATTAAAACTCTATTAATTATATTGCATGTTGTATTCACAGCTTCTTACTAGAAATATATAGGTAGGTTATATTCATTTAACATAGTTCTATCCATTTCTTGAATTGTTCTATTTCTCCTTTCTACAATCCCATTTTGTTGAGGTGTTCTGGGTGCAGAAAAGGTATATTTAATACCCATGTTTGAGCAAAAGGAATTAAATTCCAGATTCTCAAATTCTCCACCATGATCACTTCTCAATGAGATTATATTGAAACCTTTTTCATTTTGAACATATTTGCAAAAACTTTCAAATAAAGTAAAACCTTCATTTTTAAATTTCAAAAATAAAATCCATGTAAATCTTGAATAGTCATCAACTAAAATATATACATATAATTTACCAGCTAATCTTTCTACTCTTGAGGGTCCAAAAAAATCCATATGAATAAGTTCTAGAGGTTTAGATGTAGCAACCTTATTAATATATTTGAAGGATGATTTGTGTTGCTTTCCAAGTTGACATGCATCACAAAATCTGTCACTTTCAAATTTGAGACTAGGTAAATCAGAAACTAAATGTTTCTTAGATAACTTATGTAAAACATCCAAGTCTCCTATGCCAGATCCAGGATTCACTTACTTTAGCAGTCAAGCAGTTTATTTGTTGTTTACACAAGGAATTTAAATCCAAAGTATAGATATTTTTAGTTCTTGGTGCTTTAAATTTAAACAGTTTATCTTTAGAAACAGTACAGAAATTGTTAGTAAAATCAACAGTATATCCATCATCACAGAGTTGAGAGATACTTATCAGGTTTTGTTTTAATCCTTGTACATAAAGTACTTTGTTGATTGAAACTGTTTTTGGATTTCCAACAGTTCCAATTCCAATGATTTTTCCTTTGGCATTGTCACCAAATGTGACAAGTCCTCCTTCCTTTTCAGTGAGTGAAGAAAAATTTAATGAGTTTCTACTCATATATCTTGAGCATCCACTGTCCATGTACCATATATCTTTTCTTCTCTGGTGGCCTGCTACCTGCAAAGACATTCAAACAAATTGCTTTGGTACCCATATTTTGTTGGGTACAGGGGTGTTAGCTAGCAATGATCTCGGTATCTATATTTGCTTTATTCTTTTAAAATAAACTGAATCATATAAGTCTTTTGAAACATAGGCTTTCTTAATACCACAAATTTGAGGTTGTCTTAAGAAACAGTTTTTAGCTATATGTCCCTTTGTCCCACAAAAGTTACAATTAACCGTTTTAGAGCTAGGAATAAAATAATTTTTATATAGCTTAGGTTTTTCTCCTTTACTGCCAATTCCAAATCTATCATTTTTAATGACAGTTTTTCCAAGAATTTCATTTAATGAATTCTCTCCTTTTGTAAAAACCAATGCAGCCTATTTGTAAGATTCTACTTCATCCTGCAGTGTTTTTATTCTTGATTCAAAATTAATATAGTTGGTGTTAATAGAATTGTATTTATTAGTTAATTCCTTATGTTTTTTCAGCATTGTATCTCTTTCATCTGAAACAGCTTTATGTTTATTTTTTAGTGACTTATGTTTCTTAAATAGTGAGTCATATCTTTATTCAATCATATTGCAGTAGGCTGCAAGTTTTTCATTTGTGTAGCTTGATTCAGAATTTGATTCAGAGGAGTAATATGAGTGTACCTCATCAGTTTCTGCCATAAAACACATGTTTTCTTTTAGATTGACTTATTCTTTCTCTGGGCTTGATTTAGGAGAGATATTGGAGTCTTCAGATACACTCTAAGTGGCTTTCATAGCTTTCTTGTCTTTCTTCTCATAGTCATTTCTTTTGAAGAATTTATTCTTCTTTGCATCCTTCAATTGTGGAAAATCTGGTCTAATATGCTCTATCTTCTTGCATTTATAACATCTTACTTCCTTATTCTCTCCCTTAAAGGATTTTTTAGAGCCTCTTTTCTTGCTGTAGAATTTTCTAAATTTTCTGGCTAGCTAAGAAAGTTCTTCATCTGAGTTTGATGACTCAGAGCTCTCTGATTTAGCTTTGACTTCTCTGTTCTTCATCTTTTTATTCTTTTGTTGTGATGTTACTTTTAAGGTATTATCTTATCTTTTGATATAGACCTTATGTTCATTTGACTCATCTTGCATTTTAGCTTCATACATCATCAGTGTGCCAATCATCTCTCTCATGGGTAGATTTTTTATAGGTGTTGATTGTCTAATTGCAGTAGAGATATCATTCCATCAAGTAGGAAGTACCCTCAGTACTTTTAATTCTTGATCAGCCTATTTGATAGGTTCTCCTAGAGCTGTTATATTATTGACAATTTCTATCAATCTCCCATTCATTTGGGTAATGCTTTCAACTTCAAACATTCTGAAAGTATCAAATTTCAATTTGGAAATTGCATATCTCATTTGTCTCACATTATCTGTTCCTTCATATGCCACAGCTATTTTTTGCCACATCTCATATGTTGTGGGGCACTGAGATACTCTATTAAATTCATCTAGTCCTAGACCACAGATAATTTCAATCATAGCCTTCGAGTTCATATCGTACTCTGCCTCTGTAGCAGCACTCCATGTCTTAGGATTTTCAAGAATTTCATAAGGTGTCAGAATCTTTGAATATACTTTATATCTAAGGTTTTTCAGATATATTATCATGCGCGATTTTCAGCAACCATAGTTTTCTCGATTAAAATATGGTACTCTGACCATTGACATCCCTTCTCTTGTATCAGTCATGGTGCTCTATTGTATATAATCTTTAAATGCTTCTTGTTTGCTTAGGCTCTATCAAAATCTCCTCCTATGATACCAATTGTTGGATCTGAATCTACAGATTATACACAAGAGGGGGGTGAATTGTGTCTTTTGCAATTTTTTGGTAACTCTTTGATTGAACGAGTTCTGTCCTCTATACTTTATCAGATTTGATCATGCAGCAAAATAAGTAAAAGTAGGGACACAAAGATGTATAGTGGTTCAGGGAATAGAAAACCCCTAGTCCACTCCACCAACGCTCAACTCCACGAGCTTGGTGATTTTCACTATCTGGTCCTCTTTTCAACAGACCGGTTCACAACTGAGTACAGGAAGTTGACACCTTTACAATATTCAGGCTAAAAAAGACTTTTGGTTCAAACACGAACCTACACAGCTTAGAACAAGAAGCTGGTTACTCAAGAATAAAAAGAATTTCAGAAAGAAGTTTTCCAGTTCATCTTCACAATTGCAACAGAAAGCAATTGACAGCAGATAGATCAAAGTCTCTATAAATATTGATCTTTAAGATGAAGTAGTTCTGAGTTGATCTGATTGCAATAGATATAGAGATATAGTTCACAACATCAGCAGTAGTTGATCCACAGTAGATATTAGATGCAGAACAAGTGAATCTTCTATCAAGTTCCTTCTTCTTAATTGAACAGATCATTGACGCTCCTTTTTGAATCAGCAGATCAATATGAATTTCTGCAGTCTATGTTTTCCACCTTTTTCAATAATAGATTGATTACCATATACGCTTGTACCTAGTGTTTCAGAGAGAACATATATAATAAGGCTGAGCATATCTCCTGAACATTCAGATCCATAAAAGTCGCCTTCTGATTCGCGATATTCAAAAATTTGAATTTACAGAGAAGTCGTAACTTCCCTTAAGACTCGACATAAAATGCCTTTTTTAATTTGATCTTAAATCCATTGATAAAACGGCTTTGAATTAGTCAAAGTTGTATTTTAAAAATGACTTTAAATCCGGCTTGAAATTCGCCCAATAATCAGCTTGTTGACCACTGTATAAAAATATTATCTTTTAAAATTTCTGACACCAAACGTAAGATTGATGACGTGGCCTCCAAACGTAGGGTTAATGACATAGTCTTCAAATGTAAGGTTTAAAACATAAGGTTGACAACGTAAGGTTGAATCATAAATGTATGGTTGATCATCCATAGTTTTTCTTCAACTCTCAAACGTATGGTAAAAGATCCATAATTTTACTTGATCCATACTTTTCTAAGAACGTATGGTTGTTTACAAAAGTAAGGTTGATAAACCATACTTTTGAGAAACAAACGTAACGTTTAGTATTTACGTACGGTTCTCCTTCCACACTTTGCTGATAACCAAAACGTAAGGTTCCTTCCTAACGTAAGGTTCTTCTTCCATACTTTGCTGAAAACGTATGGTTGTTTAACCATACTTTTCTCTTATCAAAAAGTATACACGCTTTTCATCCTTACGTTACGTTTATCCACGTAGGTTATAAACAGTGACTCCAGGTCCACTAAAGTAGATTCTATACTATATTTCTCCACGTAAGGTATGAACAGTGATTCCAGGACGTGTTAAAGCAGATTCCTCACTATATTTATCCACGTAAGGTATGAACAGTGATTCTAGGATGCACTAAAGCAGATTCTGGAACAAGTAATAAATTCTTGTTATTTCAAGTGTAAAATAAATTAATAAATTCCTGCAAAATACTAAATGAAATAATTAGAAAATAACTAAGGGTATTTGTGAGCATCAAAATTATCATAAAGAGACAGGGTATTATTTTCAATGATCTCCCCCTTTAAATAACATTATTATGTATTGTTGAAAACAATACTTTTCTCAACAGAATTCACATATGACATTGTTTAAAAGGAAAATCATTTTGTTAAGAATGCACATGGATTGGATGAAAATTATATATTATTGTTAATATATTCATATCAGGGCCCCACAATTCTCATAAATTCATGATGGATCCTCAAAATGTCCCAAAATATTATTTCAAATATTCAAAGAGTACAACAGAGAAAAAATAAATCATTACAATATCTTTGCATTTAGGTATATTTCACCCAAAAGTTCATGCTACTTAAATAGGTGAGGGTACTAGACCCACATCTTGATCTTACAATCCTATAAGATCTCTTGAATATCCCATGATGTTAAAGGATGCTCACTAGTGGGATATCTTTTATATGAAAATTTATATCCCTTATGTATTCAATCACCGACTGGTATAATGAGAAAGTTTCTCTTTCCTAAATTTCAATCTTAAACCAGTAAATGATGTGTGATGGGTCATACATTGTAAAGTCCCGTGTTTTTGAACCAGGTTAAAATACGAATTTTTTTGAATTTTTTTTCGATTTATCAACGGTTCATGTTTTTTAAACCGAGCTCTGGAATTTTATTCTGAGTGTTGGAACACCTAATGGTGTCATTTCTGGAATTGTGTAATTACCCGATAAATTTTAGCGGGTGTCCCGATGATTCTCAGGTTCACCAGATCCGGAAAAATCCACTTTAATGGATATGCATGGGTAGCACATGGTTACGGTCCAACCTGTGCATTTATCATATTTAATAAATTATTGTTATTTTTAAAAATTATATATGATTATATGAGAGTTTTGGATTAATTAAAATAAAGTTTTAATAATAATAATAATAATGAAGTTATTATTACTATTATTGTGGTTGTTAAATTTATTTAATGTTAAAGAATTAATTAAATGGCAGTTGAAGGTATTGACGTGGCTTTTGGGTTTATCAAAGAACCGTTTTATTTAAATGAAGAGTTTCAAAATTATTAAAGGACCATTTTTTTATTAAATGGAGGAATGTGATAATAATAATAATTTCATTGTTATTATTACGGAGTCATAAATTATTTTGATACTTCGAGATTTTTAATTTCATGTTAAAGGAGTGTATCATTTATGAGAATTAAATGTGGATTTTGAGCTTCTCAATGAAACTTTTAATTAAATTAGGGGTTATGGGTTGGATTTTTTATCATATTAATGATATTGTAATAAATTGGGGGTTTTGGTTTTTAAATAAATGAATGTTTGAATAATAATAATGTTGATGTTATTATTATTTTTGTGGTTACTTAGTTAAATAAATGTTAAAAGAATTTAATGATCAATATGGAGTTTTATAATTAATTATGAAACATTTATTACGAGAATAATAAATGAAGGTTAAAAATGAATTGGATAATTAATGTGGATTTAAATGGGGAAGTTGGACATAATTAAAATGGGCATTTTATTGTTTCTTTAAATACAATTTAATTATGGGGTTTTTCAAAGTTTTGTTTTTATTTAATGGGGTATAATATTTAAGTGAATTTAATAAGGCTGTTGGGTATCTCGATGAAATTCTTAATTAAATAAGCAGTTTTGAATTTAATGAAGGAGTGTGGTTATTTAATAGAGTTGTTGGGTTATATCAAAGGTTTGGGTAATAATAATTATATTTTTATTATTATGGTTTTACGAGTGTCATAATTATTTATCATTATGGATATTATTTTTATAAATAATAATAGTAATGAATTGGGGAGTTTGGGTTGGAATTTTAAAAAAAATGAAAGTTTTAATAATAATAATAATAATAATTTTATTATTATTATTATTATTATTAAATAAAATCAAGGAAAAATTAATTTTATTAATTGTGGGAAAGGAATTATTTTTTTTATTACTTTGAAGTCAAAGAGATTTTAATTTAATTGAGTAAAGGGGAGTTTGATTTTCTCAAATGAAATGTTTCCTTTAAAAAGGATTAATTGGGGAGTTTTTTACTTTTTAGATAAGTGTTTAATGTGTATAATAATAATAATAAAATGAGTATTATTATTATATTTTATTATTATTATCGCATTAATGGTAGAATTATTATTGGGATTTAAGAGTTTAATAATAACTATTATTAATGGCATTTAATTTAGGGGTTTGAAAAATAAAATAAAGGGAATCTAATTCCCCTATTCTTCCTCCCTACGCACAAGGTGAAACACGCATGCGACAGCGTACTCCATGACGTGGCCCCTTCCTCCCTCCTTCGAGCTCCCTCCTTGGCGTGAGATTCTTCCCGTCGTTCAACCAAGAGGCACGTGAACCCCTAAGAGACCCTTCCTGCAGCGCGCGACCTCTGTGGCGCAACTCCCCTCCGGGCAATACCCAGAGGCGCACCACCCTACTCCCGGACTCCACTTTGCGCGCGACGATTCCCCTCAGACTCTTCACGAATCTTGTCCACCTCGTCAAGGTGATTCCATCTGCGTATAACTGGTGATTTGCATTGATCATTTGACTCCTCTCTCTCACCTTGTTTTCTCAGCTAAAACCCAATGGTTTGGGTTTAATCTGATCATTGCGTTCCTATTTTTTTAGGATATTTGAATGTTGACTCGGGACCCATTGGTCCATAATTTGACATCTTCCTCCAAGGGCGAGGTGGATGGTCCCAAATTGTCTTACCGTCGTTGGTTTGGGTTAGTTTCTAAACCCGTAGTTTGGTTTTGCACCGGTTATATTAAGGCCTATTAAATTTTTTTATGAGTTCCTGGTACCAAGTTAGAGGTGTGTTGTTCATTACAACCTTGATTCTGGTTACCGGTTTAATATATGTAATTTTTGTTGATCAATATAGACAACGCGCGCATATATATATATAAAGTTGTGCGCACGTGTGATTACAGACTAGTTGTGGACTGGTTGCTTCCAAGTACATTAAAGCGCTTCGGATTTAAAATGGTGTCACCCTGAGGTAGGGTCTCAAATCCTTAACACATTATTTTAAGAATTATAGATTCTTTAAATAAATTGATAATTTAAGTTTCCTTGATTATGATATGTTGATTCATGACACTTTTAAGTTATTAAATGATGCCACCCACGTGAGATAAATGAGGGCTTGAACTTGTGTTGTTTTTAAGCATGTTTTTCTAATTTGGTTAAAGTGATATGATTAAATAGTTAAATGATTTTAATGGGAAGAATGTATAATAGGGTAATTAATTGTAGAATTAATCATCAAGTCATGAGTTGGAATAAAATTTGGGGCTTTTAATGATGATTGGGAATATTGAATATTTGACATGTTCAAAAGTATAAATTGGAAATTGGTAATAATTAATAGATGGATTAATTATTACATGTTAAATGTTAAATTGTTAATTAATTTATGATTGGTTTAAGAGATAATATTTAATTAATTAATTTTTGAATTAATTAATTTTCATGCATTAAATTAATATTGTGAATTGATTGTTTGTTACGACTGTTGGCCAAGGGTACTTTTTGTTACTTGTTAGATTTCCATGCATTAAGTTATCTTGGATGGAGTTTTTCTATATTATGAGATGATGCGTGAGATGGTTGCTAAATATATGGGCTTGTTCAGCATGTTTTTTGATGATTATGACGCGCATGTAAATTGTTAAAGTCCTGGATGAATCACTATTTGAGTGGACAGGTTCAGACTTGTTAACAAATTTGGATAATTAAATGTTGAGTTAATTATTTATTTGGATTGCTAAGAACAATTAATTGTTAATTAATTATTTACTATTGAGATATTGAATGGTTAATTAAGGGTTGACTTTTGACGAGTGATTTATGTTGTTAATTAGTTGTTGAATTAATTAACGGATTGGATTAATTAATTTATGAATTAATTAATGGATGTTTTTGGGGTGTTAGACATGGTGTTCTACACCAACGATAAATATATATATGTATGATTGATAAACGAGTTGTGAGACAAGGACTGAAGCTCCAAATACTCACGGGGTGATAGAAATGGTGTTCTACACCAATGATAAATATATAAATATGATTGATAAATGGGTTGTGAGACAAGGACTGAAGCTCCAAATACTCACGGGGTGCTAGACATGGCATTCTACACCCAGCTTGAGAGAAAATATTCTTTTATGGGTTAGGGACTGATGCTCCAAATACCCATGGGTTGTGAGACAAGGACTGACGCTCCAAATACTCATGAGGGTGCTAGACATGATGTTCCACACCGATTAATTAACATTGGATTGTGGTTCCAATTGTTCATGCATGAAATGAGTTAATGGTTAATGAAGGCTGATGAGACATGATTATTTTTGAATTGTTTATAAGGAAGGTTTCAGACTTATTTATGAATTGGGTGAACCACTTTTAGTGGGTGGGCTCAGACTTAGTATATGAAAGGTTGAATTGAATAACTTATGATGCGTTATCCAAGCCAAAGCACAAGCTTGGATTCAGTCTTTACTTTGATTGTTTAGATGGTATTTAGAGACATCTGTGGTGAGTGACTTATACGGGAGATGTTAGGTGTAGGCTGAATCTCAAGACCTTCATAATTTATTAAGATTGGAATAATTAATAACCGATGAATGATTATGTAATGAATATTGAGTATGTATGACAAATTTATAATGCATGTTCAGACACCAGCTAAGGGCTGAAGCAGGTACTTGGTTATATAGTTACTTTGTACCGTTTACTTAATTTATGCATGCCTTCACATGTTATACGTTATTTATTAAATGTTTGGTTTGGGGTATACACCGGTGGTCCCGGCCTACTGAGATTTATATCTCACACCCTACTCAGGCCGCCATTGCACTGGGTACCCTAGTAGATTCTATTTGGTTGCAGGACTATGGTGTTTTCATTTACTTGGGAGTTAGGAGCACAGGACCGAGCGGAGGCTCGGGATGCTCAAGGAGATCGCCCTTGGGGCTTTGAGTCATTATTTATTATTTATGCATTGAAATGTAAAGAATGTTGTTTCGTTCATTGTTTTCTACTTTAGTATCATTAGCATGTCATGCATGCATCTGCTGTATAATTTGGCATTGGCCATTTGTTTTGTACAAGATTTATAAAATCTGTTTTCCGCTGCTTATTTATTTATTATACCCTTTTTTCTATTTATTGCCTTTATCTATTTTTGAACACTAAAATGAGGGAATAGTCTCCCCACTGACTATCCTTAGACCCTCACTGCTAGTCGGCAGCCTCTGGCATACGGGGAGGCGTGCTTGAGGTCATGTGGCGACCGGTCCGGCCTCCGGTTTAGTGGTGAGTCAGGTCGGGACGTTACAAAGTGGTATCAAAGGTAGGTTTTCTTTCTTTTCCTTTGTCTTTCTATTTTGGTGTTTGTAGACAGGAGACTAGGAATGTGTCGGTGCTTGGGTTAATAGTCATGCTTGGGACTGATCACCTCATGTAAGGGAAATGAACGAGTGTCCAGGGATGGGAATTGATGTTTTTACTATTAGAGGTTACAGTTGATATGATTTCACCTTGAGTGACTGGTGTATTTTCTGTTGTTTATTGATTTTGAGAATTTTGAAAAATAATTGTCTTGGCCCGATATGGAAAGGAAGTTTCGTACATGCATCATCTTAGTCACTTAGATATTCACATGTCATGCATATAACATGCCATGTAGTTGCATTAGTATGATGCCTGCTAATTTGGATTGTGTTCCTTGGGTGCAATGCCATGTTTTGATCTGCTTTAGCATGCCTCTCTAGATAGATTGTTCTGGTAATAGATTTAACATGCTTGAGTGATTATATTCCATACTATTTCAGTTATTAGCATGTTTTTTTGTTGTGCCATGCTTATGTGTTATAGCATGATGTTGTGTTACTACTTATGCTAACATGTTAGAGATGTTTTGGATATGTGAAATGGGTGCTAAAGATAAAATGTTAAATAAATGTTGATTGTAATAAATGGGATCCAAATTCCAGCGATAAGGCGTATGGGCGCCTTATCGATTGGTAGATGTCCACCCATGTGTTTGAACCTTATACAACCATAATATTTTTGAAAATGGTTACAAATGTAAAAACTGTTGAGTTTTGATTATAATGAACTGTTGTTGGGTTTCTTTTGGAAGAATTCAGATTGAATAAATGAGAACTTTGGAAGTCACCTTTTCTGTAAAAGGAATTTAGATGCTAAATTTCCTATTTATATTTGACTAACTTTGAATGATGATTAAAGAGGATGTTTGTGATAACATGCCTATTTTTTATGTAGGTTTTCGTTTTGAAAACCAAGTGACTTTTTGTGAATATGTACTAGTGTGTATGCTGAAATTCATTCAAATGTTAAAAGGATGAAATAATTAATTAAAATTCCTAAAAGAAAAAGGGGGTTTTGAACCTTGTGATTTAATTTTTGTGTGACCAAGAGAAAGGATCAATGTTTATGGTTTATAAGGGGCTAACCTGTGGTAGGTAGTACCCATAGAATGTTCTAGGCTATTAAAGTAAGTTCATCACACTACTTGGGAGGACTTCTTTGGACTCGGTTGTTTTGGCACGCCGATAGGTTTATGTTACAGATTTTTTATGATCAATGTTTGATGTGGTGAACATGGTATGAGGAATTTCACACATGCATTAATGTATTCTAAAAACACGTGCTGGTGATTGGCTAATCTTTTCTTGAGACGTCAAGGAAAATCCTAAGGTGGGTATTGTTGCATCATGTAAGAACCCGGTTCTTATTTTTTAGGTACGGGCTTCTACTTTTCCTTTTCCTTAAGTGTTTTGAGAAAATATAGAAAATGGGGAAAAATCCTAAATTTTTGAACTACATGCCATGTACTTTATCCACAAGCCGTGTACATTTGGCCGTGTTGGGATGAGTACATGGGGTGTGCAGCCATGTCGGCGACGAAGGGTGTAGGAACCGACTACACATCGTGTAGTTGTACCTTACACGTCGTGTAGTCAGTCGGCAGGCATAAACAGTAAGGCGGAGGAGTCGCTGCTAGCTGGGCGACAGTACACATCGTGTACTCGGGAGTACATGTCATGTACTCATGTCGACGGATGAACAGTGTGTCGGTGCTGCCAAATGAACAGTTAAATAAAAGAAGTACACACCGTGTACTCAGAAGTACACGCCGTGTACTTTGTTTTTTTGGCTTAAAACAGGCAGTAGCCTCCTCATTTGGTAGAGGAGACTCTTGAACTATTTTGGAGCCAAAGGAGGAGGCCGGATCTTTGAAGATCCATAGGGCGTTCGTCTGCAATCCGTTTCAGCTTCGGACTATATAGTTGGAACCGCACGGGTAAGCCCTCTCCTCTCCTGGTACCGTTCTTGCCAATTCTTATCCTAATGTAAGTTATTTACGTTTGTTTGGTTTTTTTTCTTCGTCAGATCTACGCCGTTCTTGGGTGTTTCTGGAGTCAATGTTCGGGTATAACGCTCGTTGACGTATAAGGTAGGAGGCTTGGTGTTTAGTTTTCCAACTATTGTGTGTTTTCTGTGTTTTTGTGCCACGAACCCATGATGGGGTGTCGTGTGGCTGAGGTCGTTGCTATATTAATACCTAGAATTGATTAGGTAGTTAATTGTGATAAAAAAATGTTGGTTGGGATTGTTTCTTGGATCCAGAACCACCCCCGGGGTGTGTTTCACTGTTTAGCCATTTGGCCAGGATACCCGAGGGTATTCCTTTAAAGTAGTAATTGTAGAATTGACTTGAGAGGAATTGCTTTTTACTGCTTGTTTACCTATTGGGCATTGACCGGTGACTATATTATCCTGAGGGAGTGACTATATTAGACTGAGGGTGTGACTGTATTAGCCTGAGGGTTGTCGTTATTCCGCCTGAGGGCAACCTTTCGTATGCCTGAGGGCGAGAATTCTGTTATAATGCCTGAGGGCGAGATTCTGTATAGCCTGAGGGCGTGGTTCACTATATTAGCCTGAGGGTGAGATACTAGTTGGCCTGAGGGCATGGTGCTATTGAGCATAGAACGATACTAAATTTAATGGATTAAATGAATAATAAAATGGAAATTTAATTGTTAAGTTAGTTACTTTTTAGTAATGCTTACTTTATTGCTTTTTACTATTGCACACTGTTGTTGCATGCTTACACGCAGTTGGGCACGGGCCTTTGGTGGGTGCCTACTGAGATATATTTCTCACACCCTATTTGGGTCACGCTTTTCGGCCCAAAAATATTACGTTGCTACAGGTGTAGATAGGGGCAAGAGTCCCTATACAGGTACTTGACTGTTTCTATGGAGTAGGAGGGCATGGGACCGAGCTTAGGATCGCGATGACGCTGCCATCTGTTTTTCTTGTTTTTTTTTGTACTCTATATTTTGTTGTACCGTATTGATGTATAACATGTTTTGGCTGTTTTCTAAGAACTTGAAACATGTAGCATCATCACTTATATACTGTTGGTTATATCCACTACTGTAGTTATTTCAGTTGTGTATGTTTACTGCTTCCGCTGTCGTTGTATGTTTATTCTGTATTCTGTTGTGCTACACTTTGAAAAATGAGGGAATAGTTTCCCCACTATCATGCGTGGGCCCTCGCTACTAGTCGGCAGCCTCTGGCATTGGGGAAAATGCACTTGAGGTCTTGTGGCGAACCGGGCTCGGGGCACCCGTTGCGTGGCACCCAGGTCTGGGATGTTACAAAGTGGTATTAGAGGCGTTTCTTCTCTTTGACTTACTATTTGGAGCCATAGTTAGGGATAGGATGGAACGGTAGTTGGTAATAAGTTGTGCCCGGGCGTAGCTAACCCGTGTACAGGGAAAAGCCATTCTACCACGTATTTTTCATTATATTGATTTTAAAATTTTAGGGTTGATATGTTTTCACCATTGGGTGATGCACTTGAATTGTGATGTTTATATTTTATCTGTGGGTTCTATTTAGTTGCAACCCGATGAGATGAGGGTATGTCGTCTCATGCATCATATAGGCACATGCTAGATATCACATGCCATGCATAGTTTCCATGCCATGTAGGTGCATTAGAATTTGCATGTTGTTGTGATAGTTGGTGTACTAATAAAGCATGTTGTTGTGATAGCTGCTTGATAAATACCTGCCTTGTGATGTGGTATGTTTGTTTGAGTTTATTTATATAATGGACGTCAAAATTTGGTTTTTGGGGAGTATGGGCCCCCATTGACTGGAATTTGGTGGATCATTGATGGTTTTTTGGTTATAACATAGATAAGATGTCAAAATTTGATTCATGGGGAGTATGGGCCCTCACGGATCAAAATTTGACACTTAGGTGTTGGTTTTTAGTATTTATGGGTTCTGGGGAAGTTTCTGAGGCATATTGTCCGGAAAACCCAGAATACACGCCGTGTAAGACCTCATAAACGTCGTGTGTGTTCTTCTGTTTGGGAAGAAAAATAAACTTTTTGAGTACACGCTGTGTACCCTGAGTACACGCAGTGTAGTCTCTTCCCGTGTCACAAACTGTGTCGGCAGCGACACGGGGTAGGGCAAGGCTTGGGTAAAACACGCCGTGTGCCGAATAGACATGCTGTGTAGTGTGACCCGGAGTCCGGCCGTGTAACTAACAACACGGGTCGGTGAACTCCTTGACAGAACACGTCGTGTCAATAACAGACATGTCATGTAGTGTGACCTGGGGACTCGGTCATGTAACTAACAACACGGGCCGGTGTCACCTCTCCCTGAACACGTCGTATACCTATGGGACACGCCGTGTAATCTTGTCTAAGGACAGACCGTGTGGAGTTAGCCGTGTGGCTAGGAAATGGGGTGTTGTACACACCGTGTACGGGTGTAACACGCCATGTAGTTTCAAGCCAAGTAGTCAGTCGTGTCACAGATGACACGGGCATATGGAAAATAACACCGTACACGCCATGTAGATATTATACACACCGTGTAGTTTTGTTCGACGAAAGCCGTGTGGCTTCGCCGTGTAGAAGGACCCGGGCAGGGGAAGGGAAGTCAAGTACACGCCATGTAGTCATTGTACACGCCGTGTAGTCTTGTTTTTCCAATCTTGAATGCATTCTTCCTCTTGTTTTCTTTGCGGTTCCTTCGCTTTTCGGTCTTAATAATCTTGAATCTGAGGCGTGCTTTTGACCTTGTAGAGTCATGCCACCTAGACGACTACGAGTTGTTCACCAGGAAAGCGGCGACGATTATACTCTGGAGATGGTGGGCCATGGGCTACCAGTTGATCCTCCAGCGGAGCCAGATGTGGCACCAGCTGCTATACCAGACACAGGCGTGGAGGCGCAGTTCTGTGAAGGCTTTATGCGGTTCATGCAGACCTTTCAGGGAGCACCACAGGCTGCCACATCTATGGCTGAGCTAAAACGTATCTTTCAGCAGCAACATCCACCTACATTTTCAGGGGATGGAGGACCACAGGCTACGGAGTCTTGGTTGGGGTCAATGTAGACTATTTTCGATCATCTTGAGACGCCTCCAGGGCGGAGGGTCAAGCTCGATACTTATATGATGTGTGATTCCTCCAAGAGGTGGTGGGATGTTACCACCCAGTCAGAGCATCACAGGGACATGGCGTGAGAAGATTTTCAGGCAGTCTTCTATGACTTCTTCTTTCCCGAGACTCTGAGGGTAGATAGAGCTCGAGAGTTCATGAATCTGCAGTAGGGCGCTATGTCAGTAATGGACTATTCTACTCATTTTACAGAGCTTCGGCTCTTTGCACCCGTGCTGGTGGGTGACGAGACGTTGAGAGCCAGACATTTTGAGGATGGTCTCTGGTATGACATCCGAGCGCTGGTAAATGTTTTTAGGTTGCCTATTGTACACGCTATTGTAAACCAGGCGCTGATTTCTGAGAGGAACCTGCGGGAAGCTAGTGGTGTGGGCCAGGGCAGTTTAGCACCAGTTACTGGTACTATTTCTGCTGGCAAGAGGAAGAGACAGATGGACTTCTCTCAGGGTGGCAGTACCAGCCAGGCAGCTTCTTCAGGTGGCCCGATCAGGTGATACTAGTGTGGTAGAGAGGGGCACAAGAGACCGCAGTGTCCACAAGACCCAGTGGAGTGCCGAGCGTGCGGCAAGATGGGTCATCTATAGCGCTTTTGCAGGGTGGTGCTACCAGTGGATAGTGAGAGGGTTTCTGTGCAGACTCTGTGTGCGGGAGCAGGACCAGTGGATTCTTACTAGTCTGGGAACTGGAATACATCAGGTTGTGCAGGCAGAGATGGTGGTCGTGGTTGTGGTAGCCAGACACTAGGATCGCAGAGGCAGTAGGGCGGGACAGCTCAGGGTAGCCAGGCTGTGTCGCAGGGCCGCGGCACTGGGAAGGCATATGCAGTGCAACAGACCCAGCAGGAGAAGGATCCCGGACCTTCGACAGTCAGAGGTACTATTCTAGTATCTTTTGTTTTATCTTCGGTACTTTTTGATATGGGTGCTACACATAGTTTCATATCTGTACCCATTGTGCAGAGCCTTGGGCTCTGTGTGTCTACTTCTTCGGATATCTTGACGTTAGACACTCCGTTGGGGACTAGGACGGTTGGTGTGCGTTAGTGCAAGGAGTTCCCCCTTGAGGTTGCTGGGTGTCACTTCCTTTGGGACCTCTATGTCTTGGAGATGACAAACTATGATGTCATTCTCGGGAGGGACTGGTTGGTTCCCTTTCGAGCCTTTATAGACTTCTATCATCACAGGGTGCATTTCACGTCACCAGAGGGCAGAGAGTTTCTATACAAGGGTGAATGGGATGTTCAGGCGAGTCGAGCTGGACCAGAGCATCATGGGCGAGGTGGAGTCACAGCCCATATTGCGAGTTTATATCTGGATGACCAGGGGACTTGTCAGACGTATTTCCCTCCAGTTTTTGATCATTTTAGGGATGTCTATTCGGACAACTTTTCAGGTCTACCTTCAGTGCGTGAGGTGGATTTCTCTATTTAGCTAGTGCCAGGAGCGGCACCGATGTCCACTCCTCATTATAGGATGGTCACGCCTGAGTTACAGGAGCTCAAGAGGCAGTTAGAGGAGTTGCAGGCAAAGGGCTTTATCTGACCCAGTACTTCTCCTTGGGGTTCTCCGGTCCTTTTTGCGAAGAAGGCGGACGGTACCCTTAGACTTTGTGTGGATTATCAGAAGCTGAACCAGTTGACGGTTAAGAACCGATATCACTTGCCGAGGATAGATGATCTGTTTGATCATCTTCGTGGAGCACGAGTGTTCTCGAAGATTGACTTATGATTGGGATATCATCAGCTGCGTGTTAGACCATCTGATATACCTCTCACAGCTTTCAGGAGTAGGTATGGTCTATATGAGTACTTGGTTATTCCGTTCGGACTGACGAACGCACCAGCAATTTTCATGGCTCGGATGAATCGTGTGTTCCATCTGTATCTTGATTCATTTGTGGTAGTATTCATGGATGACATATCAGTGTACTCTCACACTCTACACAATCATTCCAACCATCTTGAGATCGTATTGAGTACATTGAGAGAGCATCGGATATATGTTAAGCTCTCGAAGTGCCACTTTTGGATGGACCAAATTCACTTCCTGGGTTATATCATCTCAGAGGCAGGCGTTTCAGTAGACCCAGAGAAGGTGAGAGTAGTAGTTTCCTGGGAGCATCCTAAGAACGTGTTTGAGATACGAAGTTTCTTAGGGCTAGCTGGTTACTACAGGTGCTTCATACAGGACTTCTCCCGCTTAGCATCACCGTTGACAGGTCTGACTAAGAAGGGTGTGAAGTTCTTTTGGTCAGAAGCTTGTGAGATAGCTTTTCAGGACCTGAAGGGAAGGTTGACATCAGCACTGATCCTGATACTACCAGATTAGGGGAAGATCTATACGGTTTACTATGATGCATCAGGGATTGGGCTGGGAGCCATTTTGATGTAGGCCGACCGATTTGTTGCGTACGGGTCTCAACAGTTGAGGCCACATGAGAGGAATTACCCGATGCATGATCTCGAGTTGGCTGCAGTTGTTCATGCGTTGCGTTGTTGGAGACATTATCTATTGGGAGAGCATTTTGTGGTTTTCACCGACCACAAAAGTCTCAAGTATATCTTTACTCAGTGTGACCTGAATCTGAGGTAGAGAAGGTGGGTTGATTACCTACAGTCCTTCGATTTTGAGCTTGCCTATAC
Organism: Viscum album; assembly: GCA_963277665.1. Classification (NCBI taxonomy): domain Eukaryota; kingdom Viridiplantae; phylum Streptophyta; class Magnoliopsida; order Santalales; family Viscaceae; genus Viscum; species Viscum album. Next base: position 1,431,175,202 of record OY728131.1, on the reverse strand, counting down.
ACCTGGTAAAGGTAATGCAGTAGCTGATGCACTGAGCAGGAAGACTCAGATACAGGCAGTGCAAGAGGCCAGTGGTGAGTGGCAGCTCATGGCTTTCTTCTCTGAGATGCATCTAGAGGTGCACGAAATTCAGGGGAAGACTTATCTTTCCTCTTTATTTGTGACTTCTACCCTCCTGGACAGAGTGAGGTTGAGGCAGCTATCGGATTCAGAAGGCCTAGTTCTATGGGAGTCGGTGACAAGTGAGGACCCTCCTCCCGGTTGGATGATAGGTAATGATGAAGTTTTTCATTTCCATGGATGAGTATGGGTTCCAAGGGATATACACGAGGAGCTGATGTGGGAGTTTCATGCTTCAGCTTGGGCAGTTCATCCCGGGGTTACCAAGATGTACCGTGACTTGAGGTGTCAGTACTGGTGGCTGGGTATGAAGATAGAGATAGTTGGTTTTGTTACGAGATGTTCCACCTGTCAGCAGGTGAAGGCAGAGCATCAGAGACCAACTAGGCTGTTACAGCAGTTACCCATTCCAGAGTGGAAATGGAATGATGTTGCAATGGATTTCATGACGGGATTTCCGAGTTCACCTCGAGGAAATGACGTCGTGTGGGTTGTTGTGGACAGACTCACGAAGATGGCTCACTTCTTGCCGATCAAGGAGACCTTCGGTGTGGACGAGATTGGAAGGCTGTATATCGGAGAGATCGTACGTCTTCATGGGGTCCCTCGTTCTATCATTTCAGATAGGGAAGCCCACTTTATGTCTTGTTTCTGGAAGGGTTTTCAGAGGGCGTTGGGTACACAGATGCTTCTGAGCACATCATACCACCCTTAGATAGATGGCCAGTCAGAGCGGACGATACAGGTGCTAGAGGACATGTTGCGTGCATGCGTCCAAGACTTTGGGCGCTCTTGGGAGAATCATATACCCTTAGTCGAATTTTTCTATAACAATAGTTTCCAGGCGACTATTGAGATGGCACCATACGAGGATTTATATGGTAGGCCATTCCGATCACCTTTGTGCTGGTTAGAGGCAGGTGAGGCAGCTTTTACTGGGGCCAAAGCTCGTGAAGGAGACATCTGAGCAGGTCCAGTTGATTCGGAAGCGGATGGCTACCATGCAGTCTCGTCAGAAGTCTTATGTTGATCATCACAGACGACCTTTGGAGTTCGTGGTCGGGGATCAGGTTTTCTTACGTTTTTTGCCGAGGCTGGGACACAAGCAAGTCAGGAGACAGGGTAAGCTTTCACCGAGGTATGTGGGGCCATTCTAGATTCTGGAGAGATTCGGGCTGGTTACCTATCGGTTGCAGTTGCTGCAGTGGTACCGAGCCATGAACGATGTATTCCACGTGTCTCAGTTGAGTCGCTACCATTCAGACTCATCTCACACCTTTTAGCCAGAGGAGGTAGAGCTTTAGCATGATGCGCCCTTTGAGGAGCATCTGATCCATATCGTTGACAGGAGCACAAAGGATCTCTGAGGCCGGTCAGTTCCTCTCGTACGGGTGCTATGGCAGCATGGCCGAGTGCAGGATGAGACCTGGGAGCGGGAGGCCGACGTACGTGCTCAGTGGACAGAGTTGTTCTGATCTTTATCTTTTCCACCCTTGGAAGGGAAATTCGGGGATGAATTTCTATAAGGGGGGAAGTTTGTAAGAACTCAGTTATTATTTTTGAGGTACGGGCTTCTTCTTTTTCCTTTTCCTTAAGTGTTTTGAGAAAATATGGAAAATGGGAAAAAATCCTAAATTTTGGAACTACACGCCGTGTACTTTATCCAAACACTGTGTACGTTTGGTCGTGTTGGGATGAGTACATGGGGCGTGTAGCCATGTCAGCGACGAAGGGTGTAGGAACCGACTACATGTCATGTAGTGGTACCTTACATGCCGTGTAGTCAGTCGGCAGGCTTAAACAGTAAGGCGGTGGAGTCGCTGCCAGCTGGGCGACAGTACACACTGTGTACTCGGGAGTACATGTCGTGTACTCATGTTGACGGATGAACAGTGTGCCGGTGCCGCCAAATGAACAGTTAAATGAAAGAATTAAACATCGTGTACTCATAAGTACACGCCGTGTACTTTGTTTTTTCGGCTTAAAATAGGCAGTAGCCTCCTCATTTGGAAGAGGAGACTCTTGAACCGTTTTGGAGCCAAAGGAGGAGGCCGGATCTTTGAAGATCCACCGGGTGTTCGTCTGCAATCCATTTCGGCTTCGGACGATTTCTTTGGAACCGCACGGGTAATCCCTCTCCTCTCCTGGTATCGTTCTTGCCAATTCTTCTCCTAACGTAAGTTATTTACATTTGTTTGGTTTTTGTTATTCGTCAGATCTACATCGTTCTTGGGCGTTTCTGGAGTTAGTGTTCGGGTATAACTCTCATTGACGTATAAGGTAGGTGGCTTGGTGTTTAGTTTTCCAACTATTGTGTGTTTTGTGCGTTTTTGTGCCACGAACCCATGATGGGGTGTCGTGTGGCTGAGACTGTTGCTATAGTAATACCTAGAATTGATTAGGTATTTAATTGTGATAAAAAAATGCTGGTTGGGATCGTTTCTTGGATCTGGAACCACCCCCGGGGTGTGTTTCACTGTTTAGCCGTTTGGCCAGGATACCCGAGGGTATGCCTTTAAAGTAGTAATTGTAGAATTTCCTTGAGAGGAATTGCTTGTTACTGCTTGTTTACCTGTTAGGCATGGCCCGGTGACTATATTAGCCTGAGGGCGTGACTATATTAGCCTAAGGGCGTGACTGTATTAGCCCGAGGGCTATCGTTATTCTGCCTGAGGGAAACCTTTCGTATGCCTGAGGGAGAGAATTCGGTTACAATGCCTGAGGGTGAGATTCTGTATATCCTAAGGGCATGGTTCACTATATTATCCTGAGGGCGAGATACTAGTTGGCCTGAGGGCGTGGTGCTGTTGAGCACAGAATGATACTAAATTTAATGGATTAAATGAATAATAAAATGGCAATTTAATTGTTAAGTTAGTTACTTTTAGTACTGCTTACTTTATTGCATTTTACTATTGCACACTGTTGTTGAACGCTTACACGCAGTTGGGAATGGGCCTTTGGTGGGTGCCTACTGAGATATATTTCTCACACCCTGTTTGGGTCACGCTTTTTGGCCCAAACAGATTACGTTGTTGTAGGTGTAGATAGGGGCAAGAGTCCCTATATAGGTACTTGACTGTTGTTGTGGAGTAAGAGGTCATGGGACCGAGCCTAGGCTCGCGATGCTGCTGCCAGCTGTTTTTCTTGTTTTTTTGTACTCTGTATTTTGTTGTACTGTATTGATGTATAACATGTTCTGTCTGTTTTCTTATAACTTGAAACATGTAGCATCATCACTTATATATTGTTGGTTATATCCACTGCTATAGTTATTTCAGTTGTGTATGTTTACTGCTTCCACTGTCGTTGTATGTTTATTCTGTATTCTGATGTGATACAATTTGACAAATAAGGGTATAGTTTCCTCACTATCAGACCTGGGCCCTTGATGCTAGTCGGCAGCCTCTGGAATTTGGGGAAATGCGCTTGAGGTATTATGGCGAACCGGGCTCGGGGCACCCGTTGCGTGGCACCCGGGTCCAGGACGTTACACCTCATTTTTTTGATAAACGTCTCAGTAGGTGATGTCGATCTTTTAGAATCGAGTTTTCTAGTAATATTTTGATTGATCTTCTTAAATGACCTTGGTAGGTCAGTTGATTTAGTAGTGGTTCTCGATGGCTTCTCGGGGACGAGAAGTTTTTAAGGTGGGTATATTGTAAAGTCTCATGTTTTTTAACCGGGTTAAAATACGAATGTTTTCGAATGTTTTTTCGATTTATCAACGGTTCGTTTTTTTTAAACCGAGCTCTGGAAGTTTATTCTGAGTGTTGGAACACCTAATGGTGTCATTTTTGGAATTTTGTAATTACCCAATACATTTTAGCGGGTATCCTGATGAGTCTCAGGTGCACCGAATCCGGAAAAAATCCACTTTAATGGATATGCATGGACAGCACATGGTTGCAGTCCATCCTATGCAGTTTATCTTATTTAATAAATTATTATTATTTTTTTAAATTAAATATGATTATATGAGAGTTTTGGATTAATTAAAATAAATTTTTAATAATAATAATAATAATAATAATGAAGTTATTATTACTATTATTGTGGTTGTTAAATTTATTGAATCTTAAAAAATTAATTAAATGGCAGTTGAAGGTATAGACGTGTCTTTTGGGTTTATCAAAGAACCATTTTATTTAAATGAAGAGTTTCAAAATTATTAAAGGACTATTTTTTTATTAAATGGAGGAATGTGATAATAATAATAATGTCATTGTTATTATTACAGAGTCATAAATTATTTTGATACTTTGAGATTTTTAATTGCATGTTAAAGGAGTGTATCATTTTTGAGAATTAAATGTGGCTTTTGAGATTCTAAAAGAAACTTTTAATTAAATGAGGGGTTATGGGTTGGAGTTTTTATCATAATAATGATATTATAATAAGTTGGGGGTTTGGGTTTTTAAATAAAGGAAAGTTTTAATAATAATAATAATGATGTTATTATTATTTTTGTGGTTACTTAGTTAAATAAATGTTAAAAGAATTTAATGATCAATATGGAGTTTTATAATTAATTACGAAACATTTATTACGAGAATAATAAATGAAGGTTAAAAATGAATTGGATAATTAATGTGGATTTAAATGGGAAGGTTGGACATAATTAAAATGGGAATTTTATTGTTTCTTTTAATACAATTTAATTATGGGGTTTTTCAAAGTTCTATTTTTATTTAATGGGGTGTAATATTTAGGTGAATTTAATGAGGTTTTTGGGTATCTCGATGAAATTCTTAATTAAATAAGCAGTTTCGAATTTAATGGAGTGTGGTTATTTAATAGAGTTGTTGGGTTATATCAAAGGTTTGGGTAATAATAATTATATTTTTATTATTATGGTTTTACGAGTATCATAATTATTGATCATTATGGATATTATTATTATAAATAATAATAGTAATGAATTGGGGAGTTTAGGTTAGAATTTAAAAAAAATGAAAGTTTTAATAATAATAATAATAATGATTTAATTATTATTATTATTATTATTATTAATTAATTAAAATCAAGGAAAAACGAATTTTATTAATTGTGGGAAAGGAATTATTTTTTTATTACTTTGAAGTCAAAGAGATTTTAATTTAATTGAGGAGTAAAGGGGAGTTTGATTTTCTCAAATGAAATGTTTCCTTTAAAATGATTAATTGGGGAGTTTTTTACTTTTTAGATAAGTGTTTAATGTGTATAATAATAATAATAAAATGATTATTATTATTATATTTTATTATTATTATCTCATTAATGGTAGAATTATTATTGGGATTTAAGAGTTTAATAATAACTATTATTAATGGAATTTAATTTAGGGGTTTGAAAAATAAAATAAAGGGAATCGAATTCCCCTCTTCTTCCTCCCTTCGCACAAGGTGCAACATGCATGCAGCAGCATACTCCATGACGTGGCCCCTTCCTCCCTCCTTCGAGCTCCCTCCTCGGCATGAACTCCTTCCTGTCGTTCGACCAAGAGGCACGCGAACCCCTAAATGACCCTTCCTGCAGTGCGCGACCTCTGTGGCGTAACTCCTCTTCGGGCAATACCTAGAGGCACACCACCCTACTCCTGGACTCCACTTTGCATATGACGATTCCCCTCAGACTCTTCATGAATCTTGTCCACCTCTTTAAGGTGAGTCTGTTTGCGTATAACTGTTGATTCGCATTGATCATTTGACTCCTCTCTCTCACCTTGTTTTCTCAGCTAAAACCCAAAGGTTTGGATTTAATATGATCGTTTCATTACTCTTTATTTTTAGGATATGGGAATGTTGACTCAGGACCCATTGGTCCATAATCCGACATCTGCCGCCAAGGTTGAGGCGGATGGTCTTGAATTGTCTTGCCGCCGTTGGTTTGGGTTAGCTTCTAAACCCGCATTTTGGTTTTGTACCGGTTATATTAAGGCCTGTTAAATTTTTTTATGAGTTCCTGGTACCAAGTTAGAGGTGCTTTTTTCATTACAACTTTGATTCTGGTTACCAGTTTAATATATGTAATTTTCATTGATCAATGTAGACAGTGTGCACATATATATATATATATATATATATATATATATATATATATATGTGTGTATATATATATATATAAAGGTGTGGGAACATGCGATTACGGACCAGTTATGGACTGGTTGCTGCCAAGTACATTAAAGCGCTTCGGATTTAAAATGGTGCCACCCCGAGGTAGGGTCTCAAATCCTTAACACTTTATTTTAAGAATTATAGCTTCTTTAAATAAATTTAGAATGTAAGTTTCCTTGATTATGATATGTTTATGCATGACACTTTTGAAGTTATTAAATGATGACGCCCACATGAGATAAATGAGGGCCTGAACTTGTGTTGTTTTTAAGCATGTTTTGCTAATTTGGTTAAAGTGATATGATTAAATAGTTAAATGATTTGAATGGGAAGAATGTATAATAGGGAAATTAATTGTAGAATTAATCATCAAGTCATGAGTTGGAATAAAATTTGTGGCTTTTAATGATGATTGGGAATATTGAATATTTGACATGTTCAAAAGTATAAATTGGAAATTGGTAATAATTAATGGATGGATTAATTATTACATGTTAAATGTTAAATTGTTAATTAATTTATGATTGGTTTAAGAGATAATATTTAATTAATTAATTTTTGAATTAATTATTTTCCATGCATTAAATTAATATTGTGAATTGATTTTTTGTTACGACTGTTGGCCAAGGGTACTTTTTGATACTTGTTATATTTCCATGCATTAAGTTGTCTTGGATGGAGTTGTTTTATATTATGAGATGATGCGTGAGATGGTTGCTAAATATATGGTCTTGTTTAGCATGTTTTGTGATGATTATGATGGGCATGTAAATTTTTAAAGTCTTGGACGAATCACTGTTTGAGTGGATGGGTTCATACTTCTTAACGAATTTGGATAATTAAATTTTGAGTTAATTATTTATTTGGCCTGCTAAGAACAATTAATTGTTAATTAATTATTTACTATTGAGATATTTAATGGTTAATTAATGGTTGACTTTTCACAAGTGATTTATGTTGTTAATTAGTTGTTGAATTAATTAACGGATTGAATTAATTAATTTATGAATTAATTAATGGATGGTTTTGGGGTGTTAGACATGGTGTTCTACACCAACGATAAATATATATGTATGATTGATAAACTAGTTGTGAGACAAGGACTGAAGCTCCAAATACTCATGGGGTGATAGACATGGTGTTCTAAACCAATGATAAATATATACGTATGATTGATAAATGGGTTGTGAGACAAGGACTGAAGCTCCAAATACTCACGGGGTGCTAGACATGGCATTCTACACCTAGCTTGCAAGAAAATATTCTTTTATGGGTTAGGGAGTGATGCTCCAAATACCCATGGGTTGTGAGACAAGGACTGATGCTCCAAATACTCACGAGGGTGCTAGACATGATGTTCCACACCCATTAATTAACATTGGACTGTGGGTCCAATTGTTCGTGCATGAAATGAGTTAATGGTTAATGAAGGCTGTTGAGACATGATGATATGTGAATTGTTTATGAGGAAGGTTTTAGACTTATTTATGAATTGGGTGAACCACGTTTAGTGGGAGGTCTCAGACTTAGTATATGAAAGGTTGAATTGAATAACTTATGATGTGTTATGCAAGCCAAAGAACAAGCTTGGATTCAGTCTTTACATTGATTACTTAGATGGTCTTTAGAGACATCTGTGGTGAGTGACTTATACGGGAGATGTTGGGTGTAGGCCGAATCTCAGGACCTTCATAATTTATTAAGATTGGAATAATTAATAACTAATGAATGGTTATGTAATGAATATTGAGTATGTATGACAAATGTATAATGTAGGTTCAGACACCAGCTGAGGGCTGAAGCAGGTACTTGGGTATATAGTTATGTTGTACCGTTTACTTAATTTATGAATGCCTTCACATGTTATAACTTATTTATTAAATGTCTGGTTTGTGGTGGAAACCAGTGGTCCCGTCCTACTGAGATTCATATCTCACACCCTACTCGGGACTCCATTTCACTGGGTACCCAAGTAGATTCTATTTGGTTGCAGGACTATGTTGTTTGCATTTACTTGGGAGTTAGGAGCACAGGACCGAACGGAGGCTCGGGATGCTCGAGGAGATCGCCCTTGGGTATTTGAGTCATTATTTATTATTTATACATTGAAATGTAAAGCATGCTGTTTTGTTCACCGTTTTATAATTTTGTATCATTATCATGTCATGCATGCATCTGCTGTATAATTTGGCATTGGGCATTTGTTTTGTACAAGATTTATAAAATATGATTTCCGCTGCTTATTTATTTATTATACTGTTTCTGCTATTTATTTACTTTGTCTATTTTTGAACACTAAAATGAGGGTATAGTCTCCCCACTGACTATCCTTAGACCCTCGCTACTAGTCGGCAGCCTCTGGCATATGGGGAGGCGCGTTTAAGGTCATGTGGCGACCGGTCCAGCCTCCGATTTAGTGGTGAGCCGGGTCGGGACGTTACATACATATATCTAAAAAACTACAACACATGGAATAAATCATTCCCTTTCTCAATTATATGGGAAACTCCAGGTGAAAGGTAACTCCATCCACTATTCATAGAATCTATAATTGACTGATAAACCTTAGAGATAATTGGACACCAAAACAATATCTATTCTTGATTCATTATGTTGAGACCTTTAGGAACACCTAATTCCCTCCTCAAACTCCAAAGGCCTCTATCATTGATCAATATAGTAATCCTGATAAATTTGAGTAGTCCTCATCCTCTATTTCATCACATGTTCCTTCTCTTCCATTACCCACACTAACTCTATCCCCATCAGTGATGACTCTCATATCACCATCCAACATGGGTGTGACCTATAGGTTCTTCAATATAAGGTCTCTAATGGTTCTATTATAATAGTGGGGGATAAATATTTTTATAAGTAAAAACCACCAAAATAAAGTGATCCTCCTAGCTTTAGTCAAAATCCAACATACATGCCCTCAACATATCCTCAAGAACTCAAATGTTTCAATTAGTCTGGCCATCTATTTAAGGATAATTTTTTTAATCATGTGAAATTGGGTCTTGAAAACCTTATACAAACCTTTGTAAATAATGGAAATGAATTGATAATCATAGTCTGAAATGATCATCTGGTGTATACCATGTACCTAGATGATTTTCCACATCTATTAGAATACCATGATCTCTACTTAAATATACTTCTTGATAGAAAGTAATTTGTCTAAATTTGATAGTTGGTTGATGTCCACATAGATAGAATCACAACCTCTCACTGATTGAGGGATTCCATTTAAAAAATATCAATATTTCATCCCACAAAAACTATAAAACCTCAAGGTTTTGGTACACACCTGCAAAGACCCAGTGCTCTACCTTCACCAACTTATGGGAAAGGTATCAAGAAATAAACTTGGTGACACTTTTCTATATTCATTCCCACCAAAACATGCATTGAAGCTTCTATTATATATCTTACACATCTAGATTGACTACCAAGGATGGAATATGGGACTCCCTTAGAACCACCTCATGTATCATGATTGGTATTACCATTCATACTTATAATAGGATAACAAGCTCCCCACTATTAGAATATCCATTAGTTGAATCTCTAGTGAATATCCACTTATGAAAAATTAAAAAATTGATAACTAAGAATTAAGCCTCCTCAACACATGAAGGAAATGGCGGGGTCACAACCATCAATAAAAGATAGGTCCCTCCATCATCATACACTAAGGATGAATGTAAATAGGAAAACTACCCCAAATCCTCCTATAACAATTGAGAATTTTTCTTCCTTGTGAGGGAATATTCCACCACATTTTACTTCCCTAGAGTATAAACTATCTCAAATTCATAATCTTACATGATCTCTACCCAATGTAGTTGAGTGTCTCCTTGAACCACATTATATTTTTGATAATTATAAATCATTATTTCCTTTAATAGTATTAATAAATTGATTTGTGTAACTATAATTATTATCTTATTTATTGATTAAAGTATTCTTAAATTTAAAAATATCATAATATTTCATTTCATAAAATATCTTCAAATTTCATATTTTAATTTTTCATATCATGTTATACAAGTTTCTTGAAGTGTTCTTAAGATAAATAATTCATTTTTTACCTTAAAATAGAAATTATACATAATTTTAACTATTAACATAGAGCCAAATTATCATTTCCCACATAGACAATTCAAAATTCATATAGCCAATTTGAAATCCATAGACTGAATTTGAAATTTATGTAGCCAAATTTTCAGATTTGGTTACCTTCTATATATCAACTATAAAATAAGATACTGAACTCAAAATTGAGTGATTATTTTTGAGTTGTAAATATATAAAAAATTTATACATTTAATTAGAATAAATAAAATTCTAATTCAATATATATCATGTCCACAATAAGCATATAAATCACTGAATGTTTTCATTCTAAATTTTATAGTTTTTTAAAACTATTTCTCTACTATATTTTGACTATAATAGGATCTATAAAAGTATGATTAAAGTGTTAATTGGTTATTTTAAAATATAATAAAATTTTATAAATATAACTAAACTAGACCAAAAGTTGAATCTATCATTTATAAGGTATTATTTTGGTCTAAATTTTGATAAGTCAAGCTGTTTTAAAATTTTCAGAATCATCTATGTGAATCCTCTTACATGAATCGGCTAAGTGAATTCACTTATTTGAATCAACTACATGAAATAAATTATGATAATTATCTATTTTAATTTTATTACATTTCATTCACCTATGTGAATTTATCTAAATTGATTTGCTTATGTGGTGAGATTTGGCTATATAGAGAAAAAAGTCTACATGATAATCACCTATGTGTATTTTCCTACATGGTTATGCCGGTTTCTACAGGTTTCTCTAAAAACTATAAACATGTTTTTTTTTCATAATATTTCATATTTACATTTTCTGAAATTTTATTATGAATATAATTATATTTAATTTTTTCTAAAATTACATATTAATTGTTTAGAATCCAAGATAACATGTTTTAAATATTTATATGATAAATTAAATGAGATCATCAAAATATTTACATATTTTGATATTCATGCTAAAGTTTTGGGAATTGTATTATCAAAATTAAAAAAAATGAAATATGAATGGTCGGTCTTGAGTATTTTCTGGTAGGTTTCCTAGGTTATTTGTGGTTATTATTTACTATAATGTTAATTAATATAATGAATTCCACCGTGTAAATTTTATTTTTAATCGAATATCAAGTAAGATTAACATGATTATTATCTTCTAATTTGTGTAATGAATATTTTCTAGGAAAGAATCATGGAAAACTCTAAATTATTTCATAATTTTCACATGTACAACTATTGGTTTGGTAAAAAGAGGGATGATACACTCTTCAAATTTTATAGTTGTTCTGCATGAAGGAACTCTATAAATAGAGTAGATAAAACCAGTAATAATGGGAAACAAGAGGTTGATAATTATTTTAAACTATAAAAGTGCTTCATTTTTTTGTGATCAACTTCAACTTATATCCAAACTAAAATCATTTGACTCTATTTTAATAGAGGATTTCATGTTTCTGCAACACTCAGACTATAATACATTCTTTTGGTTTTGTGGTTTTACTTCTTAATAGTAATTTTATATGTGTGTAATTATAAATGGGTTATACTACCCATTAAAAGTTAGGATTGTGGGTTGTGACTCCCAAATGAATTTTAGGAATTTTTTTGTTCATATAGGGTGAAAAGGTTGATTCTTCAAGTTATGCATCGAGGTAAAAAAGGTATGTTTGTTTAGGGTTTAATCCACCATCAGGAAAAAGGGTTTGTAATTGGGTTATCAATTGAATTCCTAAAAAGTCTTTATAATATTACCTTATAGTGGTTATGGAGGGTTCATTCACTCTCAATTTATGAGAGGGGTGAAGAGTGGGCTAGGATAATTTAGATTCAAACCACTATAAATATAACTACATTCATTTCCTTCTATTTTCTGCTACATTTACATTAAAATTGTTATATAACTATAAATTGAATTTAAAATGACAATTCACCCACTCTTGGATATTTTTCTATCATAACTACAAACTAAAATTTGTATCATTGGTTTACCCCTAGATTTTTTTTTGCATTTGTGCTAACCACTTCCTTATTTAACCTTTATGGGGAAAAGATATATTTAATATGAAAAAAACTTGTTCAAATGATGGATGGATCCATTAAAGACCACCCCATTTTGATGGTACTGACTATGGATACTGAAAATATCATATAGAAGCATTATTAAAGAAACTTAACATTGATAATTATAAAATCGTGGAAAAACCATACAATTTATCTGAAGGTGAACCTAAATTGTCAGTTTCCAATGATGTGGTAAATTATGTGTTGAATTACAAGGTGATGAATATTTTATATTGGTAAATAAATTAAAAGGTGTATATTCATGTATCTACATGTAAAACTACACATGTAATCTGTAAAATTATATAGGTTGCATATCTTGGCTCAGATAATCTTATTAAAACTAAGTTAGGGATGTTAAGATATGAATATCAAGAATTTAAAATGGTTGAATATGAAACTGTTAATCAAATGTTCCATATATTTAGTAGTAATTTAAATGGTATGAGTTCTTTAGGATAAACTCATTAAAATATTATTCTTATTTAATGAGTACTTATAGAAATTTCAATGAAGTAGAATGCTAAAAAAAATTAATCGATTAAATTAATAACATCAAGTAAAATGCACTTGATGATATTATTGGATCATTATTACAATATGAGTTGGAACTTAAAAATATTCATGAATAAGATAATTCAAAGAATAATGTAATTTCATTTAATTAAAATGTTTCTAATTACTCTTTTGATTTTCAGTTGCAGATATTAATGATAGTAAACATGTTACAAAGGTTGGATATAGAAAGAAGAAAGGTTATTCGATGATATCTTGGAAAGACTACCCTAAAATGATCATAATGATAAGATAAAACATAATTTTATTTCTAATGATGCTCAAGATATAATTTTTTATTCATGAAAAAAGGAAAAACATCAAGCACAATTTATCATGATTAAATAAAGATAATAATAATATAAATAAATACAATAATTATAAGAAAGTAATTTCATATAGATAGAGTTGCATTAAATATTCACATTCTCAGGGAGAAACTAGTTTAGAAAAGGATGTGGAAAATTTAAGCTTAATGAATTCAAAAAAACAATTAATTTATTATAATTATTATTCTTCTTCTAAATATGAATCTAAAAAAACCATTTTATAGGAATTGATTATATATTTTGAAAGGATTGATCATTGAGTTGAAAAGATCACTATTTTATATAAGAATCTTAAGTAATGATATAATGATGTTCTTAGTAAGAATGAAGAGCTAAAGAAATATGTCTAGGGTGGTTTAGAATCTGAAAATACATATTTAAATTCCACATATACATATCTATAAAATTATCAAGAAAATATAAATTCTTATCTTGATGAAAAATAAAAATTATAGAAAGAAATTAATTTAATATCAAATGTCATAAAGAATAAATAAGTAATTTTGATGTTATTCTTAAAGATAATGAACAGCTCAACAATTATGTTGAATTTTTAAAGTCAAATCTATCCATTTTTTAAGGCATAAAAAACATTTCAAAAATGATGAGTTTCAATAAAATGAAAAAAAAATGAGATCTGGTATTTGTTATGATAATAATTTACACAAAATATACATGAATTTATTTATTGAAATCACTAATAAAATTATATCTATTGCTACATGTTTTAGATGTCGTATGAAATTTTATTATAAAAATAGATATTCCTTGATATTTACATAATATCATTGATATACTATTGTTTTAATTTCTAAATATTCATCATCTATATTACCTTTGAAAAATGTCTTAAATCAGTTTGGATTCCTAATAATTTATATGTTAATCCCATTGGACCCAAATTTTCATTAGTACCAAATAATTCTTAAATATGTTTCATAGGAATTGTATCTTGGGAGAATAAAAAAGGATGTTTGGTATATGGATAGTGAATGATCAAGAAACATGACTATTGATAACTTAACAAATTTGATGGAGGTAATGTTACTTTAGTGATAATTCTAAAGGAAAAGTAAAAGGTTTATGTGAAGTTAGAATTTATAATTCTATTATTATTTCAAAAGTTTTATATATTGATAGATAGAAATGTAATTTAATAATAATTTAAAAAATATTTTATGGATGAATGTTTTTTAAATTTCAAAATTATAAATGTATTTTATTTAATTATAAAGATATTTTTCTTTTTGTAAATATAAAATACAACATTTATTTGATTTATTTTGTTGAATTAACTGATCAAAATTCCAAATGTTTAAATTTTATTAGATTTGATAAAAAATTGGCAAAAGGAGGTTGGTATATGATAATTTCATGTTTATGTACAAGCTATCCAATAATCATATAGTTCTACAAGTTATATAACTTAAATAGGACAACACCTTGGTTTATAAATCATGATTGAATAGTTAAAAACACCAAATAAATTTCAAGTTGATTATAGAAGTTAAAACTATAAGACCTATTAATCTTATTCATTTGGATTTATGTGGTCCTATCAAAACTACTAGTTTGGGTGGTAAGAGATAATGTTTTGTTATTATTTATGATTTTACTAGATATACTGAATATTAACTTTTTTATTAAGATAAGACCCCCTTTTGATGGGTAAGGGGGAAACCAACAGACTTCAAGAACATAAAACAAGCAAGCCCCACAATCCAGAATCTCCTAATTACTGCAAACTGTAGCGCCACAAATCAAACAAACACAAAAACCATTCAACCAATTCAGACATTCAACTGATTCACACATTCATACCACATGATCACAAATCACTGCAAAAAACAACACAGCAAACAAATTGATCATCCACCTTGAATCCTGCAGGAAATCAACTCGACAGTTCGTCGGAAGACCCCAACGACGTTGTCGCCGCGCACCTCCAATGACACCACACATAACCACTTCTCCAAAAAAGAACAAACCCAAAAATCCACACCGCATCCGCAACAACACTGGAGCAGATCGAACCACAAATCATGACAAAAATCACCATACTCCAAAGCAGGATTGAACAATAACCTAGACAAATCAAAAGGGAAGAGAAAACGAAGAGAAAACAAATCCACAATTGTAACACCCGAGACTTTTATGTTATATAAATAATCAAAGGAATATTTTTCTACACAACACTTGCTTGGATTGCTTTACACGAAATCGCGACCTTTCTTGATAGCGTGCGTCGTATGCAATACCGAGTTTCACTAAACAACGATATGCTATTAAAATATTATTAAAACTAGCCGTTATGAATATTAATAACCACTTTTTGAAATTTTATAAATTTTATTTTTCAAAATGGACTTCATTTTTGGATTCGGAATATCGAAATTAGCCTAGGGTGAAATTTTGGTATTTTTCTGAAAACTTTCAATTTTTGATGAATAGTGAAACCACTAAGTGGTAGTTAAAAAACTGAATTTTTCATAAAACTTAATTTTACCGCTTCTGTGAGTGGAATTTCGAAAATCCGAGAGACACGGTTAATATCAAGGACTAAAATGTGGTTCAATGAGATGAAAATAATTTTTGGTGAATAGTAACTTTTTACTTTTTTTTACCAAGGTAAAAAGTAAATAGGGTAATTAAGGGTAAAGATGATATTATTATTACCCTAAAACATGTCCTAATTCTATTGGATAAGTATAATTCGACCAAAAACAAACTTAGGAATAAAATATGACCATTTAGGCCCACTTGGATTAGATTAGGACATTTATTATTAATTTATTTAAAGAAGGGTTAAAATAGTTAAAATCAAAGTTTAATAAGTAAATAATTTTTAATATGGGGTTATACGTAAGATAAATTCTACTATAAATATTCATTAGAAAGCTAAAAATATTTCCTACATAATGGTATTTTATTTGTAATTTTTATACATTAAATATTTTAATTTATTTATGACACAATGATGATGCAGTAATTATCTTATTAATGAAATATTGACATAATTGATGTTATAAACACCAAAATAAATGTAATTTGAGACTTTTTATGAATCCCAATAATTTTCTAGGTTAATATGACATGTTAGTATTGATTTAATTAACTTTTTTCGAACTAATAATTCTTTTATGTTTTTTCACAAAAATCAATTACTAAATAGTGTCAAAATTGACATAAAATAGTTTTTAAAAAAATATTATATTGGTAATTGTTATTTTATTCCTAAAAATCTAAGGTTCAGCCAAATGACTTAGATAAGGTTATATATATTAATAATAAACAACTTGGGGTTCGTTTGGCTGCTTATAGTAAGTTTATTAACCTTATAGTATAAGAACACAAGAAGATATGGTAAAAGTAAAATTATTTAACTTAATGTTAAATCTAAATGATAAGGTTAAAATAGGAACCTAAACTTGTCTAAATTCTATTGTATGAGAGGATTTAGACCCATACCAACCTTATCTTTGAAATATATCAATTTGGAGCTATTTAAAACTGAACTTGACTTTATAATAAAATAATAGTTTGAGTTATTCCAAAGGTGCCCCTCTCCTCCCTTATAAAAGGACACCTCCTCCCCCTCTTCCTCACACCACTTGGAGCCTTAAAGATCGGCCAACCCCTGCCACTTTCTCCTCTCCACTTCCATAAAGACATCCTAGAGGTTCTGGTCTTCTTCAAAGACCAATTTTAGTTCCCTAAAAGAAGGTCTCAAAGAAGCACTTCAAAGAAGAGGTAATGTCCGTTACCGATTCTTTCATCTTTATTTCTTCTTCCACTTCTTCTTATTTAGTTGTTTCATTATGAAGTAATAACATCAGTATCACTCATATACTGATATGTTATTATAAGTATGAAACAAACCTATTTCACCATCTATCCATCCTATGGAAAAAGAAATCACCGTGCGTGCGTGCGTACGGAATACCGTCTCCACGCCGTGGTGTAATCTATTTTCCACCACCACCTTACTTGGATGGGTATAATGGTGTAAATAATGACCATATATGACTATTATAAAGTGATATTGATTCTTAAATAGTATACATATACTCCAATATAATTACACGATCATAGGAACGATATCATCACTCGTGCGTACGTACGGAATACCGTCTCCACGATGTGATGCGACTCGTTCTACATGATCTTCATTTCATAATGATTATATAAATGAATTGAATTAATGAATATGATATATATTACACTAATACCATTATGGAAATGAGGTATCTATAACCTAAAGAGAAGAATAAGAATTTATTCAACAAAACACGCATAAGAACAAAAGTTATAAACACCCAAATAACAAGTAGCAATGAAATATTACTACTAAGAAGCTAAGAATATGACCATATATGATATCATAAAAATAAGTATGATTCTGGAATAAGTCAATAACATTATTTAAATCATTATATAGGAGGTTCGGACACTTTCAAAGCAAGTCGGACCTAAGTTAAAGGAAATATCACAATCTCATTTTTATCCGAGATTGTTTATACTTTAGTATTTACTGGGGTGTATTTTATCATCCACATCCATGTTCCCTCAATATGTAATATTATTTCCATCCACTTACAATATTTTATATCCAATTTTACCCTTCAGTGAGTTTTTAGTAAAAGATATGAAAGGAATCTTTTGTCGTTTTTTGTACGAGGTACTTTTTGACTTTTCCGACAAAAGTACGAGAAGAATGTTTTTTTAACTTATACAGCATGAATGGATTTTTAAAACATTATTTCCAAGAATCTTACTTTAAAAGTTTTCAAGTTTATTTTTAATCAACTTATTTTAGTTTAAAATTGTATGACATGTTAAGAAAGGAAAAGTGTTTTTGAAGTAGAAAGGATATTTTCCTCAAGAATGGAGTTCAAGTGTTTTATCAAAATTATTTTCCATCTAAGATAATAAATGGTTCTATTTTTATCCCTATTATTAAATTGATTTGATTATGTTGTGATGGAATTATTTTTATGAATTCCTTTATCTTATATGAATTGTTTTATGATGTCATGATGTTTAAGATTCCCATTTGTATTACATGGGTTATGATATGATGTATGGTTTATGATTTTGTGGCACACATAAGAATGTTATCATTATGAGATGGGTGGGACCTATATCTCCCTCCAATGCATTGGGTAAAGATTTTATATCGCATGAGATAGACATGGCTGGAATGGTAGGTTATACCGGTTCAGTGAAACAGGACTAAAATGAGGGTGACTCGGTTCAGAAAGGGACTTTGTCCACTAAGATAGTCTTGGCAATGAGTCTTGACTAACAAGAAATGATTCTCTATGATTATGTGTGTATGCCACAAAGTTTCATGTTTTAAGTTATGATTATTGTGATTACATATCACTGCCATGATTTATCCCATGTTATGAAATTATGATCTCTTTTGCAGGTTAAGATTTCCAAAATTTATATGCTTATGTATACGATGTGATTGATATTTATTTTGTTTACCCTTACTGAGCATTTGAGCTCACCCTTTTGTATTTTTTATTTCCCCAGGTCAGGAAGAAGGTTATTAAGTAGGATATGCCAAAAAGGGACTCTAGATATGATGAAATAAGTGGGAGGCAAAGTTGATGCTTTACGAACCAGTTGTTTATGTTTCCCAGTTTCTAAAGACACTATACCTATATGGTCCTTTCATGGTTTTGTTATATTTTGTAATAAGTATGCTTCAATTTTGAAGTATTAACAATGTATGTAAAGTATGGGTCGTTATAACGATGACATTCGCGATTCCTCGTTGAAAATCCGAACCAGATCCCATCGTCGCCTTCACAATCTCACTTATAGACTGCATCAAACTACCGCGTGTGCCCCCATCCAACACAGAAGAAGCGTTAGCCCTTGTCCAGGAGGACCAGGAACAACGACCTCTATCAACACCGCGCTGCCAAATGAAAGTCCAGAAAATAGTGGGGAAGGGCCAGATGGTCGCTCCAACATAGATTCCTCAATGTTGCCCTAGTGAGAGGAACCACCACCATTAAAATGTCGAGAAGGAGTGCCTAAGAGAGCTCAGATGACGATCTGAGGCGAGGAGGAGAGGCGGTGACAGGGGAAAATCCTAGATATACATATGTTTATTTTCTTACATTAAAATATGAAACATTTTATTGGTTTATTAAAATTTTTAAATTAGTTCAAAATGAGAAAAAAATTTAATTAAATCAATTATAAGTGATCATGGTGGTGAATTCTAGAATCTATAATTCATCCATTTTCATGATGAAAATGGGTATTTTCACAATTTTTCACCCCCTATAAAATTGTAAAAAAATGTTGTTGTAGAAAGGAAAACTATGACTCTTTAAGAAATGGTTAGGAATATTTAAAATGAGTTTAATCTACCTAAATAATTTTGGTAAGAATATATGAATACATTTTGTTATGTTAAAAATAGTTTTATGTTAAAAACATTGTTTAAAATGTCACCTTATTAGCTTTGGAAGGGGAGGAAACCTAGAATTTTATATTTTAGTGTCTTTGGGTGTAAAGTTTCAATTCCCAATATGAATAATGCTTTAGATAAATTTGATGTAGGCTTAGAAGAAGTTATTTTATTAGGATATTCAAATAATTTTAAGTCATATAGAGTATAAAATTAAAGAACCATGGCTATTGAATAATCCATTTATGTTATATTTGCTAAAAAATATTTGAATAAAAGGAAAACGATATTGACCAAACTTAGGATGAACTCAAATATTTACTTTTATAGAGTAGAAACCTCAATATAAAAATGAACTTATTGATGGTATGAATATTTCTTCCCAATTTGAACCTATTATTGAAATGTCTTATAAAACTCAAAGAGATCATCCTATAGATAATGTTATTAAAAATGTTGAGAAAAATATTAAAACTAAATAATTTGTTTTGAATATTTGTGATTATCATTATTCAATTTCTTAATTTATATATAATAATATTGAATATTCTTTAAATTATTATAATTGTATCTTGGATATTCTATATGAATTAAATTAATTCACTATAAATAATGTATGGTGTTTTTTGTTCCACCAAATTATTCTCATATTATTGGAACAAAATGTATCTTTAGAAACAATCTCTATGAATATGGAAATATATTTTAAAAAAAATTATTAGTTTCTAAATGAAATTATAAAGAATTGGGTATTTATTTTGAAAAATATTTTGCACATGTTTCACAATTAGAGGCAATTTGAGTATTATTATCTTATGGTGTTTTTCCAAGATTTAAATTATTTCAAATGGATATCAAAACCACATTCCTAAATTGATATATTTATAAATAATTATATATTTTATATCAACTTGGTTTTAAAAATGAAAAAAAATCAAATAATTTTATTAAATTATCTAAGGATTTATATGGTTTAAAACAAGCTACTTGATCTTGGTATGAAAGGTTCACTAGTTTTCTTTTAGAAAAAAATTGATAAGGGAATGTTTGATCCTTCCTTAGATATTAAGAAATTTATAATGATATATTGATTGTAAAAAATTATTTTGATGATATTGTCATTGTATTTTCATGTGAAAATCCATGTAATTAATTTTCAAAATTGATGAATTATAAATTTTAAATGAGTATGATAGGGTAATTGAAATTATTCCTTCATTTGAAAATATTTCAAATAAATGTTTGTACTTTTATTAATAAATACATGTATTATAAATAGTTAGTTTAGATACTTGGTTTAGAATCTTCAAAAAGTGAAAATAATCTAATGAGTACTACTTGAAAATTATATTTAGATAAATAAAAAAATATGTTGATGTTAAAACTAGAAGAGGTGTGATAGGAATTTTGTTATATATAACTAATTTAAGTAATGATTTAATTATTTTAGTTAATATTTGTGCTATATTTAAAGTTGGCCCTAAAAAATTTCATATTAAATATGTTAAATTATATTTGAATCTTGGATTATTTTACCCTATTAAAATGAATATTAATTTGGAAATCTATTCTGATTCTGATTTTAGTGGATAAATTATAGAGAGAGAAAGCACTTTAGGTATGTGTAATTTACTAGGTAAATATTTAGTTTATTGTGATATAAATAAAAAAATATTTTTCTCTTTACACTAATAAATATGAAAATATAGATATTTTGTCCTTTTATTATCAATCATTATGGATTAAGAAAACACATTCTAATTTAGATTTTCATTTTGATTAGATTTTTATTTTCTATTATTATAATTATTCTATTTAAATTTCTAAAAAACCCTTAAAATACTCTATGACTAAGAATAGTGATTTTAAATTTAATTTTCTTTGAGAATAAGTTGAAAAAGGTATGGAATTTATTTCTATAGAAAATCAAAATGTAGATATCTTTATTAATCCCCTAGACTTTACTAAGTTTGATAAAATCAAGTTTGGACTTAGTATAATGGAAACTTAATTATTTTTTAGCATGAATTTAGGTGGAGTTTGAGTGTTTTTATTTGCAAAATTTTTTATATTTACAAGAAATATTTTATAAAATGGAATCTATTTTTAAGTTTACTATTTTTAATTTATGTACACATTTTTTTATTATATAATTATTTTATGTTTTATAAGTCATACAAGTCAATGTCTACATACTTTTAAACATTCAATTTTTATAAAATGTTACTATATAAAGGGTTTATTATTACATTTCTCAAATATATTTTAAAATTTTACTCACTGCATAGAAATTCCTATCAATGGTCGGGTTTATAGTAGCTCCTTGACACATGTGTTTTTTGAGGGGTGTTAATTTTTCAATATCAACCTACTGAATTGTAAAAATGAATTAAATAAATAGAGGTAGAATCATTACCATTTCAAAGAGAAAATATTTCTATTTATAAATTATTTTTTAATAATTTTAAAAATGGGGAGAAGTTTTAAAATTATTGAAATTACACCTTGTTTTTTAATTATCCATGTGGGGGAGAATATTTATTTGCTCATTGAAACACTTTATATTTTGATATTTATAAATCTTAAATTCCATTAAAAGTATTAATAATTTTATTTATGTAAATATAATTATCATATTAAGTATTGATTAAATTATGATCAACATTGATTATATCATAATATTTCTTTATCTCAAATATCTTTAGATTTCATGTTTTGATTATTCATAACATGTTTTATAAGTATTATGAAGTGTTTATAAGATAAATAAGTCATTTGGGACCATAAAATATCATTTAAACATGATTTTAACTATTATCATGTATCTAAATAATCATTTCCCAAGTATCCACTTCAAATTCCATATAACCAATTTGAAATTCACGTAACCAAATTTCCAAATTTGTTTAAATTTAGTAATTTGACCATAACATGGGCTACAAAACTCAAAAATTAGTGATTCTTATTGATTTATAAATATAAGAAAATTTTATACAATTCATTAGAATAAATAAATTTCTGAATCGATATATATCACATCTAAAATTGTGTAAGAAATCACTACATTTTTTTAGTATAAATTTGGTTGTTTTTCAAAACTATTTTGATATAGCATTTTGATGATAACTTAAGTTATAAAAGTTAGATTAAGTAAATTCTTGATTACTTGGAAATATATTAAAATTTTAAAAATATAATTAATCTATAACCAAAGCATATTTTATCATTTATAAGGTATTACTTAGGTCTTCAACTATTTTCAAATTTTTAGAATTGGCTATGTGAATTTTCTTACATGAATCAGCTATGTAAATTCACTTTTGTGCCATTAAAATACATGAATTAGGATATGTATATTATCTTATGTGGGAATATTTGGCTACATGTAGAAAAATAAATATGTGAAAATCACCAATGTGAATTTTTCAATGCGGTTATGCAAGCTTATACTGATTTTTCTAAAAAAAATAAACATGCTCTGTTTTTCATAATATTTCATATTTTTATTTTTTAAAAGTTTATTATGAACATAATTATTGTTTTATTTGTTCTAAAATAACTTATTAATTATTTATAATTCATGAGAATTTTTATTATATTGTTTTATGATAAATTAAATGGTATCAACATAATATTTATATATTTTGATATTCACACTTAAATTTTTGGAATTGAAATATCCAGATTCAAATTGGTTGAAATATGAATGTTCATTTATGAATATTATAAATTAAATTTCCTAGGATATTAATTATTATTATTTAATGTTTTATTAATTTATCAAACAAAATCCACTATTTAGTTATTATTTATTTTGAAAAATATCGAGGAAGACCCACATAATTATCATCTTTTAATTTACACATGGAATTTTATCTGGGAAACAACTGTAGAAAACTCTAAAGTAGTTCATTAGTTTCACTTTTGTAACTCTTACTTTTGCAAAAAAATGGAGATAAAATGGTTATCAAATTTTACATATATTATATACGAAGACACTCTATATCTAGAGTTGAAATAACCAATATAAAGGGGTGACATGAGGTTGAGAATACTTTTTGAATTGTACAATTTCTACATTTTTACTTATCTATTTCAACTTCCATGTGATCTAAAATCATTTGACCCTTTGTTACTGGAGGATTTCTTGTTGACTCAACACTCATACTATGAAACATTCTTATGGTTCTGTTGTTTTAAATTTTCCCATTCATTTTCTATACATGTAATTGTAAAGGGGTTATACTACACATTAAAAGGTAGGATTATGGGTCGTAGATCCCAAAAAAAAGTCAGAAATTGGGTTGTTCCTCCAGGGGGAAAATAAAAACTTTTCAGGTTGTGTCTCTAGGTCAAAAAAGTAATATGTGTTTTAGGTTTAATCCTCTAATGGGTAAAAGTATTTGTTATTGTTTTATGACTCCATAAGGGAAAAAGACATTATAATATTCCATTATAGTGGTTATAGTGGGTGTCATCACACTCAATTCATGTGAGGGGTGAATAGTGGGCTGGGATCATTTAATTTTGAACCACTATAAAATCAATGTTTTTATTTCATTTTATTTTCTACTACATCTATATTAAAAATATGAAATAAAAAAATTCCTTTTAAATGGAAAATTCACCCTCCTCTTGGAAATTTTTCAATCTTAAATTTGGACAAACAAGAACCTCTACCAAGGTTTGGTTCACCCTCGATATAGATGTTCCAAAGACTCTAATGGTCTTAATAGACTATGAATAACTCACAAAGAATATTGTGCCTATAATAATTTAGGGAGAACACTATCACCACAAACTTTATTTCATGGGTTTTATAATTTTACTTATGGGGTCTTAGCTTTATGGATCAATAAATAATCACCACCTGATTATATATAATTACCCAACTATTGAGTCAAACCAATCTTAATATTCATATATTTTACATTGTTTTATTAAATTAAACATTAAATCCAGTAAATAATCTCATAATCACATAACCCAAAGGTTTAGTGTCATTGGAGATTCACTACATAAACATATTACTACACATTATTTCTTCCAAATCCACCATAAATACTCTAAAATCATTATCATACTCATAGTCATGTATATAATTTCTAGGGAAAGATGAAAAAAAAAGGAGTGATCTAAAACACTTAGTAAGGGAAAACCTATCAATGTGTATTGAAGGTTTATATTATAATAATGTGTGATAACATGATCATTAGAGAAATATATGATTAAAAGGATAATTTAATAATAATATATAATAATAATAAATTATTGAATATCCCAAATCATGACATGAAATCATAGGATCCAAAAAGGACTATCATGGGAGAATAAAATATATTTTAGGGTATAGAAAAATTTCATTATAATGATAAACCATGGACTCATAACATTAGACTATGGAATAAACATAAGCATAGGAAATAATAAAATTATGGATAAGGCCAACTCTAATCATGTCCATTTATGATTTTGTGAACATAAAATTAATGTCCATGCATCATTTTGTGAGAAAAAAAACAATTCCTATACATTAAAATAATATCATAATAATAACTCCCACATATAATCATCATTATATCATGATATATAATATTTTAACCAATGAATTTGATATTTAGAGAAAGAAAGTGGAAAATTTCATTAGAGAGTGTACCCAATGAATAATAATGGTTATTAATAGATGCTGACATAAATTAATAAATCATTTAAATTATAAATATAAATATTCTTTGATAAACAATATGAAATATCCTTTTCTATTGGTAACTTTTCAAAAAAGAAAATTCAAAAAATAATGGGAATAGGATTTTCTTTGAAAAACCATGGAAAAATAAAATTTTATATTTATTAAAATGAACATTTATGATGGAGATAAAATTAAGTGAAGAAATAAATATTAAAAAACATTCTTTTCATGTCTTTATAAATAAATTCACAAAATTAACCTTACAAAAAACATTAAAAATATTCCTTTTTAAAATTTTGTAAAGAAATTCGAATATAGTTGAAAATAAAATTAAAAAATAAATGAATTATAGAAATGAAAATTATTTAAACAAAAAAATGGAATATGGATATTGAGGGAATACTTGTGTAAGAGATCTCAAAACATTTAAATTAAAGATTTTAATAAAACCCTTTAGGGTTTTTAAATTAAAAAACCATTAAAATAATGAACTAGATAATAAACATAAAAAACCATGAGTATTAATATATTCAAAATAAAATATCTATAAGTGTAGTGTATTCACCATGTAAATGAAAATATATGCATAAAATGAAGCATGTCTAAATGAAGTGAAATTTGGATGAAAACCCATTTTGGAATTAGTAACTATTCAATCAAAAGACCAAGGAAGAGAAAAATTGAAATACACTTGTAAATACATTGAATTTCATAAATTTTATAATTAAAAACAATAATGTAAAGTATATAAACCACACAAAAATATTAATTTTTTTAATTTTTAATATTTCTCAAATAAAAAAATGAGATTGGAATCCCTTACTGTTTTTATAAAAATTCAATAAAAATACTTGGAAAGATAGAACATGATTTAGATTTTTAATTTCAATAAATTACATGTATAATATAACATAATATATTCTTAGTTAATTTAATCAATATATCATCATATAAAATCAAACATGGTTTAAAAAATGAATCAAGTCTCAATGAATTGAAATTGAGACTAAGAAACCATTACCTTGGATTAATGTTTGGTCAGACATGCTATAAACTCCTATATAATAAACATAACTATCTTAATCACTTATTCAATAACATTATTAATATATATTATATTTATAATCATAAATTATAATCATTCATTACATGTATATTAGTTAGTTAATGTCTATTTTAGTCATGAGATATTGGTAATTTTAATTGTTCCTATAAGTTTCATTATGGGGATGCTAGACCCTATTAAATGATCTCAAGTTCAAAATTACTAGATTATAAAAGGTATTGATATCATTTTATTCAATGAAATATTCATCTTCATGTTCATTTTATGGAAATTATGTGTATGATTCCTGATAATGGAATCTATAATGAGCTTGTTTTGGGTAATTTACCAATATCAACATACTACTTCATAATGATCATTCATATTTTTTCATAATATAATTAATATATTCATGAAATATTTAAATTTTTATTATCATATATATTCATCGAATAAAATTTTATAACCATCCATGTAAGTCGGTGATGAAAAATAAAATATGTCATTCATAGAGGCGGTAGTCCACATATAACATTGGTAATGTTTTTATTTTTTGAATAGACGGGAGGAAGGTATAAAATTTTTATTGGATAAATATAATAAAATTTTAGTAAAATTGTGATAATAAAATAATTACTTTAGTATACATAGAATAAATTTATATTAAGTATAAGAATAATGAAAAAATAGAAATAAAAAATGAGTGATTAATATTTCTTACCTTACCCTTCAGGACAACTTCTTGAGCCTTCATAGATTGGTCTTTAGGTAAGATCATAACAACTAAAACATGGGAAATATATTTGGAATGGTTTTTTTATATATTTTGGTTGTGATGAGAGGCTATATATTTGAGTATAATCGAGGAAGTGGACATGTCCTTTTATAAGTGAGAGGGGTGGCATTTTTGTAAATACACATTACTTTATATTATAGGCATATCACTTTCAAAGTAAAGAGGATCCAATAGTAGAAAATAATATAGATGGGGTAATTATTGGTTGATACACCTCTCATACACACAAATAATGGATAAATTTTAGATATTTTAAACCTTTTCCCCTTAATTTAAATTTTTACCATAATTTACTTTTACTATGATAACTCATTTTTTACCTCATTAACGTATTTTTATGCCATAAAAATGAACATTATTACCAAAATGAAACATTATTATTATAATATAGAAATAATTTTATATTAATAAATTTTTATTTTTTCTCCAAAAAAATTTTAATAATGGTATATTTAACGTAATAAAAATAGTTTTTAGAAAAAAATTAATTTTAATAAAAAAATGGATTTACAATAAAATAAGGTTTTAGTATTGATTATAATGAAATTAATTAGTTTATGATTTTAAAAAGTGTATTTTATAACCTTAAAATTATGTATTTACCTAATGGGACATTGTGATTAATTAATTCAAGGAAAATGACCAAAAATAGTTTTATATTAGAATAAAATATCACTTAGGTTCCAAAATGTCAAACATAGGTTTCTAAATTCAAAAGAATATTTTTAAAGGTTCTATTTTAATAAATAAAAATATATTTTTTTTATTATAAGATTTTATAAATTTTATATTTGTGATTATATCATTATAATACAATAAATGCTATGGTATTCTTAAAAACAATGTTTTTACTATTCACCTAAAATCAACCATTGTAGAAAAATCTCAAAAATTCACTGAAACATAATTTTTACATATTCAAACCAAAAATGAAATTATTTTTATAAAAATAAATTTATAAAATTTATACAAATAATTTTAATATAATGATGTGTATTACAAAAAAAATAAGTTTTCAAAAAAATATTTTAAGAATAAAATAGATTTATTTATATTTATTTTCAAGTAAAAATATATAAGTTGGTGTTAATTAATTTGTTTTTATATATTATCAGTAAATTTCATTTTAAATAATCATTTAGTAGTGATTAATTATTTTAAGGTAATTACACTCAACTCTAAAAAAGTTCTTTGTAAAGTATCACTATTATGCAATGTTCACCAAATTCCATTAAAATTTATTATATATATCCTAAAAATTTAATTTTATCATTTTATTAATATTAAAATTATTATTTTAATTTTATAAATACATCATATCGTACTTTATTAATAATAATATGTAACACATAAAAATATGCTAATAAATAAATATTTCAATTAAAAATTTAAATTTTTGTTTTATTATATATTATCTTTGATTTATATTATTTTCAATTTATTACTAATAATAACACGACCCTAGCATACCTACTACACACATTTATATCCAAAGAAAATATTTCCAACAACCACATTTCAAATGACTATATTTCCTTTTATAATGCTTATATAATAGTTATATAACCCCCATTATATCCAATAAAGTCGTTCCATTTTAACGTCACAATGCACACTTCTTATTCCCAGTGTTTTCATTTAGGATTTGACACGCCACTTTCTATATTCATGATTTTATTTCTCATTTGAGGTTTACTTTCACTAATATTGATTCTATATGGAGAATATGATCTAGGGTATTTCCTTTTATGAATATATAATTATTTTCTATTTATTATCCTTGTTTAATTTAAACACTTTTAATGAATGCAATCATCCATGATATATAATAATCCATTTTAAGAAATACATGATTTAAAGTAATTTTTCTATAATTTTCCATTATGTTTTAATAAGGAATTGTTCTTTTGGTCTATATCTCATATGACATATTCTCTAACAAAGTATAAATTCCTTTTAAAGAATAGAAAAACATTTTTATAAATGCTAAAAATTTAATTTAAGGAATGAAAATGTTTCCTAAAACATAGGATGTTATATTCTCTCCATTAAATAAATTTCATCCTCTAAATTTTAATTATTTTATTAAAAAAAATAGATTTGGTTATTCATAACATAGTTATCAATTGAGATATAATTTCTAATGAGAAATTCAACTTACTATATTAAGAAATATTAAGAAACTCATATTTTCCCCAACCATTTAGAAAAATACTCTTAATGAGTGGGTATAACTCGAATCAAATATAACATCTTCAGTTCATAAGTGTATTATGAACAAACCTATTACCCTTTATTTTCTGAACTCACTTTAGCAGGTTTACTTTCATAAGACTTCCTTTTATACCTTGTCTTAGGATGTTTCAAATTTCTATCATTCTCATTATCCCTTGGGTTAAGGAATTGATTTGTATAATGCCTAAACTGCTTTTATATGAATCATTAGAGTGTGGTTGGTGTATTTAATGAGGACTATATACCCACAATTATATTTTAAGGCCTCATTATTCCTTTTCAACAATATTTAGCTCAATGGAAAACTCTTCCACACTTGAAATGTTGTCTCATTCCCTTGATATAATCCCCTCAGTGCTTTCTCCCACATTTTTTTCTCATAAGAAATTGAATATTATTTCCTTCATGTTATTTATCACCTAAACATTAACAAAACTATATTTTTATCTTATTTTGTGTATTTTGAAAATCAACTTGGTATAAGTTGTTAATCATAACACATGATAGATGGTTAATCATAACCATAAGATTTGTCCACGTGTTTTTTTATCCTAATCAGTTTTTTGTTGGGACAATCATTGCATTGTCTATCGCATCAATTGTTAAATTATTTACTCATGGTTATATAAATTTAATAAAACTATAAGAGTTTAACAAGAGTAATATTTAATAATATCTTATGTGAAATAGAGTAAACAAATATATAAATTTGAATAGTCAATCTTATGAATGTCTTACTCTAAGATACCTTACTCTTAGAATATGTCAATTTCAGTTCACTTATTTTTCAACCTACATCACTTTTGGTTCAAAAAATGTAATTTTATGTTGGGTTCCCTTATACTTCTTAACATAATAACTAAAAACAATTATTCCCTACTCAAATACAATAAAAGTTATTTTTTTCAAAAAATATATTATTCACTATTCAACTAAAATTAAACCTTTTTATAAAAATCCAAAAACAAAAATTCCCTAAGATAATTTTGACATGATAAATCCAAAAATTGAAGTTTATATTATATTATTACAATTATAAAATGGATAAAAATTAATTATAATATATTAATATATAATTTCGTAATAAAATGTCATAAAAAAATTCTTAAACATAAAATGAATTTATTCTTATTTATTTCTAGGTAAAAATATATAGATGAATATTAATTAATTTTTATATATATATTTTTAATAAATTGTATTTAAAATCATTATTTACTAGTGAATAATTTAATTTAGTTATAGATACTCAACTTTCAAAAAATTTCTTTTAAAAACATCACTTTTATATAATCTTCTCAAAATACCATTAAAATTAATTATTTATATCCTAAAAATTTAATTTTATCAATCCATTGATATTAAAAAAATTATAAATACATCATTTAATTCTCTAATAATAATTACATGCAATGCATGAAAATAATTTTTTAAATAAATATTTTTATTAAATATTATATTATTATTTAATTATTTTTTATATATGAATTACATTATTTTTAATTTATTATAAATAATGAAACAACCCTAATGTGCATATTTGACACACGTATATCCAAAAATCATATTTATAAAGACATATTTATTTTTATAATGGTTATATAACCCCTATTATATCCTCTAAATTCATTCTATTATAACTTCACATGGTAGACATATCATTTAAATAGTTTTCATTTATGATTTAACATAATAATTTTTTATTTCATGATGTTATTCTCCATTATAGGTTTTTTCAATAATAATGATTCTCAAGGGTGATGATGATATTATGGATTTCCAAGTTGTAAAGATAATATTCATGTCTACATATTAACCCCTTTTAATTAATGAAATTTTAACGGAATTAATTATCCATGATAAGTAATAATAAATTGTTTATAATACTTTATTTTATGTACATTGTTTGTAATGTTCTGTTATGATTGAATAAATTGTTTTTGTTTTGGATTGTATCTTGTATGACACATTCTCTAATCAAGTTTAATTTTTTTTGAAAGAATAGAAATACATTTTCAAGTAATATAGAATGATAGTTTAAGGAAAGAAAATGTTTCATAAAACCTAGGATATTATAACTAAGACCCACTCCTAAGGTATTGCAGAACATCATGTACTCAAATCCCTCTAATGGAAAATGTATAAAAAGTTCACTATTCAACCTTTACTTTAACTCCTCAGATGATTTATTTATAAATTCAAATGAATGGATTCCACTTTTGGGTAAGGTAATTCATATTGTTTTCCATCATGGATAATTCATCAATTAATCTTCATTAATCTTCAGTAATACCTCGCCATCCTAAGAAAACTCTCCACCTTGAACATCCTCTTGAGTGTCTCTTATGTTAACACTACCTCAAAATTTTTTGGCTCCACATATACTCCTCCCTTTGCGAGAAAATTACATAGTAATTAACCCTCATTAATCCAAAACATAACCTTTTAATGAATATTGTATAGTTGTTACTATCTATGTATGTCCAGAAAAATCCTTGGATACTCTGTATACTCAACCTCTAATTTTGAATAGATGAGAATTTATAAAATTAAGAAAACTATGAACCAATCTAATAATGGATTAAATATTTAGTTCATAAAACCCATAAATATAGATGAGATATTTATTATGTTGAAAGGAATCACTAGAAACTTGTTATGGTTTTATAAAAATATAAAAGTTTTCTTCAATATGCCCTCCTCACAAACCCAAAGATGGTTAAATCTAGACTTAAGATCAATGTTTGAAACCAACTTAACTTGATTTAGCTCATCAATATTTTCTTCAATCCTTAGAATAGGGTACATATTCTTGATTGTAACTTAGTTTAGGTGGTGATAATAAATATATAGCCTCAAGTTCCCATTTTCATTTTTGTTAAAAAATATCAAGGTTGCCCAGGGGACACACTAGGTCTGATAAAACCTTTTTTAATAAGGACCTAAAACTACATACGTAGCTCACCAAGCTTATCTTGGTCCATTTGATAAGTTTTAAGAGATATTGGAAAGGTCCTGGGGTGCACATTGACATAATAGTCAACCTCTAAATTAGTTTAAACTCTTGATATGTCATTAGTAAAAACATCTATATACTCCTCAACTATTGTAGAAAACTGATCACTTGTGGTGTCTTACACAGAAATAGACAACCTAACCAACTAATCGATGATCAGTGGCATCTCCCCTAACAAAGTCCCTACTTTTCCCTCAAAAAAATCCCCCTCACCCACAAAGTGGAATCTTGATTCATTAGTTCTAAATCACCATACTCTTAGATGGTATAAAAATATTTCTAAATATACAAAAGATAGCTAGTTAATACTATGAATTCAATCATAAAACTTCATCACAACTAAAATTAGGTCCTAAAACAACATCTATCTATTGAGAAGAATTTTTCCTCACCAAAAAATGTGTGTCGGTATAGTATCAATTCCAGTAGGAGTCTCTAACTGCATGGGTCAGGAAAGGGGATCAAATAGAATGTCTACCTTTCAAACTAGTAAATAAATGAAGGATTGGATCACATAATTTTCTATGAGAATGAGTTCTAGTTCATAAAATATGTATATCATTACTTAGATCATGTTTTAAACCACCCGGTAATAGCCCTCTATTTTATATATCTATTTTCATCCATTAATACTAGCATGTGATGCCTTTAGTGGGCTACCTAGGGATGGTGGTGGTGGCATATGATCATAGCATCCTTCTCCACCATATCTCCATCTTATTGCACTAGCAGATCTATTTCAAAAACAATCTCCCTAAGGACCCCCTGACTACCTCTAGGATAACCTTGGTCACACCACTTTCTCTATCACAGATATCTATTAACTTACTAACTGCCCTCTTCTACATGATAGGTTAGGGTATCATACACCATATGACCTCACCCATAAAATATATAATAGTGCATGTACCCATGAGTATTTTATTCTCCACATGACCCAATACCTACTAATTCTTGGGTCTCATACTATGTATGTGAATGTCCCTTTAGCTAGGCCCCTGATGTATGGAATCTACCAATGTTAGGTGAAAACTCTTCCTCTAAATTTCCACTACTTGAATCTACTTCCTACCAATCATCTACTAAGAATATCTCCATAAATTAGGATTTCTACATAACCCCAGTGTAAGTGGGGATACAAATGGGTGGTATTCCTACTTTGATATCTTTGTCAAACCCATACTCAAACCTTCATTCTAAAAAATCTGTGATGCATACTATCGAGGGAGTTCTACATGAAATTAAGGAATTTTGATTTATACATGGAAAAAACATTCTTCTAAGTTATTAATCTAAAATTTCATGTATACAAATAGATATCAATGTTGTTTCATAATACATCTCATAAAAATTCACTCAAACTCTATCCATGGGATGGACATATCATCATGAGTCTTGATGATCATAGTCCACAAATGATTCATTTCACTATAAAGAACACTTATTAGGAGTACTTACATCTAATAAGTAGGTGTATTACTATAAATAAATCTAAGACCATTATCTTGATCCAGTCATTTTCCTCATAAGGGTCAAGATCACCTTGGAACATGGGTGGTCTATATTATTGGAACTCATGAAATTAACTCAAATTAAACATGTCATCATCCTATCCCATTATAATTATATGATTCTAAAAATAAGTAGATTTTTCTTCCTATACTACTGGACATGGATATCATCACTACTCAATAGTTGGATCCACTAATATTTACCATCATGGTCGAAACACCTCATGAATTGGCCCCTAAATGGAAGCTTTGTTTCACATATAGTCATAAAAAAGTGGTTCAATCATTGGTAATGGTGAATTAAAACCCTACCATATAATCCTAGTAGGTTTCCTATGTGGTGGAATCCTATAATTAATAATATAAACCATGGTCAATAAAGAATATATATGGAGTTGACATTAGAAGGAATAGAAATAATGACCCATTATTATATGATTCATTTATTATTATTGTTTCCCATAACTAGTTCATTAGTTTATTGATTCAATATGTAGTTCATCGCAATATAGGTGAATTCATATATTGATCTTCACACTATCACTGGGTTTCATGGCCTTAAATCCATACTCAAGGATCCTTTATCATTTTTGCCCAAAATTTCTAACTATCCTTACTTGACACCTAGCACCAAACTTCATCTCTTAGAAAAAACCACTATAATACCAGTCTAACATGACAAAGCTCACTTATACCCCTCCTAGTAAGTGGAAAGTTGAGACCCCATGTGTGCCTCAAATAATCCAGGGGATGGTACTTAAACTGAGTAGGGAAATATCACGTGATGGGAAGTTATTGCCTAATGCAGTAGTACACAATGGATACCTTCATATAGGATATAACAATGCTAAAATAAAATATACTAATTGAAATATATAACTAAAAATGTATGTGGAAACTACTAAGGTCCACAAACACATAACTGGTGAAAAATCGAAAAGTGAAAATGGAAAAAAGTTCACAAGCAATAATAATTGAAGAGAAAACACTTACCTATTTAGAATTAGTTATAATTTCATTATAACATCATGATCCTATCACAATCACCACTTACTACACCACATCCATGCACTAATAAGATCCTCAAATACCATGTGTACAATGATTTCCCCAAAATTGTGCATCATCTACATTAGATATAACATGTGCGAGTTAATTATCCCATCAAATGGGTGAGGACCAACATACCTAGTAATAAACCCCAAAAACCATGAAAGAATAATTATAAAACCAGTTTTATCAACCATAAATGAGAAAATAAGTATAGTTACTTAAAATTACCCATATTCTTTTAGGGATAATGTGAGATGTTGAAGAAATTACTGCTATTCAATTCCAACTACATGTGAAATAAATATGCAGTTCAAGAATCCAAAAAATAAAATTTTTTAACCAAAATAATATCAATGTAACTATATTGGGGGGCCTACACATCTCTAAAGAATAAGTTTTGTTTAAGGGAATACTGATCCATATGGTGGACAAAAACCCCACCTAAGATCTTGGGTGTGGGAATATTGACTCCAAAGATATAGGACCTATGTCCTTAATGTGAATGGGTACCAAATACTCTCTCATATACATGGTACCCATTACCTAACCTAAATACATCATCATGGGAGTACCGACCCTGAAAATATTCTAAATGCCACACCCAAACCCAGTCCTCAATCCTAAAATGATGAGACTCAAAAACTACCCATCTCACCTAGAAAATAAAATTAGGTGTCTAAGTGAACTATTCCACTAATAATTTCATGGAAAAAATAGTATAGATTGAATATTTATTTGTTTATAATGGGAACCTAGTGAGAAATCTATGAAAAGATACAATATTGGTGAAGCTCGAGCTATATGGAAACCCCCCAGGTGTACCACATGGAATGTTATAATGGGGTGTGAGAATATGCATACACCATACATGTTTCACATCATGCATTAACATAGTTATATGCATGCCACAGCACTGGTTGGATTATTCTGGGTATACCTAACATTCCCTTTCATTAGTTGGGGTATCCACGTAGGCCCGAAGGTTGGGCTCCAAGGGTTAGCATAGAGAAATATGTTGGTCCAGATAGGGTGACCAACCCAAGTATACTTTTTTCCCACCTAGTGGGATAGGATTCACCAGTGGGGACCACACCACACCACCCAATCTAGCACCACATCCTTTTTATGTTTCCATCCAAGGGAGTTTTCACCCCCATTCTGCATTAGAAACAATGGAGGTCAGCCTTTCCTTCATGAAATATGAAATTGTGGTGGTGTTTGGCCTTCATTTTATATAACCATTACCACAATAGTGGATAGACTCACCCTTTATGAAAAATTATCTGTAATGGCTACTGGATTCCCCTTCATGTAATTCTAACCATGATAGAATAGATCCTCCTACTTCATGAAAGGATTTTCATGATTGCGGATAGCCTCTCCTTTTCACAATAAAAGCCATGAAAATGGATGTCCTCCTATTCATGTTGTGTTGGCTACAATAGCGGACAACATTCCCTCTCTAAGTAAATAATGGATCCCTTTTCACACCAACCCTAATAACCATCTACATAAGAAATAAAGAGAATGGGAGAGAGATATAATAGATATAAGATAAAGATAAAGAAGAGTATTGAGGGAGAAAATAATCCATCTGCCTCATTCTTCATAGGACATTAATGAATTCATCTCCAAAATTCAAGGTCAATATTAGCGTTAAACATCCATACCATAAAAATTTTATTTCATGAGATATAGGGATTTGAGAATGGGTATTTGAGAAGGAAATAAATTTAATCAATTTTCACCAAAATTGACCATAAAAAGAAGAGAATTTTGTTTTTTATAAATTTGAAAATAAAATCAATGATGAAAAAAGTAATGAGAAATCATAAACCCTACCTAAAAATGGATCACTTATTGAGAATAGTTGTGATAAAATCTAATGTTATCATTGATCTTGATGATCATTTCTAGGATTAATCCTAAAATATCTCCTCTATTAGCACTCTCAAATCCTAAGATTTATACCGCTAACCCTAATATTTTGATATAAAGATGTTTAAATAGGAATATTATATATGTTAAGATATTTTATCATAAAAATGAATTAATTAATTAAAATAATAATTTTACTTTTATATACTTAATTTTTTTACAATAACTGAACCCTTGGTGTCCCAGATGAGGATGGATGTTATACCACTAGAAGGGTTAGTCCCATGTTCCATATGCAACTGCAGTTTCAGAATCCATATATGATGCTTTGTTTAAATGGAAATTCATTTTTCCTATGAATTTTATATGATAGGATAGAAATGAAATATTGTTATTGATATATTAATATCGGGCTCCATAATTCTCACAATTTCATGTCATCTCCTCAAAAATACCATAATATTATTTAAAATATCTTAAGGGTTTAATAGAAAACACCAATATACTTTAATTGGAGTTGGATTAAAATATTCCCAAAAAATTTAAAACATTTATATCCCCAAAAGGAAAAAATTTAAATTAAAATAAAATACATTTAGATGTAATTTTAGAAGAAACATGGGAATAGATAAAAGAAGAGAAGATAAACCCAAATGAAAGAGTGAATTTTGGGAGTCTCCTTAACATAGACCCCATTTTGTTTTGTCACATTTACGGCTACTATATAAAAAACTTATGTTTATTAAGAAATTTATATAGAATTATATTAAATTCATTTATATTATTCTTAATCAATAATAATCATTATAATTCTAATTAGTGATAAAATGGATTGATGATATGTTTTCATGAAATATCATGTTTTAATTTTGATTTAATGGTTTTGATTCATTATCATTTATTAATTAATAAAATTACCTATAAAAGTATTAAAATATAAAATATGAAATATTTATATATTATACATAAGTTACTCTAACCATCCATAAATAAATTTATATCTAATGAATTGGCATCATCCTCAAAGTCAGTAAACTAACTATTAAAGATAATTTTTCAAAGAGGGGGAGACAGATAATACTTATACATTATAAATAGTTATAATAACTAAGCATTGTCTTAAAAAATTATATATAGATATATAATCTACACTCACTAGTGTTAAAGGTAGTGATAGATAATGAATTGACAATGTACTCATATGTGCTAAACCAAATATTTATGTGACATGGTCAAAAGAGGGATACATATGTATATATATTATGTATGCATATATTATAAATAAAAATATTTAGTATACTAATATCATTTTAATATACTAGTTAATAAATTCTTTAAGGATTATTTTTTGGTTTGGGGATGGGAATATAAGAATATGAGGAAGATAAATAAAAGGAATAAATGGTGAAATGCTACCTCAAACTTGAAGTTTCTCCATTACCAAGAGCCTTAATTACTTGAAGTGATTGGGTGGGGTGAGACCAAAATGACTATAAGGATATAAATAGTCTTAGAAGTAGGTAATTTATTATATATTTTTTAGTGGAATGGATTAAGAATGTGATTTTCCATAGAGGTGAGAGGTGGTATTTATGCATGAAGAGGAAGGATATTTTAAATAAAAAATAAATAAAATATTTTTCTAAGAATAAGACTTATAATAATAGTCTCATTTAAGAACCTAAATATTATTTGATTAAAAATTTAAGATCTTATGGATTTTAAACACTTTAACAATAAAATGTATTAGTATATATAAAATAAAATGAGAAGATATGGAAAATAGTTTATTAATGAAGTAATTTATCATTATAAAATTTGGAAATTATTTTTCTGATCTATAAATTGAGTTTATTATTTTTCAATACATTACTTATCTTATTAGACTTATTTTGGGTTGATCAAAACATTTTAAAAAAATTAGTCATTATTTCATTGATATTATTTCATAAGACATCTGGTATTTGAAAAACTATATTTTTACTATTCTCCTAAAAGTTAAAGATCTTCAGAAAATTTACAAAAGATCACTCTTGGTAAATTAATATGTATTGATTTCAAAAATTAATTTCATTTTATCAAAATATTTTTCTAGCTTAATTAATCTTATCATTTAAATATTAAAAAAATTATAAAATAAGAAAAAAAATATTTTGTTAAAAATATACAGTTATACTCTCTTTGAGTTTTCTAGTTTTCATATTTATCATAAACTATTATTATTATATATATATATATATATTTACTTATTTCATTCCTTGTAAATATTATTTACAACTCATTTTACCATTCTAATGATCAAGTTACTATTTTAACATTCTGATTACTATTCTAAAAGCTCAGTTACTTTTCCAAAATTCATGCTACTATTTTGATAGTTGTAATGCTCAGTTAACATTTTATCAGGTATTTTTTGACCTTTGTTTTGGTCTTCCTTTTTTGTTGGTAGGATAAATGCTGATAAGGAATTATGAGGATGCCTATAATGGAAAATTTAGGTATTTTTTGGAATTTTCATCATTTAAACTCACAGTTTTTATAGTCTGATGGGGATTTACATGTTGTGTAATTTGGTTACATGATATGTAACCATAACTGAGTAGAATCTATGAAATGGGTACATAGAAATAAATTTTAAATGCCATGTACAAATTAAATATCTTTAAATAATTAAAAATTATATTTTTAATAAAAGGAAATGGGTTTTTCGATGTATGTGGGACTCAAAAATTACATGACATGAAATGGGGTTAAATGCCATGTAAAATCCCAAGTATTGATTTTAAGTAGGTGGGTCAGTTGTAATTCTTATTTAATATCTAAAATCTTCCTTAATTTTGACCTAAAGTTTCTTCTTAGGTGATTTGGATATCTTTAATCCCTAAATATCATCCTTTCATCAATTTATAATCATGTTGGTTGTGGTGCATCTCTTTGGATGAGCGGTATTCCTATATCTTATGTGTATCTCTCTCTCTTTCCTCAGAGTTTGATATATCATCTTAGAATTGATGGATTTATACTCTTTGTTGTTGAATCTTGATTCTAGGTTGTGTTCCTATATCTTTCAGGCCTTCATTTTTCATTGGCAAGTCTCGTTGCAAATGTTTTTATTCTATGTAAAAGGTATGTTTTTTTTAAAATATTGGACTGTTGATTGAACCTTAAATTGTTTTATTTTTGAAATTAATTTCAATTTATTTGTGGAAAACTAATTTAATTTAAATTTAAATTTTGGGTTTATTTTTAAATTGATATAAATTTTGAAATGATTTTTGAATTGATTTTGAGAAAAAAATGTCTTAAATTTAATTGATGAAAACCTATTATTGGTTTTATTTGAAAAAGGCATGAAATGATAAAAACCCCATTATTTGGTTTTGAATGTGAATTGGTATTTTGAAAAGGAAAATTGGGAAATTTAATTTTGAATGATTATTTATGTAAAATTAAATGATTTTCCCTTTTTCTATTGATTGATTGAGAATGTGAAAGCATGGGTAGTTAGTAGATTATTTGGGACAAACACACTAGGATGGTAATTTCCAAGCAACGGATTAATGATGAAAACTCTAACAAAAACCTAGCTAGGAAGATATTATCCTTTATGGAATGTTTATGAGTCCTATTAGTCCTAATCCTGAGGGATGTGTGTACACGTATTTCCATTATCAATGATATGAGATCTGTTAGGATACTATAACTAGAAACTGTCGTATTGTAGGGTAGATGACCATGGTTATTATTGTGACTGTTTTGATTATAAAATCCATTTATTTTGAAATTTCTCTATACATGATCAGTGATTTATAGAAACTATTCTATATAAAGTTTTTATTTAATCCATGATTTAAATGTGTTCTATCATTCTGAAATGAAGCATGTTTTGTTTTAAATTTTCAAATGTACCACCATGCCCGTTTTGATTAAAATTGAAAGAAATATTTTTATTACTAATTTAGAATCTTATTATGGATAACTTGGTGAGAACCTACTAGGATTTTTAGCTCACACCCTACCTTTTCCTTTGGCTATTTGCAGATTTTCTCTTTCCATATCTGATTAAAGGTAAAGAACCTCTTGGAAGAGGTGGTTGATCTTGATCCCTTGGGGCTTAGAGTGACATTTCCTTTGGGACGTTTATCATATCTTTTCAGAGTTTGAGTACTTTTATGATGTACTATTTGGGTTTTTGATATTCCAGTTTGGTTTCTGGTACTATATCCTTGAGGATATTTGATAATACTGGTATGTATCTTTATTATTTTCTTTTTTGTGGAATTACCTTAGGGATATGTCAGTGTCAGATTCGGTATTAGAGTACCAAGGTATCTGAGTTGATTTGTGGTAAAGTGGTATCAAAGGTAGGTTGAGAATCTTTCCTTGATGTAAATATGCATTTTGGAATATCTTTTTAGGACTTAGGAGGTAGTTTTGAGTGAATTCTTAGCTATATCTCATTGTAAGGAGTCATAAGTCACCATGGGTGGTTTGGGAAAGGCGTCTTGAGTATTAGTTCTGGTCTTTTCTCTACTTTAGATTTAGATAGGTATAAATCTAAAACTTTTTTTATCTATTTTATGGGATTAATTTCCCTATTTCACTTGTTTGATTTATTGATTTGAGTAATCTTCTAATGTATTCAATGTAGTTTTATGATATTGTGTATCATAATGTATCTAAGAAGATATGTGAATAGGATCTAGGAGGAAGCTTCTAATGAACCACTATGAGAAAATCCTCCCATGGACTAGAATATGGTTGAGGTCATTATGTGTGCCATCTAAGCTCTGGGATAGGCACCTGCACTCATTCTTATTTAGGATCCAACTTTAGATCCTCAAAGGGATGAATCTTGAAATCATTCTTAGGAGTTCCTTCCCCAAAATCCACTAGTATTACAAGTTTCTAATTATCCTCAAGAGGATGAGGATTGGTTGAGAAATATTTAGCTTCTTTTTGATTTCTTGGAAAATCTTGAAATAGTTAAGGTAAAGTGTGCTACCTTTAAGCTGGAGGGACCTAGTAAGAGATGTTGGGACTCAATGGTGATGGAGAATAAGTATGAGGGTTTAGAGTGTAAGAACTTTAAAGTTATCTTTGATGACCATTTATATCCAGATTCTATCGTGTTTTCTAAGGCTATGGAGTTTTTCAAACTCAAGCAGGCTGACAGGACTGTGAAAGAATATATAAGTCATTTTTCTAATCTTGTGCAGTTTTCACCTAATATTGTATAGAATAAGAAGATGAAGACTTGATGGTTCAATATGGAACTTTGATATAATATTCATTATCTGGTTTTCTTACTAAATCTATCTTCTTATGATGACGTGCTAGATAGGGTTTTAATGGTTTAATGTGATCTAGTTGGTATGTCAGGGTTAGTGGGAGTTCATTTTTCTCCTAGTGGTAGTTTTGTGAGTTTATATAAAGGTAATAAAAAAGAATAATGATTCTTATGGTGGATCTTATCAGTAGGGATCTTATAGACCTCCTATGGTACCTGGAAGAGTCCATTTGGCATGATTCCAGTGTGGAAAGCATGGGCATTTGAAATGGGTTTCACTATGTCTCCCAAAATATGTGGTTCTTGTGGTCATTTAGGACTCTTGTAGAAATTTTTTTATATCTTCTCTAATCCAAATAGTGGGAAGGACTCATCCTAACCTAAAAGTATTTTGGTGAAATCATATGCTTCAAGATCTAAGGGGTTACTACCAAATTAATCCATAATGAATCTTCTTCACATAGTGGAACAGTCTCTATATGAAGTAGATATGAGTCTAGTTACTGGGATAGGTACCATCACTATAGCTTCATCTTAAGTGACTAGTTTATTTGATATTGGTTCATCTCATTCATTTATATTGACTCATATTGTGAATCTGCTAAATATTCCAACAGATCTTTTGTCTTATTTGATGGATATTACTACACCCCTTGAAATAAAGAGGGACCAGGGTCTTCATTGTCCTTCTTGTGTGTTCTATTTTTTAGATATTAATCATACTTGGTATTTTATGGTTCTTGACATGAAACCTATTGATATAATTTTTTGTATGGATTGGATCATTGTTAATAAACCTTGAATTGATTGTTATCATTGATGGGCCTCATTTACTATTCTTGATGGGGTATGTCATATCTTTCAGGGAGTGTGGGACTCGAGGCTGAGTAGAGAAAAGCCTTTTTATCTAAATATGAGGAATTTAATATTAGTGTTTAGTTTTGATCTGTAGTGGGAATCTTTGAGTAGTGATCTCCCTCTAATGATCATCGAGTTTCTTAGTGTTTTTCCTTCTAAATTCTCTGGATTTCCAGAGGTAAGGGATGTAGAGTTTTATATTGATTTAGTTCACAGTACACAACCAGAATATATTCCTTCT
Organism: Viscum album; assembly: GCA_963277665.1. Lineage (NCBI taxonomy): Eukaryota > Viridiplantae > Streptophyta > Magnoliopsida > Santalales > Viscaceae > Viscum > Viscum album. Next base: position 1,431,131,905 of record OY728131.1, on the reverse strand, counting down.
TACTGCATGGAACAAACTGAAATTAAAGAGTTAAAGACTTAGTTGAATGATCTATTAGAGAAAGGATTTATATGCCCAAGTTTGACACCTTGGGTGGTGTCTGTTCTCTTTTCTAAGAAAGCTAATGAAACACTTCACCTATGTGTTGATTACCGAAAACTGAACTGATTTATAGTAAATAAAAGGTATTCATTACCAAAAATTGATGATCTATTTTAACAGTTGAAAGGGTATAAGTGGTTATTGAAGATTGATATTCTATTTGATTACCACCAATTGAGAATAAAGGAATCTGACATTCAAAAAATCACTTTCTGAAGTAGGTATATCCATTATGAGTATCTTGTCATTCTATTTAGTCTAACCAATGCTCTTGTAGTCTTTATGGACTTAAAAAACATGATCTCCAATGATTATCTTGATATGTTCATGGTGCTCTTTGGGTATGGCATCCTAGTTTACTCTAAGCCTGAGGAGGATCATGTGCATCATTTGAGAGTAGTTTTGGGATTATTTATAAATCACCAACTTTATGCCAAGCTATTGAAATATGATTTATAGATTTAGGAAGTGAATTTATCGGGACACATGGTCTTTTAACATAGTGTTGTAATTGATCTTGAGAAGGTTAAAGCTATTATTAAATGGCATCAAATGCATAGTGTTTTTTAGATTTGGAGGTTCTTGGGTTTAGCTAGATATTATAGCTGTTTTTTAAAGGATTTATTAAAGTTTTATTCTCTGATGATTGCCTTAACTTGTAAGGTATTGAAGTTTTATTGGGATGATAAATTTTAGAGTTCTTTTGTTAAGATAAAAAATCATTTGACTTATACACTAGTGTTGACTCTTATAGGGTCCAGGAGGGGCTATATTATTTTTTATGATTCATTAGGTTTGGTTTTGGGATGTGTTCTTATATAGGGTTATCATGTCATTACCTATGCCTCTCAAAAGCTTAGGCCACATGAGAAGAATTATCTAACCCCTGACCTTGAACTTGTAGTTGTGATGCATGCACTTAAAATTTGGGGGCATTACCTTTTTGAAGAAAGGTTTACCGTACATTCCAACCAAAAGAGATTGAGTTATATCTTCTCTCAAAAATATTTGAATCTCTGCCAGAGGAATTCGGTGGAGTATCCATAGTCTTTTGATCTTGATATTTCCTATACCCTTGGGAAATTGAATTTCATTACTAATGCATTGGGAAGGAAACTTCATACCCAAGTTGTGAAAGAATCATTAGAATAGTGGAACATGATGTCTCTTTTTTCACATTTGCATATTAGAGTTTGGGAAATAGGGTCTGAGGTTATCTTTTCCAGTGTTATAGTCTTGGATAAAGATTCCCACTTTATTTCTAACTTTTGGATAGAAATTCAGGAGGCACTGGGATCTCAGGTTCATTTGAGTATGGCATACCATCTGCAGACGGATGGCCAGATAGAGAGAGCTATATAGATTCATGAGGATATGCTTCATGCCTAGGTCCTTGATTTTTATAGGGCTTAGGATGACCATTTGGGTCTATATGAGTTTACTCATAACAATAGTTACCATTATATGATCATAATAGATCATTTTGAGGCCTTGTATGTCCAAACTTGTAAATATCTATTGTGTTGATCAGAGATCAATGAAATTTCCTTTGTTGGACCAAGTTTGGTTTAAGATAATAAAGAAAATATTCAGTTGATTCTTCATAGAATGTTGACAGAATAGATCCAGTATAAATCTTATGTTGGTCATCGGTATAGACCATTGGAGTTTTTATTTGGTGACCAGGTGTTTTTGAAATTTTCACCTCATTTAGGTCATCATCATCTTGGGAGGTAAGGGAAGCTTGCTCCTCATTTTGTGGTAACTTTTGAGGTTGTTGAGAATATGGGGAGAGTGGCTTATAATTTATAACATTAACCATAATTGATTTTGATACATAATGTTTTCCATGTATCGTAGATACAAATGTATCTTTCATATCCATCTCATGTTTTGAGATGGATTGATCTTGATGTTGAGCTTGATTTATCTGAGACTGAGCATCCAGTCAGGATTGATGATTCTAAGACAAAGGTACTTTATGGGAGGATGATACCTTTGGTCCATGTTCTATGCCATCATGGTTCTGATTTTCATGAGACATGGGAGTGTGAGGAACTAATGAGAGAGAATTGGACTCACCTTTTTGATATGGAAGCTTCTTGATAGGAATCTAGAAAAAAAAGTTTTTATGGTGGGGAGGTTTTAAGGCCCCATTACCTTTATGTTAAGAGTGTTTTATCCTATGTTTTGGTTTTACTTTTTCTTTGGTCATATAAATTTCGAGAAGGGTTTGGGAGGATACCTTTAATGGTGAAGTTAGGGATTTGTTGGATTTTTAGCATTTAAAACTGTAGTTTTTTCAGCATTCTAGGGATTGAAACGTCGTGTAATGTGGTTACATGATGTATAATCATTGCCTTTAAGATGTAATGAAATGAGTACATAGTGTTCAAGGTTACACATCATGTATAGATTATAAATTTTGTAATAATTAAAATTTTTATTTTTAATAAAAGGCAGTGGGTTTTTTGGTATATGTGGGACTCTAAAATTACATGACATGTAATGTGGTTACACACCATGTAAAATCCTAAGTGTCAGTTTTAAGTAGGAGGATCATATGAAATTATTATTTCATTCCCACATGCTTCCTTTCTATCAAACTAGAGTCTCTTCCTAAAATATTTTGGAGATCTCCAATCCATCTAGATCATTTGTTCATTGATTGATCATTGTATTTGTTGTGTTACATCTCTTTGGGTAAGCATTCTTATGTCTCTTCTATCTATCTCTCTTTCCTCCTTGGAGTTTGATATATTGTCTTGGGATTTATGGATCTAAACTTAGTGTTGTTTAATCTTGATTCTAAGTTGTGTTTCTAGATCTTTTATACCTTTTTTCATTGGAAAGTCCTATTATAGGCATTGTGATTCCATGAAAATGGTAGGTGGTTCCATTTTAGAATTTCCAATTGATTAAACCTTGAATTTATTGTTGTTTGAAATTAATTTCAATTGATTTATAAAAAACCAATTTGATGAAAATTAGAATTTGTGGTGTATTTTGAAATTGATGGAAATTTTGAAATGATTTGTGAATTGATTTTGAGAGAAAATGGATTAAATTTAATTGATGAAAATCTATGATTGGTTTTATTTTAAAAAGTCATGAAATAAGGAAAAACCCATGATTTGGTTTTGAATTTGAATTTTAATTTTTAAAAGGAAAATAGGGAAATTTAATTATGAATGATGATTTATGTGAAATTAAATGATTTTCCCTTTTTCTGTTGATTGATTTAGAATATATAATCCAGGGTAGTTAGTGGGTTATTTAGGACAGACATGCTAGGATGGTAATTCCCAATCAATGGATTGATGATGAAAACTCTAAAAAAACTTAGTTAGGCAGATCTTATCCTCAACGGGATGTTGATGAGTCTTATTCATCTTGAACATGAGGGACATTTGTACACATATTACCATGATCACTTATATGAGATGTGTGAGGATCTTATAACTAGAAACTATCATATCACATGCCATATGACCATGGTTCTTATTATGACTACTTTGGTTATAAATTATATTGATTGTGAAACTAATTTACTCATGCCTAGTGATTTATATAAATTGTTTTATATAAAGTTTTTATTTAATCAATATTTGAAATTCTGAAATGAATCATGTTTTGTTTTAAATATGAAAATGTACTGCCATGTCTGTTTGGATTTAAATTGATAGCATGATTTTGTTTATTAATTTTAAATATTATTATGAAACACTTGGTGAAACCCTACTGGTCTTTTATCTCACATACTAAATTTTCATTAGGGTGTTTGTAGATTTTCTCCAGTCATGTTCAAGTAAAGGGAAAGCACCTCTTGGATGAGGTGGTTCATCTTGATCCCTTAGGGCTTGGAGTGATGTGTCCTTTGGGACATTATACTTATCTTGTCGGACTTTGAGTACTTTGATGATGTAATATTTGGGTTTTTGATATACTTGTTTAGTTTCTGGTAATATATCCTTGAGGGTCTTTGAGCATACTAATATGTATCTTTATATTCCACTTTTTTGTGGAAAATTTGTTCCCTCTTATTATATATGATGTCAGGTTCCAGTCACCAACCTGTGGGGATCAAGAACACTCTTTTGGATATATCAATGTCGGATTGGGTATCTAGGTACCAGGGCATCTGGGTTGGTTCATGAAAATAATCATATTTCCTTAATAGCGCATTACTATTCTGACAGTTGAGTTTCTAATTTGAATAGTTATTATAACTATTATATATTTATATTTTATTATTTTATTCTTGGTAAATATTGTTTACATCCCATTTTAAAATTCCAATGATCAAGTTATTATCCTAATGGTCTGGTTAATAATCTAATATCATAGTTTCTATTCTAATTTTTAGGTTACTATTCTAGAAGTCAAATTACTATTCTAAAAATCATGTTACTATTCCATTGATCATGTTACTATTTTAGTGGTCTAGTTACTTTTTTAACTTCCCTATTACTATTTTGACCATTGAGTTACTATTACAATAATAATATTGCCTTTATACTTCCTATAAATAACTCTTATTTCCTTTATTCATCATTCACTTAGTTTTACACCAAATTTTTCTACCCCATTTGTGAATTTCCAATTATATTTATAATGTTTTATTTTTTCTTTATCGTGTTGTTCATGGGTGTGATATTTCTAAATGACTACAACCCTATGGGTTTTAAAATTAAACATGAGTTATTTATTAGTTTATATTTCCACATTTTAATATTTTTAATTTTATGGAGGGTATTTATTCTCCATATATAATTTTTTATACTTATAAAATAAATTTTTTTGGATTTTATTATAAGGTGAATTTGTTTTATTTTATACCTTACACATAAGTATGACATATAACTATATTACAAAGGAAAATATCATATTGAAAAGTTTAGGTCATTACATTATTCTCCAATTTAGAAATTTTATCCTCAAAATTTTAACTCATATACTCAATTGAAAAGATGCAAGGGTGATTTTGTTTCATTGAATCATCAGGTTCCCATGTTACTTATTCATACATATGGTTTTGAAAAAGTATTTTGATAAGGTGAGTTATCTTACTATATAGAAATTTTTATTCTATGGTTTAATATATTGATTTGATGATTTATAAAAAAGAGTTCATGCTCCGATTAGAACACTTCTAGATTCAATACTTTCTAAGTATTAAAGTGTATATCCCCTCAAGAGAGATACATTAAACAAAATATATACTTGAGTTGGATTTGGTGGAAGCCCCAGTTGATAGGCCAAATCTGCTATGTGATCACATGTATCAAATGATCTAATTTTCCTATGAATGATCTTTATATTCTTCAAAAACCACATAAAACTCTTCCAAAGTGTTTTTAAAGGAACACTTTTTCTATATATTCAAATTTTATGTCTCTTAAATGATTTTCAACATAGTATTATATCAATTTTGTTTCATTTTAAGAAGATATTATATGCATTAATACTTTTTCATTTCTTATACATGTTCATGCCCCAATAAATTTTATTCAACAACTATATCTCAATATGTTGGATAGCTACTTAATTTCAAATATAATTTTCATTTGGGTCCATTTAGATATTTTAGTGGAAACTATTTTTGTATCAGAACTCAAAAAATGGATGATATTCATCCCATAATCCTTTAAAATCCATCATGAAAAATCTCAATATATCTTCAAGTGTTAGGATGGTCTATTTTGATTAACCATATATCTAGGGATGATATTTTGTATTAAATTTAGACTCTATGTTATAGGAATATTAAAGACTCCTCTAGAACATATATTTTAACCTCATCTCTTTATTATATACAATTATAAATGGATACCCATATTTCCTTCCCACTTTTTGGACATATATTTTTTCAAGGTGATCAATAAAGAAATATTATATTATGGTGATGAAGTTATTGGTCTTGGTGAGTCAATACATAACAACCCATATAGTTTTATTTCCATTATATATCATCAAAAGATCTTGTTAAAGATAATGTTGATGTTCATAATTTCCTGTGTTGGTATGGGTAATTGTTGCATCATCCACTTGTATTTATGATTCTCTTATTCAACTTTTTTTCATGCAATTATTGTTGAGGTGAACTCTAAAATCTCATTATTTATGTTATCCCACCATAAGAGTTCTCAAATATCTCAGTACATCATAATACATCATATTTAGAAAGAAAAAAATGACATATTTTCATTATACATTGGTTATTTATTTATATTTTGTAATGATTACACACATAGTCTAGGCCCAAATTAAATGACTCTATATTTATCAATGTTTAATTATCAAATAATTCCTTCCTATTTTTCTCCCACATATTATTGATACTATAAATAATCCTTTAATGCATCCTTGATTTTATCATCGATATATGTCCAAGTAATTATTTGTGCATGGTTTCATATCTATCCTTTGCATATTCATCAAGATAAGGCCTTTCTAAATCCTCTTCTTTAATGGGGTGCTGAGTTCCTTTCTTCTAATAGAATTAGATAACTTATTATCTATCTTGGTATGGTCATATATTTAGAAGTAATAGTCCTTTATTAACTATAATAAACCTCAATGTTGTATGTTTATATCCTTCTATGAGAATATATACATTAAACTCGTCTGATCAGTCACCCCTCTAGGATAATGCCTCTAAATATTCAATGCAATGATTAAAGTTTCTAATTGTAGATCTTGGTTCATGTAGTTTTTCTCATGGATCTTCAATTATCATTATGAATAGGATAAAACTTTATCATTTTTCATGGGTACACAACCCAATACCATCTCTGAATAAGATTTATATATCACAAAACCTTTTCCCCTTGAGGACAGTGTTTGTATAGGAGCAGTGACTAGCCACTAATTAACATATTTAATGCTCTCTTAATTTTTATCAATTTATATATATATTTACTCCCTTCATTATTTACTTAGTAGGGTATAAAACCATGATAAATTTCTCCCAAAGAAACTACAATACCCAAATTTCCCAAAAAAACTATGGATATTCATGAAACTTATTACTATGATTCATTATTCAATTTGTTTTATCTTTGAGAAATCTATTGAAATTCCTTCACATGTGATCGCTTGCCTCAATAATGTGAGTTTATTCATCTAAAAGTCACACTTTCTAAACATAGTATATAACTTATCATTCCTTGAAGTCTTCTTCATAGTCTATATATGCTTATCATGTTCTTATTTTCTCATAGACTATATGAAAATATCATCAATAAATACCACCAAAAATTTATCAACTTAGACTCTAAATATCATATTAATCAATTCTATGAATCTTTTAAGATTTTTTTTATTCTAAATGAAATTTCTATGAACTCGTAGTTTCTATATATTATTCATAGAGTTATCTTTTGAATATCCTCAATATATACTTTTAACTAGTGATATCCCAAATGAAGATCTAATTTTGAGAATTATTTAGTTCCTTGAATTTATTCAAATAAATCATCAATTTATAGTAGTGGATACTTGTTAATTATAGTGATCATTTTGAGATATCATTAGTCAATTAAAAGTATTATTAACTCATCCTTTGTTATAAAAAAGTGTATTGGTTCACCATAAGGTGATACATTAGGGTATATAAACCATCTCAATAAATTACCTTTCTGTTATTTCATTATAACATAAAGTTCTATCAGGGTCATCATAAAAGGAAACTTGGATATAGGAATCACACCAAGTTTATGTTATATTGAGAACACCACCTTGAAATCTAGGGTAAATACATACTACTCTTCAGATGATACATCAATAAATTCCATTATAATAGACATGTCCTAGAGGTTGACATTTTCCTTTCTCTCAAACATTTAAGAAATATATGCTTCTTAATTTGGTATAAGTGCCCATACTATTAAATAATTTCAAATCAAAATTTATAATCCTCCTTGAATTTTTATATGATCATTGGATGGTATTGGATATGTGTAAAGATGTAATTTTTTCAACAATTAATATAATTTCTATAGAATCTGGTCTAATATATGCATAGTATATCATCAAATTATACCAAAGGAATAATTAATAGGATTAATGGAGGAATATTACCACTAATTATAATTGGGTAAGTGTTGAACGATTGGGATTTGATGAGTGAACCACTATATGTTTTCAAAAATATCTCTTATTTAAGGTAAAAAACTAATTAATCAATATTTATAGAAAACATACAAGATAAAAAAGAATTCTATGAGACTTAATCAAATAATAGTTTCACTATTATTGAGTGAATGGTAATAGTAATTTACACCTATTGTTTTTTTCTCATAATTCTAACCTTTTGTTGTGGAATAAATGGTAAACTTATTCATATAAGTAAATATATGATAACCTTTTAACTTCTGAAATTCCTATGTTTAACATAGGTATCTATTAAAAAATTAATTCCCAAATTAACTAAAAATTTATTTGATACAATTAATAGCGAACCATCCCTTATATACAGGATTATTATGCCATTTTAATACAAACATCCATAAAATTACAAATCCCAAATTCAAAAGGTTTATTGTCTTAGAAAAATTAGGTTCATGAAAAATAAACACAAATAAAAAAAATAAAATTATTTAAATCATTATATACAATCCTCCTATATTATTTCAAACTTCACTTAGAATATGTGATCACTTATGGACATAGATTAAATAATGGGTGAGAAAAATCCCACTAAGGGGAGAAATAATAAGGGGGAACATGATACATGAATCAATGTGAGTATATGGGTGAGCATAATCATCATAATCATATCATAAAAATATAATCATAATCATATGAATCATATGATCAAGGCATGGAATTTGGAAAATTTATAAAAATGAAAAACCATAATTCAAGGCTTAATTCTAAGTCATTATAACACAGTGGGCAATACTACATGCACCAGGTCCAAGCATAACATTGTTAAAAAATATAACAACATAATATATATGAACAATGATATCATTAGATATAATAAATTACTCAATTAATTATAGGGATATATGATTTTGATCTCACATTTAACATTGTAATATGCCCATAATCATAGATGTCACATAGAAAGGAAACAAACATCAAGAATATTCGTGATATAAAACCATTTGAAAAGAATGCTTTTCAGGGTAATGTATCAAACAAAATTTTAATAAAAATCATTGAGTTTACAAAAATAATAAGGGAAAACTTAATTTTTTACATTAAGTGGTTTCATAAAATATCATGGGTTGTGGAGAGAGGAAGAAATAACACAAGAAGAATCAAGGAGATGATTACAAAATAAAGACTTTACAAAATCATTATAGGTAGCTAGTAAATCATCCAAATGATGTAGAAATATGCATATCCCAAGAAGAGGAAAAGGGAAAGTAAAATAAAATAAATTTAGAATGTTTTTGAGAAGAATTATTATAAAGGTTTGAGTATGAGAGGGTAAACCAAAAAGAATTAATCGAGTTCAAGAGTCACCTTACCATAGGTCCCATTTTTCATCATGTTTAAACTTACTTTTTAACAAAATTGTATTTATTTAAACATTTATATGGAAGTATATTACATTAATTTATATTATTATTTATCAATTATAAAAAATGTAATTTTTTGTAACTTTTAAGTAGTAAAAATATATATTGATGATATGTTTGTTTGAATTATCCTGTTTAATTTAAATTTACTAGTTTTGATTAATTAGTATTTGTTAATTAGTAAAATTACCTATAGAAGTAAAAAAATACATAAAATTAAATATATATATATATATATATATTATACATGATTTTTACTAACTATATATAAAGTAAGTGATTTGTAATGAATTTACAATGTCTTCATAGGTGGTAAACCAACCATTAATGGAGTTTTTTAAAAGAGAGAGAGAGAGAGATAATACATATACATTATGAATAGTTTATAATAACTATATAGTAACATAATAAATATATATATATAATCTACATTAACTAGGTAAAAATTAAGTGATAAATAAATACTTGAAAACATCCTCACAGGCAATAAACTGATCATTAACAAGACTTTTCCAAAAGTGAGACAAAGTGATATTATATATAAATATATATTACATATAATATTTATATAGTAGTTAATATCATTAAGTACAATATAATATATTTTTATACTCATATCGGAAGAACCATATTATAATATACTAATTAAAAAATGGATGGATTAGTTTAGATTTTATAATGCAAATAGAAGAACGGGATGAGGAAAAAAGGGTGAAAGTTTACCTCGTCCTTGATGTTTCTTCTTTCCTAAGACCCTTAACACATTGAAAATTTTTTATGGGGTAACATGATAATATATCTAAGTCTATAAAGAGACTTAGTTTAAGATAATTAAGCATATTTTTGGAAATGGGGTGGGTTTATGATTTAATTATCAATGGTGGTGAGAAAGGGTGTATACTTAAAGGGGAGGGCAATTTTGGGTTAAAATAATGAATAAAATATTATTTCAAAGATATGGTTTGTAACAGGGGTATTATTTGACACTATGAATAATTTTATATTGAAAATATATGTTTTTTTTAATTCTAAACCCTCAAAAAACCGAATTTATCATTTTATATAAATGAAAATGAGGAAAAACTAGAAAATATTAATGGAATACTTTATCTTTTTAGATATTAGAAATCACCTATTAGGTTTGGAAATTGAATTAAATATTTTTAATACATTATTTATCTTATTTAACTTATTTTGGGTGGAGAAAACCATTTTAAAATTTATTTGGTAATTATTACATCATTTTTATGCTAAGAAACATGTAGCTTTTAAAAAACTATATTTTTTTACTATTCACCCCAAAATTCAAGTTTTTTAGAAAATTACCAAAAAATAATTATTGGATAATTTTAATGAATTTATTCCAAAAAATATATTCAATGTATCAAAAAAATTAAATTAGGTATTTTTTATTTAAATTTTAATATAAAATTAAAAAACATTTAAAAAATAAATTAAAATATACTTAATTAAAAAAATACATTTATAAATTTTTGAGTTTTTTAATATCAATATTTATTTTTTAATATTATTATATTTTTATTTACATATTTTATTAATTGTAAATATTATTTACAACACATTTTACTTTTTAAATAGTCTTGTTACTATTCCAAAAGTCTTGTTTTAATTCTAGCAGCTAGGTTGTTATTCCAACAGTTAGGTTAATATTTCAATGGTGTTATTCTCCTTATAATTCTAATAAATACCACTTATTTCATTCATAAATCACAAAAAAATATTTCTCTCAATGTTTTTTATACCATTTACAAAATTATTAGTATGTTTTTTATGTTTTGTTTTCTTCTTACGGTGTTATTTGTGGGTGTGAAATTTTTAGTGATTGTGATTTGATGAATTTTGAAGTTCAATATTTTTTATTTATTTGTATTTATTTTCACTTTATTGTATTTTTAATTTTATTTACTTTATTTATTATCCATATATGATTTACTATGTTGATGAAATAATGTATTATTTTTTTATTCCATGGTGTATGTGCTTTATTTTATACATTTTACCTAAATATGACACACACATATATTAAGAAGTTAAATTTTATTTCAAAAAGTCTTAGTCATTACATTATAAATTATGTACATAATTATGATTAGTAAAAAAATTCAATTATAAGGATGGGTATTAAGTCAATGATATTGTTTAGGCTTTCATCGCTTCCAATGAGGGTGACATTTACACTGATTTATTAGTGCCTCTTTATCCACCCTTGAGGTGGTTACTCACTATAAAAATTATAATGATGATGATAATTACAATTGTTAGGATGATGGTAATGATTTTGATAATGATAAGGATGATGTTCACATTGATAGAGATGTTAACGTCAATATAAGCATCATCACTACCACTATCACCAGGGATAGAAAGGATATTGACAATGATGGTGAAGCTAATGATAATGAGAAAATTTAAAACACATAGGGTGGAGATTATAATAATAGTTACTTTGAATAACATGATTTTGGTTGTGAAGAGAAAAAGGAAAATTCCAATGGTAGAGATGTTGAATATTTGAGTGTCAACTTTGATGATGAGGTTGAAGATAAAAAAATTATGAAGTGTAAGAAAACATCATGATGATGATGAGTAGGAGGATGATTCATACATGGTCATTGACACCAAACAATTTACACAAATTCCAATAAAAATTGTGAAATAAAAGATGGTGAGGATGATATAGATGATGAATTCAATGAGGATGATGAAAATAAATATTATGTTGATGATTTTTATGATGATGATGATGTCTAAGTGGAGGATGATGATGAAAACATTGAGGAAAATGGAGTTATGTAAAATTTACTTCTATAAATGAGGAATATGTCAACTCTAAAGTCAATGAAAATTCCAAGAAATAGGATAATAAGGATAAATCCACCCCAATTATTAACATTATCAATGACTACACTAAGGATAGTGATGAGGAAAATAGTGTGATAGAAACATAAATAATAGAAATTATTTTAAATATGATAAGGCGAAGGATAATTCCAACACCAATAGTGAAATTCACTCTAATATTGAATATAAAAATTTTGAGGGCAATTTTAAGGTCACCAACATAACTATTCATAATTACAATGATAAGGACAATGACTATGTTGAGGGTGAGGATGATGTCAATTCCATTACTAAGGATCAATATGATTTTAGTGTAAATTATGATTTTGAAGATGATCAGAAGATGTTGATGATGATTCAAATGAGTAATACACTGAGGAGGATCATATGAGGACACCAACAAAGCTAAACCAAGGCCATAAATTATGATGTTGATGATGATTATGAAGAAGATGATGTGTATTTTGATGCAACCACTAATAAAATTGATGATATGGAAAATAAAAAATATAATAAAATAAATTTAATGATATTGATAAGGAAAAAATAAATAAAATTAATTTATTATGAGAAATATTATTAAAATGGATATGATTATCATAAAATTCTATTGATAATGAAAAAAATGTCATTCTTGATGTCGACACTAATTTCATCAATAAATATGATGATGTAACTAAAAATTTAGATGATGAAGGTGATGAAAAAGATCTTTAAATTTTATTTCAATATTATAATGATGATTTTGGTGGATAATATGAAAATGATAACATCAAAATCCAATACTAATAGTTATGGTATCATAAACCAAGCCAGGATGCCATCCAATCCGACATCCAACCCAGTTTGAGACATGGACTAAAAAGCATTCCCGATCCCCACAAGCTGGAAACTAGTGTCGGGCATCAAATTAATCACTATGGGAATGTTTTTTTTTTTCAATAAACTAGGATCAAATAAAATAAACTAAACAAGCATAAGAACCAACAATAACTGGATCTTAATAAATATATAAACTGATCCAATTATAACAACTGTTAAACAAAAACCAAACTAAACAAAAAAACTAAAATTGGACCATGCCAACAAGATCTCTACATGACCTCTTGGTCACCACCAATCCCAAGAATAACCTACTCCAAAGGAAAACTCAAACCTGGAACTTGAACCTACAAAATAACATGGGTCTACCAACAACTAATGGTACAAGTAGGGTGTGAGATTAAATAGCTCATTAGGTAATCACCACAAACTCCATACATTTCCTTTCCCAAAATAATACAAAAACACTAATTTTTAATAAATATATAAATATAGGTTTTCAAATTTTAATAAATAAACACAACTTTCCCTTTTTCAAAATAATACACACCACATCACTATTTTCAAAACTGATTACCATTTTAAAATCAAATCCCAAACCAAAATCCCAAAAAAAAATACCAAGCTATGATGAAAGTAAATAAGTTGTATAAAAATGAAACTAAGTGAAATATAATATAAATAGGCACATGAAGATAGAAACCATGGTAATTTCCTAAACATACCTAGAGTGGTCCCTAGACAAACTCAGATCAGACTCACTTGTCAGCATATGGTGTAACTCCATAGTCAATAACCAACTGGTTATTCTAACTAGCCAATCCAATGGAATATCCCACCAAGCCCTGTGAATTAAAGGGGGTACTAACCCATCTAATTGGGGTTGACAAGAAACCATCACTCAACCCTTTAAAAGTTGCCTGGGAAACCCATGGTAATAGTATATAGTGAAAGGAGGAGGCTCTCGTATGTGTGACCCACCTTATCTACCATCACCACACTTTCCTACCCCAAACACCGACACCACCTATATGATTACCCACTCTTAGGAAATCCTCCATAGGGGTGCCCATCCCACAACAATCCTTTCACAAGTTCCAACCAGGCTGTCACATCATATGATCTTTCAAACCATTCCTCAAAACATGCTAAGATTCCAATCGGGCATTTGTACTTCCCAAACCACAATTAATTTCCAAAACATTATAAAGTTCCAACTAGGCCTTCAATATTATCAATTCAAATACATTACAAAAATGTTTCCTAAAAATTTCCAAAATAATATAAAACACCAATTTCATGTTCACAACTCTAAATATGCCCTTATATTTCAAATCTGATTCCATTTCCAACACCACTTCAAGCCAAAGTGAAAACACACAACATACATAAACATTCCAAACGGTCTAACATATCATTTAAAAAATAACCATCTTTTCTAAGGTACCAAATGGGCAATAATTTCATACATAACATTTAAAACCATATTCAATACACTTTGAGACCATGAACTATTTAGAAAACATATAGGCTTAACGAAAATTGAGAAAAGGGGAAGAAGGAAAGGTTGGGTGTTTTGAAAACCAGGTACTTAAGTTAAATAATGCCATTATCATTTTTTGGCACATCCATACATGCACCCCCTGCACATATGGATGTTCTTATATACAATGACACACTCATGAAATCCCAATAGAGAATAAAAAACCTTTTAAAAGAACCAAAACTTTCACGCAAGATTCATATCATCATCAAACTAAACTACCATAATGCAACAAAGGCCAAACATACTCTTAAAACACTCAATTTCATAAAAAATAACCAAATTAAATTTTATTAAACACTGTGCACACATGAACACATAATAATATTTAAGAAAACCCTTTAAAAACCAATCTACACCAATTTTACATCATAATAACACCAAATTAATTTATAATAACATGCCACAAGCAAATTATATTAATTTGGAAGAAACTAGGAAAGATCAAGCATTCAATGGAATGTTACAAAAAGGAAAATAATGGAAACACCTACCTCAATGATGTGAAAATGAGATGGAACTTCAAGGGAAGGAATAAAAATCTCCTAGGAACAATCCGCACACCCTAAACCCAAATAAATAGAATCTAATATATCAACCCTATCTCCTAGGGGTTGGAAAAACAAGAAACCGCCAAGGAAACACCAAGAAAATAAGAGGGGAGAAGAGGAAGAGAAGAAAAGAGGATAAAAACCCTAAGAAACTCACCTTAGAACCTTGGAGGAGTATCCATGGGGGGATTAGAACCAAAGAGAAGGGATTTTTGGGACCCCTTTGTGCACCAAAAACGACTAAGAGAGAGGGGGATTGATTTAGTATAAAAAAGAGATGAGGGTAGAATTGGGATTTTAAGATTTAAAATCTTTGGGTAACTCACATGGTAAGGCTGCATGATTTGAAAAACCGAGCGATTTCCACTATCCAGATGGGAAAAACCTCTTGCACGGTTGTCACACAGTTTCCCAAACCATGCACCCTATCCCTATATCCCAAAATAAGTCGCACAGTTACTGAGGAAAAGTCGCATGGTTTCCCTTATCCATGTGATAATTGTGCGCCCCTTGCTTCTAAGCCCAAACATCCATTTTTTTAATAGAGAATCAAAAAATAAAACTATTACTCAACTTGAACCTTAACCAAGGGATACAAGATCAAAAAAATAATAAAATAAAGGAATTTACAAGGTCGGTGTGTGAAAATTCTTCCCACCACAAAACACTTTCTACCCCTAAAAAGTCACCCAGTTGAAAGATAAACGAAACTCAATTACATTCCTGAACAAAACCAAAAGAAACCGCAAAACTTGGGGTGAACTTTTACTCCAAAATTTACACCTGACCACTCTAGAGTAAACCACAACACAAGGAATTATGGGAGAACACAAGATTATTCTCTCCACTATAAGAACTCAACTAACATGAGAACTTTAAAACCCTCAACACCACCAAGAACTCCTAACCCGAACCAAAAACATTTCACAAAAAATAAACTCCCAACACAAGGGGAAACCCATGGAAAAAACCTGAACCAAACAAAAAATCTGAACATAAGCTACAATCAATGATCTACATAGTCACAGACATCTTTAAAAAACCATAATAAAAAACTAAAACTAATTCACAAAAAGGTTAACCATTTAAATATTCACATACATGGCACAAAAATAGGATTACAAAAGAATAGGACCACTGAGTCTCTTAAATAGAAAAGAGATACTCATAATAAGAAAGGAAAATAAAATAGAGAACTTAAAATATCTTTACTTCAAAATGGGGGACAAAACTGGACCAAGGTTCCTCATTCCCTCAGCGATCTCCTAACTATGTGTGAGATTCACTCTGAGACTTATGGTTAGAGCCCTGATGATTGAAGCATACACTACCTCACAGTAAAGAACTAACATCCTCTATTCAAGAATTCTTCCTCAAGAAATGTTTCATAAAAAACTTCTCCATATGACCCAAATGGACATAGTGATGGCACACCCTCGAAGGATTACGATAAGATGGATTTGAATGCCCGAAATTCCACACTGAAATCATACAAGAGAGCAGTATGATGAATAAGAGGTTGGAACCAACAAACAAGACCCCTTAAGGGCAGGTTCCTCCATCTCACGCCTATCTTCAGATGGGAAATCTTCACAAGAACTGATAAAAACTGATTCATCAACTGACACCAGTAGTACCCTAAAAACTAACTCACCTAAAAACACTTTGCCCACCAACTTCTCAAAATGAAGATCCTTGGAGGAGAGGGAACACTACTTGATCTCTGGATGAAGACCCACAATTAAAATAGAATCTTTCAAAAGATCTTATGATGTTATTTCCAAAGAGAAATATACTGGATCCTTGAAATGTTCAACATAGTCCTTCACTATCTACTGACCTTGCTGAATACTCTTGAGCTCTTCCACTTTCTTCATCTTCACCTCCTTAGGTATAAACCATCATAAAAACGGACTTAAACCCTTCTCACGTCATCCCAAATTGCATTGATGATGGAGAAAACATATCCCACTGATCCAAAGCTGGACCCTCAAATAAACTCCAGACAGCACGCATTCTCACAACTTCAGGAGTTCCTAACAATCCGAAGATACTCTCAACTTTCTCAATCCATTCTACCACCTCTAACAAACCTCAATCACCACAAAAGATAATAAATAATCGATAAGAACCAAAAAATAGGAAAAATAATCTCAAAGCCTTGGGAACCTTTCTAGGTGGCATATTCTAAACAAAATAAAAACATAGAACTAAGATCAACATCAATATGAAACACAATCAGAAATAAAATCTCAAGAAAAAACAACAAGCTCATAAGACAAACACATACAAACACAACCAAGAAAATCCTCTTTCCAAAAAGCACCATTATCATTCCAATTTCAAAACTACCTTCTTTCTATGACACTTTTCATATTCCAAGAGCCACTTAAAATAATAAGAAGAAAATCCAAAAACCATTTTCTCTTTCAAAAACCAACTTGAAAAAACCAATCCAAACATTCAATTTCAAATACTCACCCATGGAATCCTATGAACCATCACATATGTGTTCATCCACTTACTCTTATTCCACACACATGTGCCAATATGAACTTTCCATAAATACTCACACACATGTGAATGTCCATAAGGAATACCAAGGGTCACAAAAATCACTTTATCATCAAACCCAAGCATTTACCAATTTTTCAATTCAAATCACTTTTTCTTTTAAAACCCATCCTTATCAATTCAAAACAACTTAAAAGAAATAATTTCTATTTCAAAAACTAATTTCATTTTAAAATTCCACTCACACCAATCAAAACAAAAACAAAACACAACTCACATCAAACTACTAGAATGAGGAACTAGTGTCTATACCAAACTCAGTGGCATGGTTAGTGATTCATGCCCCAAGTAGGCATAAACAACTAAGAATACCTTGAACTGTTCCCTTGGACTCCACATGGGTCACTAATCTATGTGAGATCACAACATGACACCATATCACCTCCATTACCATTCCTCAATCCAAAATAAAGACAAAGGACTCAAATCTTGGACTACCCCTAGAAACTTGAGGATCAGAACGAGAAAGGGTTCATGAATTCCTTCCCATACCTACCTCTCGAGTTATGAAAGTCCTAATATCCATCTACCTAACACCCAAATAACAAGGTCCTATTATGATACCATTTTTTCACGAACCAAACTGGGATTACATCCAAACCATCATCCGACTCGGTTTGAGACACGGCCTGAAGGTCATTCTCAATCACCACGGGCTATCAACGAGTGTCAGGAATCAAAGTAATCACTATGGGAATGATTTTTTACAATAAACCAAGATCAAATAAAATAAACTTAACAAGCATAAGAACCAACAATAACTGAATCTTAATAAATATAAAAACTGATTCAAATACAATAACTAATGAATAAAAACCAAACTAAAAACAAAACTAAAACTATACCATGCCAAAAAGATCCCCACATGACCTATTGGTCACCACCAATCCCAAGACCAACCTTCAATAAAGGAAAACTCAAACCAGGAACCTGATCCTGTAAAATATCTTAGGTCTACCAACACCAAATGGTACAAGTAGGGTGTAAGATTAAATAGCTCAGTAGGTAATCACCACAAAGTCCATACATTTTCTTTCCCAAAACATTCTACAAACACTAGTTTGTAATACATATATAAAAATATGTTTTTCTTATTTTAATAAAAAAACATAGCTTTCCCTTTTTCAAAACAATACACACCACATCCCTATTTTCAAAATTTATTACCATTTTAAAACCAAATCCCAAACCAAAATCCAAACAAAACAATACCAAGATATGATGAGAGTAAATAATCAGTATAAATAGAATACCAAGTGAAATAGGTTATAAATAGGCACATACAGATAAAAATCATGGTCATTTCCTAAACATCCCTAGAGTGATCCCTGGATGTACTTAGATCGGACTCACCTATCAGCATATGGTGCAGCTCCATAGTCAATAACCGATTAGTTATTCTAACTAGCCAATCCAGTGTAATGTCCCACCAAGCCCTATAAAGTCAATGTGTAACACCCCAGGTAAATAAAGAATATGACATTTTCATATTTATCCCTATTTGTGAATAAAATATTAATATGACTTTAATGGGGATGCTATGCTCGATGGCGTACCCAACACGCAACAACGAGTTTCTTGGGAATCTTATGTTGCACTCTAATAATATTATTTTAAATGGTAGTTAACATGTAGCCGTTGTATTGGTGGGAATGGATAGAAATAACTAAAATATGATTATATATCTTTAAATGTTTTTACATTTAACCAATAGAGGATAGAGGCTTAAAATACGGAAAGAATTCAATTTTAGGTGTATATGCCCTAGTTTTCACTAAAGGTTCACTTATCGCCTTTTAATGGAGAACTGTCATTAAATATAGTTTTGATCACTCTTATACATTCTTTTGGACCAAATAAAACTCTTATTAAGAATCGGGACATCAAATTTTACTTTGTGTAATTTTTTGGTATTTTTCCGATAGAGTTCATTTTTTTAATGAATAGTGTAAAATGTAGTGTTTTGATTCAAAATCTCTTTTTAATATAATTTATTTATATGATTAGATAATATTTTTAATTGGTTTTAAAGTTAAATTAGAAAATATTTTTACCATTAAATCCAATAGTGGTCGTTGGAATTAATTTCACTTTGAAATCAGACTTAAACTAGTGTCAATCTTTTGATACTTATTGTTTTATAAAAACACGCTATTTGCTCTGACAGCGGGAATTAATTATTAAATTAATTAATGTGACTAATATGTTTTGAATTTTGTAAAACAGACTTCATTTTTGAATTCGGAATATCAAATATATCTTAGGGTGATGTTTTGGTATTTTTCTGAAAAACTCCAATTTTTGATGAATAGTGAAACCACTAAGTGGTAATCAAGCAAACTGATTTTTCAGTTAGATGAAAGTTTACCACTAATGTGTATTGAATTTTGAAAATCCGACATACATGGTTGTCATTAAGAA
The DNA here is from genome assembly GCA_963277665.1 of Viscum album. Taxonomy (NCBI): domain Eukaryota; kingdom Viridiplantae; phylum Streptophyta; class Magnoliopsida; order Santalales; family Viscaceae; genus Viscum; species Viscum album. Next base: position 1,431,111,497 of record OY728131.1, on the reverse strand, counting down.
GTAAAATGTGGTTCAATGGGATAAAAATAATTTTTTGGTGAATAGTAACTTATTAAGTTTTTAATCGCGATTAGTGGTAATTAGTGTAGTTTAAGGTAAAAATGATATTATAAGAATGTGAAAACACCATGACACTTGTCCTAAACCTATTGGGTGAGTCATGGCTGACCAATACAAGCCATGGGACAACTTGGGACCCCATGGAGCCACTTTAGTTGGAAAATGACAATAATATATTTTTATTTAATGGAAAAGTAAAATTGACACAAACATGATATGTTTTACTAAAACAATTTTTAAGTAGGGTTATACTAGTCATATTTTTTATTATAAATAGTCATTGGAAAGCTAAAAATATTTCCTACATCATAGTAATTTTTTTATAATTTTTAGACATTAAATAAATTAAATTATTTATGACATCATAATGATGCAGTGATGACATCATTATTTAACGATTAAAATAAAATGGAAATATAATGTAATATCTATGAACTACACATGTCAAAAACTTATTGTATGGGTGGATTTGGAACCCTTATAACCTTATCCACGAATTATATCAATGTGGGACCTTTTAAAACCGAAACACATTTTCAAATAAAGTAATATTTCCTTACTTTCCAAAAGTGCCCCTCCTCTCCTCTTATAAAAGGCCCCCAACTCTACCTCTTTTCACACACTCATCAAGCCTTTGGCTCGGCCAACCCCTGCCCATTTACTCTCTCCACATCCCTCTCCTCATCCTAGAGGATTCCCTTTGGGCATAATCCTTTCAAAGGAAGCCTTTAGGCTCAAATCAAAAGGAGTTACACTTTTAAAGGTAATTCATTCTCTCATGTTCATTTGTTTTATTTTGCTTCTCCAACCCCCTAAACTCTTTTTATTTACTTCTTTTGTAACAAAACCAGTATCTTAAATATACTAGGATGTTGTTATAAGATTTATTCTAGCTACACTCTCACACAACTACATCAAATGGTTAAAGAACATACGGTTTCCGTGGATGGCGAAATTCTGCCTCCCGAAACGATGATTGTTCAATACTCATTTAACACCTTCAAAGGTGGACATTATGATGTCACTATTTTTATATATGATATATAATATGTTTATTTTTTACTTATGATTCTGTATTTTTTTTATTTGTGTCTTACCTTTATGGCATCCATTATGGGTATACGCGATATCTTCATTTTAGGAAGTGCGGACTACCGCCCCCTCAAAGTGATGTGATTCGTTACTGCCATACGTGGGACGTATAAAGGATGGATTTAATGATATTATATATGATATTATACTGGAATTATAATACACCTTTATATCATTATTATTTCATTCTATAAAATATGAAATAGAAATAAAAGTAGCGTTCATGCGTACGTACGGCTTACCGTCTCCATGAACGGTGCATTTCATTTATTACCTCTAAATGATTATGTAATGTTATAAATGCGTGCATGTACTGGATATATATGAAATATATGATATCTACATCATGAATACAATTCTGTATATAATAAACATTTGTCCACACGAACAACATTTAATTGTAAGAAGTCCACTTTCGACTTAAGAACCAAGTATCGGCAAAACAAATATTATTAACTTAAATGATTACATAAATTTTTATGACATGGTAATAAGTGATATAAAAGGAATAATGAACTTGAAAAAGGTTCTTAAGGAAGTAGAAATTAACTCAAGTTTATTATTCAGGAGATTAAAGAACGATCGAGTCAGGTCGGACCTGAGGTAAGGGATCTTATTTCTCTCTTTCTTTTTAAGTACACTCTTTTATGTCATTTATTTTAAGCTCATATTTCTTATGATTGGGATGTTATTTTATATTACATTTACTGTAATTTTTATGTTCATGTGATGAGAGACCCTATTCTCTCTCATCAATCCATTTTGTAAGTTTTGAGTGGCGTCGTTAGGCTGCCGAACCTTCGTAAGAGATCTAACCTCTCTCTTTCTTTTTAAGTACTCTCCTTTATGTCACTTCTTTTAAACTCCTCCTTGCAATGTTGGGGGATTTCCTTTTATATTAAACTTGCTGTAAATTCTATTTTAATATGATGGGATACTCTATTTTATCTCATCAATCCATATTCGGAAGTTTTATGTGGCGCCGTTAGGCTGCCGAGTTTTCGTAAGGGATTTTTCATCTCACTTTTATTCCCGTGAGATTTATGCTACATTTGCCACAAATTCCATTGAGTGGTGTATGTACTGCCCATTATTCTACTCTTTGTGTAATATACTTTCGTTTATGAGTATTTACATCAATGACCTATTGTCTTTCTTTCATGGGGTGTAAGTTTTGAAAGATACCCAAGTCGGTAAGGGAACCTTTCACCCTCCTTTTTTTTAAAAGACTTCTTTTATTGGGTATTTTAATTTACATATTTTTATGTTGGGATATGTTCTCATACATCCTTATTGATGTAAATTTTATGTCCAAGTGATGAGATACACTTTTTATCTCTCATCAACTCATTTTGATGTGATGCCGTTAGGCTTTCAAGGGAACTTTTAAACCCAATTTTGATTTCTTTGGGTTCAACTTGTAGTCATTGAATATGTCATCCATTGAATATGTGTGAATGACCTTTTATTGTTTTACACTTAATATCCACTTATATTGGGTGTATATATATTTGTCACACATATTTTTGAGATTTATTTGTCCTTAATTTAAGGATACCTTCTTTATAAGGGATTTCATCACATTTGACATTTCTATTGAGGGTTCATTGTTGTTATGCACCAATTCACTCTTATATGGTGTATATACTGTCCTTTGGAGTATTATATCATGAATCCTTTTATTCTCATGATATTATAAAGTTCTGACTAAATGTTATTCCTCGATTATTGTATTCAAGTGTCTCTAATTTTGGTAAAACCCCTTTAACCAAAATATCATTTTAAATGTTTTAATTATTTGTTCTTATTAATATCCATGTTTTCAAAATGGTTTTAAGGATTTATTTATATGGATATTAATGGTTTAAAATGTTAAAAGCTTCAAGGTGGTATGGGACACTTTTATTCAAAAATCTCTTTATTAAATGTTTTAAATGGTTTTGGAAATGGTTTCTTTTTGAATGGATTCATTATTTCAGTATACTAAAATGTTATATTGTGATTGAAATGTGGAAATTTTATGTTTCCTTTATGCATGTTTTATGTGATACATTTATGTTATGGTTCTTGGGCATTGTTATGAAAACGGGTGGTTCCGTGATAAACTAAGGGCGGGTGAGCCCGATATAGCTCTCCAATGCATTGGGTAACGCGAAGGATTGAAATGTTAAGGTTTCTCTGAAGAGATTTAGGGAATATACTGTGATGGGTATTCCAAACGTAACCAAGAGGGTTAATCCCTACGTAAGAATGTTATGAATGCCTCAAGTTACCTTTATGTCTTATGTCTTCTATGATTTATTCATGATTTGATATGCCTATGTTTTATGGGTAAAGTATGATTTCATTCTTATGTATATATGAACTCATGTTTCCTTTCCATATTTTTTATAACCCTTACTGAGCTTTTTATGCTCATCCCAAGTTTTTGAAATGCTTTTCACAGGTCAAGGGAAAGGTACATGATGTGACGATAGTGTCAAGGATGTGTCAAGAAAGAATCCGTGTTTTATTTTAAATAGGTTTCCATTGATGGGAAGAATGAATATTGTCTTTTATGTAACCACCTTGTTTAAATGTGGAATGTAATGCAAGTTTCAGGATCTAATTCTCTAAAACTCTAAACCTGAAAAGATCCTCAATGTGTAATCTTGTAATAACTCAAGTTTAAGTAAGGTTTAAGGCTGGGGCCTTATAGTTGGTATCAAAGGTCGGTTTAGACAACTTTAGGGATTAGGAGTTTTTGTGAGGCACATGATCAGTCCCTATAACTATTATTTCAGTTAAATCCTTGTTTTAAATTTTTTTTTTTTTCAGGTCAAGTAAAGTCGGTTACGAATGGAAGGAGGAGGATCTCAAATGACATTCCTATCTCTTCCTGATGACATGCTTGCAATAATTATTGCAAAGTCATCTTCGGATGATTGTGAAACTTTTTCTAGCATACAACTCACTTGCAAGCATTTGTTTGAGATATCAAACACCTCCGCTATACCTCGTTATCATCGTGGATCATGGGTTGTTTTTAGAAAAATACTATTTTCACAATATTCTCATGTTTTCAAGAGAGGTAAATATTATCAAGGTATTTTCAAATATTTTACCTTATCACAAGAATTTGAAGCATATTATGATTTTCAAAATGGTGCTGAGGAAGGAGACCCTTGCGTAACCTATTTATATTTGCTTTTAAAATATAGTCTCACATCACATACTTATGGTATTTTAAAAGAACCAATGATAGAAAGTTTCAACTCAATTTCGGTCCGACTATTTTTTAGAAATCATGTTTTATCAGATGTTTTGGAATTATATGTCATACATGATTATTTTCCAAAACTGTTTTTCTGTGAACACCCATATGACCCATGTTGCACGAGGTGTATTTGGATGGAGGAAGCAAATGATTTTGAAGGATCTCTAAATCATTGTTGTAATGCATGGGACTTCTACCTACGTGAGTAAGATGACGATGAGACCGAGTGGACACCATGATCAAGGTATGATGTTATTCATTTTGGGAATTGTTTTATTTTATCTTATGGTGGTGAAATAAGACTTCAAGAATTAAGGTGTTGAGATCATAATGAATTTGGATGAAAATTAAAGTTATAAGGAAACTATTGAGTTTAAAACATGTTGGGGTTATTTTTGGAGTTTTATAAAAAGGACAACACGCAGACCGTGTGACAACCCGTCGCGTCGGACAAAGCTGCGGGAATCGAACCCACATAAAAAAAAGTGCAACTGGTATTTATCGCCTACCACTGGACTACGTGAATTCCCTGGTTAGTTTGACTGATTCTTTCTAGTTATATGATTTTATGAATTAATAGTAAGTTGATTTTGGGTTATTTATGAAAATGATTATCCTATCATGGAGGATATGTGATTAGGTTAATTACTTTTCAATACGAGACTTTAGGAGAAACTGATGTTGTTTGGAGATAAATGTTACGATTTAACTTGAAAGACTATGTTACCAAATCCTTCAAATATTTGGGTTTCAATCTTAGTTTGGTTTACTTTGAAGAATTTTATGGACAAATTGATTATAGAATGGTCCTCGTTGAACTTTGGGTTTTGTTGGACAAATTTTGGAGATTAAGAATAGATTTTCTTTTTATAAGGGGTTATCCTTTTCTAGATTATCTGATCTTGTACTAACCTTTTTGGTTTTGGTTTTGGTTAAAGCCTAAATACATGGGATTTATATAGTTCTCTTTTTGGGATTAGGTGATTCTCTAGAAGTTGATTATAGTACTCTTAATGCGAACAAGTCTCCCTAAATACTCGTCTTTTGGAAAAAATATGAGTTTGATTAAGGAATCTAGTAAAAGTTGAAAGTCAACATGATAAGTGATTATGTTTCCTTATGAATAAATTCCTCAATAAAAAGTAACTTAAAACAAAAATGTTGTCTATTAAAATTTCCTATTGGGGAACCCAACACCGTTTAACCCATCACAAGTTTGTGATTTTCTCATTGTTAACTTTCTCCTAAACATGTTTTCTATCACTCTCCATCAGAACATGACCCTATGTTTTCTCCTCCATGTCCATGTTTTCCTACATGGATTCCTAGTATGGGTTAACTCGGGTGACCTTTGTACTTATCTTCCTTTATTTTAAAGTGGTTGTTTTACAGACTCTTGTTCCGATGTGGGACTTTCAAGGATGTTTCCAAGCGCAATTTTAAAATTGCGAGGACGCAATTCCCAAAAGGGGGGAAGGATGTAACACCCCAGGTAAATAAAGAATATGACATTTTCATATTTATCCCTATTTTTGAATAAAATATTAATATGACTTTAATGGGGACGCTATGCTCGATAGAGTACCCAACACGCAACAACGAGTTTCTTGGGAATCTTATGTTGCACTCTAATAATATTATTTTAAATGGTAGTTAACATGTAGCCGTTGTATTGGCGTGAATGGATAGAAATAACTAAAATATGATTATATATCTTTAAATGTTTTTACATTTAACCAATAGAGGATAGAGGCTTAAAATACGGAAAGAATTCAATTTTAGGTGTATATGCCCTAGTTTTCACTAAAGGTTCACTTATCGCCTTTTAATGGAGAACTGTCATTAAATATAGTTTTGATCACTCTTATACATTCTTTTGGACCAAATAAAACTCTTATTAAGAATCGGGACATCAAATTTTACTTTGTGTAATTTTTTGGTATTTTTCCGATAGAGTTCATTTTTTTAATGAATAGTGTAAAATGTAGTGTTTTGATTCAAAATCTCTTTTTAATATAATTTATTTATATGATTAGATAATATTTTTAATTGTTTTTAAATTTAAATTAGAAAATATTTTCACCATTAAATCCAATAGTGGTCGTTGGAATTAATTTCACTTTGAAATCAGACTTAAACTAGTGTCAATCTTTTGATACTTATTGTTTTATAAAAACACGTTATTTGCTCTGACAGCGGGAATTAATTATTAAATTAATTAATGTGACTAATATGTTTTGAATTTTGTAAAACAGACTTCATTTTTTAATTCGGAATATCAAATATATCTTAGGGTGATGTTTTGGTATTTTTCTGAAAAACTCCAATTTTTGATGAATAGTGAAACCACTAAGTGGTAATCAAGCAAACTGATTTTTCAGTTAAATGAAAGTTTACCACTAATGTGTATTGAATTTTGAAAATCCGACATACATGGTTGTCATTAAGAAGTAAAATGTGGTTCAATGGGATAAAAATAATTTTTTGGTGAATAGTAACTTATTAAGTTTTTAATCGCGATTAGTGGTAATTAGTGTAGTTTAAGGTAAAAATGATATTATAAGAATGTGAAAACACCATGACATTTGTCCTAAACCTATTGGGTGAGTCATGGCCGACCAAGACAAGCCATGGGCCAACTTGGGGACCCCATGGAGCCACTTTAGTTGGAAAATGACAATAATATATTTTTATTTAATGGAAAAGTAAAATTGACACAAACATGATATGTTTTACTAAAACAATTTTTAAGTAGGGTTATACTAGTCATATTTTTTATTATAAATAGTAATTGGAAAGCTAAAAATATTTCCTACATCATAGTAATTTTTTTATAATTTTTAGACATTAAATAAATTAAATTATTTATGACATCATAATGATGCAGTGATGACATCATTATTTAACGATTAAAATAAAATGGAAATATAATGTAATATCTATGAACTACACATGTCCAAAACTTATTGGATGGGTGTATTTCGAACCCTTATAACCTTATCCACGAATTATATCAATGTGGGACCTTTTAAAACCGAAACACATTTTCAAATAAAGTAATATTTCCTTACTTTCCAAAAGTGCCCCTCCTCTCCTCTTATAAAAGGCCCCCACATCTAACTCTTTTCACACACTCATCAAGCCTTTGGCTCGGCCAACCCCTGCCCATTTACTCTCTCCACATCCCTCTCCTCATCCTAGAGGATTTCCTTTGGGCAGAATCCTTTCAAAGGAAGCCTTTAGGCTCAAATCAAAAGGAGTTACACTTTTAAAGGTAATTCATTCTCTCATGTTCATTTGTTTTATTTTGCTTCTCCAACCCCCTAAACTCTTTTTATTTACTTCTTTTGTAACAAAACCAGTATCTTCAATATACTAGGATGTTGTTATAAGATTTATTCTAGCTACACTCTCACACAACTACATCAAATGGTTAAAGAACATACGGTTTCCCTGGATGGCGAAATTCTGCCTCCCGAAACGATGATTGTTCAATACTCATTTAACACCTTCAAAGGTGGACATTATGATGTCACTATTTTTATATATGATATATAATATGTTTATTTTTTACTTATGATTCTGTATTTTTTCATTTGTGTCTTACCTTTATGTCATCCATTATGGGTATACGCGATATCTTCATTTTAGGAAGTGCGGACTACCGCCCCCTCAAAGTGATGTGATTCGTTAATGCCATACGTGGGATGTATAAAGGATGGATTTAATGATATTATATATGATATTATACTGGAATTATAATACACCTTTATATCATTATTATTTCATTCTATAAAATATGAAATAGAAATGAAAGTAGCGTTCATGCGTGCGTACGGCTTACCGTCTCCATGAACGGTGCATTTCATTTCTTACCTCTAAATGATTATGTAATGTTATAAATGCGTGCATGTACTGGATATATATGAAATATATGATATCTACATCATGAATACAATTCTGTATATAATAAACATTTGGCCACATGAACAAAATTTAATTGTAAGAAGTCCACTTTCGACTTAAGAACCAAGTATCGGCAAAACAAATATTATTAACTTAAATGATTACATAAATTTTTATGAAATGGTAATAAGTGATATAAAAGGAATAATGAACTTGAAAAAGGTTCTTAAGGAAGTATAAATTAACTCAAGTTTATTATTCAGGAGATTAAAGAACGATCGAGTCAGGTCGGACCCGAGGTAAGGGATCTTATTTCTCTCTTTCTTTTTAAGTACACTCTTTTATGTCATTTATTTTAAGCTCATCTTTCTTATGATTGGGATGTTATTTTATATTACATTTACTGTAATTTTTATGTTCATGTGATGAGAGACCCTATTCTCTCTCATCAATCCATTTTGGAAGTTTTGAGTGGCGCCGTTAGGCTGCCGAACCTTCGTAAGAGATCTAACCTCTCTCTTTCTTTTTAAGTACTCTCCTTTATGTCACTTCTTTTAAACTCCTCCTTGCAATGTTGGGGGATTTCCTTTTATATTAAACTTGCTGTAAATTCTATTTTAATATGATGGGATACTCTATTTGATCTCATCAATCCATATTCGGAAGTTTTATGTGGTGCCGTTAGGCTGCCGAGTTTTCGTAAGGGATTTTTCATCTCACTTTTATTCCCGTGAGATTTATGCTACATTTGCCACAAATTCCATTGAGTGGTGTATGTACTGCCCATTATTCTACTCTTTGTGTAATATACTTTCGTTTATGATTATTTACATCAATGACCTATTGTCTTTCTTTCATGGGGTGTAAGTTTTGAAAGATACCCAAGTCGGTAAGGGAACCTTTCACCCTCCTTTTTTTTTAAAAGACTTCTTTTATTGGGTCTTTTAATTTACATATTTTTATGTTGGGATATGTTCTCATACATCCTTATTGATGTAAATTTTATGTCCAAGTGATGAGATACACTTTTTATCTCTCATCAACTCATTTTGATGTGATGTCGTTAGGCTGTCAAGGGAACTTTTAAACCCAATTTCGATTTCTTTGGGTTCAACTTGTAGTCATTGAATATGTCATCCATTGAATATGTGTGAATGAACTTTTATTGTTTTACACTTAATATCCACTTATATTGGGTGTATATATATTTTTCACACATTTTTTTGAGATTTATTTGTCCTTAATTTAAGGATACCTTCTTTATAAGGGATTTCATCACATTTGACATTTCTATTGAGGGTTCATTGTTGTTATGAACCAATTCACTCTTATATGGTGTATATACTATCCTTCGGAGTATTATATCATGAATACTTTTATTCTCATGATATTATAAATTTCTGACTAAATGTTATTCCTCGATTATTGTATTCAAGTGTCTCTAATTTTGGTAAAACCCCTTTAACCAAAATATCGTTTTAAATGTTTTAATTATTTGTTCTTATTAATATCCATGTTTTCAAAATGGTTTTAAGGATTTATTTATATGGATATTAATGGTTTAAAATGTTAAAAGCTTCAAGGTGGTATGGGACACTTTGATTCAAAAATCACTTTATTAAATGTTTTAAATGGTTTTGGAAATGGTTTCTTTTTGAATGGATTCATTATTTCAGTATACTAAAATGTTATATTGTGATTGAAATGTGGAAATGTTATGTTTCCTTTATGCATGTTTTATGTGATACATTTATGTTATGGTTCTTGGGCATTGTTATGAAAACGGGTGGTTCCGTGATAAACTAAGGGCGGGTGAGCCCGATATAGCTCTCCAATGCATTGGGTAACGCGAAGGAGTGAAACGTTAAGGTTTCTCCGAAGAGATTTAGGGAATATACTGTGATGGGTATTCCAAACATAACCAACAGGGTTAATCCCTACGTAATAATGTTATGAATGCCTCAAGTTACCTTTATGTCTTATGTCTTCTATGATTTATTCATGATTTGATATGCCTATGTTTTATGGGTAAAGTATGATTTCATTCTTATGTATATATGAACTCATGTTTCCTTTCCATATTTTTTATAACCCTTACTGAGCTTTTTATGCTCATCCCAAGTTTTTGAAATGCTTTTCACAGGTCAAGGGAAAGGTACATGATGTGACGATAGTTTCAAGGATGTGTCAAGAAAGAATCCGTGTTTTATTTTAAATAGGTTTCCATTGATGGGAATAATGAATATTGTCTTTTATGTAACCACCTTGTTTAAATGTGGAATGTAATGCAAGTTTCAGGATCTAATTCTCTAAAACTCTAAACCTGAAAAGATCCTCAATGTGTAATCTTGTAATAACTCAAGTTTAAGTAAGGTTTAAGGCTGGGGTCTTATACAATGGGGTACCAACCCATCTAATCGAGGTTGAAAATAAATCATCACTTGGCCCTCTAAAAGATGCCCAGTGAACTCATGGTAATAGTACATGGTGAAAGTAGGAGGCCCTTGCACGCGTGACTCACCTTACCTATTTCCAGCACGCTTACCTACCCCAAACACTAACACCACCTATGAGATAACCCTCTCTTAGGAAATCCTCCATAGTGGTTCCCATCTTGAAAAAATCTTTTCGCAAGTTCCAATTGCGTTGTCACATCACATGATCTTTCAAACCATTTCTCAAAACATGCTAAGATTCCAACCGAGCATTTGTACTTCCAAAACCACAATTCATTTCCAAAATATTATAAAGTGCCAACCAGTCATTCAACATTATCAATTACAATACATAAAAAATGTTTTCTAACTATTTCCAAAACATCATAAAACACCACTTTCATGTTCACAACTCCAAATGGGCCTTGGTATTTCAAATCTGATTCCATTTCCAACACCACTTCAAGATAAAGTGAAAACACACAACATACATAGAGATTCCAAATGGTCTTTCATATCATTTAGAAACTAGACATCTTTTCCAAGGTACCAAACGGGCCATAATTTCATACATAACATTTAAAACCATATTAAATACACTTTGAGACCATGAACCATTTAGAAAACATGTAGGATTAAGGAAAATTGAGAAAAGGGGAAGAAGGAAAGGTTGAGTGTTTTGAAAACTAGGTCCTTAAGTTAAATATGGCCATTATAATTTGTTGGAACATCCATACATGCACCCCGTGCACATATGGATGTGCCTACATCCAATGGAATGCTCATGAAGTCCCAATATAAATATTTTAAAAGAACCACAACTTTCATGCAAGTTTTATATCATCATCAAACTAAACTATCATAATTTAACCAAGGCCAAATAGACTCTAAACCACTCAATTTCATAAAAAGTAACCAAAAAAATTATCAAACACCTTGTACACATGAACACATAATCATATTTAAGAAAACCCTTTAAAAACCGATCTTCACCAATTTTCCATCATAAGAACACAAAATAAATTTATAATAACATGTCACAAGAAAGATTATATTACTTTGGAAGCAACTAGGAAAGATCAAGAATTCAATGGAATGTTCCAGAAAAGAAAATAATGGAAACACCTATCTCAACGATGTGCGAATGTAATGAAACTTCAAGGGAAGGAAGAATACACCTCAAGGAACAATCTAAACACCCTAAACCCAAATAAACACAAGTAAATATATCAACCCTAGCTCTTAGGGTTTGGCCAAACAAGAACCCACCCAGGAAACAAAAATAAACCAAGAGGGGAGAAGAGTAAGAGGAGAAGAGGCCAAAACCCTAAGAAACTCACCTTAGAACCTTGGAGGAGCATCCATAGGGGATGACACCCAAAGATAATGGTGTTAAGGGAACCCATTGTTCACCAAAAATGACCAGGATGGAGGGGATATATTTAGGGTAAAAAAGAGAGAAGGTTAGAATAGAAATTTCAAGATTTAAAATTTCTAGGAAATTCGCACAGTTAGGTCACACGGTTTGGAAAACTGTGTGATCTCCATTGTCCAAATAGATAGAACCTCTCGCACAGTTTTCATATGGTTTCCCAAACTGTGCACAACTTATGATCTCTATCCTTGGCCCCAAAATAAGATGCATGGTTACTTGGTAAAAGTTTCATGATTTCCCTTAATCGTGCGCTAATCGTGTGCCCCTTTCTTTCATGCCCAAAACATCCATTTTTTTAACAAATACTCAAAAATTCAAACCAAGACTCAACCCGAACCTCAACCAATGGATCCAAGATCAATAAAAGAATAAAATAATGGAATTTACAAGGTTGGAACATATGGTGAGGGTGGTGATCTCACTTCTTACACTACTGATTATGTTGAAAATGATAAGAATAGTGATGAGGAAAAATTTATCCCCAAGACCACCACTTACACCAATGGTAAAGATTCCAATGTTGACATTGACACCAATGATATGGAAATAAATTTTGATGTTGAAATTTTCATTGCTAATAATGAAATTAATTATTGATCCATTGATGAGGTTATCGCCATCAATGATTATACGACTAACATCAATGTTGGAATTGATTCTAATGACCATTATGATGAGGATTATATTAATATAAGCATAAATGTATACAAAGAAATGATTGATGACATCACTAACATTTATTCCTCCATAACCACTATTTTTAAAGATAAAAATAATAAAATGAGGATAAGGATGATGTCGATAGTTACATTAATGATTTGGATGGAAAGGAGGATAAGGATGATGATGGCTATGGAGATAATGATGATGATGAATATGATGATGAGAAAATGGTTAATTATATACTAATTTCATTGGTTTATTTGTTGATATAATGGATGGAAGGTGAAATATAGATAATGTTGAAACTTACGTCAACAATATAGTTGTTGTTGATAAGGATGAAATTTATGAAGACAAAAAGTATGATAAAGTTGACCATGAAGTCAATGAGGATGAATTCAATATCTAATTAAAGGAACTCATAAATATCATCAATAATAATAAATGTAATGATAATGCTACCAATAATTACATTTTCAAACATGGTATCATCTTCATCACTGGTGGGGAAAATATTCACAGTTTCATCACTATTTTCAATATCATCATTGTTTTCACCATTATTGGTTTTTCTATTATTTTCCTCCTATTCAACATTGATTTGATCCTTATCATCTTTAAAATCATCATTTTAATCCTTTTCTCCATCATATTTTTCATCCTAATCAAATTCTTTTGCATTGTATCCATCAAGAAAATCATTATTATCATCATTTTTGTCCATGTCCTTAAAATCCACAACTTTAAAATCAACTGCCTTTGCATTATAAATGATGTATGGTTCATCTTATATGGTTTTACTAATTGAGGATAATAAATATGATTTTATAATTGTAGAAAAAATTTCAATGTCATCATTAATTCCAACCTTATCAGTAGTGGTCATATTAGGGAAAGTGTCAACACCAACATTTGTGGCATCATTATAATCAACCTCATTGTTGGAAAAGTTTTGACCTAACTCTTAAACAATAAGGTAATACTAATTGATTTTGACTCCATTATTATATTATTTTTCAATGTTGTTTTAATTTCACTCATTGGAATTGTTTTTATAGTATATGATGGCATCACTATTACTATAACATTTTCCATCATAATTCTTAGTCTATATTGAATCGGTGTTTAAAAAGACATCAGTGTCATACTCATCATCAATGGTGATGATGATGATGATTATGATGATGAATCTAATATTTATGAACAATAAAAGAAATAATAAGACTATAATGTTATTTTTGATGAGGAAAATTATGATCATAATATTGATGATGGAATTGATATTATAATTATTGTAAATGTCATACACTTTGACATAGAAAACAACTTAAATGGTGAAATCTCAATCATTGGTGTCATCATCATTTAAAAATATATTTATGGGGATAGTTATTATATATATATTGAAACTTTTTTCATTGGTGATGTCATAAGAATGAAATTATTGAAACACGATCACAATAGATGTAAAATATTGGAATTTATATAACAACAAATACATAGATAACATTGATGATATCTATTATAAATACAAAGATGATAAGGATAAGTGGGATAATGATAGAATATATTCTATTAAGGATATACATGATTTTTAATAATAAGTATCTTATTCCATCATTGATGAGTAAGATAATGGTGAAGGTGAATATGTCACTAAATATAAAATCATACCCCTCCTCATTAGCTTGAGAAGAGGTGGTGGTCCTACTAGGCCTTAGGTTGCATCCCCAAGACACAAAAGGCTGGTAATAAATTCCAAGGTCCTCATGAAGATTTAGGGGATGATTTTACCATTTTAAAGAATAAACAAGAAAACCATAAAAAAAACAACCAAACCACTATATGATGCATGATTAAAAAATACAAATCAAAGATAAACAAAACAATAAACCATATCCGAGTACAAGAGAAAACACAAAGAAAAAACCAAAACAATGCAAAGACACTGAGATCCAAGACACCTAGAATATATTATCCCAATAAACACCCAACCCAAATTCTAGATCCAACTACACAATCCATGACCATGATATTAAGAAAATTTTCTAAATAATTGAGATACTTTGCCTTTACATGTGTCTTGATAGATGACACCTATAAATGCACAATATTTCCCAAGCAGGGGCGATTCTAAACTCAATATGATTTCCCCAACAAATTCCCAACTTGTTTCACTAGGATAAAATTTGTTAGAACATTGTATAAAGAAGTTTTAAGTAGTAAAATAGTTTATATAAAATCCATAGATTAGTTTTTAAATGGAAATAATCAACAATCCATTTAAACCATTTCTTAAAGAAAACATCAACAATGTATTTAAAACCATTTCTCACTTGAAAACATCAACAAAGTATTTAAAACTATTTATCAATTGAAAACATAAATAAAGTATTTAAAAAAAATTCTCACCTAATTTGGAATATTCTTTTCCATATAAACACACACATCCACACACACACACAAACAATATTGGTTTTATTATTGATGATTGAACATCACATCCATGCTCTGTATAACAACCCGGCTCTTTTATTACAAACCTAAACATGATTTATTATATAAACTCTTTACTTGATATAACATGGAATATCGAGAGGTATAGTGTCATTGGGGCATAGAAACATTACATAATATCTTAGAATATAAAACACACAACATCTTTATTGAAAACTTCCTTTACATGACCACTACATTCCCTCATACTTAGCATTGCATGAGATAACCTGAGAATATGCATAAGAAAATGGTGAGCTATAAAGACCAGTAAGGGAATAAACATGGAATAACATGAGGAATACAATACATGTTAGTAAATAGGCATATAAATGTAGAATAAGAGAAACATAAACATAAATTCATGATAAATCATGATAATCATAACATGGAAATGTGACAACAACACTTAACATGGAATTAGAATGAGCCAAGGATCATTGCACATGGAGCATGAGTAAACCCTCATTGCACATGAAGCACGAGTAAAACCTCGTTGAACTTGAATTAGAATGATTCAAAACCTATTTAAAATTATGTATCATGATACTATACTTTACCCAATTCATTGGAGTGCTATCAGGGCACACCCTTCTTAAACATTTCATTTCATGAATAAGTGTGCCCACATGGATCATATAACATGGAATCAATCAACACCATAAGTTATTACATGATTAATAAATGTGTAATAAATAAATTAAAGTACCATTAAATATGTATATATACATAAATTTTAATACCCTTGATAGAGACATGGGTATGGTATTCACTACACAATGATCTTGGCTTGAAAAAATGTGGTGCAATTTCAGCAGCATAACGGCGTGACATAAGGATTCATGAAAATGGTTGATGAGAGATAAATGGGTGTCTAATCATATGTAAATGAAATGTAAATTAAGGTGGTTCATATAGATACATTTCCCAACAAACGTAATGGAATTTAGATTCATAATACAAAAGAATTACTTGGATGTAAAAGAGGAGAGAGAAATCCCTCGCGGAATTTTGGCATGGTAACGGGTGTACATGGGAGGCATTAATGAGAGAGAAAGGGGTATCCCATAATCCAAAAATAAATAGGTTAGTATGGGGAGGTGTGAAATCATACCCCAACATTTGTAATTGGAAACAAAAGGGCTTAACAACTTAAAGAAAATTGGACAAAAATGAGAAAGGAAGAAATACCTTACTTGGAAGTGTGATCCCAAAGGCTTGGGAGATGCTTGAGAGAGGCTTCTTGGGAGCTTGGGGAACCTTGGGGGATTATATAGAGAGTAGGGTGGGGGTTTTTCAAACTCAAAATTCTTTTATTTAAGAGTAAGTGGGATCTTGGGTGGGTTTGTATAGGAAAGAAGAGGGAATTCTTTATTATTTAGGTTTGGTACACCTCACATTAAACTAATAAAAACCACAAACCATACCATGGTTTTTGCCCATGGTTTTTGAAAAAGGGAGTGTAAAACAATATTTTATAATTCCAATGTCCTAACTTCTTAAAATAATAGGGTTTATTATGTGGAGGTGAGTCACACTCTCAAGGAAAACAATTTAAAAATACAAAATGTTTTATAATCCTTTAAGGGTCCACTAAATCTTTTTAAAATAAATCAAAAAACCCAAGATCACATTATTTTAATGGTAAAACATATATTCTTAGAACAAAATGTTTAAATTATTTTATTACATCACTATTGGGTCATTATGATGTCATAAAACACATTATATATTTAAACGGTGTTTAGTTTTTACCCAAAAAAATCGACTGTCCTAGAAAATTATGAAAAATTCACCATTGGATAATTTCGACATCCTGATTCTAAAAATAATATTAATTTTATCTAAATAATTTTATAAATATGTTAATTTTTACTTTTAAAATAAAAACCGTCATTTACCGAAAATTCATGCGTTTTGACAAAAACAGCTTTCAAACCATAATAAAAATTACAATTGCATTCATAAAATTATATGATCATTAATAAAAAGTAATTTAATAATAATAATATTTTATTAAAATATTATTTAATCCAAAAATCCATTAATTCATCAAAATAGATTTCTTAGTTGAATATTAACTAAAAAAACTATTTGGGATTTAAAAACTATTTACAAAGTAACAATAATAAAATTAATGCACATTATTTATACAAAAACAATGTACATGGTCATAGTGCTAGGGTCTTGTTACATAACCCCTTATAACACCTGTATAAGACTGAAGGGTAAGGTTTGCGATGGTGACATACTCTTGGGGTGGCTCGGATAACATCGCTTGGGTGGTAATCTCTATTAACATCCACTTCTCCCGTAGTCGGTTTCGCTCAATATTAATGTGTTCAAGCTCGGAATGGGCTTAGTCAAGAGAAAAGCCTAATGATGCCACCTCCTTTCTGAGCTCCGACAAATGGACTTCTTACTGGGCAAATCTATTGGATGAGTCCATCGCTTCCTTTGTCTGAGTAAATTGGATTTGTTAAAGCCCTATATTTATAATAATAATGTGATCATTGTTCAATGGATATATTAGAAATGGTCACAATTCATAACAGTATTTTAAAATCTAAAAACATAAAACCAATGAATTTCACATTTTATATAACCATAATAATACATTTAATTAGATCAAGAGGAA
This sequence comes from Viscum album, assembly GCA_963277665.1. Classification (NCBI taxonomy): domain Eukaryota; kingdom Viridiplantae; phylum Streptophyta; class Magnoliopsida; order Santalales; family Viscaceae; genus Viscum; species Viscum album. The sequence goes on along the minus strand of OY728131.1, from coordinate 1,431,093,516 downwards.
TTTCCATTAATGAAAGTTTGGGTCATTACAATCATCCCCCCTTAAGAAATTTCACCCTCAAAATTTCATTTTCCCACTCTAAAACAAATGCAGGTAACTCTAATTCATCACTTCCTTTGATTCCCATGTCGCTTATTCAAACTTGTGGTTTTTATACAACACCTTGACAAGGGTCATTATCTTATTTTGTAGAACTTTTTCTCTACGATCTAAGATCTCCATTGGTTGCTCCTCATAAGAAAGATCATACTCTATTTGTACTAACTCTGAAGAGAGTACATGTGAAGGGTCTGGTATGTACTTCCTTAAGAGGGATACATGAAAGAAATCATGTACTTTGTCCATGGTAGGTGGAAGTGCTAGTTGATAGGCCATAGCCTCGACACAATCAAGAATCTCAAAGGGTCCAATGTACCTAGGACTTAACTTCCCTTTCTTTCCAAACCTCATGACCTTATTTCATGGAGATATGCATAGAAATACTATGTATCCAACTTTAAACTCAAGGTCTCGTCGACGGTTATCTGCATAACTCTTCTGTCGAATCTGGGCTGCCTTGATATGTTGCTGAATGGTTTTCACCTTCTCTACCATTTCTTCAACCATTTATGTACCTAGCATCTTACTCTCACCGACTTCATCCCAACATGTCGGCGTTTTTCACCTCTTCCCATATAGGGCTTCATAAGGTGTCATTTGTATGCTTGAGTGGAAACTGTTATTGTAAGAGAATTAAACTCGAGGAAGATGTTGATCCCAACCTCTTTTAAATTCCATTGAACATGATCTTAACATATCTTCTAGTGTATAAATAGCTCACTCAGATTGGCCATCAATTTGAGGATGATAGGCTGTACTGAATTTCAGTTCAGTATCCAAAGCATGTTGAAGACTCTTCCAAAACATAGAGGTGAATCTTGGATCTCGATCGGATACAATAGATAGTGGTACTCTATGTAGCCTTACCACTTCCCTAATTTATATCTGTGTTGGTTGATCCAATGAGAAATCCTCCCAAATTGCAATAAAGTGTGCAGACTTTGTAAGACGATCCACAACAACTCATATTGCATTGTTTCCTTTGGATGTCTTGGGAAGACCTGTGACAAAGTCCATGGTGATGTTCTCCCATTTCCATGCTAGTATGGGCAATGGTTGCATCATCCCCTTAGACTTATACCTCTCTGCCTTCACTTACGGACACACCAGGAACATTGATGTATACTCAGTGATCTACTTCTTAATATTATCCCACCAATAATGCTCTCAGAGATCTCGAGACATCTTTGTGTTTCCTGGGTGAATAGATAAATTTGAACTATGTGCATCATCAAAAAGTTCCTTCTTCATCTCTGGACTTGATGGAACACATAGTCTTTTCCCAAATCTCACAATTCCTTCTTCATTAACATTGAACTCCGAGGATTTCACTTTTATGATAGCTTCCACTTTCTTATAAATTCCCACATCATCCTTTTGATAATCCTTTAACCTTTCAAAAAGAGATAGCTGAACAATCATTTGTGAAAGGATTGATGATGTTCCCTTTTTTAAGATTCCCATGTCCACCTTTATCAAGTCTAAGAATATTGAATCCTTCTTAATTACCATCAATGATAGAATTTTTGGGTCCTTTCTACTTAGAGTATCCACCACCTTTTTTGCTTTCCCAGGGTGGTAATGGATTGAGTAGTCATAGTCTTTGATCAACTCTAACTATCTTTTTTGGCGCATGTTCAACTCTTTCTGTGTGAATATATACTTGAGGCTTTTGTGGTCCATATATATTTCACACTTCTCCCCAAATAGATAATGCTGTAAAAATTTTAAAGCAAAGATCACCTTAGCCAACTCCAAATCATATGTTGGATAATTTTTCTCATGAACTTTCAATTATCTTGAAGCATAGGCAATGACTTTTTCATTTTTCATCAACACGCATCCTAGGCCCTTCTTCAAAGCATCACTAAATACCACAAAAAGTTATCCACTTGTGGGTAAAATGAGCATGAGTGCAGTGATAAGCCTCTTTTTTAACTCCTTGAAGCTTTCTTCGCATTCATCACTCCAAGTAAACTTTACTCCCTTCTAATTTATCTTGGTAAGAGGGTTGGACAATTGTAAGAAATTTCTCACAAATTGTTGATAATATCTAGCTAACCCCAAGAAGCTACGTATATCCATTACTGATGTTGCCCTCGGCCATCCCTCAATTGTATCTATCTTGGAGGGATCCATGGATATCCCATTGCTTGTGATTATATGGCCCAAGAATGAGACTTCCTTCAATCAGAACTCACACTTGTTGTACTTTGCATAGATTTTCTCCTTCCACAAGGTCTCTAGTATAGTTCTTAGATGCTTCTCATGATCCTCATTGGTTTTAGAGTATATCATAATATCATCTATAAAGACTACCAAAAAATTTTTGAGGTAATCCCTAAAGACTCTATTCATCAAGTCCATGAAGATTTCTAGATCATTAGTGAGTCTGAAAGGCATTACTATGAATTCATAGTGCCCGTATCTTGTACGAAAAGTAGTCTTGGTGATATCTTCCTTCTTCACCCTTACTTGATAATATCCCGACAGCAAATCCACCTTGGAGAAGTATTGTGCTCCACACAGCTGATCGAACAAGTCATCAATTCTTGGGAGAGGATACTTGTTCTTTATTGTGATTTTGTTAAGCTCGCGATGATTAATGAAAAGGCACATTGACCCATCTTTCTTCTTGACGAAGAGGACTGATGCACCCCATGGTGAAGCACATGGGCGTATAAACCCTTTATCCAGATTCTCCTATAGTTGTTTCTTCAGCTCCTCAAGATCCACAATAGCCATTCTATATGGATTCTTGGATATTGGTAATGCCCCAAGTATAAGATCAATTGAGAATTCAACATCTCCTATAGGAGGAAGACCAGGCAATTCCTCTGGAAACACTTCAGCGAATTCCCTCACAATAGGCATGTCTTCAAGGATGGTTTCCTCCTTAGAATCAATCATTTGAGCTAGATACACATGCTTATAGGGCATTAATACCCACACTTGAGATGATGGAGCTAAAGAAGATTCATCTTCATCCTTGCACTTGTATAGAATCAGGGGTCGATTCTCCACATGGAGAGTGATTTCCCTCTCACAGTAATTTATATTGGCTCTATATAAGGAAAGCCAATCTATGCCAATAATTGCATCAAATTCCACCATAGGGAGTATGATGTGGTTTTCCGGGAAGTTCAATCCACAAATTATGACATGGGAGGAGTTATATTCATGGGATGCAATTATTTCCCCATTTTCCATACTCACCGACATCTTTACTTCCATGATTTGTGGTGGTGCTGAGATTGTTCTACTAAACTTTTGGGATATAAAATAATATGTACAAACTGAATCAAAAAGTACGTTCACTATTCTTGAATGAACAACTAGAGTACCTATCACCACTTCATTTTCAGAGTTCACTTCAGTAGTAGTGATGAAAAAATCTCTCCCTTGCTTTCTTGGAGATTGTTGGTTGCCTCTAAAAACCCTTGTCTTAGGGAACTGATTTGAAATATGCCCTGGTTCTTTACAGTTGAAGCAATGAACAATGCGTTAAAAGTCTAATGGAGCATTCCTCTCCTTTTTCGCAGCCACGGGTTTTTCTTGTCGGCATTTAATGGCTAGGTTCTCTTCTCTTCCACACCTAAAGCATTTCCTCATCCCCTTCAGGAAATTTCTGAGGTTCTTTTTTCTGCACCTTTGGCAAGTGGGGTGCTGGATCTTCTTAGAACCGTTGGATTTATCCATCTAACTGCCAGCATTGAAGTCCAACTTATGCTTCTTATCCCCATGATACCCCTAAGATTATACGATCTCTATTTCTACCTTGAGGGCACGTTGGAAAATTTCCTTATAGCTGTCGAATTCACAAATTGCCAGTGTTTTCCGTATGCTAGGTTTCAACCCACCAAAGAAGCGGTCAACCTTGCATTCGGGGGTAATGACAAAGCCAGAGGCATATCGTGCAAGACTTGTGAATTTTTCCCCGTACTCTCTGATAGATTCGTCATATTTTTTCTTGAGGGCAAGGAAGTTCCTTTCTATCTTAATTCAGAGGGAGCACGGAAAATATTTATTGAAAAATATCTTCTAGAAATCCTTCCATTCCAATGTCTCAATCTCCTCCTCAAGCTTTGTATTTTTTATCAATGTCCACCATTGATCAGCTTCACCCTCCATACAATAAGTATCCAAGAGAACCTTCTCTTGTTTAGAACATTGAATTAAGGAGAAGATCTTTTCAATGTAGTTGATCCATTGTTCGGCGATTGAGGGATCAGATGATCCATTAAAAGTAAGAGGCCTTTGTCTCATGAAGCTCTCGATAGCGACTTATTCTTTCTTAGGGGGGGGTTGAATGTTCCTATTAACCCATGTTTCTATTCAAATCTTGAGTTAACTAAGAGAGAAGTGTGAAAAAGTTTGTGATTCCCGCTCCCATCAGATTGGGCATCTCATTAGCATAGTCATCACATTGATCTTCATATCGGTCGTTAGCCCGAGTCCTCCTATTACTGAACATTAGATGGAATAAAAGTAAAGTTAGGGGTAATGCATAAAGGGTAATCCAAGGACAAAACTGATGACTTAAAAATAACTTTTATTTCCTTAACTTATGAATCCATAGGCTTCAATCTATGCTATTCATGATCTACTTTCTAACATATATTCCAAGGGGAATTTTTTTTAATTCCCTTGATAAGGGTTCATACTAAGATTGTGAATTTAACAAAGTATATCCCCCAGGAGTTTCATAACCAAGAGTGCAGCAAGGCCCATTTTCATGCACCACTTCCCGTTCGAGTCTATCTCAAAGCAGTGTTTTCGAGTTTTACCCCTAGGATACATCTGTGCCAGAGCCGCCTCTACCTACTCGTATCCAGACAGGAATTTATTTGCTTGATAAACCACTTAATCAATACTCACCAATACTTAGGGATGTTTTTATTATACTTATTCTTGTTTCTAAGTCTTCACTAGGGTTTTCTAATCCTAATCCCAAAAATAACTAAACCTATCCTCTGATACCAACTATAATAACCCTGTTCTTTTATTACAAACTTAAACATGATTTATTACATAAACTCTTCAATTGATACAACATGGAAGATCAAGAGGTCTAGTGTATTTGGGGCTTAGAAACATTACATAATATCTTAGAGCATAAAACACACAACATCTTTATTGAAAACTTCCTTTACATGACCACTACATTCCCTCGTACTTAGCATTTCATGGGATAACCTGAGGACATGCATAAGAAAAGGGTGAGCTATAAAACCCAGTAAGGGAATAAACATGGAATAACATGAGAAATAAAATACATGTCAGTCAATAGTCATATCAATGGATCATAATAGAAACATAAACATAAAGTCATGATAAATCATGATAATCATAACATGGAAATGTGGCAACAACACTTAACATGGAATTAGCATGAGCCAAGGCTCATTGCACATGGAGCATGAGTAAACCTCATTTCACATGAAGCACGAGTAAAACCTCATTTAACTTGAATTATAATGATTCAACACCCATTTCACATGAATTATCATGATATTATACTTTACCCAATGCATTGGAGCGTTATCAGGGTGCACCCTTCTTAAACATTTCATTTCATGAATAAGTGTTCCACATGGATCATATAACATAGAATCAATCAACATCATAAGTTATTCTACGATTAAGTAATGTGGAATAAATAAATGAAAGTACCATTAAATATTTATATGTGCATAAATGTGAATAATCTTGATAGAGACATAGGTATGGTATTCACTACATAATGATCTTGCCTTGGAAAAATGTGGTGCAATTTCAACAGCATAACGGCGTGACATAAGGATTCATGAAAATGGTTGATGAGAGATAAATGGGTGTCTCATAATATGTACATGAAATTGAAAGTAATGGGGGTCATATAGATACATGTACCAACAAAATTAATGGAATTTATATGCATAATACAAATTAATTACTTGGATGTAAAAGAGGAGAGAGAAATCCCTCACGGAATTTTGGCATGGTAACGGGTGTACATGGGAGGAATTAATGAGAGAGAAAGGGGTATACCATCATCAAAACATAAATAGGGAAGTATGGGGGAGGTGAAAAATCATATCCCAACATTTTTAATTGGAAAAAAAAGTGCTTAACAACTTAAATAAAATTGGACAAAATGAGAAAGGAAGAAATCCCTTACTTGGAAGTGTGATCCCAAAGTCTTGGGAGAGGCTTGAGAGAGGCTTATTGGGAGCTTGAGACACCTTGGGAGGATTATAGAGATAGTAGGAAAGGGTTTTTTCAAACTCCAAATTCTTTTAGTGAAGATTAAGTGGGAGCTTGTGTGGGTTTATATAGGAAAGGAGAGGGAATTCATTATTATTTAGGTTTGGGACACCTCACATTAAACTAATCAAAACCACAAACCAGCCCATGTTTTTTGCCCATGGTCTTTTCCAAAAGGGAGTGTAAAACAATATTTTATAAGGAAAATGGCCGAACTTCTTAAAATAATAGGGTTTCTTATGTAGAGGTGAGTCACACTCTCAAGGAAAACAATTTAAAAAGACAAAAAAATTTATAAGCCTTGAAGGGTCCACTAAAGCTTTGTAAAATAAATAAAACAAACCCAAATTACATTATTTTAATGTTAAAACATATATTGTCTGAAAATAATGTTTATATTATTTTATTACATCACTATTGGGTCATTATGATGTCATAAAACACATTATATATTTAAATGGAATTTAATTTTTACCCAAAAAATTGACTGTCTCAGAAAATTATAAAAAAATCACCATTGGATAATTTCAACATCCTGATTACAAAAAATAATACTCATTTTATCTAAATAATTTTATAAATATGTTAATTTTTACTCTTAAAATGAAAATCATCATTTACCGAAAATTCATGGGTTTTGACAAAAACAGCTTTCACACCTTAATAAAAATTACAATTGCATTCATAAAATTATATGATCATTAATAAAAATTAATTTAATAATAATAATATTTTATTAAAATATTATTTAATCCAAAAATCCATTAATTCATCAAAATATATTTCTTAGTTTAATATTAACTAAAAATACTATTTGTTCTTTAAAAATTATTTACAAAGTAACAATAATAAAATGAATGCACATTCTTTATACAAAAATAATTTACATAGTCATAGTGTTAGGGTCTTGTTACATAACCCCTTATAACACCTATATAATACTGAAGGGTAAGGTGTGCGATGGTGACAGACTCTTGGGGTGGCTCGGATAACATCACTCGGGTGGTAATCTCTATTAACTTCCACTTCTCCCGTAGTCGGTTCTGCTCAAGCTTAACGTGTTCAAGCTCAGCTTGGGCTTGGTCAAGAGAAAATCCCAATGACACCACCTCCTTTTTGAGCTCTAACAAATGGGGTTTGTACGGGGCAAGTCTGCTGGATGAGGCCATCGCTTCCTTTGTCTGAGTAAATTGGATTTGTTAAAGCCCTATATTTATACTAATCATGTGATCACTATTCAATGGCTATATTAGCAACGGTCACAATTCATAATGATATTTTAAAATACAAAAACATAAAACCAATGAAGTTCACAATTTATATAACAATAATAAGACATTTAATTAGATCAATAGGAATTTACATTAATGAAAGTTTGGTTCATTACACTCTGTCCCTTTTATAGTGGTACTTCACAACCATTATCCATCCAATTCACCACACACACAACCGTTTATGCCAAGTTCATGCCACTTTAACTTCTCATAAAAAATTAATTATTTTAAAAAGAATCAATAAACATTTTCCATGCATAAAAACCAAATCACAATTTAAAAAACATCATTTTAAAATTTTAACCAAATAGGTTTTTTGAAATGCCATCCAATTTCCATGATTTCCAAAACCATAAATAAAATGAGACTTTAAATTAAATCACATCATGGTTTCCATAGCAATTTAAAGAAACCCAATCAATTTAAAACCAATACTTTAAGTTTTAATCAAATGGAGTAGATATAGAAGCCACCTACCTCACAAATGTTGGTGAAAATGAAAAATGAATCAATGAAACCTCAATATCTGATCACAAACCATGTTCCATTCACTATATCCAACAAGATTTCATCATAAAAAAAATCCATAAAACATAGATATATCCATAACAGAATATATATATATGGTTGTGATAGAGGGAGAGGGAGTGAGAGATAAGAAATTTGGATCTTAGAATAATGAACAAGAACGTTCACTTTATGATGAATTTGAGCCTCTAATTCACTTTAATTCGCCTACATATCTCTACTAGATCTAAGGGCGTAATCTCTCATGCCTTGGGAGAAAAAGTAATTCATTTTATGGAGAGAATAGGAGGAAATTTATGGATTAAGGGGATAAACTGGATTAGATCCACTTTTTATGGAGGGACACTAGTATGCCGCATGGTATAGAAAATTGTGCACCAACCATGCAGTTCTACTATCTCAAGGAAATGTCTCGCATTGTTGGATCACACAATTAGTCAAACCGTGTACCAAACATGTTTTTACACTCTTTAAAATTTTTACGATTTAATATTGGAATTATCATGGTTTGGGAAAAACTATGCACCAACTTAGTTCCCATTGTCTGGCCTTGCACAGTTTCTTGGAGATGATGCACTATTTCTACTAACTATTCACCTTCATAAAACCACCGTAAAAGATCCAAAACCTCTTGTAACTCCTATAAAAATAATGAAATCAATATTTAATCTTAAAATACATAAATAAAGGTTTATTTACCTTAAAAAATGGGTGCTAAGTTCTCCCCACTATTGGTCTTTCTGTCCCCAGAATGTAGAAAACTCTTGTTTTCCTAGAACATTTCAAGCCATTGCTCCAACATTTCCTTCTCACACTCCCACATTTATTCCTGAATCCAATCATGTTTCCATATAACCAACACTAACTAATACTTTTACCACATAAGATCTTATCTTTCCTATCCACAATTCATATCGGTACATGAACCAACGTAGCATCAAGATCTAGTTCAATGTGATCCCATTGAATCACATGGTCAGGATTATATTGATGCTTCTTTAACAGAGATATATGAAACACATTGTGTAGTAAAATGAACCTTAGTGGAAAAGATATTAGATATTCCACCTCACCAACTCATTCAAGTATCTCAAAAGGGTCTATGTATCAAGGAGATAACTTTCCATGCTTTCCAAAAGGTCGATGCCTAATCCTTGGAGCGATTCTCAAAAAAAACATGATCATTCACCTCAAACAAAAATAGTCATTGATGATGATCTGTATATGATTTTTAATGACTCTACATTTTCTCCATAATCTTTTTAATCAAATGAATATTCTATGTTTTCTCTTGGATAAGTCTTGGTCCAATTAGTTAAGTCTTTATTGTTTCCACCTAACAAAGTGAAGAATGATAAGGTTAACCATAAAACACTTCAAAAGGATCCATATGTATCAAGGATTGATAACCATTATTGTAAGATAACTCCACTAATGTTAAATGATCATCCTATGAGCTACAAAATTCCTCAAACAATCCCTTATCATGTCCTCTAATTTTTGGATTGTCCATTGAGATTGTCAATCCATTTGAGGATGATAATCAGTACTCATAGTCAACTATGTTCAAAGGGCTTGCTATAAGGATTTCCAGAAATGAGAAGTAAACATACGGTCTCATTCAGATTCATTTGACATTGGTATGCCATGAAATCTTAACACCACTCAGATATAGATTTTTTACAAGTATTTTACCTTATTAGATTCACAAATACATATTAAATGAGTTGAATTTATGAGTTGATCCACTATCACCCATATGGAATCATGTATCTTAACCATATTTGGTATACCGATTACAAAATACGTGGATATATATTTCCATTTTAAAATGGGGATTGGAAGGACTGCAACATACTTGTTGGTTGTTGATGCTCTTCCTTAACCTGCTGACAGGTGAGGCATCTCAAGAAGTACTCCATCACATCTATTTTCATACTGACCCACCAAAAACTATTTCATCACTTCATACATTTTCTTTATTATGGGGTGAACATCCCATCTTGAATGGTGGTAAGTAGTAAGAATTTGTTCTTAAAAAGGTAAAGGTATAATCATCTTATCTATAACCATGACATTGAACTTCCATATAGCTTCCAACCCTTAATGGTCTCCTAACCATTGAGTTTTTACCCTATAGAAATACATTCAGAATCAGATTTCTGAGAAAATATAACATGCCCAACCAAATTATAAACCAATGAAATTGAAAATAAAATGACCAAGTCACCTTGGTTTGATCAATCTAGATGCATATCTGCTATGATTTACATTAGTTTCCAATGGTCTAAATCCTCCTTTACCAACTGATCATATAACTTCCTACTCAATGCATCTTCCAAAAAGTTCTCTTTACTCATTGTATACATCAAGTTGAAGTCAAACATTAGTAGATACTTTATCCATTTGTGCAGCCTTAAATACAAATCTATTTGTGAGAAAATAAGTTTCAAACTCTTATGATCTATAATCATTGTGAATTTCTCACCATAAATATAATGATGCAAATTAATTAAAGCATGGACCACAACATGAAAAAAAACACATACAAAATTCCTGTAATATCCTGATAATCCAAGGAAACTACATATCTTAAAGACATTATTTGAAAGTTTACAAGAGATAATAGATTATATCTTTTTAGGATCTACTAAAATTAATTTTTTAAAAAATTATATGGACAATAAAGCATACCTCTTGTATTCGAAAATCAAACTTTGATAACTTGGAATGTAAACAATACTCCCACAAGATATCCAACACTATAGCCAAGTGTTTCTTAGGCTCCCCTTTTTCCTATAATACACCATTATATCATCAAAAAACACCACTAGAAAGGAATACATATATCTTTAAAATATTTTATTCATATTTTCCATAAATATGGTTGGTGAATTCTTAATACTATAAGGCATAATAACATACTCGTAATGGGATTATCTACTTATGATAGTTATTTTCATAATATCTTCCTTCCAAACTCACAATTGATGATACCCTAATCATAAGTTAATTTTATAAAACCAATAATCACCCTTAAATTGATCAAACAGGTAATCAATGTGTGAAAGAGGATACTTATTCTTTATCATGTCATGGTTAAGGTTATGATAATCCACACAAATACTAAGATTTCCATCCACCTTTTTCACAAATAGAACTAGTTATACCCATGGAGACGTGCTTGGTAAAATAAAATATAATCTTTCCAGCTCCTCCAATTGAAATTTCAATTCACTCAATCCTGTTGGTATCATACAATAAAATGAAAGTGGGATGGGACTAGTCCTTGGTATGAAATAAATTTTAAACTCTATTTCTCTTTTGTATGGAAACCTTGAAAAAAAATTGGGAAAATGACAGAAAAATGTTCCAATGTAGTTGGAAAATATCTATTCTCAGTCTCATCCATATATACCAAGGTCATCACTTCCAAATGATATTATATAGTTCTAAAAACTGGTACCAAAAGTCATGATCTTCTTGTATTTTCATCCTAATCTCCTCTAAAGAGATTCTTGATGCCATCCAGAGATGTAAATCTAACCTTAAGGTTATAACAGTTGATGTGAGACTTGAATGATGTCAATAAATAAATTCCTAGAATCAATTCATAAACATCCATCTCAATCAAAAATAAATTCCAAAGAAACTCATCTCCATTGATAATTATAGAACAGCCATTAAACGTAATGTATTAACACTTTCTTTAGCCAAGAAGAGATTGATTTTTTAAAATCAAAGGCATTATCTCAACACAAAAAAAATATTATCAAAAACACAAGAATAAATAAACAAGTGGGATGTTCCCATATCAAAAATATCTTACATAAATGTATAATTCAAATGAATTGTACTTGTCGTCATTGAAGGACCAGATTTATCATCCAGAATCATTTTCTCGGCTCTATATAATTACTTACTCACTGCACTTAGCTCTTTATTTTTATATTGAGTTTTCACTTATTGAGGAATCATGGTGTTCCTAGAATCACCTTGTCTTGATATATTCTAATGATGATAATTTCCTTGATGCATTCATCCTATCGAAGCAGACAATTCTTATGAATTATGAGATGTGTCTCGAGCACCCGACCTTGAAGCACTACAACGATAGTACTGAAGTTGTACCATATTTTTGTAATTGTAAAATGATATAGGGGTGGTGTACAATCTTTCTTCATGTGATCTAGTGAACCAAACTGAAAAAATATTTACTAATATTTCGGTTGAGGAGGTAAATTGATTAATCCCATGGCCTGACTCTGAGATATCCCCCCACCCTAGAAGTAGGTGTCCCTCTTTCGCTTGTTCCCAATGTTAGAGTTCCCACCACTTCCCATAGGTATAATCATACTACCTGAAACTGTATTTCCAGTGATATTCCTTTCTACCATAATCCCACTATTAACCATCCTTGTATAATTTATTATACAAAGTAAGAGAATCTTTGAGTGAATCTCTGGTGTTAATCACTATAATGACCTAAACTTTATAAATAATATTTGTTTCATGAAAATTTATGTTATATTATTTTGTACTCAACATAAATATTTCTCTTTAATAATGAAGTTAGTATAATTTTAAATGTGACCAATGGGTTTCAACCGTTATATGACCATTGGCCAATATGACCGTTGGAAACAATACTCTTAATAATAATTTTAACATTATAATATAAATGATAATGGTTGATTAATACAGAAATAAGAAATGATGGCCTTAACCAGTAGATTCGTGCCATACAAAGCCCATTTTTTAGAGCTTGGTAAGAATTTAGGATCATTGGGAATCTCTCTTGACCAAGCCCAAGCTGATCTTCAACATTTTAAGCTTGAATGAAATCGCATACGGGGGAAGTTCAAGTTAGTAGAAATTACCACTCGGGAAATGTTATCTGAGCTGCCCCAAGAATCTATCACCATTACACACCTTACCCTTAGGTCATATACAGTTTTTATAAGGTTTTGTGTGTTAAGGCCTTAGTTACTTAATGTATAATCCCATTGTATAAATAAAATTATTATTCCATCAATTCCATTTTGAGTTTAGTTTTTCTTAAAAATATGACAAATTTGATAAATTGATTTTTCATACAGAAATTGTAATTTTCAGAAAAGATATAATTATTATAATAAACTAATGTATTATTATCTTATTCAAATTTAAATGATAAAATAATTTTATTTTTTTCTAGTGTCAAAAATTTTACTGTGCATTTTACTGTGCATTTTCTATCTGCTATTATTTTCAATAAATAAAGGTTTTTATATTTAAAAGTAAAATTTATCATAATTAGATAATTATTATGATAAAATAAATATAATTTTTGAAATCAGCACATATAAATTTTGTTAGGGTGAATTTATGAGAATTTTTAAAAATATTTTTTTTCAGTTAATAGTAAAAATATAGTTTTGAGTTTTTGATATGTTTAATGAATTCATAATGATGTAATAAGTAATATAAAATTATGGTTGACTCTTGTGGATTAAAATATCATAATAGGTGTCCCATGTGTCCAATACCATGGGAAAATACCATGTTCAATCCCATGGTTTTGAATTTACCACTACCTAGGTGTCTAAGGAAATTAATAAACAAATCCTCCCCTTTTGCTATAAATACCCACCCATTTATTCATTATATTTCATTTACAAGTAATCCTCCAAAAATATAGGATATTTATACCTACCAAGGAGTCATCCCAAGGTTTCCTCAAGCCCCCAAGATCCTAATATTTGAGTTTTAGGAGTTACTCTTCAAGGTAAGGGAAATATCAGCTTCTCTTTTCCTTTCAAGTTCCCTTTTTATGTGGTATGTCCTTAAAATTTATATATTATGTTCATATATCCATTTTATTCTATCCCTTTTCTGTATTAAGAGTCTTTTATTAATGAGATACCATTTTCCCCACTCTTTTTAATGTTTTCTAAAACCATGTTTCATACTCGTTATGCTGCTGAATTTTCTTCTCAAAATTTCTCTCTTTTTCTCAAGAAATTATCTTATTTTATTTTGTGAATACCCAAACCTATTTATTTTCCATGGGTATTCACCTATATTTCAAAATTAAATATTTTTATTCTATTATTAACATACATGAAACCCACCTTCCTTTTTAGTGGGTTAATAATGACATAAAGATCTTGTCTTTAAGAACTTCTTTTTAAAACGCTATAATTTTTATATGAAACTTGTTTCTTTTATTCTCTAAGGGTTATTTATGAAATGTTTTATAACAATTTATGTGGCTCAAATTAATTAATACATATTAAGGGTGTTCCCTGATAGTGCTCTAATGCATTGGGTAAAGAATTTAATCTCTAGATATGACATGTTTTACGATACCTTGGTGAATAACCTTGGTAGTTTTTATGACACCTCAGTGATAAACCTTGGGGATATTCTTATGAATGACTTAATAAAATATTTTAGGAACATTTACAAGTTATTATTCATGTTATTATTATTACTATATGCATCATTCTCATACCTTAAGTATTTTATCAAGTTCTTATTGATATTCCTCAAGATCACAAGTAAATTGTTTCCCTTATTTTCCCTTACTGTGCCTTATGCTCACCCATTGCTTTGATGTATATTCCCAGGTTATGAGATGCAGTAATTGTACTTAATATGAACCAATTAAGATTCCTTTCAATTTTTCAAGAATAATTGTTTAAGTTTTCATGTATTACGTACCTTATTTCCAAGAAACTAAACCTTAAAAGATCCTCTGTTTTATACAATGTAATAAAAAGTTTATGTAATAAAAAGGTGGGATTCCATAGTTGGTATCAAGGGATAGTTTAGTTATTTATGTAAATTAATATTTTAAGACTTTAGGAATAACCCTATAGAAACTTTTAAATATAGGAAACCATCCTGGTATTTTGGTGAAGTATTAAGTAAGTGGTTTCTAAGAAAAGAAATATTTGTCTGGATATGAACAAGTGGACATGGTTCTAGAACAGATATACCTAGGGTTAATAACTCTGACAAGGTGTATCAGGCCTGACTCTGTGTAACCTAGTACATGAAAATGGGATTTTTTTCACTCCTAGTTTGACACTCTTGGGGGATATGGTTGGTTAATCACAATCTTTTTATGAACCATTATAAAGGATTTATAGAAAATGTAATTGTTTTTAATAACATATTTAAGCATGATGTTTTAAGACATGAAATTTATTTTGAATTATAAGATTATTAAATGAAACACATTTCTCACTAAGGTTTTCTTCTTTTATAAAATAGTGGGAAATGGGAGAAATTTCATAAATAGAGAGCGTAGTGGACCAGGAACTGACGGCCTTCCGATGGAAGCCAGAATGGAAAACTTCATGAGAATGTTGAATCAACTGACTCAAGTTATGAACAATAACTTGAATCAAGCCGAGAGACCAGATTCACCTCAAAGGGAACAAATTTCCGTTGAGTCTTTTATGAATCTACGACCACCTTCATTTAGTGGATCTACCGACCCATTGATTGTTGAAAAATAGATAAGCTCTATAGAAAATATATTTTTTGTACTTAATTGTTAAAAACAAGATAAAGTCACCCTGGCTATGTATTGCTTAGAGGGAGAAGCTTATCAGTGGTAGACATTAGTTAAAAATATGAATCCAAGAGGGGATATTGAATATATGGAGTGGAAAGAATTTATGGGAACCTTTTTCAAAAACTATTTCCCCCGTTAAATGTGAATGAAAATGGAGAAGTTATTCCTAGATCTGAAGCAGAAGGAAAATGAATATGTGGGAAGCTATGAGAGGAAATTCGCAAAAATTTCCTATTACACCTCTATCTTTGTCATGGATCCTAATGGGAAGGTTGATAGATTCTTCAGTGGACTAATACCCTATCTATAGAAGAATATAGCCAACCAATACTGATAACTATGAGGAGATCATGAGGAGTGCTATGAAAGTTGAACTGAAGTTTGGAGAGATGTAGTGGTCCCATATATTGAATGAAAAGAAGAGATCTTTGGATCCAAACTTGGGTAGGATATTTGATCAAGGAAGAGGAGTAAAGCAAGTGCAGCTTTCCACATGCAAAAAATGTGGGAAGAAGCATTTGGGGAACTACTTTCTTAGGAGCGGGAAATGTTACAAGTGTGGAATAGATGGAAATATTTCTTGGAACTTTCATAGTGAGGTGAAGCCTCAACTTCTCAACACTAATGACAAAGGTAAGATGGTACATGCCCTACCTGAAGTCCAATGATTCAAGTGTGGATAGCTTGGTCACTTCGCCAATGACTATCCAAATCTGAAGTTAATTGAGGGGAATCACCATCAACCTCATCATAGGCCAAGGGAGAAAGTATATGCTTTTTATATCACTATGGATGAAGTTGAAGCTCCAAATGATGTTTCAGAAGGTACTCTCATTTTTATCTCAAAGATAGTAGGTACTTTGTTTGATTCTAGTTATACGTATTCCTTTATTTTCTTCAAGTTTATAAAGAATGTAGAATCAATCCCTAAACTTTTATAGGTATAATTATCATTTTAGACTCCTATAAGGATTGTATAAGAATTAATAGTGTATACAAACTCTATTATTTACTTTGGATATCATAATCTCATCATAAATCTAATAGTCATTCCCATGATGGAATTGAACATTATACTAGGGATGGGCTGGATCTCAAGGTATAATTCTAATATAAACTATAAAATCAAGGAAATATTATCAATATTAAATGGATAACCTACAGTTGTTTTCAAAGGAGAGATATCATTACTTAATCTTTGTCTAGAAGCACCACTCATAGCCTTCTTTATAAAGATAACCAGTGAATATGAAGAAGGAAATTAAAGTATACAAATATAAAGTGTCCCCATAATATATTAATACATTGATGTATTTCCTGAGGAGTTACTTAGACCTCCCTCATAAAGAGGTAGAGTTATCCATACACAATATAGAATGAAAAATGTGGAGCTAGAGGAACTAAAGAAGAAACTCCAATATCTTTTGGAGAAGGGGTTTGTCTGACCAAGTGTGTCTCCTTGGTGAGAACCTATTCTCTTTATGAAGAATAAGGATGGATCAATGCAGCTATACATTGATTATAGAGAACTTAACCTGATCATATTGAATAATATGTACCCTCTTCCAAGGATTGATGATTTATTTGACCAGATTTGTGGGGCTCAATTCTTCTCCAAGATTGATCTTTGATTTGGTTATCATCAATTGAGGGTGAAGAAAGAAGATATTCCAAAGAACACCTTCCAATAAATATACGGGCATTATGAATTTTTTGTTATGCCCTTCATCTTGACTAATTCTCTTGCTATTTTTATAGATTTGATGAATAGAGTATTTAATAACTACCTTGATAACTTTTTGGTAGTTTTTATTAGTGATATTCTAATATATTCCAAAAGTCACAAGGAGCATGAGGATCATCTAAGGGTTATATTGAAAAATATGATGAAGGAGAGGCTATTTGGAAAGTTCATAAAATGTGAATTTTGGTTACAACAAGTTGCTTTCTTGGGGAACATTGTAACCAATGAAGGAATATCAGTTGATCCTTCCAAGAAAAATGTTGTGGAGGATTGGCCTCATCCTACAACAATAACTAAGATTTTTAGTTTACTTGGATTAGCAAGATATTATAGGAGGTTTTTCAAAAAAAACATGACTTTCTAATCCACTAACCAAGTTAACTTGAAAAGGGGATAATTTTATTTGGATAAAGGAGTGTGAAGAAATTTTCCAAGATCTGAAGAAGAGATTGGTTATTGCACCTATGTTAACTCTACCCTCTATCAAATAAGGATTTGTTATTTTTAGTGATGCATCTCTGAAAGGGATTGGGTACATCCTCATGCAAGATGACAAGGTGATTTCTTATACATCTCAACAGTTGAAGCCTCATGAGAAGAATTATCTTATGCATGTCCTAGAGACGGTTTTGGTTGTTTTTTCTCTGAAGATATGGAGGCACTGTCTTTATAGGTTGAAATGTGATATATACACAGACCATCAAAGTTTGAAGTATATTTTTACGCAAAAGGAATTGAACATGAGACATAGGATATGGTTGTAACTTCTTAAAAACTATAATTGTTCAATTCATTATCATCCAAAAAAAGAAAAAAAAGTTTTTGATACATTAATTAGGAAAGACCGTGATGTGATGTAAATGATGAAGATTCAAAGAGATCCTTTAATCAAAGAACTAGTAAAAGTAGACATGGGAATCGTAAGGGAAGTGACATCATCAAACCTATCCCAAATTATTTATCAATCATCGTTACTAGAGAATATCAAGAAATCTCAAAGATAATATCCTTTGTTATAGAATAAGTTAGAGTATATAAAGAATAATAAGTTTCCTGAGTTCAATATTGATCAAGAAGGTGTACCGAAATTTCATACAAGGCTATGTGTTCTATCTATTCTAGAAATAAAGTAATTAATGGATGAAGCTCATATATATACTTAATCTATACATCCTGGAAGCATGAAAATGTATAGGGACCTTCGTGATCATTATTGGTGGGATAACATGAAAAGGGAGATTTTCGGCTACACTACAATATGCCTGGTATGTCAACAAGTGAAGGTAGAGCAATAAATTTATAAAGGTGTATTACAACCACTACCCATACCTGAAAGGAAGTGGGACAATATTACCATAGACTTTTTCACTGGTCTCCTAAAAACATCAAAAGGAAATAATTCAATATGGGTTATAGGGGAACGTCTCACCAAGAATACCCATTTTATCTCTATTTGGTAATATTTCTCTCTTGACCAGCTTTCTAAGATTTGTGTAAAGGAAGTGGTGAGGTTTCATGGAGTGCCACTTTCTATCATTTATGATCATGATCCAAGGTTTACATCAAAATTATAGAGAATTCTTCAACATGATCTGAATAATGAATTGAATTTCAGTATGGCCTATCACCCTCAAATTTATGGCCAATCTAAAAGGACTATTTAGATACTTGAGGACATACTAAGAACATGCTCGATGGAATTTAATGGTTGATGGGATCAAAATCTCCTATTAGTTGAGTTATCATACAACAATAGATTCCATTAAAATATTCAAATGGAACCCTATGAAGCTCTATATAGGAAGAATTGTAGAACTCCTACTTGTTGGGATGAAGCTGGTGAAAGAAAGCTTCTTGGGCCAAATATTGTGTAAGAGATGAAAAAAATGTTCATGCCATCCAACAACACATAAAGGCTGATCAGAGTCAGTAGAAGATCTATGATGAAAACCATCGAAGGGACTTGGAGTTTGATGTTGGCAAAAAAAGTATTCCTTAAAATTTTACCTTGGAATATATTGATGCAGTTTGGGAAGAAAGGTAAGCTCAACCCTAGGTACATTGGCCCCTATGAAATCCTTGATTGCATAGGAGCAGCAGCTTATAGGTTTTCACTTCCACCAAAACTAGATCAATTTAATGATGTTTTCTAGGTAACTCTCTTGAGGAAGTATATACCTGACCATTCAAATGTACTAAATCTGTAAGTGATACAACTGGAACATGACCTCTCTTATGAGGAGTAGTCGATGGAGATCTTGGACCGTAGAGACAAGGTTCTATGCAACAAGACTACCCACCTCATTAAAGTGTTATGGAGGAACCAAAAATATGCATAAGCCATGTGGGAACTATAGGATATGATGAGGAAAAAGTACCCACACATTTTATCAACTGGGGGAATGAGTTGAAATTTTTTAAGGGGGGAAGAATGTAATGGCCTAAACTTTTTGAATAATATTTGTTTCCTAAAAATGTGTGTTATATTATTCTGTACTCAACATAAATATATCTCTTTAATAATGAAGTGATTATAATTTGAAATATTACTATCATATTTTGACCTTTCATCAATATGAATATTGGAAACAATACTCTTAATAATAATTTTAACATTATAATATAAATTATAATGGTTAATTAATGAAGAAAATAGAAACGATGTCCTCAACCAATAGAGTCATGCCATAAAAAGACCATATTTTGGAGCTTGGGAGGGAGGTAGCATCACTGGGCTTATCTCTTGACTAAGCCCAATCCTAGCTTCAATATTCTAAGACTATATTAAATCATATACAGGAGAAGTTCAAGTTAGTGTAAATTACCACTCAAGCGATGTTATCTGAGCCGCCCCAAGAATCTATCACCACCGCACACCTTACCCTTAGGTCATATGTAGGTGTTATAATGGGTTATTTTTAAAATACTTAGTCACTTAATTTATAATCCCATTGTATAAATAAAATTTTTGTTCCATCAATTCCATTTTGAGTTTAGTTTTTCTTAAAAATATGACGAATTTGATAAATTGGTTTTTCGTATAGAAATTATACTTTTTAGAAAAGATATAATTATTATAATAAACTAAGGTATTATTAATAATGTTTATTTTAATGAAATAGTATGATTAAAACACTCTAATTAAAATTTAAATGATAAAATAATTTTATTTTATTCAAGTGTCATAAATTTTACTATGCATTTTACTATGCATATTCTATCCACTATTAGTTTTAATAAATAAGGATTTTTATATTTAAAAGATAAATTTATAATAATTATAGAATTATTATGATAAAATAAACATAATTTTTGAAATAAAATTTTCAAAATTAGGTTAGGGTGAATTTATGATAATTTTCTAAATTATTTTGTTTTTTAATGAATAGCAAAAATACAGTTTTGAGTTTTCGATATGTTTAATGACTTCATAATGATATAATAAGTAATATAAAATTCTTGTTGACTCTTTTGGATTATTATATCATAATATGTGTCCCATGTGTCCAATATCATGGGCAAATACCATGGTCAAGCCCATGGTTTTGAATTTACCACTACCTAGGTGTCCAAGGAAATTAATAAACAAATCCTCCCCTTTTTCTATAAATACCAACCTATTTCTCCATTATATTTCATTAAAAATTAATAATACATGAATATATTATATTTTTACCTCACAAGGATCCCTAATAAGGTGTCCTCAATCCCCCAAGGTCCCAATATTTGAGTTTTAGGAGTTACTCTTTAAGTTAAGAGAAATCTGAACTTCTCTTTTCCTTTCAAGTTCCCTTTTTATGTGGTATGTCCTTAAAATTTACATACTATGTTATTATATATATTTTATTATATCCCTTTTTTATTAAGATTATTTTAGGAATGGGATACCCTTTCCCCCCTCTCTTTTTTATTTTTTCTAAAACCATGTTTCATACCCGTTATGTTGCCAAATTTTCTTCTCAAAATTTCTCTATTTTTTACAAGAAATTATCTTATTTTATTTTGTGAATACCCAAACCTCTTTATTTTATAGAGTATTTACCTAGATTTAAAAATGATATATTTTTATTCTGGTATTAACATACTTTAAACCCACCTTCCTTTTTAGTGGGTTAATAATGACATAAGGTCTTGTCTTTGAGCACTTCTTTTTAAAATGCCATGATTTTTATATGAAATATTTTTATTTTATTATCCACGAGTTATTTATGAAATGTTTTATTATGATCTATGTGGATTAAATTAATTAATAAATATAAAGGGTGTTCCCTGATAGCTCTCAAGTACATTGGGTAAATAATTTAATCTCTAGAGATGACATGTTTTACGATACCTTAGTGAATAACCTTAGTAATTTTTATGAAACCTCACTGATAAACCTTGGTGATATGATTATGAATGACTCAATTAAATGTTGTATCCAAATTTCAAAGTTATGATTCATGTTCTTATTTTTTTTATATGCATATTTCTTATGCCTTTATGTATTTTCTCAAGTTCTTATTGATATTCCTCAAGATCATAAGTAAATTGTTTCCCTTATTTTCCCTCATTGGGAATTATGCTCACCCTTTCCTTTTATGTATGTCCCCAGGTTATAAGATGAAGTAATTATACTTAATATGAACCAATGAAAAGGCCTTTCAAGTTTTTTAGAATAATTTTTTAAGTTTTCATGTATTATGTACCTTATTTCCAAGAAACTAAACTTTAAAAGATCCTATGTTTTGTACAATGTAATGAAAAGTTTATGTAATAAAAAAGTGGTATTCTATAATCATGACTCAAAAATGTGTTCCTTCAATGATGCACTTGTAGCAACTTACAAGGAAAAGTGGTGTAAATTCATAAATTTTGTTGCATACTCCTTCACTGTAAGGTTTTATTTCTTCAAACTGAAGAAGTCCACTATTCTAGAAATCTAAAATATGTGAGGATATACTTGTTTGTTAAAAAAATCATCATGATCCTCCCATGTCATGACTTGGTCCAATTTAGTTTGAGCAGATAAATCCCACCACTAGTGTGTAAGATCTTCCATCATATAGGTTTCCAACATTACTTTTTGCTCTGTTGTTTTCCTAAGGAAATTAAAGATTTGATTCATCCTATTCAAACAGAATTCCACTTTCTCTAGTTTAGAATCCCCATGAAAGACAGGTGGGTTCTATTTTTGGAACTAAAATGAATGTTCCACCTGCTAAGATTAATCCTACTGATTTCCTTTATCTACAGATTTAAAAGCCTAAAAAATTATTTGATCCAACTATTGGTTCAGTTGTGGCTTAGATTCAACCACATTCTCAGCTGATTTCTCTAGTTAGTTTCTACAATGCCTACCTAGTCCCGTTCTCTATAACCAGAAAAAAAAAACTCTATACAATCTCACTCATAAGAAACTAAAGGCTTAGCAATTAAAATTTACCACATTAATACATTTTATTACATATCCTTACACACTTCAACTATCTTCAACATGTTAACCATTTTTTTGAAAATATTACAACCATGCATTTTAAAATCAAACCATTTTCAACTATTTTCATAAATCAATACTTTTTCACCACATCATCATTCATTTACTCAAAATGAACTGTGAAATACTAGTGGTAATTCATTCTATAAATTCATGTCATGAAACTCTCATCTTATAAACCCACGATGATGAGATGAAAACACCTAGATGTGTTTTATAAACACTCATGTACCCAAACACCCTGGTAACTTGAATTTCATCATAAAGAGGTTAGTTATGACATTTTATACTCTAGATTTCTAGTTTTAACAATCTTATCTCCTTACTACCAAACCAACTCAAGGACTAAACATTAATGATTCCATATTCAACTCCAAGATTGAATAATTAGATTCTATTTGTTATAGAATGAAAGACAGACTAGAAAAAATGAATACCATTTGTAACATCCCACCCCTCATCATTATCTTGACAAGAGGTGGTGGTGATACTAGGCCTTAGGTGAAATCCCCAATACACAAAATTCTAGAAATAAATGTCAAGGTACTCAAATGAATTTGGGGGATTATTTTCCCTTTCTAAATAATAAAAAACCAAACTGCATAAACAAAACCAACCAATCCACTATATGAAGCCTGAGTACTAAATAAAACTCAAATATAAACAAAACAATAAAATATATTAGAGTAAAATAAAAAATTGAAATACAAAATCCAAACATTGAAAAGAAATCAATATCCAATAAACCCATAAGACATGATCCCAAGAAACACCCATCCCATCTCTAAGCTCCAACTACACAATCCATGCCCACAATATTAGGAATCATCACTAAAGAATTGCGATACCTTTCCTTTACCTATGTATCAATATATTATATCTACAAATGAAAAATAGGGACCAAATAGGGGGTGAGTCTAAACTCAGTAGGATTTCCCCAATGAATTCCTAACTCACACCACTAGAATTAAACTTAATAGAACATAGTATAAAATAGTTTTAAGTAGTAAAATAGTTTATATCAAATCCATAAATCATTTTTTCAAGGAAATAATCAAATATCCATTTAAACTATTTCTCAAAGAAAACATCAATAAAGTCTTTAAAACCATTTGTCACTTAAAAACATAAAAAATGTCTTTAAACCCATTTCTCACTTGAAAACATTAACAATGTCTTTAAACCCATTTCTCACTTGATTTGGAATATTATTTTCTATGTCCACACAAACATCCACACACACATAATCTTGTTGTTACCAATGATGGTGTAACTTCATGTCCATGATCTTTCCCTTTTATGGTGCTACTTCACAGCCATTATCCATCCCATTCATAACACACATAACCATTAATTCTAAAATCATGTCAAATTCACTTATCATAAAACATTCCTTCTTTTAAATCATTTCAAAAAACAATTTTCATGCATTAAAACAAAACCAAAATTTCAAAATCATCATTTTAAAATTATAACCAAATGGGTTTTCCAAAAATACATCCAATTTCCATGATACCCAAAACCATAAATCAAACAAGACTTTCCATCAAATCACATCATGATTTCCACAAAAATTTCAAGAAAAACAATCAATTTAAAACCAATACTTTAATTTCTAATCAAATGCTGTAGAGAGTGAATCCACCTACCTCAAAAACATTGGTGAAAATAAAGAATGGCACAACAAAACCTCAATATCCGATCACAAACCACATTCATTTTACTATATCCAATTTTATTACATCAAAAAAACATCCATAACACATAAATATATCTATAAAAAATATATCTATGGTTCCAATAGAGATAAGAACTTTGGATCTAAGAATAATGACTAATAATGAACACTTATTGATGAATTTGAGCCTCTACCACACTTTAATTTGCATACAGATCTCTCCCAAATTAAAGTGGATCATCTCTCATTCCTTGGGGGGAAGGAATTTGTGTTATGAAAATATAAGGGGATAAATAATTAATTATATGGATAAACCTAATTAGTTCTACTTCTTAAGGTGGACCACTTGTACCCAGCATGGTTAGGCTGCACAGTTTGTAAAACCATGCACCAACCATGTGATGATACTTTCTCAAGGCCATGCCTCACATGGTTGGCTCACAGGTTAGACAAACCATGCACTAAAAATTTTTCTCCCCTATATTCAAGTTTCATGGTTTCACCTAGGAATTCGTACATTTTGGGACAAACCATGTGCCACACTAGTTCCCTCTTCCTGGCCTTGTATGATTTCTTGGAGATGCATCACGGTTTCTACTAACCATGCACCTCTATAAAACCACAAAAAAAGTTCCAAAACCACATGGAACTCCCTGAAAAATAACACAATCAATATTTAATCTTAAAATAAAAATTTTTATTTACATTAAAATTTGTGTGATAAAATTATACCATCACTAATGTTATTGTTGAAAAATATAATGAAATTAATAATATTATGAATGATACTTTTTTTAATATAATGGTAATCCCCATCAATATTTTTCATCTTCCTAATTATCATCATTTGTGATATGGGTATCAATTTCATGTTGATTGTCCTCATTATTAATTTCATCTTTGACAACCTTGATATTGATCTCAATTATTTTTTCCTAATATAAATTTGTATATAATTCATCATTGTTAAATTCCTTGGTGTTTTCATCATTAATAGTGATGCAAGTTTCAATATTGTTTTCTCCATCATACTTATCATAAAATTTATCATTGTAATCATCCTATACATCAAAATCATTCTATTCCTTGGTATCAATATTGATTTCATCCTTTTTTATACCCACAATGATGATGAGTATGTAGTTGAGGAGTGAAATGATATTTATTTCAACATTGATCCCACCAAAAGAATCACAATCATTTTCTATACAATCACATACTTTTATAAGAATGATGATGACTTAGAAGATACAGTTTTCACCAACACCGCCAATGGTGAACTAGTGATGATGGCATTAATAAGTAGTAGGGGGTGAAAATGATTAGTATGATAATGACTAAAGAGAATATGATGAAATAATTATGTATATGTTGAGGCTTTCCACATCATAAACATTGATAAATATGATTATTAAATCAATGTTGATTCCCTCAACATTAATGATAATAATGATTAGGTCTACAAGGAAAAATATAGTTATAACCATTATGAGAAATATGAGGAGGGTAATTTTGAAACTAAATTTTATACCACTATAATTATCGATGAAACTAACATAGAATACACTGATATAAAATTCAATGATGGTGATGATAATAATTATCATGAGGGAAAGGATGATTTTGAGGATAAAAATAAATATTTTTATGATGAAGATGTTCATGGACAAAAAATTAATGTAACAAATAATTATTTCAATCTCACTAATGAGGATGATCATGGTTTTGGTATTAAGGATTAGGAATTTTTCACTAATGATACTAAGGTCAATGTTTGAACTGTCACTAAGGATAATGATAATTAGGACCAAGACACTATCTACTATAACATATATATAATATTAAATGTTAAATCCATTATTGATAATGTTAATATTGATTCATCATTGATGATGAAACATATAGAGGATCAAATTTTCATGGTACTCTATATTTTGAATTTTATGTGTTAGAGATGGTTGGGATTAGTTTGGGAGTGAATGTTGGGTCAGTAGAAATATTTTCATGATATTAAAGAAAATAAAGGTTTGGTCTTAAACACATCATGGTTGGTTTGTTATCATTGTGTTTGTGGCACTAGTTATGGTGGTGTGGAATTTTTTTTAGGAATTATAAGTTTTATATAATGTTATTCATTTATGGGTAGGATTATATCATAGTTGTAAACTATGATGTGGTTTATGAAAACTAATTGTTTTTTTTTTCATGGTTTGAAGTTCTATTTTAGATAAATCTCATTCCAAAATAAGGAGTGAAATTATTATGGTTGTTTTTTTACAATTAAAAATAACATGGCTTACAAATCAATACATTTTAGTCTTCTTTTAGTTCAAAGGAGGTATCAAAGGGATCATGATGGGGTTTTATGAGCCAATTCATGGTATAAAAACCTATATATAGTTATGAAGGATAACTATTTGTGAATTTAAAATGGATTAGTGAGGTAATCCATCATAGTTTTTGGATTGATGTTTACTCTACCAAACCACCTTGTGGTTTAGAAAATCGCACTACGGTTTTGTTTATTTTCTAATTTTTATAAATTATAAATCTTTTCAACCCCATTAAAAATTTAAATATTCATTAAAACCCTAGTTTTTTATGAGGATTGGATTTAGTGTTTTTTTACACCCTTTTAGAATCCATAAGTCCTTAATTTCATACAATTAGGTATTCACACTCTATGGTACTCTTCCTTTTATTCTTTACTTCCTTAACTTATTCATTATTTTTTAGATCCTATATAAGTGTCTAGGATTTGGTTTTTCTAAATGAATTATTTGTGGTTAATGTGGTTAATGTATGTGTTATATTCATTGTATAATAGGTGTATTTTGATTCCATCTCATTCAATGTTGTAACATTAGTTCATGATTCTTTTTGAGGTAGTGTATTATAACTTTTCATTTATGCTTGTAAATTTATTTTTTATAAATGATTTTATGTGATTATTGTTAATTAACCTCCTTAAAATGTGATTAAAGAAAGAAAATAATAAATGATTAGATCATAAAAAATTATATTTTGTTTTTATATGGAACTATGAAAGATATTTAAAGATAGTAAATATAATAAATTAAAATGAGATGTATTGATATAAACAAGAAGTAAATAATCAAAAGATGATTTGGTAATATTGATGATAAAGGAATTTATTGTTTTTATTAAGTTATATTATTAGGTTATATCATTTTAAATAATAAATCCATCATTATTAATTAACTTTGTGATATTTAGTAGTCTATGATGATATGTTGGTAATGGAGGATCGTTGGTTCTTTTGTGATAAAGAATCATAGGTTTACTTTTCAAAGTGTAAGATCTGGTTGAGGTTAGTTGAAATATATTCCCCAATGATATTTGTATATTCTTTGATCTATAAGTTATGGATGTTTAGGAGTAAATAAACCTTTTTTATTTCTATATTGTTATTATAGTTGTGATGTTGAATGTGGATATGTTTTCTTGATTTTATAATTCAGTATTACAGATTATATGATATTATTATTATAGTATTGAGAATTTTAAACCTTTATTTCTAGGTTATATTATTTTTGGGGGTATTATATTCTATTTTATTGATTTTGTGCGTAGAAGGTGGTACTCCAAAAGAATGATATGTAGGAGGGATGTTGTATTCCCATCAAAGATATAGTTTTTGTTTTTATACATGTATATTTATAGAGTTTTGGTTATATAGCTATATAATCCTCCTTATGATTGAAAGTAGTTATTATGGTAGGATCTATTATCATTAAAGGTTCAGATAACCTGATTTGGTTTTTATTTTCTATTTTCATTGGTGTATAGAATGTGGTAATGATTTTTCTATAGTTTTAGTATTTTTTGGTATTAAATTGGATTATAATTAAATATGTATTTCACTTAAGATTTATTATGCTTATTTACTTGACATTTGATAAGTTAGTGTAGGAACCTAATGATAATACTTGTATGATTAACCTATTGTTATGTGATGTTTTTAGGCTTATAAAACCATATTGAGTGTGTTGTCAAGCATAATTAGTTTGAACACATTATGACCAAGCTAGGAAAAGGTAGATTCATTGTTGGTGTTTTATCCTTTTGGTCATCAAATAGTGTTACAGTTGTTTTGATATTTCAATATTTAGAAATATATTCATATTTTTAAGAGGGGGATAATTTGTATATTTGGTGTTTTTATTGAATTTTTGAGTAGTTATTTAAACATTAAATGGTTAATGTCTCCTATATTTTTATTTAATACCCTTGGATATAGTCTCTACCCTATGACTTATTATAGTTTGTCTTTAAGGGTCACTTTCATTCTCATTTATAGCTTATTAGTGGTCCTAGAATGTTTGGGTCATGAAAGAATGGTATCAAAGATGACAGTTCTAAGATATATGTTGAATTAATTACATATGAGGAATAGATGGTTTAGTAATGTTTTCATACTAATTGAACCTAATATATAAAATAAACTAAAAATTAACTAGGTATATAGAGGTCCCCTATGATTCCAAGAATATACTTTAATTATCTATGAGTCATTACTTAGGGGATGGTGTATTATTAATATGGTATTTATAAAGGTTTGGATCATGTATCAAATAGTAAAAGTTCTTGATAGAATTTTGTAATATGGATTTTATTGTTTTTTATTGATCTTTTAGCAGTATAAATATAAACATCCACATTATCCTTGGGTTGAAGTTTTTTTTTTACTTGTAGTTATGCCTCATATGAGATAAGCCCAAAGAGAAGAGTAAGATAAAGTATATGAGTCGCTGATTCTTATTCCCCTTGGGGTGGACCCAATAATCTGAGAAACATAATAAGCTTCATTATATAAGTATCCATTATAGAACTTATTGATGTATGAATCATTTGTTTTAGATAAGTAAATGAAAAAATGGTTGGGTAAATAAGTGATATATTTCCAGTTTATTCAAGTAATTGATAATCACTTTATTCCACTACTAATGAGTTCATTATGTAGATTAGTGTGCTAGTGACAGACTTTGTATTAATAGTATCGTGAAGTATCATTTGTGAAGTGGAGTAAGATTCAATAGGAATTTTACAACAATACATTTTCATCAGAAAAATAGTAGGAGATATTGTTTACTCAATAAGGGGATCTAGTTCATGAGTGTGTGGAGTGATTCTCATGATCTTATTAAGAAATTCCTCTAAGTTTCTAGCTAATTATAAATGAAGAGATCGCCACATAAAGGGATTATATTGATACTATATTCAGCATAAGTTGAGTGATTTCTATTTAAATACATATATCAATCTTCTAAAAATGTAATAGATTATTGTGAAGAAAATGACATAGAACATTGGAGTGGAACATGACAGAGTAAGATTGAGTGTAGTCTGTAATAAAGATGGATGGAGGAGCTCATTGATGTGAGCGTTTTTGTGTCGTGAAAACCTCAATCAATATGTTTCCCTTATAATGTAGCACAGTGGTAACCATAGGGTTGTCTCTCGAGGAGGTTGCAGATCGAGTTGCAAAACTGTCACTTTTGTTATTTTTATAGAAATGAAAATGGGGATTTGATTAACAATTTGAAAATAAAATTTGAATTAAATACTAAAGTGAAATAATTTTAAAGTAAAGATAAAGTGGGTTTAAAATCAATATTAAAACTAACGGTCGCGGAAAAGTTTCACCCTCTTGGACACTCCCCTCTTCCTTGTATATAAAAATATATCTTAATTTAAATTCCTAAATGTACCCCCAAGGACCACCAGGTGTACACTAAAATTTGAATAGACATCATATTAAGACTTCAATATGATTGTGTTACCACCTATATAAGTGACTCAATTACTTAAATACCTCCAAATAATTGAACCAAATTTAATTCGATGTGCTCAACGGCAAGACCTCAGCAAAGAATTTTAAATAGAGAAATCAAATGTTCTACTTTATAGAAGGAACAATGATCAAAAAAAATTGTTGAAAATATATTTAAGAAAGAAATCAACCAGATTAATTCAAAAATATAGGATCAAGAGAAATTCAAAAAATAGATTACACATTAAAATTGAAACTCCGAAGAGAGTGTGTGTCGGGTGTCACCGTCCACCACCACTTGTCGCTTAGCCTTGCATCACTTGATAAGCCTTCATCTTATCTATTAAATCCTCAAAGGATGGAATCTTCTTTAGGATATCAATATCCACATTTCCCTTTTCTCTCTCAAGACAACTCCCTTTGTGATGGATGGTGTGGTGATGAATGGAATGAATTGAGAGGTAGGAGATCCTCTCCTTTTATAGGTAGATTTCATCCTCCAAAAGTTGTCATGTTTTTGACCCAATAAATGTCCAATTAACGCTTATACCCCTTAATGAATGTTGTTCATAAATGTGTTTTCTGTCCTCCTTCAAAAATTTTAGATTCATTGGATGTGTTTAGAAGTATTTATGATTTTTATATTGTCAATCACTTTCTATGGATGAAGCTTCCTGGAAGCTTCCTTCAAAACTATGTCATTAAATGTCCACTATAAAGGATTCAAAATGGATTGAAATTAATTTTTTGAATGCGTCTGGGAGTCCTATTACATATCCAAGTATAATCCCATCATTTTGAGGATTTTAGGCTGAATTATGTTTCCATTACGATGGTGGGATCCACGCAGTCCACCCAGAAAAATTGTCAACTTCATTGATTTGTTTGGGCCTCTAGATGCATGAATCAGACCCTGGTCCTGAAGACAAAGTTGACGGAAATAAATTAATGGTTCCAAAAAAATTCAAATCAAAAAATTTGGAAATATATTTTATGATAAATGACCAAAATAACCCTGTGATAAAAATATGTTAAAAATCCAGAATTATGCAATTTAAACTTTTTATCCCAAAACACACTCTAAATCCAAAATTGTTACAAATAAGATCAAATTGGTAAATTGGTGAGGTTTAAATCACTTAAATAGACATTAAAAATAGTGTAAATATTATCTCTATCACTCATCTATCTATGGGAAGTCAAGATATTGACATAGAACCCTTTTTTAAAATTCTCAATAACTATAAGTTCACTTCCCTCTAATTTGGGTAGTTACTTGATTTATTTTTTTTATAAAGGAAGAGGACATCGATAGTTTATGTTTCTATTTTATTAGGTAGTTTTTTTTTTGTTTTTATCATGGTGGGTGGGCCACCCAATTAACCAAATCCACCAAATCAATAGTTTCACCCACAACCACAATTACTGGATAGACCCTTAGTTTAGGGTAAAGATAGTAAAGGTTATCCTCAATGTATTAATTATACTCTAGGATATGGTAATGACAAAATTAAATGAGTTAAATATGTAAAATAGTGATTTAGAGTTTTAGGCCATGGTTATGGTCAAATTTATGTAGAAAAGGTTAAAAATATGGTATGACCTAAGGGATGTGATGTATGGTCAGAGCATTCTCAAATCATGTCTCTAAATTATTTAATTTAGGGGAATCACAATGTTTTGTTTTGACTAGATTGGTATGGTGGTTATATTATCTTTTTTGTGGCCTTACCAACCACTTGAGTTTTATAGTATAGTGGATGACTGAATGATGTTTATTGAGTTAATACATATATGTGAGTTGGTGAATGGAATAGGTTCAATGAGATAGGATTTATTCATACTAAATATGAAATCATATGATATCATAATTATTATGAATTTCTTGTATACAATGAATGCTTATATCAATTATTATTTGATAAAGGAGACATACTCCATTTTGGATAGAGATCAACTAGTATTCATTAGGGTGAGAGATTGAAGAAATGGTGAATGACATACTAAATCACAAATAAATAATTATCATATTGTGAGAATATTGATTTATTTATCATATGTGGTGATAGTGGTGGAGTTTTCTAGAGTCTTAATAGGGTTTATTGATGTATTTTACCAATTAAGATGTTAATTTTACACCAATGTGGGAGATTTATTGTGGAATAGAGTTATAACCTTGAATGACTCTAATATTGATTTTTTCATATCATATATTTCTCACTGAGCTTCAAGAATTGAGGATTCAAATAAATTACATGTTGATGGGAGATTTTGTTTTCCTTAGTGTGTCATTAGGGATCACATCAACGTTATTTTACAAGTAGGATAAAGGGATTCTATGGTTGTGCATTGATTATCAATTATTAAATCTAATAATAGAGAGTAATCTATAATGCTTACTAAGGATTGATACTTTTTTTGATTAGTTAAAGGATACTAGTTAGTTTTTCAAGATATATTTGTGATTCAGTTGCAATCATATGGGGCTAAGAGAGTATGATATATAGGATTCCACTTTGTAATTTTACTATATAAATTTTGAGTTTTTCTATTCCTTTATAAATTAAAAATTCACTACATGTGTTTGTGGGTTTAATTAATTATGTATTTGTTCCCTATTTATATTATTTTTTTGCATCATTTTCTGATAATATTCTCATTTACTCAAGGACTGAGGAGGAGAATAATGAGAATTTTCAAATGTTTTTGAAACTCCTTCATGGAAAAAGAATTTCTAGGATGATGTATTAGTGTAAATTTTGGGCACAAGAATTTCATTTCTATGGTCATTTAATTTATCAACATGGGATAGTTATGTATACATCAAGTCTTGAGGTTTTGGTTTTGTATAAGGTGTTTAAGAATGACATTAATGTGTATATATTTCTTGGATTTTTTGGAAATTATAAGAGTTGTATACTCTATTTATCTTAGATTTCAACTCCCTTACCAGCTTTAACCATTATGGGTTACACTTTCATTTAGACACTACAATTCCAGTATATATTTGAATGTTTAAAGTAGAAGTTGACTAAAACTCCAACCCTTCATTAAAAAAAAATGGATCCATGTTTGATGTTTACAATGATGTGTTTCATTATGGCCTGATGTGTGTATTAATATTGGATAGGGTTGTTATATCATATGGGTTTAGGCATTGTGACCTTATGGATGAAATTTTATAATAAATAATATTGTGATGGTAGAGGTGGTTTTTACATTGATTCCATGGAGATATTATCTACAAAAGGAATGAATTATTGTCATTAATGAACACAAGAGACTAAAATATATATTTTCCCAAAGGTATTTTAACCTTACTCAATTGAGATGGGTTAATTTACATTAGGAAAACAATTTTGATATTTCTTATAATCTTGGTAATGGAAATGTTGTAACTAATACCTAGTGTATAAGATATTATTATTATGTTGTTTAAGAAGTAGATGATGAATAAAAATTAATTAAATGGTTTGAGACTTTATATTTGGGTTTTGATAAAGTTGATAATGGAGGTTGTTTGTATCATATAATAGTAAATTATTCCCTATTTCATCAAGTCATGGAGTATTAGTTGGGAGATATAGAGGTGGTGGTTTGGGTGATCATATTATTTATGGTTATGGTCTTGATGTATTATCTTAGGGTTGATAACATTATTTGTTATTCCAAGGGAATTTTTTCTATAGTCTATTTATGAATATGTTATGTGAGAGTTCATAGATCACCGCTAGAAGTTAATATAGGTGTTTCTAAGATGTATCATGATTTAAAAAATAGTTCTATTAGATGGGTATAAAAAATAGTGGAAGAGTTTTTATCTTGATTTCTTGTTTGTTAGAGAGTTAAGGTTAAGCATCGAGTTTCAACTTGTATCCTTTTGAGGTTCATCAGTGAAAGTTAGATGATATTTCTATATATTTCATGATGGGATTACCTTAGGTGTTAAGATTATATGATTCCATCTATGTTGTTGTGGATTTCATGATAAATTTTACTCATTTATAGTCAGTTAAGGAATCAATTTCACTTGATGTGTTGGTAAGGGGATATGTAAAATAGAAGGTAAAACATCATAAAGCTTTGAATAATATCATTTTTAATTGAGGTCCTCGCTAAACCTCTTGTATTTGGTAGAGATTATATTGTTATTCTCCATCTCAAAAAATATTGATCACAACTTTTCGTCCTCAAATGGATGTGATGATAGAGTAGATAATTCAAACATTACAAGATATGTTTTGTATATGTGTTCTTGGTTTTGGTGGATCTTGGGTGGATCATTTTCTATTATAGTGGATTTCTTATAATAATACCTAACTTTCAAATATTATCAATGGAACCTTTATAGTAATTGTATTACTAACCTTTATAGATCCCTATTATACTACATTTACATTAGAGAGTTGATGATCATTTATCCAAAATTGGTGAATATTGTGATAGAGAAAGTATAGATGGTTTAAGAATAGATAAAATTAGTATAATATTGATATATTTCTGATGAAGTTTAGAGGATAAGTCCATTGAAATTTGAGATTTTTTATTTTTTTATAAATGTTTCTCCACTTCATGGGAAGTAACATATTGACTAAGGTAACAATCTTCCTTTAATGTTCATTGGAATTTTTAAGGTGTTGTGTCAAATTATTGAAGTATTATATCAGTTAGAACTACTAAAATAGTTAAAGAAACATCATGATGTATTTTATATGTCACAACTTGGAAGATATATTTATGATAAATCTAATATCTTTGATCTAGATGAGTTAGATATTAAGGAATAAAAAACATTTACAGAATGATCTATTTTGATTTAGGATCACTAGAAGAAGGTTTTATAATGATGCATCATTCCATTGGTGTGTGTTTTATGGGAGCATGGTAGTGTATATAAATGAACATGGGAGTGAGAGTCAAATATATGGGCTCAATATAAATAATTCTTTTTATGTTCTTAAATTTTATATATGAAATT
The DNA here is from genome assembly GCA_963277665.1 of Viscum album. Taxonomy (NCBI): domain Eukaryota; kingdom Viridiplantae; phylum Streptophyta; class Magnoliopsida; order Santalales; family Viscaceae; genus Viscum; species Viscum album. The sequence goes on along the minus strand of OY728131.1, from coordinate 1,431,058,132 downwards.
TAATCATTATTTGATATGATTTATGTTATTCTTTCACTTTTTATGTTATGTGAGCCTTTATAATTGAGGATCACTCTTGATATTGTTTTCGGCTCATGAGCTACAAAAAAACTACCAGATATAACCTGATATGTCACCTAATGCAGATCACCACTAGGATCTAAGGGAATTCCCAATCCTCACTGGCTAGGAACTAGTGCCTAGGTATCAAGAATGACTCCTTAGGAATGATTTTACCCTCTAAAATCTAGATAAACCAAACATAGATTCATTCTAGAAATACAGTGTGGTTGATCCATAAATTTGATATCCATTCCAATAAATTAATAAATCTAATGAAAATGAAAAGAAATTAATCAGAGTAAATCACTTTAGAAATAATAAAAAATGAACATTACAATAGTAATAAACATCATACTGAATAAATACTGATACAATGGAAATAATAAAAAAAAAGAATACATCTAGCTAAACTGGTTGACACATAACCATCCCAAAATATGGGATAAAAGAAAAAAAACTAAATCACTAACAAGAGTCTCCTCAAGACCCCTGATCACTCACCATTATCCAAAATGATCACCAATAGGAAAACATGGAATGAACCAAAACCAGATAAAAATAAAAACTAGGCACCTAAAATATAATATATGATATATATACACCTAATGGTGTTTTTCAGGTGTGAGATAAAAACACATAGTATGATTTCACCATTGTTCAATTTAATGTCAAAAGTCATTTCATAAATTATATTTTGAAACATGAATATAAAATTGGTTTTCACATATGATTTTTGAAGAACATTTGTGATAAATTGTTTTAATAAAGTTTTTGTATTTTTTTACAACTAACCTTTTTTTATAAAAATGTTTTTATTATTCAGGAATTGAACCCATCCCATCATAATGATTTATGTAATAAAGTTGAAAGTTGCTGAAATTTTGAACCCAAACATAAAGGGGGAGAAAAAATTTTGTCTTTAAGAAAGTTATTTTCCAAACACAGGTTTCTGGACTTAATTTTTTAGACTAAGCATCACAATAAGAAGAAGCATTCATAAAGATGAATTTATTGATCATATGATTTATTAGATTTAGATTCATAATCATGAAGATTCATTAGAATCAAAGTTGTTTAGAAAGTCATATGTTTCTATTTTAAGAAATCATATTGTTGCTGAAGAGTTTTGAAATAATATTATAAAGTCAAGAGTTATAAAGCTTTCATACTTTCTAAAAAAATCAAATGATTCTTTACTAATCATGGAGTTCTTATAAATCATGAAACATACTCATGATAAAAAATGAGGAAATGGAGGAATCATAATCATTGAATCAGTTCTAGTGATCAAGACAAAGCCTTCATTGGATTCAATAAATCTGGACATAGAGGATCGTATCCAAAAGTCAAAATGTATGAATCTGATGAAGTTTTAAGAGGTTCAAAGTTACTAAGTAGATTCATCATTTAATACTTTCAATTGGTATTGAAAAATCATCATAATGGGATTTCCATCATAATGGGAGAATCCATCGTAATGGTAATTCCATCATAATGAGATGAGAAAGAAAGTAAGATCATAATGAGGTGAGAATGAAAGGCAGATCATAATGAGATGAGAAAGAAAGGTAGATCATAATGAGATGAGAAAGAAAGAAATATAGTAATGAGATGATAAATAAAGGGAGATTTTAATGACCTGAGGAAGATGCATCATATTGAATCTGAGGAATATACATCATATTGAATTTGAGGAAGTTACATTGGACTGAAAAAAGGTTAGAAAGTTTGAGAAGGCTTATTATGAATAAGACTCAAAAAAGAAGATTCTAGAAGTTTTATGAAGAGATGAAGGGTTCAAACTTGAAATTCAATTTTGCGTTAATCTTATTGAAATATGAGGAGGATTGAAGAAGTTGAAGTTGAAGTTTAAATGCGAGAGATTTTTGGAGTTTTGAAATTTGAGAAAGCTGGGAAATTTTTAAAGTTTCCTACTCTTGATTTTCTGATTTGGATATAAATAATTTCTCAGATAATTCATTCATTGTTAACCTTTATGCAAGTGGAAAAGGTGGAGCATTGAAGAATTAAAGTGAAATTTCTTTTCAAATTGATATCTCAAAAAAATATCAAACACCTGAAAGTTTTTTTATTTACCGGATAGGGGAATTGTATTGAAAAATATCATATTCAGGAAGATATTATTGAGCATTTAATAAGATCTGAAGTTTTTCATATTGAGAATGGGTTCATCATACTAAAAATATCATATTGATTTGATCAGATTGAGAAAGATTGTATTTAGTTTTTGAGTAGAGTTTGAGAAGTGCAGATTGAGTAAGGGAGAATCATATTAACTTTATCAAATTGAGAAAATCAGATCCATCCAAATTAGACTAAGGATTAATATTGAGTAATTGTGGATCAGTTTTAACAAAGTCTTTATTATTTTATTTGTCTCAATTTTTTTAAGAAAATTTGTAAACTAAAGGGAGTCAATATAATCTTTCCCATCAGGTGATAGAAGGTGTCTAATGGTATTTTCACAAGTTGTATTCAATTATTTATAATAGTGAATTTTCATAGACCCACAGGAGTGGCTATGGCAAGGATGTAGGTTCTCACACTGAGGTCGAACCTTATAAATCTTGTGTGCTTTACTTGCTTTCCTAATTTTTCATGCATGAATATTTATAAAAGTATGATAAGGAAATAAATCTTAATAGGTTTTAGGGGTTAAATTTTTAAAAAGTATTTAAACTTATAAAATTGATCAATTGATTCACCCCCCCCCCCTGTAGTTGTTATTCAATCCTTTGGAACTTTAATTGGTATTAGAGGAGGTTCCCTTGTTGAATAATTATCATGGATAATATCAATTTTTTCAAAAGGAGAAAAATTCCTATATTTGATGGAAAAAATTATTATAGATGGAAAAATATGATGATTCTTTATCTCCTATCTCTTGTCCTAGAAGTTGTTGATTCTGATACTATTGGTTTTCCACCTACTGAGAAATTTTCTCCTATGATGTTTGATGATAAGAGAAATATAGAAGTTGATGTAAATGATAGAAATGAAATCCTTATGTCCTTATTAGAGAATGTTTACCAGAAGGTGATAGGTCTCAATTCTTCAAAAATTATGTGGGACAAGTTGGAAATTGTTTTTTAAGGGACTAATAAAGTGAAGGAAGTAAAGCTACAAATCTGTCATAGTAAGTATGAAGACATCAGAATGAAAAATGAAGAAACTATTGATGAATACTTCACCAGAGTAAATGAAATTGTTTTCAACATCAGAGGATTCAGAGATATCATAGAATATTCTACAATTGTAAAGAAACTTATGAGAAACTTTCCATATAGTTTTGATTCTAAAATTTCCTCTTTAAAATATAAGGATGATTTATCTCTTGATGAATTTCATAACTTTCTTATTTCTTATAAAATGATAAAATATCAAATTTTTAAAAATAAAATGAAATATGAAATGGATTTTAAAGATATGAGAAAGTTGAAAATTCAAGATATTGAAGATATTGATCCTTGTGACTCTAAAGGTAAAGTGGATGGTGAGTTTAATGATAAAATCATGTCTTTTATATCCAAGAACTATCAAAGAGGAAGAGTAAATTATGGAGGTAAACTTCCTCTCAAATGTTTTGAGTGTGGTGGAATTGGACACTTTTATATGAATTTTCCCAAGAAGAAAGTTGGTGAATATTAAGATTATTTTGATGAAAAACCTCGATAGAAGAAGTGGAACAAAAGTTATAAAGAATAAAAGTCATCCAACAAATCCAAAAATAAGTTTACTAGGAATAAGAGAAGTATGTTGAGTAAGAAATATGAAACAGACTCAACTAACAACAATTATTCAGAAGATAAAAGTTTATAAAAATCATAACCTTCATTGTAAAAGTTGATAAAGTTACAGACTCCTAAAATAGTGAATAAGGAGGTGAAGAATCTTATGGAGAGTATCAGCTCAGAACAGAACTTCTTTCATGTCTTGAGCAAAAAAATATCTCAAGAAATAAATAAAAAAGATAAATAAATATTTTGAAGAATATATTGAAGGAATAAAATATTTCATCAAGTAGGAGGATGAATACATTTAGGAAATCTTAAGTTACAAACTTATAATTGGTGAACAGAGAAATATGGTTGAAGATCTCAGTAAGAAGCTAGCAGTTAAGGTAGAAGAAGTTAATAAGTTTCAATCAAAAATTCTTGAGTCCAAAAATACCTTGATAAAGATGAATGAAAAATTCAACAAATCCTTGGAAGTAAAATCTGATACTTCTTAAGTTTCTAAGAAGAATAAAATCAAGAATCATGTGAAATCCTCACCCATCAAAAATAATGTTTCATTTGATTTTTCTAACATTTAAGGTTCTGTAAAAATTATTAGGAAAGATTGGGTGGAAAAAGGATGTGAGAAACCTATCACATATATAAAATTTGAAAACTCACCTAGGAGGAAAGATGGTCCATGACTAGCGTATGTTGAAACAGGAAGAAGTTATAAACCTCAACAAGGCTTCTACAAAGAAAGATCTTACTTCAATAAAAAATCAAGGTTTTATGGATATTGTTGGTGTTGTGGAATCTATAGTCACATAGCTTATAATTATTTTCATAACCTATCTCTTCCTAGAAGAAGGTTTTATTAAATAATAATGGATAACTTTCCTAATCCATAGGAAGTTATAAAATAAAAATCTCAAGATGTAAGAAACCTTTAAATAAAAAAACAATTTGAATGTTTTCAAGAGGTTTGTAGAATATTTGATGAGGCTATTCATCATGATGAAAAATGTATGGAACTCCTTCTGAAACAATTTTCTTATGGTGTAAAAGAAAAGTAAGTTGGAAAGAAGAAATTTAAAGAAATATATTTTATTGTAGAGACAACTTTGAAAGAAAGTAAAAGGAAAAAACCATAGATTCTTGATAATGGTTGTTCTTCACATATGACAGGTGATATAAAAATCTTGAAACATGTTGAAATTCATGATAGAGGATTAGTTAACTTTGGAAATGATAGTTCCTTAAAAATCATAGGAATCAGAACAGTTGAGATTGAAGCATAAAATTTGAAATATAAGGAAGTTTTATTTGTTTATGAGCTAAAAAAACTTACTTAGTGTAAGTCAACTTTTTGATGATGGAAAAGAATTTATCTTCAAAAGATAATATTGTGTTATAAAAAGTGTGAATGATGGAAAAGTTATTACAAAAGGAGAAAGAACCAACGGTAATCTATTACAAATATGAGAATTTAATAACTCATGTTACTTTAGTGTTGAAGATAAAAATAAGTTTTGGCATCGAAGACTTAGCCACCTTGGGCAGAAAAACATGAACAAACTTTCTAAAATTGATGTTTTTTGTTGTTTTCTATAATTGAAAAGAAGATATTCATATGTTTTTATTACTTTTCAAAAAGGTAAGATGGCTATAAAAAGTCATAAGAGAGTTGAGATTCAATCTACCATACCTCTTGAGCTTATTCATTCCAATTTATGTGGAATGATGAGACATCAATCAAAAAAAGGAGATTTTACTTCACTTTTATTGATAATTTCACTTGGATGAAAAACATCATGTTTATGAAACACAAATCAAAATATGTGGAATTGTTCAAGATTTTCAAAAAAGAATTTGAGAAAGAAATGGTAGCTTATATAAAGAATTTGAGAATATATAATGGTGCTGAAATCACAAGTAATACTTTTGAAACCTATATGAGAAAACATGGTATAAAAAATTAGTATAGTTCTCCTTATACTCCACAACAAAATAGAGTATCAATAAGAAATAATAAAAGTTTAGTATAAATGGGAAGAAGAATGTTAGTAGGATACAAACTTTTAAAGTTCTATTAGAGAGAATCTATTAGTACTGTTGTACATATTAAGAAAAATTTTTTGTTGAGACTGAAAACCAACATGACTCTTTATGAAATGTGGTATAACATAAAACATTCATTAAAATGCTTTAAAGTTTTTTGAAGTCCATGTTTACTCAAAATAAAAGATCTAGATTTAGAAAAGTTTGATGATAAAGTTGATTAAGGAAATTTTATGGGTTATTCACTAAATGGAAGAAGTTAAAAATGTTGGAAAAAATATTTAAAAAGGTTGGTGGACTCATATTATCTGAAGGTAATTAAAAACAAAAATTCCTTAAAAAAAATTTTTGAGAATGTGGAGGAGGATAAACTAGATATTTTCGATGATAGTGAAAGTAATTCAAAACATCCTTATCAAGATTCAGAAAATTCATGTGATGAGGAAAGTTTAGTTGGGAAAGAAACTTTAAAATTTCCTTCTTTACAAAAACATGTTGAGTCTGAAAATTTTATTTGAAATCATAAGGCTCTAGTTTAGACAAGAAGCAAGTTGAGATTGGAAAATCAGACTTCACTTATCTCAAAAGTTGAACCAGAATCAGTTTCAGAAGATATTTAACACAAAGAATGGGTGGACACTATGAATGAAGAGTTGGATCAGATTGAGAAAAATGAAACATGAGAACTTGTTTCCTGGACAACAAAAAAAATGTTATCAAAACCAAGTGGAATTATAGAAACAAGTTAAATTAACATGGATAAGTTTTAAGAAATAAAGCAAGACTTGTTTGTAAAGTTTGTGCATAAGTGTAAGGTTTGGATTTTGAAGAAAATTTTTCCCCAATTGAAAGATTAAAAACTATTAGAATGTTTCCATCAGTAGTCGTACATCAAAATTACAAAGTTTATCAGATGGATGTAAATTCATCTTTCTTAAATGGTGAGATTGAGGAAGAAGTTTACATTGAACAACCTTGTGGGTTTATACTTGATGAGGATGAAAATGAAGTTTGTAAACTGAAGAAATATTTTTATGGGATGAAACTCTAATTGTAATTTTTTTTGTGGATGGTATAATTTTTGTTGGAGATGAAGAAAAAATTTTGTGAAGAGTTCTTTGAAGAAATGAAGAATAATTTTGAAATGTCTATGTTAGGAGAATTAACTTTCTTCCATGGATTACAAGTTCAAAAAAAAGAGAAATACATTTTCTTTTCTCAAGAAAATTATGTCAAATAATTGTTAAAGAAGTTTGGGATGGCAGAATCAAAAGAAGTTTTTACTCCTATATCTATGAGCACAAAGTTGAGTAAAGATGAATCAGGAAAAAGTATGACTCAAAAAGAATTCTGAAAGCTGATAAGAAGTTTACTTTATCTTATAGCCTCAAGGTATGATATTGTTTATATTGTGACTTTTTGTACCAGGTATCAAAGTAATCCAAAAGAATCACATATATTGGAAAAAAATAATTTTAAGATATGTCAAAGGAAAAAATTCACATGGGTTGTTATATAAAAGAAATTTTGAGATGAAGTTTCATGGTTATACTGATGCTGATTGGGCTGGAGATTGTCATGATAGAAAATCTACCTTAGGAGGAACATCTTTCTTGGGTGAATGTTGTGTGAGTTGGAATAGTAAGAAAAAAAAGGTTCAGTAACTTCGAGCAGAGATGAATATGAATATATTGTAGCTACTTAGGCTTATACTCAAATGTTGTGGATAAAAGTTTAGTTGGAAGACTTGAAAGTACAAGTTTCTTAACCATTAAATATACTTTGTGATAATCAGAGTGAAATTTATCTTTCTAAAAATAATTTCCAACATTCAAGATCAAAACATGTTGATATAAAGTTTCACTTTATAAAAGAGAAAGTTGATGTTGGGGATGTTATTTTAGAATACATCTCAACAAAGTATCAAATTGCTAATATTTTTAAAAAAGTTGTGCTGAAAGAAAGATTTATGTAATTGAGTCTTTAACTTAATGTTCAGCCTCCTCCCATGACTTCAAGATCCCATAAAGAAGAACCCCCACCATGCTTTGGATTATGTTGAAAAAGGGGGGGATAAAGTAAAAACTTTTTATTGTAAGAAGTTTTTACTTATCATTCTTTTACTGAAGCTATGGTTATCATAAAATGGGGGAGATAAAAATAAAAGTGATATAGGATAAGATAAAAGTGAGGAAATTTTATCTTTACATGGTTGTATAATTTACTTATCACCGAGGGATGTAATTCCTTCAAAAACATTAATTTATCTAGAAGTGTGGTTTCAGAACACTCTCTTTTGAGAAAGGTTATGTTTTGATAAAATTCAAAAAACTTGATTTGTTTAAAAAAGTTGAGTTGTGAAAATTTTATGAGATTTGGAAAAGTTATTAACGAGAGTTATAAACAAATACGAAGGGGGATATTGAATAACCTTTGTGATAAATTGTTTTAACAAAGTTTTTGTATTTATTGATAGCTAACCTTTTTGTATAAGAATGTTTTTGTTATTTAGGAATCAGACCCAGTCCATCATAATGAGTTCTATAAGAAAGTTGAAAATTGTTTAAATATAGAACCCAAACATAAAGGGGAGGAGTTTTTGTATTTAAGAAAGTTATTTTCTAGAAACAGGTTTTCGAACTCAGTTTTTTGGACTGAGTAGCACCAGAATCAGAAGCAGATTGAAAGATAAAGTTTTTTATCATATTCTTTATCAAATTCATATCCATCACTATGAAGATTCATCAAGATCAGTATTGGTTAAAAAGTCAGATGCTTTTTTTTATGAATTCGTATTATTGCTAAAGAGTTTTGAAAGAATGTTTTGAATTTAGGAGTTAGAAAGTTTTCATACTTTCTAAAAAAAGTCAGATGATTATTTTCTGATCATGGAGTTCTTATAAATCATAAAACACACTCATGATAAAATATTTTGAATAAATGGAGTAACTGTAATGATTAAATCGTTTCCAGTGATCAAGACAAAGTCTTCATCGGATTCAATAAATCATGACACGAAATATCGGATCCAGAAGTCAAAATGTGGGAAACTGATGAAGTTTGAAGAGTTTCAAAGTTTCTAAGTGGATTAATCATTGAATACTTTCCATAATTATGTAAAAATAATCATGATGGGATTTTCATCATAATGGTAAAATCTATCATAATGGGAATTCCATTATAATGAGATGAGAAAGAAAGGCAGATCATAATGAGATGAGAAAGAGAGGCATATCGTAATGAGCTGAGAAAAAATCCAGATCATAATGAGTTGAGAATGAAAGGAATATCATAATAATATGATAAATAAAGGTAGATCATAATGACCTGAGAAAGATACATCATATTCAAGATGAGTAAGATACATCTTATTGAAGCTGAGGAAGTTACATCAGATTAAAGAAAGGTTAGAAACTCCGAGAAGGATTATTACGAATAAGACTCCAAAAGAATATTCCATAAGTTTTATGAAGAGTTTAAGAGGTTAAACTTGAAATTCAATTTTGCATAAATATTAGAGAAATATGAGGAGGATTTAAGAAGTCAAATTTGAAGTTTAAATGTAAGATATTTTTGGATTTTTGAAATATGAGGAAGCAAGGAAAGTTTTAAAGTTTCCCACTCTTGATTTTTTGATTTGCCTATAAATACTTGCTCAGATCATTCATTCATTGTTAACCTTCACATAAGTGAAAAAGGTGGAGTGCTGAAAAAATTAGTGAAGGTTATTTCTGGACTGAGATCTCAGAAGAAGATCAGACACCTGAAAGTTTTTTATTTACCATACATGAGGATTGTATTGAGAAATATCATATTTTGGAAGATCATACTGAGAATTTGTGCAAAGTTTGAGTTTTTCATATTGAGAATGGGTTTATTTTAGTGAGAATATAATATTGAGTTAATCGGACTAAGAAAGATCATATTGAGTCAATTGGACTAAGAAAGATTGTATTGAGTTTCTGAGTAGTGTTTGAGAAGTGAAGATTGAGTAAGTGAGAATCATATTAACTTTAACAGATTGATAAATTCATATCTAGCCAAATTAGACTGAGGATTAGGACTGAGCAATTGTGGATCAGTTTTAACAAAGTCTTTATTCTTTTGTTTAGATCAATTTTTTTGTAAGAAACTTTGTAAAGTGACAGGAGTAGGTATAATATTTCTTATCAGGAGATAGAAGGTTTCTAATGAGATTTGGAATAAGTTGTATTCACTTCTTCATAATAGTGAATTTACATAGACCCACAAGAGTTTCTATGGAAAGGATATAGGTTCTCACACTGAGGTCAAACCTTGTAAATATTGTGTTATTTACTTTTTTCCTACTTTTTCATGCATTAATATTTATAAAAATATGATAAGGAAATAAATCTTAACAAATTTCAGGGGCTAAGATTTTAAAAGTGTTGAAACTTATAAAAGTGAACAACTGATTCAACCCCCCTTCTCAGTTGTTATTTGATCCTTTGGAACTTCAAGTTTAATAAAAAATAACATTCCATAAATCACTTTCATAAAGAAAACCCCCTTATTAAATTCATAAAAATAAGTCCAAATCACATTCCACGTTCCTTAATTTTTTATCAAACACCATTCTCAAAATACACACCACTTTACCATCTCAAGTCACCATTTTCAAATCATTTTAAAATTCAATTTGAAAGAAAAATGAAACCATTTCTATAACTGAATAAAAGAAATGAATACACCAACATAAAGATAGAAATGGATCATAATCAAAATAAACAACTAAGATAGTAATAGCATGAAAAAAAATCAAAGGCCATGGGGTACAAACAAGTAATATATGGAGTCCCATAAACAACTCCTCAATAGAATCAAGGTATCATGGGTAACATAATAGGCACCGATATAAATGATATAATAACTTGTTTCCTTAGTCAAGTCCTCTCATGTGTCCCCCTAAGAAAAAACATAGCATAAATTTTATAACCCTTTAAACATTTAGTACAAAACATACACCTGGGAGGGTGAAACATTCTTAGTGAAATAGTTGATGTGAGATCACCACACTAGTGTAACACACATCCAAGCTTTCTATTAGCTGCTTAGGTTGTTGGGTTGGAAGAAAGCAAGGAATGATGGCAAGAGGGGGGGTGAATTGCCTTTTAAAAAATTGATTAACAAATTAAAAATCAAAGTAAAGTGCAGCGGAAATAAAGAGGCAATCACACAAGAAATTGATAACGGAGTTCGGCCAAAACCCGGCCTACGTCTCCGCTCCCAACTCAACCGTTGAGAGATTCCTACCGCTTGCTTTTCAATGGTTTTAGCAAGAAACCCACTAGGCTTTGAGGTAGAACTAGGACCTATTACAGCTTGCTTTTTTGGTTTAGCAAGAACCCACTTACTTTTAATGGTTAAGTAAGAACCCACTAGCCTTTTTAACGGGTGAAGGCTAGCTCACCGAAACACAAGCCTTTTAAAAGGAAAGGCTTGACTAACCTCTTCACACCTTAATGGTGGTGTGAAAACCCAAAAGAAGGAGGAATAGAAAAGGAGTTGGGGTTTGTAGGCACAAACCCAATTTGAAAGCTCAAAAAGAATAAAGAATGAAAAACCGTAATGGAGGAAGACTTGGGCGCCAATTGGATGATGGAGTTGATGTAGCGTGCTCTCCCAAGCTTCTTGAGGTGCTCCTTGGATTGGAAAATGGTTGGAGCACTTGTGGATCCTTGAAGGTGGAGCGCCGGAGGTTCGCCAAATGTGCAACAATATGTCCGGGCGCTTGGTATGTGATCCGATTTGGTTCCGGGGCTTCCTTGGCCTTTATTTATAGGCATGGAACCCATTGGGGGCCTTCGGAGCCGTTGGAGAAGTCCTCGGAGCCGTTGGAGGCCAAAAGATGGTTGACTGGTCAAACCCAACGGCTAGTTTGACTGGGCCACCGGCTGGCCGGTGCAGGGCCACCGGCTGGCCGGTGCCTTGGCAGAGGCTGATCCTTCTTTTCCAGGCACCACCGGCTGACCGGTGCTAGAGCCACCGGCTGGCCGGTGGTGAGACAGTAGCTGGCACTGTTGGGGCTGGATGCCACCGGCTGTCCGGTGGTCAAGCTACCGGCTGACCGGTGGAGCCTGGCAGTGGGCAATGCCTCTGCCAGGTCCACCGGCTGGCCGGTGCTATCACACCGGTTGGCCGGTGGACTGAATTTCAGTCCACTTGAAGTCCATTCTTGGGCCAACTTCTTGGCAACCTTGTGCCTATCATCCACAACACTTAAAAACAATGTTAAACACATATTAAAGTGATTGTGATCATGAAAATCAAAGAGTGTGGGGTACAACAATCTCCCCCTATTTTGATGATCACAATCACTTATCTAAGCAATGTAAAAACTTAAATGTAAGGCATGATTTTAATGAATAAAGTGAAAATAAGCAATATCAAAAAGGTTTCTCCCCCAATAAATCAAGAAATTTCTCCCCCTTTGTGATTATCAAAATAGAATGGGGCATAAAACTTGATTGAGGGAAATGCTTTGAAAAACAAAAAGAGATTTTAAATCAATTGAAATTTTTGAAATGAAATGAGAATTTGAATAACAGTTTGAATTGAAAGTTTTGAATCAAAAATTGAATAACAGTTTGAATTGAAAGTTTTGAATAAAAAAAAATTCGATACCAACTGTTGGAAATTTAGAAATGAAAATTTGAATGAAAATTTGAAACCAAGTGTTGAAATTGAAAGATTGAAAAAAAATTTGAAATTGAAAAGCTTAATCAATCCTAACTCCCCCTAAATAAAAACAATAAATCACCGGGGAGAGGTATTTTGAAAAGATATGATTTTAGGCCCGGAGAGACTCGCTAGAAGGGATTTTTCAATCCATACTTGTCTCATGGCGGGTCTTCTCCTATAAAATTCGTCCGAATAAAAAATCGATTTGGGTTGACCGTACCGGGCGTTTTTACAATTACATTCATAAATGAGGTGCCCGGATTTCTTACAATAATTACAAAATTTGTAACTAGAGCTCCCCCTTACAAAAACAGTGGGTGCATGGGAGGAGGAGGCTTGGTTGGTGTAGCCAAGTCCATTGGTGGTTCGGGATATTCGTTGGGAACCTAGGAGATTGTTCAAATTTTGTTCCCCTTGGGTGAACTTAGCTAGGGTCTCCCTTAGGTCTTTAATGGTTGATTCCATGGAATCAACATTTGGAAAATTTTGGATTTTAAGGGACAACTCTTCCTTCTCTTTGAGAAGTTGTTCTTTTTCGGAAGAGAGTTTTTTGAAATTCTTTTTTAAAGCAACGAATTTTGAAGAAAGCTCATGAAAACCATTTTCTAATTGGTCTCTAGCATGTGAGAGTTCTTCATAGGAAAGATGATTTAAAGAATTGGAATTTGAAGAACAAGAGGAGGAGTCGGATGATGTTACCTCATGGAATGCCATTAGGCATTTTGTACCTTGGTCGCTCGAGGAGGAGGAGGATGATGAGGAGGTGTCACTCTATGTCGCCTTGAGGACCTTCTTCTTTCCTTTTTCCTTTTGCATGGCCCGTTTCTTGTTGAGTGGGCAATCGGGCTTGTAATGGCCCTTTTCGCCGCACCCGTAGCATTTTACCTTGGGCTCGGATCGAGCGGTGGGTTCTTGCCTTCGCGCCTTGCGAGATTTTTTCTTCTTGTGCTTCTTCATAAACTTGTGCATTTGGCGGGCGAGATTCTCCATTTCCGAGTCACCGCTTGAAGATGAAGAGGATGAAGAGGATGATGAGGAGGAGCTTTCTTCCTTTTGTACCTTGAGGGCGATGTTCTTTGGAGTTTTGATAGGGGTGCCCTCCTTTTGTGCTTGCCTCCTCATCGTGATCTCATAAGTCATGAGAGATCCGATGAGCTCCTCTACCGGCATATTTTTGACGTCCTTAGCTTCTTGGATCGCCGTCACCTTTGGTGCCCATGAGCTCGGAAGGACCCATAGGATCTTCTTGACCATTGTTTCTGCAGAAATGTCATCTCCAAGAGATTTTCTACCATTGCACACATCAGTAAATCGAGTAAACATTTCAGAAATTGATTCATTTGGGTGCATGGAAAAAGACTCAAAATCCTGACGGTACATATCCAATCGAGTATCCTTTACTTTGTTGGTCCCCTCATGGGTAACCTCCAAAAGTTTCCAGATTTCATGTGCGGAGGTGCATGTGGAAACTCGATTGAACTCGTTTCGGTCAAGGCCGCAATGAAGAGCATTCATGGCTTTGCCATCAAGCTCAAAATTTCTAATATCGGCGGGGGTCCATTTGGATTCATCGGGAGAGGAGAGGGTGTAACCTTGCATGACAATTTTATAAATGGGATATCCTATACTTCTAAGAAAAGTGGTCATGCGGGTTTTCCAATAATTATAGTCGGACCCATCAAAAAATGGAGCCCTACCCAATGAGAGGCCCTCGGGGGCGAAAGAGGTTGATGCCATCTTAATGGATCTTAAATTTGAAACCGGGTTAGGGTATTACTCAAATTTCCCTCTGATACCAATTGTTGGATCGGAACAAACGAGGGAATGATGGCAAGAGGGGGGGTGAATTGCCTTTTAAAAAATTGATTAACAAATTAAAAATCAAAGTAAAGTGCAGCGGAAATAAAGAGGCAATCACACAAGAAATTGATAACGGAGTTCGGCCAAAACCCGGCCTACGTCTCCGCTCCCAACTCAACCGTTGAGAGATTCCTACCGCTTGCTTTTCAATGGTTTTAGCAAGAAACCCACTAGGCTTTGAGGTAGCACTAGGACCTATTACAGCTTGCTTTTGTGGTTTAGCAAGAACCCACTTACTTTTAATGGTTAAGTAAGAACCCACTAGCCTTTTTAACGGGTGAAGGCTAGCTCACCGAAACACAAGACTTTTAAAAGGAAAGGCTTGAATAACCTCTTCACACCTTAATGGTGGTGTGAAAACCCAAAAGAATGAGGAATAGAAAAGGAGTTGGGGTTTGTAGGCACAAACCCAATTTGAAAGCTCAAAAAGAATAAAGAATGAAAAACCGTAATGGAGGAAGACTTGGGCGCCAATTGGATGATGGAGTTGATGTAGCGTGCTCTCCCAAGCTTCTTGAGGTGCTCCTTGGATTGGAAAATGGTTGGAGCACTTGTGGATCCTTGAAGGTGGAGCGCCGGAGGTTCGCCAAATGTGCAACAATATGTCCGGGCGCTTGGTATGTGATCCGATTTGGTTCTGGGGCTTCCTTGGCCTTTATTTATAGGCATGGAACCCATTGGGGGCCTTCGGAGCCGTTGGAGAAGTCCTCGGAGCCGTTGGAGGCCAAAAGATGGTTGACTGGTCAAACCCAACGGCTAGTTTGACTGGGCCACCGGCTGGCCGGTGCAGGGCCACCGGCTGGCCGGTGCCTTGGCAGAGGCTGATCCTTCTTTTCCAGGCACCACCGGCTGACCGGTGCCAGAGCCACCGGCTGGCCGGTGGTGAGACAGTAGCTGGCACTGTTGGGGCTGGATGCCACCGGCTGGCCGGTGGTCAAGCTACCGGCTGACCGGTGGAGCCTGGCAGTGGGCAATGCCTCTGCCAGGTCCACCGGCTGGCCGGTGCTATCACACCGGTTGGCCGGTGGACTGAATTTCAGTCCACTTGAAGTCCATTCTTGGGACAACTTCTTGGCAACCTTGTGCCTATCATCCACAACACTTAAAAACAATGTTAAACACATATTAAAGTGATTGTGATCATGAAAATCAAAGAGTGTGGGGTACAACATAGGTTTCTATGATAAATCAAAGCTGAGATTATAAAACAATAAATCCAAGATATCATCACATAATTCATGATAAAACATAATAAATAAATTATATATCTCACTACTAACACCCACACATGAAACAATCTATTTTCACAAGCATAGGCATTAAAAACATGACATGGATAAGCAACACCCACTTTTGGGGTCAACAATTTAAATAAATCAATAAAAAGTGGCTCAATAATTGGTCTCCCATTTTTTTAAAAATAACCAATTTAAAGTGTCAAATATTCCTTTTAAATAAAAATCAGATCGGGATGCTCAGTCATTTCACACCACCCAAAATATCATGTTAACATCCCTTTAAAACACTATGAAATAATCCTAAAATTTAAATCATAGGGAACTAGATAGAAAACATTTAAAACTGAATCCCCCTTTCTATTAATTCCATTTAATAAATACAATCAATTATTTTCCTTAAATGAATTTCATTTAGAACTATAATTTCCCTTTAAATCAAACCCAAACATGTAATAATA
The DNA here is from genome assembly GCA_963277665.1 of Viscum album. NCBI lineage: Eukaryota > Viridiplantae > Streptophyta > Magnoliopsida > Santalales > Viscaceae > Viscum > Viscum album. Next base: position 1,431,042,013 of record OY728131.1, on the reverse strand, counting down.
CCTTAAATCATCAAATTCAATTTGAACAAGCTTCACGCGCATCTTTTAAAAAAACGGGCATTTGAAATAATAGCCATGAAATGTAATAAAACCATTAAAAATCCTTATTTTAACTTATAAAACTCTCAAAAAAATTCTAAAATTCATCACACATATCACATATAGGATTATATTAACAAAACAAGGGTTTAGAAATCATCAAGAATTATATGACATTCCATTTAATGTAAATACACAAAACACCTGCCTCTAACCAAGTGGTAACCCATCATGGTAAGCTGCAACATGTCACATTCGATGGTGAATACTCATGTAAGAAAATATACACACTTCTAAAAACATAGAAAACAAAACCACTAGGTTAGAGCCTCTCCAAACCTGAATCCTGAAAATAATTGCCCATATGGTTCATGGTTGGAAGTCATACCAAGAGTAAATGGGTGAAGGGAGTGGATGAATGAAAGAATATGAGATGAGGGATTTATCTCATGGGATACATCCTAAATAAATTGAGTAGGGACAAAATATAAAGAATAGAGGAGGGTATTATCTCACACTCATGTGCTTAGGCTCATCCAAGTGAGGAAGAGGTGGGAATAGGGGTAAAATACCAAAAAAATAAGTGAGGAAGAGGTGGGAAGAGGGGTAAAATCCCAAAAAAACAACAAGAAGTTCACCATGAGAATGTCACATTTTAATTGAACTGGGTATCTTGTACTATTGGGATGCATGGTTTGGTGAACCATGAACCAACAATACGAGATCCACTAGGCAAGAAAAACACACTCACATGGTTTGACTGCATGGTTTGAAAAAAAATTTGATAATTAGGAAAAACACCTTTGTTAAACACTATAGTACTTGTGCATGGTCACTAACATGGTTTCACCTAATTATGTGTAATTTTTGTTCCAACACTCCAATCCCCAAAGGACTTGCATGGTTTCTATTGTATTTCACACAGTTTGGACTCAACCATGCTCTACCCATGTAGGCTAAAATATGTAAGAACAAAATGAACTAGAAGGGTATATTCTATTTGGACCCTGCAAGGTGTATCCTAAACCATGAACACAAACCATGCAATAGAATGAATTTTCTAGAATTTTGAAAATTCAACCCCCAAAATTATTGAAATTAAAATACCCCAAAATAATTTAAAAATATGAAACAAAAATTAAATTCAAATGTCATAATTCTCTTCTACCATGATACTTTCTTCCCCAATAAAGTCAATGAAAAAAATAGAAATAATGAATGATCTAGAACTATGACACCTTAAAATATGGGAGGATGATAATTCTAAAGAGGTCCAGTGAGAATGAAACACCAGACAATACACAACTCTACAAAATCACAGATCTAATCATCAAACATCTCAAATAACAACAAACTCTAAACCCACCAAATCATAAGACTCTAAGCAGATAGAGACCTATTACATTCCTCCCCAATATTTAGAATTTCTCTAAAGTTAGGGAAGAAATGGAAAACATATTCTATAAATTGATCATTACCAAGCCAACTATAATTTTACAAATCAACAAATAGAGCCAAAAAAATTCACCACGAACTCAAGATAAATAATAACCACTCATAAAATTTCATAAAAATCAGAAGTTAAACGAAATAGTCTAAAGGAAATCAAAACACAAAGGTTATCTTACAGATCATCAAGTAAGATCATCCAAATTCAACACATCCCATATCACCAAAAAGGGGAGGACACCACAACTGAAGACTTTCTTCACCATGGAAATGACATGGGAACTAACCATGGGCAATAAAACTGGGCGAAAGGGAGAGCTAGGACCTTATAATTAGAGCACCATATCACAGTGAACCCAATAAGATCCAAACCTAAACTAGCTATTTTATAATATTAACTAGTGGAACATACATCCTATACACTCAAACCACACACCCATGTATTTACCAAGTCAAACCAAACAAAAATAGACCATAGAAAGAACCACACAAAATCCTTTAGAAAAATGTTCAATAAAAGAGGAATAAAGAAAAACCATCACTTTATAAATGATGAAACAAAAAAATCATCAAATACACCCATTAAAATTTGACTCAAATCTTAAATACTCTCTACACTCAATGTGAAAAAATAAAAAAATAATCAATCACCCAAACAACTGTTGTGTCCTGGGCCCAGGATTGTTGGGCCCCCGCCAGGATTGTTGGCGCCTGTGCCCCGGTAACCAATCCCACATCGGTTGTGGAGGGAGATTGGTGGGTGCTTGAAATTCCCGTGCCTACCTTCCCCTCAGCAACGCGTTTTAAAGCCGTGAGGCCTGGGATAGCAACTGGGCCAGAGCGGACAATATTGCTGGGCCGAGGGATCTGATCCATCAATTGGTATCAGAGGGTGGTTGGTCTCGGGACCGGTGTGGGCTTGGGGGGGGATGTTGTGTCCTGGGCCCAGGATTGTTGGGCCCCCGCCAGGATTGTTGGCGCCTGTGCCCCGGTAACCAATCCCACATCGGTTGTGGAGGGAGATTGGTGGGTGCTTGAAATTCCCGTGCCTACCTTCCCCTCAGCAACGCGTTTTAAAGCCGTGAGGCCTGGGATAGCAACTGGGCCAGAGCGGACAATATTGCTGGGCCGAGGGATCCGATCCATCAACAACTTTAGGTAATTTTACCTCTAGGATTTTATATGATGGTTAAACCACCAAAAGTGATACACGAAAACAAAAAGAGGATTTTCCACATGGATCATTCTAGGAAACAATATTTCTATAATTTTTCAAGATCTTTTTACAAGGTACAAATGAGAAACACAAAACATGAATTTTATGCATTAATGTTTCATAAAGAAAAACAAACAGTCCCAATGCATAACAAGGTATAAACCCAAATATATAAGGGTATAGTGGAAAAAATATAGAAAAATATCATTTAAACTCTCACTTTTTTTAAACCATACCATTTTATAAAAAGTTTCAAACTCGCTTTTCAAAGGCATTCATGATTTAAAAACAACCCAACTTCCTTTTTAAATATTTCACTTATATTATAAACCTCGCTTAAAATACTTTTCATAAAAATTACCACATTTCAAAAAGGGTCTAGAGACTCATTTCATAAAATTACACTCATTCCTAAAAATATCCATCTTCATTTAAACTAAAAAAATCCACATGGGTTGCACAAAGTTATCTTTCATTTCCAAAAAATTCCACAAATTCCATTATAAAACCACAAATTCCCATTCAAAAACATTTCAATCAACTTTTTATTTCATTTCAATACATGATAATGAAATAAACTACTTTTATGACATTTCAACTTAATCAAAAATCCTTTGAAAAGTAAATTTTAACAACTAGTTTCAAGACATATCATGAAACACCTTTTTCACATCAAATTAAATAATCTAATTAAAATGAAATGGAAAGATCGCACATCTTTAAGAAATTTTATAAACATTAAAATCCACTTTTTCAATTAAAATGATTTTTATATAACGCAATATCAACTCTTCAAATCATAAGGCCAAACCATGAGGAACAAATAACTTATAGACACATCATCTAACAATACCAATCCACTATAAAAATCCCTTAATCAATATCACACCAATGGAAGGAATCATTTGGATCAATTCAAAATTCATGGTAAACAGAGAAAAACATCTAGGGAGAAAGAAAAAATGTGCATAGTTTAGTCATACTGCTTTTTTAAATTTGCACAAATCATGAAATAATCTCTATTATAAGTGATAAGGTCATATTCATGGGATCTACATGGTTTTATGGACCATAAGATCTTACTATGGAGATCATATTATTCCTTTATTTTATTTTTGAAAGCTCAAGATGACCCCAAAAATTCAAAGGTAAACTCGATGGGGATCAAAGTAACATAATCTCATATCAAGAAAAATCAATAATAAATATTAACAAATTTGAATTAATGATAAAAAACAAAACTACTCATGGTAACTAAAGACTCAGAGATAGAAAGAGCTCTCAACACTCCCCCTTTACCTACCTATTGAGTTCCAACACTTTTATCTACATATTACCTAACTTCCCAAATAACAAGTGGGTCCTCAAGAACCTAGGATTTTGAAAAAACAGATATTTGATTCCATTTGTAATGAATTGTCTTGGGATGACCCAACACATCACCTGAACCAGATCACCACTAGGTACAAAGGGCCGTATTGATCCCCATGGGCTAACAACTAGTGCCTATGTATCAAGAAAAATCCTTGGGAATGATTCCACCCTCTGAAACCCATATAAACCCCACACAGATTATTCCAATAAATCCATCATGAACCTTCTATAAATAGTGTATCGACACTAAAAAATAACTAGGTGAAATGAAAATAAAAATAAATGAATCAGAGTAACTCTAAGAAGCACTAATAAAAAATTAACATCATTATAATAATAAATTTCATGCTCAATAAATATTGATACAATGGAAAGTGGAAAATAGAAAAAAAATATGGTCAAATGAACGGATGCATAATTTTCCCAAAAGATAAAATAAAATAAAACTAAAGCAAACTACCAATAGAAGTCTCATCATGAACCATGGTCACTATCCATAATCCAAATTGATTACTTATAGACCAACCTGAACAAATCCAGAAAGAACCAATGCTAGATAATAATTAAAATTGTTCGCCTAAAATAAAACATGAGAGTTACATACACCTAATGGTGTGTGTAGGTTTTGAGATAAATACACCATGTAGGATCTCACCTAAGAGTTTGTGAAATTTACTTTTAAAATCCATTTCATTAACTCTAGTTTGAAATATAAATAGAAAATAGGTTTTTCAATTGTGATTTTAACAAAAACCAAACAATGTTCCATAAAACACCTTTTGAAAAACATTCCCCTTATTAATGTAATAAAGTTTGAAATCAAAATCATTTTTATAAAATTCTTTTAAATAAAATAAATATGATCCTTTAATAAAATCATGAAAACAATTCCAAAACACTTTAATATTTCCACAAATGTTTATTAAACAAATTTCTCAAATAACACACCACTTCCTCTATTAAAATTAACAATTTCAAATAATTTTACAATTAAATTTGATGGAAAACCTAAATTTTCCCTCAAATTGAATAAATTAAATACACACCCAATCACTAAGATAAAAATTAATCATAATAAAAATAAATATTCAAAAAAATACGGCCATGAAAATACTAAAAGTCCAAGGGATACAAATAAGAAAAATAAAGAATCCCCTAAAAAAGTAATTAATGGAATCAATGTATTATGGGAAACACACTAGGATCTAATATGGATGATAACGGACCTAGTTTCCAGGGTTCACTCCTCTTTAGAGTCCCCTTAAGAAAAACAAAAACATACCTCTCGTCACCCTTTTGGGATATCGAGTTCAAAACACACCCCTTTGTGGGTGAAAATATATTATAGCACTAGCTAGTGTGCACACATCACACTAGGGTAACTGTAACGCCCCAACCCCAGTATCCCAGAGTCGGTGTATTAGTTTGTTACATTGGCATGATTACAAGGAATCAAATCTCTAAAGACCAATAAGTTTAGTAGACTTGAAGAAACTTTCTACATACATAAAATCCATTTTATGTTGGGATAAGAAAACAATATATAATACATAATAAAAGCTAACAAACTACATCCTTGAAAACTCAGAAAGTTATCTATTCTTCATAGCATGGGGAAGGAAAACAAATAAAAGGGGTGAGCTCAAATGTTCAGTAAGGGTTACGTATAGTGTAAGCATAAAACAATAATAATTGAATCATAATAAATTAGACATAATCAATATAGCATGGTGAATATTTGAAAAACACACACCATCGATAAACTGATAATTAAAGTGCGTCCATAGATTTTGTCATAGTGAAACCCCCATGGATAGTAATAACTAAATAAGGAATAAAGAGAATTCCTATTATTTAGATGTCATGTATATGGAACATGAACCATCATACCATTGATATGGTTTAATTATATGAGTAGAAACCTGTCTGATTTTTGGAAACAAACTCAAAGGGTTTGTCGCCAACTAGTTTTTCTCATGAGACCTATAGATGTATTGAGGGGATATAGTGGGACATTCCCTTCACTACTGTAAGAACCCGGGTTTTCAGAAAGGGTCAAAATCCCGAACCTGTTTGAATTTTTGACTGGTTTATAAGGAAACTAGAGAAACTGGGAAGTTTATGGAAATTTCCAGACTACACGCCATGTACTTTAGGTACACTCCATGTATTTGTAGGCAAGAGACCAGTCGTGTGCTCACCGAGTACATGTCGTGTGATGACCGTGTAGTAGTTTCTTACTACATGCCGTGTAGTTTTGAACACTCCGTGTATACACCCGACTGTGTGAGGCCATACATGGCGTGTAGACCTATTGGCTGGGTAGAACCAGGGACACGCCGTGTTCCCTATGGACACGTCGTGTAGTCTAGCTTTGTATAAGGGAAACACATGGCGTGTGGGTAAGTCGGCGAGGAAAGGAAGAGGAACCAAGTACACATCGTGTACCCCTAGGTATACACCGTGTACTCATGTCGGCAGGTTTGGAAAGTAAGTCAGTGGAATCAGCCATCTTTTGAACAGTTAAATGAAATATACACGGTGTGTAGTCCTAAATTACACGTTGTGTACTTTCTTTTTTTCGCTAAAATAGGCAGTAGCCTCGTTTTTGAGGTAGAACTCATCCCCTTCATCGGGTTGAGTGGGGAGAGCCAGCCGAACCCCTTTTCTCCTCCCAATCGTCCGTCCAAGAACCAATTCAAGCTCTGATTAGTGTGTTGGAACCCCCTCGGTAAGTCCTTGATTCATCTTTGGCTGTTTTTTCTGATTTTCGTTCTAGAACGAGTTATAGCCCTTTGAGAGGTTTTGAATCTTTTGTAGATTTACCGCGTTTTAGACCGAATTGGCGGGTGTTACCAGAGGAGTAGCATCATGCTAGTCTCAAGTAGGTGGTACATACCTCATTTTGTGTTTTCGTGGTTGTTTGGGTGACACGACCTTCGGCGTGTTTTCAGGTATTTTGGGCGGGACTCATTTTATCTGCTTTTTCATGCTGTATTGTTTATGGGACCTCTAGGATGCCTTTTTGTATGCCCGGTTACCAGTTTTCGTGAGCGGGGCCGAGTGAGGGGTCGTTGCTCATCGAGGCATTTTAGCCAGGGAAAATCAAAATGGTTTTAATTGAAATATGATTGTTATAAACTGTTTAGTTTACTTTTTTAAAGCCTGTTATAAATTGTTAGAGGCATTTAAGACCTTTGTGCTAGTATGGTACAGCACCTGGTATAGTGCAATTCGACTGTTTAGTTGGTTTTGCCTGGTTATGTTTTTTGTTTACATATGTTATATATGTGATTGCTGAATTGCATCTGCTGGACCCTTTGGGTTGTGTTGGGCTTGGCCCGGTTACGCTTGAGTGATGCTGATCACAGGTTAGGGATTTGCCCAAGTTACTTTGGGTGGTTTTGACCACGGGATTGGGCGTCATGGACGTCGGCTTGAGGCAGTACGATTGTCAGGTTGGGCATGGCCCGGGATACAACGGTGGCGATGCCATCGGACTTGAGCGACATGGTCGCAGGGACACGAGGTGTCAGATGTGTTGGTGGCTTAGGACTATTTTGGTGATTATCTCTCACCCGGGACTTTGAGTAGTGTGCACACAGAGATACTCTGTGATGAGGTGGTTTTGACCACTCGTGTGGGTAGAGACCCCCGTAGTTGCAGTTAGGTATTTTGGTTGGGGGTGATTTCCGTAGAAAGCCATGTGGGAGGTGAGGAGCCTTCAGGAGATGGGCGTGCCTTCAGGACGTCGGTACTTGAGACACGAGGTGTCAGGAGGCACATGGTGTCGGGTTACTATTTGTGGGCATGCCTTCGGGACGTCGGTACTTAAGGCACGAGGTGTCAGGAGGCACATGGTGCCAGGTTACTATTTTCAGGCATGCCTTTGGGACGTCAGTACTTGAGACACAAGGTGTCAGGTGGCACATGGTGCCGGGTTACATGATAGAGATTTCAGCATTGGCCAAAGCAGGTGACACTCTGTGGTGGCTGTTGAGCACCAGTGGAGTTTGTGTTTATTTGTCCATTGTACTATTTACTGCTTTCCTCGTAAATCCATGACTGCTTAAACACATATATTTGGTACGCAGTGTTGGGTGGTATCCTACTAAGATTTGTCTCACACCCTGCACGGGCCCTTCGGGATGCATGCAGACTTTATGGATTTACGTGCAGGAAAGAGGCCAACTTCAGGAGCTGGGTTACGTTAGTTGCTGTATGGAGATGGTATGGACCTTGAGGTCATGCCTAGCTGGGTTTACTTTGTTCTGATTACTTTTCTGTATTATCATGCTTTTTTTTTATATAGCTACAGTTGGTTATCCATTGGCTCCCTTTTATATGTTGACCTGCTTTGGATGCTTGTTTTACTGTTCTGTAGTAGTTAAATTTTATCAGCATTCTGTTGTGTTTAATTCCGCTGTTGTTGTTATATTTATTTCTTCCACTGTTTATTGTTATTGGATGTGTTTCTGCTATGTGGTTCTGGTTCGAGTCTGCTGAGTCTTTATTTCCACTGCATCTTTACTGTTATAATCGGACCAGTACCCTTACTATGATCCTCCTAGAGGGTATATCCTCCCCACTATACCTATTCAGACCCTCGCTGCTAGTCGGTAGCCTTTGGCATTCAGGGGAGGTGCGCCTAAGGTAGTGACACCTGACCCGTTCGGCACAGTTCGGGTGGCTGGCCGGGTTCGGGACAATACAAAGTGGTATCAAAGGAGTTCTTGACAGGGATTTAGTAGTTGTGTTTTCCGGCTACTAATGAGTTTGAGACTTCTCTTTTTATTTCTGTTGGTTTTACTATTTGGGATATGGTAGACTGAAGATAAGTTGTTATTACTGGGACTGGGTTTTTAGCTTGTGCTTGGGTGCCTGCAGCCCCAGGTATGAGGGATGGACCAAGTTGCCATGGGTGGGAATTGTTGTTTGCTTTTTGCTCAGATTATAGTTTATATGATTTCCACCTCGGTGGCTCACTTGATGTGTGATGTTGTTGATTCTGATACGTGACATTTGACCCAGTATGGTAATAGAGAATTGAACCTTGGCCTGGTATGGCAAGGACAGTAGTTTGTCTTTTGATAGGCACATTTTTAGGGTATCCCAATTTCATAATTGCACGTATGCTTTGTGAAGTGATAATGTCATGTGAATAAAATCAATTTCCATGTTGTATCTACTTTGAAATGTGAATTGGTGAAATTCCTGATAGAATTTCTAGTTGTGAAAATATGTATTACATGCTTTATATTTTGTAGAATTGCATGTTGTAGGTTATTTGGGTCTGAATATTATGAGAGAAGGCAGGTACTATGACTGAGGCAGTGTAACTGTCAGGATTGGGGGACTCGGTCTTCAGTTTGAGACAACGTGAGTTGTTGGGATGGGCATGGCCCGAGGTACCTTGATACTTGGCTCTGTTCAGGGTGGGTAAGGAGGCCATGATTCCAGGATGTCGTGGGGCATGGGTTGCGGTGAGGGGGGGTAAGGGTAGTTGTTATGCATTGCCTTTTATTGCTTTCCTTATCTGCATAGAATATATTGCTGTATATATGTATGGGTTGTCTGGCCATTTATGGTATTCAGCGGGTTACTCCTTCATGACTCGATGGAGCCTCAGGAAGGAGATGATATAGTGCCACAAGATCTGGGTCAGAATTCGGTACAGGTAGAGCACGAGCCGCACATACAGGCCCAGGGACAGGATCAGGTTCAGGATCCAGTGCAGGCAGGACAGCAGCCGGGTTTGGCATCGTTCGGGCTGTGGCTCGACGAGCAACTCTGAGCGAGCCTGGCACGCGTCTTGCAGGGTATTGACAGAGGCGCTCAGAGTACAGAGCCTTCTATGGCGTATCTGACGCGGTAGTTCCAGTCGCAGCACCCGCCGCTCTTTCAGGGCGAGGGTGGTCCGCAGGCGGCCGAGAACTGGATAAAGAGTATGCAAATGATTTTCGAGCAGCTCAAGACGCCTCCAGAGCGGAAGGTCAAGATGGAGGCGTACATGATGAGAGGACCGGTGAAACTTTGGTGGGACGTACAGGTTCAGGCTCGTAGGCATGAGGGACTGGCATGGAAGGACTTTGAGGACAGGTTCTTTGAGCACTTCTACCCGGAGACACTGGGGGCAGAGAGAGCTCGGGAGTTCTTGAGTCTTCAACAGGGGGACATGTCTGTCATGTACTACGCAGCTACTTTCACAAAGTTGTCTCGCTTTGCACCTGGTATGGTGAGCGATGATGCAGCTAAGTTGAGGTGCTTCAAGGATGGCTTGCGACACGCCATTCGGGTCCAGGTGAAAATTTTCAGGCAGGGTTCTTTCTCTAAGGCGGTGAATCAGGCACTCATAGCTGAGGGCAAAGAGAGAGAGAAATCTCACTTGGGTAGGACGACAGCTTCAAGTGACGGTTCGGACAGTAGGAAGTGAGGACGTGACGAGTTCCAGCAGGGTAGTCAGGCCAGGGATTCATCTAGATCACCTAGTGGGAGTTCTTTAGTGATTTGATTCCAGTGTGGACAGCCGGGACATGTTCGGGCACAGTGCGATAGGCCTCCGAAGGAGTGCCGGGCTTGTGGAAAGGACAGACATTTGGAGAGGTTTTGCAGGCATCCTTCACAGATATCCAGCAGGCAGGGACCAGGACAGACTGCAGTGTCTGGAGTTGGTTCAGTTTCGGTACCCAGAGAGGGTAGTCGAGGTTCAGTTGTGCGTGGAGGTCGTGACAGAGACAGTGGGACCCAACCGAAGGGTCATTGGTCGGTGACTGGAGCAACACCGTAGGGAGGTCAGGTGTCAGGCAGCCGTGTTTCAGGCCAGGTGCTGCCGTGGAGCTGCCAGAGGCTGAGCAGGCCGGTGAGCCGATGACGGTTAGAGGTACACCGTGGTGTGACCGTGATCTCCATGTTTCCTTTTTGGCATGACCTATAGAGGTATGTCTGTTTTGAGTGCACGAGGTGCACGGGATCTTTGTGGACTGACTAGATGTTAGTCAGTGGGTTGGCACCATCTCGAGTGCATGATACATATATATATGTATATATATATATATTTATGAGATGCGTGGCATCGGGGCATCATGGATGCGGGTTACTTGAGGTGTTGTGGGCATCGGGGCATCCTGGATGCGGGTTACGTGAGGTGCTAGGAACCGGGACCTCGTGGATGCGGACACTGATACGGTGTGGGATACTTTGGGTGTCAGAAGTGACATAAGATCACCAATGAGGTGTAGGGGTGATGGTTGCACCCAAATTTACCCTACAGGTATGCAGTCGTTGTAGTACAGGTAGGGGTCGAATCCACAGGGACCGAAGAAGGAACCTAAAGACACTCTGATCTTGGAAGGATTTGGCTATGGAGTGGCCAACTATTTGGATTGATTTGATTTTAATAACTACTGATTTAATATAATGAAAATAAATTAAAACCTACAATTACTTAGTCTAAAAAAATTAAATGAGATGAGTTGATCCTAAGTTGTTACTAGGGTTAGATTGGATGTATTTATTTTCTTATAATGTTCATTTCACTAATTCAAGACGTATCCAAAAAAATGATATAATTCCTCAACATAATTCACCAATTTAATCCCTACACAATTCCAAGGCTAATTACCAATTCACTTAGAGGATCAATTTAATGATCACTCCAAGGAATTGGATCGTACTAGCACTCGAAATGTGTCATTGTTAAAGTTGGCAAAGACGAAGAAGGAAATAAATCATCAAATGGAAATCATAAAATAATGAAATGATTACAGAATTTAGGATCATAAAATAACATCCAATCTTCCCCATGCAACTCCCTAGGACCAACCCATAAGGGTTTAGCCCTCCATTTATGTTATTCAATAAATGGAAGCGGGAAGTCGACTTAAAGAAGCGGGATTGGAGAAGAAAAATAAAACAATGAAAGGATCACTCCACCGTTGTGTGAACAAAATCACAAGGTTTGGTGTGAATAAATTCACACCTTGAGGAAACGGTTTCAAGGTGATAAGAAGAAGAAAAGGAAAAGAGGAAATTAAGAACTTTTATTAAGATCTAATGTGATTCAAACAACTTACATGAGAATGAAGAATGATTACAACATCAAATGGACAGCATAACATTATAATGAAACAAAGCACCCAAGATCCCTAAATCCACCACCAATACTGCCTTAAATAGGAAACAATGAAGCCTTGGCCGAGCCCCCAACATCCCATGTGCCTTTAATTAATTATGTTGGGGAAAGGTGGGTGGAACATTAATGATGAGAGACTTTTCCACTTCTTGCCCCGAAGTTGCATCCACCTTGCATCCAACGGAAATACGCGCCTAAAGGACCTTTTAGAAGGCCGAATTTGAGTGGGAAATAGAAGAATTAAATGAATCCACAGATTTCCCCTAACAGAATGTAAAATTTCAGCCCAAGATACTTTGTGGTTAGGTAGATATGATTGAAATAGTGGGCTGTTTTTCTGGGCCGCAGACTCTGGCCCAAAATTAAATCTTCAAATTGGGCCGCCTTAATCACCACCATTGCGGACGAATTAGCACTAGCTCCAGAATAATTATTTGTTCCCCTATATGTCTTCTATCCTTTAATAAATTTTGGGCTTCATTGGGATTTTATTGTGGGCCCCATATTCCGATCAGTGGGATGATATCCAATCTGCCTTCTCCAGAATTGTTTCCTTTAATCGTCAAATATCTCCATCATCCTTTATTAATAATCCATTGATCCCTGAATAAAAAATGTTCATAATTATGTGCATATCCATTTCCAAAAATATCAAATTAAAATATGGATAGTTACATTCTTTAAAATCAGATGAAACATTGGGCCTAAATTGGTGCACATTAGGCATGAAGTGCACAAATGATGAGAATGGGTGTTCAAAATGTAAAATGCACTAAAATGGTATTTATGAATAGCAAGGCACATGAAAACTACATATATTAGAAATGAATATTATCCTCTTACAGTGGATAATCACACCCCCCAACTTGAGTTTTGCTAGTCCCGATCAAAATATATCTTACAAAAATGAAATTCGAATGACCTTTTCCAAAAACATTTTAATACACATTTCTCACCCAAAGATCACATACCAAACAATTATCAAACCCATCAAAATAAATTAAAACAAGCTATGTCCACAGGCATATCTCAATCCCAAGACCATTCCTTTGTTCAAATTCATTGCCATATTTCATCCAAATTCAATTAAGCATGATGAAGTGTTGTGCGTCACAATAGACATGGGGGTTCATTTACATTCGAGGGAGAAAAGATGGAAGCGCTAGGAGCAATCAAATTTTAATAATAAGATGAGTAATCATTTTTTTATTTTCTCTCTCTTTTTTTTTCAATTTTTCCATGGTAATTGAAATTGAACTCAATCGAGTCAACCCATGTAGCAAGACTTTGCCGATGACTCCCAGGCTCAAAGACCTTAGGGCACCAAGTGAAGCTCACATACTCGGGCATCATCTCGAGTTAACTCAATCAAAAACAAATTCAAATTACCACAAATAGAGATAAAATGCCCAACTCTGGGCCAGAAAACTATGGAGTCGCGATCCCCAAGTGCCGAAAGCCACACATTAGGTCAATTCATTGCTCTACGCGCAATTGATTTTTTTTTTTGAATACTCATGTTAAAATTAAAATGATCGCCAATCCTATGCTATTTATTATGGGTCCCCAAGAACTCAAACTAAAACCCCACAATCTAGAGGACGTGCATTGTGTTTTTTTTTATTAAATGGATGAAAATATAACAGTGAAAAATCACATCGAACAACTTTACTTTCCAATATCAATGCACATGAACATAAACTTGCATTAAAATCAGAATCAAGGCATGCAAAATTATTTGATATCCAATTTCAAAGTTTGGAATGTGTGTTATCATGTTCAAGGTTAATAACATTTTTTATTCCACATATTTTCATCTCCCCCCCCCAACTTAAAATAACACTGTCCCCAATGTCTGAAGATATGAAAGATTAGAAGGGGTAGAGGTGAGGAGTTCAAAGAGGAAATTGAAAATGATAAACATGGAACAAATTCACCTGATTTTTGAAGTTGAAGTTCATGATGCTTCATATTACTCTTTTGATCTCTTTTGAGATGTATGCACCTCCTTGATCGAATATGTATCACCCAAAATAGTCCCTGAACTATACAAAGAAGAACAAACCAGACAAAACAAACAACACAACAATTTATTTAAAACCAAGTATCAACATTTTTATGGGTTTCCCTTTTTTTTAATTTTAAAAATAAAACTGATGATACATTGTCTTCTTTATATTTTCCGGGTAAGGTATTACTCAGGGATCACACAGCGTGACATGGATGAATACGGTGCTCCCCTTTCATACCCATCCATACTCATAAAAGAAGAACAGGTCAACAGTCTAATTTTTTTTTTTTAACCTACAAAAACATAAATAAAACAAACTGATGATACATTGTCTTCTATTAATTTTCTGGGTAAGGTATTACTCAAGGATCACACCACGTGACACGGGTGAATATGGTGCTCCCCTTTCATACCCATCCTTACTCATAAAATAAGAACAGGTCAATAGTCCGAGGTACTAATTAAATGAAATAAAACATGAAAACCACGGGTTGCCTCCCGTGCAGTGCTTAATTTAAAGTCTTTAGCTCGACTTGAACCCCCCAACTTAGAAAATTACAACTTTAAAAATTTTAATGACCTCATATTTCTCTACTTCAACATGATTGAGAATGTGTATCCCTTGTGATTGGTAAGAAGTTTTGGAATTTAATTCATGAACAATCCTATTTTCTAAAATGAATGGGAAAATCCAAGGAATATCAGAAATGGTTGATCTTTTTTATTCTATAGTCTTTCCTAATAAATCAAAGATCAACCCCCCTTTGTGGGTTTCATGAGATGAATGAATGAAAACCCCAAGCTCTTGTTTATCAAAAATGATGGGATACTCAAGTGGGGAAGGAAGGACAATGATTTTGAGTTCGGGTTGGTTGAAATTTTCTAAAGAATATTGGCAATTTGAATGAAAATTAGTTTCTTATCCAAAGACATTAGAATGAATTGGTTCCTTGTAAAAATATGATTCATCCCCAAAAGTATCCATTTGAATTCTAGGAGTAGGTATGGGCTCAATGTTTGGGATTTCTCCTAATTTTTCAGTGATCTGTGGCCCTAAAAATTCACTAATGGAGCCACGTTCAGGAAGCTCAATCCATGATGTCAAGTTATTATCTTTTGAATTCAAAAAATCAATTTCCTCCTGATTTAAAGACCCTTCAAAAATTTCTTGATTCAATTCCCCTACCCCAAATCCAAAGTTCGGTTCTTCAATAAAATCATGAGAGGCTTGTGGGAAACTAGACACATCACATAAGGTTTTGGAAGGTACAGTTGGTGTATGGATGAGTTCCTCGCAAGTATTAATGCATTGTAGTTCTAATCTCAACTATGATACCTCAGAACTCATAATCTCCATTTGATTACACAATTTTTCAAGGAGTTTTTGAGGATTAGGCTGGATAGAAGATTGTAAATTGTGAACTTCATTAAGTTTCATCTCATCAATCATCCTCGAGAGGGCTGGAAATTCATCCTTTAAACAATCATCATCCCATTGATTGTACATCTCATCGGGTGTGTGGAAATTATTCAAGGGTTGATCAAAGAAATTTTCTAATTTAGGGGATTCCCAATATTCATTTTCCATTTCATTCCAGCATGAGTTTTTGACATGATAATTTGGAAGATACTCCATTGGAGAAGATGGAAATTTGGATTCTAGATTCTCAGGACACACACAAACAGAAAGGGGTAAAGATAAGAGAGATGGGGGTGAGAATAGAGAATGTGGGGTGAGAAAAGAAGATGTGTGTCTAAAGTAACTTACTTTGGTCCCCAGAAATGGTGCCAAAATTTTTTTGCGCCCAAATTTACCCTACAGGCATGCGGTCGTTGTAGTATAGGTAGGGGTCGAATCCACAGGGACCGAAGAAGGAACCTAAAGACACTCTGATCTTGGAAGGATTTGGCTATGGAGTGGCCAACTATTTGGATTGATTTGATTTTAATAACTACTGATTTAATATAATGAAAATAAATTAAAACCTACAATTACTTAGTCTAAAACAATTAAATGAGATGAGTTGATCCTAAGTTGTTACTAGGGTTAGATTGGATGTATTTATTTTCTTATAATGTTCATTTCACTAATTCAAGACGTATCCAAAAAAATGATATAATTCCTCAACATAATTCACCGATTTAATCCCTACACAATTCCAAGGCTAATTACCAATTAACTTAGAGGATCAATTTAATGATCACTCCAAGGAATTGGATCATACTAGCACTCAAAATGTGTCATTGTTAAAGTTGGCAAAGACGAATAAGGAAATAAATCATCAAATGGAAATCATAAAATAATGAAATGATTACAGAATTTAGGATCATAAAATAACATCCAATATTCCCCATGCAACTCCCTAGGGCCAACCCATAAGGGTTTAGCCCTCCATTTATGCTATTCAATAAATGGAAGCGGGAAGTCGACTTAAAGAAGCGGGATTGGAGAAGAAAAATAAAACAATGAAACGATCACTCCACCGTTGTGTGAACAAAATCACAAGGTTTGGTGTGAATAAATTCACACCTTGAGGCAATGTTTTCAAGGTGATAAGAATAAGAAAAGGAAAATAGGAAATTAAGAACTTTTATTAAGAACTAATGTGATTCAAACAACTTACATGAGAATGAAGAACGATTACAACATCAAATGGACAGTATAACATTATAATGAAACAATGCACCCAAGATCCCTAAATCCGCCACAACTACTGCCTTAAATAGGAAAAAATTAAGCCTTGTCCAAGCCCCTAACATCTCATGTGCCTTTAATTAATTATGTTGGAGAAAGGTGGGTGGAACATTAATGATGAGAGACTTTTCCACTTCTTGCCCCGAAGTTGCAGCCAGCTTGCATCCACCGGAAAGATGCACCTAAAGGACCTTTTATAAGGACGAATTTGAGTGGGCCCTAGAAGACTTAAATTATTCCCCGGATGTTCCCTAACATCATGTACAATTTCAGCCCAATATACTTTGTGGTTAGGGAGATATGATTGAAATAGTGGGCTGTTTTTCTGGGCCACAGACTCTGGCCCAAAATTAAATCTTCAACTTGGGCCGCCTTAATCACCACCATTGAGGACGAATTAGCACTGGATCTAGAAGAATGATTTGTTTCCATATATGTATTATATCCTTTAGAAAATTTTGGGCTTCATTGGGCTTGTATTGTGGGACCCATATTCCGATCAGTAGGATGATATCCAATCTGCCTTCTCCAGAATTGTTTCCTTTAATCGCCAAATATCTCTATCATACTTTATTAATAATCTATTGATACCTAAATAAAAAATGTTCATAATTATGTGCATATCCATTTCAAAAAATATCAAATTAAAATATGGATAGTTACATTCTTTAAAATCAGATGAAACATTGGGCCTAAATTGGTGCACATTAGGCATGAAGTGTACAAATGATGAGAATGGGTGTTCAAAATGTAAAATGCACTAAAATGGTATTTATAAATAGCAAGGCACATGAAAACTAAATATATTAGAAATGAATATTATCCTCTTACAGTGGATAATCACACCCCCAACTTGAGTTTTCCTAGTCCCGAGCAAAATATATCTCACAAAAATGAAATTCGAATGACTTTTTCCAAAAACATTTTAATACACATTTCTCACCCAAATATCACATACCAAACAATTATCAAAACCATCAAAATCATTTAAAAAAATCTATTTCCATAGGCATATCTCAAGCCCAAGCCCATTCCTTTGTTCAAATTCATTTCCATATTTCATCCAAATTCAATTAAGCATGATGAAGTGTTGTGCGTCACAATAGACATGGGGGTTTATTTACATTCGAGGGAGAAAAGATGGAAGCGCTAGGAGCAATCAAATTTTAATAATAAGATGAGTACTCATTTTTTTATTTTCTCTCTCTTTTTTTTTGAAATTTTGCCATGGTAATTGAAATTGAACTCAATCGATTCAACCCATGTAGCAAGACTTTGCCGATGACTCCCAGGCTCAAAGACCTTAGGGCACCAAGTGAAGCTCACATACTCGGGCATCATCTCGAGTTAAATCAATCAAAAAAAAATTCAAATTACCACAAATAGAGATAAAATGCCCAACTTTGGGCCATAAAACTATGGAGTCGTGATCCCCAAGTTCCGAAAGCCACACATTAGGTCAATTCATTGCTCTACGCGCAATTGATTTTTTTTTTTTTGAATACTCATGTTAAAATTAAAATGATCTCCAATCCTATGCTATTTATTATGGGTCCCCAAGAACTCAAACTAAAACCCCACAATCTAGAGGACGTGCATTGTGTTTTTTTTTATTAAATGGATGAAAATATAATAGTGAAAAATCACATCGGACAACTGCACTTTCCAATATCAATGCACATGAACATAAACTTGCATTAAAATCAGAATCAAGGCATGAAAAATTATTTGATATCCAATTTCAAAGTTTGGAATGTGTGTTATCATGTTCAAGGTTAATGACATTTTTTCTTCCACAGATTTTCATCTCCCCCCCCCCCCAACTTAAAATAAAAATCTCCCCAGTGTTTGAAGATAAGAAAGATTAGAAGGGGTAGAGTTGAGGAGTTCAAAGAGGAAATTGAAAATGATAAAAATGGAACAAATTCACCTGATTTTTGAAGTTGAAGTTCATGATGCTCCATATTACTCTTTTGATCTCTTTGGAGATGTATTCACCTCCTTGATCGAATATGTATCACCCAAAATAGTCCATGAACTATACAAAGAAGAACAAACCAGACAAAACAAACAACACAACAATTTATTTAAAACCAAGTATCAACATTTTTATGGGTTTCCCTTTTTTTAATTTTAAAAATCAAACTGATGATACATTGTCTTCTTTATATTTTTCGGGTAAGGTATTACTCAGGGATCACACCGCGTGACATGGATGAATACGGTGCTCCCCTTTCATACCCATCCATACTCATAAAAGAAGAACAGGTCAACAGTCTAAATTTTTTTAACCTACAAAAACATAAATAAAACAAACTGATGATACATTGTCTTCTCTTAATTTTCTGGGTAAGGTATTACTCAAGGATCACAACACGTGACACGAGTGAATATGGTGCTCCCCTTTCATACCCATCCTTACTCATAAAAGAAGAACAGGTCAATAGTCTGAGGTACTAATTAAATGAAATAAAACATGAAAACCGTGGGTTGCCTCCTGTGCAGTGCTTAATTTAAAGTCTTTAGCTCGACTTGAACCCCCCAACTTAGCCAATTCCAACTTTAAAAATTTTAATGACCTCATATTTCTCTACTTCAACATGATTGAGAATGAGTATCTCTTGTGGTTGGTAAGAAGTTTTGGAATTTAATTCATGAACAATCCTATTTTCTAAAATGAATGGGAAAGTCCAAGGAATATCAGAAATGGTTGATCTTTTTTCTTCTATAGTCTTTCCTAATAAATCAAAGATCAACCCCCATTTGTGGGTTTCATGAGATGAATGAATGAAAACCCCAAGCTCTTGTTTATCAAAAATGATGGGATACTCAAGTGGGGAAGGAAGGACAATGATTTTGAGTTCGGGTTGGTTGAAATTTTCTAAAGAATATTGGCAATTTGAATGAAAATTAGTTTCTTCTCCAAAGACATTAGAATGCATTTGTTCCTTGTAAAAATATGATTCATCCCCAAAAGTATCCATTTGAATTATATGAGTAGGTATGGGCTCAATGTTTGGGATTTATCTTAATTTTTCAGTGATCTATGGCCCTAAAAATTCACTAATGGAGCCATGTTCAGGAAGCTCAATCCATGATGTCAAGTTATTATCTTTTGAATTCAAAAAATAAATTTCCTCCTGATTTAAAGACCCTTCAAAAATTTCTTGATTCACTTCCCCTACCCCAAATCCAAAGGTCGGTTCTTCAATAAAATCATGAGAGGCTTGTGGGAAACTAGACACATCACATAAGGTTTTGGAAGGTACAGTTGGTGTATGGATGAGTTCCTCAGAAGTATTAATGCATTGTAGTTCTAATCTCAACGATGATACCTCAGAACTCATCATCTCCATTTGATTACACAATTTTTCAAGGAGTTTTTGAGGATTAGGCTGGATAGAAGATTGTAAATCGTGAACTTCATTAAATTTCATCTCATCAATCATCCTCGAGAGGGCTGGAAATTCATCCTTTAAACAATCATCATCCCATTGATTGTACATCTCATCGGGTGTGTGGTAATTATTCAAGGGTTGATCAAAGAAATTTTCTAATTTAGGGGCTTCCCAATATTCATTTTCCATTTCATTCCAGCATGAGTTTGTGACATGATAATTTGGAAGATACTCCATTGGAGAAGATGGAAAGTTGGATTCTAGATTCTTAGGACACACACAAACAGAAAGGGGTAAAGATAAGAGAGATGGGGGTGAGAATAGAGAATGTGGGGTGATAAAAGAATATGTGTGTCTAAAGTAACTTACTTGGGTCCCCGGAAACGGCGCCAAAATTTGGTTGCACCCAAATTTACCCTACAGGTATGCGGTCGTTGTAGTACAGGTAGGGGTCGAATCCACAGGGACCGAAGAAGGAACCTAAAGACACTCTGATCTTGGAAGGATTTGGCTATGGAGTGGACAAATATTTGGATTGATTTGATTTTAATAACTACTGATTTAATATAATGAAAATAAATTAAAACCTACAATTACTTAGTCTAAAACAATTAAATGAGATGTGTTGATCCTAAGTTGTTACTAGGGTTAGATTGGATGTATTTATTTTCTTATAATGTCCATTTCACTAATTCAAGACGTATCCAAAAAAATGATATAATTCCTCAACATAATTCACCAATTTAATCCCTACACAATTACAAGGCTAATTACCAATTCACTTAGAGGATTAATTTAATGATCACTCCAAGGAATTGGATCGTACTAGCACTCGAAATGTGTCATTGTTAAAGTTGGCAAAGACGAATAAGGAAATAAATCATCAAATGGAAATCATAAAATAATGAAATGATTATAGAATTTAGGATCATAAAATAACATCAAATCTTCCTCATGAAACTCCCTAGGACCAACCCATAAGGGTTTATCCCTCCATTTATGCTATTCAATAAATGGAAGTGGGAAGTTGACTTAAAGAAGCGGGATTGGAGAAGAAAAATAAAACAATGAAACGATCACTCCGCCGTTGTGTGAACAAAATCACAAGGTTTGGTGTGAATAAATTCACACCTTGAGACAAAAGTTTCAATGTGATAAGAAGAATAAAAGGAAAAGAGGAAATTAAGAACTTTTATTAAGAACTAATGTGATTCAAACAACTTACATGAGAATGAAGAACGATTACAACATCAAATGGACAGCATAACATTATAATGAAACAAAGCACCCAAGATCCCTAAATCCACCACCACTACTACCTTAAATAGTAAAAAATGAAGCCTTGAACGATCCCTCAACATCCCATGTGCCTTTAATTAATTATGTTGGGGAAAGGTGGGTGGAACATTAATGATGAGAGACTTTTCCACTTCTTGCCTCAAAGTTGCAGCCAGCTTTCATCCACCGGAAAGACGCGCATAAAGGACCTTTTATAATGCCGAATTTGAGTGGGACCTAGAAGACTGAAATGAATCCCCGTATGTCCCCTAACAGCATGTAAAATATTAGCCCAAGATACTTTGTGGTTAGGGAGATATTATTGAAATAGTAGGATATTTTTCTGGGCCGCAGACTCTGGCCCAAAATTAAATCTTCAACTCGGGCCGCCTTAATCACCACCATTTAGGACCAATTAGCACTGGCTCTAGAAGAATTATTTGTTCCCCTATATTTATTATATCCTTTCATAAATTTTGGACTTCATTGGGCCTGTATTGTGGGCCCCATATTCCGATCAGTGGGATGATATCCAATCTGCCTTCTCCAGAATTGTTTCCTTTAATCGCCAAATATCTCCATTATCCTTTATTAATAATCCATTGATCCCTGAATAAAAAATGTTCATAATTATGTGCATATACATTTACAAAAATATCAAATTAAAATATGGATATTTACATTCTTTAAAATCAGATAAAACATTGGGCCTAAATTGGTGCATATTAGGCATGAAGTGCACAAATGATGAGAATGGGTGTTCAAAATGTAAAATGCACTAAAATGGTATTTATGAATAGAAAGGAACATGAAAAATACATATATTAGCAATGAATATTATCCTCTTACAGTGGATAATCAGGTGACGATGCATCACGGGAGGATTTTGCTTCTGGAAAACAGGTTAGTAAACCCTGTTTGCTTTACGTTTTGTTGGGTTGAGACCGGGTAAGGAGATTCCTAAGGTGGGGATCCCCCTTGAGGAATTTAGTTGGAACCTTTGAGACTGGGGTAGTCCGAGTTGTTTAAATGGGATAGGCATGTTTGGTTCCATCTCCTGGTTTTGTTTGATAGCTTGGGGACGTGCTATGTTAAGGTGGGGAGTTTGTAAGAACCCGGGTTTTCAGAACGGGTCAAAATCCCAACCCTGTTTGAATTTTTGACTGGTTTTTGAGGAAACTGGAGAAAATGGGAAGTTTCTGGAAATTTACAGACTACACTCCTTGTACTTTAGGTACACGCCGTGTATTTGTAGACGAGAGACCGGCTGTGTGCTCTCCGAGTACATGACGTGTGATGACTGTGTAGTAGTGTCTTACTACACGCCATGTAGTTTTGAACACGCCATGTATACCCCCGACCATGTGAGGCCATACATGGCGTGTAGGCCTGTTGATCGGGTAGAACCAGGGACACGCCGTGTTCCCTTTGGACACGCCGTGTAGTCTAGCCGTGTATAAGGGAAACACATGGCGTGTGTGTAAGTCGGTGAGGAAAGGAAGAAGAACCAAGTACACGCCGTGTACCCCTAGGTACACGCCCTGTACTCATGTCGGCAGGTTTGGAAAGTAAGTCGATGGAATTAGCCGTCTTTTGAATAGTTAAATGAAATATACACAGCGTGTAGTCCTAAAGTACATGTCATGTACTTTCTTTTTTCGCTAAAATGGTCAGTAGCCTCATTTTTTAGGCAGAACTCATCCCCTTCATCGGGTTGAGCAGAGAGAGCCGGCCGAACCCCTTTTCTCCTCCCGATCGTCCGTCTGAGACCCGATTCGAGCTCTAATTAGTGCTTTGGAACCCCCTCGGTAAGGCCTCGATTCCTGTTTGGCCATTTTGTCTGATTTTCGTTCTAGAATGAGTTATATCCCTTTGAGTGGTTTTTAATATTTTGTAGATTTACCGTGTTTTAGACAGAATTGGTGAGTGTTACCGGAGGAGTAGCATCATGTGAGTCTAGGTAGGTGGTGCATACCTCATTTTTTGTTTTTGGGGTTGTTTGGGTGACACAGCCTTCGGCGCATTTTCGGGTATTTTGAGCGGGACCCATTTTATCTGCTTTTTCATGCTGTATTGTTTATGGGACCTCTAGGATGCCTTTGGGTATTCCCAGTTACTAGTTTGCGTGAGTGGGGCTGGGTGAGGGGTCGTTGCTCATTGGGGCATTTTGGCCAGGGAACGCCAAAATGGTTTTAATTGAAATATGATTGTTATAAACTGTTTAGTTTACTTTGTTAAATCCTGTTATAAATTGTTAGAGGCATTTAAGACCTCTGTGCTGGTATGGGACAGCACCCGGTATAGTGCAATTCAACTATTTAGTTGGTTTTTCCTGGTTATGTTTTTTGTTTACATATGTTATATATGCAATTGCTGAATTGCATCTGCTAGACCCTTTGGGTTGTGTTGGGCTTGGCCCGGTTATGCTTGAGTGATGCTGATCACAGGTTGGGGCTTTGCCCTGGTTACTTTTGGTGGTTTTGACCACGGGATTGGGCGTCATGGATGTCGGCTTGAGGCAGTACGACTGTCATATTGGGCATGGCCCGGGATACTAGGGTGGTGATGCCATCGGACTTGAGCAACATGGTCACAGGGACACGAGGTGTCAGATGTGTTGGTGGCTTAGGACTATTCTGGTGATTACCGCTCACCCGGGACTTTGAGTAGTGTGCACACAGAGATACTCCGTGATGAGGTGGTTTTGACCACTCGTGTGGGTAGAGGACCCTGTAGTTGTGGTTAGGTATTTTGGTTGGGGGTGCTTGTCATAGAAAGCCACGTGGGAGGTGAGGAGCCTTCAGGAGATGGGCGTGCCTTCGGGACGTCGGTACTTGAGACACGAGGTGTCAGGAGGCACATGGTGCCGGGTTACTATTTGTGGGCGTGCCTTCGGGACGTCGGTACTTGAGGCACGAGGTGTCAGGAGGCACATGGTTCCAGGTTACTATTTTCGGGCGTGCCTTCGGGACGTCGGTACTTGAGACACAGGGTGTCAGGAGGCACATGGTGTCGGGTTACACGACAGAGATTTCGATGTTGGCCGAAGCAGGTGACACTCTGTGGTGGCTGTTGAGAACCAATGGAGTTTGTGTTTATTTGAGCGTTGTACTGTTTACTGCTTTCCTTGTAAATGCATGACTGCTTAAACACATATATTTGGTACGCACCGTTGGGTGGTATCCTACTGAGATTTGTCTCACACCCTACACGGGTCCTTCAGGACGCGTGCAGACTTTATGGATTTACATGTAGGAAAGAGGCCAGCTTCAGGAGCTGGGTTATGTTAGTTGTTGTATGGAGATGGTATGGACCTTGAGGTCATGCCTAGCTGGTTTTACTTTGTTCTGCTTACTTTTCTGTATTAGCATGCTTATTTTTTATGTAGCTACAGTTGGTTAGCCATTGGAGCCATTTTGTATGTTGACCTACTTTGGATGCATATTTTACTATTCAGTAGTAGTTACATGTTATCAGCATGTTGTTGTGTTTAATTCCGCTGTTGTTTTTATATTTATTACTTCCGCTGTTTATTGTTATTGGATGTGTTTCCGCTATGCGGGTCTGGTTTGAGTCTGCTGAGTCTTTATTTCTGCTGCATATTTACTATTATACTCAGACCAGTACCCTTACTATGATCCTCCTAGAGGGTATATCCTCCCCACTATACCTATTCAGATCCTCGCTGCTAGTCGGCAGTCTTTGGCGTTCAGGGGAGGTGCGCTTAAGGTAGTGACACCCGACCCGTTCGACACTGTTCGGGTGGCTGGCTGGGTCCGGGACGTTACAACTACCATTCCAACGTATTATTTTTATTAAAGGGTGAACATAATTGATATATAAATTCATATTAAAACTAACATATTAAATTTAAATAACATCCCTAATCATTAAACATAAACACTAACCCTTTAGATTAATATGGTGAATGGTATCAAGATAGCACATCTATAGTCAAACTAATCAAAAACCCTTTAACAAAATATTGTAGATTATATCATAAGAGATAAACCTCTATGTATTAAAAGGTCCAACAAAGTATTTTGACATAGATGAAGATAATTTTAAATGATACCATTGAAAAATTCTTGAGGAAATAATCCTTAAACATTCTAAAGTGTCTCATACCACCTTGAAACATTCAAATCATAATCCCTTAGAATATCATGAGAATAAGGAGACTCTTGATATGAAATAACAAAGGGTAGTACATACACAACATGAAAGGAATAAGTGGTTAACAATGCATATATCTCATAAAAGTTAAATTGTGATGAGAAAAATCCTTTTTACTTTGGAAAGAAGAGTTCTTTTTGGAAAATGATTTTTATTTGTCATGAAATCAGATTGTAAATATGTATATCACAAAAAAAAGAAAATTTAAGGACATATAAATCATATTTTAGGCATATATAATGTCCCATTTAATAGAAATCATGTAAAAAGTGTTTTTAAAGAAGATTTAGAAGTAAAACATTTTAGTGCAGTTTAAGGAAAATGTTAAAGGGGTTTTAAAGCGGAATGGCATGTTTGCTTTCATAAAACCAGAGATTAACCAAGATAGTTTTTCATTATAAAATGTGTTATTTTAAAAGAATAATTTTTTATTAAAATATATTATATATTTCACTTGAAAATAGGTAAGAATTCGAGAAGTTCTCTTGAATCGGGCTTATTTATTAGGGAAATTTTTTGAAAGATCCTTTTAAAACATATAACTCCCCAAAAAATAAAGAAGGATTATGTTTGGTACATATATATAGAACATTAATATAGAATTTATTAAGAGTGAATAATAATATTTAATAATTCCATTGAGGTAATTAGAGAATAAGAGTAACTCGAAATAAAATGGAGGTTGGGGTAGAAAACCCTTATCACTTTGGAACCAATCGAATCATATGCCCCAAAATAATAACAATCAAATGATGCATTGAATACCATGAAAATAAATAGATTCATGTTATGACACAACAATGGCCAGTATACATACACTATACACAAGAGATAGTGGTGAAATAATGGAAATATTACTGAAATAAAAGTGAGATGAGAAACCTCTTGCCTTATGCCCGAATGTGTTCTTCCTTTGATCTTAACGTCATGAATAGTCAAATTAAATTCATTAATTGATTAATTAATAACATTATATACATGTATTTAATTAATTATATTTTTATTAAGTTCATTTATGGTCTTCTTGATAAGTTATAAGATTAAATTCTGTCATTCTGAAGTGTTCATTTACTTGATTTTCATGATCGGTTCGCTTGACTACGAGTAATGGAGTTCATGTGGAATTGATATAATTACATAGAATTGGAATTTCATGTTATTAATTCATATCCATAAGTTTAAATGGTTATATATATCATTTTTTTATATGGTTTGAGGATGAATCATTATATAAAATTTTAATGGTAAACGCTTGGATTATTTTGATGGTTTTTAAATCACCACGAACTCATTTTGTTTTATAATTAAATACCATGTGTAAAAAATTATTAAATAACATTAAATATGATATATTAAATATATTATGATATTTTCCAACCATAAAAATGGTTTCATGACCAGAATTTAAGACGTTAATAGAAATTGAAAACTCGTCGTCCTTGAATGTGATAAATTAACAAATCTCGGACGGTGTTTTTGTTTTTAGTATAAGAGAAGAGGGAAAGAGAGATAATGATGAAATATTATATTAGCACAATAAAATTAAATTAAATTCAAGTTATTGTAATTATCATATCATTTGGATTTGGGGAGGTGAGGAGAGATAGAAACAAAATAAGGGAACTTGTAAAAAAAGTTGAAAGGAAAAGGAAGAGAGGTTTACCTCTTGAGTACTCCTCCTTGGGAATCTCCTTAATGCCTTTGTTTTTTTCCATTTGGTGAGACCATAAGGTCTTGAATGTGGGGTAGGTCTTGGGAATTTTATTTGGAATAAATTTTTCAAGTCTCAAGCTTGACTGGTGTGAGAGGAAGAGGGGTGTAGGGGTGGTTTATATAGTGGGAGAGATGGTTTTTTGCATTATTTTAATCATTAGTTTATTATTTTGCCCAAGACAAAGAATAGTATTGATTATTGTAACCAAAAATAGTAATAAATTAATGTTAGTTAGAACCAAGTGTTATTACTTCAGTATTACATCATCCGTGACTCAATAAATCATGTATTTAGCATTTATCATAAATTATCTTATTTCACTATTCACCAAAAATTCAAGTATTTCAGAAAAATCCCAAAAATTTATCCTAAAATTTTTTGACACGTAGAATTAGAAAATGAACTCCATTTAATAAAAATAATTTTTCTAAATATGATTAATTAATTTTTAATTAAAAA
Source organism: Viscum album (assembly GCA_963277665.1). NCBI lineage: Eukaryota > Viridiplantae > Streptophyta > Magnoliopsida > Santalales > Viscaceae > Viscum > Viscum album. Next base: position 1,431,014,073 of record OY728131.1, on the reverse strand, counting down.
TCCATCATTTAATCGAAAAATACCAATTTTAAAATTATAACTGATTTTATGACACTTTGAAAAATTAACTAAAGTCTCATTAAATTATCCTAAAATCATAGGGAAAGAAAATATTGATTTATGAATAAATTTTATGAAAATTAATTATCTTTTAAATCATTTTATTAATTATAATATTGAAATTAAATATATATTACTCACAAAAATACCAACACTTAATTAAAATATTCACCTTCACTTATAAAGAACATAATTTTTATTTATACACTCATGGTTAAGGTTTCCATTCATAAGGGTCATATTACTATTTATAAGGGTAAAATTATTATTCATAAGGGTAAGATAATATTCATAAGGGTGAGTTAATATTCATCAAAAATTAAGATGATTATATCAGACTCTAAATATCTTACTGAACACAACTGTGTATGTCTGTTTTTCGAAATTCAAAACACAAAAGTGGAAAAATTGAGTTTAACTTATAAGTTATAACTATAACAAATTGTTTCTTTGCAGTGACTTAGTGTTGTGTTCATATAATCTATCTAATGATTTGAAATTATTTATGAATAAACATACCATAAAATCTCGAGGTTTCATAATAATAGTGAATATATTCATAGAATAATTTAGTATTTATCAAAATAATTATAATATTTAATATATATATATATATATTATAATCTATTGATAAAAATAAATTTTGTAATAATCAAATACACATATTCATATTAAAATATTCTTTTACACAAAATAATACTGTAAAATAGTATTTTCTTTAAATTTAATTTGAAAGCTAAAAATTTGAAATATAAGTATTATTAATTAAAACACTTAATTTTAAATTATTATTTTTCATAACTTAATTTATTTAAAATTATAAAATAAATTTCTTGGGTGTTACATTATTCCCCCTCAAGATATTGTGTCCTTGCAATTTGAAATTGCACTTTGAAATTAAAGGTTGATACTTGAAAATTCTTTTGTGGGAAACCCACATCGGAAACAAGGTTAACAAAATATTCTCTTAATGAGGGGGAAAGTGAAATACATAGGTTACCAAAAATCTATGCATTCTAAAAGGATAACATTAGTTCAAAGTGAAAATAGGGACATAGAAGAATAATTTAACCCTCATTTTCTCATGAAATGTGATAGATAACATGTTCAAATCACTACTAAAAATTCCACTTATAGCGACCACCATTGGCAGTCGTTGTTGGCCTATAGAGACCGCCCAGTGGCCGCTAATGGCGGTCGCTTTAGGCCCGACGTTGTCGGCCTACAGCGGCCGCCAATGGCGGCCACTGAAGGTGGACTAGACTTCGTCCTACAGCCACTGTAGTGGTCGCTGAAGCCGAACGGGATTCTGGCCTATAGTGACCACCATTGTCGGTCGTTGAAGCCGGACGAAAATCTGGCATACAACGGCCACCACTGGCGGGTCGCTGAACGTGGCCGAGACTTCGGCCTACAGCGACCGGCCACTGGCGGTCGCTACACTGGAAAAAAAAAATTAAAAAAAAATTCATGATACAAAATAAAAAAACAGCATATAAATCATAAAAAATGAAAAACAAATCCAAACACAATAAACATCAAGATAATCATAAACAATAAATGATAGACGTGCTTCAACGATCCACAACCATCTGCTTTAAAAACCTACAATAAGATACAAAGAAAACTAAACAAAACAAACGTAAATTTGACATCTTTATTCAGTTATTATATACATATAATAAAATGAAATCTAACATCTCAGGGCGCTATAATAATTTAAAACCACCAATTTAAGAAATGTTATCATTTTTGAAATTTTTTTTTTATTTTGGAGTCTTTGCTTTAGTTTAGGAAAGTGTTTTTTATTGTCTTAAAATGAATGTTTTCTATGCACACCACACATCTGATTGGATGTTTCGTCTCCTTCTACATGTCTCGAATAATATTCTTATCATTCTCGTCCAGTTTCAGGTTATTCGGAGCACGTTTGCTCTGAATTCGACCGTGACATGCCGTTTTGGTGTTTTATGACACCGAGGAACGCGTTTTCGATCACCGCGGTCAAACTTCACCTCCGATTGATGTGTCGTCTATTCGACCATTTCACAATTCACACTACGGGTTGTTCTCGTATGATTTCGTGGAATTCTGAGGTCATTCGGGTGGTTTTGACCACCTGTACGCCCTTTAAGAGCGCGTCGAACTGCTGAAAACGACACATTCAGTCGTACCGCATGCACCGCACGTCGATGGACCTGCCATCTCCTCCTGCATGTCACAAATAATATTCCTATCGTTCTCGTGCGGTTTCAGGTCATTCAGAGCACGTTTTCTCTAAATTTGACTGTGACACGCCGTTTTTGGTGTTTTATGACTCTGGAAACGCATTTATGATCACTGCGGTCAAACGGAACCTTAAATTGATGATTCGTCTCTCCAAACATTTCATAATTCACACCACGGTTGTTGTCGTATGATTTTGTGGCATTCCAAGGTCGTTCGGGTGGTTTTTGACCACCCATCGCGCCCTTTAAGAGCGCGTCGAACTGCTGATAAATGACACATTTGGTCTTACTGTGAGCATCGCACGTCCGATAGACGTTTTGTATCCTCTTGCATTTCACGAATAATATTCTTATCATTCTCATGTGGTTTTAGGTCATTCAGATCACGTTTTCTCTGAATTTGACCGTGACACGACGTTTTGGTGTTTTATGACTCCGGAAATGCGTTTCCAGTCACCGCGGTCAAACGGAACCTCCGATTGACGTTCCGTCTATCCGAACATTTCACAATTCATACCGCAGTTTTTTTTGTATGATTTCGTGGCATTCTGAGGTCGTTCGGGTGGTTTTGACCACCCAGCGCGCACTTTTAGTGCGCACCGAACTGCTTGAAAACGACACATTCGGATCGTACTGCGGGAACCGCATGTCCGATGGATGTGAAGTCTCCTCCTACATGTCACGAATAATATTCCTATCATTCCTTGTGCAGTTTCAAGTCATTCAGAGCACGTTTGATCTGAATTCGACCGTGACACGCCGTTTTGATGTTTTTGACTCTGGAAACGCGTTTCTGGTCCCCACGGTCAAACAGAACCTCTGATTGACATGCCTTATATCTGAACATTTCACAATTCATACCGTGATTCTTGTCGTATGATTTTGTGGCATTCTGAGGTCATTCGGGTGGTTTTGACCACCCAGCGCGCCCTTTTAAGAGCGCGTCAAACTGCTGAAAATGACACATTCGGTCGTACCACATGCACCGCACGTCCGATGGATGTGTCGTCTCCTTCTTCATGTCACAAATAATATTCCTATCATTATCGTGCGGTTTTAGGTCATTCGGAGCACGTTGATCTGAATTCGACTGTGACACGCCGTTTTTGTGTTTTTATGACTCCGGAAATGCGTTTCGGTCACCGCGGTCAAACGGCACCTCTGATTGATGTACCGTCTACCCGACCATTTCACAATTCACACCTCAGTTGTTGTCGTATGATTTTGTGGCATTCTGAGGTTGTTCGGGTGGTTTGACCACCCAGCGCGCCTTTAAGAGTGCGTCGAACTGCTGAAAATGACACATTTGGTCGTAACACGTGCACTGCACGTTCGATAGACATTTTGTCTCCTCATAATGTCAAAAATAATATTCCTATCATTCTCGTGCGGTTTCAAGTCATTTGGAGCACGTTTGCACTGAATTCGACCGTGACACGCCGTTTTGGTGTTTTATGACTCCGGAAACGCGTTTCTGGTCACCGCGGTCAAATGGAACCTCTGATTGATGTTTAATCTATCCGACCATTTCACAATTCACACCGCGGTTGTTTTCGTATGATTTCATGGCATTCTGAGCTCGTTCGGGTGGTTTTGACCACCCAACGCGCCCTTTAAGAGCGCGCTGAACTACTGAAAACAACACATTTGGTCGTACCGCACGCACCGCACGTCTGATGGACGTGTCGTCTCCTCCTGCATGTCAAGAATAATATTCCTATCTTTCTCATGTGGTTTCAGGTTATTCGGAGCACGTTTTCTCTGAATTCGACCGTGACACGCCGTTTTGGTGTTTTATGACTCCGGAAATGCGTTTCCAGTCACCGTGGTCAAATGGAACCTCCGATTGACGTGTAGTCTATCCTAACATTTCACAATTTACACCTTAGTTGTTGTCGTATGATTTCGTGGCATTCAGAGGTCGTTCGGGTGGTTTTGACCACCCAACGCGCCCTTTAAGAGCGCGCCAAACTACTGAAAACAACACATTCGGTCGTACCGCGCGCACTGCACGTCCGATGGATGCATCGTATCCTCCTGAATGTCACAAATAATATTCCTATCATTCTCGTGTAGTTTTAGGTCATTCGGAACACATTTTCGTTGAATTTGACCGTGACACGCCGTTTTGGTGTTTTTATGACTCCAAAAATGCATTTCCGGTCACCGCGGTCAAACAGAACCTCCAATTTTGATGTGCCTTCTGTCTGACCATTTTACAATTCACACCACAATTATTGTCCTTCGATTTTGGTGGCATTCTGAGGTCGTTTGGGTAGTTTTGACCACCCAGCGTGCCTTTTAAGAGTGCGTTGAACTGCTGAAAACGACACATTTAGTCGTACCGCATGCACCGCACGTCCGATGGACGTGATGTCTCCTCCTTCATGTCACGAATAATATTCCTATCGTTATCGTGCGGTTTCAGGTCATTCGGAAAACGTTTGCTTTGAATTCGACCGTGACACGCCGTTTTGGTGTTTTATGACTCCAGAAACGCGTTTCCGATCACCGCAGTCATATGGCACCTCCGATTAACGTTTCGTCTATCCGACCATTTCACAATTCACACTGTGGTTGTTGTCGTAGGATTTTGTGGCATTCCGAGGTTGTTCGGGTGGTTTTGACCACCCATCGCGCCCTTTAAGAGTGAGCTGAACTGCTGAAAACGACACATTCGGTCGTACCGCGTGCACCGCACATCTGATGGACATTCCGTCTCCTCCTGCATGTCAAGAATAATATTACTATCGTTCTCAAGTGGCTTCAGGTCATTCGGAGCACGTTTTCTCTGAATTCGACCGTGACACGCCGTTTTGGTGTTTTATGACTTTGAAAACGCATTTCTGGTCACTACGGTCAAACGGAACCTCCGATTGACGTGTTTTCTAGTCCTACCATTTCACAATTCACACCTCAGTTGTTTCCGTATAATTTCGTGGCATTCCGAGGTTATTCGGGTGGTTTTGACCACCCAGTGCGCCCTTTAAGAGCGCGTCGAACTGTTTGAAAACGACACATCTCGGTCGTATCACGCGCACCGCATGTCCGATAAACATGTCGTCTCCTCCTGCATCTCACGAATAATATTCCTATCGTTCTCATTTGATTTTAGGTCATTCGGACACGTTTTCTCTGAATTCGACTGTGACACGCCGTTTTGGTGTTTTATGACTCTGGAAACGCGTTTCCTATCACCGCGGTCAAACAGAACCTCCGATTGACATTTCATCTATCCTACCATTTCACAATTCATACCTTGGTTGTTTTCATATGATTTTGTGGCATTCGGAGGTCGTTCGAGTGGTTTTGACCACCCAACGCGCCCTTTTAGAGCACACCGAACTGCTAAAAATGACACATTCGGTCATACCACGCGCACCGCATGGCCGATGATGTGTCGTCTCCTCCTACATGTCAAAAATAATATTTCTATTGTTCTTGTGCAGTTTTAGGTCATTCAGAGCACGTTTTCTCTGAATTCGACCGTGACATGCTATTTTGGTGTTTTATGACTCCGAAAACGTGTTTTCGGTCACCACGGTCAAACAGCACCTCCAATTGACATGTCTTCTATCTGATAATTTCAAAATTTACATCGCGGTTATTTTCGTATGATTTCGTGGCATTCCGAGGTCATTCGGGTGGTTTTGACCACCCAGTGCGCCCTTTTAGAGCGCGCCGAACTGCTGAAAATGACACATTCGGTCATACCGCATGCACCACACATCTGATGGATGTTCTATCTCCTCCTGCATATCACAACTAATATTCCTATCGTTCTCGTGCAGTTTCAGGTCATTCGGAGCATGTTTGCTCTGAATTAGGACCGTGACACGCCGTTTTGGTGTTTTATGACTCCAGAAACGCGTTTCTGGTCACCGCGGTCAAACGGAACCTCCGATTGACATGCCGTCTATCCGACCATTTCACAATTCACACCTTTGTTGTTGTCGTATTATTTCATGGCATTCCGAGGTTGTTCAGGTGGTTTTGACCACCCAGCGCGCCCTTTTAGAGCGCGTCGAACTGCTGAAAACGACACATTCAGTCGTACCGCGTGCACCGCACATCCAATGGATGTGTCGTCTCCTTTTTCATGTCATGAATAATATTACTATCATTCTCGTGCGGTTTCAGGTCATTCGGAGCACGTTTTCTTTGAATTCGACCATGACATGCCGTTTTGGTGTTTTATGACACCAGAAACGTGTTTCTGGTCACTGCGGTCAAACGACACCTCTGTTTGACGTGCTTTCTATCTGACCATTTCAAAATTCACACCGCGTTGTTGTCGTTTGATTTCGTGGCATTCCAAGGTCGTTTGAGTGGTTTTGACCACCCAGTGCGTCCTTTTAGAGTGCGACGAACTGTTTAGGATCCCAATAGGGATGCATCTTCATACATATAGAAACTAAGGACTCGAGTGGGTACCCTATTGATAGAATGATCCTCAGTGGGTGTGTGTGTGTTTGGGTAATGATGCTTGCGAGTGTTACATTATATTCTGAATCGATATGGAATCCTGGTTTTGGGATAAGATGTTGAGGTCAGCTGTGGATGATTCTACAACCATTGTTTTATTTTTATTTTTATTTATGTATGATGCTTGGAGATTCACCAGGATTCTGGGGGTGGGGAGGGCTTTCCAGGGTGGGGGGCTGTCCGGGGGTGCGGGGGGCTGTCCGGGGGTGTGGGGTGGGTTGTACGGGGTGCGGGGGGGGGGGGGGGGGGCTGTCCGGGGTGGGGGGGATGTCTGGGGGTGGGGGGTGTTGTCCGGGGTGGGGTGGTGCTGTCCGGGGGGTGCGGGGGGCTATACGGGGGTGCGGGGGGATGTCTGAGGGGGTACGGGGGGCTGTCCGGGGGGGTGCGGGTGGGTTGTCCGGGGGGTGGGGGGGCTGTCTGGGGGTGTGGGGGCTGTCCGGGGTGGGGGGGCTGTCCGGGGGTGGGGTGCTGTCCGAGGCGAGGGGGTTGTCTGGGGGGGTGCGGGGGGGGGGGGGTTGTCTGGGGGTGTGAGGGGGTTGTCCGGGGTGCGGGGGGGCTGTCCGGGGGTGGGAGGGGCTGTCCGGGGGATGCGTGGGGGCTGTCCGAGGTGGGGGGGTTGTCTGGGGGTGGGGGTGCTGTCCGGGGTGGGGGGTTGTTCGGGGGTGTGGGGGGGCTGTCCGGGGGGTGCGGGGGGGGGGGGGGGGGGGGGGCTGTCCAGGGGTGCGGGGCGGCTGTCCAGGGTGGGGGGGTCGTCCGTGGTGGGGGGCTGTCCGGGGTGGGTGGGGCTATCCGGGGGGTGCGGGGGGACTGTACGGGGGTGCGGGGGGGCTGTCCGGGGTGGGGGGGCTGTCCGGAGGTGGGGGTGATTTCCGGGGTGGGGGGGATGTCCGGGGGGTGCGGGGGGTTGTCCGGGGGTGCGGGGGGGGCTGTCCGGGGTGGGGGGGACTGTCCGGGGGTGGGGTGCTGTCCGGGGGGTGCGGGGGGGGGGGGGCTGTCCGGGGGTGCGGGGGGGCTTTCTGGGGTGGGGGGCTGTCCGGGGGTGGGGGTGCTGTCCGGAGTGGGGGGCTATCTGGGGGTGGCGAGGGGGCTGTCTAGGGGGGTTTGTTCAGGGTGGGGGGTGTTGTCCGGGGTGGGGGGGCTATCCGGGGGTGCGGGGGGGGGGGGGGGTTGTCCATGAGTGCGGGGGGGGTTTCCGGGGTGGGGGGGGCTGTCCGGGGGGTGGGGTGTTTTCTGGGGTAGGGGGATATCCGGGGGGGTGTGGGGGCAGTCCGAGGGGTGTGGGGGGCTGTCCGGGGGGTGTGGGGGCTGTCCAGAGGTGGGGGGGATGTCCGGGGGTGGGGGGTGTCCGGGGTGGGGGGCCTGTCCGGGGTGGGGGGGATGTCCGGGGGTGGGGGGGCTGTCCGGGGTGGGGGGGGTTGTCCGGGGGGTGCGAGGGGGCTGTCCGGGGGTGGGGGGCTGTCCGGGGGTGGGGGGCTGTCCGGGGGTGGTTACAAAACATGGTTTTTTCAAAACTATTACATAACACGCAATTTAAAACATTAAAGTATTAAATGAACAAAAAATATCCAAATCATTAATCAGTTTCATGGTTACTTCTCAATTCGTGCACACAAACATTGCATTAGACCAAAACATACATGATACCCCCAAATCACAAAAAAAAAATTCACTAGAAACCCAACTTATACATGAATAAAAACCCCACCAGTAAAAAAAACACACCTTGTGGAATATGATGCGTCATGCGTGGTCATCACTGCTACCTCCATCCGGTGGGCTAGGGGCCTACAACAAATAAACATTATGAATATTTTCATAAAAAAATAATTTAAATTAAATAAATAAATATAGTATAAACCTGTGTCGTATGATCCCCCACACCATCACCTGGAGGCACATATCCCGTAGTTCTCTAACCTGAGCGGTCAATTGCGCATTTTCCTCCTCAGAAGCGCGCAGCCGTGCCTCGAAATATGACAACTGTTGTGTCATCTGAGCAACAGCAGGACTGACAATTGCAGCGCGTGACACTACAAAATGAGGAATCTCTGTTCCATAGGTCAAACTATATCCATGCCCGTCCCGACCAATAATGCGATGAAAGATCTCATCCCTTCGCATGGGAAGTTGTCGCTGGTCCTCTGGCAGATGTTCTAACTCAGCTTCAAATTGAGCCTGTGAAATATTTAAATATATATACATATATATGTTAATATACAGATTTATGTAAGTATTGGTAAGTACAATCACTTACTATCAATGTTGCAGGCTCTGGATCATTGTGATCATGAGTCCTCATCCACACCAACATTTTATCAGTCAGTGCACCTTACTCCCACAACTGTATATGAATAGAATATAAACACAAAACCATATTAATTAATAAATTAAAAAATGAATAATAAATACCTCATGTCGTATCTGAGACACGTGACGAGTCCCGAGCCTGTGAGGTTGTCCCTGCAACGCTCGATTCTCATAATGGCGTGCTGACACCGCCTACATTCAATTCATTCAAATTTCAAACAAATCACACATTCTTGAAAATATATATACACCAAAATAAATATACAAACCGCAACACCCTCAGTAGACCAATATGCAACCAAGTCACACCACTGAGCCGGGAGGACACCTCTCGAAACTTTTTCCAGAATGTCTAGGGCACCCACATTTGGTACCCAATGGTCCCTCTTCACTTTGCCTTTATAGTCTTTCCAAATTTTACAGCATTTTCTCATACACACGGGCCGAAACTCTTCGGGGCATACTTTCAAATTTTTCTATAAAGAAAAAAATCACACATATTAGTATTGTTTATACATAGAGAATAAAGTAAAATGGTCTTCTTACTTGAACCTCCCTCCAAAGATGATCTAATGTGTCCTAAGGGATAGAAGCCCAGTCACGCGTGGTCAATGGAAATCGATGTGGGTCACGTATGATTGACCCAACTGACGAATAAATGAAGGGGCATTCGGTCCCATAGGATGAAATACCTCATCAAATGAAACATCAATTGTCGTGTCAGAATTCCATGATAAAATGCCACGACCGGGGCCTCTCTTGCGAGAGGAAGAAGCAATCGAGTCTAATCCTATTGAAATTTTATATATAATTTGACAGATGTTATAAATATATATATATGTGTGTGTGTGTGTGTTTATCAATTAAATAAAAAATAAAGACAATGACATTCAAACATACCTCGACCCTAATTCATAGATACCTCAGATGGATGATGTGGATCTGCTGCCTCTTCCCCTGACATACCTGCAGTCATAGAAAACATTAGTAAGGGGACTATCCAAAGTGTCTAAAAGATAAATTTGATTGTTATCAAAAAAATCAAACTTGTACAATTGTTAATTAAACAAAAAATGGATTAAATAATTAGTTGTGAATGAATTTTAAAAAATGATAAAGTTAACAAAATAGATATACAAATTATGTACAAAACCAGTCAATGCATAGCCAAATTTCAGATAAAATTAATAAAAATTCAAGCAGCACATGAACCAGATGAAGAATACCTCAAAGGGAAGATACACTGACAATAACATCAATAAACCAAGATTAAAATCACCCTAAATATTTATAACTTAATAAACTTCCAAAAGTGAGGATTAAAAATTACAAGGATTTATAAAATGGTTAGATAATTTATGATATCCTAGGACATTCAATACTGAATAGTGGGAAAACAATTATACCTTTCATTAAGCATGAAAATAGACTGTTTCTCCTTCAACAGCCGCTATGACCCAATAAATATCTTCTTCACGTTGAACTATGGTATGTTGATCAAGCTGTTGGTAAACAAACGAAACAGTATCGGGTTCATCTTCTTCAAATAAAAACACTCCTCACTGAGACATTTTGACAACAACTTGCCAACTTGGATCTGAAGGCAAAGTAACGAAGAATACTTGTTCTGCTTATGATGTCAAAATGAAAGTTTCATTCTCAACTCGTTCATTATTTCTGTATAACATATAGTTAAAATTCACCAATGAAAACTGATATTGATCGAATTTACATCCACGTACTGGATCAACCCAATTACACTTTAACAATATGTACTTCAAACTGTGTGTGTATACAACTTCAATTATGTTTATCAATTGACCATAGTAATAACCAGAATCGACAAATGGACAAATGATGCCACTGTTTTGTGTTTCTCGTTTGTCGTCAACATCTTTAATGCGAAATCAAAAACCATTAGCATCAATAGCTTTATAACGACGGGCTGTTATAGATGGACCCTCAGCTAGTTGGATAAATTCTTCAGTTAGCATGGGGTCTCCTAACTCCCTCAGCTTACGAACCTACATAATTTATAAAATTCAATACTGATATATGCAGAAATAAATTAGTATAATACTTCACTCATAATGAAAATCAATTTATACATACATAATCCTTGAACCAATCATGAAATGACGCATAATGAGATTGTTGAATTTGCAACTTAGTAGCACGATACATCTCTTCTTTTATCTCATTAATGTGTTTCCTGCAAATGATAAAGCGATGTTTAAATGAACAACTTATGCAAACAAAACATGTAAAAGTTATACAAGCACATTGATAAGATACTTGCTGCATTAATGTTTTAACTGATGGAGTATTGAATAAGATATATCGATGTTCTTGTATCCACTCGATGTTGTCTATATCAAATGTGGTTCCTTCTCCAACTGGACCATCATGAATCCAAGAGGGCTTATCTAATTTTGTTTCAACATTCGTAAGATATTCTGCACAAAAATTAGTACACTCATCCATAAAATAACCATTGGATAATGATGCCTCCGGACGAGCTCCGTTGCATACAAATCTTTTCAATGTACTCAAATACCATTCAATAGGATACATCCACCTAAATTACACTAGACCAGCAGCCATTACTTCATCAGTTAGGTGCACTGTCAAGTGGATCATAACATTGAAAAATGAGGGGGGGGAAGTTTCTCAAAGTGACAAAGCGTAAGTACAATTTAGTCCTGCAAACTTTTTAAATCACTCATTCGTTGATTTATTAAACAAAGCTATCTAAAAAAATTACTCATCTCAATCAATGGCTGAAAAACATTGGGGGATAAACAATCACAAATTGCGATTGGAATCAACTGCTGAAGTAGTATGTGATTGTCATGACTTTTCAACCCTTGAAATGTCTTTCTCATCAGATTCACACACTTTGAAATATTAGAAAAGTAACCATCAGGAACCTTGACCATCTTAAAAATGGAAATAAATGTCTCTTTCTCCTTTGTAGTCATCGTATACTGTGTAGCAGGCATATATTCCTTGTTTCCCTCAGCTAACTATAAATGAAACTATTTCCTTAAACCCATTTCTTCCAAATCACAGCATGCATTAACATGGTCCTTTGATTTTCCACCGACACCTAAAATGGTCCACAATATGTTATCACAAACATTTTTTTCAATGTGCATGACATCCAAATTATGCCTCAGCGTGTTAGTTTTCCAATAAGGAATACTATAAAAAATACTTTTCTTTTTCCAATTGTGACTGCGCTGCCTACCCGCAGCACAAATATTACGTACTAGAGGATCCACCAAATATGGAATTTCATATACTATACAGATGTTTTCTTCCTCAATCTGCGATAACATTTTGACTCCTTTCATGATCTTTGGTGCTGGTTTGAACTCTCTAGAACCATCAAATGCCACTCTATCCTTTCTGAACCTGTGCTGAGGCGGGAGAAAACGTCTGTGACCCATGTATGCCCATTTTTTGGAATGTTTAAGCCATACAGATTTTTTACTTTTATTGCAACAAGGGAAAGCAAATTCCCCTTTCGTACTCCAGCCTGCTAAATTTTCATAAGCTGGGAAGTCATTGATTATCCACAATAAAACAGCCTATAGTTTGAACATTTCATTCGTTTCGCAGTCATAAGTCATCACATCATCGCCCCAAAATTCATTCAACTCATCAATCAATGGATGGAGGTAAACATCAATCATATCCCCTGGACTTTTAGGTCCATCAATAAGAGTGTAAAGTAATATAAATTGTTGCTTCATACAAAGCCATGGAGGAAGATTATATGGAACCAACACTACAAGCCATGTGTTATGAGTTGCACCAACCATAGACTTGAATGGATTGAAACCATCTGCTGCCAATCCCAATCGGACATTACGAACATCTTTAGAAAATTCGGGATGTCTCTTATCAAAATCCTTCCATGCATGAGAGTCTTCTGGGTGGGTTAACATATCACTTTCATGAACTCTTTCTGCATGCCATCTCTTTAAATTAGAAACTTTAGATGATATAAAAAATCTTTTCAAACTCAGTTTAAGGGGAAAGTAACGCATTTGCTTTACGGAAATTGGTTTCCCCTGTATCGCAATCTGAATTTGATGAGTCTTATTTTTTCTATTCTCTTTCCACCTGGAAGCACCACAAACCATACAAATATCCAAATAGGAAGTTTCCTTTCTAAATAACATACAGTTGTTTGCACATGCATCTATGGTCTCATATATAAAACCTAAGTTCTCTATCAACTTACGAGCATGGTAATACGACTTGGGAATCTTAGCGTCGACAGGAAGAACCTTTTTCAATAACACCAAAAGCATGTCGAATGATGTGTCTGACCAATTATTCAAAGTCTTCAAATGCAACAACTCCACGATAAACGACAGTTTATTGTAAGAAGTACATCCAGGATATAATTCTTTTTTTGCATCATCAAGTGCTTCATAAAACCTCCTCGAATCATGATCTACACCAGAGCGAAGATTTATCTCACTGGTCTCAAGATTCTGGATGTCAATGCCTTCAGGATCAAACCCACGTACCATTTTAGTAAGCATTTCATGCATTGGATCATTCATCCTTGCATCAACATCCATCTGAGATGCATCCGTATTTTGAAAACGAACATATTCTTCTCCATGACGAGTCCAACTCTTATAATTTTTCATAAATCCATTAAAGAATAGGTGCTCCCTCACAGTATCTTGTGTGAATTGATATCTGTTAGCACATTTTCTATATGGACAACTAATATAGTCACTTTCAAATCCTCTGGTGAAGTTAATAAACTGCATAATGCCATTGAAATATTCTCTAGACGTTCGATTTGGAAGATCAATCCAACTCTTATCCATAATAATATCTGTATAACAAACATTTACACAATACTTATTACATTTTCATTTTTCAAATCAATTATATTTAAAATAAATACTAATAATTTGTTTATGAACCATTGATAAAATAATAATGTAAGTGAAAGCCCATGTCATAAATGATTGCGCTACAAACCTGGAAGGGAGGGGAGCCGAAGAAGGTGCTGCGAGGGAGAGGAGAGGCAGTGAAGGGGAGCCGGAGCCAAAGGCGGTGCAGTGAGGGAGGGGACGGGCGGCGGCGGAGACAGGGAGCCAGAGGAGAGGAGGCGGTGAGGGGACGGGGGACGGGAAGTGAGGGGGGGCTGTCCGGGGTGGGGGGGCTATCCGGGGTGCGGGGAGGGGTGTCCGGGGTGCGGGGGGGGGGGGGCTGTCCGGGGTGCGGGGGGATTGTCCGGGGTGCGGGGAGGGGTGTACAGGGTGCGGGGGGGCTGTCCGGGGTGGGGGGTTGTCCAGGGTGTGGGGGGCCTATCCAGGGTGTGGGGGGTTGTCCAAGGTGCAGGGGGGGTTGTCCGGGTTGCGGGGGTCGTCCGGGGTGGGGGGCCAAGGGGGCGGAGGGCTGAGGTCGGAGGCCAGAGACCGGAGGGCAGAGGGGTAAGAGATGGAGGGGGCGGAGGCCAGAGGGCAGAGGGATGCCAGAGGGGAGCGGAGGATGGATGGAGGGCAGAGGTCGGCCGGAGCGGGAGGGCAGAGGGCGGAGGGTGCACGGAGGGCGGAGGCCGACGAGGGAAGAGGGTGGAGGGCAGCGACGGCGGTGAGTGGTGGAGGGCAGCGGGGCACGCGGCGAGGCAGGGCGTGCGGGGGAGGGCACGCGGGGAGGGCGATGATGGGGGGGGCTAGGTCGAGGGCGACGGGGGGGGGGGGCGCCGAAGTCCTAAAAAAAAATTTACAAAGGGCAGAGACCGCCAATGGCGGTTGCTATTGGGTACCTATAGCGACCGCCAGAGGCGGTCGCCCGTGTCAGGGGGCTTCAAAGCCCAATATCCTAGTAGTGGATGAAAGTTGATTACCACAAAACCATAAACTACAATTTTGAAAAGGTTCATTTATATCATTAAAAAATTTATAATATGATACCATTTTTTTATGACCCCTTTCCCATAGTTGAGAAATTATTCCACTCTATAAGAGTATAAATATACACAAACTTATCCTTTTATTGCACCTTGAACTATCTATACTTCATCACTTAGCACAGGTTGGGCCATGCGGTGAAGTAATACATTAACCTCTAAAAGCTAATACAATGATCAACTTAAACCATTCATAAATGGTTATAATTTCCATAATTATTCAACTCTTTAGAAAGAAGGTATTTGAATTTCCTAGATGAACTTTTCATTAGCCCATAATCAACATGAATTAGCGCTAAATTTTCACATTACAGACATGTGAATAATTTCATCATGTATCCTCTTGAAATATGGTAGTAACTAGAATTACCATAAAACCTTATTGGAAACATGCATTATTTTGTATTCCTTAAGTAAGATACATGTTATTAGATTTATTTATTAAATCTAAAAGTGTTGTAAACTCCTTCTATGATAGCATAGACCACTTGTAAATAAGTCAATAATCAGTTCCAAGGTAGTCAGTACTTATCCAAATCAATCATTTTTTCATCATTATCTTATCATTATAAATATATTAAGGGTTCTATTTCCCTCAATCATATGTTTCCAAAAAAACAACTTTCTAATGAATATATTTTCTTGGTACCATTCAACATATGGTCTCAAATCCTTAATGAAAAATTACTGCAGTACAATCCTTATATATTCCATAATTCTTATAACCAATAAATTGATTGATGAAATATTCAAATGACATGATTCTTGAATAGGAATATTAGTCATTCCACTTTATCTTTGGTAGTATTATAACTTGATTATTATCCAGTAACATCATTTGGGGTGTATTCCTTTGATGCTTGGGACATTGATTTACATAGTGTCACATCTCCTTGCGGTCGAAGCATTGTACATTGGAAACTTTTTTCTTACCCTTACAATTATGAACTTGGTGTCCTTTTTATCCACACTTATAACAAACTCTCATTCCCTTCAATCATTTACTAGGGTGATTCTTTCCACAATTATCACATGTGGGAAAACCATTTTTCCCTTATTCCCTTTATCCAAATTTTTCTCCACCATACTCTTCTTATTTTTTTTCCCTTAAAGCCATAGGCCTCATAGAATTCTCTACATATCTTGTTAACACATGATACTATTTCCTCATATGATGAGGATACTTGGAAGACTATCTTACTCTGGAATGATGGCTTAAGATCATAAGATATATGATCTCTCTTACTCTTTGCATCACATGCATTGGTGTAGTTCTCATTACTTTTTCTAGGCTCCATTTCTAAACAATTTCATAGACTAGATTAGCTCAAAAAATTGTGAACTTTATATAACTCTAAACATGGTATAGCACATAACATAAATTTATGCATCGTAAATCATAAAACCATATACTTTGGTTGCTTTAGGGGAATAAATCATTCATAATGGTATGTAAGAAAAATGTGAATTGTCCTAATCATATCCCCCATTAGTATCAAACCAGGTGTGCAGTAAGGCTCGTTGTCATGTACCAGGATACCTCAGGTTAAGCCTAAAACTCCTTGTCGAAGTTGTTACTCCTAGGTACATGTGTATCAGAACCACATCCACTTTTAGTATCTAGATAGGGATGTATGTTCTAGGAAGACCCACATAGTCTCTAAATTACCAAAATTCTAGGGTTATGTTTCCTAAGTTGTGTTTCCTAAATCCAACTCCTAAGGTTTCTACTAAACTTCCTCTGATATCAACTGTAACACCCTGACCCTAGTAGCCCATATCTGATGCATTACTTTGTTACATTAGCATGATTACAATGAATTAAATCCCTAAGGATTTATTGATTTAGTATACTTGAAGAAAATGGATACATACATAAAACCCATTTTATATTGGGAGAAGAAAACAACATATAATACATGACAAAAGCTAACAAATGGCATCCTTGAAAACTCATAAAGTGATTTATTCTTCATAACTTGGGGGAGGAAAAAAATAAAAGGGGTGATCTCAAATACTCAGTAAGAGTTACATATGGTGGAATCATGAAACAATAATAATTGAATCATAATCAATTAGACATAATCAATATGGCATGGTGAATACTTAAAAAACAAACACTATCAATAAACTGCAAATGGAAGTGCATCCATAGATTTTGTAATAGTGAAAACCTCATGGATAGTAATAACCAAATAATGAATTAAGAGAATGCCTATTATTTGGAAGTCATGTATCTAGCACATGAACCATCATACTTTTGGTACGGTTTAAGTCTATGGGTAGAAACTTGTTCGGTTTTTGGAAACAAACTCGAATGGTTTATTTCCAACTAGTTTGTCTCATGAGACCTGTTGATACATCGAGGGGATATAGTGGGCCCTTCATGTCACTGCCAGTCCAAAGAATTCTTTATAGGAAAGTGGTGAACATAATCGATATATACATTCATATTAAAACTAGCATATTAAATGTAAATAACATCCCTAATTGTTAAACATAAACACTAACCATTCGAAGTAATATGGTTAATGGTATCAATATAGCATATCTACAGTCAAAATAATCATAAACCCTTTAACAAAATATTGTATATGATATCATAAGATATAAAACTCAATGTAGTACAAGGTTCAACAAAGGATGTTGACATGGATAAAGATACTTTTAAATTATACCATTGAAAAATTATTGATAAAATAATCCTTAAAAATTAAAAAAGTGTCACATACCTCCTTGAAACATTCAAATCATAATCCCTTAGAATATCATGATAATAAGGAGACTCTTGATATGAAATACCAAAGGGAATTATATACACCACATGCAATGAATAAGTGGTGAACAAGGAATATATCTCATAAAAGTTAAAGTGTGATGAGAAAAAACCTTTTTACTTTGGAAAGAAGAGTTATTTTTGGAAAATCATTTGTATTTGTCGTGAAATCATATTGTAAATATGTATATCCTAGAAAAAAATTTAAGTGCATAGAAATCATATTTTAGGCATATATAATGTAACATCCCAGGTAAATAAAGAATATGAAATTTTCATATTTATTAATATTTGTGAATTAAATATTAATTTTACTTTAAAGAGGATTCTATATTCGATGGCGTACCTGACACGTAACAATGGGTTTCTCTGAAAATCTCATGTTGCATATAAGGCTGAGTCATACTGAAAAATAATAATATAATATTATTTTAAATGGTAGTTAACGCCTAGTCGTTGTATTGGCGGGAATGAATAGAACTAACTAAAATTTGATTATGTATGTTTGTTAAATGTATTTACATTTATCCAATAAATTTTAGAGGCTTAAAATGAGAATGAATTCAATATTAAGCATAAATACTCTAATATTCTTTAAAATGTTGATTTACCACCTTTTTATGGTGAACCCTTTTTAAATCTAGTTTTTGTCACTTTTATATATTCTATTTGACAAAATAAAATTATTTTTTATAATTGGGACATCAAAATTTACTTTGGGAAAATTTTTGGTATTTTTCTGATAAAGTTAATTTTTTAATGAATAGTAAAAAATATCGCATTTTAATTCAAAACTGCCTTTTCATCTAATTTATTTATATAGTTAGATTATTATTTTAATTGGTTTTAAAGTTTAATTGGATTATATTTTTACCATTTAATCCAATTTTTTTCATTGTAATTAATTTCACTCTTAAATTGGATATAAACAAAGGTCAATCTTTTGATAGGTATTATTTCTTAAAAACGCGCTTTTTGTTTTTGACAACAGGAGTGGATTTTAAATTAATTTCTGCCATTTATGTGTTTTGAATTTGGAAAAATGGATTCCATATTTTTAATCAGTAGTTACAAATTGTGTAAATAGGTAACTTTTATTTTTAGACATTATGAATATTTACTTCAGTAAATATTTTATTTACCATGGTTAAAGGGTAAATCTGGTAAATCAGGGTGAAAAAAAATATTATAATAATATTACATTACTCTTACACTTTTCCTAAACCTATTTTATGAGATATTTACGACCAAGATAATCCTTGGGTCGATTTTGGGACCCCATGAAGCCACTTGGGAGTGATAATGACACTTTATATTAATTAATTTAAAGTAAAGACAAAAGTAACATAAACATATATCTTTTAGTAAAACAATTTTTATATGGGGTTATATAAATGATATATTAGACTATAAATATTAATTTTAAATCTAAAAATATTTACTACATTATGGTATTTTATTTATAATTTTTATACATTAAACAAATAAATTTAATTATGACACAATGGTAATGCAGCAATTGCTTTATTAATAAAGGATTCAAATAAATGATAATATAAATATTAAAATAAATTTATTTTGAAACTTTTTATGTCATCCAAAAAATTTAGGGACAATAATTACTTGTTATATTTTAATTAATGGAGGTTTTTCGAAATAATCAAGTTTTTATAGATTTTTTTAAAAGTCTTGATATGAATAATTTAGAAATTGACATAAATGAGTTTTTAAAACAATTAATATTTTATTAAATGATAAAATAATCCTAAAAATCTAATATTCATCCAAATGACTTAAATAATGTTAAAAATGTCATAAATTATCCATTTTGGGTCATTTTTAATTTTATAGTAAATATATTAACCATATAGTATGAATATATAAGAGGACATGGTAAAAGTTAAATAAGTTAACAAAGGGTTAAATAAAAAAAATATAAGGATTAAAAAATATAAAAAACCTATCCAATTCTTATTGTATGATTTTATTTTGACTTATATTCACTTTATATTAGAATTAAATAAGTTTTGGACCTTTTAAAACTGAAAATAATTTTATAATAAAATAATACTTTCAAACTTTCTTAAAGAGCCTCTCCTCCCCCTTATAAAAGGTCATCACCTCTAACCCATTACTCACACCTCTCAAGCCCCTTGGCTTATCCAAACTATTCTCCAAGAATCTCCCAACATCCCTATCTTATTTATAGAATACTTTCCCTAGGCATAAGGCAATTCAAGAGATCCCTTTGGCTCAAATTAAAATAAGTTACCTGATTTAAAGGTAACGTCTTCTCTCAAGTTCTTTTCTTTTTATTTTCCTTCTCCAACCCCATAAACTCTCTTTATTCCATTAATTTATAACAACACAAGTATCTTCAATATACTAGGATTTTTTATGAGGAGTATTCTAACTACACATCCACACACCTCCATCTAATAGATATGAACATACTGTTTCTGTGGACGGCGAACTACTGCCTCACGAAACGATGATTGTTCAATTATCTCCTACTGCCTCTCATGGTGGCAATTATGATGGAAATATATTTATATGTGATATATATTATATTTATATTGTATCTATGCTTCTGTATTTTCATTTATAGCATACCTTTATGGTTTCCATAATGGGTAAATATGATAATTTCATTTGAGGAAGTGTGGAATACCACCCCCTCAAAGTGATATGACTCGTGCATACCATACGTGGAACGTATAAAGGATAGAGTTAATGAAATTATATATAATATTATACTAGAATTATAATATATCTATGTATCATTAATTTTTCATTCCCTTAAATACGAAATAGAAATGAAAGTAGCGTTCATGCGTACGTACGACTTACCTTCTCCATGAACGGTGCATTTCATTTCTTATTTCCAAATGTTATGGACTATTATAAATACATATATACTGGATATATATGATATTTAAATCATTAATATCATTCTTGAAATAATTTACTTTTGACCACATGGAAAATTTGTAATTATAACAAGTTCATTTTTTTACTCAAGTTCCAAACATCGACAAAATGTCTGATATGAACTCAAATAATTAATAATTGTTATAATAAGGTAATAAGTGATATAAAAGGAATAATAAACTTGAAAAAGGTTATTAATCAATTATAAATTAACTTAAGTTTATTATTCATGAATAATAAGGAACAAACGAGTCAAATCAAACACGAGGTAAGGGACTTCATCTCAATCTCCTTTCATTGAGGCATATTTTGATTTCTACATGACTTTCTTGTATACGGTGTATAAACCCCTTTGACTTTTCATTTCATTAAAAGGGAGTCTTTTTCTATGTAGCGTTTTACTAAACGACAAAGGGAATGTTTCTTTTTAACATACATGGTGACAACAACCTTTCTGTCGCCGAGAGTATTATTTGATATTTGGATTCCTTAACAAGCCGTAATGTTTTTAAAAGGAAAATAAATACCATATAATATTTTTACATATTTTGGTATTGAAAATGGTTTTGGGAATGGATTGATTATGTAAATATATTGAAATTTTATATTGTTATTGCAATGTGGAAATGTTATCTTTCCTTTATACTTCTTTTATGTGTTATGATCATGTTATGGTTCTTGGGCATTGTTTACATATACGGGTGGTTCTGTGATAAACCTAGCGCAGGTGAGCCTGAGATAGCTCTCCAATTCATTGGGTAACATGATAGAGGTAAATTTTAATGTTTCTCCTAAGTGATTTAGGGAATATACTGTGATACGTATTCCAAAAGTAACTCCCTACATAGTTATGAAAGTTACAACGTAAGTATGTTATGGATGCCACAAGTTAGCTTTATGATTTATGATTTCCATGTGTTATTCATAAATATTATGATCTTGTGTGGTATGTTAAAGATTGAAAATCATGATTTCATTGACTTGTATGTATTGATGGACTAATGTTTTCATTCATTGTTTTATAACCCTTACTGAGCTTTTAATGCTCATCCCAAGTTTTTGAAATGTTTTTCACAGGATTTAAGGCAGGGTAAGAGAAAGGAAGAATTAAAGAAGATTTATATCAAGAAAATAATTCTTATTTTCTTTTAAGAGTTTTTATTTTATGAAAAAAATGGATACTAAGTAGAAGTGTCTAATTTTTAATATTTGAGATGTAATGTAATAGCTATGGCCTAATTCTCTAAAACTCTAAACCTGAAAAAATCATCAATGTGATTTTATTAACTTAATTCAATGTTATGTAATATTTAAGTCTGGGGACTTATATATAATGTCCTATTGAAGTGAAATCATGTAAAAAGAGTTTTTAAAGAAGCTTTAGAAGTAAAACATTTTAGGCCAGTTTAAGGAAAATGTTAAAGGTATTTTAAATTGGAATGGCATGTTTGCTTTCATAAAACTAGAGATGAACCAAAATAGTTTTTTCATGATAAAATTTGTGATTTTATAAAAAAAAATTATGGATTAAAATAGATTTTATAGTGTAATTAAAAATAGGTAAGAATTTGAGAAATTCCCTTGAATCGGGCTTATTTATTGGGGAGAATTTTTGAAAGATCCTTTTAAAACATATAACTCCCCATAAAATAAAGAAGTATTATATTTGGTACATATATATAGAATATTCAAAAAAATTATGAAGAGTTAATAATAATATTTAATAATTCCATTGAGGTGAGTACAATATAAGAGTAACCCAAAAGAAAATGGAGGTTCGGGTAGAAAACTCTTACCACTTTGGAACCAATCGAATCATATGCCCCAAAATAATAACCATCAAATGATACATTTAATACCATGAAAATAAAGATATTCATGATATGACACAATAATGGGCAGTATACATATACCATATATAAGAGATACTGATGAAATAATGGAAGTCTTGCAGAAATAAAAGTGAGATGAGAAACCCCTTACCTTATGCCCGAATGTATTCTTACTTTGATCTTAACATCCTAGATAGTCAAATTAAATCCATTAATTAATTAATTAGGAACCTTATATACATTTATTTTATTAATAATATTTTTATTAAGTTAATTTATGGTCTTCTTGATAAGTTATGATATTGAATTTTGTCGTTCTTGAGTGTTCATTTACTTGATTTTTGTGATCGGTTCACTTGACTATGAGTAATGAAGTTCATGTGGAATTGATATAATTACCCAGAATTTGAATTAAATGTTATTAATTAATATATAGAAGTTTAAATGGTTATACATATCATTTGGTTATATAGTTTAAGGATGAATCATTATATAAAATTTTAATGATAAACGCTTGAATTATTTTGATGGTTTTTCGATCATCATGAACTCATTTTGTTTTATAATTAAATACCATGTGTACAAAATGATTCCAGAACATTAAATATGATATATTACATAGATTATGATCTGTTTCAACCATAAAAATGGTTTCATGACCAGAATTGAATACAGTAATATAAATTGAAAACTCGTCGTCCTTGAATGTGATAAATTAACACATCTCAGACAGTGTTTTCGTTTTTAGTATAAGAGGAGGGAGAAATAGAGATGATGATGAAATATTTCATTAGAATAATAAAATTATAGTACATTTAAGGTACTATAATTATCATAGAATTTTTATGAGAGAAGGTGAGGAGAGGGAGAAACAAAAGAATGGAACTTGTAAAAGAAGTTGAAAGGAAAAGTAAGAGAGGTTTACCTCTTGAGCACTCCTCCTTGGGAATCTCTTTAAGGCCTTTGTTTTTTGCCATTTGGTGAGACCAGTGAGTCTTGGATGTGGGGGGGGTCTTAGGAAATGTATTTGAAAGAACTTAGGAAATCCTCCAAGCTTGAGTGGTGTGAGAGGAAGAGGGGTGCGGGGTGGTTTATATAGAGGGGGAGATGAGGGTTTTTGCATTATTTTAATCATTAGTTTATTATTTTGCCCAAGACAAGGAATAGTATTGATTCTTATGACCAAAAATAGTAATAAATTCATGTGATTTAGAACCAATTGTGATGAACTCGGTAGGATATCATCCATGACTCAATAAATCATGTATTTAGCATTTATCATAAATTATCGTATATTACTATTCACCAAAAATTTCAGTATTTTATAAAAATACCAAAAATTCACCCTAACTATTTTTCAACGTGTATAATCCAAAAATGAACTCCATTTAATGAAAATAATTCTACAAATATGATAAATTTAATTTTTAATTAAAATCATCATTTAATCGAAAAATACCAATTTTAAAATTATAACTGATTTTATGACACTTTGAAAAATTAACTAAGGTCTCATTAAATTATCCTAAAATCATAGGGAAAGAAAATATTGATTTATGAATACATTTTATGAAAATTAATTATCTTTTAAATCATTTTATTAATTATAATATTGAAATTAAAAATTTATTACTCACAAAAATACCAACACTTAATTAAAATATTCACCTTCATTTATAAGGTGCCTAAATTTTATTTTATACACTCATGGGTAAGGTTACCATTCATAAGGGTCATATTACTATTCATAAGGGTGACATTACTATTCATTAGGGTAAGTTACTATTTACCAAAAATTAAGATGATTCTATCAGACTCTAAATATCTTATCGGAACGCAACCGTGTATGTCCATTTTTTGAAATTCAAAACACAGAAGTGAGAAAATTAATTTTAACATCTAGGTTATAACTATAACAAAGTGTTGCTTCGTAGTGACTTAGTATTGTGTGCATATAAGCTATCTAATGAATTGAAATTATTTATGAAGAAACAAACCATAAAATCTCAGGGTTTCATAATAATATTGAGTATATTTGTAGCATAATTTAGTATTTATCAAAATAATTATAATAGTCAATATATATATTATAATCTATTGATAAAAATGAATTTTGTAAAAATCAAATACACATATTCATATTAAAATATTCTTTTACACAAAATAATACTGTAAAATAGTATTTGATTTTAAAGTTAATTTGAAAGCTATAAATTTGAAATATAAGTATTGTTAATTAAAACACTTAATTTTAAATTGTTATTTTTCATAACTTAATGTATTTAAAATTATAAAACAAATTACTCAGGTGTTACAGTAATACTTATCCAGATCTTCTACTACCTAACCAGGTTTTCATGATAAATCAAAGTGGATGTGAGAAAATAATCAATCCATGAGATCATAACATAATGAATGATAAAACATATTAAATAGATCTCACATCTCACCTCCAACACCCTCACATGAAACTGTCTCTTTTCAAATTCATAGGAATAAAAAAATATGATATAGATAATCAACGCCCCCTTTTGGGGTCCACAATTTATATCAATCAATAAAAGAAAAGGGGAATAATTGAGGGCCTCACAAGCTTTAGAAACACCTTTGTTAATGTTACAAATCTGCCTTCTCATTCAAAATCAGATTGGGATGTTGATCCATTTCACACCACTTGAAATATCATTTCAACATATCTTGAATACACTTTGAAAAAATCCTTGAATTTAAATCATGGTGAACCATATATAAGACAATTTCAAATGAAATCCCCCTGTTATTTTAAAGTTGCTAAAGAAATTCAGTCAATTCCTTCCCTTCAAGGTTTTCTATATGGAAACATAATTTCCCTTTAAACCCCACATCAATGGGGTAAAATTCCTTAAATCATCAAATTCAATTTGAAAAACCTTATCATGTATTTTTAAAACACATGGAATTCAAAAAAATATTATATAAAGGTAATAAAATCATTAAACATTTTTATTCCAAGTGATAAAACTCTCAAAAAAATCTAAAATCCATAGAATCTATCAAATATAAGATTGAAAAAAAAATGTTTTAGAAATCATCAATAATTCAACGACATACCATTTAAAGGATATTCACAAAAACACACGCTACTACACATGCTACTAGCAAAGGGAAATCTCTTATCACTACGGGAAAAAAGGATATTTGTGACAGGCTATTTGTGACGGGGAAGGGTCTCATCGCAAACAGTCCGTCGGGAGGGACTATTTGTAACGGTACCCACTATCCGTCACAAATAAGTAGTTATTTGCGATGGGAATTGGGTCTCTGTCGCAAAAGGTTTGGCGCGGGTTATGCGTCAAACTGTGGGAAGGGTATTTGCGATGGGTTTTTATACCCGTCGCAAATACCAGTTGGTGTTTTTTAGTATTTGCGATGGGAGTTAACTCTCGTCACAAATACTATGTCGACAGGTGAGTATTTGCGACCGGACCCGTCACAAATACTTTTTTAACTGCCGCCCCTAATTAATAGGGGGTTAGTATTTGTGACAGGATCTATCACAAATAATACTATTTGTGACGGTAAGTCCGTCATAAATAATCTAACATATATATACCCCCATCTGATTTTTTCTCATTCCACTCCTTTCTCTACCCATCTCTCCCTCTCTACTTACATTTTCCCTCTCAAATTTTTTCAAAGTTTAAGATTCTACATCAGATCAATATTCAAGTCTTACATCCTACAAAAAATTCAGTTTTAAGGTTTTTTATCCTTTTTTTTATTTTTTAGTGAATTCATTTTATTTTCTATTGGTTACAATTATTGTTAATTAGATGCAATTAAATTAAATAAGAACTAGATCGTTTTATTCTGCATTACTTATTTTTATAAATAATTACATATGATTAGTATTAATTAGTATTAATTAATAGTTATTGTATTAATTATTATTAATTAGTAGTCATTAGTATTAATTAGAAAAATTATTAATAATTATTAATAATTAGTCATAATTAGTAATAATTAGCAATAATTAGTAAAAATTAGCGTTAATAAGTAGTAAATTGAAATAAATATTTATAATTAGTAATAATTAGTAATAATTAGTAATAATTAGTGATAAGTAGAAATAATTAGTAATAATAAGCGGTAACTATTAGAAATTAGTAATAATTAGTAATAATTAGCGGGAATAGGTAATAATTAGTGGTAATTAGTAATAAATTGTAATAATTAGTAATAAATTGTAATAATTAGTCATAATTAGTAATAATTAGTAATAAATATGAATAATTAGTTATAAATATGAATAATTAGTTATAAATATGAATAATTAGTAATAAATATGAATAATTAGTAATAATTAATAATAAATATGAATAATTAGGAATAATTAGGAATAATTAGGAATAATTAGTAATAATTAGGAATAATTAGGAATAATTAGGAATAAATATGAATAATTAGGAATAAATATGAATAATTAGGAATAGAAATGAATAATTAGTAATAATTAGTAATAATTTGCAATAATTAGGAATAATTAGTAATAATTAGTAATAATTAGTGATAAATATGAATAATTAGTAATAAGTGGTAATAATTAGTAATAAATATGAATAATTAGTAATAATAGTAATAAATATGAATAATTAGTAATAAATAGTAATAAATATGAATAATTAGTATTAAATACGAATAATTAGTAATAAATAGTCATAAATAGTCATAAATAGTAATAATTAAGAATAATTAGTAATAATTAGGAATAATTAGGAATAATTAGTAATAAATATGATTAATTATTAATAATTAGTAATAAATAGTAATAATTAGTAATAATTAGGAATAATTAGTGATAATTAATAATAATTAGTAATAATTTGTAATATTTAGTAATAATTAGTAATAATTAGTAATAAATAGTAATAAATAGTAATGATTAGTAATAATTAGTAACAATTAGTAATAATTAGTAATAATTAGTAATAATTAGTTATAATTAGTAATAATTGGTAATAATTGGTAACAATTAGTAATAAATAGTAATAATTTGTAATAATTAGTAATAAATAGTAATAATTAGTAATAATTAGTAATAAATAGTATTAAATAATAATAAATGGTAATAAATTGTAATAAATAGTAATAATTCATAATAATTAGTAATAATTATTAATAAATGGTAATAAATAGTAATAATTAGTAATAATTAGTGATAATTAGTAATAATTAGTAATAAATAGTAATAATTAGTAATAATTAGTAATAAAGAGTAATAATTAGTAATAATTAGTAATAATTAGTAATAAATATTAATAATTAGTAATAATTAGTAATAAGTAGTAATAATTAGTAATAATTAGTAATAAATAGTAGTAAATAGTAATAAATGGAAAATTGTAATAATTAGTAACAATTAGAGACTTCCCAGCATATGGAATGTTATTTGGATAGAGTACACATGGTCCAAAAATCATGTCCATACTGTATGAGAGACAAAAAATCATTTTTGCTCATCAATGGCAAAAAACCTTGTTTTTTTACTGTTATCGCGGATTCCTTCCAACCAATCATCCTTTTTAGAGGAAAAAATGTCATTTTAGAAAACACATAATTGAAAGAGATTGACCACCAACAATGATCTCAGGTACAAAGTTAAAAGAAATTATCTCTTCATTACCTCCCATCATATTTAGACCAACAATAAACCAACAGAAAATTGACGGCTTTGGGAAAGAACACAATTAGATAAAATAGATCATTTTTTGAGATTTTCCATATTGGATTGATTTCTTGGTATGCCACATGTTGGATTTCATGCATATTAAGAAGAATTGTTTTGATAATTTATTTCATACGATTTTGAATACACCAGGTAAGACCAAAGATAATGCAATGACATGATTAGATCTTGCCCAAATTTGTAGGTGACCAGAACTTGAACTGTTTAAAAATGTAAGATCATAGAAGTTAATGAATCCAAAATAATCTTATACATTGTCCAAAGAAAATAAATTATTATTTTTTCAGTGGATTGCAGATTTGAGACTTTCAAATGGTTATGATTCCAATTTGGGAAAATGTGTCAGAAATGGTCATATTATCGGATTAAAAAGTCATGACTATCATGTTATAATGGAAAGAATTATACTAATTGGATTAAGAGGTTTGTTGAATTCTATGATTTGGGATGTGATAATAGACATATCATATTTTTTAGAGACATCTATGTAAAGACAACAGACTACGATGCACTAAGCAGACTGTAAGAAGATGTTGCTTTAATTTTATATAAACTAGAAAAAATCTTCCTGTCAGCTTTCTTTGTCTCAATGGAACACTACTAGAAATATAGCCTATACCCACGGTTTGAAACCGTGGGTATATCCCATGAAACCATGGGTATAGGATATACCCATGGTTTCAATAACCATGCGCTGCAGTGCCATCGCAATAGGTCTATACCCACGGTTTTATGAAAACCGTGGGTATAGCCCAGTCAAATTTCATCTTACCCACAGTTACAGAATTGTGGGTATAAATTTTAAAACCACAATATATATACCCACGGAACTATGGGTATAGGTTGTTTCACAGCAGCATATATACCCACGGTTATTCAAACTGTGGGTATATATGCTTTAACAGACAGTTCCCCAAGCAGACCAGCCTCATAAACCTGAAAAACAGAAGCAGTTCCAGCCTCACAAACAGAAGCAGACCAACCTCACAAACAGAAGCAGCCAGCCTGAGAAACAGAAGCAGACACAAGCAAACAGAATGGAGACCAGCAAACACCAGAAACAGAAGTAGACCAGTAAATAGAATGCAAACCAGAAGTAGACAATAAAACTAGAATGCAAACCAGAATGGAGTATCTGCCGATGAAGCATCACAATCATTCACCTTGCTTTCATGATCACGACCATCAAACTAGGTTGCTTTCACCTTGGTCCTGCAAACCAGAATGAAAATCAGAAAAGTCCTAAATAAATTATTAATGATGAAGCATCACAATCATTCATCTCTTATTGAATCCAAATAAATTCTGATAGAGGATGCAAAATTCCTAGCTAGGAATTAAAAAAATTATTCTGATATTAAAATAAATGGAGTATCTGCTGAATCTAAAAATGTTGCAAAGATGCCCAGAGGAGAAACACATGGGAAAGAGAGGCCACCTTGTTGAGAGTCGTGCTTTCAAATCTTTTCATTCAAGCCACTGTAAAACACACAATAAATGATGGATAAGAACTATAGGATAAATAAAATGAAGCCGCTGGAAAAGAAAAAGACAAATTACTTACATACCACTCCCTCCCAACCTGCAACCAGCCCCCACCCCACCCCACACCCACCCCACCACCACCCTGCACCCCCCCCCCCCACCCTTCACCTAGCCCCACCCCCCTGAACCCAGCCCCCCACCCCCTGCACCCAGCTCTACCCCCTGCACCCAGCCCCCCACCCCCTGCACCCAGCCCCCTCCCCCCTACCCAGCCCCACCTCCCGCACCCAGCCCCCTACCCCCATGAACTCATCCCCCCACCCCCTGCACCCAGCCCCCCACCCCCTACACCCAGCCCCACCCCCCACCCCCCACCCCCCCGCACTCATCCCCCCCTCCCCCTACACCCAAAATAGTTAAAGAATTCAATTGTACAATGTAATATAGTATATTAAATATAAACACCCAAGTACCTTCTTCATCCCTCAGATGGTTTTTAAAAAATAATCTCATTAATTAATTAATCAAGTTAAAACTTTTATAAGTATTTCATGTGAGGTTAATCTAGGATATACATCACCATGTGATAGTAATAGTAAGTTTATAATGAATAATAAGGCATTCTGAAGTGTGACATAAATAAGTAAAGGGTTACAAGGTAATAACCAAGCCATCCCAGACCTAAAGGGTCACCAACGTAGTAGTAACTGCAACATTTCTATGGGTATGAGTTTAATCTGAAGAGAATCATCCATGGAATTAAATAATGGTATTATCTAATAGAGTCCAAGAAATATATCCAAGGTAAAATTGGAAAAGATATGGATAGGCCCAAGGATAAAACTATTAAAGTCATGTTCGTAGAACGCATTTTGGACCCCAAGAGCGTATCCAAGACATCCTATAATTTTAAATTAGGGGTCATATAGTGTCATACCAGAAATTTATTATTATATGAGGATCGGGTTCAATAGTGACTATAGCCAAGGAAACAGACATCCTTGAATCGAAATGGTATCCTTGAGTGCTCATTGAATTACTGCAGGAATCCAAATTCTAACTCAGGTCAGGCACTTCCTATGGATATGTTAAGGTCTATATAAAAATAAAAACATTAAAATTTATTCATGTAATTGTTCAGGACATATGATACTCTATCCATTTAATATGCCATATGGTTCATTTTGAGTTTTCATTGAAGTGAAAAGCTTCTCAAGACATTAAATCCTTTAGTCAAATAATTTATATCATAATTATTTAGTTAATTAAATGTTTTAAATCAAGAAACCTTATCATTAAAATCCATTTAATAATAAATTTAATGGTCATATAATTTCAAAAGTCAAGATTTATGAAATTTCATTTGATTACTGTGATAAGGAAAAAGGTACACCCAACCATTTAAGAGATTTCATATTTAGCTACCTAGTTTTATCCTTTACCTTTAATACCATGACAATTCAAGGCTAAGAACAAGAAACCACGTGCATTTTATTTAACATAACTAATCTGTTTCATATTTATTTACAATTCATTAATCATCTTCAGGCATTGAACATTGGCGGGTCAAGTGGAAGGTGATGGTAGTTACTTCCCAAATCAATTCATAATTCAATATCTAGCTTATACATGGAGGCTTATCATTAGAGTTATAAATATAAAACACATTATAATGATGTCTCTACGGTTTCAAAACACTAAAAACCCATATATGGCATATAATCCTTTATGATTTAGTTTTATTTCTAGATGAAACCACCACAAAAAATTTATGTATATAGAAATTTTCATTGAACACAGTCCTAAGGAATATAATCAAGAAATATTAATTAAATAAATTATACCATATTAAATCAGCATGACAACATGAAAATTTCCAAAATGATGGAAACCATGAAAAGATTTATAAAACACATACCTTAGGCCCATAGGACTCTCCCCATCAGTATCAGCCTTTAGTTCATCAAGGATAAGTGTAAATGTGAAGAAAAGATCAATGCCATGAGATTTTGGCATGTGATTCTAATTCCAGGTAGCATTGTTGATAGAAAGCATAATAATGTATGTTTAGAAATTAATCAAGAATGTAATGGAACAGATCAAATGAGAAAAATTATAACTGATCAAACTATGACTAAAATTAGATCTAAATTCCTAGAATAGACATGCATTTGTCTTATAAAGAAGATAAAATAGGGATTCCACCACTATAAAATATTAACGGTAGTGTGTTTAGATTAAAAATATTTTAAAGGAAATTGTAATTTCACCCGAAATATACACTGGACATGGTTTCGCCATATGGGCTGGCCAAATCTTTTGAAAATCATGCATGGGAAACATTATGAAGGGGCATAACACACTGTTAGAGAGACCTCATTCTAAAAGTATATTCCACACCATAACCTATTAAATTTTAGAATAATCTGGACTGCTTAATGATTTGATACACCATTATGGAAGAGACAATGCTATAACTAGTCTTTCATAAGAGTATGTAAATGTTATGTAAGAGTGAACCTCACTGCAAACTTTAATTTTTAAAAATAAACTCAATGTATATAAGACTAATATACATGTGAAGAAAATAAATAAGCATACAAAATACTTATGTGCCTCACATGATCAACACAAATCACATAGTGGAATTCTGGTTTGACATACGAAGGGCATCCCACAGACCTTCTTGATTAAAATTGATTTAAATTAAACTATCATTGACTGAATCTAAGTGATTTGTAATATAGGGTTCATAAAGAAGATAAAAGATGGAATACATAAAAAAAAATCATGTTTTATGACCCCATTCCCTTCATGCAATCTATCAGGAAAGCTATAGCATAAGGATATGTTGTTCATATGGACATTTTAGAGTAGACACCACTATTCCCCTGGGTATGCCACTTTAGTTCTAGATTCCCTCCTTCCCAATACTTTTATGTCCTTCAAATACAACTCATCACTAGTATATCATCATAAATTAGTAGTCTTTGTCAGTTATATCCAAATAATAAAATGCAGTAATATAAAACATTGTAAATTAAAACAGATTGTTGCAATAACAATCATAGGAAGTAAAAATCATCTCTAAGATGAATTTTTTTTTAAAGAAGATGATGGATTGGTAGACCATCAAACCACAAAACCAGGGGTTTAGTCAAACCCAAATCTAGATTCCAAAATGCAGTCCAGTAAAGCAGGCAGATCGGCTCCAAAATAGACCAAACAACAGAAATGAATTCAAAAAAAAATTCCCCAAAGATGCATACCCAGATTTCCACTTATGATGAATGATTATTGACTAAATAAACAATGCAGAAGATAAATTGTGTAGTGATATAAGAATAAGTTATTAGTTTCAAAAGAATAAAAAAAATAAGGAGAATAAATTCTATACCTATATGGAATGACTTGGATGGGAAGTTGTCTGAGGAGAGGGAGCCGAGAGGGGGGAGCGAGGACGTCGCCGAAGCTGGGGGCAGCATGGCGAAGGCTGGGATGTTGAGGCGTAGGTGAAGACCCATAGGTCCAGGTCAGGAGCAGATGCGAAGGCGGGAGGCAGAGGCTGGGGAGGGGATGAGATGGTCGGGAGGCGGAGGTCGGATGGCCAGGAGTCGGTGGTCGGGGAGGGGATTCGAAGGTTGTGGGAAGCAAAAAAGTATCTGATGAACCTAGAAAAATGTCGCCCTCTATACACCTCATGGAAATAACAGATGAAATGATATTTATCCCCTTTATACAATAGACATAACACTATTTTTGTTTTAGTTTTTTAAGTGTAAACATTTCATGGATAGTTGAATACTTTATATTACACAACATATTTAATGGGAATAGTACGATTCTATACTTACCATACAAGTTAGGTATAGCTTCACACCATAAAATTTTATCCAGATATCTTTATTTTACTCTACATGGATGGGCCTATGGAAGTCAAACACATTGAATAAGTCATACTTTATGGGAAAAAATATTGTATTTGGGATATTATACTAGTTAAATTCTAGAGTAAAGTGTTTTCATTTTAGCATTGAGGACAACATTGATGATCCTTGGGTGTTCACATGTCATTTTTAAGGCTATGTATAGTGTCAAACACCTTTTAAAGAATATCATATGCCCAAACTAGTTATCATTTCTATAGGATATGTCACCATTCCCCATGATTGAGTGAGAATGAACGATTAGGGTATAAAAGGACCCTTGAAGAGACTAACCCACAATAACTTCATATACATTTATTACTTGTATAGATTTCATGGTCTTATCAAGCCTTCTTAAATTAATCACACCCTCTATAATATCTTATCCATGTAATACCATCACTCCTAGTGATATTTTCCCTCATTTTGGGAGTCCCACGTGGAGATATAGATGATTGTTTTTATGCCGGTGATGATCGTTTTAGGGAACCTGATGACTAAAGTATTATGTATAGTAATAGAGGATAACATGGTGCTAATTAGGGAGATATTGTATCCTAAGGATATAAACTAATGTTTTAATTAGTTTTATGACTAGTAATAATATTTGTTAAATAATAAAAATGATAAATACGAATCTTACATGAAGAAAATAATGAACCCAATAAATCCATAGGAAAATAATTCATAGATATTATAAGTGAACATTTAAGGAATTTTGAACATTTGGACAAGAAGTTATCAGAAATTTACACACTACAGTTAGCTGGGTTGATTTATTTCCCACTCTATCGACCATAATAGGTCAAAAATAATTTTGAAGCTTTGGATAAATTTTTCTATACCCTAAGCAGAATGACATCTAAAAAAAACATACAATAAATTCTAGCAAAATGAGGGAAATTGAAGTGAAATGACTAGGGGAAATAAAAATCAGCCACTTATTCAATGAAAATCAGCTAGCAGAAATTTTGTAGTCAACTTGCTGAGGCATTTGATATAAGAATTGGTGATTAGTTTAAAAAGAATAAAAAAATCAAGGAGAAAAAATTACAAACCTAAATGCAATGAATCGGCCAGGACGTTTCTGGAGGAGAGGGATCCGACAGGGGGAAGGGGCACGTCGCTGGAGCTGGAGGAAGGGAGGCAGAGGCCGAGACGTTGAGGTGGAGATGAAGGCCAGGAGGTAAAGTTCGGGAGCGGAGGTGGAGGCCGGAGAGGGGATGAGATGGCTGGGAACCGGTGGTCGGATGGCTGGGAGGCGGAGGTCGGAGAGGGGAGTAGAGGGCTGGGAGGCAGAGGTCGGATAGCCGGGAGGCAGTGGTCGGGGAGGGGAGGAGAGGGCCGGAGGCAGAGGTCGGAAACCTAGGGTTTAAGCGAGGGAGTGAGAGAGTGAGGAGGAGAACCGATGGGGGAGCGCAAGAGTGAGGAGGAGATCCCGATAGGGGGTGAAATTGTGGATTTAATACCCATGGTTTTAATAAAACTGTGGGTATTGATAAACAAAAAATGCCTATTCCCACGGTTTGATAAATCGTGGGAATAGATGCATGGGGATAGACCCCTTTTCCAGTATTGGAACATTTGATATTACATTTTTTCCATGAAGAAAAAGAGGTTCGGTACAGTTTTGATGGATGTACCCATTTGAGATATGCATGTAGAAATTGAATAAAAAATCATGTAACAAAGCATTGGTTGAAGGCTCAATTACAGAAGCTTATTTGTAGGAGGAAATTTCTTTTTTCTACTCTCCTTATTTTCAATCTGAATATCCCTCAAAACACAACTGCATGGGCCGTAATGAGGGTAATATTGATGATAAAATGAACAATCAATTATCATTTTTTTAATTAGCCCGAACTTGGCTTTGGTGGAGTTCATGAACGATGACTTTCAGATGATGAACATCACAGAGATCATACATATGTTCTTCTAAACTGTAAATAAATGACACCATTTGTACTATGAGTGCTCCTATAACTTATTATATAATCTTTATTATAGTAAATTAATATTATTTTATCTGTAGGTTATATGATAATCATATCAAGAAACAACTTCCACAAATTACAGTAGCTGCTCTTGAATAACGTCGGCAAAATAATTTTTCCTACGGGTTTCAAAAAATGGTAACATAAATTATTTATAGTTTAACATATAAAATCAATTTATTACTTTTTATATTGATAATTGTTTTACAAATTTTCAAGTATCTCAATATGCTGATAAAATTGATAATCAATTGTGTGTATTGAGTAACCCACCATCCAAAATGGTTAAATCTTATAATGCATATGTGGTGAATGGTTTTAGATTTTATACATGTGCATATGGGGAATCAAAAAAATGAATAGTGGTGTTTTCTTGAGAGGATGTCATCATAAAGAAACTGAAGTTGACTTTATGGAATGCTAGAAGAAATTATTGAATTGTGTTATCTGGTACAGAATTGCATAATGATGTTTAAATATTAGTGGTTGGATACTGAGAGAGACTTGCG
This sequence comes from Viscum album, assembly GCA_963277665.1. NCBI lineage: Eukaryota > Viridiplantae > Streptophyta > Magnoliopsida > Santalales > Viscaceae > Viscum > Viscum album. The sequence continues at coordinate 1,430,977,868 of OY728131.1, read as the reverse complement.
TGTTCATTAAAGCCATGGAATCATTGATATTAAATATAAAAGTCTTATTTAAGTAAATGAACCTTTTTTATTAGCACATCAGGCACATCAATTTTATTATGAAAATTATTGTTCTACTTTAAGAGAGTTGGGTGATTGGTGGATCATAATAAAAATAAAATTTTAGGAAAATTAGTTTACTCAAACTGAATATGGTTTCACTAAAGTGTAAAGAATTGAAATTTTTTAAGAGACTACTCCAAATATATCTTTTTTATGAAGAGACACTAATATCAATGATAATACCTCACAATTAAGGGTTGATGGTTAAGATGATGTTAATGATGTTACAGATGAATTTAAAATGACAAGAGATAATGAAACTGAAACTCATATGGAAATTGATGATGTTGAGGAGGAATATCAAGACATTGATATCGTCAGATATAAAGATGAGGATGAAGATGAAGATTTACATAGTTAAATGTTGGTTATAATCATATATAATATACATCTATATATAATAGTTATTTTCAACTATTTTCTAACAACAATCATTTCATGTTTCATATGGATGAGGATTTGTTTTGTCAGTTGCAGGAGGCTGATCTACCTAATGACGAGCAGGATGTTGGATCATCTGATCCTCAGACTGTTGGCAGTTTGGGGAGGACTCGGAGGGGGTGTGTTCTTGCACGATTGATGATTCCTGAACCTATCCCCGAGTGACGTCCACATCGTAGATTTGATTCATGCATGTAGAGGTATGTTTAACTATTTATTTAAGTTAGTTTTCATTAATTATTATTAACTTATTTATATACTAATTATTTGATTATTTTTTCTTTTTTATCATAGATTTACACATATAGATATTGGAAAGAGGAGTGCTATATTGTGAAATTATTTTTTTGAGGCATGGGTTACATGGGATCAGATTCTCATAGATTTTCAGCACTACGTGTTCTATCATTGGATGGTATGTCAATAAAAAATATTTATTTTGAAATTTATTTAATTAATAACTTGATATTATTAATTGTTTGTAGGGTTTGTGGTATCTCGTCGATAAGAGCTTGTGTGACTCTATTTGGTGGGCATGGGAGGGTTGTATTTGTGATAATTTCCATCAGTTTTTACATAATTTGAGGAGGGCATCAATGAAGAAAGCAGGAGTCACAGAGTTTGATCAGTCCTACTGCACCCACTGATCTGATTACGTTTCATATCAAGTTTGGGATGGATTATGTTTACATTGGATGGGTGGTCGTTTTTAGAGGATATCATCAGTAGGTCTACAAAGTTGGGGGATACAGGAGGTGACACATCGATCTAGTAGTCATATATTCAGTACTCATATGAAACATATGTTAAGTGCCTTTTTTAATTAATTTATATAACTTTAAATGTAAAATGTTTATTTTATATTCATATAGGTAGTCGAACAACCCGATATTATGGAGTTCAACGTTTATAGGAGGATGTACAGTGATCCTGTCACTGGAGAGATTAGAGGTGATCACCAGCATCAAATTGTGGTCAGTATAATTTCTTTTTGATTTTTAAAATTATCTACAAATAATACTTTAACTATTTAAATTTTAAATTTCAATTGAATGAGTCATATGAGGCCACGACGTCTCAGACACGGATTAAGAGTCAAGTTGAGACCAGTGATCAGACCGGTACAATCAGATTTGATGAGACAGCATGGATGCAGGTGGCCCAGTATGCCTTTGAGAAAGGTTGAGTTGTTGGTATCGGCTCTCGATTAATATCTAGGAGTTATTATGGTACCGCTATAATGTCGACATCCTGCTCAAGAGGAGCTCATGGAGAGTCATCATCATCTGTTACACAGTATCAGGAGCAGCTGTGAGCTCAGGGTGAGCTTATAGAGAGTATGCGTAGGGATAAGGAAGAACTCCAATAATAGAAATAGCATGAAGAGCTTCGACGATAGTAGCAGGAGGAGGAGGATATGTGTCGATGGCAGCAGTAGTAGTATAAGCAGATGATAAAGTGCATGCGACATCTGAATCATGGTTTAGGTATAGAGTTCCCTCCACCATCTCATCTAGCTCCTCCAAAAGACCCTCCCCCTCAGTGATGTTTTGGCATCCCGCCCCAAGTGACTCTAAAACGATCCTCGATATGGTGGTCCACAAGACCTCAACCACATCTCCCCAAATTCCAGAGGCTACCGATTAGCAACGAGGGCCTTGGGTAAGTCTATGGGGTAGACTATACCCTCATAGGAAAAAGTCATAGCACGGAGGAAGGAAATAATACAATCAAGAAAGTAGGGAAAGTAATAAGAAAACCATCAAACAATAGCAGAAGCAGATAAATGACCCAAAAAAATAAATAATAAATGCAGAAGCTGAAATGTCATAAATGATACCATGATGATGTAAATGTTTGATGTCAAATGTAAATAAATAAAAGTTTTGGGGTATGGGGTACAACCATAGAATGCATGCTAATAAAGACTCAAAAGACCAAACAGAAACTGCCACATGGCATCTCGAGCATGGATCAGTCCTCTCCCCCAAAGTCCATACAAAATGGAAAAACAATCAAGAATCAAAAGCATCATGCTTACCTATATTCATACATGTGAACATAAAGTCTACTCAAGTACCAACGGCACCCGAGCAGGGTGTGAGATATAATCTCAATAGGCCAGCACCCAAGGTATCTAAACCTTTCCATTTCATGCAATAAACAAATATCAGCATGTTGAAGTATTATGATTAAAAGTAATTTAATTAAATAAAATAACTATAACGTGGTCTGGGTTCCCAAGAAGACACTCATCCCATACCATCTACTTCGGCCTGAGTCGGAAGTATGAACAAGATACCTGGTAAACAGAATATATCTAGCAAGGCCTAAGTATCATAACAATTATAGAAAAGTTCACACCCCAAGCTTGTGCTTTGTCTTGGGGTATAATCCATAAGTCAGTAGCATGCACACTAAAGGCACGAGAAAACATCACAAAGCATAATGAAATATATGTTGCACAATAAAAGCATCTCAAGCATTTATAATAAAATTGAGAAATATAGAGGTGGAGTCTGATGTCGTCCCGAAGGTATCACTACAGTACATCCAATAAATTATCTAATTCCACTAATCCCATCCAAGGCTATCCATTTCAGAATCACAGGTATCGCTTGTGGTGTGGTAACCATGAGTCTGTACCAAGTATCACACTTAAGGAACCGAGTCTCAACCGAGGCTTGGCATAGCCATATTTCCAACAGGTCCATCCTCGGTTTCCCCTTAGGGAACTGATGTCACTCAATAGTATATGAAAAGCTTGGGGGAGACCATGCCTAGTGAGCATAAAACATCACTTCCCCGGTGCATCGTACTATAACCTATCGACCATGGTGAGTCCAATTGTGGGTTCTTAATATGGAACTCACATTCTATCACCGGCCTGATTACCTTAAAACAACAAGAGAAGAACATATACATATATCTCAGAGAAATCATTCATAATTGTAGCCATTTAGATAACCAATCAATTCCAACATCATAACTCGGGTTAACCAGAACATGACATTTATCAGTGTAAGCAGAGGCAATAATATTTAAATAAAATAAAGGCACAAAAAACCTCTAACTAAATTATTTAGGCAAAAAAAATTCATCATAAATAATTTTATTCAATTTAAACTTCAACCTATAGTATCATAAGAATTCATGTAACTGACAATTTCAAGAATCAAGGCTAATGGTAAAATGGGACAATTATGTCGTCGTACCCAAAGGGGTTTCCAATGGCATGGAGACAACCTAGGAAGGGTTATCATTAAGAAAATGTCATGAGAATAAAGGCTAAACAGTTTAATTAAATTAATAGGCTTTAATTGAGAATCGTCAGTAGGCACCCTAACAAAATAATGGTGCCAATTTAATAATGCAACGAAACAACGGAAAAGATCATAGAAGTCCTACCTCATAATCATAGTGAATCCTATGATCTGTGGCGACCTTTGATTTGACCTATAATGGAAGAAAACAGATGAATTTATAAAAACTCAAAATTTAGGTAAAAACATTTCACAGTAGATTGCACGACGGAGAGTGGATGAGATCCTATGATTCTTGGTGTGTGAGGTTAGCCTTACCGAGAACTTCACAACACATTAAACTATGTTGGAAATGAAGGAGAGATGGAGTCATAGTGGGCTTCCAATGGGAGAGCAAAGGAGGAGGCACACCAAAGGGGGTCGCTACAGGGGGCGACGCACCAAGGGGAGAGGAGTGGAAGAGAAGAAAAAACTTAAGGAATAAGGGGAAAAAGAAAAATAAGTAAGAAAAATAAAGAAAAGTGAAAAAAGGAAATAAATAAAAATAAAATAAAATGGTGGAAAAGAAAAGAAAAATAAAAATAATAAAAATGGGATCATGCCCATTTTAATTATTTTCATTTTTCTCATAACCCCCTTCTTATTTTATTTTAAATTTTCTTTTTATCCCTTTTTATTTTATTTTAATTTCCTTTAAAATTATTTTATTTCCTTTTTAATACCTTTTTAATTATTTTTAACTCAAACGTTGCTCTATGGTGTGATGTAATATTTTACATAAATCTCGTGAAATTATTTAAATAATTTTAATAGTTTCTCGGGACCTGTAATAGGGTGCACAAGCACATTCCCTGGGTCACTTTAAGGATTTGGACTAAAAAAATTTAAACAGTTTGTACCTTGCTTAAAGTCGGGATGTTACAACCTTCCCTCCTTAAGATAACTCGTCCTCGAGTTTCCCTTCTAAGGATAGTGGAACTTTGTCTAAGAAAAGTTCTTTCCACTATGCACGCACATCAGTCTCTCGTTCCCAAGTCTCTTCCAAAACACGTTTGTGTTTCCATAACACTCGTACTAGAGGAACTGACCTTCCCTAGAGAACCTTCATGCTACGTTCAATGATACGAATAGGATGCTCCTCAAAGGATGCATCTGCCTCAAGCTCAATGTCTTCATGATCAAACGAATGAGACAGGTCTGGATGATAATATCGAAGTTGAGATACATGGAAGACATCGTGCATGGAATGATACCTTTGAGGTAACAGTAACTGATAGGCTATCATCCCAACTCTCTCCACTATCTCGAATGACCCGACATATCTCGGTGATAACTTTATCTATCTCTTAATTCTCCTATGACCCAATCTTGGCGAAACGCGTAGAAAGACCTGACATCCCACCTTGAACTCGAGAGGTATGTAGAGATGATTAGTATAAGATTTATGTCTAAACTGAGTTGTATCCATAAACTTCTGAATTAACTAGATATGCTCAGAAGTCTCTTGAATGATATGAGAACCCAAAAGAGCTACCTCACTTACTTCGAGCCAACATAGAGGTGAACAACATGGTCTTCCATAGAGGGCCTTATATGGAGCCATTTGAATTGTGTCCTTGAAGCTATTATTATAGTAAAACTTAGCTAGAGGGATATGTTTCTTCCAAGAGCCATCAAAATCAAGGATACAAGCCTACAACATATCCTCTAACACCTGAATGGTCTGCTCGGACTTCCCATCAGTCTGGGGGTGATATGCAATACTCAAAACTACCTATGAACCCAGTGACTTCTACAACCCTTTCCAGAATCGTGATGTGAAATGGGTGTCTTGGTCCAACGTGATATAATGGGGCACATCGTTAAGTCAAACTATATTCCAAATATAAATTCTCCCCAACTCATCAATAGATAAGGTATCCCGGATAGGTAGGAAGTACATGACTTTGGTCAACCTATCAACGATCACCCATACTGCATCGCTACCTTAAGGAGATCTTGGAAATCATGTAATGAAATCCATGCTGACATCATTCCATTTCCACTCAAGAATGAACAGAGGCTATAGAAGTCTAGCAGGTCGCTGGTGCTCTGCCTTCATCTACTAACTGGTGGAGCACCAAGTAATGAAACATGTTATTTTCCTTTTCATACCTGGCCACCAGTACTGATAATGCAAATCCTTTTACATCTTGGTAAGTCCAAGATTAACTACCCAAATAGAGGAATGATATTCCCTCATAATCTATTTCTGAATATCAAAAGGTACTCATACTCGGTCACGGTAGAGAAGAGTTTCACTACCATCAACAACCCAACCAGTAGGTGGGTTCTCTCTTGTGACGTTTTCCCTCAAAACAAGCCCCTATGTATCATATAACTATCGCAAATGGACTCACTCTAGAAGAGAGGAAGTAACTATAAGATATTCTAAAACTAGTTGATCGTGATGTTGCTTAAACTCTAGATGCATCTCAGAAAACAAAGACACCATTTTCCACTCACTATTGGTTACCTAGACAGTTTGTGTCTGAGTCTTGCAGCTCAAAGCATCAGTGATGGAATTTCCCTTACCAGGGGTATAATCAAGCACAAAATCGAACGAATGTAGGTATTTGACCCACCTACACTACCTCAAATTCAAGTATGACTGTATAGAGATATGTTTTAAGCTTTTATGATCTATGTAAATAATGAACCATTATCCCAAAAAGTAGTGTCTCCAACAGCGTAGAGAATGAATCATAGCTTCTAATTCGAGATAATGTGTAGGATAGTTCCACTCACGAGGCCTCAATTGGTGGGATCCATAATCCATGAATCGATCACCTTGCATAAGGACTGCACCCAGTCCAATTCCTGAAGCATCATAGTGAACAATATAACTTCTTTCTAGCTCTAGAAAAATCAGGATCAGAGCTATCTTTAGTCTTACTTTTAACTCCTGAAAATATTTTTCACAAGATTTAGACTAGATGAACTATACACCCTTCTTAGTCAAGGCTGTAAAAGGTAATACTAAGCAGGATAATTCCTGGATGAATTGTTTGTAATAGCTAGTAATCCCTAAGAAATTGCAGATGTCAAAAACACTCTTGGGTTTCTCCCAAGAAACCATTGCACCCACCTTCTTTGGGTCAACTGATATGCCTACCTCGGATATGTTATGACCCAAGAAGTGAACCTTATTGATCCAAAAGTGGTATTTACTGAGCTTCATGTATAACTGGCTCTCTCTTAGTGTACTCATCACAATCTCAATATGGGTTGCATGGTCATGTCTAGAGTGTGAATACACCAAGATGTCATCTATGAAGACTACCACAAAGAAAATCAAGGTAAGGGTGGAAAACCCAATTCATCGGATCCATGAAAACTGGTGACACATTCGTCAGACCGAACGACATAACCAAAAACTTATACAGGTCGTACCTACTTTAGAAAGCGGTATATGGTATATCTGATGGCCTCACACCTACCTGATGATAGCCCGACCTTAGATCGATCTTGGAGAAAACAGTTGCTCCTCAGAGCTGGTCGAAGAGGTTGTCTATATGAGGTAACAGATATCGATTCTTTACCATAATTTGGTTGAGCCAATGGCAATCCATGCACAATATGAGGGTATCGTCCACCTTTTTGGAAAAAATGACTATTGAACCCCACGATGATGTACTAGGTCTTATGAAACCCTTCGCCTCAAGATCTTCAAGATGCTTCTTGAGTTTGTGTAGCTCTATTGGTGTCAACCTGTAAGGAGGAATGAACACTAGTGTCGCATCTGACACTAGCTTGATAGTGAACTCAATGTCCCTCACATGAGGTAAGCTGGAGAAATATTTAGGGAATATGTCCCTAAAATGATTCACAGTGGGAGGAAACTCTACTGACTGTAATTCTTGATAACTCATAAAGAGACTTGCTAGCTGAGCTATCACCCTACCTAGCCCAGAATGCTTGGGTCCAGCTCGGTCTGCCTGGATATCCCATTATCCCTTGTGTATAAAAGTGCTACCCTCAGGTTTTGTGAAGGAAACTCTATGGTGATATCAATACACTTGGTCATGATAAAGAACAAGTCATTCCATATCGATAATGACATCAAAGTCGGACATCTCGAGGACGTAGAAATTCTAAAAGAAATGGTACTCGCCTATCTCAAGGGGGCACTCTTAGCACTGGAGTATACCCTCTATTATGACCCCCAAAGGAGTGTCGAGAGACATAACACCATGGAAGTAAATGATGGCAAGACCCAAACTCTCAACAGTTGCAGCAGATAAGAAAGAGTGTGAAGCACCTGTATCAAAGAGGGAAGAAACTAAAGTAGAGGCTACAAGGATAATACCTATAACTATAGATGGACCTGGTATCTCCTCCACTAGAGTTGGTTGCACTGCATACATATGGAATGATCCTTAGCCCCAAGATGTTGTCTGACTAGCCTTAGCAGGTCCACTTTGTTAACGCTGATGTTCTGGAACTAAATTGCCTTGGTCGCAGCCTATACTACCTCAGCCTGATTGGCCAGTGGAAAATGAACTCCCAACCTGACGTGGATCCATAGATCCCATACCTGATAGAGGTTCCAGAATGAATCCTCTACCACTAGATTCCAAAGGAAAAGAATGGTAGAAACGTTGAAGTTGGACCATCTTGTTGCAAGCTTGGCACTCCAACGGGTTTCTCAGGCACTGAGGCTTCTTATGGAAATTCCTACCACACTGATGACATACAATAGTGTTATTAGTATGTGTTATCTTGCTCGCATTTCCCCCATGTGTACCCTTGAATCAGATCTTCTTACTGCCTAAAGAACCATTACCTTTCTTTGGAACTGAACCGCCTTGGCTCACAGGATCAGCTTCCCTGAGATTTCGTTTCGTAATTAGGATCTGATTCACGATCTCTATATAAGTTGTTGCACATGATCCTCAGCCCAGTTGGTGAGGACTTCTTAAGTGCATCCATAAGACCCGGGATCAAATCCAGGTGGAGGCTAATTTTTGGGTATTGTAGCAGTATTGTAGAAGGTATTGTAGCAAGAACTGCGCAAAACTATAGCAGGTACTGTAGCGGGAACTGTAGCAGGCACTGTTTGGCACTATAGCAGTCGGGAATATTCCCCCATTTGGGCCTTCGGGCCACCAATTTAGTCCCCCAGTCCTTTAAGGCCTTCAGGTCAACCAGGACTTTGGGTCAGTAATGCCTTCAGGCCACCTCAAGGCCTCTGTGCCACCTTAAGTGCAGATGCAAACCAGACAACCTACAAGGAACAAGCTTTAGAGGGAGGAGGAGTAAGGAGCTTTCACCATAGTAGAAGCTAAATGGATTACAAGAATGAGATTATATGGTGCCTACCATCGGGACAAGCTTGTGCATGCACGGGAAAGCCTACTCAAATAGTCGTGCGAAGGTGGAGAGCTAATTTCACGAAGAAGATGTTGGGGAGGAGCAGTTCCAGTAGTTAGTTTGGGTTGTATGTAATGTTTGAAGCCTATGGGAAATGAATTCCTCTAAGGCCTATGGGCCATGTAATACTTATGCCTACGGGCCTTATAAGTGTTCCACCTCACCCCTTGAAAGGTGGCTTATCAAAATCAATAAAAAATGAAGGCCTTCAGGCCATTGGAGGTATCGGTTGTCAAACGAAAGATGTTCACCTGCGAGCAGATATCATATCTAACTCCATCCTCAAAGCATTTTGTAGTCTTCTGTGTGTCACCAGTCAGAGATGGAGAAAAATTATAGAGCTCAATGAAATAATTAGAATACTCTAACACCGTCATAGAGCCCTACCGAAATGCAAGAACTCCCTAGCTTGATCTGTTCTCAGAGTCTGTGATAAGAAGTGATCATAGAAAGTTGTCTGGAAGTATGACCAAAACATTTATCTAGGTTGATCTGACTAAGAAATGACATCCCACCAATGTTTGGCAGAGTCACGAAGCATAAAGATAGCAAGTTTGACCCTCCTCTCTAGGAGCGTCTCAAGATGGTTGAAGATGGATTTTATAGCTTCAATCCATGACTCTATAGCATTGGGACCTCCATCCCCCAAGGAGGTGGGAGGATTTTACTGCAAAAAATCCCACGTAAGCTCTTCCATAGTCGGAGTATGTCTGGGAACATTCTGAACTGGTTGCATAAACCTGATAAGACTATCCCTGAATTGAGCATCGACGCCTAGTGGAAGATCAGGAGGAGGTGCCACAGGAGGCACTATAGGAGGCACTACAGGAGGCACTATGGGAGGTTCCAGACCTACCAACTCTGGAATGTGATCATCACTACTCTCTTGGAATACAACATGAGGATGTCACAGTGGCATTACTCTACAATTAACAAACGCACGCCTTAGAAGAGATTTTATAGCAGATGAGGTAAACAAGTCAAGGAGTAGTAAGAAAAGGGAAGGTGCAAGGCCTTTCAGATAAGTCAATTCAAAGTCTAACATTGCCACTTAAGATTACCATTTCATCCTAATAGATGGTACACACTTTATATTTATAAATAGCAAGTACTGTAAGATATTACTACTAAACACAAAATCACTCACATGTAAACAGACATATGCATGCTAAAAGTAGATATGACATGGCAATATGCATGTCATTTAAATTTCTAAGGTTCCTGATATGATGAATGTCAATGCAATACCCTCATGTCATCGAGATAAAACAATCATAATTTATCATCTCAATAATACCAATATCAGTAACAACATAAAACAAGTGTGTCACCCAACGGTGAAATTATATCAACAATAAATGGTATAATTAATAACTGAGATCTCAACCCAAGAAATTTGGGTTTCCCCTATACATGGGTTAGCTACGTCCAAGAATAGGGTAAGTTCCAAATCCCTATATCCTAGTCTCCTGTCTAACCCAAACAGTAAGACAAAAGGGGAAAAAAAGAAACCCTCTGATACCACTTTGTGGTATCCTGCCCTGAGTGCCTCTAAAACGGGCCCTGAGACAGTGGGTCATAAGACCTCAAACGCATCTCCCCAAACATCAAAGGTTGCCGATTAGCAGCAAGGGTCTTGGGTAAGTCCGTGGGAGAGACTATTCCCTTATAAGAAAAAGGTATAGCATGGAGGAAGGAAATAATATAATCAAGCAAGTAGTGGAAGCAATAAGAAAACCATCAGACAACAGCAGAAGCAGATAAATGACCCAAAAGAAAAATATATAATAAATGCGGAAGCTGAAATGTCATAACTAATACCATGATGATGTCAATGTTTGATGTTAAATGTAATTAAATAAAAATGTTGGGGTACGGGGTACAACTATAGACTGCATGTTAACAAAGACTCAAAAGACCAAATAGAAACTGCCACATGGCATCTCGAGCGTGGATCGGTCCTCTGCCCCCAAAGTCCATCCAAAATGGCAAAGCGTTCAAGCATCACATGCAACATGATTCCATGTATCCATACCTGCGAACATAAAGTCTACTCATGTACCAACGGTGCCTATAGCATCCCACATTTTTATCACATAAACTTTCATTACATTTTACAAAACCAAGGATCTTTAAGGTTTAGTGTCTTGGAAACCAGGAACTTAAAACATGAAAACATAAAACATTCTTCTTAAACACATGAAAGGCTTTTCCTCATGTTCATCCTAGGTTCATTACTGCATCTCATAACCTGGGGACATACATCAAAAGAAAGGGTGAGCAGAAGGCCCAGTAAGGGAAACAAGAGAAACATTTAACATGTGAACTTGAGATACTTCAATAAGGTCATGAAAAAGAACTTTAAGGCATGAGAAAGAATCATGTGTAATATCATAATAAAAATAACATTTTTTGTAACTTTAAGATGTGGATGCAACATTTAATATTGACAATCATTAACATATCACCAAGGTCCATCCCCAAGGTGTCATTTGAAAATTACCAAGGTTATTCACCAAGATATCGTGAAAATTGTAATCTCTAGTGGTTACATCATTACCCAATGCATTGGAGTGCTATCAGGGCATACCCTTAAATTTTTCTTTATTATCATGTGAGACACATATATCATCATCAAACATTTCATAAATAACCCATATAGCATAAAATAAATGGGTTTCATTTCATAATCATAACGTTTTAAAAACTGCTTTAAATACATGATCTTAATGTCACTTTAAACCCACAGAAAGGGAAAGCAGGTCTCATGTATGTAAATACCAGAATTTAAAATAAAACATTTTGATATATATGTGAATACCATTGTAGAAATAAGAGCTTTTAGTATTCACTTTATAACATAAAATAATTTTGATAAAAGAGAGGCATTTTGAGACGAAAATTCTACAGCATAACGGCTATGTTTCAGGGTTTTAGAAAACATTGAAAGGAGAGGGGACATGGGTCAAAAATTCATAAATGACCCATAAAATAGTAGAGGGATAGAATAAGAAGGATATATGAACATGGTAATGAAATTTGAAGGACATACCATTTGAAATGAAAAACATGGAAGGAAGACAAAAAATTAGATTTCTCTTATGAAAATTTGGCAGCCTAACAACGTCACTTAAACTTCAACAAAATGATTTGAAAAGATAAAATAGGGTCTCTAATCATGTGAACATAAGAGTTCAGTATGATATATATAGAGATAATACCCCAACATAATAAAAAAAAGAACTTGAAATACTTGACATGAAAGTAGAATTTTGAAAATAATGAGAAGGGTGAAAGAATCCCCTTAAAAATTTGGCAGCCTAACGACGTCACGTAAACATTCTTAAAACGAATTGATGAGAGCAAGATGGGGTCTCTAATCATATGAACATGAAAAGGGAAGTAATATGAATATATAATAACATCCTCAAACATAAGAACATGGAGTATAAAAGAAATGACATAAACGAGATTACTTGAAAAGAAAGAGAGAGGTCGGATCCCTTACCTTAAAACGTAACTCTTAAAACTCAAAGGTTTGGACCTTGAGGGCTTGGGGGCACCTTGGGAGGACTCCTTGGGAGGTAAGGAGACCAGAACTTTGTTGAAAATGATTTTGGAGTCCAAAGGATGATAGAACGGCTTGATATTTATAGGGAAAGTGAGGGGACAAGGCATTAATGGCCAAGGGACACCTCATAAGTGGGTTTCTCAAAACCATGTGCTCTCCCAAGATATTTCTCATGAAGTTAGGCCACATGGGGCCCCCAATACAATAATTCATCACCTTTGGTCGGCCAACCCATAAAATATCTCATGACATCATCATGACACAGTTATGATGTCATTAAACATACCGAAACCCTAAAACTGAATTTTTACTATTCACTGAAAATTCAACTTTCTCAGAAAAATCACAAAATTTCACCGTAACCAAATATCAATGCTCTGATTTCAAAAATGAACTCCATTTTATAAAAATAATTTTCTAAATATTTTTAATTTAATTTTTAAATAAATACACTATTCACCGAAAATTCATTTTTTCATAAAAATCCCAAAATTTCACCTTAACCAAATATCCATGCTCTGATTTCAAAAATGAAATCCATTTTATAAAAATATTTTTCTAAATATTTTTAATTTAATTTTTAATCAAAAAACACTATTCACTCGAAAAAACTAATACTTGAATAATAATTTATAAAACCGTTATTTACCCGTTTTATTGAATCACATTACTTAATCTAGGTGTCTAAATTATATTAAAACTTTCTTTGAGCGAAATTACTAATCCTTTTGATCACATTACTAATCTTAAGCATAAAATCACTATTCATAATTTACTATTCATCAAAATTTAAGTTGATCTTATTAGACTCCAAATTTCGTACTGAACATAATTGTAGAAGACCATTTTTTGAAAATCATTACACATTTTTAATTATTTAAGGTTTACATAAACATTTTTAAAATATCATTTTTCTAAAATTCATCAAAAATATGCATACTATATTTATCCGGTCATTTGAAAATTCATAAAATTCATCATAAGAAGAAATCAAAATTTTTATTTAAAGCAAAGGATTGCACAAGGCAGTTACGGTCTCCTTACATAGCCCCTTATCACACCAGCATAGGACCTAAATGTAAGGTGTGCTAAGGTGAGAGAATCTGAGGGAGGCTCGGCCAACATCGCACGAGTAGTAATTTCTATCAGTTTGAACTTCTCGCGAAGGCGATCCCGTTCTAGCTTCACACGATGAAGTTCAGCTTGGGTTTGGTCCAGAGCAAAGCCCAGTGGTGCTACCTCCTTCCGAAGTTCTGTTAGATGGGCTTCGATCGATCCAAGACTACTGGGTGAGGCCATCAAATCTTCTTCCTATATTAATTAACCAAGATTGCTTGTATTTAGAGACAATAATCAAAACGTTTAGTTTCCATCGGTCATATTGACCAATGGTCATATAACAGTCAAAATCCAATGGTCTCATTTTAATTATACTCATGTTATCAAATGAAACATTTTTGTTGAGTATAAAAATAAAATAAAATAACACATAAAATTAGGAAACAAGATTTATTCAAAATTTTGGGTCGTTACAGTGCCTGAGCAGGGTGTGAGATATAATCTCAGTAGGTCGACACCCAAGGTATCTAGACCTTTCCATTTCGTGTAGTAAACAAATAGAAGTATGTCGAAGTATTATGATTACAAGCAATTAAATAAAATAAAATAATTGTAATGTGGTTAGGGTTCCCAAGCAAACACCCGTCTCATACCACCTGCTTTGGCCTGAGCCGGAAGTCTGAACAAGATACCTGGTAAACAAAATATATCTAGTAAGGCCAAAGTATCATAACAATTATAGAAAAGTGCACACCCCAATCTTGTGTTTTGGCTTGGGGTCTAATCCATAAGTCAATAGCATGCACACTAAAGGCACGAGAAAACATCACAAAGCATAAGTTAATCTATACTGCACAATAAAAGCATCTCAAGCATTTATAATAAATTTTAAAAATATAGAGGTGGAGTCTGATCTCATCCTAAAGGTGTCGCTACGATACATCCAATCAATTATCCAATGCCACTAAACCTATCCAAGGTTATCCATTTCAGAATCTCATGTATCACTTGTGGTGTGGTAACCATGAGTCTGTACCAAGTATCGCACTTAAGGGTCCGAGTCTCAACCGAGGCTTGGCGTAGCCATCTTCCCAATGAGTCTGTCCTTGGTTTCCCCTTAGGGAACTAGTGCCACTCAATAGTATATAAAAAGCCTGGGGGAGCCCATGTCTAGTGAGCCTAAAATATCAATTCCCCGACGCATCATGCTGTAACTTATTGGGCACGGTGAGTCCAATTGTGGGTTCTTAATACAGAACTGACGTTCTATCACCAGCTTGATTACCTACAAACAACAAGAGAGACACATATACATATATCACAGAGCAAACATTCATAATTGCAGCCATTTAGGTAACCAATCAATTCCAACATCATAATTCAAGTTAATCAGAATATGGCGTTTATCAGCATAAGCAGAGGCAACAACATTTAAATAAAAGCAAGGCATGACAAACCTTATAACTGGATTATTTAGGCATAAACAATTCATCCTAAATAATTTTATTCAATTTAAACTGCAACCTAGAGTATCACAAAAATGGATGTAACTGACAATTTAAAGAATCAAGGCTAATGGTAAAATAAGCTGATTATGTCGACGCACCCAAAGGGGTGTCCAATGACATAAATACAACCTAGGAAAGGTTCGTATTAAGCAAAGGTCGCAAGAATCAAGGCTAAGCAATTTAATAAAATTAATAGGTTTTAATTGAGAATTGTTGGTAGGCATCAACGAACAACACGACAGTGTGAATTGAATAACACAACGAAACGACGAGAAAAATCATAGATGCCCTACCTCGTAATCGTAGTGGATCCTACGCTCTGTGACGACCTTTGATTTGACCTATAACAGAAGAAAATAAATGATTTTAGAAAAAATTCAATTTCGGGTAAAAACCTTCCGTGGCGGATTGCACGATGGGGAGTGGATGATATCCTATGATTCTTGGTGCGTGAGGTTAGTCGTACCAAGAGCTTCACAACACATCAAACGACATTGGAAACGGAGGAGAGACAGAGTCGCAACGGGCTTCCGAAGAGAGAGCAGAGGAGGAGGTGCACCAGGGGGGGCGCTATAGGGGGCAACACACCAAGGGGAGAGGAGCGGGAGAGAAGAAAAAAAAGGAAAAAGGGAAAAAGAAAAAGGAAAAAAGGAAAAATAAAGAAAAGAGAAAAAAGAAATAAATAAAAATAAAATAAAAGGATGGAAAAGAAAAGAAAAAGAAAAATAATAAAAATGGGTTAATGCCCATTTAATTATTTTTATTTTTCTCATAACCACCTTCTTATTCTATTTTAAAATTTCTTTTTATTCCTTTTTATTTTCTTTTAATTTCCTTTAAAATTCTTTTATTTCCTTTTTAATCTCTTTTTAATTATTTTTAACCTGAACGCTGCGCTAGGGAGCGATGTAATATTTTACATGAATCTCATGCAATTATTTAAATAATTTTAATAGTTGTCCGAGACTCGTAACAGGGTGCGCAGGCGCACGCCCTGAGTCGCTTTAAGGATTTGGACTAAACAAATTTAAATGGTTTGTACCTTGCTTAAAGTCGGGACATTGCAGATGTATTTATTTTTTATGATAAAACATTTGAATGTAATTTTTTTTGTAATATTAACTATTTACATTTTTATATAGTGCGTTTTTTATATTGTTGTGAATATTGCATTTTTTATTTAATTAATTTTTTATTATTTTATTTCTTTATTTATTTTTTTATTACTTTTACTATTTTTTATTTTTTATTATTTTTTATTATTTTTTTATTATTTTTTTATTTTTTGCAAATATTGAGGTTTTTATTATTTTATAATTTTTTATTATTTTACTGACTGAAAATTATTTTTTATTAAAATAAAAACACTTTTGAGGAAAAAGTGAGAAACCATACATGAATTCACCATATCACCACTTCACCTTTTCCTCACTTCCTCGCTTCCTCACTTCCCCACAAAACAATACAAGGCGTCACAACAAACAACCTTCAAACACAATGGATGGACAATCCAAACAAGCATTCAAAATGACATACCTTCATAGCTGGAGTCGAAATCGTCAAGAGAAGAATGAGGTACCACGAATCAGGGAACACAAACGTCAGCAAAGCAGGTCAAACCACATAACTGTTCTCCTCGAGCTCCCACCGGTGCAACCGTCGACACCAGCCCAAATCCAAAAGCTCGCCGGCGAACTCTAGTCGGACTTCGCCCAACCCTCCAACGAAGTGAGATGACTTAGAGAGCTCATCCACAAATGGCGACAAAGAAACAGAACGAGGAAAGACAGGCCATCCAGACGCCGCGCCCCACTCCGCATCCACTGCAGCGCAACCACAAACCAATCGACACTCCGCAGACCAACATACCACATCAAAAGAGATTCACACCAAAAAGAAACATAAAGGGGGAAGCCGAGAATCTGAACTCCCCCGCTGCAAAGTGCCGCAGGAACCGAACAACCCCTCTGCATCCACGAGTCACCCTTCAACAACATCCGTAGAAACCCGAAGGGGGAGATAAACCATGGAGCATGAAGCTGATTCTTCGTCACCCAGGACTGGAAGATCAACAGCAGGTCAATGGAGCATCACCGATGAGGGGAACCGAGCTGATCCAGGACAGCAACGCCACTCTGGGCTGGAGCCGATCAGAACGAAGCCACAGAAGAACCCTCACCGGCTTCCGAGTCGGACGAGCCACCAGAAGCTGAAGGAACCGGCGATGAAGGAGAGAGCCACTCTGGCGACGCACCACCACAACAATACCAACATCCACAGCAGAAAACATTCAGAAAAGAAACTGAACCACAAACCTCTGATCTGCAAATCCACCTTCGATAACTAAAAACCAGAAAATCCCCCCCCCCACTCTGAGCCACTTCGAAGCAGACGCCGAGTCACGCCGAAAAACACCCAAAGTCGAGGGCCAGCCGAGACCAGATCTCGAATCTAGAAGCCATCGCCAAGCCACGTCGACACAACATCGATGCCAAGCCGCGTTGAAATCCAACCGAGATTCAGACACTCGAAGCCCCAAGCCAAGAATCTGAATCACGCCTCACCAATGCCAGTGGCGATCCTTCATCATCTGGCCATGCCGACGCCGAGGCGGGATCCAGACTGCCGACACCAAGCCACGCCGACGTGCTGAAGGGGGGAGGAGAAAACGGCGCAGAGGAAACCCTAGGCGCGCGACAGAGGAGAAAGGCGCCGCTCATAGGCCCGTCGATCTTATTTTACTAATATTAATATAAATATTATTTTATTATTATTATTATTTTATTATTATTATTATTATATTTATATTATTATTATATTTATATTATTATTATATTTATATTATTATTAATATTATTAATATTATTAATTTTTTTATTTTTTTATTTTACTATTATTAATATTATTATTTCATTAATATTAATATTATTTTATTATTATTGTTGTTATATTAATATTATTTATATTATTATTATAATTTTATTCATTTTTTTTGTAAGATATTTGTGACGGGTAATCTCCTCATCACAAATAGTATTTACGACAGGGCGTCATAATAGGTTTTTTAGAAAATCTTGGGGAATCTATTTGCGACGGGTCCACGTCACATTACAAATAGTTTTTTTTCGACGGCCCGTCGCAAAAAAATCTATTTGCGGCGCACTTTTCTACAATGAGGTATTTGTGACGGGGTCTCATCGCAAAAGGTCATTTGCGACGAGACCTCATCGCAAATAAACCAATTTCCAGTAGTGTGTATCAAGTCACAACACATTGCCTTCTATTGTGAATTATTAGATAGGAAAGGAGAAACCTTTCTCAAACCCTAAAATCAAAAACCCTATTTGTGAGCCACCATGAACACGAATACTTGACATTATAGCCCTTGGGTTCGTGGGAGGAATCCATGAAAGGAGAAAAATGAATAGAGGAAGATGATGAATGAAAGAATTTGAGAAGAGAATGGATTTACCTAAGATGAACCAACATAAATAGATGAACGAGGGACAAAATATGGGGAAGATAAGTGGGGGGAGCACCCTCTCATTTTCCTAGGATCTTTTGAGTGGAAAGTATGGGAGTGGATGGGTAAAACCCCTAAAAATCATGGAGTACACTATGGGAATTTTCTATTTTATGTGAATTGGGATGATCGCATGGTTAGGCTGTACGATTTGTGAACCGTGCGTCAACCATCCGGGTGCCAATGAACAAGAAAAACACAATCGTGTGGTTTGGAAAAATGATTTATCAAACTATACACCAACCATTCAAGAACCTCTACTAAACACTGTAGAATTGGTGCACAATCACTCGCATTAATTTTTCTAACCATGTGCAAGCCATGTAACAACACTCGAAGCCTCAAAGCATTCACATGGTTACTGCTATATTTTGCATCATTTTGACCCAACCATACTCTACCCATTTAAGAAAATCCATGTAAGAACAAAATGAACTGGAAGATCCCATTCTCTCAAGACCTCATAGGGTTTGACCCAACCATACCCTACCCATTTAAGGAGCTCTCACCATAGCAGAAGCTAAACGAATTGCAAGAATGAGAGGGTATGTCACTTGCCATCGGGACAAGCATGTGCATGCACGAGAAAGCCTAGCCGAACAACCATACGAAGGTGGAGAACTGATTTCACGATGAAGATGCTGGGGAGGAGCAGTTCCAAGTAGTTAGTCTGAGTTGTATGTAATGTTTGAAGACTACGGGCAATGAATTCCTCTAAGGCCTACGAGCCATGTAATACTTATGCCTACGAGCCTTATAAGGGTTCCACCTCACCCCTTGAAAGGTGGATTACCAAAAATCAATAAAAAAATGAAGGCATTCGGGCCATTGGAGGTATATAAGGTTTTGGTTGGTTAGTAGAAAAACATGTCTTAATAGACTATTAGTTATGTTGTGATTATATTGATTTAGCATGGGAGATTGAGGGATTAATAATTTTATGATAGATATATGTGGAAGATTTTTAGAATAGATAATGGAAATAATTATCCCATGAGGCATAAATATTTTTTCATGATTTATCATGTAAGACCAATGATTCAAATAATTGCAACTTTGTGGATCTTACAATAACAATACAAATTAACTTATTGATGGAGATTTCCTTCAGTGGAAGTTTTTTAGGTTTTTTAGTTCCTTGAAGGTGTACATACTCTAATTTAAGGCTTTAAACATTGAGACATATGATCATTACGTGGTGAGGAGTTTCATCACACTGTAATGATCATATCAGATATACTTTCAGATTTTGTAATGATGTGAAATCAATGATACATATTGGGATTCTGAAATGATTTTCAGTGTAATAATTAATTTTACATAATTATACTAAATTTATTATCATTATACTATAATTAACATTTAATATGTAGTTTTTGAGAAATTTAAAATCCTTAAAATTTTGAAATATTGGGAGGAGATATGGGTAATGGTCCAACACTATTAGACAATTTTAATAATCTTATTATACGAATCATTGTATAATATGAAGATTCCGGTCAATTATTTATATTATTTATTGACATAAACTATTTTAAAAAAAAATCCAGTACACACACTACCAAGAACAAAACATATTTTAAAAAAAAAAATCAGAACACAATCAACATGCCTTTTAATGAACAATTTTTCTTACATCACATTCTCTCTATAGATTTTGAGAGAAATAGAGGGAGGAGTGATTATACATGCTATGGGACACCTCTTATGTTTTAGGCCTTCGGGCGCCGGAGACTCGACTGGAGGAAGACGTCTGGGGCGCATGCTGGGCTGAAGTACCTGCAGCTGCTACATTCTTTCTGTTCCTTCCGCTGCATTCCTTTCTCTTTCTCTTGCTCGTGTGGCTACGCTTTTTTTTCCGTGTGAAATACCTCGAATCTGATCAATTCATTTGATCAAGATTCTGAAAGGTCACTTCAGCCCTAGGCGGTCCTTGTTGCTGTTCTCTTGACATGCTTCTCCTCGTGGATATTTGAAAATGGGAATATCTGGTTACATGTGGAACTTGTGCAAGAAGTCTTTCACTGTTGGGCTGATCGGCATTACAGTTTCTGATCGATATGCCAGTATAGTCCATGTACGCGGCCTTTCCATGTCTCCTACACTTAATCCCAGAGACTCCTTCTGGGGACCGTTAACTGGTAGTGTATTGATGAGAATGATGATACAGGATTTTGTCTCTGTCAAGTTTTGTCACACCATTCCCTTGCTTGGCTGCAGATGACTGCGTCCTGGTGGAAAAATTTTGCCTGCAGAACTACAGATTTTCACACGGCGATGTTGTAGTTTTCTGGTAAATTTCATTATCCCATTTTCATCTCATAACATCTCTTAGGTGGCAAAAATATAGTCAACAATACACCATGGTAACGATTTGTCTCCGCGACATCCCTGAATTTATTGAAATTCGACGTTGAGCATCTTCTGTTGGTACATTGAATGTGAATTATCATTGTGCTTTCCCTTGAGAACCTGCTGAACGTGTTTTTTTGCACGATTATCTGCTATGTTTGATTGGATTTGTGTCTTGATCAACTTGTTTGTAGTGATATAGCTGATAAAATCTTTTAGTTTGGAGTCGGGTCATCACACCACTAATTGACTGCTCTGGGATTTGTTAGTGAATACAATATAATTCCTGAGAAGCTCATCATTTGATATGTCATGGCACTTGTGCAAGTGAATCAATCCAATTCCTTTCATTTTTTAAGAGACCAGGAGCTTTTTGGTGTCATCCCCCTTGTATTATCATAAAGTGAAAAGTGTTTTTCTGCAGATTCACTTACTGTTTTTTTTTGCTTGAAGAAACTTCTCCGATAATTGAAGGAAAACTGAAAATCCATCCCTTCACAGCTTTTCACTTTTAAGGAAAGGAAATGTATGACCCCCCCCCCCCCCCCCCCGATTGGACTGTAATCCTTGTAGACAAATATCTGAGTGCTTGGTGCGTGGCGATCAATTTCTTAAAATGTGTGCTGTTGATGATTTTGCAGCTCACCAACCAATTACAGGGAAAGACACATCAACAGAGTAACTGCGCTGCCAGGTGAGTGGTTGAAAACCTCTCGCACGCATGATGTAGTGAAGATTCCAGAAGGGCATTGTTGGATAGAGGGAGATAACCCTACTTCTATCTCAGATTTAGAATCCTTCGGCCTGGTATTTTACTTATCCACACACTACTTCCACAATTTCTGTTGTTTCATTTCATATTTTGATACCCCTGAACCCTAAAAAGTGAATAATTTTTAAACCCTGGCCAGCTGTTTCATTGTCCACTGGAAATGGCAGAGTATCCCATTTCTCCCTTAGATGAATAGCCTTACTTAAACCTGCCTAAAATCCCAGTTCTGCATTTCCTTGTAACCTGGGAATTAAAGTGTACACCTTTTTTTCTTCAAATGAATAGACCTTTAACCTGTTACCTGCCTAAAACCCTACTTCTGATTTTCCTTGATGACAGGATATTAAGAGCTTGTTTAAGTTTTTTGGGGCTAAAATCACTTTTTTCCCAAAAAAGCATTCAAGGGTATCCCAATTTTATTTCCTGGATGAACCGGTTGCACCACACAGCATTTGTAGAAAAGTGTTTTTGATACACTAAACACTTCCAAAAAAGTGCTTATATATGGATGTTTATCGCCGGAGGTTGCGCTTGACAACGCTTATCGAAAAGTTGGTTAGTGTGAAAACATTTATCGCTTATCATGTGATCTTCTTCGAGTATTTAACTGTCTTTTCAGAAACAAAACAAATACCATTTATTTTTTTCAATTGTTTATGGTAAGTGATAAGTGTTCTAAACATTTTTCAGTAAGCGCTGTCAAATGCAGCCGTAATCCGAACATAGGTGATAAGTGCCATGAACATTTTTTGATTAGTAAACCGAATTGTATCCCTTTCTGAACCCAGTTTGTGTTGTGATTTATGTGCAGATTCCCTTGGGTTTAATTGAGGGGAGGGTCACTCATATCATCTGGCCTCCTCACAGAGTTGGGAAGGTCAAGGGAATAGTCTCCCCAGACAGGCTTTCTTCATACTGACATATATTTGTGGCCTCCCTTTGTCTGGTTTGTTGGCACTGGTACCGAATCACTATTGTTTTAGAAAGCCCTTTCATTGTGTTGAGTCTTTACTTTAATTAGATTTTTGTTTGTAAAAGTAATAAAATATTTGATAAGAAATATTTTATATTTATGTTTCAAGTCATGGATTCACTTCCCCTGGAATGATGGCCGTGGTTTGACATGCAAGTGTCTCTGTCTCTGATTCTGCTTTGCAAAAGGATCTAGTGGATTAAAGGATTTCACACTCTTGATCTTGGATCTTCTTTTAAGGGTTCTGATAAATTATGATGGAGAGAGATTCATCCAAGTAAAATCCAAAGAGTGGAAGAAGGATTATTCTGGACATTCGTACTCGACGGTCATTGAAAGCACAACAAAAGAATCTCTGTATTTGTCTTTCAATGATGACTCAATCTTAAAAAATCAAATTCTTCTTCTACATTCAAAGGAGGGCGTCGAGCACGAACCCCCAGTTTTTAAGGAGGAGAAAGTTATGGATTTTTGCATGCAAAATTATATTTGAGTTTATTGTCGAACAAATTACTTGGATTGACCACCAAGACAGTGTTCTCATCTGCGGTCTTTCATTAAAAAAGATTAGCATGAATTAGCATATCTATGCTTGAAATTCTGTAGAGACCCTGATTTTTTATATTTTGGAGTTTGTTTAGTTTTATGTTTGAGGAAGGCATGGATGGCATGGCTATTTTTCATTTGGAGTGTGTTGACTAGCCAGAGTGTGATTGACGAGGTGATGGATGACATGGAGTTGTTGCGCGATGGGGATCTGGTTTCAACACCTTTGGAGGTTAAGTTGGTGCTACCGGTGACAATAATAATCTATGTCAAGTTCCTCATGGTGAGCAATGGTTGATTTTTGGATGCGAATCAAGAGCTCATTCGAGGAGAGCATCCCCCTCTTTTTTAGATTTTATCTCTCTAAGTTTGGATGAAATTCAGAGGTAGAATCCCAGTTCAAAGTATTTGAGGATTAGTCGTTTTTCCGAAGGGTCCATTTTGCTAGAGCAGAGGAGGTTCCTTGTTTTTGGACATTCTGGAGTGGAGCTTGGACTTTGGAGGTTGGATTGTTTCCGGAAAGAGGGTTTTCTGGTTTTCTCCAGAGTTTGTGATCTATTTTTGAGGTTGGTGATTTTGGATTTTTTTTTTTTTTTTTTTTTTTTGCATTTATGAGAATCAATATGCTTTTGTCTTTCATGGTGTAGAAGTGTATTAGACAATCTGAAGGATTGTTGTTTGTTTGGAAGTAATTTCTGTTTGTTTGTATGGATTGTGGTTGTGTTGTGAATGGACCGAACCCTTGGAAGTACTTTATGTTTTGTTTGTATGGATTGTGGTTGTGTTGCGAATGGACGGAACCCTTGGGTTCGAGTCTCATTCCAGAATGTGGAGATCCTACCAGAAGTTTGCTGAGGATAATGTTGTGACCTGGAAGTTGTTTTAGATTGAAGGTGTCCTAGGAGGCGTTTTCTTGAAAGGGGGTGATTGTTGATTGATGGAGAAAGGGTAGTGGATGTGATGTGAGATATTGGTGTTATCTTTTGTTTTCAATACATCACCACATTTGTCAACACATTGTTAACATATGAATCATATTTAAACTCAAGTGGATCTTTGAAATTCAGTTGAGGTGAAGCTATTTAGAAGCTTAGAAGTGCTTGGAAGAGTGAGTTTTTTTGAGGTGTTTTAGCGTTGAAGTGAAAATCTTGCCATGAGGGAAATTGTCGCGACGTAATCAGTCTGCACAAGATTAAAATTTGGCGAGACAAACAAATAACATTGCGATGACAGTGCTCATGCCGTGATTTGATTCCCAAATGTGAAGACACATGACCTGGACTCTCACGACTTGAAGATCACACTGCAATGGGCATGCCTTGATTTTTTATGTTCTCGCTGCTTGGTGCTGGCATGAAGATTGTGCCATAAAGAGTATGATTGCACCGTGAAGACGCCTGTCACGCCACAATGCATAAGGATTTGATTATTTGAGTTTCAGCTATTTGGAAAGGGCATGAGGATTGTGCTGTGAGGGGGCCATTGTGTTGTGAAGACCGATACCATGCCACAATGTTGAAGGCAATGAAGAATTGGTGTTGCTCTGTTTGTGAAGGCTTTTAGAGGTCATGCTGCAATTCAGGGTGTCACGTCACAATGTACCTGGAAGTTATGAGCAGCTGGAAGTAACCATTTTGGTAACTGCATAGTCATGCTGCAGAGTACCTTATCACACCGTGATAGCATGATCACACCACAATGAACATGGTCACACCATAATTAGTGAAAAAGTTAAGTTTTGAGTGAAATTGATGATGTGTGTAACGTCCTTGGCTCGGTTCACCTCCATCGTGATCGAACCAGAGCGCTAAATACCTTAAGCGCACCTTCCTTAATGCTAGAGGCTGTCGACCGGCGGTGGCAGTCTATGAGAAGCATGGGGAGACTATACCCTCTAGTACAAATAACCTTAAATATCAACGAAAACAATAATAATAACGGCCATCACAATACAAGCAGTATAAAGACAGACATCGCAACAATATGCCATCAAAGGTAAACACCATAATCCATGCAATATCAATATGAACAACTGCATATGTCATATAAACCATACATACATAAACAAGACCTCCTGTGGGCAAGTCATATGCAACAGATCCCAAAATAAACCAGAAGTGAACAAAAACTGGAGATAACTAAAGGTTCCGGGCGCAGCGGAAACGTGTGATGGGTCGCGCCCAAAATTGTTTTTGTCACGATCGATGATCAATCCGAGATTTTGGCCTCCAATATTTATCTAATAGACATTTTGTAACCAAAGGCAGGACTTCCAGATTTGGCATCCATGCTGTATTTTAAAAATACTCTACATGTTTTTCCCAATAACTAGCAGATATGGATTATCTAGAGAGATAACTTGGTTATGTCTCTTCTTAAAAATTTAGATCAGTTCATGATGGTGGAAGATCAACCTATACACCAAAAGCTCATTCTAACTTTTGTTTATGTAAATGTGATATAGACTCTTGTGATCAGCTACAGAGACACCTTTCAAAGTCTGATGCAACACAACACCCCTGATTAGTTGTTGGAGACTTCAACACAAACAAGGATTCTCAAGAGAAGAAGGGAGGGACAGGTTTTTCTAGAATATTTATCGAATACTTAAATAAGTTCATGGTAGAAAATCAATTAATAGACCTGGGATATGCAGGTGAAAATTCACTTGGTGAAAAAACTGGAAACATGGAAAAAAGAATTTGGTCTAGGCTCAATAGTTTCCATTCAAATCATCAAGGAATAACTAGTTTTTAGAATCATTTTATCCATCGCTTTGTTCGAGGGCTGTCAGATCACTCTCATCTCTTGGTTAGGCGAGGAGAAAATGGAAGACATAATAAAGGCTTCTGATTTTCATCTTCCTAGGAAAAGAGGAAGAGTTCCTTGATTAGGTAAAAGTTTCATGGTCTGTAAAAACTTCAGGACCCCAATGGCTGGTTTTATAATCTAAATTCAGGAATATTAAAACGGCTCTACATGATAGGGCACATCGGAATTTTTTTATTGTTTCCTCAGCAGAGATGGAAAAGTAAAGTAAAAGGCTAGATTCAACTCTCCAAGTGATCTGGAATGAGTGAGTATAAAAGGATCTACCACTCAAACACCAACAAATGGAGGAATGTCTTTCCAATGATCGGAACACTGCTTATTTTGATGCCTACTGTAAGGAATATTGGTTTTATGGGAAAACTAATCTTTAGAAACAAGATGGTTCCTATATTAGTGGTATACAGTGAAGAGCCTGGTAAGGGAGAGTGCCCAAGGGTCGGATGGCTTTCCAAGATAATTTTATATATTGGCTCAGAATATCATACAGGTTAAAGTGAGAGCCATTTCTTCCCTCTAGAGAAGCATGGTTTCATTGACGGTAGAAACATTTCTGGGGCTCTTGGATTATCTCAGGAGATGGTAGGACTGTGAATAAAGGGTGGTTTGTGGTAATGTTATGATCAAGTTTGATATGTAAAAAAGCCTACAAAAAATGGAATGGGGTTTCATTCTTAAAGCGTTTCTTCATATGGGCGATATGAAGGTTGTTTTGAACTCCTCTTCAGATGCTTTTCTTCACCGTGATTCTCGGCTTCCCTTATGGGACCAAGAGCGGGCAAATTTTGACTTAAGAAATACGGGAGACCACTTTTATGACCCCAGGACGACCCGAGATGACTTTTTATCCATTTATTGGCCCATTAATGGTGCCGGAGGTTGGATTTATCCCTATAAATAAATGGATTGGGTGAATGGAAAAAAAATTGGTTCCCGAGGATTTGTCGCTGTGCTGTGCTGTAGGGATACCGTTGCTTTTGGTTTTATTTTCTGTTTTATTTTTTATTTCTTTTCTTTTCCAATGTAACACATTCCATAATTTTATTAAAGGATTTACCATTCTCGATCTCTCTATTCTTCCAATCCCAATTTCTTTCATCGCTCTGTCTCTTCCAACCCTAATTTCTATTTCTCTCTTCCCATCTTTCCTCTGTGATCTCTTTTCACTTAGCAATGATAAGTGACTAACCCGAGGCTTAGCCTTGAGGGAGGTTTCACGGCTTCTTAATCATTACACTTCAATTCTTAAATGTTTTAATTTAATTTGTAGTGGATGAGAGGGAAGTGCACGGGTGCGGCGAACGTCCAAACTCACATTCATTCCTATTTTCTATCAAGACGGGGTGAAATTTGGTGTGCCAAAGAGGTTTCTTTGACATGCTAAAAATCCTGCTCAGGGTAGGAAATAACAATCCATGTATGGAAAAGACTGAACTGTCAAATTGAATTTAACAATGAAGGAATCTGTGTTACCAAACCCTAGAACCAAAACCTTTCTTCTCCAATATCATTTTGTTTGCATCTGCATATTGGATAGTGTTATTTTATTTCTGCATTGCATCATTTTTCCAAAAACCCTAAAACCATCGTTTTTGTTGGAGTATGTGTAACTTCCTGCCCCACTTCCTTTGTAACTTTCTGCCCCACTTCCTTTGTAACTTCTCTTTGTAACTTCCCTTTCTTTTCTATAAATGAGGGCTCTCTCACCTTGTGAGTGAGGGGGGATTTCTGATTTTACATGGTATCAGAGGGAAGTTAATCCCGACCCCACCCTTTAATCTTTTTTTTTTTATTATTCTGCTCTAGGGTTAACTGCAGTTTTCCCCGTAAGGGGGGCGGCGACCTCCATGGCCAGCTCTGCCGTCGCCCCTCCCCTCCCTTCCGAGCGCCGCTCGGCCCGCCTAAAAAGAAGGCCCGATCCCAACGGCTCCTCCCTCCTAGCGCGCACGCCCTTCTCGTCGCGGCTTCTCCCGAGCGCGACACTCCCGACGCCCTGCCGCGGCTCCTCCCGTCGGCCTTCCTCCCGACGCGACTCCTCTTCCTGTCGGCTTTGCTCCGCCCCGACGAAGGCACGCGGCCCCCTTCTCCGCGGCCCTCCCGGCTCCCGACGACGTCCCTCCCCGCCGCGCACTCCTAGCCGGCGGCTCCGTCCAGATCCGTCCCGGCTGCTTCGTCCAGATCGTCCCGGCGCCTCCTTCCTGGCGCGGCTCCCGGCTTCCGGCTCCCCGGCGTCCCGACTCCCCGACGTCCTGCTCGCCCTCGGGTTCCACCCCAGCGCGCTCCCGTCGCAGCTCCCTCCTCCCGGCGGCCCTCCTCTCCCGCCCTCTCTCCCGGCAACCCTCTCTCCCGGCGGCTCTCCCTACCGGCGCGACTCCTTTCCCGACGGCCCTCTCTCCCGGCGCGGCTCCCCTCGCTCAGCGGTGCCCTCACCAGTGCCTCGACCAGGCGCTCTCCCTGCCGGACGAATCCCAGCGCCGGCGGCCTCCCTTCCCCGGCTTGCGGCTCTTTCCGGCAGCCCGCCTCCTGTGCGAGTCTCCCGCCGACTCTGTTGCCGACCGGCCTCCACCCCTGCCGGCCTCCACTCCTGCCGGCTCCTCCAGCAGCTGGCCTCTATTCCTGCCGGCTCCTCCAGCAGTCGGCCAACAACCCTGCCGGCCTCCCGTGCCACCTCTGCTCAACTGCTCCCTCCATGCCGACCTCCTCCTGCATGCTGCGGAATCCCCGCCTCTCTGCCCGGTGCCTCCTGCGGAATCCCCGCCTCTCTGCCCGGCATCTCCTGCGGAATCACCGCATCCCATCGCCGGCCTCCTGCGGATTTCCCGGCGCTTCGACGACCGGCACCCGCCATTGTGGATTTCCTTGGCACTTTGCCGACCGGCCCTCCCGAGCGGATTTCTCGGCGCTTTGACGATCGACCCGACATTACGGTTTACCGCACTCTGACGACCGGCCCGTAGTGCGGATTTTCCCGACGCTCTGACGACCGGCACCCGCCAGTGTGGATTTCCCGGCGCTCTGTTGTTCGGCCCCGCACTTTTCCGGCGATGACCCATTATTTTCAGCGGCATTACATTACAATCTTGAGGGGGAGCGGCATCATCAACGATTTTATTATTTCTGTTTCTTCTGTTTTCGTCTTGTTTTGTCATCAAGCTGGGTATGTCCAGCTTGAGGGGGAGTGTTTGCAGCTTGTTGCTTGCGTTGTTTTTTTTTTCATTATGTGTCCAAGCTAGGTACACCTAGCTTGAGGGGGAGTGTTGGAGTATGTGTAACTTCCTGCCCCACTTTCTTTGTAACTTCTCTTTGTAACTTCCCTTTCTTTTCTATAAATGAGGGCTCTCTCCTCACCTTGTGAGTGAGGGGGATTTCTGATTTTACAGTTTTCATAAATAATAAAAACAAAAAGAATTAGATTAGGTAGATTAAAAATTAGCGATTGATTGACCGCGACGCTGCTCAAGAGAGACGACCCTAATTAGCCTCTATGCTGCATTAGGAAAAATAAATTAGTTTTTGTACCGCACTACGACGGGCGCGTCACTAATCAATTGGATTTCTACTCGTATTCATAATTAGAAAATCCATTTTCTATTTTTGGGTGGAAAAATCACTCTACTCAAAATTGTTCTTTCCACCATGCCAATATATATCCTTGTATCAATGCTTGTACTGAAAGCAGTTCTGGGGAATATTGAAAAGTTATTCTAGGTTTTTTTATAGAATTATAATTCATAGAAATGTTTACTGTGGGTTGGTTAGAATTGTTTAGTTCTCACTTTGGAGGAAGAAGAATTGAATCTTCATGGATTGAATGACACAATGACAGCTCTGTATGTAAAGATGGTGCGGGAATACATGAAAGGATCACCTCTTTGGTTGAAATTCAAGCTAAAGAAACATGGGCATCTATTTGAAAAAAGTTAACATTGGAAAGAAAGGAAGTAGGAAGTCTTTCATTTATCTAGATAAGCATCATCAAACTTTTACAAGACGTTCTTCGATAATATAGGTGGATGGTTGGTAAGGGGAGTTTATCTTTCTGGAAAGATAACTAAGATGGGTGAATTCTTTATTTTACAGGTTATCCCGACCCATCAATCAAATTCAAGGAGGGCCTCACCCAGATGTATTTTCTTTAAACTGCTATGGATCAATTTCAATAGAGGATTTCCAAGGAGATCGCCATTTCCTAGGAAGGTAATTGTTTTAGTTTCATAGTGGTGTCTCCAGGGACTTTTTATTTCTGCTTACCGCCACTCAAACCTAAGGACCAATGAGCAGGAACGATGGGATAACCCAATTTGGGATCCCTGTAGTATAGGAATTTCCGTAGTTCACATATTTACCCAAATCCACTGGGCATGCCTCTTATGGAACTAATTTGGTAGGTTATTAGATCATAACATTAACTTGTAAAAATTTGACACTCTTCTTAAAGGGTGACTACTTTTAATCAACTTCCTAGTCATTTTATGGAATATTTGAATAGATCATAACAAAGGAGTGCTTGGTTTTGGTGTTCTAGCCTCCCTGATAATTCATCAGAGTTATCAAATAGATATGAGATTCTGAAAATCATCTCAATCCTTCTCTATGCTCAACTCCCTCCGATTGAACGTGTTCTGCACACATGATAATTGTGTCCAACCTCCTAAAGGAAAATGGCTATGCTGGTTTCCTCTTATAGTGGGCTAAAAACTTAACACAGACGGATCTTATGTAGATGGGGTGATGTTTAGTGGAGAAGTGGTCCGTAATTATTAAATTTTAGTGGCTTCTAATTATTCATCACCCTTAATATACCCGGTGGATCTTCTCTCGGGAAGGAGGCGCTTTCCCTTCAAATGGGTTTGGAAGCATGTGCCATAAGGGGGATTTCTCTTTTAGTTAGTGAAGTAGATGATCAAATCCTTGTTAGATTTCTAGCTTCTACCCAAACTGCTCACCGGTTAGTCTTGTATCTTTTTATGACTTGTAATAGTATGATTAAAGAGATTTCTTTGATCATCCACACTTGGCATGAGGGAAACACGGTGGGTTATTTTTTTGGTTCCATCGGTCAATCATACCCTTGTATTGTCTATTTTGATTCTCTTGGTTCTCTTTCCAGCCCATGTAAATAGCTATTTTATGGTGATGTTTTTGGGCTGTACTATTTTTTCCCCACTTGACGTGGTTTACACCTATCGTTAGGATGGGTTTTTTTATTCTATTATGCATAAATTCAACAAAACTACCATTAAAAACAAAGGGATCCAATCATTAAATCTCCCTTAATTAAAAAATTCAGCCCTAAACATTTACCCCTAATAACTCGTCAAGTTCCACAATTTTAACATCGTTACCCACAAACTGATTATTTGAAGTTCCACCCAATGAGGGTCTCTACCATCTACTATTTTCCTGATATCTGGATACTAATTGGGTTTCTTTATTATTGTTCTCTTTCTTAACTACTTCACGAAACGCAAACATAGTGGGCACATCAAATCTAAAAGGTTTAGCATTCAAAATGAATGACTACATCATTTATATGATCCAGAAAACCTAATATCATACGGTCCACTAATCATTATGGAAATAAATGAGCAGAAATTATCCTTGAACTCGTGTTACATACAAGTGTCTCATAATTAATGTAATTTACTTCTACACAATCAAATAAATGATATTCAAAGATACATCAAGAAGATTCTTCAACCTCTAATAAGATACTCTATTTTAACATGAATGAGTACAAACTCCTTTTCTCTTTTTCACAAAGTGATTTTGTTATCAAATACAAGTGAACACAATTCTTGGCATATAATCACTTTCTTCTCTTTATTGAGTGGTATTGATGAAAGAAGCAATCTCTGAACTTCAATAAATAAGAATGTACTCATAACCTCACTACATACACCAAAGCATCCTTCATAGTATCCTTATTATTCACATGTGTTCCAACTTCAAGATATGTTTTTTATGAAGATCCTCTACGCTTATCCTCTGTTGGGTGTCTTTTTCTTCCTCTTCCTCTATTACACACTTCATAATTCTTGTAACACTTTTTTTGTACACCTCTCTCAATCTTCTCCCCTTTTTTATAGAGCAACATCTTGCTACTTTTATTAGTATTTGAATTTCAAACTCAAAATCTAAATCCAACTTTCATTCCCAACTTTTCCCACTTCAATTCGGTCCATTGGATTAATCCAGGACTTTCATTCTTGATGTGTTTTAGAGATGCAAGGGATCAATTTTGAGTAGATTTTGAGTCATCCATGAAGCCACGTCATCAATTTTACTCGAAATTGGAGTTTTGTACTAATTACTGTGTGATTGGGTTCATTGTGGCATGATCATGATAATCATGGAATGATGAGGTACTTTGTGGAAGATGAGGTGCTTTGTGGAATGACCATACCGTTACCAAAATGGTTACTTCCAACCACTCAACTTCTAGGAACATTGTAGGGTGACACCCTGAATTACGATGTGACCTCCAAAAACTTTCACAAATAGAGTAACACCAATTCTTCATAGCCTTCAACATTGTGGTGTGGTATTAGTCTTCACGGTGCAATATCCTCCTTTACATTATAATCCTATTTCCCTTTCCAAATAGTAAATAATCACAGCTTTTTGCAATGAGGCGTGATGAGCATCTTCACGGTATAATAATACTCTTTACAGTACAATATTAAGAACACAAAAAATCATGGCATATCTATTATCTTACATCAAATTTTTATCTTACACAAACTCATTATGACATGACAGATTCCCTTACATATTTATTTTCACTTAAACACCAAGACACCTCTAGAAACTTCACTCTTCAACTCTAATCTTCTTCCAAGAACTTCTAAGCTTCTAAATGGCTTTCACTTCAATTGAATTTCCAAGATCCACTTGAGTTTGAAAATAATTCATATGTTGAAAAATGCGGTGTGTTGATAATAAAAGACAACACCATCATCTCACATCAGAACCATTATATTTTCTCTATAAATCAAAATTCTTCCCCTTTCAACCAAACACAGCCTATGGCACCCTATAACGACCTTAGACTTTTACATATAACATTACATGATTTTAAGTATAATTATACATCAGAGTACAAATCAAGGATTGTTGAGTCTAGTGTCTTGGAATACTAGGTACATAAAACATAAAACATGGGGCTAAAAAAACACTTCTTTATTTAATCTCCATAAAAGCTCCTAACTTCCTTTGAGCCCTTACATCCGCATAGGGTACTATGAGAAACACACGAACAAAGAGATGAGCTAAAAAACCCAGTAATGGAATGAACATAAGAATAAAGCTTAAGCACATGAGCTAGGAGACATGTCATAATGATATTGAAATCATGGAACATACGAAATCATAACATATAAATATAGGATCATATAAACATGGAATCATATAAATGTGGCAGAATCATAAAACATGTCTTTAGTACGAGTCAAGGCTAACCGCCAATCTCGTTTCCCATAGTAGTATGGGTCAAGACTAACCGCCAATCCTGTTTCCCATAGTACTACGAGTCAAGGCTAACCACCAATCCCGTTTTTCATAGCATCTCATGAGACTTAACTTTACCCAATGCATTGGAGCACTATCTGGGCGCACCCATCTTACATTTCATGAATATGTTTGCCACATAAATAATCATACATAATCAATCTTACATAAACATAAGGGTTACCCATGAAAATAATTGGGTACCACAATCATGACATAAAACATAACCAATAGGCGCATCATGAAATTGTCCATGAAAGAAAGGAATTAGAACATACATGGACGTTCATAAGGTAAAGTAGGCATATATCATGGCAAGTGATGTCAAATAGAAGTGACAACATGTAGGAAATGTATTTGAGAAATTTTAGTATTAAAACATTTTTGTGCGGTTTTAAAGAAAATACTATAGAGCTTTTAAAATACAAAAGAAGACAATCTTTTATATAAAACCAGAATTTAACCAAGAAGACTTTCATAATAAAAGACTGATTTTATAAAGACAATGGTGGCTTAAAACATAGGATATAGTGCACTTGAAATCGGGTAAGAATTCGAGAAGTTCCTTTAAAACAGGTTTGCTTATCGGAATGTACTAAGGAGAGAATCTTTTAAAAACATGTATATCCTCGAAAGAGAGTGATGAAAAGGTCTTGATAAATGAATTTTGTAAAACTACACAACATTTAGAAGATGCACATAAATAGACAAGATAATTCTATTTTGATATAAAGAAAGATAAGACAACCCGAAAGAACAAAAGAGGTTCAGGTAGAATTCGTTATGGATTATCGGCATGGTATTGGGTGTACCTAAGAGGGCTTGATGAGAGAGAAAAGAGGTTTCTCATCACTTATACATCATGAGGGCAGTAAGGGGGAGGTGCGAAATCATACCCCATCATTTGAGATTACACATGAAAAGAGATAACATAGAAAACAATCTTGATTAAGAGTGAAATGGAGAGGATCTCTTACCTTAAGTCCGGTGGTGTTCTCCACTTGTTATTAACGACCTCTTGAGTTTATCTCCTTTGAGAACCTCTTAAGGGGAGAAGTTTTGGTATTTTGAAGAGACTAGGAGCTGTTGGACGTGGGGGAGGAGCTTGAGGAGAGATTTGGGCAGAATATTGGCAAGACACAAGGCTTGAGAGGAGTGGAGAGAAGAGAGAGTGAGGAGAGATTTTTATAGTGGAGGAGAGAAGAGTTTTCATAATATTATAATCATTAATTTATTATTTATTCACAAGACAAGAAATAGTAAGTATTTCATGACCAAGAATAATAATAAATGCACGTGAGTTCGAACCAATGACCATTTACATCATCCATGACTCAAACACGATGCAATAATTCAGGTTTTAGCATTTATTGTGAATTATCTGATTTTACTATTCATAAAAAATTCAAGTATTTCAGAAAAATTTCAAAAAATCACCCCAACCATTTTTCGACGTGTAGAATCTAAAAATGAAGTCCATTTTTCAAAAATAATTTTTTAAATATGATTAATTTAATATTTAATCAAACTCATAATTTATTATTAAAAAACCAGTTTTAAAACATTCATTTACTTATTCTAAAATATAGGTATATCATACTTTCACTTGAATATTATTTTTATAGTATCATAGGTAAGGTTACTATTCATTAGGGTATATCATTATTTATAAGGGTATGTTACTATTCATAAGGGTAAGTTACTATTTACCAAAAATTAAGATTTTCTTATCGAACTTCAAATAGCTAACTGATCGTAACTGTGTATGTCAGATTTTCGAAATTCCAAACACAGAAGTGACAAACTTATGTTTAAAGGTTACATAGAACTTAGTAGTTCATTATATTGTGATTTCATGACATATTTATAAGAAAGAAATTTCCATTTATAAAACATTGAGTCGTTACATTCTTCCCCCCTTATGAAATTTCGCCCTCGAAATTTCATTTTACATTCTAAGCCAAAAATAGGTGCGGGTACTTTTTCCTTCATTGCCTCCTCCAGTTCCCACGTTGCCTCTTCGTATTTATGGTTTCGCCACAATACTTTGACCAGGAGAGTAGTCTTGTTACGTAGAAATTTATCTCTACGATCCAAGATCTTCACTGGCTGCTTCTCATAGGAAAAATCATCCTCCAACTGTACCACCTCTGAAGAGAGTACATGTGAAGGGTTTGATATGTACTTCCTTTAGAGGGATATATGGAAGACATCATGTACTTTCGACATGGTAGGTGGAAGTGCCGGTTGATAGGGCACAACTCCGACTCGGTCAAGGATCTCGAAGGGGCCGATATACCTGAGACTTAGCTTTACTTTCTTCTCAAATCTCATGAACTTCCATGGAGATATGCGTAGAAATACCATGTCTCCAACTTTGAACTCAAGGTCTTGTCAACGATTATCTGCATAACTCTTCTGTCGACTTTGGGTTGCCTTGATATGCTGCTGAATGTTTTTCACCTTCTCCACCATTTCTTCGACCATTTCAGGTTCTAGCAGCTTACGCTCACCGACTTCATCCCAACATGCCGGTGTTCTGCACCTTTTCCCATAAATGGATTCATATGGCGCCATTCAGATGCTCGAGTGGAAACTGTTGTTGTGGGAGAATTCAACTAGTGGAAGATGTTGGTCCCATCCTCCTTTGAATTCCATAGAACATGCTCTCAACATGTCTTTCAGTGTCTGAATAGTCCGCTCAGATTGACCATCAGTTTGAGGATGATAGGTCGTACTGAAGTTCAGTTCAATGCTTAGAGCATGTTGGAGACTTTTCTAGAACTTCGAGGTGAATCTAGGATCACGATCGGATACAATAGATAGTGGTACTCCATGTAGCCTTACCACTTTGATGTAAATTCGTGTAAGTTGATCCAATGAGAAGTCCTCTCGAATTGCGATAAAGTGAGCTGTCTTTGTAAGACGGTCCATAATGACCCATATAACATTGTTTCCTCTGGATGTCCTTGGAAGTCCAGTGAAAAAGTCTATGGTAATGTTCTC
This sequence comes from Viscum album, assembly GCA_963277665.1. Taxonomy (NCBI): domain Eukaryota; kingdom Viridiplantae; phylum Streptophyta; class Magnoliopsida; order Santalales; family Viscaceae; genus Viscum; species Viscum album. The sequence goes on along the minus strand of OY728131.1, from coordinate 1,430,941,002 downwards.
CCACTTCCATGTTGGCATAGGTAGTGGTTGCATCACCCCCTTAGACTTTTGCCTCTCAACCTTCACTTGCTGACATACCAGACACTTTGATGTATATTCAACAATCTCTCTTTTTATATCGTCCCATCAAAAGTTTTCTCGGAGATCTCGATACATCTTTGTGCTCCCTGGGTGGATAGAGAAGGTCGAGCTATGTGCGTCATTCAAAAATTCATTCTTTATCTCTGGATTGGATGATACACATAATCGTGACCCAAATCTTATAACTCATCCCTCATCAATTTTGAAATCGGAGGATTTCCCATTTCTGACAGTTTCCACCCTTTTCTGAATTTCCACATCTTTTCTTTAAGCATCCTTTATTTTCTCCATGAGGGATGGTTGAACAATCATTTGAGAAAGGATTGATGATGTCCCTCCTTTAATGATTCCCATGTCCATCCTCTGCAAATCTAAGAAGATCAGATCCTTTTCAATTCTCACCATTGATAAAGATGCAAGATCCTTTCTACTTAGAACATCCGCCACTTTGTTTGCCTTACCGGGGTGATAGTGGATTGAGCAGTCATAATCCTTGATGAGCTTTATCCATCTTCACTGCCGCATATTAAGCTCTTTTTTGTGAATATATATTTGAGGCTCTTGTGATCAGTATATATCTCACACTTCTCTCCATAGAGATAATGTCGTCAAATTTTTAACGCAAAGATCATTGCCGCCAACTCCATATCATGCGTATGATTGTTTTGCTCGTGGATTTTCAGCTACCTTGAGACACATGCTATCACTTTATCATTTTGCATTAGCACACAACCTAAGCCCTTCTTTGAAGCATCACTGAACACCACAAAGAGTTCTCCACTTATTGGGAGTGTGAGTACTGGCGCAGTGATAAGCCTCTCTTTCAACTCTTTGAAACAGTCTTCACATTCCTAAGTCCAGACAAACTTTACTCCCTTCCATGTCAGCTTGGTCATTGGGTTTGAAAATTGTAAAAAGTTATTCACAAATCGTCGATAATACCCGACTAGACCCAAAAAGTTACGGATCTCTGTTACAGAAGTTGGTTTGGGCCACTCTTCAATTGCCTTTGTCTTAGAAGGGTCCACAGATATCCCTTTGCTGGTAATAACATGCCCCAAGAATGATACTTCCTCCATCCAGAACTCACATTTACTGTACTTTTCATACAACTTCTCCCTTCTAAAGTCTTTAACATAGTATTCAAATGCTCCTCATGTTCCTTCTTGCTCTTAGAGTATATCAGAATATCGTCAATAAAGACTACAACAAATTTGTTGAGATAATCTCTAAAGACTATTAATTAAATCCATGAAAATTGCTGGAGCATTAGTGAGTCTGAAGGGCATCACTATGAACTCATAATGTCTATACCTCGTTCGAAAGACAGTCTTGGAAATATCTTCCTTCCTCACCTTTAATTGGTGATATTTCGACTGAAGGTCCACCTTAGAGAAATAACTAACCCCACAAAGCTGATCGAACAAGTCATCTATCCATGGTAGGGGGTACTTGTTTTTTATCGTGATTTTATTGAGCTAATGATAATCAATGCAGAGGCACATTGATCCATCCTTCTTATTGACGAAGAGGACTGGCGCACCTCATGGTGAAGCACTCGGGCGTATAAAACCCTTCTCCAGATTCTCCTGTAACTGCTTCTTCAGCTCTTCCAGCTCTACGATGGCCATTCTGTAAGGTGTCTTTGATATAGGAAGAGATCTAGGGATAAGTTCAATTGAGAACTCAACCTCTCGGTCAGGAGGAAGACCAAACAACTCATCAGGGAATACATCAGTGTAATCCCTCACAATGGGCATGTCTTCAAACATGATTCTCTCCTTTGTCTCAATCATTTGAGCTAGATATACTTGCTTATAAGGAAACAATATCCACACTTGAGATGATGATTCTAAAGGAGATTCATTTTCCTTCTTACACTTGTAAAGAATCGGAGGATGCTTTGGGATGTGAAGAGTGATCTCCCTTTCCCGACAGTTGATGTTGGCCTTGTATAAAGATAGCCAATCCATGCCCAAGATTGCATCAAACTCCACTAAAGGAAGTATGACGAGATTTTCTGGGAGGTTCAGTCCACAAACGTTAATCGAGGAGGATTTATAAAACATGGACACAATGATTTCCCCATTCGTTGTTCTCACAGATAACTTTTCCTCCAAATTTTGAGGTGGTGTTTGAATAGTTCTACTAAATTTGTAAGATATGAAAGAATGCGTAGAACCAGAATCAAATAGTATGTTCACTATTCTTGAATGAATAACTAGCGTACCTGTCACCACATTGTTGTCCGGATCCACCTCAGCAGTAGTGATACCATAATCCCTTCCTTGTTGCCTTGGAGGTTGTTGTTGATTTCCTCCGACAACCCTTGGCTTAGGGCAATTGTTTGCATAATGCCCATGCTCCTTGCAGTTGTAACACTGCACCACTGACTGAGCATTGTTCTGAATCTTCCTTTCTTCTTCCACATTAGCGGGATTTTTCATATCCCTTCGGCAGTTCTTGGCCAGATGACCAAACTTTCCACATTTGAAGCGATTCTCGGTTATCTTCAAACAGTTCCCAGGATACTTCTTCCCACAAATTTTACAAGGGGAAAAGTCAGGCTTCTTTCCATAATGGGTTTTGTTTGTTGAACCAACCATGTTGCTGTCCATTTTTCGCTTCTTGTCACTGAGCCCACGAGATCACCGAGAGTCTCCAATCTCCATTTCAATCTTGAGGGCACAACAAACAATCTCCTCATAACTTTCAAAGTCTCTAATCGCCAACGCTTTTCGTAGACTTGGCTTTAGTCTGCTAAAAAAGCGATCCACCTTGCTTTCGGTGTTCAAGACAAAGCCAGATGCGTACCTTGCAAGCACTGTAAAGTTTGCTTCATACACCCTGATGGACTCATCTTCCTTTTACTTGAGTCCGGGGAACTCTCTTTCCATCTTGAGATGGTGGGTTCGAGGAAAATATTTGTTGAAAAACATCCTCTTGAATTCCTCTCAATCCATGGAATCAATTTCCTCTTGGGACTTTGTATTCTGGATCAGTGCCCACCATTGACCAACTTCCCCATCAAAACGATAGACCGCAAGTATGACTTTCTCTTCTTCCGAGCACTAGAGGACAGAGAATATCTTTTCAATGGAGTTAATCCATTGTTCCGTGGGAGGGGATCAGAAGATCCGCTAAACATGGGAGGCATTTGCTGCATGAAGGATTCTACGGCAACTTGCTCTTTTCTTGGAGGAGGAGGGCGTTCCACATGATTCAAGTTATTATTCATAACTTGAGCCAGCCGAGAAAGTACTGTCATGAAGTTTTGAGCACCCATTCCCATAACATCAGACATATCATTAGAGAAATCTTCACATTGCCTATCACATTGGTTGTTTGAACATTTTCTCCTATTTTCTGCCATTAACTAAGAAAAAGAACGTATAATTAGAGGGCTTGAATACTTAGTTATTGAACATAAAAAGGAAACTTTTGAACATAAAAGGATAAACTTGTAAAGGAGAAGTATATCCTAACTTGTGATTCCTTTGGTTTAAATCTAGGTTGTCCTTGATCTATTTCTTAACTTATATTCTTTTGGGTTTTTTCCCTTAATAATGGTTTGTACTAAGCTCATAAATTTACCAAAGTATATCTCTTGGGAGTGTTGTAAGGTCCGTTGTCGTGTACCATGATATCCCGGGTCAAGCCCGAAACTCCTTGTCGGAGTTTTCACTCCTAGGTACATATGTGCCAGAGCCGCCTCTACCTATTTGTATCCAAACAGAGATGTATTTGCATGATAAACCACTTTATCTATACTTACCAAAATTTAGGGATATTTTCTTATACTTCATCTCATCCTTAAGGTTCTCACTAAGGTGCTTTATTCCTAATCTCTAAAAATAACTAGACCATCATCTGATACCAACTATAGCAACCCTAGACTTTTACATATAACATTACATGATTTTAAGCATAATTATACATCAGAGTACAAGCCAAGGATCGTTAAGTCTAGTGTCTTGAAAGACTAGGTACATAAAATATAAAACATAAAACATGGGGCTAAAAAAACACTTCTTTATTTAATCTCCATAAAAAGCTCATAACTTCCTTTGAGCCCTTACATCTGCATAGGGTACCCTGGGGAACACATGAACAAAGGGATGGGCTAAAAAGCCTAGTAAGGGAATGAACACAAGAATAAAGCTTTAAGCACATGAGCTAGGAGCCATGTCATAATGATATCAAAATCATAGAACATATGAAATCATAACATATAAACATGGGATCATATAAACATGAGATCATATAAATGTGGTAGAATCATAAAACATGTCTTTAGTACGAGTCAAGGTTAACCGCCAATCTTGTTTCCCATAGTAGTACGGGTCAAGGCTAACCGCCAATCCCGTTTCCCATAGTAGTATGAGTCAAGGCTAATCACCGGTCCCATTTCCCATAGCATCTCATGAGACTTAACTTTACCCAATGCATTTGAGCGCTATCTGGGTGCACCCATCTTACATTTCATGAATATGTTTTCTACAAAAAGAATAATACATAATCAATCTTACATAAACATAAGGGTTACCCATAGAAAGAATTGGGTACCACAATCATGACATAAAACATAACTAATAAGCATATCATGAAAGTGTCCATGAAAGAAAGGAATTAGAACATACATGGACGTTCATAAGGTAAAATAAGCATATATCATGGCAAGTGATGTCAAATAGAAGTGACAACATGTAGGAAATGTATTTGAGAAATTTTAGTATTAAAACATTTTTATGCGGTTTTAAGGAAAATACTATAGTGCTTTTAAAATAGAAAAGAGGACAATCTTTTATATAAAACCAAAATTAAACCAAGAAGGATTTTATAATAAAAATACTGATTTTATAAAGACAATGGTGGCTTAAAATAGAGGATAGAGTGCACTTGAAATCAGGTAAGAATTCGAAAAGTTCCCTTAAAACAGGTTTGCTTATCGGAAAGTACTAAGGAGAGAATCTTTTAAAAACATGTATATCCCTGAAAGAGAGTGATGAAATGGTATTGATAAATGAATTTTGTAAAACTACACAACATTTAGAAGATGCACATAAATAGACAAGATAACTCAATTTTGACATAAAGAAAGATAAGACAACCCGAAAGAACAAAGGAGGTTTGGGTAGAATTTGTTACGGATTATCGGCATGGTATCGGGTGTACCTAAGAGGGCTTGATGAGAGAGAAAAGGGGGTTCTCATCACTTATACATCATGAGGGCAGTAAGGGGGAGGTGTGAAATCATACCCCATCATTTGGGATTACACATGAAAAAGCATAACATAGAGAACAATCTTGATTAAGAGTAAAATAAAGAGGATCTCTTACCTTAAGTCCGATGGTGTTCTTGTTATTAACGACCTCTTGAGTTTATCTCCTTTGAGAACCTCTTAAGGGGAGACGTTTTGGTATTTTGAAGAGACTAGGAGCTATTGGACGTGGGGGAGGAGCTTGGGGAGAGATTTGGGAAAAATATTGGCAAGACACAAGGTTTGAGAGGAGTGGAGAGAAGAGGGAGTGAGGGGGGATTTTTATAGTGGAGAGGAGGGTTTTCATAATAATATAATCATTAATTTATTATTTTTTCACAAGACAAGAAATAATAAGTAGTTCATGACCAAGAATAGTAATAAATGCATGTGAGTTCGAACCAATGACCATTTACATCATCCATGACTCAAGCATGGTGAAGAAATTTAGGTTTTAGCATTTATTGTGAATTATCGGATTTTACTATTCATAAAAAATTCAAGTATTTCAGAAAAATTTCAAAAAATCATCCTAACTATTTTTCGACGTGTAGAATCTAAAAATGAAGTCCATTTTTCAAAAATAATTTTCTAAATATGATCAATTTAATATTTAATTAAACTCATAATTTATTATTAAAAAACCAGTTTTAAAACATTTATCTACTTATTCTAAAATATAGGTACATCATACTTTCACTTGAATATTTTTTTATACTATCATAGGTAAGGTTACTATTCATTAGGGTATATCATTATTCATAAGGGTATGTTACTATTCATAAGGGTAGGTTACTATTTACCAAAAAATAAGTTTTTCTTATCGAACTCCAAATAACTAACTGATCGTAACCGTGTATGCCAGATTTTCGAAATTCCAAACACAGAAGTGACAAACTTATGTTTAAAGGTTACATAGAACTTAGTAGTTCATTATGTTGTGATTTCATAACATATTTATAAGAAAGGAATTTCCATTTATAAAACATTGGGTCGTTACACACCCTCAATCTAGAACATCTTAGTCAAAAAAATATCCCCTTTGGATTTTATTGTTAGCCATCAAACAAAAACCACACTTGCAACTAAGAAATGAATCACCATTCAATCATTCTAATATTATATCAGTGAACTCAGTGTTGGAAAAAAGAACTATGAATAATAATGTCAAAGTCGTCCATAGGGTGAATCACTTTCCCTTGAAAACAACTATCTTCTACATATCCTCTCAACTTCTCTACCCATCTTCTCAAAATTGTTCTTGTACATCTAAAACAAAAACATTAGAACAATTCACATATCATCAATACACACACACTGAATTCACAACTTTCCCCTTTTGAAAACTCCCCTTAAATATATTCTCCTCATGAAAAAACATATTGTTTGAATTTATGTTGTTATCTCCCCCTTTGACAACAAAAATTCAAAGACAAGAAGAGAGGGATGGAACACTATACCTTAGCCTTGAAAAGAAGAAGTTTAAACTCCCATTATCAGCCTCAACTTTTGAAATGAGTCTTTTGGAAATAGTTTGGTAAATACATCTTTCACTTGCGCCTTTATAGGAATAAACTCCAATTTCAACACTCCTTTCTCAACCATGTCCTTTATAAAGCGTTACTTGATATTTATGTGCATTGATTGAGAATGTTGAACCAGATTCCATGAAATATTGATTGCACTTTGATTATCACGACATAAAAGTAATGGAAACTTTACTTTGATCTTGAGATCTTCAAGCTGAGTTCTCATCCACATCAATTGGATTGTTTCTTGAGTTGCAACAACATACTCCACTTATGTTATACTTAATGTAATGGAACTTTTCTTCTTCATGTGCTAATACACACACTTATCTCCCAAGAATAATACTCCATCAAATATAAAATTCTTGTCACCAACACTTTCATCCCAATTTGTATTGGTATATCAAAAAACATAAATCTTTCCTTTGCTATAATATTCCATCCAAAAATAAAGTGTGCCTTTTATATACCTTAGGATCTGCTTCACTACAATGAAATGTGATTCCTTTGGTGCACTTTGATACCTTTCACACAAAGTGAAAATATATATGATATTTTCTCTTGAAGCATACAAATAGAGTAAACTCCTAAGGAGTTTTCTGAACTTCATTTGATTTACCTCGTTACCTTTATCATCCTTGGAAAGTTTTTCTCCCACTACAATAGGAGTATAAACTGTCTTTGTGTTTTCTATGCCAAACTTTGTTAATAGTTCTATACATACTTCTCTTGAGAAAGGAAAATTCAATTTTCCTCTTGAGAAATTTAAGTACCAAAGAAGTAATTCATTTCTCTTAACATCAACACCCCTTACAACTCCTTCATTTGAGATTCAAACTCCTTGTAAACACATTCTTCATTTCCAAAAAATATATTATCATCAATGATATAAGTTCCTGGTTTTTCCCGAGTCCTTCCTTTGTGTCTTGGGTAGTCAGAGGTGTCCCAGAGATGGATGGAAGGGTAGAAGTGGTTTTGAGATAATTTTTCAATTGGAAGAGGAGGTTGTGGCATGAACTTTCAGGTTGTGGTGTAGTGTGGCCTTGGAGATGGATCTTGGGGTGTAGCGTTAGATCTTACAGCGTTGAGGCTCAGGGTGAGGGGTTTTACTGTCTCTACCACATGAGAGGTAACTACAACATGGAGGTGGGTTGCGTTGTAGGGCTTGGGGTTCAGGTTTCCTTGTCGTTGTCTCCTGAAGAGTCACTACAGTGTGGGTATGGGCTACGTCATGTAGTCCCAAAAGGTGTATCTGCTGGATTAGGGGTGGCTACGGTGTAATGCATAGCTTACACCGTAGCCTTACCCTAGGTTTATAAGATATGAGGGATGATATGGCATGGATTGTGCCATGGATTTTGGGGGAGGTTAGACTGAGGTCCCTTGTGGCGTAGTCTCCCATGTTGCACCATAGTATTAAGGAAAACCCTAACTATTTCGGCATGGTTAAGGGGATTGTGTCGTGGTCCTATTAAAATTCCAGCAATTATGAATACACGAATCCTCTCAAAATATTCATATTTCCTTCATTCTCATTCGAACCCCAGGTGAATCGAAGGCCTATTTCAGAGAATTTAAACCCCCCCTTTTATAGGCTTTAGCCCCTGGATTCTAGAGATTAAGTCTCAGTGACCTGAGGTGAGTTTCTTCTTCTCTGATGGTTTCTTTCTCTCTCGCTCTCTCTCGCCATGATATGTTTGGTCATTCCTTTTGAATCTCTTGTGGTTTCTCCTCAATGGTTGATAGAGGATTCTTATTAGGATGATGTTTTAGGGATCGTTGGCTTCCCGTAGGAGTGGCGACCGAGGATCGATGGTCATTATTCCATTCATGCCCAGAAAATGTTGAACGCTTTTGTTGAGGTAAAGGATTCATTACTTTTGATATTTTTTTATGTATTGATGTGAAAGTATCACACTTTAGCTTCTTTAGGTAAATAATGGAATCAACCTAAATGAAGATAATAACCAAATTAAAGAATGAATTGGACGAGATGTTGTGATCACATGTGTTGATGCTTTGTTGATGATGCCTCATGTGTTTTCCTAGATAGTGTGTTATCTACTTGTTGTGATTGTTGTTGATGTTTAGCATGATTGATGTGCTTGAAATGGGATAAACAATGCAAATCTAGTAATGATGAAATGAATAATGAAATAGGCTTGAGAAATTGATTACTGTTCTTCCTTCAAAACTGTTGAATATGGAAGAGATTCTTAAACCATGTTTATAACTAAATTATTAGCTTTTTATAGCTACTGATAATTGGTTGTGTGTTGCTAAAACTTATGCATAATGAATTGGTTAACTCAATATAGTAATAAAAAGGTTATTTTTTTGAAGATAATTGGTTAGGGATGAGCGATCCCATTCTTATTTGTTAAAGGATTGTATTCCTTAGTGTTATGGCCTTAGTTACCCCTTGTGTTTGTCATGTGGAAAATAATTTTTTTGCTACATGTGTGCTATAAGATAGCATAGAATTGTTATGATTTGATGTGTGGGGTATGGTATAATTGTGATAGATGGTATAATTTGAGAGCAGGGCTTGCTTGATGCTTATCATTGAGATGGGGATTATATAGGATTGATGGCTTGGGTTGAGAGAGGGGCTTGCCTGTTTGATTGATTTGTTGTGTGAGGCTTGTCGATGGGTTGCTTTGGTATGGGTTGAGAGATGATTTTTCCCATTTTTCTTGATGTTTTCTTGTTTATGGTTTTTATTGGATAGTTACTTGTTGTGGGTTCCAACTGCCTGTTGTAGTTGGAACCTGTATCTTCTTATGACAGCTTAGGATGAGTCCTAGAGCACTCAAAATTATGGAATGGTGAATGGAATAATAAATGAACTCATGGGATGAGTGTCATTGATAGTAGTAAAGATTGATAAATTAAGTCGAACAATGGGATCATTGAATGGAATGTTCCAAGGAGCATGGGATGGAAATTTGGATAATTGTAATATGAATTTATGAAAGCATGTTGGCTTTTGATGAAACAAAATGATTAACTAGAATTAATGATGGTATAATGAATGAATATCAATTGATCATTACCAAGTGTAAATGGTTAATGATGATAGATATTGACGCTTGTGTTCATGTATGAAATCTAGTCTCCTAAGCCTTTACGGTGGTAGTCAGGTGTCATGTGAGATGATAGCTGTAATTGAGACTAAGGCTAAAAAGTTTCCTTTAACATGGTTCTGCATTATATTGTTCTTATATTTTATGATTTCATACACTCTACCACCTGAGTTGGGTGGAAACCCGATGCCTAAATGTTTTGGATATGGTTGTTTTCTTAAACATCCATGTTGGTGAGGGAATGGATAAATAACTTCTCCCTCTTTCCCACTCTCCCTTCAGTGTTGCATGATGAGTAGGCATATCTCAGCTGTAATGGCTTATGGTATAGGCTACATGTCTACACAGGTTGTGATGGGTCATGGTACTAATATACTTGTATGTGAGGACCGTAGTGACTTAAGGTTATAACATATACTTCTATTCAGTCATGGTGACTATGGTTTCTCATGGGTGTACATGCATGAGTTGTGATGGATTGAGGTACAATGCATGATACATGGGTTGTAGTGGCTTTCAGACTTACTACTTGGATATGGATGAGATGATGGGGATGAGGATGAGATGATGGGGATGATGTTTTGATGAGCTACATGGGATGCATGATGAGATGCGGTATGTGTACACAGAGTGTAGGATGAAATATGGAAGGGATGAGAGCACAAGATGTTTGGCATTGGAGCGTGAGAGTGGAAAACCAGTGGGAAAGTGGAAGTGGGTTACCTTTTTTACATACATGTTTTGATATGGATATGCTTGTATGCATTACTTGGTGAGCAAGCCCTGTTAGGATAGGATGTAGTTTTACCTATTTAGGTAACGAGTTGGTTTTATTTTTTTATTCACTGGATTTGGTATACTTCTTTCAATTTTGTACGTGAGGTTTCAGGGAGGATCATAATGATTATACTTGTATGCCCACCCTATGTATATATAAACTATTTTTTAGGGAGCTAGTTGGCGATTGATCTAGGTGTGACTAGCTCATAGTGGTTGTTCAAGAGCTGTCAGAGTTCATGCTCGTTGCCTAGGATTTCTTTCTTTTTGTATCCTTCCAGTTATTTTCGTTTATGTATTACATTACATTCATGTATTGGGATTGCTTATTTATTTATGCATGGTGTTGATTGGTATCTCTCCACTTGTCTCTTATTCTTTAAATATTTATAAAGAGGGTGATGCCTCCCATTTGAATGGATTATATATCCTCGATGCTAGTCACCAACCCATGACCTATTGGAGGTGGGATTCAGGGGCCATCATCCCGCTCTTCACTGTTGGCCCAAAAGGGGTACCTGTAGAGGGGCCTGTGATAGAGTGATATCAAAGCTGATGGATAAGAGATATGATAGAGTCTATAGATAGACACTAGTGAGGATTACATGGGTTGGTAGGGCAATGGTATCATCTAAACTTAGAATATGATGTAAACAAGGGATTTTGGCCAAGACATGGGTATTTAGAGGCCCCTATGATCCAACGCACATGACTTCAAGTTTATTGAACATACTAAGCGAATTGATGCTACTTGTAGGGTAGAGACCTAGGTAAAGATCATGTATCATTATTGTATGTGTCTGTGTTTGAATTGGATAGACAATGGTAATTAGGTTGAAATTAAATAAATAAATAAATTAACCTAAAATATTCCATATTCTAGGTTTAGGATTCCCTAATGTTTTTTCTTTTTCAGAAATGGATCTAGGTTGACGTCCCTGTCAGGTTTACGCTAACAAAGTTTAGAAGGATGTGCTAGCAGATCACCACAGAGTTGAGGCCACCGATGATGACACTTGGAGGACACTCTGAGAGTTTTAGTGACAAAGTCTACATAAGTACGAGGTCTTCGTTTTAGTTTAGGAGACCGAGGCTTGGTTGGAGGAGGTGGAGATTTCATTCCGTTTGATCTGTGCTTGAAAGGAGCACTGAGTTTCATTGGTTGTGATGATGTCGTGTGGGGTAGGCTGACAGTGGTGGTTCTTATTCCTCGTGGACCATGAGGAGTTGGATATTACATGGGAGAAATTTCATGATCAGTTTTAGGATGGGTTTCTTTCTCCGACCATGAAGGTAGATTTTCAATAGGAGATCCTTACTCTCTGCCAGGGGAATTCCAGCTTGTGAGAGTTTAGTATCCAGTATAAGAACCTCTTGCACTATGTTCGGAACATCTGCCAGGCAAGGAAGCTAGAGAGAAGAATTTTGAGGAGGCTTTGTATCCAGAGATCCGACATCAGGTCACCATGTTTATGTTGTCAACATATTTTGAGGCATTGGAAAGGGAAGAGGTTGTTGAGAGGGTGATAGCTAAGATTGAATCATCACGGTAGGGGATTCTCCAGGACTCTCTACGGAGTAGAGTTGTTTCCAAAAGTTATCAGTTGGATGATCATTAGAAGTTTCAGAGAGCGGGGAGTTAGTTCCAACCCTTTCTTCTTGTTTCACTGGGGATGACAGTTCTCAGACCCCTTTCTAGAAGATTGGGCATGATTTGTTTTTATTATAGAGGCCATGTCCATCAGAAGATTGAGTGTCTGACTTTCCTCAGTAGTTAGTGTGGAGCTAGCAGCCCTCTTCAGACTCAACCATTTCCACAATATCCTCTAAGACAATAACAACAACAGTAGGGAGCTCCAGGTTTTGATCAAAAAAGCAGAGATATGGTGAAAAAAGTATATCCCCATGATGCCACTCATCCTTAGGGATATCAAGTAGAGAGAGGCCATGGAGGTGGTCACTATCAGGGCCAAAGAGGTCACGGGCTAGGCCACAGTCAGATGCATGCCTTAGAGTTGCGAGCTCCAGGTGAGCCATATGTCGTGTGAGGTGTTATTTTCTTATTTTCTACTTTGGTGCATTCCTTTTTTGATTTGAGAGCTGCACACTCCTTCATTTCCCCGACCTAGTCTATACTTTATGACTTGAGGTAGAGAGACATCCAGTGCCCTTAACATTGACTACACCTATTGGTGGTTGAGATAGCTTGTATGATATGTGTATATATTGTGATTTGATTATAGGGTAGTATCGCTCATGGGGAGACTTCCTATGTTTGTGAATACTACCATACAACATCATCCTTGACATAGATTGGTTGCATTCATTATAAGTTATTGTGGATTTCTTCAGGAGGTGTGTCATATTATATAATATTGATGGAGAGAAGGCTATGTTTATTGGCAAGAAAGGCCCTCAGATGGGTCAAAGGTGTGTTGAGTCCTTATCTTCCTTGAGGGATGAGTTGATGTTGATTTCTGTAAAGGATCAGTCGATGGCACTTCCTAGGGTTGTGGAAGAGTACCTTGATATCTTTCCAGAAGAGGTTGTGACACTACCCCTCGACATGAGATTGAGTTTGGGATTAGATTTATAGCTAGGCGTTGCTTTGATATCAATACCTCTATATAGGATGGCCTCTTCTGAGTTACGAGAGCTGCAGATTCAAATTGATGATATTCTACATAGAGGATTCATTTAGCCTAGTGTGTCATCTTTAAGTGCTCTAGTTCTATTTGTAAAGAAGGAAAATGGGGGTCTGTAGTTGTGTATCGATTACTGTCACTTGAATCAGGTGATGGTGAAGAATCACCATCCTCTCCCATGGATTGATGATTTATTTGATCATTAGAATGATGAGAGATGGTTCTTGAAGATCGATTTGCGGTTAGGATATCATCATATGTGAGTAAAGGATGAAGATATTCTGAAGACCACTTTCAAATGTCATTATGGGCCTCATGAGTTCATTGTAATGATGTTAAATGTTATAAAGGCTCCAACTGAGTTCATGGGGCTAATGAATACAACTTTCTATGAGTTTCTGGATCGATTTTTAGTGGTGTTTATTGACGGCATCCTTGCATTTTCTAAGTTGAAGGCGGAGCACACGAAGTATCTGTGAGTTGTTTTAGAAGTTCTTCGGCATCAGAAGATGTTTGGTAAGCTATCAAAGTGTGAGTTATGGGCCCGTGAGGTCCGTTTCTTAGGACATGTCATGTATCTGTGTGGAGTAGTTGTGGATCCTTCGAAGATCGAGGTAGTTGTTTCTTAGGTAGCCCCCAAGAACATTTTAGGAGTGTGGAGTTTCCATTGTCTTATTGGTTATTAGAGTAGGTTCATGCCCAACTTCTCTCAGATTGGAACTCTTATGACAACTTTGACTAGAAAGGATCAGACGTTTATGTGGACCGATCAGTTTCAAGCTGCTTTTGAGTATTTGAAGGAAAAGCTAGTCAGTGCTCATATTCTTCAGTTTCTGAAGGAGGAAGTTTCATTTGAGGTTTATTGTGATGCTTCACGTCTTAGATTGGGCTACGTTCTAATGTAGTATATAATTGTTATCTCTGACGGGTCTCGGCAGTTATTACCTCATGAATGTAACTATTTCACCCATGATCTTGAGCTTACTGTGATCGTGTTTTCTCTAAAGTTGTGGCGACATTACCAAATCAGTGAGGGATTTTCGGTCTTCACACACTACAAGAGCTTGAGGTATTTCTTCTCCCAGTGTGATTTGAACCCACATTAGTGATGATGGATGTAATTCTTATAGGATTATGACTTTGAGATTTCCTATACATCGGGTAAAGGGAATGTTGTGGTTGATGCTTTGAGCAAGAAGCCATGTAGTGATTTCACGTGTGAGTTTAGTGATGTTTGGAGGGCAATGGAGGAGTTTTCCATAATATACCTTGATATGAGAGATGTTGATGGTGGAGGGTGTCTTTATCAGATGGCAATATAGTAATCTTTGGTGCCAGCTAGAGGAGTCCCAACTAGGGGATTCCAAGGTGGAGGTTTGAAGAGACTGAGTTGTTTGTAGCAATACTCTTGAGGGATGGTATGAGGATGACCAGTAACATGTTCTATTTTAAGGGAGGCTCTTTGTTCCTTTGGTGATGCATGACGTGGTTCATCGTGAGTTCCACAGTTCGCCTTTGGTAGTATATCCTAGTGTGGCTAAGATGTATCATTCCTTGCGAGTTTAGATTTAGTGTTCTGTAATGAAATGATTAGTTGTAAACTTTGTCACTCAATGTTTATTTTTTCAAAGAGTAAAGGATGAGAACCGTGTTCCTGATGGGTTGCTTTAGCCACTTGATGTCCCCCGGTGGAAGTGAGAGGACATCTCGACAGACTTCGTCACTAGGTTACATTGAGATCAAGGAGGCTTGGATTTCATATGGGTGATCATGGACCCCACTTAACGAAGTCATCTCACTTCATAGTAATTAAAGAGTTGAGATTTGTGGAGCTTTTATCGAGGCAATATCTGGAGGAGGTGGCAAGGCTTCATGGGATTCCGAAGATGATCATTTTTGATCATGATCCACATTTCACCTTTATGGTTTGGATTTTTCTTCAATGTTCTTATGGCTCTTAGTTTTTCCTTAACACCACTTTTTATCCATAGAAGGACGGTTAGACAGAGTTGATCTTCTATACTCTAGAGGACATGTTTCACATGTGCATTATAGATTTTAGATGTTTGTGGGTGAGTCACCTATGCTTGGTGGAGTTTTCTTACAACAAAAGTTATCACCCTACTATTGGTATGATTCCATTCAAAGCATTGTATAGTCGACCTTTCCTATCTATTTTGTGTTGGATCGAGGTCGAGGGGTTAACGATTCTTGGACCAAAATTCATGCAGAGCACAACAGAGAATGTGCAGGTGATCCACGAGGGAATGAAGGATGCACAAGATCGTCATAAGTTTTATGATGATCATAAGAGGCCTATGGAGTTCGATGTTAGAAAATCATGTGTTCCTGAAGATATCTCCTCATTGTGGGAAGAAAAGGTTCATTCATGGGAATAATATTTCTCCCCAATTTGTTGGACCTCTCAAGGTGTTGGCATGTATTTGAGCTGTTACATATTGGTTAGAACTACCCCCCTCAACGAGTTGGATTCATGATGTCTTCTATGTGCCACAACTTCATCCGTAACTTCATGATGATTCACATGTCATCAAATGAGGTGAGGTGGGAGTTGATGATGGTATGACCTTCAAGGAGTGGTCTGTAGAGATCTAGGACCTTTAAGAGAAGGTGTTCCATGGGAAAGCTATTCCTTTTTTTTATCTAATGTGATGGAAAATTAGCTTAGAGGAGAGTACTTAAGATTGGGAGTCACAGATGCACACTCAATATCCTGATTTTTTTGATGTTTGACCCCTTTTCCTGTTAAGATGCTATGTTTGACATTTGTTGGTTTATGAGATAGATGGTAGGTGTCATGTTTTTATACACCTTGCTTCTCGAATGTGTTGGTTGTGTTCCTGTTATAGTGATATACTTTAGAGGTATCTTGTGGGGTGGTTGTTTTGTTCTCATGAATTCCTTTCTGGTTTTTAGTTTAAATTCTTGATGATGAGAATTGTTCGATTGGTATCTGATGTAAGGGTATGGTTTTTTTGGTCCCTTCCTTTATGTCTTGGGTGGTCAGAGGTGTCTCAGGAATGGAAGGGTAGAAGTAGTTTTCAACAAGAATAAGAGATTGTGGTGTATACTTGTAGGTCATAACATAGTGTGGATTTGGAGATGGATCTTATGGCGGAGTCGTATATCTTATAGCGTGGAGGCTCGGGGTGAGTGGTTTTGGTGTCTTTGCATCCTGAGAGGTAGCTACGATGTGGAGGTGGGTTGCGTTATGGGGCTTGGGGTTCAGATTTCCTTGTTTTTGCCTCCTGAAGGGCCATTATGGCATGGGTGTAGGCTATGCCATGAAGTCCCAGAGGGCATCTCTTCCAGATTGGGGGTGGATACATCGTAATTCATAGGTTTCATCGTAGCCTTACCCCCAATTTGAAGTATCTAGAGGAAGATACGACATAGATTGCATCATGGATTTCAGAGGAGGTTTGACCAGGGTACCTTCCGGCGTAGTCTCCCTTATTGCACCGTAATATTAGGGAAAACCCTACATATTGCAGTGTGGTCAAGGGGATTACATTATGATCCTATTAAAATTCCAACAGGTATAAATATAGGACCCCTCTCAAAAGCTTCATATTTCCTTCATTATCCTTTGAACCCTAGGCGACCCGAAGGCCTCGTTTGTTGTGAAAGTGGGTGCACCTAGACCTAACTTGAACAATAATTTTGATTACCATATCATGTATACGAAGAGTTATGAATGATGTATTCTTACCATAGTAGTGTTGATACTTTTTCATCCACTTTATACATGGTAATGTCCTTAGATTATTTTTTCGTATCAAAAGGTTATAACAAATCCTAACTATAATAAGAAACTCGAGATACTATGATATAATCTTAGATTATATGTCCTATGGTTTAAATACATCATACTGGTGAGGCACAAATGATGTTTGAAAATATGGTGTTGGGGTAAACATTGATACTTCTTCTCATGAAGTTCTCACTTGGTGATCTCAAGTAGAGGAGATCACGAGGACTCTTTCGCCAATAGGAACACCACATGTTTTGAGGTGTCATTGGTTGTTCCTATTTACGAGCATGTGTATTGGTCTCTCGACTTGAGATCATTATCAATGTGTAGCATTTGGTTGCATACCTTGATACAAGATGAAAATTATGAAATTTATGCCATGATGAGGTATCTTGCATTAGGAGCATTATTGTCAGTATGAAATTTGTTGATTGATCAAGACAGAATTTGTCACTTCTAAAAAGAATAGATATGTTGGGCCTAGTTGACCAGGATGGAAATACCTTTACTAAATCCATGTCCACAATAAAATAAGGTAAGTCCATCTAGTAAGACCATGAAATAAATAAAGCACCAGAAGGATGATGACACCAAGTGTGCATCCCACTTTAAGAGATATCACATGGCAAAGAGATTATACTACACATAGCATGTTCATAAGAGTTAGTCGTAGCTACGACCTATCCTTTTCTCTTTAGGGGCCATGATGTGTTACTAGATACCGCTCTTGGTTTATGACTATGAATCATTTCTATCAAGATAAGGTCCTAGAGGGTCACACACAAAGTGTTTCCACAAGTTCCACCTATTCGGATGAATAGGAGTTTAGGATGAAGTGGGCCCCACGTGTGGGGGCTGGTGAACGTCCGAGTGTAATCGATCGCAAGTAGAATAATTCAAATATATTATTAAATTTTAGAATAATGATGATCAAATTTATTTCTCAATATATTCACAATTTATTTAATTATAAAAGTGAATACGAGAAAATATTATTTTTCAAACGAACGTTACACATTGAAGGTTCATTAAGTGATTATGGGAGGAACAATCCAAGTTAATGGTTCGTATTTTTTTGGATGACATGTTAAAGTTTTGAAAGTCAATGTGACACCCATCGGTTCACTGGTACATCAAATTTTGAGTTTTATTTACCATTTGGTATACCTTTGGAGTTTCTGGGTGTCGAGGGTTGAAAACCCTATTTTTGGGGAAGATAAACCAGGGTGCATGGTTAACGCACAGTTTGTGTAACTGTACGACTAACTGTTCGAGGGTGATGAAAATCACGCTAGTGGGGTTTTTCATGGTTTGAGCACGGTTTGTCAAACCGTGTGATACCTAGGAGAGACTGTGCACCTTTATTTTGGGGGAGATAGTAGCCCCGCATGATTGGCGCATGATTTGCCTAACCGTGTAGCCTAACAGTGCAGCTTGTCCAGCTCATTAAAATTTTTGTATTTTACTAAATTTTCCCCATCGATTTTATACCTCTTGGTCCTCATTTCTTCTTCCCATCGTGCGCAACCCTCCTCCCTTGGTGTGGAATCTTCCTCCCTTCCATTTGGGTGATTTCTCCTTAGATTAAAGGTGGTTTGGATTGAGGTAAGTTCTTTTCTTTGAGTTTTCTTCATCCTCCCCCCTTCATCACCTATGTTCTTCCATTTCCATGGAAGGAAGAAATCCTAGAAGGGGTTTTGGATGAATATAGGGTATATAATGGGGGATTTGGTTTGTTTTCACATGGTTTAGGTGTGAGAGGCCTTCTCCCACATATTCTGGGCAGTTGTCGTCGAAGGCGATGATGTTGGAACCGATTCTGAGGTAGGTGTCTCTATTTAAGGGTGTTTTCCATGACTTACCTTTAAATTTCTAATCTCCTTTGGTTTGTATTTCTTAATTTTCCATTTAAATGATTTTGGTTGATTTTTATCCCATGCTTGGGGTGCTTTATGGCTTGGTTTGGAAATTTATGGTTTTAAAGCGAGTTTTCCAAATGGGAGTGGCTTGTGTGCACTCCAAATGTTTGATAAAATGGCCTGAAGAGGTTTTGTGGTTTTAAATGTATTTCTAAATAGATTTTAGAACTAGTTTTACCTTGAGAAAGTTGTTTTAATAAAATGGGCATGTTTTTTTAAAGAAAATGTCTTGTGGAATGGATTTTCATGTATGAAACTTGTTTTGTGATTATGTTGGCATGAAGTAGCACATGGGTTAACCAGGGTGTGAGTGAGGGGTTGTTCGAGGGATTGTGACAACCTTTGGGGAGGAAGACCATGAGAGCTTCTATTTGTTTTCCAAAGAACCACAAGAGCCTTTGGTAGGTAGAACATGAGAGCTTCTACTTGTTGGCCAAGTGACCGATAGAGGTCTAAGAGTTGGGCCTGAGGAAGACCATGAGAGCTTCCACCTTGTTTAGTTGGTTAACATACTTTGTTTAGTGACACTCACATTAGACCCTTATTGTTAGATCCCTAGGTGCACATTACTCATGCTATATTGATTTATATGCTTTGTGCATTTGATTAGTGCCATGTTGATGTGATATCATGTGTGTTATACCCATTTTCATTTATTGGTTATATGATGTTAATGTATATGCTTTCCCTTATATTGCTTATTGGGTATATTGAGCTTGTTGTGTCGTATGGTCTTGTTTCCATGATTTGATCCATGTAAGAATTTGATTTGGAAAACTTATTTTGTTTAAAAGGAAAAACAAAAGGGATTTTAAGGGTGTGTTTTAAAGCGAAATGTGATCAAAGTGGTTTAGTTCTGAAAAGTTTTTTCAAACTAATTTATTGCTTTGCATGGGTAAAATCCTTAAATAGATTCATGGTGGTATCCTACTGGTCTTTTTGCTTTCTTCCATACATATGCCTTTGGGCGTATATAAACCTTTTTTTGCAGGACACAAGTGAAGGCAAGGGAACCATGTACCTGGGTGGATCTTCTTGATTACCACCATTCATTGTTTTTTGGAGGAGACGTAGTCTCAAAAAGTTGGCTTGCGTGGAGTCATTTTGGGATTTTTTTATCTTTTGGGATGTATGTATTGGCATTGCTGGGATCTATCGTTTTTTTTGAGTTTTGAGCTATGAATTGAGATACCATGTATATGTCCTATTTATATCATGTTATGTATATGTTGTTATGGTTGTTTATGGTATCTGTTTTTCATATGTTGCGTTGCTCTGGATACTTGTTCATAGCTGTTGAATCTAATTATTATTAGTGTGGTCGTCCCGTTTCATGGATGAGTTATGCTAGTTTACTATGGGAGAAATCATTCTCAAGCGATAATTGGTTATGCCCGGTTCTTATCATCAGCTTGTGGCAATCGAGAACACGCTTTGGGACTTGTGACACCTTGGATTGGGTGGTAAGTCAGGTCGGGTTGACCTAGGTTAGTTTGTTACAAAATGGTATTCGAGGCCACATTATTTGGGTGTTTGTGGTAGATTAGAGCTAGGTTTGTCGTGACTTAAGAGGTAAGGGCGGAAGAGTGCATGGACAACTCTTCTTCACATCGAACCTTGAGTTTCCATGGGTGGTCCAAGATTTTATTTACGTTTTGAGCCCTATTATGGGTTGTTTTGATGATATGTTGAGGTATTTCTTGGTTGGTGTTGAGTCTCGGGGTGAGCTTGTGGGTTGTTTTGAGTTTTGGGGTGAAATGGGGGGAGTCTATAGGAGGCACACAATTAATTCACATGGTTAGTAGTAATCATGCGCAAACCACGTGGCCTTTTCTGTCAACCACCAGTGATACCCTCATGGTTGGAACACAGTTAGTCTAACTACGTGGAAAAACCTTGTACAGTGGGAAATACTTGGAATTTTTGAAGTTTTTGATCTTTTTCATCTAGAGTTTCTTTTGATGATTATATTTCTTTTTGAGAATCATGATGAGGGTTTCTTTTGGTTTATTTGATGTTTTTTAATATGAAATTGTGAATTAATTGAGTTTATGTCTTGTGTCTTGTAAACAATGCCTCTCAAAAGGACCTCATCTAGGTGTAGAGAGGGTGGGTGCTGTGGAGAATACCCCACAGGCAAACCCTCATCTCGATCTGGCTTTGGTGGAGTCAATGATTCATACAACCCAATCCTTAGGTCAAGTGGGTGGTCGAGAGATGGCATGAATGGTAGACCATGCTTAGGAGTTTACAAGGCAAAATCCACTGGTGTTTTGTGGAGACAAGGGACCCAATGAGCTTCAGGAGTGGTTGGATCACATCGAGAGAATCTTTGAGTTTCTAAAGACCCTTGAGACCTCAAATGTGGGCTTCACCACTTATATGTTGGAAGGGTTGGGTAAAAAGTGGTGGGAGTCGATGATGCTTGCAAGGAAACACAATGATATCACATGGACCACTTTCAAGGTATATTTCAATTGACATTTATACCTGAAGACCTTGAGGGAAGCAAAGGCCTGTGAGTTCTTGGAGTTGGAGCAAGGGGATCATTCAGTGATGGAATATGCTGCTCAGTTTACTGAGTTGGTTCATGTCTCTCCAGACCTCCTAAAAAACAACTACCACAAGGCTTGATGTTTCGAGATGGGATTGAGGCCAGAGATCAGGTCCATGTTCATTCTTCACTATATGCTAACTTATTCAAAGGTGGTTGATAAGGACACTGTGACAGAGGAATATTTGACTAGAAATACTGGTCTTAGTGGTTCTCTTTCAATGAGTGGTATCCAGAGTTCTTTGTTAGGTCAGAATTGAAAGCGAGATGAGTCTCATCAAGGCAGTGGCAAGAGTGTTCAACAGTCATTGGGTACAACTCTTGTGGCTTCTATGGGGCACAATCCACTTATCTGTTACCAATACGGGAAGGGTGGACACACCAGGTCTAATTTCCCAAAGACTCCAAGGATATGCCACCAGTGTGGACGTTTGGGTTATCTTCCACACTTCTGTTAGTTTTCTTTGCGGGGGAACGATATAGACTCCACTTTCTTAAAGGGCTATCAGGTGCAGTCAAATGCTGCATAGGGTAGATCTTCGGTCGGGATATTACCAAGTAAAGGTGAAAAAAGATGATATCCCCAAGACTGCTTTTCATACATGGTACAAGCACTAGAGTTCATAGTGATTCCATTTAGACTCACCAATGCTCCAAAAATATTCATAGATTTAATTAATAGAGGCTTTATGGATTATCTTGACAAATCTTTGGCAGTATTTATAGATGATATTCTTATCTACTCCAAAAGAAAGGAGGAACATGAAGAGCATTTGAATACTGTACTAAATACTTTACATAAATAAAAGATGTATGAAAAGTATAGTAAATGTGAGTTTTGGTTGGAGTAAGTGTCATTCCTGGGGCATGTTATCACCAATAAAGGGATATATGTGGATCCTTGAAAAACAAATACAATTCAAGGATGAACTGGACCAACATCTGTGATGGAAATTTGTAGTTTCCTTGGATTAACTGGGTACTATCGTCAATTTGTGAGAAAATTCTCACAATTGTAAAGCCCACTAACCAAGCTTACTCAGAAGGGAGTCAAGTTTGTCTAGACTGATTAATGCAAAGAAACTTTTAAAGAGGTGAAGAAGAGGCTTATCACTGCACCTATGCTCACACTATCCACCAGTGGGGAAGAATTTGTGATCTATAGTGATGACTCTAAAAAGGGCTTGAGTTGTGTACTCATGAAAGATGATAAAGTGATAACCTATGCCTCTCACCAACTAAATATCCTTGAGCAGAACTAACTAACCCATGATCTTGAATTGGCTGCAGTTTTTATTAAAGATTTGGTGTCATTATCTCTATGGGGAGAAGTGTGACATATATACTAATCATAAAAGACTCTAGTATATATTCACAGAAAAGAGATTAATACATGCCAACATAGACGGTTAGATATGATCAAGGATTATGATTGTTCAATCCATTACCATCCTGGAAAAGCAAACAAAGCAGCAGATGCTCTGAGCAGAAAGGATCCCTCAACCCTATCCATGATGAGGATTGAAAGGGATCCAATATTTTTGGACATGAAAAGGTTGGACATGTAAATAATAAAAGTATCCTTATCCTACATTTCCCAAATAACTGCTCAACTGATTCTCGCTCAAATTTACCCAAGAGAAGAAGGTAAGACAGTCCTTGTAGTTTAGCTTGGGTTATCGAATCCACAGAGACCTAAGAAAGAACCTATAGACACGTACATTCTATGGACTGTTTTCAGCTATGAAGTGGCCAACTTGGATTGATTTTGGATGGGTTTTAAAGATATCTAATAGATTTAAGTGAATTCAATTTAAAAGAATGAGTTGATCCTAGGTTATTGCTCGGGGTGGATTGGACGTATTTCCTTTTTAATGATTTCAATTTCTTAAATTTGAGATGGGTTCATTTAAGGAGATAAAACAACATCATCACTTACTGGTTTAATGCCTACACCCTTTAATATTAATCACCTATACACTTGAAGGATCAAAGTTTTGAGCACTTCAAGGTAAAGGTTCGTACTAGTACTTGAAGTGTGTGGCCTTAAATTCAACAAGGACGATGGAGTTTAAAAATCATCAAATAAAAATCCCAATTAAAGAAGTGATTATACATTAATTAGGTGATAAATAACATCCAATCCAGACCCTTTCTACTCCCTTGGATCAACTCATAAGTGGGTTAGCCCTCCATTGATCCCATGGTTTCAATGGAAGCGGAAAGTAGACTCATGAGGGAGGAAATGGAGAAGTAAAGAAAACAATAAAAATAAAATGATCACTCCACCGTTGTGTGAATAATTTCACAAGGGTTGGTGTGAATAAATTCACACCTTGATCCAACAGTATCAAAGTGATATGAATAAAAATAGAATAAGAGTAGAAGAAGAACTTTTATTAAGAAACTAAAGTGAATTTAACAACTTACATGTGAAAGACAAATTTGAGGCAACAAAAATGCAGCATAACATTACAATTGAACAAAGCATCCAAGATCTTCAACTCCTTCACCACCACTGCCTTAAATAGACATTTTTGGAGCCTTGGGTCGATCCTACAACAGTACAAAGCATCTCAATTAATTTTGGTAGGCCATAGGTGGTGGAAAGCTTGTGGAATTTGAACTTTTCCACATTTGACCCGAGGTGGCAGCCAACTTTCCTTCACCGAACAGACGCGTCTGGAAGACCTTATAGACGGCCGAATCAGGGTGGGTCATAGAAGAAGAAAATGGATCACATGATGTCTTCTAACCACCTGTAAAATGTGGGCCCATTTGGAGTTGTGGATTTCGAGATATGATCAAATTAGTGGTCTGTTTTTCTGGGCCACAGAATCTGGACCAGAATTTTATCTCTAACTTGGGCCGCCTAAATGACCAATATGAAGGCCGAATTAGCATTAACTCCTGAAGAGTGATTTTTTCCTATACATGTCTTCTAGAATCCCACGAAATTTGGGATAAATTGGGCTTGTATGTTGGGCCCCACAGCCTCAGCAGTGGGCTGGTGTCCAGTTTGTCTTCTCCAGAATTGCTTCCTTTCATTTCAAAATATCTCCATCATCCTCCATGAATTATCCACTGATCCCTGAATCAAACATGTTCATATTTAAGTGTAGATAAATTTACAAAAATATAAAATTAAAATATGTATAATTAAATTCCTTAAAATCAGATGAATCATTGGGTACTTTAAATGATGTTAAAAAATGTACCACATAATAGTGCATTTTAAGAAGGTATTACAATCATAATGTGAAATGATGTTCAAAGTGTAAAATGCACTAAAATGGTGTTTATGAATAATAAAGAACATGAATATTATGTATATTAACAATGAATATTAGCCTCATTTAGTGTCTAATCACACCCCCAACTTGAGTTTTGCTAGTCCCGAGCAAAATATATCTCAACAATATGAAATTCGAATTCCCTTTTCTAAAAACATTTTAATACACAATGATCACCAAAAAAACTTATACCAAACAATCACGAAACCCATCAAAATATTTTAATACGACATAGTTTCATAATCAGATCCCAATCCCAAGCCCATTCCTTTGTTCAAATTCATTTCCATATTTCATCCAATATCAATTAAGTATGAGGATGTGTTGTGCTTCACAATAGACATGGGGGTTCATCTTTATTCAAGGGGGAAATTATGGAAGTGCTAGGTGGAATCACATTTCAATATTAAGATGAGTATTCATTTTTTTTGTATAATTTTTTTGTTTTTTTTTGTTTTTTGCAATTTTGCCATGGTAATTGAAGTTGCACTCAAAAGAGTCAACCCCTGTAGCGAGACTTTGCCGATGACTCCCAGGCTCAAAGACCTTAAGGCACCAAGTGAAGCCCACATACTCGGGCATCATCTCGAGTTAACTCAGTCAAAAAAAAATTCAAATTACCAAAAATAGAGATAAAATTACGAACTCTGGGCCAGACAACTATGGAGTCACGATCCCCAAGTGTCGAAAGCCATACATTAGGTCATTTCATTGCTCTACGCGCAATTTTTTTTTTAATAATTTTAATAATTTTTTTTTGAATACTCATATTAAACTAAAATGATCAACAAACCTATGCTATTTATTTAGGGGACCCCATGAACTTAAACTAATACCCCACTATCCAAAGGACGTGTATTGTGATCTTTTTTATTTGGATGAAAATATAAACAATGAAATATCACATTGGACAGCCACACTTTTCAAAATCTATGCTCATGAAATTATACAAGGATTAAAATCAGAATCAGGGTATGCTAAATTATTTGATATTCAGTTTCAAAGTGTGCAATGTGTATTACCATGTTTAAAGTTAAAGGAATTTTTCCTTCCATTTACACAATTGTTTTTCAAATCATTCATTTTTTTTGACATGAAATCATTTTTTTATTTTATCTCCCCCCCAACTTAAAATAACACTGTCCCTAGTGTTTAAAGAAAAGAAAATTTAGAAGGGGGTAGAGGTAGAGAATGAAAGTTCAAAAAGGAAATTGAAAATGAGGGTCATGGAATGAAGTCACCTGGTGGTTGAAGTTTGAAGTTCTTGCTGCTCCCTTTTAGTCCTTTGATATCCATGTCGCTTGCAGAGTTCCCTAGTGGAAAAAGGAAAAAAAAAGAGTATATATATATATATAAGTAAAATATAAGTATATATATAAAATAAAATAAACTGATGATACATTGTCTTCTTTTTAAATTTCTGGGTAAGGTATTACTCAAGGATCACACCACGTGACACGGATGAATATGGTGCTCCCCTTTCGTACCCATCCATACATAGAATAGAAGAATAGGTCAAAAGTCTATTTTTTTATTAAATATCAAAATGATTAATTAAACCTATTTAAAATATAAAGTTTATTAAAACAACAAAATTATTGGAAACTTGGAAACCATGGGTTGCCTCCCATGCAGCGCTTTGTTTAACGTCATTAGCTCGACTTGAACCCCCCAACTTATCCAATACCAACTTTCAACATTTTAAGGATCACATGTTTGACCCCTTCTACTAGGTTGAGATTGATTCTATGTTTATAATTTGTTTCATTCACAATCCTATGTTTTACAATGAGTGGGAAAATCCAAGGAATGTTTGAAGTGGTTGATCCAGTTTCCACTGTAGTTTTTCCAAAGACAT
The DNA here is from genome assembly GCA_963277665.1 of Viscum album. Lineage (NCBI taxonomy): Eukaryota > Viridiplantae > Streptophyta > Magnoliopsida > Santalales > Viscaceae > Viscum > Viscum album. The sequence continues at coordinate 1,430,914,224 of OY728131.1, read as the reverse complement.
CAATGGTAATTCAAACTTTTTTGGTTTCAAGAGAAGAATTAATTCCAAATAAATGTTCATGGTTATATCCTATGAAGGTATAGTTGATCATGGAAGGAAGGACAATAATTTTGAGCTTAGGTTGGATAGTACATTCAAACACAGGTTGAGATTTTGAATCCAAATCAGTTCCATTTTCCAAATTTCTCAAAAAAATTGGTTCCTTTTGAATAGAAGATTCAACCAAAAAATTGGAAAGACTAGTTTCAGGAATGGTTATGGACTCAAAGTTTATGATTTCTCCCAATGGTTCAATGGTTGGTGTTTTTGAAAATTCATCAATGGAGTTATACTTAGGAGACTCAATCCATGATGTCAAATTCTCCTCTTTTGAATCCAAAAATTTAATTTCCTCCTGATTTAAAGACCCTTCAAAAATTCCTTGATCCTCTTCATCAATCCCAAATCCAAAGGTTGTTTCTTCAATAAATTCATGAGAGGTTTTTGGGAAACTAGACACTTCACATAAGGTTATGGAAGGGACAGTTTGTGTAGGGATGGTTTCCTCACAATTTTTAATGCTTTGTAGTTCTAACCTCAATGATGAAACCTCAAAATTCATTATCTCTATTTGTTGACACAATTTTTCAAGTAATGGTTGTGGATCAGGATGGATAAGGGGTTGAGACAGATGGTCTATTCCAAGAGGATAATTAAGTTGTTGGAATTCCACAGGAGGATGTTCTGATTGGCCTTGTTGGGATTGGAAATCATAATAGGTTGGAATGTATTGCGGATCATATGAATAAAAAAATTGTGGTTCATTAGGTTTTTGATGATCCCACAAGTAGGAATTAGGATGGTCATTGTACATCGTACATGGGGTTGGGTGATCAAAGTAGGGATAGGTTTCCCATGTTTGGACTTGTTCAAAATTGACTTCCATAGGAGTGAGGAGTGAGAAAAGAGAAGTAGAATGAAAAAAGGATGATAGTGTCTAAGATAACTTACTTAGGTCCCCGACAATGGCGCCAAAATTTGATTCTCGCTCAAATTTACCCAAGAGAAGAAGGTAAGACGGTCCTTGTAGTTTAGCTTGGGTTATCGAATCGACAGAGACCTAAGAAGGAACCTATAGACACGTACATTCTATGGACTGTTTTCAGCTATGAAGTGGCCAACTTGGATTGATTTTGGATGGGTTTTAAAGATATCTAATAGATTTAAGTGAATTCAATTTAAAATAATGAGTTGATCCTAGGTTATTGCTCGAGGTGGATTGGACGTATTTCCTTTTTAATGATTTCAATTTCTTAAATTTGAGATGGGTTCATTTAAGGAGATAAAACAACATCATCACTTACTGGTTTAATGCCTACACCCTTTAATACTAATCACCTATACACTTGAAGGATCAAAGTTTTGAGCACTTCAAGGTAAAGGTTCGTACTAGTACTTGAAGTGTGTGGCCTTAAATTCAACAAGGACGATGGAGTTTAAAAATCATCAAATAAAAATCCCAATTAAAGAAGTGATTATACATTAATTAGGTGATAAATAACATCCAATCCAGCCCCTTTCTACTCCCTTGGATCAACCCATAAGTGGGTTATCCCTCCATTGATCCCATGGTTTCAATGGAAGCGGAAAGTAGACTCATGAGGGAGGAAATGGAGAAGTAAAGAAAACAACAAAAATAAAATGATCACTCCACCGTTGTGTGAATAATTTCACAAGGGTTGGTGTGAATAAATTCACACCTTGATCCAACGGTATCAAAGTGATATTAAGAACAACAGAATAAGAGTATAAGAAGAACTTCTATTAAGAAACTAAAGTGAATTGAACAACTTACATGTGAAAGACAAATTTGAGGCAACAAAAATGCAGCATAACATTACAATTGAACAAGCATCCAAGATCTTCAACTCCTTCACCACCACTGCATTAAATAGGCATTTTGGGAGCCTTGGGTCGATCCTCCAACAGTAAAAAGCATCTCAATTAATTTTGGTAGGCCATAGGTGGTGGAAAGCTTGTGGAATTTGAACTTTTCCACATTTGACCCGAGGTGGCAGCCATATTTCCTTCACCGAACAGACGCATCTGGAAGTCCTTCTAGACGGCCGAATCAGGGTGGGTCATAAAAGACGAAAATGGAGCTCAGGATGTCTTCTAACCTCCTGTAAAATGTGGGCCCATTTGGAGGTGTGGATTTCGAGATATGATCAAATTAGTGGTCTGTTTTTCTGGGCCACAGAATCTAGACCAGAATTTTATCTCTAACTTGGGCCACCTACATGACCAACATGAAGGCCGAATTAGCATTAACTCCTGAAGAGTGATTTGTTCCTATACATGTCTTATATCATCCCACGAAATGTGGGATTAATTGGGCCTGTATGTTGGGCCCCACAGCCTCAGCAGTGGGATGGTGTCCAGTCTGCCTTCTCCAGAATTGCTTCCTTTCATTTTCCAAATATCTCCATAATCCTCCATGAATTATCCACTGATCCCTGAATCAAACATGTTCATATTTAAGTTTAGATAAATTTAAAAAAATATCAAATTAAAATATGTATAATTAAATTCCTTAAAATCAGATGAATCATTGGGTACTTTAAATGATGTTAAAAAATGTACCACATAATAGTGCATTTTAAGAAGGTATTACAATCATAATGTGAAATGATGTTCAAAGTGTAAAATTCACTAAAATGGTGTTTATGAATAATAAAGAACATGAATATTATGTTTATTAACAATGAATATTATCCTCATTTAGTGGCTAATCACACCCCCCAACTTGAGTTTTGCTAGTCCCGAGCAAAATATATCTCAACAATATGAAATTCGAATTCCCTTTTCTAAAAACATTTTAATACACAATGATCACCATAAAAACTTATACCAAACAATCAAGAAACCCATAAAAATATTTTAATATGAGATAGTTTCATAAGCAGATCCCAATCCCAAGCCCATTCCTTTGTTCAAATTCATTGCCATATTTCATCCAATATCAATTAAGTATGAGGATGTGTTGTGCATCACAATAGACATGGGGGTTCATCTTTATTCAAGGGGGAAATTATGGAAGTGCTAGGTGGAATTAAATTTCAATATTAATATGATTATTCATTTTTTTTGTGTATTTTTTTTGTTTTTTTTGTTTTTTTCAATTTTTCCATGGTAATTGAAGTTGCACTCAAAAGAGTCAACCCCTGTAGCGAGACTTTGCCGATGACTCCCAGGCTCAAAGACCTTAGGGAACCAAGTGAATCCCACATACTCGGGCATCATCTCGAGTTAACTCAGTCAAAAAAAAATTCAAATTACCAAAAATAGAGATAAAATTACTAACTCTGGGCCAGACAACTATGGAGTCACGATCCCCAAGTGCCGAAAGCCCCACATTAGGTCATTTCATTGCTCTAGGCGCAATTTTTTTTTTAATAATTTTAATAATTTTTTTGAATACTCATATTAAACTAAAATGATCACCAAACCTATACTATTTATTTAGGGGACCCCATGAACTTAAACTAATACCCCACTATCCAAAGGACGTGCATTGTGATCTTTTTTATTTGGATGAAAATATAAACAATGAAATATCACATTGGACAGCCACACTTTTCAAAATCTATGCTCATGAAATTATACAAGGATTAAAATCAGAATCAGGGTATGCTAAATTATTTGATATTCAGTTCCAAAGTGTGCAATGTGTATTACCATGTTTAAAGTTAAAGGAATTTTTCCTTCCATTTACACAATTTTTTTTCAAATCATTCATTTTTTTTGACACGAAATCATTTTTTTTATTTTATCTCCCCCCCAACTTAAAATAACACTGTCCCTAGTGTTTAAAGAAAAGAAAATTTAGAAGGGGGTAGAGGTAGAGAATGAAAGTTCAAAAAGGAAATTGAAAATGAGGGTCATGGAATGAAGTCACCTGGTGGTTGAAGTTTGAAGTTCTTGCTGCTCCCTTTTAGTCCTTTGATATCCATGTCGCTTGCAGAGTTCCCTAGTGGAAAAAGGAAAACAAACAAACAAAACAAAAGAGTATATATATATAAGTAAAATATAAGTATATATATAAAATAAAATAAACTGATGATACTTGTATTCTTTTTAAATTTCTGGGTAAGGTATTACTCAAGGATCACACCACGTGACACGGATGAATATGGTGATCCCCTTTCGTACCCATCCATACATAGAGTAGAAGAACAGGTCAAAAGTCTATTTTTTTATTAAATATCAAAATGATTAATTAAACCTATTTAAAATATAAAGTTTATTAAAACAACAAAATTATTGGAAACTTGGAAACCATGGGTTGCCTCCCATGCAGCGCTTTGTTTAACGTCATTAGCTCGACTTGAACCCCCCAACTTATCCAATACCAACTTTCAACATTTTAAGGATCACATGTTTCACCCCTTCTACTAGGTTGATATTGATTCTATGTTTATAATTTGTTTCATTCACAATCCTATATTTTACAATGAGTGGGAAAATCCAAGGAATGTTTGAAGTGGTTGATCCAGTTTCCACTGTAGTTTTTCCAAAGACATCAATGGTAATTCCAACTTTTTTGGTTTCAAGAGAAGAATTAATTCCAAATAAATGTTCATGGTTATATCCTATGAAGGTATAGTTGATCATGGAAGGAAGGACAATAATTTTGAGCTCAGGTTGGACAGTACATTCAAACACTGGTTGAGATTTTGAATCCAAATCAGTTCCATTTTCCAAATTTCTCAAAAAAATTGGTTCCTTTTGAATAGAAGATTCAACCAAAAAATTGGAAAGACTAGTTTCAGGAATGGTTATGGACTCAAAGTTTATGATTTCTCCCAATGGTTCAATGGTTGGTGTTTTTGAAAATTCATCAATGGAGTTATACTCAGGAGACTCAATCCATGATGTCGAATTCTCCTCTTTTGAATCCAAAAATTTAATTTCCTCCTGATTTAAAGACCCTTCAAAAATTCCTTGATCCTCTTCATCAATCCCAAATCGAAAGGTTGGTTCTTCAATAAATTCATGAGAGGTTTTTGGGAAACTAGACCCTTCACATAAGGTTATGGAAGGGACAGTTTGTGTAGGGATGGTTTCCTCACAATTTTTAATGCTTTGTAGTTCTAACCTCAATGATGAAACCTCAAAATTCATTATCTCTATTTGTTGACACAATTTTTCAAGTAATGGTTGTGGATCAGGATGGATAAGGGGTTGAGACAGATGGTCTATTCCAAGAGGATAATTAAGTTGTTGGAATTCCACAGGAGGATGTTCTGATTGGACTTGTTGGGATTGGAAATCATAATAGGTTGGAATGTATTGTGGATCATATAAATAAAAACATTGTGGTTCATTAGGTTTTTGATGATCCCACAAGTAAGAATTAGGATGGTCATTGTACATCGTACATGGGGTTGGGTGATCAAAGTAGGGATATGTTTCCCATGTTTGGACTTGTTCAAAATTGACTTCCATAGGAGTGAGGAGTGAGAAAAGAGAAGTAGAATGAAAAAAAAGGATGATAGTGTCTAATATAACTTACTTAGGTCCCCGGCAATGGCACCAAAATTTGATTCTCGCTCAAATTTACCCAAGAGAAGAAGGTAAGACGGTCCTTGTAGTTTAGCTTGGGTTATCGAATCCACAGAGACCTAAGAAGGAACCTATAGACACGTACATTCTATGGACTGTTTTCAGCTATGAAGTGGCCAACTTGGATTGATTTTGGATGAGTTTTAAAGATATCTAATAGATTTAAGTGAATTCAATTTAAAATAATGATTTGATCCTAGGTTATTGCTCGGGGTGGATTGGACGTATTTCCTTTTTAATGATTTCAATTTCTTAAATTTGAGATGGGTTCATTTAAGGAGATAAAACAACATCATCACTTACTGGTTTAATGCCTACACCCTTTAATACTAATCACCTATACACTTGAAGGATCAAAGTTTTGATCACTTCAAGGTAAAGGTTCGTACTAGTACTTGAAGTGTGTGGCCTTAAATTCAACAAGGACGATGGAGTTTAAAAATTATCAAATAAAAATCACAATTAAAGAAGTTATTATACATTAATTAGGTGATAAATAACATCCAATACAGCCCCTTGCTAATCCCTTGGATCAACCCATAAGTGGTTTAGCCCTCCATTGATCCCATGGTTTCAATGGAAGCGGAAAGTAGACTCATGAGGGAGGAAATGGAGAAGTAAAGAAAACAACAAAAATAAAATGATCACTCCACCGTTGTGTGAATAATTTCACAAGGGTTGTTGTGAATAAATTCACGCCTTGATCCAACGGTATCAAAGTGATATGAAGAACAACAGAATAAGAGTAGAAGAAGGACTTTTATTAAGAAACTAAAGTGAATTGAACAACTTACATGTGAAAGACAAATTTGAGGCAACAAAAATTCAGCATAACATTACAATTGAACAAAGCATCCAAGATCTTCAACTCCTTCACCACCACTGCCTTAAATAGGAATTTTGGGAGCCTTGGGTCGATCCTCCAATAGTACAAAGCATCTCAATTAATTTTGGTAGGCCATAGGTGGTGGAAAGCTTGTGGAATTTGAACTTTTCCACATTTGACCCGAGGTGGCAGCCAGCTTTCCTTCACCGAAGAGACGCGTCTGGAAGACCTTCTATACGGCCGAATCATGGTAGGTCATAAAAGAAGAAAATGGATCTAAGGATGTCTTATAACCGCCTGTAAAATTTGGGCCTATTTGGAGTTGTGGATTGCGAGATATGATCAAATTAGTGGTCTGTTTTTCTGGGCCACAGAATCCAGACCAGAAATTTATCTCTAACTTGGGCCGCCTAAATGACCAACATGAAGGCCGAATTAGCATTAACTCCTGAAGAGGGATTTGTTCCTATATATAGCTTATATCATCCCAAGAAATTTGGGATTAATTGGGCCTGTATGTTGGGCCCCACATCCTCAGAAGTGGGATGGTGTCCAGTCTGCCTTCTCCAGAATTGCTTCCTTTCATTTCCAAATATCTCCATCATCCTCCATGAATTATCCACTGATCCCTGAATCAAACATGTTCATATTTAAGTGTAGATCAATTTAAAAAAATATAAAATTAAAATATGTATAATTAAATTCCTTAAAATCAGATGAATCATTGGGTACTTTAAATGATGTTAAAAAATGTACCACATAATAGTGCATTTTAAGAAGGTATTACAATCATAATGTGAAATGATGTTCAAAGTGTAAAATGCACTAAAATGGTGTTTATTAATAATAAAGAACATGAATATTATGTATATTAACAATGAATATTAGCCTCATTTAGTGGCTAATCACACCCCCAACTTGAGTTTTTCTAGTCCCGAGCAAAATATATCTCAACAATATGAAATTCAAATTCCCTTTTCTAAAAACATTTTAATACACAATGATCACCAAAAAAACTTATACCAAACAATCACGAAACCCATCAAAATATTTTAATACGAGATAGTTTCATAAGAATATCCCAATCCCAAGCCCATTCCTTTGTTCAAATTCATTGCCATATTTCATCCAATATCAATTAAGTATGAGGATATGTTGTGCATCACAATAGACATGGGGATTCATCTTTATTCAAGGGGGGAAATTATGGAAGCGCTAGGTGGAATCACATTTCAATATTAAGATGAGTATTCATTTTTTTTGTATATATATATTTTTTTTGTTTTTTTGCAATTTTTCCATGGTAATTGAAGTTGCACTCAAAAGAGTCAACCCCTGTAGCGAGACTTTGCCGATGACTCCCAGGCTCAAATACCTTAGGGAACCAAGTGAAGCCCACATACTCGGGCATCATCTCGAGTTAACTCAGTCAAAAACAAATTCAAATTACCAAAAATAGAGATAAAATTACTAACTCTGGGCCAGACAACTTTGGAGTCACGATCCCCAAGTGTCGAAAGCCACACATTAGGTCATTTCATTTCTCTACGCGCAATTTTTTTTTTTAATAATTTTAATAATTTTTTTGAATACTCATATTAAACTAAAATGATCACCAAAACTATGATATTTATTTAGGGGACCCCATGAAGTTAAACTAATACCCCACTATCCAAAGGACGTGCATTGTGATATTTTTTATTTGGATGAAAACATAAACAATGAAATATCACATTGGACAGCCACACTTTTCAAAATCTATGCTCATGAAATTGTACAAGGACTAAAATCAGAATCAGGGTATGCTAAATTATTTGATATTCAGTTTCAAAGTGTGCAATGTGTATTACCATGTTTAAAGTTAAAGGAATTTTTCCTTCCATTTACACAATTTTTTTTCAAATCATTCATTTTTTTTGACACGAAATCATTTCTTTATTTTATCTCCCCCCCAACTTAAAATAACACTGTCCCTAGTGTTTAAAGAAAAGAAAATTTAGAATGAGGTAGAGGTAGAGAATGAAAGTTCAAAAAGGAAATTGAAAATGAGGGTCATGGAATGAAGTCACCTGGTTGTTGAAGTTTGAATTTCTTGCTGCTCCCTTTTAGTCCTTTGATATCCATGTCGCTTGTAGAGTTCCCTAGTGGAAAAAGGAAAACAAACAAAAAAAACAAAAGAGTATATATATATATATATATAAAAGTAAAATATAAGTATATATATAAAATAAAATAAACTGATGATACATTGTCATCTTTTTAAATTTCTGGGTAAGGTATTAATTAAGGATCACACCACGTGACACAGATGAATATGGTGCTCCCCTTTCGTACCCATCCATACATAGAATAGAAGAACAGGTAAAAAGTCTATTTTTTTTTATTAAATATCAAAATAATTAATTAAACCTATTTAAAATATAAATTTTATTAAAACTACAAAATTATTGGAAACTTGGAAACCATGGGTTGCCTCCCATGCATCGCTTTGTTTAACGTCATTAGCTCGACTTGAACCCCCCAACTTATCCAATACCAACTTTCAACATTTTAAGGATCACATGTTTCACCCCTTCTACTAGGTTGAGATTGATTCTATGTTTATAATTTGTTTCATTCACAATCCTATGTTTTACAATGAGTGGGAAAATCCAAGGAATGTTTGAAGTGGTTGACCCAGTTTCCACTGTAGTTTTTCCAAAGACATCAAAGGTAATTCCAACTTTTTTGGTTTCAAGAGAAGAATTAATTCCAAATAAATGTTCATGTTTATATCATATGAAGGTATAGTTGATCATGGAAGGAAGGAAAATAATTTTGAGCTCAGGTTGGATAGTACATTCAAACACAGGTTGAGATTTTGAATCCAAATCAGTTCCATTTTCCAAATTTCTCAAAAAAATTGGTTCCTTTTGAATAGAAGATTCAACCAAAAAATTGGAAAGACTAGTTTCAGGAATGGTTATGGACTCAAAGTTTATGATTTCTCCCAATGGTTCAATGGTTGGTGTTTTTGAAAATTCATCAATGGAGTTATACTTAGGAGACTCAATCCATGATGTCAAATTCTCCTCTTTTGAATCCAAAAATTTAATTTCCTCCTGATTTAAACACTCTTCAAAAATTCCTTGATCCTCTTCATCAATCCCAAATCCAAAGGTTGGTTCTTCAATAAATTCATGAGAGGTTTTTGAGAAACTAGACACTTCACATAAGGTTATGGAAGGGACAGTTTGTGTAGGGATGGTTTCCTCACAATTTTTAATGCTTTATAGTTCTAAACTCAATGATGAAACCTCAAAATTCATTATCTCTATTTGTTGACACAATTTTTCAAGTAATGGTTGTGGATCAGGATGGATAAGGGGTTGAGACAGATGATCTATTCCAAGAGGATAATTAAGTTGTTGGAATTCCACAGGAGGATGTTCTGATTGGCCTTGTTGGGATTGGAAATCATAATAGGTTGGAATGTATTGTGGATCATATGAATAAAAACATTGTGGTTCATTAGGTTTTTGATGATCCCACAAGTAGGAATTAGGATGGTCATTGTACATCGTACATGGGGTTGGGTGATCAAAGTAGGGATAGGTTTCCCATGTTTGGACTTGTTCAAAATTGACTTCCATAGGAGTGAGGAGTGAGAAATGAGAAGTAGAATGAAAACAAAGGATGATAGTGTGTAATATAACTTACTTAGGTCCCCAGCAACGGTTCCAACATTTTATTCTCGCTCAAATTTACCCAAGAGAAGAAGGTAAGACGGTCCTTGTAGTTTAGCTTAGGTTATCGAATCCACAGAGACCTAAGAAGGAACCTATAGACACGTACATTCTATGGACTGTTTTCAGCTATGAAGAGGCCAACTTGGATTTATTTTGGATGGGTTTTAAAGATATATAATAGATTTAAGTGAATTCAATTTAAAAGAATGAGTTGATCCTAGGTTATTGCTCGGGGTGGATTGGACGTATTTCCTTTTTAATGATTTCAATTTCTTAATTTTGAGATGAGTTCATTTAAGGAGATAAAACAACATCATCACTTACTGGTTTAATGCCTACAACCTTTAATACTAATCACCTATACACTTTAAGGATCAAAGTTTTGAGCACTTCAAGGTAAAGGTTTGTACTAGTACTTGAAGTGTGTGGCCTTAAATTCAACAAGGACAATGGAGTTTAAAAATCATCAAATAAAAATACCAATTAAAGAAGTGATTATACATTAATTAGGAGATACATAACATCCAATCCAGCCCCTTGCTACTCCCTTGGATCAACCCATAAGTGGGTTACTTCTCCATTGATCCCATGGTTTCAATGGAAGCGGAAAGTAGACTCATGAGGGAGGAAATGGAGAAGTAAAGAAAACAACAAAAATAAAATGATCACTCCACCGTTGTGTGAATAATTTCACAAGGGTTGGTGTGAATAAATTCACACCTTGATCTAATGGTATCAAAGTGATATGAATAATAACAGAATAAGAGTAGAAGAAGAACTTTTATTAAGAAACTAAAGTGAATTGAACAACTTACATGTGAAAGACAAATTTGAGGCAACAAAAATGCAGCATAACATTACAATTGAACAAAGCATCCAAGATCTTCAACTCCTTCACCAACACTTCCTTAAATAGGCATTTTGGGAGCCTTGGGTCGAGCCTCCAACAGTACAAAGCATATCAATTAATTTTGGTAGGCCATAGGTGGTTGAAAGCTTGTGGAATTTGAACTTTTCCACATTTGACCCGAGGTGGCATCCAACTTTCCTTCACCGAACAGACGCATCTGGAAAACCTTCTAGACGGCCGAATCAGGGTGGGTCATAGAAAAATAAAATGGATCACAGGATGTCTTCTAACTGCCTGTAAAATTTGGGCCCATTTGGAGTTTTGGATTTCGAGATATCATCAAATTAGTGGTCTGTTTTTCTGGGCCACATAATCTAGACCAGAATTTTATCTATAACTTGGGCCGCCTAAATGACCAACATGAAGGCCGGATTAGCATTAACTCCTGAAGAGTGATTTGTTCCTATACATGTCTTCTATCATCACACGAATTTGGGGATTAATTGGGCCTGTATGTTGGGCCCCACAGCCTCAGCAGTGGGCTGGTGTCCAGTCTACCTTCTCCAGAATTGCTTCCTTTCATTTCCAAATATCTCCATCATCCTCCATGAATTATCCACTGATCCCTGAATCAAACATGTTCATATTTAAGTTTAGATCAATTTAAAAAAATATTAAATTAAAATATGTATAATTAAATTCCTTAAAATCAGATGAATCATTGGGTACTTTAAATGATGTTCAAAAATGTACCACATAATAGTGCATTTTAAGAAGGTATTACAATAATAATGTGAAATGATGTTCAAAGTGTAAAATGCACTAAAATGGTGTTTATGAATAATAAAGAACATGAATATTATGTATATTAACAATGAATATTAGCCTCATTTAGTGGCTAATCACACCCCCCAACTTGAGTTTTGCTAGTCCGGGGCAAAATATATCTCAACAAAATGAAATTCGAATTCCCTTTTCTAAGAACATTTTAATGCACAATGATCACCAAAAAAAATTATACCAAACAATCACGAAACCCATCAAAATATTTTAATACGATATAGTTTCATAATCAGATCCCAATCCCAAGCCCTTTCCTTTGTTCAAATTCATTTCCATATTTCATCCAATATCAATTAAGTATGAGGATGTGTTGTGCATCACAATAGACATGGGGGTTCATCTTTATTCAAGGGGGAAATTATGGAAGCGCTAGGTGGAATCACATTTCAATATTAAGATGAGTATTCATTTTTTTTGTATAATTTTTTTGTTTTTTTTTTGTTTTTTGCAATTTTGCCATGGTAATTGAAGTTTCACTCAAAAGAGTCAACCCCTGTAGCGAGACTTTGCCGATGACTCCCAGGCTCAAAGACCTTAGGGCACCAAGTGAAGCCCACATACTCGGGCATCATCTCAAGTTAACTCAGTCAAAAAAAATTCAAATTAAAAAAAATAGAGATAAAATTACTAACTCTGGGCCAGACAACTATGGAGTCACGATCCCCAAGTGCCGAAAGCCACACATTAGGTCATTTCATTGCTCTACGCGCAATTTTTTTTAATAATTTTAATAATTTTTTTTGAATACTCATATTAAACTAAAATGATCACCAAACCTATGCTATTTATTTAGGGGACCCCATGAACTTAAACTAATACCCCACTATCCAAAGGACGTGCATTGTGATCTTTTTTATTTGGATGAAAATATAAACAATGAAATATGACATTGGACAACCACACTTTTCAAAATCTATGCTCATGAAATTATACAAGGACTAAAATCAGAATGAGGGTATGCTAAATTATTTGATATTCAGTTTCAAAGTGTGCAATGTGTATTACCATGTTTAAAGTTAAAGGAATTTTTCCTTCCATTTACACAATTTTTTTTCAAATCATTCATTTTTTTTGACACGAAATCATTTTTTTATTTTATCTCCCCCCCAACTTAAAATAACACTGTCCCTAGTGTTTAAAGAAAAGAAAATTTAGAAGGGGGTAGAGGTAGAGAATGAAAGTTCAAAAAGGAAATTGAAAATGAGGTTCATGGAATGAAGTCACCTGGTGGTTGAAGTTTGAAGTTCTTACTGCTCCCTTTTAGTCCTTTGATATCCATGTCGCTTGCAGAGTTCCCTAGTGGAAAAAGGAAAACAAACAAACAAAACAAAAGAGTATATATATATATATATATAAGTAAAATATAAGTATATATATAAAATAAAATAAACTGATGATACATTGTCTTCTTTTTAAATTTCTGGGTAAGGTATTAATCAAGGATCACACCACGTGACACGGATGAATATGGTGCTCCCCTTTCGTACCCATCCATACATAGAATAGAAGAACAGGTCAAAAGTCTATTTTTTTTATTAAATATCAAAATGATTAATTAAACCTATTTAAAATATAAAGTTTATTAAAACAACAAAATTATTGGAAACTTGGAAACCATGGGTTGCCTCCCATGCAGCGCTTTGTTTAACGTCATTAACTCGACTTGAAACCCCCAACTTATCCAATACCAACTTTCAACATTTTAAGGATCAAATGTTTCACCCCTTCTACTAGGTTGAGATTGATTCTATGTTTATAATTTGTTTCATTCACAATCCTATGTTTTACAATGAGTGGGAAAATCCAAGGAATGTTTGAAGTGGTTGATCCAGTTTCCACTGTAGTTTTTCCAAAGACATCAATGGTAATTCCAAATTTTTTGGTTTCAAGAGAAGAATTAATTCCAAATAAATGTTCATGGTTATATCCTATGAAGGTATAGTTGATCATGGAAGGAAGGACAATAATTTTGAGCTCAGGTTGGATAGTACATTCAAACACAGGTTGAGATTTTGAATCCAAATCAGTTCCATTTTCCAAATTTCTCAAAAAAATTGGTTCCTTTTGAATAGAAGATTCAACCAAAAAATTGAAAATACTAGTTTCAGGAATGGTTATGGACTCAAATTTTATGATTTCTCCCAATGGTTCAATGGTTGGTGTTTTTGAAAATTCATCAATGGAGTTATACTTAGTAGACTCAATCCATGATGTCAAATTCTCCTCTTTTGAATCCAAAAATTTAATTTCCTCCTGATTTAAAGACCCTTCAAAAATTCCTTGATCCTCTTCATCAGTCCCAAATACAAAGGTTGGTTCTTCAATAAATTCATGAGAGGTTTTTGGGAAACTAGACACTTCACATAAGGTTATGGAAGGGACAGTTTGTGTAGGGATGGTTTCCTCACAATTTTTAATGCTTTGTAGTTCTAACCTAAATGATTAAACCTCAAAATTCATTATCTCTATTTGTTGACAAAATTTTTCAAGTAATGGTTGTGGATCAGGATGGATAAGGGGTTGAGACAGATGGTCTATTCCAAGAGGATAATTAAGTTGTTGGAATTCCACAGGAGGATGTTCTGATTGGACTTGTTGGGATTGGAAATCATAATAGGTTGGAATTTATTGTGGATCATATGAATAAAAACATTGTGTTTCATTAGGTTTTTGATGATCCCACAAGTAGGAATTAGGATGGTCATTGTACATCGTACATGGGGTTGGGTGATCAAAGTAGGGATAGGTTTCCCATGTTTGGACTTGTTCAAAATTGACTTCCATAGGAGTGAAGAGTGAGAAAGGAGAAGTAGAATGAAAAAAAGGATGATAGTGTCTAATATAACTTACTTAGGTCCCCGGAAACGGCGCCAAAATTTGATTCTCGCTCAAATTTACCCAAGAGAAGAAGGTAAGACGGTCCTTGTAGTTTAGCTTGGGTTATCGAATCCACAGAGACCTAAGAAGGAACCTATAGACACGTACATTCTATGGACTGTTTTCAGCTATGAAGTGGCCAACTTGGATTGATTTTGGATGGGTTTTAAAGATATCTAATATATTTAAGGGAATTCAATTTAAAAGAATGAGTTGATCCTAGATTATTACTCGGGGTGGATTGGACGTATTTCCTTTTTAATGATTTCAATTTCTTAAATTTGAGATGGGTTCATTTAAGGAGATAAAACAACATCATCACTTACTAGTTTAATGCCTACACCCTTTAATACTAATCACCTATAAAATTGAAGGATCAAAGTTTTGAGCACTTCAAGGTAAAGGTTCGTACTAGTACTTGAAGTGTGTGGCCTTAAATTCAACAAGGACGACGGAGTTTAAAAATCATCAAATAAAAATCCCAATTAAAGAAGTGATTATACATTAATTAGGTGATAAATAACATTCAATCCATACCCTTGCTACTCCCTTGGATCAACCCATAAGTGGGTTATCCCTCCATTGATCCCATGGTTTCAATGGAAGCGGAAAGTAGACTCATGAGGGAGGAAATGGAGAAGTAAAGAAAACAACAAAAATAAAATGATCACTCCACCGTTGTGTGAATAATTTCACAAGGGTTGGTGTGAATAAATTCACACCTTGATCCAACAGTATCAAAGTGATATGAAGAACAACATAATAATAGTAGAAGAAGAACTTTTATTAAGAAACTAAAGTGAATTGAATAACTTACATGTGAAAGACAAATTTGTGGCAACAAAAATGCAGCATAACATTACAATTGAACAAAGCATCCAATATCTTCAACTCCTTCACCACCACTTCCTTAAATAGGCATTTTGGGAGCCTTGGGTCGATCCTCCAACAGTTCAAAGTATCTCAATTAATTTTGGTAGGCCATAGGTGGTGGAAAGCTTGTGGAATTTGAACTTTTCCACATTTGACCCGAGGTGGCAGCCAGATTTCCTTCACCGAACAGACGCGTCTGGAAGACCTTCTAGACGGCCGAATCAGGGTGGGTCATAGAATAAGAAAATTGAGCTCAGGATGTCTTATAACCTCCTGTAAAATTTGGGCCCATTTGGAGTTGTCGATTTCGAGATATGATCAAATTAGTGGTCTGTTTTTCTGGGGCATAGAATCTAGACCCGAATGTTATCTCTAAATTGGGCCGCCTAAATGACCAACATGAATGCCTAATTAGCATTAACTCCTGAAGAGTGATTTGTTACTATACATGTCTTATAGCATTCCACGAAATTTGGGATTCATTGGGCCTGTATGTTGGGCCCCACAGCCTCAGCAGTGGGCTGGTGTCCAGTCTGCCTTCTCCAGAATTGCTTCCTTTCATTTCCAAATATCTCCATCATCCTCCATGAATTATCCACTGATCCCTGAATCAAACATGTTCATATTTAAGTATAGATCAATTTGAAAAAAATATCAAATTAAAATATGTATAATTAAATTCCTTAAAATCAGTTGAATCATTGGGTACTTTAAATGATGTTAAAAAATGTACCACATAATAGTGCATTTTAAGGAGGTATTACAATCATAATGTGAAATGATGTTCAAAGTGTAAAATGCACTAAAATGGTGTTTATGAATAATAAATAACATGAATATTATGTATATTAAAAATGAATATTAGCCTCATTTAGTGGCTAATCACACCCCCAACTTGAGTTTTTCTAGTCCCGAGTAAAATATATCTCAACAATATGAAATTCGAATTCCCTTTTCTAAAAACATTTTAATACACAATGATAACCAAAAAAACTTATACCAAACAATCACGAAACCCATCAAAATATTTTAATACGAGATAGTTTCATAAGAAGATCCCAATCCCAAGCCCATTCCTTTGTTCAAATTCATTGCCATATTTCATCCAATATCAATTAAGTATGAGGATGTATTGTGCATCACAATAGACATGGGGGTTCATCTTTATTCAAGGGGGAAATTATGGAAGCGCTAGGTGGAATCACATTTCAATATTAATATGAGTATTCATTTTTTTTGTATAATTTTTTTGTTTTTTTTTTTGTTTTTTGCAATTTTGCCATGGTAATTGAAGTTGCACTCAAAAGAGTCAACCCCTGTAGCAAGACTTTGCCGATGACTCCCAGGCTCAAAGACCTTAGGGCACCAAGTGAAGCCCACATACTCGGGCATCATCTTGAGTTAAATTAGTCAAAAACAAATTCAAATTACAAAAAATAGAGATAAAATTACTAACTCTGGGCCAAACAACTATGGAGTCACGATCCCCAAGTGCCGAAAGCCACACATTAGGTCATTTCATTGCTCTACGCGCAATTTTTTTTTTAATAATTTTAATAATTTTTTTTGAATACTCATATTAAAATAAAATGATCACCAAACCTATGCTATTTATTTAGGGGACCACATGAACTTAAACTAATACCCCACTATCCAAAGGACGTGCATTGTGATCTTTTTTATTTGGATGAAAATATAAACAATGAAATATCACATTGGACAGCCACACTTTTCAAAATCTATGCTCATGAAATTATACAAGGACTAAAATCAGAATCAGGGTATGCTAAATTATTTGATATTCAGTTTCAAAGTGTGCAATGTGTATTACCATGTTTAAAGTTAAAAGAATTTTTCCTTCCATTTACACAATTTTTTTTCAAATCATTCATTTTTTTGACACGAAATCATTTTTTTATTTTATCTCCCCCCCAACTTAAAATAACACTATCCCTAGTGTTTAAAGAAAAGAAAATTTAGAAGGGGGTAGAGGTAGAGAATGAAAGTTCAAAAAGGAAATTGAAAATGAGGGTCATGGAATGAAGTCACCTGGTGGTTGAAGTTTGAAGTTCTTCCTGCTCCCTTTTAGTCCTTTGATATCCATGTCGCTTGCAGAGTTCCCTAGTGGAAAAAGGAAAACAAACAAACAAAACAAAAGAGTATATATATATATATATATAAGTAAAATATAAGTATATATATAAAATAAAATAAACTGATGATACATTGTCTTCTTTTTAAATTTCTGGGTAAGGTATTAATCAAGGATCACACCACGTGACACGGATGAATATGGTGCTCCCCTTTCGTACCCATCCATACATAGAATAGAAGAACAGGTCAAAAGTCTATTTTTTTTATTAAATATCAAAATGATTAATTAAACCTATTTAAAATATAAAGTTTATTAAAACAACAAAATTATTGGAAACTTGGAAACCATGGGTTGCCTCCCATGCAGCGCTTTGTTTAACGTCATTAACTCGACTTGAAACCCCCAACTTATCCAATACCAACTTTCAACATTTTAAGGATCAAATGTTTCACCCCTTCTACTAGGTTGAGATTGATTCTATGTTTATAATTTGTTTCATTCACAATCCTATGTTTTACAATGAGTGGGAAAATCCAAGGAATGTTTGAAGTGGTTGATCCAGTTTCCACTGTAGTTTTTCCAAAGACATCAATGGTAATTCCAAATTTTTTGGTTTCAAGAGAAGAATTAATTCCAAATAAATGTTCATGGTTATATCCTATGAAGGTATAGTTGATCATGGAAGGAAGGACAATAATTTTGAGCTCAGGTTGGATAGTACATTCAAACACAGGTTGAGATTTTGAATCCAAATCAGTTCCATTTTCCAAATTTCTCAAAAAAATTGGTTCCTTTTGAATAGAAGATTCAACCAAAAAATTGAAAATACTAGTTTCAGGAATGGTTATGGACTCAAATTTTATGATTTCTCCCAATGGTTCAATGGTTGGTGTTTTTGAAAATTCATCAATGGAGTTATACTTAGTAGACTCAATCCATGATGTCAAATTCTCCTCTTTTGAATCCAAAAATTTAATTTCCTCCTGATTTAAAGACCCTTCAAAAATTCCTTGATCCTCTTCATCAGTCCCAAATACAAAGGTTGGTTCTTCAATAAATTCATGAGAGGTTTTTGGGAAACTAGACACTTCACATAAGGTTATGGAAGGGACAGTTTGTGTAGGGATGGTTTCCTCACAATTTTTAATGCTTTGTAGTTCTAACCTAAATGATTAAACCTCAAAATTCATTATCTCTATTTGTTGACAAAATTTTTCAAGTAATGGTTGTGGATCAGGATGGATAAGGGGTTGAGACAGATGGTCTATTCCAAGAGGATAATTAAGTTGTTGGAATTCCACAGGAGGATGTTCTGATTGGACTTGTTGGGATTGGAAATCATAATAGGTTGGAATTTATTGTGGATCATATGAATAAAAACATTGTGTTTCATTAGGTTTTTGATGATCCCACAAGTAGGAATTAGGATGGTCATTGTACATCGTATATGGGGTTGGGTGATCAAAGTAGGGATAGGTTTCCCATGTTTGGACTTGTTCAAAATTGACTTCCATAGGAGTGAGGAGTGAGAAAAGAGAAGTAGAATGAAAAAAAGGATGATAGTGTCTAATATAACTTACTTAGGTCCCCGGAAACGGCGCCAAAATTTGATTCTCGCTCAAATTTACCCAAGAGAAGAAGGTAAGACGGTCCTTGTAGTTTAGCTTGGGTTATCGAATCCACAGAGACCTAAGAAGGAACCTATAGACACGTACATTCTATGGACTGTTTTCAGCTATGAAGTGGCCAACTTGGATTGATTTTGGATGGGTTTTAAAGATATCTAATATATTTAAGGGAATTCAATTTAAAAGAATGAGTTGATCCTAGATTATTACTCGGGGTGGATTGGACGTATTTCCTTTTTAATGATTTCAATTTCTTAAATTTGAGATGGGTTCATTTAAGGAGATAAAACAACATCATCACTTACTAGTTTAATGCCTACACCCTTTAATACTAATCACCTATAAAATTGAAGGATCAAAGTTTTGAGCACTTCAAGGTAAAGGTTCGTACTAGTACTTGAAGTGTGTGGCCTTAAATTCAACAAGGACGACGGAGTTTAAAAATCATCAAATAAAAATCCAAATTAAAGAAGTGATTATACATTAATTAGGTGATAAATAACATTCAATCCATACCCTTGCTACTCCCTTGGATCAACCCATAAGTGGGTTATCCCTCCATTGATCCCATGGTTTCAATGGAAGCGGAAAGTAGACTCATGAGGGAGGAAATGGAGAAGTAAAGAAAACAACAAAAATAAAATGATCACTCCACCGTTGTGTGAATAATTTCACAAGGGTTGGTGTGAATAAATTCACACCTTGATCCAACAGTATCAAAGTGATATGAAGAACAACAGAATAAGAGTAGAAGAAGAACTTTTATTAAGAAACTAAAGTGAATTTAATAACTTACATGTGAAAGACAAATTTGTGGCAACAAAAATGCAGCATAACATTACAATTGAACAAAGCATCCAATATCTTCAACTCCTTCACCACCACTTCCTTAAATAGGCATTTTGGGAGCCTTGGGTCGATCCTCCAACAGTTCAAAGTATCTCAATTAATTTTGGTAGGCCATAGGTGGTGGAAAGCTTGTGGAATTTGAACTTTTCCACATTTGACCTGAGGTGGCAGCCAGATTTCCTTCACCGAACAGACGCGTCTGGAAGACCTTCTAGACGGCCGAATCAGGGTGGGTCATAGAATAAGAAAATTGAGCTCAGGATGTCTTATAACCTCCTGTAAAATTTGGGCCCATTTGGAGTTGTCGATTTCGAGATATGATCAAATTAGTGGTCTGTTTTTCTGGGGCATAGAATCTAGACCCGAATGTTATCTCTAAATTGGGCCGCCTAAATGACCAACATGAATGCCTAATTAGAATTAACTCCTGAAGAGTGATTTGTTACTATACATGTCTTATAGCATTCCACGAAATTTGGGATTCATTGGGCCTGTATGTTGGGCCCCACAGCCTCAGCAGTGGGCTGGTGTCCAGTCTGCCTTCTCCAGAATTGCTTCCTTTCATTTCCAAATATCTCCATCATCCTCCATGAATTATCCACTGATCCCTGAATCAAACATGTTCATATTTAAGTATAGATCAATTTGAAAAAAATATCAAATTAAAATATGTATAATTAAATTCCTTAAAATCAGTTGAATCATTGGGTACTTTAAATGATGTTAAAAAATGTACCACATAATAGTGCATTTTAAGGAGGTATTACAATCATAATGTGAAATGATGTTCAAAGTGTAAAATGCACTAAAATGGTGTTTATGAATAATAAATAACATGAATATTATGTATATTAAAAATGAATATTAGCCTCATTTAGTGGCTAATCACACCCCCAACTTGAGTTTTTCTAGTCCCGAGTAAAATATATCTCAACAATATGAAATTCGAATTCCCTTTTCTAAAAACATTTTAATACACAATGATAACCAAAAAAACTTATACCAAACAATCACGAAACCCATCAAAATATTTTAATACGAGATAGTTTCATAAGAAGATCCCAATCCCAAGCCCATTCCTTTGTTCAAATTCATTGCCATATTTCATCCAATATCAATTAATTATGAGGATGTATTGTGCATCACAATAGACATGGGGGTTCATCTTTATTCAAGGGGGAAATTATGGAAGCGCTAGGTGGAATCACATTTCAATATTAATATGAGTATTCATTTTTTTTGTATAATTTTTTTGTTTTTTTTTTGTTTTTTGCAATTTTGCCATGGTAATTGAAGTTGCACTCAAAAGAGTCAACCCCTGTAGCAAGACTTTGCCGATGACTCCCAGGCTCAAAGACCTTAGGGCACCAAGTGAAGCCCACATACTCGGGCATCATCTTGAGTTAAATTAGTCAAAAACAAATTCAAATTACAAAAAATAGAGATAAAATTACTAACTCTGGGCCAAACAACTATGGAGTCACGATCCCCAAGTGCCGAAAGCCACACATTAGGTCATTTCATTGCTCTACGCGCAATTTTTTTTTTAATAATTTTAATAATTTTTTTTGAATACTCATATTAAAATAAAATGATCACCAAACCTATGCTATTTATTTAGGGGACCACATGAACTTAAACTAATACCCCACTATCCAAAGGACGTGCATTGTGATCTTTTTTATTTGGATGAAAATATAAACAATGAAATATCACATTGGACAGCCACACTTTTCAAAATCTATGCTCATGAAATTATACAAGGACTAAAATCAGAATCAGGGTATGCTAAATTATTTGATATTCAGTTTCAAAGTGTGCAATGTGTATTACCATGTTTAAAGTTAAAAGAATTTTTCCTTCCATTTACACAATTTTTTTTCAAATCATTCATTTTTTTGACACGAAATCATTTTTTTATTTTATCTCCCCCCCAACTTAAAATAACACTATCCCTAGTGTTTAAAGAAAAGAAAATTTAGAAGGGGGTAGAGGTAGAGAATGAAAGTTCAAAAAGGAAATTGAAAATGAGGGTCATGGAATGAAGTCACCTGGTGGTTGAAGTTTGAAGTTCTTCCTGCTCCCTTTTAGTCCTTTGATATCCATGTCGCTTGCAGAGTTCCCTAGTGGAAAAAGGAAAACAAACAAACAAAACAAAAGAGTATATATATATATATATATAAGTAAAATATAAGTATATATATAAAATAAAATAAACTGATGATACATTGTCTTCTTTTTAAATTTCTGGGTAAGGTATTAATCAAGGATCACACCACGTGACACGGATGAATATGGTGCTCCCCTTTCGTACCCATCCATACATAGAATAGAAGAACAGGTCAAAAGTCTATTTTTTTTATTAAATATCAAAATGATTAATTAAACCTATTTAAAATATAAAGTTTATTAAAACAACAAAATTATTGGAAACTTGGAAACCATGGGTTGCCTCCCATGCAGCGCTTTGTTTAACGTCATTAACTCGACTTGAAACCCCCAACTTATCCAATACCAACTTTCAACATTTTAAGGATCAAATGTTTCACCCATTCTACTAGGTTGAGATTGATTCTATGTTTATAATTTGTTTCATTCACAATCCTATGTTTTACAATGAGTGGGAAAATCCAAGGAATGTTTGAAGTGGTTGATCCAGTTTCCACTGTAGTTTTTCCAAAGACATCAATGGTAATTCCAAATTTTTTGGTTTCAAGAGAAGAATTAATTCCAAATAAATGTTCATGGTTATATCCTATGAAGGTATAGTTGATCATGGAAGGAAGGACAATAATTTTGAGCTCAGGTTGGATAGTACATTCAAACACAGGTTGAGATTTTGAATCCAAATCAGTTCCATTTTCCAAATTTCTCAAAAAAATTGGTTCCTTTTGAATAGAAGATTCAACCAAAAAATTGAAAATACTAGTTTCAGGAATGGTTATGGACTCAAATTTTATGATTTCTCCCAATGGTTCAATGGTTGGTGTTTTTGAAAATTCATCAATGGAGTTATACTTAGTAGACTCAATCCATGATGTCAAATTCTCCTCTTTTGAATCCAAAAATTTAATTTCCTCCTGATTTAAAGACCCTTCAAAAATTCCTTGATCCTCTTCATCAGTCCCAAATACAAAGGTTGGTTCTTCAATAAATTCATGAGAGGTTTTTGGGAAACTAGACACTTCACATAAGGTTATGGAAGGGACAGTTTGTGTAGGGATGGTTTCCTCACAATTTTTAATGCTTTGTAGTTCTAACCTAAATGATTAAACCTCAAAATTCATTATCTCTATTTGTTGACAAAATTTTTCAAGTAATGGTTGTGGATCAGGATGGATAAGGGGTTGAGACAGATGGTCTATTCCAAGAGGATAATTAAGTTGTTGGAATTCCACAGGAGGATGTTCTGATTGGACTTGTTGGGATTGGAAATCATAATAGGTTGGAATTTATTGTGGATCATATGAATAAAAACATTGTGTTTCATTAGGTTTTTGATGATCCCACAAGTAGGAATTAGGATGGTCATTGTACATCGTACATGGGGTTGGGTGATCAAAGTAGGGATAGGTTTCCCATGTTTGGACTTGTTCAAAATTGACTTCCATAGGAGTGAGGAGTGAGAAAAGAGAAGTAGAATGAAAAAAAGGATGATAGTGTCTAATATAACTTACTTAGGTCCCCGGAAATGGCGCCAAAATTTGATTCTCGCTCAAATTTACCCAAGAGAAGAAGGTAAGACGGTCCTTGTAGTTTAGCTTGGGTTATCGAATCCACAGAGACCTAAGAAGGAACCTATAGACACGTACATTCTATGGACTGTTTTCAGCTATGAAGTGGCCAACTTGGATTGATTTTGGATGGGTTTTAAAGATATCTAATATATTTAAGGTAATTCAATTTAAAAGAATGAGTTGATCCTAGATTATTACTCGGGGTGGATTGGACGTATTTCCTTTTTAATGATTTCAATTTCTTAAATTTGAGATGGGTTCATTTAAGGAGATAAAACAACATCATCACTTACTGGTTTAATGCCTACACCCTTTAATACTAATCACCTATAAAATTGAAGGATCAAAGTTTTGAGCACTTCAAGGTAAAGGTTCGTACTAGTACTTGAAGTGTGTGGCCTTAAATTCAACAAGGACGACGGAGTTTAAAAATCATCAAATAAAAATCCCAATTAAAGAAGTGATTATACATTAATTAGGTGATAAATAACATTCAATCCATACCCTTGCTACTCCCTTGGATCAACCCATAAGTGGGTTATCCCTCCATTGATCCCATGGTTTCAATGGAAGCGGAAAGTAGACTCATGAGGGAGGAAATGGAGAAGTAAAGAAAACAACAAAAATAAAATGATCACTCCACCGTTGTGTGAATAATTTCACAAGGGTTGGTGTGAATAAATTCACACCTTGATCCAACAGTATCAAAGTGATATGAAGAAAAACAGAATAAGAGTAGAAGAAGAACTTTTATTAAGAAACTAAAGTGAATTGAATAACTTACATGTGAAAGACAAATTTGTGGCAACAAAAATGCAGCATAACATTACAATTGAACAAAGCATCCAATATCTTCAACTCCTTCACCACCACTTCCTTAAATAGGCATTTTGGGAGCCTTGGGTCGATCCTCCAACAGTTCAAAGTATCTCAATTAATTTTGGTAGGCCATAGGTGGTGGAAAGCTTGTGGAATTTGAACTTTTCCACATTTGACCCGAGGTGGCAGCCAGATTTCCTTCACCGAACAGACGCGTCTGGAAGACCTTCTAGACGGCCGAATCAGGGTGGGTCATAGAATAAGAAAATTGAGCTCAGGATGTCTTATAACCTCCTGTAAAATTTGGGCCCATTTGGAGTTGTCTATTTCGAGATATGATCAAATTAGTGGTCTGTTTTTCTGGGGCATAGAATCTAGACCCGAATGTTATCTCTAAATTGGGCCGCCTAAATGACCAACATGAATGCCTAATTAGCATTAACTCCTGAAGAGTGATTTGTTCCTATACATGTCTTATAGCATTCCACGAAATTTGGGATTCATTGGGCCTGTATGTTGGGCCCCACAGCCTCAGCAGTGGGCTGGTGTCCAGTCTGCCTTCTCCAGAATTGCTTCCTTTCATTTCCAAATATCTCCATCATCCTCCATGAATTATCCACTGATCCCTGAATCAAACATGTTCATATTTAAGTATAGATCAATTTGAAAAAAATATCAAATTAAAATATGTATAATTAAATTCCTTAAAATCAGTTGAATCATTGGGTACTTTAAATGATGTTAAAAAATGTACCACATAATAGTGCATTTTAAGGAGGTATTACAATCATAATGTGAAATGATGTTCAAAGTGTAAAATGCACCAAAATGGTGTTTATGAATAATAAATAACATGAATATTATGTATATTAACAATGAATATTAGCCTCATTTAGTGGCTAATCACACCCCCAACTTGAGTTTTTCTAGTCCCGAGTAAAATATATCTCAACAATATGAAATTCGAATTCCCTTTTCTAAAAACATTTTAATACACAATGATAACCAAAAAAACTTATACCAAACAATCACGAAACCCATCAAAATATTTTAATACGAGATAGTTTCATAAGAAGATCCCAATCCCAAGCCCATTCCTTTGTTCAAATTCATTGCCATATTTCATCCAATATCAATTAAGTATGAGGATGTATTGTGCATCACAATAGACATGGGGGTTTATCTTTATTCAAGGGGGAAATTATGGAAGCGCTAGGTGGAATCACATTTCAATATTAATATGAGTATTCATTTTTTTTGTATAATTTTTTTGTTTTTTTTTTGTTTTTTGCAATTTTGCCATGGTAATTGAAGTTGCACTCAAAAGAGTCAACCCCTGTAGCGAGACTTTGCCGATGACTCCCAGGCTCAAAGACCTTAGGGCACCAAGTGAAGCCCACATACTCGGGCATCATCTTGAGTTAAATTAGTCAAAAACAAATTCAAATTACAAAAAATAGAGATAAAATTACTAACTCTGGGCCAAACAACTATGGAGTCACGATCCCCAAGTGCCGAAAGCCACACATTAGGTCATTTCATTGCTCTACGCGCAATTTTTTTTTTAATAATTTTAATAATTTTTTTTGAATACTCATATTAAAATAAAATGATCACCAAACCTATGCTATTTATTTAGGGGACCACATGAACTTAAACTAATACCCCACTATCCAAAGGACGTGCATTGTGATCTTTTTTATTTGGATGAAAATATAAACAATGAAATATCACATTGGACAGCCACACTTTTCAAAATCTATGCTCATGAAATTATACAAGGACTAAAATCAGAATCAGGGTATGCTAAATTATTTGATATTCAGTTTCAAAGTGTGCAATGTGTATTACCATGTTTAAAGTTAAAAGAATTTTTCCTTCCATTTACACAATTTTTTTTCAAATCATTCATTTTTTTGACACGAAATCATTTTTTTATTTTATCTCCCCCCCAACTTAAAATAACACTATCCCTAGTGTTTAAAGAAAAGAAAATTTAGAAGGGGGTAGAGGTAGAGAATGAAAGTTCAAAAAGGAAATTGAAAATGAGGGTCATGGAATGAAGTCACCTGGTGGTTGAAGTTTGAAGTTCTTCCTGCTCCCTTTTAGTCCTTTGATATCCATGTCGCTTGCAGAGTTCCCTAGTGGAAAAAGGAAAACAAACAAACAAAACAAAAGAGTATATATATATATATATATAAGTAAAATATAAGTATATATATAAAATAAAATAAACTGATGATACATTGTCTTCTTTTTAAATTTCTGGGTAAGGTATTAATCAAGGATCACACCACGTGACACGGATGAATATGGTGCTCCCCTTTCGTACCCATCCATACATAGAATAGAAGAACAGGTCAAAAGTCTATTTTTTTTATTAAATATCAAAATGATTAATTAAACCTATTTAAAATATAAAGTTTATTAAAACAACAAAATTATTGGAAACTTGGAAACCATGGGTTGCCTCCCATGCAACGCTTTGTTTAACGTCATTAACTCGACTTGAAACCCCCAACTTATCCAATACCAACTTTCAACATTTTAAGGATCAAATGTTTCACCCCTTCTACTAGGTTGAGATTGATTCTATGTTTATAATTTGTTTCATTCACAATCCTATGTTTTACAATGAGTGGGAAAATCCAAGGAATGTTTGAAGTGGTTGATCCAGTTTCCACTGTAGTTTTTCCAAAGACATCAATGGTAATTCCAAATTTTTTGGTTTCAAGAGAAGAATTAATTCCAAATAAATGTTCATGGTTATATCCTATGAAGGTATAGTTGATCATGGAAGGAAGGACAATAATTTTGAGCTCAGGTTGGATAGTACATTCAAACACAGGTTGAGATTTTGAATCCAAATCAGTTCCATTTTCCAAATTTCTCAAAAAAATTGGTTCCTTTTGAATAGAAGATTCAACCAAAAAATTGAAAATACTAGTTTCAGGAATGGTTATGGACTCAAATTTTATGATTTCTCCCAATGGTTCAATGGTTGGTGTTTTTGAAAATTCATCAATGGAGTTATACTTAGTAGACTCAATCCATGATGTCAAATTCTCCTCTTTTGAATCCAAAAATTTAATTTCCTCCTGATTTAAAGACCCTTCAAAAATTCCTTGATCCTCTTCATCAGTCCCAAATACAAAGGTTGGTTCTTCAATAAATTCATGAGAGGTTTTTGGGAAACTAGACACTTCACATAAGGTTATGGAAGGGACAGTTTGTGTAGGGATGGTTTCCTCACAATTTTTAATGCTTTGTAGTTCTAACCTAAATGATTAAACCTCAAAATTCATTATCTCTATTTGTTGAAATTTTTTTTCAAGTAATGGTTGTGGATCAGGATGGATAAGGGGTTGAGACAGATGGTCTATTCCAAGAGGATAATTAAGTTGTTGGAATTCCACAGGAGGATGTTCTGATTGGACTTGTTGGGATTGGAAATCATAATAGGTTGGAATTTATTGTGGATCATATGAATAAAAACATTGTGTTTCATTAGGTTTTTGATGATCCCACAAGTAGGAATTAGGATGGTCATTGTACATCGTACATGGGGTTGGGTGATCAAAGTAGGGATAGGTTTCCCATGTTTGGACTTGTTCAAAATTGACTTCCATAGGAGTGAGGAGTGAGAAAAGAGAAGTAGAATGAAAAAAAGGATGATAGTGTCTAATATAACTTACTTAGGTCCCCGGAAACGGTGCCAAAATTTGATTCTCGCTCAAATTTACCCAAGAGAAGAAGGTAAGACGGTCCTTGTAGTTTAGCTTGGGTTATCGAATCCACAGAGACCTAAGAAGGAACCTATAGACACGTACATTCTATGGACTGTTTTCAGCTATGAAGTGGCCAACTTGGATTGATTTTGGATGGGTATTAAAGATATCTAATATATTTAAGGGAATTCAATTTAAAAGAATGAGTTGATCCTAGATTATTACTCGGGGTGGATTGGACGTATTTCCTTTTTAATGATTTCAATTTCTTAAATTTGAGATGGGTTCATTTAAGGAGATAAAACAACATCATCACTTACTGGTTTAATGCCTACACCCTTTAATACTAATCACCTATAAAATTGAAGGATCAAAGTTTTGAGAACTTCAAGGTAAAGGTTCGTACTAGTACTTGAAGTGTGTGGCCTTAAATTCAACAAGGACGACGGAGTTTAAAAATCATCAAATAAAAATCCCAATTAAAGAAGTGATTATACATTAATTAGGTGATAAATAACATTCAATCCATACCCTTGCTACTCCCTTGGATCAACCCATAAGTGGGTTATCCCTCCATTGATCCCATGGTTTCAATGGAAGCGGAAAGTAGACTCATGAGGGAGGAAATGGAGAAGTAAAGAAAACAACAAAAATAAAATGATCACTCCACCGTTGTGTGAATAATTTCACAAGGGTTGGTGTGAATAAATTCACACCTTGATCCAACAGTATCAAAGTGATATGAAGAACAACAGAATAAGAGTAGAAGAAGAACTTTTATTAAGAAACTAAAGTGAATTGAATAACTTACATGTGAAAGACAAATTTGTGGCAACAAAAATGCAGCATAACATTACAATTGAACAAAGCATCCAATATCTTCAACTCCTTCACCACCACTTCCTTAAATAGGCATTTTGGGAGCCTTGGGTCGATCCTCCAACAGTTCAAAGTATCTCAATTAATTTTGGTAGGCCATAGGTGGTGGAAAGCTTGTGGAATTTGAACTTTTCCACATTTGACCCGAGGTGGCAGCCAGATTTCCTTCACCGAACAGACGCGTCTGGAAGACCTTCTAGACGGCCGAATCAGGGTGGGTCATAGAATAGGAAAATTGAGATCAGGATGTCTTATAACCTCCTGTAAAATTTGGGCCCATTTGGAGTTGTCTATTTCGAGATATGATCAAATTAGTGGTCTGTTTTTCTGGGGCATAGAATCTAGACCAGAATTTTATCTCTAACTTGGGCTGCCTAAATGTCCAAAATGAAGGCCGAATTAGCATTAACTCCTAAAGAGTGATTTGTTTATATACATGTATTATAACATCCCACGAATTTTGGGATTAATTGGGCCTGTATGTTGGGCCCCACAGCCTCAGCAGTGGGCTGGTGTCCAGTCTGCCTTCTCCAGAATTTCTTCCTTTCATTTCCAAATATCTCCATCATCCTCCATGAATTATCCACTGATCCATGAATCAAACATGTTCATATTTATGTGTAGATCAATTTACAAAAATATGAAATTAAAATATGTATAATTAAATTCCTTAAAATCAGTTGAATCATTGGGTACTTTAAATGATGTTAAAAAATGTACCACATAATAGTGCATTTTAAGAAGGTATTACAATCATAATGTGAAATGATGTTCAAAGTGTAAAATGCAATAAAATGGTGTTTATGAATAATAAAGAACATGAATATTATGTATATTAACAATGAATATTAGCCTCATTTAGTAGCTAATCACACCCCCAATTTGAGTTTTGCTAGTCCCGAGCAAAATATATCTCAACAATATGAAATTCGAATTCCCTTTTCTAAAAACATTTTAATACACAATGATCACCAAAAAAACTTATACCAAACAATCATGAAACCCATCAAAATATTTTAATACGAGATAGTTTCATAAGCAGATCCCAATCCCAAGCCCATTCCTTTGTTCAAATTCATTGCCATATTTCATCCAATATCAATTAAGTATGAGGATGTGTTGTGCATCACAATAGACATGGGGGTTCATCTTTATTCAAAGGGGAAATTATGGAAGCGCTAGGTGGAATCACATTTCAATATTAAGATGAGTATTCATTTTTTTTGTATAATTTTTTTGTTTTTTGCAATTTTGCCATGGTAATTGAAGTTGCACTCAAAAGAGTCAACCCCTGTAGCGAGACTTTGCCGATGACTCCCAGGCTCAAAGACCTTAGGGCACCAAGTGAGGCCCACATACTCGGGCATCATCTCGAGTTAACTCAGTCAAAAAAAAATTCAAATTACCAAAAATAGAGATAAAATTACTAATTCTGGGCCAGACAACTATGGAGTCACGATCCCCAAGTGCCGAAAGCCACACATTAGGTCATTTCATTGCTCTACGCACATTTTTTTTTAATAATTTTAATAATTTTTTTGAATACTCATATTAAACTAAAATGATCACCAAACCTATGCTATTTATTTAGGGGACCCCATGAACTTAAACTAATACCCAACTATCCAAAGGACGTGCATTGTGATCTTTTTTATTTGGATGAAAATATAAACAATGAAATACCACATTGGGTAGCCACACTTTTCAAAATCTATGCTCATGAAATTATACAAGGACTGAAATCAGAATCAGGGTATGCTAAATTATTTGATATTCAGTTTCAAAGTGTGCAATGTGTATTACCATGTTTAAAGTTAAAGGAATTTTTCCTTCCATTTACACAATTTTTTTTCAAATCATTCATTTTTTTTGACACGAAATCATTTTTTATTTTATCTCCCCCCCAACTTAAAATAACATTGTCCCTAGTGTTAAAAGAAAAGAAAATTTAGAAGGGGGTAGAGGTAGAGAATGAAAGTTCAAAAAGGAAATTGAAAATGAGGTTCATGGAATGAAGTCACCTGGTGGTTGAAGTTTGAAGTTCTTGCTGCTCCCTTTTAGTCCTTTGATATCCATGTCGCTTGCAGAGTTCCCTAGTGGAAAAAGGAAAAAAAACAAACAAAATAAAAGAGTATATATATATATATATAAGTAAAATATAAGTATATATATAAAATAAAATAAACTGATGATACATTGTCTTCTTTTTAAATTTCTGGGTAAAGTATTAATCAAGGATCACACCACGTGACACGGATGAATATGGTGCTCCCCTTTCGTACCCATCCATACATAGAATAGAAGAACAGGTCAAAAGTCTATTTTTTTATTAAATATCAAAATGATTAATTAAACCTATTTAAAATATAAAGCTTATTAAAACAACAAAATTATTGGAAACTTGGAAACCATGGGTTGCCTCCCATGCAGCGCTTTGTTTAACGTCATTAGCTCGACTTGAACCCCCCAACTTATCCAATACCATCTTTCAACATTTTAAAGATCACATGTTTCACCCCTTCTACTAGGTTGAGATTGATTCTATGTTTATAATTTGTTTCATTCACAATCCTATGTTTTACAATGAGTGGGAAAATCCAAGGAATGTTTGAAGTGGTTGATCCAGTTTCCACTGTAGTTTTTCCAAATACATCAATGGTAATTCCAACTTTTTTGGTTTCAAGAGAAGAATTAATTCCAAATAAATGTTCATGGTTATATCCTATGAAGGTATAGTTGATCATAGAAGGAAGGACAATAATTTTGAGCTCAGGTTGGATAGTACATTCAAACATAGGTTGAGATTTTGAATCCAAATCAGTTCCATTTTCCAAATTTCTCAAAAAAATTGGTTCCTTTTGAATAGAAGATTAAACCAAAAAATTGGAAAGACTAGTTTCAGGAATGGTTATGGACTCAAAGATTATTATTTCTCCCAATGGTTCAATGGTTGGTGTTTTTGAAAATTCATCAATGGAGTTATACTTAGGAGACTCAATCCATGATGTCAAATTCTCCTCTTTTGAATCCAAAAATTTAATTTCCTCCTGATTTAAAGCCCCTTCAAAAATTCCTTGATCCTCTTCATCAATCCCAAATCCAAATGTTGGTTCTTCAATAAATTCATGAGAGGTTTTTGGGAAACTAGACACTTCACATAAGGTTATGGAAGGGACAGTTTGTGTAGGGATGGTTTCCTCACAATTTTTAATGCTTTGTAGTTCTAACCTCAATGATGAAACCTCAAAATTCATTATCTCTATTTGTTGACACAATTTTTCAAGTAATGGTTGTGGATCAGGATGGATAAGAGGTTGAGACAGATGGTCTATTCCAAGAGGATAATTAAGTTGTTGGAATTCCATAGGAGGATGTTCTGATTGGCCTTGTTGGGATTGGAAATCATAATAGGTTGGAATATATTGTGGATCATATGAATAAAAACATTATGGTTCATTAGGTTTTTGATGATCCCACAAGTAGGAATTAGGATGGTCATTGTACATCGTACATGGGGTTGGGTGATCAAAGTAGGGATAGGTTTCCCATGTTTGGACTTGTTCAAAATTGACTTCCATAGGAGTGAGGAGTGAGAAAAGAGAAGTAGAATGAAAAAAAGGATGATAGTGTCTAAGATAACTTACTTAGGTCCCCGGCAACGACGCCAAAATTTTATTCTCGCTCAAATTTACCCAAGAGAAGAAGGTAAGACGGTCATTGTAGTTTAGCTTGGGTTATCGAATCCACAGAGACCTAAGAAGGAACCTATAGACACGTACATTCTATGGACTGTTTTCAGCTATGAAGTGGCCAACTTGGATTAATTTTGGATGGGTTTTAAATATATCTAATAGATTTAAGTGAATTCAATTTAAAAGAATGAGTTGATCCTAGGTTATTTCTCGGGGTGGATTGGACGTATTTCCTTTTTAATGATTTCAATTTCTTAAATTTGAGATGAGTTCATTTAAGGAGATAAAACAACATCATCACTTACTGGTTTAATGCCTACACCCTTTAATAATAATCACCTATACACTTGAAGGATCAAAGTTTTGAGCACTTCAAGGTAAAGGTTCGTACTAGTACTTGAAGTGTGTGACCTTAAATTCAACAAGGACAATGGAGTTTAAAAATCATCAAATAAAAATCCCAATTAAAGAAGTGATTATACATTGATTAGGTGATAAATAACATCCAATCCAGACCCTTGATACTCCCTTTGATCAACCCATAAGTGGGTTAGCCCTCCATTGATCCCATGGTTTCAATGGAAGCGGAAAGTAGACTCATGAGGGAGGAAATGGAGAAGTAAAGAAAACAACAAAAATAAAATGATCACTCCACCGTTGTGTGAATAATTTCACAAGGGTCGGTGTGAATAAATTCACACCTTAATCCAACGGTATCAAAGTGATATTAATAACAACATAATAAGAGTAGAAGAAGAACTTTTATTAAGAAACTAAAGTGAATTGAACAACTTACATGTGAAAGACAAATTTGAGGCAACAAAAATGCAGCATAACATTACAATTGAACAAAGCATCCAAAATATTCAACTCATTCACCACCACTGCCTTAAATAGGAATTTTGGGAGCCTTGGGTCGAGCCTACAACAGTACAAAGCATCTCAATTAATTTTTGTAGTCCATAGGTGGTGGAAAGCTTGTGGAATTTGAACTTTTCCACATTTGACCCGAGGTGGCATCCAGATTTCCTTCATCGAACAGAGGCGTCTGGAGGACCTTCTAGACGGCCGAATCAGGGTGGGTCATAGAAGAAGAAAATTGATCTCGGGATGTCTTCTAACCTCCTGTAAAATTTGGGACCATTAGGAGTTGTGGATTTCGAGATATGATCAAATTAGTGGTCTGTTTTTCTGGGGCACAGAATCTAGACCAGAATTTTATCTCTAACTTGGGCCGCCTAAATGACCAACATGAAGGCCGAATTAGCATTAACTCCTAAATAGGGATTTGTTAATATACATTTCTTATAGCAGACCACTAAATTTGGGATTAATTGGGCCGATATGTTGGGCCCCACAGCCTCAGCAGTGGGATGGTGTCCAGTCTGCCTTCTCCAGAATTGGTTCCTTTCATTTCCAAATATCTCCATCATCCTCCATGAATTATCCACTGATCCCTGAATCAAACATGTTCATATTTAAGTGTAGATAAATTTAAAAAAATATCAAATTAAAATATGTATTATTAAATTCCTTAAAATCAGTTTAATCATTGGGTACTTTAAATGATGTTAAAAAATGTACCACATAATAGTGCATTTTAAGAAGGTATTACAATCATAATGTGAAATGATGTTCAAAGTGTAAAATGCACTAAAATAGTGTTTATTAATAATAAATAACATGAATATTATGTATATTAACAATGAATATTAGCCTCATTTAGTGGCTAATCACACCCCCCAACTTGAGTTTTGCTAGTCCCGAGAAAAATATATCTCAACAATATGAAATTCGAATTACCTTTTCTAAAAACATTTTAATACACAATGATCACCAAAAAAACTTATACCAAAAAATCACGAAACCCATCAAAATATTTTAATACGAGATAGTTTCATAAGTAGATCCCAATCCCAAGCCCATTCCTTTGTTCAAATTCATTGCCATATTTCATCCAATATCAATTAAGTATGCGGATGTGTTGTGCATCACAATAGACATGGGGGTTCATCTTTATTCAAAGGGGAAATTATGGAAGTGCTAGGGGGAATCACATTTCAATATTAAGATGAGTATTCATTTTTTTCGTATAATTTTTTTGTTTTTTTTTGTTTTTTGCAATTTTTCCATGGTAATTGAAGTTGCACTCAAAAGAGTCAACCCCTGTAGCGAGACTTTGCCGATGACTCCCAGGCTCAAAGACCTTAGGGCACCAAGTGAATCCCACATACTCGGGCATCATGTCGAGTTAACTCAGTAAAAAACAAATTCAAATTTCCAAAAATAGAGATAAAATTACTAACTCTGGGCCAGACAACTATGGAGTCACGATCCCCAAGTGCCGAAAGCCACACATTAGGTCATTTCATTGCTCTACGCGCAATTTTTTTTTATAATAATTTTAATAATTTTTTTTTTCGAATACTCATATTAAACTAAAATGATCACCAAAACTATGCTATTTATTTAGGGGACGCCATGAACTTAAACTAATACCCCACTATCCAAAGGACGTGCATTGTGATCTTTTTTATTTGGATGAAAATATAAACAATGAAATATCACATTGGACAGCCACACTTTTCAAAATCTATGATCATGAAATTATACAAGGACTAAAATCAGAATAAGGGTATCCTAAATTATTTGATATTCAGTTTCAAAGTGTGCAATGTGTATTACCATGTTTAAAGTTAAAGGAATTTTTCCTTCCATTTACACAATTTTTTTTTTCAAATCATTCATTTTTTTTGACACGAAATCATTTTTTTATTTTATCTCCCCCCCAACTTAAAATAACACTGTCCCTAGTGTTTAAAGAAAAGAAAATTTAGAAGGGGGTATAGGTAGAGAATGAAAGTTCAAAAAGGAAATTGAAAATGAGGGTCATGGAATGAAGTCACCTGGTGGTTGAAGTTTGAAGTTCTTGCTGCTCCCTTTTAGTCCTTTGATATCCATGTCCCTTGCAGAGTTCCCTAGTGGAAAAAGGAAAACAAAAAAACAAAACAAAAGAGTATATATATATATATATAAGTAAAATATAAGTATATATATAAAATAAAATAAACTGATGATACATTGTCTTCTTTTTAAATTTCTGGGTAAGGTATTAATCAAGGATCACACCACGTGACACAGATGAATATGGTGCTCCCCTTTCGTACCCATCCATACATAGAATAGAAGAACAGGTCAAAAGTCTATTTTTTTATTAAATATCAAAATTATTAATTAAACCTATTTAAAATATAAAGTTTATTAAAACAAAAAAATTATTGGAAACTTGGAAACCATGGGTTGCCTCCCATGCAGTGCTTTGTTTAGCGTCATTAGCTCGACTTGAACCCCCCAACTTATCCAATACCAACTTTCAACATTTTAAGGATCACATGTTTCACCCCTTCTACTAGGTTGAGATTGATTCTATGTTTATAATTTGTTTCATTCACAATCCTATGTTTTACAATGAGTGGGAAAATCCAAGGAATGTTTGAAGTGGTTGATCCAGTTTCCACTGTAGTTTTTCCAAAGACATCAATGGTAATTCCAACTTTTTTGGTTTCAAGAGAAGAATTAATTCCAAATAAATGTTCATGGTTATATCCTATGAAGGTATAGTTGATCATAGAAGGAAGGACAATAATTTTGAGCTCAGGTTGGATAGTACATTCAAACACAGGTTGAGATTTTGAATCCAAATCAGTTCCATTTTCCAAATTTCTCAAAAAAATTGGTTCCTTTTGAATAGAAGATTCAACCAAAAAATTGTAAAGACTAGTTTCAGGAATGGTTATGGACTCAAAGTTTATGATTTCTCCCAATGGTTCAATGGTTGGTGTTTTTGAAAATTCATCAATGGAGTTATACTTAGAAGACTCAATCCATGATGTCAAATTCTCCTCTTTTGAATCCAAAGATTTAATTTCCTCCTGATTTAAAGACCCTTCAAAAATTCCTTGATCCTCTTCATCAATCCCAAATCCAAAGGTTGGTTCTTCAATAAATTCATGAGAGGTTTTTGGGAAACTAGACACTTCACATAAGGTTATGGAAGGGACAGTTTGTGTAGAGATGGTTTCCTCACAATTTTTAATGCTTTGTAGTTCTAACCTCAATGATGAAACCTGAAAATTAATTATCTCTATTTGTTGACACAATTTTTCAAGTAATGGTTGTGGATCAGGATGGATAAGGGGTTGAGACAGATGGTATATTCCAAGAGGATAATTAAGTTGTTGGAATTCCACAGGAGGATGTTCTAATTGGCCTTGTTGGGATTGGAAATCATAATAGGTTGGAATGTATTTTGGATCATATGAATAAAAACATTGTGGTTAATTAGGTTTTTGATGATCCCACAAGTAGGAATTAGGATGTTCATTGTACATCGTACATGGGGTTGGGTGATCAAAGTAGGGATAGGTTTCCCATGTTTGGACTTGTTCAAAATTGACTTCCATAGGAGTGAGGAGTGAGAAAAGAGAAGTAGAATGAAAAAAAGGATGATAGTGTCTAAGATAACTTACTTAGGTCCCCGGTAACGGCGCCAAAATTTGATTCTCGCTCAAATTTACCCAAGAGAAGTAGGTAAGACGGTCCTTGTAGTTTAGCTTGGGTTATCGAATCCACAGAGACCTAAGAAGGAAACCTATAGACACGTACATTCTATGGACTGTTTTCAGCTATGAAGTGGCCAACTTGGATTGATTTTGGATGGGTTTTAAAGATATCTAATCGATTTAAGTGAATTCAATTTAAAATAATGAGTTGATCCTAGGTTATTGCTCGGGGTGGATTGGACGTATTCCCTTTTTAATGATTTCAATTTCTTAAATTTGAGATGGGTTCATTTAAGAAGATAAAACAACATCATCACTTACTGGTTTAATGCCTAAAACCTTTAATACTAATCACCTATACACTTGAAGGATCAAAGTTTTGAGCACTTCAAGGTAAAGGTTCGTACTAGTACTTGAAGTGTGTGGCCTTAAATTCAAGAAGGACGATGGAGTTTAAAAATCATCAAATAAAAATCCCAATTAAAGAAGTGATTATACATTAATTAGGTGATAAATAACATCCAATCCAGACCCTTTCTACTCTCTTGGATCAACCCATAAGTGTGTTATCCCTCCATTGATCCAATGGTTTCAATGGAAGCGTAAAGTAGACTCATGAGGGAGGAAATAGAGAAGTAAAGAAAACAACAAAAATAAAATGATCACTCCACCATTGTGTGAATAATTTCACAAGGGTTGGTGTGAATAAATTCACAACTTGATCCAACGGTATCAAAGTGATATGAAGAACAACAGAATAAGAGTATAAGAAGAACTTTTATTAAGAAACTAAAGTGAATTGAACAACTTACATTTGAAAGACAAATTTGAGGCAACAAAAATGCAGCATAACATTACAATTGAATAAAGCATCCAAGATCTTCAACTCCTTCACCACCAATGACTTAAATAGGCATTTTGGGAGCCTTGGGTCGAGCCTCCAACAGTACAAAGCATCTCAATTAATTTTGGTAGGCCATAGGTGGTGGAAAGCTTGTGGAATTTGAACTTTTCCACATTTGACCCGAGGTGGCAGCCATATTTCCTTCACCTAACAGACGCGTCTGTAAGACCTTCTAGACGGCCGAATTAGGGTAGGTCATAGAAGAAGAAAATTGAGATCATAATGTCTTATAACTTCCTGTAAAATTTGGGCCCATTTGGAGTCGTGGATTGCGAGATGTGATCAAATTGGTGGTCTGTTTTTCTGGGGCACAGAATCTAGACCAGAATTTTATCTCTAACTTGGTCGGCCTAAATGACCAACATGAAGGCCGAATTAGCATTAACCCCTGAATAGTGATTTGTTCCTATAGATGTCTTATAGCATCCCAAAAATTGTGAGATTAATTGGGCCTGTATGTTGGGCCCCACAGCCTCAGCAGTGGGCTGGTGTCCAGTCTGCCTTCTCCAGAATTGCTTCCTTTCATTTCCAAATATCTCCATCATCCTCCATGAATTATCCACTGATCCATAAATCAAAAATGTTCATATTTAATTTTATATCAATTTACAAAAATATCAAATTAAAATATTTATAATTAAATTCCTTAAAATCAGTTTAATCATTGGGTACTTTAAATGATGTTAAAAAATGTACCACATAATAGTGCATTTTAAGAAGGTATTACAATCATAACGTGAAATGATGTTCAAAGTGTAAAATGCACTAAAATGGTGTTTATGAATAATAAATAACATGAATATTATGTATATTAACAATGAATATTAGCCTCATTTAGTGGCTAATCACACCCCTCAACTTGAGTTTTTCTAGTCCCGAGCAAAATATATCTCAACAATATGAAATTCGAATTCCCTTTTCTAAAAACATTTTAATACACAATGATCACCAAAAAAACTTATACCAAACAATCACGAAACCCATAAAAATATTTTAATACGAGATAGTTTCATAAGAAGATCCCAATCCCAAGCCCATTCCTTTGTTCAAATTCATTGCCATATTTCATCCAATATCAATTAAGTATGAGGATGTGTTGTGCATCACAATAGACATGGGGGTTCATCATTTTTGAAGGGGGAAATTATGGAAGCGCTAGGTGGAATAAAATTTCAATATTAAGATGAGTATTCATTTTTTTTTGTATAATTTTTTTTGTTTTTTTTGTTTTTTTCAATTTTTCCATGGTAATTGAAGTTGCACTCAAAAGAGTCAACCCCTGTAGCGAGACTTTGCCGATGACTCCCAAGCTCAAAGACCTTAGGGCACCAAGTGAAGCCCACATACTCGAGTATCATCTCTAGTTAACTCAGTCAAAAACAAATTCAAATTACCAAAAATAGAGATAAAATTACTAACTCTGGGCCAGACAACTATGGAGTCACGATCCCCAAGTGCCGAAAGCCACACATTAGGTCATTTCATTGCTCTACGCGCAATTTTTTTTAATAATTTTAATAATAATTTTTTGAATACTCATATTAAAATAAAATGATCACCAAACCTATGATATTTATTTAGGGTACCCCATGAACTTAAACTAATACCCCACTATTCAAAGGACGTGCATTGTGATCTTTTTTATTTGGATGAAAATATAAACAATGAAATATCACATTGGACAGCCACACTTATCAAAATCTATGCTCATGAAATTATACAAGGACTAAAATCAGAATCAGGTTATGCTAAATTATTTGATATTCAGTTTCAAAGTGTGCAATGTGTATTACCATGTTTAAAGTTAAAGGAATTTTTCCTTCCATTTACACAATTGTTTTTCAAATCATTCATTTTTTTTGACACGAAATCATTTTTTTATTTTATCTCCCCCAAAATTAAAATAACACTGTCCCTAGTGTTTAAAGAAAAGAAAATTTAGAAGGGGGTAGAGGTAGAGAATGAAAGTTCAAAAAGGAAATTGAAAATGAGGGTCATGGAATGAAGTCACCTGGTGGTTGAAGTTTGAAGTTCTTGCTGCTCCCTTTTAGTCCTTTGATATCCATGTCGCTTGCAGAGTTCCCTAGTAGAAAAAGGAAAACAAAAAAACAAAACAAAAGAGTATATATATATATATATAAGTAAAATATAAGTATATATATAAAATAAAATAAACTGATGATACATTGTCTTATTTTTAAATTTCTGGGTAAGGTATTAATCAAGGATCACACCACGTGACACGAATGAATATGGTGCTCCCCTTTCATACCCATCCATACATAGAATAGAAGAACAGGTCAAAAGTCTATTTTTTTTATTAAATATCAAAATGATTAATTAAACGTATTTAAAATATAAAGTTTATTAAAACAACAAAATTATTGGAAACTTGGAAACCATGGGTTGCCTCCCATGCAGCGCTTTGTTTAACGTCATTAGCTCGACTTGAACCCCCCAACTTATCCAATACCAACTTTCAACATTTTAAGGATCACATGTTTCACCCCTTCTACTAGGTTGAGATTGATTCTATGTTTATAATTTGTTTCATTCACAATCCTATGTTTTACAATGAGTGGGAAAATCCAAGGAATGTTTGAAGTGGTTGATCCAGTTTCCACTGTAGTTTTTCCAAAGACATCAATGGTA
Organism: Viscum album; assembly: GCA_963277665.1. Classification (NCBI taxonomy): domain Eukaryota; kingdom Viridiplantae; phylum Streptophyta; class Magnoliopsida; order Santalales; family Viscaceae; genus Viscum; species Viscum album. The sequence goes on along the minus strand of OY728131.1, from coordinate 1,430,873,078 downwards.
ATTCCAACTTTTTTGGTTTCAAGAGAAGAATTAATTCCAAATAAATGTTCATGGTTATATCCTATGAAGGTATAGTTGATCATGGAAGGAAGGACAATAATTTTGAGCTCAGGTTGGATAGTACATTCAAACACAGGTTGAGATTTTGAATCCAAATCAGTTCCATTTTCCAAATTTCTCAAAAAAATTGGTTCCTTTTGAATAGAAGATTCAACCAAAAAATTGGAAAGACTAGTTTCAGGAATGGTTATGGACTCAAAGTTTATGATTTCTCCCAATGGTTCAATGGTTGGTGTTTTTGAAAATTCATCAATGGAGTTATACTTAGGAGACTCAATCCATGATGTCAAATTCTCCTCTTTTGAATCCAAAAATTTAATTTCCTCCTGATTTAAAGACCCTTCAAAAATTCCTTGATCCTATTCATCAATCCCAAATCCAAAGGTTGGTTCTTCAATAAATTCATGAGATGTTTTTGGGAAACTAGACACTTCACATAAGGTTATGGAAGGGACAGTTTGTGTAGGGATGGTTTCCTCACAATTTTTAATGCTTTGTAGTTCTAACCTCAATGATGAAACCTCAAAATTCATTATATATATTTGTTGACACAATTTTTCAAGTAATGGTTGTGGATCAGGATGTATAAGGGGTTGAGACAGATGATCTATTCCAAGAGGATAATTAAGTTGTTGGAATTCCACAGGAGGATGTTCTGATTGGCCTTGTTGGGATTGGAAATCATAATAGGATGGAATGTATTGTGGATCATATGAATAAAAACATTGTGGTTCATTAGGTTTTTGATGATCCCACAATTAGGAATTAGGATGGTCATTGTACATCGTACATGGGGTTGGGTGATCAAAGTAGGGATAAGTTTCCCATGTTTGGACTTGTTCAAAATTGATTTCCATAGGAATGAGGAGTGAGAAAAGAGAAGTAGAATGAAAAAAAGGATGATAGTGTCTAAGATAACTTACTTAGGTCCCCAGAAACGGTGCCAAAATTTGATTCTCGCTCAAATTTACCCAAGAGAAGAAGGTAAGACGGTCCTTGTAGTTTAGCTTGGGTTATCGAATCCACAGAGACCTAAGAAGGAACCTATATTCACATACATTCTATGGACTGTTTTCAGCTATGAAGTGGCCAAATTGGATTGATTTTGGATGGGTTTTAAAGATATCTAATAGATTTAAGTGAATTCAATTTAAATGAATGAGTTGATCCTAGTTTATTGCTCGGGGTGGATTGGATGTATTTCCTTTTTAATGATTTCAATTTCTTAAATTTGAGATGGGTTCATTTAAGGAGATAAAACAACATCATCACTTAATGGTTTAATGCCTACACCCTTTAATACTAATCACCTATACACTTGAAGGATCAAAGTTTTGAGCACTTCAAGGTAATGGTTCGTACTAGTACTTGAAGTGTGTGGCCTTAAATTCAACAAGGACGATGGAGTTTAAAAATCATCAAATAAAAATCCCAATTAAAGAAGTGATTATACATTAATTAGGTGATAAATAAAATCCAATCCAGCCCCTTGGTACTCCCTTGTATCAACCCATAAGTGGGTTATCCCTCCATTGATCCCATGGTTTCAATGGCAGCGGAAAGTAGACTCATGAGGGAGGAAATGGAGAAGTAAAGAAAACAACAAAAATAAAATGATCACTCCACCGTTGTGTGAATAATTTCACAAGGGTTGGTGTGAATAAATTCACACCTTGATCCAACGGTATCAAAGTGATATGAAGAACAACAGAATAAGAGTATAAGAAGAACTTTTATTAAGAAACTAAAGTGAATTGAACAACTTACATGTGAAAGACAAATTTGAGGCAACAAAAATGCAGCATAACATTACAATTGAACAAAGCATCCAAGATCTTCAACTCCTTCACCACCACTGCCTTAAATAGGAATTTTGGGAGCCTTGGGTCGAGCCTCCAACAGTACAAAGCATCTCAATTAATTTTGGTAGGCCATAGGTGGTGGAAAGCTTGTGGAATTTGAACTTTTCCACATTTGACCCGAGGTGGCAGCCAGCTTTCCTTCACCGAACAGACGCGTCTGGAAGACCTTCTAGAAGGCCGAATCAGGGTGGGTCATAGAAGAAGAAAATGGATCTCAGGATGCCTTCTAACCTCCTGTAAAATTTGGACCCATTTGGAGTTGTGTATTTCGAGATACGGTCAAAGTAGTGGGCTGTTTTTCTGGGACGCAGAATCTGGACCAGAATTTTATCTCTAACTTGGGCCACCTAAATGACCAACATGAAGGCCGAATTAGCATGAACTCCTGAAGAGTGATTTGTTCCTATACATGTCTTATATAATACCACGAAATATGGGATTAATTGGGCCTGTATGTTGGGCCCCACAGTCTCAGCAGTGGGCTGGTGTCCAGTCTTCCTTCTCCAGAATTGCTTCCTTTCATTTCCAAATATCTCCATCATCCTCCATGAATTATCCACTGATCCCTGAATCAAACATGTTCATATTTTAGTTTAGATCTATTTCCAAAAATATCAAATTAAAATATGTATAATTAAATTCCTTAAAATCAGATGAATCATTGGGTACTTTAAATGATGTTAAAAAATGTACCACATAATAGTGCATTTTAAGAAGGTATTACAATCATAATGTGAAATGATGTTCAAAGTGTAAAATGCACTAAAATGGTGTTTATAAATAATAAATAACATGAATATTATGTATATTGACAATTAATATTAGCCTCATTTAGTGGCTAATCATCAACCATGGATTCTTGAAAAGATCAAGGAGGCTCAAAAAAATGATGAAGTGCTACAAAAAAAGGTAGCGAATATTCGGGAGTTCAACTTTGCTGAATATGGAGTTATAAGGTTTGGAACCCAAATATGTGTCCCATAAAAACTATAACTAAAGAGGTAACTTCTAGATGATGTGAATAACTCATTCTTCACTATTTATCCCGGAAGCGCTAAGATGTATAGAGATTTGAAAAAAAAATATTATGGGATAACATGAATAGGGAGATTACAGAATTTGTATCTCAATGCTTGGTATGCCAACAAGTTAAGGTAAAATGACAAAAGTATAAGGGTATAATTCAACCATTTCCCATACTTGTATGGAAATGGGAAAATATAACCATGTATTTTGTCATAGGATTTCCCAGGACACCTAAAGGAAATAACGCCATCTGGATAATGGTTGATCGCCTTATGAAGTCAGCACATTTCATTACAATCAAGGAAGATTTCTCCCTCGACCAACTCGCCAAGATATACATTAGGGAAGTGGTAAGAATGCATGTAGTTTCACTCTCTATTGTCTTTGATCGAGATCCGAGGTTTACCTTGAGGTTCTGGAGATGCCTTTAACAAGCATTGAATATAAAGACGAGCTTCAGTATTTCTCATTTCCCTCAGACAGATGGTCAGTCTGAAAGAACCATTAAAACTCTTGAGGATATACTGAGATCATGTTTAGTGGATTTCCAAGGATGTTGGGATCAATACCTTCCCTTAGTGGAGTTCTCATATAAAAATAATTTCCATTTTATCATTCAAATGACCCCTTATGAGACTCTATATGGGAAGAGGTATTAGACTCCAACATGCTGGGATGAAGTTGGAGATTGGAAGCTTATGTGACCCAATCTTGTCTAGGATATGACAAAAAAGGTTCAAACCTTTCAATGTCATATGAAATTCGCATGAAGTCAATAGAAAATCTATGTAGAAAATCATTGACGTAATCTAGAGTTTGAGGTTAGAGACAAAGTGTTCCTTCGTGTATCGCCATGGAAGAAAGTCATGTGGTTTGGGAAGAAGGGAAAACTTAATCCTAGATACATTGACCCCTTTGAGATCCTTGATCACATTAGAGTGATGACCTATCGACTATCACTCCAACCTAACCTATCTCAAGTACATAATGTGTTCCATGTATCCCTCTCAAGGAAGTACATACCAGACCCATCACATGTACTGAATCCATAGGTGGTATAATTGGAGAATGATCTTTCATATGAGGAGAATATGGTGAAAATATTATATTATAGAGACAAAATTCTAAGAAACAAGACAACTCACTTGATCAAAGTATTATGGCAGAACCACAATTTTGAGAAAACGACGTGGGAACTAGAAGAGGCGATGAAACATAAGTATCATTATTTTTTTAATGAATCAAATGAAAATTTTGAGGGTGAAATTTATGAAGGGGGAAGAATGTAACAACACAATTTTTTATAAATGAAATTTACCTCTTTGAATAAATGTCTTATTAAGAAATGTAGTTATAGAAAATGTATGCACTACTTTGGCTATTTTGGACTGTTATAACCTGCTGGTTTTAAAAGACCATTAAACATCATAGTCATTGATGATATAACTGTTGTATAGTGACCACTAATATTAGTATATTAAGGGTTATGGTAAGATCCTTTTGACATAAACAAAGGAAGTGATGACCTCAACCAGTAGGATCATACCCTATGAAATCCATTTATCGGAACTCCTAAGGGAGATAGCATCACTGAGATTTCCCCTTGATCATGCCCAAGCTGAGATTCAACAATTAAAGCATGAGTAAAACCATTTACGGAATAAGTTCAAGCTCATTGAGATCACAATCCAAACCATGTATGCCGAATCACCCCATAAAAGTCTCACCATCACACACCTTACCCTTAGGGCATTCGCTGGTGTAATAAAGTTATATGTATCTAGATCCTAAAAGTATGAATTTTTATATTTATGTGTATAAATTACTAATTATATTAATTTTTTATAATTACTTTATAATGATTAAAGAATAAGTTTGATAAAATTATATTTTGATACGATGAAAAACAAATTGTATTTTTGAGAGATATATAGTTTAAATCAAGACACTCTTTTATGAATTTAATAATTTTTGAAATAAATGATATTTTAATAAAATATTTTTATTAAATAATATTTATTGAATATAAATGATAATATAATTTTACAAAGTCAAATATAATTTTTCTAAGGGTCAAAAAACTGTTATTCTAAAAAAATAGTATTTTTCAATAAATGTGGATTTTTGATTTAAAAGTGTAAATTATCATATTTAGAGAATTATTTTTGATAAAATTCATATTATTTTTTAAATAAACACATCAAAATTATCCAACGGTGAATTTTTTATAATTTTTTGAGATAGTCAAATTTTTGAGTAAAAATTAAATACAGTATAAATATATGGTGTGTATTATGACATCAAAATGACCTAAAAGTGATGTAATATATTCCCTAAATGTTATCAATGACCCAAATCTTGTTTACCCTTTAAAATAATGTGGTTTTGAGGTTATTTTATTAATTTTATAAACCCTTAATGAATCCGCCAAAACCTATATTATATTTTAAGGGTTTAAAATCAATTCTTTGTAAACATGACTCACTTACACATCACAAAGGGTATTATTTTAATAAGTTCGGTTCTTGGACTTGTAAAATAACAAAAACCACTTCACTTTGGCAGAAACCATGGGAAAAAACCAAGATAAGGTTTGTGGTTTTGAATACTTTATTTTATAGTTCAAAACCCAAGTTTGAGAAATAATAAAGAACTCTCCTATCTTTTCCTATATAAACCCACCCAATATCCCATTCCTCTTCACTCAAAACCCTTGTAGCATGAATATAATCTTTCCTTAACTCTATATATCCTTCCCAAGGTGCCCCCAAGCTCTCAAGAAGCTCCTCCCAAGCTTTTGGAAACACCCTCTCAAAGTAAGAGATCATCTCCTTCTCCACTTTATTCAAACACCATCTTTGTTTTATGCCTTCAATTTACAATTTTTCATGTTGAGTTATGTTATTAAATATCCCTCTTACTTTCCTCTTAATGATCAAGTGATTAGATACCCCTTTTACTCTCATTAACTCCCTTCCACTAAACTTTATGTACCTCCATTATGCTACCGAAATTACCCTGCGATTTTCCATGAAAAAAATTTTGTTTAGCGAATAACCATTCCCATTTCCACTCAATGGTATTCAATTAGATATAATTATCCTTAATTTATTGGGGAATTCCATGTATTTTTCCCACAGTACTTAATCATGGGATTAAAAATGATGAAATATTATCCAATGTTGAATGATCTATGTGGCACACTTATGCATGTACATGATATGAAAATGATGGGTGTGCCCAGATAGTACTCTAATGCATTAGGTAATGTTTTAGTCTCATGATACATCATGTATGGGATTAGGGAGTAAACCTGATCCATTATGGGACTATTTCTACCATGTTATGATGTCTTGATAGTTATCCTTAACCTATGTTTATGATTTCATGTTTAAAGTTGTTTCCATATTCCCATGTTGCCTTTATGCTATCATGTTATATCATGCCTTATTGTTCAAGATTATGATTCAAAACCATCTTATGTTACCTTGATATTCCTTTTGGATCTTATGTACTGATTAATCATAATTCTATTCTTTTTTTATTCCCTTACTAGGTTTTATAGCTCACCCCTTTCTCATGAATGTCCCCAGGTCACCCTGTGCAGTTTTAAGAGTAATGGAATTTTAGAAGTTTGTTAAAGAAGTTTTCAATAATTTTGTTGTATCATGTTGATATTCTATGTACCTAATTTCTCAAAGACACTATTATTAATGATCTTCTAGGATTGTTTTATGTGTACCTTTATGTAATAAATCATGAATTAAAGTGTAATAAAATTATGGGTTGTTGTATTTATTCTTCATCACTTCACATTTTTCATTTAACTTGTTATGGAACACTCATTTTTTTGATAATATTATTGTTCTAAAACTTAGGTAGAAACTCCCAAGTGTTTTTCTTCTCAATATGGTCCAATTATCCATTTATAACATCCATCCATTCTTGAGGATTCAATGCTGCACCAATAATTCTTGGTTCAAATTGAGAAACAAATATGGTATGTTTTTTTCCCTCAAAGTCATCATTATTTAAAATACTTGTTATCTATCACCAATTATATTCTTTATGATTCAATGCTTCACTTTATTCTCTTTCTCCAGCTTTTAGATCTTCGAAATTCACTCATTTAACTCATGCTTCGGCATAAAATCCATCCTGATTTCTTCCTATTTTTCATCAACACTATCTTCACCATTATAGAATTCATCATCATTCAAATTAGTGATCAAAAAATTTTCCTCCTCTTTAGTTGAAGTACCAATTTGAATTTCATCTTCAAAACTTTCTTCCTTATACAGCTTAGATAAGAAATTTTTTATTTTTGAATTTTGATAAATCCTTATCTTTTCCATAGGAGGGAAAATTTTTCTTGTTGAATTTTGAATTTTTCTTCTTTGAAGAACTTATTGATGACTCAAATTCATCATCACTTTCTTATTTCTACAGTTTTGGAAAATTGGATGAAAAATTTCTAATAGATTTACATTTGAAACATTTCAATGGATGTTTTCTTTAATACTTTCCTTTTTTATTTTCAAAAACTTATTGTGATAAATGAAATTATCTTTTCAAACTTTATCTCAACATCTTAATCATCCTTAAAATTATCCACTTCCACTTTTACTTCTTTCTAACATTTCTCTTGCTTCACAACCTTAAATGATATTTTCTTTTTAACCCCACTCTTATTCTTAAGTGTGATTCCTCTTTCATTTCATAAACAATCAATATACAATGAAAATAATCCAATGGAAGTGTGTTAGAATCCCAATATTCAATTGTTGATACCTTTGTATCAAATTTTCTGATAATATGTGTAATATCATTTTTACTACCATATAATCATCAAGATTCTTACCAAAACCTCTAATGGTTCTCAACATCATTTACTCTTATAAAGAAGTCATCAACGTATTCTTCATCATGTATTTGAACATATTCATACTTCAACTTCCAAATCTATAGTTTAGCTTATTTTACATTCACATATCCTTCGTATATGTTCTCCAACTTATCTAATATAAATTTTATTTTCTTAATATCTATTAATTTAATGAACTCTTTCTCTAAAATTTGTGAAAGAATTAGATTACATTCCCAGCTATCATTCTCAATTTTCTTTTGATCAACTATTGTAATTGTAACACCTTCTACATGAGGAACATACCCATTAATTGTAACTTCAATCACATCCAAGATTATGAATAATTGGTATGGTAGAATTCTATACTTAAAAATGATAATTATTTCCATCCATCCAACATCAAATATTTTATTATTATTATGAAAAAAACAACAAAGTCTAAGTGGGTCTAAAATAATGGAGACCCAGCGCATCTCCTCTAATCAGGTTATCACCCTCCGGTTTGAAAGTGTGGGTATTGGGGAGAATATTTAGCCCTGAGTCCGCCATGGAGGAAAGATAATCCACAACCTTATTCCCCTATCTCCATGTGTGATCCACCTGTGTATTGTTGTTCAGAAAATTTTTGCACTTTCTGTGGACCAGGGGGTAACACGTCTTCCATGCAAGGTGTCATGGAGGATCAAAGAGTCAGTTTCCACTTGGGATATCACTAAGTTTTTCTATCTACATAGGGATAGGCCTATCAGCATAGCTCTCACCTTATCTTGAAGAGGGTCACCATTTCCATATGTCTCTGTAAAGGCTAGAATGATGTTCCCCCGGGTGTCCTACACCACACCCCCACCTCTCATTCTGCCCATAATGCACGACCCGTATGTATTAAGCTTATATCCATTTTTAAGTGGGTTCCAGTGAACCCATTGACCCTTTGGTTTGTTGAAGGAGGACTGGGATGGCATGAATTGTGCTTTGAGTAGGTTCCACAATAGAGAATCACACCCATATTTGAAGAGGGTGTACATGTTTATCAGCAGGTTCTTTATATGAACAATGAGAATCCTTGAATTAGGGTTGAGTCCCTCATACCTGGCTTGGTTCCTAGCCTACCACAGGTATCACCAGGTACCACTAAATATGATGGACCTCACAATTCTTTCAGGACCCACCTCCGAGGTCCTGTGAAACCACCTATCCATGAAGGATTCCCCATCGTGTGCATTCACATGGGTCATAACGAGGCCACCAAAGAAGGACCAAACATCCCGATTCCATTCACCTTAAAAAAGATGGAACGTTCTTTCCTCCTATAGTAGTCTATAACAATGGCATCATGAGGTTATGTTAATACCAAACTTCTTGATGTTATCATCTATTTCCATAGTCTGCCTTCTTATTCTCCAGGTAAGAAAATTGTACTTTTAAGGGATCCTGGTGCACCATACCGTGTCATTCCAGTTACTGTGTTGATCTTTCTCAAACTGAAGCCTCCGGAAATCCTTGGTGGTAAAATCCCCTGATGATTATGGAGTGAATATACATCTTTTGGGATCTGCACATATGACTATTGAGTCGAAGATGTCCCACTGATCCTCATTCAAAAATACCTTACAAAACTTATGATAGAGGCTTGCTTCCCTAAAGGCGATCATAGGGTTAGGACAACTGGGGAAACTGATAATCGAGCCTGCCCAATTGTGAGTCCATAAAAGGATGTTACCTTCCCCAAAAATCCAGTACATATGCGTTTGGAGGGTAAGGATGAGATGGTGAATCTTGGCACAGAATGGAGAAATCTATCCTCCAGTGGCTTCCAGATTTCCCGTTCGTATGTGAGGCATTGACTTCCCCCAAATCATACATCCCTCTATTACTTACCATGCGAGTTTCGCATGCATGCATTGTATGGTGCTGTTGAGGCTCCTCACATTGATCCCCCCATCGTGTATTGTCCTTTCCATATTCTCCCACACTACCCAATGCCTCTTACCTTTGGATCTGGAGTCCCATACAAAACTAGCTAGTATCCTATCAATGTTGTTGATGACACCCTTTTGTACGTTGGTGGAATCCATAGCATAGATGGGGATGGATGCCAAAACACTATTGACTAAAGCAATCCTGCCTCCGAAAGATAGATATTGGTTATTCCAGTTAAGCACCTTGACCTATATTCCACTCACGATTTGATCAAAGTCTCAGGCGTGAAGCATCCCTGAAGATATAGGCACTCCAAGGTACTCCAAAGGGAAAGAACCATGCTGCATGTTTAGAGTATTGCATAACCTGGAGGCCCGGTGGGCAACACACTTTCTAGAGATAAAGAGATTTCTCTTGGAATTATTGATAAGATGACCACTCCATGCACAATAATCCTCCAAGATCCTCTTGAAACCATTCAATTATCTCCTTCCACCATTGAGAAAGATAATGGTGTCGTCCGCAAACATCAAATGGGATATGGTAGGGAGGTTTGTTTTTCTCTTAAAAGGGAGGATATCACTGTTTGACACTCCATTGTTGATGATATGGCTAAGAGTTTCCTGTGCAAGTATAAATAGGACAGGGGAGATGGGTTCACCTTGTCACAGTCCACAGGTCGCCTTAAAGAATCCATAGGTCTTCCCTAAAAAAAATAGAGCATACCCCACCTATAAAAATAAATAAAAAATAATCTTTGAAGGTGATAGAACAAATATTTTCAATTAATTTATATTGAATATCATTTTTTTAAACCCAAAAAATTGTTCCTCTAAGATTAATTGTTTCATTTTTATGATAATGGTGTTATTTTGAGCTGAATAGTAAAAATTGGCCATTTTGGTTTTTTAACAGTTTTAAATTATTTTGGTAGTTTGGCCATAACATTATCTACATTTATCTGAATTACAACATTATTTCTTTTCCAGATTCTTCACATCCAGGGATTCATTTACTATTTTTGGACTAAAATCTGAATCCACCATATGGAAGCTCAAAAGAAGCTCACAAGTTGTCTTAAGAAAACTGTTTTCAGTTCTACCTAGTTTTGATGTGGGATCCATACTCATCCAGTGTGGGACCAAAGCTTGTGAACATCGGTGGGTGGATGTGCAAGAAGTTTTGGAGCATCTTTTATGAAGTAAGCACCGAGTGAATTGGCCATTTATGGGGTCATTAAATCACCCTAATTAGGAGGATTTCGTTTTGGAGAGTCTGACTGTACAGAATAAATGCTCATAGTAAAATGACCATAACTCTCGGAATACATGTCCAAATCCGCTGATATGTTTAGGGGACATGGCCAAGGGAATTATGAAAAACATTCAAGAAGGTCTCAACACGTGAAGATGTCATTTAATGGGGCTACAACGCGTCGACATTCGGGGGAAACAATCTGGATATAAAAGGAGGAGAGCTCCACCCTCTCAAAGCATCCCATTCTCCACCCCATTCCTTCTGGGACACCAAGAAGGAGAACTTTTCACCTTTCTCTTTTATTTATTTTCTTTTTCATAGTTTTGTAATTCCTTATTCTTCCTCATTCAACTCGATTACCCTTACCATGGTGGGGTAAACTTTTGGAGTGATTGGGGAAGGGTTGGTTTTCTACATTATAATGCTTGAGTTCTTGGACGCAATTGAATAATTTTCTTTCTTCTTCAAAGTTGTTTTCAATTTCTTATAGCGGATTTTATTATCAAGTTCGATCGTTCTTGAATATTAATTCTGTTATTTATTTTTGCCTTGGTAAAATAATCAATATCTCCCTCCACTAATTTCTGGTTTATATACGATGGAATAAACGAGGAATTAGTGGTGAAGTACTCGACGATCGTCAGTACGTGTAAAAGGTGCAGTGAATGTTCTTGATTGTTTGGGATAAACAAAACCCGATCGGGTATTTCCTATTTAAATTAAGGATATTCAATAAAACTATTTTACACATGGAAGGAGAGTTGACCAAACCAAGATCTTGGTAAGGTTTTCTCTCACAATAATAATTTCACCAAGGAAGTGAGAGAAAACGATTGTGGAAACTCACTTTAATCAACTAAGAAGAATAGGTTTGAATTAAATTGAACAAGGATAGCATTATAATTAGGAAACCGAACCCGACCTAATCACCCTTTTAATTTCATAGTTTTTCAATCATTTGAATTTCTAATTTCCTTTCACAATATTTTTACCCCCGTTTTAAAGTGACAACCCGTTTTGTGTGCACTCCTCTTCGGGAGACATCCTAGGTCAACCACATTACTACATTTTAACTTAGGAAATAATTGTTTTGCCACGCCCTATGACAGGCGTGCGTCAAAACTGGCGCCGTTGCCGGGGAGCTAATCAGTTGTTTACTTTACTTTTTCTATTTTTAAATTTTAGATATCTTTCATTATTATTATTTATTTTAAAAAAAAAACTAAAAAAACCTTTTTCCATGATCCATTCAAATTCAAATTATTCTGCATGGAACAATTACTCAGAGGTGCAGGAGGAAGAAACAAACTATATTGAGGAGGCCCTCCAACGAAGAGCCGATGCACTGATGATAACGGTCAGGCAAGTGGAAAGAGGCATAGAAACATGGATCTCATTGGAAGATTTGATGGCCATGGTCAATGAACTCCAAGATGACTTAAAAAGATTCAAGGCCAAGAAGAAAGTGCCACTAGTCTTTCCTGATTTCACTGAAGACATCCATGAAGTTGAATCCAAACCTGAGGTGGAGGAGCCCGACTACCTACCTCCATCCAGTGAAGATAAACTCCAAGAGACACATTCAATTGAAGATGATATTAAAGTCGAACCGACTCAGGGAGATGATACAATCTTAAACTCAAACTATTTTAATTTTATTGAAAATAATTTCAGTATCACCCCTAATAGTTTTGAATTTACAGATTCAGCCATCTCACATTATGCCTTGGAGGATGATGAAGGAAAAGAAATTGCACCTGTTGAGGAACATTTAAAGCTCCCTGAACACAGTGAATATTTACTAGGCAGAGCACAACAAGGGAAAGGGAATGTTGCACAAGTAGCAACAAATGACGAGGAGGTTCCCAACTTCATCCAACCCCCGCCATGCAAGCTGTACCAAATTGCGAAGGGGGCAGATCTGTTATACTCTATCTATGGAGTCCTCCTCAATAAGAAAAATGATGAAGCACAAGCTAGGAAGAGTCACATGTGGTGGTTCAAATCAAAGAAGCTTCATCTACCGAAAGATTATGGATAAAATCTGGTACTTCCCTCTGGAGGAAGTAAAAGATGCCAAGGCCCACTTGGGGGATCATACCAAGATTTATCTTTACATGTTTTCTAGAATTTCAAATTCAGTATTAGGAATTAGTCTATCATGTGGCCCCCTACCTCTTTTCATTTTGAGCTTAAAGCCTACATCCGATTTCCAATATAGCTGAAATTTTGAGGAGAGACGACCAAGATATTTATGAACCACAATCATGAAGGGTGGAATGCGTGAAGATTTCATTAAAGGGGTCTACAATGCGTCGGCATTTGAGGGACAAATTCTGCCTATAAAATGAGGAGAGCTCCTCCTCCTCAAAACATCCCATTCTCTATCCATTCCTTCAAGGCACCAAGGAGGAGATCTCCACCGAGGGATGCCGGCCAAAAATCTTCCCCATTTCATTTATTTTCTTTATTTTTGTTTTAGTTTTCAGTTGTAATTTATATTTCTAATAAAATTCATGCATTATTTTTGTGTCCACCCATCCACTCTGTTTTATTCTTCATCTTTTCTCCTTATTTTCTTCTTGTATTCTTCTCATATTATCCACCATGACCTCTTACCCTCAAATATGAGGGGTTAACCCGAGACTTGGCCTGGGGGAGGTATGTGGAAATTTCATTTATTCTGTGCTTAAATTCCGATTTTTATTAAGTTTGTGATGAGCAAGAGTGATGTGTACGGGTGTGGCGATCGTCCACCACGACACTGATCTCAAACTAATTTCTATTCTTTTATTAAATATTTTTCCTCCCTTCTACTGGATACAATCTCTTCATACGATGGAGTTGAGACATTTAGTGGTTGAAATGGCATATGATGGAGCCAGGTCTTGGAAGATGACACACTCTCGATCGAGGTGTGCCATCAACCTTGATTATAGGAGGAGGTGAAGTTAAGATTGCAAAATGCATTCACGATTTCACACCAATAAATAAAAGAATAGTAATTCATGAATGAGATCTCATAATTTAATTATCAAACTTAATTTAAATACCAACAAGGAGAATGATGAAACCCACAAACCAACCCTTAAAGGCTAAGTTCTTTCTCAATTAATTGAATTTTTTCCTTGCATGTTAGTTTTATCATTTATTTTAATTTAATTGTTTTCCATTACTAGATAATATAAAAACACCAAAAATAAGTAGTTTAGTTAAATTATATTAAGTAAGTAAATGATTGAGAAATCTCCTCAATTGAGACGACCCTGGTCAGCTTCTATGATGCACTAGGAAAATTAAATTGCTTTTTCCACGCCCTACGACAGCCGTGCGTCAAAACTGGCGCCGTTGCCGAAATTTGGTTGTGCCCAAATTTACCCTACCGATAAAAGTGGTCTTTGAAGTACAAGTAGGGATCGAATCCATAGGGACCGAAGAAGAAACCTTGAGACACTTTGATTAGACGCGGGATTGGCTATGAAGTGGCCAACTATGGTGTTGATTGATTTGAAGAAATATTTATTTAATTTAAAGAACAAAACCAATAAAATTACTTGAATTAAAACAACTAATCAAGGTGAGTTGATCCTAGGTTGTCTCTTGGGCTTGATTGTATGTATTTGTTTTTCATTTGATTTTCTGTTCATCGGTTCAAGAGGTATCCATTAAATGAAATAATTCCCCAATATCATTGTCCAATTTAATCCATACACAATTTCAAGGCTAATCATCAATTAACTTAGAGGATCGATTAAATGAGCACTCCAAGTAATTAGATCGTACTAGAACTCAAAATGTGTCGTCATTAAAGTCGGTTAAGACAAAGAAGAAGATAAATCAAAGAAAGGAACTCTTAAAATAAAGAACAAATTTAAGAATTTAAGAACATCAAATAACATTAAATCCGGCCCATGAAACTCCCTAGGATCAACCCATAAAATTTTATCCCTCCATTTATGCTATTCTATCAATGAAAGCGGGTAGTTGACTTAAAGAAGCAGAATTGAAGAAGAAAAACATTAATCAAAATGAACACTCCACCGTTGTGTGATGAATTCACAAGTACGGGTGTGAATAAATTCACACTTAGATTCAACAGTATCAACATGTGAAGAAAAGGAAAATAAAAAGTGAAGAAGAAGAAGAAATTTTATTAAAATAATAAACTTGAAATAAAAACTTACATGGGAAAACTTGATGATGCGATTACAAATTGAAAGCAGGAAATTACAATTGAAAGATATACAATGGATGAAAGAAAAACATGGATTCAAAGAAAAATGTTAGATGATTATTCCCTTCACTACCATCTCATTATATAGGCATATTAGAAGCCTTATGTCCACCCACAACAATAAATTCACCCCCCAACAATTAAGAGAGTCAAAATGAGGGTGAAGAATCAAAAGGAAATTAACGTTACAAAGTTGACCACAAAACCAACCAGATTCATCCTCCATTTTGACGTGTGCGTTTGACACTTCATACGGCCGAATAAGAAGGTGTCATAAATAGAACATATCTTATTCCATGTGTCTTCTAGAAGATCTCAAAATTTCAGGAAATTTGGATTATCCGTTTGGAAGTTATGGTCGAAATGGTGGGACGGATTTCTGTGCATTAATGTCGGGTTCACCATTTAAATCTCAACTTCAGATTCCCTTATCATCATGAAAACATCAGAATTAGCTCCGGCCACAGTTGAATAAAATTATCCTCATATTTTTATATTTCTAATGTATAAATTTGAGCTTCATTGGGCTTGGTTTGTGGGCCCCACATTTGTTTGATGGGCCTTAGGCCCATTATGCTTTCTCCAGCAAAGTTTTGCATTCGGGCCCAAAAATCTCCATCTTCCCTTGGGATTCATCCATCGGACCTAAAAGAAAAAATGTTCCAAACAAAGTGATAAATCATATTCCAAAATATCAAATTCATAAAATGAATATAATGTTGTCTACAGAAAAATGAATGATTGGTCCCAAATTTGCATTTTAAACATTAATTACATTTAAGATGAGAAATGAAGTTCTATTTATGTAATGCACTAAAAAAATGTTTATGTACTTTGGAAAAATGAATATAAAGATATTAACAATTAATATTAGACACAAGCTACTTACTTGGAAGGGAAGAATTTTATATTGATTCTTCATGCTTTAATTTTTTTCAAATAGAATTAAACTCTGACATTCCCTTTGATTTTTCCCCAGATTTATCATACCTTCAGCAACCACTGGATAATAAAGAAGATGTTGTTCATGCAGAACCCAAGAAAGAGGAGGACTCATTCATTGTCCTAACCCCACCATGCATGTTTTATCTCATTACAATGAGGGTGGACTTGGTGAATCTTATCAATGGAGTCCTCAAGAAAAAGGAAGAAGTTCATCCTGGAAAGAAAAGTTTTTGTTGGTTCATGAGCAAGAAACCTCACCCACCATCAGATTGGGGATAACTTATTAGAACTGCCCCTTTGGAGGCATTCAAAACCCAGGGTCCACTTGGGGGATTATACCAAGATTTATCCTTTTTTTTCTTATTCAATTTCTGTTTTCATTTCTTTTAATAAATTTCTTATGTTATGTTTTTTTTATTTTTTTAGGTTTTCAAAGAGAAACACTTAGGAGTCAAACTCAATGTTGCATTGCTAATAAGTCAGGTTGTACCTCTCTTTCACACTTTCTTACTGTTGTGATTCAATCAGAAATCTACTTACTTGTTAAATCCACTTTAATGCATCGAGGAAACTGCATCAGTTAAGTGTGGGGGAGGGAACCTTTGTAGTATAGGATTTTTATTTGATGTTTGTTTTCAAAAAAAAAAAATTTTGTGTTTTAAAAAAATTGTGTGTTTATTTTTCAATTTTTGGTGTGTTTCTGAAACTTTTGAGATGAAAAGATTATCAATACCATTTTTTAAACCCATGTAAATGAGTGAACCAATCTATTTCATGAAACTGAGCATAAATGAATGCTGAAATGAATTTATTTCAAGTTCAATTTTTTTGGAATTTCATGAAAAGTACACTGATTTTTGAATCCCATGACATATTTCACTGTCTATATCTTTGAAATCACTTTCCTGTGAGGCTTCTGAACCATTTTTGTCATATTCTTTTCATTCACCTCATTTCTTGAGAGAACCATACCATGATTGCTTTAACCAGAATTTGATTTATTCCTTTCAAAACTTGAGGGTTGGGGTACGTGTGTTTTAAATGATTGAGGCATTTATTTGGTTTGAAGACCCCTTTTCAAAATAATCCTTTTCATTATGGCCCACCTTTACATTTATCCTTCATTGTAGCCCCTAGTATCCATGAATTGCCTGTTAGGTTAGCCACATTACAAGCCAATTTTCCCTATCATACCTGCTCTTGAAGTAAAATTTCATGATCTAGTTGAACTTAAGTGTGTGGGAAGATGTCTTGTGGTGTACTACCTCATTTGGTTATAATTTGGGTGGAAAATAAATTGCGGAAGAGATGTGTGTGATGCTGAAAAATTATTCTGTTGAAAGATGTGCCTTTTCTGGAGCTTTTATGACAAGAGAAGCTGTGTCCTTCTGGAGCTTCCAATGTAAAAAGAAAGGTGTGCCTATCTGGAGCTTTAAAAAAAATAATGTTTGAAAAGATTGAAATGTTTTCTACTGAG
The DNA here is from genome assembly GCA_963277665.1 of Viscum album. Taxonomy (NCBI): domain Eukaryota; kingdom Viridiplantae; phylum Streptophyta; class Magnoliopsida; order Santalales; family Viscaceae; genus Viscum; species Viscum album. Next base: position 1,430,855,430 of record OY728131.1, on the reverse strand, counting down.
ATTATTGAATGATGATAGAGCCTATTTTCAACAAAGGGGAAGTGATGGAGACCATATTTGAGTGAAAATTAGAATCTTGCAATTTTTCTTCAATAAGAGCCAAGCCTTCCTTTTTCGGCCTCAGAACTTTTAACATCTAAATCCTAACAACCAGAAGCCACAAAACAACCCTGAAAAGTCCTTATGAGAAACACATGTCCTTGACTCACATTGGGTAGAGAAGTAGTAATTTATCAAACCTATGGTGACTCTTGTGTGAGTTTGAATGAGAAAAGCCTTGTTCAGCCTTTACATTTGTGAGATGAGAGAAAATTCATGTTAGGTAGGTGTTTTTTGTGCATGAGATAAGAAATGAATTAGAAATATATTAAAATCTTAAATGGAGAACTTGAAATAACAGTTTTTGATGAGGCATGATATCTTTTTGTTTCTTGAAATTGATTTGATTGATCTCATTGATATGTGTTTTGGATTTGATTTGATTTGATTTTTACTTGTCTAGGAGTCCAAGTGCTAAGTGTGGGGGAATTGATAGAGAAAATATTTTCAATTAATTTATATTGAATATCATTTTTTTTAAACCCACAAAATTGTTCCTCTAAGATTAATTGTTTCATTTTTATGATAATGGTGTTATTTTGAGCTGAATAGTAAAAATTGGCCATTTTGGATTTTTAACAGTTTTAAATTATTTCGGTAGTTTGGCTATAACATTATCTACACTGATCCTAATTGCAACATTATTTATTTTCCAGATTCTACACATCCAGGGATTTATTTACTATTTTTGGACTAAAATCTGAATCGGCCATATGGAAGCTCAAAAGAAGCTCACAAGTTGTCTCAAGAAAACTATTTTCAGTTCTACCTAGTTGTGATGTGGGATCCATAATCATCTAGTGTGGGCCCAAAGCTTGTGAAAATCGGTGGGTGGACGCGCAAGGAGTTTTGGAGCATCTTTTATGAAGGAAGCACCGAGTGAATTGGCTGTTTATGGGGTCATTAAATCACCCTAATCTGGAGTATTTTTTTTGGAGAGTCTGACTGTACAGAATAAATGCTCATAGTAAAACGACCATAACTCTCGGAATACATGTCCAAATCCATTGAGATGTTTAGGGGACATAGCCAAGGGAATTAAGAACAACATTCAATAAGGGATCAATGCGTGAAGATGTCATTTAATGGGGCTACAACGTGTCAACATTCGGGGGAAACATTCTGGATATAAAATGAGGAGAGATCCACCCTCTCAAAGCATCCCATTCTCCACCCCATTCCTTCTGGGACACCAAGAAGGAGAAATTTTCAGCTTTCTCTTTTATTTATTTTCTTTTTCATAGTTTTGTAATTCCTTCTTCTTCCTCATTAAACTCGATTACCCTTACCATGGTGGGGTAAACTTTTGGAGTGATTGGAGAAGGGTTGGTTTTCTACATTGTAATGCTTGAGTTCTTGGACGCAATTGAATAATTTTCTTTCTTCTTCAAAGTTGTTTTCAATTTCTTATAGCATATTTTATTATCAAGTTCGATCATTCTTGAATATTAATTCCGTTATTTATTTTTTCCTTGGTAAAATAATCAATATCTCCCTCCACTAATTTCTGGTTTATATACGATGGAATAAACGAGGAATTAGTGGTGAAGTACTCGACGATCGTCAGTACGTGTAAAAGGTGTAGTGAATGTTCTTGATTGTTTGGGATAAACAAAACCCGATCGGGTATTGCCCATTTAAATTAAGGATATTCAATACAACTATTTTACACATGGAAGGAGAGTTGACCAAACCAAGATCTTGGTAAGGTTTTCTCTCACAATAATAATTTCACCAAGGAAGTGAGAGGAAACGATTGTGGAAACTCAATTTAATCAACTAAGAAGAAGAGGTTTGAATTAAATTGAACAAGGATAGAATTATAATTAGGAAACCGACCCCGACCTAATCACCCTTTTAATTTCATAGTTTTTCAATCATTTGAATTTCTAATTTCCTTTCACAACATTTTTACCCCCGTTTTAAAGTGACAACCCGTTTTGTGTGCACTCCTCTTCGGGAGACATCCTAGGTCAACCACATTACTACATTTTAACTTAGGAAATAATTGTTTTTCCATGCCCTACGACAGGCGTGCATCAAAACTGGCGCCGTTGCTGGGGAGCTAATCAGTTGTTTACTTTACTTTTTCTATTTTTAAATTTTAGATAGCTTTCATTATTATTATTTATTTTTAAAAAAAAACTGAAAAAAACCTTTTTCCATGATCCATTCAAATTCAAATTATTCTGCATGGAACAATTACTCACAGGTGCAGGAGGAAGAAACAGACTATATTGAGGAGGCCCTCCAACGAAGAGCCGATGCACTGATGATAATGGTCAGGCAAGTGGAAAGAGGCATAGAAACATGGATCTCATTGGAAGATTTGATGGCCATGGTTGATGAACTCCAAGATGACTTAAAAATATTCAAGGCCAAGAAGAAAGTGCCACTAGTCTTTCCTGATTTCACTGAAGACATCCATGAATTTGAATCCAAACCTGAGGTGGAGGAGCCCGTCTACCTACCTCCATCTAGTGAAGATAAACTCCAAGAGGAACATTCAATTGAAGATGATATTAAAGTCGAACCAACTCAGGGAGATGATACAATATTAAACTCAAACTCTTTTAATTTTATTGAAAATAATTTGAGTATCACCCCTAATAGTTTTGAATTTACAGATTCGGCCATCTCACATTATGCCTTGGAGGATGATGAAGGAAAAGAAATTTCACCTGTTGAGGAACATTTAAAGCTCCCTGAACACAGTGAATATTTACTAGGTAGAGCACAACAAGGGAAAGGGAATGTTGCACAAGTAGCAACAAATGACGAGGAGGTTCCCTACTTCATCCAACCCCCGCCATTCAAGCTGTACCAAATTGCGAAGGGGGCGGATCTGGTATACTCTGTCTATGGAGTCCTCCTCAATAAGAACAACGATGAAGCACAAGCTAGGAAGAGCCACATGTGGTGGTTCAAATCAAAGAAGCTTCATCCACCGACAGATTATGGATAAAAGCTGGTACTTCCCTCTGGAGGCAGTAAAAGATGCCAGGGCCCACTTGGGGGATCATACCAAGATTTATCTTTACATGTTTTCTAGAATTTCAAATTCAGTATTAGGAATTAGTCTATCATGTGGCCCCCTCCCTCTTTTCATTTTGAGCTTAACACCTACATCCGATTTCCAATATAACTGAAATTGTGAGGAGAGACAGACAAGATATTTATGAACCACATTCATGAAGGGTGGAATGCGTGAAGATGTCATTAAAGGGGTATACAACACGTTGACATTTGAGGGACAAATTCTGCCTATAAAATGAGGAGAGATCCTACTCCTCAAAACATACCATTCTCTATCAACTCCTTCAAGGCACCAAGGAGGAGATCTCCACCAAGGGAGGCCGGCCACAAATCTTCCCCATTTCATTTCTTTTCTTTATTTTTGTTTTAGTTTTCAGTTGTAATTTATATTTCTAATAAAATTCATGCATTATTTTTGTGTCCACCCATCCACTCTGTTTTCTTCTTCATCTTTTCTCCTTCTTTTCTTCTTGTATTCTTCTCATATTATCCACCGTGACCTCTTACCCTCAAATATGAGGGGTTAACCCGAGACGTGGCCCGGGGGAGGTATGTGGAAATTTCATTTATTCTGTTCTTAAATTCCGATTTTTATTAAGTTTGTGATGAGAAAGAGTGATGTGCACGGGTGTGGCGATCGTCCACCACGACACTGATCTCAAACTAATTTCTATTATTTTATTAAATATTTTTCCTCCCTTCTACTGGATACAATCTCTTCATACGATGGAGTTGATACATTTAGTGGTTGAAATGGCATATGATGGAGCTAGGTCTTGGAAGATGACACACTCTCGATCGAGGTGTGCCATCAACCTTGATTATAGGAGGAGGTGAAGTTAAGATTGAAAAATGCATTCACAATTTCACACCAATAAATAAAAGAATAGTAATTCATGAATGAGATCTCATAATTTAATTATCAAACTTAATTTAAATACCAACAAGGAGAATGATGAAACCCACAAACCAACCCTTAAAGGCCAAGTTCTTTCTCAATTAATTACATTTTGTCCTTGCATGTTAGTTTTATCATTTATTTTAATTTAATTGTTTTCCATTACTAGATAATATAAAAACACCGAAAATAAGTAGTTTAGTTAAATTATATTAAGTAAGTAAATGATTGAGAAAGCTCCTCAAGTGAGACGACCCTGGTCAGCTTCTATGCTGCACTAGGAAAATTAAATTTCTTTTGCCACGCCCTACGACAAGCGTGCGTTAGAAGGAAACCAAGAATATATCTTTGATGAAAATTATTGGATACCTAGATACCAATAGGTATTATGATAATCAAGAATCCACTAGGGGGTGGGGTGTGAATCGGATAATATTTTTCTTTTACATTCCACCATAGAAAAACCTTTGTTTCCTATTAAATTTATTGACTTGATTGCTATTTTCACTTTCTTTCCACTTTAAAAAACACAAAAAAAATTGGTATGGTGAATTTATATGGTTCAACATTCAAAATGAATGGATACATACTTAGAATTATCTAGAAAACCTGAAATCACACAATCCACTAATCATCATGCATACAAATGAGCAAAAATTATCCTTGAACTCATGATAAATATAAATGTCTCTCAACTGATTTAATGTTCTCCCGAAAAATAAAAAAAAAGATATTCAAAAATACAGTAAGAAGAATCTTAAACCTCTAATAAGAGACTCCAGTTTTCCACATATGAGTAAAAAATCATATCATCTTCTTCACATTCTGATCTTGTTATCAAACAGTGAGTGATCACAATTTTTAGGATCCCAACACCTTATTCTATTCTTCTTTGAGTGATCATGACGAAAGAAACAATTTTTGAACTTTAATCAATAAGAATATACTCAAAACATTATTACATACATCAATGAATCCTTCATCCTCTTCAAGAGTCTCATCAATATTTACATCCAAGTGTTCTAACTTCACGATATGATTTTTATGAATATCCTCTACACTTCTCTTCTCTCTTGGGTGTCTTTTTCTCCCTCTTCCTCTATTAGACTCATTCAAATTTTTGCAACATTTCTCTATGCACTTCTCTCTTTATCTACACTTATTTATTTCACAGTTTCCAATTGATATTTTCATTGGAATTTGATTTTCATATTCAAAATCCAAATATAAGTTCAATTCTAAAATTATCCCACTTCAATTCATGCCATCAGATCAACACAGACCTCTTTGTCATCCTTGATGTGTTTTAGCGATGAGAGGGGTCCAATTCGATCAGCCTATGAGTCATCCATGAAGACAAATTATAACACCTTCCCTTATCGAGGTATGAATTTGATTTAATTTTCACCAAACATCATGTACTTCAGTTAAAGTTGAATATTAAAGGTGTTGGTGAGGGCCCGAGGGGCCATTTGAGAAGACGAGGGCCATGTTGGAACTTCTGTCTAAATAACAGAAGTCATTGGGTACCTAGTTGATTGATAATGGGTACTCATTGTATCCCCCATATAAATGCTTGGTTCTTCCTAGCCCATTGATTGCCCGATGGGTAGGGAGTGGGTACCCAGAGATCCTCGGGCACCTTGTGGTGGCCGAGGTAGGTACCTGATAACCACCTGCTCGTTTTTTTTAAATTTATAATTAAGTTAAATAATTAATAAGTTTATAACTTAAAATTTAAGGGGGATGGGGGATCTTTATTCATTCCTCTTTCTAGGCGTGCCAACTCTATCCCTTCTCCATCATCCTCCCCTTCTTCTTCCTATATGGAAATGCCTTGATCTTGGTCTGAATTGAGTGTCGTTCATCGCAAGAGATCACCACTAGTGATTATATCTCGCTTCTTGTGGCCTTCCTTTATTTTTTTACTATTTCAATATCTATTTCATGGTAACCCTAAATTGGGTTTTTTCCATATTGTGTGATTTATTTCATTTGAGATCAGTTCTTCCAATGGTTTCACTTGGGGAGGCTTCTATAATCATGAGGTAGGTGGTCCCTAACATATAATTTCTATGTTCATTTTCTAGTCACATATGATGTGAAGTCACACTATCCTTGAGCACTTAAACTAGAATTTAATTTAAATGGTTTCTTCCCTAATCTCATAATTGGAAAATCATATAGGGGTCATGAGCGGTTTGTTGTATATTTTTATGTTTAGATTATGACCACCAAGGGAGGAGGTCCTTAGAAAATTGAATTATAAAATATTAGTGGGATCCTAAATGGGGTATCTCATAGGTTGTCTTAACCTAGTGGAATATAGAAGGTTTTGGGATGTGAATTCTGTTCAAGTGATGATTACATCTACCGTACATAGGTACTCCATATGACAACTTGGTCTTGATGGTTCAGACAACAAAGGTGGGATCTCCATAAGATGACAGATTGATTGGGAAATGACATCATCTGATGGGCATGTGAAACCGTCAGTTTCATTATATAATGTTCACTGGAAGTTACAGAGTAGGCCTCACAGTTTAGCAACTAAGGACTAGGAAACATTTCACTCTTCACTAGCTACAACAGTTAGGTTTTGATTGCAATAGGAGATCACAAGTCCATGGTTCAATGGTGGTTCATCCATGAATCTTAGATAGTGGTGTATCTAGATGAGAAACCATCACATACTATAACCAAGTGGGACCAATAATACATGTGGAATGAGGTGATTGATAGGTTACTTCTAATTAGTAATCTAATTTTCTAACATGGAAAAAGTGATTGTAATTCTTTTATCTTTTAATTGTAATAAAAAAGGCAGTAGTGTTTCTCCTGTGGATATATGACTCATGTCTGAACCACATAAACTCATTTTACTTCCTTTTTTTTCTCTTGAATGTTTGAATGAAAATTAAATTTTTATTTCAAAAAGAATTTTTGTGGGAAAAGTGGGAACTCTCAAAAGATTCAGGAGAATAAGATCTTCAAAATACATAAGAAATCAAAAGAAAATTCTAGAAAATTTTAAGATCATTGGAATCATTAACCCTATATAAGTTCCATTATATTGTGGTTACCTTTGTATCTTGTTCATCCTTGATAAGATGCTAAAAATGGTAGGTCATATTATCAAATGTATGAATATACTCCTCCAAATTTATCATATTTTTATTGAAGCCTCGTTTCAAAATCCAATCTTGTTTATTGATAAAAAAACATTTCTCCTCATTGGTATCAAATTGAAGCACTCTATTGATCATTATGTTGGAATACTCTAGTGAAGCTTTGAAAGAGAGAACCTCCTCCATCATTTCTTCCTTAGAGTGAAGAATGAGCACCAAGGATTTTTATTTATCTACTTCCCTCTTTCCTCTTTCTTCATAGCATCGAAAAAATCTGGTTCCTGAGACACTAAGCTATTCTTAGTGACCTTAGGCAATTCGAGTTTGGAAACATTATTAGGCTCACCTTCAGCCACAGAGCCTTCCTACACCTGATCTGGGACTTCAATCTTGTCACTTACCTACTCTTGTTCCTTAGAATCATTATACCCAGTAATTTGATTTTCTACCCGTGAATTAATACCCTTCTTATTGACCTGTTCATACTTAGTGGTTTTTCATTCCAACAAATTACTACCCCCAACCTTCTTGGTAAACCTTATATCAATGTGTTTTGGTAGGTGAGAGTAGTCTTTACGACCTTTATATTTCTTTCCCTTATGCACAATGTAGCTCCCCGAGTCCCTAATTCTCTTCTTCCACTTCTTTATCCTTGGGCTATGTAGACCTCTAACTTGCATTCCATCTTTATGGTCTACTGAAGATCAACAAGAGATATCACCACCCAACTCTACCTCAATGCAGCCTTGTACTTCAGTATTATTCTCCTATGGTGTTGGGGTTTTAATGTTGAAATTTGGATACATTTTTCCATTTCATTTGTATTTATCTATGTGTCATTCCCCATACTCATGAACCAAGAATTTTACTTCCAGACCTTCAAAACGGCTGCTCAACTTTAGAATTAGAGTGTTCCTCTTGGGACTCATCCTGTTCACAGCATTCACCCAACCTTCCTTCTTTGAAGTCGGGGTGTTTTTCATTGAACTTCCATGGGTCATGAGAACACATATTCCTTCCTCACTTTTCTCCTTTAGCATATTCTCATGGGGATTATCATCTCTAGTTCACACTATTTCTTCATAAGAGATAGGATTTGGGATGATAATGCTTGGGTTTGAAGGACATATCACACGCACCCACTCAAGCCCCCTGACCCTGAAGAGATATCTCCAATCTGGGTATATTCCTTTAGGCATTCACTAGAAGTGGAAGGCATACCATTTTATTCTAGAACTAATTTATTACCCGTACCATCATCGATCTTCTCACAAGTGATAGAATCAGAATCCCCATACTGATTCCTATGGCCACACTGACACACTGGAATCAAGTGTCCAGCTGCTTACAAGAAGAACACAAATCCACATAAGTCTCAAAGAAAACTAATTTCTTGAAACATAATTCTTCCTCAACCGCAATAAAAACACATTTTGATGGTGTTTTTGAAACTTTGACTTCAACACATATTCACTGGGAGATAGGGTGACAAACAAAGCTTGTTATACTTTCAAAACACAAATATTGACCAACCATATTTCCTAACATTCAGATGATTGAAGGATTTTGGAAAGGAAGAGGAAATTCTAGGAAACTTATCCGCAATGTCGTGGTCTAAGTATCAAATTTCATGTGAAAATTATAAGACCATATAAATAGGTAGAAATGGGATCCGTTGCATATTCGAGGAGCTTTGGACGAGGCCAAGATCAAATCATCCTCTTTTACAAAATGAATCATTATGTGTTGATTGTCAAGTTGGCCAACAGAAATTCATTCCTGTAGATTAACACCCAAATACTTTACAATATTTTCTTTTTAGAATAAATTTAATTTTGTTTCTAACTTTCTTTATACGCAACAACAAGTTAATCTTTCACTACACACAACACTAAGATTAGCTTGCAGAACACACAACACTAAGAGTAGAAGAGAATATAAGATCCTGAAACTTTAAGATATATTTACTATTTTAAATATACTTAATAAAATATTTTTAAATTCATCCAATAGATTTTATATACATATTACAAGAACAAATCCATCTTTACACATAAAAATATGTATTTTTCTATAGATAGTTTTTCCACCTTTTAATGGAACACCTATTTTAAAACTAAATTTTGACCCTTTTATAAATTTTATTTGTAAAAATAAAATTTATTTATAAATTCATAATGTAAAAATTATCTTATGGTTAAATTTTGGTATTTTTCTGAGAAGTTTCATTTTTTGATGAATAGTGAAAATAATGCATTTTAGTCAAAAATCACCTTTTCATTTAAATAATTATTAATGTAAAATTTATTTTAAATTGATTTTAAAGTCAAATTAGATCAATTATAAATCTATTAATCCAATTTAGGTCATTGGAATCATTTTGATACTAAATTTATATATAAAAATTTAATGATCTTTTGAACATTTTCACTTTAAAAACCCGCTTTCTTTCCATATATGCGAGATTAGATTTAAATTTAATTTTGTAAACTCTATGAATTGAATTTGAAAAATGGATATACATAGTTGTAATCAGTATAATATTTAGTCTAATAAGATCAACTTATTTTTTGACCAAAAATGTTAGTGAATGTAATTAAAATTAATTATAATGATTAAGGTAAAAATTATTTTACTTAGTGGTTAAACTTTAATATTAAGGGGAAAAATGACCTAGAAACTTATCCAAAAGAAATTTTCTGACCATATTTCATCCATATCCCCTCTTGGTTCTAATTTTATTAGTTATTGAGATACTATTCCATGAAAGTGACCTATATAATAAGTTAAGGAAAATAAAAAAAAGAACCTTCCTTACCTTTAACATTTATAAAGCCTTGAGATATGGAAAAACATCATATTTTCAGTTATACAAATCCTTTTGAAATCTAAATGAGTTATTTTTATCATAATAATTTATAATTAAATTTTATAGATTAATTAGTTACTTAAAATGCTTATGAAATTCCAACACAATGATTATTTAGTTAATAATAAAATAAAATAAATGATACTAAAAATATTAAAAGTGAATAATATTGAATGAATTATTGTGTTCCTTTTTTAGATGAATATGTCATGTAAAATATATATTAACTTTATATATTTTAATTCCATCATTTCCTTGATATTTTTAAATTTAAATTTATTAAATAATATCAAAATTGACATTAATGTTATTTTATAATAAATGATATTTTATTTAAGGATTTAAAATTTACTAAAAATCCTATCTTCAACCAATTTATTTTTAAATATTAATAAATATAAAATATGGTATATTCATGGATCAATTGATTATTTATAATGAACATATTGACCCCTAAACAATAAAAACATTGTTATCACAATTCAGGTTAAAGTAGTGTTTTTACGTTTTACATGCATTTGTTTTAAAATTAATTTCCAACACACATGGGTTTTTTATTTTGTAAATTAGATATCATATTTATAATCAATTGGGTATATATTTTATAATAAATATCACTTTAATTTATTCTTAATGGTTAAATTACTTATGTTGAAAAACCAGTTACCTTAATAAAAACAAAAATGGTAAAAGTGGGGAAACTTAGAAGTTAAGGAAAAAAATTATAAAAATGCACTTATTTTTGTGTGGTGGAGGTTTTTTTCGAACAAAATTTCCCTTTAATCCATTATTTATCCATTTTGGAAGCACATGAGGTAAGGGAGACCTCCCAATAGTGTTCACCTTTTGGTATTTACAGCAATACCACTCCTCCTCCACTATAAAAGGCATTCATTCTTCCCCTTCCTCTCACATATCAATCCATTTTGGATCATCCAAACCATACCCAAATAATATTAAAAAATCTATCCCCTAATAATTGAAGCGTCACTTTGGTAATAAATCAAACCAATAAAGACTTTTGGTATAAACCAAAAGGAGTTACCCGAAGAAGGGGTAACATTCTTCAACGAGTTCTTTTGTTTATTTCATTATCCAACACTTAAATTATTATTATATATTTCTTATATGATAACCTCAGTATCCTAAATATACTGATATGTTTTTATATTAAGTTTATAACTTACACTTATACACACTTCCATTAAATGTGATACGCAATCATCGTTCGTGTGTACAGAGGACTACCGCCTCGCGAACCAGTGTCGTTCGTTCTTCCATTACCACCTTTCAAGGTTGGAATAATGATGGATTTATAGTTTATATATGATATATATATTATATTTACAATGTATTTATGCTTATTTAATTTTTATATAACACATACCTTCATGTTTTCCATTTTGTGGGAATACAATAACTTCATTTGTGGATGTGTGGATTACCACCTCCTCAACACGATGCGATTCATTCATACACTACATGGAATGTATTAAGGATGGTTTTAATTATTATATGTGATAAATATTACATTAATATTATATTTTAATTATAATATACATATATATCATTTACTTTTATTCCTTTTAATATGACAAGAAAATGGAAGCAGTGTTCATGCGTACGTATGACCTACCATCTCCATAAACAGTGACTTTCATTGCCCATCTCAAAAATTTATAGATTACTCTAAATACATATATACTGAATATATATAATATTTAAATCATGTTTTATATTATAGATATGATTAAATCATTATCTAAGTAATATGAATGAAAAATAACAAATTAATACATACTCAGAAAGCAAGGAAATTAACACCTAGAATAATGAAAATAATGAAAGACTATTAACTAACGGGTAATAATATGTTATAAGGAGATCATATATGATATAATAAATATTAATATGTCTCTGGTATAAGTTAATAACATGCCTAAAACCATTATACATGAGGTTAAATAGAATTCAACTAAAAAAGAGCATAAGATAATGGATTTTCATCTCACTTTTGAAAACTGTGAGATAAATGTCATATTCACCACTTACTTATTTTGTGTGGTATGTCTACTATGAATTTTGATATATTATATCATTAATTATTTGATATTCATGGTATTTAATGTTTTACTTTGAATTATCTCATTCAAGTTATTTTAACTTGAAAATTACCAATTGGTAAAAGTTATCTTTCAATCTCACATTCTTTTGTGATTGTTAACTTTATATTAAAAAAATCACTTTATTGTAATAAATTTTCATTGTAAATTATAATTCTTTGTGATATCCATATTCTTGTATAATGGATATGATTATCGCCTAAACCATATACCATTTTTACATACAATGTTTACTTTGAAAGTTATTTGATTAACTTTGGAAATATTGATAAATCCATATCTTTTATTCAATACAAATATTTGATGTAAAGGGATATTTTTTATTAATTAAATTGATTATTCGATATATGAGGAATTATTTGGATTGGTATTACATGGGTGGATCCCAGTTATAGATAAACCCTTGATGCATTGGTAGTCTCATGGGATGAATCAGTTGGCTAAATCGGAGTAGTTTAAACTATCTTAAGAATAGATCTTAATGGTATAATGGTTCATGTTCCAGATATATGATGTCTAATATTTAAGCATTTCCTTTATTAATAATTCAGTTATTATTATCCATAAGATTTTCACAATGATAAAATCTATAGATGCATTTCATTTTTAGATTATTGATTAAATGAAATGTGTTTCAGTTATTTACCTTGCCATATTATTTATGCATTATCCAGTTATTTGAATATAATGTGTTCTCAGTTATTTAAATTTCCATATTATTTATTCCTTATCCAGTTATTTGAATGGAGTGTGTTTTCAGTTATTTACCTTTCCATATTGTTTATTACTTATCCAGTTATTTGAATGACATGTGTTCTTAGTTATTTACCTTTATATGTTGATTTATTTTCATTTATTCATGATAGATTCTACCGTACTTAACCCTTACTGATCATTTAAGCTCACCCTTATTTTGCTTCCTTTCCCTAGGATATGAAGATAAATTCTTAGAATGAGTTTAAAGGATTTAGTTTATTTGTCATTGTTATGTATTAGGTTTTATTTTATTTTCCAAATGTAAAATGGGTATCATGTATGTAATCTGGTTTTCAAAAATTGCTAAACTAATCGGTCCTTCAAGATTTAATTCCTTGTAATCATGCCAATTTAATAAAGTAAGGCATCGACTCCAGACTTTTTAGGTTGGGGCGTTATAGTTGGTATCAAAGGAAGTTTAGTATAAACCTTGAAAGCTATATTTAGGAAAGCGTAGATTAGTGAATGTAACCCTAAGATAGACTTTGATGATAAGTATAGAAGAACATCCCAAATAAACCATGTTTATGATTATGAGATTATCTATGCATAAATATTTAAATTTATGATAAGTATTTTACTAATTTTGAGATTATACATTATGTTCCATAATGATATACCATAATCTAATGTACATCATCATTTATAAATGGCACATAGTAGAAGGAATGGGAACCTCACCAATGCATGTGATCCAAAGAGTAAGAAGGATAATATATTTTATGGTCTTGAGCCAATATTTCAAAGGGAAATAGTCTCCCAAGAATTATCATCATATGAGGATATAGTATCATGTTCTAGTGAGATAGGTAAATAATTATCCAAATCCTATGACTTTTAAGGGAATCAAAAGAAGAAGAGGACTACAGATAAATATATGGATAAAGGGAATAAGGGGCAAAAGTATTTTCCCACATGTGATAATTGTGGAAAGAAACACACTGATACTTTCTTAAAAGGAATGAGAGTTTTCTATAAGTATAGAGAGAAAGGCCACCGTGATTGTGATTACAAGGATAACAAAAAGGTTTCCAATGTATAATGCTTGAACTGAAAGGATATGAGACACTACGTAAATCAATGTTTGAAGTGTCAAAGTAATATACCCAAAAAGAGGCTAATGGATCATGGTTAAGATTTTTATACAACCATAGATGAAGAGGAATGATTAATATTACTATGTATTTAAGAATTATGTCATTTGAGTATTTTATCAGTAATGTACTAGTTATAAGAATTATGAAATATGTAAGGATTGTACTGTAGTACTTTTTGGTTGAGGATTTGAAAACATGTGATGAATGGTACCTATGAATAAGAAAAATGATTTAGTGATAAGTTTAAATTCTTGGAAAACACATGATTTAGGGAAAGAAGACCCTTAATATGTTCCTAATGTTGAGATAATGATGTTTGGATAAAGAGATGAGTGATATAGATAAAGTAAATTGGATATAAATAACTATCCTGGAACTGATTCTAAAGTTTTGGATCTTAATACTTTGGAAGGGTCATATGGTTAACCATTAATGAAATGGTTTGAGTTTTTATTTGGAAAAAATTATAGATATTATTGTTTTACTTCACCATATGATGCAACATTTTCTAAGAGATGAAGTAGAAATAGGTCATGGTACAACTAAAGGACAAGAATGTGTTTATGAAATAGAAATACCTCAAATATATTTCCTTATATTCTTAGAGAGTAACATAATTCCTAAAATATAGGAAAAAGGGTATTGAATTTTTTTATCCTAGTACCTTAATTTTTGTTGAACCAATTGTCTTTTAAATCATCACATATTTATGGATTTGAGGCCCTTAACTTTCCATTGATCATTTACTTTTTTGTGATCAATGACCTCAATCACTCTCTATAATTATTTATGCTTTTCCTCCAAGCACATATTTTTACTTTACAATAATTATCTCTTATGTAGAAACCTGATTATATGTTGTTCCATGTGACCTTTGTACTTATCATTCTCTCTTATTAATAGGATATTTTATTAATTATTTTACGATATGGGTTTTTCAAAAATAGTATTTTTAAATACCAAACACTTAATTACTAAGATCAGGTTTGAATTGAAAGGATGCAATTTATTTAAGGTGAGGAGAATGTAACACCCCCATACTTTACAATATTTTTCTTTTAGAATAAATTTAATTTTGTTTCTATATTTCTTTATATGCAACATCAAGTTAAGCTTGCACTACACGCAACACTGAGATTAGCTTACAGAACATGCAACACTAAGCGTATAAGAGAATATAAGATCATGAGAATTTAAGATATATTTAATATTTTAAATATATTCAATAAAATGATTTAATGTTTATACAATAGATTTTATAGACATATAATAAGAACAAATCCAATTTTATACATAAAAAGTTGTATTTTTCTACAAGCAGTTTTGCCGCATTTTAATGGTGCACCTATTTTAAAACTAAAATTTGACCCTTATATATATATTTTTTGTAAAAATAAACTTCATTTTTTAATTAATAATTTTAAAATTATCTTATTGTTAATTTTTGATATTTTTATGATAAGTTTCATTTTTTGATGAATAGTGAAAAATACTGCATTTTAGTTGAAAACTCCCTTTTTTTTAAATAATTATTAATGTTAAATTATATTTTAAATTGATTTTAAAGTCTAAATAGATCAATTATACATCTATTAATCCAATTTAGGTCATTGGAATTAATTTTATATTGAATTTAGATATAAAAACTTAATGAATTTTTGAACATTTTCACTTTAAAAACCCGTTTTCTTACCAATCTGCGAGATTAGATTTAAATTTAAATTTTCCAATTATATTAATTAAATTTTTAAAAATGGATATAAATATTTGGAATCATAATAATATTTATATTATAATAATATTGACTTAGTTTTTGACCAAAAAGATTAGGAAAGTAATTAAAATTAATCACAACGATTAAGGTAAAGCTTAGTTTACTTAGTGGTTAAACTTTAATCTTAAGGGGCAAAACAACTTAGAAACTTTTCCAAAATCTATTGTATGCCCATATTTTGAAAATATACCTTTTTTTTAATTTTATGAGTTATTGAGATAATATTCTATGAAGGTGACCTATATAATAAGTTAAGTAAGGAAAAAGATAAAAAAAGGAACCTTCCTTACCTTTAACATTTATAAAGCCTTGAGATATGGAAAAAACATCATATTTTAGGTTATACATATCCTTTTGAAATATAAATGAGTTGTTTTTATCATAATAATTTATCATTAATTTTTAGGGATGAATTAGTTAAAATGATTATGAAATTCCAATATAGAGATTATTTAGTTAATAATAAAATAAAATAAATGATACTAAAAATATTAAAGATGAAGAAAATTGAATGAATTATTCAGTTTCCTTATTTTTGTAGATGAATATTTCATGATAAACATCTGTAAAATCAATATATTTGAATTACATAATTTCCATGATATTTTTAAATTTAAATTAATTAAATAATGTTAAAATTGACATTAATGTTATTTTATAATAAATAATAATTTATTTAAGGATTTAAAATTTACTAAAAATAATATCTTATGAAAAATAATTTTTAAATAATAATAAATATTAAATATGGTCTATTCATGTAAGAATTTATATTTTATAATGAACATATTGACCCCTAAATAGTAAAAACATTGTTAGCACGATTTGGGTTAGAGGAGTGTTTTTACGCGTTACATGCACTTGTTTTAAAATTAATTGCCAAAAAACATGTGTTTTAATTTTTTAAATTAGATATAATATTTATAATTAATTGGTTCTACATTTTCTAATAAATCTCACTTTAATTTAGTCTTAATGGTTAAATTACTTAGGTTAGAAAACCAGTTACCTTAATAAAAACCAAAATGGTAAAACTGGGGACACTTAAAAGTTAAGGAAAAAAATTATAAAAATTAACTTATTTTTGTGTGATGGGGTTTTTCATAAACCATATTCCCCTTTTACTTCATTATTTTTCCATTTTGGAATCACATGTGGTAAGCGAGACCTCCCAATATTGTTCACCTTTTGGTATTTATAGGAATACCACTTCTCCTCCACTATAAAATGGCATTCAATCTTCCCATTCCCTAGACATTTCAATAAAATTTGTCTAATAAAAACCATGCTCAAATAATCTCCCAACATACCTACCCTAATCCTAGAATCCTCACTTTGGGAATAAATCAAACCAATAAATACTTTTTTTTATAAACCAAAAGGAGTTACCTGAAAAAAGGTAACGTTCTTCAATGAGCTCTTTTGTTTTATTTCATTCTCCACCACTTCAATTATTCTTATATATTTATTATATAATAACCTCATTATCCTAAATATACTGATATGTTTTTATCTTAAGGGTACTTTTTACACTTACACACACTTCCATCAAATGGGATATGTAATCATCGTTTGTGTGTACGATGGACTACTGTCTCATGAATCGATGTTGTTCATTCTTCCATTACCACCTTTAGAGGTTGTAATAATGATATATTTATATTTTATATATGATATATATGATATATATGATTTTTTATGTATTTATTCTTATTTAATTTTTATATAACACAAAACTTTATGCTTTCCATTTTGTGGGAATACGATAACTTCGTGTGTGGATGTGTGGACTACCGCCTCCTCAAAGCGATGTGATTCGTTCATGAACTACATGAAATGCATTAAGGATGGTTTTAATTAAAATATGTCTTAAATATTACATAAATATTATACTATAATTATAATATACATATATATCATTTACTTTTCTTTCTTTTAATACGATAAGAAATTGAAAGTAGCATTCATGCGTACATACGACCTACTATCTCCATGAACAATGTATTTCATTTTCTATCTCCAAATTTTTTGGATTAATATAAATACATATATATTAAATATATATTATATTTACATCATTCTTTACATTATAGATATGTTGAAATCATGATCTAAGTAATAGGAATGAAAAATAACAAATTGAGACACACTCGGAAAACAAGGTAATTAACACCCGAAACAATGAAAATAATGAAATACTATTAACAAAAAGGTAATAATATGTTATAAGAGGATCACATATGATATCATAAATATTAATATGGTTCTTTTATAAGTTAATAACATGCTTAAAGCCATCATATAGGAGTTTAAAAAACATTCAACTTAAAGAGAGCGCAAGGTAAGATATTTTCATCTCACTTTTTACATATGTGAGATAAATGTCATATTCACCACTTACTTATTTTGTGTGGTGTATCTCATGAAAATTTTGATATATTATATAATTAATCATTTTATATTCATGGTATTTAATTTTTTTAATTTTAATTATCTCATCCAAGGTATTTTAAACCACCAACTGGTAAAAGTTATATTGTAATATCACTTTCTTTTGGGATAATTAACTTTCTCTTAAAACAATCAATTTATTGTAATGTAGCGACCCGAACCCAGATATACCAGAGCCAGTGTCTGCTATCAATTACATTTTTATGATTACAAGGAATCAAATCTTGAATAAGTGAGAGTTTAATAGTCTTGGTAAACTAGACACATACATGAGAAAATAATACACTAATTATAACACAATTTTTTTATGATTTATAAATAAATAACTTTGAGGATCACTCTAATATATATAGTAAATCCATGCACATATTTCATAGCAATCTTCTTGGATTCCCAGGGAAATAATAAGGGTGAGATAAGATGCTCAATAAGGGTAAAGTATAGTGGAAGCAATAATGAATCAATGAGAATAATAATTATGGAATGGTAAATAATAGAGCACACATACTATATAATCAAAAAATGGGAAGGAAATGAATAAAAAATATGTAAAGGTAATAAATGGAGATAAATTCCATTAAAATAACTAGATAAGAGAAAATATATATAGTAAGGTAAGAAACTAAAACACATTCCATTTAATCAATGAACTGAAAATGAAATGTATCCATAGATATGTCGATGAAAAATATCATGGATGAATAATAACTGAAAATAATATGGGGGAAATGCTTGATTATTAGACTCCATGTTTCCTAGGTACATGGTACCTTTACCTTCAAGACCTTTCACAAGACAATTTACAACATATAGGGTAAAAACCTATCCAAGGCAGCTAGCCAAATGACTCATCCCATGAGACTTCCGATGCATCGAGGGGCTGTCTATAATCGAGCCCCACCTGTGTCATACCAATCCAAAACATTCCTAATATATCGAATAATCGATTTAATAATGCGCCTTATCAAATATCTGTATAGAGTAAGAGATATAGATTTATCAATATTTACCCAAATAATTTAATTTCATTCAAATTAAACACCATATAATAATGATATACAATTTAAGAAATAAACATATCCATGATAAATTATATGGTAAAATAAGGAAAATTTGATGTTCAATGATCATAGGAAATTTAATATTTCAAGGGGAAAAAAGGAATCAAGGAAGTGAATGTGAATACTATCCTTGGCCAAATCAATCATAAACCATCCAAAGGAATATTAAGGATGGTATCAATACAGCATACCCCAAGTGGATTATAATAAAGGGTTGTTGTCATTGATGAATAGAAATAATATAAAAATAAATTTTAAAAACATTCTTAAGGAAAATATACTTTTGTTTTGAAAAATATTTTCTTTGAAAATAACTTTTGAAAATATTTTCTTTAAAAATTAACCTTTTAAACATAAAAAGGAAGATTCAAAGGAATAACGGTGGGTAAGTCCATACAAGCCATACGAGGTAAAAAGAACATTCATTTTGCATCATTAAAGGTTAAAAAATGCCTTGTTCAGAAAGCGACAAGATGATTCCTTTGAAAACATTGGTAAACAAAAAAAGGGTAAAAATGTATTTAACAAATAATTTTAAAAACAATTTTGAAAACATTTTAATAAAACATGGTTTTTATAAGAAAACAGATTCTCTGACTAAAGAGGGAAATGAAGTTAAGTTTTCTTAAAAGAATTTTTAAAACATTTTGACTACCAAAGAGTGAAAAAATGGTACTAATACATTAAAAAGGTCATGAATTACTATAGTAGAGGAAAATTAAAGGTTTTATTGAATAATGGTAATATAATTTCATCAAATGGAAATACCATTGAAATATTATTAAAGTTATTATTGAGGAAAATAATCTTTAAACATTCCAAAGTGTCCCATACCACTTTGAAACATTTTAAATCATAAACCTCATGAAGGAATAATATTAGATGAAATTATTAAATAACATGAAGATAAATGAATTCATGATATAATATATAAAAATGGGCAGTAGATACACCACACAAAATATGTAACTGGTGAACATGATATATATCTCACAGATGTAAAAAGTGAGATGAGAATCCCTTACCTTGAGTTTCCTTTCAGGTGAACATTCTTTAAAATCCTGTATAATAAACTTATGATAATTTCATACTTTATTCATAAACTTTTTCATGTTTATAATTACTTTATTTCACTTATTACTACGTTATATACAATTACTTAAACAATTATGTTTACATTGGAAGTTTTGACCAAATTCAGTTTATATGTCAAAAAAAAATTTGGTAGGTCAACTATGGTCAAAGAGGTAATTATATAGCATCTAAAAAATAAAAAACAATTAAATAATTATCATATTTATACATCAATTATACTTTTAAAAACTATCATTACATGCAGTCATGAAAAATGAATCAACGTTACAATCACAGAGATGGTAGGCTTTACGTATGCATGAGTAACATTCTTATTTTTGAATGATCGTTATGGAAAGAAGGTAAGTAACACCATATATTTCCAGAATGATAATTATATAATAAATAAAATATTATTTAATCATATATACTTATATATATAATTCTTTTCATGTAAAAGGAATCACATCCTTTCGAGGAGGCAGTAGTCCACACGTCCACGAATGACACTATCACTTTTTAATTGTGTGAAAGGGTAATAAAGAAAATGATATATATAATATATTTAAAAAAATGTAATTATGTCATGAATATAATATAATTTTTTTATCACATATTTTTAATTAAAACCATCCTTTATACATTCCATTTTCAGTGTGAACGAATCACATCGCTTTGAGGGGGCGGTAGTCCACACTTCCTCAAACGATGTTATCGTATTAACATAAAATGGAATGCATTTATGGTATGTGTAATAAAAAGATTAAATATGTATAAATAAATAATAAATATCATATATAACATATATAAACATAGTTTCCATCATAATGGCCACCATTATAAGCGGTAAAGGAAAAATGAACAATCATCATTTTATGAGGTAATAGTTCACTGTACACAGAAACAGTATATTCATTACCAATTAGATGGAAGTGTGTAAAAGTGTTGGTCAGAACATTATTAGAAAAATAATAATAGTATATTTATTATAATGGTGTTGTTATAAAATAATAGAATAATAAGATTTTAGGGGTTTTAGAATGGAAATAAAACTAAAAATCTTAAGAAAGTTTGTTACCTCTTAATCAGGTAACTCTTTTTGGTTTTCACCAAAGGCTTCCTTGGATTGCTTCCTGACCAAGGGGAGACTTATAGGATGAGGGGAGGGATGTTGAGGAGTTATTTGGGAATATAATGGTTGAACCAAAGTGGCTTGATATGTGTGAGGAAGTGGGATGAGAGGAGGTCCTTTTATAGTGGAGGAAGAGTGATACTCTTGTAATATTTTGACAAGAGAATTCCATTCATATTTTTCATGTTGAAAGTGGATCCAATAATGGACCCAATTAGATAAAAGGGAGGATATGGTCGAAATATATCCATTAAATATATTTTGGATTAGTGTATAGGTTGTTTTGGGCCTGAAGGTTTAGGTTTAGTCCTTAGTTAATTTTAATTTTTCCTTAATCAATGCAATTAATTTTAATTACTTTCACTAATATTTTTGGTCAAATTTTTTTTGGTCTTATTAGAAATTATAAATTATTCTGATTCCAAATATTTAATCCTTTTTCCAAATTCCAATAACATAAGTGGTAGAAATTAATTTAAAATTCATCCTGCGGGTGGGATGACAATGCAGGTTTTTAAGGTAAAAACATTCAAAAGTTTGCTATGTTTTTATAATCAATTTCAAAGTGAAATTGATTATAATTAAATAAATTTTATTAATTGATAAAAATATTATATAATTAAACTTTAAAACCAATTAAAATTATAATTTAACCTTATAAATAAATTATATGAAAAAGAAGTTTTGAACTAAAATTCAGTATTTTTAACTATTCATTAAAAAATGATATGTTTTAAAAAAATATAAAAAATTTAACCTAAAATAATTATTATGTTTCTATTTAAAATATTAAGTTTATTTTTACATATTAAATCAATTAAAGTGTCAAAATTCATATTTAAAATGGGTTCTCCATTAAAAGGCGGTAAAATTTCCTTTATAAAAATATAGATTTGTGTGTGTAAAATAGAGTTTGTTCTTATTTTATGCCTATCAAACCTAATGGATGAATATAAAAAATATTTTATTGTATATATAAGATATATATTTCATTAAAATCATTCTCTAATTTTAATTAATTATATTTATTAAGACAAAACTCCTTTGGAAGCATAATAATAATAATATTTCTTTTTTTATACAATTGGTTCTTATTTTAGTTTCTCATTAATTGGTAACCAATGAATTCATTTTATATTTATATAAACCATAATGTTTCATAAGTTAGTTAATAATATTCATAAATACTAATTTAATGGCTAGTTTATATCTCATTATATTTTAATAATATATTATTGTTCGATAAAACTTAGTCTTGCGTGTAACGCAAGCCATCAAAAAAGGACACTCTTTTGTGTAATGCACGATAACTTGGTGTTGCATGTATTGAAATTTATAAAATCTATTTTAAATTGTAAATATATTATAAATTATCCATATATTATATTACCTTACATTCTTGGTGTCGCGTGTCATACATGATATCGAATACAAGGTTCTTACTTTAGATTTTTAGGGTGTCACACATAATCATATTTATTTGGAAATTATACTTCGATGTGATATAAATATTCTTGTATAATAGATATTATTATTTCCTAAACCATATACCATTTTTACATGTGGTGTTTACTTTGAAAGTTATTTTATTAACTTTGGAAATATTGATAAATCCGTATCTTTTATTCAATATGGATATTTGATGAAAATACATAATATTTATTAATTAAATCGATTATCAAATATACGAGGAATTATTTAGAATGGTATGACATGGGTGGGGCCCATTTATAGATAGCCCCTCGATGCATCGATAGTCTCATGGGACAAATCAGTTTTCCAAATCAGAGTAGTTTAAACTGTCCTGAGAGTAGATCTTGATGGTATAATGGTTCATGTTCTAGATACATGATGTCTAATATTTAAGAATTTCCTCTATTCAGAATTCAGTTATTATTATCCATATGATTTTCACTATGAAAAAAATCTATGGATGCATTTCATTTTCAGACTATTGATTAAATGACATGTGTGTCAATTATTTACCTTTCCATATTTTTTATGCCTTATCCAGTTATTTGAATGACATGTTTTCTTAATTATTTACCTTTCCATATTTTTTATGCCTTATCCAGTTATTTGAATCATGTGTTTTTAGTTATTTACCTTGCCATATTGTTTATTCCTTATCCAGTCATTTGAATGAAATGCGTTCTTAGTTATTTACCTTTCCATGTTAATTTATTCTCATTAATTCACAATAGCTTTCGCTATACTTAACCCTTATTGAGAATTTGAGATCACCCTTATTTTTTTCCTTTCCCTAGGATATTAAAATGAATTATTGGAATGAGTTTCAAGGATCCAGTTTATTTGTATTTATTATGTATTAGGTTTTATTTTATTTTCCCAATGTAAAATGGGTATCACGTATATAATCTAGTTTTCTAAAACTGCTAAAATGATCAGTCCTTCAGGATTTGATTATTTGTAATCATGCCAATGTAATAAAGTAAGGCACTAGATCTGGGATTCTGGGGTCGGGGCATTACATGTAGGCCCAAGATCCAAAAAACAAAATTGTCAAATGAGTTGACCAAAGGATGGTGCTATTTGAAGAAAGCCACCAAAGTTAGATGCATATGGTCTGAGGTGTCTATGAACTCTAAGGTCGAGAGAGGAAACTGAGTGGAATCATCAAAAAAATCTGGGACTTTAGTTCTAAGCATAATATCTGGTAAAGGAGGGAGAGAACTAGGGTTAGAGAAAGGAATAAAGGAATGAGGCTGAGTCCCCATTGAATATGAAGGGAGTCCTTCCCCCTCTAGTAGGGGATGGACCGTAGTAGTGGCCATCAACACCTTGGTCGGAATACCTAGTTGAGAACATTGAGAGTTCCCTCTTATCCGGCTTGAATTTTTGTGAGTTGTAAGTTTTTCTTGAGTTTGTACAAGGTTGACTTGGTGTAGTGATTAGAGTGTGTTGGAATCCTATCTTATCATACACTTACATCGAGGGAGTCCATCTGGAGGATCTGTTCCCAATGCATGGTATCACCCTATGGATAATGTCTGGAGATCATATATTGGAAGATTTCTAATAAGTGGTATCAAAGCTTTTGGTTGATTTATATCACTCATTAGCACACTCAGAGGTAGCTCAAGTAATGCTCACTCTCTTTACTTAATGTAACATCACGTTACTGTTTCAGGTATTCCTAAACTCTTTCTATGTTAAATTATTATTATGTTAATTGGGAAAAAATGGTTTAGCAGTAAAAAGTTGCGTTTTTGTTAAAACACGTCGTAAAATGGAAAAACCCCCAATTAATGGTCCGGAATATTCAATTAAATATTTTCTAAGTTAAACACTGTGTAAGTAGGATTTTTTGAGGTCTTCAAAGTCTCGAAGAGGTCGGAATAAAAATATTAAATTTATTATTTTAAGCATGAGCAATTTATTCAAAATAATTCAATAACTTCAAAATGGTTCGTCGTATGAGAAATTTGAGGCCATGGTTATGTCCTAAATATAGTGTTTACCCTATAAGGGGTATAAAATTCAAAGGCGCCAGACATTTAGATGTCTCACTCGTGAAATAAAGTTTTTTTTAATTAATATTTAATATATTATTTATTAAAAATTAAATATCTATCAAACAGTGCATCGTATGGAAAATCTGAGACCACCGATGGGTCCGAAATGAGGGGTTTACCCTAGAAAAGATATAACATTTGTTCGTATCGGGTGTTTGGATGCCTCACTCGCAAGAATACCACTTTTTATATTAATTAATTAATTATTCCGAGTTTTCATTAATAAATCATTTATATCTCTCAAACCGCTCATTGTTTGAGAAATCCGAGACCACCGTTGGGTCTGTAACGGGGTGTTTACCCTAGATGATGTATTACTTTTATTCGCAATGGATGTTTGGTATTCTTTAATTTTTATTTTTAAATGTTAAATAATGAATTAATTAATTTATTGAAATTGTTAACCGGTGACTATTCATTGTCTTCAACAAAAAACAGAAACCTCCATTTTTAACGCCTCAAGTTTTCAAAAAACTCCATTTCCACCGATTTTAAACCGTTTTAATCACCAACACACTAATGGATTGAATTAAAACCCTCCGTCATTAAGTTTTAATTGAAACAGTGGATTGAATTAGGGTATTAATTGATGGGTGAATGAACCGTAACACAATTAGGGTTATAAATACCCAAACCCTTTTCAGTTGTGGTTCTTAGTTGATTAGGTCGAATCCAATAACCCTGCTTTGTTCATACGTGATAGTGGGGATCTCTCTTCTGTGGTCTTGCCCCTCTCGCAGCTGGCAGTGATTCCTCCCATGCGCAGTTGAGTAGCAACCCATGATTTGTGTTTCTTTTATTTATTTTCTTCTTTTTGTTTAATTATTTGATTATCTTTCTTAATTCAAAAAAATTTTATAGAAAAATAAATCAAATAAATCGGTAAAACCTATGTTATTTAGGAGTAATTTATAGAATTATCGGAGGATAATTACATGGAATTATCAGAAGATAATTATGCATAATTATGAGAAGATAATTTATAAATGATAATTGTGTGAATTAAAAAAAGGATAATTGCATGAAATTATCAAAAATAATTATTAGAAATATTCGAGTGATAATCTATTGATTTTTTCCAAACAATAATTTCTTAAAATTTCCAATGAACAATTACGCGATTGAGATTATCGGTTTACACACACACACACACACACACACACACACACACAAGATAATTCAATGGATGATTTTTTTTTCAAAGATAATTTTTACATATATTATCAAAGGATAATTAATATAATTATTGAATGATAATTTCAAGATTATCAAAGGTGAATTATTAATATTATTAAAACGATAATTGTGAGTTTATCAAAGATGATTATTTTGATTGATAAACGCAAGCGCATGAGTTGATCTAACGATAAACTGAATAATTTTTCCATGATAGATAAATTATCATCACATGTGATAATTTAAAATGACAATCCAGAGATTATCCTAGAGAGAGAAAATGTTATCACATGTAATATTTTTAAATGATAATTTGATGATTATCCAGGAGAGAGAAAATGTAATCACATGTAATACTTTACTTGTGAAATAAAATAGATGTTTTGGTCCCAGGACACCTTGACGAACATCAAACTTTGGCGTGTTGACATTTTTATTATTAAGGCCGTAAGAAGGTGTATTGAACCACACATAGTGGTTTATCTTTTTCCCTGACATCAACGACCTTGAGGTAGGTGGTTCCGTTCCGACTTGCCAAATTGATTATCTTTATATTGCTTGATTTATTTCTGTTGATTTAAATTGTTTAATTTAAACTGTGGATTTGTTGCAAATAATTTCAATTAAATTGTTGAATTTAATTGTGGAAATAAATCGTGTAATGATGGAATTGGTTTTGAATGGATTTCAAACTAGTAAAAATGTCTTAAAATGGTTTGATAGAAAACCCATTGGTTTTATTTCATGAAAAAACATGTTTTGAATAAAACCCTTTTCTGGTTTTAAATGGAATGAAATTGGCACTTTTGAAATGAAAGAATGGGATTGATCGTATTTTTAAGAAGTCTTAAAATAGTTCACCCATCATGTTAGAGCACATGCAAGCCTTAGGTAGTTAGTGAGTTATTTGGATACACTCTACGCCACGACAATGTTCTAAAACATACTTGCGGCGGGTCACATCCCCGATGAGTTAGTGACGAGTCTCCTTTGTCCAGTGTCATAGGGATGTGTGTATACAAATTTTGCTGAGTTCACATAGAGAGTACAAAATCCTATAGCTGGTTAATACTATCGTACCTTTTTAAAGATGACCATGTTGCTCGCTTGTTTATTTATATTTGAGATATAAATGTATGTCAATGCTTTTGAACTGCTTTACATGCCTGCTGGATTTAGATAAACTATTTTATATAAATGTTTTACTTAAGCCATTGTTTTAGAAATATTCCATCATTTTTTAAAGCATTACTTAAAATGTTTATTTCCATCATTTGTTAAAGCATTGATTTAAATTTTTATTTACATCATTTGAAAATGTATATCATGTTTTGTTTAAATATGCTTTTAGAATTGTCACACCTGTTTATTTGAAAATTGAAAGATTTTATTTGGATAATCTATTTTTGGAATCTGTTACGGAATCTTTGGTGGTAGCCTACTGGGCTTAGGCTCACACCCTACTTTTTCCTTCAGGTGTTTGTAGACTTTCTTCTTCCAGGATCGAGCAAAGGAAAGGGATCTCTTGGAGGTGGATCCAATTTTTGATCTTTGATCTTGGTGATTTGTGTCCTTAGGGACCTTGGGGTTGTTTCCCCATTTTTAGTACTTGGGTTGTAGTACTTTGGGATTTTTATGCCATGTTGTATTCTGGTACATCACTCCCAGTGGAGTTTCTTATGTTATGATTACTGCTTTTTTTTCTTTTGCTTCCACATTCTTTTGGAAAAATCGTTCCCACTTGTATGTTTTACAATGCCAGGTGCTAGTCGCCGACCCGTGGGGATCGAGAATACCCTTTAGGCTATGTCAGGGCCGGCTCGGTTATCGGGTTACCAGGGTACCCGGGATGGTTCGTGACACTTAATGTTATTTTGATTTTAGTGGTAGTTTACTATCATCAAAAGGTATGATGTAAAATGAATATGAGGTATAGATAAACAAGATTGGTGGAATATACTTTGGTTTTTAGAGAATATAGATGGGTGACTATTTAATTTAGAAGGATTTAGTGGTTCCATTGATGGGAGTCAATCTAAAGAAGATGAATCGGGAGGAATGAGAATGTTTGGACATGAAAGATCCTAGAATTATGTGGTTGTATTTGGTAAGAAATATGGAATTTAACATTTAGGAGGTGGATACCAAGGTGGAGTTGATGAAGTCCTTGATAGACATGTATGAGAAGCCAACTACACTTAACAAAGTGATCATGATTCATAAGTTATTTTGTATGAGGCTATCGAAAGACAGAATCTCGGCAGATCGTGTGAACAACTTCAACATGATCTAAGGGAATCTAAAATCATTAAAGGTAAAGTTTTCGGATGATGTTTGGGTGATTTTACTTCTTTCATCGTTGCCGAAGTCATGGTATGAGATGGTAATGATAGTTATAAATTCATGAGAAAAAACTAACTTTGTGCTTGATGATATCATGAATTTAATCCTAAATAAAGAAATCGGATTGAGAAATATTCAAGAACCTTTCAGAACCATGCTAAATACTAAAGGAAGGGGTCTCTCACATCAAAAGAGAATTCAATGATGACTAGATGATAAATCGTGAAAGATAATCCAAGGCAAATTGATAGGTTCTCGCCCTACGTGTTGGAAATATGGTAAAATAGGAAATCTCATAAAGGATCGTAGGAATATGAAGGAGAACTCTGATGTCTAAAAGTTTAAATTCCATGAGTACAACCAAGGGATGAAACAACTTGTTGCTCAATTTCAACATTCTGGTAGAGTCATGGATGATAAACTTAGGGGAATCATTCCACTCAATGGTGGAGAAAGGATTCATGGTGATTTATGTGTCTGGGAATTTCACCAAACTAGATTTGGAAGATGATGAATCACTGAAAGTCACAGGGAAAGGAGATTTCAACATTCGAATAAAGAATGGAAGTCTCTTGTAACTGAAAGAAGTTAGAAACATCCAAGGACTATGAATGAATTTAATTTCCATTGTCCATTTAAATGTGTGGGGATTTTGAACTAGCTTCACCAATGTATTTTGTAAGGTGACTTGAGGATCCAAGGTGTTGTCATGAGATGCAAAGTATGGGACCCTATATCTGTCTGGAAGATTAAATGGAGTGGTAATTGTTAGAGAAAATATATCTAATAGTTTATAGTTATAGAATTAATAGCTTGAACATCTCAGTGAGAATAATATGAAAATTTTAATGTTAAAAGGCATGTTGAATCTTGAT
The DNA here is from genome assembly GCA_963277665.1 of Viscum album. Classification (NCBI taxonomy): domain Eukaryota; kingdom Viridiplantae; phylum Streptophyta; class Magnoliopsida; order Santalales; family Viscaceae; genus Viscum; species Viscum album. Next base: position 1,430,826,002 of record OY728131.1, on the reverse strand, counting down.
AACAATGAATTTGGAAGATATGAATGTTGTGAGCTCAAGAAGAAAAAATGGGCATCCTTCAACTTTTAATGGATAGAATCCCAGAGCTTATAAGCTATAATTGGTTCACTCAGACATTTAGACAACTGCCCTAGTCCATTATTATAGTGGGTCACTTTACTTTATGAATTTCATTAATGGTATGAAAAGAAAAGTATAGGATTAATTTTTTAAGCACAAGGATGATTTATTTTCATCATTCATCTAATGTAAGGCCATGTCATAGAGGAAAATTGGTCAGGAGTTAAAAAGACTAAGATCTAACAATGGCGATGAGTACAATAAAAGTAAATTATAGAAATCCCATCAAAATTAGGGGACTAATATGGATATAGTTGTGCCTATTACACCATTGTAGAATAGTTTAGACAAGCGAATAAACCAAAGGTTAAGAAAAATGGTATAAAGCATGCCGGTACACTCAAGAATGCCCATGGAAATTTGGTCAGAAGCAATCAACACACCAACCTATCTTGTTAATAGAAGTCCATCTACTCCTTTTGGATAATAAATTCCACAGAATTTATGGTCTAGTAAACTAATAGATTTTAGCCACATCAGAATTTTTGAAAGCCTTGCCTATGCTCGGGTTGATGATAAGGATAAATGAAAGATTGATGAAAATATCAGAGAAATGTTTCCTTATGAGGTATAGTGGTGATAATTTTGGATTCTAACTATGGGATGATGACAAGAAACTAGTCATCGGTAGTTTAGATGCACTATTCAATAAGAAGGTTATATGGAATGACCAGAAACTGGATAAATTAGAAGTTTACTATATGTAATTAATTAACCAGGTCTAAGTTCATTTGAATGGAAATATTAGTAGCAAATAAGTTATAATGGGTTTAGATGGCAATATAGGTAGCCCAAAAGAAGACTAGTTGAAGATGTGATAGAATAATCTAGGACTCCTAAAGTCTAAGGGAATTATCTGAAATATAGAGCATTAAAAAATGGGGATTTTGAAGATAAATCACAAGAAATTACAAATATGGAAAGGGAAGAGTCTCAAATACAACTTTGAAAGTCTTCCGGGGATAGGAGATCAATTTAGAGGTTTGGAGTTGACATGCAATTTCTACTTCTAATGGGAAAAGGAGAACAAAAAAATCTAGAATAGGAAGACACTATTAATGACTCCAAACAATGGGATTCAGTGATGAAGGATGAAATGTGTTCATTGGATACCAATAGAATATGGGAATTGACTAAATCACCACAAGGGAAAAGAGCACTGAGAATAAGTTGGTGCTTCATTAGAAGGAGAAAGCTGATGGAAGGAAGAGGTATAAAACACAACTAGCAGTGAAGGGATTTTAATATAAGGGATAATTTAATTCTCAAAAATATTCACACTGGTAGTTAAGTATGTTACCATCCAGATAGTTTTGAGCATGGTTGCATCCAACAATATACATCTAGAGAAAATGGATGAATAGAAAACATTTCTCCATGGATATTTGGAGAAGGAAATTTACACCAAGAAACCCATGGGTATCATGAATTGGTGGAATGAGAACTTTATGTGAAGATGAAAATAAGTCTCTACAACTATGGAATCATAAACTCAATACTTTCATGGCTGAAGGAGATTTCACTCGGTGCAACTTAGATAATTGTTTCTATCAGAAGACATGGGATTATGGAAGTTTCATCATACTCCTTCTATATATGGAAAACATGTTGCTTATAACACCCCAAGATTTTAGGATATGTATCTTTTTAAATAAATTTAATTTATTCTATATCTTATGTTTCACACAACACCAAATCTTAAACAAATAATGATATACAATTAAATACTATTATTTTAACACGACCATTATAAAATACTCGTTAAATTGACAAGAATGAATAGTATTAACCAAATTATAAAAATTATACATATTATATATTCAATCAAATGTTTTTACATTCATTCAATAGATTTAATAGGCTTAAGATAAGAACCAATCAAATTTTTTTGCATAAAAGTTATATTTTTCTAAAGGCAATTTTGACGCCCTTTAATAGCGCACTTGTTTTAAAAATAAATTTTTAAAAATTATATTTGACTAAATAAACTTTATTTTTGATATAGGAATATAAAAATTTAATTTTTTATTATTTTTTATATTTTTCTAATAAGTTTCATTTTTTGATGAATAATGAAAAATACTGCATTTTAATTGAAAATTGACTTTTAATCTAAATAATTTACAATGTTAAATTATATTTTAAATTGGTTTTAAAGTTAAATTAGATAAATTGTAAATATATTAATGCAATTTATGTCATTGGAATAATTTTTATAGTGAATTTGGATATAAAAAAATTTCAAACTTTTGAACGTTTTCACTTTAAAAACCCATTTTCTCACCCCATCTACCAGATTAATTTTAAATTAATTGTATCCATTTCTATTTTTTGAATTTTTAAAAATGTATTCCATATTTGGAATCATAAGGTCCAAATTTAGTAAATATGTCTCTTATTTTTGGACAATATGAATAGTAAACTTAGTAATTTTAATTACCATAGTTATAAATATTATAAAATTACCCTAACACTTGTCCTAATTTTATTGGTTGAGTTATTGTTTACCAAAATAATATTTGGGTAGATTTTATGGCATCTTGAATCCATTTGGATGACTTTAATACTTTATAGTATTTTATTTTAAAAAAAGTCAAATATGTCATACTCATGTTTTTAATAAGTATTACATTTTTAATATGTGGTTATACAGAATATATCTTTGACTAAAAATAGTCATTTGAAATATAAAATTTATATCTCTATCATGGTGATTTATTTTTAATTTTTAGGAAATAGATAATAATCTTAAAGGCTTACACAATGATGATGCAGTGATTGTTTAATTAATGTAAATATGAAATAAATGATTGTAAAAATATTAAAATAAATATAATTTGAGATAATTAATGTCATAAAATAATTTTATAGATAAATTTTAAATGTTATTGGCATGTTAAAAGAGTTTTTTTAAGATATATTATTTTATTGATTTTTTTAAAAGTCAAAGTAATGAATAGTGTCAAAATTGACATTAATGTTATATTAAAATAAATAATATTTCATTAAATGATATAAAATTTATAAAAAATATAAAATTCCTCCAAATAATTTATATAAGGTTTAAAATTTTATACATGATTCATTTATGTTTATTTTTTAATTTTATAGTAATAATATTGACCATTAAAGAGTAAAAATCCATGTTGTCACGGTAAGAGTTAAAGAGATTAAATAAGGGTTAAAATCAAAATATAAGGGTAATAATGTAACCTAAACTTGTATAAAAATTATTTTATGAGATTATTTTTACCCATAATCATCTTAGATTCTAAATAAATCACTTTGGTTCCATTTTAAATTGAAAATTAATTTATATTAATTTAATATTTTGAGAGTTTTCCAAATTGTCCCTCGCCTCAATTATAAAAGAGAACCTCCTCCCTCAATTCTTCACACCACTTAGAGCCTTATATCTCGACCAAAACCTAAGAATTTATCTTACCAAAATCCTTATACAAGTTATAGTGATCTTTCCCTTCTAAAAATACTAATCCTAGATCTCTTAAGAAGAGATCTAAAGGAAGTCCACCGAAGAAGATGTAATCATTTTTACTACCTCATCCAAGTTTATTTATTCTTATACTTCCTATTCATGTGTTGTTTCCATGATAAATTAATAAATAAAATATAATATATATTCTGAGATGTTATTATTATTGTGATACAATCATATTATACCTTTAATCCATCTTATAAAAAATGAAAGCACCGTGCATGCGTACGTACGACTTACCGTCTCCACACCGTGATGTAATCTATTTTTCATAAACACTTTACTTGGATGTGTATAATGATGTAAATAATAGATATATATGATAATTATTATATGATATTTATTCTATAAAAATTAATATATAATCCACTTCCTTACCCTTTCACCAATAAGGGAATGATATCATCAGTCGTGCGTACGTACGACCTATATCTCCACGATGCGATGCGATTAATTCTTCATGTTCACCATTCAAGAATGATTATAAAAATTTATATAATGAATAAATATGATATATATTACCTTAATATCATTAAAAACATTATGGAACTATATATTATGCATAAGAATCAGGACTTACCCAATAAAACATGCATAAGAAAATGAAGCAGTTAACACCCAAAACAAGGGTAAAAATGAAATATTATTAACAAACGGGTGATAATATGATATAAGAGGATAAAATATGATATAATAAATATGAATATGGTATTTTTATAAATTAATAATATTATTTAAACTATTATACAAGATGTTCATATATGTACAAAGGAAATCAGGCTTAAGATAATAGATTTTTTAACTCAATTTTCATTCATTAGGTTAAACTTCTATTTCATTGATTAGGATATGTGTGAAATAAATTTAAAATATCTTATGTTGTATTTAAAATTATTTTATGTGGATTTATAGTGGACACACACATAATATATTAAATTTTTAATGATAAAATCTTTGTAAGAGTTTATTTCACAATCTCATTATTATTCAGGATTGTTTATGTTTAAGTCTCCAATAGGGAAGTGTTTTAAAAAATGTTTTTACTATTATAAAATGATTGTTTAATTTAATTTTTAACCCTTTTTGAATTTTTATAAAATTATTTAAAATGTATATTTTTTATTTTTTAAAACAATGTTCTTTGAGGCTTTTTTAACAAAAATACAGAAGGAATGTTTTTTTAAATTATATAGCGTGAGCAGATTTTTCCACTATCCTAACACCTTAATGATTTATAACTTCCTTTACAAGTTTTATTAATTATTTTAAAAGAAAATGTTTTATTTTATAATTTCACATCATTTTAAAAATAAGTGATTTCCAAAGTGAAAAATTGTATTTCCTCAATAAATTTTCAATGATTTTATTTGAGTATTTTCTTCTATGTCGACACTCCCTATTGAATCTTATGATTAATTGAGGTTGATCTATTATGATGTCATTTACCATATTTTATTGAATGATTTATGATCATTTTGACTATGTATGTGCTATTTTGATACCATTCATACTGTATGGTTAAAGTATTCACATTTCGTATGTTAGTTTTTAGTAAGAATGTTTATGTTGTTTAAGTTTTACCCCTTCCATGTGAGGAATTAATTGGACTTAGTAAGTTATAGGAGATACCCTCTATAGCCCCTAGATGCATCAGTAGGTCTCATGAGACATACTAGTTTGGGTATTGGTTGAGGCTTTACCCGTTTATGCATGATGTCTTGACCGAAGCCTTGATGACATGTTTATGATGTTCTGTATTATGAATTCTCTCATTATGAGATTAGTTATTAATATTCCATGTAATTATTCAATTAGTAGAATATCCATTGTTCAGTTTTATTTTCATGTGATTATTTATATGGAATTATTTGATTATCATTTGTTCTTGCATTATTATGCTAAAGATTATGTTTAAATGGTGTGTGTTTCAGTTATTCACCTTGCATTAATGTTTATTCTTATTTATTCATGATAGCTTCCACTATACTCTTACCCTTACTGAGCATCTGAGATAACCCCTTTTTTATGTTTTATTTTTTCTAGGATGATAAGATGTATATTATGTTTGAAATGCAAGGATAATCTAGGAATAATGACGTTCTTACAGGAATAATTATGTTGTATTTTATAATTTCAATTGTAATGTATGTTTCAAGTATGTATATATCTTTACAAAACTACTAAACTGTTTGTTCCTTTGGGATGTAATTCCTTGTATAATATGACATTGTAATATAGTAACCACCAAATCTGGGCAACTGGGGTTGGTGCCTTTACAGTTAGTATTAGAGGAAGTTTAGTAGAAACCTTAAGAAATATATTTATGAAAATATATATTATAGAATTAAATCCTATGAAATAATTTAAAAATACATCCAAATAAACTAAGCTTATTATGTAGAGATTAATTACCTAAATTTTCAATTTAGGTTATGTGATTCACTAGTTTTTAGATTATATATTATGTTTCAAATGTTATGATCCAATCTAGTGTATTACATTGTTTATAAATGACACATAATGGAAGGAATCGAAACCATATAAACACACGTAATCCATGTAGGTATTTCCCTTCTATGCAAGATAATGATGTTGGATCTGGAGCTACAACTGGATCTGAACATCTTATAACTATATTGGGCTAATTACCACAAGTTAAGAGAAATAACCTTACCCATATGGAGCATCATAATCCATAATTTTTAGGAACATTATTATACCTCTTCATGTGACAACAACCTCCATCATTCAATGGGACTACAAATCCATTTGTAGCTAAAAAATGGATAAGTTCCTTAGAGAAGATATTTATTACTTCAAGAAGTAATGAAAGGGAGAAGGTTGTCATAGAAGTTTATCGTCTCTCGATAGATATGGATCAATTGTGTTCATTGATTCAAAATTTTAAGGATAAGGAAGAATTATAAAAAATGGAATGGAAGGATTTTAAGGAACTTTTCTTGGAAAAATATTTCCCTCGTAAACAACGAGCAGATATAGAGAGACAATTATTGAATCTGAATAAAAAGGAGGATGAGAATGTTTCTATATATGAATCCAATTTTACAAGGTTATAAAGTCATGCTAAAAATTACATTCATAATCCAAAGAGTAAGATTGATCAATTCTTTTATGGACTTAAGCCAGTTCTTCAAAGGTCACTAGTCTCCCAAACATTTTCATCAAATGAGGATATAATATATTGTGCTATCAAGACAAAAAAATAATTCTTAAAGTCCAATGGTTTTGAAGGTAAAAAAGAGAATAGTATGATGGAAGAGAAAAAAATGGATAAGGAGAAGAAAATAAAGAAGGAATTTTCTACATGTGATAACTGTGGAAAGAAACACCCCAATACTTGCTTGAAGGGAATGGGTGTTTCCTATAAATGTGGAGAAAAAGGCCACTAGGACCGTGATTTCAAGTGAAAGAAAGAATACGATAATTTATAGTGATTCAGTTGTAAGTAAATGAGGAACTATGCAAACTAATGTCCCAAGCGTCAAATAAATATATCTTAGAAGAAACAAAGGGATCAAGGTCAAGCTTATTCTATTTCTATAGTTGAAGCGTAATAATTAATGTGATTTTGTTTGGATTCAAGAATTATGTTGTAAAATTATTTTATCAAGGATATTATTTTTATAATTATCATGATATATATAATTATTTTACTATATCACTTCTTCTTTAAGTATTATAGAGCATATGTTGAATGGTACTGATGACCAGGAAAAATGATTTATTGGAAAGTTGATATTTTTTAAAACACATGATTGAGAGAAGATAACACTTAATATAATATTGATGTTGATATAATAATGAAAAATAGATATTTATAGAATATTATTGGTTAATATGAAATTTGTTAGTGATTTTATGGTTTATGTTATCTTTTTTGGGTTTATTACATGTTTGAATTTAAAAAATATACCTAATATTTTAGAAGCATGGATGTTTTCATTAAGGTTTAAAGGTGATAACGGTATTCATATATTTGGTATGTGAAAAAAATATCTTCATTATGTTGTTTGGGGAAAATATAATGTTAAGTTTATTTTAACCTTCCTTATAAATTTTTAGACTGTGAATTTGGACAGATACCTTTTGGATGAGCCTTAAGGTTATAATGGATTAAGTTGAACATTAGATATTATTATTTATTAATAACATATGGTAACCATTTTTTTTAAGTAAACATTTAAAGGATGAAGGAATTACTTATGTACCTTATGATTCATTAAAGTGATTCAGGGATGAAAAATTCATCTTGAATATCCATTTCCTGACATAAGATCAAAGAATAAACAAAGGGTGAGATTATGATTGTGATATGGAAAGAAATCAAGTAAGTTTATTTTCTCAAGTGCCTAACTAGATAGTAAATGAATCCCATAACTTTAGGAAAATTATTTTTGAACAAAAATGTTATCCTTTTACTTTTATTTTTGAGAAATCAATAGACTTTTAACTAATAAAAAATTTACATTTTTGTGATGGTTAACTTTCTAATGATCATGTTCTATATCACTCTCCATCAGAACTTGATTGTTAGATTTCTCTTCCAAGTCCATGCTTTCAATTTAAAGTAATATTTTCAAATATAAAATCCTAATTTGGTTATTACATTCGCATTTACCTTTCCCTCTTATTAAGAGGATGTTTTATTAACCCTATCTCCCATGTGGGTTTCCCATAAAGGAATTTTCAAGCATCAACCTTTGATTTTTGAAGTGAAATTTCAAATTGTGAGGATGGGAGAATGTAATAACTTAATATTTTATAATATATATATTTTTAAATAAATTTAATTTATTCAATAACTTACATTGAACACAATACCAAGCTTAAACGAACAATGATATATAATTAAATATCATTATTTTAACATGAATGTTATAACCTAGCCGTTAAATTGGAGGTAATGAATATTTGATAAGTGTATTTCATGCATATATTTTAGAGTGTTTTAATGTATTAATTATTTTATTTAATTGTTTAATCTTTCCAATTTTGGGTAGAAATGATTTGTTTTATTTTTTAAGGAAGGAAATGATGAATATTTGGAAAAGGAACAAAAAAAGGAGAAAATATGAGCAAAATGACCCTTCGTTCCATGAACTTTTCTTGCGACACAATACCAGATTTTTGAAGGAAAAGAAGAGCTGGAAAATGGAGAAAAATGGTTACATGATGTGTAATGGAATTAAACGTCATGACTTCATCAAGTGAGGCAGATCTATGATAGACAATTTGTGACAATGATACACACTATGAACTATAATTAGACATCGTGAGTTGAGCTTTCACGATGTGACCTGAGTCAAAGTCAGAAAATGAGATTTTCACGGATTCAAAAGACATAGAGGAAAACACAAGGGATTAAACAACATGTAACCCAAGTACAATTCATGATGATGACGATGCGTGAAAAATAAAACCGATGTTGAAAGACACCCTGGCGAATTTGGCTATAAAACGAGGCCTCTGACCACCCTTCCAAGACACTCTAGGACCAACAGGAGCAAAGGTGACACCAACAGACAATGGAGTGATGATCCAGAGCCCCTATTTTCCACCTTTATTCTTCGGGTACCCATGTCTCTTGCTCTCATCATGAGCGAGTAGTTTTCTTAGTGCCAGGTGATGTGATTTTAGGGGGATATGATGCTTTGGGATTATTTTCTATTTTCTATTCTTATTTTGGATCACTGAAAATGGATTATCAATTCCAATTCATTCTCATTATAAAAAAGCATAACAATTTATTTTATTCTGAGGTTTTTTATTTAATTTCATCAATTAATTATCCTACTTTTCACATGACCATTATGAAATCTAGGTTAGTTATGTTTAAATATTGTTTTGGGTCGCCTATTTCTGCAATTGAACCAAGTAGATGACCATTCCAAATGTGAAATCATAGGAGTAGAGCAGGGATACCAAGACCAAGGATCCCTATTGACCCAATTCCAGCACCAAACCTGAATAAACCCATATCAATTGAATCCCTAGCACACGAACCCAAAATCATTGAACCTGACATGTCTCCCATATTGAATTTCAACCCAATCATCATTGATGTTATTTCTATTTTCTCAAAAAAATTAAACAATTTCAATTTATGTTTCCTTAATTAATTTAAAACATACACACTATCTCTTTGGGTTTGATCCCAAAATTTCCTAAAAATATATTTTAATTGATTAGCATAGTTTGGGTTTTATAAATTTGTTTTTTTCATAGTACCATAGGGAATTAACAACGCCCTATGAGGCTTTCAATATTATTAACCAAATTAAAAAATTTATATATATTATATATTAAATAAAAATGTTTTTACATTCATACAATATATTTAATAGAAATGAGATAAAAACAAATCCAATTTTACGCATACAAAACTATATTTTTCTAAAGGTAATTTTTCTACATTTTAATGGAACACTTATTTTAAAACTAAATTTTTATATTTTTATAAATTTTATTTGAAACAATAAACTTAATTTTTGAAATTGGAATATCAAAATTTACTTTGGTTGATTTTTTGGTATTTTTCTGATAATTTCATTTTTTGATGAATAGTAAAATATACCGCATTTTAATTGAAACCAACTTTTCATCTAAATAATTTATAATGTTAAATTATATTTTAAATTAATTTTAAAGTAAAATTTGATCAATTATATGTATATTAATCCAATTTATGTCATTTGAATCATCTTTATATTGAATTTGGATATAAAAACATTTCAAAATTTTGAACATTTTCACTTTAAAAACCCATTTTAGTGAATTGGGTTTTGAATTGTAATACTTTGGAATATTTATAATAACATTTTTGAAGCCAGGAGATGAGTTTTCATGGGAATCCAAGGGCCGAAGAGCCTAAGTGTGGTAATTTTAAAAATATTAAACTTATTTTGTCATGAGTGCATAATTTTTATTGAAATATAAATTACTACCAAGAGGAGTCTCAGATCTGAAATATAAGGCCGCAGTTGAGTTCAGAACATTTTTTTACTGTAGGCATGACCTAAATTCATCCATGCTGGGAGTTTCAATTAGGGGCGTTTTGGTGACGTGGCGTAAAAAGGGGATTTAATTGATTTTAATTGATTAAAATCAATTCCCCCCCTCCAAACCATTGGTGCACACGACACAACCAAGTGGGACCCCTCCTCATATCCCTCTTTAGACGATGGATGGAAACAAGCCGAAATCGAACTGATGAAGCACAAATGATCTCAGTTTCTGACACCGATCATCACCAGATTGAGGAGAAGCATGATCCAGGCATTGTTCTTCACCCAAAGCTTCGGTGTTTCTCCCTCAAGGTAGGTGGTTTTTGAGTTTTGGTCTCGATTTTTGGACTCATGATTCTCCCTAAAATAGACCATATACCCCATAACCCACTATCTCATGGGCTTCGTGCTCTGGTCCCTAACTTGGGAAAGGTATCTAGATATCTCCATTAACCAGTTAGGGATTTATTTCACCTCTGCAGAGAATCGAACCCGGAGCTGACTGGAATTTAACTAATAGGGGAGCTTCTTCACTACCACTACACCATATGGAATAGTGGTACTCGTGACACTCCCTAGTGGCTATTATGCCTCTGGTACCAGATTCGAATCACGGGGGAGGTGAGATAAATCCTGGTGGGGTCTGGGGATAGTACCTGCCACGTGGAGGCATAACTCCCCAGTGGCCCGGTCCACAAGTTAGTGGATGCAGGGTGTGGCATAGAATATGACCCCGTTATTGGGGTAGGTCTGTTAAAATGGTTCCTTTTTGTTAGACCTATGACATTCCCGACAATGGACTATATACCCCGCATCCCACTAACTCGTGTTCTCCACACTTTGGGCCCTAACTTGGGCTAAGTATCTAGATATCTCCCCTAAAAAGATGGGCATTTATTTCGCCTCTATAGAGAATCGAACCCGAGGCTAACTGAAATTCTACCAACTAGGGAGATTCTCTACTACCATTATACCATATGGTATATTGGTACCAAAGAAGCTCCCCAGTTGGTTATATGCCAGATAGCCCTGGGTTCAATTCTCTAGGGAGGTGAAATAAATCCCCAGCTAGCTAGGGGAGATATCCATGATACTCATCCTAGTTGAGTGGTCTAGTTAAGAGACCAATTACCCAAGTATAGGGGATGGGGAGTATCTTGGTCTGTTTTGGGAGAGTTACAGGTCCAACAAAAAAAAGGAACCTTTTTAATCGACCTACACCACTAACTAGGCCATAGTCTATGCCATGCCCCGTGCCCACTAACTCACAGACCAGGCCACTGGGGAGTTACACCTCCATGTGGAAGGTACTATCCTTGGGCCCCACTATGATTTATCTCACCTCCCCCATGATTCAAACCTGGGTCATGATGCATAATAGCCACCAGGGATCCTCACGAGTAGCACTACACCATCTGGTACTCATGACGCTCCCTGGTGGCTGTTATGCCTCAGGTCCCAGGTTTGAATCATGGGGGAGGCGAGATAAATCCTGGTGGGGCCTGGGGACAGTACCTTCCATGTGGAGGCGTAACTCCCCAGTGGCCTGATCTGTGAGTTAGTGGGCATGGGGAGTAGCATAAACTAAGACCTAGTTAGTGATGTAGGTCCATTAAAAAGGCACCTTTTTTTTGGACTCGTGACACTCTTGAAAAGGACCAAGATACTCCACAGACCCTACAATCAGGTAACTGGGCTCTTAACTAGGCCAATAAACTAGTCCAAGTATTGTAGATATCTCCCCTAGCCTGCTGAGGATTTATTTCACCTCCCCAAAGAATAGAACTTGGGGCTGTTTGGCATATAACCAACTGGGGAGCTTCTCTGGTACCACTACACCATATGGTGTAGTGGTAGCGAAGGAGATCCTTGGTTTTTTAAATGCCAGTCAGCCCTTGGTTTGATTCTCTATGGAGCTGAAATAAATCCCCAGTTGTCTAGGGGAGATATCCAGATACCTGAACCAAGTTAGGGCCCAGAGTGTAGAGTCAACAAGTTAGTGGGCTGTGGGGTATATGGTCCGTTGTCAGGAGCATCACGAGTCCAACACCAATCCCCTTAATTATGCATTTTTTAAGTTTTTAGAGCCCAAATAAAATTTATAGAGATCCCTCCTAGGTTGATATGTAGGTTTTGGGGTAAATCGAGGAGAATCGGGCATTTTTTGAGGTGATTCTTGACTAGAATTATTATCTACATGATGTGTAGTTTTGAGATATACGCCGTGTATCCATTCCTACTAGGGAAAAATGAAATTTTGGGCCTATATGCCGTGTAATGGGGTTACACGCCATTTATTACCCCAAATTTTGTGACTATGGGATATGGCTTGGGATAACTATGTGATAGTACATGGTTGTGTAAAACTACACAGCCAAAGTACACGGACACGAGGTGCTAGACACGGGCATGGGAAAACCACATGGACAAGGGCCTGGGTGAAGCAGGACACGATGTGTACCAACTCTACACACCATGTACCCTTACATGGGTTGGAAAAGTGTGTATATGGGATACACGACTAGATGCTTGGGTGGGTTCACACACCATGTATACCCCAGTGCACACTGTGTACTCCTTGAGGATCTTTTTTGAGATATTCTGCCTCCCATATCTCCTTATCTAGAACTCAGATTTAGGATTATGAGTAGCCTATCTTGAGAAGTTTTCCACATAGAATGCGATGGTGGCATTTATTTCATCCTACATGATACAAAGTGGCATGTTCCAAGAAATATGCTTGTGTAGCGGTGCTCGACTAATGTTGGAGATTAGTGTGGTTTTACAAGAGAGACACTAAGACCAGTGCTCCCCTATGGCATCAGGGTGAGAGCTTCCCTTACCTATCTTATTTAGTAGATATGGGACTCCTCACATCATGGGTGTGAGTTCTATACCTTTGGGTAGTTCTTATAGGGTTGGTACTCCCCTATTGTCTTAGGGCGTGAGTTCCCCATATCGTTCGAGTAGTTGGAGATAATGCTCTCCTATCGTTCTAGGGTGCATACCCTCCATAATAATTGGAAAAATAGAGTAGGTACTCTCTTGTTTGACCTAGGATATGTTCCTCTATCCATGGAGTCAGTACTCCCCTGCTGTTCTAGGGCATGGGTCCTCCAGATGTGTTGTATATTTAGAGTCAGTACTTCCCTGTTGGACTAGTGTGTGGGTCCTCTTCCTTGGAGTTAGAACTCCCCTATCATTCCTAGGTGTGGGTCCTTTATAGGTGTTATTCCAGTAGATTTGGAACTCCCCTTTTGTACCAGGAAGTGGGTCCTCTAGCCTGGGGTGGTACTCCCCTGTCATGTTAGGGTGCAGGTCCCCCACAATAATTGAGCTGGTAGATTAGTACTCCCCTATTTGACCAGGCTACAGGTCTTCTAGCCACAGTATGGTACTCCCCTATCATACCAGGTTGTGGGTCCTCTATCGTCGAGTTGTACTCCCCTTTCATACTAGATTGTGGGTCCTTTATCATTGAGTTGTACTCCCCTATCTTTTTAGGGTGCGGGTCCTCACCTACGAAGTAGTACTCCCATGTTTCCAAGTAGCAGTGGGGAGCGAGTCATCCATTAGAGTTAGTACTCCCTCATCCATTGAGTATAGTTATGAGGTGTGGGCCCCTACAACAGTTAAGTTTAATACCTGGATAAGATTTAGTTCTACCTAAAAGGATTGAGGTGTATACCACTTTATACCGGAGTGATAGAGGTTTCATAGTTTGGTTAGGAGTTAGTACTCCCTCGATTACAGAGAAGCCGCAAGGTGTGAGTCCCTATATTATCTCTTGTTAAAGATGATGTATATAGTGCATAGTTTGGATTAGTGATCCCTCAACTTGGTGTAGTGGTGTGGAGTGGGCCACTACACTTGTGTTTCTTTATCCTCGCGTTGGGCGTGAGGTAGTGATGGAAGGATCTCTGGTTCCTGACACTAGAGATTAACCTAGTGAGTTGTTCTTGATGGAGCATATCTCTTGGAAGGGTTACATCTGAGATGTCCAAGCTCGTGGTGTTTGTTCCTATAGGTTTTTGTTACCCTTAGAGCCTTGATAGATTCCTGTTGTTGGATATGAGGTCAGAACCTCATGATACTTGGAGTCTGAGATGAGTATATCTGGGTGATTCTGGGATCCCTTGTGGTGTTTTCATGTTCTGGGTTAACACCCCTTGTGGACTGAGTATACTTCCTTCTTCTATTCCCAAACCTTTTTTTGGTTACTCTCTTTCCATGAGAGGTGAAAATGCATTGGTTGTGACACATTCTTTCTATGTTCATCTTCTCATGGTTGGATGAGGTTACTCTCCTGCTAGGAGTAGAAAATACTCAACGTGTAGTTCATCTACTCACCATGTTGATCCCACTGTGCTTGGACAAGGTTACTTCTTACTATGTTGAGTTGTGGGATGGAGTTTTCCTTACTCTATTATTGTGGATTCTTTTGACTTAGATGACTAGTCATGTACATCTAAGGATGGTTAAAGATGGAGTTTCTCTCTCGATAGGGTTCCCTCTAGCTAGGTTGAGTGAATTTTTGGCTTTTAGTTGATAACTTTTTCTTTTGGGTTTTTGGGGTAACTAATGAGTATTTTTATACTCACCCCTATATGGGCTTTTCCCAATTATGTCTTGTGCAGACCACATACCTTTTGACGGGGTCCCTAGAGGACCTGAGGTAGGCAAAGGTTAGTGACCTAAACCGACCAAGGTGTTTTCCAGAGCTGGGATGAGGATATTTTTAATATTTTCATTTGACAAAAATCCCCTCCTAATCAGGTTGGATGTTTTTGCAGTTTTCTTTTGGTTGGAGCATGTTTTTTCCTTTTTATGATTTAAGTACTTCTACTATAATCTAGTTTGGGATATATTTATGTATGCATTTTAGTTTTTGTACCTTTTATTATATGTATCTACACTATTACATCAAGGTTTTTATGGGTGTGTGCATATAATTACTTTTAGAAAAGGCCTCCCCAATTTTAGTTATGCCTTATACACTTTTCGCCAACCCTTGGCCTATGGAGGTGGGCATGGGGTAGTTGCGTCTTGAGCCCCGACTTGGGTTGGTTCATGGAAGATTAGTATCAGATCAAGTTCATTCATTAGTATGTTTTTCGAAATAATACTCTTAAGAGGATTTGGTTGGGTTGCATAGTGATAGTGTTATGGTGTTTTGAGTTTGGATCTCAAGACAAAGTTTCTAGTGTTGGTGCAGCAGCTACCCTATCCATTCACCAAGACTCTGATAATCTTCTTTTCTACTCTATACATTAAGTCACTTTTTTAAGGGGAAATAATGGTACATGAATCATATCGAAATGGTTTTTGGTTTTTATTTTCCTGTCCTTCTTGAGTTATCTCCATAGATATACTCTTTGACCATGGAGTTCCTTGAATTTTGTTTTAGGATTCCACTGTGATGACAACCAGACATGGTTCCATGATGGGATTGAGGTGTTGACCCACCCCATGATGAGGCTTCAGTGTAGGGCACTGGTTCTGAGGTGTTACCTCTGGGTGGTCAGCTGACTAAGCCACTACCCATTGAGAATATGGTTGTACTGGCTATTCAGGATGAGTATGTGCACAAGATGAGTTCATTGTATGAGTTCTAGAGGCATCGACCACTGAGGAACCAGGTTAATCCAGACCCCAGGAAGTTGATGACTGGCCTGAGGCAGTCATGCAAGTTTTTCTCTTTGTGATGACACCTCCCAATCAGATGGTGGTCCTAGTGGTGAGCCTTTTTCATGGTTTGACTGGGTGATGGTGGAGTTTAGTAATGTAGTTCCATGATGAGATGAAACTCACTTGGGTAGAGTTCAAGAAACTCTTTAGGGAATAGTTCTACCCATACATGTTGAGATAAGTGCATATACACGAGCTTTTTCAACTTCAGAAGAGTAGCAAGACTGTGGAAGAGTATTCAGTAAGGTTCAAAAAACTGTTTCCTTACTCCCTGGATATGGTTAGAGACCTATTATTTAGAGCTTGAACCTTTCATAAGGTCTTCTGTAGAGATGTCTGAGCAGGTGTGGTCTCCTTGTGCCTTCCCTCTTATGTAGCGGCATTGGATCAAGATCCGATCATAGAGAGATTCTTGGACAAGGGATAGATGGATGTGTTATGTAGTGGTGGTTTTGAGGTTGAGGCATCTACAAAATTTGGAAGATAATAGATAAAAGGATCACAATGTAGGAGGCACACCCGTGCCCAGACTCAAGCACATGGGCCTATGGTGCAGGATCTGTACCAGGGATCAGGTTAGCTGCAGGAGAGGTGGGGTTACGTCTGCGACGACCAGAGATATCTTGCTAGAGAATGTATGAATTTCCATGCTATTGAGAGGGATACCATCGATGGGACACCTTGGCATATGTAGTGTTTTGATCATGGAGTTCCATAATATAGAGGACATGGTGGAGGAGCTGGGAGAGCATCAATTAGTGGCTGGTAGTTTGAGGTGTTGCCGCCACCACCCCTAGTTGGTCCATTCGAGGCTTAGGGAGTTAAAGGATGCGAGCAAGGACATATGAAGGCCATAGAGGCCTATGAACTATAATATTCGAGGATGAATAGAGACACGCTCCATGTCTTTTTTACTTTCTAGAATAGTATTTTTAAACACTGTTAATAGGTACTATTTTTTTATTCTTCTTCTTCCTAGAGGTTTTTTTGGGGTGACATAGAGAATTTGTAGAACCCTGTGTGGGTGTTGTTCGGAGTAGCTTAAAATGCATGATAAATAGGGGTCCTTCCCCCCAAAAGGAATGTTTTTTTGACATGAGTGAAAACCATGTGGTTGAGATAGTGATTCCCAAAGAGGATAGTATTGAGGTGTGGTGGATGAGTGCCTCTGAATTGAGTGTTTGAGGCTTGGTAATTGTGTTAGTGGTGATGATAGAGGGCCCGATAAGGCCTAGTTGAGTGTTTGATAAATCCTTTATTGTTAATTAGTACCCTCATTTTCTTGGAATCATCTTTGAATGTGAGATGCTCAAGGAGGACATGGTGCTATTTGGCATATATTTGGACTCACAAGGAAAAGGGATACTTTCCCCACCGAGTTGAAATTTTGTGACATGACAAAAAACTATGTGGGTAAGTCAGTGTCACCCAAAACAGATAGTATCAAGGTGTGGTGGATGAGTTCCTTTTACTTTTGTGTTTAGGGAAGTGTTTCTGGTTTGGGTTTCTCTCCTTCCAAGAGAGTCAAAGATGCATGGGGTATGCCACATGCTTTCTGTGTCTAGATTCTCAAGGTTGGATGAGTCCACTATCATGTTTTTTTCATTGGTATCCTCAAGATTTTAGTGTCAACCTTGAACTCATGACACTTGAGGAGGTTGTAGTGTAGTTCATCCAGGGGTAGATGTGAACTTATGGGTTTCGTTGATATTTTTGTTAGGTTAGAGAGGTGGTGTACTGATAGACCCTATGATTGTGGAGGGACCATGATACTTGGTGCTTTTCCACTTATCATAGTCAAGGAGAAACATGCTCATTTTTTTCATGATGTTGACCTGGTTGGAGATGGATGTGAGTATGGTTTGGCCTTGAAGGTTCCCCTTAGTGTGTGCTTGGAAGTAGCATGGGAACCCCTATTGAGATCACTAGTGTGGGAGTTCCAGTGCAAAGCTCTTTTTTTCCCTATACCTAGCCTTTTTTCTTCTCAATGATGAAAATATTTAAAGTTGGTAGTGATGTAGTGACTTGGGTTTTGACTTGTATGACATTGGAATATTTCTAAGAATATTTCTTAAGCCAGGTGCTGGGTTGGCATAGGAATTAGGGGCCTGGAGAGCCTCAAAATGGTTATTTTAAAAATATTAAACATATTTATTGACACCCACATAGTTTTTATTGAAACATAAATAACTCCTAATTGGAGTCTTGGATCAGAAATATGAGGCTTCAGTTGATTTTTGAACTTCTTGTTTACCCTAGGTGAGACCTAAAGTCATCCACACCAGGAGTTTCAATTGGGGGAATTTTGGTGCTGTAGTGTAAAAAGGGGAGTTAATTGATTTTAATTGATTTAAATTAATCCCCCAAACCTTTGGTGGGAACGAAACAAGAAGTAGGAACCCCTCATCCTCTCCCTCTTTGGATGGCGGATGGAAACGAGCCAAAATCAAAGCGACGAAGCACTACAGATCTCAGTTTATGAATCCGATCATCATCAGATCGAGGAGAATCACAATTTGGGAATCATTATTCACCTGAAGATTTTTTGTTTCTCCCTCGAGGTAGGTGGTTTTGATTTTTGGTCCCAATACCCTTCATTATATATTTTTTAAGGTTTTAGAGCCCAAATACAGTTGCTATAGATCCCTTCTAGGTTGATCTGTAGGTTTTGGGGTAAATTGGGGCGAATCAAGCATTTTTGGAGGTGATTTCTGACTAGAATTATCATCTACACAATGTGTAGTCTAGAGATACACTTTTTTTTATCCCTTCCTGTTCAGGTAAGATGAACTTTGGGGTCTACATTCCGTATAATAGGGTTACACACCATGTAGTACCCCAACCCGTGTGACCATGGGACATGGATTGGGATAGACATGTGATAGTACATGGCCATGTAAAACTACATTTCCAAAGTACACATACATGGGGTGCCAGGGGCCTGGTGAAGCGGGACATAGCGTGTACCTACTCAACATGTCATGTACCCCTACATAGGTTGGAAAACTGTGTAGACAGGATACACGACCTAGTTATCAGGCAGGCTCACATGTTGTGTGTACCCCAATGCACACCATGTACTCCTTGAAGATCTTTCTCCTTCCATATATCCTTATATGGAACTCAGATTTAGGATTATGAGTAGCCTATCCTAATCATTTTTTCACATAGAACGTGATGGTGACCTCTATTTCGGTCTATGAGATATGAAGTGGTGTGATCCAAGTAAGATTCTTGTGTAGTAGTGATCAACTGATGTTGTAGATCAGTTTGGTTTTACAAGAGATACGTTGGGACCGATACTCCCTTATGGAATCAAGGAGAGAGTTTCTATTACCTATCTTCTTCGGTAGACATGGTACTCCCCACGTTGTGGGTACAGGTTCTGTCACGAACCAAATCTGGTCACCACTGAAACTAGTGCCAAACCTGGCCCGTGACAAGGCTCAAAGGGCGTTCCAGATCCCCACGGGATGGAACAAGTTCCCGAGTATCATAAAATGAGAATTTGGAATGATTTACCCGAGTTTATAAACTTAAAACAAAAAAAGAATCCAATAAAATGAATCTGAATTTTTCAAACCAAACAATCTTTTACAAAAATTCAGAATTGAATTACATAGCTTAAAACAACTCAAAAAGACTATACCAAAGGTACAAAACCAAAATGAAATAGCCCAAGAACCCTCATGGAATGGGTCACCACCCTCAAGCCATCTCCACAAGACTTCACCACCAAGGACCTGCTAGAAACCTGAAACACTAGAACAAAAAAAATTGTACCCAACCTGCGACAACAAAAATAACCAAGTCTACTTACACCCAAAGGTGTAAGTAGGGTGTGAGAAAATTCCCAGTAGGATACCACCACTAAGAGATTCCATGCGATAAACATTCAAAGACTAAAAGAATGCAAGTTTTCAAAAACATGTAATTTCTAGTTACAATTTCTAAAAGATTCAAATTAAAAAAAATCAGTTTTGAAGTGGGATAATTTAAAGAATAAACACTTAAAATAAATACCAAGGCTACTGAATTTTCCATCCACTCATACCGTATGCCGACGATAAGCACAAAATATCTAGTGAGCACAAGCAATGGGAAATAACCCCTAGGAACTTGCTAGTTGTGGGTCCTAGGTACCTCATATCTCGGTGAGAGTAACCATCACAAACATCTATTCTCGTGCATGAGCCACTAGTAGGGTACATACCCATAACCTATTGGTCCCCAATAATCATCATCATAATTTAGTTAGAGTTGTAAGCATCAATCTTGCTAAGTGAAACTGAGGCCAAACCCCACAGATTTACTAGCATACTAGTACACGTCCACCCACCTAGATACCCGGGTTTTCCCTTTGTGCTCAAACAAGTTCAAAAAGTCAATGAATATAATATTCATAAGAAAATATCATTTCCATGTCATAAATTCACCAAACAGCCCACATGTATACAACACAAGTCACAAAAGTCCACTTTTCATTCAAATTGATTTTGAAATCCGACTCACACCAAAATAGCCCAAAACACTTTTCACATTTCTTTAACACTCCCACAAATTCATTAAAAATTTTTATAAAACCATTCCAATATATTAAAACTCTCATAAAAGGCCACTCACTTGTTACATAACACCCTTTCTACCTTAAAAATCATTTTATCATTAAACTTACACGAAACAGCCCACAAACAAGTTTCGCTCCAACATCACAATTTAATAAAACATTACCGAAATTTACAAGACATTCTAAAAATATTTGAAATCTTAAAAAATCACTTCACCTTTCAAAACCCCATAATACGTGAACACATATACCAAATAGTACATATTCACCCTTTTCCCACTTTGTTTAACCAACTAAAACATTTACAATTTTCATAAAAAGAACCCAAGTGGTGTAAATATGTCTTGCACACAAAATCCATTTCAAAAACCTATTTTTAAGACAAAATCACACCAATATCCTACCAAAACATAATTGGCATCCCAATCAATATGTAATAATCCACTTTCAAATGTTATATAATCACCTTGAACAATATCGCAAAAGATACCCATGAGAACACACAAATCCATAAAACACTTTCAAGGAGTATAACAGGGTTACACACATAAAACCCATTCAAAGACCCTCCTTTTTAGGCCCACATGACACTATATTATTACCCAACCAAAATTTGCAGCCCCGTTCAACAACTAATAAATCACTTCCACGTTTTAAAAAACTACCACAAGGGATAACACATGAAATACATTTGAAAAATACACACTTCAAAAAAAATATAACTTTAATACCAAATGATTTACTATTGCTACCAAAAATAGTTTTCACATAATGAACAGCATATAAGGAACATGAAAAATTATTTAATCAAGAAAACTAACTCATCATTAAATTGTTACCCACGGAATCACCTACCAAATGTGTCGAAACCCTCAAATATTGGGGCGAAACATCAACCGCACGACCATCGCACCTCAAGGAAGTTAAAAGAAACCTAAAACCTCAATATTTTCCCCAACATATAGTAATTTAGAACCTAGGAACGAACCCTAACTTCTGGAATTTTTATAATTCAAGAATTAGGGAAGAAACCCTAAGCAATTTGAAAGAGGAAAGAAATGGACTCACTTACTTGAAGTATCCTGAATTAATCACTCCAAAAACAATAGTTTCTGAAATTGAAAACAGAAAAAATTCAGGGGTTGTTCGAACAAGATTTAGGAGATAATTTAGGAACTGTAATGGAGGGAAAAGAGTAATAATTTAGAGTTAAGAAGGGATGAAGTTACCTCTTCAATTCTGGACGATTTGAGACAACCTATGAAGTTCATCCCTAATTCGAGATTTCAAAGAGCTCCAAGAAGGGGGGAAAGGAAATGGGAGAGCTCTTGGGTTTCTTAGGGTTTAGAGGGATGTGGAATCGCAGAAAAATCTATTATATTTAATAAGATATTAAAAAATTAAAGAAACATTTTAAAACT
Organism: Viscum album; assembly: GCA_963277665.1. NCBI lineage: Eukaryota > Viridiplantae > Streptophyta > Magnoliopsida > Santalales > Viscaceae > Viscum > Viscum album. Next base: position 1,430,803,685 of record OY728131.1, on the reverse strand, counting down.
AGAAAATGAGCTTTCGGGTTGGCCCAATTCTTAAATAAAAACACAAATACTCCATGATTATGGATTTATAAAGGATCCAAACTTAAATTTTGGTGTTAATAGATCATAGGAGACCATTTATGAATTGGAATGGGTAAAAAATATTAAAAAATGAAAAAGTTATAAAAGAAACAAAATTTATTTTTAGATCTGGAATTGGGCTCACGGTTTGGCCCAATTCATAAAAACTCATCTATTCCTCCATAAAACCTTTGGAAACCATCCAAAAAAAGCATGAATAGAAAATAAATGAAATTTAACTTCAAAATAAGTCATGTATGTGACTGTTTCTATAACTTTGGGTAGTTCTTCTAGGGTCAGTACTCCCCTACTGGCTTAGGCCGTGAGTTCCCCGTATCGTTTGAGTAGTTTGAGATAGTGCTTCCCTACCATGCCATGGAATAATCCCTCTATAATCATTGGACAGAGAGAGTAGGTTATCCCCTATTGGACCAGGGAGTGAGTCATCAATCCATGGAGTCATTACTACTCTATCGTTCCAGGTTACAGGTTCTCCAGATGTGACATATATATAGAGTTGGTACTTCCTTGTTGAACTAGGGTGTGAGTCCTATATCCTTGAAGTCAAAACTCCCCTATTGTTCCAAGGTGCGGGTCCTCCATATCTGCTGTTTCGGTAGAGTTGGTACTCCACTGTCATACTAAGGAGTTGGTCCTATAGCCTGGGGTCAGTACTCCCCTATCATGTCAGGATGAATGTCCCCCACAGTAATCGAGCTGGTAGAGTAGTACTCCCCTGTTGGACCAGCGTGTGGGTCCTCTATCCATAGAGTGGTACTCCCCTATCATACCAAAGTGCATGTCCTCTATCCTTGAGTTTTACTCCCCTGTCATACCAGGATGTAGGTCCTCTATCCTTGAGTTTTATTCCCCTATTATGCTAGGGTGCGGGTCCTCACCTATGAAGTAGTACTCCCCCATCTCTGAGTAGCAGCAGGGAGTGGGCCCCCCATTGGAGTTTGTGCTCCCTTGTCTGTTGAGTACAATTATGAGTTTATGTACCCTCCACTAGTTACATATGATACCTGGATAGGATTTAGGGCTCCCTTAACATATTGAGGTATGGTACACTCTATATAGGAGCGACAAAGGTTTCACGGGTTCGTTAGGAGCTAGTACTGCCTCGACTATAGGGTAGTGGTGAGGTGATGGTCCCTCCATTATCTCTCATTAGAGAGGATGAACATGTTTAATAGTTAGGATAATTTCCCTCTAAAATGGATACAATGGTGGGGAGTGGGCCTCTCCACTTGGGTTTCATTATCCTTGCACTGGGCATGAGGTAGAGATGCCATGATCTCTGGTGTTGGGAACTAGAGATGGACCTAGTGAGTTGTTCCTAATGGATAATATCTCTTAGAAGAGTGTCATCTTATATGAATGATCTCATGGAGTATGTTATACTAGTTTTGTGTTACCGTTAGAGCCTTGAGTAGAATCCTATTGTTGGCTATGAGGTTAGAACCTATTGAGACTTGGAGTCTGAGATGAGTATATTTGGGTGATTCTGGGAGACCTTGTGGTGTTTTCATGTTCTGGGTTGACACACCTTATGGAATGAGTATACATACTTCTTCTGTGGCCACACCCTATTTTTGGTTAATCTCTTTCCATGAGAGGTGAAAATTCACGGGGTTATTATTGGCGCCAAAATATATTACTTATAATAAGTTGAGGAAGGCTGCAACTGGTTGAGATGAAATCCAAGCTTAAACAGCCCAAATATCAACAAATGGGTCTTTCTTATGAAGCAATTTTGCACAAAATACTATCCTCAAGAACTCGCGAGGTGATAATGGAAGAAATCATGAGTTTGATGATCCCCATGACCACCACAAAGGAAGTTGATAGGAGGCATTGCAAGTTTGACGAGCCCTGTGACCACAACAAAGGAAGTTGACAGATGGATCTATAAGTCTGATGAGCCCCTAACCTCTTTGAGGAGATCATTTTTGCTTCATGGTGTGACTATGAGCATCACGATACCCCTTTTTATATAAATATTTGACTCACCCCCCTTTATAAGCATTGTTACCCCAACCTTTCACCTTTTGAGATCCCTTTTTGTAAAGCCCCTGAGCACCATGAACTCGAGAGAAAAATGAATTCCCTAAGGTATTTGAGCATTGTGAAATCCAATTTACCTTATTCTAATTTACCCCTGATTATGTTAGGGATTCCCTTTGCAAAGTCCTATTCCCTTCACAAAGGATGAAGGCCCTCTGGGGTAATTGAGGCTTCATGAAGCATTAAGCCTTAGAAAAGCAATCATTTTACAACTCATGTCTCTATTCCAAAGTAGGGTCACCCTGCTTCATGGAGATCCTATCTTTGTGAATCCCCTGACCTTTATGAAGAACCTGAGATTCAAAAAGCACATCTCATCAAGGACCCATACTTCATGAAACCCTCTTCTATGCGACTCTCTAGGCTTGTACGCAGGGATTTTTGGTCCCTTGTGTGGTGTTCCTTACTGTGTTTCTCTACCTAATGCTCCTTCATATAGGTATGCTAATAGCTATTGCTTCTTTTCATAGCCACACTAACGTAAACCCCTTAACTGGCCACTCCTCCAATCCATTGTATCCTAGCATTGCTGATGCCTTCCCTTCCCCAGGTGTGGGTGGGAAGTCTAAGGGGTAAGGAGTGAGTCCCCCCATTTGAGCTGCAGGATCTTAAACTGCCAAGCACCATAGTCCTTAGCACACAATGTTAAACTATAGTCTCACCCCATGCAATGCACATGGGGTGATATGTATTAGGTATTATTCATTCCCACTCATCTCCATGGGAGTGAGATATACTTCTCTCTCCTGGAAGGGAATGATACCCTCACCACACTGAATGAGATCTTCCTTGGAAATCCCTCCTGGAGTAATCCCCAATATTCATCTCCCTAGGTCGTCTTAGTACACAAGCCCCACACCACTTCTCATCACCACACCTTTTGTGACACAATCATCAGATATACTCTTACCTCTTGTTTCTCACACCGATCATGACTCACGTGGGTTTAGAGATTAACAATGATTGTGACTCCATACGGGCTACCTCAGTGTGTAAGCCCCATACCCCTCAATGCTGAACTACATGGGTTTTGATCTATGTATTCTAAATAGGGTACATAGGAAGACTCATTTAGGTTCAATCCCAACCAATGGTAAGCTCTTTTGCTCTCTCCTAGGTATATACCCTCGTAATGTGACATCTACCCTTTTTGGGACACATCCCATGGATCCACTTACCTGAGGCATTCTGATTCACCCATTTGGGTTGTAAACCACACGTAAGCCCCAACATGTAAAAGGGAAGCTAGCCATGTGTAAGACCCAATTCCATGAAGAACTATGTGGAATTTGATCCCTATCTCCTGTGCAGGGTATGTAGGAAGCCTCCATGAGGTTCAATCCCATCTTCCATTCCCATCCCGGTCTTTCCATAAAGTTATTATGTCTCAAGAGGATCATACCCCATCTCAGAGGTTACACTTACTTTAGGTCCTCATCCATGTGCTCCATTCTCATTATCCTCCTCTTAGGTGTCTCATCACCCCATCCCTAACTACATGTACTTTGATTCCTATCCACTGGGATATGCAAGAAGTCTCTCTAAGGTTCAATCCCATCACTCTCCACACTACATCCATTCTATCAACACTTCCTCCATATCTATCCTAATTCTTACCCAAGACACCACATCTCGGTGATATCATGCCATCCACATCATCACTACTTCTAGAAGAACCCGAAAAACTAACCATGTATAAGACCCACACCATCCATTCGAAATACATGGGTTTTGATCCCTATTTTCTAAACAAGGTATGTAGGAAGCCTCCTTGAGGTTTAATCCCAGCTAATGATAAACTTTGGTGTCCACCTACAAGGGGTCTATCCTCCTGATCCTCCCTTAGTAGTGTCCAGATCAGCCTTTACAGTGTGAAATCTTTGCCTTTATGGGACACATCTTCTGAGTTTGTCATTAAAGGCATTCCCACCCATCCAATGGTAAACCTCGGTGCTTTCCTCCTAGGGATGTACCCCTTCATGGTGAGAAAAATTCTCTTCATGAGATGCACCACCTCAAATCCTCCCTTATCGGGTGTTCTGATCCATCCATCCAGTAAACTTTCTAGGCTCTCCCTCCTAGGGACTTACCTATTTGATCCACCTTTACAAGTGTTCTAATCAGCCCATTCTATCTCTGTAAGATGTTAAAATCAATACCCTCCATTTCCATAAGATGTTAAACTCATAGTATAACTTGGGTTAAACATGGGATGTATGAGGAAAACCTAGAAAAACATGCCTCTAGCATAAGATACCCCATGATCGATGTGGGATTCCTCAGGTTTATGTGCCCTTGAGAATCTATCTTATGAGAAAGAATATAAGTTCTCCAATGTTCCAGTGTCCAGACATACCATTGATACCCAATGTGACTACTTCCATGACCGAAGGTTAATGCCCTGGCTAGACACCTTGGAATGTATAGACAGAATAACCATAATTAACCAGCGTCTACAAAGAGATGGAACTGGGAATGAGTTTCACAAACAACATCTTAATCTATAAGGGAGACCCGGACTAGGTGAAAAAATCTAAGGAGGAATCCATGGAAGGAGGGACCAAAATCCCATTATCCCATTTTGATAAAGGAGTATACATCTTTAAAGAAGTGATGAATTCCACCCACCTTTGGTAAGTGGTAATGTAGGGAAAAAAATGCATGCGTCACAACTTGTGGAGCCCGATGATGCACGCGCCCTGATGGAAAGAATCAAAAATAGAAATGATGAACCTGACATGAATTTATCTCCTTAAACCATGGGGACTGTCCATGTAGGTCATCAGATCAAGGATTATACTCTGACACTGCTATTTTCATGCCACCACAGAAATGGTGAACCCAACATAAACTATTCTCCTCAATGTGGGATTAGTAGCGTTCGAGACATCGGTAGATAAGAATGTCACCGAATCCATCTATCTAGTGCCAGATCCCACTAAGAAAATAGTGGTCCTAACATGGAACTCAACTGAAATTTTGGAAGTAAATCATGGGGTAGTCTGGTCTATGGAATCATCAGCGTGGATCTATCTCTCCAACCGTGTAAGACTGAATGATGTTTGTGCATTGGTAATTTATTTCCTATTATCCATACTAATGGCTAAATATTCCTTCTTTACTAGACCCAAGCCACAATAAATCAATTTCCCCCTACTTGTAGATAAATTGGTGGGAGGAACAATAATGAGAAAGTCCCTCATGACTCCACCACCACCATGACTTCATCCACGACCATGGCTACCAGGTTCCCATGCCTCACCTCACCCTATGAAATCATCCAAATAAGGGTGATTAACACCCTTGTTCTTCAATACAAGCATGAGGGGTTCATTCCTATGTTGGACATAGATTTTCAATACCTAGAGGATTTTGTGCTTCATTGTCACTACCACCCCCAAGGGTCACGCAGGGATCCACTACTTCCCACTTCGACATTCAACCGCTTTGGGAGTCTCTCCCCAAAATTTTCTTATGACTCACTCCCCTATACCGATGAGATAAGGGGAATATGAGTCATCCTAGCTATGAATGCCACCCAAGAGCTTCCAAGGAGGGATCCCACCAGGCTGCATCAATGCCCCCAACTACCAATCCCTCAGGATGAAGATTAGGAAGATGTACTTCAGGTGGAATTATCTTCTATAGCTTTAGTGGCCCATGCCACCCCCATCGCATTATAACAAGTCTCTGTGACTATAGAATAGGGATTAACCTATGCCTGATTGAAATTGAGACCTTAGACACCTTACATGCAGGTTGGGTTGACTCTTTCGACCACTGACATGATCACTAGCTATTGCGAGCTGACCCGTGATGATGAGATCTAGTACAGAGGTCCTCCACATACCACCATCAGTTAGACTAGAGGTCCTCTCCACTCTCACAACCAGCATGGAGGTCCTCCCCATGTTACTAGCATTAGTCCAAGCAGAGGTCCTCCCCATATTGTTAACATCCAGCATGGAGGCCCTCCCTGTGCCTATGATTATAGATATGGAGGTAGTCCTTGTGTCTTATATAATCAATGAAAAGGTCCTCCTCATGCCATTATTAGCTCAAGAAGAAGTCCTCCCTATAGCAACATTGACTCTAATTAAGTTCCTCCTCGCTCCATCACCTGTTAGAATGGAGATCCTCCCCAGGTTCTCATCATCTCAAACAAAGGTCCCCCCACTCCAATAGTCATAAAAGTGAAGGCCCTCCCCACCTCATCGATGGTCAACATATAGGTCCTCCCCTTATCTAGTTCGATGATTATGAATTCCATACTCATGCTACCACTACCAATTGACATGGAATCCCTTCCCATGTTCTCACGAGATCTAGTAGAGGTCCTCCCTACTATAGCACTCACAACTGGGGAGGTCCTCCCCATGCATCTAGCAACCAACACGGAGGTCCTCCCCATGTTCCATTTGATATATTCCCAGGTGATCCTCACACCTCATCTCACTAAAGTGGAGGTCCTCCCCGATTCGATGACAACATGTACGAAGGTCCTCCCCATATCCTGAAAAAAATAAAAGTGGAGGTCCTCCCCACTCCAACACCAATCTACAAGGAGGTTCTCCCATGCTGAAGAATTATCCTGACATGAAGAATTGTCCTAGGTAAGAAGGGAGAACCATTGCTTCCAAATGGATAACTATGGGAGGTCCCTAATTGTCATGAAACCCATTCGTTTCTATGATTATGAAGCTGAGTGGGACCCAATAATGGAACCTTCACCCCGATCCTTTGTATCCGAGTCTGGGGTAGGAATTCGACATGTGAGTTTCTTCATTCCAGAATATGAGATGTAACAGATCCCTAAATACCTTCATAGGTACATGAAATTGGAGAAAGATTTGGATCCCTTATAGAGTCTTTCCATGCAGCCCTCTCTATCATCATTAGTTTCATTCTTTACCTCAACAAAATATCATACAGAGTTATTCTGGGTCATGATAGGTGGTGAGAACCCACCATACTCACCACCAAAAACTGTTTCTATTGAACATGAATTAGTGGAAGATACTTTGTCCTATAGGGACATGATGATGCAGTCGGTACCATATCTGAGAGATGACCCAGTGAGTGGTGGCTAGTCAACTCATGCGCTATTTTCCCCATTGGCTAGTCCACCACCACAGTAGTCCAAATTAGTGTTGTTTCCTATTCCTTAGCTGACCCTAATTGAAGAGTTGGGAAATCGAGAGTTAGACTCCACTTCTGAAGAGAGAAACTTGTGGGACACTCTAGCCACCAATAAGTTGTCTGAGATATTTTGGGCGATCATTACTCCCAACTTTGACATCCTGGAGCCCCTCACCTAGGATGAGGTCATGCGTTTCCACCATACCATTTGAGAAATTCATTTCCACCTCTGCAACCATCAGTTGGATTATCCAAAGATCCAAGAGAATTTCAATGACATTATCCAGTAGTACCGCATGGTTGAGCTAGCAGCGCTTCCTGTGGATTAGTATCCCATATCACTAGGCTATCATTGGACCCTTAAATAAAAATGTGTTCAGAGCTTCGGCATGCTCTGAATAATTATTGAGGAGGAGTCTCTACACGTCCAGATTCATGGATGAGGGTAGTATACTGCTCTTCACTTTAGTCCTATCCTGTGGTAGCTAGACCTGCTCAGTGAAATCAAGGATACACCTCCAGGCATAGTTGTAGTGAATATGGTTTTTCCTGAGATACACCCCAAAGAGGGATTCGAAACAGGGTTTGATGGAGAGAACATACCTCTTAGGGAAACATAACATCTGTTGGATCCTTAAGGTGTTGTCACCTGCCAGTAAAGGCAGATGATTTTCCTTGCACTTCCCTCTAATTCACTGCCTTTTGGTAAAAATGCAGACAAAGTTAAGGAGCATATTGGGACCTTTAAGCCCTCTTACCCATATGGTTTAATGCAAAATATGGAGGTTGACCCTACTACGACCACTTTACTCAAGCATCTTGCAGAATAGAAAAATATCATTAATGAGATTCTTGCCAAGCGTCTTGAAGAACGATGTTTGAACTACGGTGATGCTCAATACGATCATGTCCCTCCTTCACTGGGGCAGTAGGGGAAGCCACAGGTCCTTCATGGTGAGTTTCTTCCTATTGATCTTGACAATCTCGTGCATCTCGACAGGGTAGAGAATGGAGCGTATGGCAAGAGACCATGGTACTTATCACCAAGTCCACTTGAGCTGCATGAGAATCCTCCTCGAGACCTGGATTAGGTCGTTCCTCTAGTGGCTCCACAGGTTGTTCCACCACCCCTCCACAACTCGCTGAGCCCTCCTACCATGTAGATGAGCCTACCAATGCATTTGTGGTTAGGTATCCTCACCTAGAAATAAATACCCATCAAGAGGACCTGATAACCACCCTCATTATCTACATCGAGGCCCTTGAAACATGGTAGGTGGTGATCCCACCTGATATAAATCCATATCTGGCATGGGTGGATGATATTTCAGCACCCCCAGATTTTGGGAATCCTACCTTATCCCTCTTCAATAAGATGGGTGACCCACTACAGCATCTGGATCACTTTATTTCAAGGTGTGGACCCATGCTGGGAACTTCAGCATAGCAGGAAACTGCCATGCTTTAGTGTTTTGTACAGACATTGGAAGGGTCTACGTTCATCGGGTACATCTAGTTACCCATTGGGTCCATTATTGGTTGGTAAGACCTTCACATGAATTTTATTTATTAGTTAAGCTCCACTATATGTAATACAATTATTTATGACCTCTTCAAGTGAAAACAATGGCTAGATGAGCAATTTGAAAACTTTTTCACCTAGTGGAAGGGCCTCACGTATTCACTCGAAATGCCTCTGACTCAAGAGAAGATGCTAATGATGTGCGTGGGGAATTTTAAGATAGACTTGTTCCCCTATCCCATCACTCATAATTTCCCAGGTGGATTTTGGGACTTTTCTAACAAGGATAAATGCATAGAGGAAGACTTATAGTAGGCTAAGTAGGTGTGTCTGTTGCCTCTAGATCCTGCAAGAAGAGCTGCTAAGGCTGATACTACTATAGTTGCAGAAATAGAGCCCCCCAGGCTGCTAGATTTGTTACCGATAGAGCCTCACCCACAACCTCACTAAGGGAATCAACCTTAGGTCCATCCTCAGGCTTAGCATCGCCCAATGCAGAATCAACAGGCACTTCCATACAATGCACTGCTTCCACCCAGGAGACACAATCAGGCTCTATCCCCTCTTTAGTCTCTAGACCCTCGATAGGGACATGCTCCCTAAGTTCCCTTTACAGACAGAATAAATCAGATCTATTCGATCAATGAAGTTTATGTTCATGGTTATTTCCATAGCTTCTTAGATCAAGGGGTTCTGAAACTACCAGAATACAGGAGACCTGAGGAGGTTGATCTCATTGATCACCCAAACTATTTCCCCTATCACTGGTTCCTTAGATATACCATCAAGTAGTGCTATGTATTCAAGGAATATCTCCAAGACCAGATTGATAACAATATCATCAGATTTGTCCCTACCCTGACACAAGTAGTGTGCATTTCTGCAAAGGCTGATAGCGATAATAAAGATGAGTGACAGTAGGTCTCCATCCATGGGATGTAGAAGTATGATGATTGGATTGCTCACAGGGCATTTTCTCATACCCATGATATCATTCGTGCTCTTTTTAATCGTCCCAATCCTCTTGAAGTTTCAATGCCTCCTTCAGATGCCACTTTTATATCCACATCTTAGCCTTATACCTCTCAAAAGAGTAGGCGGCAATGCCTCAAGGGAAAGAAAAGTTCCCCACTGGTGCCGAACCCATATCACACCCTTGATGATTTCATGCCTCCAGAGATGGGAATCACCCCTGAATATAACTAGTATTTGAAGACTCCTTGGAAGATGAGAATAAGTACACCTTCATGAATACCATTGAGCTGGTGGACCCTTACATGGTTCTTGAAGAGGAGTATCAAGCTGGTCCTCCTAATGTTCCCGACCGATGCCATCGTCGATGAAGACGCGTCTATGTGAATCATCATAATTCCTAGGCTAGTGATTCAATCCAAGATATGCATGCTACTAAGACCAGGAAGCAGGATCAGTGCAGAACTCTATAGGTGTCATCCTCACAGTCTGTCTTGTCAGATTCACAGCTGCCACCATTCTTAATACTCGATTAGACATAGTCACCGCGACCACATTGTGATCATCCTCACTCCACTGTGTCTAGACCTCAGTCATCTGATAATTGTTCGGTAGTAATTTTTTATGGTTCATCTAGTGAGCAACGAGATATTCCCAGCACCATCCAAAATCTTTTGGTTTGGTCAACAATGCCCATCATACCTACTTCCAAAGAGAATGCTCCTCCTAGAATAATTGTGAACCTAACATGGAAATATGACATGCTTAAGCATCTTGACAACATTACTTCAATATCGATTCTTGAGGCCCTCCACCTATCAAAAGAGATGTGTGAATCCCTCGCAAAGGATCTGAAAAGGACCCTCTAGTTTAAGGTAGAGGTAGTGGATGCAGAAGCCTTCCATGCTAAGGAAATCAAGTGAGAAGAATTCCAATCCATATTATCATTCTTAGGAGAAGATGAAGGTTCTCCTATGTAGGGGTACATTTTCCTACTGTACATCACATGCCAGCTCAATGGCATGGAAGTCGACCATTGTCTCATCAACCTAGGTTCCAAAATCAATCTCATCCTGAACTGGTATCCCCTTAAGCTAGGACTGATTGAAGAAGATATGAGTCCCTTTGACCTAAAAATTCATGGTTATGATAGGACTGAGAAGAGACCGTGTGGAAAAAACCTCCTAAAGACCCAATTTAGTGGCCTAATTGCAAGCACCAAATTTATGGTGGTCTCACAGAATACCACCTACAATTCATTGATGGGTAGAACCTAGCTCCATTTGCATGAAAAATTTCCCTCCTCATATCACCTTGCCTCAAGTAATCCCTCAATGGGAGAGTGGTCATTCTCCAAGGTGACACATCTCCTTTTTCCTCTTGTGAATCCCACTATCTAGATATTTTATATTATAAGAGTAAGGAAAAATGGGTTCAGACCAATGAGGTTGATCAAAATGCTACTATGAATGACCCCTAGATGGACTTGGATGATGCTTTCATCCTCCCGATTCACCGGTTGGAGGATACAATGATAGAATTGGGATATTGCTTCGTCATCTTCAAGATGAGGGGAAGACACATTCCCAGGTACAAGAAAAGTTATAAGATTACCTCATACTTATATACATGACATGATAGAGTGATACTAGAGCCTCTTACCTAGTGAGGTGTTGGGATGTTTTCCCCATGGCTACAACAGTATTCCATACCTACTTATTTCACTGGTATGGGATAATTCGACATAGATTGACCCACAACCACTACTTTGACATCATCAAGAATGGTACCCTCAGTCGAAGACCTGATATAATTGGGTCTACAACCATTGTTTCCATGGTTTCAATAGTAAAGGATTCTCTTGATGAAGGTTCCACCACTACTTAAGTCGACACCAATATTCCTCCAGGTCCAGTTAACTCAGAAAAATTTCCTCCTCCTGATGATCCTATCACCTTGGATAATGAAGAGGATTTGGAAGATTCCCCTCTTGTATTCGAAGAGGAAATTTTCGCCACCATCAATGAGTTGGTACAGGTGAATCTTGGCACTGAGAAAAATTCAATATTTTCACTGATCAGTGAAACTATTCCTATGTAGGAACAACAACAATATGTAGACTTCCTGAAGTGACATCGTGGCATGTTTTCTTAGAGTTATGACAATATTCTAGGTTTAGAACCTCCGGTCAATTTCCATCATCTTGACCTACTGAAGAGTCATCGTGGGTTCAATTAGCCTCCTAGGAAGATGAACCCATCTCACGGTTCTATGGTCAAGGCCGAAGTTGATAAGATCATCAAGGTTAACTTCATCAAGGAAGTTTAGTACCCTATAATGTTAGCCAACATCATTCCTGTCAAGAAGAAGAACAAACATACCTGATTCTGCATCAACTTCCGGGATCTCAACCACCACTGTCTGAAGGAAGATTTTCCCCTTCCTAGGAGAGAGTTGTTGATTTATGCTACTACCGGGTTCTAGGATCTATCCTTTATGGATGAGTATTCTAGGAATAATCATATCCATATGGCCCCCCTAATATGAGGAGTCCACCACCTTTAGGGTGCCGTAGGGTACCTTCTTCTATTAGGTAATTCCCTTTTCTTTGAATAATTCAGGAGCCACCTATCATCATTCCATGAGCCACATATTCAAAACAATTCTCAGGATTCTAGTGGAATGATATATTGATGATTTTGTGGTCAAATCCCACCAGCTTTAGGATCATCTCAGAGATCTTGAGAAAGTGTCCGTCTTCCTCTGCTCCCACCATATGAATATGAACCCTTTAAAGTGTTCCTTCGAGGTTACATTTGGGAAGTTTCTTGGTTTCATCATTAGATAAATAGGCATTAAGATCAACCCAGAGAAGATTAGGTCCATCAGTTAGATTTCCCCTCCGAGAAACCTCTAGGAGATTTGAGGCTTTCAAGGACACTTAGTCTATATACATTGATTCATCTCGAATTTGGCCAGAAAGTGTAATCCATTTTCCAGACTCAAGAAGAAATGTGTCATCTACCAATGGGATAAAGAGTTCCAGAACACTTTTGAGGAGATCAAGAAGTATCTACTACAGCCTCCGGTTCTGATGCCACCCGTCTCTGAGAAGCTGTTGGTCCTCTATGTGACCATCCTGGAACAATCCCTTAGAACCCTTCTCACCCAAAAGAATAATGAAGGGATGGGGAAGAGTTTTTACTATCTCAATCACATGCTCCTTGACACAGATACCAAATATTCTCCTATCGAGAAGAGATTTCTCGCGCTAGTTTTTGCAATGAAAAAATTGAAACACTACCTCCAACATCATGAGATACAACTGGTGTGGATCTGCTAAAGTATATTCTAAACTGACCCATGTTGACAGGTTATCTAGCTTAATGGGTAGTTATCCTTCATTAGTTTAATATCAGGTTCATTCCATAGAATGCCATCAAGGGTTAGGCATTGATAGACTTTATGGATACCCATCTGAATCCTAAAGAGTAGTATATGGATCTTGATTTTCCTAAAAAATCCATTCTATCAGTGGATCAGGATATTCCATTCTAGAAGATTCACTTTGAAGGTACCTCACAGAGTCCCACTGTTAGAAGGCTTAATAATGCCCGACTCAATAGAGTAGGCCTGAGGATTGTCTTCATCATGCCTACAAAGGCTGTCTTTCCCTATTTATTCTTGATGTCAAAAGGCTACACCCATAATGAGGAATATTATCAGGATCTAATAAATTGTCTTGAGTTGGATCTTGAGATTGATGTTCCCCACCTGCATGTGAAGGGAGACTCTAAACTAGTTATCAAAAGATTAAAAGTGATTACATTGTCAGGAAGCCGTAACTTGTGCTATTTCTTAATCATGATTGCCATCTGATGTCCTAGTTACCTTCTATTCCATAGATGACTCTTGTTATCTTGTCATATAATGGTCAACTTGAAGCCTTTTATAGTCTAGAAAATTCTCTCACAGAGACTAATTTGGAATATCTATTCATTCATGTGGATCATTGAAGGGTCATCAACCATATCAGTTCAGATGATGATGAAAATAAATAGGTAAAACACCTTACCACTGATGCTTCCACATTGGGTCCTCTGGATCCCCCTATAGCTGAAGAAATATTTGATCATATGACTCCTTTCATTGAGTATCTCCAACACAGCAATCCCCCATAATATAGACCCTAACATGAGTGAATCCATCACCGTGCTATTCAATTCACCCTCCAGAGTGGTCCTGTCCTGGAGAAGACTCTCTGTATACATGGGTTTGATGGAATGATACTCCACTACATTCAAGGAGATGAGATTACCTAGGTCATGCAGGAATTCCATGCTGAGTTTTTTGGTGCTCATCAGGAAGGGATGAAGCTTTCCCACTAGATTTGAAGGTTGGGCTATTTTTGGACCACCATGGTCCATGATTGTATAGAGTTATCTAAGAGTTTCCACATGTTTAAGATCCATGACAACTTTGTGCATTGACCGCCAGAACCTCTACACACTACTAAGTTATCTTGTCCCTTTGCGGTCTAGGGACTCGATGTTGTGGGACCATACCCCCCAGAAACAGCTTGAAAGTGTAGGTTTATTCTGAACATGACATATTTTTTTTCCAATTGGACAAGAGCTATCCCTCTCAAGGAATTAAAGGCCCTGTTTATTATTGAATTCATGATATCCAATATCATCCATTGATTCAGAGTCCCTCATGCTGTTCTCACTAATAACGAAACCAACTTCTAAGAAGCTGAGTTAAAGAAGTTGTATTCCAAGTACAATATCTGGTCCAACCACACCTCTCACTACCATGCATAGGAAACTGGGAATATTGAGGCATTCAACAAGACCCTCTCCAACATTTTTCATAAGATAGTGGGCTAGAATAAGAAAATTTGGTCGGACAAGCTCCCCAACACCCTCTGGGACTATTGAATGATGACTCACAATTACACCCATGTGACTTCATATTCCCTAGTGCATGTAATAGAGGTAGTCCTCCCTATCAAGATTTAGTTTCCATCACTCTGTACATCTATCTACGATCAGAAAATGTCAGATAGAGTCACAAAAGTTTGTCTTTCTACACTGGAAGCTCTTGACGATAATAGGCTTCGAGCCTTAAATAATCTAGAGAGGCACCAGAACAAGATAGCTATATATTTTAACAAGAGAGTTCACCTCCATTACTTCCTTCAAGGTGACACAATTTTGTCTCTTTGAGCACTGATGATTCCCAGTAGGAAACCACTGAAGTTGGAGCCCAAATGGGAAGGACCTTACATCATTCACAAAGTCTATCCCAATGGTGGATACTCTTTGGTCACCATGTATGGTGAGATAATTACTCCTCCTACCAATGAAAAGTTCCTCAAACATTACTTTGCATGAAAAATATCTATTTCATTCTACATGATGTTAAAAAATTGCTCCACTTGTCCTTAATGACGATAAACTGTATAGTGTTTCCCACAGTCTGAGCTCTACAACCTTAAAATAAGACCTCTTTCATCCAAGAAACATGATGTTAAACTATTCTTACACATCTTATATAATGTTAAACTTATATTTCATCCTCATTGCATGATGTTAAACTGGATAAGAAATCAACATCCTGGTTGCATGATGATAAAATACACAATTCTCACATTAGTTTGAGCTCTATGTACTTAAACTAAGATCTTTATCATCCTACATGATATTAAACTTCTATATCCTAGATGAAAGACATTAAATCACATAGAATTGATGGTCCTTTATGAATGAAATTAAAAGGAAAGTTCCCCTTATCCACATGATGCAAAACTGGTCCATCCTGCATGACATTAAAATGTGCCCCATCTTCATCCTCACTGCATGACATTAAACTGCATGAGATTCAATAACTACGTATGGCTTGATTTCCATCTTTATAGGATACATAGTGATGCACAGACACTTCATATTTGGGCCCAACCAAAAACTCTTCCAAACCTTTTTACTCATCCCCCATGAGGTTAAACTATGTGTGAGTTCTTCTTAGGAACATGTGGTGTGGTGTGGATCCATTTGGTCCTCATTAACATTGGGTTACTTCATGGTTCCCCACTATAAATTTCCATTTTATAAGCCACATCCTATTTTTCGAGCTCTACAACCTTAAAGTAAGGCCCCCAACATCCTTGTTGCATGATGATAAACTACATAACAACCCCTATCCTTATCGTATGATGTTAAAATACATATTCTACATCTTGGTTGTATGATAATAATCTACACAATGCTACAATGTCTTCACATGGGAATACATTTACCCTAGAATCGGTACCCTACCATTACATCTTCAAGAACTAAGTATGGTTTGATTCCCATCCTTATGGGATACGTAGCGATACTCAGAAATCTTGTACTTGGGCCGAACTGTAGATTCACAAAATCAACTCTTTGGCCTCTAGGATGGGTATCATATGGGAATGTGCCATGTGGTGTGGACCTTTTGGGTCCTCATTCATGTCGGGTTGCCTCATGGCACTGCACTGCACATCTCCTCTTTAATTGGCCCGAATTCTATGAACATTAACTAATATTTTTAGTGTCCAATTTTCATGACAATAAATTGTGTAACAACCACAATATTCTTATTTGAGAGAGTATGTGGCATCCCACCTTTTTATTACATAACTTTTCATTACATTTTACAAACATAGGATCTTTAAAGTCCAGTGTCTTGGAAATCAGAATCATAATACATGAAAACAACATAAAACATTATTCTAATAAAATTTTAAGGATTCATAATAGGTTCATCTTAAGTACAATTACTGCATCTTATAATCTGGAGACATACATCAAAGGAAAGGATGAGCAGAAGGCCCAGTAAGGAAAGCAAGGGAATCAGTTTACTTGTGATATCAATAAGAACTTGATAAAAAAACATAAAGACATGATAAATGGAAGTATAGTCATATCATAACAAAAAGAACTTGAAACATAACTTGAATATGTGGCTTCAACATTTAATTTAGACATTCATGAACATATCACCAAGTTTCAACCCCGAGGTGTCATAAAAATTACCAAGGTTATTCACCAAGGTATCATGAAACTTGTCATCTCTAGAGATAAATTCTTTACCCAATGCATTGGAGCACTATCAAGGAACACCCTTAATATGTATTTAATTTCATGCGATCCACATAGATCATAATCAAACATTTCATAAATAACCCATAGAGAATAAAAGAAATGGGTTTCATTTCAAAATCGTGACGTTTTAAAAGTGCTAAAAAATAAATCGTTATGTCATTTATAACCCATGGAAAGGGAGTGAGGGTTATATGGGTGTCAATTAAAAAATAAAATATATAATTTTTTTGTTTTATGATCACCCATAGAAACGAAATAGGTCTGGGTATTCACATAAATAAAACAATAGAATTTCATGATAGAAAGAGAGAGAAATTTGAGATGAAATTTCTGCAGCATAATGGCTATATAACCTGGTTTTAGAAAACAATAAAAAGAGAGGGGACAAGGGTCACCCACTAATAAATAACTCATTATATAGTAGGGGTACATAATAAAAATAAATAAGATCATTTTATGGTTATTTGAAGGAAATACCATATGAAAATGAAACTCAAAGGAAGATAAAATGCGATTATTTTTACAAAATTTGGAAGCTTAATGGCATCACTTAACAATTCAGAAAATAAATTTATGAGAGAAGAAAGGGTATATAATCATTTGGAAATAAAATGGACAGTAATAATGATATAGAAGAACATACCCCCATATAATAAAATGGAAACTAGAAGACATAACATAAAAGAAGTCATGACTTAAAAGAGGTGGGTGAAAGGATCCCTTACCTTAAAGAGTAACTTTGAAAGCTTGAAGGTTGGGACCTTGAGAGGCTTGAGATAACATTGGGAGGATTCTAGAGAGAGTAGGGAAGAGTTTGGACTAACTTCAAAGGCTTTGAGTGAAGAGGAAGTGGGGTCTTGGGTGAGTTTATATAGGAAAGGAGAGGGAATTGTTTATTATTTAAGTTTGGGACACCTCACATTAAACTAAACAAAACCACAAACCAACCCATGGTTTTTGCCCATGTTTTATGCTAAAGGGGAGTGGAAAAAAATATTTTATAAGTTCAATGGCCGAAATTCTTAAAATAATAGGGTTTCTTATGTGGAGTTGAGTCCCACTCTCAAGGAAAACAATTTAAAAAGACAAAATGTTATATAAGTCTTGGAGGGTCCACTAAATCTTTGTAAAATAAATCAAACAAACCCAAAATAACATTATTTTAATGTTAAAACATATATTTTCCGAACATAAAATTTATATTATTTTATTACATCACTATTGGATCATTATGATGTCATAAAACACATTATATATTTATACAGTATTTAATTTTTACCCAAAAATTTGACTGTATCAGAAAATTATGAAAAATTTTCCGTTGGGTAATTTCAATGTCCTGATTCCAGAAATAATATTCATTTTATCTAAATAATTTTCTAAATATGTTTATTTTCACTTTTAAAATAAAAACTAGCATTTATCGAAAATTCATGGGTTTTGACAAAAATGGATTTCAAACCTTAATAAAAATTACAATTGCATTCATAAAATTATACGATCATTTATTTTTAATAAAAAATAATTTAATAATAATAATATTTTATTAAAATATTATTTAATTCAAAAATACATTAATTCATCAAAATATATTTCTTAGTTTAATATTTAACTAAAAAATACTATTTTTTATTTAAAAACTATTTACAAAGTAACAATAATAAAATGAAAGTACATTCATTATTATATAAAAAAATAATGCAAATAATCATAGTACTAGTGTCTTGTTATATAAACCCTTAAAACACCCACATAATACCTTAGGTTAAGGTGCACGATGGTGACAGACTCATGGGGTGGCTCAGATAACATCGCTTGAGTGGTAATCTCTATCAACTTTCACTTCTCCCGTAGGTGGTTCTGCTCGAGATTAATGTATTCAAGCTCAAATTGGGCTTGTTCAAGAGAGAATCCCAAAGATGCAACCTCCTTTCTGAGCTCTGATAAATGGGCTTCATATGGGGAAAGTCTACTGGATGAGGCTATCGCTTCCTTTTTCTGAGTAAAAGAAATATTTGTTAAATCTATATGTTTATACTAATCATGTGATCACTATTCAATGACTATATTAGAAATGGTCACAATTATTAATGGTATTTTAAAATCCAAAAACATAAAACAAAATAAGTGCATATGTTGTATAACCATTTCACATATTTAATTAGATCAAGATAGATTTTCAATAACAAAAGTTTGGGTCATTACGGAATATCTCCCCCCTTCATGGCACTGGCCATCTGCCATGCCATCTTCCAGAACTACTTGTGGATTTATTCCCATCCTTATGGGATACATAGAGACACTCAAACATCTTGGACCAAGACCATCCACAGAATCATGAACCCTTTTGTCCTTTCTTGGACTGGGTTCCCTCCTCGGGAATGTGTGGTATGGTTTGGATCTCTTTGGTCCTCATTCACATCAGGTTATTTTCCGCACCATTCACCTATCCCTTAGGATGAATATGTTCTAGTCACATAATGATAAACTGCGTGAAATTTTTATCCTTTCCGCATGATGTTAAACTGAATGGATACATCCTACGTGTATGATGTTAAACTAGGCACCTATGGTCCACACTCCATGACCTTAAACTGAGAGTTTCTGGTCCAAGCAGTATGGCCCTTACACTTTTTTCAATACTCCGTCTAGGAACTCTATCATTGAAGGAAATATAATACCACATGTGGATGTTCCACGTTGACATTCTTGAATGTGTGGTGATATGAGATCGGGAGTGTTGGATTCCACAGAGACATTTTCCCAATCCATTTCCATGCTTCATGTGTCTCTTTATCTGGTTCCCCATCCTCATCCATGTATGAAGGGACCTCTTAACATTCTATCTATACTACATCAACTCACCTACTATTTTGGGCCAATTCCCTAGAGGACTTTGGACGACATTTTGAGTTAGGTGTTGTGTCTCGAACATGGTCAGTGGTCAACCCTCATTTGTCTTTCCCCATTCCTGGTAATATGATATGGGTGTTATGTCTCGAATAAGGTCAACAGTTATCCTCCATCATCACACCACACCCACTTTGTTCCATATACTAGACGTAGTGATTCAAATTTTCCAACTTCCTATATTCTAGTGGACCCCCAACACCCCTGGTGTTGTCCCACCATATATACATGCACGTTGAGTGGGAATGTTAGTGTGGTTGGGACTTTCCCTCCAGATATTTCCTTTCCATCATTATGTGCTATCATATAATGGGGAAAGCCTAACATCACTCCTTCTTTCCCACACTGATCATGGATCACGTGGTATTAGGAGTCTTGGTAGGATTTTTACCTACATGGAGTGGAAACACAACCCTCATATCCAAACTATATGACCTTAAAATAAGAGCATCTTTATGGTTCTCCTAGTAATATGTGGCATGGTATGGGCTCCCTAGCCCCCATTCATGTCAGGATTATTTTTCCATGCCACAAAATTCATCTCTAGGGTACATCTTTTCCCCTAATGTCTTAGTCTCATGATGATAAACTATGTGACATCTTCATCCTTACCACATGACGCTAAACTGTATGGATATGTCCCACACACATGACGTTAAACTAGGAATCCATGGTCCAAACTCTACGACCTTAAACTAAGAGCCTCTTAATTTTTTTCTTGTAAGTGTATGGTGTGGTGTGGAACTCTTTGGTTCCCATTAATGTCAGGTTTTTGGTAGCCACACCATACACATCCCTTTTGAAACACCTCCTCCAGTGTCCTTACCACATGACATTAAAATGTATGGTCCGGTCCTATCATAAGACCTTAAAACTGTGTCATCATCATCCTGGCCACATGATGAAAAAGGGCGTAGCATTGTGGTGTTATCATTTGAGAAGGCATCACATTTGGTACTTGTCATCCACCATGACACCTGTAAAGAACTACACATTGATTGATTCTTATGGTAACACCTAGAATTTCAATCCTAGTCTGACCTCTCAAAAAAAAAAACAAAAAAAAAGAACAAAAAAGAAATATCTAGTATCTCCTCTCTCTATTTATGGGTCAGACCTTCATAGAGAAATTGACCTTATAAAACTATGTGTGGCTTGATTCCCATCCTTATGGGATATATAGTGATGCCCAAATCATTGATCTTGGGTCCAAACTCAATGTTGTTTCCCCATTTCATGTTGAATCATCTTCATCTTTACCACATGACATTAAACTGCATAGGATTTTAAAACTATGTGCAGCTTGATTCCTATACTTATGGTATACATAGTGATTCCCAGGCACTTTGTCTTTAGTCCTAGCCCCAAATTCCTTCAAACCATCATCCCCTTGGCCTTGATCATGGTCCAACCTCTATGAACATAAACTATATGCATTTTATATTAAGACATCCATGTGGAACATGGGATCTTTTATCCCCCATTCATGTCATATTTTACCTCTTATGTGTCACATGCCTACCCTTTATATGAGTGTTCCTCCTTATAGTCCAAGATTCATGAATTTAAACTACATGAAAGCTTCCTCAAGAATGAATATGTGGTGTGTTTGGGCCTCATTGGCCTTATTCACATCAGGTTTATCATAACACCACACCACACATACCCATTTGGAATTCCATCAATCATGGTCTAAACTCTATGACCTTAAACTAAGAACCCACCATCCTCAATTCATGATGATAAACTATAATCACACCCTGATAAAGTTCAGGATTCCCCATGATAATTATGGGATGTTTCAATTTCCTTTCCAGAGAGCATTCCCCCCACCGGTGTTAGCCTCCAACTATACTACGCTCAAAAAAAAAAGTATGGATTTATTCTTATCTTTAGGGGATATGTAAAGATACCCAAACATTTTTTCAGGCCCAAACACAGTTTCGTTAGCCTTTTTTGGACCCCTTAGACCTATTTATGGTCCAAAATTTATGACCTTAAACTAGAAGCTTTGCTGTGATTTCAACCCTTGCCATATCACATTTTCTTCATTCATGCCTATTCCTTGATACTGGTATGGTGCACAAGCCTTATTTGGATTATTCACACTGGGTTTATTTCCTCCATTCCACACAAGTATTCAAGGAATAGAAATTTCCATATTTCATACTACATTACTCTAAACTGTTGGGTAGGGTCCATGAAGTATGAGCTTAAACTATGTGTAACATCATATGACGTTAAACTATGCCACACATAGTCCTCACCGTAAAATGTTAAACTATATGTTCATCATCATCCCTTACATGATGTGAAACTGAAAAGCATCCCAGGCCCTCACCTAAGAGGTTCTCTCCCAAAGTGATGGTCATCTACCATATTTTTCACATATTTAGCTATTTATTGGAATCTGAGATGATGCTCCCATGGAATATAGGTTTAATATTTGTTCATCCCAATGCACCAACACCGGTGTACTCTTGGTCGTAGTGGTTTAGTTTCAAGAGTGTTGAAATACTTTCAAACATCCTGTCACTCAACTCCACACTTTATGTGACCCTCATTTGGATCCTTATCCTCTTTAGTATCTAAAAGGACCCCCTAATAGTTTGGCTATACCAATTTGGATCACCTACCACTTTGGTCCAATAACCTGGTAGATATCGAGTGACATTTTGAGTTAGGTCCCATGTTTTGGATATGGCTAGTGGCTGACCCTCATTTGTTTGTCCTCATTTTAGGCTGATGTTATGAATAATGTGTCTTTAATACAATTAGAAGTTATCTCATACTGGTATGCCATCCTCTCTATGATTCCAAATTTTGGGTATTGTGATTCACACTTCCCATTTCCCCTTTATTCGGATTAATTCAAATGCCCTTGGCACTATCTCTCTCATGCACTAGAGCATGTTGGGAAAGACGAGTTGGCTGTTCTGAGAACTCTATTCTCTAGTCACAACCTCTCTCAACCTGAACACTCTTGGTGTTAAATCAAAAATAGCACACTCTGAATATTCGATGATTAGTTTTAACTCTCATACAAGGTGAATTTTTATGTGTTCTTCCCTTGTTCCTCACACTGGACATGACCCACGTGAGTTTAGGGACTAATCATTAGTTTCTTCAAAGATATGATCGAGGTGCAAAAATTAAAGAAAGAAAGAAATATTTCCATACATGCAGTTCAAAATAAATAAGAAAGAAAAAAATAATCAAGAAATTATGTTTTAAGAGTTCAAAAAAATGTGGCCCCTATGGATTCACCCCATCAATAGAGCACTTCAACTCAGCCACCCTTTGGCATGTGGCTTCCAGGATCCACTATCATCAACTGAACTCCCTTTTTTTTTTAATTTTCCTCAATATAGAGCTCATCAGGCCTGATCAACACCCGATCATGTTCAGATCATAGGTCAACCACTTAACCACTCACCCGCCTCAACTGCTTTTGGGCCTCCGCCAGCTGGACCTTCATTCATATTATAAGTTTTGATTGATCATGGACGAAGGATTGATGCTCGTTTATCTAATCATCTAGATTCTGGATATCTTATTCAACCTCATGAATATTCCAAATATTTTCATATTTTTCCTAGAACCAGGCAGCTTCCAAACACCGACTACTTTCCCATATCTTCTTAGCAAGGTAGTCTTGGATGAGGATGTGTAGACCTTGCACATCCTCCCCTCCAGTGCACAGTTCATGCAGCCAATGGAGAAGTGACCCCATTTGGCTAATCCACTCCAATTATGGAGTTTTTTGATGAAATGTTTGATTAACTTCCATGCCTGGTGTCCGGTATTCTGACTTTCTTTGACTGCATCAAAATTAGACTCTTCTAGCTCCATCGGATCAGTAGGTTCATACTCTAAAAAAGTGTCCAGGTGTTTAGTAGTAGGATACTACTCTATCATCATGTCTAATGGGTTAGGATCCATATCACCAGGTTGATCTTCATCACTTGATCCCACCTCAATAAGATCATCCCTATTAGCCACACCAGTAGCACCACCAGTGGCCATGATTGAACAATCACCAGAGGTCATAGCCTAGTCAGCTCAGACACTAGGTTCCATATGAACCGTTACCCACTCAGAAAAGGTTCCTGAGGTCCTCTATCCATTATCAATAACAGAGAAACCACTACTCCAAGGACTATTCAAAATAAGTTCCGTATCAATTAATCTAATTGATCAAACAACAAGTATGACTCTGTGAGGCAGAAAACTTATAGTGGTCAAGCGATGGATGATCAGGCTCTCTTCTTCAGATTTTCATCATTAGGATATTGGGACGTGGCCCCCCATATATTATTGTGGGTTCCAAACCCTGGCCTCCATAAAACTGCTGGACCTTGCAGCCACTATTGCTTCGAACGCGGGTCCTGGTGCTTGGTTCTCTACACACATTTCCATGCCTCTATCCCCATGAGGAGGGGTCTCTTATGCAAGGTTCTCCTATATATAACAGATGTAATTTGAGGAACCTAGATAAACATGAGGGAGATAATAGTACAATGGAATGAGTTAGAGCTTACTTCAAGAGCTTCAGCAAATCCTCCCAAAGAAGTTTCCTCTGAGGCCGCAACCTCATCTTCCTATAAAGGGATCCCTTTGTCTGCATCTTACCCCTAGGACCCATCTGATTCCTTGGGTAGGGGAAAGTGCACTGCCAACTCAGCAGTTGACAATTGTGGTAGAGATTTCAGATCTAGTAATACTTTCACTCAATCCATCATTGGGTGCAGAGTGCCTCGAGAGTGAACTAAGTTCTCCAACTCAGACACATACCACTCCCCCTCTAACTAGGATTCCAGAAAACTAGATTTGGTCTGACCAATGCCCAGAATATCCATCCCAAACTGGTTAAGGTGATCCCACATTTTTTAAGTATTGATGAATTGCTTGTTGACGTCCCATGTCTCCCAATCCTAGTGGTAGACGACATCCTCAGGTATATCCACACAACACAGCTGCTTCCTGAGATCTTGGGTAGGTATTCTATGGAACCCTATAGATGGCTCCCCTTCATACCAAGTCTACCCGACTAGGACCACTAAGCCTGTTACAACTACTCTTCTTCCACTTCTGGCCAATGCAGGCCTTGGAACTGTTGGCTATACTGTTGTAGCTCCACCACCATGATGTGCATCAGCCCTACTACCATGGCGTACTCTCATCACTTTCTGGCCTCGACCATGAGGTAGAGGGGCCACTCCATCGCCATCTTAGATGGTCCATTATTTTAGAATTTCTCCTGAGTAGGCTGCCTCCCATCTCTTTTTATACTCCCTGACTAGCCCATAGGCGACAGTGGGTGGAGGTATCTCATTCCGTATCTTCCCATATTCCCACATGAACATGAGCCAAAGCTGAATCATCACACATGAGTTATCTTCATGACATACCCATAGGTACACCTTCAGGTTCAGTCTCTGTAAACATCTGAACTGCCTCGTAAACTATTGTGGGGTGTACGGTTCAAAGATTGTATAGCAGTCCACCTACACCAATAGTACTCTATCTCAAAAGGCTAGGAGATGTGACTATTTCTCTTCATTTCCCCTATTATCATCAGTGAAAACAACCATTGGAAAAATAAAGTGATGGAAGTTGAACTTATCTACCCTCCAGATCTTGTTTATCACCATCTTTAAGTTCATCTTGAATGGGAAACTTCCTACATCATTCAAAATTTCCAGTCAAAAGTTCATCTCAGGAAGGGAAATGGGATTCAAGTATTCATATCCCACCATGTATGCTACCACCCATCCATATAGGAAGTGGAGTGGTTCTTATATACGTAGTGGATTCTTCCCCTCGCTGATATGACAAAGCACCTTATACAACTTTTCCAACACCGGAACCCCAAGGTTTATGAACTGCCCCATTTCTAGCATTTCCACCATGATAAATGTGCTTGGTCACACAACCATGTGCATATATCTCACTGGAAACATCCACTTGCAAATGAGTGCCAATATGAACCTAACCAAACTGACTATCAGTTAATGATTGGTGTTGATGTTGTACCCCCACAACTTCGATTGGATTTTCTCTAGGATTCGCTAATAAGAACCTTCCTTGCCTCACTAAGCCCCTATTGTGTAGGTATGGGGACTTATGGTTAGTTTCATGTGTGCCTCCTCTCCCTCAGCGGGCCTCTATGTGGGAAAGTACAGGAAATGACTAAACCAATGCTTAAAGTGGATGTCCCATGTCATCCAATTGTCTTTTTCTGCAATTGACACTAGATCTAGCAGCATCTTCGCTAGACATGGCATTTTATCTGGATCCTCCCATTTATTCTCTTTGGGGAGGAATTCATCATACATTTCCCCCAGAATGGGAATCCCAGAAATATGGTGGAGGTCCCAAAGGCTGATGTTGACCTCCCTATGATGAAGATGAAAAGTGCTGGTCCTTGATGACTATATACTTAGCATATCGAGCATGATATCCTTCGATTGGTAAATTTGGAATTGGGAAGCCCATGGAGCTTTATATAGGCCTACTCACCTCAACTCTGTTCCATATTCTACACAAGATGCACATAACCAGTAGGCCTGGGCTCATTCCTTCATTAAGTTTCCACCTTGATGTAAATCCCATTAATTAGTACATCCCTTTTTAGGTTTCCTAACCTTCCTTGAATATAGTATGATATTATGGTGGAGATATCTATAGGTGTGATGATTTCCCATCGATCTTGTTAAGATGGTTGTAAAGGCAGTCTGTGGTGATAGGCGAATGGTCCCTCCAGGTATGGTTATCGACAGCCTTGAACCACTGGTACTAACCCAGTGTGCCTCTAAACCAGTAAGCTAGTTCGTCCCTGCTTGACTCCAGGATGAAGACATCCTCCCTCAGACTGAAGAAATATAAAGGTAGTCTTTTGCAAAGAGGATTGTCTTTCTTCACTTTTGTCAGCAACTCTAGCAGTGTCTTGTGATCATAATGGCTCCAAAAATACTCCCCAATCAGGATATTATTCATTAGATATTCTCTTTGAGTAGAATCCAAAAGGACCTCTCGAGTGAATTATTGGGCGAACATCAGTTTTGAGACTTTATTGATTTTCTTGAGTTTGTTTGCAAGGATAGTTCATGAATATTGATCGCAGAGTACCAAATCGTGAAGCCACAATGACCTCTATGCGTATCGTAGAGCAATAGAGGATCGTGGTGCCCCGATTCACTAAAAGTGTTCAGAGAGAAATGGTTCAATAAAACCAGTTTGAAAATATGTGCTCGTAGGGTAGATCGCTTCATGAAAAAAGAGCTCAGTAAATATCATTCATGGAGATCCAGTACAGATAATGGGCCCCTCATGACCTATTTATAGGCGAAGGCCAACCAAGATTCAAAGAGGCCTTCATGATCCCAAGATTTGTGGTGGAATTCGCGCTCTTGAGTTTCACAGAGGCCTTCACCCAAGAACACACCATATACCCTTCATCACAAGCAGTCTTCATGAACACCCAATTTTCAGAAACTTACCCTTAGAATCCTACCCTCCTTTTTTCATCATATCCCATTCTAAGGGGGGAATTTGTTGGAACCAAAATATGTGCCCTGGGATAAGTCGAGGATGTTTGTGACTGGTTGATATGAAATCCAATCTCAAAAGGTCCAAATATCAACAGAGGGGTCTACCTCACAAATCACTTTCACACATCCCCTAGTACTCGTGAACTCACAAGGCATTGATGGAAGGAACCATGAGTCCAACAAGCCCCACAACCACCACAAAGTAATTTTATGGGAGGAACCGTGAGTTCGAAAAACCCCAAAACCACCACAAAAGAAGTTAACAGATGTCTCCACAAGTCTGATGAGCCCCACACCTCTTCATGAAGATCATTTTTTCTTCACATCATACTGCCAATCATTGCTATAACCCTTTTACTATAAATAACTAACTCACTCCTCCTCATAAGAATTGTTACCCCAACCTTTCACCTTTAGATCCCCCTTTTTGTGAATCCCCTGAGAACTGCAAACTTGAGAGAAAAATGAATTCCCCAAGGTACTGACACATCATGAAATCCCATTTCCATTATTCTAATTTACCCCTACCTATGGTAGGGATGACCTTTGTGAAGTCATATTCCCTTATCCAAGGAGGAAGGACCTCTAGGGAACTTGAGTCTTCACAAATCATTCCTTTTATAAATCATGTCTTTATGCCAAAGTAGGTTCACCCTGCTTCGCAGAGCTCCTATCATCATGAAGCCCCTAACCTCTACGAAGCACCTGAGCTTCTCGAAGCACCTCTCAGCAAGGCACCTTGGTTCATGAGACCCTATTCTATGTGGCCCTCTAGGATTGTACGATGTGATTTATTTTCCTCTCATGTGGTGTTCCTTGATCCATTGCTCTACCTAATGCTCCTTCTCATAGGTATGCTAATAGATATTTCTTCTTCTCTTAGCTACACTAATGCAAACCCCTTAACTGACCACTCCCTGACCCCATTGTATCTTGTAAATGATGATGTATTCCCTTCTGCAAGTGTGGGTGGGAATCAATTATGTAATTCCAAGGGGTAAGGAGTGAGTCATCCCCATTCGAGCTGCAAGACATTAAATTTCCAATTACCATCGTCCTCAACACACAATATTAAACTGTAGTCTCTCCCTATGCAACGCACATGGGGTGATACATCTTGGACATTATTTATGCCCACTCACCTTCACAAGAGTGATATCCCCTTCACCCTCCTAGTAGGGAATGATACCCTCCCCACACAGAATGAGATCTTACTTGGGAATTAATCTTGGAGTAAGTTATAATATTTATCTCCCTAGGTCGTCTCAGTACATAATCCCCAAATCACTTTTCATGGAAACACCTTTTTCAACACAATCATAAGGTATAATACTACCTATTTTTTCTCACCCTGACCACAACTCACATGGACTTAGATATTAACAGTGACAACGACTCCATGCAGTCCACCTCAGTGCATAAGCCCCATGCCCCTCAATGATGAACTATGCGGGTTTTGATCCCTATCTTCAAAACATGGTATGTAGGAATCCTCATCATGGTTCAATCCCAACCAATGGTAAACTCTAGTGCTCTCTCCTAGGGATGTACCCTTGTGATGTGTCATCCACCCTTTTTGGGACACATCCCATGGATCCACCACCCTGAGGCATTCTGATCCATCTATTTGGGTTGCTAACCACGCATAAGCCTCGACATGTCAAAGGGAAGTTATCCATGTGTAAGCCTTGATGTTACCCAAAACTATGTTGACTTTGATCCATGTATCCTATTCATGGTACGTAGGAAGCCTCCCTGAGGTTCAATCCCATCATCCATTCCCATCCTAGTCTTTCCCTCGAGTCATTATGTCTCGAGAGGATCATGCCCCAACCTGGAGGTTACACTTCCTTTAGGTCCTCATCCATGCACTCCATTACTATGAGGTGCCTATTTAGGTGTCTCATTGACCCATCCCTAACTAAGTGGAATTTGATTCCTAGCCATTGGGATACATAGGAAGCCTCCCTAAGGTTCAAGACCATCACTCTCCACACTCCATCCATTCCATCAACACTTCCTCCATAACCATCCCAATTCTTAACCGAGCCACCAAATCTTGGTGAGATCATGCCACCCAAATCACTGCTTCTTTTAGCAGCACCCAGGAAGCTAACCATGCATAATACCCATACAATACATATTCATCCAACTAAGAGAAACCCTCTTGCGAGGGGTATCTATCCATGTATAAGACCCAAATCATCCCTTCGAACTATGTGAGTTTTGATCCCTGTCTTCTAAACATCATACATAAGAAGCCTCCCTGAGGTTCAATACTAGCCAATGGTAAACTTTGGTGTCCCCCTCCATGGGGTCTACCCTCCTGATCCACCCTCAGTGTTGTCCATATCATCATTCACGATGTGAAATCTATCCCTTTATGGGACACATCACCTTAGTTCATTGTTAAAGGTGTTCCCACCCATCCAAAGGTAAACCTTGGTTCTTTCCTCCTAGGGATGAACCCCTTCATGGTGAGAAACCTTCTCTTCATGAGACGCACCACCTCAGATCCTCCCTTATCAGGCGTTCCGATCCATCTATCTAGTAAAATTTCTAGGTGATCCCTCCTAGGGATGTGACTATATGATCCACCTTCACAAGTGTTATAATCATACCATTATGTATTTTCAAGACATTAAACTCACAACCCTCCATCTCCAAAAAATGTTAAACTCGTGGCATACCCTGTGTTAAACATGGGATTCCTGAGGAAAACCTCAGAAGACATTCCACTGGCATAAGATACCCCAAGATCTATGTGGGATGACTCGGGTTTCCACACCCTTGAGAATCCCTCTTATGAGGAAGAATACATGTGCTCCAATGTTCTAGCATCCAGACATGCCATTGATACCCAACATGAATACTTCCCTGACCGAAGGTTGCTGCCTTGGATAGACACCTTGAAATGTCTAGATAGAAGCAACATAATTAACTAGAATCCAAAAAGATATGGAACCATGAATGAAGTTTATGAACGATTTCTTAATCTATAAGGGAGACCTGTATTAGGAAACAGATTCTGAAAAGGAATCCATGAAAGGAGGGATCAACATCCCATCATCCTGTTTAAATCAAGGAGTATACATCTATGAATAAGTTATGAATTCCACCCACCTTGGAAAGTGGGAATGTGGGGAAAAAAATTCACACATCATAGCTCGTGGATCCCGACGATGCACATTCCCTGGTAGAAAGTGTCGGAAAAAGTTATGCCACATGATTTCCATGTTTAGATTCTCATGGTTGGATGAGGTTACTCTCCTACTAGGAGTGGAAAAGACTCAATGTGTAGTTCATATAATCACCATGTTGATACCTCTGTGCTTTGAAAAGGTTACTTATTGATGGGTTTAGCTATGGGATGAATTTTTCATTACTATCTTATTGGGGATTCTTTTGATTTAGCTGACTAGTCATGTACATTTGAGGATGGTTCGAGATGAAGTTTCTATATCGATGGGGTTCCCTCTGGATATGTTGAGGGAAATTTTTCCTTTCAGTTACTCCCTTTTTATTTTGGGGTTTTAGGGTGCCTAATAAGTATTTTTATACTCAAACCTACATAGGCTTTGCCCACACATTTTTTATCTTGTGAAGACTACATGCCTTTCGATGGAGTCCCCAGAGTACCTAAAGCAGGTAGAGATTTTTGAGCTAGACTGACTGAGGTGTTTACCAGAGTTAGGCTGAGGATATTTCTAGAGGTTTCATTGAAATAAATACCCTCCTTATAAGCACGTTGGAATATTTTGTAGTTTTCTTTTGGTGGGATAGTGTTTTCCCCTTTTTATGTTTTCAGTACTTCTGTTGTACTCTGGTTTGGGATAGATGTATGTATGCATTTTAGTGTTCATCCTTTTTCTAATATGCCTCTACACTATTGTACTGAGGTGTTTTTGGGTGTGTGCATACATGTACTTTAGTTAAAGGCCTCCTTAATTTTAGTTACACCTTCGACACTTGTCTCCACCCCCTGGCCTATGGAGTTGGGCTTGGGGCAGTTGCGGCTCGAGCCCCAACTTGGGTCGAGTTGTGACACCCTTTTTATCACCCCATCTATGGGATTGATTTTACATTAATTATATCCATTTCCATGTTTTTAATTTTTTAAAATAGATTCCATATTTGGAATCATAAGGTCCAAATTTTTTAAATAGTTTCCTTTTATTTTTGGATAATATGAATAGTAAACTTAGTAATTTTAATTACCACGGTTAAGGGTAAATCAGGTAATTATGGGTAAAAATAATATTATAAATATTATAAAATCACCTAAACACTTTTAATAATTTTATTTTATGAGTGGGTGTTGACAAAAATCATCCTTGAGCCGATTTTATGGCCTCTTGAATCCACTTGGATGACTTTAATCCTTTTATAGTATTTTATTTAAAAAAAGTCAAATATGTCATGCTCATGTTTTTAATATGTATTACATTTTTAATATGTGGTTATACAGAATCTATCATCAACTATAAATAGTAATTTGAAATAAAAAATGTTTATCTTCATCATGGTGGTTTATTTTTAATTTTTATGAAATAAATAATAATCTTAAAGTATTACACAATGACGATGTAATAATTTTTTAATTAATGGAAATATCAAATAAATGATTATAAAAATATTAAAATAAATATAATTTTAGATAATTAATGTCATCCAAAAATTTTATAGAAAACTTTGATATTTTAGTGATGTGTTAAAAGAGTTGGTCCTAATATATATTGTTTTATTGTTTTTTGTAAAAGTCAAAGTAATGAATAATGCCAAAATTGACAATAATGTTATATTAAAATAAATAATATTTTATTAAATGATATAGAATTTATAAAAATAAAAAATTTGGAAAAATAATTGATATATGGTTGAAAATTTTATCCATGATTCATTTATGGTTATTTTTTAATTTTATAGTAACAATATTGACCCTCAAAGAGTAAAAAACCATGTTTTCATGGTAAAAGTTAAAGAGATTAAATAAGGGTTAAAACCAAAAGATAAAGGTAAGAATGTAAAAAAATTGTCTAAAAGATAATGGATGATAGGATTTCTACCCATAATCATATTATCTTCAAAATAAATCACTTTTGAGCCATTTGATATTGAAAATTAATTTATATTAATTTAATATTTTAAGAGTTTCCAAAAGTGCCCCTCACCTCAATTATAAAAGGGAACCTCCTCCCTCACTTCTTCACACCAATTTGAGCCTTATAGATTGATAAAAACTTACCCATTTCTATTCCAAATATTCTTATACAAGTTATGGAATCCTATTATTCCAAAAAGACTAACCCTAGATCCCTTAAGAAGATATCTAAAGGAAGTCTGTTGAAGAAGAGGTAATCATTTTTACCAAATCATCCAAGTTCATTTATTCTTATTTCTCCTATTAATGTGTTGTTTTCATGCTAAAGTAATAATTTCAATATCATATATATTATTATATTTTATTATGATTATGGTACAACCATATTTGACCTTTTATCCATCCTATAAAAAACAAAATCACTGCACGTGTGTACGTACAACTTACCATCTCCATGTTATGGTGTAATCTATTTTTCATCACCACTTTACTTGGATGGGTATAATGATGGAAATAATAGATATATATTATAATTATTACATTATATTTATTCTATAAAAATTAATATTCCATCCACTTATATACCCTTTCACCAATAAGGGAATGATACCATCGCTCATGCAAACGTATGACCTACCGTCTCCACGACGCGACGCGATTCATTTTCCTTGTTCAATATTAAAGAATTATTATAAAAAATTATATAATGAATAAATATGATATCTATTACATTAATATAATTCTATATATGATATAAATATATCCTATACGCAAGAATTCAGACTTACATAACGAAACATGTATCAAAAAATGAAGTAGTTAACACCCAAAACAAGGGTAATAACAAAATATTATTAACAAATGGGTGATAAGATGATATAAGAGAATAACATATTATATAATAAATATGAATATGGTTATGTTATAAATTAATAATATTCTTTAAACTATTATACAGGAGGTTATATATAAAGGAAATCAGACCTATGGTAATGGATTTCTTAACTCAATTTTTATTCATTGGGTTAAACCTCTATTTTATTGATTAGGTTATGTGTGAAATGAATTTAAAATATATTATGTTGTATTTAAACTTATTTTATGTGTATTTATAGTGGACACACACATAATAGATTAATTTTATTAATGATATGATCTTTGTAAGGGTTTATTTCACAATCTCATTATTATTCAGGATTGTTTATATTTAAGTCTCCACTGGGGAATATTTTTATTCCATGCACATGTCTTCTAAAATTGTTTTCAATTTTTTTTTTAATATTCTCTAATTATTTTTTAATTTCATTTTAACCCTTTATTTATTTTTAAAAAATTATTTAAAAGGTATATTTTTTCATTTAGTGAACAAGTTACTTTGAGAATTTTTTGAAAAAAATGAAAGGAATGTTTTTTAACTTATATAGCATGATAAGATTTTTCTAATATCATGATGACTTAATTATTTATAAGTTAATATAAGATTTTTTATAATTATTTTCAAATAAAAATTTTCCTTTTATAATTATGTAGTGTTTTAAAAATAAATGATTTCCAAAGTGAAAAAGGGTATTTTTCTCAATAAAATTTCAATGATTTTATTAGAGTATTTTAATATATGTAAAAAACCTCTCTTGAATATTATTAATAATTGAGGTGATATCTTATGATATCATTTATCATATTTTATTGAATAATTTATGATCAGTTTGATTGTGGATGTTCTATTTTGACATCGTTTGTATTTTATGGTTAAAGTATTCACATTTGGTATGTTGGTTTTTAATATGAATGTTTATGTTTTTTATGTTTCAACCCTTTCATATGAGGAATTCATTTGACTTAGTAAGTGATGGGTGGGGCCCGATATAGCCCCTCGATTCATCAGTAGGTCTCATGAGATAGACTAGTTTGGGTATTGGCTGATGCCTTACCTATTTATATACAATGTCTTGGAAGAAACCTTGACGGTATGTTTATGATGTCCCACATTATGTATTCCCTCATTATGAGAT
Organism: Viscum album; assembly: GCA_963277665.1. Lineage (NCBI taxonomy): Eukaryota > Viridiplantae > Streptophyta > Magnoliopsida > Santalales > Viscaceae > Viscum > Viscum album. Next base: position 1,430,769,219 of record OY728131.1, on the reverse strand, counting down.
TAGTTATTGATATTCCATGTGATTAATTTATTAGTAGAATATAAAATTTCATGTTTCATTCGCATGTTATTATTTATATGGAATTATTTGATTATTATTTTTTCTTGATATTTTATGCTCGAGATTATGTTTAAATGGAATGTGTTTCAGTTATTCACCTTACCTTAATATTTATATTTATTTATTCTTGATAGATTCCAATGTACGCTTACTCTTAATGATCATCTGATCTCACCCCTTTCTTATGTTTTATTTTTTTAAGTATGCCAAGATGTATATTATGATTGACATGCATGGATAAGAAAGTAATAATGATTTTCTTTAAGGAATCATTATGTTGTATTATATAATTTCAATTGTAATGTATGTTTCAAGTATGTATCTATTTTTCCAAAACTAATAAACTGTTCGGATCTTCAGGATGCAATTCCTTGTATAATATGATAATGTAATAAATTAACCACCAACTATGGACTACTGAAGTTGGGGTATTTACAATTCTAGTTGGATTAAACATTAAAGGATTCAAAAGCTAAAGTGTGATTTTCCCAAAAAATTCACGATGAAAGATCTCGATCATGCCAAAAGGATTTTGGGAATGAAGATTGAGAGAGATAATAATGTTAATACTTTTGTACTATTTAAAATATTTTACATCCATAAGATCATTAAGAAGTTTAGATTGTCTATATGTAAGTTGGTATCAACTCCATTGGTCAGACACTTCAAGTTATCCATAGAGAAGGAAAATAAAATGGAAGATGAGGTCCAACACATGGGGAGAGTTCTATTTTCCTCAATGATAGGAAGTTTTATGTACACCAAGATATGTACCTGATCAGATAGTTTATTCATAGTGGGAGTTGTAATTCATTTCATATCATATATATTAAAGGAAAATTGGGAGGCTATTAAGTGGATAATATAACAATTGAAGGGATTAGAAGATACATCCTTTTTCTTTAGGATAGACTTTCCATTGCAAGTTTACGTTAACACTGAATTTTTTGGGGATTCATACACCAAGAAGATCACCATAGGGTTTGTGTTTACCTATAGAGGAAAAAAATCATCCATATGTTGAAGTTTCAATCATTTGTTAATTTATCCACAATTAAAGTTGAGTATGTGGATGAAATGGAATCTAAGAAGGAATTAGTATGGTTGACACACTTGTGTAAGAATCTTAGAATGATTCAGGAGGGTGGAGTGTTATTATGTGATAATGAAAGTTTGATTCGCTTGGCTCAAAATCTAGTCTTTCATGTACGGATAAAACATATTGACCTGAAATACCATTTAATCCAAAAAATATTGGAGGAAAAGTTACTTAAGTTATAGAAGATAGCTGGGAAGTAGAATCTAGTAGACATGTTCACCAAGGTGTTAATCAAATAAAGTATAATGAAACACTATATCTCAATGGGACTTTGGTGAATGGTCATAGATGGAGAACACTAATTGTTATTTTTGAAGAAGTAGAATAGTTTCTTTTACTAAAGTATTTGAGAGTTTACAAGGGTTTCTTAAATTAGTCTTAAAGTAGGAGATTATTGGTATATGAAGTTTTTTCAAGTGTCGATTTCATCTACCAAATAAAGGTTATCTAGACAATAAATCAGTTTTTATGGTTCAAACAACAACAATATGATCTCCCATTGATGAAAAGTTGATCATACAATGGTTTTTTTTGATGGGAATGTTCAGTGGTCAGTTTCATCAGATAATTTTCAACACAATAAGTTATAGAGTAGTCCTCATGGTTTAAAGGATAATGGTTGGGTAATGCTTCAATGTTCATCGGTTACACTGCTCAGGTGCCATTTTCAATAGGATATCAACAGTCACTATAGTTTAATTGCAGGTTATCCTTGAATCTTGGAAGGATATGCATCTGGATAACTAGCTAGAAGTTACTATAAGTGGGAACACTAGTACACATGGAATGAGGTGATTAATGGATTACTTTTAATTATTGATTTGATTTTTTAACTTGGAAAAAGTGATTTCAATTCTTACATCTTCTTATTGTGATTTAAAAGGTGGTAGAATTTATCCTCTGGATGTAGGTATCATGTATGTAAATTAATGTGTCATTCTATTTATCAATTTTTCTTGAATATTTGTGAGTCATGAGATTTTATTGAGTGCGTGTGAGTTAAACTTGGTATGGTGGCTAGGGTGTGTTAGATTCCTATATTTTTCTACACTTACATTGAGGGAGTCCATCCAAATGATCTATGTTCCCTATGTGGTATCATCTAGTGGATAACATTTTATTATTGAGAATTTATTGATTCCCAATAGAAAGTACTTTGTATCAATTAATGATGTATTATGGAATGAAAAAGCATGGATAACATGGTGGTATCCTTGGAAATAAAAGTGGGAATTGGAAAAAGGGTTGGGTATGTGAGTGTGACCAACCTAATTTTTACAAGTAAACCAAAGTTGGGAGGAATTAAAACCTTCGAGAACCCTTGGACCTTTATGTGTGATCATAGAATGGTTAAATTTTATCTTTTAAAATCTTAAATATAAAATTTTCGCTTATGCTTATTTGTGTTTGGATACAATACAATGTTATGTTATATAGGTTGAGCATTAATTCCAACTGTGAATATGTGATTTTTGATGGACTGGGTTATGTGATATGGGTTGGGAGATCATGACAACTATGTTTTTTATACATATTGGGAAAGTGGTTTGGGCGATCATAGAAACCACAACATACGAAATGTTATTGGATGGGTTATGTCTTATAGGTTGGGTAATCATGCCAACCAAAGTCATAAATATTGTGATGAGATGGATATGTAGGATGAGTTAGGTTTTATAAAAACCATCAAGGTCTTGTGACATGGGTTGGGTGATCATGCCAACCATGGGTCTGTGAAATGAATGAGTTAGGTGTAATGCCAACTATTGATGGTCAATGGATTGGGTTAGGTTTCATGCCAACCAAGTGAATGTGAATATGGAATTTGATAGGTATGTTTCCTAATTGTTTTCCCGATCTTCATGAAATGGTATTGTGGGAAGAATCCTTGTCATCCCTTGATATGGTTCTGTGACTTGTTCGGACTCGACACCAGCATTGGATGGAGTAGTTATGGCCATTCTTAGGTGTCACGGTGGAACCTAAGGATCGAAAATGTTTTATTTATTATGATTTTATTTATTATATCATGTCACATCAGTATAAACCCTTATAGACTGGATATTTTTAGGGATGTCATTGGTAGTGGCTGACTGAGTTGTACTTTTTCTCTTTTTGGGAGTTGTAGGTACTCAAGAAAATTTTATGGTTGTAGTAGTAAAGAAGGGTAGGGTCCCTATGCATGATGGTTATGCTAGGTAGTTTGGTTAGAGTTGATAGATGAAACTAGGTCTGGACTCAATACCAATTTTACAGTTATGTCCAGTTTTTATTTGTTTTTGGTTTATTTTTGGTATATTTTATATATGACCTATACATTAGATGTTATATATATATATATATGTTTTTTATGACATTTAAATTTGTTCATATTGATATTCCATGGGTTATGGTGTTTAATTTTTCATGGAGTATTTTTGGGATGTTCATCTTTATATTGCGTGTATTGTGATTAACATTGTGATTATTTTTTCCCTTGATATTTATAGTTATCTGCACCTGAGGGTATAGTCTCACCATTCTTACTCATATACCCTCACTGCTAGTCTGCAACCTTTGTAGTTCTGGAAGGCACACTTTAGGTATGAAGTGCTTCAGTTCAGTCTTGAAGGAGATGAACCCAGTCATGGACATTGATAGTTGGTATCAAACCCTTGTTTTATTTCCTTGACCAAAAATCTTGTTTTGTTTTGTATTTTCCATAAACCACTTTATAGTTGAGTGGTAACCTCACAATTTTTGAATACTAATTTCAAAACTCCACAAACAAACATAAAAACAACACAACTTCAAAAATTTCAACAAAAACCATACAACAACCCCACCTGTCATGGTAAACTCCACCAAATTAAAAATTTTAAAAAAATTCCATACCACCACATTGGACCATGAAACATGATCTTAATTCCACCTCGAGATACAAAACCTATCACAAATATTCACACCATCATCATCATCAACAACACCGGTGAGAACCTCCCATCGAAAACATGCCATTGCTCTTTACTAGAACCGCTTTAGGGATGCTTGAAAAAACTTCACCTGATAACCAAAAAAAATACAAAAACCATCAAAATCCATCAATGTCATCAACCAGAACCACTAAAAGTGAAGGGAATATCCAGAGGTCAAGGAACCATAAAATTAAAGTTTAATTTACCAGGGATAATATTGTTATTCTTGGATTTTGAACTTTATAATTTCTAGATTCTCAAATAATGTGTTTTTATGATTTAGTGGGGGATTTTACTCTTGAAGTGGTGTGGAAAGAGGGTGTATGTTCATGAATCATCCTTGGTGCTTAGTATTCACAATATATTTGTGTGCTTTAATGTATTTGAGATGCTTATTTATGATATAAGGGTTGATTATTTAAAGTTTCAATGACAACTTATATAGATTTTTTATATATAACTTAATGGTGTCATATTATCTATTGATTCCTTATATTATTTTTATTCATATTTCATGTTGGTCAATTATATCAATTTTATATATGTTTTTGACTATGAGTGTGAGTAGATAGGACTAAATAGATTACCCAATTTGTGATACATTTTCTTATATGGAATATAGATAGAGTAGCAGAATGTTGTGCCTGTTACCGATTCCACTTAAATTGTGAAATCAAGGATTGTGATAAATATATTATAAGGATTTTTTTTTTGGAATTATAGAGACATGAAACTATTATATCCTATAATAGAGAACCATGAGGTTGAGGAAGAGCATGCCCCACTAGCGGTTGAGCTGGAACTCCTTGTTGTGCTTTCACTGACTATGGATGAGTAGCTCTAAGAGTGCCTATTGTGAGTGGTATAGTCAATGGATAGGGATCCAACACAAGCTTTATATTCTATTTTTGTGATGATTTGGGAGTTATAGATATAGTATCCACCCCTATTTATGGGCGAGGGTGGCCCCTAGGCTGCTGAGATCTGGGCAGAGTCGATGCATATCATATTTTTCCAACTCACAAAACCCCTTGAGATTGTGTGATTTTGATTACTTATATGTTGTGAGGACCAAATAAACACTGGTGAGATGTATTGATACATGAAGACCATTATATCAAGCTATTATAGAAGGATTTAAAATTCTATTTTTATAATATTTTCTTCTCAGAGATGTTGATGGTAGATAGAGCTTGGGAGTTTATGCATCTCACCTAGAGGGGGATGTTTGTTATAAATTAAGTGCTGTGATTTATATATCTTAAAAACTTTTCTCTAATGATGGATGGTGATATGGATATAACAACTTCTACTCTAGTAACCTGGAGTCAGTTTTTAATTTATGCATTGATATAAGATACAATGGATTGTCTCACCAAGGATCAATCGGTTTATCAGGATTGGAAGACTAGATACAAACATGATCTACATATTACATTGGAAAAATAAAACATAGCATGAAAACATTCTTGAATACTTGAAAATCATTCAAAGATTCCATTTTCATATCTTGGGGAAATAAAAAAATAAAGGGCAAGCTCATATGCTTAGTAAGAGTTATGTATAGTGGAAGTTGTCATGAGTTGATAAGACATGAATAATATGGTAGAGTGGATAATCAATACATATATTATTTAACAATAAATTGAACTTAAAAATATATTCATGGAAAATATCAATATAAAAATATCATGGATAATAATAACTAAAATCTTAATTAAGGAAATATATAATTTCGTACGCCATGATCTTACCATTAAGGCCTCATGCCAAGACATAATGAACCATACCATCAATACCTTTTCTAATACATTTAAATGAATGGGTAGGTATATGCCAAATGCCTAATTTATCTAACTGTTTCTATCATGAGATTTATTGATGCATTGAGGTGTCTATAACTGATCCTCATCCGTCACTTACATATGTCCAACACATTCCTCATATATTGAATCAACAATATAACTCAATACAACTTATTAATAAATAAATATCTTTATTGAATCAAGAATTCATTACATAAACATTTTCCTAGTATATGAAATACCTTTCTTAATAAGATTCTTTCAAATAACATCGTATATTGAAATGGTATATGGTTAAGACAATATCAAAGTTGTAGAAATGATTCTCAATATATCCATGATACTGAAAATATGAAAATAAAGGAGAAAAATAATGTACAATGAATAATGGAGAGTGATAGAGAACGTGATCATAAGAAATTGAATGATCTCAAAATAAGGTATAATCCATAAATTAGTAAAGGATGATAGGAGATCATCAATTCATCATAAATTATGGTTTTAAATAAAGAAAATTATTTTGAGAATTAGAGAGGAAAACGAACGAAAAACTTTAAAATGAACTTACCTTAAATGTTTTGTAACTTTGTTGTAAAAAAAAATTTATAAATCCTTTCTAGAATTATTTTCAACATTTTAGAAAATAATGCCTTTTTTATTTTAATATAAAAACAAAAAATTAACTGAATAATGGAAAAAATATTTTCTTTTAAAAACCATGGAAACATGTAGAGGAATCTTGATAACAAATAATGGCTATGACGATGATAAAATTTGTCCACTCCATATACATTAAAAATAATATTACTTTTATAATTTTATAAAGAAAGTAAAAAAACCTAATTTAGAAAACTTTAAAAATATTTATTTATTAAACCTTGAAAATAAATTCAAAAATGGTCAAACAATACTATAAAAAATCATTGGAGAATATAAAATAATATTCTTGAAATATTTTAGACAATCTCAACATGGAAGAAAAATACTCGCAACCCAAAAGAATAATTAAGGTTGTTTTTTTTAAAATAAAATCTTTCAGTATTTGAGAAGAAAAGAGAGTAAAATTTGATATAAAAGCATAAAAACATCAAAAATAACTAGAGGAAAATAAAATATATGGGGTTTAATAAGATAAAGTGCATATAATTCTTCCAATATAAATTTAAACATGAACAATCCGAATAAGAGTGAGACTGTAAAATAAACCTTTAAGAATTTAATAACTTTTTAATCAAAACCCCTTAAAAGTGAAATACTAAATTGAATCTATAAATACCATGAATAAATAGTAATTAATTATATAATATGTTAATGAGTAAATATATACACCATATAAAATTAATTAGGTTTATAATATAAAATATCACTCAATAGAGAGGAATTGAGATGAAAAACTTTTACCTTAGATTACTACTTGATTGGATGCATTATATCCTTCTAAATAATAAATTTAAATTTATTAAACACTTTTTTTAAGAATAATTTTCATATATATTCCATTTTTAAGGTCTTTTAAAATCATTTGAAGTCTATTCATTTTATATTTCTTGCTTATGTCAACCACTTAAGGTTGCTCTGTCAGTTTATCCAAAACTACTTCAATATATTAACCATGGTTAAAGATATTATGAAATGGTTTCTTTATATAAATAATTTTAATAATGTCATGAATATAATTTTTATTTATTATCAAAATTTTTATAACCAACCATGCAATTTGGTAATAGAAAAAAAAATGCATCATTTATGGAGGCGGTAATCTGCATGTACTCGTGATGATGTTTTAATTTTCCTAATGGATAGAAAAAAAAGAAAGAATATAATGATAAATATTTATAGAATAATATTTATATCATAAATTTAATATATATTCATTAAATTTATCCTTATAACCTTTCATGTAATGAAAAGATGAAAGATGAATCACATAGCTTTGTGGAAGTGGTAATCCACACGTATGCACGAGCAACACTATCTTTTTACAACAAATATAAGGGTAAGAAGGTAGATGATGTATTATATTTTAAAAATAATAATTATGTCATAAATATCATATATATTCATAAATTCTATCTTTATAACCAACCTAGTTATGTGATGATAAAAAATGAATTGCACTGCTACGGGGCGACAATAGTTTGTACGTATGTACGAGTGATGTTTAATTTTCCATAAGATGTAAAGGAAGTATAAAATTGATGTAACATAAACATAAAAACATCTCAATATTGTAAATATAATAATTTAATTATTTTAATATAATTATTGAATATTTTTAGGAGGTTTAAGAAGAATGGAACTTGGAAAATCTTGGTAAAAATATATACCTCTTTATTTTCTAATCTCTTTTAGCTCACACCTTAATCTTTCTTGAAATGGTATTTTGGTGAGACCAGGACCTCTAGGTTGACAAAAATAAATACAGGAAGGTTTTTGGGTAGGTATTGGTTGAGATAAGTTTCTCAAGAAGTATAGATAAGTGAGGAGCATTGGTTCCATTTTATAAGTGAGGGGAGTGACACTTGTAATTATTCAAAGTTTTAAAATAGTATTAAGTAAATATCATGGTAAAGTGACAATAAAAAATTCAAGTTAAAACATTAGGTTACAAGTTCCTAAATAATCTAATCCAATAATATTTAAGAAAACATTTTTTGACCTTTTCACAATTTTTTATCCCTAATAAACCCGTTTAACCATTTATCATAGTAATATTTTTTTACCATGGTTACCATTCATTATGATAAAAATTTAAGTTATACTTATCACTTAATATTAATTATTCTGAGACAAAATATGGAATCTATTTTAGAAAATTCAATTTTTATAATTGGTAAAAATTAATTTTAATATAATTTCTCAAAACATAGTAAAACTTGTTTAGAAAAATTCCCATTTTAGGTATAAAAATGATTTTATAGCCAAAATAAAGTATAATGATGATTATCATTAAATTAATTGGATTATGTTACATAAAACGAGACTTATTTTTCCTTAAAACCAAACCTAAATTTAATGGAATCTTTTTAATACTTTATTAAAATAGAAAAACCAAAAATAGTTTTTACTTGAATAAAAGCTTTACTTAGATTTCCAAAATGTTAAGCATAGTTTTCTAAGTTCAGAATTATTTTTTTAATTTCATTATATTACTTATTAAATATATATTTGGTCTAGAAAAAGGGTTTCATAATATTTAAATTCATTCTATTATCCTGGTAATTTCATAAAATTAATAATAATTGTAAAATTGATATTTTTTACTATTCATTCAAAAATAAATTATTTTTGAAAAAAAAATCAATCTAAGTTAAATTTGACATGTTTAATTAAAAAATTAATTTCATTTTTTAAAATTAAAATTCTAAAATTTATATATTTATCTTTGAAATAAAACATATATAATATATAATAAAAATAATGTTTTTAACAAAACATTTATATTGAGCTATAAAATATTAAAATGTGCATTGTACAATAGTTTCTTTAGAATTAAAATCACAATATAATTAAATCTTGGGCTATGAAAAGGTATCTAGGGATAATAATTTTTATGATGGTTTTAGTTATGCTATTCAGGTACAAGTGAGTGTTTTTTTCCTGTCATTTTTAAGAGGTTGTGAATTAGACCCTCATATTTGAGAGGAACCAATATAAGGGAAGAGGATACAAGAAATTGGATTCTAATAAGAAGACCATCAGTGGGTATTCAATTAGTATAAAGTAATGATTTGATGGTTCGTTCTAGGGTAATGGTGGATAGAGTTTCTAGAGTGGTGGTTTATCTGTTCCCCCTTGAAGAGGTGGGTTGGTGGAGTGTTATCGGTGTGATAGGCCTAGCCATGTTTGATCTCAGTGCCACTGTCAGCTAGTGTAGTAGTGATCATATGGAAAGATGGGTTACTTAAAATAGTATTATAGGATCACCCAGTAGTCAATAAGTGGAACAAGATTCATTTAGACATAGGTTTCAGGAGCAGGTTCAAGAGTGCCATATCAGAGTGGTTGGGGTTCTACAAGGCGTTCAGGTCATGGTGGAGGACACATATCCCAGGGATATGGGAAACAATGCTAGAAAGAGTATACTTATCAGGGGATTCAGACAGGAGCTCAAAGACAAGGATCTGGTCAATTACATTCTATTTATCTTGATCCTATTAATCGTGATGTTAGGCCATCAACAATTTTAGGTATGGTTTTAGTAGCTTCAACTTTAGAAGCTGATCTATTTGATACAGATGCATCACACTCATTCATATATTCTTAGTTTGATGATAGTTTGGGGATAAAAATAGAGTTAATATATTAAGTTATGTCTATTAACACTTAGGGGTGTGATCAGAGGGTATTAAGAGATGTCGGGAATGTGCTATTGTGATTAGTGGTTATCAGTTTCTTTGGGATTTCTTTGTTCTAAAGATATAAAACTTTTATGTGATCCTCTAAATATATTGTTTGGTTCAGTATAAAACCAACATAGATTGTTACTACCAATGTTCATCATACACATTTGTGGAGGGTAATGATTATACCTATGAAAGGAAGTGGGATCTGTAGGTAAGAAATTCAAAAACTGACCTTCAATAGATAGGTGGGAGCATGACCCAATTTTCTAATGTAATTATAGATGATTATGGGACATTCTAGGTGGTATTTACTTATATAGGTTATTTGTTTTAGGATTTATTTACAAAGGATTTATTAGTGTTTTCACCCAAGAGGGAGACTGAGTTCATGACTGTGATGATGTCAGGTACAAAGCTCATATCTATTTTTCCATATCGGATAACTCTTGTAAAGCTTTGAGAGTTGAAGTATCAAGTATAGGGATTATTAAAGAAGAGTTTTATTCACCCCAGTACATCCCTATGGGGTACTCAAATCTTTTTCAACAATAAGTTTGATGGTTCATTATGTTTTTTGTATAGATTACTATAGGATGAAATAGGTTATGATCAAGAACTGGTGACCTTTCCCTCATATAGATGACATCCTTGGACAATTGAGACGTGTCAGGGAGTTGTCATAGATCAACTTGAGGTTGGGTTATCATCATCTATAGATGATTAATTCTGACATACCTTGTACTTATTTTAGGATCTTGTAAGGTCTATACAAGTATCTCTTGATGTCGTTTGAGTTAATGAACATGTTAGAAGTGTTTATGGACATGATGAATAGGGTATTCTATCATTACTTGGATTCCTTCATGACCATATTCATTGATAATATTCCAGTATGATTTTGATCATGAGATAACTATGATTAGAATTTAGATAATATTTTAACCACACTGATAGAGAATTGGTTAGACGTTAAACTCTCAAGGAATCAATTATTTGTTGGTGAGATTCACTTTTTGGGTCATGCAATATTTTAGGTGGGTTTATCAATAGAACCCAAGAAGGTAGATGTTGTAGTTTCTTGGGAGTAACCCCAGAATGTTTTTGAAATTCATAGTATCCTAGTATTTGAAGGTTACTAACATAGTTTTATACAAGACTTATCCTAATTAGAAGCACTGATGATGACCCTGACCAAGAAGGGGGGAAGTCTGAGTCATCAAAATCTTGAGAGAGGGATTTCTAGGACCAGAAAGGGAGGTTGATGGATACAATGATCTTAGCCTTACCAAAGAAAAGTAAGGTGTATATGTTGTATTGTGATTCATTAGGATTCAGTCTTATAGTAGTTCTGATGAAATATGGGTGTGTGGTTGCCTATATATGTAGATAGTTGAGGTCGCATGAGAGGAAATATCCAAATAATTATTCGGAGTTAGTGGTGGTGATTTACACTTTAAATATTTGGAATCACCACCTTTTGGGTGAGAATTTAATGGTTTGTATGAACCATAAGATCCTAAAGTATATTTTCACACAACATGACCTAAACCATTGGTAATGGAGGTGGGTTAATTATCTTTAGTTGTTTGACTTTGAGTTTCTCTACACCCTTGGAAAGGGGAATGTATTCACTGATGCACTGAGTAGGGATAATCATGCATAGATAGTGAAAGAACCGAGCATTGAGTGGTGGATTGTGGACCTCTTTATTAAGATGTGTCTTGAAGTTTAGGAATATTAGTGCAGTATGACCTTGACATTTGTGAGCCTTACATATTCACTCCTTGATAGGGTAAAGGAGAGCCGACTATTAGATTCTAATTATTTTGTGATGATGGAAAATATATATGATGGGGATCCACCATTTGATTGGTCTCTAGATGTCAATGAGATTCTATATTCCTAGGGTCATGTTGTGGTACCTACAAGTATGTGAAAGGAGTTAATGAGGGACTCAAACACCTCTAGATGGGTTGTTCACCTGGGAATTACCAAGATGTACCAATAAATTCATAGATAGTATTGTTGACCTGAGACAAAGGACATAACAGGTTTTATCACATGGTTCTCCACTTATCAGTAGGTTAAGGATGATCACCAGTAGCCCATAGGTTATATTTAGACATTTTCCAATCCTGAGTGAAAATAGGATGACGTGACCATGGATTTTGTGATGGGGTTGTCCAGGATGCCTCGAGATGGTGATGTGTTGTGGTTTTTTGTAGACTGGTTGATCAAGCTTTCACACTTCCTACCGATTAGGGAGACCCAATATGTTAACCAGCTAGGTAGATTGTATGTTTTTGAGATATTTCATCTTCACGAATTTCCAAGTAACATTATATCAGGATAGGATTCCCGTTTTACAATGCACTTCTAGAGAGGGATGTAGAAGGAACTAGGTATTATAGTGCACTTGAGAACTGTATTCCACCTTTAGAAGTATAAGAATACCATTAAGATATTGTAGGATATGATGTTGGCATATGTACTTTATTTTAGGGGATTATGGGAGAGTCATCTTACCTTAACCAAGTTTTCCAATAACAATAGTTTTCAAGATTCAATTCAGATGGCGCCCTTTGAGGATTTATATATAAATCTGTATTGATCACCTATATACTATTTATAGGTATGGGATTTAGTTGTTATCAGGTTGAGTCATGTGCAAGAGAGCTTATAGTATATCTATCTTATCAGGAAATGGATAGTGACTAAATAGAGTAAAAATAGATCATATTTTGATCATATAAATTGGCCTATAGTGTTCAAGGTGGGTAACCATGTATCCCTATGAGTGTCACCTATATTGGTGAATCATCATATTCAGAGTCATGGGAAGTTGCCACCTAGGTTCATGGGGTTGTTCAAGATTACTAAGAGGATCGGTACAATGTCATACTGGTTAGATATTTCTTAGTGTTTCAGTGTTATGCATGATGGGTTTCATGTATCTCAACTCAGGATATATCATCCAGATTCATATAATGTGATCAAAATTGAGGATTTCAAGTTGGATCTGAATGCTTCATTCGAGTAATGACTAATGTGTGTAGTGGATCATAGTGAGAAAAATATTCTCAAGAATTTGGTTCCTCTACCATGAGTGTAGTGACAACACATTCATATCTAGGAGGAGACATGGGAGTGATATTATAACACATGACCATAGTGTCTAGATTTGTTATATAATGAGGCTTAGTGACAATTGAGAACGAAGCTCAGGGTGAGTAGCCATATCATGGGTATCTTGTAAAGAACCACCCTTATCAAGGTACAAATATGATTTAATTTTCACTATATCTCAAGTATCTCTATTATTTTTAAATATTGAATATGTTGGTGAGGAGATGGGTGGGGGGAAATTTCTCTGACCGCCCAATGGGTTTGGGGCATGTACTTGGAGGTCACTGGGCACCCAATGGTGTTTTGGTAGCGGTACCTGGTGGCCACCTTTTCATTTTTAAATAAAAAATAGTTTAATTAATTAATTAATATATTTATAACTTAAAATTTATGGGGGATCTTTTTTCTTTCCCCCTCTTAGGTGTGTCAGCCCTCTCCCTTCTCCCCCATCCTCCTTTTCTTCTTCTTAAATGGAAATCCCTTGATCTTGGTAAAAATTGAGTGTTTTTCATCATAAGTGGTCATTAATTGTGACTTTATTTCTCCTCTTGTGACCTTACTCTATTTAATTCATTTTTTATTTCATTCGAGCTCAGTTCTTACAATGATTTTACTCAGGGAGGATTTTATAATTATGGGGTAGGTGGTTCATAACCTATCCTTGAGTCTATGTTTTTTTTCTAGTTTCATGTGAAGTGCGGTCACACTAACCCTGAGTGATAGACCTAAAATATAATTTAAATGGTTTCTTACATTTTCTCAGAATTGTAAAATCTTGTATGAGTCATGGGAGGTCTATTTTTATGTTGTTACATTTAGATTATAGCCACCAAGGGAGGAGAGCATTAGCTAATTGAATTGGAAATTATTTTTGGGAACCCAAATAGGGTGTCTCAGAGGTTGTCTCAACCTAATGGACAATATAAAGTACTTTTTATTAATCCTATATGGATTATGGTTTGAAAAAGTATGGATAAAATGATGTTATCCTTGGAAATATAAGTGGAAATTGGAAAAAGGGTTGGGCATGTGAGTATGTACCACTTAATGTTTAAAAGTGAATCAGATTTGGGAGGAATTCCATCCCTTGATAATCCTTGTATATTTATGTGTGATCATGGAATGTTTAAATTTTAAATTTTTAAATTTGAAATATGAAATATTTATTATTCTTATTTATGTTTGGATTCAATATGTTGTAATGTGATATAGATTGGGTGTTCATTCCAACCATGGATATGTGCACCATGATATACTAGGTTATGTGATATGGGTTAGTCAGTCATGCCAACCATGTTATTTATATGTAATGGTAATGTGGGATTGGGTGATAATTCCAACCATGGTCTTACAAAATGTGATGGGATGGGTTATGTTGTATGGGGTGGGTGATCATTCCAACCATGGTAGTTCTTGATAATATGGGATTGAATATGTGGAATGGATTGGGTAGTCATAACAACCAAGAACATGTATGTTGTGATGATATCGATACGTGAGATGAGTTAGGTTTAATTTTAATCGTCAAGGGATTGTGATATGGGTTAGGAGATCATGCCAACCATGGGTGTGTGAACGAGACAAGTTGGATGATATGGCAACTTTTGATGGTGAATGGATTGGATTGGGTGTTATTCCAACCAAGATAAAGTGAATATGGAATTTTATGGGTACATTTCAAATTATTTTTATTGATCTTCATGGGATGGTATTGTGGGTGGATTCATTGTTGACCCTTGATATGGTTATGTGACTTATTCAGACTCAACATTAGCACTGACTGAAGCAGGTATGATTATTCCTAGGTGTCATGATGGAACTCACAGATCGATTGTATTTTATTTATTATGAATTTATTTATCATATCATGTTACATCAGTATTCAACATTATAAATTGGATATGTTTAGGGACATCATTATTGGTGACCTACTATGTTGTACTCACACCTTATTCGGGCATCGTGGGTACCTGAGCAAACTTCATGGTTGTAGAAGTAGATAATGGTAAGGGCCCTATACATGATAGTTGAGTTGGGTAGATGGTTCAAATTTGAGATATGAGACCAAACCAGGTATTGGGTATAGTTTTGTGGTTATATACATTTTTTTCACTTTGGGTTTATTTTGGGATCTGTTGCATATGAATTTCCCATAAGAGGTCTTGTTTATGTATGTATGGTTTATATGATATGTATAGTTTTTCATATTGATATGTAATGGATTATGGTGTTTACCTTTGGTGGCATATTGTTGTGATGTTTATCATTATAATTATTTCATTGTGATGATCATTGTTATTATTTATTTTGATGATATTTATGGTTATCTATACCATATGGTATAGTATCCCCATGCTTCTCATAGACCCTTACCATTGTTCAATAACCTCTAGAATTCAAGAAAGCACGCTTAAGGTATATAGTTATCTTTCTCAGTCATTATAGTGTGACCATGTTCATTGTGGTGTGATCATGCTAATCATAGTGTGATAAGGTAATTTGTAGCATGACCATATAGTTACAAAAATGGTTACTTACAGCTTCTCATAACTTCCAAAAACATTGCTATGTGACACCCTGAATTAGGGTGTGACCTTTAAAAGCCTTCAAAAATAGAGAAACAACAATTCTTCATATCATTCAAAATTATGGGATGAAATTGGTCTTTACAGCACAATGGTCTGCCTAAAAAATGAAATCCTCATGACCTTTCCAAATAGCTGAAACTTGAATAATCATGTCCTTATGCATTATGGCATGACATGCATATTCACGATGCAATAATACTCTTCATGGAACAATCTTCTTTCCTGCACCAATCAGTGAACATAAAAAAACAAGGCATTACCATCACAATGTGATCTTCAAGTCATGAGAGTTCAGTTCATGCATCTTCATATTTGGGAATCAAATCAAGACATGAGAACTATCATTGAAATGTTATTTTTTTATGTCTCACAAAATTTTAATCCTATGAAAACTGATTACGGTGTGGTATATTTCCTTATGGAATGATTTCCACTTCAACACTAAAACACCTAAAAAAATTTCACTCTTCAACTCTAATATTCTTTCAAGATCTTCTAAGCTTCCAAAAATCTTTCACATCAACTGAATTTCCAAGATCCACTTGAGTTGAAATATGATCCATATATTAACAATGTATTAAAAAATGTGTTGATGTGAATACACCAAAAGATAATAATAACATATTTCATCACCATACACTAAATGTTCTTCATCAATAAACATTCACTACTTTCAAGAAAACACCTCCCTCTTAGGGAACCTTTAATCTAAAAAAACTTCCAAGTCACAACATTATCCTCAACAAACTTCTGGTAGGATCTCCTCATTCTGAAATGAGGCTTGAACCCAAGGGTTAGACCATTAAAAACATAACCACAATCCATACAAACAAACATAAATTACTTCCATACAAAAAAATCCTTTTAATTTTCTAACACACTTCTACATCATGAAATAAAAAATCATATTGATACTCATAAATGCTGAAAAAAGGTGAAATCCAAAATAACTAACCTCAAAAATAGATCACAAACTCTGGATAAAACCAAAAAACCATCCTTTTAGGAATGATACAACATAAAACTCCAATATCTACTCTAGAATGTCTAAAAAAAGGAACCACCTTTTCTCTAGAAAAATGGGCCCTTCAAAAAAATGATTAATCCATTGAATTCCTTGAACTGGTATTCACCTATGAATTTCCTCCAAACATAGAGTGATAAAATATAAAAAAATATATTATCTCCTTGAATGATATCTTGACTTGGATCCATAAATTAACCACTTATCACTATATGGAACTTTCCATAGATTACTATTGTCACTGGTAGCACTAATTTAACCTCCAGAGGTGTTAAAACTATACCCCTATCACACAAACACTCCATGTCATCCATCACCTGGTCACATCACACTCATTTTAGTCAACACACACCAAAATAAAAATATCCATGTCATCCATTAATTCCTCAAACATAAAACCACACAAACTTGAAAATATAAAAAATATGAGACTCTATATAATTCCAATCATAAAGATGCTCATCCATGCTAATATTTTTTAATGAAAGACCACAATTGAGAACACTGTCCTGGCAATCAATCCAAATAATTTGTTCATCTATAAAACCAAATGTAAATTTTCATGAAAAAGTCCATAATTTTATCCTCTTCATAGAAATTAGGGTTCATTCTTGACACCCTCATTTGAATTTAGAAGAATAATTTGATTTTCTAAGTTAGAGTCATCATTGAAAGAAAAACATAGATATTATTGTATCATAATTCTAGTAAGAATTTAGCTTGGATGTCTAGAATAATTATTTTTTTAACTCTTTGGATTATAATTGGATAAATCTCTCTCCACCATAATTATTAGACCAATTACAAGAAGATCCATAATCAAAATTGAAAAATCCTTTATCTACTAGATCCTTTTGAAAATTAAAATAGATACATAAACACTTGCATTTCAAATCAAAACCATCATTTTAGGGGAAGTGAATCCATAACTTAAAAACTAAATATTAAATATTTATTTTCAGATATTTTATTATTTTTATAGACAAAAATATATTTAAATTATTAAAGAGTCAACGCAATGAAAGAGATTTCTAAAGCAATAGTTATTGGGTACCAGTGCCAATGAACCAGGAAATGTGAGCCCACCGATATATGTCAGTATGAAGAAAGCCTGTCTGGGGATACTATTCACTTGGCCTTACTAACTCTATGAGGTGGCTAGATGATATGACCGAACCTCCCCTCAATTAAACCCAAGGGGATCTACACACAAATCAAAACACAAACTAGCTTAAAAAATGGATACTATTTAGTTTACTAATAAAAAACTATTCATGGAACTAATCACTTATGTTTGGATTAAGGTTGCATTTGATATCCCTTACTAAAACATAAATCATAACAAAAAATGGGTTTAGAAAGGGATACCATTTAGTTTACTAATCAAAAAAATGTTCATGGCACTGATCACTTATGTTCATCTTAAGGTTTCATTTGATGGCCTTACTGAAAAATTTTTATAACACTTATCACTTACCATAAACAATTGAAAAAAATAAATGGTGTTTGTTATGTTTTTTAAAAATAAAGTTAGATACTCGAAAAAACCACATGATAAGCCATAAATGGTTTCTCAATAACTTTTCGATAAGTGTTGTTAAGCGCAACCTTAGGTGATAAAAATCCATATATAAGCACCTTTTGGAAGTATTTAGTGTATTAAAAACACTTTTCTAAAAATACTGTGTGGTGTAACCGGTTCATCTGAGAAAAAAATTTGGGATACCCTTGAATGATTTTTGGAAAAAAAAGTGATTTTATCCCAAAAAACTTAAACAATCTATTAATATCATATCAATAAAGAAATTTAGAATTAGGGTTTTAGGTAGGTAACATGTTAAAGTTCTATTCATTTGAAGAATAAAAGGCATAATCCTTAATACCTAGGTTATAAGGAAATAGCACATGAGCCTCAGCCTAGTTGGTGAGGTCTCTCTAAGTGCATCTATGAGACCCAGGTTCGAAACCAGGAAGAGTCATAATTCTGGGTTACTGTAGTAGTACTATAGTAGGCACTGTAGTAGGCACTGTAACAGTACTATGCAGGTACTATAACAGATACTATATTAGGTACTATTTGGTACTGTAGCAGCTGAAACTATTCAACTTGGGCCACCTATTTGGGATTCAAGTCCTTAAGGCCTTCGGTTCACCTAGGAATTCAAGTCAGTAAGTCTTTCGGGCCACCTCAAGGACTTCAGGGCCACCTGATATGCAGATGCACATACATATTCTACAAGGAACCAGCTCAAGAGGAGGATTCAAGAGCAGGGCACATTCACTAGAGTAGGGCTAACAGATTTAGAAAAATGAGAGGGTATGGAATTTCCATCAGTACCAGGCCTATGCATCTCTGCACAGGAAAACTAGCCAAACAACCATGCAAAGGTGGAGAGATGATCATGATAGAGATGCTGGGGAGGGGCGGTTTCAAGTAGTCATAGTCTGTATGATTTCCTTAAGACCTATGGGTTCTGTAATGTCTCTAAGCCTACGAGCAATGTAATATCTAAGCCTACGGGCCTTGTAAGGGTTACCCCTCATCCCTTGAAAGGAAGGTTATTAAAAATCAATAAAAAAAGAAGGCCTTTGGGCTATTCAGTTAGGTTACAAGGAAATAAAATACTGGGATTTTAGGTAGGTTTAAGTAAGGCTAATTATCTAAGGGAGAAATGGGATACTCTAACATTTTTAGTTGGAAATGAAATAGATGGATAGGGTTTAAATATTATTCATTTTTAGGGTCTAGGGGTATCAAAATATGAAACAAAACAACAAAAATTACAGAAGTATTATGTGGATAAGTAAAATACCGAGATGAAGGATTCTAAATATGAGATAGAAGTAGGGTTATATCCCTCCATGCAACAATTCCGTTATTTAATCTTCAATACATCATGTGTGCTAAAGGTTTTCAACCACTAATCTGATAGTGTAGTTACTCTGTCGATGCGTCTTTACCTGTAATTGGCTGGTGAGCTGCAAAATTTTTAATGACCCATATTTTAAGAAATTGATCGCCACACACAAAGCACTCCGATATTTGTCTATAGGTATTACAACCCAATTAGGGGGTAAAAAATCAATTTCCTTTTATTAAAAGTGAAAAGATATTAAGGGATGGATTTTATGTTTTCCTTCAATTATCATAGAAGTTTATTCAAGCACAAAAAATAGTAAGTTTGTAACATCTCATTATGATTATCAGGTACTCATTTTTTTTGTGTTTTTTTCATCACTTGTTTGGAGGCTTCTTCCCAAGTTCAAAGAATGCCTAGTGTAATTTGGTGTTTTACTATTAAAAACTAGGGTTTATACTATCTGTTAAGTGATTACATACTATGTATTTATTTTAAAAAATGTGTATTTTTCTCTCAAAACATGTCATGAAAGATTTAAAAGGTGTGAAAATGTACACACTGTGTACTTTGAATTCATGATGTGTAGGGGAAAAAATAGGGTTTTAATAAAAATAAGACACATTTTTTGGTATTTTCGGCCTTCTTGGATTACATGATGTGTAATGGGATTACATTAAATGTAATTATCACGAGTTGTATTTTTTAAGGTGCCTTAAGAGTGATTTTAATTTCATTATATTATAAAACCCTCCTTTCTTGTCCCAGATACTTCCCTAGGAAATTTTGGAGACCTAGAATCATTTCATTTTGTTTTTTTAGTGATTGATCATTGTTGTTGTTGTGGTTTATCTTTCTAGTTGAGTGGATATTCTCCTATGAGTTTTCTTCCGATCTCTATTTCTCTCCTCATTAGAGTTTGATGGATCTAAATTTTTTTAATTGGATATTGATTCTAGGGTGTGTTCTAGATCTTCAATGCCATCATTATTCATTGGTGGATCTCATTGTGGGTTTTAGATTTCTGGATCTTTTATTTAAAGGTAGGTGATTCCATTTGAGATTTTACATGTAATTTAAACATTTATTTTCTTGATTTGTTTGAAATTACTTTCAATTTATTTTTAAAACCTCAAATTGGAATGATTTGATTATGAAATTTGAAATGGAATCAATTTTGAGAAAACCCCCCAATTCCAATGGAATTGGAATTGTGGGATGAATTTTGAGAATGATGGAATTAATGAAATGATTTGATATTTATTTGAGAAAATGGATTAAATTGAAGTGATTAATACCCATGACTGGTTTTTTATTGAAAAATTTATAAAATGATGAAAAAAATATGTTTTGGTTTTGAAATTGAATTGAAATATTGAAAATAAAAACTGGGCAATTGAATTATAAATGATGATTTGATCTGAAATGAGATAGTTTTCCCATTAATTATTGATTGATTGAGCACATGAGATCCTAGGTAGTTAGTGGTTTATTTGGGACAAACACACTATGATCTTGATACCCTAGCAATGGATTGATGATAAAAGCTCTAAAAGAAACCTTGTTTGGAATGATTATCCCCAATGGGATATTGATGAGTCCTATTCGACCTGATCGTAAAGGATATGTGCGCACATGTTTAGCCATGATCACTGATTTTATAAGTGTGATTATCCTATAGAAAACAACTAATGTACTTTAGGGTATACGAACATGGTTCTTATTGTGTATGATTTGATTATATATTCTATTGTTTATAGAACTATATTACTCATGCCAAATGATTTATATAAATTATTTTATATAAATTTTTTATTTAATCCATGTTTGAAATGTTTTCCATCTATTAAAAATAAACCATGTTTTGTTTTAAATATGAAAATTATATATCATGCTATGAATTATTTTATTTAATTCAAAATAATGATTGGTTTTTTGATTTGACATCTATTATGGAATATTTAGTGAGGCCCTACTTATATTTATAGCTCACACCCTACCTTTTACTTAGGGAATTTTTATACATTCTAATTCCAGGTCTGAGAAATGAGAAAGTGACACTTAAAGGTGGTGGATATTCTTGATCCTTTGAACCATAGAGTAATGATATAGGTGACTGATAGAGATTTTATCCACTCGTTTCATGGGATGTTTTAGTTTTCATCTTTTTAGATACTGAGTACTTTGATGATGTACTACTTTGGGTTTTGTTTTACCTATTGTTTATGGTAATTTTTTCTTTTTGGAGTGTTGAGAATATTGAATTGTATATTTCATCTTCCATTATTTTTTTGGAAAATTCATTCTCTCTTATATCGTTTACGGGTTGGGTGCTAGCTTCCAACCCATGGGGATTGGGAACACCCTTCAGTCCATGTCATACTTGGATTGGGTATCAGGGTACTAGGGTATTTGGGATAATTCATGACAAAGTGGTATCAAAGTTGTAGGTTAAGCATTTTCCTTAATATCAGTATGCAATTTGGGATGTCTTGATGATACTTAGAAGGAATTTACAAGAAATTTTCTGACTATCTCTCATTGCAATGAGAATTATTTCATCATGGGTGTTTGAGAAAAGTGTATTTGAGTAATGTTTTGACCTAATTTTAGTATTTTTTTGCCTTTAATCTGAGAATGGTGAAATCCCAATCTTAAATTTATGCTCTATGGAATTGATATTCTTATACCTCTTGTTTGATTTGTTGATCTGTGTATCCTTTTTGATGTCTTCAATGTTGTCTGCTAATGTTGCGTAACATCATGCCTCTAAGAAGTTGTTTGAATAAGATCCATGAGGAAGCTTCTAGTGAACCATAATAAGCAAACCCTCCCATGGACCATAGTCTTGTTGATATTATTGTGTGTTATATCCATGATATAGGACATACACCGACACCTGTTCCCATTCAGGATCTAGTTATTGAACCTCATGGGAATGAATCTTGAAATCATGCTCAAGAGTTTCTTCACCAGAAGCCACCAGCATTCCAAGGCTCTAATGATCCTCAATAGACTGAGAATTGGTTGAGAAATATAGAGTTTATTTTTTATTATTTCTTGGAAATCCCTAACAAGATTAAGTTATAGTCTGCTACATTCAAGCTGGAAGTCCCTAATGGGAGTTGGTGGGATTCAGTGGTAATATATAATAAGCATGAGGGCTTAGAGTGGAAGTACTTTAGAGTTATTTTCAATGAAAAGTTATATCTAGAATCTATGGTACTAGATAAGTCTATGGAGTTTTTCAACTTCAAGTAGTTTGACAGGATCGTAATGGAGTATGCGAATCACCTTGTTGAGATTGTATAGTTTTCAAATAAGATTGTATTGATTGAGAAGATAAATATTCTATGATTTGAGATGAGTATTTGACCTAATATTCATTCACAGTTTTTCTTACTAAATATCTCTTCTTATGCCAACGTGTTAGATAAGGTATTGATGGTTGAGCTTGATCTGGCTGGTAAGTCAGGGTTAATGGGATATATTGTTTCTTGAAGTGGTAGTTTTGTGAGTTCCTTTAAGGGAAAGAGAAAGCGTGATGAGTCATGTGGTGGATTTAGAAATTAGGTGTCTTACAGACTTCATGCAGTGCCTAAAATATTCCCTTTGACATGCTTCTAGTGTGGCAAGTCTAGGTATTCAAAACATGTTTGCACTGAGGCTCCTAAGATCTATAGTTACTACAGACACTCAAGTCACTTACAACAGTTCTATTATATCTTTTCTACTCCATGTAGTGGAACATGCTCATCAGAACCTAAAAGTACTATGGCGCAATCTGATGCTTCAATAACAAAGGGGTTCCAGCAATAGGCATCCAGAATAAAGCTTCTTCACATAGTGAAATATTCTCTAGAGTAATTGGATACGAGTCCAATGAATTTGAGAGGTATCATTCTTATAGATTTATCCTTGGTGACTGATTTATTTGGTACAAGTGCATCTCACTCGTTCATATCATCCCATGTTGTTGATTTTCTAACCCTTCTTACTGATCTTTTATCTTATGTGATGGTTATTACTAAACCCCTTAGAACAAAGAGAGAGTAGGGTCTCCATTTTCCTGCCTGTGTTTTCTCTTTATCATAGATTGAGTTTACCAAGAATTTTCTAGTTCTCGATATGAAATCTCCTGAATTCATTCTCAGGATGGATTGACGGATTTCTCATAAATCTTGGATTTACTTTTATCTTTGATGATTATCCTTTACTATGCTCAATGGGTTGGGCCATGTATTTTAGGGATAATGGGACCTGATATTGAGTAGATTTAGACCATCTTTTCTAGAGTTGGTCAAGTTAATATATGTATTTTCTTTTGACTTGGAGTGATAATCCTTGAGTGATGATCTCCATCAATTTTTCATCTAGTTTCTTGATGTGTTTCCTTTTGATTTATATGGTTTTCCATCAATAAAAGAGGTGGATTTTTCTATTGATTTAGTTCCTAGTACTCAACCAGTATCTATTCCTTCTTACCATATGGCACCAGCTAAACTAAAAGATTTTAAGACTCATTTGGATGATTTTCTTGAGAATTTTTTTATACTCCCATGTGTGCCACCTTGGGCATAACCTGTTCTATTTGAAAATAAATACAATAGAAAACTTTTCCTATGTGTTTATTACCAGAAGATCAATCGAGCTAAGGTGAATAACAAATATCTATTTCCATGGATAGATGATATGTTTAACCAGTTGAAAGGGGAGAAGTGGTTTTTAAAGATTGATATTTTTATATGGTTGTCACCAGTTGAGAATAAAAGAATATTAAATTCATATGAATTCCTTCAGAAGTAGGTATGGTCACTTTCAGTATCTTTTTATTCTCTTTGGCCGGACCAAATCTTCTACATTCCTTATATATTTGATGAAAAGAATATTCCATGAGTATCTTGATATGTTCACGGTAGTCTTTTTGGATGATATTTTGGTTTACTCTAAGTCCTAGGAGGATCATGTGTGTCATCTGATAATAGTTCTATACATATCAAGAGATCATATACTCTTTAAAAAACTTTCAAAGTGTAATTTATAGATTCGAGAAGTGAAATTCTTGGGACACATGGTGTTAAAACATAGTATCTTAGTTGATCCTAAGAAGTTGAAAGCTATTATGACATGGGATAAACTGTGTCATGTTTTTGAGATATGGAGATTATTGGGTTTAGCGGGATACTACCTTAGGTTTTTGAAGAATTTATCAAAGTTAGCTTCTCTGATGATTGATCTCACTAATAATGGAGTGAAGTTTGATTGGGATGATAAATGTTAGAGTTATTTTGTTGATCTGAAACATATTTTGACTTCTATGCTGATGTTAACTCTTCCAGAGACTGGGAAGGGCTATGTGGTCTTTTGTGACACATCAAGTTTGGTCTTGGGTTGCATTATCATGCAGGGTGATCATGTGGTAGCCTATGGATCCAGGCAGCTTAGGCCACATGAGAAGAACTATCCGACCCATGATGTTGAATTCACAACTATGATGCATTCACTTAAGATTTGGCGACATTACCTTTTCAGAGAATGGTTTACTATTTATTTTTACCATAAAATATTGAGTAATATATTCTTATAAAAATATTTAAATCTCTATCAGAGTCATTGGGTGAAATACCTATAGTTGTTTGATTTTGACATTACTTATACCCTGGAAAAGGGAAATGTTGTCGCTAATGATATAAGTAGAAAACTTACGACCTAGGCCATTAAAGAATCATCAAAAGAGTGGAATTTGATGGTTCACTTTTCTCATTTGCACTTATGAGTCTAGGAGAATGAGTCTGAGGAACTTTTGACTAGTGTTCAATTTACCTCCTCTCTTCTCGAGATGATTATTTAGGATTAGTAGCATGATGATGACTTCTATGGAATTAGATAATATCTTTATGGTGAGGAGACTGTCACTGAGTGGTCATTATTTTTAGATGGTATTCTATGTTTCTGGAACTGGTAAATTGTTCCCTTTTACATGAGGAAGGTTGTGATGGGAGATTTCCATAATTCTCAGTAGTCTGTGCACCCTTAAACTACAAATATGTTTTACGATATGCAACAATGATTCTAGTGACCTGGTATGAGGTGAGAAAGTTTTGATTTTTTTCTCATTTTTATACTTACCAATAGGTCAAGACCAATCACAAAAAACCTTTGGGTTTTCTCTAGACCCTTCCAATTCCATCTTGGAGGTGGGACGTGATTTCTATGTACTTTTTGGTTCTATTTACATGTACCCCTTGATAGAAGAATGCAATGTGGGTTGTTATTGTTCTCCTGACCAAATCAGATCACTTTATACCCATCTGTGCTATAACTAAAGTTTAGGACTTAGGAAGCCTGTATGTGTAGGATATTGTCAGGTTGTATGGTGTTCCATATCTGATAGTCTCTAATAGAGATCCCTAGTTCACTTATCATTTTTACAGAGGGCTCGAGAAGGAAATGGGAACTCAGATAAGCTTAAGGATGGTGTATCATCCCTAAAAAAATGGCTAGATAGAACAAGCTATAAATATTTTGGAAGACATGATCCATGCACTCATCTTCAATTTTGGATGATCTTGGGATAACCACTTGGGACTGGTTGAGTTTTACTATAATAATAGTTACCAATCATCCATTCATATGTTTCCCTTTGAGGGATTTTATGGACACACTTACAAATATCCATTGTGTTGGCCAGAGATTGTTGAAATTTATTTTGTTGAACCAAGATTTATCCAAGAGATGAAAAAAATATTCAATTGATTGTTCAGATAATGTTGATGGTATAAATATGATATAAATCTTATGCTGATCATCATAGGTGGCCGTTGGATTTTTCAGTTGGTGACTAGGTGTTTTTGAGCGTTTCACCTTGGTTGGGTTATTGACATCTTAGGAGGCAAGGTAAGCTAGCTCCATATTTTGGGGGAACTTTTTTGGTTGTTTAGAAGGTGGGAAAATTGGCTTACCATTTAGCACTTTCATCATAGTTGATGATGATACATAATGTCTTCCATGTATCGTAGCTTTATAAGTATCTTTCTAATCTATCTCATGTATTGAACTTGGAGGATCTTGACGTTGATATTGATTTATCCATGACTGAGAATATAGTCATGATTGTTGATTTTAAGATAAAGGTACTTAATGGGAGGAAGATACCTTTGGTCTATGTTCTATGGAATAATGGTTCTAATTCTCATGAGATGTGGGATCACAAGGCACTGATGAGATAACAATGGCCTCACATATTTGATATTAAAACTTCTTGATAGGATTTATGGGGATAGAATTTTTTTTGGTGTGGAGGTTGTAATATCCCGTTACACTTATTAGGTACTCCTTTTTTAATGTTTTGTTTTTAATCTTTGTTTGCGAGATTCTCCCCAAGTTTAGTGAATGTTCGAGGTACTTTTGTGTTTTACTATTAAAAACTTGGTTTTGTACTGTCTGCTAGGTGATTACACACCATATATTTGGTTTACACAACATGTATTTGTTTCCAGGAACATGTCATGAAAGATTTATAGGGTGTGAAAATTTACATGTCATTTACTTGGAATTAAAAATGTGTAGGAGAAAAATTTATTTTTAATAAAAAGGTGACACATTTTTTGGCATTTTTAACCTTTGTGGATTACACAACATGTAAGGGGATTACACTCCATGTAATTATTATGACTTGTGGTTTTTAGGGTATCGTATGAGTGATTTTAATTTCATTATATAATACATCCCTCTTCTATCAACCCACATATTTCCCTAGGTGATTTTGGAGACCTTCAATACTTATAGATCGTTTGTTTGGTGATTGATCATTATTGTTGTTGTAGTTCATCATTTTGGGTAAGTGGATCTTCTCCTATGAGTTTTCTTCTAATATCTCTTTCTATCCTCCTTAGATTTTTATGGATCTAAACTTCTTTTCATTGGATCTTGATTATATCTTGTGTTCTTAGATATTTTATGCCATCGTTATTCATTGGTGGTTCCCGTTGCAGGTTTTGGATTTTTGGATCTTTGATTTAAAGGTAGGTGGTTCCTTTTGAGATTTTCTGTATAATTAAAACATTTATTTTCTTGATTTTTTTAAAATATATTTCAAATTATTTATAAAACCCCAATTCAGAATGATTTGATTACAAAATTTTAAAGGACATGGATTTTGACCCCCCCCCCCCAATTCTAATGGAAATGGAATTGCGGGATAAATTTTGAGAATGATGGAATTGATGAAATGATTTGATATTTATTTGATAAAATGTATTAAATTGAAATGATTAAAACACATGATTGGTTTTGGATTGAAAAATTCATGAGATGATGAAAAACATTTGTTTTTGTTTTGAAATTGAATTGGAATATTTAAATTGAAAATTGGGAAATTGAATTGTAAATGATGATTTGATTTGAAATGATATGAGTTTCCCATTGTTTATTGATTGATTGAGAACATGTGATCCTGGGTAGTTAGCGGGTTATTTGGGACAAGTATGTTAGGATATTGATCCCCTATCAATGGATTTATAATGAAAAATCTACCAAAAATCTTGTTTGGAATGACTATCCCTGATGAGATATTTATGAGTCCTATTAAACCTTAGCCTAAGGGATGTGTGCACACATGTTTAGCCTTGATCACTGATTTGAGAAGTGTGGGGACCCTATAGCCAAAAACTAATGCACTTAAGGGTAGATGGAAATGGTGATTATTTTGTATGATTTTATTATATATACCATTTTTTATATAACTATTTTACTCATGAAAAATGAATTATATAAATGATTTTATATAAAATGTTTATTTAATCCATGTTTGAAACCTTTTCCATCTATTGAAAAGAAAACATGTTTTGTTTTAAATATGAAAATGATACATTATGCCATGACCTATTTTATTTAAATTCAAAGAATGATTGGTTTATTGATATGACATATATTATGGAATAATTGGTGAGACCCTACCGGGTTTATAGCTCACACCCTAGCATTTCCTTTGGGCATTTGTAGACTTTCTTATACTAGGTCCCAGCAAAGGAAAAGTGAAAATTAAAGGTGGTGGATGTTATTAATCCTTTAGATCACAGAGTGATGAGAGAGTTGATTTATGGATATGTTATCCACTTTTTTCATGGAATTTTTGAGTTTTTATCTTGTTAGATACTGAGTACATTGATGATGTGCTGCTTTATATTTTGTTTTACCCATAGTTTCTGTTACTTTATCCTTTTTGGAGTGTTGAGCTTATTAACTTGTAGATTTCATCTTCCACTATTTTTTTGGAAAATTCATTACATATTATATAACGTATAAGTACATGTTCTAGGTGCCAACCCATGGGATTCTAGAGCACCCTTTGGTCCATGACAGAGCTGGATCGGGTATCCTGGCTGGTTCATGAAAAAGTGAATCTGTAGAAAATCACTTTTCACTTTATTATAATATGTAGGGGATGATACCAAAAAGTTTTTGGTATCTTAAAAAATAAAATGAATTGGATTTATTTTCCTATACATGTTCCATGACATATCAAATGATGAGTTTCTCAGAAATTATATTACATTCACTAACAAATTACAGAGCAGTCAATTAGTGGTGTGATGACCCAACTCCAAACTAAAATATTTTTTAGCTATATAACTATAAAAAAGTTGATAAAGGAAAAAATACAATCAAACATAGAAGATAATCATGAAAAAAGTGTTCAATAGATTCTAAAGGGAAAACACAATGATAATTCACATTTGATGTAGCATTATAATATTCTCAACATCCAAGTTCAATAAATTTAGGTATGGTGTAGTGAAAAATTGTCACCATGGTATATTGTTTACTATATTTTTTCCACCTAAGTGATGTTATGAGATGAAAATGGGATAATGCAATTTACTATAAAACTACAACATCACCATATGAAAATATGTACTTCTGCAAGTAAAATTTTTACACCAAACATAGTCATCTGTAGCCAAGGAAGAGAATGGTATGAAAAATATTAATAGATACCAAATCTTGTATCATAATTCCCATCAATATACTACTAGTTAATGGTCCCCAAAAGGAGTATCTAGGATTAAAGTGTACGAGACATGTAAAGGCCATGAACATGGACTATACAGGAATATGGATCAGAAATGATAATTCCTATCAGCCCAATACTGAAAGACTTCTTACACATGTTACACATGTAAAAAGGTCTTCCCATTTCTAAATATCCACAAAGAAAATCATATTAAGAGAATAATAACAAGGAACATATAGGGATTAATTGACCTTTCAGAATATTAATCAAATGAATTGATAGTATTTGAGTTATTTCACACGAAAAAACAATAACATGGGGATATGAATAAGAGAAAAGAGAGGAATACAGTAGAAGGAATAGAAAAAATATAATAGTTGCAGGCACTTTATCCCAGCATATGCCACAGACATATTCCTCTAGTTGAGTATTTGATGATTGAAGGAATCTTGCATCGACAACAGGCTCTGCGGATTCATGAGGATCTGTGATGGTGGGGGTGGAATCCTAGGGCACCAAAAAAAATTCACACCCATAATTCACAGTTTATTTAGAATGAGATAGAATAGATAGGCTGTTTCATCCTTGATGCTTGCTTTAATCCCTATATCAGATGAGTGAGACCTTAATAAAAATGTTAAAATAGAGACACATGTTATATTATAGTGAATAATATTTAATTTATTAAATTTTCATAACCATAATTGATATGGTATAATTATAAAACAAAATAAAAACAAGATGTAATGAGATAGAACATAATAAAATTTTTAACATGTTTTAAGAATATTTAAACTTTAATGTTTCAGATAATTAGGTCACAAATCTTTCATAATAAACTCATACATTACAAATTTAACACTTTCACTTAGTATATATTTTTTCACAATATAATACCTTTAAAATGAAACATGTTTTCTTTTCATGAAAATCTTCATGGTTTTCAACTTGAATTAATCATCATTCCTACTCATCCTTAAACACTATGACACTACTATAGATTCAGGTTTATCCAGTTGTAGCCTTTATAAATGCTATCAAAAACCACTAATAAAGGGTACCTTTATCAATGCTAAAAAAATTACTGATAAAGGGTGTCTTTTATCAATGCTAAAAAAAGCACTAATAAAAGACCCTATTTTTCAACGTTTTTTTAGCGTTGATCAAGAAAACATTTATCAAAACTAGTAATATTCACTAATAAATTATAACTTTTATCAACACTAAAAAAGTACTGATAAAGGAGGATTTTATTAGTACTTTTATTTTAGTACCGATAAAAGGCACCCTTTATCAGTGCTGGTAAAAATTATATTTCATAAAAAAGTAGATATCATTAAAAATAATATATTAATATATAAATATATTTATATTGGTATAAATATGATATATTTTATTAAATATGATTTATTCAACACTAAATACACATTTACAATTAATATATAACATATTTAGTGAAAAATGAATTATAAATAATTTAAAAATAATATTAATTAATAATTTTATAATTATTATAGAGTAATATTCATTTAATTACAAGTAGATGATATAAAAATTCAATAAATTAATGAAAAAATTAATATAAGTTAAAAACATGACTTGAACTTCAAACAACCATAACTTTTGATCTGGGTGTCTATTTGAGCTCTACCACATATCAATTTGAAGCCCGAAAATAGATATAAATTGTTTTAACAAGGGGTTACTCTCAACCACTATTTGATATGGGTATCCATTTGGGATCTACCACATATGAGTTTATTATTTAATATTTATGGCTTAATTATCTAAAAATCTAAACCGTAAAGATTCTCAAAACTTTTTAACAAATTTTATAGCGTTCCATCTCATTCCATTTTACTTTTATTTTGTTTTCTGGTGATACCATATTGATCATGGTTATAAAAATTCAATAAATTAAATATTTTTCACTATAATATAATGTGAGGATTTATTTTAACATTTTTATTGAGGTATCACTCATCTGATATAGGGATGATAGTGGGAAGTGGGGATGAAATGAACTCTCCATTCCATATCATTTGAAATAAAACTTTTATTGTAGGTGAGAGTTTTCATTTGTGTCCTGGGATTATTCCACCAACATCATAGATCTTCACAAAGATATGGATCTTGGTTTCATTTCATGAGTCCTTTAGGTGCCAGAGACTCAACTGGAGGAAGACTTTTGGGATGCATTCTAGGTTGAATTACCTAACATCGATGAATTATTTATATTTCATCCATTTAATTCCTCTTTTTTCTCTTGTTTGTGTACCCATGTTGTTTTTTTCTAGGTGAAATACCTTGAATCTAATAAATTCATCTGATCAAGATTCTAAAAGGTCACTTCATCCCTATATAGTCCTTGATTCTGTTCTATTAACACGATTCTCCTCATGGATATTTGAAAATGGGATGATATGGTTACATGTAGAACTTATGAAAGAATTATTTCATTATTGGGATATAGGCATTACCATTTCTAATTGATATTCTAGTATATTCCATGACCCAAACCTTTACATGTATCCTACACTTCATCCTAGAGACTCCTTTTTGGGACCATTAACTGGTAGTGTATTAATGGTAATGATGATGCATGTTTTTTTCTATGTCAATATTTTTCATACCATTGCCTTTCCTGTATATAGATGACCATGTCCTGGTGAAAAAATTATTCCTAAAAAAGTAATTTTTTTATATAGTGATGCTGTAGTTTTCTAGAAAATTCAATTATCTCATTTCATCTCATAACATCTCTTAGGTGAAAAAAATATAGTCAACAATATACCATGGTAACAATTTTTCTCTACAACATCCCTAAATTTATTAAACTTGGATGTTGAAAATCTTTTTATGGTACATTGAATGTGAATTATCATTGTGTTTTCCCTTGAGAACCTTATAAACACTTTTTCTTCATGATTATCTTCTATGTTTGATTGTATTTGTGTCTCTATCAACTTTCTTATAGTGATATATCAAATAATATCTTTTAGTTTAGAGTCATTTCATCAAACAACTGATTGATTTCTTTGGGATTTGTTAGTGAATGAAACATAATTCCTAAGATGCTCATCATTTGATATGTCATGAAACTTTTACAAGTGAATCAATCCATTTAATTTTATTTTTTAAGATACTAGAATATTTTTGGTGTCATCCCCCACATATTATCATAATGTAAAAAAGTATTTTTCTATGGATTCACTTATTGTTTTTTTGTGCATGAAAAAAATTCTCTGATAATTAAAGAAAATCTAAAAATCCCTCCCTTAATATATTTTCACTTTTAATGAAAGGAAATGAATGATTTAACCCTGACTGAAATATAATACTTGCAGACAAATATCTGATTACTTGGTGCCTAGCGATCAATTTCTTAAAACGTGGGATGTTGATGATTTTGTAGCTCACAAACCAATTATATGGAAAGACATGTCAACAGAGTAATTTCACTACTAATTAAGTGTTTGAAAACCTATGGAACACATGATCTAATAAAGATTCCATAAGGGAATTATTGGTAGAGTGAGATAACCCTACTTCTATCTTAGATTTATAATTCTCCGCCCCAATATTTTACTTATCCACACACTACTTCCACAATTTCTATTGCTTCATTTCATATTTTGATACCATAAAACCTTAAAAATGAATAATCTTTAAACCTTGTACAACTGTTTCATTTTAAACTAGAAATGGTAGTGTATCCCATTTCTCCCCTATATAAACAACCTTACTTAAAACTACCTAAAATATTAGTTATGCATTTCCTTGTAACCTGGGTATTAAAGAGTGTGAATTTTCTTCTTCAAATGAATAAACCTTTAACCTGTTACCTAACTAAAACTGTACTTATAAATTTCATTACTAATAGGATATTAAGATATTATTTAAGTTTTTTGGGATAAAATCACTTTTTTCTCCAAAAAATCATTCAAGGGTATCCCAATTTTATTTCCTAGATGAACCAGTTTCACCAAAAAAAAATTGTATAAAAGTGTTTTTGATAAAATAAACACTTCTAAAAAGTTATTATATATGGATGTTTATCTCCTGAGGTTGTTCTTGAAAACACTTACGAAAAAGTTATTGAGAAAAAATTTATGGATTATCATGTGATGTTATTCAATTATTTAACTATACTTTCAGAGAAAAACACCATTAATTTTTTTCAATTGTTTATGCAAGTAATAAGTTTTATAAATATTTTTATATAAGTGCTATTAAATGAAACCTTAATCCAAACATAAGTGATCAGAGCTATGAACAATTGTTTATTAGTAAACTGAATGGTATCCATTTCTAAAACCATTTTGTGTTGTGATTCATGTAAATATCCCATTGGTTTTAATTGAGGGGAGGATCATTCATATCATCTTTCCTCCTCACTTAGTTTGTAAGGTCAATGAAATAGTCTCCCTAGATATGATTTCTTCATACTAACATATATTGGTGTCCTCCTATTTTTTGGTTTGTTGTAACTGGAACCCAATCACTATTGTTTTAGAAATCCCTTTCATTGTGTGAAATCTTTACTTCTTTTAATATTGTTTTTTGTAAAAATAATAAAATATTTGATATGAAATATTTAATATTTATGATCTAAGTTATGGATTCACTACCCTTGGAATGATGTCTGTGGTTTCACATGAAAGTGTTTTTGTCTCTGATTCTGATTTGAAAAAGGATCTAACAAATAAAGTATTTTTCACTTTTTATTCTAGATCTTCTTGTAAGGGGTCTTATAATTATGATGGAGAGAGATTCATCCATGTAGAATTCAAAGAGTGAATGAAGGATTATTCTAGACATTAATTCTTGATGATCACTTGAAGTATGATAAAAGAATATCTATATTTGTATTTCAGTGATGAATCTATCTTAGAAACTTAAATTATTCTTCTACATTCAAAGGAAGGCATTGATCATGAACCCCAATTTCTAAGGAAGAGGAGAAAAATATGGTTTTTTTGTGTAAAATTAATTTTGAGTATATAGATAAAAAAATTACTTGGATAAATCACCAGGACCATGTTCTCATTTGTAGTCTTTCATTAAAAAATATTAGCATGAATGAGAATCTCTATGACTGGAATTCTATAGAGACCCTGATTTTTTATATTTTGGAGTTTGTGTGGTTTTATGTTTGAGGAAGGCTTGGATGAAATGAATATTTTTATTTTGGGGTGAATTGACTAGAAAGAGTGTGATGTGACCAGGTGATGGATAACTTGGAGTGTTTTCATGATGGGGGTCTGATTTCAACACCTTTGGGGGTTAAATTAGTGATACCAGTGAAAATAGTAATCTATGGAAAGTTCCACATGGTGAGTAGTGGTTGATTTGTGGATCTGATTCAAGATATCATTCAAGGAAAGAGTCCCCCTATTTTGTAGATTTTATCTCTCTAATTTTGGAGGAAATTAAAATATAGAGTCATAGTTCAAGGAATTCATAAGATTAGTCATATTTTTGAAGGGCTCATTTTTCTAGAGCGAAGGTGGTTCCTTGATTTTGGAAATTCGGGAGTGCAACTTGGAGTTTGGAGGTTGGAGAATTTTCAGAAGAAGGGTTTTCTAGTTTTCTCTAGTGTTTGTGTTTTGTTGTTAAGGTCGGTGATTTTATATTCCCTCCTTTTTATAATTTATGATATCAATATTCCTTTTTTATTTCTTGGTGTAGAAGTGTATTAGTTAATTCAGAGTTTTTTTTTTGTTTTGAAGTACTTTTTGTTTTTTTGTATGGATTGTGGTTGTGTTGTGAATAGTTGAATCCTTAGGTTCAAGTCTCATTACAGAAGGTTTAGATCTACTAGAATTATGTTAAGTATAATTTTGTGGCTTGTAAGTTATTTTATATTGATAGATACCTAGGAGGGATGTGTCTTATTGAAAGGGGGTGATTATTGATTGATAGAGAAAGTGTAGTGGATGGTGATGTGATATGTTAGTGTTATCTATTATTGTCAACACATAAACAAAATTTTCAACACATTGTATTCATATGAATTATATTTAAAATTTGGTGATACATAAACAAATAACATTGAAATTATAGTTCTCATTCCATGATTTAATTACCAAATGTGAAGATTCATGACCTAGACTCTCACAAATTGAAGATCTCACTATTATGGGAATGCATTTCTTTTTTCTGTTCTTTCTGCTTGGTGTGGGAAAGGATATTGTTCCAAGAAGAGTATGGTTGCACCGTGAAGACATCTGTCATGCCAAAATTCACAAGGACGTGATTATTTGAGTTTCATATATTTTGAAAGGGTCTGAGGATTTCTCCATGAGGTAGGACATTGGGATGTAAATACTAATGCCATTCCATAATGTTGAAGGATATGAATAAATTGGTGTTTCTTTATTTGGGAAGGCTTTTAGAGTTCACACTATAATTTAAGGTGTCACATTGAAATGTTATTGGAAGTTATGAGTAGCTGGAAGTAACCATTTTTGTAACTTCATGTCCATGCTGTGGAGTACCTTATCACACCATTATTATAATGATCACACCACAATGAACATGGGAACACTATAATTTGTGAAACTTTTCAGTTTTTAGTGAAATTGATGATGTGTGTAAGTCATTTTACCAGTTAACCTCTGTTGTGATCAATCAAAAGTGATAAATACCTTAATTTTACCTTCCTAAATGGAAGAGGATGTCAAATAGTAGTGGAGGTTGATGAGAAGCCTGAGAAGATTATACCCACTCACACAGATAACCATAAATATGAGTGAAAGAAATAATAAAAATAGTCATCTCAATACAAGGCGTATAAAGATAGACATCACAATAATATTCCATCAAAGGTAAACACCATAATCCACGATATATCAATATGAACAAATACACATATCATATAAATCTTACAGACATATTCAAGACCACCTATGGGAAAGTCATATGCAACAAATCCCAAAATAAACCAATAGTGAGAAAAAACTAGAGATAACCACAAAAATGGTCCCGATTACTAGTCAAGTCCCATATCCCAACTCCGACCTAGCTACCTAGCTCAACCATCTTGTATATGGACCTTTCCATTATCTAATTCTACAACTATAAAGTCTGCTCAGGTACCCATGATGCCCAAACAAGGTGTGAGTACAACTTAGTTGGCCACCACCAATTATGTCCCTGAACATATACAATCTATAAGGGTGAATACTAATGTGACATAATATGATAAATAAAATCATAATAAAATAAAACACCATTGATCCACAAGTTCCATCATGACACCCAATAACAACCAATCCTGATTTATTAAGTGCTAATGTCGATTTTGAATAATTCACATAACTATGTCGAGGTTCGATAAGGAATCCAACCATAATACCATATCATGAAGATCAAGAAACACAATTGGAAACATACCAATCACATTCCATAATCACATTATTTTGGTTGTCATGACACCTAACCTAATACATTCACCATAGATAGATGGCATTTCACCCAACTTGTCTTGTTCACACACCCATGTTTGGCATGATCACCTAAACCATATCACAATCTATTGATGATTTAAATGACACCTAACCCATCCTATATATCCATATCATCACAACACACATATTATTGGTTGGAATGATCACCCAACCCATTCCACATATTCCATCCCATATTATCAAGAACTACCATGGTTGGAATGATCTCCCAACCCATAGCACATAACCTATCCCATCACATTCTACATATGGAATCCTTCCTTTTTATTACATAATCTTTTTATTACATAAGCTTTTTATTACATGGTACAAAACTGAGGATCTTATAAAGTTTAGTTTCTTGGAAATCAGGAACATAATACATGAAAACATAAAAAATTATTCTAATACACTTTAAAGGATTATTCAGGGGTTCATCCTAAGTTACATTTACTGTATCTCATAATATGGGGACATACATGAAAGAAAATGGGTGATCATGAGGTCCAGTAAGGGAATAAGAAAGGGAAACGATTTATATGTGATTATAAGGAATATCAATAAGAACATGATACACATCATTCTCACCTGAGCAATGGAACACGAGGTATATTATAATAAAAATAACATGATTAATAATATATAAATGTGGATACAACATTTAAATGATACATTCATAATAATATCACTAAGTTTTATCACCAAGGTGTCATAAATGAAAATTACCAAGGCTATTCACCAAGGTATCATAAAAATATGTCATCTCTAGTGATTAAGTTCTTTACCCAATGCATTGGAGTACTATTAAGGATAAAATTTAATATGTATTAATTAATGTGATATACATAGATCATAATAAATCATTTCATTAATAACTCATAGAGAATAAATAACAAGTTTCTTATCAAAACCATGACATTTAAAAAGTAATAAAAGGCATGATAATTATGTCATTTTTAACCCATAGAAAGGGAATGAGGGTTTCATGTATGGTAATACCCAAATAAAATAAACCATTTTTACATATAGGTAAATAACCATGGAAAATAAAGAGGTTTAGGTATTCAAAAAAAGAAAACAAAGGATAATTTCTTAAGTATAGAGAGAAATTTTGAGGAGTGAATTCGGCAGTATGATGGGTATAAAACATGGTTTTAGAAAAGGGTAAAATGAGAGGGTAAAAGGGTATCATATTGATAAAAAATATTTTTGAAGTAATGGTATGATAAAAAATGTTAATAAAATAGATTAACCATAATATTTAGAATACATATAAAAAGGTTCATGAATTGAAGAGAAAAGAAGGATAATTCCCTTACCATAAAGAGTTACTCCCAAATCTCATGGAATGGAACCTTGGAGAATTTAGGACACCTTAGGGGGAATAATTGGGAGGAAAAACTACCATAAATTCATGGAATATGGATTGTAATTGAAGGTAAATAGATAAATGGGTGGGTATTTATAGAAAAATTGGAGGATTTGTTTAATAATTTCCAAATATAGGCCTTAGGAATCTAGGTTGTGGAAAAAGAAAAACCATTGGATTTCCCATGGTTTTGGACATTTTGGTCATATTTTAAGTTATTTTAACCCATAATAATTGAACATCATTTTTTATTACTTATTTTTTAATGGAAAATGAAAGTTTCTGTACGGTAATGCTTTCAAAATCAAAGTTTCCATTTTAGACTTTAGAAATTCATTTATAGGTTTCAAAATTGATTAAAATCCAATAAATACTTAATATTAATAAAATAATATATTTTAGTTCATGTATTGTGGTTAATTAATTATTACATCATCATGACATAATTATGAAGTCATTAAAATTATGAAAAACCCAAAACTGTATTTTTACTATTCACAGGAAAACAAAGTATTTTAGAAAATTATCATAAATTCGACCTAACCTAATTTAAACATGCTGATTTCAAAAATTATGCTTATTTTATCATATTAATTCTCTAAATATAATAATTTTAACTTTTAAATATAAAAATCCTTATTTATTAAAAATATAGCAGGTTGTAAGACATAGTCAAATTTCAAACACTTAAAAATTTATTAGGACATAATAAAATTATTTTATCATTTATATCTAAATAAGAATGTTTTTAACATAATATTTTATTAAAATAAATATTATTCTGAATGTATTAGTTTATTATAAAAATTTATATCTTTTTTGAAAAGTACGGTTTGTGTCTGAAAAATCAATTTATTAAATTTCGTCTCAATTATACCTATATTTTATTAAAGAAAATATTCTTAAAATGCAATTGATGTAATTTTTATTTATTTAGAAAAAGTAATTATACTTTAAGTAACTAAGGCCTGGACACATAACCCCTTATAACACCCGCGTATGACCAAAGAGTAAGGTGTGAGATGGTGATAGATTCATGGGGAAACTCAATAAATATCGACTGAGCGGTAATTTCCACTAACTTAAAATTCACCCATAGGTGATTTTATTCTAGCTTCAATTATTGAAGCTTGGATTGGGATTGGTTAAGGGATAACCCCAGTGATGCTACCTCCCTGCCAAATTCAGACAAATGGGATTCATATGGCATGACCCTACTGGTTGAGGCCATCACTTCTCCTTTCTACATTAATTATTATTTTTCATTACTACTTATAAACAATAATTATAAAATTAATATTATTACCAATGGGTATAGTTACCAATGGTCAAATTGTCCAAAGTTTATATTGACTAATAGTCATAAAATGGTCAAATACGAACAGTCACATTTCCCTTTAAACTCTATAAATACCACTTCATTATTTCATTTAATAATCACTACAATTCATACCAAGGTTATATATTTTCATTTTATAAAATTTTGTTTTATTTATGTAGTATTGGGGACATTATTCTAAAGGATTGGAGCCATCCATATTTTCCCATTTTGGTGACTAATGTATTGATCATTATTAAAGATATATGGTTTTATTATGATTAAAATAATATAACACACATTTTATTTAGAAAAATATATCATTTAAAAAGTCTCGGTTGTTACATTCTCCCTCTAGAAATTTCATCCCTGAAATTTCACCTCATTATCTTGGTTGAGAAAAGGTATGGGTACTTATGCTTCATTGTTTCCTTTGGTTACTGTGTCACCTATTCAAAATTATGGTTACTCCACAACAAATTGACAAGGTGGGTAGTCTTGTTGCATAGAACCTTGTCTCTACGGTCCAAGATCTCCATCGGATGCTCCTCATAAGAGAGTTCATGTTCTAGTTATTCCACCTCCAGATTCAATACATGTGAAGGGTAGGGTATGTAATTCCTAAAGAGATATACATGGAATACATCATGAAAATGATCTAGATTTGGTGGAAGTACTAGTTGATAGACCACTGCTCCTATGCGATCAAGGATTTCATAGGGGTCAATGAATCTAGTTCTAAGATTCCATTTCTTCC
Organism: Viscum album; assembly: GCA_963277665.1. NCBI lineage: Eukaryota > Viridiplantae > Streptophyta > Magnoliopsida > Santalales > Viscaceae > Viscum > Viscum album. Next base: position 1,430,728,449 of record OY728131.1, on the reverse strand, counting down.
CAAACCACATGACTCTCTTCCATGGTGATTTTCAAAGAAAAAATTTATCACCAAAATCAAACTCCAAGTCCCTTTGATGACTTTCAGCATATATCTTTAACCAAATCTGATAATATTTTTGTGTTTTTGTATGGAATGAACCTTTTTTCCATATCTTACACAAGATCGGGCCCAATCATATTTCTCTCACCAAGTTCATCCTGATAAGTAGGAGTTATACACCTCTTCCTGTATAGATATTCATATGGTTCCATTTTAATACTTGAGTGGAATCTATTATTGTATGAGAACTCAATTAATAGGAGGTGTTGATCCCATCCACCTTTAAATTCCATTAAGCATGTTCTCATTATGTCATAGAGTAATTGAATAGTCCTTTCATATTGGCCATCAGTTTGGGGGTGATAGGCCATACTGAAATTCAATTCACTATTCATAGCATGTTGAAGACTTCTCTATAATTTAGATATGAACCTTGAATTATGATCAGAAATGATAGAAAGTGGTTACCCATGCATCCTAACCAATTCCTTCATGTATATCTTGGAAATTTGGCCATAAGAGAAGTCTTCCCGAATATCAATAAAATGGGCAGTCTTGGTGAGTCAGTCCAATATAACATATATCTCATTTTTTCCTTTAGATGTTCTTGGGTGACCAGTGAAAAAGTCCACAGTGATATTGTCCTACTTAAATGTTGGTATCGGTAGTGGTTACAATACCCCTTTAGGAAGTTGTCACTCCTCCTTTACTTGATGTCATACCAATCACCTTGTAGTGTAGTCAGTAATCTCCCTTTTCATATTATCCCAACAATAATGATCACAAAGGTCCCTATACATTTTAGTGATTCCAAGATGTATAGAGAATGTAGAGCTATGATATTCGTCTATCAGTTATTTACTTAACTCTATATTAGAAAGAACACATATCCTTGTATGAAATTTCAATAAACCTTCTTGATCAATATTGAACTCAGGAAACATCCCATTCTTCACATCCTCTATCTTATTTTGGAAAAAAGGATCTTCTCTTTGAGCTTTCTTGATCTTATCTAGTAATTATGGATAAGAAATCACATGGGATAGGATTGATTATGTCCCTTTACTCATGATTTCCATGTCCAAATTTACTAGGTCCTTGATCAATGGATCTCCTTGAATCTTCATCATTGACAGCATAATAGGGTCTTTACATTAATGACTTCTTTTATCTTCTAGGGTGATAATGAATTGAACAGTCATAGTATTTAAGAAGTTCCAACCATATCCTTTATCTCATGTTCAATTCATTTAGTGTGAATATATACTTAAAACTTTGGTGGTATATGTATATATCACATTTCTCCCCATAAATATAGCGACTCCATAACTTTAGATAAAAAACCACAGCTAGTTCTAGGTTATGCGTAGGACAATTCTGATCATAAGGATTTAACCGTTGAGATGCATAAGCAGTTACCTAATCATTTTATAAGGATGTTCCCAATAACTTTCAGAGATGTATCACTAAAAATAAATAATACTTATCTGATAGAGGGTAGAGTTAACACAGGTTTTATAACCAATATCTTATTCAGTTATTGGAAAATTTCTTAACACTGCTTATTCCATATGAACTTATCCCCTTTTCAAGTTAACTTGGTCAGTGGATTATAAAGTTGTAAAAGTTTTTTAAAAAACCTCCTATAATATCCTACTAAACCAAAGAAACTATGAATCTCAGTTATTGTTGTGGGATGTGTCCAATCCTTTATAACCTTTTTCTTGGAAGGGTCAGTAGAGATTCCTTCATTGGCTACAATGTTTGCCAAGAATTAAACTTTTTGAAACAAAAATTCACATTTTCTAAATTTTTCAAATAGCCTATCCTTCCTCAGAGTTTACAATATAACCCTTAAATGATCCTCATGCTCCTTATGAATTTTGGAATATATCAGAATATCATCATTAAAAAATACCACAAATTTATCAAGTTAGTCTTTAAATTATCTATTCACAAAATCCATAAATATAGCTTTAGCATTAGTCAAGATGAAGGGCATAACAACAAACTCATAATTCTCATATCTTTACCGGAAGGTAGTATTTAGAGTATCTTATTTCTTATCTCTCAATTGATGATAACTAGATCAAAGATTAATCTTATAGAATAATTTATCCCCATGATTTTGGTCAAATAAATCATGAATCCTTGGGAGAGGGTACTGGTTCTTCACTATGATCCCATTAAATTATCTATAATCAATGTATAACCACATTGATCCATCCTTATTATTTACAAAGAGAATAGATGATCCCCAAAGAGACACACTTGGTTGGATAAATCCATTATCCAAAAGTTCTTCAAGTTTTTTTAATTCCTATATCTCCACCTTTTTCATTATATATGGGGTTTTTGATATCGACTTGGATCTAGGTATGAGTTCAATGGAGAAATCTACCTCTCTTTCTAGGGGAGGTCCATGTAACTCCTCAAGAAAATTTAACTGTATTCCTGAATGATGGGGATGTTTTCTATTCTTATACTTTCATTTCCATCATCCTCTTCATTGATCATCTCCATGAAGAAGGCTACAGGAGGTTCTTCTAGACCAATATCAAGTTGGGATATCTCTCATTTGATAATAACTGTAGGTTTTCCATTCAAGACTAATGATATTTTCTTGTTTATTTAGTTGATATTATCATTATACTTTTAGATCCAATCCATCCCTAGTATATTATTGAATTCCACTATGGGAATGACTACTATATTTGTAATGATATTGTGCTCTCCAAAGTCAATACTAGAGTTTCTATACACTGTTGATTCTTGGATAATCCCTATAGGAGTCTTAACTGATAATTCTACTTATAGAAGCTTGGGGATTTATTCTATCTTTTAAAACTTAAAGTAAATAAAGTAATTAATTGAACTAGAATCAAACAAAGTACTTACTATCTTTGAGATAACAATGAGAGTACCATCCACCACATCATTTTGAGCCTCTACTTCAGTTGTTGTGGTAAAAAATTTGGGAACTTACTCCCTTGGCCTATGACGAGGTTGATGGTGATTTAACTCCATTATATTCTAATTTGGATTTTGATTGGAATAGTTCACAAGTTGTCAACTATTGAAGCATTGAACTTCAATATGGGACTTCACCATCCTCCATTTTTCATTAGTGTTGAGAAGTTAAGGCTTCATATCACCATGAAATTTCCAAGCTATATATTCATCTCTACAACACTTTTAAAATTTTCCACTCCTGAGATAGAAATTCCCCAAATTCTTCTACCCACATTTGTTGCATATGGGAAGTTGCACTTTCTTTCCTACTCTATGTGATCAAAGTTCCTCCCTAAGTTTATATCCATAGATCTCTTCTTTTCATTCGACCTTTGTGACCACTATGTTTCTCCAAACTCCAATTCAACCTTCATAGAACTCCTCACTATCTCCTCATAGATTTCATAGTAATGATTTTCTAGATTCATTTGAAGATGGGGTCTCAGTACACTAAATAATATATCAAACTTTTCCTTAGGATCCATAAAAAAATCATAGGTGTAATGAGAAAATCTTTTAAACTTCATTTCATAGGTTCCCACATATTCATTTTTCTTCTGCTTCTACTCTAGGAATTCCTTCTTAATTTTTGTTCACATATAATAAGAAAAATATTTATTGAAAAATATTCCCATGAACTCTTCCCACTCCATAGAATCAACATCCATTCTTGGATTAATGTTTTTAATCAGTTTCCACCACTGATAAACTTCTCCTTATAAGTGGTATACTTCCAGGGTGACTTTCTCTTTCTCTGAACAGCGGAGTATAGAAAAGATCATTTCTATAGAGCTAACCCATTGTTTAGCAATCAATGGGTTGGTAGATACACTAAAAGAAGGTGGTTATTGATTCAAGAATGACTCAATGAAAATTTATTACCTTCAAGCTAAATATTCCCACTCAACTTGATTTAAGTTATTATTTATAAAACTAGATATTTGATTCATCATTATCATGATTTTTTCTATTCCGGATTCCATTGGAGGGCCATCAGGGCTTCGTCTATTTCATTTATCATTTATGTGGTTCGTCCTATATACAACCATTTTTCTAAAATATGAAAACCTTAGTAAGAAACATGTTTCTTTTAAGATTCTTATGATTTTAAAGGAATTTTATGTCTTAAAACATCATGCTTAAATATGTTATTCTTTAACAACAATTACATTTTCTATATTTACTTTATAATGGTTCATAAAAAGATTGTGATTAACCAAACATATCCCATGAGAGTGTAAAATTAGGAGTGCAGGAAGGACTGTTGTCATGCATCAGTTCCCGATTGAGACTAGATTAATGTGGTGTTTTTAGGTGTTACCCCTAGATACATCTGTGCCAGAGCAACATCCTCTTGTTCATATCTATATAGGGATTTCTTTGATTAGAAACCATTTAATTAATACTTCACCAAAATAAAATAATGTTTTCCTATATTTAAACTTTTCTATAGGGTTTATACTAAGGATTTATACTCCTAATTCCCACAATAACTAAACTTTACTTTGATACCAACTATGGAATTCTACCTTTTTATTACATAATATTTTTATTACATGATACAAAATAGATGATCTTTTAAATTTTAGTTTATTAGAAATCGGGAACATAATACATGAAAACATAAAACATTATTCTAATCCACTTGAAAGGATTCTTCATGGGTTCATCCTAAGTTAAATTTAATGCATCTCATAACCTAGGTACATACATCAATGGAAAGGGGTGATCATGAGGCCTAGTAAGGGAATACGTAAGGGAAATAGTTTACATGTGATCATGAGGAATATAAATAAGGGAATGAGGAACATAATTATGCAATGAGAAAGGGAACATGAGGAATATCACAATAAAAAGAACATGATTCATATCATGTAAATGTGGATACAAAATTTAAATGATAAATTCAAAATCATATCACCAAGGTTTGTCACTAAGGCATTGTAAATGAAAATTATCAAGTCTATTCACCAAGGTATCGTAAAAACATGTCATATCTAGAGATTAAATTCTTTACCCAATGAATTGGAGTGCTATCAAGGTGAAATATTCATATGTACTAATTAATGTGATCCACATAGATCATAATAAATTATTTAATTAATAACCCATGGAGAATAAATAATGAGTTTATTATCAAAATTGTGGTGTTTCAAAATTTCTTAAAGACACAATCATTATATCATTTTTAACCCATGGAAAGGAAATGAAGGTTTCATGTATATTAATCCACGAATAATATAAATAATTTTTCATCTAGGTAAATAACATTGTAAAATAAATAGGTTTGGATATTCACAAAAATAAAACAAAAGAGAAATTCTTAAGTAGAGATAGAAATTTTAAGGAGTAAATTCGACAACATGAGAGGTATAAAATGTGGTTTTAGAAAAGGGTAAAATGAGAGGGGAAAAATGTCTCCCATTGATAAAAAATAATTTTGAATTAAGGTTATGATAAAAAATGATAATAAAAGAGAGTAACCATAACATTTATAAGACATATACAAAAAGGTTCTTGAATTGAAGAGAAAAGAAGGATAATTCCATTACCTTGAAGTGTTACTCCTAAATCTCGAAGAATGAAAACTTAGGGGATTAAGAACACCTTGGGGGGAATCATTTAGAGGTAAAACTACCATAAATTAGTGAATTATGGATTGGGAGTGAAATTAAATGGATAAATGGGTGGGTATTTATCGCAAAAGTGGAGGATTTGTTTAATAATTTCCAAATATAGGCCTTGGAAATCTAGGTTGTGGAAAAAGAAAAAAATTTAGCTTAACCATGATTTTTCCCATGGTTTTGGACATTTGGGTCATATTTTAAGTTATTTTAACCCAAAATAACCGTGAATCATTTTATATTACTTCTTTTGGCATGGAAAATTAATGTTCCTACAAGGTAATGTTTTTAAAATAAAAGTTTCCATTTTAGACTTTGGAAAGTCATTATAGGATTGGAAATTTATTAAAATCCATTAAAATACTTAATATTAATAAAATAACATTTTAGGTCGTGTATTGTGATTATTTAATTATTACATCATTATGACATAATTATGAAGCCATTAAACATACTGAAAACCCAAAACTCTATTTTTATTATTCATGGGAAAATAAAGCATTTTATAAAATTCTAATGAATTTAACCTAACCTAATTTTAAATATGATAATTTTTACTTTTAAATATAATAATCGTTATTTATTTAAAAAATAGGGGGTTGTAAGGCAAAGTCAAAATTTTGACACTTAAAAATTTCCTAGGTCATAATAAAATTATTTTATCATTTAAATGTAAATAGGATTTTTTTAAAATAATATTTCATTAATATAAATATTATTTAGAATAACTTGGTTTATTATAAAAATTTGTATTTTTTTCTAAAAATATGGTTTATGTCCAAAAAACAATTTATTAAATTTATTCTTAATCAAACCTATATTTTATTAAGAGAAATTATTATTAAAATGGAATCAATATAAAAAAGATTTTATTTATAAAAAGGAATTACACTTTAATTAACTAAGGCATGTACACATAACCCCTTTTAACACCCAAATATGACCTAAGGGTAAGGTGCGTGATGGTGATAGATTCATGGGGCGACTCGACTAATATTTACCAAGTGGTAATTTCCAATAACTTGAACTTCTTATACAAGTGATTTTGTTCTATATTCACTTGTTGAAGCTCAGATTGGGATTGGAAAATGGTGAACACCAAAGACACTAAATCCCTACCATGTTTGGACAAATGGGCTTCATACGACATGACTCTACTGTTTGAGGCCATCACTTCTCCTTCCTGAATTAATTATCCTTTGTCACTACTGCTTATAAACCCTAATTAAAACATTAAAATTATTACCAATGGGTATAGTTCCAAATGGTATAATTATTCAATGTTTATATTAACTAATGATAATATAATGGTTGAATCCCAAAAATCAAATTTCCCATTAAACACTATAATTATTACTTCATTATTTCATTCAATAATCACTAAAATTCCTTCCAAGGTTATATATCTTCCTTTTATAACATTTTGTTTTATTTTTGTAGTATTGGGGTGATTATTATAATGTATTGGAGTGATCTATATTTTCCGATTTTGGGGACTAATGTATTGATCATTATTAAATAGATATGGTTTTGTTGTGTTTAAAATAATATAACACACATTTTGTAACGACCTAAACTTTTATGAATAAAATTCCAATTTTTTATTTAATTAAATGTCTTATGGATATAAAAAACACATGGAATTTTTTTTATTATTATATCCAATTAGATTTAAATGACCATTAAGTGTCTTTACTATTGATAATATAGTCATTGTACAATGATCACATGACTAGTATAAATACAGGGTTTTAATAAATCCTTTTGGCACAGACAAAGGAAGTGATGGCCTCAACTAGTAGAATCGTACCATATAAAGCCCATTTATTAGAACTTTGAAGGGAAATTGAATTTCTAGGATTTTCCCTATACCAATCCCAAGATGATATCTGAAAACTTAAGCATGGGTGAAACCATTTAGGGGAGAAGTTTAAGTTCATTGAGATCATGACCCAAACCATGTTCACTGAACGACCCCATGAAAGCCCCACCATCACACACCTTACTATTAGGGTATATGCTGGTGTAATAAAGGTATATGTATCAAGACACTACCATTAGGAATATGTACTTTATTTTTTATAGAATATTGAATTTATTTTATTTATATTATTGTTACTTTATAAATGATTTTTAAAGTCCAAATAGTATTTTTGGTTAATATTCAAATTAAATTAAGAAATATATTTTGATGAACTAATGGATTTTCGAAATAATAAAATATTATTAATAAATTAATTTTTTTTAAATATAAATGATCATATAATTTTTATGAAGTCAAATGTAAATTTTATTAGGGTTTAAAAACTGTAATTGACAAAAACTTGTCATTTTTAATAAATATCATTTTTTATTTTAAAAGTTAAAATTAGAATACTTATAAAATTATTAATATAAAATGAATATAATTTTTTGAATCAAGATTTATAAATTATACAATGGTAAATTTTTCATAATTTTCTGAGATAGTCAATTTTTTGGGTAAAAATTAAATACCGTATAAATATACGGTATGTTTTATGACATCATAATAGTTGTATAATGATGTAATAAATAATATAAAATGTATAATTGGTCAAATATATGTTTTTTTTACTTTAAAATAATTTGTTTTTAATCATATTTTATTTATTTTATAAATCCTTAGTGAATCCTCTAAGACTTATAAAATATTTTAAGATTTTAAAATCATTTCTTTGAAAGTGTGACTCACCTACACATAAGAAAGGGAAATGTTTTATTATATTATACCCTTGTACTTATAAAATAATCTATTCCACTCCCCTTTTTCAGAAACCATGGTAAAAAACCATGGCATGGTTTGTGGTTTTGAATATTTTATTATGTAGTGTCCAAAACCAAAATAATAAAGAAATATCCCTGCTTTCCTATATAAACCCACACAATATCCCATTTATCTTCACTCAAAATCCATTAGGATCATAAAAATTTTTAACTATACTCCCTATAGTCCTCCCATGGTGCCTCCAAGCTCCCAATAAGCCTCTCCTAAGCCTTTGGAGTCACACATCCAAGTAAGGGATTCTCTCTCTCCTATTTTTATCAAAAAATTCATTTATGATATGCCATTTTGATTTCCATTTTATTAAGTTAGGATAAATTCTTACCAATCCCCATTACTTTAAATTTGATGTTTAAATTAGGAGATCCCTTTCAATATCATTTATCCCCCTTATGAACCCTTATGTACACCCGTTACTATGCCAAAATTCCATAAGGGATCTTCCACCCTCCTCTTTTATCAATAATTCATTTTATGTCATGTCTTCTAAATTCCTTTTTCATATGTTGGGATATGTTCTTAAATATCCTTATTACTCTCCATTTTATTTCTAAATTATTAGAGACCCCTTTATCTCTCATCAACCTATTTTATGAATTTCTATATGATGTCCTTATGCTGCCGAAATTGCACCACGATTTTCCATACCAAAATCATCATGTAGTGAATACCACACCCATTTATCTATCAAGGGTAATCAACTTCATGAACATATAATTATTGATTGGGTACTTACATGTATGTATTACACATTCTTATATCATGGAATAAATTATGATGTTATATGAATCCATGTTATATGATCTATGTGGCACACTTAAACATGAAAATGAAATGATTATGAAGGGTGATCCCTAATAGAACTCCAATGCATTTGTTAATGGTTAGTATCATGATACATCATGTTGGGATAGGGGATTTACTTGATTACTTTATGGGACTTTTTCCACCATGGGGTCTTGGTGGATTTATCCTTGACATATTTATGATGCAGTGTTTTAAGTTATTGCCACATTTTCCATGTTATGATTATCATGTTATATCATGCCTTATTATTCATGTTCTTTTATGATCCATTGATATGACTATTGTATAACATGTATTTTATTCCTCATGTTATGCCTTGTTTATTCCTTTATTGGGATTTATATCTCACCCATTTCTTATGTATGTCCTCATGTTATCCCATGCAGTGTTATGTATGAAGGAATGTTTTGGTCATGTTAAAAAAGTTTTTAATAAATATGTTTATTTTCATGTTTTAATATGTTATGTAATGTACCTAATTTCCCAAAGATAATATAACTCTAAATCTTTTGAGTTGTATTAAATGCAATTTTATGTAATAAATCATGTTTAAAAATGAAATAAAGATAAGGGTTGTTATAGTTTGTATTAGAATATTGGTTTAGTTAATTTTGGGGTTAGAATTAGAAAACCCTTGTAAAAACCCTCAGGGATAATACTAAGCGTAAGAAAACCTCACTAAATTTTGGTGAGTATAGAGTAAGTGATTTATCAAGAAAATACATCCCTATCTATATACTACATGTGGATGTGGTTTTGGAACAAATATAACTAGGAGAAACAACTATGACAAGGTGTTCTAGGCCTAACTTAGGGTAACCTAGTACACAACAACGAGCCTTACTGTGCACCTGGTTTGACACTCCTGGGGTATATGATTTGGTAAATTCATAAGATGAATAAGAACCATTATTAAGGGAACAAAAATTACCATAATAATTTATGTTAGAAAATAGATCATGGATAGAATAGATTGAAGCCTAAAAACACATAATTTAAGGAGATAAATGTAATTTATAAGTTATCCCTTTAATGTCATTGGATTTCCATTTATGTGTTTAAATTGTTTAAGAAACTCATCCCTAAGTCTATATTGGATAAAGAATAACTATAATCAAAAAGTGAAAGGTAGGGTTATCATCCATAGTTCTACGCATTCCTTTATATCATGAAAGTTTAATAAAACTATTCAAAAACCACCACAAAGCATGGAAGTATAGATTTCAGTGAAAATGGAAAATGGGGAAATTATTGCATCCCATCTATATAACTCCTCCCTTATCAAAATTTGTGGATTTAAATTCCCTAAAAACCTTTTCATACTTCCCTTGGTGGAATGTGATGCAATTATAGGCATGGATTGGCATTACCTATATAGAGACAACATAAATATCCACGAGAGGGAAATCACTCTCTATATAGAGAATTGACCCACGATTCTATACAAGTGCAAGGAGGAGGAGGAATCTTATTTAGCACCATCATCTCAAGAATGGGTATTATTTTCCTATGAGAAAGAGTATCTAGCTAAAATTATTGAGCATAAGGAACAAACCATCCTATAAGAAATTCATTTTATGAGGGAATTTGTTGATGTGTTTCCCAAGGAGTTTCCTGGTCTTCCTCTAAGCAGGGAGGTTGAATTTTTTATTGAACTTATACATAGGGAATTTAAAATATCCAAGATTCTGTATAGAATAGATGTTGTGGAAATTGAGGAGCTAAAGAAAAAACTACAAGAGAATCTGGATAAAGGTTTTATACACACAAGTGCTTCACCATGGGGTGCACCAGTCATTTTCATCAAGAAGAAGGATGGGTCAATAAACCATTTTATTTATTATCATGAGCACAAAGAAATCACGATAAATAATAAGTATCATTTTCCATTAATTGATGACTTTTTCAATCAACTACGCAGAGAAAAATACTTCTCCATGGTGGATCTATGGTCAGGATATTACCAAGTAAGGGTGAAGAAGGAGGATATACCCAAGACTACTTTCCGTATAAGGTATGGGCATTATGAGTTCATAGTGATGACATTCATACTCACTAATGCCCCAAAAATATTCATGGAATTGATGAATAGAGTATTTAGATAATACCTTGAAAAATTTGTGGTTGTATTTATAGACAATATCCTAATATACTCTAAAACCAAGGAGGAATATGAGAAGCATCTAAGAACTATGTTAAAGACTTTGTGAAAGGAGAAGCTCTATGAAAATTAAATCAAGTGTGAGTTCTTATTGAAAGAAGTATTATTATTGGGGAATATCATTAAAATAAATGAGATATATGTGGATCCTTTAAAGACAAAAACAATTAAGGGATGACCAAGTCCAAAATACATGAAATATATTTATAGTTTCCTTGGGTTAGCTGGATATTATTGCCGATTTGTGATAAATTTATCACAATTTTCAAATAATCTTACCAAGGAAACTCATAAGGGAGTAAAAATTTCTTGAAATGATGAATATGAAGAAAGATTCATGGGGTTTAAAAGGAGTCTTATCACTACACCTGTGATCACACTACCTACAAGTGGGGATCTTTTCATAATTTTCAGCGATGATTCAAAGAAGGGATTGGGATGTGTGTTGATGAAAAATGAAAAAGTCACTGCCTACACCTCAAGGTAATTTAAAACCATGAGAAAAACTATCCCACACATGATCTAGAGTTGGCAGCTGTGATCTTTAAGTTGAAAATATGGTGGCATTATCTCTTTGGGGAGAAGTGTGAAATATATACATATCACAAAAGTCTCAAATATATATTCACATAGAAAGGGATAAATATGATCCAACAAAGATGGTTAGATCTCATCAAGGATTACAGTTGCTCAATCCACTATCAACTTGGGAAATAGAACAAGGTGGTGGATGCTCTAAGTAGAAAGGACCCATTAATTATATCATTGATGATAATTGAGAAGGATATGATATTTTTAAATTTGAAGAATATGGATATGGGAATCATAAATAAAGGAACATCATGAATACTTTAAAAAATTAATGCTCAACCATCTCTTTAAGAAAGGTTAAAGAATACCAAAAAAGATGATGTGGGAATTCAGAAGAAAGTGGAAACTATCAGAAAAAGGAAATCCTCAATATTTCAATGTTAATAAAGAAGGAATTGCGAGATTTGGGTCAAGAATATGTGTTCCATCATATCCCTATTTAAATAAATAACTTTTGGATGATTCATATAGTTCAAATTTCTCCATTCACCCAGGAAACAAAAATATGTATCAAGATATCTAAAAACACTATTGGTGGGATAACATGAAGAAAGAAATCACAGAATATACATCAATGTGCATAGTATGTCAGCAAGTAAAGGATGAAAGGCATAAGTGTAATGGGATGATGAAACCATTACCCATACCAACATGGAAATAGGAAAACATCACCATGGGCTTTGTCACTAGACTTTCAAAGGCAATCAAGTGAAACAATGCTATCTGGGTTTTTGTGGATCATCTTAAAAAGGTTTCACACTTCATTACATTTTGAGAGTATTTCTCACTAGATCAACTAACACTGATATACATCAGATAAGTGGTAATGCTGTATGGATTATCACTATTGATTATGTCCGATCGAGATCCAAGATTCACCTATAAGTTTTGGAAAAGTATCCAGCATTCTCTAAACACTAAGCTGAACTTCAGTATGGCTTATCACCCTCAAACTGATGGAAAATTTGAGTGGACTATCCAAAAACTTGAGGACATGTTGAGAGATTTCTCAATGGACTTCAAAGGTGGATGAGACCAATATCTTCCTTTGGTGGAGTTCTCTTACAACAATAGTTTCCACTCGATCATCCAAATGGATCCCTATGAATCCCTTTATGGGAAGAGGTGAAGAACACCAACATGTTTGAATGAAGTTGGGGAATGAAAACTTCTAGGTCTTGAAATGGTCGAAGAAATGGTGGATAAGGTTAATACCATCAAAAAACACATCAAATCTTCTTAGAGTCGACAAAATATCTATGATGAAAATCATCAACAAGACCTAGAATTTGATGTTGGAGACATGGTATTCCTCAACATATCTCCATGGAAGATAGTAATGATATTTGGGAAGAACAGAAAGCTTAGTACAAGGTACATCCTCCATTTTGAGATCCTTGATCACATCAGAGTAGTGGCCTATTGACTAACACTCCCAATGAACCTGTCTCAAGTACATGATGCATTCCATGAATCCCTCTTAAGGAAGTATATACCATATCCATCACATGTACTCAATCTAGAGGTGGCACCATTGGAGAATTACATTTCTTATGAAGAGAAGCTGGTGAAGATATTAGATTGTAGATAAAAAGTTCTACAAAATAAGAAAATTCCCCTCATCAAAGTGTTGTGGAGAAACCACAAGTTTGAAGAAGAAATGTGGGAACTAGAGGAGGTGATGAAGCCGAGTTACCCTAATCTATTTTAATGTGGGAAAAGGAAATTTCAAGGGAAAAATTTCTAAAGGGAGGAATATTTTAACAACTTGAACTTTTATGAATAAAATTACCCCTTTTGGATTAATTAAATGTTGTATGGATATAGAAAACACATGCACTTATTTTATTTAATTATATACAATTATATTTAAATGAACATTAAGTATCTTTACCATTGATAATATAACCATTTAATAGTGATCACATTATTAGTATAAATATAGGGTTTTAATAAATCCATTTGTCATAGACAAAGGGATGGTCTCAACTAGTAGGATCGTACCCTATAAAGCCCATTTATCAGTGCTTCTAAGGGAGATAGAATTTCTAGGATTTTCCCTAGACCAAGAGAAATATGATATCCAACAACTTAATCAAGATAGAAACCATTTTCTGGAGAAGTTCAAGCTCATAGAGATCATAACCCAAACCCTATTCACCGAACGACCCCATGAAAGTCCCACAATTATGCACCTTACTCTTACGGAATATGTTGGTGTAATAAAGGGATATATATCAAGACCCTAGAATTAGTAATATGTACATTATTTTTTTATATAATATTAAATATATTTTCTTCTTATTATTGTTACTTTGTAAATGATTTTTAAATCATAAATAGTATTTTTGGTTAATATTCAAATTAAATTGAGAAATATATTTTGATGAATTAATGGATTTTTTAAATAAAAAATATTTTAATAAAATATTATTATTAAATTAGTTTTTCTAAAATATAAATGATCATATAATTTTTATGAAGTCAAATTTAAATTTTATTAGGGTTCGAAAACTTTTATTGACAAAACCCTGTCATTTTCAATAAATGACAATTTTTATTTTAAAAGTGAAATTCAAATATTTAGAAAATTATTAAAATAAAATGACTATCATTTTTGGAATCAGGATGTCAAAATAATCCAATAGTGAATTTTTCATAATTTTCAGAAAGTGAAATTTTTGCATAAAACTTAAATACCATATTAATATACCGTGTGTTTTATGAAATCATAATAACCAAATAATGATGTAATAAATATAATAAAAGGTATAATCATCAAAATATTTTTTTTCCTTTAAAATAATGTTATTTTAAGTTTATTTGATTTATTTTATAAAGCCTTAGTGAATCCTCCAAGACTTATAAAATATTTTAATATTTTAAAATAATTTCTTTAAAAGTGTGATTCACCTCCACATAAGAAAGGGAAATATTTTATTATATTCACCCCTAGCCTTATAAAATAATTTATTCCACTACTCTTTTGTAGAAACCATGGGAAAACCATGGAATAGTTTGTGGTTTTGAATATTTTATTATGTAGTGTCCAAAACCAAAGTAATAAATAAATCCCCCTCATTTCCTATATAAACCCAACAAAGATATCATTTTTCTTCAATACAACTCCTTTAATATAGTAAAATCTATTTCCTATACTCCCTAGAGTCCTCCCAAGTCACCCGAAGATCCCAAGAATCCTCTCCTAAGCTTTTGGAGTCACACATCCAAGTAATGGATTCTCTCTCTCCTCTTTTTATCAAGCACTTCATTTATGATATGCCATTTTGATTTCCATTTTCTTAAGTTGGGATACATTCTTACCTATCCCCTTTACTTTCCATTTTATGTTTAAATGATGGGAACCCTTTCACTCTCATTTATCTCCCTTATGAACCCTTATGTACACTCGTTACTATGTTGAAATTCCGTAAGGGATCTTCCACCCTCCACTTTTATCAAACATTACTTTTATGTTATGTCTTCTAAATTACTTTTCCTATGCTGGGATACGTTCTTAAATATCCATATTACTATCCATTTTATGTCTAAATGATGAGTGACCCCTTCTCTCTCATCAACCCATTTTATGAATTTCTATATGATGTTGTTATGCTGCCGAAAGTTTACCATGATTTTCCATGCCAAAATCATCGTGTAGTGAATACCATACCCATTTCTCTATCAAGGATATTCACATTCATGAACATATACTTATTGATTGGGGACTTCAATGTATGTATTCCACATTATTAGATCACATAATAAATTATGATATTGAATTAATCCATGTTATATGATCTATGTGGCACACCTAAACATGAAAATGAAATGAGTATGAAAGGTGCGCCTTGATAGCACTCCAATGCATTTGATAATGGTTAGTATCATGATACGTCATGTTAGGATAGGGGATTTACCTAATTTATTTATGGTACTTTGTCCACCATAGGTTCTTTCTGGATTTATCCTGAATCTATTTATGATACAGTGTCTTAAGTTGTTGCCACATTTTCTATGTTATGATTATCATGTTATATCATGCCTTATTATTCATGTTTTTTATGCTCCATTGATATGCATATTGTCTAACATGTATTTTCTTCCTCATGTTATTCCTTTTTTATTCCCTTATTGAGATTTATATCTCACCTCTTTCTTGTGTATGTCCTCAGGTTATCCCATGCAGTGTTAATTAGGAAAGAACTTTTTGGTCATGTTAAAGAAGTTTTCAATAAAGATGTTTCCATCCAAAGTTAAAATTTCTATTAAGTACACTTTTATGGAAAAAGTGTGAAACCATCAAGTAAAAACAAGAACATCAAACATTATAGCAGGTGGAAGAATCATTAAAGACCAACTTCAATATATTATATGCATCCTCCCTATATAATTTGCAAGAAAGTTTGGTTACCTTTTTGTCGGGATCATCTCTATAATATCTTCAAATTGGTAGGCCAATTTGTCCCACGTCTACACGAACTCTTCCACTGTTATTGTAACAGCCCGAGATTTTATGAAAAAAAATATTCTTTTTATTTTACTAATGTCTTGTGTTATACGCTACACCAAAAGGAGCTTGCACAACACGCATCCTTGACTTGCCTTGCATTACACGCAATCGCAACCTTCCTCGATAGCGTGTGTGGTACGTAATCCTGAGTTTCACGAAACAATGATATGCTATTAAAATATTATTAAAACTAGCCGTTATGAATAGTAATAACCAATTTTTAAATTTTAGAAATTTTAACTCTCAAAATGGAATTCATTTTTGGATTCGGAGTATCGAATTTAGCCTAAGGTGAAATTTTGGTACTTTTCGGATAACTTTCATATTCTGATGAATAGTGAAAATTACTAAATTATAATTAAAAACAACTTTTTTAATCGAAATAATTAATAGTGATAAATCATTAATTTGAGTGGTTTTAAAGTATATTTAGAATATATTTTTACAATTTAATACAATGTTGGTCATTGGATGTAATTTCACATTTAAACTAGACATAAACAAGTGTCAATCTTTTGATAGATATTGTTTCTTAAAAACACGCTATTTGTTTTAACAGCGGGATTTAATTATAAAATTAATTAATGCAACTTTTATGTTATGAATTTGGTAAAATAGACTTCATTTTTGAATTCGGAATATGAAATATAGCTTGGGATGAAATTTTGGCATTGTTCTGAAAAAAATCAATTTTTGATGAATAGTGAAACTACTAAGTGGTAGGTTAAAAACTGAATTTTGCATAAAACTTAATTTTACCGCTTCTGTGAATGGAATTTCGAAAATCCGAGAGACACGGTTAATATCAAGGACTAAAATGTGGTTCAATGAGATGAAAATAATTTTTTGGTGAATAGTAACTTTTTACTTTTTTACCACGGTTAATAGTAAATAGGGTAACTAAGGGTAAATATGATATTAATATTACCCTAACACATGTCCTAATTCTATTGGACAAGTGTAATTCGACCAAAAACAAACTTAGGAATAAAATATGACCATTTAGGCCCACTTGGATTAGATTTGGACATTTATTATTAATTTATTTAAAGAAGGGTTAAAATAGTTAAAATCAATGTTTAATAAGTAAATCATTTTTAATATGGGGTTATACATAAGATAAATTCGACTATAAATATTCATTAGAAAGCTAAAAATATTTCCTACATGATGGTATTTTATTTGTAATTTTTAGA
Source organism: Viscum album (assembly GCA_963277665.1). Taxonomy (NCBI): domain Eukaryota; kingdom Viridiplantae; phylum Streptophyta; class Magnoliopsida; order Santalales; family Viscaceae; genus Viscum; species Viscum album. The sequence continues at coordinate 1,430,710,700 of OY728131.1, read as the reverse complement.
CATCAAATAATATAATTTATTTATGACACAAAGATGATGCAGTAATTATCTTATTAATGAAACATTGACATAATTGATAATATAAATACCAAAATAAATGTAATTTAAGACTTTTTATGAATTCCACTAATTTTCTAGGTTGCTATGATATATTAGTGTTGATTTAATCAACTTGGTTCGAACATATAATTCTGTTATGACTTTCACAAAAATCATATATCAAATAGTGTCAAAATTGACACAAAATAGTTTTTAAATCAAATATTATATTATTAATTGTTATTTTATTCCTAAAAATCTAAGGATCGGCCAAATGACTTATATAAGGATATATGTATTAATAATATACAATTTGGGGTTCGTTTGGCATGTTATAGTAAGTTTATTAACCATATAGTGAAAGAAAACAAAAAGACACGGTAAAAGTTAAATTATTTAACTTAGAGTTAAATCTAATTGATAAGGTTAACATAATACCCTAAACTTGTCTAAATCCTATTGGTTGATAGGATTTCGACCCATCCCCACTTTAGCTTCGAAATAAGACCCTTTGGAACCATTATAAACCGATTTTGACTTTAATATAAAATAATATTTTGAGATATTCCTAAGGTGCCCCTCTCCTCCCCTATAAAAGGACACCTCCTCCCCCTCCTCCTCACACCAATTTGAGCACTCAAGCTCGGCCAACCCCTGAAAATTTCTCCTCTCCACTTCCCTAGCAACATCCTAAAGGTTCTGGTCTTCCTCCAAGACCAATTTTAGTGCCCTAAGAGGAGGTCTCAAAGAGGCACTTCAAAGAAGAGGTAATTACCGTTACCAATTCTTTCATCTTTATTTCTTCTTCCACTTCTTCTTCTTAGGTTGTTTCATTATGAAGTAATAACATCAGTATCACTCATATACTGATATGTTATTATAAGTATGAAACAAACCTATTTCACCATCTATCCATCCTATGGAAAAAGAAATCACCGCGCGTGCGTACGTACGGAATACCGTCTCCACGCCGTGGTGTAATCTATTTTCCACCACCACCTTACATGGATGGGTATAATGGTGTAAAGAATAACTATACATAGTTATTAAAACATCATATTGATTCTGATATATTGTATAATCCACTCCAATTCAATTCAATATTTATAGAAATGATATCATCGCTCGTGCGTACGTACGGAATACCGTCTCCACGACGCGATGAGATTCATTCTCCATGTTAACCATTTAAGAATGATTATAATGTATATATAAGAAATAATAATGAAATATATGACATTATAAAGCTACTGGATTTATGTATATATATACATATGTATGTCATCTACTTACTTCCATTTCAAGACAATAAGGAAAGGAAAACAGCGTTCATGCGTACGTACGGACTACCGTCTCCATGAACGGTGTTTTTCATTTTATTTATCTACCTATTATATATATATATATACTGAATATATATGATATATAAATCATATTTTATATTCTGGAAGTAATTAAATCATGATATATGTAATAATTATGTCAAGAACAACAAGTCAAAACACCTACGATAAATGAAACGATTTTACCCAAAACGCTTCTTTAACATGGAATTTACAAAAGAACGGGTAATATAATGTCATAAGTGAACCATATATGATATCATAACAATGAATATGATTCTGTAATAAGTCAATAACATGATTTAAATCATTATACAGGAGGTTCGGACAGTTACAAAGCAAGTCGGACCTAAGGTAAGGGGAATATCACAATCTCATTTTTATCCGAGATTGTTTATTCGTAAGTATTTACTGGGGTGTATCTTATCATCCACATCCATGTTTCCTCAATATGTAATATTATTTACATCCACCTACAATGTTTTAAATCCAATTTTACCCTTTGGTGAGTTTTTTGTAAAAGATATGAAAAGAATCTTTTGTCGTTTTTCATACGAGGTACTTTTTGACTTTTCCGACAAAAGTACGAAGAATGTTTTTTTTAACTTATACGGCACGAACGGATTTTTACGGTTTTATAAAGCCTTATTTTCATGAACCTTCCTCCAAAATATTTCATGACTATTTTTAATAAAATCTCTTTCTTTTAAAATTGTATGATGTTTTGTGAAAAGAAATTGATTTTGAAGAAGAAAGGATATTTTCCTCAAGAATTCATTTCAAGTGTTTTATCAAAATTATTTTCCATCTAAGATAATAAAGGGTTCTGTTTCTATCCATATTTTTACATTGATTTGACTATGTTGTGATGGAATTATGTTTATGAATTCCTTTATCTTATATGAATGGTTTTATGATGTCATGTTGTTTAAGAATCCCATTTTTATTACATGGGTTATGCAATGATGTATGATTTATGATTTTGTGGCACACATAAGAAAGGATTCATTAAGAGATGGGTGGGACCTATATCTCCCTCCAATGCATTGGGTAAAGATTTCATATCTCATGAGATAGACATGGCTGGAATGGTAGGTTATACCGGTTCAGTGAAACAGGACTGAAACGAGGATTACTCGGTTCAGAAAGGGACTTTGTCCACTAAGATAGTCTTGGCAATGAGTCATGACTAACAAGAAATGATTTTCCATGATTATGTGTGCATGCCACAAAGTTTCAAGTTTTATGTTATGATTATGGGGATCTCATTTTCAATTCTATGATTTATCCCATGTTATGATATTATGAGCTCTTTTGCAGGTCAAGATTTCCAAAAGCTACGTTCTTATGTATATGATGTGATTGATATTTCTTTTGTTTACCCTTACTGAGAATTTGAGCTCACCCTTTTTTGTTTTTCTTTCCCCAGGATATAAAGAAAGGTTTTAGGTAAAAAAAAGGGGAAGATCATTATGGGAGATATTGAAGATCTTTCACCACGTTTAGAAGATTACGTTCCGAGTTTCCAAAGACACTAAACTATTACGATCCTTGTGTGTGTGTTTTTGTTATGTACTAAGTATTCCGCAAAAGTAATGTAATGTCCATGTACGATAAGCTTCGGGTCATTATAGTTGGTATCAGAGGAAAGGTTTAGTCAACCTTTGGAAACTAGGATGCGAAAACGTTAGTGAGATCCCTAGAGATATTTCTAAGGTATGTCTAGGGATGTCTCTAAGGTTAAGTATACGTATAGGTTATAGTCCTAGAATTGCTCTAACTATCTTAGAATTTAACCTAAGATGTTAGATATTGAGGGTACTACCCCTTTATTATGTTGTTTTCCCTAGCATGATTTTTGCCTCTCACACTATTCTTTTTTGGGTTTTAGAAAATGGCTGGAAACAAGATGATTCACGATAATGGAGGATATGATGGACAATGGAATGATATTCTTCATAGTGAAATGGGATTTGGAAGTCCAAACATCATTATTATGCCGAATCAGCAATCTCATAATATGATCAATAAAGTAAAATTTGGTAAGTTTCCTGACTCGGCTAATAAGAGAAATATGGAGTTTTATGATGATCATAGAGGAAAGAAAGTTCAATTTCCCCTATGTAAATCACGTGGGAAGAGGCATCAAGGAGAATGTTTCAAAGGAACTGGAAGATGCTTTGGGTGTGGAAAAGAAGGACACAAAGCAAGTAAGTGCAAAGGAAAAGGTTTAGTTAACACCATGGATGAGGATAATGGTATTGCTACGACATCAACAATGGTTAAATGTTTTAAATGTGTAATGTACGGGCATTATGAAAACCAATGCCCTAAGGGAAAGTCTCATGAAGATAATCAGTATGGTCGTATGGGAAGTATTTATGTTGATGATGATGAAGAGACTACAAATGATATGTGAGATGAAAGAATTATTGAAGCTCGGTCAATGGTTTAAGAAGGTAGTGGAATGATTACATGTTTATCAAGTGTAATGTTGTACTATAGAATAAAAAGACATCTAAGGATTGTTACACTTTTGTCTTTCCTTAAGTTTTGAAAGTTTATGATGAATGGTATGAGTAACAATGAAAGGTTATTCAGATATTTTTTTGGAAAGTGGATGATATGCGCATAATGAAGGGATAAAGAGAATCTAATATGTTTGATAGTATTCATGAGCTCATGATTGATATAAGGACTAAGTGATATCATGGTTTGAGTATATAGAATTTTGAGGATTTTGGTATGTGGAATGTGTTAACATTAAACTGAATTCATGTTTTCACTAAGGTATTCAAGAGAATACATGATTAAGCCCTTTGAATGTTTGGAATGTGACCAACAAGACATATATATGGGGATTAACGATAGTATTAAATCTCTGGTAATCGTTTTCACTATATTATGAGAGTCGACTGCAGTATTATGGATAAGCCTAAAAGATTGGAATGGATTATGTTGGACATAAGTTAGTATTGTTTGTTTTTTCGATATTATTGATGGAATGTTATATAGTTTTGGAAAAAGGACAACCTGCAGGACGGGCGACAGCCCATCGCTTCGGACAAGGCTGTAGGAATCGAACCCACAACCAAAGTGCGACTGGCCTTTATCGCCTACCACTGACCTACAGGAAGTCCCTGTTTAGTAGAAACTAGTGTTATTATATTAAGCAGTATGATATATGAAGTATAAGTCCATTTTAGGAACCATATGTGATTAATCTCACTATAGAATGACTTATGTATATTTAATAACTTTTTCTAACCTTTTGTTTGAGACAGATGGAATGACCCATCATTCTATCACATAATCTGCTAACACTTCACAAATAACAAATTCAACTTCATTTATTTAAGAGATGAAGTAGAAATTGTTCAAGGCACGAACAAAAGTGAGATTGTACCAAAATAAAGTAAGTATTTATTTTAAGCAAATTTTCAACTTTAGGGAAATGATCTTGAAAACCAAAAATGTTGTCCTAGTGATCTTATACCTGATGAATCAGATGGTAACTTATATCATCACAAATCTATGGATTTGTGATTACTGGATTTTCCATAGCCATGTTCACTACCACTCTCCATCAGAACATGATGGTTAGATTTCTCTTCCATATCCATATTTTCACCTATGTGGAAACCCAGTGATTAGTTTATTTGGGTAATCGTTACATTTCATACTTTAGTTTTTAAAAGCCAAGTTTTGGTATTCCCTTTTACGATGTGGGTTTCTATTAAAGAAACTTTCAAATAGTAAACCATTTATAACCCCGACGAATTTCGAGGGCGAAATTCATTTTAAGGGGGGTAGAATGTAACAGCCCGAGATTTTATGAAAAAAAATATTCTTTTTATTTTACTAATGTCTTGTGTTATACGCTACACCAAAAGGAGCTTGCACAACACGCATCCTTGACTTGCCTTGCATTACACACAATCGCAACCTTCCTCGATAGCGTGTGTGGTACGTAATCCTGAGTTTCACGAAACAATGATATGCTATTAAAATATTATTAAAACTAGCCGTTATGAATAGTAATAACCAATTTTTAAATTTTAGAAATTTTAACTCTCAAAATGGACTTCATTTTTGGATTCGGAGTATCGAATTTAGCCTAAGGTGAAATTTTGGTACTTTTCGGATAACTTTCATATTCTGATGAATAGTGAAAATTACTAAATTATAATTAAAAACAACTTTTTTAATCGAAATAATTAATAGTGATAAATCATTAATTTGAGTGGTTTTAAAGTATATTTAGAATATATTTTTACAATTTAATACAATGTTGGTCATTGGATGTAATTTCACATTTAAACTAGACATAAACAAGTGTCAATCTTTTGATAGATATTGTTTCTTAAAAACACGCTATTTGTTTTAACAGCGGGATTTAATTATAAAATTAATTAATGCAACTTTTATGTTATGAATTTGGTAAAATAGACTTCATTTTTGAATTCGGAATATGAAATATAGCTTGGGATGAAATTTTGGCATTGTTCTGAAAAAAATCAATTTTTGATGAATAGTGAAACTACTAAGTGGTAGGTTAAAAACTGAATTTTGCATAAAACTTAATTTTACCGCTTCTGTGAATGGAATTTCGAAAATCCGAGAGACACGGTTAATATCAAGGACTAAAATGTGGTTCAATGAGATGAAAATAATTTTTTGGTGAATAGTAACTTTTTACTTTTTTACCACGGTTAATAGTAAATAGGGTAACTAAGGGTAAATATGATATTAATATTACCCTAACACATGTACTAATTCTATTGGACAAGTGTAATTCGACCAAAAACAAACTTAGGAATAAAATATGACCATTTAGGCCCACTTGGATTAGATTTGGACATTTATTATTAATTTATTTAAAGAAGGGTTAAAATAGTTAAAATCAATGTTTAATAAGTAAATCATTTTTAATATGGGGTTATACATAAGATAAATTCGACTATAAATATTCATTAGAAAGCTAAAAATATTTCCTACATGATGGTATTTTATTTGTAATTTTTAGACATCAAATAATATAATTTATTTATGACACAAAGATGATGAAGTAATTATCTTATTAATGAAACATTGACATAATTGATAATATAAATACCAAAATAAATGTAATTTAAGACTTTTTATGAATTCCACTAATTTTCTAGGTTACTATGATATATTAGTGTTGATTTAATCAACTTGGTTCGAACATATAATTCTGTTATGACTTTCACAAAAATCATATATCAAATAGTGTCAAAATTGACACAAAATAGTTTTTAAATCAAATATTATATTATTAATTGTTATTTTATTCCTAAAAATCTAAGGTTCGGCCAAATGACTTAGATAAGGATATATGTATTAATAATATACAATTTGGGGTTCGTTTGGCATGTTATAGTAAGTTTATTAACCATATAGTGAAAGAAAACAAAAAGACACGGTAAAAGTTAAATTATTTAACTTAGAGTTAAATCTAATTGATAAGGTTAACATAATACCCTAAACTTGTCTAAATCCTATTGGTTGATATGATTTCGACCCATCCCCACTTTAGCTTCGAAATAAGACCCTTTGGAACCATTATAAACCGATTTTGACTTTAATATAAAATAATATTTTGAGATATTCCTAAGGTGCCCCTCTCCTCCCCTATAAAAGGACACCTCCTCCCCCTCCTCCTCACACCAATTTGAGCACTCAAGCTCGGCCAACCCCTGACAATTTATCCTCTCCACTTCCCTAGCAATATCCTAAAGGTTCTGGTCTTCCTCCAAGACCAATTTTAGTGCCCTAAGAGGAGGTCTCAAAGAGGCACTTCAAAGAAGAGGTAATTACCGTTACCAATTCTTTCATCTTTATTTCTTCTTCCACTTCTTCTTCTTAGGTTGTTTCATTATGAAGTAATAACATCAGTATCACTCATATACTGATATGTTATTATAAGTATGAAACAAACCTATTTCACCATCTATCCATCCTACGGAAAAAGAAATCACCGCGCGTGCGTACGTACGGAATACCGTCTCCACGCCGTGGTGTAATCTATTTTCCACCACCACCTTACATGGATGGGTATAATGGTGTAAAGAATAACTATACATAGTTATTAAAACATCATATTGATTCTGATATATTGTATAATCCACTCCAATTCAATTCAATATTTATAGAAATGATATCATCGCTCGTGCGTACGTACGGAATACCGTCTCCACGACGCGATGAGATTCATTCTCCATGTTAACCATTTAAGAATGATTATAATGTATATATAAGAAATAATAATGAAATATATGACATTATAAAGCTACTGGATTTATGTATATATATACATATGTATGTCATCTACTTACTTCCATTTCAAGACAATAAGGAAAGGAAAACAGCGTTCATGCGTACGTACGGACTACCGTCTCCATGAACGGTGTTTTTCATTTTATTTATCTACCTATTATATATATATATATACTGAATATATATGATATATAAATCATATTTTATATTCTGGAAGTAATTAAATCATGATATATGTAATAATTATGTCAAGAACAACAAGTCAAAACACCTACGATAAATGAAACGATTTTACCCAAAACGCTTCTTTAACATGGAATTTACAAAAGAACGGGTAATATAATGTCATAAGTGAACCATATATGATATCATAACAATGAATATGATTCTGTAATAAGTCAATAACATGATTTAAATCATTATACAGGAGGTTCGGACAGTTACAAAGCAAGTCGGACCTAAGGTAAGGGGAATATCACAATCTCATTTTTATCCGAGATTGTTTATTCGTAAGTATTTACTGGGGTGTATCTTATCATCCACATCCATGTTTCCTCAATATGTAATATTATTTCCATCCACCTACAATGTTTTAAATCCAATTTTACCCTTTGGTGAGTTTTTTGTAAAAGATATGAAAAGAATCTTTTGTCGTTTTTCATACGAGGTACTTTTTGACTTTTCCGACAAAAGTACGAAGAATGTTTTTTTTAACTTATACGGCACGAACGGATTTTTACGGTTTTATAAAGCCTTATTTTCATGAACCTTCCTCCAAAATATTTCATGACTATTTTTAATAAAATCTCTTTCTTTTAAAATTGTATGATGTTTTGTGAAAAGAAATTGATTTTGAAGAAGAAAGGATATTTTCCTCAAGAATTCATTTCAAGTGTTTTATCAAAATTATTTTCCATATAAGATAATAAAGGGTTATGTTTCTATCCATATTTTTACATTGATTTGACTATGTTGTGATGGAATTATGTTTATGAATTCCTTTATCTTATATGAATGGTTTTATGATGTCATGTTGTTTAAGAATCCCATTTTTATTACATGGGTTATGCAATGATGTATGATTTATGATTTTGTGGCACACATAAGAAAGGATTCATTAAGAGATGGGTGGGACCTATATCTCCCTCCAATGCATTGGGTAAAGATTTCATATCTCATGAGATAGACATGGCTGGAATGGTAGGTTATACCGGTTCAGTGAAACAGGACTGAAACGAGGATTACTCGGTTCAGAAAGGGACTTTGTCCACTAAGATAGTCTTGGCAATGAGTCATGACTAACAAGAAATGATTTTCCATGATTATGTGTGCATGCCACAAAGTTTCAAGTTTTATTTTATGATTATGGGGATCTCATTTTCAATTCTATGATTTATCCCATGTTATGATATTATGAGCTCTTTTGCAGGTCAAGATTTCCAAAAGCTACGTTCTTATGTATATGATGTGATTGATATTTCTTTTGTTTACCCTTACTGAGCATTTGAGCTCACCCTTTTTTGTTTTTCTTTCCCCAGGATATAAAGAAAGGTTTTAGGTAAAAAAAAGGGGAAGATCATTATGGGAGATATTGAAGATCTTTCACCACGTTTAGAAGATTACGTTCCGAGTTTCCAAAGACACTAAACTATTACGATCCTTGTGTGTGTGTTTTTGTTATGTACTAAGTATTCCGCAAAAGTAATGTAATGTCCATGTACGATAAGCTTCGGGTCATTATAGTTATCTTCTCATCATTTAAGCCTCTAGACATGATTAAATGTTTCTTGATGATTCGGTCACCCTACTCCCTATTAGTGTCTACTTGAATCAGTTCTCCATTCAACCTTACTGAATCCTCTTTAGAATCATTAAAGATCAATAAATTATCTATCATATCTACCTTAGAGTTCATAAGAAGGACCCATGGATTTTCCATGGTCTCTTCGTCAGCATCCCGTGGAAAGACATTCGTGAAAACCACTACTACACCCACATCAGCCTCCATACCTAATATCCCATGAGGAGTAGTTAAAGGGGAATAAAAAAACCCCAAGTCTTCCTGAGTCTGAGACCATTCTTCAACCATATCAACCTTCTTCTCCAAACTGCGATCCTTAGGCTTAGGACCTTCCGTCATTCCACTTCCACTAGCCAAGTTCAAGCAAACCTCCTTCACCTGTTCCTTTTTAGATTACTGACCCTCCAATAAATATTTTTATTTTCTTGTTTTATGTTTTTATGTAATGTAACTAATTTTCCAAAGACATTAGACCTCTCGATCTTCTGAGTTGTATGAAGTGAAATTTTATGTAATAAATCATGTTTAAAAATGAAATATAGAGCAGGGTTGTTATATATTTTCTCAGGAAATAAATATAATTTCAAAAGTCTAGGTCATTACACTACATTACCATGGTTGGAATAATCACCCAACCATAATTTATCATTACATATAGAGAACATGGTTGTCATGACCATCCAACCCATATCACATAACCCAGTCTATCACAGTGTACATATCCATGGTTGGTATGAACACCCACTGTATATCACATAACATCATATTGAATCCAATTCAATTAGGTAATTCTCTCTTCCCTTGATGTATATAATCTAAACTTAAAAACATAAAAATAGAACTCCCTCGAATCATACATGATTTTACAATTCTGAGAAAAGAGAAGAAACCATTTAAATTATATTCTAGGCCTGTCACTCAGGGACAACATGACCAAACATCACATGTAACTAGAAAATAAAAATATACCCAGGGATATGTTATAAACCACCTACCTCATAATTATAAAATCCTTACAGAGAAAAACCATTAGAAGAACCAAGATCAAATGAAAGAAATTGATCAACCTAAATAAAAATCTAATTTAGGGTTCCTCAGTTATAATTAGAAAAATGGTGAAGTAAATAGACTAAGGACACAAGAGGAGAGATAAACTCTCTAGTGATGATATCTCATGATGAACAACAATCAATTTTAACCAAGATAAAGGGAGTTCCACTTAGGAAGAAGAAAAGGAGGATGTGGGATAAGGGAGAGGGATGACATGTCTAAGAGTAGGAATGAATGAAGGCCCCCCCTAAATTTAAAGTTATAAATATATTAATTAATTAATTAAACTATTTTTTAAATGAGATGGTGGCCACTGGGTACCCCCTATCAGACACCACTGGGTTTCTAATAACCTTTGGGTATTCCCCCCTAGCCCATTGGATAGTTTATGGGATAATTAAGACAACCCTATTATGGGGGATCTATCAGGTACTCCGTACCAACCAACCAAGTGACCAGTGGATTCTATCATCTAGAAAGGAGTCTCATAAAAAACCTCAACATCCCAAAATATCCCCCTTGGGACCTCACCAACATCTTTACTATTTAAGAATAACTGATATACATCATATTTAGTGAAAATTAAATCATATTTTTACCTTGATAAAGTTGGGGTGTTATAAGATACCCAAGATATGCCTACTCTTCATACATCTATGTTCTCAAGTGTTACTGAGCCTCATAAGTGAATAAATGTAGCCACTACACTCACATGTAAGACTCCCACACCCATGTATCTTCCTAGATATTCATATGCTATCACTTAACTCATACTAGAGGAACTACCTTCCTGTGAAGAGTCTTATCACTTTGATCCAATACACATATCAAGAGTTCCTCAAAATAAAAATTCAACTCCAACTCTACATCATCAATGTCAACCATATGATATGAATTAGGATGATATATCCAGAGTTAAGATACATTAAATCCATCATATGTAACACTAAAACACTAAGTAATATATAACAAGTATGAAACTATACCAATCCTCTTGGTAATATTTAATAACCCCATGAACTTGGGTACCAACTTCCCCTAACACCAAATATGATGATTCCCCAATCTAGGAGACACTCATATGGATACATGGTTACCCACATCGAACTTAAGAGAAAAATGTCACTAATTGACATATAATCTCTTTTTTTTACTTTATGTAGTTGCTAGAAATTTCTTGATAAGCTATATATACTCTATGGTTTCCTGCACATGACTAGACCTTATAACAACTGATTCCCCTTCCACTAACTAGCTTAGAGGTGATCAAAAAGGTTTGACATGAAAATCCTAAAATGGAACCATTTGAATTAATTCTTGAAAAAAAATTTTATTGGAAAATCGGATAAGGTAATATGACTCTCCCATGATCCCCTAAAATCAAGGACACATGACCGTATCTTTCCCCCCAGTATATGGATGGTAATATTAGACTACCCATCAGGTTGAAGATGGCATGTAGTTCCTAAGAGAATTTGTGTACTGAGTGACTTCTACAACCCTTTTCTAAAACTTGGTTTCATCATAAGTATGAAAAGGAGACAAATATAAATACCTTAGGAAGAATATAATAAGGTAAATGAAGAATGACAAAGGATCACAAAGGCACCTAAAAGCCATTCTACCAGGTACCCCAAAACACTGTCATTGTATAGGGTACCTAAGAGATCATTCTGTATGATCAGACTGAGCATGATTCTTTATAAGAAACCTAGGAAATCCACCTGGGAAAGATAGTTTTTTCACCCAAGGTACTATATTTTCCTATAAATATAACCATAGGTTCTTAATTTGTATGGATGGAAATTCCCAAAGGCCAACTGAATCTCTCATCACCCTAGTAATTCGGCCAACCCCTCCAATTTTTTTTGGTATCTTTAAAAAACCTTAAAGAGAGGGAATTAAAAGGGTATAACAAAATTAAATTCCTCCCATGGTTTTAAAAATAAGAAATACCTATGCGAGAAATTTTCTCACCCCATAGTTAACGAATACTAGTGTGAGGTCTCTTTACTTAACAAGGTACCTGCATGAGCCACCTCCGAGAACACCTATAGAGGCCCTTGAAGGTTTGAGAAATGTATCACCCAAGTGTAGTCTCCTAGGTGGTCCATTTCCTAGGGTTCAACCAACCCTCCTTGACCTACCCATGAAAAGCACCCCCTATGCGAGCCTCCATTGGTTTTCCCTAACCTTTAGCCCGTATGATCCATTCATCAGGACTTCTTTAAATACATCCATGGAAGGGCCTATCCTACTTTGGCTCCCTTTTCTAAAAGGGACCAAGTTGAAACCTCAACCAAAACCTCCAAACTTACACAACCATGTAGAGTGGCACACCAGCGTGTCCCCCATTTCGTTGTGTATTCATATGGTCAGAGGTTTCCTGTGCTTGTTTGGTTAGCTAGTCGGGATCCTCAGATGCATGTGAGTGTGTATCCCTATGGTCACAGGGAATCATACTCTAGGGAAAGTGTCAAAGAGTTCCTAATATTGGGAACTTGGGTTAGGACCATGTCCTTCCCTTCTCGTCTCTAAGTCTCAAAGCCTCCAGTTCATAAAAGGGAGGGTGAGAGTTATGTTTTATTTTCTGTTCAATATAGAATTATATTCTCCTCCCTTTCTATGAGACCCATTTTAGGTAATGCCTATTGGAGTAAGCCCCTATCCTTTAATTAAATACGTTTCACTCTTGCTCCTCTCTACCTATTTTCCACTGGGTCAGAGAGAGGATGTGCACCCGAGCCCTCTCCCCTCTCTCCTTCTACCTTTCATCCTCAATCTCCGTACCCTAGACCCATTCCAAGGTAAAGTAAAGAGAGGAAAGTGTCGTACCCTTGGCCTCTTCCACCATTATCCTAAGTTATATAAGGTGGGAGCACTCAACACCCTATCCATCTCCCTTTTAGATTTATAACCATGTCCACCTACAGACAAAAGCATATCATGAGGTATCTAAGATCACCAGTTTCCTCTTGTTTCTCACACCAAGCATGAATCATGTGGGATTAGAGGTTAATGGTGATCATTAAATATATATGATCCATGCCATATACTGAACTATGAGAACTGTGATTCCTATAATAACCAAGATATGTAGGATTCCCAATTAAGGCCCAAGCTCAACAGGTATCCTCCTTAGGAGTAAGCCTCAATCATAATTCCCTTAATCTGAGCATCTTCTTTAGGAGTAAGACCCAATAAAAACTTTCAAATCACTATGATTTGACATTAATCATGGTTACTTCTCAATGGGAATAATCTTTAGGAATAATCCCCATCTTATCATCTCAAAGGGACATACCCCCTATAAAATAAATTCAAGGGCCCCCATAGGCATGGTTCCTCACAACCGAACTACATGGGATATGATTCCCATACAAATGGTATATATAGTAATCCTACATGAGGTAAAAAACCAACATCCTAAATCAACCCTATTCTCTCAGGGAAACTTCCTCAGTAGGATTTATTTCACCCTATAAATCCATATCCCTTCTAGGTTCCCTAGGTTGCTTCAGCATAAGTCCCACACCAAACTTTGACTAGGAACCTTCTCCCTAGACGTCCTTACCACATGATGTTAAAATGTATGGTTAGGTCTTTATCACATGACCTTAAAAGGTATGATGTGACCCATTAAGTAGAACTGAACTACATGGTTTCTAATTCCTTTCACAGGGATACGTAGGAAGCCCGGGTTCAATCCCAACATCAAAACAACTTTTGTCTCTCGGGATGAAAATACATTCTAGAGTGCCCCACTGCATGTCTAGAAAACTAGCACCATCATAATAAAAGAATATATAACTGGTACATAAGGGGATATAATTGATGGAGAACCTAGGATACATACATATATGTCAATTTATGAAGAATCTCAGACACAAATAGATGATTCTAGGTTACATACATGCTAATAATTGGTTGTTAACTCTAGGGAGACCCAAATTATACTTGGGAATTAATGAAGGATTCATGTAAATATCTTAAATATATAAGAGAGTCTGAGAGTAGTAAATAATTCCCCCCAAAAGGTTATGATGAGCATGAACTCCTATCCTCTCGACCGATGTGAGTTCTTAAGCATCGTTAGTCAAAACCTTTAAACGAGTGTTTTCCTTTGGAAAGTAGGTCCTTAAATCATCATGGATATAGAACCATTGGGTGTTTCCATTTCCTCAAAGAAAATATATTGGAAAACATTCAGAAATTATGTTTCCTAACCTGAACATATTGTCCAAGGGGGAAAAATGGTGAACCCAATGTGAATCCTTAACCAAGATGATAGTGTCACCCATATGTCAGGCCCATTTTAATTTATAAAATAGGTTTAGACAACATAATAAATCATGCATGTGTTCATTCAAATGAGATGATGCTTTTATGGGGTTTTCTTATTTTTGGTTTTCATTTATATTAAGCACTTATTTTCATGAACTCCCTTTAATCCAATGATTTCCTTCTAGCTTTCACCAACACATTCCATGGTTATTGGTTAGGCCGAGTCTTCATCCACGTGGAGGAAGAAATCACCAACCCATCATCTTCAACAATGGGTCTCAAAATCATTTTTTTGGGAGTACCATTAGAATGATACAATCCTGACCCCAAGGATTCCTGACAAGCCCTCCAATTCACGAATCCCCACTGATCGTTCGATCAGCAATGATCAATGGTCTTAAAGAAGACGACGCTGACCAGCAACTTAAAAAATTTCGGTATTTTATTCCTAGAATGTGAAAACTAGTACCTCTCATACCTCAAGGTGGTGGATCAAGAGGAAACATATGGCCTAATCCAGAAGAAATTAGGGTCCTCCTCAATGTCTCCTATAAGCAACCTTCACCACCAACGCCATGCAGTTGTGAATCCTCAACATGATGATGGTGTTTTCCTTGTATGTCTGGCCCGAGACCTTCAAATTTTGTCACACAAGATGGCCTGATGGGGATAAAAACCATCCAATAGGGATAAAAGTCACACCTCTTCCCCCTCTAGAGAATCCCACCAACCAAATTTAGCGTAAAATTGCGAGTGGGAACATACACTCATCAGTCTTTATTCCTCTAGCCAGAAGACTCACTTGGAAGCATTCAAAGAAGCCCTATAGCCAAATATGGTGGAATACCATGAGCAGGAACATACATATTCCTACACCCACCAAGCCTGCCAGTAGAATCTTCTGGAAGAATTAAAAAAAGCACACTAACCAAGTTTGATGAAAAGCCGTGAGAAAGTGCACACTTCTACTTATATTCAACAATATTTCTATTATCCTTGTCTGGAAGCACCCAGAGAAGTTTGTCATAAAGTCCCAATGGAAAGAAGGGGGTAGAATCAACTCTTTAACCCCACACATGAGTATTGTAAGTATCCACCAATAGGAAAGGGAGGAAAGAAGTATCCACATACACCTACTCCAGATACAGAATGGGCATATATCCCTATTCCAACTACTGAATACACAAAGCATGTCTTGGAAAAGGTGAAAATAAAAACAAAAATCCCTTACCACATCCTAAAAAATTTATAGGAAATCATAACGATGATGATAGTAGTGCCTGAGGGATATAAACATAACACTGTCCCCATAAGTTGGGTGGATCATCATCATGTTACCCTAGACTAGACACACATATTTTCTCCCATCTAGGAGGTCCATGGAAAAAATCCACCATAATGAATGGACAACCAGATGAGGAACATACATCCACTCCAACTGGAGGAAATTGGACTATCCCAATGGCCACTCTAAGGAATTCACAAAAACTTTCCCATGACAACCACTTCTCCCATCAAGTGGCCCTAATCGCTCATAAGAAGGCATCCAACCAAAAGCCTCATCATACACGATTGGGAAATCAAGTGCTAATCTATGACCTGACTCTACTTAATGTTGTAGTTCTTGAAGCACTTAGATGATTATCTATGGTAGCTAAAGATATCACCCTCCCATTACCAAATTATGGGAGTAGTAGAAATAATTTCAAAGTTCGTCTTCAGACACTTCACTATGAAGGCTTGTTTCATGAACATAATACGATCAATCTTGAGATCCCATCTCTAAATGAGAGCCATGAAATACCTCAGTGTGTTCATAAGATCATGGAGAAAGAGGGTCTTCCCCTTATTGTAATCTACCATGGTGGTCCTCCCCATGATGGTGTTTGTTTTGAAATTTATCTTCGTATTAGTGTTTCACATTGTCAATAGAATTATCTGATTTACAATGTAGTGATGAGAAAGACTTCCTATCCTAAGGAAATTGTGAAAACAAGGCCAATCATGTCTGATGCCTTTTCATTGTTAGGTGACATCCTTTCTCAATTTAAAGATAACCCAAGGAAACTGTTATTATTTGAACATCCTTTGGATCACCTTCCTTCCAACATAGAATAGGAAATCCCAACCAATCTCAATGCTTATGATAAAGCAGCCGGGAAGAACCCATTTGGTTAGACCAGGTAGAGGAAACTCTAGTGAAAGATAAAAATACATATTAAACATTAAGAAATAATTGGCTAAAGATGACATACCATTCATGTTCTGGCCTTTACCCACCCCTAAATACAGCATTCCAGAGGCATTTTTGGAATATTGTGTGCATGACATCTGCTTTAATATATGGAAAACTATCCATCACTTGAAAGAGAAATTATTACCATACGATGAGTATCAAAGTGACATAAAGGTGATAGAAGGTATGAAACAAAAAATTGACTTGGAATCTCTCATGGATTCATGACATACAAAGATCGAGAAACAAAAAGGATCCCTTCAATGTGCATGCCTCATCCTATTAATGAGGTTGAGACAACTGATGGACGATGCTCTATCTGATGTTCATATCAGAGGATGGGGTGTGCATAGAGCATTAAATTTCACCATGATCCTTAATCAGAAAATACCTCTAAAGGTTGTAGCATGAAACTTTAAAACTTTAGAATGAATGAAACAAACAAAATATGTTCACGAATAAAGATACGCTCAACAAAAATAGGCCTCAACCAACTCTCATCAACGTCAGTCTAGAATAGAGTAGGTTGATAAAAGACTTTTTTGTCAAGAATCTGAGAATATCAAGCAAAACTCCCATTTAGAGGATGTTAGCTATTAGATAACGCAAATTTCAGAAATAGAACAACGATATTCGGAAAATGGTTGATCCATGTTCATACCAAATGATGCACCCAGCCCATGTTCGGACAAAAATCTGTAAAAATAGAAGAGAATTTGTGGTAATATAATCCACAATAGTTCAATTTGAACCCTATCCCATAAGGATGGGGGATTTTTAACCCAAACATTGAGGATAGAAAACCAGACCCGAAAGGTTGTGAAAGTGGAATGAGAATATCACTATCCCTCAGGGATGGGGGATTTTTCACCTCAATAATCCCCAAATCAATGGGAATTAGTCTTCTCCTGATTAAGGAAAATTCCACAAAGTGGATCCTCCCAGTTTTTCCCATCTTGAGATCTAATATCCTTATTAGAGATGCGCTCGACTGAATTATCTAGAGGTTCCCTTCAGATTATTATCTTCCAAGAAGCTCTTAGAAAATCAGTAAAGGAGAGGATAAGGTATCATGGAGGGTATATAAGAATATAGTCTCACAAAGACACTAATATAATTACTACAATGCATTTTTCATCAGTGAATGTCATCAAAGATGCCCTCAAAAATTTGGCAAAACATGAGGCTAATTCAAAGAAGTCATAAGAGGAAGTTTCAGTTCATGAAATGATTTGCACCAAAATAGTTGAAGGAGGTGTATGTACCCAAAACTAGAGATTTTCCTTGAATTTGGGAACTCCATAAAAAATACACCTTTACCTCCTCAAAAGGCACCTAACAAAGAAAAAGATAAGGGTCAAATTTTACCTCATATACCTTTTGGAGAAGTTAAGTCCCGTTATTTGGAAGAAAGATTTACTCAGCATGAGGAGGAGAAGAAATAATTGAGGAGAATCAATGCATAATTACTCTAAGGCAACCTTACTACTAGGTATGATTTGCAAGAAGATCCTCAACTCACCATCCCAGTTGGAACACCTTCAATAAAGAGCATTTTCCACAATAACTAAAGAATATCTGGAACATCTGCTTAATGTGGGACACCAGCCACCAATATATTTGGATCCCAAAGTATCAGATCGAGAATTAATTCTATTGGGTGCACAACCAGAACTGGGTTAGACATATCTTTATATGACTTTCCTTATTGGTTACCCATGGAAGGTACCAACAGTTCCACCACTGATGGCTCAACTAGGTGCCACACTTGTTTAAGCTCTGTCTTTCATGCTCATTCTTTCTCTGGTTCAGAAAGACATTTTTCGAATGATAATGAACACTATTGAGTCACTAATAGTTCAATTGGAATCCATGGTGGAATTAAACACACCAATACAACCTGAAAAGAAGCATTACCTTGAATGGGTAGATCCAACTCTTCCCCTGCCGAAATTTGGGAACCCTAAATTTCTAGTTTTTAATGGATTGGGAGACCTAGAGAAACATTTGATGCATTTTGTATCTCATTTTAATCCCATGATGGGTACCCCTAGACAATAGGAGGTGGTGAAACTCAAGTTTTTCATGTAATCATTGAAAGGAACAACCTTCGTGTGGTATGAAAATTTGAAAACTTGGCCCATCACTGGATGGGAAGACTTCTATTAGAAGTTCCTTTTCTAGTTTAGATAAATTCTATAGAATATGATAGTCTTTGATCTCATGAAATTAAAAAATTAGAGAAAGAAAGGGTCTCATATTTCATTTCTCAGTGGAAAGGATCGACATACTCCTTAAACCTGCCACTCCCTCAAGAAGAGTTGTTTCCCATATGTGTAGTGAATCTTCACGATCAGTTGCGCATGACATTAATACATATGAAATACATAGTAGGGTTTTTGATACCTTGCCTAAATTGATTAATAGGTAGAAAAATCCATCACAGAGACCAAAGATAAGGCCTAAGTGATTCCATCAACTTAGGGAAGGAGAACAAGAAAAGTAGAGACTGTCACTGTTACACTTAAGTAGGCCCCTGTACCCACTCCTACTTCAAATCCCACACCGTATCATATGACCCCCCACACCATGAATTGAAAATAATTCCCACCTCATAAAGATGATCAAAGAGATCACAGGTGGAAAAAATTTGAGGATATGAAAAATAATGTCTTTATTTTCAAAATAACCAAGTCCCTGACTAATTCATCTAGGCATTAGAAAACAACTTGGTCAAGTTTCCAAAGACCAGGAAGCCTAAAAAATAAGGTGAAAAAGATATCACAAAATATTTTCCCATCCATCAAATACTATAACACCGCATCCAGGATTGTTTATATAAATACCTGAACCCACAATTTCAGATTTAGTACTAAAACATTATGTATATTTTTTTTGTATAATAGATAACCAAAAAATACATAGTACATTATTCAAATGAGTACCTTTTCCAGTCTAGGTTCTGGATAATTAGACAATAACTTAAATATATTGAATCAGTGTTTAAAAAAATTAATATCTAATATAAATAATTTTATTCATCTTCATTAACACCTTAACTGTGCTTTGAAAATATAAGGAATCCTATGGAAAACATTTTAAAAACTTGGTATGAGCACAAAAAGTCTAGTAAGGTATATAAATAATGAAAACTCATTGGTCTAGTGGAAACATGAAAACCCCTTAAAAAAAATTCTTGAAAACTCATAAGCAAGCATAGTAACATCATGTAGTTGCATTGGAACATATTTACCATATCACTCTTACAATCATCCTTACACATGGAATAACAATTCAGTCAACTTCCATCTCCAGAGTACCCAATGCATTGGAGAGATATAATGGGGCTCACCCGTCATATCTTGAGCTATAATGGGATCAACCCAACATATGTTGAGCTATAATGGGATCAACCAAACATATATTAAGCTATAATGGGCTCAAACCAATATATCTTGAGCTATAATGAGCTCAACCAAACATATCTTGATCTATAATGGGATCAACCCAACATATCTTGAGCTATAATGAGCTCAACCCAACATATCTTGAGATATAATGGGCTCAACCCAACATATCTTGAGCTATAATGGGAAAAAACCAACATATCATGAATTATAATGGGTTCAACCCAACATAACTATATCCAAGGAATGTATCATGAATAAAACACTTGATAACTCATTTGAACCCTTGAGCAAAACACATTAATGATTTCAAAATTCCCTTTTTCATAAAACAAAACACTTTTAAAATATAAAAACCGTGCACATAATAATGAAATTATATTCATAAAAAACTACCATGTCAACATATAATAGAAACATCATAGTAATAAAGCATTATGAAATCATTAGATCTACTCCTTCGATATAAACAATGTTTTTGAATTTCATTAAAGAGACTTTTAAAAGGATTTTAAAAGGAAATTCCCTTACAAATATAATTGGAGTAAGAAATAATAGAATGGAATGGATATGTGTATACACTGTAAATAAACATAAAAAAACATAATATAAAAAAAATCATCACACAAATAATCTCAATACCACATAATGAATAAAATATAAGGTTAACCCAAAGAATGAAAATTGGGTTAAGAATTCCCTTACCTCAGGTTTTTCTTACTTAAAACTTTTTTAAACCTCTTGTATAATGGTTAAAAGAGTTTTATTAATATCTTATAGAAACATATTCATGTTTATAACACATTATATGATCATTTAACAACATTATTCTATGAATTTATTAGTAATACTTTGTTATTTCCCTTTTTTTGGGTGCGTGCATTACACGGTTTCCATGAGCGGTTCGCAATGGATTTTCATGTTGGTTGTAAGTGAAAATACAGAAGTAGAATGAAATGGTATTTTCATGTTTTATTAACCTTAAATTATACCATTTATCATTTTTAATCTTGATACTAGGATTATTCATTATTTAAAACATTAATGATGTTCATTTAGATCATTTTGGTGGTTCATTGATAACAATGAACACATTTTATTTTGTAAATTAATATCATGTGTTAAAAATGATTACAGAACCTTACATAAGATATAATAAATATATTATAAACTAGTTCATCCATAAAAATGGTTTCATGACCAGTATTGAAGGGAGTAAAATAAATTGAAATCATATCATCCATGATGTCGGTAAATCGACACATCACCGAAGGTGTATTAATTTCTTGAATAAATGGGAGAGGAGAAGAAATATAATGGTGAATATTCCATAAACATGATGAAATCCAGAATATGTAAGATACTTTATCATTCATGCCTCTTGGATAAGGGGAGGTGATGAAATAAGAAAAATTAAAAAGAAAATGAAAAGAAAAGAAAGAAAACAAAAGGGGATGTTTACCTCTTGATCTCTTATCCTTGAGATCCTTCCTAAGGCCCTTGGTTTTGGACTTTGGGTGGGACTAGTAAGTCTTGGATGTGGGGAAGGAGCTTCAAAGAATTATTTGTAAGAAATTAGGAAAGACTCAAGGATTTTGAGGTGTGGGAGGAATATGGGGGGGGGTGAGGGTGGTATTTATAGTGGAGGAGAGGAGAGGTTTTACATTATTTTAGTCATTAGTTTAATATTATTTCTCAATACTATGAATAGTATTAATTCTTATGAAAAAATAATAAAGAGATAATTTGATTTCGAACCAAGTGTTCTTACATCATCCATGATTTCAAAAATAGTGTATTTAACTGATAATTTATATATACGGTATTTTACTATATTTCACTATTCATAAAAATCCAAGTATTTCAGAAAAATACCAAAAATTCACCCTAATTTTTTTTGAATTATAGAATTAAAAAATGAACTCCATTTTTTGAAAATAGTTTTCTAAATATAATTAATTTAATTTTTTAAATAAAATCATACTTTATACAAAAAAGTAATAATTTTAAAATTAAAACTTCTTTTCTAACACTTTGAAAAAATACTTAAGGTCTCTTAAAATTATTTTATAATCATAAGTCATAAAAATAATTATTTATGAATACATTTTATGAAAATAATTTTTCATTTAAATTATTAAATTAATCATAAATTTGTAATTAAATATATATGACTTAAAAAAATCCCAACACTTAATCAAATTTTTTTAAAATATTTATTTACTTATATGATGACATAATTATATCATATTTACACTTATAAGATGGATGAATTTTATTTATAATTTTATTGGTGAATTTACTATTCATAAGGGTACATTACTATTCATAAGGTTCAAGTCACAATTCATAAGGGTACATTACTATTCATTAGGGTCAAGTTACTATTCATAAGGGTACATAACTATTCATAAGGTTCATTTTACTATTCATAAGGGTATATTAATATTCATAAGGGTAGGTTACTATTCACAAAAAATTAAGTTTGTTCTATAAGACTCCAAAAAACATACTGATCACAACTTCGTATGTCTTTTTTTCGAAATTCAAAATAAATAAGTGTCAAAATTATGTTTAATGATTAATTTATAAAGGTCATATAGTATTTAGTAGTTCATTTAAGAATATAGTGTTTTCTTTTAAAATCTCGAGATGTTGCATTATCCCTCCCTTAAATGAATTGTGCCCTCACAATTCATTCATTTTACTTATATTTCTAAATTTACATATCGATAAATAAGAAAAAATATTTTCTTATGTGTACTTAATTAACTTGAAGTTTAAAAGTAAACACTATCACTTTAAAAAAAACAATGTCTAATATCCAAAGTTTTCTTGATCATTCCTATGATACCAAATATAAAGCTCTAAACCCAGACTTCCGAATTCAATACTAAAACATGTTGTGTATTTTTTTGTATAATAGATAACTAAAAAAATATGTAGTACATTATACAAATGGGGACCTTTTCCAATCTAGGTTCTGGAGAATTAGACAAAAACTTACATATATTGAATCAGAGTTTACAAAAATTAATAGCTAATATAAATAGCTAGATTCATCTTCATTAGTACCTTAAATTTCCTTTGAACATCTAAGGAATCCTATGAAAAACATTTTAAAAACTTGGGATTAGCACAAGAAACTCAGTAAGGTATATAAAGAATGAAAACACGTTAGTCCAGTGGAAACATGAAAACCCTTTTGAAAGCATGCATAGAAACATCATGTAGTTTTATTGGTACATATTTACCATATCACTCTTACAATCAACCTTACACATGGAATAACCATTCATTCAACTTCCATATCCGGAGTACCCAATACATTGGAGAGCTACAATGGGGTTCACCTGTCATATCTTGAGCTATAATGGGCTCAACCCAACATATCTTGAGCTATAATGGGCTCAAAAAAACATATATTGAGCCATAATGGGATCAAATCAATATATATTGAGCTATAGTGGGCTCAAAAAAACATATATTGAGCTATAATGGGCTCAACCCAACATATCTTGAGCTATAATGGGCTGAACCCAACATATCTTGAGCTATAATGGGATCAAAACAACATATGTTGAGCTATAATGGGATCAACCCAAAATATCTTGAGCTATAATGGTCTTAACCCAACATAACTATATCCAAGGAACATATCATGAATAAAACACTTAGTAACTCATTTGAACCCTTGAGAAAAACACATTAATGTTCTCAAAATTCCATTTTTTGTAAAACAAATCACTTTTAAAATATAAAAACCATGAACAAAATAATGAAATCATATTAATAAAAAACTACCATGTCAACATATAATATAAAAATCATAGTAATAAAGCATCATTAAATTAGTATAACTACTCATGCCATATAAACAATCTTTTTGAATTTCATTAAAGATACTTTTAAAATGATTTTAAAAGGAAAGTCCCTTAAAAATATAATTGGAGTGAGAAATATTAGAATGGAATGGATATTTTTATACACTGTAAATACACATAATAAAACACAATATAAACAAAAAATCACCGCACAAATAATTTCAAAACCACATAATTAATAAAGGAGAAGGTTAACCCAAAGAATGGAAATTGGGTTAAGAATTCCATTACCTTGGGTTTGTCTTACTTCAAACTTGTTTAAAACTCCTGTAAAATGGTTAAAAGAGTGTCATTAATATCTTAAAGAAACATATTCATGTTTATAACACCTTATATGATCATTTCACAACATCATTCGACACATTTATTAGTAATACTTTGTTATTTCTCTTATTTCAGGTGCGTGCATTACATGGTTTCCATGAGCGGTTCGTAATGGATTTTCATGTTGGTTGTAAGATAAACTCCAGAAGTGTAATGAAATAATATTTTCATGTTTTCTTAACCTTAAATTATACAATTTATCATTTTGAATCCTGATATGAGGATAATTCACTAGTTAAAACATTAATGATGTTCGTTTAGATCATTTTGGTGGTTCTTTGATAACAATGAACTCATTTTGTTTTGTAAATTAATATCATGTGTAAAAAATGATTACAGAACCTTACATAAGATATAATACATATATTATAATCTAG
The DNA here is from genome assembly GCA_963277665.1 of Viscum album. Classification (NCBI taxonomy): domain Eukaryota; kingdom Viridiplantae; phylum Streptophyta; class Magnoliopsida; order Santalales; family Viscaceae; genus Viscum; species Viscum album. Next base: position 1,430,685,655 of record OY728131.1, on the reverse strand, counting down.
TTCAACCATAAAAATGGTCTCATGACCAGTATTTAAGGAAGTAAAAGAAATTGAAATCACATCATCCATGATGTTGGTAAATCGACACATCACAGACGGTGTTTTAATTTTTTGAATAAGTGGGAGAGAAGAAGAAGTATAATGGAGAATATTAAATAAACATGATGAAATAAAGAATATTTAAGATATTGGTTCATTCATTCCTCTTGGATAAGGTGAGGTTAGGAAAGAAGAAAAATAGAAAAGAAAATGAAAAGAAAAGAAAGAAAAAAGGGGATGTTTACCTCTTGATATCTTCTCCTTGAGATCCTTCCAAAGGCCCTTGGTTTTGGCCTTTTGGTGAGACCAGTAGGTTTTGGATGTGGGGAAGGGTCTTGAGGGGAGTTTTTGGTATAAATTAGGCAAGTCTCAAGGCTTTAGAGGTGTGGGAGGAAGAGGGAGGTGAGGGTGGTATTTATAGTGGAGGAGAGGAGATGTTTTACATTATTTTAGTTATTAGTTTAATATTATTGCTCAAGACTATGAATAGTCTTAATTATTGTAAAAAAATATTAAAGAGAGAATGGTAGTTCAAACCAAGTGTTATTACATCATCCATGATGTCAAAAATAGTGTATTAAATTGATAATTTATATATACGGCATTTTACTGTATTTCACTATTCATAAAAATTCAATTATTTCATAAAAATAACAAATAAACACCCTAACAATTTTTTGACTTTTAGAATTCAAAAATGAACTCCATTTTTTTGAAAATAATTTTCTAAATATGATTAATTTAATTTTTAAATAAAATCATACTCTATACAAAAAGTAACAATTTTAAAATTAAAACTGCTTTTCTAACACTTTAAAAAAATACTTAAGGTCTTTTAAAATTATCTTATAATCATAAGTCATAAAAATAATTATTTATGAATACATTTTATGAAAATAAATTTTTATTTAAATTATTAAATTAATCATAAATTTGTAATTAAATATATATGACTTACAAAAAATACCTACACTTAATTAATAATTTTTAAAATATTTATTTACTTATTTGATGACATAATTATATCATATTGACACTTATAAGATGGATAAAATTTATTTATAATTTCATTGGTGAATTTACTATTCATAAGGGTACATTACAATTCATAAGATTCAATTTAGAATTCATAAGGGTACATTACTATTCATTAGGATCAAGTTACTATTCATAAGGGTACATTACTATTCTTAAGGGTCATGTTACTATTCATATGGGTATATTAATATTCATAAGCGTAGGTTACTATTCCCCAAAAAATAAGTTTTTTCTATCAAATTCCAAAAAACATACTGATCGCAACCGTGTATATCCATTTTTTGAAATTCAAAACCCAGAAGCGGAAAAATTATATTTAATGTATAGTTTATAAAGGTCATATAGTATTTAGTAGTAAATTTAAGCATATAGTGTTTCATTTTAAAATCTCGGGATGTTACATTATCCCCCCTTAAATGAATTGCACTCTCGTAATTCATTCATTGTACTTATATTTTTGAATTTACATATCGATAATTAAGAAAAAATAGTTTCTTATGTGTACTTAATTAACTAGAAGTTTAAAAGTAAGCACTATCACTTATTTTTTTAAATGACAATGTCTAATCTCCAAAGATGTCTAGACCGTTCCTCTGATACCAACTGTAAATCCCTGAACCCGCACTTCTGGATTCAGTACTAAAACATGTTGTTTATTTTTTTTGTATAATAGATAACTGAAAAATACACAATACATTATACAAATGGGGAACTTTTTAGGTTTAGGTTCTGGAGAATTATACAACAAATTACATATATTGAATCAAAGTTTACAAAAATTTATAGATAATATAAATAACTGTATTCATATTCATTAGCACCTTAAGAATCCTTTGAACATCTAAGGAATCCTGTGAAAAACAATTTAAAAACTTGGGATGAGCACAAAAATCTCAGTAAGGTATACAAAGAGTGAAAACCTGTTAGTCTAGTGGAAACATGAAAACCCTTAAAAAAAACTTTTCTTGAAAACTAATAAACATGCATAGAAACATCATGTAGTGTCCTTGGGAAATATTTACCATATCACTCTTACAATCACCCTAACACATGGAATAACCATTCAGTCAACTTCCATATCCGGAGTACCCAATGCATTGGAGAGCTATAATGGGGCTTACCCATCATATATTATGCTATAATGGGTTTAAACCAACATATCTTGAGGTATAATGGGATGAAACCAACATATATTTAGCTATAACGGACTCAATCCAACATATATTGAGCTATAATGTGCTCAACCAAACATATCTTGATCTATAATATGCTCAACCCAACATATCTTGAGGTATAATAGGCTCAACCCAACATATCTTGAGCTATAATGAGATCAACCCAACATATCTTGAGCGATAATGGGATCAACCCAACATATCTTGAGCTATAATGGGATCACCCCAACATAACTATATCCAAGTAACATATCATGTATAAAACACTTGATAACTCATTTAAACCCTTGAGCAAAACAAATTAATGTTTTCAAAATTCCCTATTTAGTAAAAAAAATAACTTTTAAAATATAAAAACTGTGCACATAATAAGGAAATCATATTCATAAAAAACTATAATGTCAATATATAATGGAAACATCATAGTAATAAATCATAATGAAATCAGTATAACTACTCATTCCATATAAACAATCTTTTTGAATTTCATTAAAGATACTTTTAAAAGGATTTTAAAAGGAAAGTCCCTTACAAATATAATTGGAGTGAGAAATAATATAATGGAATTGATATTTGTATACACTATAAATACACATAATAAAACATAATATAAACAAAAATTCATCAGACAAATAATCTTAATACCACAAAATGAATAAAGGAGAAGGGTAACCCAAAGAATGGAAATCGGGTTAAGAATTTTCTTACCTCAGGTTTATCTTACTTAAAACCTATTTAAAACTCCTGAATAATGGTTAAAAGTGTGTTATTAATATCTTATAGAAACATATTCATGTTTATAACACCTTATATGATCATTTCATATCATCATTCGACACATTTATTAGTAATACTTTGTTATTTCCGTTGTTTCGGGTGGGTGCATTACATGGTTTCCATGAGTAGTTCATAATGGATTTTCATGTTGGTTTTAAGAGAAAATCAATAAGTGGAATGAAATTGTATTTTCTTGTTTCCTTAACCTTAAATTATACCATTTATCATTTTGAATCCTGATATGAGGATGATTCATTAGTTAAAACATTACTAATGTTCGTTTAGATCATTTTGGTGGTACTTTGATAACAACGAACTCATTTTGTTTTTTAAATTAATATCATGTGTAAAAAATTATTATAGAACCTTAAATAAGATATAATATATATATTATAATCTATTTAAACCATAAAAATATTTTCATGACTAGTCTTGAAGTAAGTAAAAGAAATTGAAATCACATCGTCCATGATGTCGGTAGATCGAAACATCACGGACGGTGTTTTAATTTCTTGAATAAGTGGGAGAGGAGAAGAAGTATAATGGTTAATCTTCCATAAATATGATTAAATTAAGAATATATAAGATAATGGGTCATTCATTCCTCTTGGATAAGGGTAGGCAAGGAAGGAAGAAAAATAGAAAAGAAAATGAAAAGAAAAGAAGGAAAACAAAAGAGGGTGTTTACCTCTTGATCTCTTCTCCTTGAGATCCTTCCTAAGGCCATTGGTTTTGGCCTTTTGGTGAGGCCATTAGGTATTGGATGTGGTTAAGGGTATTGATAGAAGTATTTTATAGAACTTATGCAAGGATCATGTCTTTAGAGTTGTGGGAGGAAGAGGGGGGTGAGGGTGGTATTTATAGTGGAGGAGAGGAGATGTTTTACATTATTTTAGTCATTAGATTAATATTATTGCTCAAGATTATAAATAGTCATTATTCTTATGAAAAAATATTAAAGAGAGTATCTGAGTTTGAAACAAGTGTGCTTATATTTTCCATGATGTAAAAAATAATGTATTGAACTAATAATTTATATATACGGTATTTTACCGTATTTCACTATTCATAAAAAATAAAGTATTTCAAAAAAATCCCAATAATTCACCCTAACCATTTTTCAATGTATAAAATTCAAAAATGAACTCCATTTTTTGAAAATAATTTTCTAAATATGATTAATTTAATTTTTAAATAAAATCATACTTTCCACAAAAAGTAACAATTTTAAAATTAAAACTACTTTTCTAACACTTTTAAAAATACTCAAGGTCTCTTAAAATTATATTATAATCATAAGTCATAAAAATAATCATTTATAAATACATTTTATGAAAATGAGTTTTTATTTAAATTATTAAATTAATCACAAATTTTTAATTAAATATATATAACTTACAAAAAATACCAACACTTAATCAATAATTTTTAAAATATTTATTTACTTATATGATGACATAATTATATCATATTTAAACTTATAAGATGGATAAATTTTATTTATAATTTCATTGGTGTATTTACTATTCATAAGGGTACATTACTCTTCATATGGTTCAAGTCACAATTCATAAGGGTACATTACTATTCATTAGGGTCAAATTACTATTCATAAGGGTACATTACTATTCATAAGGGTCATGTTACAATTCATAAGGGTATATTACTATTCATAAGGGTAGGTTACTATTCACTAAAAAATAAGTTTGTTCTATTAGATTCCAAAAAACATACTGATCACAACCGTGTATGTCTGTTTTTCGAAATTCAAAACACATAAGAAGAAAAATTATGTTTAATGTTTAGTTTATAAAGGTCACATAGTATTTATTAGTTCTTTTAAGAACATAGTATTTTCTTTTAAAATATCAGGATGTTATCATTTTGACTTCAAATACCTCTTGCAAAAGATGGTGGAATTCGAGAAAGTGAAGATAAAAAATTCACTTGCTTAGGTGGTGTATGTTTCTACCATCAATACATAGGAGGAAAATGACTGGAAATAAGTTAAGATAAAGATTACATAAAAGTTTAGTGACTAGATGGTAAAAAAACAATCATACAGACTCATGAAATTCTCCAAACATAGTTGAAACAACTAACTATGCCTCCAACCACTTCTGCTACAATACTGCTAAATAGAAAATTCATCTTTGAATTTAGTAGACTTCATTCCTACAGTACCAAAAGCATTGGCACCACCCTGCCAAATGACATAATAAGAGTCGACCCATCAGATAGAGTCTTCATCAGATGAGGAGTTTATTTTCAGTTCCATTAATGTTATTCACTTAATGGACCCCTTAGCACATGATGGTTCTCATTATGAACCTGAATTCCCCACACTTGATTGGGGAACTGAGGAAAGAGGCCATTAGAACTGAGGGTACATGGGAAGAAATGGCTGTTATAGAAGTCACTACTTCAACCATACCCTTGATCGAACTGTCCATGTTGCTGAAACCCATGGGAGAGATCTATGGAAAGCTCAAAAGGAATAAGGGAATTCCTCTATGCATAACAAGATCCAACCAGAAACAATCATCATATAAGATCGATTAGAGGATATGTCATCACCTGATCAATCCCATCATATTGGTAGACCCAACCGACCTAATCCACCAGGAGTGGAAGAAATTTCAACTCCTACTCAGAGGGATGGTCCATCTACATCCAGAATGTTAGATCCCAGAGAACATGCGAAAGAATATCCCCATGTGGGAAAACATAGACCTCTAGATCATGAATATGGTTTTTTGAAGAAACTGGGCCACATAACAGATAAGTTATCAATCCTAAATGCTTTGAGTCAGTCAAAAGACCTCCATAAATCACTCATAGAATCCTTGATAATCCCTCAGGAGTTTGAAATCAAGGTTGCCACTGCTGAAGTATATCATGCAGAGAATGATCCTATAGAATTCCATGAAGTTATCTATTTTACATACTAGGAAAAGGATGCTATCATAAAAGGACACATCAAGACCTTTTTTATATCTAGAAGGATATGTGACATTGATATCTAATGATCCTTTATTGACAATGGATTGTTAGTCAACCTCATTCTGGTCCGGACACTTATCCAAATGGGTCTTAATGAATATCACCTATCTCCCTCCACTCTGATGTTATAGGGTTATGAAAATAATGAAAAAAACCTCTTAGAGAGATTACACTTATAACGTAGTTTAGAGATCTTGTTTCTGACTCAGAATTAATGGTATTTCGGTTGGATATAACCTTCAATGTCCTGATGGAAATACAATGGCTACATCAACATGCAACAATTCCTTCATTATAACACTAATTCCTCAAATATTGTATCAATGGTCAAATTAGTACATTTCATGGTGAAAATGCTCCATTAGTTTTTTATTCATAATAAATTGATTCAAGGTTCTACCATAAGGGAGGAAAATAGTCCATGGTTGATGATGTCACTCAGATCAATGCCCCAAATGGTTTGGAGATGATCCCGAATAAACCTTTAAAGTAGTTCGGTATAGATTACATGTTTCCTGTAAATCAAATTGAAGGGGTGGGTCCAAATTAAAGCACTCATTCAGTGAATTCCATAATTTTAGTCATGAAAACTGAACCTAACAGCATAGGAGAATTCATCAACCCTCTCAGCAGTGATGAAATCCCAAATGAAAATTTCTTAATTCTATCCCCTAAGTTTTAGAAAATCCTTGTTTCACCATTTATTCCTGAAGAAGTTGTCATTTAAATTAAAGAATATATATATACTCATTCTTAATCTCTCGTCTCCCCTTGGGATCCCTAAAAAATCCTCGCACCATTGATTAAGCCAGAAATTATTGTCTCGTCTTTTTGATGTCCAAATGACGATTCCTCCCCTGACTCAGAGATTCTTGCTTCATCTCCTACCTCCCAGGTATAGGTTAAAGAAGTAAATCATAGGAAAGAATAAGAATAGGAATACCTCATAGATACCCCTCCATCATTTGAGGAAGGCGTATCCATGACTGTAGATGAAATCATAGAGATAAATCTAGGTATAAAATAAGATCCATGACCCACTCTGATTTGTGCAGCCACAAATTCTGAAGAAAATGAGGTATATAATTCCTTTCTGAAGAAACATCTTATTTTTTTCTTGGAAATACATAATGATTTTAGGCATTGACCCTGAGGTGTCCACCGATCACTTGGGTTTTCCAGAAGATCATCTGGGATACAAACAAGCAACCAGAAGGACACATCCTACTAATTCCTCCAAAATTAAGACTGAATTAGAAAATATCATCAAGGAATACTTCATTCGGGAGGTATAGTATCCGAAATGGCTATTCAATATTGTCCTCGTGAAGAAAAATAATGATCAGATAAGCGTTTTCATCAATTTTAGAGATCTCAATCGGTATTGTCCCAAAGATGACTTCCCAGTTCCAATTATAGAGTTCTTAATTGGTGAAACATCTAGTTATTAAGACCTCTCCTTCATGGATGGATACTCCAGGTACAAACAAATTCAGATGGCCTCGGAAGATAAAGAATCCAAAATACTTTAGGTCCCCCAATGTGTATTCTACTATCAGGTAATTCCCTTTGGCTTAAAGAAAACAGATGCCACATACCAATGTGCTATGAATTACATCTTAAAACCCTTTTTGGGCGAGTTTTTATAATGAAAATTGATGATTTGGTGTTCAAATACCAACAAAATTCTAACCACTTAGCTAACTTGGAAACCATCTTCAACAAGCTTCAACAAAAAATCCTGAAGATGAACCACTTGAAATATTCCATTAGGGTAATCTCAGGAAAGTTTCTTGGCCTCATTGTGAATCATCATAACATTGAAGTTAATACTAATAAAATGAAGGTTATCCTTAACATTTCACATCCACAAAACCAGAAATATTTGAGAGGAATCCAAGGACACTTGGCCTATATCCAACACTTCATATCCAAACTTACAGGTAAGTGTTTTCCTTTCACCAAACTGATGAATAATTTGGTCACATATCAGTGGACTGGCGATTTAAAATAAGCATTTGATAGCCTCAAGAAATACCTCTTGATTCCACTGATACTAATGCCGTCTTTAGAAGGAAATCCACTCATTTTATATGTGACAGCCTTGGAATGATCACCGGGCACCTTCCTTGCACAAAATAATGATGTTGGGAATGAAAAAAAACCTTTATTATCTTATTCAAAATGTGATCAATGTTGAGACTCGTTATTCATATATTGAGAAGAGCTTCCTGGAATTAATATTTGTAGTTTATAAGCTAAGACAATATCTGCATCACCACGAGGTCTAATTGTTTTTTCACAAAAAACCTACTCAAATTTATCCTCAGTCATCCTATGATGACAGGATGTCTAGTATGGTGATAATTTATTATGCATCAGTTTGATATAAAATTTGTGCCTTAAAAATAAGTGAAAGATCAGGCCTTGGAAAATTTTCTTGCAGAACACCCATCTACAAAAAAATCATCATTAAATAATGTATTTCCAGATGAAGAGATATTCTCTATTCAAGATATCCCCCAAACATGGGAAATGTATTTTGATGGTGAATCCAGGAGCACAACAGGGAAGAGAATGGATGACCCTAATCTCAACAAAGTTGGGTTAGGGATCATGCTCATTTCTCCAGAAAAGGCAGTTATACCTTATTATTTTATGCTATTAGAAGGGTTTACAAATAATGAGGTGAAATACTATTCCCTTATTTTGGGTCTAGAACTAGAACTTAAAATAACAGTAAGTCACCTAGAGGTGAAGGGTGACTTAGAGTTGGTAATCAAACATATCAACGGGGATTATGCCATTAGAAAAGAAGAACTAATTTCCTAACTTTACTATTCATAAGGATTGATGGTAGAGTTCCCCTGTGAACCAACATTGACTCATTTTTCAGGATCATAAAATTACTAGGCCGATACATTATAAAATTCATCCAAAACACTAGAAGATCCAAATTGAGATGAAATAGTCATTGATATCGCCGATCGTTGAATGGTTTCACCTTTCATCCAAATCATATCGAAAGAGATCAATGAAGTTATCCCTATCCCTAAACCATATGGTCATACCACAGGATGGATGAAATCCATCATGGAATACATCCAAGATGGATAAATTCCACCAGAAATAACTTGGAAGGAGAAAATTCAATAGTGAGTGGTCAATTTCACTCTTTATGATGGACCAAATCACTAGAAGGTCCTTTACAAGTGAGGATTTAATGGGGTCCTTCTTAGATGTATCAATGGAGAAGAGAATGTGGATATCATGGAAGAAGTACATGAAAGATCCTATGGTTCACATTAGTCAGGATATATGATTTCTGATCAAATTTGAAGGATTGGGTATTATGGGATCGCTGTAACACATGATTGCACATAATCCACCAAGAAATGTCATTCCTATCAAGTGCATGAAAAATTCATCCACCAAACCCTAGAGTTTCTAAATACAGCCAAATAATATTAACCATTTTTCACATAGGGAGTGGATGTAGTGGGGCCATTCCCTCCATCTAAATCCAAGCAGTTCAAATACATTATAATTTCTACCGATTTCTTCTCTAAATGAGCTGAGGCAATACCCCTCAAATAATTCTGGGCCAAAAGAATTGTCAGATTTTTAGAATCCAACATAATTACCATATTTTGTGTCCCTCATACCATATTGATAGAAAATGGCACCAATTCCTATTCTACTGAGGTAGAGAAGATATATCACGAGTACAATATCAAATCCAACCATTCATTTTACTATAATGTAGAGGATAATGGAAAGATAGAGGATTTCAATAAGACCATGTCAAATATAATCCAGAAGATGGTTGATAAAGAAATGAAGTATTGTCCTGAAAAGATATTTCATGCCTTATGGGATTACCAGACTATGAATCATATTGCCACACGAGCTACCCCATATTCGTTGGTATATGGGACAAAATAAGTCCTACCCATTAAGGTTTAGTTTCCATAACTCTGTGTCACCATCAATGATCATCTATCCACAAATTAGAAATACTAAAAATGAATGGATAAATTAGATAAAATTGATGAAAACAGATTGCATACCTTGAATCACTTGTAAGTCTACCAGAATCAAATAATATAAGATTTCAAAAAGAAGGCCCACCTCTGTTCATTCCTCCAAGGAGAATTTGTACTAGTTTTTGGACTCTAATTATACCAAGAAAGAAGCCCCCAAAGCTTGATCCAATGTGGGAAGGACCATAATCCATACATAAGGTTAACTATATCAAAGATTATTCCTTGATATCAATGGATGGAGAAATCATTACGACACTAATCAACTCAAGTTTCTTGAATAAATATTTCATGTAATCACACGACATATGTCCTGGATATAGGATATTAAACTGCATATAACCATATACATCCAAGCTGCAAGACGTTAAACTATGTAGTGGGTCCTTGTCGCTTGACCTTAAAAGGAATTACATAACATCCTTAACGCTTGAAATTAAAATATGTGGCATCATCATGCTTTTTAAAAAACAACAAACTACATGAAAAAAGTTCCTAGTCATATGACTTAAATCTTGGTAGTTAATAAGGCACAAATCATAATAGAATCATGAACCATGAGAAAATAGCATTGGAATAAAACATGGAATTATGGAAAAAAAATAAGCACATAATATTATTTCCAAAGTATCCAAGGAATTACTTCCAAGACCATCATAGTGCACAACATCCATTACTCAATTGGGTTTACTTTCCATTCCAACCATATATTACTGAACTGGATTTAAATGTTGTTCTAGACCTGTATTACTGAACTAAGTTTACTTTCCATTCCAGTAATATCTATGTCATGAAATATAAATCTTTAACCAATTAATTTGATGGATATATAGGTCCCAACCATCTCATAATGAAATCATTCTTACATGTTCCACAAAAACATAAAGCATTCATCATAGCATAACCCAAGAAATAAAAAGGGTTTCTTAAACATCATTCTATCATAACATAATCCATATAAAATATCATTACATAATTAACACAATCAAATAATAGTAATAATAGGGATAGAAACATAACCCTATTTAAATAGAGTCATCTTATATGAAAAATAATTTTGATAAAACACTTGAACTCAATTCTTGTAGAAAATTTACTTTCTTCTTCAAAAACGTTTTCTTTTCTCAAAATGCCGCACAATTTTAAAAGAAAAGAATTTAGTTGAAAATAAAATTCAAACCTTTTAGAAGAAGATTCGTGGACATAAGGCATTATGAAGATGTAAAAATTTGTTCATTCCATATAAGTTAAAAAAACATTCCCTCATACTTTTATCGAAGAAATCAAAAAGTAACTCGTATGGTAAATGAAAGAAAGATTCCTTACAAACCATGTAGTAAAAGTAAAAAATGGGTAAAAATTACTTGAAACATAAATATAATAATATTAACCATTTAATGAAAACTTTTTTAAAAAACATGGACATGGATGATAAATATACCCCAGTAAATACTTACGTATAAACAATCTCGGATAAAAATGAGATTGCAAAATTATCCCTTACCTTAGGTCCGATTTCTTCCATATGTGTCTGAAACTCTTGTATAGTGGGTTTAAACATATTATTAACTTATAAAATAACCATAATAATATCTATGATATCATATATGATTCAATTATGTCTTTATATTTATCAATTCCATGTTAAAGCAACATTTTGGGTAATAATCATTTTATTTATCGTACGTGTTTTGAACTGTTATTCTTGATCTTTTTACTTAGATCATGATTTACTACCTTCCATAATGTAAAAAATGATTTATATATCATTAAAATTCAGTATATATATATATATATAATATAGATAAATGAAATGGAATACACCGTTGATGGAGACGTTAGGACGTACGTGCGCATGAACACTGTTTCCATTTCCTTATTGAATTGAATGGATGCAAGTAAATGACATACATATATATATAAATTGTATCAACTCGGGTTTTTGGTCCTGTCAGACTTTGGAATATTTCAACGAATAATTCCAGAGCTAGACGCGAAGACGGCGTGCGATTCCGCGACCCAGTGTGCCCGGAATTAATTTTATAAAAATATTAAGTATTTTTATACTATGCACGTGGTGGGGGTGTGGTATCTCCTAAAAGGTAGCTCAAAATGAGAATATGAGGGCACCGTTGTGTCCGAAACGTGCCATTTACCCCAGGTGAGGTGTAAACTTTGCGGGCGCGGGCCTGCGGTGAGAAACGCCACCAGGGGCATTTTCGTAAATAAGTAGCAAAGTTAGTGTGCGAGCGTCGACTCGAATAACTTCTGAACGGAGTCTTGGATGGAAAATATGAGTCCGCCGTTGCGTTCAGAACAGCGCGTTTACCCTAGGGGTGACCTTACTTTTGTTCGCATCGAGCGTCGGGTCCGAGGCGGCTTTGACGCCGGCGGGCGGCTGATATAAATATCAGCGCCCCCCTTATCGTTCCTCTCGACGTTCTTCGCCGTTCTTCGCCGCTGATCTACCGAATCGAGCAAACGAAGCATCCACGAGGTTGGAATTTGACGGCGGACGTTCCAGGAGCGCGCAACAGAAGCTCTGGAGCACGGATCTAAGGCAGAACGTCGGCGTTTCGCCCGCGAGGTAGGCGGTTTGAGTTTTACAATTCCGGATCCCATTTTTGTGTTGTTTTCCTTCAAATTTTTGTAAGGGTTGTATAGTTCGGGTCCCGAGCTTTCCAAAACATGTTTTGGATATGAATTTGGAGCACCGGGGTGCTCCCGGTGGCTCCCGGAAGTTTTCCGGCGAAAACCCAGTTTTCCGGCGACGACGGGCGGTGGCCATGGTGGAATCCGGCGACGGCGCGGCGGCGCGGCGGCGGTTTCCGGTGGCGGTGGCGGCGGCGCGGCGGAATCCGGCGGCAGCGCGGTGGTTTCCGGCGAGGCTGGCGGTGGTCCGGCCAAGATTTTCCGGGGGTTTTTTAAACCCCCGTAACTCGCAAACCGTAACTCTGATTTGCGAGTCGTTTGCGGAGATGCGCTCCTTGCGTCAAGACGGACCTTTTGAACTCACTTTGAGGGTTTAAGGGTTCGGGATCGTGGCCCGGGAGTTAGAAACGTCGTATAAAATAATATTATTTTATTATTTTACGACTTCGGGCCGTTGTAAATTCTACCCGGAGCGTCCGATTGACGTGCCGTCAGTGACGTTGATACCCTGATGGTACAGAGAACTTTTTGAGATGGTTTTCGGGTGTTGGGACTATGAACGGGGTGCAAGCCCCACGAGGCCTGGTTTTGGCGTTTGCATAGAAACGCAGCTTTTACACCAGGAGTCCGATTTTGGCGGATGAATAGTCGATCCTATGTGTTTTTCCGAGGGGATCGCAATGGAGCGATCCGTTTGATGAGTTTCGGAATCCAGGCGTGGGCCCCACCTGAGCTGGCCTTCAGTGAATAGTACCTTTTTCACCGGGTGTCCGTTTTGGACGAGCGAGTAGTCGATTCCGCTTGTTTTTTCGAGGGGATCGTCGTGGTATGGTCTGTTCGATGAGTTTCGGGATCGTTGTATGGGCCCCGCACGAGCTAGCTACGGTGAATAGTGCCTTTTTCACCGGTGCTCCATTTCGGGCGAGTAGACAGCCTATCCTGTGTGTTTTTCCACGTGGAACGCGATAGTGGTCTCAGTTTTGGCTTAGGAGGTGCGCAGTGTGGCGTTGTGGAGGGTCGCTCAGGTTAGCGATGTTTGGACCAAAAGTGGTTGAGGGTTCTCCCTTGGTTCGTTCCTACGAGGGTTCGTGTGGCATCACAACCTTCGTATGGGTTTGTGATCCTCTCGATGGGATGTTTAAACTGTTAGAGTTGTGGTATCCCTCCGATGGGCCCGAAGTGGATCCTCTAGCATCTTTACCCTAGATCAGGTTCTTGGTATCGCTGTGACCGCTTATTTACGGGCGGCGATCCCCTATCTAGCAGGTTAACCCCGTAGGGTTCGTGGCATCATCGGAAATATGATCCCCTATGCGGTGGGTCTTTCCCAGTAGGGTTGTGGCATCGTCGGGTATACGATCCCCTACTCAGCATGAAGTTTATAGTAGGGTTGTGGTATCATTGGTTATACGATCCCCTACTCAGTGCTTGGTGTCGGTAGGGTTGCGGTATCGTTGGTTATGCGATCCCCTACTCAGCGCGTGGTTTCGGTAGGGTTGCGGCATCGTCGGTTCGATCCCCTACATCGCGAGTTATACCAGATAGGGTTCCGGTATCATCGTGACCACCTTATATGGACGATGATCCTCTATATGAGTGGTGTGATTCTGTCGAGCACCAGATCAGGTTGTGGTATCCCCCAGCGGACCCTGGGAGTGATCCCCTATCCGTGAGCTACGTCTACCGGAGTGGGTCTTGGTATCCCCTAGCGGACCCTAGCGGCGATCCCCTATCCGAGGAGTTCGGTGGTTATGTTGTTTCAGCGATGTTTCCTCAGTGATCGTGGAGCGTGTTCTCCTGGTTGGGACAATTGCTGGTGATGAGGTCGGTACCTCTTGTGGCTTGTGGCGTGAGCTGAGTATATCTGGATTGTTCAAGGTGTATGTATGGGCATACACCTGAGCTGAGCTGATCTGACTAGTTGTGTTTAGCCGAGGATGGTCACGAGATGGAGTTTCTCTCTCTTCTGGGTTCCCTCTGGCTGGGTTGAGTGGACTGTTGCCTTTCAGTTGCTCCCTTGGGTTTTGGGTTTTTGGGGTGCCTACTGAGTATGTTTATACTCACCTCTGCATGGGATTTGCCCGCACATGTTTGTGTCTTGTGCAGACCACAAGCCTTTTGACGGAGTCCCAGGAGGACCCGGAGCAGGTGGAGCTTAGTGAGCGAGTTGACCGGGGTGTCTACCGAAGCTGTGCTGAGGGATCTTTCCGGTGGGTGTTTGTGGCAGCGTTCCCCTTCTTCAGCGTAGGTTGGATGTTCTTTGTAGTTTTCTTTGGTGGACCCTGTTTCTCCCTTTTTACTTTTTCTGTTGCACTCTGGTTTGGGATAGATTGTATGCATGCATTTACTTTTCAGTTTCTATATCTCTGCACTGTTGCATGGAGGTGTTTGTGGGTGCGTGTGTACAGGTACCTTAGGATAATGCCTCCCATGTGTGTGATAGCCTACTCGGCGCTCGTCGCCAGCCCCTGGCCTATTGGAGGCGGGCTTGGGGAGTCGCGGCTCGAGCCCCGTTGGATCGGGTCGTGAGATAAATAAATATAGTAGAATTATTTTGTCATAAATATCATGCTTATTTATTATACATACTTTATAATCATTCTTTAATGGTTAATATGCAGAATGAATCTCATCGCGTCGTGGAGACGGTAGGTCGTACGTACGCATGAGCAACGATATCATTCACTTAATGGTTAAATGGTATGGAATTGGATGATATATTAATTATAAAGAATAAATATAATGTTATATTAATTATTTACATCCATTATACTCATCATTATACCCATCCAAATTAAGTATTGTTGAATAATAAATCACACCCTAGCGTAGAGACGGTAATCTGTACATACGCACACGTGGTGATATTGTTATTCATAGGATGGATAAAAATAGGTATAAGGTTATACCATAATTATAATAAAATCTCAGAATTTATAATATAGTGTATTTATTACTTTAGTATGGAAACAACATAAGAAGAGGAAGTAGAAGAAGAAAATAATTTTGAAAGAGGTGATAAAACAATTACCTCTTTTTCAAGTATCTTCTTTTGATTTGCACAAAAGGTCTACTTAGGATAGATTTATTTCCAATGTATGGCCTCTAGGATGAAGTGTTAAAACTTGAGAGAGGAAATGGGTAGGGTTTGTCCAAGGAAAAGGGCTTTAGAGGTGTGATTAAAAGAGAAGAAGTTGTTCCCTTTTATAAGAGAGGGGAGGGGCACCTTTGGAAATACCAAAACTATTAAATTAATATAAATTAATTTTTAAATTAAAATACCTCCAAAGTAGATTATTTAAAATATAAGATGATTATGGGTCGAAATAATCTCAACTTATAAAATTTATAATTGTTTTTATTTTATTTTAAACCTTATCATTTTGATTTATGCTTATTTAATCTATTTAATTTTAATTGTGGTAATAATATTTTAAATATTATATGGTTATAAGTATTTACTTATGTGTTTTAAATTGTCCATAATTGGATAATTTATGAAATTTTAGACCTTATAAATTTCAATTTGTAATTTTTACATATTTTTTAATTTTTAAATAATTTAATAATATGTTATTTTTATAAAATATCAATAATGTCAATTTTGACACTATTAATTTATTTGACTTTAAATAAAATACACAAAGAAGATAAATTTGAAAAAAAATATTTAATACACTCCTAAAATGTCATAGTCACATATAAAATTCATGGAGTATATTAATTAGTTCATATGTATTTCCTTTAATATTTTTTAAACCATTTATTTGATATTTCTATTAATAAAATAATTTCTACATCACTATTGTGTCATCATTCATGGTAATTATTTAATATATAAAAATTATAAACAAATTCAAATGATTTAGATAATTTAATTATATTTCTTTATAAAATTTATTTTTAAAGTTTTATCAATTTTATCACTATATTAAAATTATTATACTTATAGAAGATAAGAGAGTGACATGTTGTCACTTTCTTTTATTTTTATTATAATTACATCACTTTTATGGAAAAAGTCCATTAAATGAATAAATTCCAACCCTTAGGTGATATTGGTCGATTTTAATTCATAAAATAGGATTTTTTCTGGTGTTATGGTAATTTTATTATCTTTATCAAATTGTTTGTTACCATAATTTACCTGATTTACCTTTAACTGTGGTAAATAAAAATTACCGTAGTTACTATTCACAATGTCCAAAAATAAAAGGTACCTATTTACACAATTTGGAAATTATGATTTCAAATATGGAATCCATTTTTCTAAATTCAAAACACATAATTGGAAGAAATTAATTTAAAATTAGTTCCCATTGTCAAAACCAGAAAGCGAGTTTTTAAGAAGTAAAAACTATCAAAAGATTGACACGTGTTTACATCCAATTTAAATGTGAAATGACTTAAAATGACCAAAAGTGGATTAAATGATAAAAACATAATCCAATTAAACTTTAAAACCAATTAAAAAGATAATCTAACTATATAAATAAATTAGACTAAAAGGTAGTTTTGAATTAAAATGTAGTATTTTTTACTATTCATTAAAATATGAATTTTATCAAAAAAATATTGAAAATTCAAACAAAGTAAATTTTGATGTCCCGATTCCAAATAAGAAATTTATTTTGTAAAATATAATATATAAAAGTGTATAAAACTAGATTTAAAATTGATGCAGCATCAAAAGACGGTAAAACTACATTTTTTTGAAAAATTATTCTTTTTTCAGAAAAATTGAATTTGTTATTATATCATGTTCTAGAAAATAAATAAGATGGAATTTAATGTTATATAAAATTCAAATTTTTTTAATACTATTCATAAAATATAGTTTATATCTCATTAAATAATAATATTTTAATAATATATTGTTGTTTAGTGAAACTCGGTATTGCATACTATAACAACCCCGCTCTTTATTACACACACAAACATGATTCATTAAATAAAATTGCACTTAAGACAAATCTGAGGATCTATAGGTCTTGTGTATTGGGAAATTATGAACATTACATAACAACTTAGTACATAAAAAACAACATCTTTTTTGAAAACTTCTTTTACATGATCACAACATTCCTTCGTACGTAGCATTGCATGGGATAAACTGAGGACATGCATAAGAAAAGGGTGAGCTATAAATACCATTAAGGGAGTAATAAAGGAATAAAATAAATAATATAGTACATTTTAGTCAATATGAATATCAATGGAGTGTAATAGAAACATGATCATAAAGGCATGATATAACACAATTATCATAACATGGAAATGTGGCAACAACATTTAACATGATATTAGCATGATCCAAGGCTCATTGCACATGGATCATGAGTAAAAACTCATTTAACTTGAATTATAATGAGTAAAAACTCATTTAAATTGATGTTTAATGATACTAATCTTTACCCAATTCATTGGAGTGCTATCAGGGCACACCCTTCTTAATCATTTCATTTCTTGCATAAGTGTGCCACATTGATCATCCAACATGAAATCATTCTACATAATCATTTATTCAATGATAAAAGAATGTGTAATACATAAATGAAACTATATAATCAATAATTAAATGCACGTAAATTTGAATACCCTTTATAGATAAATGAGCATGGTATTCACTACACAATGACTTTGGCTTGGAGAATCGCAGTATAATTTCAGCCGCATCACAACGTGAAATAAGAATTACTAAAAATTATTGATAAGATATAAAGGGGTATCTCATCATATTTACATGAAATGTACAGTAAGGATGTCATATAGATACATTTCCCAACATACGTAATGCAATTTAGATGCATAATATAAAATAATTTCTTGAATGCAAATGAGAAGAGAGAAATTCCTTACAGAATTTCGGCATGGTAACATGTGTACATGGGAGGAATTGATGAAATATAAAGAAGTATATCATCATTAAAACATAAATAGTGAAGTAAGGGGGATTTTTGAAATCATATCCCAACATTTTTAATTGAAAACAAAAGGGTATAACAATATAAAGAAATTTCGACAAAAATGAGAAAGGAAGAAATCCCTTACTTGGAAGTGTGATCCCAAAGGCTTCAGACAGGCTTGAGAGAGGATTATTGGGAGCTGAAGGTTCATTTGGAGGATTCTAGAGAGATTAGGGTAGGATTTTTTCAAACTCAAAATGGTTTTAGTGAATAGTAATGGGAGATTGGGTGGGTTTATATAGGAAAGGAGAGGGAATTCTTTATTATTTAGGTTTTGGACACCACACATTAAACTAATCAAAACCAGAAACCATACCATGGTTTTTGCCAATGTTTTTTGTCAAATTGGAGTATAAAAAATTATTTTATAAGTAAATTGTAATGACTTATTAAAATATTAGGATTGATTATGTGGAGGTGAGTCACACTCTCAAGAATATCATTTTAAAATGTTAAAATGTTTTATAAGTCTTGAAGGGTCCAATAAGGCTTTGTAAAATAAATAAAACAAACCTAAAATTACATTATTTTAAAGTTAAAACATATATTGAATGAAAATACCATTTATTTTATTTTATTACATAATTATTGTGTCATTATGATGTCATAAGAAAATTTATATATTTTAACGGTATTTAATTTTTACCCAAAAATCTAACTATCTCAGAAAATTAGGAAAAATTAACTATTGGATAATTTTGACATCATCATTCCAAAAATAATATTCATTTTATCTAAATAATTTTCTAAATATGCTAATTTTTAATTTTAAAATAAAAATCTATATTTATCGAAAATTCATGGGTTTTGACAAAAACAGCTTTCAAACCTTAATAAAGATTACAATTGTATTCATAAAAATTATATGATAATTTATATTTAATAAAAATTATTTTTTTAATAATATTTTATTAAAATATTATTTAATTTAAAAATCCATTAATTCATCAAAATATATTTCTTAATTGAATATTAACTAAAAATACTATTTGTGCTTTAAAAAATATTTACAAAGTAACAATAATAAAATGAATTTATATTATTTATTTGATACAAAAATAATGCACATAATAATAGTGATAGGTTATTGTTACATAACCCATTATAACACCCACATAAGACCTAAGGGTAAGGTGTGTGATGGTGACAGACTCTTGGGGTGGATCAAATAATATCGCTCAGGTGATAATATCTATTAACTTCCGCTTATTCTATAGGCGGTTCCGCTCAATCTTAACATGTTGAAGATCATCTTGAGCTTGGTCAAGAGTGAAGCCCAGTAAAAATACCTCTTTTCCAAGCTCCAACAAATGGGTTTTTTATGGAGCAATTCTATTGTATGAGGCCATCTATTCCTTTATCTGAGTAAATTGGATTTTTTAAAGCCTTATATTTATATTAATCATGTGATCACTATTCAACAACTTTATTAGAAACGGTAATAATTCTTAATGGTATTTTAAAATAAAAAATCATAAAACCAAAGAAGTGAATATGTTTTATATAACCATTTTACATAATAAGACATTTAATTAGATTAATAGGAATTTTTATTAATAAAAGTTTGGGTCGTTACAATATTACCCCCTTAAGAAATTTCACCCTAGAAATTTCATTTTTCTACACTAAAATAGATTAGGGTAACTCATCTTCATCACTTCTTTTGATTCCCACATTGCTTCTTCAAACTTGTGGTTTCACCACAACACTTGACGAGGGGCATTGTCTTATTTTGTAGAACTTTTTCTCTACAATATAAGATCTTCACTGACTTCTCTTCATAGGAGAGGTCATTCTACAATGGTACCACCACTGGATTGGGTACATGAGATGGTTCAGGTATATACTTCCTCAAGAGTGATACATGGAATACATAATGTACTTGAGATAGGTTTGGTGGGAGTTCTAGTCGATAGGTTACTACTCCAATATGATCAAGGATCTCAAAAGGGCCGATGTACCTTGGACTAAGCTTTACCTTATTCCCAAATCTCATAAATCTATTCCATGGTGATATGTGGAGGAAAACCATGTCTCCAAAATCAAAATCTAGGTCTCATTGACGATTATCATCATAGCTCTTTTGTAGACTCTGAGCAACTTTAATGTTCTATTGGATGGTCTTAACCTTCTCCACCATTTCTTCGACCATTTTTGCACCTAGGAGTTTTTGCTCCCCAACTTCATCCCAGCATGTTGGTGTTCTTCACCTCTTCCCATACATGGCTTCAAAAGGATCCATTTGGATGTTTGAGTGGAAATTGTTATTGCAAGAGAACTCAACTAGAGGAATATGTTGATCCCATCCTCCTTTGAATTCCATTGAGAATACTCCCAACATGTCCTCAAGTGTTTGGATAGTCTACTCAGATTGGCCATCAGTTTGAGGATGATAAGTCATACTGAAGTTTATATCAGTATTCAGAGCAAGTTGAAGAATCTTCCAGAACTTAGAGGTGAATCTTGGATCTCGATCGGATACAATAGATAGTGGTACTCCATGCAGCCTTATTACTTATCTAATATATATCCATTCCAGTTGATCCAATGAGAAATACTCTCGAATTGTAATGAAGTGTTTAGTCTTTGTAAGATGATCCCAAAAAACCCAGATATCATTGTTTACTTTTGATGTCTTCGGAAGTCTAATGAAAAATTACATGGTGATGTTCTCCCATTTCTATGCTGGTACGAGTAATGGTTGCATCATCCCCTTAGAATTATGCCTCACAACCTTTACTTTCTGACATACCAGAAACTTTGACATATACTCAACAATCTCTTTCTTCATGTTATCCCACCCATAATTCTCTCAAATATCTCAATACATCTTTGTGTTTCCTGGGTAAATGGAGAAATTCAAACTATGCACATCATCCAAAATTTCATTATTTAACTCCAGACATGATGGAACACATAGTCTTGACCCAAATATCACAATTCCTTCTTCATTAACATTGAACTCCAAGGATTTACCTTTTCTGATAGTTTCCACTTTCTTCTGAATTCCCACATCATCCTTTTGAGCATCCTTTAACCTTTCCAAAAGAGATGGTTGAGAAATCATTTGTTAAAGGATTAATGATGTTCCCTTTTTTATGATTACCATGTCCATATTCATCAAATATAATAAGATTGGATCTTTTTCAATTCTCATCAATGATAGAATCGTTGAGTCCTTTCTACATAGAGAATCCGCCACCTTGTCTGCTTTCCCAGGGTGGTAATGGATTGAGTAGTCATAGTCTTTGATCAACTCTAGTAATCTTTGTTGGTGTATATTCATCTATTTCTATGTGAATATATACTTGATACTTTTGTGATCCGTATATATTTCACACTTCTACCCAAAGAGGTGATGCCGCCAAATTTTATGAGCAAAGATTACTGTATCCAACTCCGGATCATGTGTTGGATAGTTTTTCTCATGAACTTTCAATTTCCTTGAATCATAGGCAACGACTTTGTCATTTTTCATCAATACACAGCCTAATACCTTCTTCAAAGCATCACTAAATACCACAAAAATTTCTCCACTTGTGGGTAGTGTGAGCATGAGTGCAGTGATAAGCCTCCTTTTTAACTCCTTGAATCTCTATTCACATTCAGAACTCCAAGAAAACTTGAATCCCTTCTAAGTTGGCTTGGTAAGAGGGTTTGACAATTGTGAGAAATTTATCACAAATCAGTGATAATATCTAGCTAACCCTAGGAAACTATGGATATCTATCATCGATGTTGGCCTCGACCATCCCTCAATTGCAGCTGTCTTGGAGGGATCCACAAATATCCCATTGCTTATGACGATATGACCTAAGAATGAGAATACCTTCAACCAGAACTCACATTTGATTTACTTTTCATACATTTTATCCTTTTTCAAGGTCTAGTACAATTCTTAGATACTCCTCATGCTCCTTTTTTGTTTTGAAGTATATTAGAATATCGTCTATAATGACTACCAAACATTTGTCGAGGTAATATCTAAAGATTCTATTCATCAAGTCCATGAAGATTTCTGGAGCATTAGTGAGTCCGAAAGGCATTAATATGAGTTCATAGTGCCCGTACCTTGTACAAAAAGCAGTCTTGAGGATATCCTCCTTATTCACCCTTACTTTGTAATATCCCGACCACAAATCCACCTTAGAGAAGTATTATGATCCATGTAGTTGATCGAACAAGTCATCAATTCAGGGTAGAGGATACTTGTTCATTATCATGATTTTGTTGAGATCATGATAATTAATGCAAAGGCACATTGACCCTTCCTTCTTCTTGATTAAGAGGACTGGTGCACCCCATGGTGAAGCACTTAGGCGTATAAACCCTTTATCCAGATTCTCATATAGTTTTTTCTTTAGATCCTCAATCTCCACAACATCGATTCTATATGGAGTCTTGGATATTGGAAAATCTCTAGGTATAAGATCAATCGATAATTCAACATCTCTTCTAATAGGAAGACCAGACAATTCCTTGGGAAACACTTCAGTGAATTCCCTCATAATAGGCATGTATTCAAGGATGGTTTCTTCCTTAGACTCAATCATCTGAGAAAGATATGCGTGATCATAGGGTAGTAATATCCATGCTTGAGATGATGGTGCTAAATAATATTCATCCTCCTCCTTGCACTTGTATAGAATTGGGGGTCGATTCTCTATTGAGAGTGATTTATCTCCCACCTAAATTTATGTTGGCTCTATATAGGGAAATCCAATCCATGCCAATAATTGCATCAAATTCCACCAGAGGTAGTATGATGAGGTTCTATGAGAAGTTAAAACAAAAAATTGTGATAAGGGAGGAGTTATATTCATGGGATGCAATGATTTCCCAATTTTCTGTTCTCACTGACATCTTTACTTCCATGATTTGTGGTGGTGTTGGGACTGTTTTACTAAACTTTTGGGTTATAAAATAATGCTTAGAACTAGAATAAAAAATTACATTCTCTATTCTTGAATGAATAACTAGAGTACCTATCACCACTTCGTTTTCAGGGTTCACTTCGGCAGTAGAGATGGGAAAATCTCTCCCTTTCTACCTTGGAGGTTGTTGGTTGCCTTCGAAAACCCTTGGATTAGGGCACTAGTTTGAAAATTGCTCTGGTTATTTGTATTTGAAGCAATGAAAAATGTGTTGAGGGTCGAATGGAGCATTTATCTCCACTATCGTAGCATCACATTTTTTCCTGTCAGCAGTTAATGGCCAGGTTCCCTTCTCTTCCACACCTAAATCATTTCCCCATCCCCTTCAGACAATTTTTGGGGTGCTTATTTCCACACATTTTCCAAGTGGGGTGTTGTAATTTCTTAGAACTGTTTGATTTATCAATTCAACTACCATAATTAATATCTAATTTCCACTTCTTATCCTCATGATACCCCTAAAATTCTCTGATCCCCATTTCAACTTTGAGAGCACATCAGACAATTTCCTCATAGCACTTGAAGTGACGGATCACTAGGGCTTTCCATAGGATAGGTTTTAGCCCACTAAAGAAGTATTTAACCTTGTATTCGGGGGTAATGAAAAAGCCGGAGGCATATCATTCAAGCCTTTTGAAGTTTTCATCGTATGATTCGATGGATTTGTCGACTTTTTTCTTGAGGGAAAGGAAGTCCCTTTCCATTTTAAGTTGGAGGGTTCAAGAAAAATATTTATCAAAAAACATTTTTCAGAAATCCTTCCATTCCAATTCCTCAATCTCATTCTCAGGCTTCATATTTTTGATCAATGTCCACCATTGTTCAGATTCATCCTCCATATGATAAGCAGCCAAAATAAACTTCTCTTGTTCGGAACATTGAAGGATGGAGAAAATATTTTCAATGGAGTTGATCCATTGTTCGTCAATTGAGAGATCAGATAATCCATTAAAAGTATGAGGCATTTGTCTCATAAATCTCTCGATTGCGACTTGTTATTTCTTCGGGGGGGGGGGGGGGGTGAAAATTCCTCTTGACCCTTGTTTCTATTCAAAACTTGAGTTAACTAAGAGATTATCATGATAAAGTTTTTGATTCTCACTCCCATCAGATTGGGCATCTCATTAGAACAATCATTACTTTGATCTTTGCATCAGTTGTTAGCCTGAGTCCTCCTATTACCATCCATTGGATGGAATACAAGTAATTTTATGGGTAACACATAAAGGGGAATCCAATGAAAAAAAGTGATAACTTATAAATTACATTTATTTCCTTAACTTATGAGTTTATAGGTTTAAATCTATGTTATCCATGATCTACTTAACAACATATTTTCTTAGGGGAATTTTTTTCATTACCTTAATAATGGTTCATACTAAGCTTATGAATTTACCAAAGAATATCCCCTGGGAGTGTCGCAACCAAGAGTGCAACAAGGATCACTGTCTTACACTAGTTCCCATTCGAGTCTAGCTCAAAGCAGTGTTTTTGGGTTTTATCCCTAGATACATCTGTGCCAGAGCTGCCTCTACTTTTGAGTATCTAGAAAGGGATGTATTTTCTTTATAAACCACTTACTCAATACTTACCAAAATTTAGGTATGTTTTTATTATACTTAGTCTTATCCCTAAGGCTTTCACTATGGCAATCTAATCCCGATCCCAAAAATAACTAAACTTATCCTCTAATACCAACTATAAAAACCCTGATCTTTATTACACACATAAACACAATTCATTACATAAAATTACACTTAAGACAATATTTAGGATCGATAGGTCTAGTGACTTGTGAACTTAGGAACATTACATAAAAAATTATAACATAAAACACAACATCTTTATTGAAAACTTCTTTTACATGATCACATCATTCCTTTGTACTTAGCATTGCATGAGATAACCTAAGGACATGAAAAAAAGGTGATCTATAGATCCCAGTAATGGAGTAAGCAAGGAATAACATGAAAAATAGAGTACATGTTAGGAAATAAACATATCAATGGAG
The DNA here is from genome assembly GCA_963277665.1 of Viscum album. Classification (NCBI taxonomy): domain Eukaryota; kingdom Viridiplantae; phylum Streptophyta; class Magnoliopsida; order Santalales; family Viscaceae; genus Viscum; species Viscum album. The sequence goes on along the minus strand of OY728131.1, from coordinate 1,430,660,017 downwards.
TGTAAGAGAAATATGAACATAAAGGCATGATATAGCATGATTATCGTAACATAGAAATGTGGAAACAACATTTAACATGATATTAGCATTATATAAGGCTCATTTCACATAGAGAATGAGTAAAAACTCATTGAAATTGAATTATCATGAGTAAACCCTCATGTCACTTAAAGTATCATGATACTAATCTTTACCCAATGCATTGGAGCGCTATTAGGGCACACCCTTCTTAATCATTTCATTTCATACATAAGTGTGCCACATGGATCATACAACATGGAATCATTCAACATCACCATTTATTTCATGATAAAGAAATGTGAAATACATACATGAAACTATATAATCAATAAGTAAATGTTCATAAATGTGAATACCCTTGGTAGAGAAATGGGCATGGCATTCACTACACAATGACTTTGTCTTGGAGAATCGCAATGCAATTTCGGCAGCATAACAGCGTGACATAAGAATTCATAAAAATGGTTGATGAGAGATAAAGAGGTATCTCATCATATGTACTTGAAATATAAATTAAGGGGGTCATATAGATACATTTCCCAATATACGTAATGTAATTTATATGCATAATATAAAATAATTTCTTGAATTCAAATGAGAAGAAAGAAATTCCTTATAGAATTTCAGCATGGTAACGGGTGTAAATGGAAGGTAGTGATGAGAGAGAAATAGGTCTCTTATCATTCAAACATAAGTAGGGAAGTGTGGAGGAAGTAAAAAATCATACCCCAACATTTTTAATTGAAAAAAATGTATAACAATATAAATAAATTTGGACAAAAATGAGAAAGGAAGAAATCCCTTACTTAGAAGTGTGATCCAAAAGGCTTGAGATGTTAGAACCATGGTCATATATGCATGATTTGGAGTATGGTTTGTGTTTGTTGTCAATCCTCAGAGTAAGTTCAGAATGTGTGCCAGCAAAGTGCTCATACAGGTCAAGAAGATAACATTATTGAAGGTGGCACCGTTTTCCAGTGTTTTCCAAATTTCTGGACCTCAAAATTGACAAAAGGGGAAAACATTATTTTTGGGAAAGGGACTTGGGCGTCGAATATATGCCACGCAAGTGACTTGCATGCCGAGAAAGGACATGCTCACCGGTGCCTAAGGGAATTTGAAAGTTGTGCACCTTATGTTTTTCAAAATCATAACTTCAAAATATGGAAAAGGAAAGAAGGTCGCGCAAGTATTGGTTTGGTCGCAAAAAGTGAGTAGCATGATAGAGGCTTGGGCGGTTGGAGTTGCGTGCCGAGAAGAGGCTTGCACGCCACCACGAAGGGTGTCTAGTTTTCCTATAAATAGAATACCACTCTCCTCATTCGTAATGAAGTTCGGACTTAGAGAAATTCAGAGCTCCCGTCGTGTAGGTGTTATGGTCGCGCAAGTAGTGGTGGGTCGCGCAAGTTGAAGTTGTACGACAGTTGTTTTCTGTGCGTCCAAGGTGGTTTTGGTGGAAAATAATGTGGGTCGTGCAAGTTTGGTGTTGAAGAAGTGTGTGTCGCGCAAGTGGTTGAGGTATACTTGCACGCCAGTTATAACTTGTGTGCCGGCTTTGAAACTTGCGCGTCAGCTTGGAGAAGCGGTCCAGGTATTGTTGAAGCACGTCAGTCTTTTTGTAGCTGCACGAAAGCTGGAATATTTCCCGATACCTTCGGTGAAAAGTGAGATTAGACTAATGGTGAGAGTTGGACATCAATAGAGAATATATATACAACAAAGGATGCATTCTTTTGCAATGATGAAGAGACATTCATGTCTATAAACTGAGCGGGACTTCACCAAAGGCAGTGAGCCAGGGGGAGTCAATAGGAGTGACCCGAGGGATGCAGTGAGCTACCCCTGAACCTTTATAAAGGCAGTGAGCCTGGGATAGAGTGACTGTACCCGAACCTTTGTAATCCACAACTATTAAAGTTTAGTGAAATTTGGTATGACTGACAACCTGTCGGCGTATGCTCCTTGGACATATCCCTTAGTGATGAACCAAGTAAAAAGTGTTGTGTCATCTCTCTCCATGTGAATGTTTTCTTTCTGATCATATTAATCATACAGGTTTAACAAGTTCCTACTAACGTGGGAACAAGATCCATCACTTTAAAAGAAAAATTGGTCACCCTAATTCACCCCTCCCCTCTCAGGGTGTCCCGAGGTCCTACAAGTGGTATCAGAGGGTAAAGGTTGCTGGTGTTGAATCTGTCCTTTGTCATCATGGAGAATGTAGTCAATGTCAGGGGAGTCCCACTCTTCGATAGAAGTAATTTCCAGATCTAGAAGAATAGAATGTGATATCATCTATTATCCCTTGGAATGGAAGTTCTGTTTTCCACTATGCAAGGTATTCATGTTACTGATCCAATAGGGCTGGCTATGATGGATGCCGATAGAAAAATTATTGATGTTGATGCTAAAGCTCAGAATGCTCTCACCACATCCCTTTCTGATCAGATCTATCTAAAGGTAATGAGTTTCACCTCAGAAAATTCCATGTGGGATAAACTTGAAAATATTTATGAAGGAGATAGAAAAGTGAAGGAGGAGAAACTACAAGTCTTACACAATAGGTTTGATGATCTGAAGATGCATCCTGATGAGAATGCATACTCCTTCTTCAATCAAATTACTGAAGTGGTTGGAGCAATTCAGGGTCTAGGTGAAGAAATCAAAGATGTTTACATTGTAAAGAAAATATTAAGAAGACATCCACCCCTATACAATGCAAAGGTGTCATCCCTTGAGGAAAGAGATCTTTCCAATCTTTATTTGGATGATCTGTTGAGAATCCTAGTGGCATAAGAAATGAGAGTAAAACCAGAAGATGCTACTACACGAGTAAGCAAGGAAATGGTGTTCAAATCCATGGAGAAACTGAAAATTTCAAAAGATAGTAGTGGTGAAGATGATGGGGAAAAAGAAATTATTTCTCTCATTTCCAAGAAGTTCCAGAAGGGAAAAGGGAAATTCAAATAGAAGTTACCTCTAAATTGATTTTGTTGTGGAAAAGTCGGGCACATTTCTTCTCAGTGCTTAAGAAAGAACAATGATGATGATAGCGATGCTGAAAACAATGAGAAGCCTCAGAAAATGTTTTTCAAGAAAGGAGACTTCAAATATAGAAAGAAATTACTGAAGAAGAGTTTTTTCTTTGAAGAGTAAGATGATGATAATGAATTCTATGAAGAAGAAGAACCAGAGTTCAAAACTGGAAACCATGCTTCCATGATGGCTACCATTGAAAAGTCAGAACCCTCGATCAACAAAGGTGGAGAAAATCAGATTACTACTAATGCTGATCCAAAGATTCAAATTAATGATTCCTTTTCAACGATTGGGAATAAATTCAAGAGATGCAATAAGTGGAAGGAAATGGTGGAAGAATCATTAGAATATGTCTATGAGCTTGAAGCAGAAATTGAATGACTAGAAGAACTAGTGAATGTTCAGTCTTCAATCCTTGAAAGAACAGATGACATTTTGGAACTAAAGCTTAGAATTGAAGAAAAAGAAATGGTCATAAATGACCTTTCATCCAGACTGGAAGAAAAGTCCAAGAATATTGAGGGTCTTGAGGAAGAAGTTATTACTCTTAAGAGTAAAATTGAATGTCAATCAACAGCAAATGATGGTTAGAAGAAAATTCATTTTTGAAGATTCTCAGATGCAGAACTACTGGAAAGAGCCAAGTGTGGTTCATATGGGGTTGGAAAAATCTTGAGTGATCAAAGAACCGCTTGCATGGGAAAGATTGGAATTGTCTATGAAGTTGAGACACCAACTTCTGGAAGTGAAAAGAGCCAAAAGAAAGACAAGATGAAAGTTGGACATGTTGAAACATTGCCTAAAGTGCTGAAAAGGGAACCCTCAATCCAAACTAAAAGGAGAACTGAAAATTATCCTCAAAAATTCAGAAATGATAGGCAGTCTTACTATTCTCCCAAGGAAGAAGGTATGAGGATAAATTCAAGTGAGAAGACATTTCCTCTCATGAAGTGTCAGTTCTGTGGCTACTTGGGCCATAACATGTCATATTGCGAAGAAGCAAGGAGATATTTGAATGGGGAAGATCTGGGAGTTCAACAAAGTAGACTGTCTTCATATCCTCCATCTTATAGAAGAAATAGTTCCTATGGATACTGTTTTCATTGTTATAACTTTGGCCATAAAGCTATGTATTGCAGGAAGAGATTCGATAGAAGAGATGCATACAACTCTCAGAGACGGGTCAATATTCATCCTTCTAATGGTGTTGATGTCACAAACAGGTTTTCTCCTCTAGAAGAAGATTATGGGTATGAAGAATCTGATTATGTGGAAGAAATAATTAGAAGGCCTTCAATATCTTATACTCAATCCAATGTCTCATGGAAAGAAAGGAATAAAATTGAGAAATCCAACCTTGCAGAGGTAGACCTCAGAGCTACAAAAAGCAAAAGTACCTAGATTCTAGATAGTTGTTGTTCATATCATATGATAGGTAATGTTGTCCTGTTAATGGATATTAAAAGGAAGGTTGATGGCATAGTTCGATTTGGTAATGATGGAGCTCTGAAAATTAAAGGCAGTGGAAGTACTGAATTAGCTAATGGAGAGCTAAAGAATACTGAAGTCCTTTATGTAGATGGCCTACGTCATAATCTACTCAGTGTGAGTCAACTCTTTGACTCAGGAATTATAGTTACTTTTAATCAGAAAGGCTTCACTATCAAGGGAAAGACAGGTAATTCACTTATGAAGGGATGCAGAACAAAAGGCAACTTGTATCAGTTTTATAGTAAAGAAAATGTTTGTTACATGACTGTTGAAGAAGAAAAAAAGTTGTGGCATCGGAGACTAGGACACATCAATCAACAAGAAATTAATAAAATATAAAAATTGAGGATTGTCATGGACATTCCTAACCTAATGCGTGAGCATGAAAAGTCTTTTGATGCTTGCATTCATGGAAATTTGCTATGCAGTTCATATAGGCCAAAGAAGAAAAGGAAATCTCATCTTCTTGATCTAATTCATACCGATGTATGCGGGCCGATAAATGTTGCCAGAACTCATGGAGAAAGGTACTTTTTCCTTTTCATAGATGATTACAGTAGAATGAAATGTGTTATGATCATTCACAAGAAACAGCAAGTGCTTGACTGCATGAAAAAATATCGGCGAATCGCAGAGAATGATACTGGATGAACAATCAAAGTGTTGCGATCTGACAATAGAGGGGAATACACATCCAATGAGTTTGAGAACTACCTAGAAAAACATAAAATACAACATGAGGTAGCTGCTGTGAGAACTCCACAGCAAAATGTAGTTGTTGAGTGACGAAATCGATAGGTCAACAATATGGCCAGTACTATGCTGATTGAGAGTGGTATCTATCGGCATTATTGGAAAGAAGCTGTTGAAGTTGAAGTGCACATTCAGAATCGAACAGGGATTTATATGGGAGAAATGAAGACACCATATGAATTGTGGCATGGAAGGAAGCCTTCATTGAAATACTTTCAAGTTTTCGGAAGCAAATGTTTCATCCAGAATAAAGAAGGAAATCAAGGGAAGTTTGGTGACAATGCTGATGGAGGAATTTTTCTTGGGTATCCAATGAACATCAAAACCTACAAGTGTTTCAACAAGAGATTAGGAAGGATTGTGGAAAGCGGTTATGTTAAGATAATTGAAGAGAAAACCACAAATTATTCAAGGACGTCATATGCTGATGTGATAGAAAGTGAGGAAGAAAGTGAACATGGAGAAAATACAAATATAGAAATAGAGGACATTGTTCAAAACACTCAGAAGTCACATCATGATGTTGACTCAGAAGAAGAATCTGAAGAAGAAACTATGCCGGGAGAGAATAAAACTGAACCTTGCAGGAGAAATTAAAGAGCTGAGATTGATCCATCTAACATAATTGGGGATAAGAGTGCACCCACACAAACAAGGAGGATGAGGAAAAACACGCAATCTATATTTCTGTCAGCTGTAGAGCCATACTCATTTGAATAAGCTACAAAGGATGAATCATGGGTGAAATCCATGAATGAAGAGTTAGATCAGATTGAAAAGAATCAGACATGGGATCTTGTCTAGAGACCCGAAGGTCACAATGTGATTGGTACAAAATAGATCTTCAAGAACAAGTTTTATGATCATGTAAGTGTTATTAGAAACAAGTCATGACTGGTATGTAAAGGATACTCCCAAATTGAAGGTGTTGATATTGAATAAACCTTTGCTCCAGTGGCTAGACTGGAGTCAATCAGGATGTTCCTTGCGATGGAACTCCAAAGAGGATATAAAGTATATCAAATGGATGTCAAAACAACATTCTTTAATAGTGTACTCGAAGAAGAAGTCTACATTGAACAAACAATGGGTTTTGTTCTTGGTTCTGATGAAACAAAGGTCGGAAAATTAAAGAAAGCACTTTATGTATTGAAATAGGCACCACAGGCGTGGTACTCCCGGCTGGATTCTTATCTCAAGAAGTTTTAATTCAAAAGAGGAGGAGTAGATCACAATTTATATGTGAAGAATTCTCCAAAATATCAATTCATTGTTCTAGTCTACATTGATGATATCATATTTGGTGGCAGTAGGCATAAATCAGTGGATGAATTTTCCAATCACATGAAATCAGAATTTCAAATGTCTATGATTGGGGAGCTCAGATATTTCTTGAGGCTGCAGGTGATTCAAAATAAGGATTAAACTTTCATTTCCCAGGAAAAGTATGCAAGATAGATGCTGAAGAAGTTTAATATGCAAGACTCAAAACCAATGTCAACTCCGATTGCAGTTGGAACTAAACTTGGAAAGCGTGAAGATGGGACCTCTGTAGATCCCACCATGTACAAGAGGATCATTGGGGGCCTAATGTACCTGAAAGCAACATGGGAAGATATTGTCTTTGCCACATGTCTTGCAGCCCACTTTAAGAGTAATCCAAAGGAGGAACATATGGAAGCAGTAAAAATAATCATAAGGTATATTCATGGAACTCACAATTGTGGCTTATACTTTTCTGCAGGAAGGAACAGTGAATTATCAGCATTTTCTGATGCTGACTGGGCTGGTGATGTTTTGGACAGAAAGTCCACTAGTGGTGGAGCATTCTATATTAGGAATAAATGTGTTGGATGGTTGATCAAGAAACAAGAAAGTACTTCTCTTAGTACTGTTGAAGCTGAGTATATCTCTGCCACAAAGGAATGCACTCAACTATTATGGATGAAGCAACAATTAACAGATATTGGTGATGAGGTAAAGCAAAAAATGGCGATTTACTGTGATAACAAGAGCGCAATTGATCTTACGAAGAATCTAGTATAGCATTCTCGTACAAAAAATATTGAAATTAGGTATCACTTTATCAAAGAGAAATTTGAACAAGGCGTGATTAGAATGGATCATATGGGAACTGATGAGCAAGTGGATGATATCCTAACCCAACCACTATCAACGACTATCTTTGAGAATCATCGGTTGAACCTCGGTGTTCATCCACCTCCCAGTGCCTAAGGAGGTTACAAAAATCCCCTATCCCCAGTTATGTTAACTATTTTTAATATGTTTATGGATGTGATTCAGGTTTGTGGGGGAGGTACTATCCAGGGGGAGTGTGGTTTGAGCTGAACAAGGAACATTTACTGGTCTTTGGGTTTATTGTCAATGGGGGATAAATGAATAAATTCTGGCATGTATGGTTTTTGTGACACATTGAGCATTCAGTGTCAGTGATAGGATGGGAAGGAAGGAAGGAACACATTGGACAGGAACCCAATTCAAGTTTTCTCTCTTGTTTTCTATGCTGGGCATTGCTCACGTAGAATTAGAGTGTTGGATGAGTTGATTCTTTCATTTTTGGTTTGCATGAGGATGGTGATCTATTGAATTTATTTTCTGATTGCCAACAAACCCAAAGAGGTAGATTGTTGGAACCATGGTCATATATTCATGATTTGAAGTATGGTTTGTGTTTGTTGTCAATCCTCATAGGAAGTTCAAAATGTGTGCCAACAAAGTGATCATACAAGTCAAGCAGATAATAGTATAGAAGGTGGCACTGTTTTCCAGTGTTTTCTAAATTTCTGGACCTCAAAATTGACAAAAGGGGAAAAAATGTTTTTGGGAAAGGTACTTGCGCACCGGATATGTACTGTGCAAGTGACTTGCGCGCCGAGAAAGGACTTGATCGCCGGTGCCTAAGGGAATTGGAAAGTTGCGCGCCTTATGTTTTTCAAGATCAAAACTTCAAAATATGGAAAAGGAAATAAGGTTGCACAAGTATTGGTTTTGTCGTGCAAGTGAGTAGCGCGACAGAGGCATGTGCAGTTGGAGTTGCGCACCGGAACTTGCACACCGAGAGGAGGCTTGCGCGCCACTGCGCAAGGTGTCCAATTTTCATATAAATAGAGGACCACCCCTCCTCATATGTAACAAAGTTCATACTTAGATAAATTCAGAGCTCCCATCGCGCAGGTGTTATGGTCGCGCAAGTAGTGGTGGGTCGTGCAAGTTGAAGTTGCACGACAGTTGTTTGCTGCGCGTCCAAGGTGGTTTTGGTGGAAACGAATGTGGGTCACGCAAGTTTGGTGTTGAAGAAGTGTGTGTCATGAAAGTGGTTGAGGTAGACTTGTGCGCCATTTATAACTTGCGCGCCGGCTTGGAGAAGCTCTCCTGGTATTGTTGAAGCACGTTGGTCTTTTTGGAGTTGCACAAAAGCTGGAAGATTTCCTGTTATATTCATTGAAAAGTGATATTAGACTACTGGTGAGAGTTGTACTTCAACAGAGAATCTACATACAATAAAGGATGCATTATTTTGCAATGATGAAGAGACCTTCACCTCTATAAACTGAGTGAGACTTCACTAAAGGCAGTGAGCCAGGGGGAGTCAATAGGAGTGACCTGAGGGACGTAGTGAGATATCCCTGAACCTTTGTAAAGGTAGTGAGCCTGGGATAGAGTGACTGTGCCCGAACCTTTGTAATCCACAACTAGTGAAGTTTAGTGAAATTTGGTATAACCAACAACCTGTCGGCGTATTCTCCTTAGATGTAGCCCTTAGTGGTGAACCAAGTAAAAAGTGGTGTGTCATGTCTCTCCATGTGAATGTTTACTTTCTGATCATATTCATCATACAGGTTTAACAGGTTCCTACTAATGTGGGAACAAGATCCATCACTTTAAAAGAAAAAGTGGTCACCCTGATTTACCCCTCCCCTCTCAAGGTGTCCCGTGGTCCTATAAGTGGTATCAGAGGGTAAAGGTTACTGGTGTTGAATATGTCCTTTGTCATCATGGAGAATGCAGTCAATGTCAGGGGAGTCCCTCTCTTCTATAGAATTAATTTCCAGATCTGGAAGAATAGAATGAGATCTCATCTAAGATCCCTTGGAATGGAAGTTCTATTTTCCACTATGCAAGGTATTCATGTTACTGATCCAACATGGCTGTCTATGATGGATGCTGATAGAAAAATTCTTGATGCTGATGCTAAAGCACAGAATTCTCTCACCGCAACCCTTTCTGACCAGATCTATCTAAAGGTAATGAGTTGCACCTCAGTAAATTCCATGTGGGATAAATGTAAAAATATTTATGAAGGAGATATAAAAGTGAAGGAAGCAAAACTACAAGTCCTACACAATAGGTTTGATGATCTGAAGATGCATCCTGATGAGAATGCAGACTCCTTCAATCGAATTACTGAAGTGGTTGGAGCAATTCAGGGTCTAGGTGAAGAAATTAAAGATGTTGACATTATAAAGAAAATATTAAGAAGACTTACACCCCTGTACAATGCAAAGGTTTCATCCCTTAAGGAAATAAATCTTTCCAATATTTATTTGGATAATCTGTTGAGAAGCCTAGTGGCATAGGAAATGAGAGTAAAACCAGAAGATACTACTACACAAGTAAGCAAGGAAATGGTGTTCAAATCCATGGAGAAACTGAAAATTTCAAAAGATAGTAGTGTTGAAGATGATGAGGAAAAATAAATTCTTTCTCTCATTTCCAAGAAGTTCCAGAAGGGAAAAGGGAAATTCAAAGGGATGTTACCTCTAGCTTGATTTCATTGTTGAAAAGTCGGGCACATTGATTCTCAGTGCTTAAGAAAGATTTATGTTGATGATAGCGATGATGGAAACATTGAGAAGCCTCAGAAAAGGTTTTTCAAGAAAGGATACTTCAAATCTAGAAAGAAAGTACTGAAGAAGAGTTTTGTCTATGAAGAGGAAGATGATGATAATGAATTATGTGAAGAAGAAGAACCATAGTTCAAAACTAGAAACCATGCTTCCATGATGGCTACTATTGAAAAGTCAGAACCCTCGATCAACAAAGGTAGAGACAATCAGATTACTGCTAATGGTGATCCAAAGATTTAAATTAAGGATGCCCTTTCAAATCTTGAGAATAAATGCAAGAGATGCAATAAGTGGAAGTAAATGGTGGAAGAATCATCAGAATATGTCGATCATCTTGAAGTAGAAATTGAAAGACTAGAAGAACTAGTGAAAGTTCAGTCTTCAATCCTTGAAATCATAGATGATGTTGTGGAACTAAAACTTAGAATTGAAGAAAAAGCAAAGGTCATAAATGAACTTTCATCCAGACTGGAAGAAAAGTCCAAGACTTTTGAGGGTCTTGAGGAAGAAGTTATTAATCTTATGAGTAAAATTGAATGTTAGTCAAACGCAAATGATGGTTAGAAGAAAATTTATTTTGGAAGATTCTCAGATGCAGAACTACTGGAAAGATCCAAGTGTGGTTCAGATGGGGTTGGAAAAATCTTGAGTGATCAAAGACCCGCTTGCATGGGAAAGATTGGAATTGGTTGTGAAGTTGAGAAATCAACTGCTGGAAGTGAAAAGATCCCAAAGAAAGACAAGATGAAAGTTGGACATGTTGAAACATTTCCTAAAGTTCTGAAAAAGGAACCCTCAATCCAAACTAAAAGAAGAACTGAAAATTATCCTAAAAAATTCTGAAATGACAGGCAGTCTTACTATTCTCCTGAGGAAAAAGGTATGAGGAGAAACTATAGTGAGAAGACATTTCCTCTCATGAAGTGTCAGTTATATGGCTACTTGGGCCATACCATGTCATATTGCGAAGAAGCAAGGAGCTACTTGAATGGGGAAGATCTGGGACACCAAAAAAGGAGACTGACTTCATATCCTCCATCTTATAGAAGAAATAGTTTCTATGGATACTGTTTTCATTGTTTAAACTTTGTCTATAAAGCTATGTATTGCAGGAAGAGATTCGATAGAAGAGATGCATACAAATCTCAGAGATGGGTCAATATTCATCCTCCTAATGGTGTTGATCTCACAAACAGATTTTCTCCCCTGGAAGAAGTTTATGGGTATGAAGAATCTGATTATGTGGAAGAAATAATTAAAGGTTGTCAATAACTTATACTCAATCCAATGTCTCATGGAAAGAAAGGAATAAAATTGAGAAATCCAACCTTGCATAGGTGGCCCTCAAAGCTACAAAAAGCAACAGTACCTGGATTCTGGATAGCGGTTGTTCAACTCATATGACAGGTAATGTCGGCCTATTAATGGATATTAAAAGGAAGGTTGATGGTATAGTTCAATTTTTTAATGATGGAGCTCTGAAAATTAAAGGCAATGGAAGTATTGAATTAGCTAATGGAGTGCTAAAAAAGAACAAATTCATTTACGTAGATGGCCTACGTTATAATCTACTTAGTGTGAGTCAACTCTGTGACTCGAGACTTATATTTACTTTTAATCAGAAAGGCTACACTATCAAGGGAAAGACAAGAAATTCACTTATGAAGGGATGCAGAACAGAAGGCAACTTGTATCAGGTTGATAGTAAAGAAAATGTTTGTTACATGACTGTTGAAGAAGAAAAAAATTTGTGGCATCAGAGACTAGGACACATCAATCAACAAGATATGGAGAAAATATCAAAATTGAGGATTTTCATGGACATTCCTAACCTAAAGCGTGAGTGTGAAAATTCTTGTGATGCTTACATTCGTGGAAAGATGGTCTGCAGTTCATATTAGAAAAAGAAGAAAAGGACATATCATCTTCTTGATCTAATTCATACCGATGTATGCAGGCCGATAAATGTTGCCGGAACTCATGGAGAAATTTACTTTGTCATTTTCATAGATGATTAGAGTATAATGGCATGTGTTATAATCATTCACAGGAAACGAAAAGTGCTTGACTGCATGAAAACATATCAGCGAATCACCGAGAATGATACTGGACGAACAATCAAAGTGTTGCGATCTAAAAATGGAGGGGAATACACATCCATTGAGTTTGAGAACTACCTAGAAAAACATGGAATACAACATGAGGTAGCTGCTATGAGAACTCCACAGCAATATGGAGTTGTTGAGCGTCGAAATCGTCAGGTCAACAATATGGCAAGGACTATGCTGATTGAGAGTGGTATCTCTCGCCATTACTGTAAAGAAGCTGTTGAAGCTACAGTGCACATTTAGAATCAAACAGGGTTTATATGGGAGAAACGAAGACATAATATGAATTGTTTCATGGAAGGAAGCCTTCGTTGAAATACTTTCAAGTTTTTGGAAGAAAATGTTTCATCCTGAATAAAGAAGGAAATCAAGGGAAGTTTGGTGACAATGCTAATGAAGGAATTTTTCTTGGGTATCCAATGAACAACAAAGCCTATAAATGTTTCAACAAGCAATTAGGAAGGATTGTGGAAAGTAGTGATGTTAAGATAATTGAAGAGAAAACCACAAATTCTTCAAGGACGTCATATGCTGATGTGATAGAAAGTGAGGAAGAAAGTGAACATGGAGAAATTACAAATATAGAAATAGAGGAAGTTGTTCAAAACACTCAGCAGTCACATCATAATGTTGACTCAAAAGAAGAATATGAAGAAGAAACTATGGCTGGAGAGAATTAAACTGAACCTCATAGGAGAAATCAAAGAGCTGAGATTGATCCATCTAACATAATTGGGGATAGGAGTGCACCCACACAAACAAGGAGGATGTTGAATAACACGCAATCTGCATTTCTGTCAATTGTGGAGCCATCCTCATTTGAAGAAGATACAAAGGATGAATCATGGGTGAAAGCCATGAATGAAGATTTATATTAGATTGACAAGAATCAGATATGAGATCTTGTCCAGAGACCTGAAGGTCACAATGTGATTAGTACAAAATGTATATTCAAGAACAAGTTTTATGAGCATGGAAGTGTTATTAGAAACAAGGCACGACTGGTATGTAAAGGATACTCCCAAATTGAAGGTGTTGATAAGGAAGAAACCTTTTCTCTAGTGGCTAGACTGGAGTCAATCGGGATGTTCCTTGCGATGGCACTCCAAAGAGGATATAAAGTATATCAAATGGATTTCAAAAAAAAAATTCTTGAATGGTGTACTCGAAGAAGAAGTCTACATTGAACAAGAAGTGGGTTTTTTTCTTGGTATTAATGAAACAAAGGTTTGTAAATTAAATAAATCACTTTATGGCTTGGAATAGGCACCACGGGCGTGGTAATCCTGGATGGATTCTTATCTCAAGAAGCTGGAATTCAAAATAGGAGGAGTAGATCACAATCTATATGTGAAGAATTCTCCAAAAGATCAATTAATGGTTCTAGTCTACGTTGATGATATCATATTTGGTGGAAGTAGGAAAAAATCAGTGGATGAATTTTCCAATCACATGAAATCAGAATTTGAAATGTTTATGATTGGGGAGCTCACATACTTCTTGGGGCAGCAGGTGATTCAAAAGAAGTATTACACTTTCATTTCTCAGGAAAAGTATACAAGAGTGCTGTTGAAGAATTTTAATATGAACGACTCCAAACCTATGTCAACTCCAATTGTAGTTAGAACTAAATTTGGAAAGCGTGAAGATGGGAACTTTGTAGATCCCACCATGTACAGGAGGATCATTGGGAGCCTACTGTACGTGACAGCAACATGGCCAGATATTTCTTTTTCCACATGTCTTGCAGCCCACTTTTAGAGTAATACAAAGGAGGAACATATGGCAATAGTAAAAAGAATCATGAGGTATATTCAAGGTACTCACAATTGTGTCTACTTTGCTGCAGAAAAAAATAGTGAATTATCATCATTTTCTGATGCTGACTGGGCTGGTGATGTTTTGGACAAAAATTCCACTAGTGGTGGAGCATTCTATATTGGGAATAAATGTGTTGGATGGTTGAGAAAGAAACAATAAAGTACTTCTCTTAGTACTGCTGAAGCTGAGTATATCTCCGCCACAAAGGAATGCACTCAACTGTTATGGATGAAGAAACAATTAACATATATTGGTGATGATTTGAAGCAACCAATGGTGATTTACTGTGATAAAAAGAGTGAAATTAATCTTAAGAAAAATCTAGTACAATATTCTCATACAAAATATACTGAAATTAGGTATCACTTTATCAAAGAGAAAGTTGAATAAGGCGTGATTAGAATGGATCATGTGGGAACTGATGAGAAAGTGGCTGATATCCTAACCAAGCCACTGTCAACGGCTATGTTTGAGAATTATCGGTTGAACCTTGGTGTTCAACCACCTCCCAGTGCCTAAGGAGGTTACAAAAATCCCCTCTCCCCAGTTATGTTAACTATTTTTAATCTGTTTATGGATGTGATGCTGGTTTGTGGGAGAGATACTAACCAGGGGGAGTGTGGTTTGATCTGAACAAGGAACATTTACTGGTCTTTGGGTTTATTGTCAATGGGGGATAAAGGAATAAATTCAGGCATGTAATGTTTTTGTGACACATTGAGCATTCAATGTCGGTGATAGGATGGTAAGGAAGGAAGGAATACATTGGAAGGGAACCCAATTCAATCTTTCTCTCTTGTTTTCTACACTGAGCATTGCTCACGTAGACTTAGAGTGTTGGTTGAGTTGATTCTTGTGTTTTTGGTTTGCATGAGGATGGTGATCTATTGAATTTATTTTCTGATTTCCAACAGACCCAAAGGGGGAGATTGTTGGAACCATGGTCATATATGCATGATTTGGAGTATGGTTTGTGTTTGTTGTCAATACTCAGAGGAAGTTCAGAATGTGTGCCAGGAAAGTGCTCATACAGGTCAAGAAGATAACAGTATTGAAGATGGCACCATTTTACAGTGTTTTCCAAATTTCTGGACCTCAAAATTGACAAAAGGGGAAAACAATGTTTTTGGGAAAGGGACTTGCGCGCCAGATATGTGCCGTGCAAGTGACTTGCACACCAAGAAAGGACTTGCTCGCCGTTGCCTAAGGGAATTGTAAAGTTGCGTGCCTTATGTTTTTCAAGATCAGAACTTCAAAATATGGATAAAGAAAGAAGGTCGTGAAAGTATTGGTTTGGTCGCACAAGTGAGTAGCGTGACAGAGGCTTGGGCGGTTGGAGTTGCGTGGCAGAACTTGCGCACCGAGAGGAGGCTTGCACGCCACCACGCAGGGTGTCCAGTTTTCCTATAAATAGAGGACCATCCCTCCTCATTCATAATGAAGTTATGACTTAGAGAAATTCAGAGCTCCTGTCGCGCAGGTGTTATGGTCACGCAAGTAGTGGTGGGTCGTGCAAGTTGAAGTTGTGCAACAGTTGTTTGTTGTGCGTCCAAGGCAGTTTTGGTGGAAAATAACGTGGGTCACGCAAGTTTGGTGTTGAAGAAGTGTGTGTCGTGCAAGTGGTTTAGGTAGACTTGCGCGCCAATTATAACTTGCATGCCGTCTTTGAAACTTGTGCACCGGCTTGGGGAAGTGCTCCAGGTATTGTTGAAGCATGCCGGTCTTTTTGGAGCTGCAAGAAAGCTGGAAGATTGCACGATACCTTTGGTGAAAAGTGAGATTATACTACTGATGAGAGTTGGACTTTAAGAGATCATCTACATACAAAAAAGGATGAATTCTTTTTCAATGATGAAGAGACCTTCACGTCTATAAACTGAGTGGGACTTCACCAAACGCAGTGAGCCAGGGGGAGTCAACAGGAGTGACCCGAGGGATGCAGTGAGGTATACTTGAACCTTTGTAAAGTTTGTGAGCCTAGAATAGAGTGACTATGCCTAAACTTTTGTAATCCACAACTAGTGAAGTTTAGTGAAATTTGGTACGACCGAAAACCTGTCGGCATATGCTCCTTGGATGTTTCCCTTAGTGGTGAACCAAGTAAAAAGTGATGTGTCATCTCTATCTATGTGAATGTTTTCTTTCTGATCATATTCATCATACAGAATTAACAAGTTCCTAATAATGTGGGAACAAGATCCATCACTTTAAAAGAATAAGTGGTCACCCTGATTCACCCATCCCCTCTCAGGGTGTTCTGGGTTCCTACAAGTGGTATCATAGGGTAAAGGTTACTGGTGTTGAATCTGTCCTTTGTCATCATGGAGAATGCAGTCAATGTCAGGGGATTCCCTCTCTTTGATGGAAGTAATTTCTAGATCTGGAAGAATATAATGAGATCTCATATAAGATCCCTTGGAATGGAAGTTCTGTTTTCCAATATGAAATGTATTCATGTTACTGATCCAAAAGGATTGGAATGTTGGAACCATGGTCATATATGCATGATTTGGAGTATGGTTTGTGTTTATTGTCAATCCTCAGAGGAAGTTCAGAATGTGTTCCAGCAAAGTGCTCATACAAGTCAAGTAGATAACAGTATTGAAGGTGGCACCAATTTCCATTGTTTTCCAAATTTTCGGACCTCAAAATTGAAAAAAGGGGAAAACAATGTTTTTGGGAAAAGGACTTGCATGCCAGATATGTGCCGCGCAAGTGAATTGTGCACTGAGAAAGGACTTGTGCATCAGTGCTTATGGGAATTGGAAAGTTGCGTGCCTTATGTTTTTCAAGATCAAAACTTCAAAATATGGAAAAGGA
Organism: Viscum album; assembly: GCA_963277665.1. Classification (NCBI taxonomy): domain Eukaryota; kingdom Viridiplantae; phylum Streptophyta; class Magnoliopsida; order Santalales; family Viscaceae; genus Viscum; species Viscum album. Next base: position 1,430,643,096 of record OY728131.1, on the reverse strand, counting down.
AAGAAGGTGCCACAAGTATTGGTTTGGTCGCGCAAGTGAGTAGCATGAAAGAGGCTTGGGCGGTTGGAGTTGCGTGCCGGAACTTGCGTGCCAAGAGGAGGCTTGCATTCCATCGCACAGGGTGTCCAGTTTTCCTCTAAATAGAGGACCAACCCTCCTCATTCGTAGAGAAGTTCAGACTTAGAGAAATTTAGAGCTCCCGTCGCACAGATGTTATGGTCGTGCAAGTAGTGGTGGGTCACACAAGTTGAAGTTGCGCGACAGTTGTTTGCTGCACATCCATGGCGTTTTTGGTGGAAAATAATGTGGTTCACTCAAGTTTGGTGTTGAAGAAGTGTGTTTCGGGCAAGTGGTTGAGGTAAAATTGTGCGCCGGTTATAACTTGCGCGCCGTCTTTGAAACTTGCGCGCTGACTTGGAGAAGCGCGCCAAGTATTGTTAAAGCACACCGATCTTTTTGGAGCTGCACGAAAGCTAGAAGATTTCCCAATAACTTCGGTGAAAAGTGATATTAGACTAATGTTGAGGTTGGACTTCAACAGAGCATCTATATACAACAGAGGATGCATTATTTTTTAATGATGAAGAGACCATCATGTCTATAAACCGAGTGGGACTTCACCAAAGGCAGTGAGCCAGGGGGTGTCAACAACAGTGACCTGAGGGACGCAGTGAGCTATATCTGAACCTTTTTAAAGGAAGTGAGCTTGGTACAAAGTGACTGTTCTTGAACCTTTGTAATCCATAGCTAGTGAAGTTTAGTGAAATTTGGTACGACTGACAACCTGTTAGTGTATGCTCCTTGAACGTAGCCCTTAGTGGTTAACCGAGTAAAAAGTGTTGTGTCATCTCTCTCCATGTGAATATTTTCTTTCAGATCATATTCATCATACAGGTTTAACAAGTTCCTACTAACATAGGAATATGATCCATCACTTTAAAAGAAAAAGTGGTCACCCTGATTCACCCCTCCCCTCTCAGGGTGTCCCGGGGTCCTACATGGGAGAGGCTTGAGAGAGGCTTCTTGGGAGATTGGGGTGCTTTGTGATGATTATAGAGAGAGGACTTCAGGGTTTGTTTAAGCTACAAATTATTTGAGTGAATTAGAATGGGAGACTGAGTGAGATTATATAGAGAAGAGAGGTAATTATTTATTATTTAGGTTTTGGACACCACACATTAAACTAATCAAAAACACAAACCATACCATGGTTTTTGCCCATGGTTTTTTTTTCCAAATTAGAGTGGAAAAAATTATTTTATAAGTCCATTATCTGAACCTATTAAAACATTAGGCTTTCTTATGTGGAGGTGAGTCACACTCTCAAGGAAATCATTTTAAAATGTTAAAATGTTTTATAAGTCTTGGAGGGTCCACTAAGGATTTGTAAAATAAATAAAACAAACCAAAATTCACATTATTTTAAATTTAAAACATATATTTAACGAACATACCATTTATCTTATTTTATTACATCACTATTGGGTCATTATGATGTCACAAAACACATAATATATTTAAACGATATTTAATTTTTACCCAAACATTCGACTGTCTCAGAAAATTATGAAAAATTCACTGTTGGATAATTTTGACATCCTGATTTCAAAAATAATATTCATTTTATCTAAATAATTTTCTAAACATTTGAATTTTTACTTTCAAAATAAAAACCAACATTTATAAAAAATTCATGGGTTTTGACAAAAATATCTTTAAAACCTTAATAAAAATTACAATTGTATTCATAAAAATTATATGATCATATATATTTAATAAAAAGTAATTTAGTAATAATATTTTATTAAAATATTATTTAATTCAAAAATCCATTAATTCATAAAAATAGATCTCTTAATTGAATATTAACTAAAAATACTATTTGTGCTTTAAAAACTATTTACAAAGTAACAATAATAAAATGAATGTATATTTTTATTCTATACAAAAATAATGCACATAATCAAAGTGATAGGGTATTGTTACATAATCTTTTATAACACCCACATAAGACCTAAGGGTAAGGTGTGCGATGGTGACAGACTCTTAGGGTGGCTCGGATAACATTGCTCAGGTGGTAATCTCTATTAACTTCCACTTCTCCCATAGGTAGTTCCATTCAAGCTTAACGTGTTGAAGCTCATCTTGGGATTGGTCAAGAGAGAATCCAAATGATTCTACCTCTTTTTTGAGCTTCAATAAATGGGAATCGTATGGGGAAATTCTACGGGATGAGGCCATCACTTCCTTTTTCTATGTAAATTGGATTTTCTAAAGCCTTATATTTATACTAATCATGTGATCACTGTTCAACGACTATATTAGAAATGGTATCAATTCTTAACTATATTTTAAAATCCAAAAATTTAAAACCAAATAAGTGAATATGTTTTATATAACCATTTTACTTAAAAATACATTTAATTAGATCAAGTGGAATTTTTACTAATAAAATTTTGGGTCGTTACACGTACAATGAAAGCTATTGAGGAAGGTTGCTATTGCATGTAATGCAAGTCAATCCAGTGTTGCGTTTAGTGAAAAATTCCTTTTTTTTGCATATAACATAATCTAAACATATTTCTTTTATAAATTGAACAAAATCTATATTCATTGTTGTGTGAAATTAATTCTATAAAAAGAACTTGAAATTTTGTGTAACACAATCCAAGAATAATGTTGCGTATACTGAAAGCTGATACAATGTTTCATATAGTGAAAGCTAATCTTAGTGTAGCTTACAACATAATACATCAAATAAATTAAAAAATAATATTTCTCATAAAATATCATGGTGTTACATTATACCCCCCTTAAAATTAATTTCTACCTCAAAATTCGTCAGGGTTATAAAAGGTTTACTACTTGAATGTTTCTTTCATAGAAACCCACATCATAAAAAGGAATACTAAAACTTCTTTTAAAAAGGAAATGTAGAAACATAATGGTTACCCAAAGTAACTCATCACTAGGTTTCCACATAAGAAAACATAGGTGGTAAGTGAAAACATTGATATGGAAGAAAAATATAACCCTCAAGTTCTGATGGATAGTGATAGAGAACAGTGTTTGGAAAAAGTTAACAACCAGAAATCCATAAATCTGTGATGATTTACGGGACCATATAATTCATCGGATAAGAAGGTACTAAGATAATATTTTTGGTTTTCAAGATCCTTTCCCTAAAGTTGAATAATTTTTCATGAGAATAGATACTTACTTGATTTTGGTAAAATCTCACCATTGTTCATGCCTTGACCAATTTCCACTTCATCTCTTATTTAAAGAAATGAAGTTGAATTTTTCATTCTTAAAGTGTTTGAAGATCATGATATAGAATGATAGTTTATTCCATCTCCCAACAAAAAGGTTATCACAGGTAATAAAATATGCATAAGTCTACCTGTAGTGAGATAATACATTAATCTAACAAACCTTAACCAGAATATAACTTATACTATTCATAAATGGATAACATTACAATCCTTCCAAAGAAATGAAAATATAAAACTTTAGAAAGAGGTGAACTAAATAAAATTAACATTTATCTCCCATATATCATAAGGTAGTTCTTGGTTGTCACATTCCAAACATGTGAATACCTTAATCATGTATTCTCTTGAAACATGATAATAACATGAATTACCATAGAACCTTAGTAAAAACATGCATTCTGTCAAAATTAAATCTTTCCACAAACCAAAAATACCAAAAATTCTATATACTCAAACCATGATATCACTTTTTTCCTTATATCAGTCATAAGGTCATTAATACTATCAAACATCTCATTATATCCTTATCCCTTCATTATGTACATATCATGTGATTTCCAAAAATATTTCAATCAAATTTCATAGTTACCTATACCATATACTTATGGAATACGAGAATGGACCAATACATAGATATTCCAATATTTCATAATACTATAAAATATATTCTACAACACTATTTTGGAATCCCATTATATAAACACTTAATCATTCCACCACATCATTGTCATACTCAACATATCCAATAGTGATCAAATGTTATTTACCTTTATCTTTGGCCTTAAGAGGTTATTGAATCCGATAATCATCCATAACCCTTTGATTATGGCATTGGTTACCATAATTCCCCATTTCCTTTTACTTTTAGCATTGAAGTGTGGGTGGTGTGTTCTCTGTAGTCTTTTCTCTATTCATATCATTAGAAAAATATTTCCCATTTCTTAAGCACTCAACTGCTCGATGACCTTCTTTTCCACACTTAAAAAATTTTATATTCCCTTTAAGACAATCTCCACTATGCTTATTTCCACACTTTGAGCATACAGAAAAATTCATCTTCTTTTCACCATTGTTTTTAGATTTTCCCTTGAGCTCTATATTTTGTTTCTTATCAAAACCATGATATTGATATGTAACACCAACTTCTATTTCTACCTTGATATCACAACGAACAATATCTTCATAGCTACTAAAGTGTCTTATAGATAATTCCCTTCAAAGACTTGGTTTTAAGCCACTAAAGAATCAATCAACTTTACTTTTTGGTTGGATCATAATTCCAGAAGCATACCTTACAAGTATTGTAAAATTCACTTCGTAGGTACCAACAGATTCATCATCCTTTTTCTTAAGTTCAAGGAACTCATTTTCCATCTTTGTTTGAAGGATGCGAGGAAAGTACTTATTGGAAAATAAGTTCTTGAACTCATCCCATTCCATGGATTCAATTTCAACTTACTACCTTGTATTATTTATTAGAGTCCACCACTGGCCTGCTTCTCCTTCTAAACGATAAACAACCAAAACAAAATTTTCATGTTTTGAATAGCGAAGGATGGAAAATATCCTTTCAATGGTATTGATCCATTATTTATCAATAAGTGGATCAGAATACCCACTGAAAGAAGGTGGACACTGCCTCATGAAGGACTCAACAAAATGTTGTTTCCTTCTCTACTCATTTGGAAGTCCAGAATGATTCATAGCTTGTGTAAGTATAATAATAATATTTTTCATTCCATATATAATAACATTTGGTTGTTTAGGAGGATAGTCATTTCATTTCCTAGTGAATTGATCATTAAAATGGTTCCTTCTGGTTCCATCCATTTTCTAAAACCCAAAAAAAAATAGCGTGAGAGGAAAAAATCATACTAGGGAAACAACATAATCAAGGGGAAGTACCTTCAATCTCTATCATCTTAGGTTTAATTCTAGGTTATTCATGATCATTACTATAATTCTAGGACTATAACATATAGTTAGAACTATCATTAAGGACATCCCCAGACATACCTTAGAAATATCTCTAGGGATCTCACTAATGTTTTCTAATCCTAGTTTCCAAAGGTTGACTAAACATTCGCTCTGATACCAACTATAAAGACCCACACTTGAAATACATGTACATTACATTACTTTTGTAGAATAATTAATATATTAAACAAATAAATAGCCAAATACCATATTAGTTTAGTGCCTTTGGAAATAGGAAAACATAAACAACTGGTTCATAAAACATCTACATCATCTCCTGATTTATCCTTCATAACTAGAACCCCTTTTAGAAACATCTTACTTAACACATTTATTCAAATCCTGGGGAAAATGAAACATGAAAAGGGGTGAGCTCAAATGCTCAGTAAGGGTAAGCATGGAAAGTATCTTACAAAACATAAACATAAGAATGTAAAAACATGAACATAACTTTTGAAAAAGACATACCACATTTAACATATACCAAAATATTGAGTCATGAAATAAATCTTGGTAGTTCATAAGGCATAAATCATAAGGAATCATGAACCATGGGAAAATAGAATTGGAATAAAACATGTAATTGTGGAAAAAAATAAGCACATAATATGATTTCCATAGTATCCAAGTCATTGTTTCCAAGACCATCATAGTGGACAAAGTCCATTACTTAACCGAGTTTACTTTCTATTCTAGCCATGTATTACTGAACTGGATTTACTTGTCATTCCAACCCTGTATTACTTAACTAGATTTACTTGTCATTCTAGTCATGTATATCTCATGAGATATAAATCCTTACCCAATTCATTGGAGGGAGATATAGGTCCCACCCATCTCATAATGAAATCATTCTTACATGTGCCACAAAACATAAAGCATTCATCATACCATAACCCAAGAAATAAAATGGGTTTCTCAAACATCGTTATATCATAACATAATCCATATAAAATATCATTCCATCATTAAAACAATCAAATAATTATAATAATAGGTATAAAAACATAACCCTATTTAGAGAGCATCATCTTAGATGGAAAAATAATTTTGATAAAACACTTGAACTCAATTCTTGAGTAAAATATCCTTTCTTCTTCAATTTTTTTTATTTTCTAAAAATACTGTACAATTTTAAAAGAAAAGAATTTAATTGAAAATAAACTTGAAATTTTTTATAGTAAGCTTCATGGAAATAAGGTGTTATGAAGTTTTAAAAATCCATTCATGCCATATAAGTTAAAAAACACTCTTCATACTTTTGTTGGAGAAGTCAAAAAGTAACTCGTATGGTAAATGAGAGAAAGATTCTTTATAAACCATGTAGTAAAAGTAAAAAATGGGTAAAAATTACTTTAAACATACATATAATAATATTAAAAATTTTATGAAAACATTTTTAGAAAACATGGACATGGATGATAAATATAGCCCCAGTAGATACATATGTATAAATAATCTCAGATAAAAATGAGATCGCAAAATTATCTCTTACCTTAGGTCTGATTTCTTCCGTATATGTCCGAAACTACTATATAGTGGGTTTAAACATATTATTAACTTGTAACAGAACCATAATAATATCTATGATATCATATATGATTCACTTATGTCTTTATATTACCTGTTTATTTATCAATTCCATGTTAAATCATTGTTTTGGGTAATAATCGATTTATTTATTGTAAGAGTTTTGACTTGTTATTCTTGATCATATTACTTAGATCCCGATTTACTTAATTCCATAATATAAAAAATTATTTATATATCATTAATATTCAATATATATATATATATATATATATAATAGATAGATAAATGAAGTGGAATACACCGTTTCTGGAGACGGTAGGCCATACGTACGCATGAACGCTGTTTCTGTTTCCTTATTGAATTGAATGGATGAAAGTAAATGAAATATATACAAACACACATAAATATATTAGTATTATTATATCATATATTTCATTATTATTTATTATATATACTTTATAATCATTCTTGAATGGTTAATGTGGAGAATGAATCTCATCGCGTCGTAGAGACGGTAGGTCGTACGTACGCACGAGAAACAGTATCATTCACTTAATGGTTAATGGTATAGAATTTTATGATATATTAATTATAAATAATAATTATCATGTTATATTAATTATTTAAATCCATTATACTCATCATTATACCCATCCAAATTAAGTATTGTTGAATAATAAATTACACTATGGCGTGGAGACGGTAAGCCGTACGTACGTATGCATGGTGATATTGTTAATCATAGGATGGATAAAAGGAGGTATAATATTGTAACATAATTATAATAAAATATCATCATTTATAATATACTATATTTATTATGTTATTATGAAAACAACATAATAATAGGAAGTATAAGAAGAAAAGATTGTTGAAAGTGGTGATAAAACAATTACCTCTTTTTCGAGTGTCTCCTTTTGATTTGCACAAAATGTATCCATAGGATGGATTTATGACCAAATTGTGGAATCTAAGATGAATTGAGGGAAGTTGGGAGAGAAAATGGGTAGATTTTTTCCTAGTAAAAGGGCTTTAGAGGTGTGATTAAAAGAGAATAAGTGGTGCCCTTTTATAAGAGAGGGGAGGGGCACCTTTGGAAATACCAAAACTATTAAATTAATATAAATTAATTTTTAAATTAAAATTCCTCCAAAGTGGATTATTTCAAAAATAAGATGATTATGGGTCGAAATAAACTCAACCAATAAAATTTATACATGTTTTGATTTTATTTTAAACATTACCATTTGGATTTATCCTTATTTAATCTATTTAATTTTAATTGCGGTAATAATATTCTAAATATTAAATGGTTATAAATATTTACTTATGTGTTGTAAATTGTCCATAATTGGATAATTTATGATATTTTTGACCTTATAATTTTCACTTTGTAATTTTTAAATATTTTTGATATTTTTAATAATTTAATAATATGTTATTTTTATAAAATATCAATAGTGTCAATTTTGACACTATTCATTTATTTTTACTTTAAATAAAATCCACACATAATATAAATTAGAAAAAAAATATTTAATACACTCCTAACATGTCATTTTCATCTAGAAAATTCGTGGATCAGATTAATTAGTTCATATGATATTTCTTTTAATATTTTTAAAATCATTTATATGATATTTCTATTAATAAAAAAATTTCTACATCACTATTATGTCATCATTAATTATAATTATTTAATCTATAAAAATTCTAAATAAATTAACACGATGTAGATAATTTCATTATATTTATGTGTGCTATTTATGTTTGAATTTTTATCATGTTTATCACTACATTAAAATTATTATACTTATAAGAGATAAGAGAGTGACATGTTGTCACTTTCTTTTATTTTAATTATAATTACATTAATTTCATAGAAAAATTTCGTTAAATGAATAAATTACGAACCTTAGGTGATATTGGTCAACTTTAATTCATACAATATTATTTTTCTAGGTTTTAGGGTAATTTTATTATCTTTATCATATTTTTTGTTACCCTAATTTACCTGATTTATCTTTAACTATGGTAAATAAAAGTTACCGTAGTTACTATTTATAATGTCCAAAAATAAAAGGTATCTATTTACAAAATTTTAACCTTATGATTCTAAATATGGAATTAATTTTTATAAATTATCAATACAAAATTTTCATAAATTAATTTAAAATTAATTCCTGTTGTCAAAACCATAAAGCAGGTTTTTAAGAAGTAAAAAACTATCAAAATATTGACATGTGTTTATGTCCAATTTAAATGTGAAATAACTTAAAATGAAAAAATTGGATTAAATTATAAAAAAATAATCCAATTAAACTTTAAAACCAATTTAAAAGATAATCTAACTATATAAATAAATTAGTCAAAAAGACAGTTTTGAATTAAATGCAGTATTTTTCACTATTTGTTAAAATATGAATTTTATCAGAAAAATATCAAAAATTTAACCAAAGTAAATTTTGATGCCTCTTTTCCAAATAAGATGTTTATTTTGTCAAAAATAATATATAAAATTTTTAAAAACTAGATTTAAAATTGGTGCGCCATCAAAAGGTGGCAAAATCTCATTTTTTGAAAAATACATCTTTTTTCCAAAAAATTGAATTTTTTCTTATACAATGTTCTAAAAAATACATATAATGAATTTTAATGTTATATAAAATTAAAAATGTGGTTAATAATATTCATAATGGATAGTTTATTTCCCATTAAATAATAATATTTTATTAATATATCATTGTTTAGTGAAACTTAGTATTGCATACAATGCATGATATCGAGGAAGGTTGATATTATGTGTAATTAAAGACAAGTCGGTGTTGCGTTTATTGAAATATTCATTTGATGTTGTGTATAACATAATCCAAACATATTTCTTTTATAAATTTAAAAAAATCTATACTCAGTGTTGTGTGAAATGAATTCTGTCAAAAGAACTTGAAATTGTGTGCAACACAAGCCAAGAATAGTGTTCCGTATACTGTAAGATAATACGATGTTGTGTGTAGTGAAAGATAATCTTTGTGAAGCTTAAAACACAAGACATCAAAGAAATTAAAAATAATCTATATCATAAAATCTTGGGGTGTTATAGTAAGTCCCAATCATATCCCTATAACCCATCAGTGGGTCGAGATGCCCTCTTAACTAGACATGAGGAAAAAAGATGGGAAATTCTCATGCATAATCCCCACTTACATCATTGCCATTACATAATGTCATTTGGTCCTCCTTTATAGGTATAATCCCCAACATTATCATGTCCTTACCGCAAGATAGTAAACTGTAGGACCAACGCCCTCATCACATGATGTTAAACTACATGATTTGTTCAAGAACTATGTGTAACTTGACTCTAATTTCAATGAGATACATAGTGATTCCCAAATCTCCAATCATGGGTCTAGTTGTGACCACAAATTAAAATTCCCCCTCTCCCTATGTATAAATCAGATCGGTATGGTGAACTTTTCCATAACATATAGCTTGGTTCTTATTTTGACGAGATGCATGGTAACACCTAGACCTCATGTTTTGGGCCCAATCATCAATATGAAAAATATTTAATCCACTTTCAACATGTTAAAAACTAGTCGGTGTGGGTAAATTTTTTCAAGAACTAAGTGTGGATTGATTCTTGCTTCAGCAATATATGTAGTGACGCCTAAATCTACAATCTCAGGTCCAGGTGCAATTAAACCACAAAATCCCCTTTAATCATTGTGTACAAATTCAAATCTATATTGGAAATCCTTTTTTAGAACTAAATGTGGCTTGATTCATGACCCAATAAAGATATATAGTGATGCTTAGGTCCTATTCTCTACCCCAACCGCAACATTAACACCCTTTTATGTTGGTTCATCTTCATCCTTACTACATGACATTAAAATCCAAGAGATCTCAAGAATGACGTATGGATTGATTCTAATCATGATGAGATAAGTAGAAACACCTATATCATACCTCTTAGACCAGCCACCACAGAGTCTCAATACCCCTATCCTTTACTTGTGCCTCCTTTGTGCTATGAAAGAAACTTTTTCCACTCCTTGTTTCTCACACCGAGCATAGCTCACATGGTATTAAGAGTTTTGATAAAATATTTCCCTGTATAAGTAATGCATATCAACTCACACTGGGGATATCTTGGTCCTAGCTTCAAGACCCTAAAAGGCACACCATATGTCCTCATCGCATGAAAATAAACATCACAATTCCATTTAGAACATTGTGTAGATTGATTCTCATCCCATTGAGATACATATTGATGTCTAGGCCTTAATTACTAGTCCTAGACACAAGGTAACGAAAAATTACCCCTCTCCCACATACAAATAAAGATCCATGACAAATATTTTATTTTGGGTCCCCTCATTAAAGGGACCACCAAGGAAACAGAGATGTACCCTTTCTATATATGAGTTAGATCTATAAAAGGGACTTATAACTCATGGAAAATAACGATCCAAGCATTTCATTTGTGCTCAGACCTATCCCTTACACACATCATACTCATAGTCTTGAATATTTTCAGATCTTCATAATCTTTCCTTGGCTTCTGGTGGTAGAATTTTTGATACCCGAGAGGTCTTTTTTTTACCTTGCTGTAACATGCCCCAATTGGATTTTTATAAAACAATCCACAAAATGGGTTGGTCAGTTAAAGGATTACACCATTTAACTATCTAGTATGAACCCTAGTTGTCCTTGCATAAAACAACCCACAAAACAGGTTTGTCAAATAGCAGTAACTTTGACCTTGGGATAAGCCTCTTATGTACCCATAAGTTCGGAGACAATACACTAGAACCTGTGATTAAAATTCAACAGTATTAATTTTCATATTCATCCCATACCCTTTCTCTTGATATGAGAATCCCCAAGATAGTGGTTTATGATTTCCTCATTCATGTTAGAAGTATGCAGGAATGACCTTAGCTCGGTAGGTTACATGTCATCTGTCATTTTCATAATATCATGGCCTTAGTCGTATAACCTAAAACTACAAACACCATAATTCTTGTTCTTGGGTCAAACCTATGTGGGAAACCTCTTTTCCCCATTCTTGGAAAATTTTTACTTGAAAGATACCTTCCATGTTCAGGTAATTTCCTCCTATAAATCAAACTCGGTGCCTGTGGAATCTAAATCTCTACCAAATTTCACTATCTTTTAGAAATAGAATGTCAGAATTCTTGAAGACTCATTTGTTTAACTATGTTGTAATACAACCCAGTTGGATTTTCATAAGTTTCTCAAAAACTTTAGAGCCTGTCAGCCAAATGATGCCAATATTGACTATGCAGTATACTCTCTAGTTGGGCTTGTATAAAATATCCCTCAAAATGGGGTTTTTCAATTATTGGTAACTTCGTCCTCAAGATATAACTCCTCTAATGCCATAATCCCTTTCCCCATACCACTCTTTGGATTTAGAAAACCTCAAATAATAGCCTAAAACTTTCTCCTCCTAAACCTGAATATGGTATCACATTTCTAGAAAAATTACCAAGAATGGGAGAATCATCAACCCTTATGTCAAATCTAAGGACTTTAAATTATATCCCCCTAATGTCCTTGATGCATGAATTTAAACTGAATAGAATAATTTCCTCATAGTATGACTTTAAACTGCATAGCATAATGTCCTAGTCATAGACTTTAAACTATAAAAAAAATTCCTTGCTATAAGATATTAAACTACATGGTTAATATCCTGATCACATGAAATTAAACTGCATAATACCTTCATCTTTTTCTGAAAGGGGCCTTCCACCTGACATTAACCATCTAAAAAAATATACCATCCTTTACTCGATCCAAATTCCCATAGGAGTGGTTTCCCATTCATTTCTAATATCCATACAAATATTCCCTTAATTCTCAGACACCCCCCTTTGGAAAAACCACCCATCACGATATTGAGAAATTAAAAATTTAAACTTCAAACATTAGTAATAAAATGTTGTAATTGCTGAGAAATTATTTGGATGAATATGTTATAATACTCCCCAGTTTAATTTTAATAAGTTTCTCACAAACTTTAGATCCTATCATCCAAAAAATACAACTATTTAATATCAAGTATACACCCTAGCCGACCTTGCATAAAATAACCCATAAAATGAGTTTTTCAATTAGCGGTAAATTTATCCTTGGGAGAGAACTTCTCTATTCCAAAATATTTTTTTTAGATCTAGGAACCACAAAATTGTGGCTCAATATTCCCCACTAGATATATGAAGAATGTCGGAACATTCATGGTCCATAAGAATTGTTTGGGTCATTATTTGAAAAGTTATAGTCAAAGATGTTCGACCTAAAACACTAGCCTCATTAGTCTGGCTTGCATGACTTTAAAATTCCCATATAAAGAGACATATTACTCACTAGATTGAAAACATATTAAGGTAAATCTAGAAAAAAGTTGAGTCTCATCTTTCTAGACCTACACTCTATATGGTTTAGGTAGAATCGAGCAATGAAAATAAAAAGGCTCAAAATTGGTTAGGCTGAAAACCCAAAAGGGTGGACTTAGAAAAATCCAAGTCTCACACACTAATTCTTATTTGTAATGAGCTTAGTAAAAAATTATGGCGATGTCATAAAAGATAGAAATATTTTAGGGTTGTTCATATGACTTTAAAAATATTTGAACTACGTTCACTAGGCCCCATGGATTAGGAAAAAAATAAGAGTATCTCCCCGTACCATCACTATGGATTCTATAAATATAATTTTTTTCAAGAAAATTAGTTTCAATATTATGATATTATCCTAGAATGAATATAGGGATGAATACATAGATGACTGTAAACAAAATTATTTTCATTTATGAGAAAAAATAAAATTAGATGAGCATCCATAAGATTAATTATTACCATCATAATTTACAAGATACTATCAACATAACTCTTCATCTATTTAATGGCCTCCTAATCCCCATCAACAACCTATTGAAGGCCATCCAATTGAATGACTTCATTATCCTTAGCCTAGCAAACTACTTCCTTTACAACTGCAATGACAATTGACCCTTCATTTTGGGTTTATTCCAATGATTAGTGGATTTGTACGATCTCCCCCTAATAAGACATGTAACCTGAAAAAAGGGAATCAAGTTTTTGGGTTTAGATAAATATCTATTTAAAAAAATTGCATAAACATAGAAAATTTGGAAAATTCATGAACTCACACAAGTTCCCCATGCAAGTACCTCACGCAGGACAATCGCTTATGGTCCCCACTCAAGTCATTCCCCTAAACATATACATCATGCACACAGATACATACCATGTTTTCATGAATGATGCCTTCAATGAAAAAGCCTCAGTGGAGAGTCAGTGCAGGAGACCAACATGGGGAAACCTAAAATTATGGAGTCAAAAGAGTAGACCATCAGAATTAGGACCCTATTTGTAGATGAAAAGGCCTATATGTCCATCCTGTGTATGTTCCCTACCTACAAGATAAACCTCCGCAGTTGACCTAAGAAGACAACCTACACAGAATACCTATGCAGTCCATCAACCATTTTTATCCCTTTTCCTTAGGATTAGACCCTTTTCTTTTGATCAGATCCAATCCTGAGTGGGGTATTTTGTTGAAACTTCATTTCATCACATGGATAAAAAGGTGAAAAAGGGAAATACCTTAGAAAGAAGAGAATAAGGGAAAATAAGAATTCCAAAGGATTGTGAAGGCCCCTAAAAGCCATTCACCCATGTACCCCAAAGCATTGTCGTCACCCAGGGTACCTATGTGATTGTCCTGCACGATCATCCTTAGTAAGATCCTTCATGATACACCTAGGTGAGACACTTGGGATAGATAGTCCTTTCACCCAGGGTTCTATATTTTCCTATAAATAGAACCCTGGGGTCTTCATTTGTACAAACATAAATTCGGATGGGTAACTTAATCTCTTCTCACCCTAGTCCTTCACTCAACCCCTCCTAAACCTTATATGTATCTTTATAAAACCATAATGAGATGGAATTAAAGGTGGATGGTGAAATTAAATTTCTACCATGGTTTAAAAATAAACAATACCTATGCGAGGCATTCACTCTCCCTGTGGTTAACAAATACTTGTGTGAGGTCACTTTCCTTAACAAGGGACATGTGCCAACCACCTTCAAGAACACTTTTCAAGGCCCTTGAAGGATTGAGAAAGGTCTATCCCAAGTGTAGTCACCGAGGTGGTCCATCGCCCAACGTTAAACTAGCTCACCTAAAACTACCTATGTGAAGCACCCCCTACACGGTCATCACTTGGTTCACCCTAACCTTCAGCATGAACAAGCCATTTATCAGACCTTCTTCAAAGACATCCATGGTAGGGACTATCCTCATTTGGATCTGTTGTCTGAAAGGGACCAATTTAAAACCTCCACCAAAACCTTTGGACTTAAAAAACCATGGCGAGGGGCACACCGGAGTGTACCTCATTTGGGTGTGTATTCCTATGGTCAATGGTTTCCCGCGCTTGTCCAGTTGTCCAGTTGGGGTCTTCAGGGTGCATGAGAGTGTGTATCCCTACATTCATGAGGACCCCTACCCCAGGGAAAGCGTTAGGGAGTTTCTGGTCTTGGGTACTAGGATTAGGACCACGCCCTACCCTTCTCATCTATAAGACCCAGAGCATCCAGTTACTAGAAGGGAGGGTGAGGATTACACTTTATTTTCCAATAAATATTGTAGCATCCCAACCAGGTTCACCTCTAAGATAGTGGCCGGACCAGTGGGTTACATGATCTAAAGCACATCTCCCCGAATGCTAGAGGCTTTCGACTAGTAGTGAGGGACTTTTTTTATGTCTGTGGGGGAGACTATTCCCTCATAGGTAATAGGTATTATCACAGCGGAAATAAACAACAATTCATAATAAATAGCGGAGGAATATAAATGAATAAATTGCAGGAGAAGTAATATGAATAATCCAATGGAATAAAAATCAAGTACAGAAGCTCACAAAACAATGTCATGCCATGATGTCTTTCTAAACTAAAAACATGGAAAATAGAAACCCAATCATACTATCAATAAAAAGAAAATACACGAAGTGTAACAAATACATCATGAGAAAGGCTCATGTAACGAACTAATATTTTTTAAAGGAAATTAGTTTCTTATAAATATTTCATAATCACATTAACTACTAAGTGCTATGGGACCCTTAAAACATAAGTTTGTCCCTTCTGTGATGTGAATTTCAAAAATCCGACATACAGAGTCGCGATTAGTAAGTTATTTAGAGTCCAATAAGAAATACTTAATTTTTGGTGAACAGTAACCTACCCTTATGAATAGTAACATGACCTTATTAATAGTGATATACCCTAATGAATAGTAACCTTACCTATGATAATATATAAATAATATTCAAGTTGAAATTACGATATACCTATATCTTAGAATAAGTTAATGAATGTTTTAAAACTGGTTTTTGATAGTAAATTATGATTTTAATTAAATATTAAATTAATAAAATTTAGAAAATTATTTTTAAAAAATGGAATTAATTTTTGGATTCTATATGTCGAACAATGGTGGGGCTGATTTTTTGGGATTTTTCTGAAATACTTGATTTTTTTGATGAATAGTAAAATACGGTAATTTACCGTATATATACATTATAAGCTAAATAGAATATTCCTAGAATCATGGATGATGTCACAACCCTTAATCTGAATTCACATGTTAAAATTATCATTCCTGGCCATGGAATACTTACTATTACTTGTCTTGTGAAGAAATAATAAATTAAAGAGTTTTATATTAAGAAATCCCCTCTCTCCTCCACTATAAAACCCCCCTCTCACCCCCTCTTCCAATCACTCCTCTCAAGACTTGTGCCTTCTCCAAATTCTGTAAAATTACCCTCCCAACCTCCTCTCCCACGTCCATCAAGATTTGGTCTCATTAAAATACCAAAACCTCTCCCTTAAGGAGGTTCTCAAGGAAGTTTGGTTCAAGAGGTAAATTCCTCTTTTCAATTATTTGTCTTTCCTTTCAAGTTCATTTTTTTTCTTTTTCTATTACCTCTATTTATCCAAATTTTGTGATGACTCCAGTACCTTATATGTACTGGAATTTTTTCATGATAATGGAATAATTTATCATCATCTCCCCCTTTTTACCTTCTTTTATACTAGTAGTAAGAACACCATCCGAGATGTGTCAATTTTACACATTCAAGGATGATGGACATTCAATTTCTATTATCATTCTAAATTCTGGTCATTAAACCATTATGGTTATGGTTGAACCAGATTATTATATATAATATAACCTATTTAAGATTCTGTAATCCCGTTTTTCAAATGGTATTAGGTTATAAAGAAAAACGAGTTCGATGTAATCAAAACCCACAAATTAACCAAAACAATTATCATTAAAGTTATATATGATAATTCATCCTCATTCCATGTAACCAAGTTATATAAATGAACAATAACACCTATTTATGTTCATAAATAATATATAATTTCAATTCTGGATATTTACATCCATTCCACTTCATTACTTAAAAACAAGTGAACCGAATATGAAAATAAGAGAAACGAACACTCCGGAACGACGAAAGTCAATACGATAACTAATCAATAAAGACATAAATGAACTAACCAGAATTATGATAAACTAAATAAAAGTATAATAGGTTATTAATTAAGTTATTAATAAGTATAATTTAATATTCCAGAAACTTAAGTACAAGAGCGGAACACATTCGGAGTTAAGGTAAGAGTTTTTCCACCCGAACATCCATTTTCATTCAGGATACTTTCATTGTCTAATTACCTCAATGTAATTCTTATGTATTGTTATGTACTCATCATATGTTCGTTGTGAGTATCATATATATGTTTAAAAACCATAACCCTTCCTTATTTTATGGATAGTTACATGTTTTAAAAGGAACTTTCAAAGTTGTCTCCAAAATACAAGCCCAATTCAAGGGAATCTCTCAAATTATATCCTATTTTCAAGGGCACTCTATTATATATTTTTGGAAACCTTTATATTTATAAAATAAATCATTTTATTATGAAAATACTATCTTACCTCACTTATGGTTTTATACAAAGATTTTTCCAAAATAACTCTTCTTTTCAAAATAAAAGAGTCTTTATCTCAAGAATTGCTTAATGATTTTATAAGAGTGTTTTCATCTAATTCAACACTCTTGTTGATTCCATGGTATTATTGGGTTTAATAATTTATGAATTCATCTACCACATTTTATTTAATGGTTTATGTATAAATATATTGTGTATGATCTATCCTAAAACCATTCACCATATTATTCAGAATGGTTAGTATTTATGTTCGATAATTGGGGAAAGTTAGTTACATTTCATATGATAGTTTAAATATGAATGTATATATTGTTTATGTTTATCCCCACTCATATGAGTAATGAATTGGACTTATTATGTGATGGGTGGGGCCCAATATAGCCCCTCTATGCATCGGTAGGTCTCATGAAACAAATAGACGTGAAATTGGTCGAGGCCTTTCCCAATGTGATATGGATTTTGGATGAGGACTTAATCATTAGACGTCTTGGCCGAGGCCTTGAAAAAATGTTTCAGAATGTCCGTCATTATTCATTCCATAATTATTAGTTTATCTATTGATATTCCATGTGGTTATTAGATTAGTAGAATACCCATGATTATGTTTTATTATGGCATTATTTACTCAGCTCATTTTCCTACCATAATGTTTTCAAGTTTATTATTAAAGGCATGTGTTTTCAATTATGCACCATGTCTTATGTTTATACTATCTTCCTCTATATTTCTTACTCTTACTGATCATTTGAGCTCACCCATTTCTTATGTATCATTTTATTCAGGACATAAAGAAGTTTATTATGAATGACTTGATGAAATAACCTAGAAGTTATGGGTGTTTTCTAAGGAGTTTCCACGTTGTATTTCTCTTCAAGTTGTAATATTGAACCTATGTATGAATCTTGTTTCTAATAATACTAAACTACTTGGTCCTTCGGGATTCGTATTCCTTGTATGTATGACAACGTAATCAAACAAGGCACCGAATCCAGGCAACTAGGGTCGGGTCCTTACAGTTGGTATCATAGGAAGTTTAGTAAAATACTTGGAAACTAGATTTAGAAAACATAGAATTAGGGAAGAGTCCCTAAGTTATTCTTTGAGGATAGACATACAATAACGTACTGGTATTTTGGTAAGGAATAGATTATGTGGATATTTCAAGCAATACATCCCTTTCTGGATACGAGCAGGTAGAAGTGGCTCTAGCACAGATGTATCTAGGGGTAAAACCCGAAAACACCGCTTTGAGCTAGACTCAAACGGAAACTGGTGCACGACAACGGGCCTTGCTGCACTCTTGGTTATGACACTCCCGGGGGATATGCTTAGGATAATTCAAATTTTCTTTACAAGCCATTATGAAGGATTGAAATGTAAAATATTACTCAAAGAAACCATATTTGTGAAAATGGGATTAGTTATTCGTAGGATCTCAACATTTTTTCTAAGTATTTTGTTATGTTAAGATTATACATTATGATTCATAACCTAATCTAGTGTCTGCCATTATCTAGGGATGGGGCCAAGTGGAAGGAATGGAAACTACACAAACACACGTGTCCCTTGTAGGGATTTTCCTCCGATGCAAGATAATGATGTTGGCTCTAGTGTTGTGATTGGTGTTGAGCAACTCATAAATATACTGGGACAACTTAATCAGGTTATAAATAATAACCTTACCCGTATGGAGCATCTGGATCCACCACGTGGAGGAGCTATGCTAGATTACTTTATGCAACAACAACCTTCGTCTTTCAATGGGACTACAAACCCTTTTGTAGCAGAGAAGTGGATATGTTTCCTCAAGAAGATATTTCTCGCTTTGGGATGTAATGAAAGAGAAAAGGTTGTCATGGTATTATATCGTCAATTGGGAGATGCGGATCAATGGTGGTCATTAATCTAAAACACAATGGAGGAGGAATAAATAGAAGAGATAGAATAGAGGGATTTTAAGGAAATATTCTTAGAAAAATATTTCCCTCGTGAACAAAGATAAGATATGGAGAGAAAATTCTTGAATCTCAAGCAAAAGGAGGATGAAAATGTTTCCAAGTATGAATCCAACTTTACAAGGCTGGAAAGACATGCTGTGGACTACATAAGAAATCCAAGGAGAAAAATCAATCAATTATTTGATGGCCTAAAGCCATTCCTCTGGCGGGCACTGGTCTCCCAAAATTTTTCATCATATGAGGACATAGTTTCATGTGCTATCAAGACCAAAAAATAATTCTCTATGTCTTATGACTTTAAGGTAAATAAAGAAAAGAAGAGGGCTACTGAAAACCCTAGGAAAGGAAATAAGGAAATAGGGAAGAAGGGAAGAGTTGAATTTCCACCATGTGACAATTGTGGAAGGAAACACCCCAGTGCGTGCTTAAAAGGAAAATGAGTATGATACAAATGTGGTCAGAAGGTCCATCTTGTTGGTGATTTCAAAGGAAAGTAGGAAGCTAATGATGTTCGATTCTATAATTGTTAGGAGATGGGGCACTATGCTATTGATTATCCAAAACATCGAGGAAATATGAAACAAAAGAGGCCAAGGGAGAAAGGACAAGCATATGCAATCACAACTTCAAAGGTTGAAGTTCTTCGTGATGTGGTGGCAGGTACTTTGATCATTTAATCAAGCTTAGCCAATGATTTATTTGATTCTAGATCATCGGATTATTTCATATCTTCCCAGTTTTATAAGAAAATTAGATATTTCCAATTTGATTTAACAAGGGAGTTGTCAGTCAAAACTCCTAAGGGAAGTATCATTGCTACAAAGTTCTATCAATCTATTCCCATTAGGGCATACAAATGTTCTTTATCTGCTAATCTCATCGTCATACCTATGATTGAATTAAATATAATCCTAGGTATGGATTGGCTTTCAGATCATGATGCAAAAATTTATTGTAAGAAGAATGAGGTTATGATTTTTGATGATGATGATAAAGAACACCTTATCTTTAGAGCAAAATCGTCACCACCTGATTCTTATCTAGATCCACCCCAGTATCTCAACTAAATTCAATTATTGGGGAGGAAGAGAATGAAGTAACTGTGGGTGAGGAAAGGAATTTTCAAATATAGGATATACCTATTGTGAGAGAATATGTTGATGTGTTTCTAAAAGATTTACCTGGACATCCTTCAAAACGAGAAATTGAGTTTTCCATTGATTTAATTCTTGGTTCAAGGCCCATATCAAAGACCCCTTATAGAATGGCCATTTTGGAATTATTGGAACTAGAGAAACAACTAGAGGAATTGAGTAATAAGGGATTTATCCACCCTAGTGTTTCTCCATGGGGAGACCCTATCCTTTTTGATAAGAAGAAAGATGGATCTATGAGGTTATGTATCGACTATAGGGAGATCAATGCTATAACAATAAAGAACAAGTATCCCCTACCTCACATTGATGATTTATTTGACCAACTGCAAGGAGTTTAATACTTTTCAAAGATTGAACTTTGATCTGGATATTATCAGTTGAGTGTGAAGAATGAAGAAATTCCGAAAACAGCATTTCGAACCAGGTACGGGCATTACAAGTTTACAGTAATGCCTTTTGGATTGACTAATGAACCATTTGTCTTAATGGATCTAATGAATAGAGTTTTCAAAGAATACCTTGATGATTTTTTAGTGGTATTTATTGATGATATCTTGGTATACTCCAAAAGATACGAAGATCATGAAAATCACTTGCGCATTATCCTGAAGACTCTTAGAAGACATGAATTATATGGGAAGTTTAGAAAGTGTGGATTCTGGATTTAGGAGATTTTATTTATTGGCCATATTGTCTCTAAGGATGGAATCCTAGTTGATCCTGCAAAGACAAAGGCAATCCAAGATTGGCCCACACCAACAAACATAACTGAGGTACGCAGTTTTATTGTCTTAGTAGGTTATTATCGCGGTTTCGTACAGAATTTTTCCCGAATGGATAACCCATTAACGAAGCTCACACGTAAAGGGGTTAAATTTTTTTGGAAAAAAGATTGTGAAGAATGTTTTTAAGAACTGAAGAGAAGATTAGTCAATGATCCTATATTGACTCTACCATCAGGGAATGACGGGTTTGTTATTTATAGTGATGCTTCAAAGAAAGGACTTGGTAGTGTTCTTAAGAAAAATGATAGGGTTATTGCTTATGAATCACGATAGCTAAAAATTCAGGAGAAAAAATATCCTACTCATGATCTTGAGTTAGCTACTGTAATATTTTATTTGAAGATATGGAGAGATTATATCATTGGTGAAAAATGTGAGATTTATACTAATCACAAGAGTTTGAAGTATATTTTCTCACGGAAAGAACTCAACATGAGACAAAGGAGGTGTATTGAGCTACTCAAATATTACGATTTCACAATACAATACCACCCGGGGAAAGAAAATAAGGTAGAAGATGCATTGAGTAGAAAAGACCATGGAATTCTGAATAAGATGAGAGTTGAAAGGGATCCTATGTTCATGGATCTAGTAAAGATAGGTATGGGAATTATTAAGGAAGGTAGCACACCACTACTTTTTCAAATGGTTTCCCAACCTTCTTTACTAGAGAGGATAAAAAGTTATCAGGATGATGATGAGGAGTTTCAAAAGAAAATTAAAGAAATAAATGATGGTAAGGTGACTGAATTCTCATATGAATATGGAATTTTGAAATTCGGGAAGTGGCTTTGTGTTCTCGCTATTCCTAAGATAAAGAGAGAACTGTTGGATGATGCTCATAGATCTAATTTCTCTATACATCCTGGTAGCACAAATATGTATCTAGATCTCCGAGAGAACTTTTGGTGGGACAATATAAAAAGGAAGATTGCTGAATATATTTCAAAGTGCCTGGTATGTCAATAAGTGAAGGATGAGAGGCAAAAGTCTAAGGTGATGATGCAACCACTACCCATACCATCATAGAAGTGGGAGAAAATTACCATGGACATTGTCACTAGACTCCCAAGGAAATCTAGAGGAAACAATGGTATATGGGTCATTGTGGATCATCTTAAAAAGACATCTCACTTCATAACGATCTAAGAGGGCTTCTCATTGGATCAAATTGCATGGATTTAAATCAAAGAAGTGTTAATGCTGCATGGAGTACAACTCTCTATTGTATCTGACCGTGATCCTAGATTCACCTCGAAGTTTTGGAAAAGTCTCCAACATGATTTAAGCACTGAACTGAACTTCAATATGGCCTATCATCCTCAAACTGATGGACAATCCGAGCAGACTATTCAGACACTGGAAGACATGTTGAGGGCATATTCTATGGAATTCAAAGGAGGATGGGACCAACATCTTCCACAAGTTGAATTCTCCTACAACAATAGTTTCCACTCAAGCATCCGTATGGAACCATATGAATCCCTTTATGGGAAAAGGTGTAGAACACCGGTGTGTTGGGATGAAGTCAGTGAGAAAAAGCTTCTAGGACCTAAATTGGTTGAGGAAATGACGGAGAAGGTGAAAACCATTCAGTAGCATATCAAGGCATCCCAAAGTCGACAGAAGATTTATGCGGATAACTATAGATGAGACCTAGAGTTCAAAGTAGGAGACCTGGTATTTCTACGCATATCTCCATGGAATAAGGTCATGTGGTTTGGGAAGAAAGGAAAGCTAAGTCCCAGGTATATTGGCCCCTTTGAGATCCTTGATCGAGTCAGAGCTGTGGCATATCAACTGGAACTTCCACCAAACTTTTCAAAGGTACATGATGTCTTTCATGTATCCCTCTTAAAGAAGTACATACTAGACCCTTCACATGTACTCTCTTCAGAGGTGGTATAGTTGGAGGATGATCTTTCCTATGAGGAGCAGCCGGTGAAAATTTTGGATCGTAGAGACAAAGTTCTACACAACAAGACTACTCATCTGGTCAAGGTACTATGGAGAAACCATAAGTATGAAGAAGCAACTTGGGAGCTAGAGTAATCAATGAAGGAGAAGTACCCCCACCTGTTCTTGGCCTAGTTTGTAAACAAAATTTCGAGGGTAAAATTTTTGTAAGGAGAGGAGAATGCGACGACCCAATATTTTTTAAAGGAAATTACTTTCTTATAAATATGTCATAATCACATTAACTACTATGTGCTATGGGACCCTTAAAACATAATTTTTTCACTTCTTTGATGTGAATTTCAAAAATCCGACATACATAGTCATGATCAGTAAGTTATTTAGAGTCCAATAAGAAATACTTAATTTTTGGTGAATAGTAACCTACCCTTATGAATAGTAACAAACCCTTATGAATAGTGATATACCCTAATGAATAGTAACCTTACCTATGATAATATATAAATAATAATAAAGTTGAAATTACGATATACCTATATCTTAGAATAAGTTAATGAATGTTTTAAAACTGGTTTTTGATAATAAATTATAATTATAATTAAATATTAAATTAATAATATTTATAAAATTATTATTGAAAAATGAAATTCATTTTTGGATTCTACAGGTCGAAAAATGTTTAGGGTGAATTTATGGGATTTTTTTGAAATACTTGATTTTTTTGATGAATAGTAAAATACGGTAATTTACCGTATATATACATTATAAGATAAATAGACTATTCCTAGCATCATGGCTGATGTCACCACCCTTAATACAAATTCAAATGATAAAATTACTATTCTTGGTCATGAAATACTTACTATTACTTGTCTTGTGAAGAAATAATAAATTGATGAGTTTTATATTAAGAAATCCCCTCTCTCCACTATAAAACCCCCTCTCACCCCCCTCTTCCAATCACTCCTCTCAAGCCTTACGCCTTCTCCAAATTCTGACCAAATACCCCCCAACCTCCTCTCCCACTTCCAACAAGCTTTGGTCTCATTAAAAGACCAAAACCTCTCCCTTAAGGAGGTTCTCAAGGAAGTTTGGTTCAAGAGGTAAATTCCTCTTTTCAATTCTTTGTCTTTCCTTTCAAGTTCATTTGTTCTCTTATTATATTACCACTATTTATCCAAATTTTTTGATGACTCTAGAACCTTATATGTACTGGAATTTTTTCATGATAGTGGATTAAGTAATCATCATCTCCCCATTTTTACCTTCTTTTATACTAGTTGCAAGAACACCATCCGAGGTGTGTCAATTTTACACATTCAAGGATGATGGAATTTCAATTTCTATTATCATTCTAAATTCTGGTCATGAAACCATTCCTGTTATGGTTGAACCATATTATTAAATATAATACAACCTATTTAAGATTCTGTAATCCCTTTTTTCAAATGGTATTATATTATGAAGAAAAATGAGTTTGTTTTAATCAAAACCCACAAATTAACCAAAACAATTATCATTAAAGTTCTATATGATAATTCATCCTCATTCCATGTAACCAAGTTATATAAATGAAAAATAACACCTATTTATGTTTATAAATAATATATAATTTCAATTATGGAGATTTACATCTATTCCACTTCATTACTTAAAAACAAGTGAACCGAATATGAAAATAAGAGAAACGAACACTCCAGAACGACTAAAGTCAATACAATAACTAATCAATAAAGACATAAATGAACTAACCAGAATTATGATAAACTAAATAAAATTATAATAGGTTATGAAATAAGTTATTAATAAGTTTAATTTCATATTCTAGGAACTTATGTATAAGAGCGGAACACATTCAGAGTTAAGGTAAGGGTTTTTCCACCAGAACATCCATTTTCATTCGGGATACTTTCATTGTCTAATTACCTCGATGAAATAATTATGTATTGTTATGTAATCATCATATGTTTTGTGTGAGTATCATATATATGTTTACAAACCAAAAACCTTCCTTATTTTATGGATAGTTACACGTTTTAAAAGGAACTTTCAAAATTGTCTCCAAAATACAAGCCCAAATCAAGGGAATCTCTCAAATTCTTTCCTATTTTCAAGGGCACTCTATAATATGTTTTTGGAAACCTTTATCTTTATAAAATCACTCATTTTATTCTGAAAATATTACCTTACATTACTTCTGTTTTTATACAAATATTTTTCCAAAAGAACTATTCTTTTCAAAATAAAAGAGTATTTATCTCAAGAATTGCTTAATGATTTTATAAGAGTGTTTTCGTCTAATTCAACACTCTTGTTGATTACATGGTATTATTGGGTTTAATAATCTATAAAGTCATCTACCATATTTTATTTAATGGTTTATGAATAAATCTATTGTGGATGATCTATCCTAAAACCATTCACCATATTATTTCGAATGGTTAGTATTTATGTTCGATAATTGGGGAAAGTTAGTTACATTTCATATGGTAGTTTCAATATGAATATATATATTGTTTATGTTTATCCCCGCTCAAATGAGGAATGAATTTGACTTATTATGTGATGTGTGGGGCCCATTATAGCCTCTTGATGCATCGGTAGGTCTCATGAGACAAATAGACGTGGAATTGGCCCATGCCTTTCCCAATGTGATATGGATTTTGGCCGAGGCCTTAATCCTTAGAAGTCTTGGCCGAGGCCTTGAAACAATATTTCAGAATGTTCGGAATTATGTATTCCATAATTATGAGTTCATCTATTGATATTCCATGTGGTTATTAGATTATTAGAATACCAATGATTATGTTTTATTATGGCATTATTTACTCAGCTCATTTTCCTACCATAATGTGTTCAAGTTTATTATTAAAGGCATGTGTTTTCAATTATGCACAATGTCTTATGTTTATACTATCTTCCACTGTATTTCAAACTCTTACTGAGCATTTGAGATCACCCCTTTCTTATGTATCATTTTATTTAGGACATGAAAAGTTTATTATGAATGAAATGCTGAAATAACCTAGAAGTTATGGGTGCTGTCTAAGGAGTTTCCACATTGTATTTCTATTCAAGTTGTAATATTGAACCTATGTATGAATCTTGTTTCCAATAATACTAAACTACTCGGTCCTTCGGGATTCGTATTCCTTGTATGTATCCCAACGTAATCAAACAAGGCACCAGCTCCGGGTAACTAGGGTCGGGTCCTTACAGCTCAGTCCTCTACCGCAGTCTCCATCCTAAGAAGAAAGAAACAATCAAGAATTGGAAGCAGCACACTTCCCTTTATCAATACCTGCAAGCATATAATCTACTCAGGTGTCAACGACGCCCGAGAAGGGTGTGAGATAAAATCCCAGTAGGCCGATACCCACGATGTCTAAATCTTTCCATTTCATGCAGTAATAAAATGTAGTGTGTCATTATATAATAAATGAAGATAATTAATTAAGTGCAATAAAATAAATAACTCAGCCTAGGTTCCAAATGGAACCCATCACAAATCACCTACTTTGGCCTATGCTGGAAGTTTGAAGGAAATACCTATAAGCGGAAAGGACATATGCAAATATATAAACCTGGAAAGTAAGGTAAACAAGTAAGAGGTACACCCCCAATCTTGTGCTTTAACTTGGGGTCTAAGTCATATGTCAACCAGGTGTACTTTGATATACTAGAAAAATATCACAAAACTCAAGAGGCTTAAAGAGGCATCAATATAAACCTTCAGTGCATCATTATTAAGGGTTCAAGTTGAGAGTTGGAGTCCAAGAACATCCCAAAGGTATCACCATAGAATATCCTTCAATTTATCCAATACCACTGAGCCCATCCAAGTCAATATTTCAAAAGACCAAGTATCACTCGAGGCATGGATTTACCCTAAGTTCGTCCCAATCTCACAAAAAGGGGTCGAGCACCATCCAAGGCTGGCTTAGCCACATTACCAATGGATTCATCCCGATGGGCCCTTTTGGAATCGGTATCACTCATAAATATTAGAAGGCTTGGGGAAGTCTCAGCCCGACAAAGCCAAGGAAACCACCCCCGAAACATAGAGGTAACCATTCATGAACGGAGGGTCTAAGAATGGCCCTTAATACGAGACCAACCTCCTTTCCCTGCCTTGAATTTAATTAATGTTTTCACAGTAGAAAATATGACTTAATAAGCATATGAGATTATATCCTAAAATCTAAATAGATACACCCGTACATCACATGGTATAAATTAATTATTATAGCATAAAAATCTTAACAAGGCAAGATACTACATCAACATAAGTAGATAAATGCACTTTTTAATGAATAAATGATTCAGCACAAACAACTACCAAGGATCCAACAATTCAAAGTTTATAATTAATATAAATTAATTATTTAAATTAAACATAATAAAAATAGGTTGCACAACACATGCAGATAAAGGCACTTTTTAATAATAAATAAATCATCATAAACAACTACCAAAGATACAACAATTCAAGGTTCATAATTAATATAAATTAATTATTTAAATTAAACACAATAAAAATAGGCTGTGAAACACATACAGCTAATTAAATTAAATTCCTGTACATGCACATTTAAATAAATAAATAATTCATCACAAATAACTACCAAAGATCCAAAAATTCAAGGTTTATAATTATTCTCAAATAATTATTTAAATTAAACACAAAAAATAGGCTGCACAAACACATGCAGTTAAATGAATTAAATACCCGGGCTAACTGAATTTATACCGACCACATCGGTACACCCAAAGGGGTGTCCGACCACATTGAAACAATTTAACAATTTAATTAATGATAAATAGGGCTACAACAATTATGAAAAACAATTAAATTAAAGAAATTGAGTGAATTTTTACAAATCCGGTAGGCACCGATGAACGGTACAACGGTGTATTTTTATAAATCACAACGAAACTAAGGGAAAGAGAGTAGATGCCCTACCTTATGGTTGAAAATGATTCTATGATACGTGGTAGGCTTTGATTTGACCTAAAAAGGAAGAAAACAAAAGATTTTAGAAAAACCCCAAAATAAGGTAAATTCCTTCTATGAAGAACTGTATAAAGGATATCGATGGAAATTGTATGATTCTTGGTGCGTAGGATAAGCTTTACCGAGAGTTTCACAATGCACCTAACGGAAAAGAAAACGGATGATGAACGGAGGCGCGACGATCTTATGAAGAGAGGAGAAGCTGGTGCACACCACCTAGGGAGAAGGGGTGTGCCATGCACAGGAGAGGAGGAGGAGAGGAGAGAAAAGAAAGAAATAAAAAAGGAAGGGAAATAAAATAAAAAGTAAAAATAAATTAAAAGAAAATAAAGAAAATAATAAAAATAAAATGGTGGAAGAAATGAAATAAATAATTAAAATAGGTTTACCCCATTTTAAATATTTTTAATTTCTCTCCAATCATATCTATTTTATTATTTATTTTTATCCCTCTTTAAATTCCATTAATTTCCTTTAAACTATTTTTATTATATTTAAACTCTTTTAAATTAGATTTAACCCAAACGAAGTACCAGGGAATGATGTAAAAAAATAACAAAAATCCAGTGCAAATTTAATTAATTTTATCAGCTATCTGGGACCCACAATAGGTTGCACATGTGCGCACCCTATGTCACTTTAATAATTTAGACAACAAAAGATTAAATGGTCTGCACCTTGATTTAAGTTGAGACGTTAAAATAATTAAAATTATTATTATTTAATATAAATAATTAATGACACCATTTATAATTTAAAAACAACCATTTAAAAACCGATAGCACCTATTAAATTAATATTGATCGCACATTTGTATTTGATTAGAACAATTAATATTATCACATTTATTACATTACTCAGTTATTATTTACACAAGACACAATTTATTAATTATGAAAGCACATTTTTATTTTTTTATCATCAACGCAAATAATAATATTAATAATAAAATTATCATTATTATTTATAACTATCCAACAAAAATATTTATAATACAAATAAAATATCTTCAGGTGAGATCAGACTAAAAGTCCGCTACTCGGAAAAGTTACACCCTGCCTAGAGTAAACCCCACGTCCCGAAACTATCGGTGGTCTCAGATTTCTCATTCGACACACCGTTTGTGAGAAAATAAATATTTATTATGTAAAAAACAGAATAATTAATTAATTAAAAATAAGGATGGTATTATCATGTGCGAGGATTCCAAACACCCGATGCAAATCAAGGTTATTCCCTACCTAGGGTAAACTCGACATTTTATACCTAATAGTGGTCTCAGATTTCTCATAGGACACAATTTTTGAGATTTATTTCATTTTTTGAAAGAAAACGCACATGTGTATGAATAAAATGAATTTAATTTTTTTATTCTATCAATGTCGAGGGTTTATGGGTCTCATAGCCCCATGCTAACTCATTTTCTAACTCTGAAAATATTACATTGAATATTCCAAAGTTTTAAAGAAGACTTATACCCTTCATTTAATTTATTTCTATTTTTATTTCAATATAATAAATTTAATAAAATTTATTTAAAAGACACATCATAGTGTCATCTATCTGAAATAAAAAGTTCTGAGGCTCGATTTTAAAATGACCTTCCCAATTAACAGAAAAAAGTTTATTTCCTGCGCTTTTTCATCTGGTTCAAAACACAGAACGTAACAAATATGTAATGAGATCCTTCTACCTCACTATGAGACCCATTTTTGGGCATCCCTCCTGGAGTAAAATCCTATCCTTTCTTGCAGGAGGTTTCACTCTTGCTTCTCTCTGTCTTCTGGCCACTAGGTCAGAGAGGGGATGGGAACCTGATCCCTCTCCCCTCTCCTATTGACTTCCCTCCTCAGTCTCCATACCCTAGACTCGTTATAGTGTAATTTGAAGAGAGGGAAGTGTCATAACCTCAACCTATTACACCATTTTCCCAGGGGTAGAGAACATGGGCACACTCAACACCCCATACCACTCCCTTTGGGCTTTGTCACCATGTCCACATGTGGAAAAAATTAGATCATGTGGTATCTAAGACCATATGTTTCCTCTTGTTTCTCTCACTGAGAATGACTCACATGGTTTTAGAGGTTAATGGTGATCATGAGATCCATACTGTAACACCCAAAGGATTTATAAATAATTTAATATCAAATTCATGAAACATTGAGTCTCTACAAAACACCACTTTTCTATAACCTAGCCACTAAACATAATTTTTCCACCTCTATGATTTGAATTTTGAAAAACTAACATGCACAGTTGCTTTCAGTAGGATATTTAGAGTCTGATAAGAAAAACTTAATTTTTCGTGAATAGTAACATACCCTTATGAATAGTAATATGACCCTTATGAATAGTAAAACATATTATTATTTTATTTTCTTAAGGTTATAAGGTAATGAGATCTTGATTAATTTTTTAAGGTGATATAAAATAAATTATGGTTTTAAAATTGTTATTTTTCGAATACATTATGATTTTATCTAAATATTAAATTAATCATATTTAGAAAATTATTTTCAAAAAATTGAATTCATTTTTGAATTCAGAATGTTGATATTAGTTTACGCTTAATTTATGAGAATTTTATAAAATACTTTAGTTTTTCATGAATAGTAAAAATACAGATTTGAGTTTTCAGTATGATTAATGACATCATAATGATGTAATAATTAATATAAAATTCTAGTTTAATTGTGTACATTAAACTATTATACGTGGTGTCCTAAGTGTCCAATACCATATGAAATCCCATGGTTTTTCAAATACCACTAATGAGGTGTCCTTTGAAATTAATAAAAAACTCCCTCTCTTTTACTATAAATACCCACCCATTCCTTCATTTTATTTCATTACAAATTCATCATCCTTGAATATCTGGTGTTTTTACCTTCCTAGGAGTCCTCCCAAGTTTTCCTCACTCCCCCAATGTCCCAATCTTCATGTTTTAGGAGTTACTCTACAAGGCAAGGGAACCACCACCCTTCTCTTTTTCAAGCACTCTTTTTTATGTTATTATTTTTAATTTTAAATTAGATTATGTTGGGATATGTCATTACATATCCCCATTAATTTACATATTATGTATGAATGATTAGAGACCCATTTTTTCTTTCATAAACATATTTTATGAATTTTAATTGACGTCGTTAGGCTGCGGAATTTTCGTAAGGGTTTTCTACCCGAACCTCCATTTTCAGTCAGGTTACTCTTATTCTATACTTACCTAAATAAAATTATTATTTATTTATATATACTCCTCATAAATTCTTTTTTAATTTTCTATATATATATACCAAATAGAATCCTACTTTCATTTATGGGGAGTTATATGTTTTAAAAGGACCTTTCAAAAATTCTTCTGGAAATACAAGCCCGATTCGAGGGAATTTCTCAAATTAATACCTATTTTCATGGTAACTATATAATCTATTTTCAGAAACCATTATACTTATAAAATAACTAATTTTATTATAAAAATACCAACTTACTTCATTTATGTTTTTATACAAATACTTTTCTGAAATAACTCTTCTTTTCAAAGTAAATGAGTATTTATCTCAAGAATTACTCGATGATTTATAAGAGTATCTTCATCTGTCTCAAAAATCTTGTTGATTCTTATGTATTATTGAGATTAATCTTTTATTATATTATATACCATATTTAATTTAATGGTTTATAATTAGTTTGACTGTGGTTGTTCTATATTAAAACCATTCACCAATTTACTCTGAATGGTTAATGTTTATGCTTAATGTTCGAGGAAAGTTATTTACATTTCATATGTTAGTTTCAATATAAATGTATATGTTGCTTATTTTTATCAACATTCATATGAGAAATTAATTTATCTTAGTAAGTGATGGGTAGTGCCCACTATATCCCTTCGATGCATCAGTAGGTCTCATGAGACAAACTACGGTCTTGGCACGAGGCCTTGACAAAATGGTTATTTATGGTCTGGGCATGAGGCCTTGATAGTATGGTTATGATGTCCGACATTATTAATTCTCTCATTATGAAACTAGTAATTGAAATTTCATGAGGTTATTTGAATTGTATAATACCCATGATTATGCTTTATTATGGTATTATTTATTCAGCTCTTATTCCTTCCATAATCTATTAAAGATTATTTTTAAAGGCATGTGTTTTTAGTTATTCACCATGAAAAATGTTTATGTTTATGATATCTTCTGTTTTATTTCTTACCCTTTATGATCATTTGATGTCACCCCTTTTTTATTTTTCATTTTCCCAGTACATGAAGAGTTATATTATGAATGAAATGTAGGGTTAACCTAGGAGTTATGGATGTTTTAAAAGGAATTTCTATATTGTTTTTTCCTTTAATGTTGTAATGTTGAACTTATGTATGTATCTTTTTTTCCAAAACTACTAAAATATTCATTCCATTGGGATAAAAATTTATTGTAATCATTCCAATGTAATAAAATAAGGCCCCGACTCTAGGAAATTGGGGTCGGGTCTTTACAGTTGGTATCAAAGTAATTTTAGAAGAAAAATTGGAAACTATATTCATAAAATGTAGATTGGGGAACAAAACCCTAATATATACTTTGAGGATAAACATACAAGAACATCTGATAATTTTGGTAAGGAATATATTATGTGGATATTTCTGGAAAATACATCCCAGTCTGGATACTACAAGTGGACGTGATTCTGGCACAAATGTACCTAGGAGTAACAACTCTGACAAGGTATTTTGAGCTTGACCCAGGGTATCCTGGTTCATAAAAACAAGCCTTACTGTGAAACTGGTTTGACACTCCTATGGGATATTCTTTGGATAATTCACGTTTTAATTATAAACAATTATAAAGGAATTAAATGTAAATTTTTCCTCAAAGAAACCATGTTTATGATTATGAGATTATCTATGTATAGGATTTCAATTTATGATAAGTATTTTTCTACGTTGAGATTATACATTATGATTGATAAAATGATCTAGTGTATTCCATTATTTAGAAATGGTGCATAGTTTAAGGAATGGAAATCACATGAACACGCGTGTCCCATGTAGGGATTACCTCTGATGCAAGATAATGATGTTCGATCTGGTGCTGCGAGTGGTGCTGAGAAACTTATAACTATAATGGGATAACTGACTCAGGTTATGAACAATAACCTTACCCATATGGATCATTAATATCCACAATGTGGAGGAACTATGTTATACCTCTTTATGTGACAACAACATCCATAATTTAATGGGACTAAAAACCCATCCATAGAGGAGGAGTGGATAAGTTCATTAGAGAAGATATTTATCAATTTAGGATGTAACAAAAGAGAGAATGTTGTCATGTTGGTTTATCATCTATTAGGAGATGTAGATCAGTGGTGGCCTTTAATTCAATTCACAAAGGAGGAGGAAGAAATAGAAGAAATGAAATGGAGTGATTTTAAGGAAATATTATTATAAAAATACTTCCATCATGAATATAGATAAGATATGGAAAGGTGGTTTCTGAATCTAAGGAAAAAAGAGGATGAGAATGTTTCAAAGTATGAAGCTTACTTCACAAGGTTAGAAAGACATGTCATGGAATACATACGTAA
The DNA here is from genome assembly GCA_963277665.1 of Viscum album. Classification (NCBI taxonomy): domain Eukaryota; kingdom Viridiplantae; phylum Streptophyta; class Magnoliopsida; order Santalales; family Viscaceae; genus Viscum; species Viscum album. The sequence continues at coordinate 1,430,608,798 of OY728131.1, read as the reverse complement.
TCCAAGTAGCAATATTTATTGGTTCTTTTATGGTTTAAAACCATTCCTTCAAAGGGATCTAGTCTCCCAAAGTTTCTCATCATATGAAGATATAGTCTCATGTGCTATCAAGATAGAAAAGTAATTATCTAAGTATTATGATTTTAAGGGAAATAAAGAGAAGAATATGGTTGCTAAAAACTATGGAAAAGGAAATAAGGAAATGAGGAAGAAGGGAATATCTGACCTTCCCCCCTGTGATAATTGTGGGAAGAGACAACCTGGTACTTTCCTGAAGGGTATGAGTGTTTGTTATAAGTGTGGAGAAAAAGGCCACCTATCCCAGGATTGTAAGTGGAAGAAATAAGATATCAATGTTCAATGGTACAATTACAAGGAGATGATACATTATGAAAATTATTGTCCTAAGTGTCAATAAAACGTTCCCCAAAGAAGGCCAAGGGAAAAAAATACATGCTTATGTGATCACAACTATTGATATTAAAGTTTCTAATGATGTGGTGGTAGGTACTTTAATTTTTTCCTCAAACTTAGAAAATTCTTTATTTGATTCTAGATCATCTCATTCTTTCATATCTTCCCAGTTTTCCAAGAAAATTAGATATTTCCAATTTGATTTAATAAGGGATTTTTCAGTCAAAACTCCTAAGGGAGGTATCATTACAACAAAGATGTGTCAGATAGTCCCCATTATGGCATATAAATGTGATTTATATACTGATTTTATTATCATACCCATGATTGAATTTGATATAATACTAGGTATGGATTGGATTTCAAACCATGATGTGAAAATATATTACAAGAAGAAGGAGGTTATAATTTTTGAGGATGATGTGGAATCCCTTATCTTTAGGTAAGAAACATCACCATCAGATTCTTATCTAGATCCACCCATAATAGCTCTACTGAATTAAATTATTGGGGAGGATGAGAACTCAATATCTATGAGTGAGGAAAAGAATATTCAAATTTTGTATGTACCTATTGTGAAAGAATATATTTATGTTTTTCTGTAGGATTTACTTGGACATTCTCTAGAGCGAGGAGTTGAGTTCTCTATTGATTTAATTCCTAGTTCAAGGCCTATATCAATGAATCCATATAGAATAGAAACTGTGGAATTAGTAGAACTGATGAAAAATCTAGAGTAATTGAGTGATAAAGGATTTATTCTCCACAATGTCTTTCCATGGGGATCCCATTTTCTTTTCGTTAAGAAGAAAGATGGATCAATGAGGTTATGCATTGACTACAAGGAGATCGATGCTATAAAAATAAAGAACAAGTATCCCCTACCTCACATTGATGATTTATTTGATCAATTTCATGGAGCCTAATATTTTTTGAATATTGAATTTCAATATGGATATCATCAGTTGTTATTGGGGAAGTAAGATATTCCAAAGATAGAATTTCGAACCAAGTATGGGTATTATGAGTTTACAGTAATGACTTTTGGACTGACTAATGCTGTAAAGAACCAACCCCTATTTCCCAGAGTCGGTGCCTTATTAAATTAAATTTTAAGGATTATAAGAAAGTTTTATCCCGAAGGAACAAATAGTTTAGTATATTTGGAAATCTAGATACATACATAAGTTCAACATTACAACTGAAATACAAAACAACATATAAGTTCAGTCGGGAACATTAACCACTCTAAGATTATCCCAACAAGTCAATCAAAATATACCTCTACATTTACTAGGAAAAAATTAAACATAATAAGGGGTGAGATCATATACTCAGTAAGGGTAAACATTACAATGGAAGATATCATAAACATTATCCATGATGAATAATTGAAAACACATGCCTTTAAAAATAATCTTGAACATAATATGGGAGGAATATGAGTTGAGTAAATATTTCTATAATAAAACATAATAATGGGTATTCTACTAGTCTAATAACCTCATGAACTATGAATTTTTAGCTTCATAATGAGGGAAATTCATATTCTGGACATTTTGAAACAGACCATCAAGGCCTCGACCAAGACATCTAAAAATGATTAAGGACTCATCTAAAACCATATCTAAAAATGGTCAAGGCCTCAGCCAAGTCCATATCTATTTGTCTCATGAGACCCACTGATGCATAGAGGGGATATATAGTGCCCCATAAATAACATAATAAGTCTAATTTATTCCTCATATGAATAGAGATATGTACAAACAAAAAATATATTCATATCGAAACTAACATATGAAATGTAACAAACTTTACCCAATCATTAGACATAAACACTAACCATTTAGAGTAATATGGTGAATGGTTTCAAGATAGAACATCAATAGTCAAACTAATCATAAAACATTAAAAAATATGGTAGATTATATCATAAAATATTAGTCCCATTTATTCAAAATAATCAATAAGAGTTTCGAAACAAATAAAAATACTCTTACAAAAACATCGAATAATTCTTGAGATAAATACTCTTTTACTTTGAAAAGAAGAGTTATTTTGGAAAAATATTTTTATAAAACCAGAAGTTAAATAATATAGTTTTTAATAATAAAATTATTTTTTTAGAGAAATAATGGTTGCTTAAAACAGATTATAGACTTCCATTGAAAATAGATAAGAATTCAAGAAATTCCTTTGAAACGGGCTTGCATTTCAATAATTTTTTTGAAAGATCCTTTTAAAGCATATAACTACCCATAAATGAAGGTATGATTCTGGTTGGTACACATATACAAAACATTAACACATAAATTATGAGGAGTACATATTAATGAATAATAATTTAATTGAGGTAAGTAAATAATAAAATTAACCTGAATGAAAATGGAGGTTCGGGTGGAAAACCCTTACCTTAAGTCTGAAGGTGTTCCTCACTTGATCTTAATGACCTGAATAATAAAATTTAGGTTCATAAATTAATGATTAGATAACCTCCTATACATTTAATTGATTTATTATAACCTTATTAGGTTCATTAACTACCTTTTGATGGGTTAAGAGATTCAATTTCATTATTTGGGAGCATTTTCTTCCTTGGTTTTAATGATCAGTTAACTTATATTCATGTAAGGATAAACATGTAGAATGAGAATGGTTGTAAAAAATATAAGTTATATGTAATTAGTGAAAAAACATAAGATTACATGTTTATAATATTAGTTTGGTTATTAAGAGTGAAGATGAATCATTATATAAATCTTTAATGACAATTGTTTGGGTTAATTAGTGGGTTTTTAACACAATGAACTCATTTTGATTTATAAATTAATATCATGTGTAAAAAAGGATTACAAAACCTTAAATAAGTTATAATAAATATATTATAGTCTTATTCAACCATCAAAATGATTTCATGAGACGGTAATATAAATTGAAAACCCGTTGTCCTTGAATGTGATAAATTAACACATCTTAGATGGTGTTTTTATTTCTAGTATAAAAGAAGGGGAAAGAAGAGATGATGAATAATTATTAATTTATCATAAAACAATTATATTACATGTAATGTACTAGAGAAATCACAACATTTGGATTAAATTAGTTGAGGAAAGAAAAAGAAAAGAAAGGAACTTGAAATAAAAGAAATGAAAAGAGGAATTTACCTCTTGAAGTAAACTTCCTTGAGGGACTCTTTAGGGGAGAGGTTTTGGTCTTTTTATGAGACCAAGGGATGTTGGACATGGGGGAGGATCTTGGAATGAGATTTGGGAAGAATTTAGACAAGTCACAAGGCTTTAGAGTAGTTAATAGAAGAGGGAGTGGGGGGGGGGGGGTATAGTCAAAGAGAGGAGTGATTTTTGATTATCTTATTCATTATTTTATTATTTTGCTCAAGAAAAGTAATAGTATTGATTATTGTGACCAATAATAGTAATATGTGCATTTTAGTTCAAACAAATAGCTATTTACATCAGACATGACTCAAGCATTATGCAAAAATTCACTTAATTATAATTTTTCATAAATTATCAAATTTCACTATTCAGCAAAATTCGAGTATTTCAGAAAAATCCCAAAAATTAAACATAACAATTTTTTGACATGTAGAATTAAAAAGTGGACTCCATTTTATCAAAATAATTTTCTAAATAAGAGAAATTTAATTTTTAAATGAAATGATTATTTTATTGAAAAATTCAGATTTAAATTTAAAAACTGATTTTATAATCCTTTCAAAAATTAACTGAGGTCTTATTAAATTATCCTAAAATTATAGGGTAAAAATATTTATTTAAGAATACATTTTATGAAAATGAATTTTCTTTTAAATTAATTTATTAATTTAAAATTGTAATTAAATATTTATTAGTCACAAAAATAACAACACTTAATTATTAATTTCTAAAATACTCTATTTCATTTATAAGGTGTCTAAATTTTATTTATACCTTCCTAGGTATGTTTACTATTCATAAGGGTCATATTACTATTCATAAGGTTACATTACTATTCATAAGGTTTATGTTACTAACTTGATCTTATTAGACTCTAAATATCTTACTGAACGCAACCGTGTATGTCAGTTTTTTGAAATTCAAACCACAGAGGTGGTAAAATTATGTTTACTGTCTAAGTTATAACAAAGTGGTGTTTTGTATAGACTCAGTGTTTCATGCATTCAATATTAAATTTATTTGAAAAATCTTGGGGTGTTAAATTCTCCCCTACTTACAAAAATTTCATCCTCCAAATTCACAAAAATGTTACCTCATAAAAATATTTGGGTAGGTATTCATCATAAGCTTATCAGGATCCCATGTTGCCTCTTCGATTTTATGATTTTTTCAAAGTATCTTTACTGGTCGAGTTGTCTGATTCCTCAACACATGTTCTTTAGTGTCCAAAATTCAAATATTCTCTTCACAATATGATAGGTTAAGTTTCAATTCTATTCGTTTAAAAGTGAGGACATGCATTCTGTCAAGTGTGTACTTCCTCAACAATGATATATTGAACAAATTATGTACTCTAGACAGGATAGGTGGCATAGCCAATCAATATGAAACAACTCCAATTCTCTCTAGGATTTCAAAAGGTCCAATGTACCTAGGGATAAGTTTCCCTTTCTTCCCAAATCTTATGACGCCCTTCCATGGAGTTAATTCCAAGAAAACATGATCTCCCACATGAAATTCCAAATCCTTTCTCCAATTATCGGCATAGATCTTTTGTCTTCTTTGATATGCTTTGATATGGGTTTGAATAGTTTTTACCTTTTCTATTGTTTCCTCCACAAGCTCTGGGCCCACAAGATTTTTTTCTTCAACTTTATCCTAATAAGTTGGTGTACCACATTGTTTTCTGTACAATGGTTCTTATAATGCCATTTGAATACTTGAATGGAAACTATTATTGGAGGGAAAATCCAATAAAGGTAAATATTGATCCCACATACCTTGAAAGTCAAGTTAACATGATCTCAATATGTCCTCTAAGGTTTGGATTGTCCTTTCTGATTGTCTGTCAGTTTGTGGGTGGTAAGAAGTACTCAAACGAAGATCAGTATCCAAATATTTTTAAATAATTTTCCATAATTTTGATGTAAATTGTGGATCACGATCAGACAAAATTGAGAGAGGTTATCCATGAAGTCTCACAACTTTATTGATATAGATTTGTGCTAGGAAGTCTAGTGGAAAATCCTCCCTTATAGTAAGGAAATGTGCAGATTTTGTAAGTCGATCAACAATTACCCATATCACATCATTCTTCCTCAGAGTTTTGGGTAATCTAGTGAAAAAATCCATGGTGATTTCATCCAATTTCCATACAGAAATAGGTAGAGGTTTCATGACTCCTCTTGGATGTTGTCTTTCAGCCTTTACTTGTTGAAAGACTAAATATCTTGATACATAATCGACAATTTCTTTCTTCATGTTGTCCCTCCATAAATTTTCCTTCAAATATCTATATATCTTAGTGCTACCAAGATGTATAGAAAATTATAACTATATGAATTATCCAATAACTCCCTTTTGAGCTCGGGTATAGTTGGAACACAAAGCCTCTTCCCAAATTTCATAATTCCATCTTCACACATGAAGTCATCCAACTTCCCATCATTCACACCTTTAATTTTCTTTTGAAGATTCTCATTATCAGACTAAGAATTTTTAATCCTTTCCAACAGAGATGGTTGAGAAACCAAATGAAAAAGTAGTGATGTTTCACCTTCTTTGATAATTCCTATATCTATATTTACTAGATCCATAAACACAGTATCCCTTTCAATCCACATTTTGTTTAGAACTCCGTGATCCTTCCTTCTCAATGCATCATCTATCTTATTTTTCTTTTTTGGGGTGGTAGTGTATAGAATAATCATAATCCTTGAGTAGTTAAAGCCATATCCTTTTCCTCATGTTGATTTATTTATCTGAGAATATATATTTCAAGCTCTTATGATCTGTATATATCTCACATCCTTCTCCATAGAGATAATGTATCCATAACTTCAGAGCAAAGATTACATCTTCTAACTCAAGATCATGAGTATAATAGTTTTGTTCATGAATTTTTAACTCACTAGATGCATAGGAAATAACTATATCATTATGCATAAGGACACAACTAAGTCCTTTCTTTGATGCATCTCTATAGATAAAAAATTCACCATTCTTTAATGGTAGAGTCAGGATTAGAGCATTCACTAATATCCTCTTCAATTCCTCAAAACATTCCTCAAATTCTTTTGTATATACAAACTGAATCCCTTTACATGTAAGCTTGTTCATTGGGTTGGCCAAATGAGTGAAGTTCTGAATGAAACACCGACAATAACCTTCTAAACCAATAAAACTACATATCTCAGTTATGTTTGTTAGAGTAGGGAATTCTTGTACAACCTTTTTCCTTGAAGGATCAATATATATTATATCCTTAGATACAATGTTTACAAGAAATAAGATTGATTGAATCCAAAATTTACACTTTATAAACTTCCCATATAATTCATTTCTTCTAAGAGTCCTCTGAATAGTGTGCAAGTGATTTTCATGATCTTCATAACTTTTAGAGTATGCCAAGATATCATCAATAAATATCACCACAAATTCATCAAGATATTCCTTGAAAACTTTATTCATTAGATCCATGAAATTTGAAGGTTCATTAGTCAGTCCAAAAGGCATTACTATAAACTCGCAATGCCCATACCTAGTTCAAAATGGTGTCTTTGGAATGTCTTATTTACTTAATGGAAACTGATGATATCCAAATCGAATATCAATATTAGAAAAATATTGGGCTCCATGAAGTTGATCACATAAATCATCAATGTTAGTTGGGGGATAATTTTTCTTTATTTTTATAGCATTAATCTCCCTATAGTTAATACACAACCTCATAGATCTATCCTTCTTCTTAATTAAAAGGATATGGTCTCCCCATAGAGAAACACTAGGGATAATAAATCCTTTATCACTCAATTCCTCTATTTGTTTCTTTAATTATACTAATTTCACAGTTTCCATTCTATAAGGGGTCTTTGATATGGGCCTTGAACAAGGAATTAAGTCAATAGAAAACTCAATTTTCTACTCTAGAGGATGTCCAGGTAAATTATTTGGAAACACATCAACATATTCTTGCACAATAGTTACATACTCTATTTGAACATTCCTTTCATCACCCATAGTTATTGAATCCCATTCCTCCTCAATATATATGGGCTTTGTACCTAACATCATATCAATCATGAACTAAATATCCCTCTTAGGTGGAAACTTTGATAAATACTCAATAAAGAAATATTGAAACTGATCAACTATAGAAGGAAATACCAACTGTAATGTCCTATCATCATTTATGATTACACTAGAAAATTGGGTTATGATACCACTTAGAAACTGATGGTCAGTTTTCAAATGACCTACCTATAAATTCCACTACCTTTAATAGGTATAATCATTATCCTAAAAAGATGTGAATGATACCCATTGGTAGTAACAATCGATGAAGATTTGATATTGAATCAAACAATCCATTTTGAGGATCACATCAAATTTATACATCTCTTGAAAGAAGAAATCCCAGAGGCACTTATAATCACTGATCACAATAACACATTCAAAATATCTCTGAATACCCTCTAATCGCACCCCTAAGGGTTAATAGACATAACTCCAAACATGAAATCTATCATTAACCCCAAAACATTATCAAACTAAGTATATGTGAGTGAGTGTGATGAACCCATATCAAATAGAGAAGATGATAGAGTATAAAATACTAAAACCATACCTCAAACTGTTGATGGCTTAATATCACGATTTATATGAGCAAGTTCAAAAGTATGTAACTGACTAGAGACTTGTATTTGAGCTCCTATTTGAATCCCCTAAAAAGTATACCCTTTCCAACATTATTTCCCCTATCCATGGAATCTACATCCTCCACTATTACCTGAACTCCTTTTCAAACCCCAACCACTCTGCTATGGCACTCCTGAACCTGCTCCTAAACCTTTCATCTAACCATATCCTCTTCCACATTTCATCTACTAGATGCTCTTTTAATACTGTTGTAGGTAACTCATAACACCCTGGATTTTTAGGAATTGTTATTTTTATAATAAATTTAATTTCTTTTATTTATTGTACTATATGCAACACCAAGTTTAGCTTGCATTACATACAACAATGAGTTTTTAACAAAATGTAATATATTATCAAGATGAGACTATTATAATCTAGCTATTAAACTGAGTGGTCTGAATAGTAAGGAATAATTTTTAAATATCAAGTATAATGTTTTTATATAAAGAAAACATATTGATAAAAAATTACTTAATTTTTAGAAAATCCTTTATATGTTTCGAAAATATTATTCTCTCAAAAAATGTTTTTATTTCATTTTGTAAAAAAATAATAAAAGTACTTTTCTAAACTTTTAGAAAATTGATTTTAAAAAATAAACTTCATTTTTGAAATCATCTTATCAAAATTAGATTATAGTAAATGTTTTTTATTTTTCTGAAATGTTTTATTTTTTTGTGAATAGTGAAAAATACCAGTTTTTATTAAGAATTATATTTTCTTTTAGAGAATTTAAAAACATTAAAATTAATTTGATATGGTTTTAAAATTAATATTAGTTAAATTTTATATTAATTAATCCAAATTATTTTATTTAAATCAATTTTATTTTTTATTTTTATATAATAACTTTTTTAACTTGTGAAAGTTTTTCTTTTGGAAAATTATTTTTTTGCCACATCTATGGATTTGATTTTAAATTAAATTATGACACATAAAAGAGTTTAATTTTTTAAAATGGATTCCATATTTTTAATAATAAAAATTTATATTATCTAATATGGTCAACTTAATTTTTGACTAAAATTAATTGTGAACATAGTAAAAATTATTTACCATGGTTAAGATAAAAACTGGTTTACCATGGGTTAAACTAAAATGATAAGGGTTAAAAATGAAAAAAGACTTGTGTAATTCTTATTTTATGGTAATATTATGACCTTATATCCTCTAAGTTTATAAAATAATCCATTTTGAGCCTTGTGGAATGAGATAAAATGTTCGTGGAATTCTTTTTTCCCCAAAAAGTCCAAGTGTGTCCTCTCCCACACTTATAAAGGCCAACCCTATCCTATCTTATTTTAACTTATAAAACCAATTGGTTTGGGTAAAAACTACCAAAATAAATTCATTAATTTCCTCCACTCATCCTAGAATCCTTAGTTTTATCAAAAATCCAATCTAGTGTGGCTTTTGGTGTAAACTTAAAGATTTTACCTGAAGAAGAGGAAATGTTCTTCAATGAGCATTTTAATTTTATTTCTTCCTCTAACTCATTATAATATTATTATACCATGATGATATAATAAAATTTATATTAAACATATTGAGATGTTGTTATATTAAGGTTATGACCTACATCCATATCATGTTCTCTCAAATGGGAAACAATAATATCGATTATGTGTGCGATAGACTGTCGCCACACGAACCGATGTGACTCATTTTCCATCAAAACCTCACACAGTTATGAATTATGATGGATATAATGTATATAAATTATATTTGTAAAATTATTGCACTTATGAAAATATAATATCACATATTACATTTTACTTTCCATTTCATGGGATATACCATAACGTCGTTCGTGTGAACAAAAAACTACTACCTCACAAAGCGATGTGATTCGTTTCTCACTAACACTTTGAATGGAAGCTAATAAGGATTAAGTTAATGATAATATGTGATATATATTAAATTATAATGATTCTATAAAAGTGAAAAATTATTTTCCTTTCTTTCATTCAATCTGTTATAAAAATGAAAACAACGTTCATGCGTACATATGTCCCACCATCTCCATGAATGGTGAATTTTAGTTTGATACCTATAAATTTTATGGATGAATACAAATATGTTATAATGAATATATATGATATCTATAATATAATTAAAATTACATTGATTATGGATCTATTATCAAATTCTGAGGTCCGAAACTACCAAACCAAAACTCTCATGAAAAACATAACAGTTAACACCTAGAAATAGTGATTTTATAAATGAATTATTAATAAAAAGATGTTGAAATTTTATAAGGGGATCATATATGATATTATAATTATGTTTATTATTCTAGAATATATTTATAATATATTTATATTTATTATCCATGAGTTTAGAGTGATTTTGAGGAAAGAGGAACTCGAGGTAAGGTATTTCTAGTCTCACTTTTATTTTGGGGAGACTTATGCCATATTCACCACTAATTTCTTTTTTATGGTATATACACTACCCCTATGACATGTTATATCATGAATATAATTTATTTAATTATATTTAAAGTTTCAATTGATGTTATACTTTCACGGGGCTCACGATTCAAAAGTTACTCAACTAGTAAGGGATTTTCATCTCACTTTTTCTTTCTGTGAGATATGAGTCATATTCACCACTTGTTCTTTTTTTTGTGGTGTATATACTACCCATGAATGTATTTTATGATTTTTAAAATAAAAATTATGGGGATTTAAATATAAATTTGTGTATCTATATTTCATGGGGTTTATGATTTAAAAGTTACCAAGGTGTTAAGGGTTTGATGTTACTATCTCATTGTTTATTATAATTGTTTATGATTGTGATTTCGATGATGAAATCTTATGATCTATTTCTCAGGAAATCCATGAATTTTATTATCCTCTAGTTATTTCTTGAAAATACATTTTTCATTTATTTTTCTTTTTATGTACCCAAGATTCCAAAATAATGTTTTTAAAGAAAACCGATTTTATTTCTCTCTTTGGTGGAAAACCCATTTTCGTCCATATCTATGTTTTCTAAAATTGTTTTCAAAAAATATTTTAATTTTCTTATATGATTGTTTAAAGTCATTTTTACAATTTTTTGGATTTTTTAAAAAAGTTTTAAAAGGAATCTTCATGTCATTTTCCAGGCAAGGATCATTTGGATTTTACCAAAAATGTGAAAGGAATCTTTAATTTAACTTGTATGACATGAATGTAATTTTATACCATTATAACTAATCATTACTTTGAAGCTTCCTTTATAATAATCCAAGGTTATTTTCAAATAAAATGATTTTTGAAAATGTTTTATGAATTTTTAGTTTTAAAAAGTTATTTTCAAAGTGGAAAGACTATATTTCTCAGCAAATGTTCCAAGTGATCTTTCAAAATCATTTTCCATCTACGATGAAACCCTTAGATATTACTGATGCCTACATGGGGATATGATTCAAATATACCATTTTTATTCTTTATATGAATGGTTTATATTTATAATGTCAAAATTTTTGTGAAACTCGTTTTTGTTTCACAGGTTATAACATGATGAAATGATTATAAAACCCGTTCCTTTTTCCAAAGGTCATGTTATAATGATGTGATGGAATTTTTATGAAACCCATTTATTTTCTTGGGGTCTGATATGATGAATGTTTTATGATCTTGTGACACACATATATATGATTTTCAATATGTGATGAGTGAGACCTATATCTCCCTCTAATGCATTGTGTAAAGATTTATATCTCATGAGATAGATAGGAATGGAATGTGGCATCACAACATCAAAATTGGCATTTAGCGGTGGTTTAAACCACCGTTAAATCGTTTTGCGACGGTTTTGAAAAACCACAGCTAAATCGTGTGTTGATATTTATTTAGCGGTGATTTTTCTAAACAGATGTAGAATGATTTAGTAGTAGTTTTTTTTAAATCAATGGAATCATTTAGCAGTGGTTTAAACCACCGCTAAATCATTTCATGATGAATTTTTTTATTTTTTTTATTTTTTTTAATTTTTAATTTTTTTTAATTTTTTTTGTAATTTTTTTAAATATTTTAATATTTTAATATTTTAGTATTTTTTTAATTATCTTAATTAATTTATTATTAATTTATTATTTTATTAATCGTGAAATTAATTATTAATTATCTTATTTGTTAATTTTTTAATTCTCATAATTAATTTTTTTACTTAGTATTTATTATTATACATATGAAGATGCACATGCATATGCCATATATAAAAATTCTGCATTGGGTGAGATTTGAACCTCTTACCTCTTTCTTATTCCCCAAAGGCTTTACCACTCCAACATGCTCTTCATGTGGTGAATAAATAGAATTTAAAATACACATATATATATATATATATATTGATTGAGAAATAAATAATATATAACAAATACATAAAAACTAAATAATTAATAAGTAATAATGAATAATTAATAAATAATAAACAAATAAACAATATATAAAAAATAAAATTATTAAATAATTAAATAATAATGAAAAATAAATAAATAATAGATAAATAATAATAAATTTAAAAAAAATGTAATAATCAATGTATACACAATAACTAAACAATAAACAATAAACAAATAATAAATAAATAAATAAATAAATAAATAAATAATAAATAAATAAATAATAAATAAATAAATGATAAATAAATAAATAAATAAATAAATAATAAATAATAAATAATAAATAATAAATAATAAATAAATAAATAATAAATAAATGTATAAATAAATACATAAAGACATAAATAATTAATTAAATAAATAAATCATAAATAAATAAGTAAATAAATAAATAATAATTAATTAATAAAAAATTAACAAATAAAAAATGAATAATAAATAAAAATATAATAAATAATAAATAAATAAATAATAAATAAATAATAAATAAACAATAAATGAATAATAAATAAAAAATAAAAAATAAATAAAAAATAAAAAATAGAAAATAAAAAATAAAAAATAAAAAATAATAAATAAAAAATAAAAAATAAAAAATAATAAATAAAAAAATAAAAAAATAAAAAAATAAAAAAATAAAAAAATAAAAATGGATATAATCATATATATATATAAATAACAAAATGTACATAAATATTTTTAAACACACATTTATGTTACATAATTATATATAATCAGACAAATATATATAATTGTATATTAATATATATATATATATATAAACACAAGTAAATATAAATATCTCTTTCTCTATATATATTTACACATATATGATATAAAAATATATAAACATAAATATGTATAAATATTTACAAATGTATATAAATATGCACAAATATTCATAAATTCATATATATATATATATATAATTGATAATAAATTACCAAAATAAGGGAAAACATAATAATTACAACACCATCAAATCAATAGGAATGTAAATCAATGGAATAAAATCATAAATGACATAAAAAGCAAATGAACACACTCAAAAAGTGCATCCAAGAGTCCCGAGATCAAATCTGGGTGGAGACATATTTCCAAGGGTATTATAGCAGTCACTGTAGTAGGCATTGTAGCAGGTACTGTTCGGTACTGCAATAGTCGGAACTATTCATCTATCTGGGCCTCCGGGCCACCAGTTTGGTCCTCGGGTCCTATAAGGCCTTCCGGCCAGTTGTCTCTCAAGGACTTCGGGCCACCTTCAGGTGTTAGGGCTACCCTAAGGCCTTCGGGCCACCTGATTATGCAGACGTACCAGTCAAACTATAAGGGACAAGGCTTTAGATGAGGATTCAGGGCAGGTGCATTCACTAGAGCAGAGCTAACCAGAATTGGAAGAATGAGAGGGTATGGATTTTCCATCGGTACCGAGCCTGTGCAGCTTTGCATAGGACAGCTAGCTGACCAGCCCTATGAAGGTGGAGTGCTGATCATCATGAAATATGCTGGGGAGGAGTAATTCCAAGTTGTATTGTCTGGGTGATTCCCTCTAAGACCTACAGGTAATGTAATTGTCTCTGAGCCTTCGAGCCTTGTAAGGGTTCCACCTCATCCCTTGAAAGGTAGGTTATCAAAAATAATAAAAAATAAAGGCCTTCGGGCCATTCAGAGGAATACACACACATATGTATACATTATCATTATTTAAAAATGTTTGTATATATATATATACATATATTGTGTCATTATGACATATTACTCATCATAGGGTTTGATTTGATATGTGGTAGATCCCAAATATACACCTGAATCAAAAGTTATTGTCGTTTGAAGTTCAAGTTTGATTTCATACTTATCATGAAACTATAATAAATTTTATTCCTTTAATTATAAAAAAATTAAATCTAATGTGGTTTTATTTCATTTTATGATTTTCAATTTCACTAGTTGTGGAGCTAAAACGGACTCTCAAATCAAAATTTATGGTCATTTGATGCTCAAGTATGATTTTAAACTTATTGAAGATTTGTTTTAAGTTTCAAATTATAATTAACTAATAATTATAAATATTTATTAATTAACAAACTATAATTAATTAACATTATAAATAATAAAATATATATGATAGTAAATAATAAATAATAAATCATAATTAAATCATAGGTTTAGTTAATCTTTGAAAAACTAGGATGAAAAAAAATTAGTGAGAAACCTCAGGATAATCCTAAGTATAAGTGACCATCTCAAGTTATGTTTAAGAAAAGAGTGTGTTTTTCCAAGAAATACATTCCTATCTAGATAATACAAGTGGGATTGGATCTAAAAAAATGTACCTAGAGGTAATAAATCCAAAAAAGTCACATTGGTCTTGACTAATGCATTACATGGTAAACAAAAACAAGCCTTACTGTACACCTAGTTTGACATTCCCTGGGGATATGATTTGGTTAATTCACATTTTTTTATGAACCATTTTGATGTATTTGAATAGATGATGACCATGAATTAACTTAGTCAAACCTAATGTGTCATATATTTCAAATACTTTGTCATGATTTAGACATCCTATGAAATATTTTTCTTGATTAATCGGTCTTATTAATGATGATTGATGGTTATTCTAACCATCTTGGTTCTCGTAAGGAATTAAAGATAGAACAATGAAGTTTTGGTGGTGACAAGAATTCTCAATTAAAGTACCTTATTTGAGATTAGTTATAAATCCCATTATATTGTGAAAAATCCCTAGGAATGTTAATTTACATCCCCAATGATTAGATGTTGAATTATTAGAGAAAAACCCTAATGGTACGATGATCATAACTCAAGTCTATAATTATTTTCCAATTGAAGTTTTTGGGAATATTATTCCTACAAATATTTTTATTCTCCCTTTTTTTGAGTTTTATGTCATCTTAGGTATGAATTGGATTTCACTTCATAAATCTCACATCAATTATAGCGTAAGATAAGTCACATTTGATATTCCAAAAAAACTTTTGATCATCTACCTGAGTGATGATAAATGTTAACTTATGATGAAAATCACACCCATTATATGGTTATTGATTCCTATGAAAATGGGTGTATATCTCAGATAGTTTGGATGAAACTCATAATTAATGATATACCTATTTTGAGGGAGTTTGTTGATGTATTTATAGAATAATTTCTTAACCCCCCTTGAATTGTGAAGTTGAGTTCTCAGTATAACTCATACCTAGTGCCTTCCCTATTTCAAAGAATATCTATAGAATAGCCTCTATTGAGTTGTATGAATGGAATAAGTAACTCTAGGATAATATTTAAAAGGGATTCATCCATCCAAGCGTGTTACCTTAGAGAACACTTTTTTATTTTTGTTAAGAAGAATTATAGATCAATGTGACTCTACACTAATTATCATGAACTAAAATATATTACTATAAAAAATTATCCTCTATACTGTATTGATGAATTATTTAATTAGCTTCATGGAGCCCAATACTTTTCCAAGATTTACCTTTATTTTGAGTATCATAAATTGAGGGTTAAGAAGGTGGATATACCAAAGACAAAATTCCATACAATTTATGGGCACTATGAATATATAGTGATTCCATTTGGTCTTATTAATTACCCCACTATCTTCATAGATTTAATGAATAAAATATTTAGATATTACCTTGATCAGTTTTTGGTAGTCTTTATAAACAATATTCTCATATATTTAGAGAGAAAGAAGAGCATGAATATCACTTGATAATTTGACCAAAGACCCTAAGGAGGGATAAACTGTATGAAAAATTTATAAAGTATAAATTTTGGCTACAGAAGGTTTCATTTTTGGGTTATATAATCTCAATAGAGGGTATATCTATAGATCCATCAAATTTGGAGGCTATTAAACATTATCCTAGACCAACCACAGTGAATGAGATCCAAATTTTTCTTGGTTTGGTTGGATATTATCGATGTTTTGTGTAACATTTCTCATAAATATCTAATCCACTCACCAAGTTAACTTGGAAGGGAACCAAGTTCCTTTAGATAGATGAATGTGAGGAGAATTTCAAGGAACCGAATAAAAGATTACCGAAAAGTTAGGGCATATCCCTTTTTATTAAGAAGAAAATAAATACAAAGGGTGGATAGATGGGGTAATAAAAGCATACATGAACTCATTCGAAGAATAAGAAAAGACATAAAATATTATATCCATAGTAGGTAGCATCATAATAACCACCCCAATCAGACTCATAATCAAAAGGACCATGGGACCTGGTAACCATAGTTAGATTCAGATATGATTATTCTTTCTTCCGTATTGCTTTGTTAGGAGGAATAGGTTGGAACCCTTCATCACTAAAAATGACATGGTTATAGCTTATACCTCATGAAAATTGAAGGTTCATGAGAAAAAGTATGCAACTCATGATTTGGAGTTAACTGTGATAATATTTTCATTAAAGATATGGAGGCAATATCTTTACATAGAAAAGTGTGATATATATAGTGATCACAAAAGTTTAAAGTATATATTCACACTAGAGTTGAATATATTCCATAGGATATGGTTATATCTGATTAAAGATTATAGTTTCTAAATACATTACAATAATGGTAAAGTGAACAAGGTGGAAAATTATTTAAGTCGAAAGGATCATACTAGCTTATATATGATTAGGATAACAAAAGATACATTATTTATGGATTTTGAAAGGATGTACCTTTAAATATTAAAGGAAGGTGAGAAATATTATCTTTATAAAATAAGTGATCAAACCCTATCTATGTGGGGGATAAAGGAGGTGTATAAGGATGATATAGAGGTGAAAAAGAAGCCGAGGAATGTTCCTGAGTTTATCCTTGATCATGATGGAGTGATATGGTTTAGGAACTATGTATGTGTTCCATCCATAATTGATTTGAAGAAGGATATATTAAAATAATATCATCGTTTTGGGACCAAGTTGGTTGAAGATTTTTTGTTGTTTACTAAATTTTTTTGTTTTTATTATTTTTTTAAAAAATCAGCTTACTTTGTAAATCTTGGTGATCAGACGAAGGATTTCAAACAAAAATGATCAGACATAGTTTTATTTAGAAATTACATTGATTAATGTTTTTGATTCTAAATGTCAATTTATAGGTATAATTTTTTCCAAACTTATCATTCTAGAATGGATATTTCAGATAGACTAGGAAGAAGTATCAGATTCAAAATATCATAAGATATGTTGGTCACAAAAAATAAGATGATACTATACCGATATGAATGTTCTAAACTTCATGAAAAAATTCATGATGATTACTTTTTTATAATGAGAAGTTAAATATATTCAAACACATGTTTTTAAAAAATATATTTCTAGATACATAAATTCAAGATTAAGGATTTTAGAATTATATTATCCAATAAATCTAGTGATTCTTTTCTATGAGAAAATTTTTCAACATCATGAGTTTCCTAAAAAATCACGATCTAAGAATTTTGTAAGGATATGATAAAACGTTTTCAAGCATAAAAAGTTTTTTATGAGAATCCATGTGAAAGATATTTGGATACAAGACCCGATAGAGTGTTGATTGAGGAATACAATTTAAAAATTTTAATGAGTCTATGAAGTTGTGAGGTTTTGATGTTACAAAAGTTGAGAAATTTGATGAATCTGGGAAGTTATTGAAGAATGGTCTTGATAATGTTCAAGTTGGAAAATTTATTCAGAAAAATATTTTATATAAGGCCCAAGTTTTTGAATATTGTTGGGTTTTTATTAAGTAAAAATGATACTGATTTTATGTTAGGGTTTTTAATGAGAGGTTTAACTTCTTTGCAATCTTAAGTGAGATAATCAAAGTTTTGGAATTAAATTTATGGACAGATTGTATTTGATGACATTTGAAATAGTATATAGAAAAGTGTATGGCTGAAGAAGTTTCTGAAAGATATAAGAGCTCATTTTTTCAAGAAGACTTAGTTTTCTAGACTAAAAAACATTAGATTCAGTTGAGTATATAGAGAATCAAGACAAAGAATTATTATGAATATTTACTATAATGTTTTTATCGAAAAAGTTTTAGGATGAAAAGTGAAGTACTTAAATTTTTTTAAAATTTATCTTTGTATTTTAATGGTGATGAGATGATCATACAATTATTATAAATATAATGATGAAAGTTTTGATGGTTGCTGAAGTCTCTTAAATTTAGTGTTAAGTAATTTTTGAATAATAAAGATGTTATGAGGTTTCGATAAAGATTAAATAAGAGTATATAAGTTTTGAGAATTTTTTAGAGGTTTCAATTTGAGTGGGAGTTTTGAATTTTGAAAATTCATTGAGTATGAAAATAATTTTGAGTCACTACCTTTACTATTTTGATAAAACCTATATAAAGGTGTGGATGTAAAATATACTAATGTATTGTTCACATACAAGAAAATTAAGAGCACTAAAGTTTTGATTTTGAATAGAGTTTCTGAACAGAACTTCTAGAGGAAGGATCTGGGACAGAAGAATCGATCAATATCATTAGAACAAACTTCTATTTTCTAGAATTGTATGAAGGCATTTTTGACCAAGGAATCTCTCGGTTGAGGAGAAGAAGAATTGTGTATCAAATAGAGAGGTTGTGGTCAAGGCTCATCGGGTGATCTTTTTGAACAATATAATTAGTTGGAAAGAATCAAATAGGATAATAGAATATATAGTTTCTAGATTAAGATAGTATAGGGAATGAGAATATTTATGATTTACTATAGAAAAACCAGATATATTGGTTTCTGGACTTAATTTTTCCTAGATAAAATCATTTCTAGATAAGAAAAATGCACAAATGAATCAAACAGAGTGATCAAACTAATTTTTTTTACTAAGTATAGAGAATAAATTTTTACTTTCTATTGGGTAAGAAAGTGAATAACCGTTGTTAAAGAACAAATAATTAACGTTTTTTAAATCATCACAGTGACATAGTTCTAAAACTATTGGGGAATGTTTCTAAACATGTAATGAAATATTATCTATACATTTCATGATAGAATAATCACATTAACTATTTTATTTTATCATAGTTCTTTTCAAGTGAAAGTATATTTTCTACTTGTAGTAAAAACTAAAAAGGATTGTTTTCTAGTGGATTTTGTAGTATTGATTTTTTTAAACCATTCTAAGGACTACCTACTCTTTTTGAGTAATGAAACTTGTAAATTATTGTGTTCCTATGGATGTTTTTGAATGTTTATTTTTTATCAAAGTGATAAATATTTAATAGGAGATAATTTTTTTAAAATTAATATAACATAAAAAAAGGGATAAATAATTCACCCCCTCCCCCTCTTAGTGATTACGTTGATCATATGTGGGCCTTTTAAATTGGTATCAGAGTGATGGTTCTATTCAATTACACTTTTTTAAAATTTGAAGATAAGTTTCTATGCATAATTTAAATTGTGTGAAAAGTAATAGGATTATAGTTTTTGATGTAAATAACTATCATATTTGGAAATATAGAATATTTCCATATCTTATATCCCTTGGTTATTATGTTCTAGAGGCTACTACAGATGGATTTCCAACTTATACTAAGAATGTTTCTCTCATATCTACTGATAAGAAAATTATAGAGAATGATGGAAGGGATAAAAATTTGTTACTTTCTTAACTCTTTAAAAGTGAATTTCTTAGAGTAAAGGTAGTTGGAACTACCAAATGTATTTGTGAAAAGTTAAAAAATATCAATGAAGGAAATAAGAAATTGAAGAAGGAAAAGTTTTAAATCTGGTGGTGAAGTATTAAGATCTCAAAATGGGTGATAATAAATGTGTTGGATATTTATTTATAATGGTAAATGACATGGTAATCACCATAATATTTCTTGGTTAAAAACATGATGATTCAACTATTGTTGAGAAGATATTACAAATTATTCCTGATGAGTTTGATTCCAAAGTTTCATATTTGGAGGATAGATTTCCAGAAACTCTATATTTGGATGAATTACATATAACTCTCATTACATATGAAATTAGAATATATAATGTTATGAAAATAAAAGAAAAAAGTTTATTGATAAATCTCCTTCAAATCTTCCAAGCAAGCAAAATCTAGGAAGATTCTCAAAGATGAAGAAGTCTATGAATCCAAAACTGGATATGAGGTTAGTAACAATTTTTATTAATTCTTGTCCTTATTTTTTAAATATGTGAGAATATTCACAGGAAAGTACAAAGTCAAGTTACCACTAAATTTTTTAACTGTGGAGCGATTTTCAATTTTACTACAAATTGACCTCGAAGAAAGGATGAGGAAGCAAGTGATGAAGAAGAAATAAATCCAATAAGATCATTTAAGAAACATTCTAAAAAATCTAAATATTATTCCAAGGTAAAGGATGAAAATATATTCAAATCCAAAAGTATATTTTTTTAAGAATGAAGAAGATGATGATAGTGATGTTTAAAGTGAAAAATTGACAAAAGTTTCTACTGAAAAAAAATTATTTCAAAATTTAATGATGAAGAGTTTTTTGGTTAAAAAATAATTAGTTATAAAGTAGGTAATCATTTAGAATATTCTCTAAAAATAGAGTTGAAATAATGTCTTCAAAAAATTTTAAGACTTGAAAATGAAATCAAGAAATTGAAAAAGGAAAGTTCTATATCAAATAATAAAGAATATTTTCTTAAAGATAAATCTAAGTTTCTAGAAGATATTGATCAATTTAATAAATCTATTGAAGAATAAAATAATCTAAATAAACAAATTTAAGTAAATATAAATGTGAATAAGGAAGATTTATAACTTGTTTAATAAAATATCTCTAAAATTGAGCAGGGATTTACAATTTTTAAAAATGTATATTTTTAAAAATAGTTTAAGTTATAAGAAGTTTGAACCTGAGAAAGATCAACAAAAGTTATCTTCAATGGTTGAAAAGAAAAAATAATATGTTTATAATATTAATAAAGTTGAGAAAATCTTGTAAACAACCAAAACTAACAAATTTGAAAATTCAAAAGTTTGAATCAAATGTTGATACAACTGATTATTTTGTTGAATATAGGAAGAAATCCATGTTGAATAATAAAATTTCAAAAGATAGCATATTTTCTTGGGCTCAAATAATTCCTAATTTGTAAAGTAAGAAAGTTTTTGAAATTTTTTTTTCAACTCTAGGCAGTATGAAAGTTATAAAGGAAAATATTCTTTCTATGACTATTACTGGTATTGTGGTTGATTTTTCCATACAAAAAATATTTGTTGGTTTAATAAAAAAACTTCAATAATCCCATGAGTAATTGGAAGAAAAGTTTTAGGGGGATTCAATTCACTCAAAGAATAAATTCTAAGAAAGTTGATATAAAGATTTAAAATAGATTGCAACATTTAGAAACTTTTTGTAAAATATGTGAACAACCTATAAATCTTGCAAAAGGATGTCATGTTTTTTTACCTACATAATTTTTTATAACAATTCTCAAATGTCATATGTGAAGAAAGATAAAGCCAAATAAAAATATATTATTATAGAAACTTCTCTCAAAGATAAAAAAGGAGAACGACCCTGGATTTTGGACAATGTGTGCTCTTCACATATGATAATATATCTGATGCTTTTGAAGAATGTGAAGGATTTTAAAGGAGCAATGGGTTTTTACCATATTGAATCTCTCAGAATAAAATATATTGGATCTAAAATTATTTGGGAAGGAAAATGAAATATAATTACCTGATATTGACATACATTAACATTACATCACTTTTACAAAATACTTAAAACATTACACAAATAGATTCCCAAAGACTGTATTAGTCTAGTGCCTTTGGAAACATGGAAACATAAACACTGGTACATAAATGAGCTTCATTATCTCCTACTAGGTTCTTCTTGACTAGAACCCTTCTTAGACACATCAAACATAATACATATCTTCATAACCTGGGAAATGAAACATAAAAATGGGTGATCTTAGATGCTCAGTAAGGGTAAATAATAGAGACAATAAGCATAATCATGAACATAAGGGTATGAGAACATGACCAAGAAAATAGAAAATCATACCTGACATATCAAATATCATAAACATGAATCATGGTATAAATATTGGTAGTTCATAAGACATGAATCATAAGAAAATAATGAACATAATCCATAAAAGCATAACGTAGGAATAAAACATGGAATTGAGGTAAACATATAAGTATATAATATGATATCTATAGTATCCAAGGTATCACTGGAAAAACCATCTTAGTAGTATGGGTTTACTCCCAATACTATCTTGGTAGTCACTGTTCACTCTCATGGACATCTTAGTAGCATGAGTTCACTCCTCATACCATCATGGTAGTCATGATTCACTCCCATATACATCCTAGTAGTCAAAGTTCACTCCCAAGACCATCTTGATCTATCTAATGAGATATAAAGCTTTTCACAATACACTGGAGTGAGATACAGGCCCCACCCATCTCATAATTAAATCATATATACATGTGCCACAAAATCATTAACAATCATATCATAACTCATGAAATGAAATGGGTGTCATAAACATGTAATCATATCATAACCCGTGGAAAAAGATACAGGATTCATAATCATTTCATCAAAAAATAACATGTGAAAAGAAGCGGGTTTCATAAGCATATAACCTTTAAAAGTTAAATTGATTTCGTAAACATCATCCCATAAAATGTAAACCATTCAAAGAGATAATATAAATGGAAAAATTTTATGATTTCCCCACAAGGCATGATTAACACCAACAAATGGTATCTTAGATGGGAAATAATTTTGAAAGATCTTTCAAAAAAATCATGAGGAAAATATCCTTTATTCTTTAAAAAATGATTCTTGAAATGTAAAACCTTTTGAAAAACATTTTCATGAAAATAAACTTGAAAAATTATAAATAAATAATTGAAAACATTTTAAAAGCCTTTTTTCCTTTGAAAACTTTTGGAGGATATTGAAAACCTTTTGAAAACTGTTTTTCCTTAAAAACTTATAAAATAATTTTGAAAACCTTTTGAAAACCATTTATTTGAAAATTTATTTTAAAAAAAAATTCTTAAAAATTAACCTTTAAACATGAAAATAAATGTTCAAAGTATTGACGGTGGATAAATCCCAACATGTCAGATGAGGTAAAAAGAACATTTCTTTTACATGGTAAAAAGGTTAGAAAAATTCCTCATTTGGAAAGTGACAAGAAGATTCCTTTAAAAACATTGGTAAAAGAAAAAAAGGGTAAAAATATCTTTTAATGATTATAGGATATTAGTATAATATTCTTGGAAACACTTTTTATAGAACATGGTTTTGAATAAACACATATTTCCTATCGAAGAGGGGGTAAAGTTAAGATTTCTTAAAAACACTTTCTTAAATATATTATGTACCAAAGAGTGGAAAAAATGGTACCAATATATTAATATGTCATGAATAACCATAGGAGAAGAAAATTCATGACTATTCTTATGATTTGGATAATAATATTTCATCAAAGTATGCATAATTATAAACAATCTCTAAAAGAGATGAGATTGTTTCAATAAACTTTCACCACATGTTAACTTTTAACCATATTCCTAATTTAAAAAAATAACATTACATGAAGATTAAAATATCATTAAAATAATTATATTCATTATATAACATTTAAAATGTAGTATATACACCTCATGTAAAAATATAGGTGTATAACATGACATGTGTCTCAAAGAAGGTAAATTGAGACAAAACTATCTTACCAATTTGGTATCTTTTGAAACATAAACCCCATGAATGTAAGATCATAGAATTGATATGTAATTACCCATAAATTTAATAATAAGAATCATATAATACATTCATGGGTAGTATATACACCACACAAAAGTAAAGAGTGGTGAACATGGCATGTATGTCATGGAAATAAAAAGTGAGATGAAATCCCCTTACCATGTGACTTGACTCTCATCGTACTCATTAAAAAAACCTATATAATAAATATAAATTTATTATACATATATCATAGAACCATATTATTACTTATAATACCACATATGGTTTTATTATGGATTTATATTACCATATTGTTAACAATTCTATGTTAATGTTTTACTTCAGGCAATATCCGCTTTGTTTTTCGCATGTGTCTTAATTTGTTATATCCTCGGTCCTTATAATTATATCACAATTTACATAATATAAAAAATTATTTAAAGATAATTTATATTAATTATCTGTTTATTATAATAATCCATTTAATATATAAGTATGAAACAAAATGCACCGTTCATGGAGATGGTAAGTCGTACGTACGCATGAACGCTATTTCCATTTAATTGTTGTGTTGAAAGAAATAAAGTAAATGAAATATATATATTATTAAATTATCTTTATTATATCATATATATCATATATATTCACTAAAATAATCATTAATACATTCCATGTGGTGTATGAATGAATCACATCACTTTGAGGGGGCGATAGTCCACACTTCCTCAAATGAAATTATCGTATTAACACAAAATTGAAAGTATAAAGACATGTGTTGTAAAATAATTACAGAAAATTAAAGAAATAATAAATATAATATATCACATATATAAATTGTTTTTCAATCATAATTTCCACCATGATATGTGGTAAATTAAAAATGAACAATCATTGTTTAGTGAGGTTGTAGTTCGCCATACACGTAAACAATATGTTCGTTACCCATTAAATGGAAGTGTGTGTAAGTATAGATTGAAACCATATCATAAAAAAATACTAGTATATTTAGTACATTGTTTTTATTATACAATCTTGTAATAATAATATTT
This sequence comes from Viscum album, assembly GCA_963277665.1. Taxonomy (NCBI): domain Eukaryota; kingdom Viridiplantae; phylum Streptophyta; class Magnoliopsida; order Santalales; family Viscaceae; genus Viscum; species Viscum album. Next base: position 1,430,583,308 of record OY728131.1, on the reverse strand, counting down.
AATGGATTGGATAAGGAAAATAAATGAAAGGAGTTTGAGGGAGGGTGTTACCTCTTAATCGGGTAACTCCTTTTTCTTTGCACCAAAGGGCCTCCTTGGAAGGATTTTTCCCAAATTAAGACTTAAATTAGGAAGTTAAATATTTTGGGGAGTTATTTGGGAATATTTTGGTCAATAAAAAGTGTCTTGAGATGTGTTAGGAAGTGGTAGGAGAGGAGGCCTTATATAATGGAGGAGAAGTGTCACTCTTGTAATATTTTGGAAAAGGGAAATCTCACCCACATTTTTTTTATTACAAGTGGATACAATAATGATAAAAAGAATATAAAATGGATTATAGGGTCTAAATAGGTCCATATAATGGGTTTGGAAAAGTTTATAGGCCGTTTTGGGTCTTAAATTTAATTTCTAGTCCTTAGTAAATCTTAATTTTACCAGAATCGAAGTAATTAGTTTTAATTACTTCGACTAATATTTTTGGTCAAAAAATAAGTCAAAATTATTATAAATTTTAAATCATTCTGATTAAAAATATGGAATATATTTTTCCAAATTCAAATAATATAATTGTAAGAAATTAATTTAAAATTAATCTCATAGTTGGGTCGATAATACAGGTTTTTTAAATTAAAAAATTCAAAAGTTTGCTAAGTTTTTATACCCAATTTGAAAGTGAAATTGATCTAAATTACCAAAATTATATTAATTTATAAAAATATTATCTAATTAAACTTTTAAACTAATTTAAAATATAATTTAAACTTATAAATAGATTAGAAGAAAAAGCAGTTTTGAATGAAAATTTAGTATTTTTCACTATTCATATAAAAATAAAACTTTAGAGAAAAATACCAAAAAATTACCCTGGCATAATTATTAGGTTAATATTTCAAATATGAAGTTTTTTTTATATATTAAATCTATAAAAGTTCCAAAAATTGGATTTAAAATGGGTTCTTCATTAAAAGACTGTAAAAATGCCCTAATAAAAATATTGGGTTTTAAGCATAAAATTAAGTTTTTTCTTATATTATGTCTATAAAATATATTTGATAAATATTAAAATTATTTTATTGAATATGTAACATATATATTAAATTAATATCACTCACTAATTGTAATTAATTTTGGTTATTAGGGTAAAAAATCTTTTTGACCATAACAATAATAATATTTCCCTTTATATTTAATCGATTTTTTGATATTAATTTATAATTAGTTAGTAACCTATGAATTCATATTATATTTTTATAAACCATATATTTTTATAAATTATTTAATATTAGGCACATCCTCTAATTTAATATCTAGGTTATATCTTATTATATTAAATAATAAGATTTTAATGATATACAATTTTTTTATAAAACTCGGTCTTTTATGTTACACAAGACATCGAGGAAAGTCATTATTATGTGTAACACAAGCTAAAATTGATTTTTCATTTAGATATAGGTAAAGTTTATGTTTTGTGTTTTTTCATGATTAACTTGGTTTTGTGTATAATGGAAGTGAAACATAGTTCTTTAATATAAAATAAACTATCTTCAATGTTGCGTGGAATGAAAAATATCAAAAAGGTTAAATTAATTCTAAAAAAATAATTTCAAAAATATCAGGGTGTTACATTATACCCACCTTAAAATGAATTTCACCCTCAAAATTATTCTGGGTTATCAAATGTTTAATAATTTAAAGTTTCATTCATAGAAACCCACATCGCAAAAATAGATGCTAAAACTTCCCTTAAAAAGGGAAAGTTGGAACCGTAACGATTACCCAAAGTAACATATAACTAGGTTTCAACATAGGAAAATATAGGTTGGAGTGAATATTGGACATGGATAAAATGTTTAAATATTTATAGGGAGTGATTGAGGTCATCAATCACAAATAATTGAATGATTAAAGAAAATTTGAGGGCCTCAAAGTCATTAATCTATGATGATTTAAAAGGTCACTAGTTCAAAAAAATCAAGGTATTAGGACAACACATTTTCTTTTGATCATTATAAAAACATTGAGTAATTATTTTATTGACCAATAATATAAGTAAATATACTTACTTGATATATTTCATTATTTAGTTATGCTTTAATCTATTTCTAATTCATCCATTACCTTAAGAAATTGATGTCTAGAAATTAAATTTGATGCCTGAAGTGATAAAATACACTTTTAGCAGATCTTAAGGCCTATAAAATAATGAAAAGTATAACTATTTTCTCTAACTATTATTTAAAATCAATATGGTTAATACACTAATATGTAAACATAAAAAGTAACTCTGTTGGTTCATTATTAATAATTATTCAACAAAAATAATTACATATTAACCTAGACATCGCGTAGGCCAGTGGTAGGTGTGAAACCCTTATCATCCTTTGGTCATGGGTTCAAGACCTAAGGCCTTTACATACTTGATTGGTTGTAACCCGACATACATGATGTTCTTTTATAAAACCACACTAATATAATTTCCAAAATAAATAAGATAAACATCCTTAAAATAAGGTTAATCACTAAATAGCCTTTTAACCAAGGTTTTGAATACAAAATTAGTGTATAAATACTTCCTCATAAGTTTAACTTAAACTTTTCATGAATGGTTAACCTTATACCCTTATAAAAAAATAAAATCCAAAAATTTAGAAATAAATTCACAAAATCATCTTAACATTGATTCCCTTGAATATCACAAAGTTTTTCTTGGTTTCCACATTCCAAACATGTGAATACCCACATCATATAATTTCTTGAAAAATGGTAATAACCTAAATTACCATAAATACTTCTAGAAAACATGCATTCTTCATTATTCTATAGATTAACAGATATATTACATAAATCCAAGAAGTTTTAAGCTTCATCCATGATTGTGTAAACTAATTTTCAAAAAGTCTTTAATTAGTTCCAATGTAATCAGTACCATCTAATTTCATTATATGCAACATATATTTATCCATAAAAAATTATCACAAAATAAGGAAAATATTAACAGTTATATTTTCCTTAATCATGTGTTTTACATGGACATCACCTTTCCATTAAATCACTTTTCAATTCCATTAGATCTATTCAACATATTCTTGTAAATCATTAGTGAAAAAACATAAAATTAACAATCCTTATATATTTTACCTTTCATACAAAATAATTCATGAATAAAAATAAAAAAAAATTATTATTCCACTTCATCCTTATGACATTAATAAGGCTACCTCATCCTATTACACAATACCTCTTTCCTTTCACATTTCATCTATAGTTTCATCATTATCTGCAATGTAACCATTACTCACACCATATTGATGATTATCTTCAGGATATTTCCTCTTGGGACATTGAGTTGAATAATTACCATTTATTACACACTTAAAACACTTAAAAATTAATAAAGACTTAGGGAGGCCAATATTATCATCCACTTCTTTGATTGAACTCTTCATTTTTCCCTTACAGTCACTTAATTTGTATCCTTCTTTTACATAGTCAAAACATATTCTTGTTCCTATAAGACATTTAATTAGATGATTATTTACACATTATTGACACAAAGGAAACCAAATCTTCTTTCCTCCATGGTCTCCATTACCTTAACTCTCAGCGAACTCCTTCTTCCTCTTCCTTGGGAAGTTTGAGAGTTGGTTAAGGTACACGTTGTTAATCATACTCCGTGAAAACTGATTAGGCATAATCACAACATATTTCACTCCATTGATTATTCCACTTGGCTTATCATTTGAAAATATTCCATCATAGTCAACGTTAATCTAGTTCCCACTATTGACTAAAACTAGAAGCATAGTGTGAGTATTACTTATCATAGTAGAAAACCACATAGTGATGAAAAGAATTACTTATATGATGTCTAAATCACGACACCTTCCTTAATATATGAAACTGTAGGTTAATCCTAGGTTATTCATATACAACTTATATTTAAATAATTTAGGATGGTTTGTGAATAGTTTTGTAAATTCCCAAATCATATCCCTAAGAGTGTCAAACTAGGTGTGCTGGAAGGTCTGTTTTTGTATACCAGATTACCTCGAGTCAGGCTCAAAACATCTTGTCAGAGTTTTTACCCTTAGGAACATCTATTCCAAATCCACATCCACTTGTTGTATCCATACATGGATGTATTCATAGGAAACCAATCACTCTGTCCTTTACCAAAATTCCGTGTCATTTTCCTTAATGTTAACTCATCCTTATACTTATCCTTAGAGACATACCTAGACATATACTTAAAAATATACCTAGGGATCTCACTAAAATTTTCTCATTCTATTTTACAAAGTTTAACTAACCCTTTTCACTGATACCAACTATAAAAACCCGATCTTGACATATATTAACATTACATCACTTTTTCAGAATACTTAAAACATTATACAAATAGACTCCCAAAGATCATATTAGTATAGTGCCTTTGGAAACATGGAAACATAAACACTACTACATAAATGAGATACATTATCTCCCAATAGGTTCTTCTTTACTATCACCATTCTTAGACACATAAAATATAATACATATATTCATAACCTAGAAGGAAACATGAAAGGGTTGAGATTATATTCCCAGTAAGGGTAAATAATGGAGACATGTAAGAATAACCATGTGCATAAGTGTATGAGAACATGATCAAGAAAATATAAGACCATAACCAACATATCAAAGATCATAAACATGAATCATGGTATAAAGCATGGAAACTCATAAGAAATGAATTATAAGGAAATAAAGAACATAAGCCATAAAATCATAACAAAGGAATAAAACATGGAATTGTGGAAGAAACATAAGCATATAATATTATTTCCATAGTAGCCAAGGAATAACTTCCAAGACCATCTTAGTAGTATGGTTTCACTCCCCATACCATCTTGGTAGTCATGGTTCACTCCTATAGACATATTATTAGCATGAGTTCACTCCTCATACCATCTTGGTAGTCATAGTTCACTCTCATGGCCATATTAGATGTCAAGGTTCACTCTAAAGACCATCTTAGTCTATCCCATGAGATATAAATCTTTACCCAATTCATTAGAGGTAGATATAGGTCCCAACCATATCATAATGAAATAATACATACATGTTCCAAAAAATCATAAACAATCATATCATAACCCCTGAAATGAAATGGGTGTCATAAACATGTAATCATATCATAACCTGTGGAAAAAAGATACAGGTTTCATAATAATTTCATCAAATAATAAACCACAAAAAGAAGAGTGTTTCATAAGAATATAACCCGTGACTGAGAAATAGATTTCATAAACATAATTCCATAAAATGTAAACCATCCATAGAAATAATATGAATGGAAACATTTTATTGTTTCCCCAGATTTGCATGATTAACACCAATAGATGTTATCTTATATGGGAAATAATTTTGAAAGATATTTTAAAAACACTTCATGAGTAAATTATCCTTTCTCCTTTGAAAAATTATTCTTAAAACATAAAACCTTTTGAAAACCACTTTCATGAAAATAAACTTAAAAACTTATAAATGAAGCATTTAAAACAATTTGAAATCATTTTTCCTTTTAAAACTTTTATGTGATCTTTAAAACCATTAGAAAAACGTTTTTCCCTTGAAAAATTATAAAAGAACATCGAAAACCATTTGAAAACCATTTCTTTGAAAATATATTTTAATAAAAGTTTCTTAAAAATTAACCTTTAAATATGAAAAGAAACCTTTAAAGTATTGATTAAAGATAAATCCATACATGTCATATGAGGTAAAAAGAAAATTACTTTTGCACAGTAAAAAGGTTAGAAAAATACATCATTCAGAAAGTGACAAGAAGATTACTTTGAAAAAATTGGTAAAAGAAAAAAAGGTAAAAATTTATTTTAATGATCACTGGATATTAGTATGATATTCTTGGAATCCATTTTTAGAAAACATGGTTTTGAAGGGACTCATATTTCCGATCGAAGAGAGGGTAAATTCAGGCTTTCTTAAAAAAAACTATCTTAACTATATTATGCATAAAAGAGTGAAAAAATGGTACCAATATGTGAATATATCATGAATAAATATAGAAGATGAAAATTAATGAGTTTTATTAAGAGGTGGATCATACTATTTCATCAAAGGATCCAAAATCATAAACAATATCAAAAAACAGTGAGATTGTTCCAATAAACTATCACCACTTAGTAACTTTCAACCATATTACTCATTTAAGAAAATGAAGTTACATGAAGCTTAAAATATCCTGAAAAGAATGATATTCATGATATGACCTTTAAAATTTAATATATACACCTCATAGAAAAATATAGGTGCATAACATGACATGTGTCTTAAAGAAGGTAAATTAAGACAAAACTATCTTTCTAATTTGGTATATTTTGAAACCTAAACTCCATGAAAGGAAGATAATATAATGGATATGTAATTACCCATAAATTTAATAATAATAATAATCATATAATGCATTAATAAGCAGTATATACACCATGAAAAAGGAAAGAGTGGTGAACATGGCATGCATGTCACAAAAATAAAAAGTGAGATGAAATCCTCTAACCTTGTGTCTTGAATATCATCATACTCATTAAAAAATAATGTATAATAAATATAAATTTATTATAAATCTATAATGGAACTATATAATTAATTATAATACCATATATAGTTTTATAATGGATTTATATTACCTGTTTGTTAACAATTCTATGATAATGTTTTACTTTAGGTAATATCCGCTTTGTTTTTTGCATGTATCTTAATTTTTTATATCTTTCATACTTATACTTATATCACGATTTACAGAATTTAAAATATGATTTAAATATAATTTAAATTCATTATATGTGTATTATATTAATCCATTAAATATATATGTATGAAATGAAATACACCATTCATGGAGACAGTAAGCCATACATACGCATAAACTCTATTTCCATTTAATTTTCTTATTTAAAGATAGAAAGTAAAAGACATATATGTATATACCTGTATATATATCATTATTATATTAGCCTTATTATATCATATATTTAATATATATTCACTAAAACCATAATTAATACATTCCATATAGTGTATGAATGAATCACATCGCTTTGAGAGGGTGATAGTCCAAACTTCATCAAATGAAATTATTATATCAACACAAAATGGAAAGTATAAATACATGTGTTGTAAAATAATTAAATAAGATTAAAGACATAATAAATATAATATATAACATATTTTTTTAAAAGGTTGGGGTCGAAGCCTCATTTTATTATTAAAGAAAAGACATCTTTTTGTCTGGGTAGAGGGAGACCCATTACATAGCCCAAAGACCCAAAGCCATGTGGCTTGAATACAAGGCTTGAAATACCATTTTTTGACCAAAGGGCCCTTTAGTGAATAGTAATACTACAATACCCGGGATGCTATAGTAGCTTCTAAAGAGCCTCTGTTGCTACAATTCCACCACTAATATAGTCCCCCCACTGCTATAATACTACTATAGTGCCCTAGAAGTTCGTCCCTACCTAGATTCCATTATAATGTCCATCATGAGAGGCGGTAATAGAAAAATGAACAATATGTTCGTTACCGATTAGATGAAAGTGTGTGTAAGTGTAGGTCAAAAAATTAGCACAACAACATACCAGTATATTGAGGATAATGTTTTTTTATAAAATCATGGAATAAGAATATTTTAGGGAGTGGATAAAGAAAATAAAATAAAGTAGTTTGAGGGAGGGTGTTACCACTTAATTGGGTAACTTCTTTTGGTTTACACCAAAGGGCTTCATTTGAAGGATTTATATACAAAGGGAGGATTCATGGAGAAATTTAAGGATTTTGGGGAGATATTTGGGAAGATTTTGGTTAATTAAAAGTGTCTTGATAGGTGTGAGGAAGTTAGGGGAGATAATACATTTTATAATGGAGGTGGAGTGACACTCTTGTAATATTTTAGAAAAGGGAAACCCCAACCATGTTTTTTTATTGGAAGTTGATCCAATGATAGTTCAATGTCAATAAAATGGAAGATTGGGTCTAAATATAAAAAAAATAAAGGATTTTGGATAATTATATAGGTTTTTTTGGGTCTTAAATTTAATATTTAGTCCTTAATTAAGCTTAATTTTACCTTAATTGATGTAATTATTTTTAATTAATTTCACTAATATTTTTGGTCAAAAACTAATTTGACCATATTATAAATTATAAATTAATATTATTTTAAATGTGTAATCCATTTTTCCAAATTCCAATCATGGAATTGGAAGAAATTAATTTAAAATTAATCCCACAGTTGGGTCGACAATGTGAGTTTTTAAAGTAAAAACATTCAAAATTTTGCTATGCTTTTATACCCAATTTCAAAGTGAAATTGATCTCAATGACCTAAATTATATTAATTTATAAAAATTTTATATAATTATACTTTGAAACCAATTTAAAATATAATTTAACCTTATAAATAAATTAGATGAAAAAGCAGTTTTGAACTAAAATTGAGTATTTTTTACTATTCATTAAAAAAATAAAACTTCGCAGAAAAATACAAAATATTTACCCTAGCCTAATTATTTTATTTTTATTTTAAATATGAATTTTATTTTGACATATTATATCTATTAAATTTCTAAAAAATGGATTTAAAATGAGTTCTCCATTAAAAGACGGTAAAAGTGCCTTAATAAAAATATTGGGTTTTAAGCATAAAATTAGAGTTGTTCTTATCTTATGTCTATAAAATAGATTGGATAAATATCAAAATTATTTTATTGAATATATAATATATACCTTACATTAATATCACTCAATAATTGTAATTAATTTAATTTATCAGGGAAAAATAGCTTTGTGGCCATAAAAATAATAATATTTCCCTTTATATTCAATCATTTTTCATATTCATTTCTAATTAATTGGTAACCTATGAATTAATATTATATTTCTGTGAACCATATATTTTCATAAATTAGTTAAAACTATTTATAATCGCTGATTTAACATTAGGGTTATATCTTATTATATTATGTAATAGCATTTTAATGATATACTATTGTTCAGTAAAACCCAGTCTTGCGTGTTACACAAGCCATCGATGAAAGTAATTATTACCTGTAACGCAAGATAACATCAGTGTTATGTGTAGATAAAGATTAATTTAATGTTTTGTGTTGTGAAAAATTAACTTGGTGTTGGGTATAACTCAATCCGAACATAGTGCTTTAATATAAAATAAACTATCTTTAGTGTTACGTAAAATGAAAAATATCAAAAAGGTTAAATTAATTCGAAAAAAATTATTTTGAAAAATCTCAGGGTGTTATATGAAATCAAAAAAGTCCTTGTTTTTTGATGGTGTAAAACACAACATATTAATTTTTTCATAATTTTTTTATAAAGGTAATATTTTTTTTCCAGAAAATATAGTTTTCTTTTGAAAAGAGTTGAAGATGGAAAAGTTGTTATGAGAGGGAAACATAAAAAGGTGAACCTGTTTCAAGTTGGTGATGTAAAAAATTCATGTTATCTAAGCATGGTGGAAGAAAATCAATTGTGGGATAAAAGGTTGAGATATATGTGTCAGTGTAATATTAGTAAATTAATAAAGAGATACAATGTTTGTGATATTCCTGATATTACAAGAAGAAGATATTGATGTTTTTCAATTTTTCAAAAAGGAGAAATTACAAACTCATTGCATAGGAAAGTTAAAATTCATTCAACTCATCCCATGGATCTAATTTATTTTGATATTTTAGGTCTAATGATAAAACAAACAAATTTTATAGATAATTACTTTATTTCTTTCATTGATGATTTTACTCAAATTACATGTATTATGTATTTGAAACCTATTTGAGAAGCTCTAAAAATGTTTAAGAGTTTTAGTATAAGAGAAAAAAAGAAATGTGTATATTCTATGAAGAAGTTGTGAAATGATAATGGTGGTGAATATAAAAATAAAGAATTAAAAAATTATCTTGAAAAACATGGTATTCATATTGAGTTCAGAGCACCTTACACACCATAGAAAAATGGTGTTGCTAAAAGAAAGAGTAGAACTTTGTTGGAGATGGGACATACAATGTTTGTCGAACAAGGTATTTCTCACTATTTATGGAGGTAGGTGATGAGTACAACAATTTATATTTAGAATCAATATTTATGTAGACCATGTTCAGATATGAATCCTTACAACATTATATTAGTAAAAAGTGGGTTTTTTGAAACAAGTTAAATGAAGATCGTGAAGTGATAACAAAAAAATAACTATTGGTTTGAAAAAGTTACTCACAAATTGGAGACATTGATTTTGATAAGACTTTTTCTCTAGTATCAAGGTCAGAAACAATTAGAATCTTCCTTTCTATTTCTGTATTATGAGGTCATACATTATTTCAAATGGATGCAATGTTATATTTTATTAATTTTTAACTTGATGAAGAACACTATATTGAAAAACTATGTTGTTTTGTAAATAGAAAAGACAAATTCTATGCATGAAAGTTGAATAAATATTTGTATGGGTTAAAGAAAGCTATGAGATCTTCGTATTCTAAATTGGCTGTCTGTTTAAAGAAGCTGAAATTTAATAAATGAAGATTTGAAAATAATCTCCACATTAAAGTAAATTAAGATATATCTGTCATTGTAATTTTTTATACTGATGATATTATCTTTGCTGGGAATGATGAAATATTTTGTGAATTTTTTTAAGAGATGGAGAAGTTATTTTAAATGCCCATGATTGGGTAAAGGAAATATCTTTTTGTATTATAATTCTCAAAAAATAAGAAATATATTTTTATATCCCAAGTAACTTCTTAAGAATGTTGGAATTGAAAATTCAAAACCCTTTTTCAAACTCATTTCGATGGGAACCAATTTGTTTAAAGAAGTACAAGGAAAAAAAGTGAAATATAAGGAATTTACAAAGCTAACTAAAAGTTTATTATATCTAATTGCTTAATTACCAGATATTTTATATTCGATTACTTTATGTGTGACATTAAAAAGTGATAAAAAAGAGTCACATATTTTAGAAGGGAAACAAATTCTTAGATATATCAAAGGAATAACAGATTTCAATATAAAATATGACTTCTTTTGAAAAATTGATTTTTTTGGTTATAAATATGCCAATTTTATAGGAAGTGTGGATGATATAATATCCAAATTTGATGGAGTTTTATTTTTGGGGAAATGTTTTGTGATTTTTCACACTAAAAAGTAATTTTTTTAACTCTAAGAACATATGAAGTTGAATGTTTTTATGCTACTCAAGCCACAACACAACTTATGTAGATGAAAACTCAGTTGGAAGATTTTATAATTGAAGTAAAGTTAACTTTTATCTTGGGTTGTGATAATCAAAGTGCTATAAATCTCACTAAAAATCTAGTTAAACATTCTCATTCAAAACATATTGAAATCAAATATCACTTAATCAAAGAGAATGTGGAGAATAATGAACTCAAGTTGGAATATGTTCCTACAATGGAACAAGTTGTTGCCATATTCACAAAACCTTTATTGAAGGAAGTTTTTTATAAAATGAGGTTGAACATGGGAATATAACCTCTTTCTCTCCAAGGTTGAGGTATGTGTATCTATCCCCTCTCTCATATTGTATCTATATAGTGTTTTCAAGGGGGGATAAAAATGATGTTTGACAAATCTATCTATTGGTATGTGCTAAACCTTTTAAGTAAAACATATATTTAGGGGGATTTCTTAAAAGGGGTAAGTTGTGATGTCAATGTGTAAGTGTTTAAACTATTTTTATAGTTTTTTAAGTGCTTTTAATAAACTAATTTCTTATAAGAAAGTTGAAAAGTTATGAAGAGATGAAATTTGACAAGTTGTGTAGTAATGGCACGTTTGAAGTTCAAGAAGTTATTTTCTAAGTTGCAGCTTATGGTTTCTAAGACACTTCTTACGGAAATAATGGTTTTTTGTTCAATGATTATTGTTTCCTACATTGAGTTCACTCACATAGGATTATAATTATTGATAAGTGATCAATATCTTGAGTTACAAAATTTCAGTGATTTATGACTCTTGGTTGACAACAAAATCCGAAGGGGAAGATTTTTTGGACTAATTTGGCTAAATATTATTTATTATTTATTGAATGATTTGTTTCTTGTTATATTAATGAAAAATCACCTTACATTTAAAATCTTGAGGATCTTACAAAGTATTTCAGACATATATTATCAGATATAGATCTCTTAAGAATGTCCATTAATTGAATTTTTCGGTTTTGAATGTTGATTTCTAGGTATACTTGTTTCCAAACATATCTTTTTGGAATGGATATTTTCGAATAGACTAAGAAGAAGTAACATATTTAGAATATCATAAGATATGTTCATCACAAAAAATTAGATGATGCTATACCGATGCCAATGCTCTAAACATCATGGAAAACCTCAGGATATTTTCTTTTTGTTAATGATAATATGAAGTTGTTTGGACACAATTTTTCCGAACATTGATTTTCAAACACAAAAATTCTGGATGAAAACTTTCAGATTTAGATTATATGAAAAATCTAGAAATGATTTGTTTTGATAAAAGTTCTCAACATCACGAGTTTTTAAAAAACTCATGATCCAAGAATTTTGTAAGAAGAGGATAAAAGTTGTTTAAGAGTATAATTTTTTCTCTGAGAAGCTGTGTGAAATATATCTAGAAACAATATCAGGCAAAGTATTGGATAATAAATATTATTTACAAACTTTAAAAAGTATATAAAGTTGATAAGTTGTGATGTTGAAAAAGTTGATAATGTTTCTAAATCACATAATTTAATGATGAATGGTTTTAATAAAGTTCAAGTCAGATAAAATATTCAGAAAAAGATTTTGTAGAAGGTCTAAGTTTGTGAAAGTTGTTGGGTTGTCATTAAGTGAAAATGATAATAGATTTAAGTCATACCACTTGATGAGAGGTTTGACTTATTTTCAATCTTAAAAGTGAGATAATCAAAGTTCCAGACTCTGATTTCTAGAAAGAGTGTATTTGATGAAATTTGATGTAGTAGATAGAAAGCTATATGGATGAAGAAGTTTCTAAAAGACAGAAGAGCTCAAGTTTGCAATCAAAATCAGTTTTCTGGAATGAATAGATCAGACATAGTTGTATGGAAAAATAACCTGAACAAATAAATATTATTAATATTTACAGTAATATCTTTTATAGACAAAGTTTTAGGATTAAAAGTGAAGTATTTTACACTTTTTAAAGTTATTATTGTATTCTAATGATCATAAGCTGATCATTCAACATTTATAAATATCATGACGAAAGTTTTTGATGGTTTATAATGTATCTTAACTTTAGTGTTAAGGAATTTTTAAAGAAGAAATTGGTGCCCAGGTTTCACTAAATATCAAAGAATATTTTAGAAGTTATGATAAGTTTTTAGAGGTTTCAATTTGAGAAGGATTTTTGATTTTTGAATATTAGTTGAGTAGGAAAATAATTTCAAGTTCCTACCTTTTCTTTTTCGAGCAAACATATATAAAGTGGTGTAATTAAAATTAACTATTTTTCTATTCAAATATACAAAAAATGGGAGCACTGAAGTTTTGATTTCAAATATGGTTTCAAGATAGAACTTCTAGAGTAAGGCAATCAGACAGAAGAATTAGTTAATCACATCAGAATGAACTTATATTTGTTAGAGTTGAGAGGAAGATATTTATAAACAAGAAATATCTTGATTGAGGTGAAGAAGAAGTGTTTATCAAATAGAGTTGTTGTGGTTAAGGTACACTATATGATCTTTTTGTATGATCTCATCAAAAAAAAAAAATTGGACAGGACAAGTATTCATATAGTTTTTGGATGAAGATAGTAGAGAGAAAGAGTATAGTTTTGGTTTACTATATAAAAACTGGATAGATTAGTTTCATGACTGAATTGTTTCCAAATACATTAATTTCTAGATAGAGGAAATAGATAGAGTAATTGGATAGAGTGATCAGACTGAGTTTTTTATGAAGTCCATAGAATAAGTTCTTACCTTTTGTTGGATAAGAAAGTGAAGAAATGTTGTTAAAGAATAAAAAAATTAAATTTTATTGAAGCAGTATAGTGACAAAATTCTGAACCTATTGGTGAAGGTTTCTAAACTTGTTACAAAATCTCATCTACATTTTGTTTGTGATAGAATAATCACATGAAATCTTGTTCTTGATCATATAATTTTTCAAGTGAAAGGATATTTCCAATTTGTTTTAACCACTCAGAAGGATTGTTTTCTAGTGGACTGCGTGGTATTGGACTATTTCCAAACCATGCCAATAAATAAATACTCTTGTTGAGTAGTGAATCTTGTAAATTCTTATGTTCTTGTAGATGTGTTTGAATGTTTATTTTTCATAAAAGTGATAAATATTTAATAGGAGATAGTGGTTTTTTCAAAATAAAGATAGTATAAAAGAAAATGGTATCACTGATTTACCCCCTCTCCCTCTTTATGATTACATTGATCCTACATGGGCATTTTTACATAGTTCTTCATTCTCTATTCATCCTTGAAGTAAAAATATGTATATATATTTGATAGTGTATTTTTGGTGGGATAGAATGAAGATAGATATTTATGAGTTTATATATTGGTTATGGGTATATCATTAAGTTAAGTCTGAGAGACAAACGTACAAGGGGATATTACAACCATTACCCATACCAAAATAGAGATTGGAAAACATCACCATGATTTTTTAGGACTCCCCAAAATGTCTAAAGGTAATAATTCTATATGTTTCATAATCAATCTTCTTAAAAAATCCCCACATTTAATTTATATTAGAGAATAATTTTCTATGGATCATCTTTACAAAATATACATTGAAGAAGTGGTAACATTGTATGGAGTACCGCATTTTACTGTATTTAATTGGGATCCAAGTTTTATCTTGAAGTTCTGGTGATGTATTCAATAGGATCTGGATATATAATTAAGATTTAGAACTATATATCATCCTCATATAGATGGAAATTCTAATAGAAATATTTAAACACTAGAGGATATATTGAGATCTTATTCTCTGGATTTCAAAGACTATTGGGATCAACACCTTCCTTTTGGTGTGTTTTTGTACAATAATATATTTCACTCAAGTATTCATATATATTTTTATGAATCACTCCAAGGAAATAAGTGTAAAACTATGAAAATTTTATATTAAGTTAGAGAAATAAAGATATTAGAACTAGAACGGACTGAAGGAAGGGAAGAAACAATTATAATATTGAATAACACTTAAGGGAGGCACAAAACCGACATAAATGTTTTATTAATAATCATCGATGTGATACGGAATTTGAAGTTGTTGAGGAAGTGTTTCTATGAATTTATCTATGGAATAAGGTTATAAGATTCCTAAAGAAAGGAAAGTTTATCCCTAGGTATATTTTATATTTCAAAATTCTTGATCGTATTAGGATAGTAGATTATCACTTAGATCTTCCACCAAACTTTTCTCAAGACCATGATGTGTTCCATGTATCACTCATGAGAAAGTACATACCTAATACATCACATGTATTATAAACATAGAATTCATACTACTAGAGAGAGATATTTCTTATGAGGATTATCTAGTGGATATTCTAGATTGTAGAGAGAAAGTGAAGTGAAACAAGACCACCCCTAGTCAAAGTTTTGAGGTGAAACCATCAATTTGAGGAAGCTATGTGGGAACATGTAGATAATACGAGGAAGAAGTATCCTCATTTGTTTGTATCAGAGTGATGAATTTTGAGGTAAAAATTGATTTTAAGGTAAGTAGAATGTAAAACCCCAATTTTTTATGAATTATTATTTTTTAGAATAAATTTAATTTCTTTTATAACTTGCATTACACAAAACACCGAGTTTTTATCGCGTTACACAAAACAATGAGTTTTTATCAAATTGAAATATATTATTAAGACATGAATATTATAAAATATTTATTAAAATCATAATTATGAATAGTAATAACTAATTTTTAAATATTATAATGGTTTTATACAAAGAAAAAATATTGAAAAAAATACTTAATTTTTAGTAATGTATTTATATATTTCAAAAATACTATTTTCTCTAAAAAAAATTATTGCATTTTGTGAACAAATAATCAAATTAATTTTTTAAAATTTTAGAAAATATATATTAAAAAATTAACCTAATTTTTGAAATCATTATATAAAAATTAAATTATTTTATATTTTTGGGTTTTTTCTAAAATGTTTCATTTTTCTGTGAATAATGAAAAATTCTGGTTTTTTTTAAAAATTGTATTTTATTTTAAAGAATTTTAAAACATAATTTTTTTGATATGGTTTTAAAAGAAATATTAGTTCAATAATATATTAATTAATAAAAATTAGCTCATTGTAATATATTTAATATTGTATTTTTATATAAATGTTTTTTCAACTTTTGAATGTTTTTCTTTTAGAAAACTGTTTTTTGATACGTCTACAAGGTTAATTTTAAAATAAATTATTCCGCCTCTATGATTTGAATTTGGAAAAATGTATACCATATTTTGATTCATCATAATTTATATTATCTTAAAATTTTAACTTAATTTTTGACCATAATTAATAGTTAAAGCAGTTAAAATTATTTACCACGGCTAGGGTAAAAACTGGTTTATCGAGGGTTCAAACTAAAAAAATAAGTATTAAAAATGTCCAAAACTCATATAATTTATATTTTATTTTCATATTTTAACCTTATATCTTCTAGGGTTATAAAAGTTTCAATTTTTATCCCTTTTTCATGAGAAAGACGTGGGTGGGATTCTTTCTTGTCAAAAATTCCATGTGTGTCTCTCCACCACTTATAAAAGGCCATCCCCTATCCTCTCCTATTTGAACTACCTAAATCGATTGATTCAAAAAAAAAACTACCAAAAAAACTTCCTTAAATCTCTCCCATTAACCTAAAATCCTTATATTTCTCATAAATCAAACCTAGTAAGACTTTTGGTGCAAAACTAAAAAGGTACCTAAAGAAGAGGTAACATTCTTCAACGAGCATTTTTATTTTATTTATTAAACCAAGTCCTTATAATCTTATTATACCATTATGATATGATAAAATTAGTATAATATATATAATAATATGTTTTTATATTAATTTTACAACCTATATCTATCTTGTCTTCTCTCAAATGAGAAATGATAATGTCGATCATGTGTACGGCAGACTACCGCCTCACAAACTGATGTGACTCATTTTCCATCAACATCTATCATAGTTGAGTATAATGGTGGATATTATGTATATACATTATATTCTTCGCATTTTTATACTTCTATATATATAATAACACATATTCCATTTTACTTTCCATTTCATGGGAGATACGATAGTGTCGTTCGTGTGTACGGCGAACCACCACCGCACGAAGTGGTGTTATTTGTTTCTCAATAATGATTTACATGGAAGGTAATAAAGATTAAGTTAATGATAATATGTGAAATATATTACATTATAATTATTCTGTAAAATCTAATAATTATTTACGTTTCTTTTATTCAATCCGTCAAAAAAATGAAAACAACATTCATGCGTACATACAACCTACCGTCTCCATGAACGATGTATTTCAGTTCGATACCTATAACATTAATGGTTGAATATAATATGTTTATAATGAATATATATTATATTTTTAACATGATTAAAACTATGGATATGATTAAATTATGATCATAGTGCAAGTACCAAAACTACCACACCAAAATTCTAATGAAAAATGAAACAGTTAACACCTAGAAATAATGATTTTATAAAGGAATTATTAATAAAAGGGTGTTGCAATGTTATAAGGGGATAATATGTGATATTATAATAATGTTTATGATTATGTAATATATTTATAATAAATTTATATTTATTATATTGGTGTTTAGATCACTTTTGAGGTAATACAAACTCAAGGTAATGGATTTCTAGCCTCACTTTTATTCCTGGTAGACTTATGCCATATTCACCACTCATTTCTTTTGTGTGGTGTATATATTTACCCTATGAAATATTATATAATGAATATAATTTATTTCATGATATTTAACATTTAATTTAATTTATTCTTTAATTAGGCTCATGAATCAAAAGTTACTTAAGCGGTAAGAGATTTTCGTCTCACTTTTCTATCTGTGAGACATATGTCATATTAACCACTTGTTCCTTTTGTGTGGTGTATATACTTCCCATGAATGCCTTATGATAATTATCATTAAAATTAGAGGGATTTACATATCCATTTTAGAATCTCTCTTTCATGGGTTTTATGATTTAAAATTTACCAAATTGGTAAGGGTTTGATGTTAAAATCTATTTATTTATCGAGATTGGTTATGATTATGCTTTTGATAATGAAATATTATGATCTATTTCTCATAAAATCCATAAATTTTATTCTCTTATAGTTATTTATTAAGAATAAAATTTTCCCATCATTTTCCTCTATTTATTTCTCAATATTCCAAAAGAATATTTATAAAGAAAATAAATTTTATTTATCTCTTTGGTCAAAAACCCTTTTTATTCCATATCCATATTTTCTAAAAATTATTTAATGTTCCTCTATAATTTTTAAAGAAAATTTTATCCTAGTTTTAATTTTTATAAAACGTTTTAAAAGGAATATTCATGTCATTTTCCAAACAAGTCCCATTTGTGTTGGATTGATGTAACTCAATTTGTTTGGATGATGTTTGGAAAATGCTATAATACCATACTACACTCTAGGACAACAATATCATGGGTTGATATCCATGGTGCTCTCTTTAGGGGTTGTTGGTGGAAATGCACCCAAACCCTGGGGATCTGGGTACCAAAGGCCCCTGACTTAAATTTTGGGGCTGTGTAGAAACTCTGATCGAGTGTAGTAAAGTTGATTAGATGACACCAAAAAGGCACTATAGCATTGAAGACTTTGGAATGACTACTATAGTATCTTGGAATTTAGAGTAAAGGGTACTATATCTCCACATACTTCTTTCCACCATCCACTATATCAATTTAGACTTGGGTGGCCACAACACTATAGTAGTGAAGACTTAAAGCCAAATTTCACTATATCAAAATAGACTTTTTTTTGGGAAAACATCCCTCGATGTTTCCTCTTGGTATTTTTTGGGTGTGATTTTGTTTTTTGACAAAGCCAGATGACTGTGGATGAGTATTGTTGGTGTTTGTGAAAGACATGTTTTTAAGGTGGTGTAGTTTCCTAGTGTTTGCCAAATATTTGGGCCTCTTAATCAGGAATTTTTGGTTGGTGATGTGAGGATTTTTTCATAGGAATGAACAGTGTGAAGAATAGTGAACGCAATCAGTAAAGCATGAGAAACATGAATCCCAAGACATTGATCACATACCATGTCTAGGAAGCCTATGTGACCGTGTACCAGGCATTAGGAACGGTACGCAGGAGTGGTCCATGAAACCAAAAATAGTTTGTTGTGGAAGGTGATGTGGTACGCAGATGGCTTGTCATCAGTGGTAGAGATCAACCTTGTAGGACCAAAGGAAGTATGAAGACGGTGTATGAAAAATGGTTCACTGGAAGGCTTGCGGTTCGTAGTGGCAGGAGGATCAGTATACAGTGAAGGCTGTACCGAATCAAAGATTTGGTAAGTCTTGGATTAACGGATATTGGGGATATCTTTTCCTATATAATAATCACTGATCCCACTAATTAGAAGGGATACCAAATATTATTAGATAACATATTTTCTTCCAAGATTTGGGAAAAGTTCAAAGGAAGTTTGCAAGGGAAAATTCCGCAAAAGCTGAAGTGGTTCGTGTGGAAGAAATTCCACCTAAGTTTTTTGTGGAGAACTGTAACCCACAAAGGAAGAGTTACATGGAGGAAGAAGGCATGATACACATGCATTTTTAGAATGTAGTCCAAAAATAGAGAATAGTTTGCAAAAAAAAGGTTGATTTGTAGAATAGGTTCGCAAAATCGGTACACAGAGGCAGTATGCAATAGTGAAGGCAAAACGCAATCAGCGAACAAAGGGAGGTTCACAGAAGCGGAAGTGATATGTGAAGAAGGTGTTCTGCATACCAAACCCGGTACTCAGTATGCGGGAGAAGAATTTGGTTTGTGATTTTTACAAGGAATCTTGTGAAAGCTTTAAATCAGTTTTCAAAAGTATTTTACAGTAGTTAGCAGTACTCGGGAAAGTGGAATTCATCTACGGGTGAAAAAGGAACTTCAACGGTGCATCTACCTATAGTTGAGGATTCTATAATTAATTTAAATTAAGAGAAATACATGTCCATAAACTATGTTTCACCTAAAATTTGATAAAATGTGTGCGGATTCCTTTATAAGTGCAGTGAGCATGGGAATCGGAAGGTAATGACCCTTTCCACCAGTAGTGAGCCAGAGAAAGAGGTATAGGGAGTGACCATTGGGAATGCAGTGAGCTGAACCTAAACCTTGTAAAGGTAGTGAGCCTAATCATAGAAGATCTAGTTCGAACATTGTACTCATTATTGGCAGTGAGCTTAAGTGAATTTGGTATATCATAATATCACTGTTGTATGCTCCTTAGACGTAGCCCAATGAGGGTGAACCAAGTAAAAATAATCGTGTTCTGTGCATGATTTCATATCTATTAATATATTTCTATAGGAGGAAGAGATAATTGAGTTTTTTTAACAATGAAACATGATCTGAAGGGGAAAAGTTTTAATCTGTCATACCCCGATTCACCCCCCTCTTAGGATATTTGACATAGTGGACCTAACAATTGGTATTAGAGGAAAAGGTTGAAAGTCAATAGTTCTCTATAAAAATAATAAATGGTGGTGGTAAATCATAAAGGAATTACAATCTTCAATAGAAATAATTTTCAACTGTGGAATAATTGAATGCAGTAGTACTTTTGATCAGTAGGGATGGATGTATTCACAGTAGCTATACATGGAATATCAGCTGACATTAATAGTGGTGCTTTATCAGAAGCTCAAATAAGATAATTGGATGCTAATGATAAAGGGATCAATGATTTACGGGGATCCCTATCAAATAAAATATATAAAAAGGTGATGTCTTGTAAAACATCACATGCAATGTGGGAAAAATTATTGAACATTTATGAGGGTGACACAAAAGTCCAAGAAGCAAAGATATAAGTTCTATGGAACAAGTATGAGGATCTCAGAATGAATCCCAATGGTACTATTAATGCATTATTAGATAGGATAAATATTATTGTAGAAGAAATTCAGGGTCCTGGATAATTCATTAAAGATATAAATATTGTGAAACGTACCTTGAGGAAACTTCAACCGCGGTTCAATCCGAAAATTTCAGTGTTAGAAGATATAGACCCAAAAGAGTTGACACTAGATAACCTACATAGTACCCTTGTAGCATATGAAATGAGAAATGATGATAATGATGTAGTGGAAAAGGGGAAGTCTAAGGAAGTGGAATTCAAGTCCATAAAGAATCTCTCTGTTGAATATAGTCCTAATGATGACAATATGATTGATGTCATGTCATTTCTCTCCTCCAATCTGCAAAGGGGAAAAGAGAAGTTCAATGGTAAACTTACATTTAAATGATTTCGATGTGGAAAGATTGGGAATTTTTCAGCAAAGTTTCCTAAGAATTTTGATGATGAAAATGAATAAAATGATGAAATTCCTCAAAATAGCTATTCATAAAATGAGAAAGGGAGGAGAATTACTAGGAGAAAGTTCTTCAAAAAAAGAATATGCTTTTAAAAGGGGATGAAAGTTCAGAAGAATCAGAGGCAGAAGAGTTGGAGGACTAAAAGGATCATAAAATATATTCTTTGGTGGTAGTTTTTAGAAATTTATTAACAAGAGAAGATAAGACTCCATATGATCTATGGTATGGAGAGAAGCCATCATTGAAATACTTTTGACTCTATGGAAGTAAATGTTTCATTCTCAATAAAGAGAAACATAGGAAGTTTTAATCCCATAGATATAAATGGATATTTCTTAGATACTAAAAGAAAATAAAATCATATAAATTCTTCAATAACTGGCTGGGAAAGATAGTTGAAAGTCATGGTGTGACCATAATGGAGAATGAACAGAATCTTTAGCAAATACTTGATCAGAATCAGGAGGATAATGATGAAGAGATGAGCAGGTCAAGAGACGCTCCATCTCTAAAGGTAGATTTAGAAGAATACTTAGATCATGAAAATGAATTAGTGTCCGCCTGGATACCAGTGAGAAGATCTGAAATTGGCATGCATAACATAATTGGTGATCAGACATCACTAGTGCTGACAAGGAGGATGCAGTCTCTACATCAAGTATCATACTTATCACAGGTAGAGCCTGACTGCGTTTTCATGACATGTCAAATTGAATATATTTTTAAGGTTGATTTATAGTCTAAGAAATAACCTAGTTCATCTCTAAAGGAGAATTGATAGGTTTAGAGTATTCATTTTTAATTAAAAGTACTAAAAATGGGGGTGATTTTGAAAACAATTTTATGAAAATAACTTAATGTAAAGAGTTATTAAGTTGAAAGACAAAGTGTATTTTGAAAAATATGAGATAAATAAATGATTATTTCTAAGTTACTACAACACTTGAAGAGTTTTTTGTTCTCAATTTGTTATTATGTTTTGTTGTAATCCTTTGGTTGAGGGATGACCAAGATCTTGGTTCCCCCTTTTCCTCTTAAAATGATGCACAAAGAACCACCCCTTGACACAAAAATCATGTTGTCAAGGTTTGTACCTTAAACATAAAGTGAGGTCTACCAAATCATAATGAAATCTCATGTATGTTTGAGATAAAGAGGATTCTTGTGTTGTCCAATCGGAACAACCCAAGATTCCCACTTGAATATCAACCCAATCGGTATTGAAATGAGAAATGTTTCACATAATTAAACAAAATCAATGCATTCAGAGAAGAAGAATATAAAGATAAAACATAAGTGAAATAATTCACAGACAAATTACACAAAACCATTAGAATATGAGGTGTTGGAACTCCCTATTCAAGTGTGTAGCTCCCTCATAATGATCACCCACCGTTTAGCTCGACATCGGGAGGAGGATGAAGCTCGGGTGGAAATCCTTCTTAATTATTGACCCCCCTATGAGGATAGAGACCTCCATAACTTCTAGGATGAGGAGGAGACTAATATATTACTCAAAAATGGAAGATATCTGCTTCTTGTCCGAACCTACAAATGAGGTACCCATGGTGCCTTTTTATAGCCAAAATAGGACATGGTTTTGGGAACCCTATTTTTGAGATACCACTTGTGTCTCGATTTTGGAATAGTAGAAATCCATATCATAACTTTAACAAAAGAGAAAAGTTATTTAACGGTCTATTTAATATCTCCATTTCTAATTTGGAGTCCATTAGAAAATTTTATTGGGAGATATGGTCAAAATACCGAAACAAACTTTCGAGTTTGGGTAGATTCTCTCCTCTGAACATAATGGTTCGTATGGGCCAACAGATGGCCGAATTAGGATTTTGTATCTTAATAAGAGTTTTATCCAATGATGTTTTGGAGCAGACCAAAAATTTTCTGCCTATTTGTATGCACTTAATTCTCATAATATTCAAAACATCGGACATATGTCCCTGGGATGCCATGCAGTTTGACCCATTTTCTTATGGATGATCTTCAGGCCTCCAAATAACCTCCACCTTTAAGGGAAAATATCAAAATTATAATTTAACTTTTTAACAGTGATAAAAATTAATTCATTGAATAAAAAATGAAATGAAATTTATTATTATATTTTGAATATTTGTTACAAAACTAGTTTAAAACAGTGGTGTAAGGGTGGAATTGAATAGTGAATCGCTATGCGATCACAACCCAACACCTAAACATTTTCACTCATGGGAAAAGTCACATATCCAAAAAAGTGATGCATGTATATATTACCAACATCATGAAGATTTAACATTTGAGGAAATTTTAATTCATTAATGTAATTTGATCAATGCACGAACCACACCAAGGAGTTCTTCCTAGTGAAAATGGAAAAAGATGTCTCATAAATCACATCATAATGAAATTCAAAGAGATTCATGACACCAAATTGAGCAAGGAATTAAAAAGTCAACCATTCCACTAACTCTCCATGTGGGTGTGTGAAAACCATTCCATGCTATTCTTTCCACTTTCTATCCAATAAATATAGTTTATTTTAACATTATTCAGTTTTAAATGATTTTTCCACCGAACTTTCCCTACATCCTTTGCAATCATATTTCAAGACCCAATCACTTAAGCATTCCCAGAATTCAAACCATAATCTTCTGACCTAGATATCCCTATATGTTTCACATTTCATCACTCCCCTATTTTTTTTTATTTTTGTTTTTTTAGAAGTTTCATTTGGAACAAATATCACACTCATATCTCAACCCTTGTTTGATCTCCCCACGACACTAATTTCAATAGTTATAATAAGATAAAAGGTTAAGGAGGAGTGGTTTTTGACCTAACCAAGACACAAACCAATTTTTTTGAGGGTGTACAACAGTCGAACATTAGGTACACATGCATAGGTCAATCTGGTACAATAATGAAACAGATCTGATAGGGAACAGACATATTGAAATATCATTTAAAGATAAAAAATATTAATATAACGTATATTTAACTTATATTAAGTAATAAATATTCACACTTTTTGGTTTGGTGCAAAAATGTGTGGAGATATTAGTGAAACAGTTTTCCCAAAAACTACTCACACAAGGGGAATCAATCATCTCAAAAGTTTCCCAGTGATACAACTATTTATATCATTGAAAGAAAAACAATTCACTAAAAATCAATCCCTGATGTTAAATTCATACAAACATTCAATCCAAATTAGAGACAGGTTTTTTATCAAATGTTAAATCAACATGGAATAAAAAATTTCAATTCATTTTCAGTATGTTCCATGATTTGGTGACTATAGGGGGGGGGGAAGTAAAAATACCATAAAGAAGGTGAAAAAGAGAATAAATAAGAAAGAAAATGAAAATCCTAATGAACTCAACAAGAAGAGGAAAATTTAAAATACCATAAAGAAGGAGAAAAAGAGGAGAAAGAAGAAAGATGAAGAAAGAAGAAAGACGATGAAAATCCTAATGAACTCAACAAGACGAGGAAAAGTGAAAATACCATAAAGAAGGAAAAAAAGAGAAGAAATAAAAAATAAAATAAAAATTTCTAACTAACCCAGGAATATACCCATCCCCCACACCTAGAATGTCCAGTGTCCTCACTGTAATAATTGAGAATGTGAGAAGTAAGGATAAAACCTAACTTGTTTCACTAGTATGTTTCTTCTTGAACATATAGTTCCTCCATCGGAAACTCCAGAAGGGCTTCATGGAAGTGCTTTAGCCGTTGCTCCTTGATAGTGAAGGTTTTCTTGGTTTCTTCATTTTGAACCTGAACAACACCAAATGGAGATATATTAATAATAGTGTATGGACCAAACCAGTGGGAACAAAGCTTACCTGGATGTAACTTCAGTCTTGAATTATAAAGGAGGACCTTTTTCCCAATTTGGAACCGAAGATGAAGTATAATATGGTCGTGGTCAGCCTTGGTTCGCTCCATATAAATCATGGAGTTTTCATATGCATCTCTTCTCATTTACTCTAACTTCTGAATCTGCAAATTCCTTTGAGAACTTGCACCAAAAAGATTATAATTTCATTTTTTTATGGCCCAGTAGGTCCGGTTCTCAATATCAATAGGCAGGTGACAACTATTTCCAAACACAAGATGATAGGTTGACATTCTAATGGGAGTTTTGAAAGCAGTACGGTAGGCCCATAATGAATCATCAAGTCAACGACTCCAATCTTTTCTATTGGGTTGAACCGTTTTTTCAATAATATGTTTTACCTCTCTATTTGACACCTCTGATTGACCATTGGTATGTGGGTGATATGAAGTAGACACTCTATGATCGACCCCATATCGACACAAAAGTGATTGCATTGTTCGTTTGTAGAAATGAGAACCCTGGTCACTAATGATGAACCTATGTAATCCAAACCTACAAAATATCTGAGTTCTCAAAAATTCCACAACTATTTTGGAATCATCTATCCTTATGGATCAGACCTCTACCCATTTTGACACATAATCAACCACCAGAGGAATGTACAAGTTGCCAAAGGAATTGGGAAATGGACCTATAAATTCAATGCCCCAAACATAAAAAATGTCATGAAAGAGAAACAGTTGTTGTGGAATTTCATTTCTTTTAGAGACATTCCCCATTCTTTGACAATGAGAAAAAGATTTGAAAAAATCATGGGCATCCAAAAAAAGTGTTGGTCAACAGAGACTAGAATCAAGGACCTTGTGAGCAGTCCATTGGGGACCAAAGTGGACCCCACAAGCAAGAGTGTGATAGAATCTAAGGACAGACATAAACTCGCTATTGGGAACACAACACCTAAGGACTTGATCACTACATGTGAGACAGAGGTAGGGGTCATACCAAATGTACCAATGAGACTCATGTTTTAGATGACTAGCATGGTTTTTTTTAAATCAGCAGGAATAGAAGATGTTATTAAAAAATATACAATTTCAGCATACCAAGGAATAACATGTTGCACTCGGTACAATTTCTCATCGAGAAACATATCATTTATAAGAATACAGGTGGATGAGTTAATGTCCGAGGATGGGGGAATCCTACTAAAACGGTCAGCCACCACATTTTATGCTCCTTTTTTATCTCTAATTTCTGGATTAAATTCTTGAAGGAGTAGAATCCAGCGAATGAGACAGGGCTTGGCTTCTGATTTCTTAAGGAGATATCGGAGGGTTTCATGGTCTGAGAACACAATGACTTTAGACTCCAAAATGTATGACCTGAATTTGTCCAATGCAAACACAATGGAAAGGAATTATTTTTCAGTTGTGGTGTACTTTGCTTGGGTATGGTCCAAAGTACATGAGGCATAGACAATGGCATGTGGAGCTCGATCGACCCTTTGTGACAAGACTACCCCAATGACATAGTTAGAGGAATCACACATGAGATCAAACGGTAAATCCCACTGAGGTGGTTAGATTACCGGGTGCGACGTGAGACTCCATTTTAAATTATTAAAATCTTCCTCAAATTATTTATCAAAAAAAATTATTTTTATTTTTGGAGTAATTGGGAGAGGGGGAGTACAATTTTACTAAAGTCATGAATGAAATGACAGGTAAATATATCATGACCTAGGAAAGACCTCACATCCCGTACATTTTTGGGGAATGGTAATGAATAAATTAAATCTACTTTTGATTTATCTACTTGGATACCATCCCCAGAAATGACATGCCCAAAAAATATACCTTGTCACACCATGAAATGGAATTTCTAATAATTTAATACAATATTATTTTAAATACAATGATGTAGGATTGAACCAAGACTACTTAAACATTCATCAAAAGAGGATCCATAAACAGTAAAATCATCCATGAATACTTTCATGAAATTCTCTAGGTAATCCAAAAAATACTAACCATACATCACTGGAAAGTACCTGGAGCATTTGATAGACCAAATGGCATCCTCTTATATGCAAATGTGCCAAAGGGGCAAGTGATGGTTGTATTTTCTTGATCCTTAGGGGAAATATAGATATGAAAGTATCCATAATACCCATCAAGGAAACAATAGTGGGACTTACCCACTATCCTCTCTAGCATTTGGTCAATGAATGGAATAGGGAAATGGTCCTTCTTAGTGTGTTGGTTTAGTCGGTGATATTCTATAAAGACACACCAACTATTTTACACACGAGTTAGAACCAATTCATTGTTTTCATTTTTGATTATTGCAAGGCCAATTTTTTAGGAACTATTTGAATGGGACTGCCCCATTGGCTGTTAGAGATGGGGTAAATGATTCCAGCATGCAATAATTTTGTTACCTCATTTTTCACAACTTCTAGTAGGTTTGGGTTCAGTCGACGTTGTGGCTGCCTCACTAGTTTAGCTTCATCATTTAATAAAATATGATGTGTACAAATTTATGGGCTAATACTAGGAATGTCAGAAAGTGTTCATCCAAAATATTTTAAAGTTCAAGCAACCACAATTAATGCTCAATAGGGAGTGAACTAGCAATGATGGCTGGAAACTTGTTTCCATTCTCAAGATATGAATATTTTAAATCTTGAGATAGTTGTTTCAGTTCCAATTCAGGTGGATTTTGGATTGATGGGAGTGTGTGTGAAAGTGATAGGTCATTGATCACATCTAACTACTCAATTATATCATCCTCAGACGAGGAATGAGATTTTACAAGCTTAGCAGTATCATCGATGGTCATTGGATCATTAGTGTTAAAGAAATTATCAATTAATAAACATGCACGACACTTTTCTAGACCACTACAACAATCAATGAATGAATCATTTCCTAGCATTCTTATCAATGAAGAAAACTCAGAAAGGGGATCCAGGGAATGAAATAAAGTTTTTTCAAGGTAAGGGAGTACATTTATAGAATTAACAGAGAGAGAGAAATGTTCTTCTGAGGGGTACTTCATGGCATTAAGGATATTGAAGTGGAAAATTTAACCACCAAAATTCATAGATAATGTACCATTATGGACATTAATTATGGTTTTTGCAGTTTTTGAGAAGGGTCTTCCCAATATAATCAGGGCATGTCCATTCATTCTATCATCCTCCATTTTAAGCACATACAAGTCAGTAGGAAAAATTAAAATTTGATCACTTAGAAGAACATACTCTAACACACCGAAGGGGTGTACGGTACTCCGGTTAGCCATTTGAACAACAATTCTAGTGGGATCCAGTTCCCCATCCTGCAATGTAGAGTAAATGGAGTGAGGCATAACATTTATAGAAGCACCTAAATCAAGCATAGCATTAGAAAAATAATACTCCCTTATGGTGCACGAAATTTAGAATATTCCAGGATCATTGCAGTTGGTGGTAAGTGATGGCTCTATCAATTCTGAACCATTCCTCCCAAAGCTCACTTTCTCATCACCTCGAAGTCGCCTTCAGTGTGTACACATCTCCTTTAGAAACTTGGCGTATCGTGGAATTTTCTTCATGGCATTAATCAATGGGATGCTAACCTGCACTTTTTTGAAAGTTTCCAACATTTCCTTATCTAGTTCAGTTTTCTTTTGTTTTCTAGGTTGTGACCCTTTGGGGGAATGGAAGAGTAATGGTTGGGATAGGTGACTCATCAAAAGACACACTATTTGCTTTGGAAGGTATTTTATCAGGACAAGGATTTTCAACATTTGGAACATTTTTAATGGCTGGGATGAAGGTTTCCTCAAGAGGGGATGACTCTAATAGAGGATTCATATGACTTTATAGTTGTTTTCCCATCATAAGGGTGATATAACTAACATTACCTTTATCTCTAGGGTTGACTAATAGTTGAGATGGTAGTTTACCCGACCCCTAACTTTGAATTTCACCCACTGAGTTAGCTAGTTGGCCTAATTGGGTTTTTAGGTATTGTATGGATTCTTGGGTAGTTTTTTGTAATTGGAGATTGTTGGTATACATTTGTTTCATCATATCTTCTAGGCTAGGATCAAGTTTTGGAGGGGGTGGTTGGAAAGGTCTTTAGGGTGGTTGAGGATTTCTGGGTGGTGGTGGTGGATGACTACTCTTCCCTTGTTGGTTCCATGGTTGATGAGGTTGGTTTTAATACCCCCCTTTCCTATAATCTTGGTTTTATTTCCACCTAGGGTTCGATGGATAGTAAGGTTCTTTCCTAAAGGGTTGGTTATAGGGGCAACCTGGAAAGATTGCCTCACAACTCTTAGAAGTTTCTGTCAATTGGGGTCATTGTTCAAAACAATAGGTGTCATAAGAGAAGATTCCACAATGGATAGGAGGAGGATATAGAGATTTCTCTTGGGAGAGAGAGAGTTTTCCTAAAAGGGTACTTACCTCTTCAAAATTTGTGTCAACCTTCTTCTCAAATTTGGTACTTTTCACCTCATGGACACCTCGAATGGGTACACTGGATCTTGAACCAAATTGTTGAGTGCTTTATGACATGTTCTCAATCAAGTTTCTTGAAGTAATTGGGGTCTTATCCACTAGTGCACCACCTGCAGCAACATCAGTCATATTTCTATCAATAGGGATTAAACCTTCATAAAAACACTGAATTAAAATTTGTTTTCTTATTTGGTGGGGTGGACAACTTGAAAAAATCTTTTTAAAGAATTCCCAATATTCATATAGTGTTTCCCATTATGATTGTCTTATAACACATATTTATTTTCTTATAGTTGTAGTGTGATAGGCTGGGAAATATTTTTCAGGAAAAAGGCATTTCATGTCTGCCCAACCTCTTATTGGGGAATTAACATAATAAAGCCAGTCTTTTGTAGTGTATTCTAATGAAAAAGGAAATGACCTTAAATTTACTTGTTATTAATCCACATTTACAGGTTTTAATGTAGAACACATAGTATTAAATTCTTTTAGATGCTTGTGTGGATCTTCTCCAGGCAGTCCACAGAATCTTGGTAATAAATGAATTAAACCAGATTTTAGTTCAAAGTTGGGTGCCTTACCTTGTATTTGAATATATTTGGGTTGAATATAAACATCAGTCAAGGTTATTTATTTTAGTTTTTGATTATTTTCATCTATTTTATACTCATTAATTTCAGGTTCTAGGTTGGTTCTAGAAGTAGAGGGGTTTAGAAAAGTCTCATGTTGTGGTGTGTCCTCCTTCAAAGAGTTGTCTTGTGCATCTCAGGGCCGCTGACGTAAGATCCTCTCTAGTTCAGGTTTTAAAGGAGGTAAATATCCCTAATTAGAACATTTCATGCACCAAACCTACACAAAAAATAGATCTTAATACAAAATAATTGAAAAGGTAAATAAATATTCACAAAATTTATAAATATCTTATAAAAAACACACACTAAAAACCGAAGCGCTCCCCGAAAACGACACCCAAATTTGACCACATTGTCATGAAATGTAAAATTTATTATGTTTTTAAGGTTGATTTATAGTCTATGGGATACCCTAGGTCGTATCACAAGGACATTTGACAGGTTTAGAGTATGCGTTTTTAATAAAAAGTACTAAAAATGGGGGTGATTTTGAAAAACGTTTCAAGAAAATAACTTAACTTAAAGTGTTGTAAAGTTTAAAGACAAAGTGGATTTTAAAAATATGAGATAAATAAGTGATCATTGATAAGTTACTACAAAAATTTAAGAGTTCCTTTTTCTCAATTGGTTATTAGGTTTTGTTGTAATCCTTTGATTGAAGGATGACCAAGATCTTGGTTCCCCTCTTTCCTCTTAAAATGATGCACAAAGAACCACCCCTTGACACAAAAATCACATTGTAAAGTTTTGGACCTTAAAAATAGAGTGAGTTCTACCAAACCATACTGAAATCTCATTTATGTGTGAGAGAAAGAGGATTCTTGTGTTGTCCAATCGGAACTACCCAAGATTCCCACTTGAATCTCAACCCAATCGGTATTGAAATGAGAAATGTTTCACTTAATTAACCCAAATAAATGCATTCAGAGAAGAATAATATAAATATTAAACATAAGTGAAATAATTAAAACACAAATTACACAAAACTATTAGAATATTAGGTGTCTGAACTCCCTCTTACAGTGTGTAGCTCCCTCGTAATGATCACCCACCATTTAGCTCGACATCGGGAGGAGGAGGAAGCTCAGGTGGAACTACTTCTTCATTATTGATCCCCTTATGAGGATAGGGGCCACAAAAACTTATAGTATGAGGAGGATACTCTTCTAGGACTCTAAAATTTCAGAGCTTTTCTTCTTTTACGAACTTACAAATGAGGTGCCCATGGTGCATTTTTATAGACAAAATAGGACATGGTTTTGGGCACCCTATTTTTGATATACCAACTGTGTCTCAGTTTTGGAATAGTATAAAGACATATCAAGACTTGAAAAAAATGGAAGAGTTTTTGAACGGACTCTTTAATGTCTCCATGTTGAATTGGGCGTCCATTAGACAACTTTATTGGGATATATGTTCAAAATTCCGAAACAAACTTTTGAATTCAGGCATATTCTATCCCCTGAACAGAATGGTTCGGATTGGACACCAGATGGCCAAATTAGGCTTTAGTTCCTTAATAATAGTTTTATCCCATGATGTTTTTGAGAGGACCACAAATTTTCATCCCATTTGGATTCATGTAATTCTCTTAATGTTCAAAATAGTGGATAGATGTCCATGGGATGCCATGCAGTTTGGCCCATTATTCTTCTGAATGATCTCCGGGCCTCCATATCACCTCCACCTTCAATGAAAATATCAAAATAAGTATAATTGATCTTTTTAATAGTGATAAAATTAATTCATTGAATAAAACATGACATTAAATTAATTATTATATTTTTAATATTAATTACAAGACTAGTTTAAAATAGTGGTGTAAGGGTGGAATTGAATTGTGAATCGCTATATGATCAAAGCCTAAATGCTTTGATGAAGCTGCTGGAGATGAGAATTGGGTTCAAGAAATAAAATAAGAGCTTGAACAAATTGATAAGAATTAGATGTGGGAAGTTGTTTTTAGATTATCAAACAAGAATGTTATTAGAACAAAATGGGTCTTTCACAACAAAATGAACGAAGATAGTGTTGTTATTCGAAACAAATCATGACTAGTGTAAAAAAGGGTACTCCCACATAGAGGGAATTGATGTTGGTGAGACATTTTAACCTATTTAAAGGCTAGAGACAATAATATTATTTTTCCCTAATAGTGCAAATAAAGTTTAAGGTTTTCCAGATGGATATCAAGTCAGAATTTCTAAATGCAGTTCTGGATGAAGAAGTTTACATTGAGAAGCTAGATGAATTTCTCATTCATGAAGATGAGAATATAGTTTATCAGTTTAAGAAGGATTTTATATGGTTTGAATCAAGCACCAAGATCATGGTATTCAAGGATTGATCAGTTTCTAAAGAAGTTTGGTTTTCAGCGTGGTGGAGTTGATTACAATTTGTATTTCAACAATGACAACAGTAAAAGGATGATGGTTCTTGTTTATGTCAATGAAATAATATTTGGTGGAGTAGGTGAATCACAATGAATACAATTTTCTAAATACATGAAAATATAGTTCTAAATGTCGATGATTGGTGAGATGACATTTTTCCTTAGCTTATAGGTGACACAACGAAGGAATGACACTTTTATATCTCAATCTAAATATTACAAGGATGTTTTGAGAAGGTTTGGAATAGATAATTCCAAGGAGATAAAGACTCTAGTTACTACCTGGATGAAACTATCTAAAGATGGTTATGGAAAGGCAGTTAACATCATAGAATACAAGAAAATCATTGGAAGTCTGCTATACTTGACCACGACAAGGCCTAAAATTGTATTCGCCACGTGCCAAGCAGCAAGATATCAAAGAAATCACATAGAAATCCACATGATTGTTGTAAAAATGATACTTTGGTATATCAAAGGATTTGTGGATTTTGGTTTGATGTATAATAAAAAATCTCAGAAAAAGCTATTGGGATATACAAATGCATATTGGGCCGGTTAAATGAATGATATGAATTCAATGTCAGGAGGGGATTTCTATCCTAGTGGATTGTGTATTTTTTGGTTGACCAAGAAACAATATTGCATTTCATTGAGTACTGTAAAAGATGAATATATTGTGGCTACTCAAGCTTGCACACAACTATTTTGGATGAAGAATCAACTTTAGGATATGGGAATTGAAGTGAAATCTTTGATCAGAATCTATTGTGATAATTCAAGTGCTATAAATCTTAGCAAAAATACAGTCCATCATTCAAGGGAAAATCACATTGAAATCAAATATCATTTTATCAAGGAGAAGGTGGAGCAAGGGCATATGAGGTTGGGGTATGTTCCTACAGAATAACATGTTACATATATTCTTATGAAATCCTTACCCAAAGAAGAATTTTAAAGGCATCGACTGAATTTAGGAGTCCAGTCGACTTCCTGCACTTGAAAAAGTGTGGATGTTGGACCCCCTCTCCCTGAGGTATGGTGTGTTTTCCCATAATGTACTGATATGTGTTCTTTATCTAGTTATAGACATCCTTGAAGTGATCTTCAGGTTCATTGACAAAGGGGGAGAAAGTGAGACTATTCAGGGGGAGAAACGACACGGGGAAAAGCTATTAAGTGGAGTAGTGAGATAGGGGGATTTGAAGTTGAGCTGAAGATGTTTGTTTAGAGAAGCTATAATATAGGGGGATAATTAAACCGGACAATTCTTGAAGTGATTGATGAAAGATTATATATCACGATAGTTGAGATTCATGATGAAAGCAGTTTATTGGTATCAGTATGGTATAAAAAAATAGTGATTAGTAATGAAGGGATTCATTGTTGAACTTTTCATTATACTCTTGTTTCTCATGCCGAGTATAACTCATGTAGGATTAGATTATATGTTGAGTAAATATGTGATTTCTATCTTAATATCATAAAGTGAATGGTGTATGATGAAGGAAGGAGTTTTAATGAGGTATCAAAATGTGAAGAATTGTTATGAGAAGAGTTGTCAACAA
Source organism: Viscum album (assembly GCA_963277665.1). Classification (NCBI taxonomy): domain Eukaryota; kingdom Viridiplantae; phylum Streptophyta; class Magnoliopsida; order Santalales; family Viscaceae; genus Viscum; species Viscum album. The sequence continues at coordinate 1,430,548,694 of OY728131.1, read as the reverse complement.
ACCCAAATAGGGAGATTGTTGGGAAAAAATCCCTCGATGTGTCCTATCGGTATGTTTTGGGTGTGATTGTGTTTGTTGACAAATCCAAATGACAATGTATGAGTATGGTTGGTGTTTGCCGAAGAAAGGTTTTTATGGTTGCACAGTTTCTTAGTGTTTGCCACATTTTTGGGCCTCAAAATAAGGAATTGTTGGTTAGCAATGTGAGGATTTATTTATATGACTGAACAGTGTGAAGAACAATGAACAAAATCAGAAAAGGATGAGAAATGTGAAGCACAAGACATGGATCGCATACCATGTTCGGGAAGGGTATGTGATCGCATACCAGGCTATGGGATCAGTGCGCGGGAGTGGTCCATGAAACCAAAAACGGTTCATGGTGGAAGGTGATGTAATATATAGATGGATTGTCATCGGTGGTGGAGATCAACCGTGTAGGACCAAAGGTAGTACACAGACCACGTATGAAAAATGGTTCCCAGGAAGGGTTGTAGTTCATGGCGGTAGGAGGATCGATATGTGGTGGAGGCTGTACCGAATCAAAGATTTGGTAAATCTTGGATTAGTGGATATTGCAGATATCTTTTCCTATATAATAATTGTTAATCCCACCATTTTTAAGGGAGAACTAATATTATTAGAGAATATCTTTTACTATGAGATTTCAGCAAAGTCCGAAGGAAGTTCGCGAGGGAGAATTCTGCGAAATCTGAAGTGATTCGCGTGGAAGAAATTCCAGCGAAGGTTTTTATGAAGAACTATAACCCGCAAAGGAAGTGGTATGTAGAGGAAGAAGGTGAGGTATGCAGGTGGTTTATGAAGGAAGTCCACGAATAGAGAACAGTTCATGGACAAAGGTTGATTCACAGAAGAGGTTTGAGGAATCGGTACGTAGAGGTAGTGGGCAATAGCAAAGGTGAAGGCAGTCGGAGAATGAAGGGAGGTTCATGGAAGTGGAAGTAATATGCGAAGAAGGTGTTTCTCATACCAAACTTGGTACTCAGTACATGGGAGAAGAAGGGGGTTCATGATTTTCACAAGGAAACTTGAGAAAGCTTCAAATCAGTTTGCGAAAGTATTTTTCAGTACCTAGCAGTACTTGGGAAAGTGGAATTCATCTATGGGTTAAAAAAGAACTTCAATGGTGCATCTACCTATAGTTTAGAATGAAGGAATTCATGTAAATGAAGGGAAATACATGTCCATAAACAATGTCTAACCTACAATTCGATAAGCTGTGTGTGTATTCCTTTCCAAGAGAAGTGATCACAAGAATAGGAAGGCAGTGACCCTTTCCACAGGTAGTGAGCTAGAGAAAGAGGCTTAGGGAGTGACCCTTGGGAATTTAGTGAGCATACCCTAAACCTTGTAAAGGTATTGAGCTTGGGCATAGAAGATCTAGCCCGAAAATTGTACTCGTTATTGGTAGTGATACATAGTAAATTTGGTGCATCGTCATATCGTCATCGTATGCTCCTTGGTCGTAGCCTAGTGAGGGTGAAACAAGTGAAAATTGCTATATTCTATGCATGATTTCATATCTATTCATATATTTCTATAGGAGGAAGAGATAATTGAGTTTTGTTTAACAAAAAAATAAGATCTGAAGGGGAAAAGTTTTAATCTGTCATACCCTGATTCACCACCCTCTTAGGGTATTTGACCTAGTGGACCTAACAAATTTCTTTACAGTTGGATAAATAGTGCTTCAACCTCTTTTCTATCTCATTTCGAGCTAGGGTTTCTATGTTTTGAAAATATGATATTCGCTCTGTATTTTCTCTCTCAAATCATAGTGAAATTCTGCCTCTCCATGGACGTAGGGATTATTCCGGAACCATGTAAATTGATGTATCCTATGAGATCTTCTTATCATTCTTTTCATGTTGTTTTACTCTATCGATTATTCATCTAAAAAACTGTTTTGTCACTGTAAATCCTGGTGTTTTTGAAATATTTTGGATTTTACTAAAAATGAGAAACGAATATTTGTTATAACTTGTATAACATGAATGAATTTTTCCACCATAATGACCAATCATTTATTTGAAGCATCTTTTATAAGAATCCATGTTTATTTTCAAAGTAAATTATTTCTGATTTTTTATGAATTTTTAGTTTTAAAAAGTGATTTTCAAAGTGGAAATGATATTTTCCTGAAGAAGCATTCTAAGTGATATTTCAAAATCATTATCCATATAAGATGTCATCCTTTGATATTACTTTATGATTCATTGGAGATAGAATCCAAGTATACCATTCTTATTATTTATTTTAATGGTTTATGTTTATGATGGAAAGATGTTTATTAAAACCGTTTCTCTTCAAAAGTTTATACCATGATGAAATTATCATGACACCCATTCTCTTTTCCATGGGCCAGGTTATAATGATATGTTGAAATATTTATGAAACCCATTTCTTTCATGGTTTCTGATATGATGAATTTTTTATGACCTTGTGACACACATATCTATAATTTTCATTATGTGATAAGTGGGACCTATATCTCCCTCCAATGCAATGGGTGGAGATTAAAATCTTACGAGATAGACAAGTTTGAAATGGGGAGTGAACCCAATTCAATAAGAGACTTTTTACACTATGATTTTCTTGAGAGAGAACCTTTAATATTATGATGGTTTTTGGAGTGAATCCATTCCACTATGATAGCCTTGTATGTGAGCCTTGGAGACTATGTTAATGATTTTTATTTACTTATGTGTATAGAAAAATTATATTTCTTATAACTATGTTATGATCTTATAGACTATTTTCTTTGATTAATTTATGATTCATGTCTTATTAATTACCAAGATTTATTCCATGTTTCAACTTTATGATATTTTATATGCATTTTATGTTTTTAAAATGTTATGCTCATGTTCTCAAAACATTTTTTTCTCTTATTATGCTTATGTGATCATTGATATCTCACTTGCTTATCCTTTCTGAGAATTTAAGCTCACCCTTTCCTATGTTTCCTTTCTATAGGTTATGAAGATAGGTATTATGTATGATATTTCTAATAGGATTACTATTTTGGAAAATCTTTGTGGGAGATGTTTAAGATATTTCACAAAATAAGAACATTGTTTATCTATTTTTTGAAGTCACTAAACTTTTATGATCCTTAGGTGTATTTTTATATAATGTATTTAATATTCATCTAAAAATATTTAATATTTATTTATGAAATTCCTAGGTCACCATATAACCCATATTCTCACATGATTGAAACTCTACCAGCTATTGGTGAAACTGAGATTGAATATGACCATGCTTGCTACACTGGTAACACTCCACCAACCCACCTCATTCAGGGGGAAGAGATGAACCACCACTCTAGCCACTCTGTCCTCTACTTACTTGGAGAAAACTATAAAATCATTGCTTCTTAATTCCGGAATACCAACCACTATTCTCCTTAGTAGAAGCTAATTTCTTGGATCCTCTACCCTCATTCTAGTTCCTCTTAGATATAAGGGTCTGATTCATGACCTCTTAAAAACATGACAGGTGAAAAACATTCACCTATACCTAAATATCACACTTTACACTATCATAAAACTTCTTATCCCTATATTCCTTTGCAACACCCAATCTTCAATTATAGTAAGATTTTCATTCCAAATAAAATATTTACAATGCATATTTTAATAATTCATATTTCAATTTAAATGTTTTATTAAAAACATTTTTTTATTATATATTATATATTTTATTATTTTAAATAAAAATTTCAAAATTTCAAAATTTCAAAATTTTAATTTGACAAAATGAACTTCATTTTTTAATTAAACATATCAAATTTACTGAATTTTTGGGATTTTTAAAAAATAATATATTTTTGGTTGAATTGTAAAAAATAACAATTTTATAATTATTGTTACTTTTATTTAAATACCAAGAGATTAAAATGAATTGAAATATTATTAAACCTTTTTTTATAAAGAATATATATATAATAATTAATATAATGAAATTAAAAATATAAATCTAAACTTATAAAACCATGTTTAACATTTTGGAAATCTAAGTAATGTTTTTATTCAAGTAAAAACAATTTTTGGTTATTCTCTTTTAATCTAGTATTCAAAATGTTATATTTAGTTTTAGTTTGGATTAAAAGAAAAATAATTCCACTTTTATTTACCATAATCTAATCAATTCAATTAGAATCAACATTATATTTTATTTTTCTCAAAAAATCCTTTTTATGATTAAAATAAACATTTTTCTAAAAACTGGTTTTCGTTATGTTTTGAGAAATTATATTAAAAATAAATTTTACCACTTATATAAATTGAATATTGTAAAATTTATTACATATTTTTAATCCTAATAATTAATATTATGTGATAATTCTAACTTAATTTTTGTTTATAATGAATGATAACCATGGTAAAAAAATGCCACTACAGAAAATGGTTAAACATGTTTATTAGGGTTAAAAATATGTGATAAGGTCACAAAATTTCATCTTAAATCTTATTGGATGAGAATATTTCGAAACGTTTCACCTAATATTTGAACATGAATTGTTTTAGTATCAATTGACCATGATAGAGAATTAATATTATTTTAAAACTTTGAATAATTATAAGAGTGACACTCACCTTACTTATAAAAGGGAACCTATGGTACTCTCTTGTAGCTCAACCAAGAACTACTCAAAAACCTTTAAAACTTTATTTTTATTGACCTAGAGGTCCTGGTATCACAAAAATACAACTTTAATAAGACTTAAGGTGTAAGCTAAAATATATTAGTAAATGAACAAGTATATATTCTTACCAAGATTTTCCAAGTTCTTTTCTATTTAAACCTCCTAAAAATATTTAATAACCATATTAAAATAATTAAATCAATATAGTGACTATACTTATATGTTATTATGTTAATTTCAAATACATTTCCACCTCCTTTCATCCTATTGAAAATGAAAACATCACTCATACATACGTATGAACTATCATCGCCACGTAGCAGTGTAATTAATTTTTTATAACCACCTCACATGTTTGGTTATAAACATTGAATTAACGAATATATTTTATATTTATGATATAATTATGATTCTATAAATATAATATATAATATCCATTCTTACCCTTATATCTGTTAGAAAATGATAACGTTGCTCATGCGTACGTGTGGACTACCACTTCTATGAAGCTATGTGACTAATATTTCATATTCACCTTAGATGAATGATCATAAATATATATTTAATGAATATATATTATATTTATGATATAAATTTTATTCTATAAAGATTAATATTTATTTAATTTCTTTTCTTTATATCCATTAAGAAGATGAAATTATTATCATGCGTACGTACAAACTACCGCCTCCATGAACGATGTATTTAGTTTTTCTATTATAAAATAGAATGGGTGGTTATATATTTATATAATTTTTTTATATATTAATGGCATTAAAAACATTCTTATGATAAATAAATCATTTCATAACACCTTTAACCATGGTCAATATATTGAAGTAATTTTGGAGAAATTGACCGAACAACCTTAAGTGGTTGACATAAGAAAGACCTATACAATGAATATATGTAAAATGATTATTAAATACTTGAAAAATAGAATATAGATAAAAAATTTTCTTAAAAAAGTGTTTAATAAATTTAAATTTATTATTCTGGAGGATATAATGCATCTGATCGAGTAGGAATCCTTAGTGTGATTTTTTTATCTCAATTCGACTCCAATGAGACATATTTTATTTTATGCACTTAATTTATTATATATGATGTATATATTTAAAAATTGACACATTATATCATGAATTACTCTTTATTCATGGTATTTAAAGTTTCATTTTAGGTTTTATCTTATAAGGGGTTTCGATTCAAAAGTTATTAAATCCGTAAAGGTTTATTTTTATGTCTCACTCTTATTTGGATTGTTCATGTTTAAATTTAAGATAGAATAATTATATGTTATTTTTCTTCTTAAAACCCATATATTTTCTTCTAATCAAGTTATTATGATGTTTTCATGATTTTCATCAAAATTTTCCTCTCTTTGGTTCTCAAATACTAAAAGAATGTTTTCAAAGGAAAACAAACCTTATTTCTTCTTCTCGGTTGAGAGTATTTTTCTTCCATGCTAAGATTGTCTAAAATGTTTCAATAATATTATTTTATATTCTACAAAAAAAATTTAAATTAATTTTCAATAATATTTAAATTTATTTGAAATGTTTCATATCAAGGAATATTTTTAACGTTTTCCAAATGGGTTGTTTTTTACTTTCTTTACAAAATCATGAAATGAATTTTCATTTTAAAGTATATGGAATGGATGAATTCTCCCCCTGTCATAGCCATTATTAATTATCAAGATTCTTCTATAAGTTTCCATGGGTTTTCAAAGAAAATATATTTTTAATTATTCAGTGATTTTTTAGTTTTTATATTAAAGTAAAAAAGGAATTATTTTCTAAAATTTTGAAAACAATTTTGAAAATGATTTATAATTTTCTTTAAAAAGTTAAAAATTCTTTAAGGAAATTTCATTTTATTAATTTTTCATTTTCATCTATAATTCTCAAAATACTTTACTTTGTTTAAAAACTTAATTTATGATTAATTGATGGTCTCCTATCATCCTTTATAGATTTATGTATTATACCTTATTTTTGGATCATTCACTTTCTTATGATCACGTTCTCTATAACTCTCCATTATTCACTAGAAATTATTTTTCTCCTTTATGTCTATATTTTTAGTATCATGGATATATTCAAAATCATTTCTACTACTTTGATATTTTCTTAACCATATACCATTTCAATATATGGTGTTAATTGAAGGAATATTATTAATAAATTTGTTTCATTTACTAGGAAAATATTGATATTCTGAATTCTTGATTCAATACTAATATTTGTTTATTGATAAGGTATGTAAACTTATATTGATGATTCAATATATGAGGAATAAATTGGACATATTTAAGTGATGCATGAGGCTCAGTTATAGATAATCCCTTTATGCATCGATAGGTCTCCTTAGAAAAACAATTGAATAAATTTGTTAGGTATTTGGTGTATACCTACCCATTCATTAAAATGACCTAGTATAAGGCCCTGACAATAAGGTTCATGATTTATTAGCATGTGGAACTGATGGAAAGATCATGATGTATGAAATTTTGTATTTCTTTCATTATCATCTCAGTTACTATTATTCATGTGATTGTTATGTTGATATTTTTCATGAATATAATTTTAAGTTCAAGTTATTTATTAAATTAAATTTGTGTTGACTATCCACTCTTCTATATTTATCATGTATTATCTAGTCATGAGAGATTCCATTGTATGTAAATCGTGCTAATAATATGAGCTCACCCTTTATTTTGTTTTCATTTCTTGAGGATATGAAAAATGAATATTTGAATGATTTTTAAGGATACAATAAAATTGTTCATGATATGTTTTATTTTTATAATGTAATATGAAACTCATGTATGTATTTAGTATTCATAGACTACTAAACTGATTGATCCTTGGTGAGAAGATCCCTTGTATCATATATTAATTTAATAAAGTAAACATTGGATCTAGGTTACTGGAGTAGGGGTTGTTATAGCCTTATCACCACATAGTATTGGGGAAAAGTTTCGAATCTGAATAAATATAAAGGACATCCCCCTCTAGGTGAGATGAATGAACTCCCGGGATCTATCTGCCTTCAACATACTTGGGAAGAGAATATCCTAAAACTAGACTTGGAAATCCTTCCAGAATAACTAGACGTAATGGTATTCTTGTATCAAGACATCTAAACACTATTCATATGGTCCTCAAAACATATAATTATTCAATGTTTCACACTCTTAGGGGGTGTCTTGAGATGAAAAAATATAATCTACATAGACTCTACCATAATCTCAGTAGCATGGTTCCACCCTCACCCATAAATAGGTGTGGATGTTATATATATAACTTACACATCAACTAAAACATATAATATGAAGCTCATGGTGTCTCCCTATCAATCAACTATACCACTAACAATAGGGTCTCTCAGATCTGCTCATGCATAGTTAGTACTAGCACAATAGGGGGTTCCGACTCAACTGCTAGTGGGGCATGCTCATCCCAGACCTCATATCTCTCCATTGGAGGAAATAAGAGTGTCATGTATCTATAATGAAAAAACACCTTATAACCTATTTATCATAATCCTTGATGTCATAATTTTAGGTGAATTTGTAATAGGCTCATTGTCCTACTACTCTATCTATATTCCATATAAGAAAACATCTGAAAATTTGGGAACTCTCATTTATTCCGTGTAATAAAACTCATAGTCAAATATATATATAAGATTTATATAATTTACCAAACATGAAATATGAATAAAAAACATATAATTAATTAGTTAATAATATGATACCATTAATTTATATAGGAAAACACTATATAAGATTCTACTGACACTTTAAATATCTGACCCCTATATCATAAATAAGCATCTCAGACACATGCAAGCACGGAAATTTCATGTGAATCCTAAGTTCCAAATATTATTCATGAAAAATACCCTCATTCAACCCCATTACAAGAGTAAAATACCTCACTAAATCATAAAAACACATTCTTTGATAATCTAAAAACTACAAATCTTGAAAGTCAAGAATATCAATCCCATCCCTGGTTAATTGAAATTTCTTAATACACGGGTTAGATACTACTAGAAATAGGGTCCATACCAATATCTAAAACAACTCATTTATTATTTACCATTATAAAATAGTAATAAAAAATTAATAAAATAAGGCTTTTATACCAATTGGTAATGTCCCTAACCCAGTTCATCTCTTTCGTGACTGAACCAGAGCACTACATACCTAAAGCATGGATTCCAGAGTCCTATGACTATTGGAAAAGGTCTATGAGTAAGAATGTGGATAATATAACCTCAGTTATATATAAACATAAATATCATGAGAATAAATAATAATAATGGTCATCACAATACACAAAATATAAATAAATACATCACAACAATAAGACCTGAAAAAGTTAACACCATAACCCATGGCATATATGTATGAAAAAATTTGTATATCATAAAAACCATACATACATAAAAAAGATATCTCGTGGAAAGGTCATATAAAATGGATCCCAAAAATAAAACAAAAGAAAACAAAAACTGGAAATAACTATAAAATTGGCATTGATTTCAGACCCGGTACTATCTCTCAACTCCATCCCATCCACCTATCGTAGCCATCAAGCACAGGGCCCTTACCATCATTTACTCTTATAACCATAAAGTTTTCCCAAGTACCCACAATGCCCATATTGAGTGTGAGTATAACTCATTAGGACACTACTAATGATGTACCTAAACATATACAATCTATAATGGTTTATGCTAATGTGGCATGATATAATAAGTAAAATCATAATAAATCAAGATACCATCAATACCCGGGTTTCACCACAACACCCAAGAATGATCGTAAACGCTTCATCCAATACTGGTGTCAAGTCTGAACAATTCACATAATTATAGAAATAGAAGGCAAGGCTTCTAACCATAATTATATTTCATGAAGCTCAAGAAACCTAGTTGGAATCATATCTATTATATTCCATATTCACATTCACTTGGTTAGCCTGACACTCAACCCAAGCCATTCACCATTAATAGTTTTCATAACACATAACTCATCCAGTTCATAGACCCTTGGTTGGCATGATCACCCAACCCATGTCATAATCCCTCGATGGTTATCACCACACCCAACTCATCTATCATATTGATCTCATCACAACACACATGTCTTTTATTGTCATGATTTCCAAACCCAAACCACTTAATCCATAAAATCACATTCCATAATAATGTTGTTAGTATGATCACCTAACCGACTTTCCCATCACATATAAAAAACATGGTTTTCCTGACCGCATAAACCATATCACATAACCCAGTCCATCATAATACACATATTCATGGTTGCAAAAATGCTCAACCCATATAACATAACATTGTATTAAATCCATAAACAAATAAGCATAATTTTTTCTATATTTCACATTTTAAATGATAAACTTTAAACATTCCATGATCATATATAATGGTCCAAGGGTTCTCATGGGTTGGAATTTATCTTATATCTGGTTTAATTTTAAACATTAGGTTAGTCACACTCACATACCCAAACCTTTTTACAATTCCCACTTTTATTTCCAAGGATATCACCATTTTATACATACTATTTCATTACATAATCCACCAATAATTAATACAAGTTACTTTATATTGTGAATATTACAATGTTCAATCACCAAACATTATTCCCTAGATGATACCACATAGGTAATAGAGATCCTCCAGATGGACTCCCTTGATGTAAGTTTTCCAGAAGATAAGAAACTAACACAGCCTACTCCCCATACTAAGTTTACCTCGCACACACTTAATAAAAAATTATGACTCACAAACATTCTAGAAAAAAATGATAAAGATAAGGACACATGAGTTTATATGGTTTAGATATGAGTATTACATCCACAAGAGAAACACTTCCATCATTTTGATCATAATATTATGATACATAAATTGAAATAACTTTTTCCAAGTTATCAAATTAAATAACCAATTATAAGTAACATTTAAATTTCCTTATTTGACTTGTAATGGTGTTCCCACTTATAGTAAGTTCCAACTAGTTATCCAAACATGAAACCATCTAAGATTCATGGATAAACCACCATTGAACCCTAGAGACTTCCAATCTTCTATTACAATCGACACCAGAGCATTGTAACTAATGAAAAATGAAACATTTCCCAACCCTTACCCTATAAACTATAAGGAAAAATCTATAACTTCTTACTCTGAACATTATCTATTGAAAAAGATCACCAAACACTCCCATCAGAAAATACCATCAACTGATTAACCTTCCATCCACTAGAGATCCCGTTATCGCTGGCTAAACCATCAAAACCAAGTTTTTATCTGGAGTAACTTCGTCTGGAAGATACAATGGACACTTGAAAAAACTTTATATCCCAATAATATTTTACTTGAATTATAATTTAATAAACCATTATAAATAAGAAACACTTATACCTCCACAATAGTTACAATTAGTGTTCTCTATCTCTGAGCATTCACCTAAGTCCCACTGAGGTATAATGCTTCCTCAAACTTTCTTAGACTAACACTTTGGTAAAAATTTCTGTTGAATTATTCTTCCCAGATATCTTCCAAAACTCTATCAATTTTCCTCCAACATGTTTTGGATTAAATGGAATGTCATGTCAATATGTTTCATCCTTTCATGAAACACTAGATTCTGAGCCAAGTGAATCAAAATTTCGTTATCACAAAATAACACTCCATCATCCTAACTATTTCCGAGATTCTTCAATAAGTGAATCAAACATACAAATTACTTCTCATATTCTGTTTCCACCACATAATTGAATTTTATTATAGATAAATTAATCACTTATTGAAATTGTGACATCCATCTAATTTCTCTTCCTATATAGGTAAACACAAACCCTATGGTTATCTTCTTGGTGTGAGAATCCCCAAAAAATCCGACATTAATGTAACCTTACAACAGATCATCTATCCCAAAAAATAATGATATGTATTATGATCTATTAAAGTATTATATTATCTACTCCATAGCCTTATAGTGTTCCTTCCCTATATTCTACATTAAATGACTCTCAACTCCCATGTTTAATTCATTGTCCAGTTAGGTACATATCATGGCATTCATCAAGATTCCTATTATTAATACAAACAAAAATTTCCCCATGCACTAGAACTCATATTCAATTTTAGTCACCTTATCCTTGGATAACTTAAAGTTTTCTAATAATTTAGTTGATACCATATTACATATGGACAATCCAATCTTCTTAATGATCCTCTGGATGTAGTCCCTTTTGAATAGAACCAAAGTCCTAGCATCACTATCTCTATCAATCTTCATGACCAAAAATAATTTTGGTATTATCAAGATATTTCATCTTAAATGTTCTAGGAAAATAATGATTAATATTTTTAATCCTTTTAATGTTAAATCTAGATAGAAACACGTTGACCACATATAGAAGGAGTATGATGAAAATTCTATAATCTTCTTCCTTTCGATAGAAAAAGTGATCTATGTTGCACTGAGTGAAATCTACTTAATTTATAAAAGGATTGAATTTATGATTCCACATAGATAGTTACTTATTTTAATATTAAACATCAAGTTATAATTCCACTAATCCATGAAAACCATGGGTTTATTTATGTAAATTTTCTTCTCAAAATATCCATAGAGAAATGTTGTTTTTATATCCATATGCACTAAATTTAGATTGTTGGATGAAACCATTATCCACACTATCTATATGGTAGCATGCTTAACTATCAATGTGAATATTTCTAATAAGTCAATTCTCATTTATATTAAAATACATTAACCACTGTCCATTCCTTATACCTCTTCCATCCACTTCCTCCTTCTAACAAAGCACCAACTTATTCTCAATTACTATTTTACGTTATGATAATTCAGTCAATTACCTTGTTCTATTGGTATAAAAAACACATCTATTACTTTATTACTAACTACTACAATTTGGATTAATTGAGAGTGTCTACCTCTTCTGGAGATTTTGGTTCTCCTCCACCCATTATAAGTAGAAAATTCATGTCAACTCCAAACCTCTAGATTGATTTCCTAACCCCAGAAAACCTAAAAAGTTTTATTTGTGATTTTTCCCTTTCCTTATCTATAATTTATAATGATTTATATTACAGTGAACTATTTTTTGATTCTCTATATTCTAGAGGATTAAATCATAATTTAGGAGTCTTAGATGATTTTAGCACATCTTATACGAGTCTTACTTCTGGACTACATATGCTTCCATTTAAACCCATCATAACATATTTTCTTTTACTATTTATATTTAGATTAACTTATACCTAGTTAATTGATTCATTGATATAAAATTATGATTTATCCACATTCCAATCACACCAGAGAACATTCTCATTGAAGAGCACATCTAGACTCCTAATGACTTATTACATGTCATAATCCTATAATTGGAATCCAAAACTATCATCACCATACCCCATAAGGAAATGTGTCTTGGAATTTGCATAGAGTTTTCATTTATCATTAGCATAAACCTAAGAATAGGAGAGGATTTTAAAAATTATGATGAGGATAACTTCTATTGGTTTATTTGACAATAAATTCTATAGAATTTCCTATCCCAAATAAGTGGATGGACTTATTTTAGCAAGGTATGTCATTGTGTTGATTGATTTTGACAAAATTCCCATGGTAATTTCTAAGTTTACTAATATGATTCATTCCTTTTTTTGTTAATGTATGGTTCATGAACTCAACTAAAATGTTCTATTGTAGTGTACTAGACAAAAATCTCTCCATCCTAGTCCCATTATTTAATACGGAAGTTCTAGAAGTTCCTTCCATTATAATCACCACCATTGTTAGATCTTAGGATTTCTAACTCCTGATAAGTTTCCCTATCTACTATTGAATTCCATTAGAAGAATTCTACAAATACATCAGGTTTATGATTCAAAAATTAATCCCATACTTTTATTTTTTTCATCATTAATGAAAGTGACAACTCAAAGTAACCCACCATAATAATGGACCGAGGTAGGCCCCCAAATGTATGAGTGAACCAATTCCAAATTCCAAGATCTAGGATCCCATCCATTCAAGTTGAACGACACCCTTTTCTAATTCCTAGGAATGCAACATTCACAACTTCTAAATTTTGTGTGATCAAGATTTAACATTGAATTTACCATTAAAACTTTTATATTCTTCTCATTGATATGTTCAAGATATTAATGATACAAATCTAAACCATTTGATGTTGTTTCTCTAACAATTACTACTCCATTTGATATTTTTATCTGATATAGGGTCCGATACTTTAATCCTCATGACTCCACTTTGGACCTCAATAACCTTCCAAAATTTTTGGTGAATCTAGTTACATAAACCACTGTATTTATCTAGATAATAAAAATTAAATTACTTCATTGTCTTAGGACATGTCTAACTTCTTTCAGTTTTAAGAAACTTTCATTCTTCATTTTAATGTTGAAATATCCTTTCCCTAAAATTACCAATGCTTTATCTTCCACTAAATCTAGTTTCGTGAACTTACTAGACACATAAATCACTATGAATTATTTCTCTACCATTAAGTGTAATGATTACCCTAATTTTATCATCCATAACTCCACCAAAATATTGAAACCGAGTAATAATTTTTTACCTCTGTAATGCCCTGACCCTATAATCCTAGAGTTGGTGCATTATTTTATTACATTGGAATGGTTAAAAGATTTAAAATCCCAAAGTACCATTTATTTTAGCAGTCTTGGAAGGCCAGATTACATACATGATACCTATAATGAATTTTGAAATATGAATTACAAGTATGATACATAAAAAAATAAAATAAACTGCAACCTTGAAGGTTTATTCAAACTCTTCTTCTTCTTAACCTAGGGAAAGGAAACATAATAAGGTTGAGATAAAATTATCAGTAAGGAAAAGAAAAGAAAAATAAATAATGAATCAATAGGAATATATTAACATGTAAAGGTAAATAACTGATAACAAATTCCATTAAAATAACTAGATAAGGAAAAATAAATATGGTAGGGTAAGAAACTACAACTCATTCCATCTAAATCAATAAACTAAGAATGAAATGAATCCATATAAATTTAAATACAAAATATCATGGATATATAATAACATAATATAAAAGAGGGAAATGAATAATTATTGGATTCCATGTTTCCTAGGTACATGGAACCTTTACCATCAAGACCTTTCACAAGATGTTTTACAAAATGTTAGGAAAAACCCATATGATATGGTCAAATGATTTGCCTCATGAGATTACTGATGCATCATGGGGATATATATAATGGGGAACCCCCTTGTTATAATATTCTAAAGTATTTATCATATTCATGAACAATGTGAGTTATCAAAATGCATCCATATTGAATAGAAGATACAAATTTATTAATTATTCCCTAGTTAATCTAATAACTATCAAGTGAACACCGTATGTAAAATGATATACAATTTAGGAAATAATAATATCTATTGTATGAGAATATGGATATTCAAGTTAATTTCAAATGAAAAATTATTACAATAAAGATATTGTTTCCAATATAAATTTAACAATCACAAAAGGAAGTGAGATTTCAAAGATAATCATTAAGAATGTGTTTTAGTAAATTAATCATTAAACATTAAAAAGTTTCCCATACAACTTGAAACCTTTAATTTATAATCCCCATTAAGGAAAGTTTTTAATACCATGTAGAAAAATTATTCATGATATAATGTATAAATGGGGAATTAGATACACTATACAAAAGAAGTGTGTGGTTTATATGATGTATACCTTACGAAAAGAAAAGTATAACAAGAATCCCTTACCTTAACTTTCCTTTTGGTGTGTGGTATTTATCCTCCTAT
This sequence comes from Viscum album, assembly GCA_963277665.1. Classification (NCBI taxonomy): domain Eukaryota; kingdom Viridiplantae; phylum Streptophyta; class Magnoliopsida; order Santalales; family Viscaceae; genus Viscum; species Viscum album. The sequence goes on along the minus strand of OY728131.1, from coordinate 1,430,533,122 downwards.
ATATTGGGTTTAAACAGGTTAATAAATTATAATAGAACCATATTAATATTTATTATATCATATATGATCCTATTATAATATCTTATTACCCATTTGTTAATAACCTTTCATTATTTTAATTATCTCAGGTGTTAATTGCCCAGTTTGTCAAGTATGTTTTAACATGTTATTTTTCATTCTTATTAAATATGTCATGGTTTAATCATCTCCATAATGAAAAGGATGATTTTAATATCACATATATCCAGTATATATGTATTTATAGTAGTTTATAATATTTGGATATTAGAAATTAAGTTCACCGTTCATGGATATGGTAGGCCATACGTATGCATGAATGCTACTTTCATTTCTTTGTCGTATTAAAATAAAGAAATATTAATGTTTTATATGTATATTATAATCACATTAGAATATATATTTTATATATGTTACATATATTTATTTAAACCATCCTTTATAAGTTCTATGTATGGAATGAATGAGTCATATCACTTTGAGGGGGTTGTAGTCCACACTTCCCCAAACGAAATTATCATGTTAATCCATGATGGAAAGCATAAACGTATATTCTAAATAAAAATTAAAGAAAATAAAAAAAATATAAATATCACATATAACATATATAAATATATTTTCCATCATAATGACCATCATTATAGGTGGTAAAGGAAAAATGAACAATCATCATTTCGTGAGGAAATTGTTTTCCATACACAAAAATAGTATGTTCGTTACCCATTAGATGGAGGTGTGTGTAAGTTTAGGTGAACATTTTAGCATAAAAACATCCTCATATATTGAGGATACTAGTTTTTTATGTAATAATAGAATAATAAGAGTTTATATAGAGGATAATGGAAATGAAACTAAAAAGTTTGAGAGAAGACGTTACCACTTATTCAGGTAACTTCTTTTTGTTTATACCAAAATACTTCTTTGAAAAAATTTATTACAAAATGGAGTCTTATAGGTCAAGTTAAGGGATTTTTTAAGGTATTTGGGAAGATATTGGCTGAACTTAATAGGTTTGAGAGGTGTGAAGAAGTGGGAGAGGTGGTGGTCTTTTATAGGGAGGGAAAATGACTCACTAGAATTTTTTGGAAACAAGTTAGGTGTACATATGTTGTTACATAAAAAAGTCATAAAAACCCAACCAACTAAATAATAGAAGGTTTAGTGCTGAGATATGTCCATAAAATATGTTTTTGACAAGTGGATTGGTCATTTTTTCCCATAAGTTAAAGGTTTAGTCCTTTATTAAGCTTAATTTTTCCTTAATAATTGCAATTAATTATAATTAATATCACTAGTCATTTCAGTCAAAAAATTAAGTTGATATTATTAGAATTAAAATATATTCGTGATTAAAATGGTGTATGTCTGGTTTAAAAAATTCAATTCACAGTAGTTGGAAAATTAAGATTAATGTTAATCTCGTAGACGGACGAATTAACTAGTTTTAGTAGAAAAATGTACAAAAGTTTGTTATGTTTTTATATTAAATTTCAAAGTGAAAATGATTATAAAGAAATAAATTATTATAATATATGTATAATTTATCTAATGTGACCTTAAAAAAATTTAATATATAATTTAACCTTAAAAATTATTTAAATTAAAAGGCAGTTTTTAACTAAAATACAAAATGTTTTCACTATTCATCGCAAAATCAAGTTTCTTAGAAAAATACAAAAAATTAATCCTAAGATAATTTTTTCATAATGAATTAAAAAAATAATTTTATTTTATAAAATTAAATTCAAAAATGTGTCAAAATTAATATTTAAAATGGGTGAACCATTAAAAGGCGGTAAAAATGGCTTAATAAAAGTATAAGTTTTTATGTATAAAATTGGGTTTGTTCTTATATTATGATTATAAAATAAATTTGATGAGTATAAAAAATATATTATTGAATATATAAAATATATATTTAATTAAAATCGTTAACTAATTGTATTTAATTAGGTTTATTAATACAAAACTTCTTTAGAAGCATAAAAATAATAATATTTCTTTTTATATCCAATCGGTGCTTATTTTGGTTTGTTATTAATTGATAACCCATGAATTAATTTGATATTTATATAAAACATAAATATTCATAAGTTAGTTAATACTATTTGTAACCACTAACATAATGTATAGGTTATATAATATTATATTAAATAATAATATTTTAATAATACATTGTTATTTGGTGAAACTCAGTCTTGCGTGTAACGCAAGCTACCGAGGAAGGTCACTCTTGTGTGTAACACAAGATAAATCAATGTTTCATGAATATATAGAATCTATTTTAAAAGTTAAATATCTTATAAAGTATCCAGATATTATATTCTCTTACAGGCTTGGTGTCTCATGTCATACACGCTATCAAATACAAGGTTCTTACTTTAGAATTTCAAGGTGTTGCATTCTCCACACCTTAATTAAATTAAATACTCACAATTTAAACTTGATATTAGTAATATAGGTATTTAAAATAAAATATTTATGAAAAACTCACATCATAAATACCTTTAATAACACATATTCTTAATAAGAGAGAAATAAAATTACAATGGTCCCATATTAAGGTTCCCTTGTAGGAGAACATATGTGGGAAATGGAAACATGGATATAGAAGAAAAATATAAAAATCATGTTCTAATGTATAGTGATAGAGAACATGTTTATTTGGAAGTTATAGACCACAAAACCATAATATAGAGGTTTGAATAAAGGCCATTGATATCATAAAAATGATGATAATAGGACAATATTTTTGTTTCAAAATCCACTTTTTCTATAATTAAGGAATTATTTCACACTATAAAAATATAAGTAAATATATGTTTCTATAAACATAATATTTTACTTTTATTATTCCTTGAAATATTTATACATTATCTCTTAACACATGATGCATCATATGGAAAAGTAATACATTAACCTCTAAAACTCAACCAATGATCAACCATTTCATAAATGGTTAACTTTTCCAATAGATTATGATCTAAAAACTTTTGAATGAGAGCCATTGAATTTCTAAAATGAAATTAAAAATATCCTTTAATCAACATTAAGTATCTCTAAATTTTCACATTCCAAACATGTGAATAACTTGATCATGTATCCTGTTGAAATATGGTAATAACTCGAAAAACCATAAAACCACATTGGAAACATGCATTCTTCCTTATTCCTTAAGTAAGATACATATTAATGGATATATTCCTTTAATCAAGAAGTATTGTAAACTCTATCAATGATATCATAGAACACTTGTTAGTAAGTCACTAATTAGTTATAAGGTAGTTAGTACTTATCCAAATCAATCATTTCTTCATCATTATCTTAACATCAAGAACATATTAAGGGTTGTCTTTCCCTCAATCAGGTGTTTTCTAAAATTATTAACTTTAAAAAAAAACTTTTCTTTGTACCGTTCAATATATAATCTCAAATCCTTAATGAAAAAGCACTACAATAAAATCCTTACATATTTCATAATTCATATGATGAGAACATCATAATAAAAATAATTTTACAACATATTTCATATATGAAAATAATAAAGTACATTAATCATTCCACTTTGGTTGTGTCAATAACATATGCTTTACCATGATCCCTTATCTTCTTCTAAAGTATATTCTATTGACACTTGGGGAGTTTGTTTGCGTAGTGAACCATCTCTATGCAGTTGTAAAACTGAATAAAAGAATTTTTCTTATTCCCTTTACATTCTTTTGTCAGGTTAAAATTTTCTCCACACTTATAAAAAACTCCCAATCCTTTTAAGAATTTACTAGTGTGATTATTTCCACAGTTATCTCAATTTAGAAAATCCTTCTTTCCCTTCATCTTATTTGACTTATTCCCTTTTTAATGGTGTTCATAAGACCTCTTCGTATCCTATTTTCCCTTGAATACATAGGATCTCAAGAATTCATTCCCTATTTTTATGGCACATAAAAATATCTCTTTTTATGATGATAAATTCTGAGAAACCAAATCCTTAGAATATTTGGATTAAGACCTTTAAATAAGTGGTCAATCATGCACTATGTGTTGCATATATAATCCTCAACATAACTAAATAACCTTGAAAATGTATCTTCATAATATGAAACGCCCCATTATTCCTTTTTATTTAAGCAAAGAAACATTCTCTTCATCTCAATTTACTGATCAAAAGGGAATTATTTATCAAAGAATGCATCTTTAAATGATCTCCATTACATGAGTCCTATATATTCTTCCTACCTAGTATTCTGGATCAAGGATGTCACACCCTTCAGCTTTAAATAAATTATTTTTTTAATTTTCAGGGAATTGGGTAGTTCAGGTTGAATCCGAATTAAAACTTTTGGGTTCTTATTTAAAGAAATACACGTTTTAGCTTTGACACGTGACCTCACCCGGCTCATCGGGGCTTGACAGCGTGCAACGCACAAGCGATGCATGAGCGTAACATAATTGCAAAGCCTTGCAGCTTCACCAGCGCTACCATGTGACCCACCCGTCGTTCAATTTTATGTTTTGCAGATAAATGAATATTTTGGGCTTGGCAGCATCCAATGCATGGGCTGGGAATGGTCGATGCTACGCGGCTTTGACTGGGTCACTGTGTGACCTCGTCTGGTTTACTGCTCGGCCTGCCCGATGTTCAAGGCAGATGGAAATTTCACGCTGAATAATAAAATGAAAATACAATGAGAGTTTGAGACTGTGCGACTCGAGCGAGGAATGATTTTGAAACCACACGGCCTCACCTAGTCCACCGGGTGACCTGCCGATGTCCAATTTATTAAATGACATGAATTAAAAATGAAGAAATAAAATTAAGAGTCATAAAATAAAAAAAATATAATGTAATAAGAGTTGGATACAAATTAAAATTAATTGTTTTAAGGGTAATAATAATACTATTATTTGATATTATTATTATTATTATTATTATTATTCCTATTTTAGTTTATTAAAATTATTATTGTTTTGTTAATTTTATTATTATTATTATTAGGATTAGAATTATGAGTTTTTTAAGGTTTTTATTTTTCTTTTTTTATTATTTTTTTTTCTTTCATTCTGTATTCTCTTCTTCCATCCTCTTTTTTACCTCTCCTTCTCCTCTCCTCTCCCTCGTGTCGTGGCTCACCCCTCCCCCCTAACCCTAGCTTGCCGCCAGCACCCTCCCTCCTACCCCATCTCACGCCACCGACCTCCTCCTTCCGGCAGCCCCGACCGCTGCTCCGTCTCCCTCTTCGGTGACACCTTGCACCTTCTAACCCCAGCGTGCCGCCCTGGTCTTCCTTGCGCCTAACCCCACACGCCGCCTTCACTTTCTTGGCTGGTTTGCCTGTGCGACCTCCAGCGAACCTCCGTTTAGCACACAACCCCCTTCCAGCGGCCTCCCCTTTGTGCTCTTTTCTCTGGTGAGCTACTTCCCTCTTTGTGTTGGGTCTCGGGTTGGGGTCACATTTTGTTTAGGGTTCTATCTTGATTTTTTTGGGTTTGATTTCTTGAATTAGGTTCAATTTGATCTTCGTGTGGTTCATTTGTGGTGCGATTGGAGTTTTGCTGCAACCTGTGGGAAATTCAGCATCAAAGGTATGTGGTTCCATGTGTAAACATTATTTGGTAAATTGGATTTCTTGATTAATTAATTTAGTGTGTTCTTCTATTAATCTTTGTTGTGTGAAATTAGTTTTTGAATGAGTTTGATATGTGTTTTGATTTTAAGGATCATTCTTATATAAAATGTGGTGCATTTTTGATAAAAATCCTTATTGTGACATTTGATCATGTTTTATAAATTGTGCATTTAGTTATTGAATTGTGAAAAAACTGTAGATCGTGTTTTGATGTGGTGTTGATATGTGTTTTGTCACAAATTATGATTTGAGTGAGTCTTTAGTGTTTAAAGTCATGCGACACATTTTAAAATTTATTGATAAACTTTTAGTGGTTTGTTTAATCACTAGAATGGTTTCTTTAATTGTGCAGTTGATTTATTTGATTGTGTAAGTGATGTAGATTAAGTTTTAAAAGATTTTTGGTGTACAATTCTTTGTGTCACCTTGGTAATTGTTTTTATAAAATCATTAAATTGTTTATTAGGTTTTATTAATGGTGTGAAACATTTTTGGAACCTGTTTTGGTGTGCATATTTTTTTTTCAAATGAAATTTGTGTGTACAAATAGTGGTTTTCTGTGTGTGTGAAAGTGTGGTATTGGGTTTATGTAATACCCTGTTTGTTTTATTTTTCTGAGTTTGACATGAAATGTGAAATTGGAACATCTCGAGCACAAAAAGGGGAAGCCTGGGTACTAGGTGGGTGGACTAGATCTAGCATGCTAGTGATTCGGAAGTGGCTCTGGCCTGGTTTCACTCAGCTGGTTTGACAATTACAATACTAACTAACCATTGGATGATGATTGGAGACCACTAGGTTATGGATGTGTTTCCATACTAGTGGCTCATACACGAGAATGTATTTTGTTGTGGTTCCTATACTACTGTTCACCGAGACGCGATGTTCTAGGGTCCCATTCCTTTTTTCTGGTACCTTTAGGGCCTCTCTCACGTTTAGTTCTCCTGGATTACTATACACTCACCATCGGCATGCGCTGTAGCATTTGGGTTCTCTTGAAGGTTTGAGTTTTCTTAACTGTAATAGTGTTTTATTTTTATTTAAGTTGTTTTCTTTAAAAGTGTTCTCTTTATAGAAACTGTTTCTTTAAAGTTTTTAAGCTTTTTTTTCCTTTAATTTATTTATCCTGTAAATGTATTTGTCATTTAATGTTTACATGTGGAACCTTTGTATTGGGTGACGTCCTACTGGGCTTCTGGATCACACCCTACATACACCTTTGGGTGTTTGTAGACTCTGTTTCTTGTGTATTCCAGGTTGTGACATAATGCTCAGCGATGTTGGTTATGGTCATTTATGGTCTTCTCTTGTAGGTTGGTGTTGTGGCGTGTGGATTTTTTGCCTCTCTTGTTTCTTGGAGGTTTGAGTTTAAGTCTTAGTTTCTTTTGTTGTCATTTATTATGGATGTTGGTTCAAGTTGTAAACCTATGAATTTGTTTTTAGTTTAAGTCCCTGTTTGGTTTTCTATTTTTAGTTTTAGTTTCTTTATCTTATCAGTTTTTTTGTGTTTACTTTTTCGGGTAAATCATTCCCATGTGTTAGTTTTGATACCCGAGCACTTGTGCCAGCCCATGGGGACCGGGAACGCCCTTTGGGCCATGTCACGGACCGGGTCGGGCATCGGGTCGGATGGCAACCCGGCCTGGTTCGTGACAAAATGGTATCAGAAAAGGTTTTTCCTCTTGGGATGTGTTCTTTTGGGATAGAGTCACGATAGGTTGGAGTTAAGGTTGTCAGGACTCGACGTCCTAGCTACGAGCAAGGTGCCTGGTCAGCACACCTCCTGGCGGGACTCGAGTTACCAGAGTAAGTTGAGTTTTGTCCGAGTCTTTGGTCTGTGTGGTTAATTTTGTTTAGGGGTTATGAAAAAGGAGTAGGGTCAGTGGTTCCTGTGAGATCATAGGGTCTGGAAATCCATGTGGAGATGGGGGGCGTTTCCCCATAATACTTCCTGCTCTAGTTGTGTGATTGGCGTATGGCCGCCAACCATATGTTCCAGTCACCCGCTGACACTATTTTTCTCTTGCACCATTCCTCGTTTCTTTGTTTTGGAATTGTGGATTTTTTTAAAATGATTTGTTCTTGGAAAATGTTTTGAAATAAATCAATTTAAAAATAAAATAATGTATGAGGTATGAAATGTGTGGGTTGGATGTTTTGGTTTTGAAAAATGGAATGGTTTAGTTTTGATCCGTGGTGCTCTCATGGGCAACCACATGAATGAGTGTATATGAAAAGGGAAATGGTTAATGTAATGAGAAGATGAGTTCCTGGATGGACATGAGGTGGGTGCCAGTGAAACATGAGATCATGCATGTGCGAGGCTCATGGGACACTATTGGTGTTTGTGAAACCCATTAGCTTGACTTATTTTCAAAAAGTTTTGTTAAATGAGAATTGGTGTTTTAATAATTGGTGATTGCGTAGCATGTCCTTGTGTTGTTGAAATGTTGGATGTGAGGTGTTTCGATCCAAGAACCCCTTTTGACTGATTTGTGTCTTGATTTTGAATTCTTGTTTGTAAGTTGGTGTGCAAGTGGGTGGTTAATGGTTTCTTTGGAAAAGTTATTCGGGAAGCCCTTGCAGTGGTTCCGCCTACACGTTTAGTGTTTTCTTGTGGTATGTCTTGACCATTGGACCAGTTTGGTTGGGTCCATGGGTTTCTTTCATGACTAGTGTACTCCCCCATAAAGCGTTAACATGCGATTGACGTGTGTCTATGGACAATTCGTCATTGGTTGACCCTCCAGTTGATCAGAGGAATCTCTTCTTGAATTCTAGAATTGTACCCACCTATCCTTTTTACAAATAAGTGGATCCTATCGCAGCGGGATGACAGATGTGAGGGGATTTGAAGGGAGTTTTGGTCTTTTGATTGTCTGACTTGTCGGGTATGAAGTTTGACACTGTCGTGTTTGAAGGTTCCCATGGAAACGGCGAAAGGAATTACAGAAGCGAAGGGTCAAGGTGGTTCAGAATTATCAGTGTTGACCAGTGTCTTGAAGGGATTTTTAGTATTTTCATTGGCTGCAAGGGTCATGTTTGGTGACATCTTGCAGCGCGAGTTCCTTTTTATAGTCAAGGGTGAAGTCTGACCTCATTAATTTCGGAGATCTATTTGGAAACGGTGAAAGAGATTCCCGTGGGGAAAGGCGGAAGCAGCCTATAGTGGTCGGTGCTGACCACTATTATAAATGACCTTTTGTCCTTCATTGGTTTCATTTAAGAAAGGGTCTATATTAGGACACTAGTGTGGCAGACCCAGTCACATGAGGATGCTACGATCCATTGCAGGAATCACGTGTTATTTAAGACTCAGTTTGAAGTCCCTCTCCGTATAATGTTCCTCTCAACAATAATGGTCATGTTCAGGTGATGATTTTTGGTTTCATGTTCTTATTAAGTATGACTAAGGGTGATTCCCATGCACCATTTCAGATCTTGTATTGGTGAATGTTCCGTGTATGATCAGTAGGATGTCATAATGTGTTGTGTTTTTTGGTTTTGTCTCGGTTGCAGTGTGTTTACGTGTGACACCAAAAGGAGAAGCTCCTTTAGGAGTCTTCAATACCTGATTGCAAGGAAGGAGATGCTTCAAACATCAGGGCTGCAGCCATAGGCTTTAGAGTGAAGCTGGCGCGTGGTCAGAAACCCCGTGAGTGTACGAGACCCCAACCTTATTTCTGTCATCGGTATTGAAGGTGAAGGAAGGTTAAATTGTTTTCTATGATTGTTCCTTTCCAAACGACCTATTTGGGTGTGTGGGGTTTCCCGTGGCTATGATGGGGGCATGATCGTCTTTCCACCTTAAAATCCTGAGGGTTTCATCCCACCAGATGTATCGCTTTTAGTGGTCTTTATGGGGTTTTTTGGGTTAAGCGGTCTCAAATTTGAATAGTGCTCATCCAGGGACGTGAAGATTCTGGTTTGTTTTGGGTTATGGTTTTAATGCCCAGGTAGTTGGGTCACTCACTCCCCACCCCTTATGGTGGGGTGTTTGGTCACCATATGATAATTTTCAAAATTTTGTACCCTATGTCAGTCTTAATGGTGGAGAGACCCACGATGGGTCTCGCACAAATGTATCTAGAATGAGTTTGTGTTGGCCTTTCTCATAATTGTGGGGAGTCCACTCGGGCCTCCTTGTGTCGATTTTATACTCTTGTCTTGGGAATCAGAAAGTTTTTAATGGTGGGGAGCCTCATCTGGCTTTCCTGTGTTTGACCTTTTAGTTTTGTTCGTAGAGATGGTTCAGTGGTAGGTTATTGGAGTATTCTTTAAATGTGGGATGGTCTTTTTTCTTCATTCCAGTAAAATGGTGTGTTTTTTGTTCAATGATGCTTGATTTTTTTCAGTTTGTGAAGTTGGTTTCCATGGATTCAAGAGTTCCTTTCCTTAAAAAAAATCAACTGGAGGTGTTCTAGCGTTCTGGGGTGGGTGACACTTAGCGAAAAGCGTTTTACGGGTTCCTTGAGGTTGTCATCTGAGTCTCTATCTCTATGCATGATGCATTTTCCTCTTTTCACTTTCTATTCATGGGGATACCTTCTTAACCCCAAGGGGGTGTCATTTATACTTTGGGTCTTAGCCTTAGTTGTGGATTTTCGGGGATAGAAAGATTTATGGTGGGGAGAATTGTCACACCCATCGTCTTTAAATAAATTATTTTATTAATTTTCAGGGAATTGGGTAGTTCGGGTTGAAGACGACTTAAAACTTTTGGGTTCTTATTTAAAGAAATATATGTTTTGGATTTGACATGTGACCTCACCCGAATCAACGGGGCTTGACAGCGTGCAACGCACGGGCGATGCACGGGAAAAACATAATTATGAAGCCTTGCGGCTTCGCCAGTGCTGTCGTGTGACCTACCCGTTGTTCAATTTTAGGTTTTGTAGATAAATAAATATTTTGGTCTTGGGGGCATCCAACGCACGAGCGGGGAATGGTCGAAGCTGCACGGCTTTGACCGGGTCACCACGTGACCTCGTCCGGTTCACCGCTCAGCCTTCCCGATGTTCAAGGCAGATGGAAATTACGTGATGAATAATAAAATGAAAATACAATGAATGTTTGAGACCACGTGACTCGAGCGTGACATGATTTTGAAACCACGCGGCCTTTACTGGTCCACCGGGTGACCTGCTGATGTTCAATTAATTAAATGACATGAATTAATAATGAAGAAATAAAATTAAGAGTCGTAAAATAAAAATAATATAATACAATAAGATTTGGATGCAAATTAAAATTAATTGTTTTAATGGTAATAATAATATAATTATTTGAGATTATTATTATTATTATTATTTTTATTATTCCTATTTTAGTTTATTACAATTATTATTGTTTTGATAATTTTATTATTATTATTATTTTTATTATTAGGATTAGAATTATAAGTTTTTTTAAGGTTTTTATTTTATTTTATTTTTCTTTTTGTATTCTTTTATTCATTCCTCTTGTTTTCCCTCTCCTTCTCCTCTCCTCTCCCTCGTGTCATGGCTCACACCTCCCCCCTAACCCTAGCTTGCCGCCAACACCCTCCCTCCTACCCCATCTCATGTTCCCAGCCTCCTCCTTCCGGTAGCCTCGGCCGCCGCTCTGTCTCCCTCTCTGGCGACGCCTCACACTGCCTAACCCCAGCGCGCCACCCCGGTCTTCCTTGCGTCGAACCCCACACGTCTCCTTCCCTTTATCGGCTGGTTTTCCAGTGCGACCTCCAGCGACCATCCGTTTAGCACACAACCCCCTTCCGGCGACCTCCCCTTTGTGCTCTTTTCTCTAGTGAGATGCTTCTCTCTTTGTGTTGGGATTTGGGTTGGGGTATAATTTTCTTTAGGGTTCTATATTTATGATTTTGGGTTTGATTTATTGAATTGGGTTCAATTTTATCTTTGGGTGGTGCGTTTGTGGTGCGATTGGAGTTTCGCACCAACCTGTGGGAAATTCAGCATCAAAGGTAGGTGGTTCCATGTGTAAACATTATTTGGTAAATTAGATTTCTTGCTTAATTAATTTAGTGTGTTCTTATATTAATCTATGTTGTGCGAAATTATTTTTTGAATGAGTTTGATATGTGTTTTTATTTTAAGTAGCATGCTTATATGAAATGTGGTGCATTTTTGACAAAAACCCTTATTGTGACATATGATCATGTTTTATAAATTGTGCATTTAGTTATTGAATTGTGCAAAGACTTCCGATCGTGTTTTGATGTGGTGTTGATATATATTTTTTGTCACAAATGATGATTTGAGTGAGTCTTTAGTGTTTAAAGTCATGCGACACATTTTAAAATTTATTGATAAACTTTTAGTGGTTTGTTTAATCGCTGGAATGGTTTCTTTAATTGTGCAGTTGATTTATTTGATTGTGTAATTGATGTAGATTAAATTTTATAAGATTTTTGGTGTATAAATCCTTGTGTCACCTTGGTAGTTATTTTTATAAAATCATTACATTGTTTATTAAGTTTTATTAATGGTAGGAAACATTTTTGGAACCTGTTTTGGTGTGTGTATTTTTTTCAAATGAAATTTGTGTATGCAAATAGTGGTTTTCTCTGTGTGTGAAAGCGTGGTGTTGGGTTTATGTAACACCCTATTTGTTTTATTTGCCTGAGTTTGACATTAAATGTGAAATTGGAACATCTTGAGAACAAAAAAGGGGAAGCCTGTGTACTAGGTGGGAAGACTAGATCTAGCGTGCTAGTGATTCGTAAGTGGCTCTAACCCGGTTTTACTTAGCTGGTTTGACGATTACAAATATAACTAAACAATAGATTATGATTGGAGACCACTAGGTTATGGATGTGTTTCCCTACTCGTGGCTCGTGCATGAGAACATATTTTGTTGTGGTTCTTATACTAATGTTCACCGAGACGCGATGTTCTTGGGTCCCGTTCCTTTTTCTGGTACCTTTAGGGCCTCTCTCACTTTTAGTGCTCCTAGATTACTATACACTCATTGTCTGCATGCGGTGTAGCATTTGGGTTCTCTTGAAGGTTTGAGTTTTCTTAACTGCAAGAGTGTTTTATTTTTATTTAAGTTGTTTTCTTTAAAAGTGTTTTGTTTATAGAAACTGTTTCTTTAAAGTTGTTTAAGATTTGTTGTCCATTCATTTATTTAGACTGCAAATGTATTTGTCATTTAATGTTTATACATGGAACCTTTTTATTAGGTGACGTCCTATTGGGCTTTTGGCTCACACCCTACATACACCTTTGGGTGTATATAGACTTTGTTTCTGGTGTATTTCAGGTTGTGACATCGTGCTCAACGATGGTGGTTCTGATCGTTGATGGTCTTCTCGTGCAGGTTGGTGTTGTGGCATGTGGATGTTGTGCCTCTCTTGTTGCTTGGAGGTTTGAGTTTGAGTCTTAGTTTCTTTTGTTGTCATTTATTCTGGATGTTGGTTCAAGTTGTAAACCTCTGAATTTGTTTTTAGTTTAAGGCCATGTTTGGTTGTCTATTTTCATTTTCATTTTCTTTATCTTATTAGTTGTTTTGTGTTTACTATTTCGGGTAAATCGTTCCCATGTGTTATTTTTGATACCCGGGCACTTGTGGCATCCCATGGGGATCGGGAACTCCCTTCGGGCCATGTCGCGGACCGGGTCGGGCGTCGGGTCAGATGGCGACCCAGCCTGGTTCGTGACAAAGGATCACCATTGATAAGAATCACCTAGTGTGTAACCTTTTCCTTTTAATTGTATTCAAAGTCCATAAATATCATCTCCAGAGACTTAATCCATTTATCAACTATAATTAGATTAGTATTCCCACTAAACGATGAGGGATTTTACCATATAAAGCAATAAAATAAAGAAGATTCTCTCTGTGGAATAGGTTTCTCCATTTGGGCAATGTTATTCATCATAACTTGACAAAGCTACCCTAATATATCCTTAACTAGCTCAGTTCTAATACCATCTTCATTTACTTCCTCTATATAGAAATATCTACATTTTCCATGAGTGTTGACACACTTCTCCCTTCTAGGATCCATTTTAAGAAATGGAATATACTAGATAAGCTCATAAAATTATGGAATTTCTATAAAACTAATTATGGTATAACATAAATTAAGAAATTCATGTGTAGCTAATATCATAATCATAAATATGGATTCTTTAGGGATATCTTTAATTATAAATCCTTCCTAATGATAGGTAAAGAAAATGTGAACTATCTTAAGCATATCCCCTAGGAGTGTCAAACCAAGTGTGTAGTAAGGCTCGTTGTCATGTACTAGGTTTCCTCGAGTCAGGCCTAGAACACCTTGTCAGAGTTATTACTCATAGGTATATCTATTCCAGAACCATGTCCACTTATAGTATCCTGTCAGAGATTTGTTTCTAGTAATACCCACATAATCACTACCTTACAAAAATTAATGTATGTTCATGTATACTTATCCTCAATGTATAAATTAGGGTTATTCTCATAATCTAAGTTTTCTAAATATAGTTTACAAGGTTGATTCTAAACCAAATTTGATTCCAATTGTTATTCTATGACCCTAGAAGCTAGGATATGGTGCATTATTTTATTACATTGGCCTTGTTACCAAGAATCAAATCCTAAAGGACCATTCAGTTTAGAATTCTTAGAAATTTACATACATGATACCCATAATGCATTAGGATATAAGAATTACAAGCATGATCCATAAAAAAGAAAATAAACTACTTCCTTGAAGTATTATTCAAATACTTATTCTTTATGACCTGAGGAAAAGAAACAAAATAAGGGTGATTTCAAATAATTATTAAGAGTAAGTAAAGCGGGATCTATAATGAATCAATATGAATATATTAACATGGAAAGGTAAATAACTGATAATACATATCATTCAAATAACTAGATAATAAAAATAGATATGGTATGATAAGAAAATTTAACTGATTCCATCTAAATCAATAAACTATGAATGAAATGCATCCTTATATATGTCGACCCAAAATCTCATGGATGAATAATAACTGAATCTTGAAAATTAAATACATCCATAGATATGTCAACACAATATCTCATGGATGAATAATAATTCAATATAAAAGAGATAAATTCTTAACTATTGTAATTTATGATTTCTAGATACATAGTACCTTTAACATTAAGACCTTTCACAAGGTGGTTTACAAAATGTCAGGTAAAAACCCATCTGATTTGTCCAAATGATTCGCCTCATGAGACTAGCAATGCATCGAGGGGATATCTATAACTGGGACCCACCCATGTCATACCAGTCCAAAGCATGTTTCATATTCATGAACAATGTTCCTTATCAAAATTCATCCATATTGAATAAAATATATAGATTTATCAATAATTCTCTAGTTAATCAAATAATTGTCAAGTGAACACTATATGTAAAATGATGTACAGTTTAGTAAATAATAATATCCATTTTATAGGAACATGGATATTCAAGTTAATTTCCAATGAAAAATTATTACAATAAATTGATTGTTTCCATGATAAAGTTAACAATCACAAAAGGAAGTGAGATTTCAAAGATAATCATTAAGAATATGTTTTAGGAAATTAATCATTAAACATTTCAAAGTGTCCCATACAACTTGAAAAATTTAATTCATAATCCCCATGAAGGAAAGTTTTTCATACCATGAATAAAAATGATTCATGATATAATTTATAAAAGGGTAAATAAATACACTATACAAAAGAAGTGTGTGGTGTATATGGTGTATGCCTTATGAAAAGAAAAGTAAGACAAGAATTCCTTACCTGAACCTTCCTTTTGGTGTCTGGTATTTATCCTCATATATAGTGGGTTTAAATATGTTACTAACTTATAACAGAAACATATTAATATTTATTATATTATATATGATCTTATTATAATATCTTATTACCCGTTTGTTAATAAACTTTCATTATTTTAACTATTTTGGGTGTTAATAGTCTAGTTTTTCAAGTATTTTTTAACATTTTATTTGTCATTATTATTAAATATATAATGGTTTAAGCATATAAAGAATTTAAAATATGTTTTTAATATCATATATATCTATTATATATGAATTTATAGCAGTATATAATATTAGGAGATTATAAATGAAGTGGACCATTCATGGAGATGGTAGGTTGTACGTACGAATGAATGCTACTTTCATTTCTTTGTCATGTTAAAATAATGAAAGTTAAATGATAAATATTTATATTATAATTAAATTAGAATATATATGTTATATATGTTACATAGGTTTATTAAAAACATCTTTCATACGTTCTATGTATGGCATGAATGATTCATATCGCTTTGAGGGGGCGGTAGTCTACACTTCCTCAAATGAAATTATCATATTTACCGATGATGGAAAGCATAAAGGTATATTCTAAATAAAAATTAAATAATAAAAAAGACATTATAAATATCATATATAACATATATAAATATAGTGTCTATCATAATGGACACCATGATAGGTGGTAAGGTAAAAATAAACAATCATTGTTCCGTGAGGTAGTAGTTCACCGTACATAGAAATAGTATGTTTGTTTCCCATTAGATGAAGGTGTGTGTAAGTAATGGTGGAAATATTAACATAAAAACATCCTAGTATACTTATAATACTGGTTTTTTATATAATAATATAATAATAAGAGTATAGGTAGTAAATAATGGAAATTAAACTAAAAATCGTGAGAGAAGACGTTACCTATTAATCGTGCAACTTCTTTTGGTTTATACCAAAAAATTTCCTTGAAAATATTTCTTCCCAAAGGGATGATTCTAGGTAGATTTTAGGGATGTTTGAAAGTTATTTGGGTATATCTTTTCCTAAATTAATAGGTTTTAGAGCTGTGAAGAAGTGGGAGAGGTGGTATCCTTTTATAGGGAAGGAAAAGGACTCACTTGGAATATTTGGAAACAAGTTTGGTGTACACATGTTCTTACCTAAAAAAAGTCATAAAAAACTAAAAAAAACTCAATAATGGAAGTTTTATGTCCTATATATGTCCAAAAAATGTGTTTTGGGCAAGTTTATAGGTCATTTGGTCCCTTAAGTTAAAGGTTTAGTCCTTTAATAAGATTAACTTTTCCTTAATAATTCTAATTAATTTTAATTAAAATCGCTAATAATTTTGGTCGGAAAATTAATTTTATCCTATTAGAATCAAAATATCATCCTGATTATAATGGTGTAAGTCTTTTTTTCAAAATTAATTTCACAAAATTGTGAAAATTTAGATTAATGCTAATCTCGCAGACGGACGAATTAACTAGTTTTAGTAAAAGAATGTTCAAAAGTTTGTTATGTTTTTATATTAAATTTCAATGTGAAATTGATTATAATGAAATTAATTATGTTAATATATTTATAATATATCTAATTTTACCTTAAAAAAATTTAATATATAATTTAACATTAATAATTATTTAAATGAAAAGGCTGTTTTTAACTAAAATGCAATATTTTTTCACTATTCATCAAAAAATGAAGTTTCTCAGAAAAATAAAAAAAAATAACCCTAAGATAATTTTTTCATTATTAATTCAAAAATTAATTTTATTTTATCAAATTAAATTCATAAATGTTTCAAAATCAATATTTAAAATATGTGCGCCATTAAAAGGCGATAAAAATGCCTTAATAAAAATATAGGTTTTTAGGTGTAAAATTGGGTATGTTCTTATCTTATGCTTATAAAATAAATTGGATGAATATAAAAAACATAATATCGAATATATAAAATATATATTTCTTTAAAATCATTATCTAATTGTATTTAATTAGGTTTATTAAGACAAAACTCCTTTGGAAGTATAAAAACAATAATATTTCTTTTTTATATTCAATTGGTTATTATTTTCATTTTTCATTAATTGATAACCCATGAATTCATTTGATATTTATATAAACCATAAATATTCATTAGTTAGTTAATAATATTCATAACTACTAACATAATAGATATTTTATATCATTTTATATTAAATAATAATATTTTAATAATACATTGTTGTTTGGTGAAACTCAGTCTTGTGTGCAATGCAAGCTATCGAGGAAGGTCTTTCCTATGTGTAACACAATATAAATTGGTGTTACATGTATATATAGAATTTATTTTAAATTTTAAATATATTATAAAGTATCCAAATATTATATTCCCTTACACGCTTGGTGTTGAGTGTTATACACACTATCAAATACAAGGTTCTTACTTTAGAATTTCAAGGTGTTACATTCTCCCCACATTAATTAAATTGAATCCTAAAAATTTAAAATTTACATTATTAATATAGGGATTTAAAATAAAATATTGATGAAAAACCCACTTCATAAATAACTTTAATAACACATATTCTTAATAATAGAGAGAAGAAAGTACAATGGTCCCATATTAAGGTTCCCTAGTAAGAGAACATAGGTGGGAAATGGAAACATGGATATGGAAGAAAAATATAAAAATCATGTTCTGATGGAGAGTGATTGAGAAAATGTTTAGAAGAAATTTATAGACCACAAAACCATAATCCAGAGGTGTGAATAAAGGCCATTTATATAATCAAAATTGATGATAATAGGACAACATTTTTGTTTTAAAATCCCCTTTTCTATAGTTAAGGAATTATTTTATACTATAAGAATACAATTAAATATATGTTTCTATAAACATAATATTTTCCTTTTATTATTCCTTGAACTATTTATACTTAATCTCTTAGAACATGATGAATCATATGGTGAAGTAATACATTAACCTCTAAAAATCATCCAATGATTAACCATTTCATATATAGTTAACTTTTCCAACAGATTATGATCCAATCACTTTTGAAGGAGAGCCACTGAATTTCCAAAATGAACTTAACATTAGCATTTAATCAACATGAAGTAGATATAAATTTTCACATTAAAAACATGTGAATAACTTGATTATCCATCCTATTGAAATATGGATATAACTCAAAACACCATAAAAACTCATTGGAAACATGCATTCTTCCTTATTCCTTAAGTAAGACACATGTTATTGGATATATTCCTTTAATCCAGAAGTGTTGTAAACTCTATAAATGATATCATAGAACAATTTTAGACAATTCACTAATTATTTATAAGGTAGTTATCACTTATCCGAATCAATCATTTCTTAATAATTATCTTAACATCATGAATATATCAAGGGTTGTATTTCCCTTAATCAGGTGTTTTCCAAAATGTTTAACTTTCAACTAAATAACTTTTCTTGGTACCATTTATCATATGATCTAAAATGCTTAATGAAAATGTACTACTGTATAATCCTTACATATTTCATAATTCATATGATGAGAATATCATAAAAAAACTTTTACAACATATTTCATAGATCCAAATACAAAATTACATTAATCATTCCACTTCATTTGTTTCAATAACATATGCTTTACCATGATCCCTTAGCTTCTTCTAGGGTATATTCTATTGATTCTTGGGACATTTTTTTCTATAGTGATCCATCTAATTGCATTTGTAACACTAAATAAGAGCATTTTCATTATTCCCTTTCCATTTATTTTTTCTAGTGAAACTTTTTTCCACACTTATAACAAACTACCAATCCTTTCATACATTTACCAGAGTGATTCTTTCCATAGTTATCAGAAGTTTTAAAATACTTCTTTCCCTTCATATTCTTTGACTCATTCCCTTTTTCATGGTGTTCATAATACCTATTCTTCTCTTATTTTCCCTTAAATAAATTGGATCTCAAGAATTCCTTCTCTATTTTTATGGCATGTAAAACTATCTCTTCATATGATGATAAATTCTGAGAAACCAACTCCATTAGAATATTTGGATTAATACCTTAAAATAAGTTGTTAATATTGCACTATGTGTTGCGTATATAATCCTTCGGATACTTAGCTAACCTTGTAAAGGTAACTTCATAATATGCAACACCCTCTTCTTCCTTTTTATTTAAGCCAAGAAACATTTTCTTCATCTAAATTATCTGCTCACAAGGGAATTATTTATCAAAGAATGTATCCTTAAATGATCTCCATTACATGAGTTCTATTTATTCTTCCTCCTTATTCTACTAGATCAAGGAACACCATTTATTAGCATCACCTTGGAGACAATAGACTGCAAGTGTAACTTTTCTTTTTCGTTGCATTCTAAGGCCATAAATATCTTCTCCAGAGACTTAATTCATTGCTCAACTATAATTGGATTAGTAGTCCCACTAAAAAATGGGGTCTTCTACCACATAAAGCGATCCAACATAGGAGATTATCTCTCTAGAATAAGTTTCTCCATTCAATCAAGGTTATTTATCATAACCTGACTAATCTGTCCTAATATATCCATAACTTTCTCAATTCTAATACCATCTATATTTACTTCCTATGTAGAGAAATATCTACATTTCCCATGAGTTTTGAGACACTTATTCCTTCTAGGATCCATTTATAGATGATTACATATACTATATTAGATTATAAAATTATGGATTTTATATAACACTAATTATGGTGTAACATAAATTAAGAAATTTATGTATAGATAATCTCATAATCATAAACATGGATTAATTGGGGGATATATTTACTTATAAATCATTCCTAATTATATGTAAAGAAAATTTGAACTATCCTAAGTATATCTACCAAGAGTGTCAAACTAGGTGCACAGTAAGACCCATTGTCATGTACTAGGTTACCCCGAGTCAGGTCTGGAATACCTTGTCTGAGTTATTTCTCCTAGCTATATTTGTTCTAGAACCACGTACACTTATAGTATGAATACAGGGATGTATTTCTAGTAATACCCACATAGTCTCTACCTTAAAAAAATTATAGGATGTTCATGTATACTTATCCTCAATGTCTAACTTAGGGTTGTTCTCTCTAATCTAAGTTTTCTAAATCTAGTTTCCAAGGTTGATTCTAAACTTCCTTTGATACCAACTGTTATTCCCTGCACCCAGAAGCCTAGATCTAGTGCATTATTTTATTACATTGGCCTTGTTAAAGGGAATCAAATACCAAAGGACCATTCTATTTAGAAGTTTTAGAAATATAGATTACATACATGATACCTACAATACATTGGTAAACATGAATTACAAGAATGATACATAAAAAAAATAAAATAAACTATATCCTTGAAGGATTATTAAAATACTTCTTCATGACTTGGGGAAAGGAAAAATAATAAGGGTGAGATCAAATGCTTATTAAGGGTAAGTAAAGATGAAGTAATAATGAATCAATAAGAATATATTAACATAGAAATGTAAATATCAAATAACACATGACATTCATTTAACTAAATAAGGAAAAATAAATATGGTATGCTAAGAAACTATAAATCATGCCATATAAATCAATAAACTAAGAATTAAATTAATCCATATATATTTCGAAGCAAAATCTCATGGATGAATAACAACTGAATCCTGAAAATGAAATGCATCCATAGATATATTGACACAAAATCTCATGGATGAATAATAACTGAATATAAAAGAGGGAAATTCTTAATTATTAGACTATATGTTTCCTAGGTACATGGTACCTTTACCATCAATACCTTTCATAAGATGGTTTACAAAATGTCAGGTAATGACCCGCTTATCCCCATTGGCTTGAGAATCCACCAAGTCATTACTTGGCCTTAAGCGATAT
Source organism: Viscum album (assembly GCA_963277665.1). NCBI lineage: Eukaryota > Viridiplantae > Streptophyta > Magnoliopsida > Santalales > Viscaceae > Viscum > Viscum album. The sequence goes on along the minus strand of OY728131.1, from coordinate 1,430,511,822 downwards.
CCCCAAGCTGTCAAAGGCTGGAAATAAATGCCGAAGGGTTTCAAAATAAGTGGGAGATGATTTACCCTTTTAGAACATACCACAGAGCCAACTACCATAACCAAACAAATCAACTAAATGATGCATGATAAAAGCTAAGACAACTCAAACAATTCTTTTATCATAAACCAACCAAAGTACCACAACGGAAACCAACACTATTGTTTTTAAAAGCGGTAACATGAATTGGTCACCCAATTCATGCCCCAAGGGAATTTATTAAAATAAAGGGTTACAAAGAAGACACAAGGTGTAAATATCTTACACCAACAGGGGATTGAGGAAAATACAAAATCAAAGACATAACTCCAGTGAGGAATTCAGTAAACAACAGCTCTTCATCAAAACTGAACCAATACAGTTGAACCAAAGTTGCGCAACACTAGAAATGCCCAACATCCTTCACGCCAGCTTCAACAGAGTAACAACAGGATGGGAAATAGATTGAAAATGAATTCCTTCTAGAAAGATCAGCAACAAGTGTAGGATATCGCATAGCCAATAGGAATGCATAAAAAAACATGAAAAACAAACAGAACACATGAGGAAGTTTCAAAACAAACCATCATAGAGTGAGGAAAAGATGAAGTGAGAAGATCCAGAAGACATGTTGTAGCAGACCGGAAGAGCATATATACAGGAACACATGAATCAAGGACCAACCCCATTCATTAAAACAAGGAGTCCAAAAGTCATCCTAAGGAGAAAAACTTCATTTCCATGGGATTTCCTTGAAGTTAAAATCCAGATTTTGTTTGTATTCTTCCACTAACTTAATGAACATATGCTTTCTGATTTGAAGATAAGTATCCGCAGAGTAAATAGTGGAAAGACAAACTCAAAGACTACAAGACGACAACCCAACTCCATGAACTACCAGCACTAAGCTCCAACGTCACGAACCAGCCCAAGTATCATGAAGTGGTGTTATGAACATGTGATACTTTACCTTTTCCAACATCCTGATATATGACATCTTCAAAAGCACCAACATTACAAAGCAGGGGGTGAGGAATGAAACTCATTAGGTTTTCCCCGATGACTTCCCAACCCAAGACACTAGGATAAAACATATTAGAACCTTTATATAAAACAATTTATATAAAACAATTCCAAAACAGTTCACAATATAACAAGTTCCATGTCAAAACCATTTTCCACCAAACCCCATCTTTGTCAGGAAAAACAACCAAGAAAAGTTTCCAATCAAAATCCCATTTCCATTTTGGCACATTCATTCCATTTCACAAATCCACACAACCAACCATTTCACAACCCGTGAAATCAACCATGCATGATTCATTATGACAGTTCCATACTCATGAGCGGTCTCTCGTCGATCTACCAAGTCATCACAAGTTAATTATTCCCCATGTTCCATTACACTTTTGGCACCGACCACAAGGTTATATTTCAACCAAGCCTCGCAAATGCAATACGAACACACACACCAAGTATGCCCAAAATCCACACTATTCCAACCATGCAAAAAACCATTTCAATAAAATAACCCTTTTATTGAAAACCTTTTTTCCTAAAACAATTTCCCAAATCCAACAAATCCATATTTTAAAATCACTATTTTAAAATCAAGAAACAAAAACACTTTTCACTAGCCATTCTTTCAATTTCCACAATTCCATCAAACCCATAAATCATCACTAAATAAGATTTATAACATGATTTTCACCACAATTTCACAATCAAAACCAAGCAATTAAATCAAATTGGACTAATCCTTCAAGTTCTATGAAAGAGGAATCAAGATTGAAGCCACCTACCTCAACCAAATAGGTGAAACCAACTAAGAACCGGGTCGAAACACCACGAAACCTCCTTAGATTCCTTCCCCTATCAACAAAAGACCAAAACCCAACATAGAAGTCATCCAATACCTTATATCTACCCACCTTAGGCGTAGATCTAAGGATCCATCAAGAGGGAATAAGAAGATCCAAGTAAACTAAAGGAAACGATACTTACCTCGATCAACCGGCCTCTAAACGCCAAGGCAACCCTCCAGATCGCTTCCAAAATTCCTGGTAAGTGTTCTCCCACCTTCACCAAAGAGAAACCCCGATTTAGGGCCGTACAGGAGCAAAAAGGAGTGGGTTTAAAGATAAAACATAAAATATCCTTAAAATAGGATCTAATTTGACTCCGTGCACGGTTAGTCCGTCCGGTTAGTCAAACAGTGCGCTAACCGTGCAGTAGTCACTACTTAGAAGGGGCGCTCTTCACGGCCTCCTCGCACGGTTTTCCCAAACCGTGCGCACATCGTGCGGTCTTCTCTGTACAAGGTGACACCACCTGCACAGCTTCCGCACGGTTTGGGAAAACCGTGCGAAGCCCGTGCATCACCACTTTTTGATCTTTGACACTTTTAAAGTCTCCAAACTTTCCCAACCATTCATCATATGATTCATGTATTTAAAAATCATAAAAAAAGGGTTACTTACCAGAAACTGGGGGTACTACATTCTCCCCACCATTGGCCTTTTTGTCCCCAAAAAGTAGAAAACCATCACTTGCCTGAAAGAGTTCTGGCCACTACTCTTTCATTTCTTTCTCGCATTCCCAAGTATCATCCTGAATCTGACCGTGTTTCCACCAAACCTGCACTAGACCGATGCTTTTTCTTCAAAAGACTTTATCCTGCCTATCCACAATCCATATCATAATATGTACCAACGAAGCATCTGGATCTTGGTCAATGTGATCCCATCTGATCACATGGTCAGGATCGGGCTGATACTTCTTCAACTAAGATACATGGAACACATTATGCACTGCACTGAACCGTGGTTGTAATGCCAACCGATACGCCACCTCGCCAACCCATTTCAGTATCTCAAAAGGGACTATATATCAAGGAGATAACTTTCTCTGCTTCCCAAAATGATGATTTCCAAGTCTTGGAGAGATCCTCAAGAAGACATGATCACCCAAAATGAACGCCAGCAGTATTAGGTGGTGATCTGCATAAGATTTCTGACGACTCTGAGCCATTTCCATCCCCTTTCTAATAAACTGGATCTCCTCTATTTTCTCTTAGACAAGGATTGGCCCGACTAGTGAAGTTTCACCCGTTTTAACCCAGCATAGTGGAGAACGACAAGGATGCCCATACAATGCTTCAAACGGAGCCATGCTTATCGAGACTTGATAGCTGTTATTGTATGAGAACTCCACTAAGGGTATATGCTCCTCCCATGAGCCCCCAAAATTCATTACCCAAGCCTGTAACATGTCTTCCAAAGTCTTTATCATCCTTTAATATTGTCCATCCATCTGAGGATGATACACCGCACTCATATTCAACTGAGTTCCTAGGGATTTCTATAAGGATCGCTAGGAATGATATGTGAACCTCGAATCTCTATCTGATACAATTGAAACTAGTATGTCATGTCTCTTTACCACTTCTCGGATATAAATTTTGGACAGATCCTCCACCGTACTAGATTCACGAATATGGATGAAATATACCGACTTAGTAAGCCGATACAATATCACCCATATGGAATCATGCTTCAGAACCGTTATTGGGAGACCTGTAATGAAATCCATAACTATTTTCTCCCATTTCCACACTGGAATTGGTAGAGACTGCAACATACCTACTGACCGCTGATGTTCTGCTTTAACTTGCTGACCAGTCAAACACCTTGAAACAAATTCATACACCCTCCGTTTCATGCTGCTCCACCAAAATTGTGCCTTTAACACCTTATACATATTCTTTATTCTTGGATAAACAGCCCATCTGGAATGGTGGTAAGCATGAAGGAGTTGTTCCTGAGCACCTAAAGGTACAACCATACGATCTCGAAACCACAGAACTGAACTCACATCCATCTTCCATCCCTCAATGGTCTCCCCACCATTGAGTTTGGAAATCATTACAACACAATATACATCAGATGATTGTTCCTCCTTTACTATCTCCACCAAATCAGGAATAAGTGCAACTGGAAGGAAAACCACAACATCAGCTCAGTTTTCACATTCCATACGCATGTCGGATAGGACCAACATCAACTGCCACTCATCTGAAGCTTCTTTCGCCAACTGAGCATATGACTTTCTGCTTAATGCATCGGCCACCGAATTTCCCTTACCCCGATGTATACATCAAGTCAAAGTCAAACATTTGAAGATACTCCATCCATCTCCTTTGCCTCAGATTCAAATCTCATTGTGAGAAAATATGCTTCAAACTCTTATGATCCGTAAACATAGTGAATTTCTCCCCAAAGAGACAATGACACCAAGTCTTCAAGGCATGGAAAACTACAACTAACTCCAAATCATGTGTTCATTAATTATTCTCATACACCCTCAACTCCCTTGAGCCATAAACAACCACATTATCTCATTGCATGAGACCACAACCCAACCCTGATCTTGAAGCATCACAATACACCACGTACCCCTGTCCTGATTCAGGCAAGATCAAGATGGGTGCTGATGTAAGAAGAACCTTCAGTTCCTGGAAAGACTTATGACATTCTTATGTCCATTGGAATGGAGAATTCTTCTTTTTCAGAGCTATAATAAGTGATGCTAGTCATGAGAAGTCACACACAAAGCATCGGTAATAACCATCTAGACCAAGAAAACTTCGTATTTCAAAGACATTCTTCGGCAGTTGCCAAGAAAAAACAGCTTCTATCTTTTTGGGATCCACTAAAACACCTTTCTCGGAAACAACATGGCCCAGAAAGCGTACCTATTGAATCCAAAAATCGCACTTTGATAATTTGGCATACAACTGATGGTCTGTCAAGATTTCCAACACTATTTCCAAGTGTTGCTTCATGATCCACCCTTGTTCTTGAATACGCCAATATGTCATCCACAAACACCACAACAAAATAATCCAGATATCTCTGAAATATCCAATTAATAAATTTCATAAAGATTGATGGTGAATTCATAAGACCAAAAGGCATGAATACATATTCGTAGTGGTGATATATGCTTCTGAAAGATGTCTTTGGAATATCCTCCTTCCGAACTTGAAACTGGAGATATCCTTATCGCAAGTTAATCTTAGAGAACCACTGATCTCCCCTCAATTTATCAAACAGTTCATTAATTCATGGAAGTGGATATCTATTCTTTATCGTAACTTGGTTAAGTTTACGATAATCAATGAACAACTAAATAGTTCCATCTGCCTTCTTCATGAACAAAACTGGTGCTACCCACGGAGATGTACTTGGTCAAATGAAACCCTTGTTTTCCAGATCCTCTAACTATACTTTCAATTCCTTTAACTCCATTGGTGCCATCCTATAATATGGAAGTGAGATAGGACTGGTCCCTGAAAGGAGATCAATCGTAAACTCCACTTCTCTTACAGGTGGTAACCCTAAGAAGTTTTCTGGAAAAACATCAGGAAATTGATCCACGACTAATGAAAAACTGTTATTTACGATCTCATCCATCGATTCAAAGTTTAATGCAGCCAACTAGTAAGATATCATTGCCACTACTGGTGCAAACTAGCCCATTGCACCTGCCTTCACCAATCTTTCATCTCTAAAGAGATTCTCGATGCCATCCCCAGTCACGAAACTGACTCTTCTACTATAATTGTCGATGTGATCCCTAAACTCTATCAACCAATATATATTCAGGATTATATCATTGAAATCCATCTCCAGCATAGAGAAATCCCATCTCAGCTCCACTCCATCAACAGTTATAGAACATTCTCTACACACGAAGGCTCTACATTCTTTTTCACTGAGATGAGTTTGAAGTTTTATTACAAAAGGCATCATTTTGAGTTTTAAGTTTAGCAAATTAGCAATATGAGAAGTAAGAAAAGAATGTGATGCACCAGTATCGAAAAACACTTGCATGAGGGTAGAATTCAAAAGAATCGTACCTCTCACCGTAGACGGTCTAGACTAGTCATCCACAATCACATGTTCCACTCCATACAATTGCTTTGTTACTATACTTTTCTCCTTAGTGCCTTGTTGAGATTGCCCTACTTGAGGAGTCATGGTAAACCTGGAATCACCATAGCTAGCTTTGTTCTTCTGGTGAGACTGATTTTGTTTTCCTCGCCCTGTTGAAGCATAAGATGCTTGCGACACCTGAGAAGTGCAACGAACACCCGACTGTGGACAGTACAAAAATATCACTGAAGGTGCCCCATATTGTTACAATTGTGGCATGCTATTGGTGGTGCTGTACATTCTCTTTTCATGTGGTCAATTGAGCAACATTGAAAACACCCGACTTTCATCATGGGTCGTGGAGGAAGATTCACCAATCCATCCATCTGATTCTGATTCGCACTCCCACCTTGGAAGTAGGTGTCCCTCTTCAACTTGTTCCCATCATTAGAGTTCCCACCCATTCCCATGGGTATCATCATACTTTCTCCTCCCATAACTCCTGATATGTATCTTTTAACTAATGTTTCTCTTTTTACCATCTCTGTATAATCCGTAATACAGAGCACAACTGTCTTCGAGCGAATCTTCTGTCGCAACCCTGATTCAAAGATGCATGCCTTCAGTGACGCACTTGCAACAAATTCCGGTGAAAAATGCACTAAAATCATGAATTCAGCTGCATACTCTGTGACAAAGAGATTCTCTTACTTTAGGCTAAAAAAGTACGTCATCCTCTGGATCTTGAACATGTGAGGATAGAATTTTTTATTGATCATTTCCTCAAATTCATCCCAACCCAGGACTTGATCCACCTTAGCCTGCACCACTAGCTCCCACCACTGTCGTGCAAGATCCTCCAACATATACATCACCAACTTTACTTTTAGTTTTGCTGATGTGCTGATGAAATTGAAGATAAGATTCATCCTACTCAACCACACCTCCGCCCTTTCTGGTTCAGAATCACCCTGAAAGATGGGTGGATTTTGCTTCTGGAACTGGACGGAATGGTCTACATGCCTTGACTCATCCCTCTGATTCCCCATGTCTACAGCCTAAAATGCTTGAACTATACTTTTTACTAGCTGCTGGTTCACATGTGGCTCAGGTGTGACCACATTCTCCACAGCCTCATCCATTTAGTTTCCACGACGCCTAATGGGTTCCATTTTCTATACAAACAATGCATGCTGTTAGTCTCACTTCCTAGCAACTGAAGGCTTAGAATTTCAATTTTCTATCACATCACTATCACAACATTGATTTCCAAACATCAATATTTTACACATTTACCCATTTCTAAAAATAAATATTTTCTTTATTTTGAAAATAAATCTATTTTCAAAATACATCAACCATTCTCTTTTAAAAATATTTTTTTTGAAAACAAGTTTAAAATTTTCAGACATCACGCTTTTTAATCAAGCCATAATCCATTTCTCAAAATGATATATGTACTCCTAGTGGGAATTCATTATTCTAATGCATGTCATGCTCATCTCATTGGCTAAACCCATGACAATGAGATTTGTTATCCTATAAGTGTCTTCAAAACACTTATGTACCCAACTCCCTGGTAACTTGAAGTTCAGTATAAAAAGGTTAGCTACATCTTTTTATGATCTACACTTTATGTTCCGAAAATCCAACTCCTGTATAATATTTTTCCCTAAGGAATAGACAAGAATGAATTTTAACTCCAAGACCAAGAACATCGATGACCACTTGTTAGGCAAGGACCAAACAAGCTGATACCATTTGTAATGACCTGCTTATCCTCATTGGCTTGAGAATAAAAAAAGTCATTACTTGGCCTTAAGAGACATCCCCAAGGCGCCAAAGGCTGGAAATAAATGCCGAAGAGTTTCAAAAAAAGTGGGGGATGATTTACCCTTTTAGAACATACCACTGATCCAACAACCATAACCCAACAAATCAACTAAATGATGCATGATAAAAGCTAAGACAACTCAACCAATTCTTTTATCATAAACCAAAAAAATTACCATAGTGGAAACCAACACTATATTAGAGTAAACAACAGAAAGACAAACTCAAAGATTACAAGACAAAAATTCAACTCCATGCTCCACCAGATCCAAGCTCCAATGTCACGAACTGGACCAAGTATCATGAAGTGGTGCTATGAACATGTGATACTTTACCTTTTCCAACATCCTGATATATGACATCTGCAAAAGCACCAACATGCTAAAGCAGGGGGTGAGTAATGAAACTAAGTAGGTTTTCCCCGATGACTTCCCAACCCATTCCTCTAGGATAAAACATGTTAGCACCTTTATATAAGATAATTTATAGAAAACAATTCCAAAACAGTTCACAAGATAACAAGTTCCATGTCAAAACCATTTTCCAACAAACCCCATCTTTCTTAAGAAAAGAAATCCAGAAAAGTTTCCATTAAAAATCCCATTTCCATTTTGGAACATTCATTCCATTTCACAAATCCACACAACCAACCATTTCACAACCTGTGAAATCAACCATATATGCTTCGTTATGACAGTTCCATAATCATGAGCGGTCTCTCATCGATCTACCAAGTCATCACAAGGAAATTATTCCCCATGTGCCATTACACTTTTGGCACCGAGCACAAGGTCATATTTTAACCAAGCCTCGTAAATGAATTATGAACACACACACCAAGTATGCCCAAAATCCACACCATTCCAACCATTCAAAAACCATTTCAATAAAACATCCATTTTATTGAAAACCTTTTTCCTGCAAACCATTTCCCAAATCTAGCAAAGCCATATTTTAAAATCACTATTTTAAAATCAAGAAACAAAAACACTTTGAAAAAAACATTCTTTCAATTTCCACAATTCCATCAAACCCATAAATCATCACTAAAGAAGATTTATAACATGCTTTGCACCACAATTTCATAATAAAAAACAAGAAATTAAATCAAATTGAACTAATCCTTCATGTTCTAAGAAAGAGGATTCGAGAGTGAAGCCACCTACCTCAACAAAATAGGCGAAACCAACAAAGAACCAGGTCGAAACACCACGAAACCTCCTTATATTACTTCCCCTATCACCAACAAGACCAAAAACCAACTTAAAATTCATCCACTACCTTAGATCTACCCACATTAGGCGTAGATATAAGGATCCATCAAGATGGAAGAAGGAGATCGAAGAAAACTAAAGTAAACAAGACTTACCTCGATCAATCGGCCTCTAAACGCCAAGGAAACCCTCTGGATCGCTTCCAAAACGCCTGGTAAGTGTTCTCCCACCTTCACTAGAGAGATATCCCGAGTTAGGGACATATAGGAGCAAAAACGAGTGGGTTTAAAGATAAAACGGATTAGATCCTTAAAAATAGGATCTAAGTTTACTCCGCGCACGGTTAGTCTGCACGGTTAGTCAAACCGTGCACTAACCGTGCGGTAGTCACTGCTTGGAAGGGGCGCTCTACATGGCCTCATCGCATGGTTTTCCCAAACCGTGCACACACCGTGCAGTCTCTTCTGTCCAAGGTGACACCACCTTCACGGCTTCCGCACGGTTTAGGAAAACCCTGCGAAGCCCATGCGTCACCACTTTTTTCCCTTTGACACTTTAAAATTCTCCAAACTTTCCCAACCATTCCTCATATTTTTCATGTACTTAAAAATCATAAAACAAGGGTTACTTACCAGAAACCAGAGGTACTACATGTCAAGTAAAAACCCATCTAATTTGGCCAAATGATTCACCTCATGAGACTACCAATTCATTTACGGGCTATATATAATAAATCCCCACCCATTTCATGTAACACCCGAGACTTTTATGTTATATAAATCATCAAAGGAATCTTTTTCTACACAACACTTTCTTGGCTTGCTTTACACGCAATCGCGACCTTCCTTGATAGCTTGCGTCGTACGCAATACCGAGTTTCACTAAACAACAATATGCTATTAAAACTAGCCGTTATGAATAGTAATAACCACTTTTTGAAATTTTATAAATTTTATTTTTCAAAATGGACTTCATTTTTGGACTCAGAATATCGAAATTAGCCTAGGGTGAAATTTTGGTATTTTTCTGAAAACGTTCAATTTTTGATGAATAGTGAAACCACTAAGTGGTAGGTTAAAAACTGAATTTTGCATAAAACATAATTTTACCGCTTCTGTGAATGGAATTTTGAAAATCCGAGAGACACAGTTAATATCAAGGACTAAAATGTGGTTCAATGAGATGAAAATAATTTTTTGGTGAATAGTAACTTTTTACTTTTTTTACCGCGGTTAATAGTAAATAGGGTAACTAAGGGTAAATATGATATTAATATTACCCTAACACATGTCCTAATTCTATTGGACAAGTGTAATTCGACCAAAAACAAACTTAGGAATAAAATATGACCATTTAGGCCCACTTGGATTAGATTAGGACATTTATTATTAATTTATTTAAAGAAGGGTTAAAATAGTTAAAATCAAAGTTTAATAAGTAAATCATTTTTAATATAGGGTTATACATAAGATAAATTCGATTGTAAATATTCATTAGAAATCTAAAAAGATTTCCTACATGATGGTATTTTATTTGTAATTTTTAGACATCAAATAATTTAATTTATTTATGACACAATGATTATCTTATTAATGAAATATTGACATAATTGATGTTATAAACACCAAAATAAATGTAATTTGAGACTTTTTATGAATTCCACTAATTTTATAGGTTACTATGATATATTAATGTTGATTTAATCAACTTGGTTCGAACATATAATTCTGTTATGACTTTCACAAAAATCATATATCAAATAGTGTCAAAATTGACACAAAATAGTTTTTAAATAAAATATTATATTATTAATTGTTATTTTATTCCTAAAAATCTAAGGTTCGGCCAAATGACTTAGATAAGGATATATATATTAATAATAAACAATTTGGGGTTCGTTTGGCATGTTATAGTAAGTGTATTAACCATATAGTGAAAGAAAACAAAAAGACACGGTAAAAGTTAAATTAATTAACTTAGAGTTAAATCTAATTGATAAGGTTAAAATAATACCCTAAACTTGTCTAAATCCTATTGGTTGATAGGATTTCGACCCATCCCCACTTTAGCTTCGAAATAAGACCCTTTGGAACCATTATAAACCGATTTTGACTTTAATATAAAATAATATTTTGAGATATTCCTAAGGTGCCCCTCTCCTCCCTTATAAAAAGGCACCTCCTCCCCCTCCTCCTCACACCAATTTGAGCACTCAATCTCGGCCAACCCCTGCCATTTTCCCTTCTCCACTTCCCTAGAATAATCCTAGAGGTTCTGGTCTTCTCCAAATACCAATCTTAGTTCCTTAAGTGGAGGATTCAAAAAGGCGTTCTAAAGAAGAGGTAATATCCATTACCGATCTTTTCAATTTCTTTCTTCTTCAACTTCTTCTTCTTTAGTTGTTTCATGATAAAGTAATAACATCAGTATTACTTACATACTGATATGTTATTATAAATATGAAACAACCCTAATTCACCTTCTATCCATCCTACGGAAAAATGAAATCACCGCGCGTGCGTACGTACGGAATACCGTCTCCACGCCGTGGTGTAATCTATTTTCCACCATCACCTTACAAGGATGGGTATAATGGTGTAATCAGTAACTATATATGATTATTATTAAGTAATATTGATACTGAAATAATATATATATATACTCCAATACAATTCCACGATCATAGGAACGATATCATCACTCGTGCGTACGTACGGAATACCGTCTCCACGATGTGATGCGACTCGTTCTACATGATCTTCATTTCATAATGATTATATAAATGAATTGAATGAATGAATATGGTATATACTACACTAATACCATTCTGGAAATGAATTATCTATAACCTAAATATAAGAATAAGAATTTATTCGACAAAACACGCATAAGAACAAAAAGTTATAAAGACCCGAGTAACAAGTAACAATGAAATATTACTAACAAGGAGCTAATAATATGACCATATATGATCTCATATCAATATGTATGATTCTGGAATAAGTCAATAACATTATTTAAACCATTATACAGGAGCTTCGGACACGAACAAAGCAAATCGGACCTAAGGTAAGGGAAATATCACAACCTCACTTTTATCCGAGATTGTTTTTACTTTGGTAATTACTGGGGTGTATTTTATCATCCACATCCATGTTCCATCAATATGTAATATTATTTCCATCCTTATACAATATTTTATATCCAATTTTACCCTTCGGTGAGTTTTTTAGTAAAGAATATGAAAGGAATCTTTTGTCGTTTTTCCGTACGAGGTACTTTTTGACTTTTCCGACAAAAGTACGAAGAATGTTTTTTTTAACTTATACGGCATGAATGGATTTTTAAAACATTACTTCAAAGAAGCTTCCTTTACAAGTTTTCAAGTTTATTTTTAATCAACTTATTTTATTTTAAAGTTGTATGACATGTTATGAAAGGAAAAATGTTTTTGAAGAAGAAAGGATATTTTCCTCAAGAATTCAATTCAAGTGTTTTATCAAAATTATTTTCCATCTAAGATAATAAAGGGTTCTGTTTCTATCCATATTTTTACATTGGTTTGACTATGTTGTGATGGAATTATGTTTATGAATTCCTTTATCATATATGAATTGATTTATGATGTCATGATGTTTCAAGAATCCCATTTTTGTTATGCGATGATGTATGTTTTATGATTATGTGGCACACATAAGAAAGGATTCATTATAAGATGGGTGGGACCTATATCTCCCTCCAATTCATTGGGTAATGATTTTATATCTCATGAGATAGACATGGCTGGAACGGAAGGTTATTTCGGTTCAGTGATACAGGACTGAAACGAGGAGTGAACTCGGTTTAGAAAGGGACTTTGTCCACTAAGATAGTCTTGGCAATGAGTCATGACTAACAAGAAATGATTTTCCATGATTATGTGTGCATGCCACAAAGATTCAAGTTTTATGTTATGATTATGGGGATCTCATTTTCACTTCTATGATTTATTCCATGTTAAGATATTATGATCTCTTTTGCAGGTTTTGATTTTCATAAAGATATGATATGATTTTTATTTCCTTTATTTACCCTTGCTGAGCATTTGAGCTCACCCTTTTATGTTTTCTTTTCCCCAGGTCAGGAAGATGGATATTAAGTAGAATATGCTAAAAGGGACCCTAGATATGATGAAATAAATGGGAGACACTGTAGAAGATTTATGAACCAGTTGTTTATGTTTCCCAGTTTCTAAAGACACTATACCTATACGGTCCTTTGTGGTTTTGTCATATGTTGTAATAAGTGTGCTTCAATTTTGAAGTATTAACAATGTATGTAAAGTATGGGTCGTTACAGTTGGTATCAGAGGCAAAGAATGTATCATATTCATGAACATTTTTCCTAATCAAAATTCATCCATATTGAATAGAAGATATATATTTATCAATAATTCCCTAGTCAATCAAATAATTATCAAGTGAACACCATATGTAAAATGATATATGGTTTAGGCAATAATAATATACATTTTTTGAGAATATAGATATTCAAATTAATTTCCAATGAAAAATGATTACAATAAAGAGATTGTTTCCAAGATAAAGTTAACAATCACAAAAGGAAGTGAGATTTCAAAGATAATCCTTAAGAATATGTTTTAGGATATTAATCATTAAACATATAAACGTGTCCCATACCACTTGAAAAATTTAATTCATAATCCCCATAGAGGAATTTTTTTATACCATAAATAATAAGGATTCCTGATATAATTTATAAAATGGGAATTATATACACTATACAAAAGAAGTGTGTGGTGTATATGGTGTATTCCTTTCAAAAAGAAAAGTAAGATAAGAATCCCTTACCTTTACCTTTATTTCTGTGTGTGGTATTTATCCTTCTATATAGTGGGTTTAAATATGTTACTAACTTATAACATAACCATATTATTATTTATTATATCATATATGATCCTATTATAATATCTTATTACCCGTTTGTTAATAACCTTTCATTATTTTAACTTTTTTGGGTGTTAATTGTTTAGTTTGTCAAGTATGTTTTAACATGTTATTTGTCATTCATATTAAATATATCATAGTTTAATCATATAAATAATGTAAAATATGTTTTTAATGTCATATATATCTAGTATATATGTATTAATAGTATTCTATAATATTTGGATATTAGAAATGAAGTTTACCATTCATGGAGATGGTAGGTCGTACGTACGAATGAACGCTACTTTAATTTCTTTTTAGTATTAAAATAATGACAAATAAATGATACATATGTATATTATAATTAAATTATCATATCTATGTTATATATGTTACATAGTTTTATTAAAACCATCCTTTATAAGTTCTATGTATGACATGAATGAGTCATATCACTTTGAGGGGGTGGTAGTGTTGGAAGTATTAAACTCTTATTCCTTAGACGGTGCCAAACATCCACTGTAGCAATGGAGGCTTGAAGATCTTCAACGAAGGATGCTTGGAAAATCAAGATTGGGCGGCACCTACCAAAAAAAAGTGCGGAATTGTTTTATCCTCTATTTTATTTTAGTTGTGTGATTGTAACTCTATAAAAAGGGAGTACATTGTGTGTTATAATTATAGATGTATTAGAAAAGAGAATAAATAAAAACTATGTTGCTGCTACTCCATTTCTATTGTTACGATCACCTCCAGTGATCTGCATGTGCGTTCGGTTTGTGTTACCGCTGCATCGATCCTCCATTAGTGGTATCAGAGGAGGTTGAAGTTTCCACTGCCAAAAACCACCTTTAGTGGTATCCGAGTGTCAGAGGTGAGCTGAGCAGACATAGATCTGTGGTTTGTGCTCCCGAGGTATCTGAGCATCAGAGGTGATCTGAGCGGACATCGATCCGTGGCTTGTACTCCCGATCCATCTATTCCAGCGGCGAGAGAGTTCTGTGAGATCTGGTTTCCATGATTTGTAGCACCTAGAGAAGACGATGAATGGTGAAGGACTATTCTAAATCTTGTTCTAGATTTACATATCAATTTTGGTTTTCATTTTTAATTTTTATAAATTGTCAAAATAAATCTTTTTATTCCACCTCCTCTCTCCCGTTTTTCAGAAGGAATCACCTTTTCCTTCTCCCAAAGTCTTACCTCAATCCATTCCACGCCTATCCCTTTCTCAAAAAAAAAACAATCTACTTTTGGTTTTTTTTTGTAAGGCTCCTATGCCTTAAACTTCAACATTATTTTCTTCATATAGAAAAAAAAACAACTCGTACCATTATTCTCTCAGCTGCCCATATTTCATTCTGCTACAAAAAAAAACAATACCAGTTTGTATTCCACAAAAAAAATTCTACAGCCCTTATATTTTGGCCAATACACCAATCTCTCCTGTTAAAAAAAAAATTTTGTCATCAATTCTAAAAAAATAGGAAGTTTTCAATTAAAAAAACAACTACTATCTGAAACAAATGATTCTTCTAGATAGTGACTTCAATTTTGTCGATTACTTTGACTTATTTTCATATTTTGATGACGATGAAGGACGCCCTCCACTTTCATCTTGTAACCTGAAGTTGAATCAATCATCTGCAATTAAAGCCACTGATGAATTGGAATTGATGTCCAATGAAGATTACTTTTTTAAAGTCAAGACCTTGGTCGACGTTGTATCTGTCGAACCATCTACCAATGCAGAAACCTTCCCAAAAGGCATCGAAGAACAAGTATTGCTATCAAACGTAGACGTATTCTTGAAAGTTGGGACTGACATCAACGTTGTATTCGGCGAACCATCTGCCAGTTCAGACTTGAAGCATCAAAGCCCCATGTTAGTTCCTCTCGTGAAAAAAAGTGACGCCACCTTCCAATGCGTCTGAGTCCCAATGAAGCCCCGTAGCAAGGGGGGACATTTCAAAGAATCCAAACCTTTGGTAGAAGATTCTGTGGACAAGAATCCAATTCAAGAGGAGTACGAGATGGAATAATTCCAAATTAAAGCAACAAAATCCAGTTTGCTTCTTGGTGATGTGATTTTGATCATGTGATCACCGCCAGTGATCGTTTTATTTTCTACCACGTGTGCTATTGATTTGACTGCAGCTAATGACTATGGTGAAGTCATTATACCGGTTGGTTACCCGCCTGGACATAGTGCAAAATCATGGGTCATAAGGAATACGAGTTTAAGGGGGGATGTTGGAAGTATTAAACTCTTATTCCTTGGACGGTGCCAAACATCCACTATAGTGATGGAGGCTTGGAGATCTTCAATGAAGGCTTCTTGGAAAATCAAGATTGGGCGGCACCTACCGCAACCAACTGTGGACTTGTTTTATCCTCTGTTTGATTTTAGTTGTGTGATTGTAACTCTATAAAAAGGGAGTACCGTGTGTGTTTTAATTATATATATATTAGAAAAGAGAATAAATAAAAACCATGTTTCTACTAATCCATTTTCATTATTGCAATCACCTCCAGTGATCTGCATGTGCGTTCGGTTTGTGTTATCGCTGCATCGATCCTCCATCAGGTAGTCCACACTTCCTCAAAGGAAATTATCATATTTACCCATGATGGAAATCAAAAAAGTATATTCTAAATACGAAGTAAATAATAATAAATACATTATAAATATCATATATAACATACATAAATAGGGTGTCCATCATAATGGCCACCATGATAGGTGGTAAGGGAAAAATGAACAATCTTCATTCTGTGAGGTAGTAGTTCACTATACATAGAAATAGTATGTTTGTTACCCATTAGATGGAGGTGTGTGTAAGTGTAGACGAAAATATTAACATAAAAACATCATATTATATTGATTATACTAGTTTTTATAAATAATAATAAAATAATAAGTGTATAGGTAGTGTAAAATGGAAATTAAACTAAAAATCATGAGAGAAGACATTACCTATTATCGGGGTAACTTCTTTTGGTTTATACCAAAAGACTTCCTTGGAAATATTTTTTCCCAAAGGGAGGATTCAAGGTAGAGTCGAATGATGTTTTTAAGCTATTTTGGAAGATCTTGTCCTAAATTAATATTTTTTATAGGTGTTAAGAAGTGGGAAAGGTGGTAGCCTTTTATAGGGAAGGAAAATGACTCTATTGGAATTT
This sequence comes from Viscum album, assembly GCA_963277665.1. NCBI lineage: Eukaryota > Viridiplantae > Streptophyta > Magnoliopsida > Santalales > Viscaceae > Viscum > Viscum album. The sequence continues at coordinate 1,430,494,710 of OY728131.1, read as the reverse complement.
TTGGAAACAAGTTTGGTGTACACATTTTATTACCTAAAAAACGTCATAAAAATCAAAAAACTCAATAATATAAGGTTTATGTCTAATATAGGTCTAGAAAATGTGTTTTGGACAAGTGTATAGGTCATTTGGGCCCTTAAGTTCAAGGTTTAGTCCTTTATTAAGATTAATTTTTCCTTGATAATTGTAATTAATTTTAATTAATTTCACTAATCATTTTTTTCAAAAAAATAATTTGATATTATTATACTCATAATATCATACTTATTACAATGGTTTATGTATGTTTTTCAAAATTCAATTCACAAAAGCGGGAAAATTAAGATTAATGCTAATCTCACAGACGGACGAATTAACTGGTTTTAGTAAAAAAATGTTCAAAAGTTTGTTATGTTTTTATATTCAATTTCAAAGTGAAATTGATTATAATTAACTAAAGTGTATTAATATATTTATAATTTATATAATTTGACCTTTAAAAAAATTTCATATATAATTTAACATTAATAATTATTTAAACGAAAAGGCATTTTTTAGCTAAAATGCAGTATTTTTTCACTATTCATCAAAAAATGAAGTTTCTCAGACAAATACCAAAAATTCACCCAAAGATAAATTTTTCATTATGAATTTCAAAATGAAGTTTATTTTATCAAATTAAATTCATAAATTTGTCAAAATTTATATTTAAAATATTTGTGCCATTAAAAGGTGGTAAAAATGCCTTAATAAAAATATAGGTTTTTTATGTGTAAAATTGGTTTTGTTCTTATATTATACTTATAAAATAAATTGGTTGAATATAAAAAATATATTATTGAATATATAACATATATATTTCATTAAAATAATTAAATAATTTTATTTAATTAGGTTTATTAATAAAAAACTCGTTTGGAAGCATAAAAATAATAATATTTCTTTTTATATCCAATTGGTTCTTATTTTCGTTTCTCATTAATTAATAACCTATGAATTAATTTTATATTTATATAAACCACATATCTTCATAATTTAGGTAATACTATTCATAACTGCTAACATGACGACTAGGTTACATTATATTATATTAAAGAATAATATTTTAATACTACATTGGTATTTGGTGAAACTTGGTCTTGCGTGTAATGAAAGCTATAGAGGAAGGTATCTATTTCCCATAACACAAGCTTACTATGGGTTGAATGCAGATATAGAATTTATTTTAAATATTAAAAACATTATAAAATATCTAGATATTATATTCCCTTACACGCTTGGTTTTGCGTGTCACACACACTATCAAATACATGGTTATTACTTTAGAATTTTGGGATGTTACAACCTCCCATAGTTGTATTCATGGGATTTTAGATTTTAGACATCTAATTTATCCTTATGATTCCTATGATCTTTCTTGAAATTTACTATATCCCCACATTTCTAAAATGTAGGGATAAAACCTACTAATTTACCTCAGCTTCCCTCTCTCATGAATTATCATTTGATCACCTATGACTTCTCCTTTGAGGTGAGAGACCCCTAAATCTGGTATTTAACATGGTTTGTGAAGGTTACTGAATATTTATCCATCAAAGTTGTTCATTTAGGATTAAATTACTGATATCCCCAAAAATCAATTTGGTTTTTCCATATGAATTTATAACTATTTTTACTATTGTATCCCATGGTTCCAATAACGATGATAGAAGTAGAAGTTCTTGAAAATTATCCAAAAACTTTTCCTTCAATGATATTAGATGTCCTTGGATCATGTTGAAGTTGTTAACATTATCTTCTACAAGTCTGCCTTCCAATATATTCATACTGAATAACCTCTACATCATGATCTCTTTGTTAAGTGTCACTGGATTCTCATACATGTCTACCAAGGCCTTCATCAACTCAACCATGGTCTCCAAATCCTAGATGTTTAAGGAAATTTTTAATTCCAAATAAATCCTCACCAGCCTAAGATCTTTCATATCCAACCATTCTCATTCCAATCAATTCATATACTTTAAATTGACTCCCATCAATGGAACTACTAAATCTTTCTAAATTAGATAGTCCTCTATCATAAGTATCTATAAATTGAAGTCCATTACATCAATATTGTTTATTCAAACCTTTATTTCATTCAATTCCATACCATATGATGATATTAGACACCCATTAAAATAAAAATAACATTAAGGAAAGAGAGTGATAATTACCCGAGCAACCTTTGAGTGTGCTGATGAGTGATATAAATCAACCACAATAGTTGATACCAATTATTAGGAATCCTCCTATGTATGATCACAAGAAATTATCTATATTGTGATATTATGCAATGGATATGGATCCTTAGGATGGACTCTCTTGGAATAAGTTTACCAGAAGATAGAATGCCAAAACACCCTAATCATGAAACTAAGTCAACCTTCCACACACTCAAGCAAAAATCAAAACTCTCAAACATTCAAGTGGGGGGGGGGATCTAGATGTTCTTGAAATTATTTGAACTTACCTTTATTCCTATGTTCCTTTCAATAACCCTGATTTACTCCCTTATTTACTATATATTACACTCATACCTAAAGCTCCATATTTTTTTGATGATTTCCATATACTTCGACCATTACTCTATGGGTAAGTTTCCTAGAATTTCGTCTTCCTTTCCAGAATACTTTTATAATATGAATGTTAGGAAATATGGTTGGTTGATATTTGTGTTTACATAGTAGAACATGCTATATTTGTTACTATATCTCTCTATGAATATGTGTGGATGTTGAAGTTTAAAAACCGCTAGTAGAATGTGTTTGGATTTTGGTTTTGGAAGAGTTCTGTTGTAAGAAATCAATTGTCTTCAAGACTTTAGTGGATTTCTATTCTTCTTGTAAGCCACCAGGTCACTTGATTTTAGTGTGCTGATGTGGGCACATAAATCAGTATGGGTATTTTTATTCTACCACATTCTAGAAGATCAATTCTAGTATAGGTATAAAATCAGGTCTAGGTGACAATGGTCTAGATTCTACTTCTAGTGAAAGCATAAAGGAACATACCTAGATTGAAGATGTATCATCTGGGTCAGGGGGTCTTGAGTGGGTTCATGTGACAAGTCCTTCAAACCCAAAAATTTTCATCCCAAATCCTACATATTTTATAGAAATATTGCAAACTGGTGATGATAATCCTCATGAGGAGATGCTAAAGGCGACAAGTGAGGAACGAACCACTATCCGTATACCATACAAAATTTCAATGTAGGATGCCCCGACTTCAAATAAGGAAGGATAGATGAATGATATGAATAGGTTGAGTCCCAAGAGGACCACACCAATTCTAAATTTGAGAAACCATTTTGAATTTCTGGAAGTAAAATTACTGGTTCTTGAGTATGGGGAATGATATATAGTGACATCCAAAAGAAAAGTAACAATGCATCCATAGTTCAATAACAAAACCCCTACACTGGAGGAGAATGATACTAAAGTATAGGGATCCATTGAGGTAGAGTTAGATGATGATATCTTCAGATTATCCTCATTAGACCATGAATATGGAATAAAATTTAGAGGTTTACACAACATAAGAATAAAGAAGGAGTAGAAGAGAATTCAGGACTCAGGGAGCTACATTGTGAATAAGGGAAAGAAATCTAAAGGCCGTAAAAACTAATCTCACCTAAAAAAACCCATAGAGGCAAATTTATCATAGAATTTTGGGGATATAAAGGTACTATAATGAAAAAATATTGAGTATTACTAGGTCAAGAAGGATGTTATTAATTCACATAGAGAAAATAAATTTTTTGAGTATGATGATTCTATGGAACAAGGGAATACACATGATAGGATTGAAGTTCCAGATCAGGTACAGGAAGGCTTCGTGGCTGCAAGAAAGCCAAACAATGTTTCTAAAATTGAACTACCTGAGGTCACTAAGAACATATTAGTATCTTCAGAACCAGAGTTTGAGGATGCTATGAAGAATGATTTAGGAAGGGAGGAAGAAGATAAAGAAAATTTTTTATTCATCATTATTCCCTTTATGTAAGAAATGATGAAGGAGGTTATCTCTATCAAATATTCATAGGAGGATTCCAATAGAATGTTTGAAAGAGTGATTCAAGTTAATACCAATTATAGGAAAGGTTTTTGGCTCAAAAAAAATGATCATATTTTGACACAAGTATTCAAGGAAATAACAATCAATTTGGAGGAGTATATTCATACTTGGGACATGATGACAGACCATTGCGAGTATCTTATCAATGATGACCTGGATACAAAGGTAACCATAATAAAATGGTGCTTATATAGGATGAATGATTCCAACACTCTTAAACTTATTTGGAATGGTCTTATGATTTCTTATTTTGTTTGAAGAATCATTTATCCCAATTCTTGCGAGGGTTCCCAATTTTACCCAAAAAGTGATTTTTGAAATAAAGATGTAATTGACAGTCAAACATTGAAGGACAAAATAATAAAGGGAAGGAAACATAAGTTTACATGGTTCATACATGATTCCTATATCCATGGGAGAAACACTACTATATTTTCAATTATAATCAAAAGTTAAAATAATTAAAATCACTTTTTCCATGTCATAAAATTAGATTACTAATTATAAGTAATCTCTCAATCACCTCATTTCGCATGTAATGGTGGTCCCACTTACTTATAGTAAGTGATGAATGATCATATAGATGCACCACCATCTAATATTCATGGATGAACCGCCATTAAACCATTATGAACACTGATATCCTGTTGTAATCAAAACCTGACCACTGTAGCTTGTGAAGAGTGAAACGTTACCCAACCCATAGTTGAAAAATTTCAAGGAATACTCTGTAAATTCCATTTAACATTATCTAATGAAACTTACCACTACATAAGCCCATAAAATGATTCCATTTCCCAATCAACCTAGAATTTTTTAGAGATCCTACTACCACTATCTGAACAATAAATACTGAGTTATCATCCACAGTACCTTCATCTGATAGATGTAATAATAACTTGAACAGACTTCACATCCCAACACTTTCTATATTCCAATAGGTTAAGAAAACCTACGAGACACCCCATTTAGTCCTCACCAGTATTTTATAATTTAATTAGCTAAGGTCCTCCTCCTTTAGTGGTCATAATCTAAACATAAAAATATAAAATAAACCACCCATGAATCGTATATGATTTTCCAATTATGTGATAAGGGAATAAATAATTTAAATTAAATTCTAGTTTAAGAAATCAAGGATGACATGAACACACATCACACATAAATATAAAATGAATATAGACCTAGATATAGGTTATGGACTATTGAGTCAATAAGGTTTTCCTTATGACGTTTCCATTGCTTCTTGTTTTGAAAATCACAAACACCTTATCTTAAGGAAAATTGCTTTCTTAAGGAAAATTGCTTTTATAAGGAAAATCGTTTTCTTAAGGAAAATTGCTTTCATAAGAAAAATGCTTTCTTAAGAAATTGCTTTTATAAGAAAATTCTCTTTTATAAGAAAAAATTTCCTTATCTTATTTTCATCCATATTTTTATTAAGAATGAGATTCAGAGTTATTTCTATTTTCTCGGAATCGTTTAAAATTTGATATAGAGCATTCTATTTTAAGATTCGGATTCTAGATAAGAACTATAAGAAAGTTTCATTCCGAATTCCGGATATGAACTCTGAATAAGTTCTATTCCAGATTCTGGATACGAATTCTGAAGAAGAATTCTCATTACGAATTCTAATGAAGAAATCTCATTCCGAATTCCCATTACGAATTCCAATGAAGAATTCTCATTATAAATTCTGTTGACGAATTCTCATTACGATTTTTGATGACGAATTCCTATTCTGAATTCTCATTCCGAATTCACCTATTAAACAGAATTTGAGTATCTTTGTTTTATACAATCTGAATTAATTCAGACTCTGAAAAATATCTTTGTTAGACTCCGAACTTTTATATTGCTTACACTTCTAAAATTTGTCTACTCTTATTATTTTCATTACACTCCGAACCTTTACTCCGAAGCGTTCATTCCGAACCTTTGAGTCAGAATTAAAACGATGTCGTACATTCTGTTACACTTGTTTTGTTATAAAACGATGTCGTCTGTTTTTTTATAAACTAACCGTTGTCTAAGTGACACGTGTACAGGTCCCTCCGATCTTTAAGGAAAATATGACCGTTGGAGAAGGAGCCGACCTTACCTATAAATAGGAGCTCATTTGAAAGAGCTCGGTACTGATGACAAATGAACAACTTGGTTTTGTGCATACATGCTGTTGAAGTGAATTCTAGAGAGAGAGGCTCTTATTAACTCTCAAAGCTTCGTGCGACTCTGAATGTTGGTGATTACATTCGAGGGCTTCCGAGGATAGTAAGACAGAGGTGCCGACTACCTTGAAGTTCGAGGGCTTCCTTGATGAGGAAGACAGAGGTTGCCAACTACCTTGAAGTTGAGGGCTTGCGGGGATAGCAAGACAGAGACTCCGATCTTCGTATCGAGGGCTTACCCTGGTGTGGGTAAGACAGAATTTCTTGAAAGTATAAATCAAGGGACCTTTATCCAAGGTTGTTGGATACCCTTCTCTTTGGGTTAAAAGAATTATATCTTGTTACCTGTAGTTTTACTAGTTTATATTCCGCTGCATTTTGTAATATAAGGAAAGTATAACTTTCTTATACTTACTTGTACTCTGTTTCATTTATATTCTATACGCTTTAAGGTAGAATCTCATATTGTAATCTTTTGTTAAGTGTCAACTTCTGGAACCATATTTCCGGAACCTACGTTCGGAATCTCTTTCCAAGTTTGCTTTTGGAATTAGAGGTGTTGTGAATCTACCAAGTTTAACTTTGTTAAACTTAGCCCTTTTCTTTGATTAAGGTAAACATAGTTATTATTAACTAACTTTAAAGGTTCCAAAGGAATTTTTTAAAGTATACAATTCACCCCCCTCTTGTATATTGAGCATCTACATCATTATTTCGATCCTACAATTGGTATCAGATGTTGGAAACCTCTTACTCTATACCAATATTACATTTGGTATTAGAGGAGGTCTCTGAAATACTTATACTCACGAATAATTTTTTCTTGCTCACTTTCTCATTCCGAACTTTACCATTCCGTTTCCCTTTCTGAACTTTTTGATTACGAACTTTTTCAACTAACAAGTTTGTGTGCAAAGTTATTTTAAGTATGGCAAGAATCAATATTGGATCAATTGATAATTTGAATCCTACAAGACCACCTATATTTGATGGTAATGACTATGAATACTGGAGAGATCGTATGAAGACTTTTGTTATCAATACTGGAGTAGACAACTTTGTTATGCTTACTGGTGATTATAAAATTCCTGACAAGGAAGTCAGATCTTTTACTAATCAAGAAAAGTAATAATATCAACTAAACTATAAGGTACGCAACACTTTACTATGTTCAATGACCAGAAATATATATATCCAAATTTCTTCTTGTGAAGCAGCTAACTGTATATGGAAGAAGTTAGAGGTTACACACTTTGGGACTTCCAAAGTTATTGAGACTAGAAGAGCTATGCTTAGAGCTGAATATCATGGCTTCAATTTTCCTTATGGAGAACCTATCTGTAAAGTTCAACAAAGATTTATGACTATTGTCAACAGTCTACAATCTATGGGAGAGAAAGGTTTAGATGATGAAGCTCTTGTGGATAAAATAATTGATATTATGCCCAATGAGTGGGAATCCAAGAGAACAGCTATAGATGAGAACAGAAAGGTAACTCAAATTACTCTTGATGAGATTTTTGGAACTCTTCTACAACATGAAACCAGAATGAAGAGAGATGCAGACAACATCAAGAAGAAGAATGGAAATGGTACTGTTGCTTTTACTACAACTTCAAATCAGATGAAAGATAAGACTCCTGAGAGAGTAACCAGATCCAAGTCTAAGAAAGTTATTTTCCAATCCGAATCTAGTGAGAGTGAAGTCTCAGAAAATGAATTAGCAAATCTTGCTCGAAGGATGAACAAGATAGCTAGCCAGAGAAATTTTCAATCTAAGTATAAGAAAAAGGAAAGGAAAGATAATAAAGATGGAGAAGTTACTTGTTATGAATGTAAAAGAGCTGGACATATTAGACCAGATTGACCTATGCTCAAAAAGAAAGAAAGAAAAGAAATACATTCAGACAGGAACAGAAAGAAGTATTATAAAGCCAAATCTAAGAATGTTCTGAAAGCTAATGACACCTGGAGTGCCAGTGGTGGTGACTCTTCAGATGAATCTTCTGATTATGAATCTTCAGGATAGAAGAATCTTGGTCTTATATCCATATTACCTATTGATAATCATTGTCTTATGGATAAGGTACGAAATGCTGAATCTTTGACCAATGTTTCTTTAAATTCTAATGATAGTAAGTATTATAACTCTTCTGATGAAGAATCATCTTCTGATAAAGAAAATACTTTACCCACTTATGAAGAAGTCTCTAGGTTTGCTGAACTTCTTGAAATTGAGAATTCCAAACTCAATAAGAAACTTGATAAGGAAAACTCTAGGAATTCTATTCTTACAAAAGAGATATCAGATATTTCTAAAGATCTTGATAAGAAAAATTCTGATTTTGAAAATATTTCAAAAAATATTGAGGAAGTAAGTTCTGAGAAGAACAAACTTTCTAAAGAATTAGAAAAAGTAATTTCTAAGAAAAATGTTTTCAAGACTAACTCTAGTTCTAAAACTAATGATTTTGAGGATAAAAAATTGGTTGTAAAACTCAAGTCCGAAATTTTTTCCTTAAAGAAGTGTTTGTCAAACTTTACCCATGGTAAAGAAAATTTTGATAAAATGTATTCCCAAATACGACCTTTAAGAAATAAATTCGGATTTTGTTATACCCATGCAAAACCTATTTTTAGTAACAATTATTTTCTTCCTCAAAGTGCCCCATTTTATACCAAGTGTCAATGTGGTGGTTACTGGGAAAAGAATTGTTCCTTAAAAAAAATTCAATCTCTAGGATTTCACAAAGCTTACTTTTCTAAGAAGATGTGGGTTCCTAAAATTTTATTGTCTGGAAATCTCGGATCCAAACAAGTTTGGATTCTAAAAATCTAATTTTCTTATTAATTTCAGGAAAACAAAGAGAGTACCAGCAACAATACATGGTACATGGATAGTGGATGTTCCCGGCACATGACTGGTAACAAAAGATTTTTTGAAAAGATTATCAAAACGAAAGGAGGAAAGGTAACTTTCGGAGATAATGCTAAGGGAGAGATTGTTGGTATTGGTAATATTGTTTTTCTAGGTAAAACCTTGATTTCAAATCTTCTTTTTGTTAAGGGTCTTAAGTACAACCTCATTAGCATAAGTCAATTATGTGATGAAGGTTACCTTGTGAATTTTAGGAATGATAAGTGTTTAGTTCACAATTCCAAGGAAGAATTTATTCTCTCAGCCAATAGGCAAGAGAATGTCTACACTTTGAACCTAGAAGACATCAGGAGTCAAGATTTACCTTGCTTAAGTGCAATGGAAGATCATTCCTGGTTATGTCATAGAAGATTAGGACACTGTAATATTAGAAACCTATGTAAACTCTCTAAGAAGAAACTAGTTAAGGATCTACCGGAGCTTAGATTTGATTCTTCTAAAGTTTATGATCCTTGTCAATATGGAAAGAAACATAAATCTAGTTTTAAGTCAATCGGTGAAGTCTCAACAACTGATGCATTACAGTTAGTGCACATGGATCTTTTTGGTCCAACAAAAACTGGAAGTATTGGAGGCAAATACTATGTGTTTGTTCTAGTTGATGATTACACTAGATTTACTTGGGTCTATTTTATAGCAAATAAATCTGAAGCTTTTTCCTATTTCAAAAGTTTTAGAGCTCAAGTTAAAAATGAGAAAAACCTTCCATTGAAAACTATTCATAGTGATCATGGAGGAGAATTTCAAAATTCAGATTTTGAAACTTTTTGTAGTAAGAAAGGTATTACTCAAAATTTTTCAGCACCTAGAACTCCTCAACAGAATGGTGTAGTTGAAAGAAGAAATAGAATTCTTCAAGAAATAACTAGAACCATGTTGAGTGAATATTCTATTGCTAGACATCTCTGGGCTGAAGCTGTAAGTACTTCTTGCTATACTATAAATCAAGTTTTGATTAGACCTTTTCTTAATAAAACTCCTTATGAGTTATGGAATGGTAGAAAACCAAGACTTTCCTACTTCAAGGTTTTTGGTTGCAAATTATTCATTTTGAATACTAAAGATAATTTACATAAATTCGCACCAAAATCAGATGAAGGAATTTTCTTAGGATATTCCACAACCTCTAAGGCTTATAGAGTTTTTAATAAAAATACTTGTACTATTGATGAAACAGTACATGTAAAATTTGATGAATCAGATCCTTTTGTTTTTAAACCATCCCAGCCTTCTCCCTCAGATGTGTTTTCAAAAACTGATTTTCAACCTCTGATAGAAGAACCTTCTAATAGGGAAATTATTCTAGAAGATACTTCTGAAACATTTACCCCAGAAGATTTTCTACCCTATGTTGATGAACATGTTTTACTAAACCCAAATCAGGTGTTTCTTAAGAATCATCCCAGTGATAGTATCATTGGTGATGGAAACCAACCTGTAAGGACTAGAAGTTCCTTAAGAAATGAAGTAGAACATCTAGCATTTCTTTCCCAATTAGAACCTAAAAGCACTGATGAAGCTTTAGGTGATGATGATTGGATCAAAGCAATGCAAAATGAACTAAATGAATTCGAAAGGAATAAAGTCTGGAACTTGGTTGAAAGACCTATGGAAACTTCTGTTATTGGAGTAAAATGGGTTTTCAGAAATAAATGTGATGAAAATGGAGTCATTGTTAGAAATAAAGTTAGACTTGTTGCTAAAGGCTGTAATCAGCAAGAAGGAATAGACTATGAAGAAACCTATGCTCCAGTAGCTAGACTTGAATCTATCCGTATTCTACTTGCCTTTGCAGCATTATTTAATTTCAAACTTTTCCAAATGGATGTAAAATGTGCTTTTCTTAACGATTATGTTCAAGAGGAAGTTTTTGTTGAACAACCTTCTGGCTTTGAAGATACAAAACATCCTGATCAGGTTTTTAGACTTACAAAAGCTTTGTATGGCCTTAAACAAGCCCCACGAGCATGGTATGATAGACTCACTGGATTTTTTCTTCAAAATAACTATGTTAAGGGAAATGCAGATCCAACCCTTTTTATAAAGAAAGATAAGAAAAATGTTTTTATTGTTCAAATTTATGTTGATGACATTATATTTGGTTCAACTCAGCAATCTTTGACTAACTCTTTTGCTAGTCTAATGAAATCTGAGTTTGAAATGAGTATGATGGGTGAGTTAACATTTTTCCTTGGTTTTCAAATTTCTCAAAAACCAGAAGGAACCTACATATCTCAACATAAGTATATTAAATATCTTCTTAAAAAGTATGGTTATGACAACACTAAGAGTATAAGTACTCCCATTGGTACCTCAAACTCTTTAGATATTGACGAAGTTGGGAAACCAGTAGATCAAACATCTTTTAGAGGTATGATAGGAAGTCTACTTTACTTAACAGCTAGTCGACCAGACTTAATGTTTTCAGTATGCTTATGTGAAAGATATCAGTCCAATCCTAAGGAATCTCACTTAAAGGAAGTAAAAAGAATTTTTCGCTACCTTAAGGGAACCATGGATCTAGGATTATTTTATACTTCTGGAAATGATTTTGTTCTAAAAAGCTTTTCTGATGCTGACTTTGGTGGATGTAGAATGGATAGAAAAAGTACATCCGGAACTTGTCATTTCTTAAGAGATTCTTTAGTTTCTTGGTCCTGCAAGAAGCAAAATTCTGTAGCACTCTCCACTGCTGAAGCTGAATATGTAGCAGCTAGAAGTTGTTGTGAACAAGTGTTGTGTATGCAACACACACTCACAGACTATGGCTTGAGTTTTACTAAAACTCAAATTTTGTGTGATAACACAAGTGCCATTGCCCTCAGTAAGAACCCTGAACATCACTCCCGTGAAAAACACATAGATATTAGGCATCACTTTCTTAGGGATCACACACTTAAAGAAGATATTATTCTTCAGTTTATCGGAACGCAAGAACAACTTGCTGATATTTTCACAAAATCTTTGCCTTCTGATAGATTTGAATATATTAAATAGAAGTTAAGAATGATAACCATAAGGTAATCTTTCTTAATTAACTTTCTGTTAAAAAAATTCTCCTTACAGTAATAAAATCCTTTTCATAGGGGGAGTACATTTGATTGTTTGTTTAACAAAGTTTTTCAAAATTTGTTTACAAACCTTTCGGAACGAATATTTCCGGAATGGAACTTCCGGAATTAAAATTTTCCAAAATGGACATTCTCGTACAGAATACTTCTGGAATGGAAGTTTTCTTATTGAACCTTTCCGAAATGGAAAATTTTCGTACTAGAATTTTCATAACGGAATTTTCATACCAAATTCTTCGTAATGTATTTTTCGTACTATGTTTTTCGTACTGATTTTTTCCTTACTAAGTTTGTTTTTCACACTGAGTTTTTCCGTAATGAATGTTCCATAATGAGTTTTTCGTACTAAGTTTATTTTCCAAAGTAAAATTTTTGCGAAATATGTCTTCTCATAATAAAGTTTTTTTTAGCCTTTGTTATATTACCCATTACGAATAATCCTCCTAATCCAATCCGAAAGATATGATTACCTTACTCAAGTTTTCATAGTCATATTTTGCTTACTGGAATTTTCTTGTATTATGTTTTTGGATTTTAGTTTTCTTAATTCCTTGTTTAAATAAAAACCTCAAAAAGATCGGATTCATGTTTTCAACCATCAGATCTGATCTCAGCTTTTCACAACCATTAGATCAACCGCGGAAGTTGAACCTTCATTTCATTGCCTATATAAAGGGGACCCAAATACTCGTCCCACATCGATTTCAAGCTCTCGCGACCCAAAGCTCTGGCCCTCTGTTTTAAGGCCATTCCGAACTACAGTTGTCTCCGTTCTGAACTTCTCAGAGGATTACAGATCCGAATGTCTGTGGAGTTAGCGTCTCAAGAAATTTCATCCACTAAGCCTATTTCGCAATGGTTAGTTTACAGAGAAAGGTTAGTTCATCCGGATTTCTTCAACAACTATGATTCTCTTATTTAAAAGAATATTAAGTTGAATGGCTTGGAAGATGTTGCTGTATCCAAACCGGGGACTCAAGACGATGTTTTTACAGAGTTACTTGTTGAGTTCTATGAAACAGTTTCCTTCTTCCAGGAAGATAATAGGGAGAAGTTTTCCTTTAAGTCTTATGGCAAGACCTACAAACTTTCTTATACCAAGGCAGCAATCTTGGTAGGGCTGTCTTATGAAGGAGAAGACGAATTTATTTCTCATGTTTTTCCAGACTCTAAGGGTAGCTTCGACAAGGAAAAAGCCTTATAAACTCTCGGACTGGCTGATGACAAGGCTCCGAAGATTGCAAGTCTATCCACAAACTTTTGGATCCTAGAGTTGTGGGTGCAAGGACTTATCGTACCAAGGAAAGGTGATAAAGACAGCTTGAAGAAGAGTGAGATCTATATCTTAGATTTCCTGATAAATCTAAGAAAGTTTAACTTCATGAGGCACATTCTTATAACCATTGAGAATCTTAATAAGGGAAATCTCAGAGCTCAAATCGTAATGTACCCAGCAATATTATCAAAGTTGATAGTTCGGTGCCTTGAATCTTTCAAGGAAGCTTGCAGATCTAAGCCATGGGTTTGTAAAATTTTGTTGGTTAGTGATGACACCCTTAAGAGGATGGATGTGGCTTTCAACAAGGAGATTGGTGAGTTCGTTGATTTTCCTAATCAAGAAGAAACGGTTCCGAAGGCTGCTGAATCGGAATCATCCAAACCAGTAAATAAAAGCAAGTTGAAGGAAGTTGCAGCTGAAGTAGAAGATCCTAAGTCTAAGGAAGTTCAAACCGCACCTCCCAAACCAAAGAATAAGAAGGCCTATCCTGATGAGGTTGTTGCGAAGTGGAGAGCAGATAAAGAGAAAAGGAAAGAAGGGGATCCGCAGTTCGGATTGGACCCTGCGGAAGCTAAGGCCCTAATGGAGAAAACTGCTGATGAGCTTCAAAAACAAGTAAAGGAAAAGAAGCTTAAGAAGAATATGTCAGAAGCTGAGGCAGTCCATGCTTTGTTGAAATTTAATGAAATATTATCCGGAAGCATTCCAGTTCCAAGATCTTTCTCCTTGGAATCTCTACCTGAGACTCTAGGAAGAAACCTTGGTTTTCCGGAAGAGACTACAGCTGAGCATGTTGAGCAAATCGAGAAAATTCAGCAAGTGGGTGAGGAAGAAGAAGTTTCTGAAGGAAGTGGTGAAACATGAGATCTTTTGAAACAAGTGGATGATTATAAAGGATCACCTTCAGAAAATCTATCATTCCGAACTTCAGAAGCTGGATCCTCTAAGTTAGTAACTCCAGAAAAGGATAAGAATGAGGAAGATGTTGTTCAAAAAGTTGTTGATGAGATTGTTCAAGTATCTAATGGGGAGAAGAAAACTCCTGATCAAGAATCAATTCCGAAAAAAGACAAGGGAAAGCAACTCCTTGTTGAAACTCCGAAATCAGTGGCTAGCAAGAAAAGAGAATATGGTGATTCGTCTAAAAGGAAGTTGGAGCTTATTGAGGAAGAAAATTCTCCAAGAAAGATTTCAGATTCAGATTCATCCTCATTGGGACATGAATTTGCTGTTCAGTCCTTAAAGAAGTTGGTGGGAACCATTCTGACCTTCTCTAGTATTGACTCAAGATGCCAGATGCTCCAACACGCTCTAAATCAGAAAACTAACTCTGTATCTATGGTTATGGACAAGTGCGTTGAGATTGAGGCTCAGTTCAAAACGTTTTTTGTTGGTTACGAAGCTCATAGTAAATCTTGTAAGAGGATGACAAACTGGTCGAAGAAGACTGTGGAAGAGATGATGTTGTTCGATGAGTTTCAAGACAATGTTAAAGATGCTTTTGAAACCGCGGACAAGAAGATAAATGAGTTAACTTCTTCCTTTGAAGAGAAGCTGACAGAAGAAAAGAACTTTCGGATTCAAGAAGTGAGAGATATGAATGGGAAGCTGAATTCCGTTTCTCAAAACTGGAAGTTTTAAAGGGATCATCGGATTGATTTTGAAGAAAGGATGAAGGCTCAGGAAGAAAAGATCAAAGCTCAGGAAGAAAAGCTGAAAGCCCAGGAAGAAAAAATTGAAGCTCAATCTGAAAGAATAGTTTTCTTAGAGAAGCAAGCTGAAGAAGATCATAAAGACCTCAAGAAGATCAAGACTATTCTAAAGGGGCTCATGACGAAGGAAAAAGATCCGAAATAACCAAATCCGATCTTTTTGTTGTATTCTTTTTGTTGCTGAGATTTCAAATTTAATGAAAGTCGTGCTTGTTGTTTCTATTGTTGTCATTACTAATTTTTTCAGGTACTTTGTTATTTTTTCCATTCCCTTCAATTATTTTTGAAAATCACAAAGGGGGAGAAGGAAAAGATCCTTAAGAAAAATAAGAACTCTAATAAGAGTTTATCAAAGGGGGAGAAGAAAAAGATCCTTAAGAAAAATAAAAACTCTAATAAGAGTTTGTTTAAGGGGTAGCTTTTTCATTAAAGAAGACCTTCTTATTTATCACTCCTGAAATCTGAATACGATCCTTAGAGTTTCAAATCCTAAGGGGGAGTTAGTCGTATTCATCAATATCCTTAAAGAAAAGGGAGATAAGCCTTAATGTTTTTCTATCTTCTTAGAATTTCTTTTTCATAAGGATGTTTGTGCTTTCCAAAAAGGGGGAGATTGTTGAGTCAATAAGGTTTTCCTTATGACTTTTCCATTCCTTCTTGTTTTGAAAATCACAAACACCTTATCTTAATGAAAATTTCTTTCTTAAGGAAAATTGATTTTATAAGGAAAATCATTTTCTTAAGGAAAATTTCTTTCATAAGAAAAATGCTTTCTTAAGAAATTGCTTTTATAAGCAAATTCTCTTTTATAAGAAAAATTATCCTTATCTTATTTTCATCCATATTTTTATTAAGAATGAGATTCGGAGTCATTTCTATTTTCTCGAAATCGTTGAAACTTTGATATAGAGCATTCTGTTTTAAGATTCGGATTCTGGATAAGAACTATAAGAAAGTTTCATTCCGAATTCCGGATATGAACTCTGACTAAGTTCTATTCCAGATTCAGGATATGAATTCTGAAGAAGAATTCTCATTAAAAATTCTAATGAAGAAATCTCATTCCGAATTCCCATTACGAATTCCAATGAAGAATTCTCATTACAAATTCTGTTGACGAATTCTCATTACGATTTCTGATGACGAATTCCTATTCTGAATTCTCATTCCGAATTCACCTATTAAATAGAATTTGAGTATCTTTGTTTTATACACTCTGAATTAATTTAGACTCTGAAAAATATCTTTGTTAGACTCTTAAATTTTATATTTCTTACACTTCTAAAATTTGTCTACTCTTATTATTTTCATTACACTCCGAACCTTTACTCCGAAGCATTCATTCTGAACCTTTGAGTCAGAATTAAAACGATGTCGTACATTCTGTTACACTTGTTTTGTTATAAAACGATGTCATCTATTTTGTTATAAACTAACCATTGTCTAAGTGACACGTGTACAGGTCCCTCCGATCTTTAAGGAAAATATGACCATTGGAGAAGGAGCCGACCTTACCTATAAATAGGAGCTCATTTGAAAGAGCTCGGTACTGATGACAGATGAACAACTTGGTTTTGTGCATACATGCTGTTGAAGTGAATTCTATAGAGAGAGGCTCTTATTAACTCTCAAAGCTTCTTGCGACTCCGAATGTTGGTGATTACATTCGAGGGCTTCCGAGGATAGGAAGACAGAGGTGCCGACTACCTTGAAGTTCGAGGGATTCCTTGCTGAGGAAGACAGAGGTTGCCAACTACCTTGAAGTTGAGGGCTTGCGGGGATAGCAAGACAGAGACTCCGATCTTCGTATCGAGGGCTTACCCTGGTGTGGGTAAGACATAATTGCTTGAAAGTATAAATCAAGGGACCTTTATCCAAGGTTGTTGGATACCCTTCTCTTTGGGTTAAAAAACTTATATCTTGTTACTTGTAGTTTTACTACTTGTTTATATTCCGCTGCATTTTGTAATATAAGGAAAGTATAACTTTCTTATACTTCCTTACTTGTACTCTGTTTCATTTAGATTCTATACGCTTTAAGGTAGAATCTCATATTGTAATCTTTTGTTAAGTGTCAACTTCCGGAACCATATTTCCGGAACCTACGGTCGGAATCTCTTTCCAAGTTTACTTTTGGAATTAGAGGTGTTGTGAATCTACCAAGTTTAACTTTGTTAAACTTAGCCCTTTTCTTTGCTTAAGGTAAACATAGTTATTCTTAACTAACATTAAAGGTTCTAAAGGATTTTTTTAAAGTATACAATTCACCCCCCCCTCTTGTATATTGAGCATCTACATCATTATTTTGATCCTACATGGACCACCTAAATCATGATTATGGAAGCCTACCAATGTGAAACTGTTGGAAGATTTGATCTCAAAGAAAAGAAATCACTCAACCTAAACCCCCCAAATTTAGGGTTACCATGAAATAACTAGTGAAACAATGAAGGAAATAGAGTAAGGCTACATGAAGAGAAATAAAATCATTGGTGGTGATCTATTGTGATGGAATACACTCAATTCAGACTATGATCAAGGGAATTCCACTTAGAAATAAGAAGGGGAGGATGATAGAGAAGGGAGAGAGTTGTCTTTCCTAGGAGGAGGAATGAATGAAGTGCCACCTACCATAAATTTGTAATTATAAAATTATTAATAAATTCATTTAATTATAAATTTTATAAAAATTGAGTAGGTGGCCATCAGGTACCTACCTTGGCCACCACTAGGTGCTCGGTGACCTCTACGTACCCACTCCCTACCCACCTGGCAGTCAATGGGCTAGGAAGAGCCAACCGTTTCATGGGGTGCCGTTGATTACCCATTACTAGCCGAAACAGAACCCAATGTATTATTTTATTTTGATATAAGTTCCAAAAAAACCCTCAAACTCTTGAATTCCCCCCTAGGACATCACCAACACCATTAATATTAAACATTAACTAAAATACATGAGTTTTTTGAAAATTAAATCAAATTGACACATCAATAAGGGAATGGTGTTATAATGTGTCTTCCTAGATGAATCATAGGTTTCTCAAATTTAATCCCTCTCATATCTAAAACACATCAAGGATGAAAAAGAGTCATAAAATGATCTAATTTCTTGAATTGAAGTGAGAGAAGTTGGAAATGGAACTAATATTTTGATTTTTAAGATGAAACTCAAATTTCAATGAAAATAACAATTGGATGCTATGAAATAAATATGATTCGATAAAGAGATAAGTTCATAGATAAATGTTTCACAAATTTGGATGAGTGTAATATAAGGAGAGAGATAAAAATACACCCATGAAAGAAGAGAAGTGTAGAGGATATTTAAAAAAATCACATCTTGAAGTTAGAACACTTGGATATAAAGATTGAGGAGACTCTTGAAGGGGATTAAGGCTACATTGGTGTATAAAATAATTTTCTAAGTATATTCTTGTCGATTAAAGTACATATATTTTTTCCTTCATCATGATCACTCAAAGAAGAATAGAAGAATGAGTTGAGATCCAAAAAATTTTCCTCACTCACTGTTTGATACCAAGATCACTGTGTGAAGAAGATAAGAGTAGTTTTTACTTATATGTAGAAAAGTGGGTTCTCTTATTAGAGGTTTAATATTCCCAAAATTGTATATCTAATTATTATTTGTTTTATTTTTTGGGAGAAAGTTATGTAAGTTGAGATACATTTATATTTATTATGAGTTCAAGGACAATCCATTCTAATTTGAATCCATAATGATTAGTGGATTGTGTGATTTCAGGTTTTCTACATCATTATAATGATGGATACATTCATTTTGAATGTCGAACCTTGTAAATTCACCATACTAATTGTGTTTGTGTTTCTTAAAGTGGAAATAAGATAAAATAGAAATCAAGTCAATAAATTTAATAGCCATAAAAGTTTTTTTGATGGTGGAATATAAAAGAAAAATATTCTATGATTCAACCCCCTCCTAGTTGATTAATGATTATTTTAATACCTATCAGTATATAGGTATCCAATAATTGGTTTCAGATAAATGTTCTAGATTTTTTTCAAATATGATTTTTCAATGTTTATAGGTGGAGTATGTTTTGTTTTTCAAGAAGTTTTTTTTATGAATTTTATAATATCAAAGGATCATATTTATTCAGGTAATAGTAATGAAATTTTGATGTTTAATGGAAATAATTATAATTTTTTAAAGATAGAATGATATTATACTTATAATCCATAATCCTAGATGTGATTTAATTTATAATTAATGGGTATGTTCCTCATTAAGAAGGTGTTATAATGAAAATGATTGATCAAAATAATATTGGGAATGATATATGGGAATGTAATTTAATTATTTAACCACTATTAGAGAAATAATTCATTAAATTAATTTATGATATAATTTGGTGACTACATATGAAGAAAATGTGAAGATGAAATAAGATAAATTATATATTTGGTAGTTGAAGTATGACGGTGTTTGAATACATGATGAAGAATATGTTGATGAATTCTTCATAAGAGTCAATGATGTTGAGAACTATTAGAGGTTTTGGTAAGAATATTAATGATTATATGGTAGTAAAAATTATACTACCCATATTACCAAAAAATTTGATACAAAGGTATCAACACATTAATATTATGATTCTAACACACATCAATTAGATTATTTTCATTGTACATCGATTTCTTATGAAATGAGAAAAAAGTAATCTTAAGAATAAGAGTAAGGAAAAAAGGAAAATACCATTTAAGGTTATGAAGTAAGAGATATAAGAAACTAACCTTAAACATTACATAATCTTTAATTATGTCAAGAATTCACATTGAGGATATTTTCAGGTTTATATTTTTACAGAATTAGGTCATAACTATTACATAACAACTTGAATATTACATGTAGACACCAATACTCAGTATCCATTTTTTTTATAAAATAAAAATTCTTAAAAATAAACATGTTTAGTTCCATGTTTTAGACATCATGACTTTTCCTTGATCCAATCCTTGACCCTATTCATATTTAAGTCCTATGGAAAACATTTCAAAAACTTGGGATGAACATAAAAATATCAGTAAGGGTTATAAAATAAAGAAGGAAAAAATTATCCCATCAATAAATACAAATCAAGGAAACCATACTTTTCAATCATAACATACCCTATGAAATCATAAAAATTATGAATAACATACAAAAATCATAAATCATAAAGGTAACTTGTGTAATATGTAACATACTTATATTATAGCTTTCACAGCTATATAGGGAGCTACAATTGGAATACCCATCACAATATATTCCTTAAATCTCTTAGGAGAATCATTAAATTTTCCTTCGTCATGTTACCCCAAGCATTGGAGAGCTATCTCGAAATAAGGACCCAAATTTTAAACATTACATAATATTGAATTAAATTAATAATTCACATTGAATATCTATTCAGGTTTAGAGTTTTAGAGAATTAGGACATAACTATTACATCTCAATGATTACAAAGTAGACACATATACTTAGTTTCCATTTTTTTCACAAAATAAAATCTCTTGAACAAAAGAGTCATGTCTAGTTCCATGTTTTAGACAACATGACATTTTATTGATCCCATCCCTAACCCTATTCCACTTTATTTCCTATGAAAAATATTTCAAAAACTTGGGATGAGCATAAAAATCTCAGTAAGGGATATAAAAATACGGAAAGAAAACATTAGTCCATGTATACATAAGAATCAATGAAATCATACTTTACTCATAAAACATAACCACATTAACATACCTCATGAAATCATAAGATTTATGAATAAATCATATAAATCATAAAACATAAAGGTAACTTGAGGCATTAAAAACATTATTACATAGGGAGTAACCCTCGTGGTTACATTTGGTATACCTATCACAGTATATTCCATAAATACCTTAAGAGAAACCTTAGCGTTTAACTCTTTCGCATTACCCAATGCATTGGAGATCTATCTCGGGCTCACCCGACCTTATTTTATCATGGAACCACCCGACTTCATAAACAATTCCCAAGATCCATAACATAATTATATCACATAAAACATGCATAAAGGAAACAAAACATTTCCACATTTCAATCACAAGATATCACTATAACACATTGATATAATCAAAACATTATCAGAACCATTAACAATACCAAAATAAAAGAAAAGTAAAACATGGTATTTATTTTTCATTTACAAAATTTGTGGCTTGTAGAGGAAGCCGAAACTCAAATAATGGTCACGACAGCCGAGAAGTCATTGTCACCGCATACGTAAGACAAAAACATTCCCTTTTGTCATTTAGTAAAACACTTCGTGTAAAAAGATTCATTTTGATTGAAATTAAAAGTCAAAAGGGTTTATTATACAACTAATAAAAGAAGGCTGTATATAAATTTAAGTATGCCTCAATGAAAGGAGATTGAGATGAAGTCCCTTACGAAAACAGTATCCTTAGATTAAGTAAAAATAAATTACATAATTATGTGTGAAAAATATAAATACACCCAATATAAGTGGATATTAAGTGTAAAACAATCATATTTCATCCACACATATTCATAGTAGGACATAATCAAGAAGTATAGGTTTAACCCAAAGAATTGAAATTGGGTTAAGAAGTTCCCTTACAGAAATTTGACAGCCTAACAACGTCACTTTAAAATTCAGAAATTGAGTTGATGAGAGATAAAAAGGTATCTCATCACTTGTACATAAAATTTACAGTAATAAGGATATATAAGAATATATCCCAACATAATAATATGTAAATTAAAAGACCTAACAAAAATAATTCTTTTAAAAAGAGGAGGGTGAAAGGTTCCCTTACCGATTTGGGAGACTTTCAAAACGTACACCCCATGAAAGAAGGACTATAAAATTTTGATGCAAATACCCATAAAAGAAATTATATTAAACAAATATTAGAATAATGGGTAGTACATACACCACTCAAAGGAGATAGTGACAAATATAGCATGAATCTCACAGGAATAAATAGTGAGATAAAAACCCCTTACCTCGTTGTAATAAATCGTGTCATATGACCAAAAGATAATAAGAACCAAATTAATCAAATAATAACATGAATATAAATAGAATAATGATAGTATATATCAAATTTAAGTACACAATACACCTCATGAAATAAATAATTGGCGAACAATGGACATCTCACGGAATTAAAAGTGAGATAAGAAATCCCCTTACCTCAAGTCCGACTTATCTTGTTTGTTTCTTTATATTCTTTAATAATAAACTTTGGCCAATTTATAATTGATTAATAAATAAATTTAAAGTTTATTATTAAATTCATATCACATATTATCATGTTATAATAATTAGTTAATTATGTGAGTTCATATCATACGTTTTGTCGATGTTCGGTACTTGAGTCAACAATGAACTTGTTTGAAGAGAATTGTCCATGTAGTTATAAGTACATCATCTCTGAAATGGTGTTCATGATTTAAATATAATATATATCCAGTATATATTTATTTAATAATATTCCATAATTTTTGGAAATAAGAAATGAAATGGACCGTTCAGGGAGACGGTAGGCTGTACGTACGCATGAATGCCACTTTCATTTTTTGTCATATTAATGGACTTTAAAAATAAATTAGACATAGATATATTATAATTATAGTATAATATATATTTTATATATGTAAAATAAGTTCATTAATTACATTCTTTATAAATTCCATGTTTGGAATGAACGAGTCACATCACTTGAGGGGGCGATAGTCGACACTTCCTCATATGAAATTATCACATTTTCACAACATGAAAAGCATAAAGGTATGTTTTAAATATAAAATACAGAAGAATTGAGAGGAAATAAATATAATATATATCATATATAAATATATTTTCATCACAATGGCCACCATTAGAGGTGTTAAAAGTAGATTGAACAATCATCGTTTTGTGAGGTAGTAATTCGCCATCCACGAAAACAGTATGTTCTTTAACCATTAGACAGAGGTGTGTGTAAGTGTAGGTAGAATCATTATCATAAAAACATACTAGTATATTGAGTATATTGGTGTTAATATGGGATCAAATAATAAAAAGATAGTGGTGAGTGAAGAAGGAAAATAAAAGAAATAAACTAGAGAGAAGACATTACCTCTAAATCGGTTAACTCTTTTTTGATTTGAGCCAAAGGCTTACTTGGAAAGAATTCTTCCCAAAGTGAGGATTCTAGGAGTAATAGAGGGATTTGGAGAGATAATATGAGTAGAGTATGGACGATCCAAGGTCTTGAGAGGTGTGGGTAAGGGGGTAGAGGTGGGGGCCTTTTATAAGAGGGAGGAGGGTCGCTTTTGGAAAGTCTTGAAATGTTACTTTATTATAAAATGTTTTTAGGATTTTAAATGTCCCACAATGATATATTTAAAGGATAAGGTGATAAATTTTTAAATCCACCCATAAAATAGGTTTTGGACAAGTGTAATTCTTATATTTTACATTATCTTTTCATTTTATTTAAATCGTTCATTAATGAGGTAATCACTGCATCATCATGGTGTCATAAATAAATTTATTTATTTAATGTCTAAAAATTATAAAAAAATTATCATGATTTAGGAAATATTTTTAGATTTCCAATTAATATTTATAGTCTAAGATATCATTTATGTAAAAAAAATTAAAATTGTTTTACTTAGGATATACAAACCTTTGATATATTTCTCTTCTTTTTTTAAATATAATGTCATAAATGTCACTATTACACTCATGTGACTCCATGGGCCCTCAAGTTCGGTAAGAATATTTCCATGGTCGGCCATGACTCAAAAAAGAGGATTTCGACACATGTTGGGGTCATTTTATATTAATATGATATTATTTTATTACCCTTAACTACCCGATTACTAATTAATCATGATAATTAATGATTATTACCGTTGTTACTATTCATAATGTCCAAAAACAAAAGAGTATTAATTAGATAATTTGGACCTTATCATTCAAAATATGGAATCAATTTTACCAAATTCAAAACATAGAAATTGCAGTAATTAATTTAAAAAAAATTCTTGTTGTCATAACTAAAGACGGGTTTTTAAGAAGTAAAATTTATCAAAAGATTGACTTGTTTTTACATACAATTGAAAAGTGAAATTACTTAAAATGAACAAAATTGTATTAAGTGGTAAAAAAATAATTCAATTAAACTTTAAAATAAATTAAAAGGACAATCTAGATATATAATTAAATTAGATGAAAAAGCAGTTTTGAAGTAAAATGGAGTATTTTTCACTATTCATTAAAATAGAACATCTGTCAGAAAAATACCAAAAATTTATCCAAAGTAATTTTGATATTCAAAATTAAAAAATGATTTACATTTTACCAAATTCAAAACATAATATCTTCATTAATTAATTTTATAATTAATTACCACTATCAAAAAAAATAGCGTGTTTTTAAGAAACAATATCTATCAAAAGATTAACACTTATTTATGTCCAATTTCAAAGTGAAATTAATTCCAATGACCACAACTGAATTAAATGGTAAAACTATATTATAATTACACTTTAAAACCAATTATAAAGATAATATAACCATATAAATAAATTAGATTAAAATGAGGTTTTGAATTAAAATACAACATTTTTCACTGTTCATAAAAAATGAACTTTATTGGAAAAATAACAAAAATTTACACAAAGTAAATTTTGATATCCTGATTATAAATAAGGATTTTATTTTTTCAAATATAACATATAAAATTGAGTAAAAGTATTTTTAAAAAGGTTTCACCGTTAAAAGGTGGTTAATCGACATTTTAAAGAATATTAGAATATTTATGCTTAAAATTGGATTCATTTGCATTTTAAGCCTCTAACATTTATTGGATAAATGTAAAAATATTTAACAAAAATATATAATAATTTTTTAGTTATTTCTGTTCATTCCTGCCATTACAACGACTAGGAATTAACTACCATTTTCAAATAATAATATTATATTATTAATGTGCAACGTAAGATTTCAAAGAAACTCGTTGTTGCGTATTGGGTATTCCATCGAACATAGCATTCCCTTTAAAGTAATATTAAAATTTTATTCATAAATATTAATAAATATGAAAATGTCATATTCTTTATTTACCTGGGATGTTACATCCTTCCCCCATTTGGGAATTGCGTCCTCGCAATTTTAAAATTGGGCTCAAAAACTTCATTGAAAGCCCCCCATCAGAAAAGAAGTCAAAAAAACTATCACTTTAAAAGAAATAAAGAGAAGTAAAAAGGTCACCCGAGACAAAAGATACTAGGATTCCATGAAAACATGGATATGGAATAGACAACAAAGGGTCAAGTTTTGATGGAGAGTGATATAAAAAATGTTTAGGAGAAAGTTAACCACCAGAAAATCACAAACTTGTGATGGGTTAAATGGTATTTGATTCCCCAGTAGGAAAAGTTAATAGACAACATTTTTGTTTTCAGATACTTTTCATTGAGGAATTTATTTATGATCTTAATTAAATCATAAGGAAAC
The DNA here is from genome assembly GCA_963277665.1 of Viscum album. Lineage (NCBI taxonomy): Eukaryota > Viridiplantae > Streptophyta > Magnoliopsida > Santalales > Viscaceae > Viscum > Viscum album. The sequence goes on along the minus strand of OY728131.1, from coordinate 1,430,468,918 downwards.
ATACTTACTTTTCATGTAGACTTTCATCTCTTACTATATTTCTTACACAAACTCATATTTTCTCCAAAAGATGAGTATTTAGGATGACTTGATCATATTAAGAGCATTATAATCAAATTCTTGAGAATCACCTAATCCAAAAAAGATAAACTATATATTTCCCATGTCTTTAGGCCTTAACCAAAACCAAAATTGTTAGTATAAGATCAGATAATCCCCAAAAGGATAATACTTTATAAAAAGAAATTCTACTCTTAATCTCCAAAATTCAACCAAAAGAACCCAAGGTTCAAGAAAGACCATTCAATAAACAGTTATCCATAAAATTCTTCAAAGTAATCCAAACTAATATTGAAACCCAAATCTTTGAAGGATTTAATCACATAGTCTTCCAAGGTAAATCTTAACATTTATCTCCAAATAAAATCAGTTACTCTTAAAGTCTCATACTAAAAAGTAATTAACCTAATCACATATCCTCCATGATAGGTTAATAATTTCCCAAAATCAACTTATTACTGATTCATAAGATCATATAACTAAAAATAATTAGTCATACTAACCATGGACTTCACGTAGTCCAGTGGTAGGCAATAAATATCAGTCACACTTTGGTTGTGGGTTCGATTCCTGCAGCTTCATCCAACGCGACGGGTTGTCAACCGGTATGCGTGTTGTCCCTTTTCAAAAAACTATAAAATTTTATAACATTCCCCAAAAAGAGATAAATTCATAAAAATTTACCATAACATATTTTAACCAAGAAGGTTATCTAATAACTTTCATTTTGCATCCCAAAATGTATTAAACTGTAATTACCTCAAAATCAAGGATCATATAAACCCAAATGGTTCTTTATAACTATATCCACCAAAGAAAAGATAATTATTCCTTGAATAAAATTTTCATATATCAAAATTCAGGGTTACAGATACTATAAAAAGTATTCTAATGTAATCTCATCATCAAAAGATCCTTAATACTTTTAATAATTTCACCATCGTAAAATCTACCATAACTCTTGAATCCCTTATACATTGACTTCTTACTCATTAAACATTATTCATGATCCATTAACAATTCCTTTCCAACTTATTCTGAAATACTTCTTTCTTACAAAACAAAATCATGAATCATATCCTAAGATTCAATAATACGAAAACATGTGTTAAGAAATAATCCATACCTTTCATTGGTCATTGTCAGTTTCTTCATCCTCAATCGGAATGTCATTAGGTATTGGTAAACAAATATTTGTATGATCCTGGTGATCCCATTCCCAAAACTTCTTCACAGGACATGTGTTATCATAATGACCACGCACACCACATTTAAAACATTCAATTGATCCTTCATAAAAAACTTCTTTCCCTTTCCTTGAGTCAACTAGATGCTTCCTTTTTTCATGGCAGGTTCTTGCTTTATGACCTTCATTTCCACATCTATAGAATCTTTCTGTCCCTTTGAAACATTTTCCTATGTGTTTATTTCCACATCTTTGACACATAGGTTTTTGAACACACTTACCTTTATGATTATTATGTGAACTTCCGTAGGGATTTGTTTCTCACATATATGATGCCTTATAAAAATCACTAAGGTTCATGTGATTAATCATGACTCCAGATAGTTGGTTGAGAATAACCAAAAGAGTTCTCATTGCAGCTCCCATATCATTCAGTTGCTCGTTTAGAAAACCGTCACTGTTTTCTTCACATCCACTGTTAATTTGGTGCCTACTAGGTCCAGCCATTTACTAAAACCAAAAATGTCAGTGTGAGTATTTTAGTAAAATCATCATATAATACTAAGATATAATTATTCATGTTATCTTAGACTCATTCACTTTATCTATGACTCTTTCTAAAATCCTAACCATTATGGTAATGTCACTTGTGCTTAAAGAATACCCTAACCTCTAACGTTATCTAAACCAACCTTTGATACCAACTATAAGGACCCGGACTTAAAACATTACATAATATTGAAATAAATGAATAATTCACATTGAGGAAATTTTCAGGTTTAGAGTTTTAGAGAATTAGGATATAACTATTACATCTCAATGATTACAAAGTAGACACATCTACTCAGTTTCCATTTTTTCACAAAATAAAAACTCTTGAACAAAATAGTCATGTCTAGTTCAATGTTGTAGATATCATGTCATTTTCTTGATCCCATCCTTGACCCTATCCCACTTTATGTCCGGTGAAAAACATTTGAAAAACATGGGATGAGCATAAAAAGCTCAGTAAGGGATATAAAAATACAGAAATAAAACATTAGTCCATGTATACATAAGAATCAATGAAATCATAATTTACTCATAAAACATAAAAACATTAACATACCTCATGAAATCATAAGATTTATGAATAACTCATAGAAATCATAATACATAAAGGTAACTTGAGGCATTTATAACATTCTTACATAGGGAGTAACCCTCATGGTTACGTTTAGAATACCCATCAAAGTATATTCCCTAAATCTCTTTGAAGAAACCTTAGAGATTAACTCCTTCACATTACCCAATGAATTGGAGAGCTATCTTGGTCTCACCCACCATTATTTTATCACGGAACCACCCGACTTCATAAAAAATTCCCAAGAACCATAACATCATCGTATCACATAAAACATGCATAAAAGAAACATAACATTTCCACATTTCAATCACAAGATATCAATACAACATGTTGATATAATCAAAACATTATCAGAACCATTTTCAATACCAAAATAATAGAAAATTAAAACAAGGTATTTATTTTTCATTTAAAAAAATTATGGCTTGTATAGGAAGCCGAAACTCAAATAATGGTCACGACGGCGGAGAAGTCGTTGTCAACGCATACGTAAGACAAAAACATTCTCTTCTGTCGTTTAGTAAAACGATTCATGTAAAAATATTCCTTTTTAATGAAATTAAAAGTCAAAAGGGTATATTATACAACTAATAAAATAATGTCATATATAAATTTACGTATTCCTTAATGAAAGGAGATTGAGACGAAGTCCCTTACAAAGATGGTATCCTTAGATTAAGGATAAATCAATTACATAATTATGTGTGACAAATATAAATACACCCAATATAAGTGTATGTTAAGTGTAAAACAATCAGAGGTCATCCACACATATTCATAGTACAACATAATCAAGAATTAGAGGTTTAACCCAAAGAGTTGAAATTGGGTTAAGAAGTTCCCTTACAGAAATTCGAGAGCCTAACGTCGTCACTTTAAAATTTAGAAAATGAGTTGATGAGAGATAAAAAGGGTATATCATCACTTGTACATAAAATTTACAGTAATAATGATATATAATAACATATCCCAACATAAGAAGATCTAAATTAAAAGTCCTAACAAAAAAAGTGTTTTAAAAAGAGGAGGGTGAAAGGTTCCCTTACCGATTTGGGTGACTTTCGAAACGTACAACCTATGAATGAAGGACTATACAATGTTGATGGAAATACCCATAAACTAAAGTATATTACACAAAGTGTATAATAATGGGAAGTACATACACCACTCAAAGGAGATAGTGACAAATATAGCATGAATCTCACGAGAATAAATAGTGAGATAAAAACCCCTTACCTCGTTGTAATAAATCGAGTCATATGACCAAAAGATAATAAGAACCAAATGAATCACATAATACCATGAATATAAATAGAATCATGATAGTATATATCAAATGTAAGTACACAATACACCTCATGAAATAAATAATTGGCAAACAATGGAAATCTCACGGAATTAAAAGTGAGAAATCCCCTTACCTCAAGTCTGACTTATCTTGTTCATTTCTTTATATTCATGAATAATAAACTTTGGTCAATTTATAATTGCTTAATTAATTCCTTTAAAGTTTATTATTCAATTCATATCAAATATTATCATGTTACAATAATTAGTTAATTATGTGAGTACATATCATACGTTTTGTCGATGTTCGGTACATGAGTCAACAATGAACTTGTTTGAAGAGAATTGTACATGTAGTTATAAGTACATAATCTCAGGAATGGTGTTCATGATTTAAATATCATATATATCCAGTAAAAATTTATTTCATAATATTCCATAATGTTTTGAGATAAGAAATGAAATGCACCATTCATGGAGACGGTAGGTCGCACGTATGCATGAACGCTATTTTCATTTGTTTGTCATATTAGTGGACTTTAAAACTAAATTAGACATAGATATATTATAATTACAATATAATATATATTTTATATAGGTAAAATAAGGTCATTAATTACATTCTTTATAAATTACATGTTTGTCATGAACGAGTCACATCACTTGAGGGGGCGGTAGTCCACACTTCCTCATATGAAATTATCGCATTTTCACAACATGAAAAGCATACATGTATGTTTTAAATATAAAATACAGAAGCATTGAGAAGAAATAAATATCATATATATCATATATAAATATATTTCCATAATAATGGCCACCATGAGAGGTGTTAAAAGAATATTGAACAATCATCGTTTCATGAGGCAGTAATTCACCATCCACGGAAACACTATGTTCATTAACCATTAGACGGACGTGTGTGTAAGTGTAGGTATAATCCTTATCATAACAAAATCCTATTATATTTAGTATACTGGTATTATTATTGGATAAAATAAGAAGAAGATAGTGGTGCATGAAGAAGGAAAATAAAAGAAAGAAACTCAAGAGAAGACATTACCTCTAAAGCAGGTAACTCTTTTTTGATTTGAGCCAAAGGCTTACTTGGAAAGACTTCTGCCCAAAGTGAGGATTATAAGAGTAATAGAGGGATTTGGAGAGATAATATGAGCATAGGTTGGATGATACAATGGCTTGAGAGGTGTGGGTAAGGGGGTATAGGTGGGGGCCTTTTATAAGAGGGAGGAGGGTCACTTTTGGAAAGTCTTGAAATGTTACTTTATTATAAAATGTTTTTCGGATTTTAAAGGTCCCAAAATTATATATTTAGAGGATAAGGTGATAAGGGTTATAAATCAACCCATCCAATAGGTTTTAGACAAGTTTAAGTCTTATATTTTACCTTATATTTTCATTTTATTTAAATCGTTCATTAATGAGGTAATCATTTAATCATCATGGTGTCATAAATAAATTTATTTATTTAATATATAAAAATTATAAAAAAAATATCATGATTTAGGAAATAATTTTAGCTTTAAAATGACTTTTTATAGTCTAAGAGATCATTTATGTAAACAAAATTAAATTTTTTTACTTAGGATATACAAACCTTTGTTATATTTCTCTTCTTTTTAAAAAAAATAATGTCATAAATATCACTATTACACCCATGTGACTCCATAGGCCCTCATGTTCGGTAAAAAGCTTCCCATGGTCGTCCATGACTCAAAAAAAGGATTTGGACACATTTTGGGGTCATTTTATATTATTATGATATTATTTTATTACCCTTAACTACCCGATTACTAATTAATCACGATAATTAAAGATAATTACCATCATTACTATTCATAATGTCCAAAAACAAAAGAGTATTAATTACATAATTTGTTCCTTATGATTCCAAATATATAATCCATTTTACCAAATTACAAACACAGAAATTGTAGTAATTAATTTAAAAATAATTCTTGTTGTCACAACCAAAGATGGGTTTTTAAGAAGTAAAATTTATCAAAAGATTGACTTGTTTTTACATCCAATTGAAAAGTAAAATTACTTCCAATGAAAAAAAATTTATTAAGTGATAAAAAAATAATTCAATTAAACTTTAAAACTAATTAAAAGGACAATCTAACTATATAATTAAATTAGACGAAAAAGAAGTTTTGAAGTAAAATGCAGTATTTTTCACTATTCGTTAAAATAAAACATTTGTCAGAAAAATACCAAACATTTATCCAAAGTAAATTTGATATTACAAATTCAAAAATGATTTCCATTTTACCAAATTAAAAACATATAAGTTCCATTAATTAATTTTATAATTAATTCCCACTGTCAAAATAAATAGCATGTTTTTAAGAAATAATATATATGAAATGATTGACACTTGTTTATGTCCAATTTCAAAGTGAAATTAATTCCAATGACCACCATTGAAATAAATGGTAAAAATATATTATAATTACACTTTAAAACCAATTAAAAAGATAATATAACCATATAAATAAATTAGATTAAAAGGAGGTTTTTGAACTAAAATACAACATTTTTCACTATTCATAAAAAATGAACTTTATCGGAAGAATAACAAAAATTTCCACAAAGTAAATTTTGATGTCCTGATTCTAAAGAAGGATTTTATTTTTTCAAATATAACATATAAAATTGACAAAAAGTAGTTTTAAAAAGGGTTCTCCATCAAAAGGTGGTTAATTGACCTTTTAAAGAATATTAGAATATTTATGCTTAAAATTGGATTCATTTTCATTTTAAGACTCTAACATTTATTGGATAAATCTAAAAATATTTAACAAACATATATAGTCATTTTTTCGATAGTTATGTTCATTCTCGCCATTACAACGACTATGTGTTAACTGCCATTTAAAATAATATTATTATATTATTAGCGTGCAACGTAAGATTTCAAAGATACTCGTTGTTGCGTATTGGGTACGCCATCAAACATAGAATTCCATTTAAAGTAATATTAATATTTTGTTGACAAATATTAATAAATATAAAAATGTCATATTCTTTATTTACCTGGCATGTCACACTCGGGCTCACCCACCCTAGGTTTATCACAGAACCACCCATATACGTAAACAATTCCTAAGAGGCATAACATAATCATAACAGATAAAACAAGCATAAAGGAAAGATAATATTTCCACATTGCAGTCACAATATATCGTTTCAAGATATTGACACAATCAATTCTTTATCAAACCATTTTCAAAACCATTTAATAAATAGATTTTTGAATCAAAGTGTCCCATACCACTTTGAAACTTTTTAAAGGAATTTTAATTTCAAAAATTCATATACATATAACTAAATCCTTAAATCCATTTTTAAAACATGTAAATTAATGATAAATATTTAGAAGAATAAATATTTAAAACAATTTTTAGTTAAGGGGTTCTTTACCAAATGAGAGATGCTAGAATTCAAATAATTGAGGAATAACATTCAATAAAAACTTTATAATATCATGATAATAAAGGTATTAATGATATAATATTCCAAAGGATAGTATATACACCATATTAAGGTTAATTGGAATATAACAACAATGAAGTCTCAATGCAATGTAAATTTAGGCAAAATACCTTATAAAGACGGTATCCTTAGATTAAGGATAAATCAATTACATAATTATGTGTGAAAAATATAAATACACTCAATATTATTGGATATTCAGTGTAAATAAATAAGAGGACTTTCCCACATGTTCTTCTAAAAACAAAACCAATGACTTGGATGTTTAACTCCATGAATGGAAATTGAGTTAAGATTACACTTATCAAGTTCATATCAATGACTTGAGATTTTATCAATGGAGTGATTATGTGTATAAAAATTATATCCTAACAAAGTGGAATGGAAAATACTAAATAAATAAATAAATAGGGATTACACACATAATATTGGAGTAAAATAATCAATGAAGTATGCGTAAGACCCAATGGGTGGAAATTGAAGTTTGAAATTCCCTTACCAATTTGGTAACTTACGAAACACACACCCCATGAAAAAAAGAATCATACAATGAAGATTTAAATACCCATAAATTAAATTATATTATACAAATAATACAATCATGATAAGTAAATACACTACACAAAAGTAAATAGTGGCAAATATAGCAGGAATCTCACAAGAATAAAAAGTGAAATGAAAACTCCTTACCTCAAGTCTAGCTTGTCTTGTATGTTCCTTGTTCTTCCTGAATAATAAAATTATGTTAATTTCTACTAGATTAAAAAAACTTTTCAAGTTTATTATTCCTTTTATATCACTTATTACCTTTCTATAACAATTAGTTAATTATTTGAGTTCATATCGGACATTTTGTCGATGTTCGGAACTTCAGTAAAAAAATGAACTTGTTATAATTACAAATTGTCTATGTGGTCAAAATTCCATTTTCCCAGAATAATATTCATTATTTAAATATCATATATATCATATTTATCCTGTGTATATTTATTTATATTAGTCCATATCATTTGGATATATGAAAATGAAATGCACCGTTCATGGAGACGGTAAGCCATACGTACGCATGATAACTACTTTCATTTCATTTTTTTTCATTTTTAAAGGAATAAAAAACAAATTATTCATAGGTATATTATTATTACACTATAATATAATATTTTATATATGTTACATAATTTAATTAACACCATCCTTTATACGTTCAATGTATGGTATGAACGATTTATATCACTTTGAGGGAGCGGTAGTCCGCACTTCCTCAAATGAAATTAACATATTTACCCATAATGGAAACCATAAATGTATGAAATAAATGAAAAATAATGAAAAATAGAGACAATATAAATACAATATATATCACATATAAATACAGTGTCATAATAATGGCCACCATGATAGGTGGTAGGAGATAATTGAACAATCATCGTTTCGTGAGACAGTAGTTCGTCGTCCACAAAAACTGTATGTTCTAAATCCATTAGATGGAGGTTTGTGTAAGTGTAGTTGAATAATTCACATAAAAACATCCTATTATATTAAGGATACCATTTATGTTATAAAAGAAAGTAATAAAGAGAGTTTAGGGGGTTGGATAAGGAAAATAAAAGAAAAGAACTTGAGAGAAGACATTACCTTTAAATCAGGTAACTCCCTTTGGTTTGAACCAAAAGGCTTTCTTGAAGTGCCTTCTTCCTAATGTAAGGATTATATGATTAATATAGGGATGTTTTGAGCTTATTTGGGTAGATTTTTTATGATTCAAGTGGATTTAGAGGTGTGAGTAATGGGTTAGAGTTGGTATCCTTTTATAAGAGGGATGAGGGGCTCTTTAGGAAAGTTTGAAATAATTATTTTATTATAAAATTATTTTAGGTTTAAAAAGGTCAAAAACACATTAAAGTAGAAGATAATATGACTATTGTTTGAAATAAAATCATCCAATAATAATTGGACATGTTTTGGATAGTTTTTTAAATTTTATAATCTCATTTATTTAAATCATTCATTAATAAGGTAATCACTGCATCATCATTGTGTCACAAATAATTTTATTTATTTGATGTCTAAAAATTATAAATAAAATACCATGATGTATTAAATCTTTTTATATTTCAAATTAATATTTATAGTCGAAGATATAACTTATATAACCCCATGTAAAAATTCATTTACTAAAATATATATGTTTATGTCATTTTTTTTCTTTACTTTAAATTACTTAATATAAAGTGTCATTATCACTCCCAAATGGCTCCATGGGGTACCAAAATACACCCAATGATTCCCTTGTTCAGAAATATCTCATCCAATAGTATTAGGAGAAGTGTAAGGGTAATTTACTATTATTATAATATTATTTTTTACCCTTATTTACTAGATTTACCCTTTAACCATGGTAAATAAAATATTTACTGAAGTAAATATTCATAATGTCTAAAAATAAAAGCTACTATTTAAAAAATTTGGACCTATTGATTCCAAATATGGAATCCATTTTTCTAAATTAAAAATACATAAGTGGAATAAATTAATTTAAAATTTATTTCCATTGTCAAAACAAAAAGCGCCTTTTTAAGAAATAATAACTATCAAAAGATTGACACTTGTTTATATCCAATTTCAAATTGAAATTATTTCAAATGACCAAAATTGGATTAAATGGTAAATGTATAATATAATTAAAATTTAAAACCAATTAAAAATATAATATAACCATATAAATAAATTATATGAAAAGGCATTTTTGAATTAAAATGCCGTATTTTTCACTATTCATTACAAAATTAACTTTATCAGAAAAATACCAAACATTTATCCAAAGTAATTTTTTATGTCCCGATTCTAAATAAGAATTTTATTTTGTCAAATAGAACATATAAAAGTGACAAAAACTAGATTTAAAAAGGGTTCTCCATCAAAAGGCGGTAAATTGGCCTTTTAAAGAATATTAGAGTATTTCATGCTTAAAATCGGATTCATTATTATTTTAAGCCTCTAAAATTATTTAGATAAAAGTAAAAACATTTAAAAACCATGTTTAATAATATTGTAGTTGGTTCTATTCATTCTATCTAATACAAAAACTGGGCATTAACTTCCATTTAAAATAATAATATTATATTATTTTTCACTATAACTCAAAGTTGTGTGCAACATAAGATTCCAAAGAAACCCGTTGTTTCATTTTGAGTACTCTATCGAATAAGGTGTCCTATTAAAATTAATATTAATAATTAATTCAAAAATATTAATAAATATGAAAATTTAATATTCTTTATTAACTTTAGATGTTACATCCTTCCCCTATTTTGGAAATTGTGTCCTCTCGATTTTAAAATTAGGCTTGGAAAATTCATTAAAAGTCCCACATCGGAAAAAGATTCAATAAAACTATCACTTTAAAAGAAATAAAGAGAAGTAAAAAAGGTCACCCAAGATAACACATACTAGGATTCCATGAAAACATAGATATGGAAGAGAAACTAACCATCATGTTCTGATGGAGAGTGATAAAAAATATGATCAGGAGAAAGTAAACAATCTACAAGCCACAAACTAGTGATGGGTTAAACGGCCTTTGATTCCCTAATAGGAAAAGTAAACAGACTTCATTTTTTTTGTTTTAGGTTCCCTTTTATAAAGTTGAGGAATTTATTTATGATATTGATAAAGAACATAAGGAAACATACTTACATGATAAATAATGTTTCATCATTTAATAAATTTCTTCCATAAACTCATCCTTTATCCAACGATGAGTATTCAAGATGAATTGGCCACATATGAAGCGCTAGAATAAACTTCTATGGAATAACATAATCCAAAAAAAGATGAACTATATATTTCCCCTATCTTTATAAATTAACCAAAACCAAAAAGGTTAGTACATGATTAGATAATCCCCAAAAAGGATAATCTTTTATAAAAAGAAATACTACTCTAAATATCTAAAATTGAACAAACAATACCCAAAGTTCAACAAAGACCATTAAATATAAAATTGTCCTTAAAATCATTAAATATAATCCAAACTAAGATTTAAACCTAACACTCTAATGGATTTAATCACATAGTCTTCCACATTAAATCTTAATGTTTATCTCCAAATAACATCGACTACTCTTAAAGTCTCATACTGAAATGTAATTAACCTAATAAAATATTCTCTATGATAGGTTAATCATTTCCATAAATAACCCAAATCACTATAAGCCCACAATAAAAACATATATTCTTCCAAAATAAAATTCCACCATTACTCCTCAATTGAAATCCCAAAGTATTCTATTTTCCATAGGAATATAGTGTTTCCCCAAAATAGAGAACATCTTCCAAAATAACCTTTATCACTTATTCACCAAATCATTTTCCTATAATAAGGATATCCAATTTATAAAACATAATATCCCAAATCAACTTATTCTTGATTAATAAAATCAATTAAATAAAAAGAATAAGTCATAATAATCAGGGACTTCGCGTAGTCCAATGGTAGGTGATAAATCCCAATCACACTTTGGTTGTGGGTTTGATTCCCATATCTTTGTCCGACATGATGGGTTGTCACATGGTCTGGGTGTTGTCCTTTTTCAAAAACTAAATAATTTTGTAACATTCCAAAAAATGAGGTAAATAACTCAAAAATAACCATAACATATTTTAACCACAAATGTTATCTCATACCTAGAATTTTCATCCCAAAAGTAATAACCTGTAATTGCATCAAATTCAAGGATCATATAAACCCAAATGGTTCTTTATAACGATATACAAAAAAGAAATGATACTTATTCCTTGAATAATATTTTCATGTATCAAACTTCAGGGTTACACATACTACAAAAAGTCTTCTAATGTAATCCCATTATCAAAATTTCCATAATACGTTTAAGCATTTCATCATCCTAAGATATACCATAACTCTTGAATCCCTTATATGTAGACTTCTAGATCATTCAACATTCTTCATGATCCATTAACTATGAATTTCCACCTTATTTCTTAATACATCATTCATGAATACAAAATATCCCCATTATTTATAAATATGAATCCAAATATTCTTCATTATTTATGGATCGGAAAAATAAATCATACCTTGAATCCAGATATCATGATCTTCAGGATGTTCCCTTTCTCTTTCAGCATGTTTTCATACTCTCAAAAAGTAAATGTTTTCTCCACTTCTGTAATTTCACTTTTCGATAGAATTGAAAAAGTTGAGATCTTGAAATCACATGAAAAAGATACCATGACCCATAAAATTGTTTTAAAAAATAGTAGGTGTTGGATATCTCAAAAAGTTTCTTACAGGTGATTTTGAATACTCAAGAAGCTTTCAAAATCATTCGAACATGATTTTTCCACAATAGTTTTAGAGACCCGAAGCTTGACATACATGGAAATTACATTACTTTTGCAGAATACTTAGTACATAACAAAAACACACACACAAGGATCGTAATAGTTTAGTGTCCTTGGAAACTCAGAATATAATCTTCTAATCGTGTTGAAAGATCATCAATATCTCCCATAAAGATATTCCTTTTTTTACCTAAAACCTTTCTTTATATCCTGGGGAAAAGAAAACATAAAAGGGTGAGCTCAAATGCTCAGTAAGGGTAAACAAAAGAAATATCAATCACATCATTTTCATAAGATCATAACATTTTGGAAATCTTAACCTGCAAAAGAGAGCATAATTTCATAACATGGGATAAATCATAGTAGTGAAATGAAATCCCAATAATCATAACTTAAAACATGAAACTTTGTGGCATACACACATAATCATAGAGAATCATATCTTGTTAATCAAGACTCATTGCCAAGACTATCTTAGTGGACAAAGTCCATTTCTGAACCGAGTCACCCTCGTTTCAGTCCTGTTTCACTGAACCGGTATAACCTACCATTCTAGCGATGTCTATCTCATGAGATATGAAATCTTTACCCAATGCATTGGAGGGAGATATAGGTCCCACCCATCTCATAATGATACCATTCTTATGTGTGCCAAAAAATATTAAATCATACATCATTGCATAACCCATTTAACAAAAATGGGAATCTTAAACATCGTGACATCATAAAACAATTCATATAAGATAAAGGAATTCATAAAAATAATTCCATCACAACATAATCAAATCAATGTAAAAATAGGGATAGAAACAGAACCCTTTATTATCTTATATGGAAAATAATTTTGATAAAACACTTGAACTCCATTCTTGAGGAAAATATCCTTTCTACTTCAAAAACACTTTTCCTTTCTTAACATGTCGTACAATTCTAAACTAAAAGAATTTGATTAAAAATAAAATTGAAAACTTGTAAAGTAAGCTTCTTTGAAATAATGTTTTAAAAATCCATTCATGCCGTATATGTTAAAAAAACATTCTTCTCGTACTTTTGTCGGAAAAGTCAAAAAGTACCTCGTACGAAAAACGATAAAAGATTCCTTTCGTATCCTTTACTAAAAACTCACCAAAGGGTAAAATTGGATTTAAAAAATTGTAGGTGGATGGAAATACTATTACATATTGAGGAAACATGGATGTGGATGATAAAATACACCCCAGTAAATACTAAAGTATAAACAATCTCAGATAAAAATGAGATTGTGATATTTCCCTTACCTTAGGTCCGATATGCTTTGTACGTGTCCGAACCTCCTGTATAATGATTTAAATAATGTTACTTACTTATTCCAGAATCATACTTATTGTTATGATATCATATATGGTCATATTCTTAGCTTCTTAGTAGTAATATTTCATTGCTTCTTGTTATTTGGGTGTTTATAACTTTTTGTTCTTATGCGTGTTTTGTCGAATAAGTTATTATTCTTCTCTTTAGGTTATAGATACCTCATTTCCAGAATGGTATTAGTGTAATATATATCATATTCATTCATTCAATTCATTTATATAATCATTATGAAATGAAGATCATGTAGAACAAGTCGCATCACATCTTGGAGACGGTATTCCGTACGTACGCACGAGTGATGATATCGTTCCTATGATCGTGGAATTGTATTGGAGTGTATGTATACTATTTCAGAATCAACATCAATTTATAATAGTCATATATAGTCATTATTTACACCATTATACCCATCCAAGTAAGGTGGTGGTGGAAAATAGATTACACCATAGCGTGGAGACGATATTCCGTACGTACGCACGCGCGATGATTTCTTTTTCCGTAGGATGGATAGATGGTGAAATAGGGTTGTTTCATACTTATAATAACATATAAGTATATTATTGATAGTGATTTTATTACTTAATAATGAAACAACTAAAGAAGAAGAAGTGGAAGAAGAAATAAAGATGAAAGAATTGGTAACAGACATTACCTCTTCTTTGAAGTGCTTCTTTGAGACCTTCTTTTAGGGCACTAAAATTGGTCTTTGAAGAAGACCAGGACCTCTAGGATGTCTCTAGGGAAGTGTATAGGATAAAGTGTCAGGGGTTGGCCGAGCTTGAAGGCTCAAAGTGGTGTGAGGAAGAGAGGGAGGAGGTGCCCTTTTATAAGGGAGGAGAGGGGCACCTTTAGAATAACTAAAAATATTATTTTATTATAAAGTCAATTTCGGTTTTAAATAGCTCCAAATTGAGTTATTTAGAAGATAAGGTGGGGATGGGTCGAAATACTCTCATAAAATAGAATTTAGACAAGTTTAGGTCATTATATTAACCTTATCTTTTAGTTTTAACTCTTAGTTAATTAGATTGACATTTACCATGTCACTTTGTATTTTTATATTATATAGTTAATAAACTTACCATATACATCCAAGAGACCCCCCAAGTTGTGTTTTATTAATATATATAACCTTATCTAAGTCATTTGGCCGAACCTTAGATTTTTAAAAATAAAATAACAATTAATAATATAATATTTGTTTTAAAAAACTATTTTATGTCCATTTTGACACTATTCAATAGTTGATTTTTTGGAAACTCATAACAGAATGATTACTTCGACCAAAGTTAATTAAATCAATCCTAACATGTCATATTAACCTAGAAAATTATTTTAATTCATAAAAAGTCTCAAATTATACTTATTTAGGTATTTATAATATTAATTATTCTAATTTTTCACTATTATGGTAATTACTGCATCATCATTGTGTCATAAATAAATTAAATTATTTAAAGTATAAAAATTACAAATAAAATAACATTATGTAGGAAATCTTTTTATATTTCTAATGAATATTTATAGTAGAATTTATCTTATTTATAACCCCATATTAAAAATTATTTACTTATTAAACTTTGATTTTAACTATTTTAACCCTTCTTTAAATAAATTAATAATAAATGTCCTAATCTAATCCAAGTGGGCCTAAATGGTCATATTTTATTCCAATGTTTGTTTTTGGTCGAATTACACTTGTCCAATAGAATTAGGACATGTGTTAGGGTAATAATAATATCATTTTTACCCTTAATTACCCTATTTACTTTTAACCATGGTAAAAAAAGTAAAAAGTTACTATTCACCAAAAAGTATTTTCATCTCATTGAACCACATTTTAGTCCTTGATATTAACCGTGTCTCTTGGATTTTCAAAATTCCACTCACAGAAGCGGTAAAATTAAGTTTTATGAAAAATTCAGTTTTTTTTAACTACCACTTAGTGGTTTCATTATTCATCAAAAATTGAAAGTTTTCAGAAAAATACCAAAATTTCACCCTAGGCTAATTTAAATATTACGAATCCAAAAATGAAGTCCATTTTGAAAAATAAAATTTATAAAATTTAAAAAAGTGGTTATTACTATTCATAACGGCTAGTTTTAATAATATTTTAATAGCATATCATTGTTTAGAGAAACTCGGTATTGCGTACAACACACGCTATCGCGGAAGGTCGCGCTTGCGTGTAATGCAAGGAAAGTCAAGGATGCATGTTGTGCAAGCTTATTTTGGTTTAGCGTACAACACAAGACATTAATGAAATTAAAAAGAATATTTTTCATAAAATCTCGGGGTGTTACATTCTACCCCCCTTAAAATGAATTTCGCCCTTGAAATTCGTCGGGGTTATAAATGGTTTACTATTCGAAAGTTTCTTTAATAGAAACCCACATTGTAAAAAGGAATACCAAAACCAAACTTTAAAAACAAAAGTATGAAACGTAACGGTTACCCAAATAAACTAATCACTAGGTTTCCACATAGGTGAAAATATGGATATGGAAGAGAAATCTAACCATCATGTTCTGATGGAGAGTGGTAGAGAACATGGCTATGGAAAAGAAAGCAATCAGAAAGCCATAAATTTGTGATGATCTAAGGTACCATCTGATTCATCAGATATAAGAGCACTAGGACAACATTTTTGGTTTTCAAGATCATTTCCCTAAAGTTGATGAAATTGGAATTAGAAGAAATACTTTCGTGATTTTGGTATAGTCTCACCGTTTGTCGTTCTTTGGACAATTTCCACTTCATCTCTTAAAGAAATGAAGTTGAATTTTTCATTCGTGATGTGTTAGCAATCATGTGATAGAATGATGGGTCATTCCATCTGTCTCAAACAAAAGGTTAGAAAAGTTATCAAAAAATATATAAGTCCATCTATAGTGATATTAATCATATATGGTTCCTAAAATGAACTTATACTTCATATATCATACCGCTTAATAAAATAAAACTAGTTTCTATTAACCAGGGACTTCTTGTAGGCCAGTGGTAGGCGATAAAGGCCAGTCGCACTTCGGTTGTGGGTTCGATTCCTACGACCTTGTCCGATGCGATGGGCTGTCGCCCATCCTGCAGGTTTTCCTTTTTCTAAAACTATATTACTATAACATCCCATCAATAATATCAAAAAAAAATTCTATCCTTAAACAATACTAACTTATGTCCAACATAATCCATTCTAGTCTTTAGGCTTATCCATAATACTGCAGTCCATTCTCATAATATAGTGAAAATGATTACCAGAGATTTAATACCATCGTTGATCCCCATAAATCATAAGATATGAATTGTTGGTCACATTCCAAACATTCAAAGGCCTTAATCATGTATTCTCTTGAATACCCATTGAACCTTAGTGAAAACATGAATGTAGATAAAAGTTAACACTTTACACATACCAAAATCCTCAAAATTCTATATACTCAAACCATGATATCACTTAGTCCTTATATCAATCATGAGCTCATGAATACTATCAAACATATTAGATTCTCTTTATCCCTTCATTATGTGCATATCATCTACTTTCCAAAAATATTTCAATCACTTTTCATGGTTACCGATGCCATTAAATTATTGAAAACCACAATAGACAAAAACATAAATATTCCAATATTCCACGATACTATATACAAAATTATTTTGGAATCCCATTACATAAACACTTAATCATTCCACCACATCATTGTCATATTCAACATCGCCAATGGTGATTGCATGTGACTTCCCTTTATACTTTGCCTTAAGTGGTTTCTCATGCCGATCATCACTAACCCTTGGATTAGGGCATTTATTAGCATAATTCCCCATTTCCTTACACTTGAAGCATTAACGTGTAGTAGGTTCATTCTGTGTATCCCTTCCTTTGTTTACATCATTAGACATCTTCTTCCCATCATTGCGGCATTCAAATGCCCGATGAACTTCCTTTCCACATTTGAAACATTTACTTATCCCTTTAAGACAATGTCCACCATGCTTCTTTCCACACTTTGAGCATAAGGAAACATTCATCTTCTTTTCACCATTATTCTGAGATTTCTCCTTGAACTCCATCTTTCGTTTCTTGTCAAAACAATGAGATGGATAAGTAACACCAACTTCCATTTCTACCTTGATAGCACAACGCACAATTTCTTCATATCTACTGAATTCTCTTATAGCTAATGCCCTTCTAAGATTTGGTTTTAAGCCACTGAAGAATTGATCAACTTTACTTTCAGGTTGGATGATAAATCCAGATGCATACCTTGCAAGCCTTGTAAAATTTGCTTCGTATATACCAACAGATTCATCATCCTTTTGATTTAGTTCAAGAAACTCCTTCTCCATCTTTGTTCGAAGAATACGAGGGAAGTACTTATTGAAAAATAAGTTCTTGAACTCATCCCATTCCATGGACTCAATTTCATCTCTTGGCCTCGTATTCTTGATAAGATTCCACCATTGATTAGCTTCACCTTCCAAACGATATACTGCTAAGATGACTTTATCATGTTTAGAACATTGAAGAACTGAAAATATCTTTTCAGTAGTACTGATCCATTGTTCAGCAACAAGTGGATCAGAATACCCACTGAAAGAAGGTGGACGTTGCCTCATGAAGGACTCAATAGAATATTGTTCCCTTCTCTGCTCATTTGGAAGTACAGAATGATTCATAGCTTGTGTAAGTATAGCAATAAGATTTTTCACTCCATCTCCCATAACATTTGTTTGTTTAGGAGGAAAATCATTGCATTGTCCATTGCATTGATCAACATGGTTCCTTCGGGTTCCAGCCATCGTCTAAAACCCAAAAAGAATAGTGTGAGAGGAAAAAATCATGGTAGGGAAAACAACATAATAAAGGGGGAGTACCTTCAATATCTAACATCTTAGGTTTAATTCTATGATCGTTAGCGTAATTCTAGTACTATAACCTATACGTATACTTATCCTTAGGTACATCCCTAGACATACCTTAGAAATATCTCTAGGGATCTCACTAACGTTTTCGCATCCTAGTTTCAAAAGGTTGACTAAACCTTTCCTCTGATACCAACTGTAGAGACCCGAAGCTTGATGTACATGGACATTACATTACTTTTTCAGAATACTTAGTACATAAAAAACACACACACACACAAGGATCGTAATAGTTTAGTGTCTTTGGAAACTCGGAATATAATCTTCTAATCATGGTGAAAGATCTTCAACATCTCCCATAAAGATCTTCATTTTTTTTACCTAAAACATTTCTTTATATACTGGGGAAAAGAAAACATAAAATGGTGAGCTCAAATGCTCAGTAAGGGTAAACAAAAGAAATATCAATCACATCATTTTCATAAGAACATAACATTTTCGAAATCTTAACCTGCAAAAGAGAGCATAATTTCATAACATGGGATAAATCATATTAGTGAAATGAAATCCCAATAATCATAACTTAAAACATGAAACTTTGTGACATACACACATAATCATAGAGAATCATATCTTATTAGTCAAGACTCATTTCCAAGACTACCTTAGTGGAAAAATTCCATTTCTGAACCGAGTCACCCTTGTTTCAGTCCTATTTCACTGAACCGGTATAACCTACTGTTCCAGCCATGTCTATCTCATGAGATATAAAATCTTTACCCAATGAATTAGAGGGAGATATAGGTCCCACCCATATCATAATGATACCATTCTTATGTGTTCCACAAAATATTAAATCATACATCATTGCATAACCCATGTAATAAAATGGGAATCTTAAACATCGTGACATTATAAAACAATTCATATAAGATAAAGGAATTCATAAAAATAATTCCATCACAACATAATCAAATCAATGTAAAAATAGGGATAGAAATAGAACCCTTTATTATCTTAGATTGAAAATAATTTTGATAAAACACTTGAACTCCATTCTTGAGAGAAATATCCTTTCTACTTCAAAAACACTTTTCCTTTTTTAACATGTCGTACAATTATAAACTAAAAAAATTTGATTAAAAATAAACTTGAAAACTTGTAAAGGAAGCTTCTTGGAAATAATGTTTTAAAAATCCATTCATGCCGTATAAGTTAAAAAAAACATTCTTCTCGTACTTTTGTCGGAAAAGTCAAAAAGTACCTCGTACGAAAAACGACAAAAGATTTCTTTCGTATACTTTACTAAAAACTCACCAAAGGGTAAAATTGGATTTAAAAAATTGTAGGTGGATGGAAATACTATTACATATTGAGGAAACATGGATGTGGATGATAAAATACACCCCAGTAAATACTAAAGTATAAACAATCTCGGATAAAAATGAGATTGTGATATTTCCCTTACCTTAGGTCCGATATGCTTTGTACATGTCCGAACCTCCTGTATAATGATTTAAATAATGTTATTGACTTATTCCGTAATCATACTTATTTTTATGATATCATATATGGTCATATTCTTAGCTACTTAGTAGTAATATTTCATTGCTACTTGTTATTCGGGTGTTTATAACTTTTTGTTCTTATGCGTGTTTTGTCGAATAAATTCTTATTCTTCTCTTTAGGATATAGATACCTCATTTCCATAATTTTATTAGTGTAATATATATCATATTAATTCATTCAATTCATTTATATAATCATTTTTAAATGAAGATCATGTAGAACGAGTCGCATCACATCGTGGAGACGGTATTCCGTACGTATAAACGAATGATGATATCGTTCCTATGATCGTGGAATTGTATTGGAGTGTATGTATACTATTTCAGAATAAATATCAATTTATAATAGTCATATATAGTCATTATTTACACCATTATACCCTTCCAAGTAAGGTGGTGGTGGAAAATAGATTACACCATGGCGTGGAGACGGTATTCCGTACGTACGCACGCGCGGTGATTTCTTTTTCCGTAGGATGGATAGATGGTGAAATAGGGTTGTTTCATACTTATAATAACATATCAGTATATGAGTGATACTGATGTTATTACTTCATAATGAAAGAACTAAAGAAGAATAAGTGGAAGAAGAAATAAAGATGAAAGAATCGGTAATGGACATTACGTCTTCTTTGAAGTGCTTCTTTGAGACCTTCTTTTAGGGTACTAAAATTGGTATTTTAAGAAGACCAGGAACTCTAGGATGTCTCTAGGAAAGTGGATAGGAGAAAGCGGCAGGGTTTGGCCGAGTTTTAAGGCTCAAAGTGGTGTGAGGAAGAGAGGGAGGAGGTTCCCTTTTACAAGGGAGGAGAGGGGCACCTTTGGAATAACTAAAAATATTATTTTATTATAAAGTCAAGATCGGTTTTAAATAGCTCCAAATTGATTTATTTCGAAGATAAGGTGGGGATGGGTCGAAATACTCTCATCCAATAGAATTTAGACAAGTTTAGGTCATTATATTAACCTTATCTTTTAGTTTTAACTCTTAGTTAATTAGATTGACATTTACCATGTCACTTTGTATTTTTATATTATATAGTTAATAAACTTACCATATACATCCAAGAGACCCACAAGTTGTGTTTTATTAATATATATAACCTTATCTAAGTCATTTGGCCGAACCTTAGATTTTTAGGAATAAAATAACAATTAATAATATAATATTTGTTTTAAAAAACTATTTTATGTCAATTTTGACACTATTCAATAGTTGATTTTTTTGAAACTCATAACAGAATGATTACTTCGAAAAAAGTTAATTAAATCAATCCTGACATGTCATATTAACCTAGAAAATTAGTTTAATTCATAAAAAGTCTCAAATTATACTTATTTAGGTATTTATAATATCAATTATTCTAATTTTCACTATTATGGTAATTACTGCATCATCATTGTGTCATAAATAAATTAAATTATTTAAAGTCTAAAAATTACAAATAAAATACCATTATGTAGGAAATCTTTTTATCTTTCTAATGAATATTTATAGTTTAATTTATCTTATGTATAACTCCATATTAAAATATATTTACTTATTAAACTTTGATTTTAACTATTTTAACCCTTCTTTAAATAAATTAATAATAAATGTCCTAATCTAATCCAAGTGCGCCTAAATGGTCATATTTTATTCCTAAGGTTTTTTTTGGTTGAATTACACTTGTCCAATAGAATTAGGACATGTGTTAGGGTAATAATAATATCAATTTTACTCTTAATTACCCTATTTACTTTTAACCGTGGTAAAAAAAAGTAAAAAGTTACTATTCACCAAAAATTATTTTCATCTCATTGAACCACATTTTAGTCCTTGATATTAACCGTGTCTCTCGGATTTTCGAAATTCCACTCACAGAAGTTGTAAAATTAAGTTTTATGAAAAATTTAGTTTTTTTAACTACCACTTAGTGGTTTCACTATTCATCAAAAATTGAAAGTTTTCAGAAAAATACCAAAATTTCACCCTAGGCTAATTTCAATATTACGAATCCAAAAATGAAGTCCATTTTAAAAAATAAAATTTATAAAATTTCAAAAAGTGGTTATTACTATTCATAACAGCTAGTTTTAATAATATTTTAATAGCATATCATTGTTTAGCGAAACTCAGTATTGCGTACAACACACGCTATCGCGGAAGGTCGCGCTTGAGTGTAATGCAAGGCAAGTCAAGGATGCGTGTTGTGAAAGCTTTTTTTGGTGTAGCGTACAACACAAGACATTAATGAAATTAAAAAGAATATTTTTCATAAAATCTTGGGGTGTTACAATAGTGATGATCAAATCATCCGGGAGGGATAAGAATTTTGTGAAAGATCTATTTCCTTCTATCTTGACAATTGATCCTTAATCTTCCGAAAATAATCAACACATAAACATGAAACAAAATATTATAAAAATAAAAAAATAATCCTCTATAGGTTAAAGATAACATAAAAACTTTTGTATTACTCTAATCCATCAACCTCTTATCTCCTTTGTAAAGGTTTTTATCCAATTAACCTATTTTAACATAACCCTCCAGAAGTTTCCACATTTAATTACCCTCTTGGTTATATGGGATCCTTTACCTGCACCTAGATAACACCCTAACCTCTAAACTTATCTAAACTGACATCTGATACCAACTATAAGGAGCCGACCTTAAACATTACATAATCTTGAATTATGTAAATAATTCACATTGAGGATCTTTTCAGTTTTAGATTTTTAGAGAATTAGGCCATAACTATTACATAATAACTTGAATATTACATGTAGACACTACTACTCAATATCTATTTTTTTCATAAAATAAAAATTCTTAAAAATAAACATGTTTATTTCCATGTTTTAGACAACATGAATTTTCCTTGATCCCATATTTGACCCTATTAATCTTTAAGTCATGTGGAAAATATTTCAAAAATTTGGGATGAGCATAAAAAACTCAGTAAGGGTTATAAAATAAGGAAGTAAAACATTATCCCATCAATAAATACAAACCAATGAAACCATACTTTTCAATCATAACATACCTTATTAAATCATAATATTTATGAATAACGTGTAGAAATCATAAATCATAAAGGTAACTTGTGGCATACATAACATACTTACATTATAGCTTTCACAGCTACGTAGTGAGTTACATTTGGAATACCCATCACAGTATATTCTCTAAATCTCTTTGGAGAAACATTAACGTTTACCTCCATCACATTTCACAATGCATTGGAGAGTTATCTCAGGCTCACCCACCCTAGGTTTATCAAGGAACCACCCATATATGTAAACAATTCCAATGAACCATAAAAAAATCATAACACATAAAAGAAGCATAAAGGAAAGATAATATTTCCACATTGCAGTCACAATATATCATTTCAAGACATTGACACAATCAATTCTTTATCAAACCATTTTCAAAACCATTTAATAAAGATATTTTTGATTCAAAGTGTCTCATACCACTTTGAAAATTTTTTAAAGGAATTTTAATTTCAAAAATTCTTATCCATATAAATAAATCCTTAAAACCATTTTTAAAACATGTAAATTAATGAGAAAGATTTAAAAGAATAAATCTTTAAAACAATATTTATTTAAGGAGTTATAAACCAAATGAGAGATGCTGGAATACAAATAATTGAGGAATAACATTTAATAAAAACTTTATAATATCATGAGAATAAAGGTATTCATGATATAGTATGCCAAAGGATAGTATATACACCATATTTAGGTGAATTGGCATATAACAACAATGAAGTCTCAATGGAATGTAAATTGAGACGAAATCCATTATAAAGACGATATCCTTAGATTAAGAATAAATCAATTACATAATTATGTGTGAAAAATATAAATACACTCAATATTATTGGATATTTAGTGTAAATAAATCAGAGGGAATTCACACATGTTATTTTAAAAACAAAACCAATGACTTGGATATTTAACTTAATGAATGAAAATTGAGTTAATATTTCCATTATCAAGTTCATATAAATGAATTGAGAATTTATCAATGGAGTGATTATGTGTATCAAAAGTATATCCACACAAATGGGAGTGGAAATTACTACATAAATAAATAAATATGGATTCCACACATAACATTGGAGTAAAATAATCAATGAAGTATGCATAAAACTCAATGAGTGAAAATTGAAGTTTTAAATTCCCTTAATGATTTGGTAACTTACGAAACATACACCCCATGAAAAAAAAGATCATACAATGAAGATTTAAATACCCATAAATTAAATTATATTATTAAAAGAATAAAATCATGAGAAATACATACACCACACAAAATGAAATAGTGGAAAATATAGCACGAATCTCACAGGAATAAAAAGTGAGATGAAAACCCCTTACCTCAAGTCTAAATTGTCTTGTATGTTCTTTGTTATTCCTGAATAATAAACTTTAGTTAATTTATACTTGATTAAGAAACTTTTTCAATATTTATATTCCTTTTATATCACTTATTACCTTTCTATTACAATTAGTTAATTATTTGAGTACATATCAGAAATTTTGTCGATATTCGGAACTTGAGTCAAAAATGAACTTGTTATAATTTCAAATTGTCCATGTGGTAAAAATTCCATTATATCTAGAATCATATTCATGATTTAAATATAATATATATATTATTCATTAATTATTTATGTATTTATAATAGTCCATATCATTTGGATATATTAAAATGAAATGCACCGTTCATGGAGATGGTAAACCGTACGTACGCATGAACGCTACTTTCATTTAATTTTTTTTCATTTTTAAAGGAATAAAAACCAAATGATACACAGGTATATTATTATTCCAGTATAATATCATATTTTATATATGTTAAATATGTTCATTAACACCATCCTTTATACATTCCATGTATGGTATGAATGAGTCATATCACTTTGAGTGGGCGGCAGTCCGCACTTCCTCAAATGAAATTATCGTATTTACCTATTATGGAAACCATAAATGTATGACATAAAAGAAAAATACAGAACCATAGAGACAATATAAATATAATATATATCACATATAAATACAGTTCCATCATAATGGCCACCATGATAGGTGGTAGGAGATAATTGAACAATCATCGCTTCGTGAGGCAGTAGTTCACCGTCCACAAAAACTGTATGTTCTAAATCCATTTGATAGAAGTGTGTGTAAGTGTAGTTCAAATAATTCTCATAAAAAAATCCTAGTATATTTGTGATACTGGTGTTTTTATAAAATAAATGAATACAGAGAGTTTAGGGTGTTGGAGAAGGAAAATAAAAGAAAAGAACTTGAGAGAAGATGTTACCTTTAAATCGGGTAACATCCTTTGGTTTGAACCAAAAGGATTTCTTGAAGTGACTTATTCCTAAGGTAAGGATTATAAGATTAATATAGGGATGTTGGGAGCTTATTTGGGCAGATTTGGGACGATCCAAGGGGCTTGAGAGGTGTGAGTAATGGGTTAGAGGTGGTTTCCTTTTATAAGAGGGAGGAGGGGCTCTTTAGGAAGGTTTGAAATAGTTATTTTATTATAAAATGATTTTAGGTTTCAAAAGGTCCAAAACTCATTAAATTCTAATATAATATGATTATTGTTCGAAATAAAATCATCCAATAAGAATTGGAAATGTTTTGGATAGTTTTTTAAATTTTATAATCTCATTTTTTTAAATCATCCATTAATAAGGTAATCACTGCATCATCATTGTGTCATAAATAATTTTATTTATTTGATGTCTAAAAATTATTAATAAAATACCATGATGTATTAATTTTTTTTAGATTTCAAATTAATATTTATAGTCAAAGATATAACTTATATAACCCTATGTAAAAATTAATGTACTAAAAGATATATGTTTATGTCATTTTTGTCTTTACTTTAAATTAATTAATATAAAGTTTCATTTTCACTCCCAGGTGGCTCAATGGGGTCCAAAAATATACCCAAGAATTCCCTTGGTTAGAAATACCTCATCCAATAGGGTTAAATCAGGTGTAAGGGTAATTATCTATTATTATAATATTATTTATTTACCCTTATTTACCAGATTTACCCTTTAACCATGATAAATAAAATATTTACTGAAGTACATATTCACAGTGTATAAAAATAAAAGTTATCTATTTACACAATTAGGACCTCCTGAAACTAAATATGGAATCCATTTTTCTAAATTCAAAACAAAAAAGTTGCATAAATTAATTTAAAATTAATCCCCATTGTCAAAACAAAAAGTGTGTTTTTAAGAAATAATAACTATCAAAAGATTGACACTTGTTTATGTCCAAAAATGAAGAAAGAAGAAATTGATGATGAATTTGAGTCATCAATAAGTTCTTAAAATAAGAAAACATCAAAATTCATTAATATTTTTTTCCTCTTATAGAAAAGATAAGAATTTATCAAAATTTAGAAATAAAAAATTGTAATCTAAGTTGGATTAGGAAGAAAGTTAAGAAAATTAAATCGAAGTTGATACTTCATGTCACGACCCGTCCTCGGGGCCCATGCCGTGACTACCCCAAGCCCGCCTTCCATAGGCCAGGGGCTGGCGACTATCACGAAGGCATAAATTCTGATAACTGGGAAGGCATTGCCTTTATAAAAGTAAAAAAAACACCACATAGTACAAGCGGAAGTAAAACACTAAGTAAAATTGAAACAAGCTGCGCTGAAAGTAAAGGGGGCCGGAAATACAAGCCCAACTGTAAAGTACAACTGGAAAGGGAAAACAGCAACTGAAAAGAAAATCCGCAGCATCGAGCCATCCTCTGGAAGTCCCAGCTGAAGGGTGAGTATAGATAGCCTCCACAGCTCCTCGGGTCCTGATGTCTACTCCGAGTACGTCCAACCCAGTGGTCCACCTCCGGGTACCAACCTGCTCTGCAAGCCTCAACAGCGATCAGCGCTGCCCGTCATCTGCAACCAACACAACATAGTGTGGGCATAGCCCGTGCAGGGGTGAGTATAAGCTACTCAGTAGGGACCCCGAGACCCCCAAAGGTCTCCCAGAATCCACAAAGGATAATCCACAAAGGAAAGATACAATCACGAAGTAACATCCGACACTGCTTAGGTATATGACCATACATAAACCTAAGTCACCAATTCTCATTCGGCTCCAACATCTGATCCCAAGTACAACCCAGTCCACACAGGAAAGCAAAACGTAAATCCACACAGGATAGCACAACATAATCCACATTGGAAAGAAAAACAGGATTCAACTCACACAGGTACTTCTTCGTATGACGTTAGAGATTATCAGATGTAGCCACTGATTCATTTAAGTCGTCGAACCCACAAAGGATCTGTAGGTACAAACCCCCGAAATGACCCACACAGGATCGATCATGAAGTTGAACCCATAGCTATTGGGAAACTCCTTCTCTATCAAGTACAGTGGTTATGCTGCTACAACCAAGCGCTTCCCTCTTACCTTGACCTGCTGTAGTACTCCACCTATCGAGTACTGTGGGCCTGCTGCTACAACCAAGCGCTTCCCACCATGGGTCTTCCGCTACAACCAAGCACTCCCCCTCATATCCTCTAGAGGTACTCCTTCTGTTGAGTAACACGGGCCAGCCGCTACAACCAAGCGCTCCTCTGCCGTGGGTCTACCTCTACAACCAAGCGCTCCCCCGTGCTGCTACAACCAAGCGCTCCTCCATCGTGGGTCTGCCGCTACAACCAAGTGCTCCCCCTCATAGCCTCCAGAGATACTTCTTCTGTTGAGTACCGCAGGTCTGCCGCTATAACCAAGCGCTCCTCCGCCGTGGGTCTACCGCTCTAACCAAGCGCTCCCCACTGGGCTATCCGTAACACACCGAGTCGTTCGATCAGTAGTCATCAAGTCTCAACTGGCTCTAGGGTTTCCGCACACAGCATACTCATTCCGAGAGGGTCCACTCCACGAGCTAATAGGTCGATGAATCAACTGACTTGTAGTCCGGAGTTGATGTATCCCAAGATATACCGTAGTGGTCAATGCCGAAAACACGGTGGATTCCCGTACTGTTTTCATCATCGTCGCAGTCGCAACCAGCTCTAGGGTTCCCGCACACAGCAAGCACGTTCGGGAGGGTCCACTCCATGAGCCGAGAGGCTGATACATCAACTAACACAAATTCCGGAGTTGATGTATCCAAAAGTTCTGTATCGTCAACAGGAACTCAACACAACAGACGGCGCGTCAATCGGACGCCCGGTCTGACAGTTATTGGCTTTTCCGTCCCAGGGGCCCGGTTGATATTTAAGTCAAAACCAACCCGACTGTACTCCACCTGCGTCCAAACCTTGGGCAGAGTAATCCAAAAGATCCGTCTCACTTAGAGGAATCCATCAAAGTCGACGGCACGTAAATCGGACATCCGGAGCTCAAGTTATGAGTGTTTCCGCTCCGAGGGCCCGGTTGGTTTCGTGGACGAACCAACCCGGCTGAACCCAAAGTATTCCGAAACCGTTAGTGTAATATACCAAAACGACCGTCTCGATCCAAAGATCGCATCACCGATGATGGCGCGTCCATCGGAGGCCCGTATCTCAAGATACGGGCAAAAGTCCGAAAAGGTCTGAAAACGGGCGGTCTTGGCCCGGACCGACCCGGCCCAACCCCCCTGGGTCGGCCCGAACCGGGTCGACCCGACCCGAGTCCGGGTCCGACCCGACCGGCGTGGCCCGGCCCGGCGGTCCGGCCGGGCGGCTCGGCCGGAGCACAGGCGCTGGCCAGGCGCCGTGCAAGGCAGCCACGGTCCCCCCCCCCCCCCCCGCGCGGGGGTCGCTCCATGACACCCGGACGCGGCTTAAGCCGCGTCCCTCCTCCGCGGTCCCGCGTGGCTTCAGCAGCGGCGGGTCTTCCCGACGGCGCGCTGGCGGGGGCTTCCGCAGACCACCGGATGCACTCCGGTGGTCCGATTTGCGTGCGGTCTTCACCAGTGCTCGTCCCGGGACTCATTCTTCACTGCAAAGCCTTCAAAATTAACTTGCGGCCCTGTTTGTCGTTGCCTGCCAATCCACACATAACAGACAAAAAGGGCGGTGGGTTCGCACTTGTTCGTTGGTCCGCACCCACCGCGTTAGCGGTTTTTAAAGTCTCACAACAATCATATTTTACAATCGGGGATATAAATCACAAAGATTTAAAAGGAACAACCCCTACCTCGTAGTTGTCGTCAGGCGAGAGTTCTTCGCGGAATTGACCGTCGCGGAATAAGAGGATCGTCACGTCACGGAAGGGCGTCGCGTCGTCGCGGAACACGGCATCGCGTCGACGATCACAAGAAGTTGATCGAAGATTTCTCGCGGGAGGAGAATCGTCGTAGAAGAACATCGGGGAAGGAGAATCGTCGGCGTCGCAGTA
Organism: Viscum album; assembly: GCA_963277665.1. Taxonomy (NCBI): domain Eukaryota; kingdom Viridiplantae; phylum Streptophyta; class Magnoliopsida; order Santalales; family Viscaceae; genus Viscum; species Viscum album. Next base: position 1,430,439,221 of record OY728131.1, on the reverse strand, counting down.
CCCAGCGTCGCGTCGTCGATCTCCGAGGGTTCGGTGTTCTTCGTCGCCTTTAGTCGAAGGCCGGCGTTCTTCACGTTCTTCGCGTTCTTCGTGAAGGAGGATGAAGATACAGTTCTCCAAATCCTCTCAACAAGAAACCCGTCAACAAAAAAATGGAGTGTTGGTCTTATTTTATTATTATGCCAACAATTTGAAAAACAGTTTAAGAAACGAACCATTAATTTGGTGAATTAATGGTAACGACTTAACAGTCCATTTAATAGGAGCGTTAAGAGTTTTAGAAAACGCACCAGTTGACTTTCATTAATGAGGAGTTTTTGTGGGTGCATTTCTTAGAGAAAAAGAAACAGTGGGGCTCGTGCGGGTCCCACCTCACAAATATACTACCAAGAGGGTAGGATATTTTGAGTTCCACCCAATCCGCTTCAACTCAGCTTAAGTAGCTTTAAGTGGCTTTATGTGGATTTAAGTGAAATAAAATAAAGTTGTTGCACCACTTTATTTTATTTTCTTCACTTACCCCCCAAAAATTAAAAACCACACCCGAGAAAACGCAAATCCAGAAGAGGCGTTTCTAAGAAAATACCGGCGCTGTGATTCCATCGGTGCCCTCAGAATTTGATTCTGAACACCGGTTCAAAAGTTAGAAAAACTCGCTCATTCGTTCACTGAACGTACCCGAGCCAAACTTTAGAAAATGATTCCAGGCACACCGGGTCTCAGAATCATGTGCCGTCAGAAACTGCGTCCTTGTAAAATTCCAAAGAAAATTAAGAAAAAAAAATTTCCTTGAATTTTATGGGTCTTTACATCACTCCCACCATAGGGCTTTACGTCCCCGTAAAGATACATCATAAACTGGGGAAACAAAAGCGGTACTAAGCACACATCTAAGCCTTCTGCTCCCATGTGCTCATCTGGAGGTCCCCGTGCTGCCATGTGATGTGCACTAGAGGAATCGATTTTCCACACAGGACCCACTCCTTTTGATCCTCGATCTCCACCGGGACCTCCGCAAAAGTCGCCCCATCATCAACTTCTAGCTCCCCATGGTCAAAGAACTGCGAAGGGTCGAGCTTGTATCTCCCCAGTTAAGATACATGGAAGTTGTCATGCACCTGGTGCAACTGAGGTGGGTGGGTCAAGTGGTAAACCACCTCGCCTACCCTTCTGAGGACCTAGATAGGTCCGTTGAACCTCGTTTATAACTTGTCGTCTCGGCCACAACTCCGTAATCCACGTCGAGGTGAGACACGAAAGAAAACATGGTCGCCATCCTCGAAATCTAGTGGCCTCCGCCTCCTGTCAGCATAAGACTATTGCCAGCTCTGAGCTGTCCTCATCCGCTCTTGGATGACTTGGACCTTTCTGGTCCTACAAGAGCTGCTGAGATTTCTTCTTTTCCGATAAGAGAAATCTGGTCTCATCCCCTGGATGAACCATGTTCTTCGCCTAATACAGTCAATCCTGACATGGATGATACTATTCCATACCAAGGATGACGTCATAAGGCCTCGACGCTACTACCAAGAGATCCAACCGTTACTCTCGCCTCCAAGGGTTGAGTCACACTATCGGCATCAGTGTGTGGTCACTGGGTCTCCTCCAGTAGGTATCTCAAAGTGAGGGTCAAGTCAATGGTTTTTAAACTAGAACCTCTTAGTAACAACTAAAAGAGAGGACAGGAAGGTAAACGCCACAAGAAAAGTGTCTTTTATTACTGCAGCTCAAAGTACAAAGACACAAAACATCTACAAACAAACATCAACAATGCTAGAAGCAGCATAAACAAAAGTCTCCAGGTCTAGAGCTAGTCCCGCTCCTGTCCATATGTTCTCGGAGCTCCACGATCGTAGGCCTCAACTACCTGAAGATGAGCTCTCCCATGTCCACTAGCTCACTGCGGTTGGGGTGGACCTCCTGGTGGTGGTGATGACAACACATCAGAGCGTCATCTACCTCCAGCTACAAGGCCAGCTCCCTTGCCATGGTCTCCTGCTCCACATGGTCCGCCTCGATCGAACCTCTGCCTCAGCCTGGGAGGTCCCTCATTCATCTGTTGGTCATCCGTATGGTGGGTCAGATAGTCACGAGCCATGTGACCAACCCCGCTGTGGGAGTAACACTGTCCGCTCATGGTAAGTCGTTGTCCACCCCGGGTGCCTCTCACAAACGATCATGTGTCACGCGGTCGACCACCGGTAGGTCTAGTCCTCTTGGACCCCTGCGTCATCTATCTACTGCCCACTGCAGAAGACTCTGCCGCATGCCGGCTAATGGTGGGTTCTGCTGTTAGAGACTGCTCAGCAAGGAAACTCTCCACTAAGAGGGCTCGCTCAAACACCTCTATCTGTGTCGGAATGCTATGAGAAACAACTGAAGCTTTGATCTCTCGCCTGAGCCCCTGCTCGAAGGTTTGGTCCCGGAAGAATGGGTCCTGTACCATGTCTGTGGAATAGCGGGAGAGATCGGTAAACCTTGTCGTGTACTGGGCTACTGTCATGCTACCCTACCGCAGCTGTAGTAGCTTCTTGATGCGCACCACTCGGAGGGTGGCTGGGACGAACTCTAAGCGAAAAAGGCTTTAAAAGTCCGTCCAAAGGAGTGATGCCTCATCGTGCAACTGGAGCATCAAGCTCCACCATCTGCCTGCTGCCGCATGCAGGAGGCTCGTTGCAAGGACCACCATAAGGTCTGCTGGTGTCCTCACTAACTGAAAAAATCGTACAACCGCCTCCAGCCAGTCCTCGACTGTCTGGGGGTCCATCTCCCCATGGAACCTGGGCGGTCGCTGGTGCTGGAACTCATGTAGTGAACTAAGGCGACGTGCATCGTCAGCAGCAGGGGCTGGAAGCATCGGTGGCTTGGCGGGTAGAGGTACCGCTGATGCCTCTGCTGTCAAAGGGCCCTGCACCGAGGCCTCGTCGCTCGGTGGGCTGTCGTGACGCTAAACTATTGGAACCCTAGCTGGCTGCCATCGTGGGGCCATCCTGAAAGGGAAACAGGTGTGCCACGGTCAGAACAATATACTTGGTGAGCTGACACAAAGTAATCACAAAGAAAACTTGAAACACACATGCAATCAATGTTTTCATACATTAAGTCGGAAATCAGAAGTCAGGGTCCTGGTGTACGGATACGTCGGCCGCCGCACCAAAACTGGGCTCCCTGGACTGATAACCACACTCAATACGCTTAACACTATTGCTTCACATAGAAGAAAGATCAGAGTCTGTGGTAGAACCGAACTCCTCTGATACCAATTTGTCACGACCCGTCCTCGGGGCCCGTGCTGTGACTACCCCAAGCCCTCCTTCCATAGGCCAGGGGCTGGCGACTAGCACCAAGTAATAAATTATGATAATTGGGAAGACATTGCCTTTATAAAAGTAAACAAAACACCACAGAGTACAAGCGGAAGTAAAACACTAAGTAAAACTGAAACAAGTTGTGCTGAAAGTAAAGGGGGATGGAAATACAATCCCAAGTGTAAAGTACAACTGGAAAGGGAAAACAACAACTGAAAAGAAAATCCGCAGCGTCGAGATGTCCTCTAGAATTCCCACCTGAAGGGTGAGTACAGATAGCCTCCACAGATCCTCGGGTCCCGCCGTCTACTCCGAGTACGTCCAGCCCAGTGGTCCACCTCCGGGTACCGACCTTCTCCGCAAGCCTCAACCGCGATCAGCGCTGTCCGTGGTCTACAACCAACACAAAGTAGTGCGGGCATAGCCTGTGCAGGGGTGAGTATAAGCTACTCAGTAGGGACCCCGAGACCCCCGAAGGTCTCCCAGAATCCACAGAGGATAATCCAAAATGTAAAGATACAATCACGAAGTAATATCCGACACTGCTTAGGTATATGCCCATACATATACCTATGTCACCAATTCTCGTTCGGCTCCAACATCCGAGCCCAAGTACAACCCAGTCCACACAGGAAAGAAAAACGTAAATCCACACAGGATAGCATAACATAATCCACATAGGAAAGCAAAATAGGATTCAGCTCACACAGGTACTTCTTCGTATGATGTTAGAGATGATCAGATGTAGCCATTGATTCATCTAAGTCATCGGACCCACAAAGGATTTGTAGGTACTAACCCCCGCAATGACCCACACAGGATCGATCATGAAGTTGAACCCATAGCTATTGGGAAACTCCTTCTCCATCAAGTACAGTGGTTATGCCGCTAAAACCAAGCGCTTCCCTCTTACCTTGGACTGTTGTAGTACTCCACCTATCGAGTACTGTGGGCCTGCTTCTACAACCAAGCGCTTCCCACCATGGGTCTATCGCTACAACCAAGAGCTCCCACTCATAGCCTCTAGAGGTAATCCTTCTGTTGAGTAACACGGGTCAGCCGCTACAACCAAGCGCTCCTCCGCCGTGGGTCTGCCGCTACAACCAAGCGCTCCACCATGCTGCTACAACCAAGCGCTCCTCCGTCGTGGGTCTGCCGCTACAACCAAGCGCTGCCCCTCATAGCCTCTAGAGGTACTACTTCTATTGAGTACCGCGGGTCTGCCTCTACAACCAAGCGCTCCTCCGCCGTGGGTCTGCCGCTACAACCAAGTGCTCCCCACTAGGCTATCCGTAACACACCGAGTCGTTTGATCAGTAGTCGTCAAGTCTCAACCGGCTCTAGGGTTTCTGCACACAGCATGCTCATTCCGGGAGGGTCCACTCCACGAGCTAAGAGTTCGATGCATCAACTTACATGTAGTCCGGAGTTGATGTATCCCAAGATGTACCGTAGTGGTCACTGCCGAAAATACGGAGGACTCCCGTATTGTTTTCATCATCGTTGCAGTCGCAACCAGCTCTAGGGTTCCCGTACACAGCAAGCTCGTTCGGAAGGGTCCGCTCCACGAGTCGAGAGGCTGATACAACAACTGACACAAAGTCCGGAGTTGATGTATCCAAAAATTCTGTATCGTCAACAGAAACTCAACGCAACAGACGGTGCGTCAATCGGACGCCCAGTTTGAGAGTTATTGGCTTTTCCGTCCCAGGGGCCCGGTTGGTTTTTAAGTCAAAACCAACCCGACTGTACTCCACCTACATCCAAACCTTGGGCGAAGTACGCCAAAAGATCCGTCTCACTTAGATGAATCAATCAAAGTCTACAGAACGTAAATCGGATGTCCGGAGCTCAAGTTATGAGTGTTTCCGCTCTGAGGGCCCAGTTGGTTTCGTGGACGAACCAACCCGGCTGAATCCAAAGTATTTTGAAACCTTGCGTGTAATATACCAAAACGACCGTCTCGATCCAAGTATAGCATCTCCGCTGACGGCGCGTCGATCTGAGGCCTGTAGCTCAAGATACGGGAAAAAGTACAAAAAGGTCCGAAAACGGGGGGGGGGGGGGGGTCTGGGCCCGGACCGACCCGGCCAGGCCCGGCGTTCCGGCCGGGTGGCTCGGCCGGCGCACTGGCACTGGCCAGGCGCCGCGCAAGGCAGTCGCGGTCCCCCCCCCCCCCCCCCCCGCGCGGGGGCCGCTCTGTGACACCCGGACGCGGCTTAAGCCGCGTCCCTCCTCCGTGGTCCCACGCGGCCACGGGTCCGGCCAGCGCCGCTGCGGCTTCAGCCGCGGAGGGTCTTCCCGGCGGCACGCCGGCGGGGGCTTCCGCAGACCACCGGACGCGCTCCGGTGGTCCGATTTGCGCGCGGGTTTCGCCAGTGCTCATCCCGGGACTCGTTCTTCACTGCAAAGCCTTCAAAATTAACTTGCTGCCCCGTTTTTCGTCGCCCGCCAATCTGCGCATAACAAACAAAAAGGGCGGTGGGTTCGGACTTTCTCATTGGTCCGAACCCACCGCGTTAGCGGTTTTTAAAGTCTCACAACAATCATATTTAACAACCGGGGATATAAATCACAACTATTTAAAAGGAACAACCCCTACCTCGTAGTTGTCGTCAGACGAGAGTTTTTCGCCGAATTGACCATCGCGGAAGAAGAGGATCATCGCGTCGCGGAAGGGCGTCGCGTCATCGCGTCGTCGCGGAACACGGCACCGCGTCGATGATCTCAAGTAGTTGATCGAAGATTTGTCATGGGAGGAGAATCGTCACAGAAGAACGTCGGGGAAGGATAATCGTCAGCGTCGCGGTACATGACGTCGTGTTGTCGATCTCTGAGGGTTTGGCGTTCTTTGTCGCCTTTCGTCGAAGGTCGGCGTTCTTCGCGTTCTTCGCGTTCTTCGCGTTCTTCGTGAAGGAGGATGAAGATACAGTTCTCCAAATCCTCTCAATGGGCAACCCTTCAACAAAAAAGGGGTGTTGGTCTTATTTTATTATTATGCCAAAAATTTGAAAAACAGGTTAAGAAACGAACCATTAATTGATGAATTAATGGTAACGACTTAACCGTCCATTTAATAAGAGCATTAAGAGTTTTAGAAAACACACCAGTTGACTTTCATTAATGAGGGGTTTTCGCGGGTGCGTTTCTTAGAGGAAAAGAAACGGTGGGGCTCGTGCGGGCCCCACCTCACAAATATCCTACCAAGAGGGTAGGATATTTTGGGTTTCACCCTATCCGCTTCAACTCAGCTTAAGCAGCTTTAAGTGGCTTTAAGTGAAATAAAATAAAGTTGTCACACCACTTTATTTTATTTTCTTCACTTACCCCCCAAAAATTAAAAACCACACCCGAGAAAACACAACTCCGGAAGAGGCGTTTCTAAGAAAATACTGGCTCTTCTATTCCATCGGTGCCCTCAGAATTCGATTCCGAGCACCGGTTCAAAAGTTAGAAAAACTCGCTCGTTCGTTCACTAAACGTACCCGGGCCAAACTTCAGAAAATGATTCCGGGCACACCGGGCCTCAGAATCATGTGCCGTCAGAAACTGTGTCCTTGTAAAATTCCAAATAAAATTAAGAATAAAAATTTCCTTGAATTTTATGGGTCTTTACACTTCAAGTGAAATAGTGGAATTTTTTTGATCATTAATTTGAATGATGATGAATTATATAATCATAAAGATAGTGTTGATGGAAGATAAGAAGAAATCAAGATAAAGTTTATATTGAATCATGAGTTGAAGGAGTGAATTTAAATGATATAAAAGCTAGAGAAAGAGAATAAAGTGAAGTGTTGAATCCTCAAGATGATTCCACTTGAAAAATGGTAAATGGAAAGTAATATAATTTTTTTAAATAATCACTTGTATCTCCTTAAAAAAATAAGACAACCAATTTTTGGGTCCACTAGCTTTATATGGGAAACTAAAGTAGGGATGATGAACCATTGATTAACATAGGTTGGGCGGTCCAGATTATTTCCCACCAAATAATATGTCATTTTTTCTCTTAAAAGTGTTTATATTTCAATTTATTATATAATATTTATTAAAATTCTGATCAAAATAAAAAAAAAGAAATTTCATTATATGGAAAAATAACTTTTTTTTAAATTAAAAATATATCTTAAAATCCATTGGTTTTAAAAATAAAATGCCTAATTTTATAAAAGTTATATTTTAGTTAACTGGATTGATCCTCTTCTATAGAAGATGGTTATGAGAAAATTATATATAAGAAATTAATAAAATTTTTGAATTTAAAATTTTATTTTTTTGAAAACTCAACTATAAAAATAAAAAAACTACCTATAAATGGAAATAATTAATAATACATGTCAAAAAACTTCTAAAATTAGAAACTAACACTTAAAAAAGAAAAATTCAAAAAATAAGCAAGTTTAGACGAAGTTAAAAAGTATGTTACCCAGTATAAGTGATACAAATTCAACTACTGACACACATTAACTTAATTTATTCTAAAATTAATTATTTAAAAGATAAACCTTTTTAGGCCTTTAAGTATTTGTAAAAAGAACATTTGGAACCCATATCTTATTAGATATTTTATTTGTGTAAGCATAGAATTAAAATGAGATAAAATATTATGTTGTTCTAAAACATTGAATGCCATTCAGAGAATAATCAATCCTCTAATGTCCTCCTTTATAAAACATTTATCATAAAGGCTCTTAGCATATCAAAAATTAATTTAATTGATATGTAAAACTTTTAATGGATTTACTTCCAAGTTTGAAAGTTTTTTTTGGATATCAACTTACCATAATTCTTTTCAAATCTTTCCCTTCTGATGGTAAAGATTGTCTTTTGTTTCTTTAATATTTCAATCACTAACATCATTTTAATAACATTATTATCATTTTTATAGTGATTTCACCTTACATAACTTTATCTTAAATAAAAAAATTAATTTAATTTCATTTATCTTTTGATGAGTTCAAAATTATCTTTTATTTTAGCTTAGAAAAATTTCCTTTATACTTACATAACTGTAGAAAAAGGTTTTTATTTTGACTTTTTATATTAGAAAGATCAAATTCTCTTAAAGTAATGGTGGAAATATTTTTCTTCAACTAAATTTTTTGATTTTTCACTTGAATTATCATCTTTTAAACTTCCATTATTAGCTCAAAATTTTTTTCTTACATTAGTCAGCTTATATCTAGTATTAAAAACATTCCTTTCTCTCTAAATATTCATATTTAGGATCTTAATATTTCTTGTAAAGTTTTTAACACATATCCTCAAATTCCACAACAAAATATTTTATTTCATCATATTTTTCAGGAACCTTTTACTTAATATTATAATATGTTAAAATTTCATCATCAATCTCACTTTAATCTTCAGAAGCATAAAAAAAACATGAATCAAGAGTTAAATTTAGTAGTGCTTTAGCTGTTAATTTTACTATGAAACATTTTTCATGCTTTAGAATATTAGCATAGAATACTAATATTTTCCTATTGTAATCGCTATCTTTTGATGAAATGTCAGAAGTAATATATCCTCTACTAGAGCTCTATGTGTCTAAGCTATCAAACTATTCTTATCTCTTATATTAGAATATTTCTTCAAAAAAATTTATCTCTTATTTTTAACTAAGGATAATCTGGATAAATATGACCAAGATTTCTATATTCATTATAGATAGGTTCTAATAAATATTTCTTATCTCATATATCTTTTATTTCTTTATAATAATTTAGATAATTTCTTATAAAATTTCAAATTTTGAACAATCAACTTTCTATATTTTAAATTTAACCTTTTGTAGGTTTAACATCACTATCATCTGAAGATATTTTATAATTTATCCTAGAAATATTTTCTATCAAATTTAAAGGGATGAAAGTAGAATAAAAATTTACTCTATTATTCTCCCATTCCATTTTAGTATCTATTTTTATTATACAATTATATTAAATTAAATCTTTGATCAATTCACCCATTTTTAATTTAGTAATGTGTTTAGTATCATTAATAGTGGTCCTCCATTGACTCCCACTCCTTAGGTAAAAAATCAATAAATTTTTCTATATGTTCATCATATGATTAATCTTTCTCTTCAAGTGATTATAATATATTCACAATAGTCATCAATATTTGATGAATTTTAGATACATTTTCACCAGGTAGGAAATTGAATACTTAATAATCCATTATGAGCATGGATCTTTAAGTCTCCAATACCTCTGAAGTTCAAAAATGTATAACTTCTAATTTTTTAAAAAATCTATTGGATTTTAAAAAATAAGAAACTTAACTATATATATTTTACTAATAACATAATAAAATATTTCCCTCACTTAAAAACTAAACTAAAAGTTATCTTTTTTATATCTAGTAAAGGTAGAAACTTCATTCTATATAATCTTTTAGCTTTCAGTCAATATAAGAAAATTTTCAATTTTTGTGTTGATAAAAAAGGTCTCAATATGATCTATAAAATATTCATATTCATTTACATTGAAATAGGATCTTGATTCGGATTAGCATTGTCAATACTTACAACATATATTCATGAAATCATAAAAAAATTTATCTTCCATGTTGTAAGGTGTAATGAAACTGAGAACTAAATTCTGATAAACTAAGAGAGGTAAAAAATAAAGACCAGCTTAGTCTCAAACATAGAGACCCACTTTGATACAAAATGTTTTACCAGACTACCTCGATAGTAATACTACAAGAGGGGATATGAATTGTGGTAAAAAAATGTCTTATATTTTTTATTCCAACTAAATTACTAAAAATAATGGAAGATATGGACATACATTCAAACCATATTAAATCAGATTAAAAGTAATATTCTTATTGGAAATTAAAATTATCATAATTTTAAGATCATTAAAAAAATAAAATTTACATTTTAAATAAAAATGTAATGAACTTATAGGCACAATGGAAATATAAATAGATACAAAATGTAGTAAGAACAATGGAAATAATAAAACACTCAATGTTGATTCAAAAATCAAGTACCCCTTAATTATTATTATAGATTTTACATTTATCCAATGTATAAGGAGAATCCATATACCTGATTCAAAGTATCCTGAAATTTAGAATATAAAAAGGTATATCTTCCAATCCATTATAACACCAAAACTTTATACCAGTCAAAAGTTATTGACGTCCTAACCTAGAAACTATATCTTTCAAACCTGAAATCCCTCAATACAGATGATCAGCAGCAGCTCTACTTCCATAACTTAAAAGCTTATGATCATAAAGATTAGATACATATTAGTATTATTCAATAGAATCCATAAAATTCAAAGGATCAAAAACCCGAGGATTGAAAAATGAATACTATGTTTTATACAATGAAAGTATCCCAAAAAACATGTAACAAAAATAATCATAAATAAAACACAGTCAAAAGAGCTCTCATAACAACCAGATGTTGTAGACTTTAAGTGACTTCAACCTCATAAAGTGTATTCCTTCTTCTTCAGTCCTCATGAATATTAATATTCATATAAAAATATCTCTAAATAAATCTCCTACTATGGAAGGTCGAGAAGTTATGAAGATTTAGTTTTTTAAACTCAATGGTGTTTATATTATAAATCCTGGAATACATGACTACATTCATTTAATAGAGAATCATAAAAATAATTCTAAATGTGTTAGAGTGGTAGAAGATAATCAAATATCCCAACCAAGGAACATTGGAAACCCTTTAGATATTATATTGTTGATGAAAACTATAAACATACATGTCATTAATCCTACCAAAACTAGCAAAAATAAGAATCATAAAAACAATGATTTAACACCCTCAATGGGAGTAGAGAACAACATGTATTAAATGATCAAGACTCATCCCATAATTTAAAACTTATAAATAAGACATGAAGGATGGTCTACTTCCATGTTCTTGAAAGGAAACAAGGTTTCCAAAAATATTGTAGATATCTAGTATATAAAATGTGTTTCTTAGTGTGGAATATAAGAGGGATGGGTTCCCCTTATAAATTTAAATTCCTTTAAAAGGAGATTTTGGCCTCCAATATTTCTCTAATAGCCATTTTGTAAGCAAAAAAGGTAGAAGGAATTATAGATTTGGCATTCATGTTGTATTTTAAAAATAATATTCATGTTTTTTCTAATAACTAGTAGATATAGATTTTGTAAAGAGATAACATGGTTGTGTCTCTTATTTAAAATTTATATTAGTTCATTCTGGTCGAAAATGAATCTATAAACAAAAATATTATTATAACTTTTTTTTATGTAAAATGTGATATAAATTCTTGTGATCAGCTAAAAAGACACCTTACAATGACTGATGCAACACAAAACACCTGGTTAGTTGTTGGAGACTTAAAAACATACAAGGATTCTCAAGAGAATAAGGGAGATATAGTTTTTTTCTAGAATATTTATCAATTACTTAAATAAGTTCATTTTTAAAAATAAATAAATTAACTTGGGATATGAAGGCGACATATTCACATGGGGAAAAAATTGGAAACACAGAAAAATATTTTGGTCTAATATAAATAGTTTCCATTAAAATAATCAAGGAATAACTATTTATCATTATCATTTTATCCATAAACTTGGATAAGGACTATTAGATCACTCTTATCTCTTGGTTAGGTGAGTAGAAAATGGAATAAATAATAAAGGTCTCTGATTTTCATCTTCCTATGAAAAGAGGAAGAGTTCCTTGATTTGGTAAAGGTTCATGGTCCATAAAATGTTCAGGACCATAATGGTTGGTTTTATAATCTAAACTCAAGAATATTTAAATGGCTCTATATAAGAGGTCACATAGGAATTTTTTATTTTTTCCATAGTAGAGATGGAAAATTAAATTAAAAGGAAAGATTAAACTATCCAAGTGATCTAGAATTAGGGAGTATAAAAGGATCCATCAATCAAACACCAAAAAATGTAGGAATGACTTTCCAAGGATGATATTATAGTGAGTAATAATTCAATATACTTTTGGATTCAAGAAGGTGATCAGAACACTGCTTATTTTCATACCTACTTTAATAAAAATTGATTTTATGGGAAAATTAATATTTAGAAACAACATAATTCATATTTTAGTGACATATAGTAAAGATATTGGTAATAGAGAGTTCAAAAGGGTTAGATAAATTTCCAAGATAATTTTATATATAAGCTCAGAATATCATATAGGTTAAAGTGAGATTTATTTCTTCTCTCTAGAGAAGCATGATATCATTGATGGAAAATGAATTTATAGGGATCTTGGATTATATAAAGAGATGTTCTAGGACTATAAATAAAGGTTTGGTTGTGGTAAATTTATTATAAGTGTAACAACCCAAAATTTTATGTTATATTTCTTTTTAAAATTTAATATTTTTGACAATGAATGTTACATCGAACACCGATCTTAAACAAACAATTAAATATTATTATTATGATAGTTATCACCTAGCCATTGGAATGGTGTGAATTAATGATATGTAATAAATTTCCAATTTATATTTTAAACTTTTATATAAAAATAATTAATTGGTTACCGATTAATTATAAATGAAAATAAAAACCAATTGAACATAAAGGATGTGTTTTTACAAAAAACTATTTTTATGACAATAATGACATTTTATCTTAATACATTAAATTCAAAAATATTATTGAAATATATTAATGAAATTAATATGTTTTATATTCAATATTTTTTTTTAAATTCATTCAATATGTTTTGTAGGCATAAGGTAAGAATAAATCCAATTTTAAACATAAAAAAGCTGCATTCTTTCTAAAAGGCTATTTTTCATTATTTTAATGGTGCACCAATTTTAACACTAAATTATAAAACTTTTATAAATTTTATTTTACAAAATAAACTTCATTTTTTAAATTTTAATATCAAAATTAGTTTAGGCTGAAATTTTGTTATTTTTTTAGAGAAGTTTCATTTTTTGATGAAAAGTAAGAAATACTAAATTTTAATTAAAAAATAAATTTTTGTATAATTTATTTATACAGTTAAATTATACTTTAAATTGTTTTTAAAGTATAATTATTTCAACTATACATCAATAAAACCAATTTAGGTAATTAGAATCAATTTCACATTGAAATTTGATATAAAAACATTTTAAACTTTTAAACATTTCACTTTAAAAAACTGCTTTATCATTGTGTCTACAGGATTATTTTTAAATATAGATTTTCCAATTTTGTGAAATGAATTTTGTAAAATGAATTAAATATTTGTAATAATAAGTTTATAATTTTGTTTTAAGGCCAATTTAATTTTTATAAAAAAATTGATTGCAGTAAAAAAAATTATTTAACACGTTATTGTTAAAATAATGAAAAGGGTTAAAGTTAAAAGGTAAATGATTAAAATACCTAAAAAATAAAACATTAAATGGGGTTTTTAGTTATTTATAGGCCTTAAAAATAATTTAAAACATCAATTATCATCCAACTTCATGAAAATTAATTCCCCCTCAATGTGGTTGTCTTTAAACATAAAATAATCATTATTTAATCACTTAAACCCACCTCACCTCAAGTATAAATACAAACCCTCACCACCCCATTTTGAATAAAAATCCTTAAAGATCCTAAAATATCTTAAAAAGCACCACCTATAAACTATAATCTTTCTCAATTTCTTCTGGTCTCACCCAAATTCCATTTTCAAGGTCTTTAAGGGATTCTTCAAGGAGGTGATATTCAAGCGGTAATTTTCTCAAAGCACCTCTCTTAATTTCTTTTATTTTTATAATTTATATTAAACTCCTTCATCCATAAAGGAATTATAAATCTAGAATAATGTATTTACTTGGGTGTTTTTTTCTAATAGAATATCTTATATCCATCCCTTTTATTTCCTCATTTTATTCAAAGAAATGAAACCATTGTCCAAGTTATAGCGGTTATCCGTCTTTAAGAATAATGATTTTGTACATTTTCAATTACTGTCTTCACGGAATGTCATAAAACTATTATTATTATTAAATAGTATTTTAATAATTTTATTATAACTAATTTCAAGTTCTTTAACTAATATATATACATAATATTAAAAAAATGAAACTAGTTCGTGATGTTGAGAAAGAATACCAAAAATAAACTAAACGTCTATCATTAACATTTTTTCAAATTAATCATCCTAATGTATAAAATAAAAATGATAAATGGGTCCATTTAAACTTATTTAAGTTCATTAATACCATTTAGTTTCACTTCAAGAGTTTCATTTCCATTTGAAAACAAAATCTATAATTATACACAAATGAACTAACCATGAAACCATGAAACAAACGCACCCGAAACAATGAATATAATAAAATATTATTAAATAAAGGGTATTATGATTTTATAAAAGGATCATATAATTTTCTATAATCATTAATATAATTATGTAATGAATTAATAAAATTCTTTAAACCATTATACATGAGTTTAAAGAACGCTACTCTAAAGGGAACCATGAGGCAAGGGTTCCCTTGTCTCACTTTTACTTCTGTGAGATACATGAATTATTGTCAACTTCTTTCTTGTATGTAGTTTATATATATTTAAATTTGATATATAATATCATGAATCTCATTATATTAATGGTATAAAATCTTTAATTTTATAATTATTACTTTTATGGGGTGTACGACTCGACTGATAACAAAGTGGTAAGGGAATTCTTAACTCAATTTCCATTCATTGGGTTAAACTCCTACTTCATTGTTTGTGTCATGCTATGATTATGAGTGAAATGAATTTTTATTATCTTATATCAGATTAAATTTTTTCATTTTGATTTAAAGTGGATATATATATATTCTATTCATTTGATTAATTCTCATATCAATGATATGCTATTTATAAGAGAAATTCTATTTTTAAAAATTCTATTTTTAATGTTTCCCTTAAAACTGTCTTTTTCTTCCATGACCATGTTTTATAATTTTTTTCCAGAAATGTTTTTATTATTCTTTCATGATATTTTAAATTTATTTTTACTCATTTTTGTCTTTTTAAGAATTTGGTTCAAAGGTGTATTTTTTCATTTTCTAAAAAAAGGTTCGTTGAGACTTTTCTAACAAAATACGGACAAAATATTTTTTTAACTTATATGACATGAGAGAAGTTTATTGATGTAAATTAGCCTTAAAACATTGAATATTCCTTTACAATTTTACAATTATATTTTCAAATAAATTAAATTCTTTATTACATGTACAGTTTTTAGATTTCAAAAATTATTTTCAAAGTAAAAATGGTATTTTCCTAAAGAAAAATTTTAGTAAATTTTTTAAAGTATTTTCATATATGTAAACATCATTTGTTGAATAATTTGTTGTGGATGTAATATAATAATACCATTAATCATATTACTTTGTTTTATTGGGTAAGTATTTATATTCTGTATTACTAGTTCCTCCAATATAGATAGTTATTGATTTTGTTAAGGCATGTTGATTATGTTTTATTATTTATTCATGTGAGGAATGCATTGGACTTAGTAAGTGATGGGTGGAGAATAATATTTCCCCTTGATGCATCGATAGTTATCATGAGATAAACCATATTATGTTTTTAGAAGGCCTTACCCATTTGTTTTTAGATTTCTTGGCTGAGGCCTTGGCGGTAAGTTTCATATATCATGTATTATACAATCCATCATTATGAAACTAGTTATTGATTTCCATGTGATTATTTGAATAGTAGAATATACATGGTTAATTTTTATAGATCATGTGATTATTTATATGGAATTATTTTATCATCTTTTATTTCATCCATATTGTTCTCAAGTTATTGTTTAAATATCATGTGTTCCTTTTATTTACCTTTCCATGTTGATTATTCTTATTTATTCATGATAGTTTCCACTGTACATGACCCTTAATGAGAATTTGAGTTCACCCTTTTTTATTTCCTTTCCCCAGGTTATGAAGAATAGATCTTGAATGAGTTCAAGAATTCAAATTACATTCCTTTTTATGTTTTATTTTCTATTCCAAATGTAAAATGCGTTTTATATATGTATCTAGATTACCAAGACAACTAAACTATTCAGTTGTTTGGGATATTATCTCTTGTATCTTATTCCAATGTAATAAAGTAAGGCACAGACTCTAGGATAATGAGGTTGAGGTCATTATAGTTTGTATTAGAGGAATTTTAGAAGAATCCTTGGGAACTAGATTTAGGAAAACGTAGATTAGTAAATATAAATATAATAACCTGAACTGTTATAAATAAAATTCACCTTTTGAATTAAATTATATGTCTATGGTCATAGAAAACACATGAACTTATTTAGTTTTATTTAATCATTTTTAAAACACTGTTGAAGTATCTTTACCATTGATAATATATCCATTCAACAGTAATCACATGGTTAGTATAATTATAGGGTTTTAACAAATACAATTGACACAAACAAAGGAAGTGATGGCCCCAATCAATATGATTGTACCCTATGAAGCCCATTTATAAGAGTATCCAAGGGATATAACATCTATTGTATTTCTCTTTAACAATAGTAATATGAGATCCAATAGCTTAAGTAGGATAGAATCCTTTTACAAGAGAAGTTTTAGATCAGCGAGATCATGATCCAAACCATGTATACTGAACCACCCCATGAAAGTCTCATCATCATGCACCTTACTCTTAGGGTGTTTTTTGGTGTATTAAATTGATACGTATCAATAATCTAGTGATATGTGTATTTAAATTATTTTTTAATGAATATATTTTCATCCTATTATTATTACATTATAAATGATTTTTATTTTGATATAATAAAACAAAAATAGTATTTCTAGGTAATATTCAAATTAAATTAAGGAGTTTATTTAGATGAATTAATGGATTTTTGAAATAAATAATATTTTAATAAAATATTATTATTAAATAATTTTTATTAAATATAAATGATCATATAATATTTATGAAGTCAAATGTAGTTTTTATAAGGGTTTGAAAACTGTTATTATAAAAAAAATCCATCATTTTCAATAAATTTAGGTTATTATTTTTAAAATTGAAAGTTTACATATTTTGAAAATTATTTAGATAAAATAAATATTAATTTTGAAATCAGTACATTGAAATCATCTTACAGTTAATTTTTCATAATTCTATGAGACAATCAAATTTTCAGGTAAAAATTAAATAATGTATAAATATAATTTGTGAATTATGACATCATAATGAAAAAAAAGTGATGAAATAAATACTATAAAATGTTTCCAAGACCAATATTATGTTTTATCATTAAAAGAATTATATTTTAAGTTTATTTTATTAATTTTATAAATCCAGTATGAATCCTTCGAAACCATTAATATATCTTAAGGTTTTAAAATCATTTCTTTAAGAGTATGACTCACCTCCACATAAGAAAGGGAATTATTTTATTTTGTTCATAAATTATCCTTATAAAATAATCAAAACAACTCCCATTTTTGATAAACCATAGAAAAAAACCATGGGAAGTTTTTTTATTTTAGTTATTTTATTATATAGAGTCCAAAACCCAAATAATAAAGAAATCCCCACTCATTTTCTATATAAACCCACCAAATATCCCATTTCTATTAACTCAAAATCAATGGATAACGTCCTTAATCTTACCTTCTCTCGATAGAGTCCTACCAAGGTTCCCCCAAGCTCTCAAGAAGCACCTCTCAAACATTTGAAGTTATACACTCAATTAAGGGATCTTCGCTTTCTCTTCTTTATTCATGTTTTTTATTATCTTATTCTTTATATTTGCAATTAATAATGTTGTGATATGTATTTAAATTTATCTATTATTTCCCAATTCATGTATAAATCATTATAGAAACATTTATCTCTCATAAACCTATTTTATGAATTTTTATGTGATGTCATTAAGCTGTCAAAATTGCACCGCAATTTTTCCATGCCAAAACAATTGTATAGTGAATACGATACCCATTTCCTATAAAATATATTACACTTTATAAACTTATTATTATTTTACATGTGAATTACATGTATTTATTCCACACTCCATTATAGTGGAATAAAATATTATGATTAATGAATCCATGGGGTATGATATATGTGGCACACTTAAGCATGAGTATGAAATGAAAGTGACGGGTGAGCCTAGAATTATATAGCGCTCCAATGCATTGGGTAATGTTTCATATTATGAGACATCATATTGGGAAAGCTAGTGAACCTGATTCCTTTATGAGAATTTTTCTATCATGATGTCTTTTCAGTTAGCCTCGACCTATGTTTATGATTCAGTGTATTAAGATGTTTCCACATTTCCCATGTTATTATGCTATATCATGTCTCATATTCATATTTATAATTACTAATCCTTTTATGCCCCATTGATATTATTATTATCTAACATTTATTACTCCCTTAATTTAATGAAATTTTTATTCTATTACTGGGCTTTATATCTCACCCCTTTCTTATGTATGTCCCAAGGTTATCCCATGTAGCTTTAAAAGCCATGGAATTTTAGAAGCATGTTAAAGAAGTTTTCAATAATGTTGTTGTATCCCATGTTCAAGATGTTATTATATGTACCTAATTACTAAATACACTAGACTTATTGATATTTGAGGTTATGTAATATTTAATTTTATGATTTAATCATGAATTAATGTGTAATAAAGAGAAGGGTTGTTATAATTGGTATCAAATGAAAAGTTCAATTATTTTTGAGATTAGGATTAGAAAACTCTATCAAAAGCCTTAGGTATAAGACTAACTATAAGAAAACATAAATAAATTTTGGGTAAGTATAGAGTATGCAGTTTATCAAGAAATTACATCCATGTTTGGAAACTATAAGTGAATGTGATTCTTGAACAACTATATCAAGTGGTAACAACTCTGACAAGGTGCATCGATCCTAAGTTGGCGTAACCTAGTACACGTCAATGATCCTTACTAAGCACTTGGTTTGAAACTATTGGGAGATATGATTTTTTAAATTCATAATCTCATTACAAACCATTATTAAGGGAACAAAACTTCCCTTCAAAATATATGTCATAAAATAGATCATGGATAACATAGATTTAATCCTAGAAATTCATAAGTTAAGAAATAAATTTCATTTACATGGTATCCCTTTAATGAAATTGGATCCCCATTTATGAGTTTAATAGTTTTAAATTAGTCATAACTAAATCTATGTTAGATAATGTAGAACCAGAATCAAAAAAATGGAAGGTAGGGTTATCATACATAGTTTTATGCATTCTTTCATATCACGAAAGTTTTGTAGAACTGTTCAAAAAGCACCAAAAATTGTGGAAGTGGAGTTATTGGTGAAAACATAAAATAGGGAAATTATTTCATCCCATGTATATAACTCCTCTCCATTAAAAAGTTGTGGGATGAAATTCCCAATGAACCTTTTAATACTCTCTTTGGTGGAATTTAATGTAATTTTGGGTATGGATTGGCTTTCCCTATATATAGCCAACATAAATTACACTAAGAAGGAAATCACTCTCTGTATTGTGAATCGAACCTCGATTCCATACAAGTGTGAAGAGAAGGATGAATCTTATTTAGAACGAACATATGAAGCATAGATATTATTGACCTATAAGAAAGCCTATCTAGATCAAATAATTTATTATAAGGAAACAACCATCCTCGAAGACATGCCTATTGTGAGGGAATAAACTAATGTGTTTCCTGGGGAATTTCTTGGTATTATTCCTAGCTAAGAGGTTGAATTTTCAATAGAGATTATACCTGAGGTGTTTCCATTATCCAAGAATCCATATAGAATGGTAGTTTTGTAACTTCACGAGCTGAAGAAAAAACTATAAAAGAATATAGATAAAGGGTTTATATTCCCAAGTGCTTCACCACGAGGTATCCCAATCCTCTTCATAAATAATAAGGATGAATAAATGTTCCTTTACATTGATTACCATGAGCTAAAAAATATCATGATAAAGAACAAGTATCCGGTATATAAGATTGATTACTTTTTTGATCAGCTACATGGAGAACAATACTTCTCCAAGGTGGATCTATGGTCAGTATTTTACAATGTTACGGTAAAGAAGGAGGATATCCCCAAGACTTATTTTAATATAGTTTATGAGCACTATGATTCCATATTAATTCCATTCATACTCACTAATGCTCCATCAATATTCATGGTCCTGATGAATAGAGTCTTTAGAGAACCCTAATAAATTTTTGGCAGTCATTATAAATGATATTCTTATATGCTTTAAAACCAAGGAGGAGCATGAGGAGCATCTGAGCACTTTGAAAAAGATCTTGTGAAAGGATAATCTGTATGAAAAGTATAGAAAATGTGTGTTCTGTTTGAAGGAAGTCTCATTCTTGGGATATATCATCACAAGAAATTAGATATCTATGGACTCTTCAAACCAGAAGCAACTAAATGATGGTCGAGGCTAAAATATGTGAGAGATATCTATATCTCCTTATATTATCCAGGTACTATAATCGATTTGTGATAAATTTCTCATGAATATAAAACCTGTTAACCAAGATAACTCATAAGGGAGTCGTGTTTTCTTGGAATGATCAATGTGAAGAAAACTTCAAAGAGATGAAAAAAGGACTATCACTACACATGTTCTCACACTACTCAAAAGTGTAGAACTTTTCATAGTGTTTAGATATTCTTCAAAGAAGGGATTGGGGTATATGTTAATGAAATATGAAAAATTCATAGCCTATGCTTTAAGGAAATTGAAAGTTCATGAACAGAACTACCCAACGCATGATATGGAGTTGGCTATAGTGATCTTATCTTTGAAAATATAGAGGCATTATATCTTTGGGGAAATTTTTGAAATATATATGGATCACAAAAGCCTCAAGTATATATTCACATAGAAAGAGTTGAATATTCACCAACAAAGATGGTTAGATCTGATCAAGGACTATGAATTCTTAATCCATTACAATCTTGGTAAAGAAAATAAAGTGTCAAACACTATAATTAGAAATGATCTAATAATTCTATCATTGATGAGAATTGAAAGGGATCTAATCTTCTTATATTTGGAGAAGATGGACATGAGAATCATAAAGAAAGTAAGATCATCAATCCTTTCACAAATTATTACTCAACTGTCTCTTTTATAAAAGATAAAGGATGCTCAAAGAGTTAATGTGGGAATTTAAAAGAAAGTGGAAACTCTAAGAAAAGGGAAATCCTTAGAGTTAAATGTTAGTGAAGAAGGTGTTATAATATTTGGGTCAAGACTATTTGTACCATCAAATACCAAGTTAAAGAAGTATATATTGGATGATTCACATAGCTCAATTTTATTTATCCATCCTAGAAGTATGAAGATGTATAGAGATCTCTAAGAACACTCTTGGTGGGACAATATGAATAAAGAGATAACTAAATATACATAAAAGTGAAAGATATATCATAAATTGAAGTCTTAAAGAAAAAAGTATAATGGGATAATGCAACTATTACCCATACTGACATGGAAATGGGAAAACATCACCATAGACTTTGTCACTAGACTTACAAAGACATATAGATGAAACAATGTAATATTGGTTATTATGGATTATCTTATAAAGAAAACTCACTTTTTCACAATTCGAGAGGACTTCACACTTGACAAAATTGCATGGATATACATCAAAGAAGTGGTGAGGATACAAGGAGTACCACTATCGATTGTATCTGATCAAAATCCAAGATTTACCTACATGTTATGGAAATGTATCTAACATTCTCTATGCACTGAGCTGAAATTTAGTACGACCTATCATCCTCAAACTGATGTCCAATCTTATTGGACCATTTAGGCACTAGAAAAAATGTTGAGAACATGTTTTATGGGATTCAAAGGAGGATAGTACCAAAATATTCCTCTCGTCGAGTTCTCATACATTAATAATTAATACTATAGAATCCAAATAGATCCCTATGAAGCCCTTTATTGGAATAGGTGAAGAACACCTGCATTTTGGGATGAAGTTGGGGAGCGAAAACTGCTAGGCTCTAAAATGGTTAAGGAAATGGTGGAAAAGATTAAGACCATTAAACAACACATCAAGGATACTCAGAGTTGATAGAAGAGCTATACTAAAAATCATTGACGATACCTAGAGTTTGATGTTGGATACATGGTATTCCTCTATATATCTCCATAGAAGAAAGTGATGAGATTTGGGAATAAGGGAGAGCTTAGTCCAAGATATATCTTCCCTTTTGAGATCCTTGATCACATTAGAGTAGTGGACTACTGACTAGAACTACCACATAACCTATCTCAAGTACATGATGTATTCCATGTATCTGTCTTGATAAAGTACATACCAGACCCCTCAAATGTAATTAATCCGTAGGTGGTATTGTTGTAGAATATTCTCTCATAAAAAGAGAAACCAGTGAAGATATTAGATTGTAGATGTAAAGTTCTAAAAAATAAGACAATTCACCAGGTAAAAGTGTTTTGGAGAAGCCAAAAGTTTGACTAATTGACATGGGATCTAGAACAAGTGATGAAACAGATTTACCCTTATACATTTTAGTGCAGGAAATGAAAATTATGAGGGTGAAATTTCATAAGGGGTAAGATTGTAATGACCCAAACTATTATAAATAAGAATCCCCTTTTGATTTAAATTAAATTACTATAATTTTAGAAAACACATGAACTTATTTAGTTTTATTTTATTAGTTTTAAAATTCCATTAAATACTATTCACCATTTATAATATATCCATTTAACAATGATTACATTATTAGTATAAATATAAAATTTTAACAAATCCAATTGATATAGAAAAAGGAAGTGATGGCCTCAACCAGTAGGATCATACCCTATGAATCCCATTTATCAGAGATTTAGAGGGAGATGGAATCTATGGGATTTTACCTTGACTAATAAAAAGATAATATAAAAAAAATTAAGTACGAGAAAACCCATTTATGGGAGAAGTTCAAGGTCATCGAGATCACGACCCAAACCATGTTTGTTGAACCATCCCATAAAAGTCTCACCATTACAAACCACACTCTTCAGGTGTTTTTTGGTGTATTAAAGGGATATGTATCAAGAACCTAGAGATATGAGTATGTACATTATTTTTTATTGAATATATTTTAATCATATTATTTTTACTTTATAAATGTTTTTATTTTGATATAATAAAATACAAATATTATTTTTGGGTAATATTCAAATTCAATTAAGAAATTTATTTTTATGAATTAATTTATTTTTAAAATAAATAATGTTTTAGTAAAATATTATTATTAAATAATTTTTATTAAATATTAATGATCATATAATTTTAATGAAGTCAATTGTAATTTTTATAAGTGTTTGAAAACTGTTGTTGTCAAAAAATCACATCATTTTCAATAAATATCAATTATTATTTTCAAAAGTGAAACTTCACATATTTATAAAATTATTTATATAAAATGAATATTATTTTTGGAATTAGAATTTTGAAATTATCAAATGGTGATTTTTTTCATAATTTTCTGAGACAGTCAAATTTTTTGGTAAAAATAAAATATCGTATAAATATACTTAGTGTATTATGACATCCTAATGACCAACAATTGATGTAATAAATACTATTAAAGGAATAAAATACCAAATATATGTTTTATATTTAAAAAAATGATATTTTATGTTTATTTTATTAATTTTATAAATCTATTATGAATCCTCCAAAACCATTAATATATTTTAAGGTTTTAAATCATGTCTTTAAGAGTATGACTCACCTACACATAAGAAAGGGAATTATTTTATTAATTTCTACCCTTGTAATTAAAAAATAATGAAAACCACTCCAATTTTTCATAATACATAGGAAAAACATGGTATGGTTTGTGGTTTTGGTTAGTTTATTATAAAGTCAAAAACCAAAATAATAAAGAAATCCCCAATAATTTCCAATATAAACCCACCCAATATCCCATTTCTCTCCACTAAATATCCTTATAGCACATAATTACAACTGTATACCCTCTATGAAGTCCTCCCAAGGTTCCCAATCTCTCAAGAAGCTCCTCCTAAGCATTTCGAGTCACACACTTACGTAATGGATCCCCACTTTCTCTTCTTAATTCATCTTCTTTATTATCTTATGGATTATATTTCCAATTAATAATGTTGGGATATGTATTTACATATCCCTATTACTGATAATTTCATGTAAAAATGATGAGACACCCCTTTATCTCTCATCACCCAATTTTATGAATTTTTATGTGATGCTTTTTTGCTGCCAAAAATTTACCATGATTTTTCCATACCAAAACAATTGTTTGGGGAATAACATACCCATTTCTTATCATGGGTTATCAACTTTATACACTTATAATTATTTGAAATGGGACTTACATGTATTTATTCTATACTCTGTGATCATAGAATACAATATGATGATTAATGAATCCATGTTGTATGATCTATGTAGCATACTTAAGCATGATAATGAAATGAAAGTGATAGGTGTGCATGAAGTTATATAGTGATATAATGCATTGGATAATGTTTAGTATCATGATACATCATGTTGTGACCAGTAGTGAAACATAATTCCTTTATAGAACTTTTTCCAACATTATTTCTTGGTAGTTAGCCTCGACCAATGTTTATGATACAATGTTTTAAGATGTTTCCACATTTTCCATGTTATCATGCTATATCATGTCTCATGTCCATATTTATGATTAGTACTCCTTTTTATGCCCCATTGATATACCTATTGTCTAAAATTTGTTATTAACTTAATTTTATTCCATGTTTATTCCATTACCAACATTTATATCTCACCCATTTCTTATATATGTCCCCAGGATATCCTATGAAATTTTCAAAGCCATGGAATTTTAGAAGCATGTTAAGGATGTTTTCAATAATGTTGTTGTATATCTTGTTAAAGATGTTATTCTATGTACCTAATTCCCAAATAAACTAGACTTATTGATCTTCTTATTTTTTTTATATATACTTTTATGCAGTAAATCATGAATTAATATGCAATAAAGAATAAAGTTGTTATAATAACCCAATGTTTGACTTTGAGGATAAGTCTAAGTATAAGATATCATCATATAGTTTTTTAATGAAATTTGATAACCTATATTAAACCCAAGGATTCATATATTGATAAAATTTCATGATTTACATCATATAAATGATTCTTCATGACTATATCACTTTGATTAGTGTTTTTCACACTGTGCTTTTGATTTAGTCAATGGATGGAACCAGAAGGAACTAGGTTAATGATGAATGTGATAGACAATGTGTTGATGATAAACCAAATGGTATAATGATTGGAATGAAGAATATTGTGATTATAATACATTATTAACAACATGAACCAAAACCAAATCTCATACTCACCAAAGAAGAGAAGGATAGAGTTCACTAAGAACTCGAGTGGTGGAAACCATAGAGGAAGAGATGATTCCATTTCCTATATGTTGAGAATGTGATAAGAAACACACAAGTGAATTTATTATATGCATGTGAAGATATTTTGGGTATATAAAATAGGGATATAAATAAAGTAATTTCCAAGTAAAAATGAAATTTTTGGAATAATGGTCTCCCTAAGGTGTTACCGGTGATTGAATGTTTTAAATTTAGAAAATAAGGGAATTATGAAAATATATTTCTTTATAAAAAACTCATGAATAGAATTATATATTTTATACATGTAATGGTTATACTAATAATGATTAAGAGACTAAAAATGAAAAATGAAAGGAAGGAGGTATTAAGGAATAAGATGATGAAGCGTAGTGAATGATTTAATAATGAAGTATAATGATTAAAGTTCTTCTGTATTTGGATTCAAGAATTA
Source organism: Viscum album (assembly GCA_963277665.1). Taxonomy (NCBI): domain Eukaryota; kingdom Viridiplantae; phylum Streptophyta; class Magnoliopsida; order Santalales; family Viscaceae; genus Viscum; species Viscum album. The sequence continues at coordinate 1,430,413,065 of OY728131.1, read as the reverse complement.
TTTTATCAATTATTCTTTGGTTATAAGATTAATTAGATATTTAAGGATTGTACTACAATATTTCATCTTTATGTATTTGGAAGCATGTGATGAATAGTACTAGTAACCAACATAAATTATTCTATTGCAAGTTGATCTTTTGGAAAACACAAGATTTGGGAAATATAGAATTAATATGTTCTTGGTGTTGAGATAATAATTATAAAGAGATGTTTATGGGATATTATTGGTGATCATTAAAGTGGTTAGTGATTTTATGGTTTATGTTATCTTTTCTTGGTTTACCACATGTTTGGATTTAAGGAATATATTCAACAACCTAAAATCTTATTTTTAGAATAATTATTGTTTTTATTATGGTTTTAAGATGATCAAGGTATTTATATATTTGGTATGTAAAAATAAGATCTAATTTATGTTTTTGGAGAATATAATGTAAATTTTATTTTTTAAATCTTGTAACCTTACTTCTAAATTTTAGGATTGTGAATTTTGATTGATGTATTTTGAATGAGTCATAAGGTTAACTAATTGTTAAATGGATTAAGTTTACCCTTATATATTATTATTTGCTATTGAATTTTGATTTATCATATTGGAAAACATGTTCTAACTATTTTGGTTTTGGTAAATATCTAGAGACTAGAGAAATGAATCATGTGTATTATGATTCATTAAAAGTGTTTCAGGCATAAAAATTCATCTTTAATATCCATTTCATGGTATAGGAGATGATGTGGAAATAGATAAAATCACAACCAAAGGATAAAATTATTCTTATGACATGTAATGAAATTAGGTAAGTTTTTTTTATTTTTTTCAAGTGCTTATATGGACAGTAAAAGAATCCCTAAACCCTAGGAATAATATTTTCAAAAAAAAGTTATCCATTTAATTTTCGTACTAATAAATAAATGGTATTTTAACCAATCACAATATTTTATAATTTTTTGATGGTTAACTTTTTAATTACCATGTTCTGTATCAATATCCACTAGAACATTATGGTTAGATTTTTTTTCCATATCCCTATTTTCACTTTGAACTAATGTTATCCTATTAAAAAGCCTAATTTTATGGTGACTTTCCCATTTACCTTCCCCTCTTATTAAGAGGATGTTTTGTTAACCCTTTTTACAATGTGGGTTTCCCAAAAAGTAATTTTAATGTACCAACTTTTAATTTTCAAATTTTAATTTAAAATTGAGAGGAATTAATTTATTGAAGTAGGGGAGAATGTAACACCCCAAGATTTTATGATATGTCTCTATTTTAAATTTAATCCCTTCGACTATTTACGTTACATTGAACACCAATCTTAAAAAACAATTAAATATTATTATTGTGATAGTTATCACCTAGCCGTTGAAATGGAAGGAATGAATAAAATTAGGTAAATTATAAAAATATAGTTTAAAAGTGTTTATAAAATGAATTCATTGGTTACCAATTAATTATAAATGAAAATAAAAAATAATTGAACATAAAGGAAGTGTTTTTATAAAAAAACCATTTTTATACCTACAATGGAATTTATCTTAATAAATAAAATTTATCACTATTAGTGAATCTTATTAACGAAATTTATATTTTATATATTAAATATATATTTTTTAAATTAATCCAATATGTTTTATAGGCATAAGGTAATAATAAATCCAATTTTAGGCATAAAATATCTACATTTTTTCTAAAAGGAAAATTTTCAACCTTTTAATGGTGCACCAATTTTAAAACTAAATTATGAAAGTTTTATAAATTTTATTTCTCAAAATAAACATCATTTTTTAAAGTTCAATATCAAAATTATCTTATGGTAAAATTTTGTTATTTTTTCAGAGAAGTTTCAGTTTTTTGAAGAATGGTGAAAAATACTAAATTTTATTCAAAAACTTATTTTTAATTTAATTTATTTATATAGTAAAATTATATTTTAAATTGGATTTAAAGTATAATTAGTTAAATTATACATCTATTCTGATGAGCCCTTAAGGGGAACTGGAACTCTAGGGGATTTCCCAGTCCCCACCTCCCTCCATTTCGCCTCGGATCGACTCATCTCTCCACCTCGATATTGATTGGTGAGATTGCAGCGACGATTTATCTTTTGTGGTGACATCATATGACCTTGTGGAGTCATCCTTTATGTCATTTCTCACTGATGTTGTCCTTCCTTCCACCTCACTCCACCTTCACTGGAGAAGGCTTCTCTTGGAAGCACAGTGATGGTCCATCTGTCGAGTTCTAGTAGCCGCACCTGAGGGTTGTAGCCTCATCTCCAGTGCTTGTGTTGGGGGGTCTGTTTTGGTCTCTAAGTGTGATTTTATGGAGACAAGGGGATCTAGGTTTTGGTTTATGATGGGGCTTTATCCATATAAGTATAAAACTTGGGTGGCCTTCGATTTGGGGGTGGGTTCTTGATCTTTGATTTTTGCCTTTGTTTTTCGATTTTGGATGTGTTTACTGTTGTTCTTGTGTTAGTTTGGTTTTTTTATTTTTCTATTTGTATGTGTTTTGGATGAATCTGCTATGGGGTCATGGTTTGGGTTTATTTTTAATGGAGTTTTAGTGGGCATCAACTGGTTGTGAATTAGTTTTGGATGTGATTAAAGCCCGATGTGTTAATCTTAGAGTCATTGCAGTTAGAAGTATGAAGTTGCAGATCTGTTTTGTTGGTGTTCATTATGTGGATTGTTTTCTCTATTTTGTTGGTTTTTCTTGGTTCATTTCTATTGATTTCACCTCTTTGGTATGCAATTCAAGTGTTTCTGCAACCATATCGTCTATATGAGGCTGCTCCAGATGAGGTTCAGGGCAAGGAGCTTCCACTATAACATCGCGATTTAGAATTGGAAGTTTGAGAGGGTATGGCTATGGCCATCAGTACTAGGCCTGTGCACTTCTACATGGGACAACTAAAAAAACAAGGGTGGAAGGTGGAAGATTGATTCCATGTTTATGATACTGGGAGGTGATTTACTCATGTATTGTGGTTTGTTTATGGTCTTGGACTTTTGGATCGTTGGGGATGTTTTTTTGTCTAAGTCCTTGATGTCATGGAAGTTTCCCCCTTTTCCTTTGAAAGGGGGTTTATCTTAATAAAAATTAATTTTCAGTCAGTTAAATTATACTTCAATTAAACCAATTTAGGTTATTTTAATCAATTACACATTGAAATTTTAAATAAAAACATTTCAATCTTTCAAACTTTTCACTTTAAAACCCGCTTTACCTTTATGTCTACAAGATTATTTTTAAATACTTTTTTTTAAAATTATATGAATTAAATTTGGTAAAATGGATTCAATATTTGGAATACAAATTTCCAAATTAGGTTTTGAGGTCATTTTCATTCTTATACATAAAAAGTATACTATGGTAAAAAAATTATTTACAGCAGTATATGTGAAATAATGAACAGGGTTAAAGTTAATAGGTAAAGTGTTAAAATACCTAAAAAATTAAAATTTAAATGGGGTTTGAGTCATTTATTGGTCTAAACCATCCTTTAAAACATTAATTATCATCCAAATTTGTGAAAACTAATGCCACCTCAATGTGGTTGGCTTCAAACAAAAAATAATCATTATTTAATAACTTAAACCCAGCTCTACTCAAATATAAATATCAAACCTCACCACCCCATTTCGAGTCACAGTCCTTGATACTCCTAAAATATCTTCGAAACCCCCTTTTATCCACTATCCACACGTTCAATTTATTTTTTATCTCTCCTAAATACCATTTCCATGGTTATTAAGGGATTCTTTAAGGAGGTGATATTCAAGAGGTAATTTTCTAAAAACCCATCTCTAAATTTATTTTCCTTTTCTACTTTATCCTCATATCCTTCATTCATCAAGGAATGATAAATCTAGAATAATTTATATAATAGAGTTTTATGTTTCTAATGTAACATATTATATCCATATCTTTTATTACCTCCTCTTATTCAAAGAAACAAAATCATTATCCAAGTTATGGTGATTAACCATCTCTGTGAATAATGATTTTGTTCATTTTTAATTACCAAATTCATGTCTAATAATAAAAATATTATTTTTATTAAATAAAATTTTAATAAGTATATTATAACTTATTTCTTATTCTGGAAAAAATATATAGACATAATATTAAATAAATGAAACTATTTCGTGATGTTCAGAAAAATTTCCAAAAACAAACTAAATATTTATCATTAACATTTTATCAAATGAATAATCCACATGTATGAAATAAAATTGATAAATTGGACCACTTAAACTTTCATCCTTTTCATTTCAACTATGGATTTTAATCTCCATTTGACAATAAAATCCATAATTATACACAAATGAACTGACCATGAAACCATGAAATGAATGCACCTGAAACAATAAAAATAATGAAATATTATTAATTAATGGGTAGTACGATGTTATAAAAGGATAATATAAGGTAATATAAATATTAATATAGTTCTATAATTAATTAATAACATTATTTGAACAATTATACAGGAGGCTAATGAATTCTACAATAAAGGGAAGCATGAGGTACAAGGTTTCTCTCCTCACTTTTACTTCCATGAGATATATGCCTCATTCATCACTTATTTCTTCTGTGTGGTGTATATATACTGACCTTTGATATATACTATAATAAATCTCAATATATTCATGGTATGAAATGTTTCATTTTATAATTATTACTTTTATGGGTCATGTGACTCGACCGACTATAAAGTTGTAAGGGAATTCTTAACTCAATGTCCATTCATTAGGTTAAACTCCTACTTCATTGTTTGTGTCATTATAATATTGTGAGTGAAATGAATTTTGATTACTTTATATTGTATTTCCAATTTTTTATGTGGATTTATAGTGGATAAACATATTTTATTCATTAGATTGATTCTCACCTCAATGATATGATATTTCTAAGAGACTTTCTTTTTAAAAAAATTATCTTTTTAAAATTTCCTTTAAAACTCTATTTTTATTCCATGACCATGTTTTCTAAATTTATTTCCAAAAAAGTTTTTAATACTCTTCCATTATTGTTTAAATTAATTTTTTCTCATGTATGTATTTTTAAAAAATTATTTGAAAGATTTATTTTATTGTTTTCTAAACAAGGTTCTTTATGTTTTTCTGAAAAAATACATAAGGATTTTTTTAATATATATGACATGAGTGAATTTTCCTGCCATTGTCCCACCTTTAAAATTTAAAGATTTATTTAAATTTTTACAAGTATATTTTTAAATAAATCAATTTCTTTATTACATGTGCAATTTTTAGATTTTAAAAATTATTTTCAAAATAAAAATGGTATTTTACTCAAGAAATATTTCAGCAATATCTTTAGAGTATTTTCATCTATTTCAATATCCTTTGTTAAATAGTTTTTTAAGGATTTACTCTAATAATACCATTCATCATATTCCTTTGTTTTACTAAGGAATTATTCATATTTTATATGGATAGTTCTTCTAATACAAATAGTTATTGATTTTGTTAAGGAACATCAAATCATTTTTATTATTTATTCTTGTGAGGAATATATTGTACTTATTAAGTGATGAGTGGGTCCCTATATAGTCCCTCGATGTATAGATAGGTCTTATGAGACAAACTATATTGGGTTTTGGATGAGGCCTTACCTATTTATTTTGATATTACTTGATTGAGGTCTCGATGGTAAGTTTTAGATGTTATACATTATGAAATCCATCATTGTGAAACTATTTTTTGATTCCCATGTGATTATTCAATTAGAAGAATATCAATGGTTAAGTTTTCTAGATCATGTGATTATTTATATGGCATTATTTGATCATATTTTATTCCAAACATATTATTCTCAAGTTATTTTTTAAATGGAATGTGTTCTGGTTATTTACATTTCCATATTAATTATTATTATTTATTCATGATAGCTTACACTATACATAACCCTTACTAAGCATTTGATCTCACCTTTATTTTGTTTATTCTCTTTAGGTTTTGAATAATAGATCTTTAATGAGTTGATTAATTCAAATTACTTTCCTTTTTAATGTTTTATTTTCTATTCCCAATGCAAAATGGGTTTCATGCATTTATCTATTTTACTAAGACTACTATAATTTTCAGTCCCCTGGAATGTGATTTCTTATATCTTATTCTAATGTAATAATTTAAGTCACCAACTTTGGGCTATGGGGGATAGGGTCATTACAATAATTCTGGTGTGTAAAAAATCATACAAAAAATGGAATGGGGTTTCATTCTTAAAGTTATTATTCATATGGGATATATAATAGTTGTTTTGGAATCCCCTATAGATTCTTTTCTCCACTATGATTCTTGATTTCCATTATGGGAAGGAAGTTTGGATAATTTAAATCAATTTTTTGTTCGTGATAAAGAAATACTATTCAATCAACTCTATTTATCATCACTTAAGTTATCTTTAGTAGAAATATCAATGCTTTGATTCTGAGTAGGTAAATTGGGTATATTTATAGGATTGTTTAGATTCTAAGGCATATCTCAACTTCTATTTTTTGATGATCTACTTATTTTTCACAATGATAAGAACTACTATTTATAGTATTTATCTAATTTGTTAAAGTGATAATATCAAAAATATATCTCTTGTTGTTTATTCTTACACTTCTAATCATAAATTTTAAAATATAAAAAGAATTTATGGATTTTAAAAGAGGAATTTACATTTGGAGTGCCTTAGAGAAACACTATATTAGAACAGATCAAAAATATTTTTTTTGGATAAAGAAATCAATTTAATTTCAAATTATGTTCATAATTAGAAAATAAATTTTATATATTTTGGTGGGAAAATCACTCTACTCAATTTTTTTTCTACCATACCAATTTATATCCTTGTATCAATTCTTTTACCGAAAGCAGTTATAGAGAATATTGAAAATTCATTCTTGTTTTTTATAGAATTTTAATTCATATAATTTTTTACACTTTATTGGTTAGAACTTTCTATTTCTCACTTTGGATGAATAATAATTGAATCATCATGGATTTAATGACACAATTATAGCTCTATATGTAAATATGGTGTGGGAATAGATGAAATGATCATCTATTTGGTCAAAATTCAAGATATAGAAACATGGGTATCTATTTGTAAAAAAAATAAATATTGGGAAGAAAGGATTTAGGAAGTATTTTATGTATCTAGATAATAATTATAAAACTTTTACAAGATATTATTCGATAATATAGGTGGAAGGTTAGTAAGGAGAGTTTATATTTTTGGAAATATAACTAATGTAATGGTCCATACCTTCTCAGACCATTAATTTTACAATTTTAAGTGTTTTTTGTATTCAAAAGGATCTTTGAGGATGTTCTAGGAGTTTTTGGATGAGGTTGGAGTTGTAAACAAACAACCATAGTAAGTCCATGTAATGTAAGTGGAATACACGATGTGTAAATGTGGTTCACAACCTATGTATTTGGATGGTTTACAACTTGTACATGGTTAAAGGGGGAATTTGTGAGATAGATTACACATTGTTTAAGTGGAACTCACGATGTGTATTAAACAAAGGCTGACACAACACAATTTTTGATGAAAGATGGATATTTTTAGAAACCCAAGGATTACATGTTGTGTAATGGTTACACAACATGAAACCTATGGGATTCTAGGTTCTAAGTTATTTTCTTGGATGATTTTTTTCCATTCAGACACAGCTTATTTTCTATCATTTTGGATGATCCCTAGGCACCTCGAGGATACCTTCTATCCCTCTTCTCCATTATTTTATCTATTGGTTCAAGTAGTTGTTAATTGGAAATTGGTGCTGATCTATTCTCTATATCTTGGTGTTTTTTCCGTTCTTTTATCATGGATTCACTGAGGTGATGTTTTTTTGGTTTAGGGTGTGATATGGGATGCATTTTTATGATCTTTGGGTGTAGTGTAGGTTGATATATGGTTTCTTTTGGTGTATTATTGGTTTTCAAGAATATATTATTTTCCATGTAGTGTGCACTAAGTCAACAAGACTTATTTTTGGTATGGGAGCCATATTTTCTCATTATTTTTTATCATGCAGGAGGGGTTTTATTTTTTTTCATATATGGGTTATGGTTATGTTGTCTTAATGAAAGATAAAGAATTTTGTAAATTGAAATTGAGAGGGGAAAGGGGAATGATTCACATTCCTTTATGGATTTAATATTATTGTTATATTGTGATCATACGGGCTTGACTCCCCATTAAAAATTCTGTTTGTTGGGGTATTTTTATGCATTGGATGATATGTACTACAATAGCTATTTTTATTGTGATTGTTGTGATATCACCCTAAAATAGAAATTGGCTAATCACTTATATTTGGTCAATAAAATGGTTACCCCAGGATTATGGCTTGTGTGATAACTCCCCTAAAATAAAGTGGGATGTGATAAAATCCCCTTTGTAAATCTTTAAAATGGATTTGATGTGCAGTTGATGTGTGATTGGGGAGTGTGTGAGATGATGGTTTGATGGTCGTGATTTTGGGGTGGTGAGGTGGTTGTTTGGTTGTCCTTTTAGGGTAGTGGGGCAGTTGTTTAGTCCTGATTTTGGGTGGTGAGATGGTTTTTTTGTTGAGTTTGTGGGGCGGTGGGGTGATTGTATGATGAGGATATTGAGATAATTTTTATGTGCGGTTTCTTTGCACTAGATGTTTTGGTAGTGATAGAATAAGTTATTTAATAATGATTGAAATATTTGGGGTTTATTTTGGTTAATAATATGGAAATGATAAATGAAAAAAAATAAATGATGGACCATGTGGTTAAATGTGCATGATTCTAAATAAAGAATCAAATGGTTTGGATAATGGTAATTGGTTAGGGGTCTGATTTGGATTTTGGTTTGTTTGGTATTTTTTATTTAGAGGTGTCAGTAAAAGTGATGATGTCATATTTGGTTAGTGTTTGGTTGTGAACCCATTGGTTGGGTTTGTGTGTGTATATATGTATATAATTGTATATTCCTTGTGATTTATATATGCACCCCACCCATTTTGATCATTATGTGCCGACACCTGCATAGTCATGCGGGGGGTGTTTTTCCTAACATCTGATGAGGAGGAAAGATGGTAGGGTACCCAATATTTCCTACTCCCTCTTTTAGGTGAGGAAGGTATTTCGTAGGATATGATGGACATAGGTCTGTTAGTGCATTAAATGGTGTTATGATGGTCCAGGTGTATTTGAGTGAGTTGTGATATGGATATGTGTGTGGGGGCGGTGAGCCCAGGTGTCTTCGGGTGAGATGTGACATAGACTAGGTGTTTGTGAGTGAGATGATATGGGATAAGGTTGATTACAGTGGGGGTCTTTCATTGTATGAGGAGGGAACAAGGTTTATTTCCTTCATGTTCATGATACCCTACTACTCTGGTTTTGGTTGCGATGGGATGAACCAGGTGTATTCAAGCGATACGTGATGGGGCTTCCCTTGTGGGGCAGTGATCCCAGGTGTCTATGAGTGTGATGTGATGTGACTAACCATGCCTATGGGGTAGTGTGGTATATATAATAGATTAGAGTGCCATGACGTACTACATTCGGTTATGAGAGTGTCATACCAGCGGGAAAGTGGTGTGGGGTACCCTTTATCAACACAACTCATGTTATTATATTACTTGTGTTGCGTTATTTGGAGAGCATTCCTTGGTGAGGTTGGGATGTATAGTTGACCTGTTTAGGTGATGTTGGTTCTTCTATTTTCTCACGGGTTCATTATTATGCTTCCTTCACATGTGCATGAGAGACTTTTGTTTTCCTACTAAGTATACTTAAATTCTCACCCTATGTATATAAACTATTTTTAGGATTCTAGGTGGATTTTAGGGATCAATATGGACATTAAAATCTGAGTTGGATTTTATATTGAGTTATATCCATAGACTTGTCTTTTTTGTATTTACTTTGGAGAATTTTATCTATATCAGTTTTATTTTTACAAGCATGTGAGGTGTTTTTTTCTTTTTATATTATTCCATGGAGTTTTTTGTGTATGATTCATCTTATATCCCAATATTATATTATTATAGAGTATTATTCCTCCCATTTGATGATATTTTTATACCATTAGTGATAGTCTTAAACTTGGGGATTACTGGAGGTGAGACTCAAGGGGTCATTATATCTCTCACCTCATTACGATATATTTGGAGGGAGGGGGTCATGACAGAGTGGTATCAGAGGTGATGGTTAAGATATCTGATAGATTTTTGAGTTAGTCACAATGAGTAATGCATGGGTTGGTATGAAAATAGTTTCAATTGACCTTGGTTCATGGCATAGACTAGGGAGATTGGCTAGGACAAGGGATTTTAGGCCCCCTGTGATCCAATGAACAGACTCTGGTCTTATTGAATGACCAAGTGAGGCATACCTATTTTTAGGGTAGAGAACTAGGAGTGGTACATGAATCATGATGACCTATGTTATTATTTGAATTGGGTTGTTTTGGGAAGGTTAAAATGATTAAAATTAATTAAAATGAATCTTAATAAAATTTCATACTACATGGGATTAGGAACTTTTTTTCATCTTTTAGCTATGGATCCCATTCGTCATCCATGTGTGGCTTAGGAAGTTGAGGTTCAATAGGATGATCCATTTGATCATTTTAAGGTTGATGCGATATAGGATTATGATGATTTTAAAAGGGTGTTGCACACTTTCCATAGGTAGAATTTGGGGAAGTATGATGGTAGTGTTTCAGATGTGGAGACATAGAGCTGGATGGAGGAATTCAAGATCACTTTCAGTTTTTTTGCGCCTCAATAAAGTACTATGTTCCTTTATTAGTCAGTTATATGTGGGTATATGAGCGTTAGTGGTGGATTCTATATTTGGGAGAGCAGAAGGAGGAATATATTTAATGGGTCGATTTTTAGAAGGCGTTTTGAGAAAAGTTCCTTTCGTCGACCATGAAGATAGTGAATATTCTAGATATTCTTTCTATTCAGCAGGGTAGTATGTCAGTTATAGAGTTGGGAATTAAGTTTAATGACCTTATACATTTTCCCATATCTCTTTATAAATGAGGAGTCTTGTGTGAGACGTCTTGAGGAGGCACTCCTCCCCTATATCTACTATGCAGTTATTCATTTTTCATTTCCAACATATATGTAGGTTCAAAAGAAGGAAGATGTAATCTAGAAAATATACTCATGAGGAGGTTTAACATGATTGGGGAATGAGAAGGTTCCTCAAGGATTATAGTTTTTAATGGAAAGTATCATGTGCTAGGGCCTTTGAGGTTTTAACTAGCGTGAAGTTGACCTTAGCAGCTTCCTTTCTGGACTTCTAGGGACAATGGTTTCTATGATTTTTCTGGGGGATTTGTACCAATGTTTATTTGTTTTTATCTGGTTCATTACCATCACCAGAACTAGTTACCATTGGTTACCCAAGCCTAGTTTTTTGGAGGTGGATAGGTTCAATGCCAGCCTAAAAAACTGCTTCCAGTGAGACCATTCTAGCAATAGGGGAAATAGGATTATTCTCTATAGAGGGGAGATAGAGTAGGTAGAGGCTATCCTTAGGATGTTCCTAGTGTTCAGGTACCTCAACTCGAGCATGGTTTTAGAGGTGGTCATTAGTAGAGAGGTAGAGGATATGGTCATGGTTAGTTGCATGTATTGGAGGCAGCAGTGCCAGAGGGTCCATAGATTGTCAGAGGTACGATCAGTTTGTCTTTTACCCTTGTTTGTGACTTGTTTGATTCAAATGATTCACACTCCTTTGTTTCACCTACTCTATCCCATACTATGGGACTATAAGTATAGAGTATTTCCATTCTACTTGTGTTGACTACACTATTTTGATACTAGACTACATTTTTTGATGTGTATCGGGGGAGTAAACTAATTATGGGGCCTCATCAGTCCCATGGGAATCTTTTTTAATCTACAAATGAAACCATACAATGTTATCCTTGACATTGAATGGTTGTATTCCATAAATGATATTATCAACTGCTTCCATGGGAGAGTCATTTTTTCATATGTGGATGGATGGTGTGCGGTTTTTATTAGTGAGTGGGGTTATGAAATGGGATGTCGGCATGTAAATACACTTATTTATTTATTGGTTGAGTTGTATGTGGAATAAATGGAGGTTGGGATGGTATAGGTTACTATGGTCATTGGGGCATGTGGGGGGTGATGGTTTGATGGCCATGCTTTTAGGGTGGGGAGAGGGTTGTTTGGCCATGATTTTGGGGAGTTGAGGTGGTTTTTTGGCCATGATTTTGGTGTAGTGATGTGGTTTCCATTTGACTATGCTTGTGGGGAAGTGGGGAGATGGTACGATGGGGATGTTGCGCTATATGTGATGGGAGTTTTATTTGTGATGTATGTTCTAGTAGTGATAGAATAACTTGTTTAATAATGATTGAAATAGATAGAGTTTGGTTTGGTTAATGGGATGGAAATGATAAATAAAAAAATAAATGATGGGCTATGTGGTTAAATGTGGATGATGCTAAATAATGAAATTAATGTTTTGGATAATGGAAATAGTTTGGTGGTGTGATGTGGATTGTGGTTTGTTTGGTGTTATGTATTTAGAGGTGTCAATGAAATTGATGTTGTTGTGAGTTGGTTAGTGTTTGGTTGTGAAACCATAGGTTGGGATTATGTGTGGCTATATTTATATACTTTTATATTCCTTATAATTTCTATATGCACCCCACCCATGTTTATTATAATGTTACAACACCCATATAGTCACACAGGGGGTGTTTTTCCTAACATCCAGTGAGGAGGATGGATTCTTGGTAACTCGTTCCTTCCCGCTCTCGATTCCAGGAGAGGTAGGTATTTTATATGATATAATGGGTTGAGGTTTTTTAGTGCACCAGATGGTGGTTTTGATATCCTAGGTTTCTTTGGGAAAGTTGTGATGCGGCCATGCTTATGGAGAGGTGTTCCTAGATGTCTTTGAGTGAAATGTGACATAGCCCAGGTGTCTACAGGTGGGATGATATGGGATTATGTGGATTACGATGGGGGTCATTCATGGTTGGATGATGGAATGTGGTTAATTTAACACATTTCCACGATACCATACTACTCTGGTTATGGTTGTGATGGGATGGACCGAGTTTTTTTGGGTAGGACTTAATGTAGCCATGATTATTGGGCGACGATCCCAGGTGTCTGCGATCATGATGTGATGTGACCATTCTTGTGGAATGATCTGGTTTACGAAATATATGGGAGTGCCAAGATGTATGATGTTGGGGTGTGAAAGTAGCATACTAGCATGAAATTAGTGTGGGGAAACCTTTTTCAATGTGACTCATTTTATATTATATTACTTGGATTTCATTATTTTGTGAGCATGCCTTAGTGAGGTTGAGATGGATAGTTAACCTATTTAGGTGTTGTTGGCTCTTATTTTTTCTCATAGGTTCCTTAATATTCTTCTTTCACATGTGGATGAGTGTAATGACCCGAAATTTTCAATAATATTTTTCCTGATTTAGTGTGATATTTAATTTTATACTCAACAAAGCTATTTCATTTAATAAAATGAGTATAATTAAAATGGGACCTTTGGGTTTTGACTATTATATGATCGTTGGTCAGTATGACCGTTGGAAACTAAATGTTGAGATTATTGTCTATAAATACAAGTGATATTGGTTAATTAATATAGAAATAAGATTCGATGGCCTCATCCAGTAGTCTCGGGCCAATCGAAGCCCATCTAACAAAACTTGGGAAGGAGGTAGCACCACTGGGCTTTGCTCTGGACCAAAACCAAGCCGAACTTCATCGTGTGAAGCTAGAATGGAATCACCTTCACGAGAAGTTCAAACTGATAGAAATTACTACTCATTCAATGTTGGCCGAGTCACCCTCAGATTTTATCACCTTAGCACACCTTACACTTAGGTCCTATGCTGGTGTGATAAGGGGATATGTAAGGAGACCATAGCTACTTTGTGAAATCCTTTGTTATAAATAAAATTGTGTTTTCTTCTTATGGTGAAGCTTGTGAGTTTTCAAATTTTCAAATGAAGATAGGATGTATTTTATTGATGAATTTTGAAAAAAAGGATATTTTAAAATATTTATGTAAACCATATATAATTCATGATTTGTAATGATTTTCAAAAAAATGGTCTTTTGCAAATGTGTACAGTAAGAAATTTAGAGTCTAAAAAGATCAACTTAATTTTTGATGAATAGTAAATTATGAATAGTGATTTTATGCTTAGGATTAGTAATGTGACCAATTGGATTAGTAATATCACTTAAATAAAGTATTAATATAATTTAGGCACCTTGGTTAAGTAGTGTGATTCAATAAAATAAGTAAATAACTCTTTCATTAATTATTAGTCAAGTATCAGTTTTTTGGGTGAATAGTGTTTTTAATTAAAAATTAAATTAAAAATATTTAGAAAACTATTTTTATAAAATGGACTTTATTTTTGAATTCATAGCATCGATGTTATGTTAAGGTAATTTTTAGGGATTTTTCGGAAAAAAATAAATTTTCAGTGAATAGTGTTTTTAATTAAAAATTAAATTAAAAATATTTAAAAAATTATTTTTATAAAATGGAGTTAATTTTTGAATTCAGAGCATTGATATTATGTTAAGGTAAATTTTTGGGAGTTTTTGGAAAAAGTTGAATTTTCAGTGAATAGTAAAAATACAGTTTTAGGGTTTCAGTATGTTTAATGACATCATGACTGCATCATGATGATGTCATGAGATATTTTAAGGGATGGTCGACTAAAGGGGATGTATTATTGTATGAGGGGTCCCATGTGGCCAAAATCATGGGCAAATACCATGGGCAAGCCCATGGTTTTTCCAAAACCACTAGTGAGGTGTCCCTTGAAATTATTAAAGTATCACCTCCCTTTCCCTATAAATACCCACCCTTTCCTCCTTTAGTTTTCACTCCCAACTCTACCCCAACGAAGCTATGGTTCCATTACCTCCCAAATAGTACTCCCAAGGTGCCTCAATCCCCTCAAAGTCCCAACCTTTGAGTTTTAAGAGTTACGTTTTAAGGTAAGGGGTCCTACCTCTCTCTTTCTTTCCAAGTACTCTCTTTTATGACATTTCTTTTATGCTCCATGTTATTTTGTTGGGGATGTTATTTTATATTCATCCTACTGTCCTTTTTTATGTTAATATTATGAGATACCCCCTCTTTATCTCATCATTTCATTTTATGAATGTTTAAATAGTGCCATTTGGCTGCCGAATTTTTAAGGGATTCTTTTACCCTTCTCATTTTTCAAATTTCTACTTTCATGTCAAGTCATTCAAGTTTCTTTTTATTATGTTGGGGTATGATCTCTATATCTATCATACTGATCTTATATGTTCATATTATTAGAGCCCCTATTTTCTCTCGTCAATTTATTTTTTGAGGTTTTAAGTGACACCGTTAGGCTGTCGAATTGTCATAAGAGAAATCTTATTTTTGTCTTCCTTCCATGTTTTTCATTTAGTATGGTATTTCTTTAAAATTTCATTACAATGTTCTTATATCCTTTATATTCTGTCCCTCTACTGTTCTATGGATCATTTATGAGTGGGTGACCCATGTCACGTCTCTTTTCAATATTTCTAAAACCCTGTAACATAGCCGTTATGCTGCAGAATTTTCGTCTCAAAATGTCTCTATCTTTTTCTCAAATTATTTTATTTTATTTAGTGAATACTCAAAGAACTTTATTCTATAGGATTATTCACATATATATCAAAATTTTATATTTTAAATTCTGGGATTTACATACATGAGACCCTCTTTCCTTTTTTTGTGGGTTTAAAGTGACATAAAGATCACGTCTTTAAAGCAGTTTTTAAAATGTTATGACTATGAAATGAAACCCATTTATTTTATGCTATATGGGTTATTTATGAAATTATTGATGATGATATATGTGGCACACATGATAATAAAGAAAAATTAAGGGTGCACCCTGATAGAGCTCTAATGCATTGGGTAATTATGTAACCACTAGAGATTACAATTTTAACAATAACTTGGTGAAAAACCTTGGTAATTTTCAAATGACACCTTGGGGATGGACCTTAGTGATATGTTCATGATTTTCTATGATAATTTTTGTATCCAAATCTTCAAGTTATGAAACACATTATTTTTATTATGATATACCTCATGAACTATTTATCATGCTTTAAAGTTCTTTTTCATGACTTTTTGATATATCTCAAGTTCACATGTAAATTGTTTCCCTTGTTTCCCTGACTGGGCCTTCTGCTCACCCTTTCCTTTTATGTATGCTCCCAGGTTATGAGATGTTGCAATGAACTTAGGATGAACAATGAAGAATCCTTTCAAGTGTTTAAGAATAATGTTTTATGTTGTTATGTATTAAGTTCCCGGTTTCCAAGACACTAAAACTTAAAGATCCTCAGTTTTGTATAATGTAATGAAAGTTAATGTGATAAAAGGTGGGACGTTATAGTTGGTATCAAAGGGAGGTTTAGTTTTTTGTGGAAATTAGGATATAAAAATTTTAGGAATAACCCTATATAAAAGTTTAAATATAGGAAATCTTCCTGGTATTTTGGTGAGTATTGAGTAAGTTGTTTATCAAGAAAATACATCCCTGTCTGGATACGATCAGGTAGAGGTGGCTCTAACACAGATGTACATAGGGGTAAAACCCAAAAACACCTCTTGATCTAGACTCGAATGGGAATTGGTACACAACAACGGGCCTTGCTGCACTATTGGTTACAACACTCTCTGGGGATATGCTTTGGTAAATTCATAAGCTTAGAATGAACCTTATTAAAGGAACAAAGATAAAATAAAGTAAAGATTCACATAAGAATATATGATCATGGATAACCTAGATTGGAACCTAGGGGATCACAAGTTAGGGTATACTTTTCTTCTACAAGCCTATCCTTCTATACTCTAAGTTTCCTTTTCATGATTATTGGCTAAGTATTTAAGCCCCCTAATTATACTTTATTTTTTAGTTAATGGCGGGAAATAGAAGAACATGTCCCAACAACCAATGTGATAGAAAATGTGACAATTGCCCTATTAATATGACAGAGATGACGAGAGATAAATTTGAACATATTGTGATTATGCCAAACCAGCTATCAAAAATCACAATTAATAATTGGTACCTAGTTGAATGCCCAAGTTCATCAAGGAAGAGGAAGACGAAGTCTCAAGGATGTTCATCTGATAAAGTTCATAAGGTAAAGAAGACCCAATTTCCTTTGTGCAAAAAGTGTGGAAAGTGGAACCAAGGTAAATGTCACAAAGGAACCAGGAGATATTTTAAGTGTGGGGTGATAGTGCATAATGTATCCAATTGCTTTAAAAAAATGGATAATGTGATGAATAGAGATAAGGTTCGATCTAATGTACCTTATACTTTTCAATGTCGTAAATGTGGAGAAGTTATACATTATCCAAGGCAATGCTCTCTGGGAAGGGATGAGAAGCATGATGAGCATCAACAATATTCTAGGACAAGGGAACAATGTAGGTCCTATGCTGAGATGGATCATGATGACTGAAGTACATGTAACATCTTCAAAAAAAAATTCTATTTCATGTTGTATTTTAGTTCATGCTCTATGAGCACATCTTTAATGTTTTATAAGAACATCGAGTCACTACCTAAGATTATTTTATATCATTAAGGAAAACATCTAGTGTTATGTATCACATGTTGATGTTATGAAGCTGTTCTTCTTGAAAAAAAAGATGATTAGGGGATTAAAAGATGGATATTATTTTGGAAGGCGTTCACTATTTTGGGAACCCTATATGATCAAGGTAAATAGATTACTACAGTATTATCTTTGAGGAGTAAATTTTGACTTATATTTTGAAGAATCGATGAATTTAAGGTGAACTTATAGTAATTTAGTTTACTTATGGAAATTATTAACCTATCTTGGGGAAAATGTGATTAGGTTAGTTACTTTTGTTGTAAGACATTAAGAGTAGTTGATGTTGTTTGGAGATGAATGATAAAGTTTATCTTGGAAGACTATGTTATCAAATCCTTCTTGTATTTGGGTTTCAATATTAGTTTGGTTTATTTTGATGAAGTTTAAGGATAGTTATTTATGGAATGGTCTATGATGAACGTTGGGTAGTACTGTGGAATTTGGAAGATTTAAAAGTAGTTTCCCTTCCTATGAGGTTCTTTCTTTTTTAAGAGTTGTTTTATCTTACCCTTTCTGTTTTTGGGATAATGTTTAAAGATAGAAGAAATAGATAGTTAATCTTTTGTGGATTATGTGATTCTCTAGAAGATGAATCTTGTTCTTTTGATGAGACCAAGTGTTTTTTAATGATCATTGTTTGGAGAAAAGATTAGTTTTGGTAGAAACTTATTAAAGGATGAAATTATACTTGAAGGTAAGTATATTTCCTTGTGTTCTTATTCTATGTAGTAAATGAATTTGTCAAAATTATGAAAAGGAACGTAAAACAAAAACGTTGTTGGTTTACGTTTCCTACTGGGTAATCAAAGACCGTTTACACACATCATATGTTTGTGATTTTCTTGTTGATAATTTTCTCCTAATCATGTTTTCTTTCACTCTCCCTCAGAATTTTACCCTTTGTTTTCTCTTCCATATACATATTTTCCAACATAGAACCCTAGTATGGGTTAACTCGAGTGACCATTGTACTTCTTTTTATTTCTTTTAAAGTAATAGTTTTACTGACTCTTTTTCCGATGTGGGAATTTTCAATGAAGTTTCCAAGACCAATTTTAAAAATTACGAGGACGTAATTTATTAAGGGGGGAGAATGTAACAACCCGAAATTTTGAATAAATTTTGTTTCTTGATTTAGTGTGATATTTAATTTTATACTCAACAAAACTATTTCATTTAATAAAATGAGTGTAATTAAAATGAGACCTTTGGGTGTTGACTATTATATGACCGTTGGTCAGTATGACCATTGGAAACTAAATGTTGAGATTGTTGTCTATAAATACAAGTGATATTGGTTAATTAATATAGAAAAAAGATTCGATGGCCTCATCCAGCAGTCTCAGGCCAATCGAAGCCCATCTAACAGAACTTGGGAAGGAGGTAGCACCACTGGGATTTGCTCTGGACCACACCCAAGCCGAACTTCATCGTGTGTGTAACAGCCCGAGATTTTATGAAAAATATTCTTTTTTATTTCACTAATGTCTTGTGTTGTACGCTACACCAAAAGGAGCTTGCACAACACGCATCCTTGACTTGCCTTTCATTACACGCAATCACGACCTTCCTTGATAGCGTGTGTAGTACGCAATAACGAGTTTCACTAAACAGCGATATGCTATTATAATGTTATTAAAACTAGCCGTTATGAATAGTAATAACCACTTTTTGAAATTTTGTAAATTTTATTTTTCAAAATGGATTTCATTTTTGGATTCAGTGTATCGAATTTAGCCTAAGGTGAAATTTTGGTACTTTTCGGATAACTTTCATATTCTGATGAATAGTGAAGATTACTAAATTATAATTAAAAACAACTTTTTTATTCGAAATAATTAATAGTGATAAATTATTAATTTGAGTGGTTTTAAAGTATATTTAGAATATATTTTTACAATTTAATACAATGTTGGTCATTGGTTGTAATTTCACATTTAAACCAGACATAATCAAGTGTCAATCTTTTGATAGATATTGTTTCTTAAAAACACGCTATTTGTTTTAACAGCGGGATTTAATTATAAAATTAATTAATGCAACTTTTATGTAATGAATTTGGTAAAATAGACTTCATTTTTGAATTCGGAATATGAAATATAGCTTGGGATGAAATTTTGGCACTGTTCTGAAAAACATCAATTTTTGATGAATAGTGAAACTACTAAGTGGTAGTTAAAAAACTGAATTTTTCATAAAACATAATTTTACCGCTTCTGTGAATGGAATTTCAAAAATCCGAGAGACACGGTTGATGTCAGTAAGTAAAATGTGGTTCAATGAGATGAAAATAATTTTTGGTGAATAGTAACTTTTTACTTTTTTTTACCGCGGTTAATAGTAAATAGGGTAACTAAGGGTAAATATGATATTAATATTACCCTAACACATGTCCTAATTCTATTGGACAAGTGTAATTCGACCAAAAACAAACTTAGGAATAAAATATGACCATTTAGGCCCACTTGGATTAGATTAGGACATTTATTATTAATTTATTTAAAGAAGGGTCAAAATAGTTAAAATCAATGTTTAATAAGTAAATCATTTTTAATATGGGGTTATACATAAGATAAATTCGATTGTAAATATTCATTAGAAAGATAAAATAATTTCCTACATGATGGTATTTTATTTGTAATTTTTAGACATCAAATAATATAATTTATTTATGACACAAAGATGATGCAGTAATTATCTTATTAATGAAATATTGACATAATTGATAATATAAATACCAAAATAAATGTAATTTAAGACTTTTTATGAATTCCACTAATTTTCTTGGTTACTATGATATATTAGTGTTTATTTAATCAACTTGTTTTGAACATATAATTCTGTTATGACTTTAACAAAAATCATATATCAAATAGTGTCAAAATTGACACAAAATAGTTTTTAAATCAAATATTATATTATTAATTGTTATTTTATTCCTAAAAATATAAGGTTCGGCCAAATGACTTAGATAAGGATACATATTTTAATAATAAACAATTTGGGGTTCTTTTGGCATGTTATAGTAAGTGTATTAACCATATAGTGAAAGAAAACAAAAAGACACGATAAAAGTTAAATCTAATTGATAAGGTTAAAATAATAACCTAAACTTGTCTAAATCCTATTGGTTGATAGGATTTCTACCCTTAACCACTTTATCTTCGAAATAAGACCCTTTGGAACCATAATAAACCGATTTTGACTTTAATATAAAATAATATTTTGAGATATTCCTAAGGTGCCCCTCTCCTCCCTTATAAAAGGGCAGCTCCTCCCCCTCCTCCTCACACCAATTTGAGCACTCAAGCTCGGCCAAACCCTGACATTTTCTCCTCTCCACTTCCCTAGAATAATCCTAGAGGTCCTGGTCTTCTCTAAAGACCAATCTTAGTTCCTTAAGTGGAGGATTCAGAGAGGCGTTCCAAAGAAGAGGTAATATCCATTACCGATCTTTTCAATTTCTTTCTTCTTCAAATTCTTCTTCTTTAGTTGTTTCATGATAAAGTAATAACATAAGTATTAATTACATACTGATATGTTATTATAAATATGAGACAACCCTAATTCACCTTCTATCCATCCTACGGAAAAATGAAATCACCGCGCGTGCGTACGTACGGAATACCGTCTCCACGCCGTGGTGTAATCTATTTTCCACCATCACCTTACAAGGATGGGTATAATGGTGTAATGAGTAACTATATATGATTATTATGAAGTAATATTGATACTGAAATAATATATATATACTCCAATACAATTCCACGATCATAGGAACGATATCATCACTCGTGCGTACGTACGGAATACCGTCTCCACGATGTGATGCGACTCGTTCTACATGATCTTCATTTCATAATGATTATATAAATGAATTGAATGAATGAATATGGAATATACTACACTAATAACATTCTGGAAATGAATTATCTATAACCTAAAGATAAGAATAAGGATTTATTCGACAAAACACGCATAAGAACAAAAAGTTATAAAGACCCGAGTAACAAGTAAGAATGAAATATTACTAACAAGAAGCTAATAATATGACCATATATGATCTCATATCAATATGTATGATTCTGGAATAAGTCAATAACATTATTTAAACCATTATACAGGAGCTTCGGACACGAACAAAGCAAATCGGACCTAAGGTAAGGGAAATATCACAATCTCATTTTTATCCGAGATTGTTTATTCGTAAGTATTTACTGCGGTGTATTTTATCATCCACATCCATGTTTCATCAATATGTAATATTATTTCCATCCACCTACAATTGTTTAAATCCATTTTTACCCTTCGGTGAGTTTTTAGTAAACAATATGAAAGGAATCTTTTGTCGCTTTTTCGTACGAGGTGATTTTTTTTGACTTTTCCGACAAAAGTACGAAGAATGTTTTTTTAACATATACGGCATGAATGGATTTTTAAAACGTTATTTCAAAGAAGATTCCTTTACATGTTGTCAAGTTTATTTTTAATCAACTTCTTTTAGTTTAAAGATTTATGACATGTTAAGAAAGGAAAAATGTTTTTGAAGAAGAAAGGATATTTTCCTCAAGAATGGAGTTCAAGTGTTTTATCAAAATTATTTTCCATCTAAGATAATAAAGGGTTCTGTTTTTATCCCTATTATTACATTGATTTGATTATGTTGTGATGGAAATATTTTTATGAATTCCTTTATCTTATATGAATTATTTTATGATGTCATGTTGTTTAAGAATCCCATTTTTATTACATGGGTTACGCTATGATGTATGGTTTATGATTATGTGGAACACATAAGAAAGGATTCATTATAAGATGGGTGGGACCTATATCTCCCTCCAATGCATTGGGTAAAGATTTTATATCTCATGAGATAGACATGGCTGAAATGGTAGGTTATACCGGTTCAGTGAAATAGGACTGAAACGAGGGTTACTCGATTCAGAAAGGGACTTTGTCCACTAAGATAGTCTTGGCAATGAGTCTTGACTAACAAGAAATGATTCTCTATGATTATGTGTGTATGCCACAAAGTTTCATGTTTTATATTATGATTATTGGGATTTCATTTCACTACTATGATTTATCCCATGTTATGAAATTATGCTCTCTTTTGCAGGTTAAGATTTCCAAAAGTTATGTTCTTATGAATATGATGTGATTGATTTTTCTTTTGTTTACCCTTACTGAGCATTTGAGCTCACCCTTTTATGTTTTCTTTTCCCCAGGATATAAAGAAAGGTTTTAGGTATAAAAAAAGG
This sequence comes from Viscum album, assembly GCA_963277665.1. Classification (NCBI taxonomy): domain Eukaryota; kingdom Viridiplantae; phylum Streptophyta; class Magnoliopsida; order Santalales; family Viscaceae; genus Viscum; species Viscum album. Next base: position 1,430,390,085 of record OY728131.1, on the reverse strand, counting down.
AAGATCTTTATGGGAGATGTTGAAGATCTTCCACCACGATTAGAAGATTACGTTCCGAGTTTCCAAAGACACTAAACTATTACGATCCTTGTGTGTGTGTTTTTGTTATGTACTAAGTATTCCGCAAAAGTAATGTAATGTCCATGTACGTCAAGATACGGGTCATTACAGTTGGTATCAGAGGAAAGGTTTAGTCAACCTTTGGAAACTAGGATGTGAGAACGTTAGTGAGATCCCTAGAGATATTTATAAGGTATGTCTAGGGATGCCCCTAAGGATATGTATACGTATAGGATATAGTCCTAGAACTATGGTAACGATATTAGATTAAACCAAAGATGTTAGATATTTAAGTTACTCCCCCTTTATTATGATTTTTTTCCTCTCACACTATTCTTTTTGGGTTTTAGAAAATGGCTGGAAACAAGGTGATTCACGATAATGGAGGAAATGATGGACAATGGAATGATATTATTCATGAGCAACCAAATGAAATGGGATTTGGAAGTCCAAACATCATTATTATGCCGAATCAGCAATCTCATAATATGATCAATAAAGTAAAATTTGGTAAGTTTCCTGACTCGGCTAATAAGAGAAAGATGGAGTTTCATGATGATCATAGAGGAAAGAAAGTTCAATTTCCCCTATGTAAATCATGTGGGAAGAGGCATCAAGGAGAATGTTTCAAAGGAACTGGAAGATGCTTTGGGTGTGGAAAAGAAGGACACAAAGCCAGTAAGTGCAAAGGAAAAGGTTCAGTTAACACCAGGGATGAGGATAATGGTATTGCTACGACTTCAACAATGGTTAAATGTTTTAAATGTGGAATGTACGGGCATTATGCAAACCAATGCCCTAAGGGAAAGTCTCATGAAGATAATCAGTATGGTCGTATGGGAAGTATTTATGTGGATGATGATGAAGAGACTACCAATGATATGTGAGATGAAAGAATTGTTGAAGCTCGGTCAATGGTTTAAGAATGTAGTGGAATGATTACATGTTTATCATGTGTAATGTTGTATAAGTAGTCTCATGGTACTATGGAATAAAGAGACATGTAAGGATTGTTACATTGTTGTCTGATTAATGTTACCAGTATCCATGAAAGGTTATTCAGATATTTTTGGAATGTAGATGATATGCGCATAATGAAGGGATAAGGAGAAAATGAAATGTTTGACAGTATTCATGAGCTCATGATTGACATAAGGACTAAGTGATATCATGGTTTGAGTATATAGAATTTTGAGGATTTTGGTATGTGGAAAGTGTTAACTTTTAAATGAATTCATGTTTTCACTAAGGTATTCAAGAGAATACATGATTAAGGACTTTGAATGTTTGGAATGTGACCAACAAGACATATCTTATGATATGTGGGGATCAACGACAGTATTAAATCTCTGGTAATCGTTGTAACTATATTATGAGAGTGGACTGCAGTATTATGTATAAGCCTAAAGATTAGACTGGATTATGTTGGACATAAGTTAGTATTGTTTAAGGATAGACGATTTTCGATATTATTGATGGGATGTTATAGTAACGTAGTTTTAGAAAAAGGACCACCTGCAGGACGGGCGACAGCCCATCGCTTCGGACAAGGCTGTGGGAATCGAACCCACAACCGAAGTGCGACTGGCCTTTATCACCTACCACTGGCCTACAGGAAGTCCCTGTTTAGTAGAAACTAGTTTTATTATATTAATCAGTATGATATATGAAGTATAAGTCCATTTTAGGAACAATATATGATTAATCTCACTATAGATCGACTTATGTATATAATTTTTGCTAACCTTTTGTTTGAGATAGATGGAATGACCCATCATTCTATCACATGATCTGCTAACACTTCACGAATAACAAATTCATCTTCATTTATTTAAGAGATGAAGTGGAAATTGTTCAAGGCACGAACAACAGTGAGATTGTACCAAAATAAAGTAAGTATTTATTCTAATTCAAATTTTCAACTTTAGGGAAATGATCTTGAAAACCAAAAATGTTGTCCTAGTGCCCTTATACCCGATGAATCAGATGGTACCCTAGATCATCACAAATTTATGGCTTTATGATTTCCATAGCCATGTTCTCTACCACTCTCCATCAGAACATGATGGTTAGATTTCTCTTCCATATCCATATTTTCACCTATGTGGAAACCCAGTGATTAGGTTATTTGGGTAATCGTTACATTTCATACATTAGTTTTTAAAGCCAAGTTTTGGTATTCCTTTTTACGATGTGGGTTTCTATTAAAGAAACTTTTGAATAGTAAACTATTTATAACCCCGACGAATTTCGAGGGCGAAATTCATTTTAAGGGGGGTAGAATGTAACAGCCCGAGATTTTATGAAAAATATTCTTTTTTATTTCACTAATGTCTTGTGTTGTACGCTACACCAAAAGGAGCTTGCACAACACGCATCCTTGACTTGCCTTGCATTACACGCAATCACGACCTTCCTCGATAGCGTGTGTAGTACGCAATAACGAGTTTCACTAAACAGCGATATGCTATTATAATGTTATTAAAACTAGCCGTTATGAATAGTAATAACCACTTTTTGAAATTTTGTAAATTTTATTTTTCAAAATGGATTTCATTTTTGGATTCAGTGTATCGAATTTAGCCTAAGGTGAAATTTTGGTACTTTTCGGATAACTTTCATATTCTGATGAATAGTGAAAATTACTAAATTATAATTAAAAACAACTTTTTTATTCGAAATAATTAATAGTGATAAATTATTAATTTGAGTGGTTTTAAAGTATATTTAGAATATATTTTTACAATTTAATACAATGTTGGTCATTGGTTGTAATTTCACATTTAAACCAGACATAATCAAGTGTCAATCTTTTGATAGATATTGTTTCTTAAAAACACGCTATTTGTTTTAACAGCGGGATTTAATTATAAAATTAATTAATGAAACTTTTATGTAATGAATTTGGTAAAATAGACTTCATTTTTGAATTCGGAATGTGAAATATAGCTTGGAATGAAATTTTGGCACTGTTCTGAAAAACATCAATTTTTGATGAATAGTGAAACTACTAAGTGGTAGTTAAAAAACTGAATTTTTCATAAAACATAATTTTACCGCTTCTGTGAATGGAATTTCAAAAATCCGAGAGACACGGTTGATTTCAGTAAGTAAAATGTGGTTCAATGAGATGAAAATAATTTTTGGTGAATAGTAACTTTTTACTTTTTTTTTACCGCGGTTAATAGTAAATAGGGTAACTAAGGGTAAATATGATATTAATATTACCCTAACACATGTCCTAATTCTATTTGACAAGTGTAATTCGACCAAAAACAAACTTAGGAATAAAATATGACCATTTAGGCCTACTTGGATTAGATTAGGACATTTATTATTAATTTATTTAAAGAAGGGTTAAAATAGTTAAAATCAAAGTTTAATAAGTAAATAATTTTTAATATGGGGTTATACATAAGATAAATTCGATTGTAAATATTCATTAGAAAGCTAAAAATATTTCCTACATGATGGTATTTTATTTGTAATTTTTAGACATCAAATAATATAATTTATTTATGACACAAAGATGATGCAGTAATTATCTTATTAATGAAATATTGACATAATTGATAATATAAATACCAAAATAAATGTAATTTAAGACTTTTTATGAATTCCACTAATTTTATAGGTTACTATGATATATTAGTGTTTATTTAATCAACTTGGTTTGAACATATAATTCTGTTATGACTTTCACAAAAATCATATATCAAATAGTGTCAAAATTGACACAAAATAGTTTTTAAATCAAATATTATATTATTAATTGTTATTTTATTCCTAAAAATCTAAGGTTCAGCCAAATGACTTAGATAAGGATATATATTTTAATAATAAACAATTTGGGGTTCGTTTGGCATGTTATAGTAAGTGTATTAACCATATAGTGAAAGAAAAAAAAAAGACACGGTAAAAGTTAAATTATTTAACTTAGAGTTAAATCTAATTGATAAGGTTAAAATAATAACCTAAACTTGTCTAAATCCTATTGGTTGATAGGATTTCGACCCTTCCCCACTTTATCTTCGAAATAAGACCCTTTGGAACCATTATAAACCGATTTTGACTTTAATATAAAATAATATTTTGAGATATTCCTAAGGTGCCCCTCTCCTCCCTTATAAAAGGGCAGCTCCTCCCCCTCCTCCTCACACCAATTTGAGCACTCAAGCTCAGCCAACCCCTGACATTTTCTCCTCTCCACTTCCCTAGAATAATCCTATAGGTCCTGGTCTTCTCCAAAGACCAATCTTAGTTCCTTAAGTGGAGGATTCAAAGAGGCGTTCCAAAGAAGAGGTAATATCCATTACCGATCTTTTCAATTTCTTTCTTCTTCAACTTCTTCTTCTTTAGTTGTTTCATGATAAAGTAATAACATAAGTATTAATTACATACTGATATGTTATTATAAATATGAAACAACCCTAATTCACCTTCTATCCATCCTACGGAAAAATGAAATCACCGCGCGTGCGTACGTACGGAATACCGTCTCCACGCCGTGGTGTAATCTATTTTCCACCATCACCTTACAAGGATGGGTATAATGGTTTAATGAGTAACTATATATGATTATTATGAAGTAATATTGATACTGAAATAATATATATATACTCCAATACAATTCCACGATCATAGGAACGATATCATCACTCGTGCGTACGTACGGAATACCGTCTCCACGATGTGATGCGACTCGTTCTACATGATCTTCATTTCATAATGATTATATAAATGAATTGAATGAATGAATATGGAATATACTACACTAATACCATTCTGGAAATGAATTATCTATAACCTAAAGATAAGAATAAGGATTTATTCGACAAAACACGCATAAGAACAAAAAGTTATAAAGACCCGAGTAACAAGTAACAATGAAATATTACTAACAAGAAGCTAATAATATGACCATATATGATCTCATATCAATATGTATGATTCTGGAATAAGTCAATAACATTATTTAAACCATTATACAGGAGCTTCGGACACGAACAAAGCAAATCGGACCTAAGGTAAGGGAAATATCACAATCTCATTTTTATCCGAGATTGTTTATTCGTAAGTATTTACTGGGGTGTATTTTATCATCCACATCCATGTTTCATCAATATGTAATATTATTTCCATCCACCTACAATTGTTTAAATCCATTTTTACCCTTCGGTGAGTTTTTAGTAAACAATATGAAAGGAATCTTTTGTCGCTTTTTCGTACGAGGTGATTTTTTTTTGACTTTTCCGACAAAAGTACGAAGAATGTTTTTTTTAACTTATACGGCATGAATGGATTTTTAAAACGTTATTTCAAAGAAGATTCCTTTACATGTTTTCAAGTTTATTTTTAATCAACTTCTTTTAGTTTAAAGATTTATGACATGTTAAGAAAGGAAAAATGTTTTTGAAGAAGAAAGGATATTTTCCTCAAGAATGGAGTTCAAGTGTTTTATCAAAATTATTTTCCATCTAAGATAATAAAGGGTTCTGTTTTTATCCCTATTATTACATTGATTTGATTATGTTGTGATGGAAATATTTTTATGAATTCCTTTATCTTATATGAATTATTTTATGATGTCATGTTGTTTAAGAATCCCATTTTTATTACATGGGTTACGCTATGATGTATGGTTTATGATTATGTGGCACACATAAGAAAGGATTCATTATAAGATGGGTGGGACCTATATCTCCCTCCAATGCATTGGGTAAAGATTTTATATCTCATGAGATAGACATGGCTGAAATGGTAGGTTATACCAGTTCAGTGAAACAGGACTGAAACGAGGGTTACTCGATTCAGAAAGGGACTTTGTCCACTAAGATAGTCTTGGCAATGAGTCTTGACTAACAAGAAATGATTCTCTATGATTATGTGTGTATGCCACAAAGTTTCATGTTTTATATTATGATTATTGGGATTTCATTTCACTACTATGATTTATCCCATGTTATGAAATTATGTTCTCTTTTGCAGGTTAAGATTTCCAAAAGTTATGTTCTTATGAATATGATGTGATTGATTTTTCTTTTGTTTACCCTTACTGAGCATTTGAGCTCACCCTTTTATGTTTTCTTTTCCCCAGGATATAAAGAAAGGTTTTAGGTATAAAAAAGGAAGATCTTTATGGGAGATGTTGAAGATCTTCCACCACGATTAGAAGATTACGTTCTGAGTTTCCAAAGACACTAAACTATTACGATCCTTGTGTGTGTGTTTTTGTTATGTACTAAGTATTCCGCAAAAGTAATGTAATGTCCATGTACGTCAAGATACGGGTCATTACAGTGTGAAGTTAGAATGGAATCACCTTTGCGAGAAGTTCAAACTGATAGAAATTACTACTTGTGCAATGTTGGCTAAGTCACCCCTAGATTATCTCACCTTATCACACCTTACACTTAGGTCCTATGCTGGTGTGATAAGGGGATATGTAACGAGACCATAGTTACTTTTTGTAATCATTTGTTATAAATAAAATTGTGTTTTCTTCTTATGGTAAAGTTTGTGAGTTTTGAAATGTTTGAATGAATATAAGATGTATTTTTTTGATGAATTTTGAAAAAAGGATATTTTAAAATTTTTATGTAAACCTTAAATAATTCATGATGTGTAATGATTTTCAAAAAAATGGTTTTCTGCAAATGTGTTTAGTAAGAAATTTAGAGTCTAATAAGATCAACCTAATTTTTGATGAATAGTAAATTATGAATAGTGATTGAATTTTTAGGATTAGTAATGTGACCAATTGGATTAGTAATCTAACTTAAAGAAAGTATTAATATAATTTAGGCACCTTGATTAAGTAGTGTGATTTAATAAAATAGGTAAATAACTCTTTCATTAATTATTAGTCAAGTATTAGTTTTTTAGAGTGAATAGTGTTTTTAAATTAAAAATTAAATTAAAAATATTTAGAAAATTATTTTTATAAAATGGACTTTATTTTTGAATTTATAACATCAATATTATGTTAACGTAATTTTTGAATATTTTTCTGAAAAAAATGAATTTTCAGTGAATAGTGTTTTTAATTAAAAATTAAATTAAAAATATTTAGAAAATTATTTTTATAAAATGGAGGTTATTTTTGAATTCAGAGCATTTATATTATGTTAAGGTAAATTTTCGGGAGTTTTCTGAAAAAGTTGAATTTTCAGTGAATAGTAAAAATACAGTTTTAGGGTTTCGGTATGTTTATTAACATCATGACTGCATCATGATGATTCCATGAGATATTTTAAGGGATGGCCCACTAAATTGGATGTATTATTGTATTAGGGGTCCCATGTGGCCAAAACCATGGGCAAATACCATTGGCAAGCCCATGGTTTTTCCAAAACCACTAGTGAGGTGTCCCTTGAAATTATTAAAGTATCACCTCCCTTTCCCTATAAATACCCACCCTTTACTCCTTTATTTTTCACTCACAACTCTCCCCCAACTAATATCTGGTCCCATTACCTCCCAAGGAGTCCTACCAAGGTTCCTAAATCCCCTCAAGGTCCCAACCTTCGAGTTTTAAGAGTTACATTTTAAGGTAAGGGATCCTACCTCTCTCTTTCTTTCCAAGTACTCTCTTTTATGTCATTTCTTTTATGCTTCGTGTTATTATGTTGGGGATGTTATTTTATATTCATACTACTGTCCTTTTTATGTTCATATGATGAGATACCCCCTCTTTCTATCATCATTTCATTTTATGAATGTTTAAATGGCGTCGTTAGGCTGCCGAACTTTTAAGGGATTCTTTTACCCTTCTCAATTTTCAAAGTTCTAGTTTCATGTATAGTTTTTCAAGTTACTTTTTATTATGTTGGGATATTATCTATATATATATAATACTGATATTATATTTTGATATGATGAGAGACCCTATTTGATCTCGTCAATTCATTTTTTGAGGTTTTAAGTGACACCGTTAGGCTGCCGAATTGTCATAAGATAAATCTTATTTTTGTCTTCCTTCCATGTTTTTCATTTCATATGTTATGTCTTTAAAATTTCATTACAATGTTCTTATATCCTTTATATTATGTCCCTCTACTGTTATATGGATCATTTATGAGTGTGTGACCCATGTAACCTCTCTTTTCAATATTTCTAAAACCCTGTAACAGAGCCGTTATGCTGTAGAATTTTCATCTCAAAATGTCTGTCTCTTTTTCTCAAATTATTTTATTTTTTTAGTGAATAATAAAATATCTTTCTTATACAAGGTTATTCACATATATATCAAAATTTTCTATTTTAAATTCTGGGATTTACATACATGATACCCACTTTCCTTTTTTCGTGGGTTTAAAGTGACATAAAGATCACGTCTTTAAAGCAGTTTTTCAAATGTTGTGACTATGAAATGAAACCCATTTATTTTATGCTATATGGGTTATTTATGAAATTATTGATGATTATATATGTGACTCACATGATAATAGAGAAAAATTAAGGGTGCGCCCTGATAGAGCTCCAATGCATTGGGTAATGATGTAACCACTAGAGATTACAATTTTAACGATATCTTGGTGAAGAACCTTGGTAATTTTCAAATGACACCTTGGGGATAGACCTTGGTGATATTTTCATGATTGTCTATGTTAAATGTTTTAGCCACATATTCAAGTTATGAAACACATTTTTTTTATTATGATATACCTCAGGAACTCTTTCTCATGCCTTAAAGTTCTTTTTCATGACTTTTTGATATATCTAAAGTTCACATGTAAATTGTTTCCCATGTTTCCCTTACTGGGCCTTCTGCTCACCCTTTCCTTTTATGTATGCTCCCAGGTTATGAGATGCTATAATGAACTTAGGATGAACAATTAATAGTCCTTTCAAGTTTTTAAGAAGAATGTTTTATGTTGTCATGTATTATGTTCCTGGTTTCCAAGACACTAAACCTTAAAGATCCTCAGTTTTGTATAATGTAATGAAAGTTAATGTGATAAAAGGAAATATGTTATAATGAGATACTTTGGTTTTCCTAATAAGTATACTTGTATTCTCAACCTATGTAAATAAACTATTTTTAGTCTTCCAGGAGGATTTTGGGGACTGAACTGGGCATTACTAGCTAAGTTAGAGTTGCTGCCATAGACTTTTCTTTTTTGGTATTTACTTTGGAGACTTTTATCTATATTAGTTTTATTTATACTTGAATGTTTGGTGTTTTTTATTATTTTATGGAGTTTTTTGTTTATGATTCATGTTATCTCCTGATCATACAATATTATAGAGGGTAATGCCCCCCATTCCATTACATTCTTATACCCTCAGTGCTAGTCACCAACCTTGGGCCTACTGTAGGTGGGACTTGGGGGTAATTATCTCTCTCCCCTCACTGTGGAAACTTTTAATGGAGGGGTTAATTAAAACTAAGATGGGTGAATTATTTATTTTAGTGGTTACCCCAACTCATCAATCAAATTCAAGGATTCCCTCACCCAAATGTATTTTATTTCAACTATTATAGATCAATATCAATAGAGGATTTCCACGAAGATCACCATTTACTAATAAGGTAATTGTTTTAGTTCCATCGTGGTATCTTTAGAGACATTTTATATTTCATCTTAACTCCACTAAAACTATTACCAATGAGAAATAACAATGGGATAACTCAATTTGGGATCCCTATAGTATAATAATTTCCATTTTTCACATATTTACCCAAATCCATCGGGCATGCCTTCTATGGAACTAACTTTACAGGTTATTAGATCATAACATTAACTTGTAAAAATTTGATACTCTTATTAATGGGTGATTACTTTTAATCAACTTACTAGTCATTTTATGGAATATTTTTATAGAACATAACAAATTAGTTCATAGTTTTGGTGTTCTAGCGTTCTTGATAATTCAAAAAAAGTTATCAAATATATAAGTGATTCTGAAAAATTATTTCAATACTTCTCTATGATCAACTCCCTAAAATTTAATGTGTTGTACACACATGTTAATTGTTTTCAACCTCCCAAACAAAAATGGGTTTGCTAGTTTTCTCTTATAGTGGGATAAAAACTTAATACAGATGAATCATATGTAGATAAGGTGATGTTTAATGGAGAAGTGGTTCGTAATTATTAAATTTTAGTGGCTTCTACTAATTCATCACCATTTATACACATTGGATATTCTCTTGTGAAGGGGGATCTTTATCTTCAAATGGGTTTGGAATCATATTCCATAAGTTGGATTTCTCTTTCATTTAATGAATTAGATGATTAAATCCTCATTAAATTTCTATATTTTTTCCAAACAGATCACTGATTAGTCTTGTATCTTATTATGAATTGGAATAGCATCATTAAATAGAATTACTTTATCATAAAAACTTGGCATGATGGAAAAATGGTGGGTTATTTTCGTGGTTCCATCGATCAATCATATCCTTTTATTGTATATTTTTATTCTCTTGGTTCTCTTTCCAGCCCATGTAAGTAGCTATTTTATGGTTAAGTTTTTTGGGTTATACTATTTCCCCCATCTTGATGTAGTTTACGTCTATCATTGGGATGAGTTTTTTATTCTATCTAATAATGGTTTTAAAATATTCATAAAACCAGAAAAACTATAATTAAAAACAAATGTATCAAGTCATTAAATCTATCACCATTAAAAAATTCATCACCAAACATTTACCACTATATGAATTTAAGAAACCCTAAGAGTGTATTCATGTTAAACGTAGAAGAGTCCTAAATTATAATATAAAAAGAAAGCCATAGGTCATTAATCTATCAAATAAATTCAGATTAATCCTTATTTAAATTAATTTTATTTATCTAAGAAATGGGTACAAACATTTATATACTTTTTATGGAAAAGTCTAATTACATCACAATGGTAATCATTACACTATGAGACACATCTTAAAATAACTCAAAAAGTTCCCCAATTTTAACACTATTACCCACAATCAACTGGTTATTTGATGTTAAACCCAATGAGGGTCTCTACCATATACTATCTATTATATACCTATATACTAATTGGTATTAAGATCAATAAAAATTAACTAAGAGGTGATATAATCAATGAATCTTTTTTCCTTTACATTACACCACAAAATAACCATCATCACCTATTAAAGTCATTTAATTTCATATTTTTTATCTTTATTAACTACATTAAAAAATAAAAACATAGTGGGAACAAAAAATTTAAAAGGTTAAATATTCAAAATGAATGACTGCATCATTGGTATGATCCAGAAAACATAATATCACATGATCAACTAATCATCGTGGAAATAAATGAATAGGAATTATCCTTAAAATCATGTTACTTATAAATGTATCCTGACTAATGTAATTTAATCCTAAAAAATCAAATAAATGATCTTAAAAGATATAGAAATAAGATTATTCAACCTCCAATAATAAACTCAAGTTCACTATAGATGAGTACAAACTACTTTTCTCTTTTTCATAGAGTGATTTTGATATCAAATATAAGTGAAAAAATTATTAATATAAAAAAAACTTCTCTTATTTATTGAGTGGTATTTATGGAAGAATCAATCTCTAAACTTCAATCAATAATAATATACTCATAACATCAATATATATACCAAATAATCCTTCAACCCATTCAAGTGTATCAATAATATTTACATACAAGTGTTATAACATCAAGATATGACTTTTATGAAGAGACTCTACACTTTTCTTCTATCTTGGGTGTCTTATTCATTATAATTCTATATTTAACTCTTTAAAATTCCTGAAAAACTTTTTTGTACACTTATCTCTCCATATTATTCTATTTTTTATAGGGAATCCTCTTGCAACTTTAATTTTAATTTCAAACTCAAAATCTAAACCTAACTTCCATTATCAAGTTTTCCCACTTCAATTCAGCCCATTGGTTTATCCATGAATCATTTTCATTCCTGATATGTTTTAGAGATGCGAGGATCAATTTTGAGTATATTTTTGAGTCATCAATGAAGCCACATCATCAATTTCACTCAAAAAATAGACTTCTACACTAAATATAGTGTGACCACGTTTATTTTTTCATGATTATGATAATCATTAAAGGATTAGGTACTTTGTGGAATGACCATATAGTTACCAAAATGGTTACTTCAAACTACTCACAACTTACAGGAACATTGCAGGGTGACCCCCAGAATTAAGGCATGACATTTAAAAACATTCAGAAATAGTGAAGGACCAATTCTCCATAGCCTTAAACATTATGTTGTGGAATTAGTCACCCCCATAAAATATACTACCTTAAATTATATTCCTATTTCCCCTCCCAAATAGTAAATAATCACAACCTTATGCAATGTGGCATGATGAGAATTTTCATGGAATAATAATACTATTTATAGTATTATATCTTTGCACACACCAAATACAAATAACATTAAAAATCATTTCATACCAAATATTATGAGATCTTCATGTCATGAGAGACTAGCTTCATAATATTCAGATTTGGAAATTAAATCATGGCATGTGAACTATCATTACAGTGTTATTTTTTTATGTTACCAAATTTTTATCTTAAACAGACTCATTATGGAATGACAGATCCCCTTGTAGATTTATTTTCACTTAAACACCAAGAATACTCTAGAAACATCACTCTTTAACTCTAATATTATTTCAATATATTATAAGATTTTAAATGGATTTCACTTCAACTGAATATCTAAGACTGAGTTGAGTTTCAAAATAATTTATATTTTGAAAATATGTTGAAAAATTTGTTTATGTGTTGATAATAAAATAAAACACTAGCATCTCACATCATAACCATTAAAATTTCTATATAAATCAAAATTCCCCCCTTTTAACTAAACACATCCTAAGGAACCCTTAATCTAAAATAATAAATTAATCAAAAAAAAATTCCCATTTAGATTTTTTTGATTAACATAAAACATAAATCACCCTTCCAACTAAGAAATGAATCAACATTCAATCATTATGAAAATATATAAGTTAAATCTGTTTGGGAAAAAAGAACTATGAATAATATGGTTAAAGACATCCATAGGGTCAATCAATTTCACTTGAAAAAAATATTATAAATATCCTCTCATATTCTCTACTCATATTCTCAAAATTCTTCTTATACATGTGACAAAAAAACATCCAATATTCACACTTTAACAAACATTAGAATAGTTCACATATCACAAATACACACACATTGAATTCACAACTTTCCCCTTTTGAAAACTCCCCCTAAATATATTTTCCTCAATAAGAAATATATTCTTTGAATTTATGTTGTAATATTTACCTTTGACAACAAAAATCCAAAGACAAGAGGATAGGTATGGAACACTATACCTTACCCTTCAAAATAAAAATGTTAAACTCCCATTATCAACATCAACTTTTGAAATAAGCCTTTTGTAAATAGTATGGTAAATACATCTTTCACTTGTTCCTTTATAGGGATAAAATCCAATTTTAAAATTTATTTATAATCATTTTCTTTTATAATGTTTTACTTTTTATCTACATGCATTGATTGAGAATGTTTTTCAGATTCCATGAAATATTTATCGCACTTTGATTATCACAACCTAAAAGTAATGGAAACTTCACTTTCATTTGGAGATCTTCAAGCTCAGTTCTAATCAACATCAATTGGATTGTTTCTTGAGTTACAACAACATAATAAACTTATTTTTTAATTAATGTAATGAAACTTTTCATCTTTGTGTGCTAAGATACACACTTATCTCCCAATAATAACACTCTAAATATAAACTTTTGACACCAACACATTCATCGCAATCTGTATCTCCATATAAATAAAGATAAATATTTCCTTTGTAATAATATTCCATACAAAAATAAGGAGTTCCTTTTATATACCTTGGTATTTTATTCACTATAATTAAATGAGATTTCTTTGGTTAACTTTGATACCTTTCACACAAATTGAAAACATATATGATATTTGGTCTTGAAGTAGAAAAATAGAGTAAACTCCCAAGGATTTTTCTGAACTTCATTTGATTTAACTTATTACCTTTATCATCCTTGTAAAGTTTTTATCCCACTAAAATAAGAGTAAAACCTATCCTTGTATTTTCCATGTCAAAATTCATTAATATTTCTGGACATACTTCTCTTTACAAAGTAAAATTCTATTTTCCCTTGAGAAATTTAACGACCAAAGAAGTAATTCATTTATATTAACATCAATAACTCTTATAACTCTGTCATTTGAGATGAAAAATCATTTTAAACACATTATTCTTTTCAAAAAAAATATTATAATCAATTATGTATTTTCCTAGTTTTTCTTGAGTCCTTACTTTGTGTCTTGGGTAGTCATAGGTGTCCCAAGGATGGATGGAATGGTAAAAGTGGTTTTGAGATAATTTTTCAACTAGAAGAGGAGGTTGTGGCATGGTCTTGTAGGTTTAAGTATAGTGTGGATTTGGATATGGATCTTGGGACTTTGAATTTGATCTTGTGTCAAAGAGGATCAGGGTGAGGGGATTTACTCTCTCTACCACATGAGAGGTAGCTACATCAGGGAAGTGGGTTGCACTATAGGGCTTGGGGTTTGGGTTTTCTTATTTTTGTATCCTAAATATTCACTATGGTGTGGGAATGGGATACATCGTGTATCCTAGAAAGGTGTATCTGTGGGCTTAAGGGTACCTATAGTGTAATTCATAGCTTACAACATATCCTTACCCTAGGTTTATAGTATATAAGGGATGATATGGCATAAATTGTTCCACGGATTTTGAGGAAGGTTAGAATTTATTCCTTTGTGGAATAGTCTCCCATGTTTCACCATATTATTAAGGAAACCCCTAATTATTTCAGCATGGTTAAGGGGATTATATCATGGTCCTATAAAAATTATTATAATTATGAATACAAGACCCCTCAAAAAATCTTCATATTTCCATTATTATCCTTATAACCCTATGTAAGAACCCATTTCTTCCTTGAAGGTCTAGATCTTGTCTTTTAGGTTGGGTTTAAATGAGTGGAGGAAAAAGGGTGTTACACACCATGTATTTTCAAGTATATGTTGTGTAAGATGGGTACACGCCAAGTAATCCTAGTACAAGTCCATGTAATGGTCTGACCAGAAATTGTACGGGCACGAAATGTAGTTTTAATTACACACCGTATACTTTACATTTTTTAGATAAAATAGGCAGTAGCCTCACGTTTCTTCAGACATACATAACCCTCATCCAGGTTCGTGAAAAGAAGCACTGAGGGCCATTTTCCTCCTGTTTTTTCATCCAAAATCCGATTCAAATGCCATCAAATGAATTGGAACATAATCAGTAAGCTCTAAATTACCATTGATCTACTCTTCATGATTTTGTCTCTATATTGAGTTATAAAATGTTTAGAATTATTTCTCATGTCTTATATATACTCTGTTCTAGGTTGAATCAAAACCCGACGCTGGATGAGGAGAGTCATACGAGTATGAGGAAGGTTCTCTTATTCCTTTTGCTCAATTTTGAGTTATTTAGATGTGCCTTAGTTCTGTTCGTATTGTTTAGGGTGTATCCTTGAATGGAAATTGACACTTGTTGTTTCCTAATGATTATTAGGTTATGGATTAAATTAATTTAATCATTTTGGAACTTGTTTGGTTTGATTAGGGGCCACCCTATGGGTGTGATTCCCTCGAATGACCATTGTTTAGCCATTTTTCCTAGGATGCCTATGGACATGACTTTGTTTCACTTTTTAGGGTTTTTTAAAATGAAATTGGTTAATTGAATGTTGCCCATGTGTGGTGAAAATTAGTTAAGCCCTGTGATAGTTTAATTCACATTTTTACTTGTCATATATATAAACTAACCACGTGAGTGTATTTTTTTAAGCCTTGTAATTGTTAGATTACATATTAGGCTTTTGATATGAATCATCCATGTGAGTATAATTATTTAAGCCTTGTGATAGTTTAATTTACTTGTTTCTTATTATGTATGATGCCCATGTGAGTTGTTATTATGTTTACCATGTAGTAGTGTAAATTACATGTGTTGATAATTATGTTGAAATGATTATACATCGGGCTTGGACCTGAAACATGATGAAATACTTATACATTGGGATTGGACCTAAAAATTTTGAAATGATTATATACAAATTTTACCCTAGAACATGTTGAAATGCTGATATATCGGGCTCAACCCTGATTGACTGCTATTCCTGCGGGTGAGGTTTTGTTATGCTTGTGGGCGAGGTTTTGTTATGTCTGCAGGTGAGGATTTGTTATGCCTGGAGGTTGGGTTTCATTATACCTATGTGCAAGGTGTTGAATTGAATATTTAAATTGAATGACCTATGAATCATCTTCCAAGTAAAAGCACAAGCTTGGATTCAATCTTCACTTATCTGTTTAGATGGACTTTTGAGACATATATTGTGCTTATATTACACAAGGGATTTATGGGATGAGGCTAAATCTTGGGACTTTATAATTAAATGAAATTGAATTACTAATAAACAAGAACTGAATATAAATGGAAACTAGAACTTATAAGAGTGTTTAATTTTGAGTACTTCCTATTTTAATGCTTTTCCTTTTTGTACACTAACTATTTCATATACTCACTGGATGAACAGAATAGATCTTTGGTTGTTGACTACTGAGATTTAGTCTCACACCATGTTTGGGTCTTGATTTTGGGCCCAAAA
This sequence comes from Viscum album, assembly GCA_963277665.1. NCBI lineage: Eukaryota > Viridiplantae > Streptophyta > Magnoliopsida > Santalales > Viscaceae > Viscum > Viscum album. The sequence goes on along the minus strand of OY728131.1, from coordinate 1,430,373,343 downwards.
AAATTATATAATTGCAGGTGTTGATCAGGGAAAGTTCCCTGCTACAGGTACTTGATGTGCTGCTTAGGAGTAAGAGAACATGAGACCGAGCTAAGGCTTGTGATTCTTCCTAGTATCTTTTTTATCTTTTTTGATTTTGAGACATATATTATGTATTTTTGTTGTGTACTTGTTTTGGATGATTTCTTATAACATATAACATGATGGATCATCTTTTTTATGGAACGATGCTTGGTTACTTACCTAATTAGTCATTTCTATTTATTTCAGTTGCAAACTGTTTACTTATTCAACTATTGTATTATGATTTATTCTACTATGTTGAAATCTTACAATGAGGGCATTGTTTCCCCACCATCACACCTTAGGCCCTCTCTACTAGTCGGCAGCCTATGGAATTTGGGGGAATGGGCTTGAGGCCATGTGGCCAACCAAGTATGGGGCACCAGTTGAGTAGCATCCGGATCTAGGACGTTACAAAGTGGTGTTAGAGGGTTTCTTTTTTGGTTTCCTTTATTTTTTGGAGATGATAAAAAAATATGGAAATGCAAGGGATTTGGTACTAAGTTGTGCCCAGGAGTAGTCACCTCTCATATAGGGTAAATCCAAATTACCTTGAATGAATTTATATTTTTTGGATTTTGAGCTATTAGAGTTGATTCGATTTCACCGTTGGGTGAAACACTTGTTTTGTGTTGTTATTATTGATATAATTATGGTTATATTTTGTTTCATCTAGATGAGATAAGGGTATGAAATCTCATTCATCATATAGGTACTTATTAGAAATCAAATTCCATGGATTCTTGCCAATCCATTTAGAGAGCATTACTAATCACATGCTGTTGTGATAGATATCGTGCTATATATACTAGTTTTTTGATAGGTGTATTGATATGTGTTATAGTTTGAATTGGAAGGAAACCAAGCATTGATCCATGAGGAGTATGGACCCTCTTGGATTGAAATTTGGTGGATCATGTTTTGTCCATGAGATGAATTTTTTTATTATATGTTATTTCTGATTCCAAACTTTTATTCGTGAGGGAGTATGGGCCCCTACATATCAGAATTTGGAACACTGTTGTTTACTTTTCAAAAAAGGGGTTCCGGGGAAGTTTCAAAGGATCACTATTTGGAAAACTAGACAACACTATTTGTGATGCTATGAACATATTCCATGTGTTCTTCTATTTGGGAAGAAAATAACTTTTTAACTACACACCATGTACTCTGGGTACACGCCATGCGGTATTTAACTGTGTTTCTAGTTGTGTGAGAGAGGACATGGGTTATTGGTTTTTGGTTAGTGGATGTCATTTATAGTAGATACACACCATGTAGTTTTACTATGGAATACCCCATGTGGTTATGTAAATGTGGAAGTACATGGCCTAGAGATAGAACATGAGTACACGACGTGTGTCGGGATGAAATTCTATGTACATGGGATGTTTACATTCCCAGGATGGCAGAAGTACACTCTTATGTAACATCTTGAGGGTATATGCCATGTGTCGGGATGACACACCATGTACCTGGGATGGTTACATTCCTAGGACAGTTGGAGTACATGCCTATGTAAGAGCTTGATGGTACACACCGTGTGTAGTTTCTACATGTCTTTTACTTCTTTTCTGGTACCCTTTAAGGGTATTTTCCTATTTTATTCCCCTTTTTCAGTTTTGGATTTGAGAGTAGTCATTTCTGAGTAGTTTTCTACATAGATCGTGATGGTGAAACCTGTGGAGTGTTCAGAGGACTCTTAATGGGTGTTTTGGGGATTCTTCATAAATATAGAGGTTCTTCCTCCAATTACCATTTTCAATTGTCACCTAAGAGTGAACTTGGTGTGAATGACTGGTTGGGTGTTCATACCAACCTAGTTAAGACCTGTGATCTGAGATGAGAAATGAGCTATCTCTCGTGACCTATGATTTGAGGACATATCCTTTATGAGATGTGTCCTTATAGACCATAAGGTCATGATACGAGTCGATATCGAGGATTCTATGTAGGATTCCTATACTTATGATTCAACCTAGAGAATCTTGTTTAGAATGTCTCTATCTTCTAACTGGTTTCCAAGGATCCCCTATGGGATGCCTTGCTTACCTGATTTTCTAGGGGTCCCTTGTAAGATCTCTCTTTTGTATACCATTTTTGAAGATCCCTATTATAGGATTGTTCTTAGTGTTATGATGCTTATTATTTATAAGGGGGTAGACTATGGTAGAGCTTTCCAATGTTGGTACTGCCCAGGTGTCGTTGTCCCTAGTTGGACATTTGATTATTTAAAGAGGACACCCTTGTTTGGATGGGTGATCATTGTATGTTGACCCTTGATATGGTAATGACCATTAGGGAATTCTCAGTTCAATAGGTTAGACATGCCTCGAGCATGGTTTTCTGCTTAGAAGGTTGTGCGAACCTCTCTTTTCATAAGTGATGGGTGACTTGGTATGTCGGTATCCATGTAAATGGTTGTGTTGATGATGTGATTTTGAGCCAGTTCTTGCGTGATACATATGGTACTAGGATTCATAGGATTGACAACCTATGAATAGTACCTAGAATATGTTGTCTGTTATTGTAAACTTGGGGTAGTATATATTGGCATACACGACACCATTTGAGTGTTAAATGTTAAAAACAATCCATCGAGATTGGTAAATTTTTTGAGCTTTGAGTTGTTGTGTATGTTCTCAGTTATCTTCGAAGTAGAGTGACCTGATCATTTTGGAACCAAGTTTATCCCATTACTCAAGAGGACTTTCTATGACATGGGCGTTTTGACACGCTGATCTATTTAATTTTCAGCTTTTATTCCAAGTGATATGATGAAGCAATCATGGTTTTTGGAATGACACTCATGTGTTTAAGTTGGCTCTAAACTAGTGGGTTTGAGAGTGGTTGTTCTTTTTCTTGACGTTTAAGACACTCCTAGGTGGGGAGTGTCACAACAGTTCTATTTAAATGTGTTCTTGTAGGTAGAAGGATCATAACCAAGGACTATTCAGAGATAGTCATTTCTATTTGAATTCCTTTGAGACTTGTGAGTCCTGATTCATGTTTTTGTGTTTTGGATGTGTGTTCAACCCTTGTGAGGCACCAATGATCATGAATGGACCTTGGTGGTTAAGAGTGAGCTATCATGGAAATGCCTTGTCTTAAAGGTATTGTGGTCGGTTAAATGACAATGCATCGATGAGTGAATTCGAGTTTCTTTCAGAAGGTTGAATAGTAGTGGTTCAACCATCTTTTTTCTAGAAATCCTTGAAGTCCTCTTAGTGTAATATTTATTATGAGATGAGAATGTTCCTTATCCAGACATTATCCTGGATTAACTAAGAGAGCATTGGTTTTATTTCACGCTACAGCTGAAGGATTTTGGGATAGTTCATGATCTATTTGTGTGTCGTGCGCTGGATATGTACTTTTAAATGATACTCGGTTAATCCTGAGTGGTAATTGGGTTCCCATGTTGGAACACCTTGGAAAAACCCAGGGATGCCTACCATTTTCTTTGATGTGACCGCTAGGCGGATGCTGCTCTGGGTGCAGTGAGTGTTCTTATGTGGACTTTTGGCCTTATACCAATGTATCACTTGTAATGGGGAGTATAGACCACATTGGTGAGTTCCTTAGACTCCGGGTTGGTGAATCTAAGGTTATCTAAAACTTATTTTTGGGCTCATATGTGATGCTTTAAAAGGAGTTAATTATTCCAGTGGGATGGATCTGGAATTACGCTTTTACTCATGTTGTGGCATGGCCTTTTAATTAATCAAGGGATGTCTTGACAAAGTAGAGTCACTGACAGATAGGTATGAGATTCGGTGAACAAGATCGTTGTGGGTGTATGGTTCCTTAGGAACATGTGTTGTGTTATTTTTCAATACATCATCCTTCTAAGTTGGGTGTTTCAGAGATAAGCCATCCAATGAGGGTTTGACTAGTTATCCTTATTGTTCTTCATGTTTAGTTTTAGTGGACCAGTTTAAACACTCTGCCAATTTAATGTGGGTGTGCTGTATAAGTCCTCAATGTCTTTTAAGAAATGATTGTGTGATCACTTTTGATGAGGTCGATCAGGGTTTGACTATTATTTTCTATGAGGCTGGTGTTATGACCTCATTTGTGTTCGAGTTCGCCTAGTTAAAGAAAAATCATGCTAGTAGCATCGCTAGAATGTTCAGGGGAGATCTTTTTGGAGTTTTCCAATGGTGTAGGTGTTGTTGTAACAATGCCATGTGAGTTGTTCTTGATAATATCACGAAGGTTCCACTCTTCCAACTGATCAAGGAAACCTTCAGTATTGATGATCATGAGATGTTGTATATCAGTGTGATTATGCGACTACATGGGGTTACACATTCTATCATTTTAGATAGGGACTCCCATTTTAAATCTCATTTTGGGAAAGGGATATAAAGGGAACTGGGTATGCAATTGCTTCTAAACACAGCTTACCACCACCAGATGGATAACCAGTTAGAGTGCATGATTTAAGTGCTAAAGGAAATGCTTTGACCATGTATTCTGAATTTTAAGGGTTATTGGGAGTGACACATACCCTTGTTTTAGTTCACCTATAATAATAGTTTTCAAGATACTTTTCTGATGGTGCCATATGAGGCTTTATACGGTAGGTCATGACGATCACCCATGTGTTGGATGGTGGCCAGAGAGGCAAGTATGTTGGGTCCTCATCTTGTCTAGGATACCACTGATTAGGTTCAATTGATTCGGAAGTGGATGGATATTGTGAAGTATCATCATAAATATTATGCCTATCACCATAGTTGACCTCTAGAGTTTGAGGTTGGGGATCAGGTTTCCTTGCCTGTTTCACCAAGGTCGGTACACCGACGGATCATGAGACAGGTTAAGATTTCACTGAGATATGTCGGTCCATTTGAGATTCTAGAGAGGGTCGGACCGGTTTCCTATCGATTGTAGTTACCTCATAGGTACAAGGATATGCATGATGTCTCCCACATTTCTCTGTTGTGACGTTACATTATGGATTCGTCTCACACCTTTCAGCCCAACGAAGTGGAGTTATAGGAAGATGCATCCTTTTATGAGCATCCCATTAGAATTGGGGATCATAGAATGAAGGATATTTATGGATGGTCTATTACTTTATTATGAGTACTATGACAACATGACCGAGTGCAAGATGAGACCTGGGTGAGGGAGGCCAATGTATGATCGTAGTGCCCAGATTTATTCTCTGATGCTCCTTTATCGACCTTGGAAGGGAAATTTGGGGGCGAATTGCTTTAAGGGGGAAGTTTATAAGAACATGGTTCTTCCTTGAAGGTCTGGATCTTGTCTTTTTTGTTGGGTTTAAATAAGTGGAGGAAAAAGAGTGTTACACACTGTGTATTTTCAAGTATATGTCGTGTAAGATGGGTACACACCATGTAATCCCAATAGACAACCATATAATGGGCTCGCCAGAATTTGTTTGGACATTGCATGTATTTTTAAGTACATACTGTGTATTTTTATTTTTTGGATAAAATGGGCAGCAGCCTTGTGTTTCATCAGACAGACAGAACCCTTGTCCGGGTTCGCGAACAGCAGCGTCGAGGGCCATTTTTCCTGAAGTTTGTCCGTCTGAACTCTGATTCGAATGTCGTCAGGTGAGTTGGAACCCAATCAGTAATTTATCTATTCATATTGATTTGTTCTTCATGATTTTGTCTCTCGATTGAGTTATAAAAGGTTGATATTTTTTTCTCATTTTGTATAGCTACTCCATTCTAGGTCGAATCAAAACATGACGCTGGATGAGGAGAGTCGTTCGATTACGAGGTAGGTGGTCTTGTGACTTTTTTTCAATATTGATTTGTTTATATATGCCATAGTGTTGTTTTCCATGTTTATGGAATATCCTTGAATGGAAATCAACACTACTTATTTCTTAATGATTATTAAATGATGTATTAAATTAATTTAATCATTTTGTAGATTTTTTTGGTTTGATTAAGGGCCACCCTGTGGGTGAGTTTCCCTCAGATGACCATTGTTTAGCCATTTGGCCTAGGATTCCTATGGGAATGCCTTTGTTTCCTTTTCAGGGCTGTTTAAAATAAAATTGGTTAATTGAATGTTTCCCATGTTAGATGAAAATTTAATAAGCCTTGTGATAGTTTAATTCACATGTTTACTTTTTATATATATAAACTTCCCATGTGAGTGTATTTTTTTAAGCCTTGTAATTATTAGATTACATATTAGGCTTTTGATATGAACTTCCCATGTGATTATAATTGTTTAAGCCTTGTGATAGTTTAATTAATTTGTTTATTGTTTTGTATGATTCCCACGTGAGTTTGTATTATGTTAAACATGTAGCAGTGTAAATTAAACGTGTTTTTAATTATGCTGAAATGATTATACACCGGTCTTGGCCCCGAAACATGCTGAAATGATTTTACACTAGGCTTGGCCCTAAAACATGCTGAAATTATTATATACCCATTTTTACCTTGAAACATGCAGAAATACTAATATATCGGGCTCGACCCTGATTTACTACTATGCCAGTGGGCAGGGTTTTATTATGCCTGCGGGTGAGGTTTTATTATTCTTACAGGTAAGGATTGGTTATGCCTATGGGAGGGTTTTTTTGATGCTTACAGTAAAGGTGTTTAATTGAATATTGAAATTGAAGGACCTATGATGCTTCTACCAAGCCAAAGCACAAGCTTGGATTCAGTCTTCACTTATATATTTAGATGGACTTTTGAGACATACACTATGCTTAATTTACACGGGGGATTGACGAGGTGTGGCTGGATCTCGAGACTTTATAATTCAATGAAATTGAATTACTAATGAACATGAACTGAATATAAATGGAAACTAATACTTGTAGGAGTGTTTACTTTTAATAGTTCCTAGTTTACTTCATTTTCTTTTTGTACACTACCTATTTCATATACTCATTAACAGACTGGTATATATATTTGGTGGTTGCCTACTAGGATTTAGTCTCACACCCTTTTTGGTTCATGATTTTGGGACCAAATAGAATATATGATTGTAGGTGTTGAATAGGGCAAGCGCCCTGCTATAGGTACTTGATGTGCTGCTTAGGAGTATGAGAGCATGGGATCGAGCAAAGGCTTGTGATTATTCATAGTATCTTTTTCTTTAATTTGTGCTTTTGAGACATATATTGTGTATTTTTTTAGGGTAATTATTTTGTCTTATTTCTTAAAACATATAACATGCTGCATCATATTTTGTATGGAATGATGCTTGGTTGATTAATTTATCAGTCTTTTGCTATTTATTTTAGTTGTATGTTGTTTAATGATTCTGCTATTGTATTATGATTTATTACGTTGTGTTATGCTCTGCCAATGAGTTCATAGTTTTCCCACCATCACACCTTAGGCCCTCATTACTAGTTGACGACCTCTAGCATTTAGGGAAATGTGCTTGATGCCATGTGGACAACTGGGTACGGGGCACCAATTTGAGCGGCATCAAGATCCAGGATGTTACACCCTAGGTGAATTGAAGGACTATTTTAGAGAATTTAAACCCACTTTTCTAGGATTTTACTCATATATTCTATAGATCAAGTCTTAGTGACCTGAGGTGAGTTTCTTCTTCTCTAATGGTTTTTTTCTCTCGTTCTCTCTCTCTCTCCATGCTATGGATGTTCATTCCTTTTGAATCTATTATGGTTTATCCTAAATGGTTGATAGAGGATTATTATTAGGATGATTTTATTGGGATCCTTGTCTTCTTGTAGGATAGGTTATCAAAATTGGTTCTCATTATTCCATTCCTACTTAGAGAATGTTTAATTCTCTTGTTGAGGTAAAAGATTCATTACTTCTTATATTGTTTTATGTATCAATGTGAAAGTATCATACTTTATCTTCTTTATGTAAATTATGGAATCAACATAAATGAAAATAATAATGAAATTAAATAATTGATATTAAGAGATATTGTGATCATATGTGTTGATTCTTTATTGATGATGCCTCATGTGATTTCCTAGATAGTGTGTTATCTAAGTGTTGTGATTATTATTGATGTTTAATGCGATTGATGTGATTAACATGGGATAAAAATAAAAATATAGTAATTATTGAATGAATAAAGAAATTATCATAAGAAATTTATTACCATTATTCCTTTAAATATATTTAATATGGAAGATATTCATAAACCATGTTTATGGTATAATTATAATATTTTGATACTGATAATAGGTTGTGTGTTGCTAAAACCTATGCATAATGAATTAGTTAAATCAAGATGGTAATAAAAAGGTTATTTTTTAAGATAGTTGTTCGGGGATGAGTGATCCCATTATTATTTGTTAATGGATTATATTCCTTAGTGTTGTTCCCTTAGTTACCCCTTTCATTTGTTATGCTGAAAATAATTTTGTTTCTATATGTGTTTTCTAAATGAGTAGAGACTTGTTATGATTTGATGTATGGGGTATGGTAAAATTGTGATATATGTTATAAGTTGAGATTGGAAAGTTATAGATTCTTATCATTGAGATGGATATCATATAGGATAGATGACTTGAGTTGAGAGAGGGGGTTTCCTTTTTTATCAGGTTTTTGTGTGATGCTTGTCAATGGGTTGCTTGGGTATGGGTTGAGAAATGGGTTTTCTCATATTAATTAATGTTTCTTTTTATTTTATTATTGGAAGTTTACTTATTTTGGATTCCAACTACCTACTTGTATCTTCTTTTGGTATCTTAGGATGATTCCTAGAGTATCCACAATTATGGAATGGTGAATGAAATAATAAACGATCTCATTGGATGTGTTTCATTGATAATGGAAAATACTAATAAATTAAGTCAAACCATGGTATGGTTGAATATAATTATCCAAGGAGAATGGAATGGAAATATGGATAATTGTAATATGAATTTATGAGAGCATATTGTATTTTTATGAACAAAATGGTTAACCAATATTAATGATGTGCTAATGAATGAATAATAATTGATCATTACTATGTGTAAATGGTTAATGATGATAGATATTGATGCTTGCATACATGTATGGAATCTAGTCTCATAGGACTTTACTGTGGTAGTTGGGTGTCATGTGATATGATAGATTCAATTAATAATAAGTCTAGGAAGTTTCCCTTAGTGTGGTTTTGCATTATATTGTTCTTATATTTTATGATTTTATATTTTTCTTAGTGTGGTTTTGCATTATATTGTTCTTATATTTTATGATTTTATATTCTCCACTATTTGAGTTAGTGGGTATCCGATTCCTAATTGTTTTGGGTATGGTGGTTTTCTTACACATCCAAGTTGGTGATGGAATATATGGATAACTTCTCTATTAGTTCCATTAGGTTAAATACCCTGAGAGGGGGGGGGGTGAATCAAGGAATGACATATTAAAACTACTTCCCCTTTGGATCTTATTTTGTTATTAAACAAAAAACTCATATCTCCTTCTCCCATAGTAATGTATGAATAGAAATGAAATCATGTACAAGAAATATTTAGTTTACTTAGTTCACCCTCACTGAGCTACGTACAAGGAGTATACAATAGAGATTTGATGATGCACCAAATCCAATAAGGCTCACTGCCAAAATACCATGTATTGTCTATATCACTTCTATGCCTAGACTCACTACCTTTACAAGGTTTAGGGTCAATTCAATACTTTTACAAGGGTCACTCCCTATGTGTCTTTCTCTAGATCTCTATCATGTGGAAAGGATCACTATGTTACACTACCTTTTCTAATTGCTATTAGAAGGGATCTACACAGAGTTCATCGATTTGTAGGTCCCTTCATTTTCATGAATGAACACATCCTCAATTGTAGGTAGATGATCTGTTGAAGTTCCACTTTCATCCGACTAATTAATACAACTTTACCATAGTTCACTAGGTAATACCTTTTAAAAAACTTTTATGATGGTCATTGCCTTTGTAAAGATTCTTCTTTCACGAAGCTCAAATAGCCTTTGTGAAGCAACCACCTTTCGTGAAGATCAAATAGACTTCATAAAGCTCATAATTTTTTGTCAGATCTTTATATCCTTTACGAATTTCTTTAATTTTCCAATGCTCAAAACCTTCAGTTGGCTATCATAGCCCTCACGAACTACCTTGCTTTTGTGATTCTCAAAACATTCGGTTGGCTATTATAGCCTTTGTGAACATTCTTATATAAACCACCTTCATGAACCTCTTTCATGAATATAGTTCCCTAAGATTTTTGTTAAGTACCACTACTTTTTTGAAGGGGGTATAAGGCTATTTATAGGTGTTTCTACTGATTCTAGAAGCTTCTAACCACATCATCATTGTTTCATGTTGCTACCTTATTTCCACCGTGATTCTCCCTATCTCATGATGATATAGGAAAATCCATCATTTATGATGCTCATTATAATCATGAATACTTCTATCAAAACCTTCACATCATCCACAACACTTGTCGTAATTGTAGAGATTTCCGTCAAAACCTCCATGTCGTTCGCGATGCTTGTCATAATCACAAATCCTTCTGTCAAAACCTCTATGCCTTCACGAACCACCCTTCGAAAACCCAATATTCTCAAAACTAATTCCTTTTATATATTTTAATAAGGATTTCAAGTAAATCCATTTTCATGATTCTAGGGAAACTCCAAATTTTTTACCCCAAAAATTTGGCAAACAGTAGGAAATGATGTCACCTTGTGTATGTAATTTTCTATACTGCTTCTAGGGAATTCATTTCTTTGTCTTGGATATTTATTGACATAACATGTCAAAAATATCCTTTTAGTTCCACAAAAATCTTTGGAAACCCACTTTATCAATAAACACAATCAACCTAGAAATACTACAATGTTGTCTTGAGGGATTGTTTTCCAAACAATCCCCCCCCCTTTGGGTTTGTTTACAAATCTTCACATTTTAATACCTTATTGAATCTTCTTCCATATTATACCAACATTAACTTCATGTGATTCTGATATAAATAAATTACTTACTCAATAAACACTCTAATCCCACATGATCTATGCTTGGTGTGAGAAAAAAGTGTATAATGGAAAGTTCATCAATGAATCACTTCATTCCAAAACCTCTAAAACCACTCATCTTCATTCACCACAAAAATAATTTTTGTAATATATAATATTTGATTGATAACCTTTAGAATAATTATATTTAATACTCTACCGACTTCAATGATCCCCTTACATCACTACTCCCCCTATCAACTTCTCCTCCTGTATTTATTAGGAAATTTTCTACCCTTGGATAGCCACAATTTCTCCCCTATTGGTAATGAACATGAAGTCACTCCATTATGGTCCACAACAGGGTAATGAACATATATCAACACATTTCGGAAAAACGCATCATACCTTAGGGAGAAGGGGTCCTACATACACACTTTTAGAAGTGTGTGGAGTCGACTGAACTCCCAGATCCAGTTGATGCCTCACAAATGCTTCTTTAGGTAAGGCCTTTGTTAGAATATTCATAACATGTTATTCTTTAGGCACAAAATCCAAAATAAAAATCCATTTATCCACCTTATCCTTCATAAAATGATACTTGATTTCAATTTTTTTCCTTGAGTGATAGGATGGATTTTTTCTAATATTTAGAGTACCTGAATTATTGCAATGGATTCCAATTGGAGATTTCACTACAACTCCCATATCATCATGTTTCTTCTTTATCCATAATAGCTGCATTCAAGCTTGAGTATCCATAATATATTCAAATTTTTCAATGATTAATGAAATGCAATCCTTTTTCTTTATTATCAAAGAAATAAACAATCCAACAAGATAGAAAGAACCTCCTAATGTTTATTTCCCATCATCTGCTGATTCGGCCCAGTCTGTATCTGTATATCCCAATAACTCTGGCTAAGATTTTTCATTATACATCAAACCTAAATCCATTATTCCCTTGATATAAAGAAGTATTCATTTAACTAAAAGTATGTGTCATTATTTGGGATTTATTTGATATTATTCAACTTGGCATGTGGAAAAAACAATATCATGTCTTGTCACCATCAGGTGTAGTAGACTACCAATTATTTGTTTGTAATCTATAACATTAACCACATTTCCTTCATCCTCCTGTGATAGTTTTATCTGGGTAGCTATTAGAGTTATCATCTCCTTGCAATTATCCATTCAAAATATTCTCAAAACTTCCTTGGAATATTTATATTGAGAAATTAATGTGCCATTATTTCTTTGTGTTACGTGTAAAGTAAGGAAAAATATCAATTAACCAATCATTGAAATTTCAAACTCACATTTGATGAATTTGGAAAACTATCGGCACTATGATTCATATGATCCACAAAATATTATTTCATCGACGTAAACCAGAACTATCATCCTTTGATTACTATCATTGTTGACATATAGATTGTAATCAATTCCACCATGCTGAAGACCAAGAAAATTCAAAAAATGATCTAGTCTTAAATACCTTGATCTTAGTGCCTACTTAAATCCATAAAGTTCCTTTCTCATCTGAAAAACTATATTCTCATCTTCATGAATGAGAAAACCATCTGTATACTCAATATAAACTTCTTCTTCCAGAACTCCATTCAAGAATGATGACTTGACATCCATATGAGAAAAATATTAACTTTATTTTCAATACTATGATCAAGAATAATCTAATTGTACCTATCCTTGTAATAGGTTCAAATGTTTCATCAACATTGATACCCTCTATTTGGGAGTACCCTTCGCACATCATTCATGCCTTGTTTCGAATTACTATACCATCCTCATTCATTTTTTTGAAAAAGAACCATTTACCCCCAATGAAATTATTATTTATTGTCCTCAAAACAATCTCCCATGTCTGATTCTTCTCAATTTGGTCAAGATATTTATTCATAGCCTAAACCCAATTTTCATCTCCAGCTACTTCATCAAAATATTTACCCTCTACCTATGATAAGTATGATTCTTCCTGTAGATTCTTCATCCCAATTGTTTTTATTAGTGATGTCTGATCACCAATTATGTTCTATCTATCAATTTCATCTCTTCTTTTCTGTCTCTATGCATATAATAAACTGTTCTCATACTTTTAATTATTTTATTCTTCTTCTGATTCATCCTTTGTAATAGTAATGTCCCTTGATCTTTTTATCCCTTCATAAATATTCTCCTGAGACTGATCATGTATTTTTTGAAGATTCTACTTATTCTCCATTCTAGTTACATCATGTCTTTACACTAACTTTCCTAACCGCTTATTAAAGAATTTATATGATTTTATTTACTTTTATTATCCAATAAATATCCCTTAATCTATATAGTATTCAAACTTCCTATGTTTCTCCTTATTGAGAATGAAACACCAACTTCCGTAGACTTGAATGTACTTAAATGATGGCTTCTTTCTATACCATAGATCATATTGATTCATCTCTTATTTTGGACATTGTAATTTTCTATTTGATGTGTAGACTAATGTCATCACTACTTCTTTCCAAAATATCTCTATAAGGTATTTATCAATGAGAATTTTTATAGCCATGTTGTTGATAATATGTTTTCTTCTCTAAACTACTCCATTATTATATAGAGTTGTACTACATAAACTTGATGCATTATCTAATGTTTATTGAGATAATACTCTACATGGATATTTATGAACTATATTTCATTATATGTTCAGATCTTTTGGATTTTTCGACCCAACATTTTCTCAACTTCCCTTCTAATTTCTTATGCAATTAAACACCTCATATTTGTGGGTGATGATTGAAACCAATTCCATTCAGCTAAAATAATCAATGAAGAGAACATATTATATCTTCTCATCAACAGTCCTTGGTGAAATTGGTCTAAGCACATTAATATTCACCAACTCAAGAATTTGTTTTCACCATTTATCATTTTCCTTATATGTCTTTTGAATTATCTTCCCTAGATAACAATCACCACACTTATGAGTAAGATCACGTGATAATCTAGGGAGGTCTCGAGCAACATAATATTTTACCATATCTACCAATGATATTTGGCTCAAGTGACCAATATTTTTTTTCTATAACTTTTTTTATTCTTCCTTGTACATGAAGCACATATCTTTTTCTCCACTCACAAGGTATATATTCCCTTTCGTACACTTTCCCTGCAAAAAAAATCAATGTATTTTTCCTTGATGACATATAATTTATTGGAAAATATTATGGAATTTCCTAAATCACATAATTGACTGACACTTATTAAATTGCGACTTAGTCCTTCAACAACCAATACATCTGAATGTCTAATGTATTTTCCCCCATACTTTTCTTTTCTAGAGCTAATAATTTTCAAGCATTCATCATTATCAAATCTTATGATACCTTCCTTATCTTACCTGATTCTGGTCACTAGATCATTATTTCATATGATATGAGAGGTTCAACCACTATCAATGATCCATATTCCAGTGAAATATAATGATTTAAAAGAAATATCTACCACAACTTCCTATTCATCTCTCTTCTTTTTGATCCATGTTTTTAACTTCATACTCGATATAGATTGATAATCATTATCTTCCTTGGTGAACTATGGAACAACTTCAGCTTGAAATACTGGAAAATGATTTTTAATTTCCATCTCACTTTATGGTTCATTGAATTATTGTTTGTGACAAATTTGGTTCTTCTTTATCACATTATTTTGCATGGTTGATGTATAGTATCTAACCATGTTCCCAAATCCTCCATACCAAAAACAATGACCCCTAAAAGATATTATAGAGTAGTTCACTCTGTTTTGATTCCATTGTTGTTCTTATTCCATTTAGTATCTCTTGGATATTAAACACACATTTTTTAAGTGTCCCATATTCACCCAACAATAACATATGATGCAAGGTGCATTCCTATGTGTCACTTCTACACCACTGGTTTTCCACTAGGTTCTCTAAATCTTATGATTTTTATTTGTACCCACATCAATATTCAATATCATAGTTGGTGTTTGTGGCCTAAATTCAACCATTACAACTTTCAGTTTTCAATAAATCCCAATATTGGATGTATTATTTTGATCAATCAATTTTATTTATGGGAATTACCTTTTCCATTTCACTAGAAATATGAATTCTAATTTTACCTTTTCTATTTCATTTGTATCCTACTTTCTCAGTATCAAGAGTTTCTCTTCATCTTTCACTTTCTTTCGCATATTGAAAACTTCCTCTTCGATCTCTTAGATACGTTTGATTTTAGCTTTTCTAACATTAGTCAAACTATAAATCTCTATTTTTTATTCTTCAATTTTTTGTTTATACTCAACAACCTTTTCTGAGTTCTTTAGCATTGAAGATTTCATCATTTCAATTTGTTTATTCATATCAGACTTCTATTCTTCTTGTTGTTGCAAATAATGTTTAACATCATGAACTACATTGTTGGATTTATTTATTTTGTCTCTCTAAACATCTATTTCCTCAAGTATGGATTCTAATTTGACCTAAAGGTAAACTCTTCATTTAATTTCTCCTTCTTCATTATTTTTTTCTTCTCTTCCTACATAATTTCCAACAATAGCCACCATAATATCTACTTCATGATCCTTGCAGTCTACCAATTCTCCTTCCCCATATTCTTCTGAACTATCATCTTCTCTTGAAAACAAATTCTTATTTTTGAAGAAATTTATCTGTAAAAGTTTATTCCCTTTCACATAGTCTAAAGAATTATTCATGGTAACTTTAAATTTATCCTCATCATCTTCTTGAAACTTTTTTGGGCACCTTTATACAATTTTTTCAATGGTTCCACATCAAAATCCTAGAAGTGGAAGTTTCTCTTTGAACGTTCCTTTTCCTCTTTGGAGATTTGAGGAAAGGAATAAAATCACTTTATCTGTCAGTTCATCTTCATTTCCATCTTTAATATTGAGATTCTTCATGGCCTTTAATTCCACCTCTTTGGAATTTTCCTTTTTTACAACACCATTATCATCATTTCTCATTTCATATCTGATAAGGGTACCATGAAAGTTTTCCAATGTCAGATCCTTCAAATATTTGTCTTCCAATACTGAAATTTTTGAAATTAACTGTGGTGGATTTTTTCTCAAGATACACTTCACAATATTTATATCTTTAATAATTTCTACAAGACCATTCATATCTTCCACAATAACATTTACCTGGTCAAATAAAGTTTTAACAGACTCATTATGGTTCATTATGAGATCCACATACTTGTTTCGTAGAACTTGAAACTTTTCTTTTCTGACTTTTGAGTCACCCTCATAAATATTCCAAAACTTTTCCCACATAGCATGTGATAACTTACATGCCATCACCTTCATATAAATTTCATTTGATATGTCTCCCCCTAAAACATTGATCCCTTTAATATCAACATCCAATTCTCTTCTATCAGCTCCTGATAAAGTACCACTATCGATATTGGATGATATTCCATGTATAGTTGCTGTAAAGACAACCATTCTAAATTATAAAAAGTAGTTATACATTTTATTCTTTCATAATTGAAAATTGTTTCCATCTATGATCAAAATCCATTTGTGATTAAAAACGTCCATTTCTTATACTGAGAGAGAGAACCACTAACTTTAAACCTTTCCCTTTGATACCAATTGTTGGTCCCACTAGGTTAAATACCCTAAGAGGGGGGGGGGGTGAATTAGGGTATAAAATATTAAAACTACTATCCCTTTAGATATTGTTTCATTGGTAAAAAACTCTCTTATCTCCTTCTCCCATAATAATGTATAAATATAAATGAAATCATGCATAGGACACATCTATTTTACATGGTTCACCCTTAATGGGATATGTTGAAGGAGCATGTAATGATGATGTACTGATGTAACAAATTCACTAAGGCTTACTTTCAAAAAATAATATTCAGGCTATATCACTTCTATGCCCAGGCCCATTGACTTTACAATGTTTAGGGTCAACTCACTACTTTCCCAAGGGTCACTCCCTATATCTCTTTTTCTGTATCACTCATAGTGGAAATAATCATAATCTTCATCTTCCATTGTTCACTACTCTTGGAAGGGATCCACACGGAGTTCATGGACTTATAGGACCCTTCATTTTCATGAATGCACACATCCTCAATTATAGGTATATCCTCTATTGAAGTTTCAATTTCATCCAACTGATGAATAACACTTTACGACAATTCATTGGGAAATCCCTTTTAAAACACTTTCATGATTCTCATTGCCTTTTCGAATCTTCTTCATTCTATAATCTCAAATAACCTTCATGAAGCAACCAACTTTTATGAAGCTCGCTTCTTTCATGAAGCTCAACTAGCCTTCAAGAAGATTAAAATTTTCGGTTGGATTTTTATAGACTTTGTTAATTTATTTACTTTCATGATGATGAAAACATTTAGTTGTCTATCATAGCCTTCATGATCTACCTTGATTTCATGATGCTAAAAAAATTTAGTTGGTTGTTGTAGCCTTTGAGAACTTTCTCACAAGAAGCACCTTCGTGAACCACCTTCACGAATACGAATCCTTAAAATTTTTGTTAAGACTCACTACTTTTATGAAGGGTGTATAGGCCTATTTATAGGTGTTTCCATGAATTCTAGAAGCTTCCAGCCTATCATCATCATTTCATGATGCTCCCTTATTTCCATTGCGATTCTCCCTATTTCGTGATAATCCATGAAAATTCACCATTTGTGATGCTCATTATAATCATGGAGATTCCCATCAAAACGTTCACATCGTTTGTGATGCTTGTCATAATCATGAGGCTTTCCATTAAAACCATCACATCATTCATGATTCTTGTCATAATCATGGAGCCTTCTGTCAAAACCTTTTCACCTTCGCAAACCACCCTTTGTGAACCCAATCTTTACAAAACTATTTCCTTTTCCATATTTTCATAAGGCCTTCAAGGAAATCTGTCTTTCACAATGCTATCCAAACTCCAAATATTGGCCCCCGAAAATTTGAAAAACATTAGGAAACGATGTCACCTTTCATATGTAATTTTCTATACCACTTTTCAAGAATCCATTCCACCATCTTGGATATTTTTCAACATACCATGTCCACAATCTCTCCGAAGTTCCAAAACATGCATTGGAACCCCACTTTTTTGAATAACAAAATCAACATAAAAATACTACAATGTTGTCTTGAGATATTTTCCCCAACATTCTCTCTCTTCCCCACTCTCCCTTCAGTGTTACATGATGAGTAGGAATATCCAGGATGTAATAGATTGTGGTATAGAGTACATTTCTACACATGTTTTGATGGCTCATGGTACTAATATACTTTTATATGAAGACTATAGTGACTTAAAGATATAGAATATATTTATATTCGGTCATGGTGACTATGATTTCTCATGGGTATACATGTATTGGTTATGATAGATTGAGGTATAATGCATTAGAAATGGGTTGTAGTGGCTTTAAAACTTACTACTTAGTAATGGATTACATGATGGTGATAAGGTTATTAAGACCTACATTGGATGAAAGATGATATGTGGTATGTATACACAAAGTGTAGGATGAATTATGGAAGGTATGGGAGAACAAGATGTTTGGCATTGGGTCATGAGAGTGGAAAACTAGTGGATAAGTGGAAGTGGGGTACCTTTCTTATGTATATGTTTTTATATGGATATACTTGTATGCATTACTTGGTGAACATGCCATGGCGAGGATAATATATAGCTATAACTATTTAGGTAATGAGTTGATTTCAATTTTTATATTCACCGGATTTGGCATTCATCTTTCACATATATATGAGAGGTTATGGGGAGGATCCTACTAATTATACTTGTATGTTCACCCTATTTATACATAAACTATTTCTTTTAGGTTTTAAGGAGTTGGTTGGTGATTGAGTTCAGTGTGAATAGATCTAAGTGTTTGTTCAACTATTTTCAAAGTTCATGATTATTTCCTAGGCTTTGTTTTTTTGTATCCTTATAGTAATTTTCATTTATGTATTACATTAAATTCATGCTTTGAGATTACTTATTTATGTATGAATAGTGTTGATTGGTATATCTCAACTTATATATTATTCCTTAAATCCTTATAAAGTGGGAAATTCCTCCCATTTTAATGGATTATATATCTTTGGTGCTAGTCGCCAACCCATGACCTATCAGTGGGGGGATTCAGGGGTCATCATCCCTCTCTTCACTGTTTTCCAAAAAGGGGTACTGGTAGAGGGGTTCATGATACAATGATATAAAATATTATGGTTAAGAGATATGATATAGTCTATAGATAGGCACTGGTGAGGATTACATGGGTTGGTAGGAAATTGATATTAGCTAAACTTGGTACATGATGTTAACAAGGGATACTATATAGGACATGGGTATTTAGAGTCCCCTTTAATCTAATGTAATGAACTTAAAGTTTATTGAACATAATAAGAAAATTGATTCTTATTATAGGTTAGAGACCTAGGAAAAGATCATGCATCAAGATTGTATGTGCCTGTGTTTTAATTGGATGGATAATGGTAATTAGATTGAAATTAAATTAATTAATTAATTAACCTAAAATATTCCATTATACAGGTTTAGGATTCTCTAAAATTTTATATTTTGTAAGAATTGATCTAGTTTGACCACCCCACTAGGTTCATGCTTATGAATTTGTGAAGGATGTTCCATAAAATCACCACAAATTTGAGTCCACGAAAGATGGAACTTAAATGATAGTCTTAGATTTTTAGTGCCATAGTCTAAAGAAGTATGAGGGATCTATTTCTATTCATGTGATTTTGGCATGGCTAGAGGAGGTTTAGATTTCCTTCCATTCGATTTGTACTTAAAAGGAGCACTATGTTTCATTGGTTTTGATTATTTTGTGTGGGGTAAACTGAGAGTAACGAACCAACCCAAGTCAACTAGAAGAGCCACCAAAAAAGGCCCATAATGTATGATAGGTTAAATAGGATAATAGAAACCAGCCTTGAATATAAAAAAACAATACATACAACTAGAGTAAAAAAGAATAAATAAAATAGAAACCATAAATATATATAATACAAGACAAAAATAGGCTAAACCAGAAAGTATATCAAGTCCCCACGTGACCAACACCCACCTCTAGACAAATCTGAATTGAAATCAACAACAATAAGGGAGGATGACATGATACAAGATGCTCCTACCTTTACCTAAATCCTAGAATAAAATCTCTATAAATAATGAATGTCACTAGTAGGGTGTGATACAAATCCCTATAATATACCACCACAATTTCCATACATGGTCTAATATCAAGAATGAAACAATTATAGCTTTTAAGAAAATAGATTTACAAAGAGTTTTCATAAACTAAATCTATTTGTAAATAATTTTCACATTGGTTATTCATAAAATACATTCATAATAGAAAACTAGAAATATGAAAAGAATAAGTAATAAAACATAAAATAATATCCATAAATCAAGAGGTAAACATGTAAACACATGTCCACGAAACAACCTATCATGTGAATCTATATGATAAAACCTAATATAAAAACATGTGAGCAACAATCCATAAAAAAAATCATGTGATAAAGAACCATAAATGAAAAATAAACTCACATTTGGGCTCTAGACTATGGGGAAATGCGTACTAGACACTCACAAGCCTAAACATGTATACGTTTGATCCATAAGATATCGACTCCTGATAGTTGATATCGAAAAAGGTTACCTCCTAGTAGTGAAACACACACTAAGGATACCCATGTCTATTTCCTGATGCACCTAAGGTTCCCAATGTTCAATTTTCTAAATATATTTTCAAAACCATGTTCACAATTTTATAAAATGGTTTCATAGACAATTCAATCAAATTTTGAGTTTTAAAACCATTTTACAAATAAAAAAAATCTATTTTACAACAAAAGAAACTTTTTTTTTGAAAAAATTTTACATTCTAAGAAATAATTTGAAACTACTCATCACTTAAAATCAATGAAAAAAACAAAGTAATTTATCAATAACAACATTAAATTCATCAAATTATCCCACAATATAGAAACACCTACCTCAGAACGGTATAAACCTAGATGCTTTCAATAACGATGACTAAAAACCAAGAGAATTGAATTCAAAAGACAAGGGACACCAAGAAACTAAAAAGGATTGATAGAAAACACTATCTGATCAAAAATATATACACAACTATAGCCAAAACCAAAGTCATTACCAAAACCAAATAAGAGATGGAAGGATTACATACCCAGAGAGAAGCAATCTAACCATATGGTGATCAATCATTGAACAAAGTGATCCAAAAGGGAAAGAGTCACCCAAAATTACCTAGGAAGAGCCTCTAGGTTGATATTAATGAAGATTGTATGAATGAAATAAATTCATCCAATATTATTTCTTGAACTCTCTTCTCTTGATATTTACAAATCGTGTAATATCATCACAAAACATGTAATCCTCGAGTCCCACGTACACTAAAAATCCCATTAATTTTTTACTAAAAACGTGATATTTTTCATTACACAATGTGAACCCTTTTCATAGTGTATAAACTCCTCAAACAGTGTATTCAGTTCATGGATTCTGCCTGACAACCATTACTTGGCATATAATTTCCCATTGAACAAAAAAACTACAACTTTATTTTGAAAATTCCAAAAAATCCATGACTTTATCATTACATGTATCCTCCAAAATATTTTTCAGTATTGATTAACCAATGAAAAAGGAAAAACAAAAACAGTGGTTAAAACATACCTAATTGAAAGGTAATGGGGCGTTATAATCTTCCCACCATAAATGCTTTCTTCTCTCGAAAATCCCTCAAGATCATTGATCTGCAAAAAAGAGAAGGCTACCACAGCCTCATCAAAAAATCCTACTCCCACATCTTGTGGATTTATTATCCACACTGCCACAATACTCAGAATAGGGGGATCATTTTTCCATGTAGTACCTTATCATGGTGATCCATAATCTTAACTAGATGCTCAACCAAAGTGGTATTAGGATTAATATCAGCATACTCTCATCTAATCATGGTGGAAGGACCTAGAATATACCTTCTCAATTGGGAAACATGAAACATGTCATGGATAGAAGTCAAGACAGGTGAAAAGTACAACAAATAGGCCACCCACCCTAGTCATCCAATGATCTCAAAGGGGCCCACAAACATTGGTGCCAACATACCCTGATTACATAATCGACGATGTCCCAAGTGTGGAAAAACTCTGAGAGAGTCTCAATCACCAACCT
Organism: Viscum album; assembly: GCA_963277665.1. Classification (NCBI taxonomy): domain Eukaryota; kingdom Viridiplantae; phylum Streptophyta; class Magnoliopsida; order Santalales; family Viscaceae; genus Viscum; species Viscum album. The sequence goes on along the minus strand of OY728131.1, from coordinate 1,430,351,079 downwards.
CAAACTCCAACATCTATTTCTGATAGTCTTTATAAGATTTATAAGGAATCTATGATATGATTAGTCTCCTCTAGATCAACTTCACTATATATATCATCTCCTAAACAACACTTGGCCAAACCAAGGACCACTCTCCCAACTCTTACCAGCACAAGGGAGATCTACATGGATGTGCATACCAATCCTCAAAGGGTACCATATATATCAATGTTTAGTAATTAATATTATAGGCCAACTCAACCAAAGTAAAATGATTTTCCCAAGATCCTCCAAAATCAAGCACAGAAGACCATAGCATATCCTTCAGAACCTGGATAGTCCTCTCTATCATCCCATCTATCTGTAGATAGTAAGTAGTGATTAACTTAATATGGGAACCCATAACCTCTTGTAAACCTTTTCAAAACCTATATGTGAACCTTATATCCCTATCAGAAACAAATACATAGGGAACCCCATGATTTATCTTATACATACAAGTCCCCAAGATGATCCACTTTCATCATCTTCTGAATAGGTAGGAAATGTACTGATTTCATGATTCAATCAATGATCACGCAAATCACATAATTACCATTAGGAGTTTATGGAAAAACAATGATGAAGTCCATATAAATCTCATCCTGCTTTCATATTGGAATGGGTAAGGGATGTAACAAACCTATAGGTTTCTGGTGTCCGACCTTAATTCTCTGTCAAGTGAGACACTATGAAAAAAATCTATAGTAGACCAATTTATTCCCAGCCATCAATACTAACGTATCAAGTTGTGATACATCTAGGTTTCCCCAGTGTGCACGGACTAACAAGACCTATGTATGCTATCCAATAACTCTCACCTCAGAAAAAAAACAACAAACCTTTTATGGAAGAAAAAATCTCCAATGGGAGATTTAGACCACTCACCTAAGGCCTCCCCACCAAAAAGGATTTCAAAAAAACTCCAGCACTCAATTTTAGATGTCTTCTCATGCCGAACCTAATCATCAAATGAAGATTCAGATCTCATCAAATCCATACATAACTTTCCACCAAATCTTCCACTTAAAAGATCATCTCTATAAAAAAGTACAACAGAGTCCAACCCTCAACTTATTCCTTCATGGGTTGTGTTTGTACTTTTTTTATCAATGCATAAACAACCACATTACCTTTCCCAAGGGTATAAAAAAAATCAAATTAATTTTTTTAAAGATACTCCAACTGGAATCTCTATCAAAAATTTAGATCCCTCTGAGTAAAACTATATTTCAAGATATTATGATATTAATTCACTATAAAATGCTCCCCAAAGAGATAGTGAAACCATGTTTTGAGTTCATTCATAACTGATGAGAACTCAAGATCATGGATAGGGTAGTTCTTCTCATTAGGGTATAAGTAGAGAGATCCATAATCCACCATATGTTTCCCCTACATCCAGACTATAAGGACCCGACCTTATAACATAAATAATCTTGAATTTAGTCAAGAGAAAAATTCCTTTTACATTGAGGATATTTTAAAATTTATAGCTTTATAGAAATAGGAAAATACATTCATAACATTACACATTATTATAGAGTGGATACCATAAAACAGTTTCCATTTTTTCAAAATATAAACCATTAAAACTTAAAACACGACTCCTTGAAAATTCTTAAAAATTTAACATGGATTCCTTCCTTGTTTTACACATCCATTAACATGTGAAAAAAAATTAAAAACTTGGGGTGAGCACAAAAGCTCAGTAAGAGATGGAAGAGAAGGAAAGATCACATTAGTCCATGAATACTCGTAACGTATGAAAGCATTTTCAAAAGGCATTCTTGTCACCCATATAAACATACTTTGAGTAACATGAGATTTACACAAGATCCACACAAAACATGAGAACATAAATATAATCATAAAGGTATCTTGAGGAATTACTTACATAATCTTGTAACCATTCTTGGCTACCTTATAACTTGTAACCCTCATGGCTACCTTACTTTGTGTAACTATTGCACTTACACTTGGAGTAACCATATGGCCGACCTCCAACTTACTCATACCCAATGCATTGGAGGGAAATATAGGTCCCACCCTTCATCATAAACAATTCCCAAGAACCAAAACATAAGCATAAAACATGAATAATTCCATAAAAACATTGCTTTTTAATTTTGAAAAACAAAATTTTAAAAGAGGATTTTAAAAGAAAAGTCCCTTATAAACATCATATAATTGAAGTGAGACTTAATAGAGTGGATGGAGTATGTATTTATACTATAAATACACATAATAAAACATAATATAAACAGAATCTATCACACAAACAATTTAAATAGAACATAAATAATAAAGTAGAAGGTTAACCTAAAAAATGGAAATCAGGTTTAGAATTCCCTTACCTCAGGTTCATATTACTTCAAAATTGTTTAAACTTCCTGTATGATGGTTAAAATAGTGTTATTAATACTTTATAGAAACATTTTCGTGTTTATAAAATCTTATATTATCATTTCATAACACCATTTTAACCTTTAATTGTTATTATTTTGCTCCTTGAACCGCTTTTGGGTGAGTTCCTTACATGATTTCTATGATTATTTCATGGTGGACATTCTTTTCAATTGGAAGTGAAACTCCAGAATTGGAATGGAGTAGTATTTAAATATATCCAGTAACATAAATTATACCATTTAACATTTTTAATTCTTACATGAGGATGATTAATAAGTTAGAACATTAATGATGTTCATTTAGATCATTTTAGAGGTTCTTTGACACAAATGACCTCATTTCATTTTATAAATTAAATCCATGTGTTAAAAACAATTCCTAAACCACAGATGAGCTATAATACATATATTATAACTTGAAGGTTTGGACCTTGGGGGATTGAGGAAACCTTGGGACGTATACTATGAAGGTAAGGAGGCCAGATCTTCATTGAGTAGGAATTTGTAATGAAGTTAATGAAGGAAAGGGTTGGTATTTATAGGAAAAGTAAGAGGATATTTTAATAATTTCCAAGGGACACCTCATGGGTGGTTGTTGCAAAACCATGGGATTTCCCATGGTATTTGCCCATGGTATAAGCCACTTGGGACAACTCACATCTTAATTAACAATACACAAGTCTACCAGATTTATGACATCATTATTATATCATTAATAATGTCATTAACCCACTGAAACTAAAAACTGTATTTTTTACTATTCACTGAAAAATCAACTCTTTCAGAAAAAATCCCAAAATTCACCCTAACTATTTATTGACATGTAGATTTCAAAAATGAAGTCCATTTTTTGAAAATATATTTTTTAAAATTTTTTAAATTTAATTTTTAAATAAAATCATACTTAATTCAAAAAATAATTAATTAAAAACTATATCTGATTTTATATCACATTGAAAAATTAATCAAGATGTCATTATCTTAAATCCATAATAAAATAAAATAATAATTCAATATACTATTCATTAGGTTCATATTACTATTCATATTACTATTCATAAGGGTAACTATAAGGACCCGACCTTATTATATACAAAATCTTGAATTTAGTCAAGAGAAAACTTCCATTTACCTTGAGGATCTTTTCATGTTTATAGCTTTATAGAATTAGGACAATACATTCATAACATTACACATTATTACAATGTGGATACCATAAAAAAGTTTCCATTTTTTTCAAAATATAAAACATTAAAACTTATAATAAGACTCCTTGACAATTATTCAACATTTAACATGGCTTAATTCCTTGTATTACACATCAATTAACCAATGAAAATAATTTAAAAACTTCGGATGATCACAAAATCTCATTAAGGGATAGAAAAGAAGGAAAGATCACATTAGTCCATGAATACTCGTAACATATGAAAGCATTTTCAAAAGAAATTCTTGTCACCCATATATACTTAATTTGTGTAACATGAGATTTAAAAAAGATCCACACAAAACATGAGAACAGAAATATAATCATAAATGTATCTTGAGGCATTACTTACATAATATTGTAACCATTCTTGGCTACCTTATAACTTGTAATGCTCACGGCTACCTTACTTTGTGTAACCATCGCAGTTACTATTGGAGTAACTATACAGCCGACCTCCAACTTACTCATACCCAATGAATTGGAGGTAAATATAGTTACAACCCTTCTTCAGAATCAATTCCCAGGAACCATAACATAATCGTACAACATGAATAATTGCATAAAAACATTGCTGTTGAATTTTGTAAAACAGAATTTTAAAAGGGGATTTTAAAAGATACTTGAAATGAGACATAATAGAGTAGATGGAGTATGTATTTATACTGTAAATACACATAATAAAACATAATATAAACATAACCCATCACATAAACTATTTAAATAGAACATAAATAATGACGTAGATGGTTAACCCAAATAATGGAAATCGGGTTTAGAATTCCCTTACCTCAGGGTTGTATTACTTCAAACATGTTTAAACATCCTACATAATGGTTAAAATAGTGTTATTAGTATTTTAAAAAAATATTTTCATGTTTATATCATCTTATATTATCATTTCATAACATCATTTCACCCTTTAATTGTTAGTATTTTGCTCCTTGCACCGTTTTTGGGTGAGTTCCTTACATGATTTCTATGATTGGTTCATGGTGGACATTCTTGTCGATTGAAAGTGAAACTATTGAATTGTAATCGATTAGTATTTACATATATCTAGTAACATAAATTATACCATTTATAATTTTGAATTCTTACATGAGGATTATTCATAAGTAAGAACATTAATGATGTTCGTTTACATCATTTTAGAGGTTCTTTGACAAAAATGACCTCATTTCATTTTATAAATTAAATCCATGTGTTAAAAAGAATTAAAGAACCATGGATGAGTTATAATACATATATTATAACTTGGTTCAACCATAAAAATGGTTTCATAACCATACTCTAAAGAGTTAATGAAAATTGATACCACATCATCCATGATGTCGTTAATTCGGCACATCACAGACAATGTTTTTATTCCTTGAATAAGTGGGTGAGGAGAATAATAATGGTGATGAACTTTCCATGAACATTAGAAAATACAGAATATATATTATTTATGGAGATTTCATTCCTCTTGGGTAAGAAGAGATGAATAAAGAATAAGAAAACAATGGAACTCAAAATAAAATAATAATTGAGAAATCCCTTATAAAAATTCGGCAGCCTAACGGCTACGCAACATGGTTTTAGAAAATATTAAAAAGAGAGGGGACAAGGGTCACCAATAAAAAATGAATCATAATAGATATTATATCAATAAAAATATTTAAATAAGAACATGGTTTGGAAACTTGGAAGTTATACCATATAAAAGAGAACTTTAATGGAAAAAGAAGAAAATTGAGAATTTTCTTACCTTGTAGAGTAACCCTTAGAGCTTGAAGGTTTGGACCTTGGGGGCTTGAGGAAACCTTGGGAGGAATAATATGAAGGAAAGGAGGACATAGATTTGTTGAGGAAGAATTTTGAATGAATTTAATGAAGGAAAGGTTTGGTATTTATAGGAAAAGTAAGGGAATATTTTAATAATTTCCAAGGGACACCTCATGAGTGGTTTTTGAAAAACCATGGTCTTGCCCATGGTATTTGCCCATGGTATAAGGCACTTGTGAAACCTCACATATTAATTAACTATACACTAGTCGACCATATTTATGACATAATTATTATATCCTTAATGATCTCATTAACACACCGAAACTAATAACTGTATTTTTTACTATTCACTGAAAAATCAATTGTTTTAGAAAAAATCCCAAAATTCACTCTTGTCGATTGGAAGTGGAACTCTAGAATTTGAATGGAGTAGTATTTAAAAATATCCAGTAACATAAATTATACCATTTATCATTTTGAATTCTTACATGATGATGATTCATAATTTACAATATTAATGATGTTCGTTTAGATCATTTTAGAGGTTCTTTGACAAAAATGACCACATTTCATTTTATAAATTAAATCCATGTTTTAAAAAGAATTCCAGAACCATTTATGAGCTATAATAAATATATTATAATTTGGTTCAACCATAAAAATGGTTTCATAACCATACTTTAAATTGTTAAAGAAAATTGAAACCACATCTTCCATGATGTCGGTAATTCAACACATCACGAACAATGTTTTTATTCCTTGAATAAGTGGATAAGGAGAAAAATAATGATGATGAATTTTCCATGAACATGGGAAAATCAAAAATATACATTATTTATAGAGATTTAATTCCTCTTGGGTATGAAGAGATGAAGAAAGAATAAGAAAAGAATGGAACTCAAAATAAAATAATAATTGAGAAATCCCTTATAAAAATTCGGCAGCCTAACGGCTACGCAACATGGTTTTTGAAAATGTTAAAAAGAGAGGGGGCAATGGTAACCCATCCAGAAATTAATCATAATATATTATATCAAGAAGAATAAGGAAATAATAACATGTTTTGGAAAGTTGAAAGTTATACAACATAAAAGAAAACTTGAATGGAAAAAGAAGAAAATTTAGAATTTCTTACCTTGTAGAGTAACCCTTAGAAAATAAAGCTTTGGACCTTGGGGGATTGAGAAAACCTTGGGAGGACTACTATGAAGGTAAGGAGTCCAGAGTTCCATTTAAGAGGAATTGGGAATGAATTTAATGAAATAAATGGTTAGTATTTATTGGAAAAGTAAGGGGATATTTTAATAATTTCCAAGGGACACCGCATGGGTGGTTTTTGCAAAACCATGGGCTTGCCAATGGTATTTTCTTATGGTATAGTCTAATTGGGAAACCTAAAATATTAATTAACTATACACAAGTCTACCAGATTTATGACATCATTATTATATCATTAACGATGTCATTAACACATCGAAACTAAAAACTGTACTTTTTACTATTCACTGAAAAATCAAGTGTTTCAGAAAAAATCACAAAATTCACACTAACCATTTATCGACATGTAGACTTCAAAATGATTTAAATTTTTTGAATATAATTTTTTTAAATATTTTTAATTTAATTTTTAAATAAAATCATGCTGAATTCAAAAATTAATTATTTAAAAACTATAACTGATTTTATATTATTTTGAAAAATTAATCAAGATGTCATTATCTTAAATACATAAGAAAATAAAATAATAATACAATATACTATTCATTAGGGTCATATTACTATTCATATTACTATTCATAAGGGTATGTTACTATTCACCAAAAAAACAAGTTGGTTCCAATAGACTCCAAATAACATACTGAACACAATTGTAGATGACAATTTCTTGAAATTCAAAACATAGAAGTGGATGTTTTAAAGGATAGTTCTAAATATCTACTTAAAACATAAATCAAGGATTTTGAAAATTAAGGAACTATCATTTTATGTGGTAAACTCATCCATTCATTACTTGCGTGTTTTAAATTAATATCACATTTGCAAAGAATGTTTACTATTTTATGGATGTCATTGGGAAAATTATCATGTAAATAATAATTGACATATTATGATTTAGTGTGTTTTCATGTCCCGACCCGTCCTCGGGGCCCGTGCCGTGACTACCCCAAGCCCGTCTTCTATAGGCCAGGGGCTGGCGACTAGCACCAAGGCGTAAATCCCGGTAAAAAGGGAAGGCATTGCCTTTGTAAAGTAAACAAGCACCACAGAGTAAGCAAGCGGAAAAAGTAAACACTAAGTAAAACTGTTACAACAGTAAGTGCAGAAAAGTAAGTGGGCCAGTATACAAATCCAAACTAAAAATAAAGTACAACTCGAAAGGGAAAACAACAACTGAAAAGTAAAAGCCGCTACGCCGAGCTGTCCACTGGAAATCCCACCTGAAGGGTGGGTATAGATAGCTCCACTGCTCCTCGGGTCCCATCGTCCGCTCCGAGTACGTCCTGCCCAGTGGTCCACCTCCAGGTACCGTCCTGCTCTGCAAGCCTCAACCACGATCAACGCTGTCCGTCGTCTGCAACCAACACAACATAGTGCGGGCATAGCCCGTGCAGGGGTGAGTATAAGATACTCAGTAGGGACCCCGAGACCCCCGAAGGTCTCCCAAAATCCACAAAGGATAAACCACAAAGGAAAGATACAAACACGAAGTAACAACCGACACTGCTTAGGTATATGACCATACATGTACCTAAGTCATCAATTCCAATACGCTCCAACCTCCGAACCCAAGTACAAATCAGTCCACACAGGAAAGTATACGTATTCCACACAGGAAAACAAAACGTAATCCACACAGGATAGCACAACACAATCCACACAGGAAAGAAAACAGGATTCAGCTCTCACAGGTATACTTCTTCATAAGACGATAAAGATGATCTCTGATCCATCTAAGTCATCGGACCCACAAAGGATCGATAGGTACTAACCCCCGCAATGACCTACACAGGATCAGTAGGAAACTAACCCCCGCAAAGACCCACACAAGATCGGACCCACACAGGATCTGTAGGCGCTGTCTCACACAGAACCGCTGAGCGCTGACCCACACAGGATCAGACCCACACAGGATCGATAGCACTGATCCACATAGGATCGTTGATTGTTGTAGTCGTCGTCATCGAATCCACTGAGGATCTCTGCACAGTCGTCGTCGCAGTCACATTAGCAGTCGCAGCCAGCACTAGGGTTCCCGCACACAGCAAGCTCGTTCGGGAGGGTCCGCTCCACGAGCCGAGAGGCTGATACATCAACTGTCACATAGTCCAGAGTTGATGTATCCAAAAGTTCCGTATCGTCAACAAGAACTCAACGTCGCAGACGACGCGTCGATCAGACGCCCGGTCTGAGAGTTATTGGCTTTTTCGTCCCAGGGGCCCGGTTGGTTTTTAAGTCAAAACCAACCCGACCGTACTCCACCTATATCCAAACCTCGGGCGGAGTATGCCAAAAGATCTGTATCACTAAGAGGAACTCAACAAAGTTGACGGCACGTCATTCAGATGCTCATAGCTCAAGATATGAGCGTTTCCGCTCCGAGGGCCCGGTTGGTTTCGTGTACGAACCAACCCGGCCGAACTCAATGTATTCCGAAACCTTGAGTGCGATATACTGAAACGACCGTCTCGATCCAAGGATCGCATTTCCGCTAACAGAGCATCGTTTGGAGGTCCGTAGCCCGAGTTATGGGCATTTGAACCCAAACAGTCCGATAACGGGGGTTTCGGCCCCTGACCCACCCGGTCCGAGACCCCCCGGTCGGCCCGAACCGGGTCGACCCACCCCGGACCGGGTCGGCGAAGTCCGGAACAGCCCGGCCCGGCTGGGCGCGGCCTGGCAGACCGGCTGGGGACAGCGCGCCCAGCGCGCTGTCTGGCTCGGCCTTTGGCCGAGCCGTTCGGTGAAGGGGGGGGGGGGGGGGGGGGCTGCCCCCCTGTGTAACCCCCCCCCCCCCAAATTATGGGGGGCCATTTGAACTGGCCGGGGGAATTTAATTCCCCCGGATCCTTCCCTTTACGGCTATCCCGACCTGGCCCGCCGGTTCCTTCTCAGCGGGACCGGCGGTGGCCGGTCCCCTTCCGGCTCCGACGCCGGCAGCCCGATCTGGTCGCCGGTCACCATGCTCCGCCGCGGACCGGAACCGGCTGCGGCCCTTGTCTTCCGGCGTAGTGCAACGGCACCGCGCCCCTCAACCGCGGCTCCACTCCGGCCGCGGCGCCTTCGACTTCCTTAGACGCGGCGCGACGGCGTCGCGTTCTTGTTCGACTTCTCGGTGTGGCGCGACGGCGTCACGTAATACTTGCCGAGCGATTCTCGTCTGGTGCGATGACACCACACCATCCTGTTCCATTCACAAAAAAATAATCATGAACATAGGAGGGGGTTAAGCCGTGTTTGTGCGATCCGACTCCCTCTCGTTAAATGATAACATTTAGTCGATTAACCACGAAGTTCGACATGCTAGAATCAAGAACGGAAATAATTTAATAAAATAACAATAATCCCCTACCTCGGTTCAGGAATGGTGTTCTTCAACGACCCGCGGAAGCCGAGCGTCGTGGAGGTCGGGCGTCGCGGGGAAAGAACGTCGACGTCGCGAAGCGAGGATTCGAAGTCGTTGACGGCGATTTCGTCACGGAAAACTGTCGCGGAAGAGACGACGCGGAAGAAGAACGTCGCGTCACGGATACGGCATCGCAGAAGAACCGTGTTCTTCAGCGGAGAAGTTCTTCGTTGAAGAACGGTGTTCTTCGCATTCTTCGTCGAGGAAGAAGGTGTTCCTTAGCTTTTTCTCCAAAGAGCTCTCAAACAAACCAACACCAACCCCTAATAAAATAAGTTCAAAACTTATTTTATTAACACAACAAAGCATTTGAAATTCAATTGTTTGAATTTCAAAAACTTACATGTAACTCACCAAATTAATTACAACAAGTTGTCAAATATTAATGAAGGTGAGTTAATGGGGAGTTAGGAATGTGAGGGGTTAAGAGGGGTTAGGGAGTTAGGGAAAATTGAAAAGGTGGGGGGTTCATGTGGGCCCCACCCTTTTAATTATCCACACATGGGAAGTTGGGTGGATGTGGGCCCCACCACAAACTTTCCATGGGAGAAATTAACCACCTTGGATAAGAAATAAAATCGATTTGACAATTTTATTTACTTTTTAATTAAACCCCATTAATTAACTTCTTCTCCCGCAAATACGCAAATACGGTAAAGGTTCCCTTAAACGATTACCGGCGTTGCGAGTTCATCGGTGCCATCGGATTTCAATTCCGGGTACTGGTTCAATAGTTAGAAATTCCCGCTCGTTCGTTCACTGAACGTACCCGAGCCAAACTTCGGAAATTGATTCCGGGCACACCGGTCCTCAGAATCAGGTGCCGTTAGAAACCGCGCTCTTGTAAAAATCCAAAGAAAATTAAGAAAAAATTTCCCTTGAATTTTACAGGTCTTTAAATTACTCCCACCTCAGGTCTTTACGCCCCCATAAAGATACATCAAAACTAGGGAAACAAATGAGGGTACTGAGCACGCATCTGAGCCTCCCGCTCCCAAGTGCTCTCCTGGAGGTTCTCGTGCTGCCATCTGAGATCCTGGTACATCTTCGCCAATCCAGGATGTACCGCCAAAGGAGAAGTGTGAAACTCACTCATCACCTCCTCCCGTAAAGCAACTGGTACAATGGTACGTCCTCTGAAAAGGATATCATGCTCTACTCCAAAGGAGAAACCATCAGGTGCCTGTCCTGAGGATATCTGTGCACGCCGCGTCTCACAGTCGGTATCCCCACGCTGTGTCTCTCTGACTCGCTGCAGTAGTGGAGGAGTGACTGTGAGAGACTGAAGGAAGGCTGCTCCATCTCTATCCACAAAGGATATCTGCAAAGAAGCTAGATGCTCTGTCTCCTCCTCAAGTATTTGAATGCCCGTCCTCCTGCTGAGGGCATCGGCTAACACGTTCCCCTTCCCAGGAGTATAGACTATATCAAAGTCATAGTCTTGGAGGAACTCGAGCCATCGACACTCTCTCAAGTTCAGGTCCTTCTGAGAGAAGATGTACCTGAGACTCTGATGGTCAGAAAAGACTGTAAAGCGCTCTCCCATCAGGTAGTGTCGCCATGTCTTCAGAGCGAAGACCACTACTGCTAACTCTAGGTCATGGGTAGTGTAGTTCTAATCATGCGGCCTCAACTGACGTGATCCATAGGCGATAACTGCCTGCTCCTGCATCAGGACACATCCGAGTCCTGTCCCTGATGCATCGCAGTAAACTACGTACCCTACTCCCTCCTCAGGCAACCTCAAGATAGGTGCGCTGGTCAATCTCTGTCTCAGCTCCTGGAAGCTCTGCTGACATCTGTCTGACCACACAAAGGGTTTCCCCTTCTTCGTCAAAGCTTATAGTGGTACCGCAACTCTGGAGAAGTCCGGCACAAATCTCCGGTAGTATCCAGCTAATCCCAAGAAACTCCGTACCTCCGTCACGCTCCTGGGTGGATCCCAAGCTAACACTGCCTCGATCTTCGCAGGATAAACTGCAACTACCTCCTCAGAGAGGACGTGTCCCAAGAAGTGGACCTCACGTATCCAGAACTGATACTTTGAGAGCTTACCATAAAGCTGGTGCTCTCGGAGTGTGTCTAGTACAACCCGCAAGTGGTAGGCGTGCTCCTCCTCAGTCGTCGAGTAGATCAAAATGTCATCGATGAAGAACATGAAAAATCGATCGAGGTATAGCTGAAAGATCCTATTCATGAGGGCCATGAACACTGCTGGAGCATTGGTTACGCCAAATGGAATAACCAAGAACTCATAGTGGCCATATCGACACCTGAAGGTCGTCTTCTGCACGTCCTCATCTTGAACTCTGAGCTGATGATAGGCTGACCTAAGGTCTATCTTCGAGAACCACCGTGCTCCCTTGAGCTGATCAAATAGGTCATCAATCCTCGGTAGCGGATACTTGTTCCTCACTGTCACTTGGTTCAGGCGACGATAATCGACACAAAGTCGCAAGCTCCCATCCGCCTTCTTGGCGAACAATATCGGGGAAGCCCAGGGTGAAACACTGGGTCGGATGAACCCCTTGCCCTGCAAGTCCTCCAACTGTACTCGTAGCTCTCGAAGCTTGGTGGGGGCCATCCGATACGCTGGAGTCGATATCGGAGATGTCCCGGGGTACAGGTCAATATAAAATTCTACCTCTCTGCGAAGAGGTAGTCCTGGAACGTCGTCGGGAAAAACGTCCGCAAACTGATCCACTACTGCAGGAAAACCAGGACTCCGCACGTTAACTGCTCCTAGGATGAGGCTAGCCAACTGATGAGTGATGGGCTGTCCTCTCCTCCGTGGAAGTCCATCCTGTGCTGCAAAGGCTCCCTTCTCGCCGGTGAAGGTGAACCTGCTCCCGTCGGTGCGTACACATCACACCTTGCGCCTAAAACAGTCAATCTGTGCATGGACCGTAAATAACCAATCCATGCCCAAGATGACGTCGTAAGGCCTCGACGCTGCTACAAGAAGATCCCAGCTGAAGCTCTCGCCTCCTAGAGTAAGCTCACACTGCCGGTACCAGTGCGTAATCGTCGATTCTACTCCCGTAGGAGTCTCTAGCCGTAAGGATCGAGCCAACGGCTCTGTCGGAATCTCCTAGCTTCGAACAAGGGCAGCGGCTATGAAAGAGTGACTCGCTCCTGTGTCTATAAGTACTACAGAAAGGGTGGAATAGACACAGATAGTACCTCGAATCATCTTGGGCACGCCGTGGTTGTAGGCCTCCGCTACCTGGAGCTATGCCTGTCTCTGCCCGCCAGCTCTCTGTGGTCGGGGTGGACCTCCTGGTGGTGGTGGTGGTAGAGCCTCAAAGCGTCGCCCACCACCTGCTACTCGGCCAGCTCCTCTTCCTCGTCCGCCTCCTCCCTGCGGACCGCCATGATCGACCCTCTGCCTCTGCCTCGGTGGTCCCTCAACCGTCTACTGCTCCTCGGCATGGCAGGTCGGGAAATCACGAGCCATGTGGCCTGGCCCACCGCACGAGTAGCACTGTCTGCCTCTCTAAAGATTGGCTCCGCGCTGTGTGCCCCACACTGCTGAGCCAATGTCCTGAGGTCGTCTGCCTAAGGGTCTGGTCTTCTTGGACTCATGTGTCATCCGTCGACTGCATGCTGCAGAAGACTCTGCTACGTGCCGCCCTGCGGTGGGTCTTGGTGCTGGTGTAGACTCAACAAGAAAACTCTCGATCAAAAGGGTCCGCTCTAGTACTCCTGTCTGAGTCAGAATGTTGAGGGATATCAGCGATGCCCTGATCTCGTGTCTCAATCCCTTCTCAAAGTTCCGGGCCCAGAAGAATGGGTCCCGTACCATGTCAGTCGAGTAGCTCAAGAGATCGGTAAATCTCGTCGAGTACTGGGCGACCGTCATGCTGCCCTTCCGCAGCTGAAGAAGCTCCTGAATGCGCACCGCACGGAGGGTGGCTGGGACAAACTATGAGTAGAAAGGCTCTCAAAGTCTGACCAAAGTAGAGATTCCTCATCGTGCACCTGGAGCATCATGCTCCACCATCGGCCCGCTGCTGCGTGTAGTAGGCTCGCAGCGAGGATCACTATGAGGTCTGCTGGTGTCCTCACTAGCCTGAAAACTCGTACGACTACCTCCAGCTAGTCCTCAGCTGCCTGGGGGTCTGTCTCCCCATGGAACCTGGGTGGTCGCTGGTGCTGGAACGCATGCAGTGCGCTGAGGTGACGTGCATCATCAGCAGCTGGTGCTGGAAGCATCGGTGGCTCGACGGGTAGAGCTACCGCCGGTGCCACTGCTGACAAAGGGCCATGCACCGAGGCCTCGTCGCTCGGTGGGTTGTCGTCACGCTCGACTCTCGGAACCCTAGCTGGCTGTCGTCGTGGGGCCATCCTGAAAAGGAAACAGGTGCACCATGGCAAAAACAGTATACCTGGTGAGATGATACAAAGTAATCACAAATAAAACTAGAAACACACACGCAATCAATGTTTTCGTGCACTAAGTTGGAAATCAGAAGTCAGGGTCCTGGTGTACGGATACGTCGGCCGCCGCACCAACACTGGACTCCCTGGACTGATAACCACACCCAATATTCTAAACACTATTGCTTCACATAGAATAAATATTAGAGTATACGGTATAACTGAACTCCTCTGATACCAATTTGTCACGACCCATCCTCGGGGCCCGTGCCGTGACTACCCCAAGCCCGCCTTCCATAGGCCAGGGGCTGGCGACTAGCACCAAGGCGTAAATCTCGGTAAAAAGGGAAGGCATTGCCTTTGTAAAGTAAACAAGCACAACAAAGTAAGCAAGCGGAAAAAGTAAACACAAAGTAAAATTGGTACAACAGTAAGTGCGGAAAAGTAAGTGGGCCAGTATACAAACCCAAACTGAAAGTAAAGTACAACTCGAATGGGAAAACAAAAACTGAAAAGTAAAATCTGCTACACCGAGCTGTCCACTGGAAATCCCACCTAAAGGGTGGGTACAGATAGCTCCACTGCTCCTCGGGTCCCGTCGTCCGCTCCGAGTACGTCCCGCCCAGTGGTCCACCTCCAGGTACCGTCCTGCTCTGCAAGCCCCAACCACGATCAACGCTGTCCGTCGTCTG
Source organism: Viscum album (assembly GCA_963277665.1). Lineage (NCBI taxonomy): Eukaryota > Viridiplantae > Streptophyta > Magnoliopsida > Santalales > Viscaceae > Viscum > Viscum album. The sequence continues at coordinate 1,430,335,980 of OY728131.1, read as the reverse complement.
CAACCAACACAATGTAGTGCGGGCATAGCCCGTGCAGGGGTGAGTATAAGATACTCAGTAGGGACCCCGAGACCCCTGAAGGTCTCCCAAAATCCACAAAGGATAAACCACAAAGGAAAGATACAAAAACGAAGTAACAACCGACACTGCTTAGGTATATGCCCATACATGTACCTAAGTCATCAATTCCAATACGATCCAACCTCCGAGCCCAAGTACAACTCAGTCCATACAGGAAAGTATACGTATTCCACACAGGAAAGAAAAACTTAATCCACACAGGATAGCACAACACAATCCACACAGGAAAGAAAACAGGATTCAACTCTCACGGGTATACTTATTTGTAAGACGATAAAGATGATCTCTGATCCATCTAAGTCGTCGGACCCACAAAGGATCGATAGGTACTAACCCCCGCAATGACCCACACAGGATCGGTAGGAAACTAACCCCCGCAAAGACCCACACAGGATCAGACCCACACAAGATCGGTAGCACTGATCCACATAGGATCGCTGAGTGCTGTAGTCGTCATCGTCAAATCCACTAAGGATCTCTGCACAGTCGTCGTCGCAGTCACAGTAGCAGTCGCAACCAGCACTAGGGTTCCCGCACACAGCAAGCTCATTCGGGAGGGTCCGCTCCACGAGCCGAGAGGCTGATACATCAACTATCACATAGTCCAGAGTTAATGTATACAAAAGTTCTGTATCATCAACAGGAACTCAACGTCGCAGACGGCGCATCGATCGGACGCCCGGTCTGAGAGTTATTGGCCTTTTCGTCCCAGGGGCCCGGTTGATTTTTAAGGCAAAACCAACCCGAACGTACTCCACCTGCGTCCAAACCTTGGGAAGAGTATGCCAAAAGATACGTCTCACTAAGAGGAACTCAACAAAGTTGACGGCACGTCATTCGGACGCCCGTAGCTCAAGATATGAGTGTTTCCGCTCCGAGGGCCCGGTTGGTTTCGTGTACGAACCAACCTGGCCGAACTCAAAGTATTCCGAAAACTTATTTATGATATACCGAAATGACAGTCTCGATCCAAGGATCGCATCGCCGCTGACGGCGCGTCGTTTGGAGGTCTGTAGCCCGAGTTATGGGCATTTGAACCCAAACAGTCTCATAACGGGGGTTTCGGGCCTGGACCGACCCGGCCCGAGACCCCCCGGTCGGCCTGAACCGGGTCGACCCGCCCCGAACCGGGTCGGACCGGTCCGGCACGGCCCGGCCGGGCGCCGGTCCGGCTGGGGACAGCGCGCCCAACGCGCTGCCTGGCTCGGCCTTTGGCCGAGCCGTTCGGCGAAGGGGGGGGGGGGCGCCTGCTCCCCTGTGTAACCGCGTCCCCCCCAAAATTATGGGGGGCCATTTGAACCGGCCGGGGGAATTTAATTCCCCCGGCTCCTTCCCTTTCCGGCCGGCCCGACCTGGCCGGCCGGTTCCTTCTCAACGGGACCGGCGGTGGCCGGTCCCCTTCCGGCTCCGACGCCGGCGGCCCGGTCCGGCCGCCGGTCACCATGCTCCGCCGTGGCCCAGAACCATCCGTGGCCCTTGTCGTCCGGCGCAGTGCGACGACATCGCTCCCCTCCGCCGCGGCTACGCTCCGGCTGCGGCGCCTTCGACTTCCTTCGACGCGGCGTGACAGCATCGCGTTCCTGTTCCACTTCTCGGCATGGCGCGACGACGTCGCATAATACTTGCCGAGCGATTCTCATGTGGTGCAATGGCACCACACCATCCCGTTCCATTCACAAAGAAACAATCATGAACATAAAAGGGGGTTAGGCCGTGTTTGTGTAGTCCGACCCCCTCTCGTTAAATGATAACATTTAGTCGATTAACCACGAAGTTCGACATGCTATAATCAAGAACAGAAATAATTTAATAAAATAACAATAATCCCCTACCTCGGTTCAAAAACAGTGTTCGTCAACGACCCGTGGAAGACGAGCATCGCGGAGGTTGGGCGTCGTGGGGAAATAACGTCGATGTCGTGAAGCGAGGATTCGAAGTCGTTGATGGCGATTTCGTCGCGGAAAACCGTCGTGGAAGAGACGACACGGAAGAAGAACATCACGTTGCGGATATGGCATCGCGGAAGAACCGTGTTCTTCAGCGGAGAAGTTCTTTGTTGAAGAACGGTGTTCTTCGCATTCTTCGTCGAGGAAGAAGGTGTTCCTTAGCTTTTTCTCCAAAGAGCTCTCAAACAACCCAACACCAACCCCTAATAAAATAAGTTCTAAACTTATTTTATTAACACAACAAAGCATTTGAAATTCAATTGTTTGAATTTCAAAAACTTACATGTAACTCACCAAATTAATTACAACAAGTTGTCAAATATTAATGAAGGTGAGTTAATGGGGAGTTAGGAATGTGAGGGGTTAAGAGGGGTTAGGGAGTTAGGGAAAATTGAAAAGGTGGGGGGTTCGTGTGGGCCCCACCATTTTAATTATCCACACATGGGAAGTTGGGTGGATGTGGGCCCCACCACCAACTTCCCATGGGAGAAATTAACCACCTTGCAAAAAGAAATAAAATTGATTTAACAATTTTATTTACTTTTTAATTAAACCCCATTAATTAACTTCTTCTCCCGCACAAACGCAACTACAGTAAAGGTTCCCTTAAGCGATTACCGGCGTTACGAGTTCCTTGGTGCCATCAGATTTCAATTCCGGGTACCGGTTCAAAAGTTAGAAATTCCCACTCATTCGTTCACTAAACGTACCTGAGCCAAACTTCGGAAATTGATTCTGGGCACACCGGGCCTCGGAATCAGGTGCCGTCAGAAACCGCGCTCTTGTAAAAATCCAAAGAAAATTAAGAAAAAATTTCCCTTGAATTTTACAGGTCTTTACATTTCAATTCCTTTTATAAGTGCATGAATTGAGCATGAATAATGTACATGTATTTTAATGCATTAAAATTTTGTTACTATGGAAGAGTTGTAAAGTTTTTATTTTATGTGATAATCAAAAAATTTATTATACATAATAATTTAATGAAATAGGAATTTAATTATTCAAAGTGGTATGGGACACTTTGTATAATGTGAAATGAGTTACCAAGTAATATATGTACTTGAAATGATAAGTGATTTAATAAATCAAAGTGGTACGTGCACTTTGATTTAGTGATATGATGAATTTATTGGACCTAGAATGTTCTGAGTTGGGGACCGGTAAAAGTAATCCCTCCGGGTTGGGGTCCGGTTACAGCAGACCCTCCAGGTTGGTGTCCGGTTACAGAGGCACTCCGGGTTAGTGTACGGTTATTAGAGGCACTCCAGGTTGGAGTCAGGTTACAGAGGCTCTCTGGGTTGGGGTCCGGTTACAGTTAGCCCCTAGGTCTTTGCATGAGGCCTTGACATGGTCCGACATATGCACTTCCCTCATTATGACTATGTAATATTATTAACCAGAAAAATATTCGACTAGTAGAATATTTGGTTATAGAGCTTATGGATTTTTGACTGAGGCCTTAAATCATTAAAAATCATGGCCAAGGGCTTGAAAAAATGTTTCAGAATGTCCTGAATATTCACATCCCTAATTATGTTTATGATAATTAATTACCCAAATGGATATTAGACTTGTATAATATCAATGGTTAAGATCCAGTACTTATGAGTATTAGAAAAGTAATTGTTTATGGAATGACTTATGCACTCAGTGAATTTGTATTCAGTGTTTGAAATTATAGTTATTACCTTTGTGCACAACTTTGAATATTCATTTTAATTTTTCATTATATATTCTCATGTTGTACATGTTTAGAATTTATTTTATTCAACATGCCTATGTTCATATCGTGTATCCTTGTAATTCTTCTAGCATGTTTCTAACTAAGCACTTTCATTATGACATGTTACAAGTTTTAATGATTTTCTTTAAGTAGATTGTTTTATGAAATGGTTTAAAAATTGTTTTCAAAAGTTATATTTTGGTTATAGTATGTTATTTTAAAACCCCTTACTGGGCATTCGTTTGCTCACCCTATGTTTTTTATTAAATTTTTTGATAAATGTGACAACTGGGTTCTTGTGATAGCACAAGCACCCCACCTTTAACATGGTCTTCGGGCCCTGGCCCACCAGGTACCACTAGTTTCCCCACAGACACATGGTCCCCACCCTGGGGCCCGCCCACATGCCCGAACGGGTCATATAACTAATGACATTCCCACAGGCCAACACATGTCCTTTCCATTGTGCTTTGTCCTCACTCACACACATTGTGGGAAACATCGCAGAAGGTCACCCATCCTGAATACTTCTCTAGGCCAAGCACACTTAACTGTAGAGTTCTAATTAGGTAGGCTCTCGAAAATAAAGGTTCACCTTGTTGACATGAGTCATATCATTGAGCCATTTAACCCTTTATCATTTGTGGGTGTTACAATCATCCCCCAGCCTTTAGAGCATAACGTCGTCGTTGTGGGCTCTACATCTCAACCTAGGCAGTGTACCGCACTTAAGGCTGGGTACACCCTCTGATACCAAATGTAACAACTGGGCCCCAGGGACAGCACAGACACCCCACCTTAACATGGCCTGTGGGGACTGTCATTAGTCAGATGACCCGTTTGGGCATGTGGGTTGACCCTGGGGTGGGAACTATAAGGACCCGACCTTATTACATACATAATCTTGAATTTAGTCAAGAGAAAACATCCTTTTACATTGAGGATCATTTCAAGTTTAGATCTTTATATAATTAGGACAACACATTGATAACATTACACATTATTATAGAGTGGATACCATAAAACAGTTTCCATTTTTTTCAAAATATAAAACATTAAAACTTAAAAAAATACTTCTTGACAATTATTAAGCATTTAACATGACTTTATTCCTTGTCTTACACATCAATTAACCTATGAAAATCATTTAAAAACTTGGGATGAGCACAAAATCTCAGTAAGGGATGGAAAAGAAGGAAAGATCACATAAGTCCATGATTACTCGTAACATATGAAATAATTTTAAAAAGGAATTCTTGTCACCCATATATACTTAATTTTTGTAACATTAGATTTACACAAGATCCACACAAAATATGAGAACATAAATATAATCATAAAGGTATCTTGAGGCATTACTTACATAATCATGTAACCATTCTTGGATACCTTATAACTTGTAACCCTCATGGCTACCTTACTTTGGAGGTAAATATAGGTCCAAACATTCTTCATAAACAATGACCAAGAACCAATACATAATCATAAAACCTTAATAATTCCATTAAAACATTTCTTTTGAATTTTCTAAAACAAAATTTTAAGAGGATTTTAAAAGAAAAGTCCCTTATAAACATCATATACTTGATGTGAGACTTAATAGAGTGGATGGAGTGTGTATTTATACTGTAAATACACATAATAAAACATAATATAAACAGAACCCATCACACAAATAGTTTAAATAGAACATAAATAATGAAGTAGATGGTTAACCCAAAGAAAGGAAATCGAGTTTAGAATTCCCTTACCTCAGGATCGTCTTACTTAAAACTTGTTTAAACTTATTGTATAATGGTTAAAATAGTGTTATTAGTATTCTATAGAAACACTTTTATGGTTATAACATCTTATATTATCATTTCATAACATCATTTAACCCTTTAATTGTTAGTATTTTGCTCCTTGCATCGTTTTTGGGTGAGTTTCTTACATGATTTCTATGATTGGTTCATGGTGGACATTCTTGTTGATTGGAAGTGAAACTCCAGAATTGGAATGAATTAGTATTTACAAATATAAATTAACATAAATTATACCATTTATCATTTTGAATTATTACATGAGGATGATTCATAAGTTAGAACATTAATGATGTTCGTTTAGATCATTTTAGAGGTTCTTTGACAAAAATGACCTCATTTTGATTTATAAATTAAATACATGTGTTAAAAATAATTACAGAACATGGTATGATATATAATAAATATATTATAACTTTTTTAAACCATAAAAATGGTTTCATAACCATACTTTAAAGAGTTAATGAAAATTGAAACCACATCATCCACAATGTCAGTAATTCGACACATCAAGGAAAATGTTTTTATTCCTTAAATAAGTGGGTGAGGAGAAAAATAATAATGATGAATTTTACATGAACATGAGAACATTCATAATATACATTATTTATGTATATTTCATTCCTGTTGGGTAATAAGAGGTGAATAAAGAATAAGAAAAGAATGGAACTCAAAATAAAATAATAATTGATAAATCATTATAAAAATTCGACAACCTAATGGATACAAAACATGGTTTTAGAAAATATTAAAAAGAGAAGGGACAAGGGTAACCCATCCAGAAATGAATCATAATAATGAGTAGATAAATAATAATAAGGAAATAATAACATGGTTTGGAAAATTGAAAGTTATACCACATAAAAGATAACTTCAATGGAAAAAGAAGAAAATTGAGAATTTTCTTACCTTGTAAAGTAACCCTTAGAACTTGAAGGTTTGGACCTTGGGGGCTTGAGGAAACCTTAGGAGGACTACTATGAAGGTAAGGAGTCTGGAGCTTCATTGAGGAGGAATTAGGAATGAAGTTGATGAAGGAAAGGGTTGGTATTCATAGGAAAAGGGGATATTTTAATAATTTCCAAGGGACACCGCATGGGTGGTTTTTGAAAAACCATGGGCCTGCCCATGGTATTTGCCCTTGGTATAAGCCACATGGGACACCTCACATATTAATTAACTATACACAATTTGACCAGATTTATGACATCATTATTATTTCATTAATGATGTCATAAACACATTGAAACTAAAAACTATATTTTCTACTATTCACTGAAAAATAAACTGTTTAAGAAAAAATCCCAAAATTCTCCCTAACCGTTTATCAACCTGTATATTTCTAAATTGAAGACCATTTTTTGAAAATAATTTTTTAAATATTTTTAATTTAATTGTTAAATAAAATCATAATTAATTCAAAAATTAATTATTTAAAAACTATAACTGATTTTATATCACATTGAAAAATTAATCAAGATGTCATTATCTTAAATCCATTAGAAAATAAAATAATAATACAATATACTATTCATTAGGTTCATATTACTATTCATATTACTGTTCATAATGGTATGTTACTATTCACCAAAAAAACATGTTGGTTCTAATAGACTCCAAATAACATACTGAACACAATTGTAGATAACAATTTCTTGAAATTCAAAACATAAAAGTGGATGTTTTAAAGGTTAGTTATAAATATCTACTTAAAACAAAGTTCCATGTATTTATATTTATTTTTTAGAAAAACTTGGGGTTTTACATTATCCTCACCTTCTGGAAATTGCGTCCTCATAATTTTATTTACTTATTAAACAACTGAGGGTACTTTTCCCTCATAGAATTTTCAGACTCCCATGTTGCTTCTTCAACCATGTGGTTTCTCTACAAAACCTTTAACTGGTGGATTACCTTATTCCACTATAAATGTTCCCTTCGACCAAGAATTTGAACTGGTTTCTCTTCATAAGAAGGGTTCTCTTCCAGCTGAACTACTTCTGGGCTCAAGACATGTGATGAATCTGGCACATACTTTCTCAATATCGAAACATGAAAAACATTATGTACCTAAAACTAGCTCGGAGGCAAAGCTATGCGGTATGAAACTGTTCCAACATTCTCCAAGACTTCAAAAGGACCAATGAACCGTGGACTTAGCTTCCCTTTCTTACCAAAACGCATAACACTCTTCCAAGGAGAGATTTTAAGAAGAACATGGTCACCTAACTCGAAAGAGAAGTATTTCCTTTTATTATCTACATAACTTTTTTCTTGCTCTGAGCTATCCTCATGTGCTGTTGGATCATCTTCACTTTCTCAGCCAATTCTTCCACTAATTCTAGCCCCATTAACTTTCTTTCACCGACTTCATCACAAAACTCTAGAGTCCGACACCGCTTCCCATACAAATACTCAAAGGGTGCCATATGTATACTGGAATGAAAACAATTATTATAAGAAAACTCAACTAAAGAAAGGTGTTGATCCCAACTTCCATGTTAGTCCATTGAACAAGCTTGAAGCATATCCTTCAAGGATTGAATCTTTCGTTCTGTCAGACCATCTAATTGAGGATGAAAAGATGTACTGAAATTTAACTCTGTACCCAACGACTTCTAAAGTCCCTTCTAAAAGTTATAAGTGAACCTGGGATCTAAGTCAGATATAATGGAAAGAGGAAATCCATGTAACCTTAAAATCTCATTGAGGTACAATCGAGAAAGATGATCCAAAGTCATTGTATCTCGAATAGAAAGAAAATGTGTAGACTTTGTTAGCCGATCAAAAATAACCCAAATTGCATTTTTACCTCAAGAATTCTTTGGTAGTCCCACCAAAAAGTCCATTTATACATTCTCCCATTTCCACTCTGGCACTGGAAAAGGCTGAAGCATCCCCTTCAGTAACTTCCTCTTTTCTTTAACCTGTTGAAATTTCAAACATTTCATGGTAAAATCAGCAATATTTATTTTCATTCCATCCCACCAATAATACTCCCGAAGGTCTCTATAAATCTTAGTACTGCCAGTGTGAACAGAAAATGGAGAAATATGATCTTCGCACAATAAATCTTTCTTCAACTGAGAATCACTAGGCACACAAAACCTTTTTCCAAATCTTAAAACACAATCCTTATCAGGATTAAATTCTAGAAACTTACCCATTTTAACCAATTCTACCTTTTTCTATAGCTCGTGGTATTTTTTTTGCACTTTCTTAATTCTATCTGCCAACGAAGACTACACTGAAACCTGAAACAAAACAGATGCATTCTCTACTCCAACAACTTCTAAGCCAAAATTCATCAAATAATTAATCAAGGGATCATGTTCCAAATGTAGCATGGTTAATGATGCATGATGTTTCTGACTTAAGGCATCTGCCACTTTGTTTACTTTCCCATCATGAGAATTGATCATGTAGTCATAATCCTTTATTAGTTCTAGCTATCTTCTCTGCCTCATGTTTAATTCATTCTGAGAGAATATATACTTCAGACATTTATGGTCAGTATATATTTGAAATTTGGTTCCATATAAATGATGCCTCCAAATTTTAAAAACAAAAACCATAGTTTCTAATTTCAAATCATGTGTGGGATAATTTTTCTCATGAGGTTTAAGTTGTCTCAAAGCATAGGCAATTACCTGATCATTCTGCATCAAAACACAACCAAGTCCCTTCAAAGAAGAATCATTGTAGATGGAAAAATTACCATTCCAGTAAGGTAAGACCAAAGATAGAGAATTCACCAATCTCTTCTTCAGTTCCTGAAAAAACATCACATTCTTATGTCCAAACAAATTTGACCCCTTTTCGTGTTAACTTAGTTATTGGGCTAGATAACCGTGCAAATTTCTTAAAAATCTTTCGGTAATAACCTGTTAAGCCTAAAAAACTACGCATCTCTATAACATTTGTGGGTCTTGGCCATTCATCAACTACTTTTGTTTTGGACAGATCAACTATTATTCCCTCCTTATTTACAATGTGCCCAAGAAATGAAATCTATTTCAACCAAAAATAACACTTTATGAACATTCCATATAGTTTCTTTTCTTTTAAGGTTTCTAAAAAAACACTTAAATGTTTTTCATGCTCCTATTTATTTTTAGAAAATACCAGAATGTCATCAATAAATACAACCACAGACTTATCCAAGAACTCATGAAATACTCTATTCATAAGATTCATGAATACAGCATGTGCATTGGTTAATCCAAACGGCATAACAATAAATTCATAATGCCCATATCTAGTTCGAAAGGCTATTTTTGGGATTTCATCCTCCTTCACCTTCAGCTAATAGTATCTAGATCTCAAGTAAAACTTGGAAAAGTATAGAGCTCCTAGGAGCTGATAAAAAAGTCATCGATATGAGGCAAAGGATACTTGTTTTTAATAGTGATGTTATTCAAAGCTCTATAATCAATGAAAAGTCTCATAGAACCATATTTCTTTTTAACAAACAAAACAAGAGCTCACCATGGTGAAGTTCTAGGACAAATGAAGCCTTTGTCAAGAAAATCCTACAACTGATTTTTCAATTCAAGAAAATCTATTGGAGACATATGATAAGGGGATTTTTAAATTGGCATAGCATCAGGAACTAAGTCAATTTTGAATTCGACTTCTCGATCAGGTATGACACTAGGTAACTCATCAGAAAAAACATCAAGGAATTTATTTACCACTAGAACATCCTTAATTTGAATAGTTCCCTTATTTTCAAAAATATGAGCATGATAACTTTAATTTCCATCTTTCAATAGATTCTTAGATTCTTGATATTTTTTCAATTGTATGGGTTCATTCTTGTATAAAAACTGAAACTCTTTTTGAAAAACAACTTCATTAGCTCAACAGTCAATCTAATAATGATAATTATAAATCCAGTACATCCCCATAATAATATCAAACTTGACTAAGGCTAAAACAACAAGGTTTTCAGGTAAACTCTTTCCACAGAACACAATAGAGAGATTCCTATAATTCCTCTTTACTATAACATTTCCCCCTGGTGTTTTAAAAACATGTTCGGGTCTCATTTGTTGAGGTGATATTTCCAATTTACCAGAAGATTTCTCAGAGATGAAGGAATGTGTAGACCCTGTATCAAACAAAACTTTAGTAAAATTTGAGTGAACAAACAAAGTACCTGATACAACTTCATTGGAAGTCCTAAAATCTGCTGATTTAGTTGCAAAGGATCTCATTACACCTTTCTTCTTGTAGTCTGTCTTCTTTGCATCATTCAGATCTCTCTTTGGGAAGGAAATTGCATGATGAACCATTTCACCACATTTAAAACACTTTACAGTCTTAGGATCATTTTCATTACAATCTTGAGTTATATGTCAAAACTTACGACATTTAAAAAACTTAACATTTTTTCTAAGAAATTCCCTAGGGTGTTACTTGCCAAACTTTTCACAAACTGGAAATTGTATTTTCTTACCATCATATTTCTATGGTTGATTCTTACCAATTTCTTTCCAACTAGACCTCATCTTCTCTTTGTTTCCAAATTGCATGTGATCATCAGAAAACTCCATCTATACCCGCTAATCACATTGGAAAAGTTTCTTATAGTTTTTGAATTCACAGGAGGCCAATGCCCTTCGATACCTTGGCTTCAGTCCTGAGTAAAAGCGGTTGATTTTGCTATCAAAATCTAGAATAAGATTTAGAGCATAACTCGCCAGTCGGGTGATGTTTTCTTCATACATAGCCACTGAATATTCCTTCTTCTATTTCAATTCAAGAAATTGCTTCTCCATTATAAGCATCACCACCTTAGGAAAATATTTTTCAAGGAAAAGAATTTTAAATTCATCCCTCTCTAAGGCATCAAAATCCTCTCTACCCCTGATATTCCTTACCGTTGACCACCACTGATTCACTTCCCCTTCAAAATGATAAATGGAAAGACTTGCCTTTTGGTTGTCTGAACATCCCATAACATCAAATATCTTTTCAAGGGCATTGATCCATCCTTCAGCTGCTACTGGGTCTAAAGATCCATTGAATACTGGTGGATGTTGTCTCATAAAATGTTCCACTATTGTCATGTTCCGTTGTGGTACCTCTATTGGTTCTCTTTCAAGGATTCCCCCAACATTTATTGCCTGCATTAGATGAGCCATTACTGTCACAAACTGCTCGGTTCCAATCCCTACCGTTCTGGGCTGTTGTTCCGGAAGGATGTCATTCGGTCGATGCCTCTCCTCTTCAGCATCCGTGTTCCTTCTGTGGACAACCATTCGGAATAAACATTTCTTAGATGAAGCAACATGGTAATATTTTAATTCTATAACATTTCAAATTAATATATAGTGAAAATCATTTATGGTATTCTATTAACATTACCCTAACCCCTAATGTTATCCAAACCATCCTCTGATACCAACTATAAGGACCCGACCTTATTACATATATAATATTGAATTTAGTCAAGAGAAAATTTCCTTTTACATTCAGGAAATTTTCAAGTTTATATCTTTAGAGAATTAGGATAATACATTCAAAACATTACACATTATTACAGAGTGGATACCATAAAACAGTTTCCATTTTTTTCAAAATTTAAAACATTAAAACTTAAAACAAGACTCCTTGACAATTCTTAAACATTTAACAAAGATTAATTCCTTTTATTACAAATCCATTAACCTGTGAAAATAATTTAAAAACATGGGATGAGCACAAAATCTCAGTAAGGTATGGAAAAGAAGGAAATATCACATTAGTCCATGAATACTCGTAACGTATGAAAGCATTTTCAAAAGACATTCTTTTAACCCATATATACTTAATTTTTTTAACATGAGATTTACACAGGATCCAAAGAAAACATGAGAACATAAATAAAATCATAAAGCTATCTTGAGGCATTAATTACATAATCGTGTAACCATTCTTTCCTACCTTATAACTTGTAACCCTCACGGATACCTTACTTTGTGTAACCATCGTAATTACACTTGGTGTAACCACACAGTTAACCTACAACATACTAATAACCAATGCATTGGAGGGAAATATAGGTCCCACCCTTCATCATAAACAATTCTCAATAACAAAAAGATAATCATAAAACATAAATAATTCTACAAAAACATTGCTTTTGAATTTTGTAAAAAAGAATTTAAAAATAGGATTTTAAAAGAAAAGTCCCTTATAAACATCATATACTTGAAGTGAGGATTAATAGAGTGGATGGAGTATGTATTTATACTGTAAATACACATAATAAAACATAATATAAATATAACCCATCAGAAAAACAATTTAAATAGAACATAAATAACGAAGAAGAAGGTTAACCCAAAGAATGGAAATCGGGTTTAGAATTCCCTTACCTCATGTTCCTATTACTTAAAACTTGTTTAAAATTCTTGTATAATGGTTAAAATAGTGTTATTAGTATTTTAAAGAAACGTTTTCATGTTTATAAATTCTTATTTTATCATTTAATAACATCATTTCACCCTTTAATTGTTAGTATTTTTCTCCTTGTACCATTTTTGGGTGAGTTCCTTACATGATTTCTATGATTGGTTCATGGTGGACATTCTTGTCGATTGGAAGTGAAACTCCAGAATTGGATTGGATTAGTATTTAAATATATCCAGTAACATAAATTATACCATTTATCATTTTGAATTCTTAAATTAGGATGATTCATAAGTTAGAACATTAATGATGTTCATTTAGATCATTTTAGAGGTTCTTTGACAAAAATGACCTCATTTCATTTTATAAATTAAATCCATGTGTTAAAAATAATTCATGAACCTTGGATGAGATATAATACATATATTATAACTTTTCTCAACCATAAAAATGGCTTCATAAACCATACTTTAAATAGTTAATGGAAATTGAAACCACATCATCCACGATGTCGGTAATTCTACACATCACAGACAATGTTTTTATTCCTTGAATAAGTGGGTGAGGATAAAAATAATGATGATGAATTTTCCATGAAAATGAGAACATATAGAATATACATTATTTTTTGAGTTTTAATTCCTATTGGGTATGAAGAGATGAATAAATAATAAGAAAATAATGGAACTCAAAATAAAATAATAATTGAGAAATCCCTTATAAAAAATCAGCAGCCTAACGGCTACGCAACATGGTTTTAGAAAATATTAAAAAGAGAGGGGAAAAGTGTCACCCATCCAGAAATTAATAATAATATAGATTATATCAAGAAGAATAATGAAATAAGAACAAAATTTGGAAACATGAAAGTTATAACACATAAAAGAGAACTTGAATAGAAAAAGAAGAGAATTGAGAATTTTCTATCCTTGTAGAGTAACGCTTAGAACATGATATTTTGGACCTTGAGGGCTTGACGAAAGATTGGGAGGACTACTATGAATTTAAGGAGGCCAAATATTTGTTGAGGAGGAATTAGGAATGAGGTTAATGAAAGAAAGGGTTGGTATTTATAGGGAAAGTAAGGGGATATTTTAATAATTTCCAAGGGACATCTCATAGGTGGGTTTTTCAAAACCATGGGCTTGCCATTGGTATTTTCCCATGGTATAAGGCACTTTGGAAACATCAAATTTTAATTAACTATATACAAGTCAACCAGATTTATGAATCATTATTATATCATTAATGATGTCATTAACACACAGAAACTAAAAACTGTATTTTTTACTATTCACTGAAAAATCAACTGTTTCAGAAAAAATACCAAAATTCACCCTAACCATTTATTGACGTGTAGATTTCAAAAATGATGTCTATTTTTTGAAAATAATTTTTTTTTATATTTTTTTAATTTAATTTTTAAATAAAATCATACTTAATTAAAAAATTAATTATTTAAAAACTATAACTGATTTTATATCACATTGAAAAATTCATTTGGATGTAATTATCTTAAATCCATTAGAAAATAAAATAATAATACAATATACTATTAATTAGGGTCATATTAATATTCATAAGTGTATGATACTATTCACAAAAAAAAGTTGGTTCCAATAGACTCCAAATAACATACTGAACACAATTGTAGATGACAATTTCTTGAAATTCAAAACACAGAAGTGGATGTTTTAAAGGCTAGTTATAAATATCTACTTAAAACAAAGTTCCATGCATTTATATTTATTTTTAGAAAAACTTGGGGTGTTAAATTATCCCCAACTTCTAGAAAATGCGTCCTCGTAATTTTATTCACTTATTAAAAAACTGAGGGTACTTTTCCCTCATAGTATTTTTAGACTCCCATGTAGCTTCTTCAACCATGTAGTTTCTCTACAAAACCTTTACTTGGTAATTTACCTTATTCTGCAATAAATTTTCCCTTCGATCAAGAATCTGAACTGGATTCTCTTCATAAGAAAGGTTCTCTTCCAGGTGAACTGCTTCTGGGCTCAAGACATGTGATGAATCTGGCACATACTTTCTCAACATCAAAACATGAAAAACATTGTGTACCTGAAACAAGCTCGGAGGCAAAGCTACGCAGTATGAAACTGTTCCTACTTTCACTAAGATTTCAAAAGGACCGATGAACCATGGACTTAGCTTCCCCTTATTACCAAAACACATCACACGCTTCCAAGGAGAGGTTTTAAGGAAAACATGGTCACCTACCTCGAAAGAGAAGTCATTCATTCTGTTATCTGCATAACTTTTTTGCCTGCTCTGAGCTGTCCTCATGTGTTGTCGGATCATCTTCACTTTCTCAGCCACTTCTTCCACTAATTCTGGCCCCATCAACTTTCTTTCACTGACTTCATCCCAAAACTCTAGAGTCTGACACAACTTTCCATACAAAGCCTCAAAGGGTGCCATCTGTATAATGGAATGATAACTATTATTATAAGAAAACTCAACTAAAGAAAGATGTTGATCCCAACTTCCCTGGTAGTCCATTGAACAAGGTCGAAGCATATCCTCTAAAGTTTTAATCGTTCGTCCTGTCTTCCCATCTGATTGAGGATGAAAAGCTCTACTAAAATTTAACAATTCACCCAATGACTTCTGAAGTCCCTTACAAAAGTTAGATGTGAACCTGGGATCTCGGTCAGATACAATAGAAAGATGAACTCCATGTAACCTGATATTCTCCTTGCGGTACAATCTAGAAAGTTGATCCAAAGTCATTGTATCTTGAATAGAAAGAAAATGTGCAGACTTTGTTAGCCGATCAACAATAACCCAAATTACATTATTACCTCGAGAAGTCTTTGGTAGTCACACCAAAAAGTCCATAGATACATTCTCCCATTTCCAATCTGGCACTGGAAAAGGCTGAATCATCCCCTTCAGCAACTAGCACTCTGCTTTAACCTATTGACATGTCAAACATTTCATGGTAAAATTAGAAATATCTATTTTCATTCCATCCCACCAATAATACTCTTGAAGGTCTCTGTACATCTTAGTACTACCAGGGTGAACATAAAATGGAGAACTATGAGCTTCGCACAAAAAATCTTTCTTCAACTGAGAATCACTAGGCACACACAACCTTTTTCCAAATTTTAAAACACAATCTTTATCAAGATTAAATTCTATAAACTTACCGATTTAACCAATTCTACCTTTTTCTGTAGCTCGCAGTCTTTTTTCTACGCTTTCTTAATTCTATCTGCCAATGAAGACTGCACTGAAACCTAAAACAAAACCGAGGTATTCCCTCCTCCAATAACTTCTAAGCCTAAATTCATCAAATCATTAATCAAGGGATAATTTTCCAAATGTAGCATGGTTAATGATGTATGATGTTTCCGACTTTAGGAATCCGCCACTTTTTTTTCTTTCCCAGGATGGTAATTGATTGTGCAATCATAATCTTTTATCAGTTCTATCCATCTTATCTGCCTCATTTTTAATTCCTTCGGAGTGAATATATAATTTAGACTTTTATGGTCAGTATATATTTGACATTTGGTTCCATATAAATGATGCCTCAAAATTTTGAAATCAAAAAACCACAGCTGCCATTTCCAAATCATGTGTAGGATAATTTACCTCATGAGGTTTATGTTTTCTCAAAGCATAGGAAATTACTTGATCATTCTGCATCAAAATACAACCAAGTTCCTTCAAAGAAGCATCATTGTAGATGAAAAACTCACCATTCCGAGAAGTTAAGACCAAAATTGGGGCATTCACCAATCTCTTCTTCAATTCATGAAAACAAACATCACATTCTTATATCCAAACAAATTTAACCCCTTTTCATGTAAACTTAGTTATCAGTCTAGATAACCGTGAAAAGTTCTTATCAAACCGTAGGAAATAACCTGCTAAGACAAAAAAACTACAAATCTTTGTAACATTTGTGGGTCTTGGCCATTCATCAAGTACTTTTTTTTGGCTGGATCAACCATTATTCCATCATTATTTACAATTTTCCCAAGAAATGAAATATGTAGCAACCAAAAATCACACTTTCTAAACTTTATATACAATTTATTTTCTTTTAAGGTTTGTAAAACAACCCTTAGATGTTTTTCATGCTCCTATTTATTTTTAGAAAATACCAAAATGTCATCAATAAATAGAACCAAAAACTTATCCAAGGACTCATGAAATACTCTATTCTAAAGATTCATGAATACATCAGGTGCATTAGTTAATCCAAATGTCATAACAAGAAATTCATAATTCCCATAACTAGTACGAAAGGCTATTTTTGGGATGACATCCCCCTTCATCTTCAACTGATGGTATTCAGATCTCAAGTAAATCCTGGAAAAGTAATGATCTCCCTGGAGCTGATCAAACAATTCATCGATATGAGGCAAAGGATACTTGTTTTTACTAGTGATGTTATTCAATGCTCTATAATAAATGCATAGTCCCATTGAACCATCTTTCTTTTTAACAAACAAAACAGGAGCTCCCCATGGTGAAGTTCTAGGATGAATGAAGCCTTTGTTAAGAAAATACTGCAACTAATTTTTCAATTCAAGAATTTCTATTGGAGACATAAGATTAGGGGGTTTTGAAATTGGATTAGAATCAAGAACTAATTCAATTGTGAATTAGACTTCTTGATCAGGTATGACAATGGGTAACTCATCAGGAAAAACATCAAGGTATTCATTTACCATTGGCACATCATTAATTTGAATAGTTCCCTTATTTTATAAAATATGAGCAAGATGACTTTCATTTCCATATTTCAATAGTTTCCCAGCTTCCTGATATGTTATAAATTGTATGGGTTCATTCTTGTATAAAAACTGAAACTCTTTCTAAAAGACAACTTCCTTATCTCTACAGTCAATCTTAGCAAGATAATCAGAAAGCCATTCTATCCCCAAAATAATATCAAACTCGACTAAGGGTAAAACAAAAAGGTTTGCAGGTAAAGTCTTTCCACAGACCACAATAGAAAGATTCTTATAGTTCCTCATTTCTATAACATTTCCCCCTGGTGTTTTAACAACAAATTCAGGTCTCATTATTTGAGGTAATATTTCCAATTTACCAGAAAATTTCTAAGAGATGAAGGAATGTGTATACCCCATATCATAATTTTTTTTTGCAAAATATTAGTGAACAAACAAATTACCTAATACAACTTCATTGCATGGCCCGACATGTGCTGACATAGTCTCAAAGGATCTAATTACACCTTTTCTTCTTGTAGTCTAGATTCTTTGCATCATTCGATCTCTCTTTGGGCAGGCATTTTCATAATGACCCATTTCACCACATTTAAAACACATTACAGTATTAGTATCATTTTCATTGCAATCTCGATACATATGTCCAAACTTACCACATTTAAAACACTTCCCAGTTTTTCTAAGACATTCCCCAGGGTGTTTCTTGCCACACTTTTCACAAACTGGAAATTGGATTTTCCCACCATCAGATTTCTTTGGTTGATTATTACCCATTTCTTTCCAACTAGACCTCTTCTTCCCTTTGTTTCAAAAATGCACGTGATCATCAGAAAAATCCATCTCTACCCTCTCATCACATCGGACAAGTTTCTCATAACTTTTGAATTCACGGGATGCCAATTCCCTTTGATACATTGGATTCAGTCCTGAGTAAAAGCGATTGATTTTGCTATCAATATCTAGAATAAGATTTGGAGCATACCTCGCCAGTCGGGTGAAGTTTGCTTCATACACAACCATTGAATATTCCTCCTTCTATTTCAATTCAAGGAATTTATTCTCCATTCTAAGTCGCACCACCTTAGGAAAATATTTTTCAATGAAAAGACTTTTAAATTCATCCCACACTTAGGAATCAAAATCCCCTCTACCCCTGATATTCCTTACCATTGACCACCACGGATCCACTTCCCCTTCAAAATGATAAATGGAAAGACTTACCTTTTGATTCTATGAACATCCCATAACTTCTAATATCTTTTCAAGGGCTTTGATCCATCCTTTAGATGCTACTGGGTCTAAAGATCCATTAAATGAAAGAGGGTTGTTGTCTCATAAAATGTTCCATTACTATCAGGTTCTATTGTGGTACCTCTATTGGTTCTCTGGAATGTATTCCACCACCATTTATTGCCTGAATTAACTGAGCCATTACTCTCACAAACTGCTCGATTCCAATCCCTACCATTCCGGGCTGTAGTTCCGGAAGGATGTCATACTCTCGGTGCCTCTCCTCTTCTGCATCCCTATTCCATCTACGGACAACCATTTTGAACAAACATGTCTTATATGAAGAAACATGGTAATATTTAAATGCTATAATATTTAAAATTATCATAGAGTTAAAATAATTTATGGTATTCTATTAACATCACCCTAACCCGGAAAGTTATCTAAACCATCCTCTGATACCAACTATAAGGACCTGACCTTATTACATACATAATCTTAAATTTAGTTAAGAGAAAACCCCCTTGTACATTGAGGATATTTTCAAGTTTAGGGATTTAGAGAATTAGGACAATACAGTCATAACATTACACATTATTACAGAGTGGATACCATAAAACAGTTTCCATTTTTTTCAAAATATAAAACATTAAAACTTAAAACAAAACTCCTTGACAATTCTTCAACAATTAACATGGCTTACTTACTTATATTTCACATCCATTAACCGGTGAAAATCATTTAAAAATTTGGGATGAGCACAAAAGCTTAGTAAGGGATGGAAAATAAGGAAAGATCACATTAGTCCATGAATACTCGTTACGTATGAAAGCATTTTCAAAAGAAATTCTTGTCACCCATATATACTTAATTTTTGTAACATGAGATTTACATAAGATCTAAATAACACATTAGAAAATAAATATAATCATAAAGTTATATCGAGGCATTACTTACAAAATCTTGTAACCATTCTCGGCTACCTTATAACTTGTAACCCTCACGGCTACCTCACTTTGTGTAACCATCGCAGTTACACTTGGAGTAACCATACGACCGACCTCCAACTTACTCATACCCAATGAATTGGAGGGAAATCTAGTTCAAAAACATCATCATAAACAATTCACAAGAACCAAAACATAATCATAAAACATGAATAATTCCACCAAAACATTGCTTTTTGAATTTTGTAAAACAGAATTTAAAAAAAGGATTTTAAAAGAAAAGTCCCTTATAAACATCATATATTTGAAGTGAGAGTTAATAGAGTGGATGTAGTATGTATTTATACTATAAATACACATAATAAAACGTAATATAAACTGAACCCATCACACAAACAATTTAAATATAACATAAATAATGAAGTAGAAGGTTAACCCAAATAATGGAAATCGGGTTTAGAATTCCCTTACCTCAGGTTTTTCATAATTCAAACTTGTTTAAACATCCATTATAATGGTCAAAATAGTGTTATTAATATTTTACAGAAACATTTTCATGTTTATAACATCTTATATTATCATTTCATAACATCATTTCACCCTTTAATTGTTAATATTTTGCTCCTTGGACCTTTTTTGGGTGAGTTCCTTACATGATTTATATGATTGGTTCCTGGTGGACAATCTTTTTGATTGGAAGTGAAACTCTAGAATTGGAATGGAGTAGTATTTAAATATATCCAGTAACTTAAATTATACCATTTATCATTTTTATTTCTTACATGAGGATGATTCATAAGTTATAAAATTAATGATGTTCGTTTTGATCATTTTAGAGGTTCTTTGACAAAAATGACCTCATTTCATTTTATAAATCAAATAAACGTGTTAAAAAGAATTCTAGAACCATGTATATTTCATTTCTCTTCGGTAAGAAGAGATGAAGAAATAATAAGAAAAGAATGGAACTCAAAATAAAATAATAATTGAGAAATCCCTTATAAAAAATCGGCAGCCTAACGGCTACACAACATGGTTTTAGATAATATTAAAAAGAGAGGGGACAAGTGTCACCCATACAGAAATGAATCATAATAAAAATTAGATAAAGAAGAATAAGGAAATAATAACATGGTTTGGAAACATGAAATTTATACCACATAAAAGAGAACTTGAATGGAAAAAGATGAAAATTTAGAATTTTATTACCTTGTAGAGTAACCCTTAGAACTTGAAGGTTTGGACCTTGGGGGCTTGAGAAAACCTTGGGAGGACTACTATGAAGGTAAGGAGGCAAGAGACTCATTTAGGAGGAATTTAGAATTAAGTTAATGAAGTAAAGGTTTGGTATTTATAGGAAAAGTAAGGGGATATTTTAATAATTTCCAAGGGACACCTCGTGGGTGGTTTTTGCAAAACCATGGGCTTTACCATGGTTTTTCCTATGATATAAGCCACTTGGGACACCTCACATCTTAATTAACTATACACAAGTCGACCAGATTTATGACATCACTATTATATCATTAATTATTTCATTAACATACCGAAACTAAAAACTGTATTTTTTACTATTCACTTAAAAATCAACTATTTCAGAAAAAATCCCAAAATTTCCCCTTAAAAGTTTCTTTGAAGAAAACATGAGTTGTAGATGTTATAAATACAAAAACATAAAAATAAATATAATTATCCCTTACAATTAACGAATACCTTTTTAGCATTGTTTAATTCACCATGACTCAGTTTTATGAAACCTTATTTCTTATTATGATAAAAAAAAAGAACTAGAAGATATAACCTTATGTATATATAATATACAAGAACAGCAACATTATTGGGTAGAAATTTTTTGTACAAAATATGGTTCTTTGTATGTGAGGTCCTTAATTGACATCGATACTCAAGTTTAAAAATCCTAATTTTAGACATAAGGGTTTTATGAAAAATCATAGGGCTGTACTTATATATATATGGTATGTATATGTGGCATGGAAAGAAGTTACATGGGGTAATTAATCTTTGGATACACTAATACCATATAACTCAGAAATCCCAAGCCCTAGCATCGGGTATAGAAGGGTTCAAACTCAACCTGTAAGATAAAAATACACATTATAAGTATACATATGCATATATTCTAAAAGGAAAACACAAAGCAAGTCAAAATTGCCCTTACCATCACCAATTCTACCCACAAGAATAATGAATTGAAAAAGGGCAGGAGTCATCATAGTACTCTTGTGTGTAGAGGCATGCAAAAGACATAGTAGAAATATCGACGAACATAAGTAGAGTGATACTGCTATTTTATAACTTCCCACATCCTAAAAACATAGATAGAATGAATATTATGGTGCAAGATATGTGTGCATATAGTGATAATAATAAAAAAGTAAACAATGATGCACGTTTGATAATAGGCTCTTGACAAAGTCTCAAAGAGACAAAGATTCCTATTCATAAAATCACCTACTTCCAAAAGGGAAAAGAAAAAAAAATATCTTTAATCGACAGATTATAAATCCTCCATCATTAGTACAAATTATCTAAATAGATACATCAAAATAAAACCGGAAAATTTAAAATAATCACTAACAGTCGACCGATAGAGAAAGGGGTATAAAAATGAAGATCAAACAAGAAAAATTCAAATCAAAACAAACCTAGATTTGATATTTAGGAAAGGAAAATAATGAAATGTTGAAGACTAGCAACAATCTGCTTATATAGAAAACTAAAAACTTCACCGTAATTGAACGCCAAACAAAGCTCGAAGCTACACTTCTTCAGTCGGACCTTTGCCATCTACCTCCTACTTGCGCGACACCTCTAGCTACGACATGCGACACGACTCCGTGCGACTCCACCAAAGCTGCTCGGGGCTGCTCGACTCTGTCCGACCTCACCCCATCCTGCTTGAGGCAACCCCCATGCATGACACACCTGTCTGCGGCCTATACCTGGAGTGTGACGCACCCCCCCCCCTCCCGAGGCGTGGTCCCCCCTTCAAAGCGGTTCTTGTGGGATTCTCAAATCCCTTCACGAGATTTCCCTTTTTTTATCCGATTTCATCCTATATTACTATTATAATATTTCTATTATAATATTTTATCTTTATTTCACTATATCATATATTATATTATCAAAAACATTATAAAAATTAAAAATGTAAACAAAATTAATAATCTATTAAACATATTTATCAATACTTTTAAAAGGTAAAATTTATTGAATTCCTTTATAAAATATATATTTTTATATTTCATATTATATGATTGTAATGTTAAAAAATTAAATTGAAAATTGGAATTGTATTATTAAAATAATAATTATCCTATTTTTACCAATATATTTGTAATTTTGAAACATTTAAAGAAATGTTAATTATGTTATGATTATAATTTTATTAAAAGTTCATATGTACAATTTTAATCATTCTATTAAGATATTAATAATTTTATAAGAAAAATTCAAAAAATGATAATTTATAATCGAACAATTATTTCATTATATATATATATATAAATGTGTATATAAAATATTTTTGAACTCATATAATAGATCAAATAATTGTCCGTATAATAGTGCAAAATAATGTCATTAAAATATTTTAAAATAAAAATATTTGATGTCTTGTATAACCACATATAAAATTTATAATTTTAAAAGTATTTTCATTCAAATCCAATATAAAAAATATACCTATATATTTATATATATTTCACATTTTAGAAAACAAACAAATTAGTTATGTAATTATAGTTATTATTTAAATATTCTATTAATTAATTATTCGATAAGAATAAATTATGTTTGACAATAAAAGTTATTTTTAATCTTTAAAGCACACTAGAAAGGACATGTGTTAGCCTGTGGGGATTGTCATTAGTCACATGACCTGTTCAGGCATGTGGGAGGACCCTGGGGTGGGCCCCACGTGTCTGTGGGGAAACACTGGTGGTACCTGGTGGGGTGAAGACCCGACAGCCATGTTAAAGGCGGGGTGTCTGTGCTGTCACCAGGACCCAGTTGTCATATTTGATATCAGGGGAGGAACCAACCTTAAGTGCGGTGCACTATCTAGGTTGAGATGTAGATCCCACAATGAGGACGTTGTACTCTAAATGGGGGGAGAGTGATTGTAACACCCCCAAATGATCAAAGGTTAAATGACTAAATGATATGACTCGTGTCAACAAGGTGAACCCTTCCTTTTCGAGAAACTACCTGATTAGAACTACACAGTTAAGTGTGCTTGGCCTGGAGTAGTATTTAGGATGGGTGACCTTCTAGGATGTTTCCCAAGGTGTGTGTGAGTGAGGACAAAGCACACTAGAAAGGACATGTGTTGGCCTCGGTTAACTGTGGAGTTCTAACCAGGTAGGCTCCCTAAAAGGGGAGGTTCACTTTATTGACACGAGTCATATTAGTTTGTAATTTAACCCTTTATCATTTGGGGGTGTTACAATCACCCCCCCTTTAGAACACAACGTCCTCATTGTGGACCCTTACATCTCAACCCAGGCAGTGTGCTGCACTTAAGGTTGGGTACCACCTCGGATACCCAATGTGACAATCAGGTCTGGGTGACAGCACAGACACCCCGCCAAAACATGGTCGTCGGGTCCTGGCCCACCAGGTACCACCAGTTGCCCCACAAACACGTGGGGCCCACCCCAGGCTCCACCCACATACTCGAATGGGTTATCTGACTAATGACTGTCCCCATAGGCCAACCCATGTTCTTTCCAGTGCGCTTTGTCATCACTCGCACACACCCTGGGAAACTTCCCAGAGGGTCACCCATCCTAATTACTACTCCAGGCTAGGCACGCATAACTATGTAGTTCTAACTAGGTAGGCTCTTGAAAATGAAGGTTCAACTTGTTGACATGATTCATATCATTTAGTCATTTAACCCTTTATCATTTCGGGGTGTTACACCCATACATGAAATTTTTTAAAATAAAAACGTAGGGTGAACACATGAATTCCCAGTAAGTGGTTTAAAAATAACATATAATATACTCAAATTACCTTTTAAAACATTCTTTAAAGCCATTTCATAAAACATTATTCTTTAAGTAAAGCTACAACACATGAAACATGTCATAATAAAAAGTGCTTAATTAGAAACATGCTATTAGAATTACAAGGATTCACAATTTGAATATTGGCATGCTCAATAGGAGTAATGAATAAAAGAAATTCTACACATGTGTGACATCAGAATATGAGAGCACAAATTAAACTTTTAAAAGTAATGAATAATCAGAGTTGCGCGTAAAGGTAATAACTCCAATTTCTAACACTTGATTCACTGAGTACATATGTCATGATATAAGCCTTTACTTTCTTGATACTCATAAGTACTATATCTTAACCATGGATATTTTACTAGTCGAATATCCATTTGTTTAATTAATTATCAAACACATAATGGGGGAATGTATAATGCCAGACTTCGGTGTCAAGGCCCCAGCCAAGACCTAGGGGCTAACTGTAACCGAACCCCAACCCAGAGAGCCTCTGTAACCTAGTCTTTTAACCCTTTATCATTTGGGGGTGTTACAATCACCCCCCCTTTAGATCACAATGTCCCCATTGTGGGCCCTACATCTCAGCCCAAGCAGTGCACTGTACATAATGTTGGGTACCACCTAGGATACCAAATGTGACAACTGGGTCCCGGTGACAGCACAGACACCCCACCATAACATGGCCATCGGTTCCTGGCCCACCAGGTACCACCAGTTGCCCCGCAGACACATGGGGTACACCCCAGGGTCCACCCACATGCCCGAATGGGTCATCTGACTAATGACTATCCCCACAGGCCAAACACATGTCCTTTCTAGTGTGCTTTCTACTCACCCTCACACACCCTGGGAAACTTCCTAGAAGGTCACCCATCCTGATTACTACTCCACGATAAGAACGCTTAACTGTGGAGTTCTAACTAGGTAGGTTCCCTAAAAGGAAGGTGCACCTTGTTAACATGAGTCATATCATTTAGTCATTTAACCCTCTATCATTTGGGGGTGTTAAACCCATAACTGGAATTTTTTAAAACAAAAACGTAGGGTGAGCCCATTAATTCCCAGTAAGGGGTTTAAAAATAACATATAATATACCCAAATTACCTTTTAAAACATTATTTAAAACCATTTCATAAAACATTATTCTTTATGTAAAGCTACAACCCATGAAACATGTCATAATAAAAGTGCTTAATTAGAAAAATGATAATAGTATTACAAGGATTCAAAATTTGAATATTAGCAGGCTCAATAAGAGTAATGAATAAAAAAATTCTACACATGTGTGACATCATAATATTAGAGCGCAAATTAAACTGAAAAAAGTAATGAATAATCAGAGTTGTGTGTAATGGTAATAACTCAAATTTCTTACAATGTATCCACTGAGTGCATATTTCATGCTATAAGAATTTACTTTTCTGATACTCATAAGTACTAGATCTTAACCATGGATATTCTACTAGTAGAATATCCATTTGGTTAATTAATTATCAAACACATAATGAGAAAATGTATAATGATAGAATTATGTTTTAAGGCCTCGTCCAAGACGTAGGGGATAACTGTAACCGGACCCCAACCCGGAGAGCCTCTGTAAACAGAATCCAACCTAGAGTGCCTTTATAACTAAAGACTAACCCAGAGTGCCTCTGTAACCAGACACCAGCCTGGAGGGTCTGCTGTAACCGGACCCCAACCCGGAGGGTTTACTTTTACCAGTCCCTAACCCGGAACATACTAGTCCAATACATTCCTCATATGTTTAATAGAACCATGTATACAAAGTGTCCCATACCACTTTGAATACCCAATTCTATGTCTTTTATTTTGGGTGTCCCAT
Organism: Viscum album; assembly: GCA_963277665.1. Lineage (NCBI taxonomy): Eukaryota > Viridiplantae > Streptophyta > Magnoliopsida > Santalales > Viscaceae > Viscum > Viscum album. The sequence continues at coordinate 1,430,309,235 of OY728131.1, read as the reverse complement.
AGAACTCCAAATAATTAAATTCTTAATTCATTATCTTAAGTGATTAATAATAAATAGACTGATTTTTCAAATAAATTAAGAACATTACAACTCTTCCATAAAATTTCAATGCATTAAATTGCATGTTCATAACTTTGGATAGGTATTATTCATGCTCAATTCTTGTGTTGATAAATGATAATGACATTGGAATAAATCATAATATGTCCGTTATTATTTAAATAATAATTTTCCCAACAACTTGCATAAACTAGTAAACATTCTTTGTGCATGTGATATTAATTTGAAACACGCAAGTAATGGGGTTACAACATAAGATGATAATTCCTTAATTTTCAAAATCCTTGATTTATGGAAATGAATATTTATACTTCAAAATTACTAATTTTGAAATAAGAAAGATTTCATTTGTACACAAAGCATGCACTGATAAATTGTCATGTCTTATTAAATGGTCATGCCTTATGTTTCATAGCATATAAGTCCAATTGATTTGAAGTGCATCATTTGTTTTATGTAATGCATATGTTAAATTAAACATATCAAAAAACATACTTTAACCACCGAAGTTTATTTAGGGCCAAGTAAATTCGGACTATGATTAAAACTTATAGGTGCATACATATATCCATATGTATATATATATATAATATGTACATGTTGCACCCAAGTATTTATTTAAAGATTGTAAATCATCTTTAATAACATAAAATAGAAATATATTGAATTATGTGTGAATTTCCGTATATACCCTAAGTGTATAGAAGAAAATAATTTTAAATTAAAATAACCCTTAACTTATGTACACATAAAATAATGAGTTATATAAGTCTACATATATATATATACATATACACACTTCTAACTACCGTACTTTGATCAAATTAATTAAACTCTTACAAAATAGAAATTTAATGTAAAATATTAAAACATAACCCATACAAGTCATAAGATCATAAAATAAATATTCGAGAGAAATTATAATGAACCCTTAAAAAATGACTCCATGCATCTTATAGTTATTCGTTAACTTTGAGACTCATGTTTTTAGTAAAACTTAATTCCAGAAATATAGTTTTATGAAAAACTATATGGCTATGCATATGAAAATATGTATATATATATATATATAGATATAGATATTTAAGGTATGTGGAAGTGGCATGTAAATAAGTTTTCAAGGGGTATATATATGCTTCGGGTCCTCTAATTCTCTATAAACTCGAAAAAAATATTGAAGATCTATTCCAGGTAAGAAGGGGTTTATACTCAACCGCAATGTGATATATATTTATATAATAAGTGTATATAAACATACAAATTAAAACTCTAAAAGAAAGATGATTATAAATCCCCTACCTGAATAACCAACAGTTTGAAAATAATTAACTTCTTGAAACAAAACACCGCTTGAATTCCAAAATAAATAGACCTTTTTTAAAAATACTAATTTTCCCCTCACACAACCAGAAAATAGAGAGTATAAAGAAATAAATAAATTTTTCTTACAAAACATAAGATCATAAAAATAAATAAATGTTTGAGACACATATTTAACCCTTACAAAATATAAAATCGTAAACTAAATAAATGTTCAAGACAATAACCTTAAATATAAATTAATTAGAACAAAAAAATCACTTACTAAATAAGTTTAACCATAGAAATAAATATTAGTTCCCTCATGCAATACAATAAATTATAGAACATAAGCTAAAAATAACTATAGATAGTATATCCCTTATATCTTTCATATTATCTGAACCCAAAACCTGAAGGCCCAGGTTCAAATGCAAGAGAATTTTTAAACTGAACTGCAAGGTTTTCCTTTTATGAGAATATATATATATATATATACATATATACTCTCAAAGAAACCAAAACAAGGAAATATAAATCCCTTGCATCTTCTTAAGGATGAAAAGGGCTAAGAAGATGCGGGAAATCATGAAGGACTTTGTTGAGATCTGCTGGAGGCTTGGGTTAAAGGAACCAGGAGGTTATGCAGATGCCTTGGTGTGGTTTTTTATAAACTATAACTATAATGGTTATTTAATGCAATAATGAAAGGGATCTGAGGCCAACATGGATTATAAAAAGACTAGAGGGAGAGGTCTTTGTGGAAATTGTTAGTGAGGAGGGTCCGACAGCTGTAACGGTGAAGAAAAAAAAGAGGTGCAAAGACATTACAAAACTAGAATTTCAAAACAATATGCCTATATGGGATAATATTCTATTAACGGGCCAAAATTATTCCAAATTAAAGGTAAATCAATTGTCAAATGGGGTAGAAATAGAGATTTTTCCATGGTGTGGAATATTCAACGCCTATGAAGGAAACAAAAATCCTAATTCATATAGGAAGACTTCAAACAGATTACCTACTTTAAATCTAGACCAATTGAACCCCTGTCAGCAAAAGTCACTCGAACAACCACTTGTCTTTGGTGGGACCATCACCAGTGCGACGAAAATGAACCATAGATCTCAACACCATCAAGCATGACCTCCGTGGATCACCGCTCACCTTCCCTGGATGAACCCCCATCGTGATTTGACGCTACACAAAACCCTTTGGAGAGACACCGCTCGGCCTTCTACTTTACAACAGTGACACACTGGGCCTCCAACTCACGGCCTCGCCTTCTGGAACCTCAGGGGATACACAAATCCCTTTACAAGATTTTGCTTTCCTTTTTTAATCTAATTCCCTTTATTATTGTTATAATATATTTATATTTTCATTATGTTTTATACCCGTATTATCATATATTACATTACCATTAATTCACAATGTAAAAATTTTGTATAAAACTAGTATTTTATTAAAAATCATTTTATCCTTTCTTTTTTAAAAGTAGAGATTTTTATTATCTAACTCTTATATAAATTTCTTATGATATACCTATAAAATTTTAAATTAAATTAATATTTGAAAATGTATTAACTCAAAAATAATAATTTTTATAATTTTTTACTAACTCTTTGTTAATATTACACACATATATATGATTTAAAATAACAATAATTTTTATTAAATGATCATTAATATATGTAAAATTTTAATCACACCCTTAAATTAGTTTTATTATATATTCAAAATGTTAATGATGTTATGAAACTTTAATCCAATTTATAATCTAATAATTGTCATATTTTCAAATATATTAAAAACAATATATAATTATTCAAAACATTTCATTATTTCCTTTCAAAGTTCATGGTTATAATTTTCCAATTTATAACCTTATTAATTGAAGAACTAAATATACTAAGTTTTTAATTAATTATCCAACGTGGCCAATGACTATATTTATAGCCGTTAGGATTCTATGGTCACCCATGGAAATGGTTAGATTAGTGTCGTATAAAACCAAGACTTAAGGTTCCATATACTCAAAGGAGGAAAAACATGGTTCACATTGTACCATTGGTTCTTAGCATGGCCGCAGTGGATTTGGTCATTCTTATACTCGTTATGACGGATACTAAAGACCCTTATTATCTTTTCGAGGTCCTCACTGTTTTGTGTGGTCTCCCTGTAATCTAAATATGATTTTTAATAATTATTTTTGGTTATCTTGATTTCCCATTTTATCTCGGTGTATTGTAAGCACTACGGTGTTCCTATTTGAATAAAGAACCTTATGTCCATTTTGTGTGTTTTCTTCCATTTCTTAACAACAATTATATTATTATTTTTCTATAAGAAACCATTTTGTTTGATTAATAGACAATATAGAAAAAATCAAAATTACCATGACATGAAACACAAGTTACTGGGGTGTTACATTATTCCCCCTACAAATAATTTTTTCCTCGTAATTCTATTCAAAAACTGGAAAAGAAATTCCCAGACGATTATCATCACCTAAACGGAAGATTCGTCTCGGTCAACAGAATACCCAAGTTGGTATTCAGTTCCTCTACTTCTCTGGCCTAGGTACACCTCGAGAAGTACGTTTTGAACTCCGACTCATGCATTTTACACTCAGGTTTCCACAGGGAGGCTCGAGCGGTAAAAAGTTCTGAGATTTCTGAATGGACATATTCTCTGAAGCCCCGCCAGACTACATCTCGCTCGAGATATTCGATTGGAATGATGCAGTTAAATAGAATACAGTTTAGGATCTGTAACATAAAGTCTTATCTGAGGTTCCCATATTGGGAAGCCACTAGGAAACATGCTATGGCAGATAAATTCTATGTGAGAGTGAAACACTAAAAAAGACCCTCGAAGTATCTTCCCCTTCGCCTATAATAGGGGAGTTGGGTAATGGTGATGAAGTGGAGGACATGTTCATTACCTTGACATGAAAAAATGATCTTAGGGCTGTTAGACAATCCAAAAATGCGTTGACATGATCCACACAGGATGAGGAAAGAGGGATAGTCCACAACGCAAGTTATGATTAAGATATCCTCCAATATCTCATCGGGTAGAGATGAGATATTTGTTTGTCTAGCCATCTGAAAACATATTCGTGAGAATTCACGTTGAAAGTTCAGATAAAGTAAGGATAGGGATGGGAAAGAAAATATTTCAATAAAACATAAGTTTATTACTAAACATTAGTGCCTGAGTTCCCCTAATGACCTACTACACGAACTCCACACAGAGAAGAAAAACCCCCTATCTCCTCAAACCAAACACGGGCTGAGCATTCAAGGTTAAACACATGGGGACACCTGTGACGTCTCTTAAGTGTATAATGAGAAGTATGAAGTTGGGAGACGTCAAAATACACTTGTTTCCTGCAAGACAGTTGGGTGGACTCATCTTCTAACATTCTGAAGTCCAACAACTGGCCCCAGATGCCGTAGTTCAAGATTTGACAAAGATAGGCCGCTCAAAGGTCACCAGTATCAGAAAATCCTTGAAAACTATCGAGGGCCATAAATCCAAAGTCCTCGCCTGCCGTGAACACTTGAGAAAGTTCCACATGGTACCTTCCCTAACATACATAGGAGGGGAATTGGGTCATCATCATAAGAAGGTAATCCAATCCTAACCCCCAGTGTAGATGTAGCACCCGAGGTGAGTTTGACACATCGTACATGTGTTTTCATGTCATGCAGATATGGGAATAGTTAATAGAAGTCTATCGGCTAGCTAAAGACACAATGGTATCTAGGGCCTCAGCGGGAAGTGATAGTAGATTGGTAGGCACAATTTCATCTGCCATTTGAAAATTAAGAAAACATCATTCTTAGTATTATTTAATAATGTTTTTCTCATTGTTCAGTTCTGGTTTTCCAGAGCCATTCAAACCGAATCCTATGATTCCAACTATCACACCCCATCTCCTGAGTACCCAGAGCCAGTGCCATACAGAGGATCAAATTCAATTCAGGCTTTGAGAAAATAGCTACTTATGAAAACGTCTTTGGTAAAACCCATACCTGAAATTTTTTAAAACAAAAACGTAGGGTGAGCACACGAATGCCCAGTAAGGGGTTTAAAAATAACATATAATATACCAAAATTACCTTTTAAAACATTCTTTAAAACCATTTCATAAAACATTATTCTTTAAGAAAAGCTACAACAAATGAAACATGTCATAATAAAAGTGCTTAATTAGAAACATGCTAATAAAATTACAAGGATTCACAATTCGAATATTGGCATGTTCAATAGGAATAATGAATAAAAGAAATTCTACACATGTGTTACATCAGAATATTAGAGCACAAATTAAACTGATAAAAGTAATGAATAATTAGAGTTGTGTATAAAGGTAATAACTCCAATTTCTAACACTAAATTCACTGAGTGCATATGTCATGCTATAAGCATTTAATTTTCTGATACTCATAAGTATTGGATCTTAACCATGGATATTCTACTAGTAGAATATCAATTTGGTTAATTAATTATAAAACACATAATGAGAGAATGTATAATGGCAGACTTCTGTGTCAAGGCCTTGACTAATACCTAGGGGCTAACTGTAACTGGACCCCAACCCGGAGATCCTCTATAACCAGACTCCAACCCGAAGTGCCTCTGTAACTGGACACCAACCCAAAGTGCCTCTGTAACCGGACACCAACCCGGAGGGTCTACTATAACTAGACCCCAACCCAGAGGGCTTACTTTTACCGGTCCCCAACCTGGAACATACTAGTCTAATAAACTCCTCATATGTTTAATATAACCATGTATACAAAGTGTCTTATACCACGTTGAATACCTAACTCTATGTATTTTATTTGGGGTGTCCCATACCACTCCAAATAATTAAATTCTTAATTAATTATCTTAATTGATGAATAATAAATAGTCTGATTTATCAAATAATTTAATAACATTACAACTCTTCCATAAACATTCAATGCATTACATTGCATGTTCATAACTTTTTATAGGTATTATTCAAGCTCAATTCATGCGCTGATAAATGAAAATGACATTAGAATAAATCATAATATGTCTGTTATTATCTAAATAATAATTTTCCCAATGACATTCATAAACTAGTAAACATTCTTTGAGAATGTGATATTAGTTTGAAACATTCAAGTTATGGGGTTACCACATAAAATGATAGTTCCTTAATTTTCAAAATCCTTGATTTATGGAAATGAATATTTATAGTTCAAAATGACTATTTTTGAAATAAGATAGATGTCATTTTTACACAAATCATGAGCTAATAAATAGTCATGTCTTATTAAATGGCCATGCCTTATTTTACATTGCATACAAGTCCAATTGATTTGCAGCACATCATTTGTTTTATGTAATGCATATATTAAATTAAACATACCAAAAAAATACCTTAACCACTGAAATTTATTTAGGGCCAAGTTAATTTGGATTATGATTAAAACTTATAGGTGCATACATATATCCATATGTATATATATATATAATATGTACATGTCACACCCATGTCTTTATTTAAAGATTTTAAATCATCTTTAATATCATAAAATAGAAATATATTTAATTTTGTGTGTATGTTCGTATATACCCGAAGTGTATAATAGAATATAATTATAAATTAAAATAAACATTAACATATGTAAACATAGAATAATGATTTATATAAGTATATATATATATATATACATACTCTTAACTACCGTACTTTGATCAAATCAATTAAACTCTTACAAAATATACATTTAATGAAAAATATTAAAACATAACCCATACAAGTCATAAGATCATAAAATAAATATTCGAGACAAACTATAATGAACCCTTACAAAAATGACTCCATGCATCTTATATTTATTCGTTAACTTTGATTTTACTCAAGCCCCCAAGGTCCAAACCATCAAGTTCTAAGGGTTACTCTACAGGGTAAGAAAATTCTCAATTTTCTTCTTTTCCCATTCAAGATCAATTTTATGTGGTATAACTTTAAATTTTCCAAAACATGTTCTTATTTCCTTTTTCTTCTTGATCTAGTCTCTATTATGATTCATTCCTTGATGGGTGACCCTTGTCCCCTCTATTTTTAATTTTTTTCTAAAACCATGTTGTGTAGCCGTTAGGCTGCCGAATTTTTATAAGGGATTTATCAATTATTATTTTATTTTGAGTTCCATTATTTTATTATTATTTCTTAATCTATTCTTACACAAGAGGAATGAAATCTCCAGAAATATTTTTTATTTTGGATGTTCTCATGTCCATGGAAAATTCATCATCATTATTTTTCTCCTCACCCACTTATTCAAGGAATAAAAACATTGTCTGTGATGTGTCGAATTACCGACATTTTGGATGATGTGGTTTCAATTTTCATTAACTCTTTAAAGTATGGTTATGAAACCATTTTTATAGTTGAACCAAGTTATAATATATTTATTATAGCTCATCCATGGTTCTGTAATTTATTTTAACACATGGATTTAATTTATAAAACCAAATGAGGTCATTTTTGTCAAAGAACCTCTAAAATGATCTTAACGAACGTCATTAATGTTCTAACTTATGAATCATCCTCATGTAAGAATTCAAAATGATAAATGATATAATGTATGTTAATGGATATATGAAAATACTACTCCATTCCAATTCTGGATTTTCACTTCCAATCGACAAGAATGTCCACCATGAACCAATCATAGAAATCTTCTTAGGAACTCACCCAAAAATGGTGCAAGGAGCAAAATACTAACAATTAAAGGGTGAAATGATGTTATAAAATGATAATATAAGATGTTATAAACATGAAAATGTTCCTGTAAAATACTAATAACACTTTATTAACCATTATATAGGATGTTTAAACAAGTTTTAAGGAAGACGAACCTAAGGTAAGGGAATTCTAAACCCGATTTCCATTCTTTGGGTTAACCATCTACTTCATTATTTATGTTCTATTTAAATTGTTTGTGTGATGGGTTCTATTTATATTATGTTTTATTATGTGTATTTATAGTATAAATACATACTCTATCCATTCTATTAAGTATCACTTCATGTATATGATATTTATAATGGAATTTTCTTTTAAAATCCTCTTTTAAAATTCTGTTTTACAAAATTCAAAAGCAATGTTTTTATGAAATTATTCATGTTGTATGATTATTTTATGGTTCTTGGGAATTGTTTATGAAGAAGGTTGGGACCTATATTTCCCTCCAATGCATTGGGTATGAGTAAGTTGGAGGTCGTCCATATGGTTACTCTAAGTGTAACTGCGATGGTTACACAAAGTAAGGTAGCCGTGAGGGTAACAAGTTATAAGGTAGCCAAGAATGGTTACAAGATTATGTAAGTAATGCCTCAAGATACCTTTATGATTATATTTATGTTCTCATGTTTTGTGTGGATCTTCTGTAAATCTCATGTTACCCAAGGTATGTATATATGGGTGACAAGAAAATTGTCATGCCCCATCTCTCGAGTACCCGGAGCTAGTGCCATACAGAGGATCGAATTCGGTTCAGGCTCTGAGAAACCAGCCACTTCTGAAAAGTCCTTTAGTAAAAACACATACCTGAAAATTTTAATAAAAACATAGGGTGAGCATACGAATGCCTAGTAAGGGGTTTAAAAATAACATAATATACCCAAAATAACTTTTTAAAACATTCTTTAAACCATTCATAAAACAATATTCTTAAAGAAAAGCTGTAACACATGTGACATGTCATAATAAAAGTGATTAATTAAAAGCATGCTAGCAGAATTACCAGGACACAAGATTCGAACATAGGCATGATGAATAAAAGAAATTTTAAACATGTATTTCATGAGAAAATGTAAGAAAAAAATTAAATAGCTAATGGTAATGAATAATCAGATTTGCGCTCAAAATAATAACTTCAATTTCATACACTAAATACCAAATCAATGAGTTCTAAAAATATGTCATTCCATAAATATGCAAGACATTTTGAAACATTTTATCAAGGCTTTGGCCAAGATGTCTACTGATTTAAGGCCTTGGCTGAAAATCCTTAAGCTCTTTAACCAAATATTCTACTAGTCAAATATTTTTCTGGTAAATTAAATTACATAGTCATAATAAGGGAAGTGCATATGACGAACTGTGTCAAGGCCTCGTGCCAAGACCTAGGGGATAACTGTAACTGAACCCCAACCCAGAGAGCCTCTGTAATCGGACTCCAACCCGGAGTGTCTCTAATAACTGAACACTAACCTGGAGTGCCTCTGTAACCGTACACCAACCTGGAGAGTCTACTATAACCAGACCCCAACTCGGAGGGCTTACTTTTACCGGCCCCCAACCCAGAACATACTAGGTCCAATACATTATTCATATATCTAAATCAAAGTGCACGTACCACTTTGATTTATTATATCAATTATCATTTCAAGTACACATATTATTTGGTTTCTCATTTCACATTATTCAAAGTGTCCCATACCACTTTGAATAATTAAATGATTATTTCATAAATTATCATGAATAATAAATTGTTTTATTATCACATAAAATAATAACTTTACAACTCTTCCATTGTAATAAACTTTTAATTCATTAAAATACATATTCATTTCTCATGCTCAATTCATGTTCTGGTAAAAGTAATTGGAAGAAAACTAAATTATAATATTCCAGTTACTATTTAGATAACATTTTTCTCCACGACATGCATAAGCTAGTATACAAGATTTGCACATGTTATATTGATTTAAAACACACCAGTAATGAACAGATGAGGTTACCACATAAAATGATAATTCCTTAATTTTCAAAATCCTTGATTTATGGAAATAAATATTTACATTTTAAAATGACTAATTTTGAAATAAGATAGATGACATTTTTACACAAAGAATGCGCTGATAAATAGTCATGTCTTATTAAATGGCCATGACTTATGTTGCATAGCATATAAGGCTAATTGATTTGAAGCTCATCATTTGTTTTATGTAATGCATATATTAAATTAGACATATCAAAAACATACTTTAACCACCGAAGTTTATTCAGGTCCAAGTTAATTAAGACTATGATTAAAACTTATTGGTGCATACATATATGAATATGTATATATATAAAATGTGTACATGTCACACCCAAGTATTTACTTAAATATGGTAATAAAATATTTAATAACATAAAATTTTAATAGATTGAATTATTTGTATAAGTCTTAATATGACGAAAATAATTATAAATTAAAATAACCCTTAACTTATGTACACATAAAATAATAAGTTATATATGTGTTTTTGTGTCTATCAACATCTTAAAAGAAACGTAATTTTTTTAATAATTACAACCTTTAGAATCATAAAAGTAATTCATATTTTAATCAAATGAACTCCTTTGTGAGAACTAGAAAATTAGAGAGTATAAATATATAAATTCATTTACCTTACATCATTTGAAAATTTTCTAGGTCGATTAAAACTCTATGGGTATATGTGTAATAAATATGCTAATCCATTTGAACCCAAAGCTATATTCGCATCCCTAAATTTATTTAATAGCTGTAAATCATCTTTATTAGCATAAAATAAAACTATATTGAATTATGTGTACATGTCCAAATATATACCAAGTGTTTAATTTTGAGTTCCATTATTATCTTATTATTTCTTCATCTCTTATAAACCAAGAGGAATGAAATATCCAGAAATAATGTATATTATGGATGTACTCAGGTTCATGTAAAATTCATCATCACTATTTTTCTCCTCACCCACTTATTCAAGGAATAAAAACATTGTCCGTGATGTGTCGAATTACCGACATGGTGGATGATGTGGTTTCAATTTTCATTAACTATTTCAGGTATGGTTATGAAACCATTTTTATGGTTGAACCAAGTTATAATATATGTATTATAGATCATCCATGGTTCTAGAATTCTTTTTAACACATGGATTTAATTTATAAAACCAAATGATGTCATTTTTGTCAAAGAAACTCTAAAATGATCTAAACGAACATCATTAATGTTTTAACTTATGAATCATCCTCATATAAGAATTCAAAATGATAAATGGTATAATTTTTGTTACTGGATATATGTAAATACTACTCCATTCCAATTCTGGAGTTTCACTTTCAATCGACAAGAATGTCCACCATGAACCAATCGTAGAAATCATGTAAGGAACTCACCCAAAAACGGTGCAAGGAGAAAAATACTAACAATTAAAGGGTGAAATGAGGTTATAAAATGATAATATAAGATGTTATAAACATGGAAATGTTTCTGTAAAATACTAATAATACTATTTTAACCATTATACAAGAAGTTTAAAAAAGTTTTTATGTAAGATGAACCTGAGGTAAGGGAATTCTAAACCTGATTTCCATTATTTAGAAAATATTAAAAAGAGAGGGGACAAGGGTCACCCATCCAAAAATGAATCATAATAGAGTGCAGGTCAAGAAGAAGAAGGAAATAAGAACATGGTTTGGAAACTTGAAAGGTATACCACATAAAAGATAACTTGAAAGGAAAAATAAGAAAATTGAGAATTTTCTTACCATGTAGAGTAACCTTTAGAAGTTGAAGGTTTGGACCTTGGGGGCTTGAGGAAACCTTGGGAAGACTAATATGAAGGTATGGAGGCAAGAGGTTCATTGAGGAGGAATTGGGAATGAAGTTAATTAGGGAAAGTGTTGGTATTTATAGGAAAAGTAAGGGGATATTTTAATAATTTCCAAGGGACACCTCGTGGGTGGTTTTTGAAAAACCATGGGCTTGCCCATGGTATAAGCCACTTGGGACACCTTACATCTTAATTAACTATACACAAGTAGACCAGATTTATGAAATCATTATTTAAGGACCCGACCTTATTACATACATAATCTTGAATTTAGTCAAGAGAAAACTTCCTTTTTCATTGAGTACCTTTTCAAGTTTATAGATTTAGATAATTAGAACAACACATTCATAACATTACACATTATTAAAGAGTGGATACCATAAAATAGTTTCCATTTTTTTCAAAATATAAAACATTAAAACCTAAAACAAGACTCCTTGACAATTCTTCAACATTTAAAATGGATTCATTCCTTGTCATACACATCCATTAACCTGTGAAAATCATTTAAATACTTGGGATGATCACAAAAGCTCAGTATGGGATGGAAAAGAATGAACGATCACTTTATTCCATGAATACTCATTACATATGAAAGCATTTTCAAAAGAAATTATTGTCACCCATATATACTTAATTTGTGTAACATGAAATTTACACAAGATCCACACAAAACATGAGAACATAAATATAATCATAAATGTATCTTTAGGAATTAATTACATAATCTTGTAACAATTCTTGGCTACCTTATAACTTGTAACCCTCACAGCTACCTTACTTTGTGTAACCATTACAGTTACACTTGGAGTAACCATACGACCAACCTCCAACTTACTCATACCCAATGAATTGGAGGTAAATATAGGTCCCACCCTTAATCATAAACAACTCCCGAGAACAAAAAAATAATCATAAAACATGACTAATTCCACAAAAATATTTCTTTTGAATTTTGTAAAACGGAATTTTAAAAGGGGATTTTAAAAGAAAAGTCCCTTATAAACATCATATACTTGAAGTTATACTTAATAGAGTAGATGGAGTATGTATTTATACTATAAATACACATAATAAAACATAATATAAATAGATCCCATCACACAAAAAAAATTAAATTGAACATAAATAATGAAGTACAAGGTTAACCCAAATAATGGAAATCGGGTTTAGAATTCTCTTACCTCAAGTTCTCCTTACATCAAAATTGTTTAAACTTCTTGTATAATGGTTAAAATAGTGTTATTAGTATTTTAAAGAAACATTTTCATGTTTATAACATCTTATATTATCATTTAATAACATCATTTCACCCTTTAATTGTTAGTATTTTTCTCCATGAACCGTTTTTGGGAGAGTTCCTTACATGATTTCTATGATTGGTTCATGGTGAACATTCTTGTCGATTGGAAGTGAAAATAAAAAATTGGAATGGAGTAGTATTTAAATATATCCAGTAACATAAATTATACCATTTATCATTTTGAATTATTACATGAGGATGATTCATAATTTAGAACATTAATGATGCTCGTTTACATCATTTTAGAGGTTCTTTGACAAAAATGACCTCATTTCATTTTATAAATTAAATCCATGTGTTAAAAAGAATTAAAGAACCATGGATGAGATATAATAAATATATTATAACTTGTTTCAACCATAAAAATGGTTTCATAACCATACTTGAAAGATTTAATGAAAATTGAAACCACATCATCCACGATGTCGATAATTCGACAAATCAGGGACAATGTTTCTATTCCTTGAATAAGTGGGTGAGGAGAAAAATAATGATGATGAATTTTACATGAAAATGAGAACATACAGAATATAAATTATTTCTGGAGATTTAATTCCTCTTGGGTAAGAAGATATGAATAAAGAATAAGAAAATAATGGAACTCAAAATAAAATAATAATTGAGAAATCCCTTATAAAAATTCAGTAGTCTAATGGCTACGCGATATGATTTTAGAAAATATTAAAAAGAGGGGAGAAAAGGGTCACCCATAAAGAAATGAATCATAATAGTGAGTAGATCAAGAATAATAACGAAATAAGAACATGATTTGGAAACTTGAATGTTATACCACATAAAAGAGAATTTGAATGGAAAAATAAGTAAATTGAGAATTTTCTTACCTTATAGTGTAACCCTTATAACATGAAGGTTTGGAACTTTGGGGCTTGAGGAAAACTTGGGAGGACTACTATGAAGGTAAGGAGGATAGATATTAATTTAGGAGGAATTGGGAATGAAGCTAATGAAGGAAAGGGTTGGTATTTGTAGGAAAAGTAAGGGGATATTTTAATAATTTCCAAGGGACACCTCATGGGTAGTTTTTGCAAAACCATGGGCTTGCCCATGGTATTTTCCCATGGTATAAGACACTTGGGACACCTCACATATTAATTAACTATACACAAGTGTAACATATTTATGTAATCATTATTATATCATTATTGATTCCCTTAACACACTGAAACTAAAAACTGTATTTTTTTTACTATTCACTGAAAAATCAACTGTTTCAGAAAATATCCAAAAATTCACCCTAACTATTTATTGACATGTGGATTTAAAAAATGAAGTCCATTTATTGAAAATAATTTTTTAAAATAAGTTTAGTTTAATTTTTAAATAAAACAATACTTAACTCAAAAATTAATTATTTACAAAGTATAATTGATTTTATATCACATTGAAAAATTAATCAAGATGTTATTATCTTAAATCCATAAGAAAATAAAATAATAATACAATATACTATTTATTAGGGTCATATTATTATTCATATTACTATTCATAAGGGTATGTTACTATTCAAAAAAAAACAAGTTGGTTCCAATAGACTCCAAATAACATACTGAACACAACTATAACCGGACACCAACCCGGAGGGTCTGTTGTAGCTGGACCCCAACCCGGAGGGCTTAATTTTACCGGTCCCCAACTCTGAACTTACTGGGTCCAATGCATTACTTATATCACTAAATCAAAGTGCACGCACCACTTTGATTTATAAAATCACTTATCTTTTCAAGTACATATATTACTTGGTTACTCATTTCACATTATTCAAAGTGTCCCATACCACTTGGAATAATTAAATTCTTATTTCATTAAATTATCAGGAATAATAAATTGTTTAATTATCACATAAAATAATAACTTTACAACTCTCCCATAGTAACAAAATTTTAATGCATTAAAATTCATGTTCATTATTCATGCCCAATTCATGAACTGATAAAAGGAATTGGAAATGCACTAAATCATAATATGTCAGTTACATAGAAGTGGATGTTATAAAGGCTAGTTATAAATATATGCTTAAAAACAATTTCCATGAATTTCTATTTATTTTTAGAAAAACATGGGGTGTTACATTAACCCCTCATTCTGGAAATTGCGTCCTTGCAATTTTATTTACTTATTAAACAACTGAGGGTACTTTTCCTTTATCGCGTTTTCAGACTCCCATGTTGCTTCTTCAACCATGAGGTTTCTATACAAAACCTTTACCTGGTGGATTACCTTATTCTACAATACTTGTTCTCTTTGATGAAGAATCTGAACTATTTTCTTTATATAAGAAAGGTTCTCTTCCTGCTGAACTAATTCTAGGCTCAAGACATGTGATGAATTTGGAACATACTTTTTCAACATTGAAACAGAAAACATTGTGTACCTGAAACAAGCTCAGAGGCAAATCTACGTGGTATGCAACTATTCCAAATTTTTCCAAGAGTTCAAAAGGACCGATGAACCATGGACTTAGCTTCCCTTTCTTAACAAAACACATCACACTCTTCCAAGGAGAGATTTTAAGGAAAACATGGTCACCTACCTCTAAATAGAAGTCTTTCATTCTGTTATCTGCATAACTCTTCTGCCTGCTCTGAACTGTCCTCATGTGCTATTGGATCATCTTCACTTTCTCAGCCACTTCTTCCACTAATTTTGGCCCCATCAACTTTCTTTCACCGACTTCATCCCAAAACACAAGAGTTTGACACCGCTTCCCATACAAAGCCTCAAAGGGTTCCATCTGTATACTGGAATGAAAACTATTATTATAGGAAAACACAACTAAAGAAAGATGTTGATAACAACTTCCCTGATAGTCCATTTAATTAGCTCGAAGCATATCCTCCAAGGTTTGAATCACTCGTTCTTTCTACCCATATAATTGAGGATGAAAATCTGTACTAAAATTTAACTTTGTACCCAACAACTTCTAAAGTCCCTTCCAAAAGTTAGAAGTGAACCTGGGATCTCGGTCAGATACAATGGAAAGAGGAACTCCATGTAACCTGATAATCTCTTTAAGGTACATTCGAGAAAGCTGATCCAAATTCATTGTATCTCGAATAGAAAGAAAATTTGCATAATTTGTTAGCCGATCAACAATAACCCATATCACATTTTTACCTCGAGAATTTCTGGGTAGTCCCACCAAAACATTCATGGAAACATTTTCCCATTTCAACTCTGGCACTGTAAAAGGTTAAAGCACCCGCTTCAGTAACTTCCGCTCTGCTTTAACCTGTTGACACGTCAAACATTTCATGGTAAAATTAGCAATATCTCTTTTCATTACATCCAACTAATAATACTCCCGAAGGTATCTGTACATCTTTGTACATCCAGGGTGAACAGAAAATAGAGAACTATGATCTTCGCACAACAAATCTTTCTTCAACTAAGAATCACTAGGCACACACTACCTTTTTCCAAACCTAAAAACAAAATCTTTATCAATATTAAATTCTGGCAACTTACCCATTTTAACCAATTCTACCTTTTTATGTAGCTTGCGTTCTTTTTTATGCACTTGCTTAATTCTGTCTTCCAATGAAGACTGCACTAAAACCTAAAACAAAATAGTGGTATTACCTGATCCAACAACTTCTAAGCCAAAATTCACCAAATAATTAATCAAGGGATCATCTTCCAAACGTATCATGGTTAATGATGCATGATGTTTCTGACTTAAGGCATCCACCACTTTTTTTGATTTCCCAGGATGGTAATTGATCATGCAGTCATAATCCTTTATCAGTTCTAGCCATCTTCACTGCCCCATGTTTAATTCCTTCTGAGTGAATATATACTTCAGACTTTTATGGTCAGTATATATTTGGAATTTGGTTCCATATAAATTATTCCTCCAAATTTTCAAATAAAAAAACCACAGTTGACAATTACAAATCATGTGTGGGATAATTTAGCTCATGAGGTTTAAGTTGTCTTGAAGCATAGGCAATTACCTGATCATTCTGCATCAAAACACAACCAATTCCCTTCAAATAAAAATCATTGTAGATGAAAAACTCACCATTTCGGGAAGGTAAGACCAAAACTAGAGCATTCACCAATATCTTCTTCAGTTCCTGAAAAAAAACATCACATTCTTCTGTCCAAACAAATTTAACCCCTTTTCATGTTAACTTAGTTATCGGGCTAGATAACCATAAAAAGTTATTAACAAACCTTTAGTAATAACCTACTAATCCCAGAAAAATATGAATCTATGTAACATTTATGGGTCTTGGACATTGATTAACTACTTTTGTTTTGGCCGGATCAACTTTTATTCCATCCTTATTTACAATGTTCCCAAGAAATGAAATCTGTTGCAACAAAAAATCACACTTTCGGAACTTTCCATACAATTTCTTTTATTTTAAGGTTTATTAAACAACCATTACATGTTTTTCATGCTCCTCTATATTTTTAGAAAATACCAGTATGTCATCAATAAATACAACCACAAAATTATCCAAGAACTCATGAAATACTCTATTCATAAGATTCATGAATACAGCAGGTGCATTAGTTAATCCAAATGACCTAACAACAAATTAATAATGCCCATATCTAGTAAAAAAGGTTGTTTTCAAGATTTCATCCTCCTTCACCTACAGCTGATGGTATCCGGATCTCAATTCAATCTTGGAAATGTACTGATCTCCCTGCAGCTGATAAAAAAAGTCATCGATATGAGGCAAATGATGCTTGTTTTTAATAGTGATGTTATTCAAAGCTCTATAATCAATGAAAAGTCTCATGGAACCATCTTTCTTTTTAACAAACAAAATAGGAACTCCCCATGGTGAAGTGCTAGGATGAATGAAGCCTTTGTCAAGCAAATCCTGCAATTGATTTTTCAATTCAAGAAGTTCTATTGGAGACATACGATAAGGGGGTTTTGAAATTGGCTTAGTGTCAAGAACTAAGTAAATTGTGAATTCAACTTCTTGATCAGGTATGACACTGGGTAAGTCATTAGGAAAAACATCAAGGTATTCATTCACCACTAGAACATCATTAATTTGAATAGTTACCTTATTTTCAATAATATGAGTAAGATAAATTTCATTTTCATCTTTCAAAAGTTTCTCAGATTCCTAATATGCTATCAATTTTATGGGTTTATTCTTGTATACAAACTGAAACTGTTTCTGAAAATAAAATTCTTTAGCTCTATAGTCAATCTTAGCATGATAATCAGAAACCCAGTCCATCCCTAGAAAAATATCAAACTTGACTAAGGGTAAAACAACAAGGTTTGCAGGTAAAGTCTTTCCACAGACCATAATATAAATATTATAATAATTCCTCTTTGCTATAACATTTCCCCCTGGTGTTTTAACAACAAGTTCAGGTCTCATTTATTGAGGTGATATTTTTAATTTATCAGAAAATTTCTCAGAGATGAAGGAATGTGTAGACCCCGTATCAAACAAAACATTAGAAAAATCTGAGTGAAAAAAAGTACCTGATACAACTTCATTGGATGGGCCGACATCTGTTGACGTAGTCTCAAAGGATCTCATTACACCTTTCTACTTATAGTCTGGCTTCTTTGCATCATTCAAATCTCTCTTTGGGAAGGCATTTTCATAATAACCCATTTCACCACATTTAAAACACTTTATAGTATTAATACCATTTTCATTGCAATCTCAAGCCATATTTCCAAACATACCACATTTAAAAAACTTCCCAGTTTTTCTAATACATTCCCCTAGGTGTTTGTTGCCACACTTTTCACACACTAAAAATTGGATTTTATTACCATTAGATTTCTTTGGTTGATTCTTACTCATTGTTTTCCAACTAGACCACTTCTTCTCTTTGTTTCCAAAATTCATGTGATCATCAGCAAACTCCATCTCTACCCTCTCAGCATATCGGACAAGTTTCTCATAACTTTTGAATTCACAGGAGGCCAGTGCCCTTCGATACCTTGGCTTCAGTCCTGAGTAAATGCGGTTGATTTTTCTATCAAGATCCAAAATAAGATTTGGAGCATACCTCACCATTCAGGTGATGTTTGCTTCATACATAGCCACCAAATCTTCCTCATTCTATTTCAATTCAAGGAATTTCTTCTCTATTCTAAGTCACACCACCTTGGGAAAATATTATTCATGGAAAAGACTTTTAAATTCATCCCACCCTAAGGAATCAAAATCCTCTCTACCCCTAATATTCCTTACCATTGACCACCACTAATCCGTTTCCCCTTCAAAACAATAAATGGAAAGACTTACCTTTTGATTTTCTGAACATCCCATAACATCGAATATCTTTTCAAGGGCTTTGATCCATACTTAAGCTGCTATTGGGTCTGAAGATCCATTGAATGTAGGAGGATGTTGTCTCATAAAATGTTCCACTACTGTCATGTTCTGTTGTGGTACCTCTATTGGTTCTCTTTCATGGATGCCACCACCATTTATTTCCTGTGTTAGTTGAGCCATTACTGTCACAAATAGCTCGGTTCCAATCCCTACCATTCCGGGCTGTAGTTCTGGAAGGATGTCATTCTGTCGGTGCCTCTCCTATTCAAAATCCCCGTTCCTTCTACAGACAACCATTATGAAAAAACATGTCTTAGATGATGCAAAATGGTAATCTTTAAATGCTATAACATTTCAAATTAACATATATTGAAAATCATTTATGGTATTCTATTAACATCACCCTAACCCCTAAAGTTATCTAAACCATTCTCTGATACCAATTATAAGGACCCGACCTTATAACACACATAATCTTGAATTTAGTCAAGAGAAAAATTCCTTTTACATTGAGGATCTTTTCATGTTTAGAGCTTTAGAGAATTTGGACAATACATTCATAACATTACACATTATTATAGAGTGGATACCATAAAACAGTTTCAATTTTTTCCAAAATATAAAACATTATAACTTAAAACAAGACTCCTTGAAAATTATTTAACACTTAACATGGCTTCCTTCCTTTTCTTAAACATCCATTTACCTATGAAAATCATTTAAAAACATGGGATGAGCACAAAATCTCAGTAAGGGATGGAAAAGAATGAAAGATCACATTAGTCCATGAATACTCGTAACGTATGAAATCATTTTCAAAAGACATTCTTGCCTCCCATATATACTTACTTTTTGTAACATGTGAGTTACACAAGATCCAAAAAAACATTAGAACATAAATATAATCATAAAGGTATCTTGAGGCATTACTTACATAATCTTGTAACCATTCTTGGCTACCTTATAACCTGTAACCCTCACGGCTACCTTACTTTGGGTAACCATTGCAGTTACACTTGGAGTAACCATACCGCCGACCTAAAAATTACTCATAACCAATGCATTAGATAGAAATATATGTCCCACCCTTATTCATAAAAAAATCCCAAGAACCATAACATAACCATACAACATGAATAACTGCATAAAAACATTTATTTTTAATTTTGTAAAACATAATTTTAAAAGAGGATTTTAAAAGAAAAGTCCCTTATAAACATCATATATTTGAAGTGAGACTTAATAGAGTGAATGTACTATGTATTTATGCATTAAATACACATAATAAAACATAATATAAATAGAACCCATCAAACAAATAATTTAACATAATCATACAACATGAATAATTACATAAAAACATTGCTTTTGAATTTTGTAAAACAGAATTTTAAAAGAGGATTTTAAAAGAAAAGTCCCTTATAAACATCATATACTTGAAATGAGACTTAATAGAGTGGATGGAGTATGTATTTATACTATAAATAAAAATAATAAACCATAATATAAACAGGACCCATCACAAAAACAATTTAAATAGAACATAAATAATGAAGTAGTTTGTTAACCCAAAGAATGGAAATTGGGTTTAGATTTCCCTTACCTTAGGTTCGTCTTAATTCAAACTTGTTTACACTTCCTGTATAATGGATAAAATAGTGTTATTAGAATTTTACAGAAACATTTTCATTTTTATAACATCTTATATTATCATTTCATAACATCATTTCACCCTTTAATTGTTGGTATTTTGCTCCTTCCACTGTTTTTTGGGTGAGTTCCTTACATGATTTCAATGATTGGTTCATGGTGGACATTCCTGTCGATTGGAAGTGAAACTCCAGAATTGGAATTGATTAGTATTTACATATATCCAGTTACATATGTTATACCATTTATCATTTCAAATTCTTATATGAGGATGATTCGTAAGTTAGAACATTAATGATGTTCGTTTAGATCATTTTAGAGGTTCTTTGACAAAAATGACCTCATTTCATTTTATAAATTAAATTCAAGTGTTAAAAAGAATTTAAAAACCAATTATGAGATAAAATAAATATATTATAACTTGTTTCAACGATAAAAATGGTTTCATTACCATACTTTAAAGAGTTAATGAAAATTGAAACCACGTCATCCACGATGTTGGTAATTCAACACATCACGAGCAATGTTTTTATTCCTTGAATAAGTGGGTGAGGAGAAAAATAATGATGATAAATTTTCTATGAACATGAGAAAATCCAGAGCACACATTATTTATAGACATTTCATTACTCTTGGGTAAGAAGAGATGAAGAAAGAATAAGAAAATAATGGAACTCAAAATAAAATAATAATTGAGAAATCCCTTATAAAAATTCGGTAGCCTAATGGCTACGCAACATGGTTTTAGAAAATATTAAAAGGAGAGGGGACAAGGGTCACCCATCTGAAAATGAATCAAAATAGAGAGTAGATCAATAATAAAATAGGAATAAGAACATGGTTTGGAAACTTGAAAGGTAAACCACATAAAAGAGAACTTGAATGGAAAAAGAAGAAAATTTATAATTTTCTTACCTTGTAGAGTAACCCTTAGAACTTAAAGGTTTGGACCCTGGAGGCTTGAGGAAACATTGGGAGGAATAATATGAAGGTAAGGAGTCCAGATTTTAATTTAGGAGGAATTGGGAATGAATTTAATGAATGAAATGGTTGGCATTTATAGAAAAAAGTAAGGGGATATATTAATAATTTCAAGGGACACCTCATGGGTGGTTTTTGCAAAACCATGGGCTTTCCCATGGTATAAGCCACTTGGGACACCTAAAAACTATAAAGACCTGAAATTATTACACATATAATCTTTAATTTAGTCAATATATAACTTCCTTTTACATTGAAGATCTTTTCAAGTTTATAGCTTTAGAGAATTAGGACAATATATTCATAAAATTACACATTATTACAGAGTGGAAACCATAAAACTCTTTTCCATTTTTTTCAAAATATAAAACTTTAAAACATAAAACAAGACTCCTTGAAAATTCTTCAAAATTTAACATGGCTTCCTTCCTTTTATTACACTTCCATTAACCAGTGAAAATCATTTAAAAAATTGGTATGATCACAAAATCTCACTATGGGATGGAAAAGAAGGAAATATCACATTAGTCCATGAATACTTGTAACGTATGAAACCATTTTCAAAAGAAATTCTTGTCACCCATATATACTTACTTTGTGTAACATGATATTTACACAATATCCACACACAAAATGATAACATAAATATAATAATAAAGGTATCTTGAGGCATTTCTTACATAATCCTATAACCATTCCCGGCTACCTTATAACTTGTAACCCTCATGGCTACCTTACTTTGTGTAACTATCACAGTTACACTTGGAGTGACCATATGGGCGACCTCCAAATTTCTCATACCCAATGCATTGGAGGGAAATATAGGTCCCACCCTTCTTCATAAACAATTCCCAAGAACTATAACAAAATCATATAACATGAATAATTTCATAAAAATATTGCTTTTGAATTTTGTAAAACAGAATTTTAAAAGAGGATTTTAAAAGAAAAGTCCCATATAAACATCATATACTTGAAGTGAGACTTAATAGAGTCAATGGAGTATGTATTTATACTGTAAATACACATAATATAACATAATATAAATAGAACCCATCACACAAACAATTTAAATAGAACATAAATAATGAAGTAGAAGGTTAACACAATGAATGTAAATCAGGTTTAGAATTCCCTTACCTTAGGTTCGTCTTACTTAAAAATTGTTTAAAATTCATGTATAATGGTTAAAATAGTGTTATTATTATTTTAAAGAAACATTTTTATGTTTATAACATCTTATATTATCATTTCATAACATCATTTCACCCTTTAATTGTTAGTATTTTGCTCCATGCACCGTTTTTGGGTGAGTTCCTTTCATGATTTCTATGATTGGTTCATGGTGGAAATTCTTATCTATTGGAAGTTAAACTCTATAATTGGAATAGGGTAGTATTTAAATATATCCATTAACATCAGTAAGGTATGTAAAATAAGTAAAGATCACATTATTCCATGAATACTCATAATGTATGAAAGCATTTTCAAAAGACATTCTTGTCCCCCATATATACTTACTTTGTGTAACATGAGATTTAAAAAAGATACACAAAAAACATGAGAACATAAATATAATAATAAATGTATCTTGAGGCATTACTTTCATAATATTCTAACCATTCTTGGCTACCTTATAGTTTTTAACCCTCACATCTACCTTACTCTGTGTAACCTTCACAGTTACACTTGGAGTAACTGTACGGACGACCAAAAACTTTCTCATACCCAATGAATTGGAGGGAAATATAGGTCCCACTCTTAATTATAATCAATTCACAAGAACCAAATCATAACCATAAAACATGAATAATTCCACAAAAACATTGATTTTGAATTTTGTAATACAGAATTTTAAAAGAGGATTTTAAAAGAAAAGTCCCTTATAAACATCATAAACTAGAAGTGAGACTTAATAGAGTAGATGGAGTATGTATTTATACTATAAATAAACATAATAAAACATAATATAAACAGAACCCATCATAAAAACAATTTAAATAGAACATAAATAATGAAGTAGAATGTTAACCCAAAGAATGGAAATCAAGTTTAGAATTCCCTTACCTCGGGTTCATCTTACATCAAACTGGTTTAAAATTACTCTATAATTGTTAAAATAGTGTTATTAGTATTTTAAAGAAACATTTTAATGTTTATAATATCTTATATTATCATTTCATAACATTATTTCACCCTTTAATTGTTATTATTTTCCTCCTTGCACCGTTTTTGGGTGAGTTCCTAACATGATTTCTATGATTGGTTCATGGTGGTCATTCTTGTCGATTGGAAGTGAAACTACAGAATTGGAATGGAGTAGTATTTAAATATATCCTGTAACATAAATTATTCCATTTATCATTTTGAATTTTTATATGAGGATGATTCATAATTTAGAACATTAATGATGTTCGTTTTGATCGTTTTAGAGGTTCTTTGACAAAAATGACCTCATTTCGTTTTATAAATTAAATCCATGTGTTAAAAAGAATTCCAGAACCATGTATGAGATATAATAAATATATTATAACTTGGTTAAACCCTAAAAATGGTTTCATAACCATACTTGAAATAGTTAATTAAAATTTAAACCACATCATCCACGATGTCGTTAATTCGACACATCACGGACAATGTTTTTATTCCTTGAATAAGTGGGTGAGGAGAAAATTAATGATGATGATTTTTTCATGAACATGAGAAAATACATAATATACATTATTTCTGGAGATTTTATTTCTCTTGGGTAAGAATAGATGAATAAATAATAAGAAAATAATGGAACTCAATATAAAATAATAAATGAGAAATCCCTTATAAAAATTCAGCATCCTAACGTCTATGCAACATGTTTTAGAAAATATTAAAAAGAGAGGGAACAAGGTTCAACCATCCAGAAATTAATCATAATAGAGAGTAGATGAAGAAGAAGAATGAAATAATAACATATTTTGGAAACTTGAAAGTTATACCACATAAAAGATAACTTGAATGGAAAATGAAGAAAATTGAGAATTTTCTTACCTTGTAGAGTAATCTTTATAACTTGAAGGTTTGGACCTTGGGGGCTTGAGGAAACATTGGTAGGAATAATATGAAGGTAAGGAGTCTAGAGATTCTTTGAGGAGGAATTGGGAATGAATTTAATGAAGGGACGAGTTGGTATTTATAGAAAAAGTAAGGGGATATATTAATAATTTCCAAGGGACACCTCATGGGTGGTTTTTGAAAAACCATGGGCTTGCCCATGGTATAAGCCACTTGGGATACCTCAAAACTATAAGGAACAGACCTTATTACATAAATAATATTTAATTCAGTCAATAGATAACATCCTTTTACATTGAGGATCTTTTCAAGTCTAGAGCTTTATAGAATTAGGACAATATATTCATAAAATTACACATTATTACAGAGTGGAAACCATAAAACTGTTTTCATTTTTTTCAAAATATAAAACATTAAAACATAAAACAGGACTCCTTTAAAATTCTTAAAAATTTAATATGGCTTCCCTCCTTGTATTACACATCCATTAACAAGGTAAAATCATTTAAAAACTTAGGATGATCACAAAATCTCGGTAAGGGATGGAAAAGAAGGAAATATCACATTAGTCCATGAATACTTGTAACGTATGAAATCATTTTCAAAAGACATTATTGTCACCCATATATACTTAATTTGTGTAACATGAGATTTACGAAAGATCCAAAAAAAATAGAACATAAATATAATCATAAAGGTATCTTGAGGCATTGCTTACATAATCTTGTAACCATTCTTGGCTACCTTATAACTTGTAACCCTCACGGCTACCTTACTTTGTGTAACCATCGTAGTTACACATGGAGTGACCATAAGGCCGACCTCCAACTTACTCATACCCAATCCATTGGAGGGAAATATAGGTCCCACCCTTCTTCATAATGAATGACCAAGAACTATAACATAACCATAAAACATGAATAATTGCATAAAAACATTACTTTTGAATTTTGTAAAACAGAATTTTAAAAGAGGATTTTAAAAGAAAAGTCCCATATAAACTTCATATACTTGAAGTGAGACTTCATAGAGTTGATGGAGTATGTATTTATACAGTAAATACACATAATAAAACATAATATAAATAGAACCCATCTCGCAAACAATTTAAATTGAACATAAATAATGAAGTAGAAGGTTAACACAATGAATGTAAATGAGGTTTAGAATTCCCTTACCTCAGGTTAGTCTTACTTAAAACTTGTTTAAAATTCATTTATAGTGGTTAAAATGGTGTTATTATTATTTTAAAGAAACATTTTCAAGTTTATAACATCTTATATTATCATTTCATAACATCATTTCACCCTTTAATTGTTAGTTTTTTGCTCCATGCACCGTTTTTGGGTGAGTTCCTTACATGATTTCTATGATTGGTTCATGGTGGAAATTCTTGTCAATTGGAAGTGAAACTATAGAATTGGAATGTAGTAGTATTTAAATATATCCATCAACATCATTAAGGTATGGAAAAGAAGGAAAGATCACATTAGTCCATGAATACTCGTAACGTATGAAAGCATTTTCAAAAGGCATTCTTGTCGCCCATATATACTTACTTTGTGTAACATGAGATTTACACAAGATCCACACAAAAAATGAGAACATTAATATAATCATAAATTTATCTTGAGGGATTAATTACATAATCTTTTAACAATTCTTGTCTACCTTATAGCTTTTAACTCTCACAGCTACCTTACTTTGTGTAACCATCGCAGTTACACTTGGAGTAACCATACGGCCGACCAAAAACTTACTCATACCCAATGCATTGGAGGGAAATATAGGTCCCAATATTCATTATAAAAATTTCCCAAGAACCAAATCATAACCATAAAACATGAATACTTACACAAAAACATTGATTTTGAATTTTGTAATACAGGATTTTAAAAGAGGATTTTAAAATAAAAGTCCCTTATAAGCATCATATACTAGAAGTGAGACTTAATAGAGTGGATGGAGTATGTATTTATACTATAAATAAACAAAATAAAATATAATATAAACAGAACCCATCATGAAAAAAATTTAAATAGAACATAAATAAGGAAGTAGATGGTTAACCCAAAGAATGAAAATCGGGTTTAGAATTCCCTTACCTCAGGTTCATCTTACATCAAACTAGTTTAAACTTCCTCTATAATGGTTAAAATAGTGTTATTAGTATTTTACAGAAACATTTTCATGTTTATAACATCTTATATTATCATTTCCTAACATTATTTCACCCTTTAATTGTTAGTATTTTTCTCCTTGCACCGTTTTTGGGTGAGTTCCTTACATGATTTCTATGATTGGTTCATGGTGGACATTCTTGCCGATTGGAAGTGAAACTCCAGAATTGGAATGTAGTAGTATTTACATATATCCTGTAACATAAATTATACCATTTATCATTTTGAATTATTACATGAGTATGATTCATAAGTTAGAACATTAATGATGTTCGTTTAGATCGTTTTAGAGGTTCTTTGACAAAAATGACCTCATTTCATTTTATAAATTAAATCCATGTGTTAAAAATAATTCTAGAACCATGAATGAGCTGTAATAAATATATTATAACCTGGTTCAACCATAAAAATGGTTTCATAACCATACTTGAAAGAGTTAATGAAAATTGAAACCACATCATCCACGATGTCGGTAATTTGACACATCACAGACAATG
This sequence comes from Viscum album, assembly GCA_963277665.1. Taxonomy (NCBI): domain Eukaryota; kingdom Viridiplantae; phylum Streptophyta; class Magnoliopsida; order Santalales; family Viscaceae; genus Viscum; species Viscum album. The sequence continues at coordinate 1,430,281,276 of OY728131.1, read as the reverse complement.
TTTTTATTCCTTGAATAAGTGGGTGAGAAGAAAATTAATGATGATGAATTTTTAATGAACATGAGAACATCCAGAATATACATTATTTCTGTATATTTAATTCCTCTTGGGTAAGAAGATATGAATAAAGAATAAGAAAAGAATGGAACTCAAAATAAAATAATAATTGAGAAATCCCATATAAAAATTAGGCAGCCTAACGGCTACGCAACATGTTTTAGAAAATATTAAAAAGAGAGGGGAAAAGGGTCACCCATCCAGAAATGAATAATAATAGAGAGTAGATCATGAATAATAAGGAAATAAGAACATGGTTTGGAAACTTGAATGTTATACCACATAAAAGAGAACTTGAATGGAAAAAGAAAAAAAGTGATAATTTTCTAACCTTGTAGAGTAACCCTTAGAACATGACGGTTTGGACATTGGGGGTTTGAGGAAACCTTGGGAGGACTTCTATGAAGGTAAGGAGGCCAGAGATTCGTTTAAGAGGAATTGGGAATGAAGTTAATTAAGGAAAGGGTTGGTATTTATATGAAAAGTAAGGGGATATTTTAATAATTCCCAAGGGTCACCTCATGGGTGGTTTTTGAAAAACCATGGGCTTGCCCATGGTATTTGCCCATGGTATAAGACACTTGGGACACCTCACATCTTAATTAACTATACACAAGTAGACCAGATTTATGTCATAATTATTATATCATTAATGATGTCATTAACACACCGAAACTAAAAAATTTATTTTTTAATATTCACTGAAAAATCAACTGTTTCCGAAAAAAATCCCAAAATTCATCTGAACCTTTTATCAACGTGTAGATTTCAAAAATGAAGTCCATTTTTTGAAAATATTTTTTTTAAATATTTTTAATTTAATTTTTAAATAAAATCATACTTAATTCAAAAATTAATTATTTAAAAAGTATAATTGATTTTATATCACATTGAAAAATTAATCAAGATGTCATTATCTTAAATCCATAAGAAAATAAAATAATAATACAATATACTATTCATTATGGTCATATTATTATTCATATTAATATTCATAAGGGTATGTTACTATTCACAATAAAAACAAGTTGGTTCCAATAGACTCAACTTGTTTTTTTGGTGAATAGTAACATACCCTTCATAATAGTAATATAAATTGTAATATGACCCAAATGAATAGTATATTGTATTATTATTTTATTTTCTTATGGATTTAAGATAATGTAATCTTTATTAATTTTTCAATGCGATATAAAATCTGTTATAGTTTTTAATTAATTAATTTTTGAATTAAGTATGATTTTATTTAAAAATAAAAATAAAAATATTTAAAAAAATATTTTCAAAAATTGGACATCAATTTTGAAATCTACATGCCGATAAATGGTCAGGGTGGATTTTTGGATTTTTTCTGAAACAATTGATTTTTCAGTGAATAGTAAAAAATACAGTTTTTAGTTTCGGTGTGTTAATGAAATCGTTAATGATATAATAATGATGTCATAAATCTGGTAGAATTGTCTATAGTTAATTAATATGTGAGGTGTACAAAATGGCTTATACCATGGGCAAGACCATGGTTTTGCAAAAACCACCCATGAGGTGTCCTTTGGAAATTATTAAAATATCCCCTTACTTTTCCTGTAAATACCAACCCTTTCCTTCATTAAATTCATTCCAAATTCCTCCTCAACTAAGATCTGGCCTTATTACCTTTATTTTAGTCCTCCCAAGGTTTACTCAATCCCCAAAGGTCCAAACCTTCAAGTTCTAAGGGTTACTCTACAAGGTATTGAAATTCTCAATTTTCTTCTTTTTCCATTCAAGTTCTCTTTTATGTGGTATAACATTCAGATTTCCAAACCATGTTCTTATATCCTTATTATTCTTTATATAATCTCTATTATGATTCATTTATGTATGGGTGACCCTTTTCCCCTCTCTTTTTAATATTTTCTAAAACCATTTGCGTAGCCGTTAGGCTGCCGAATTTTTATAAGGGATTTCTCAATTATTATTTTATTTTGAGTTCCATTACTTTCTTATTATTTTTTCATATATTCTCACCCAATAGGAATTAAATATGCTTAAATAATGTATATTATGGATGTTCTCATGTTCATGGAAAATTCAACATCATTATTTTTCTCCTCTCCCACTTATTCAAGGAATAAAAACATTGTCTCTGATGTGTCGAATTACCGACATCGTGAATGATGTGGTTTCAATTTTCATTAACTTTTTCAAGTATGGTTATGAAACAATTTTTAAGGTTTAAAATAGTTATAATATATGTATTATAGCTCATCCATGGTTCTGGAATTCTTTTTAACACATGGATTTAATTTATAAAATGAAATGAGGTCATTTTTCTCAAAGAACCTCTAAAATGATCTAAACGGACATCATTAATGTTATGAATTATGAATCATCCTCATTTAAAAATTCAAAATGATAAATTGTATAATTTATATTAGTAGATATATGTAAATACTAATCCATTCTAATTCTGGAGTTTCACTTCCAATCGACAAGAATGTCCACCATGAACCAATCATAGAAATCATGTAAGGAACTCACCCAAAAACGGTGTAAGGAGAAAAAACTAAAAATTAAAGAGTGAAATGATTTTATGAAATGATAATATAATATGTTATAAACATGAAAATATTTCTGTAAAATACTAATAACAATATTTTAACCATTATACAGGAAGTTTAAACAAGTTTGAAGTAAGACAAACCTGAGGTAAGGGAATTCTAAACCCAATTTTCATTCTCTGGGTTAACCATCTACTTCATTATTTATGTTCTATTTAATTTTTTTGTGTGATTGGCTTTGTTTATATTACGTTTTATTATGTGTATTTACAGTATAAATACCTACTCCATCCACTCTATTAAGTCTCACTTCAGGTATATGATGTTTATAAGGGACTTTTCTTTTAAAATCTTCTTTTGAAATTCTGTTTTACAAAATTCAAAAGAAAGGTTTTTATGCAATTATTCATGTTGTATGATTATGTTATGGTTCTTGGTAATTGTTTATTAATAATTGTGGGACCTATATTTCCCTCAAATTCATTTTTTATGAGTAAGTTGGAGGTCGTCTGTATGGTTACTCCAAGTGTAACTGCGATGGTTACACAAAGTAAGGTAGCCGTGAGGGTTACAAGTTATAAGGTAGCCAAGAATGGTTATAATATTATGTATGTAAAGACCCGTAAATTTCAAGGAAATTTTTTTCTTAATTTTCTTCGGAATTTTACAAGAACGCAGTTTCTGACGGCGCCTCATTCCGAGGCCCGGTGTGCCCGGAATCATTTTCCGAAGTTTGGCTCGGGTACGTTCAGTGAACGGACGAGCGGGTTTTTCTAACTTTTGAACCGGTGCCCGGAATCGAATTCTGAGGACACCGTTGAAATCGCAGTGCTGTTATTCTCTTAGAAACGCCTCTTCCGGAGTTGCGTTTGCTCGGGTGTGGTTTTTAATTTTTGGGCTTAAAGTTAGGAAATAAAATAATTTTGCGACAACTTTATTTTATTTCACTTAAGCCGCTTGGAAGCCACTTGAAGCCACTTAAAGGCGGCTTGAACTGAGTTGAACTAGATAGGATGCTATCCAGAAATATCCTACCCCCTTGGTAGGATATTTGCGAGGTGGGGCCCGCACGAGCCCCGCCGTTTCTTTCCGCTAAGAAACGCACCCGCAAAAACACGTCTTAATGAAAGTCAACTGACGCGTTTCTTAAAATCTTAACATACCATTTAAATGGGCTGTTTCTTTCGTGAATTAAATGGGCTGTTTCTTTCGTTGAATTAATTCAACGAATTGATGGATCGTTTCTTAACCAGTTTTCAAATTCGTTGGCGTAATAATAAAATAAGACCAACCTTTTTCTTTTGGAGGATTACTCGTTGAGAAAGGATCCTTGAACCTTAAGCCTCCTTCGCGAAGAACGCGAAGAACACCGAACCCGGAAATCGATGACGCGACGCCGTGATCCGCGACGCCGACAACGTTCTTCTGCGACGTCTCTTCCTCCGCGACGGATCTTCGATCGGCTGCTTGAGGTAAGAGTCTCGGACCTTCCTTTTTATCTCCTTCGTGGTTCTTAACCAAAACATGGATTTAATTAATTAAATTAAATCTGCTGTTTCATGGTGCGTTGAGTTCGCCGACTCAACGCCGTGTTCCGCGACGACGTGACGCCCTTCCGCGACGACGCGACGATCTCCACCTTCCGCGACGAGCAATTTCCACGAAGAACGCTCACACGCGACGTCCAGCGAGGTAGGGATTTATTTTGGAAATACCCCTCCTTATATTCCCGTGAACATTCTTTAAAAATTAAAGAACCGGAATCAAAGAAACAACTTTATTTTATTAAAATTGTTGGTTCATGTGTTGAACATTTTATTTTCTCCCATTGATTATCTCTAACGCGGAGGGTGCGGGCCAAACGAACACGGCCCGGTGACCCTCCGCCGTTCTTCGTTTTTGCGGATTTGACGGGCGACGGCGGAAAGTGCCGCAACAGATGTTTGTTGTTTCCGCAGAGAAGGACGAGTCCTGGGAGGAACAACGGCGCAGACAGGAAGGAAAACGGGCCATCGGAGCGACTCCGGCGGCGCGGGTCGCCGGGGCGGCGGCGCCGGCGGCCAGAGGCGGCGGCACCCCGCGAGTGTCCAGCGCGACACCCCGCGGGTGCCGTGGGGTTGTCACGCGGCACCCCGCGGGTGTCCAGCGCGGCACCCCGTGGGTGCCACGGGTGTCCAGCGCGACACCCCGCGGGTGCCGCGGGGGTGTCACGCGGGGCGGCGGCTTTCCCCCGCGTCGGCCGCTCGGCCGCTCGGCCGAGCTGAGCCGGACTGGCCTTGGTCGGGCCGGGCCGGGCCAATCGGGTCGGACCCGACCCGGTTTGGGCCAACTGGGGGGGGGGGGGTCGGGCCGGGTCGGCCCGGGCCCGGACCCCCCGACTTCGGACGGTTTTCGTTCAAACACCCGTAACATGAGCTACGGGCCTCCAAACGACTCGCTGTCAGCGGCGACGCGATCCTTGGATCGAGACGGTCGTTTCGGTCCATCACACTCAAGGTTTCGGAATACTTGGAGTTCGGCCAGGTTGGTTCGTACACGAATCCAACCGGGCCCTCGGAGCGGAAACGCTCATATCTTGAGCTACGAACGTCCGATTGACATGCTGTCAGCTTTGTTGAGTTCCCCTTTGTGAGACGGATCTTTTGGCTTACTCCGCTCGAGGTTGGGATGCCGTCAGAGTGTGGTCAGTTTGGTTCGCTCACGAATCCAACCGGGCTCCTGGAACGAAAAAGCCAATAACTCACAGACCGAGCGTCCAATTGACGCGTCGTCTGTCTCGTTGCTTTCCTCTTGATGAGACGGAGATTTTGGCATCCTCTTCCCTAGTTTTGGATGCAGATGGATAGTGGCCGGGTTGGATCGCACTGAAATCCAACCGGGCCCCTGGAACGGAAAAGCTGATATCTTTCAGGCCAGACGTCCATTTGACGAACCGTCAGCGGCGTTGGTGATCACGTTGAAAAACGGTCCCTATGAGTATACCCTATGAGTGTTCGGGGTATAGTTGAGTTACGGTCGGATTGGTTCGCACACGAAACCAACCGGGCCCCTGGGACGAAAAGGCTAATAACTCACAGACCGGGCGTCCGATTGACGCGCCGTCTGTTGCGTTGAGACCCCTATGACGAGGTGGTCCTTTGAGATACTTTGTTGCAGGAATTTGTGATACTTGGAGTATCGACCAGTGGCTCGTGGGGCGGACCCTCCCGGAGACGAGCGGGGGGATCACGGAGACCGTGTAGCTGACTGAGACCCGACGACTGCTGATCGAATGACTCAGTGTGTTGTAGAGGTGCGCTTGGTTGTAGCGGCACATGAGAGCGCTTGGTTGTAGCGGCATACCCACGATAGAAGTGCGCTTGGTTGTAGCGACACATGGGAGCGCTTGATTGTAGCGGCAGACCCACGAAAGAGGTGCGCTTGGCTGTAGCGGCACATGGGAGTGCTTGGTTGTAGCGGCAGACCCACGAAAGAGGTGCGCTTGGTTGTAGCGGCACATGGGAGTGCTTGGTTGTAGCGGCAGACCCACGACAGAGGTGCGCTTGGTTGTAGCGGCACATGGGAGCGCTTGGTTGTAGCGGCAGACCCACGACAGAGGTGCGCTTGGTTGTAGCGGCACATGGGAGCGCTTGGTTGTAGCGGCAGACCCACGATAGAGGTGCGCTTGGTTGTAGCGGCACATGGGGGCGCTTGGTGGTAGCGGCTGGCCCGCAATACTCATTAGGTGGAGTACTACAACAGTCTTAAGTTAATGGGCAGTACCTCGGAGTTGTGACAGGACCACTTTACACTCCAGAGACGGAGCTCTTCAACAGTTACGGTTTCGAAGATGAAAATCCTGGTTTGAGCTGAGACTTTTGACCTTGTGTTTACCTCATGATTGAGATGGGTTACTTGATAACTTAGGTATATGTATGGGCATATACCTAAGTAGATGTTATCTGTTGAGATCTTCTTTGTGGTTATCCTTGTTGGATTTAGTGAGACCTTGAGGGTCTCGGGGTCCCTACTGAGTATCGTTATACTCACCCCTGCACAGGCTATGCCCGCACTAAGTTGTGTTGGTTGTAGATGAAAGACAACGTTGATCGTGGCTGAGGCTTGCAGAGTAGGACGGTACCTGGAGGTGGACCACTGGGCGGGACGTACTCGGAGCGGACGGTGGGACCCGAGGAGCATTGGAGCTATCTGTACCCACCCTTCAGGTGGGATTTCCAGTGGATAGCTCGGTGTAGTGGCTTTTACTTTACAGTTGCTGTTTTCCCTTTCGAGTTGTACTTTACTTTCAGTTGGGTTTGTATACTGGCCCATTTACTTTTCCAAACTTCATTTGTACTCTGTTTTTACGTAGTGTTTACTTTTCCGCTTGCTTACTCTGTGGTGCTTGTTTACTTTACAAAGGCAATGCCTTCCCTTTTTACCGGGATTTACGCCTTGGTGCTAGTCGCCAGCCCCTGGTCTATGGAAGGCAGGCTTGGGGTAGTCGCGGCACGGGCCCCGAGGACGGGTCGTGACAAATTGGTATCAGAGGTGGTCGGTTCTACCGGGGAATCTGATCTTTCTTCTATGTGAAGCAATAGTGTTTAGCGTATTGGGTGTGGTTATCAATCCAGGGAGTCCAGTGTTGGTGCGGCGGCCGACGTATCTGTACACCAGGACCCTGACTTCTGATTTCCGACTTAATGCACGAAAACATTGATTGCATGTGTGTTCAAGTTTTCTTTGTGATTACTTGTGCCAGCTCACCAGGTATACTGTCCTGACCGTGGCGCACCTGTTTCTTTCAGGATGGCCCCACGACGATAGCTAGCTAGGATTCCGAGAGTGGAGCGTGATGACAGCCCACCGAGCGTCGAGGACTCGGTACAGGGCCCTTTGAAAGGTGAGGCACCGGCGGTACCTTTACCCACCGAGCCCCCGCTGCTTCCAGCACTGACCGCTGACGATGCACGACGCCTCGGAGCTCTTCATGAGTTCCAGCGCCAGCGACCACCCAGGTTCCGTGGGGAGACGGACCCCCAGGCAGCCGAGGACTGGCTGGAGGCGGTCGTCTGAGTTTTCAGATTAGTGAGGACACCAGCAGACCTCATGGTAATCCTCGCAGCGAGTCTCCTGCACGCGGCAGCAGGCAGATGGTGGAGCTTGATGCTCCATGTGCACGATGAGGCCTCCCACATCTGGATGGACTTCGAGAGCCTCTTCCGCTCAGAGTTCGTCCCGGCCACCCTCCGTGCGGTGCGCATTCAGGAGCTTCTTCAGCTGCGGTAGGGCAGCTTGACGGTAGCCCAGTACGCGGCGAGGTTCACCGACCTTTCTCGCTACTCGACAGACATGGTACGGGACCCCTTCTTCCGGGACCGGACCTTCGAGCAGGGATTGAGACACGAGATCAGGGAATCGCTGATCTCCCTCAGCATCCCGAACCAGGCAGGAGTGCTAGAGCGAGCCCTTATGATCGAGAGCTTTCTGGATGAGTCTACAGCGAGACCTACCGTAGGGCGGCAGGTGGCGGAGTCTTCGGCAGCAGGTAGCCGACGGATGACTCAGGGTTTTGGCAGACGACCTCGGGACACTGGCTCAGCAGTGCGGGGCACACAGCGCGAAGCCAGCCTCTCGAGAGGCAGGCAGTGCTACTCGTGCGGCGGGCAGGGCCACATGGCTCGTGACTGCCCGACCCGCTGTACTGAGGAGCAGCAGACAGTGGAGGGGCCACCCAGGCAAAGGCAGAGGGTCGACCGTGACGGTCCGCAGGGAGGAGGCGGACGAGGCAGAGGAGCTGGCCGAGCAGCAAGTGGTGGGCGACGCTTTGAGGCTCTGCCACCACCACCACCAGGCGGTCCACCCCAACCGCAGGGGACAGGAGGACATGGGAGAGCTCATCTTCAGGCAGTTGTGGCCTACGATCATGGGGCTCCGGGAGCAGATGGACAGGAGCGGGACTAGCTCCAGACCTGGAGACTTTTGTTCATGTTGCTTCTAGTTTTGTTGATGTATGTTTGTAGATGCTTTGCGTCTTTTTACTTGAGCTGTAGTAATAAAAGACACCTTTTCTTGTGGCATTTACTTCCCTGTCCTCTCTTGTGTTGTTACTAAGAGGTTCCAGTTTTGACTGTTGACTTGACCCTCACTTGTGAGACATCTACTGGAGGAGGCCCAGTTACCACACACTGATGCCGACAGTGTGACTCAACCCTTGGAGGCAAGAGTAATGGTTGGATCTCTTGGTAGCAGCGTCGAGGCCTTACGACGTCATCCTTGGTATGGATTAGTATCATCCATGTCGGGATTGACCGTATTAGGCGAAGAACGTGGTTCATCTAGGGGATGAGACCAGATTTCTCTTATCGGCAAGGAAGAAATCATGGCAGCTCTAGTGGGACCAGAGGTGGTCCGGGCCATGATAGAGAAGGTCCAGGTGAGCACATGGGAGCGGAAGGCTCAGATGCATGCTCAGTACCGCCTTTGTATCCCTAGTTTGCGTTGAAGCTTTACGGGGAAGTAAAGCCCTGCGGTGGGAGTAGTGTAAAGACTCTTAAATTTCAAGGAAATTTTTTTCTTACTTTTCTTTGGAATTTTACAAGAACGCAGTTTCTGACGGCGCCTGATTCCGATGCCCGGTGTGCCCGGAATCATTTTCCGAAGTTTGGCTCGGGTACGTTCAGTGAACGGACGAGCGGGTTTTTCTAACTTTTGAACCGGTGCCCGGAATTGAATTCTGAGGGCACTGATGAAATCGCAGCGCCGGTATTCGCTTAGAAACGCCTCTTCCGTAGTTGCGTTTGCTCGGGTGTGGTTTTTAATTTTTGGGCTTAAAGTTAAGAAATAAAATAATTTTGCGACAACTTTATTTTATTTCACTTAAGCCGCTTGGAAGCCACTTGAAGCCACTTAAAGGCGGCTTGAACTGAGTTGAACCGGATAGGATTCTATCCAGAAATATCCTACCCCCTTGGTAGGATATTTGCGAGGTGGGGCCCACACGAGCCCCTCCGTTTCTTTCCGCTAAGAAACGCACCTCTGAAAACCCGTCTTAATGAAAGTCAACTGACGCGTTTCTTAAAATCTTGACAGACCATTTAAATGGGCTGTTTATTTTGTGAATTAAATGGGCTTTTTCTTTCGTTGAATTAATTCAACGAATTGATGGATCGTTTCTTAACCAGTTTTCAAATTCGTTGGCGTAATAATAAAATAAGACCAACCTTTTTCTTTTGGAGGATTACTCGTTGAGAAAGGATCCTTGAACCTTCAGCCTCCTTCGCGAAGAACGCGAAGAACGCGAAGAACGCAAAGAACGTCGAACCCGGAAATTGACGACGCGACACCGTGATCCGCGATGCCGACAACGTTCTTCTGCGACGTCTCTTCCTCCGCGACGGATCTTCGATCGGCTGCTTGAGGTAAGAGTCTCAGACCTTCCTTTTTATCTCCTTCGTGGTTCTTAACCAAAACACAGATTTAATTAATTAAATTAAATCTGTTGTTTCATGGTGCGTTGAGTTCGCCGACTCAACACCGTGTTCCGCGACGACGCGACGCCCTTCCGCGATGATGCGACGATCTCCACCTTCCGCGACGAGCAATTTCCACGAAGAACGCTCACGCTCGACGTCCAGCGAGGTAGGGATTTATTTTGGAAATACCCCTCCTTATATTCCCATGAACATTCTTTAGAAATTAAAGAACCGGAATCAAAGAAACAATTTTATTTTATTAAAATTGTTGGTTCATGTATTGAACATTTTATTTTCTCCCATTGATTATCTCTAACGCGGAGGGTGCGGGCCAAACGAACACGGCCCGGTGACCCTCCGTCATTCTTCATTTTTGCGGATTTGACGGGCGACGGCGGAAAGTGCCGCAACGGATGTTTGATGTTTCCGCAGTAAAGGACGAGTCCCGGGAGGAACAACGGCGCAGACGGGAATGAAAACGGGCCACCGGAGCGACTCCGGCGGCCGGAGGCGGCGGCACCCCGCGGGTGCCGCGGGGTTGTCACGCGGCACCCCGCGGGGTTGTCACGCGGCAACCCGCGGGTGTCCAGCGCGGCACCCCGCGGGTGTCCAGCGCGGCACCCCGCGGGTGCCGCGGGGATGTCACGCGGGGCGGCGACTTTCCCCCGCGTCGGCCGCTCGGCCGAGCCGAGCCAGACCGGCCCTGGCCGGGCCAAGCCAGGCCAACCGGGTCGGACCCGACCCAGTTTGGGCCAACTAGGGGGGGGGGGGGGTCGGGCTGGGTCGGCCCGGGCCCGGACCCCCCGTCTTCGGACGGTTTTCGTTCAAACGCCCGTAACTTGAGCTACGGGCCTCCAAACGACTCACCTTCAGCGGCGATGTGATCCTTGGATCGAGACGGTCGTTTCGGTCTATCACACTCAAGGTTTCAGAATAGTTTGAGTTCGGCCGGGTTGGTTCGTACACGAATCCAACCGGGCCCTCGGAGCGGAAACACTCATATCTTGAGCTACAAACGTCTGATTGACATGCTGTCAGCTTTGTTGATTTCCTCTTTGTGAGACGGATCTTTTGGCTTACTCCGCTCGAGGTTGGGATGCCGTCGGAGTGCGGTCTGGTTGGTTCGCTCACGAATCCAACCCGGCTCCTGGAACGAAAAAGCCAATAACTCACAGACCGGCGTCCGATTGACGCGCCATCTATCTCGTTGCTTTCCTCTTGATGAGACGGAAATTTTGGCGTCCTTCGCCCAAGTTTTGGATGCAGATGGATAGTGGCCGGGTTGGATCGCACAGAAATCCAACCAGGCCCCTGGAACGGAAAAGCTGATATCTTTCAGACCAGACGTCCGTTTGACGAACCGTCAGCGGCGTTGGTGATCACGTTGAAAAACGGTCCCTATGAGTATACCCTATGAGTGTTCGGGGTATAGTTGAGTTAAGGATGGATTGGTTCACATACGAAACCAACCGGGCCCCTGGAACGAAAAGGCTAATAACTCACAGACCGGGCGTCTGATTGACGCGCCGTCTGTTGCGTTGAGACCCCTATGACGAGGTGGTCCTTTGAGATACTTCCTTGCGGGACTTTGTGATACTTGGAGTATCGACCAGTAGCTCGTGGGGCGGACCCTCCTGGAGACGAGCAGGCGGAGCACGGAGACCGTGTAGCTGACTGAGACCCGACGACTACTGATCGAACGACTCGGTGTGTTGTAGAGGTGCGCTTGGTTGTAGCGGCACATGGGAGCGCTTGGTTGTAGCGGCATACCCACGATAGAAGTGCGCTTGGTTGTAGCGGCACATGGGAGCGCTTGGTTGTAGCGGCAAACCCACGACAGAGGTGCGCTTGGCTGTAGCGGCACATGGGAGCGCTTGGTTGTAGTGGCAGACCCACGATAGAGGTGCGCTTGGTTGTATCGGCACATGGGAGCGCTTGGTTGTAGCGGCAGACCCACGACAGAGGTGCGCTTGGTTGTAGCGGCACATGGGAGCACTTGGTTGTAGCGGAAGACCCACGACAGAGGTGCGCTTGGTTGTAGTGGCACATGAGAGCGCTTGGTTGTAGCGGCAGACCCACGATAGAGGTGCGCTTGGTTGTAGCGACACATGGGGGCGCTTGGTGGTAGTGGCTGGCCCGAAATACTCGTTAGGTGGAGTACTACAGCAGTCTTAAGTTAATGGGCAGTACCTCGGAGTTGTGATAGGACCACTGTACACTCCAGAGATGGAGCTCTTCAACAGTTACGGTTTCGATGATGAAAATCCTGGTTTGAGCTGAGACTTTTGACCTTGTGTTTACCTCATGATTGAGATGGGTTACTTGATAACTAAGGTATATGTATGGGCATATACCTAAGTAGAGGTTATCTGTTGAGATCTTCTTTGTGGTTATCCTTGTTGGATTTAGTGAGACCTTGAGGGTCTCGGGGTCCCTACTGAGTATCGTTATACTCACCCCTGCACGGGCTATGCCCGCACTACGTTGTGTTGGTTGCAGACGACGGACAGCGTTGATCGTGGCTGAGGCTTGCAGAGAAGGAAGGTACCTGGAGGTGGACCACTGGGCGGGACGTACTCGGAGCGGACGGTGGGACCCGAGGAGCATTGGAGCTATCTGTACCCACCCTTCTGGTGGGATTTCCAGTGGACAGCTCGGTGTAGCGGCTTTTACTTTACAGTTGCTGTTTTCCCTTTCGAGTTGTACTTTACTTTCAGTTGGGTTTGTATGCTGGCCCATTTACTTTTACGCACTTAATTTGTACTCTGTTTTTACGTAGTGTTTACTTTTCCGCTTACTTACTCTGTGGTGCTTGTTTACTTTACAAAGGCAATGCCTTCCCTTTTTACCGGGACTTACACCTTGGTGCTAGTCGCCAACCCCTGGCCCATGGAAGGCGGGCTTGGGGTAGTCGCGGCACGGGCCCCGAGGACGGGTCGTGACAATGTAAGTAATTACTCAAGATACCATTATGATTATATTTATGTTAGAATGTTTTGTGTGGATCTTGTTTAAATATCATGTTACACAAATTAAGTATATATGGGTGACAAGAATGCCTTTTGAAAATGCTTTCATACGTTATGGATATTCATGTACTAATGTGATATTTCATTATTTTTCCTACCTTACGGAGCTTTTGTGCTCATACAAAGTTTTTAAATGATTATCACAGGTTAATGGATGTGTATGACAAGGAATGAAGCCGTGTTAAATTTTGAATAATTGTCAAGGAGTCTTGTTTTATGTTTTAATGTTTTATATTTTGAAGAAAATGGAAACATTTTTATGGTTTCCACTCTGTAATAATGTGTAATGTTATGAATGTATTGTCCTAATTATCTAAATCTCTAAACATGAAAAGATCCTCAATTATTTAAGGTCTCAGACAAAAATATATAATCTCTTTAACCAAATATTCTACTAGTCAGATATTTTTCTGGTTAATTATATTACATAGTCATAATGAGGGAAGTGCATATGTCGGACCATGTTAAGGCCTCATGCCAAGACCTAGGGGCTAACTGTAATCGAACCCCAACCCGGAGAGCCTTTGTAACCGGACTCCAACCCGAGGTGCCTCTAATAACCAGACACCAACCTAGAGTGCCTCTGTAACTAAACACCAACCTAGAAGGTCTGCTGTAACCGGACCCCAACCCGGAGGGCTTACTTTTATCGGTCCCCAACTCATAACATACTAGGTCCAATGCATTCCTCACTTCCCTAAATCAAAGTGCACGTACCACTTTGATTTACTAAATCACTTATCATTTCAAGTACATATATTACTTGGTTACTCATTTCATATTATTCAAAGTGTCCCATACCACTTTGAATAATTAAATGATTATTTCATTAAATGAGCATGAATAATAAATTGTTTGATTATCACATAAAAGAATTAATTTACAACTCTTCCATAGTAACAAAATTTTAATGCATTAAAATACATGTTCATTATTCATGCTCAATTCATGCACTGATAAAATAAATTAGAAACACACTAAATCATAATATGTCAGTTATTATTTACATGATAATTTTCCTAACAACATGCATAAAATAGTAAACATTCTTTTCACATGTGATATTAACTTAAAACATGCAAGTAATGAATGGATGAGGTTACCACATAAAATTATAGTTCCTTAATTTTAAAAACCCTTGATTTATAGAAATGAATATTTATAGTTTAAAATGACTAACTTTAAATTAAGACAGATGTCATTTGTACACAAGCATGCGCAGATAAATGATTATGTTTAAATAAATGGTCATACCCTATATTGCATTGAATAAATGGTCAACTAATTTGCAGTGCCACATTTGTTCTATGTAATGAATACATTCAGGAAAATTTAATTAAACATATCATAAACATACTTTAACCATCAAAGTTTCTTTCAGGACAACCTAGTTCAGATTGTGGTTCAAACATATAAGTGAATACATATAACCATATAAAATATGTTTATGTCTCACCCTTAATTTATATATCCAAAAAACTAAAAATTATATATATATATATACACATAGACACGTATAAAATTTTATAACATCATGGTTTAAGAAAGACAATTAAAACTCTTTCAACACATAGATTTTAAAATCATAATCCAATTTAGAAATAATATGTTATAGTGAAATATATGGATTCATATTAACATTTATACAAAAGTATATATGTGTATAAATTTGTAAAATGAATAGACAACAAAATTGATCGAATTAATCAAACCCTCAAAAAATATACATTTAATGAAAAATGTTAAAACATAACCCTTACACAAACTTAAATTAAAAACTTAACATTAAATAAAATATTTAATCTCTTATATGATCTGCAATAGAAAAAGGTGAAGAAAACCATTTCCATTGCATGAATATATTTTTTATAAATGGATGTTTGAAAATAAATTGGATCTCCCTTACAAAACATAATATTGTAAAATAAATAAATATTGAAGACAAATATTTATGCTTATAAGAAAATATTCCTCATTCCAACATGTTTCGCAACTCTATATCAGTTTTAAAACACTAATTTTTGAGGATTCTAAGTGTACAACAGAAAATAATTATAAATTAATATAACCATTACAAACATAAGGTTGTAAAATAAATAAACCTTCGAGACAAAGTATAATGAACCCTTACACAGACCAAAAAAATATTGAATAAAAATAAATAAATTAATTTCCCCTTACAAGTTTCTTTGAAGAAAACATGAGTTATAGATGTTATAAATACACTATTAATCATATTTTAAAGACATAAAAATAAATAAAATTATACCTTATAATTAAAGAATACCTTTTTAGCATTTTTTAATCACCATGAATCAGTTTTATGAAAACTTATTTCGTATTATTATAAAAAAACCTATAAGTATAACCATATGTATATATATATATAAGAACACACATTATTGGGTAGAAGTTTTGTACAAAATATGGTTCTTCGTATGTTGAGGTTCTTAAATTGACATCTAAACTCAAGTTTAAAAATCCTAATTTTGGACATAAGGGTTTTATGAAAAACCGTAGGGTTGTACTTATATATATATATATGGTATGTATATGTGGCATGGAAAGAAGCTACATGGGGTAATTAAGCTTCGGATCCACTAATACCCTATTACTCAGAAATCCCAAGCCCTAGTTTCGGGTATAGAATGGTTTAAACTCAACATGTAAGATAAAAATATACATTATAAGTATAAATATGCATATATTCTAAAAAGAAAAATGCAAAGAAAGTCAAAATAGCCCTTACCAGCATCAATTCTACCCACAAGAACAATGAATTGAAAAAGGGCAGGAGTCATCATAGTACTCCTGTGTGTAGAGGCGTGCAAAAGACATAGTAGAAATATTGATGAACATAAGCAGAGTGATACTACTATTTATAACCTCCCACATCCTAAAAACATAGATAGAATGAATATTATGGTGCAAGCTATGTGCGCATACAATGATAATAATAAACAAGTAAACAATGATGAAAGTTGGATAATAGGCTCTTGAAAAAGTCTCAAAGAGATAAAGATTCCTATTCATAAAATATCCTTCTGCCAAAAGGGATAAAAATTATATATATATTTAATTGACAGATAGAAATCCTCCATCACTGGTACAAATTATCAAAATAGATACAGCACAAGACAACCAGAAACATTAAAATAATTGCTAACAGTCGACCGATAGAGAAAGTGATAGACAAATGAAGATCAGACAACAAAACATCCAATCAAAAAAAACATGGATTTGATATCTAGAACATAAATATAATCATAAAGGTATCTTGATGCATTAATTACATAATCTTGTAACCATTCTTGGCTACCTTATAACTTCTAACCCTCACGGCTGCCTTACTTTGTGTAACCATCGCAGTTACACTTGGAGTAACCATTCATCCGACCTCCAACTTAAAAAATGTGACAACTGGGCCCCGGTGACAGCATAAACACCCCACATTAACATGGCCGTCAGGTCCTGGCCCACCTGGTACCACCAGTTGCCCCGCAGACACATGGGGCCCACCCTAAGGTCCACCCACATGCCCGAACATGTCATCTAACTAATAACAGTCCACACATTCCAACACATTTTCTTTCCGATGTGCTTTTTCGTCACTCACACACACCCTGGGAAACTTCCCAGAAGGCCAACCATCCTAATTACTACTCCAGGCCAAGCATGCTTAACTGTGGAGTTCTAATCAGCTAGGCTTCCGAAAAGGAAGGTGCACCTTGTTGAAACTTGTGGAAGATCGTTGGATGCTTGAGATGAAGAAGTCCAGAGAGGTTAAGGGTGAAAAGTTTTATATTTGCACTATCAGTTAAGGATTATTTTAATTTATAATTATTTTCCATTGTACACTTAGAGTATAATTAGACATACATACATAATTCAGTCTAATTCTATTTTATGATATTAAAGATGATTTACAATCTTTAAATAAAGACTTGGCTGCGACATGTACATATTATATATATATATACATATGGATATATGTACTCACCAATATGTTTTAATAATAGTCTGAATTATATTGGCCTATAATAAACTTCGGTGGTTAAAGTATGTTTTTGATATGTTTAATTTAATATATTCATTATATAAAACAAATGATGCACAGAAAATTAATTATCCTTATATGCTATGTAACATAAGGCATGTCCATTCATTAAGACATGACTGTTTATCAGTGCTTTATTTGTTCACAAATGATATCTGTCTTGATTAAAAATTAATCATTTGAAACTATAAGTATTTGTCTCCATAAATCAAGGATTTTGAAAATTAAGGAACTATCATTTTATGTGGTAACCCCAACCATTTATTACTTGCGTATTTTGAATTAATATCACATGCACAAAGAATGTCTACTATTTTATGGATGTTATTGGGAAAATTATCATTTAAATAATAACTGACACATTATATTTTAGTTCAACGTCATTTCCATTTATAAACACATGAATTGAGAATGAATAATGATCATGTATTGTAATGCATTAAAAGTTTATTACCATGGAATATTTGTAAACATATTATTTCATGTGATAATAAAAAAATTTATTATTAATAATTTATTAGATAAACATTTAATTATTCAAGGTGGTATGGGATACTTTGAATAATGTGAATTAAGAAACCAAGTAATATGTGTACTGATAATGATAAGAGATTTAATAAATCGAAGTGGTATGTGCACTTTGATTTAGATATATGTGTAATGCATTGGACCTAGTATGTTCCGGGGTGGGGACCGGTAAAAGTAGGCCCTCTGGGTTGGGGTCCGGTTATAGCAGACCCTCCGAGTTGGTGTCTGGTTACAGAGGCACTCCGGGTTAGGGTTCGGTTACAAAAAACCCTTCGGGTTGGTTTCCGGTTACAGAGGCACTCTGGGTTAGTGTTTGGTTAAAAAGGCACTCTGGGTTGGTGTCCAGTTACAGAGGCACTCCAGGTTGGAGTCCGGTTACAGAGTCTCTCCGGGTTGGGGTTTGGTTACAGTTAGCCCCTAGGTCTTGGCACGAGGCCTTGACACGGTCCAACATATGCAATTACCTCAATAAGACTATGTAAATTAATTAACCAAGGGATTATTTTACTATTAGAATATTACTGGTTAAAGAGCTTATGATTATGAGATTCAGAAGTTTAAGTATGAAATATTTATTATTTATGCAATATTCAGAAATTTAATGGCCAATAGTAAATGATGAAATTGTAGTTATTACCTTTATGCACAACTCTGACTATTCATTACTCTTAGCTGTTTAATTTGTTCCTACATATTCTTATGTCATACATGTTTAGAATTTCTTTCATTGAGCATGCCTATATTCGAATCTCGCATCCTTGTAATTCTGCTAGCATTTTTCTAATTAGGCACTTTTATTATGACATGTTACATGTTTTACAGCATTTCTTTAAGAATATTGTTTTATGAGACGGTTTAAATAATGTTTTCAATTGTTATATTAGTTTATTTTAAAACCCCTTACTGGGCATTTGTATGCTCACCCTATGTTTTTGTTTAAAATTTTTCAGGTAATAACTTTTAGGAGATGAAACATTTCATAAGTAGCTGGTTTCTCAGAGCCTCAACCGAATTAGATTCTCTATATGGCACTGGCTCCTGGTATTCGAGAGCTGGGGCGTTACAATTGTGTTCAGTATGTTATTTGAAGTCTATTGGAACCAACTTGTTTTTTGTGAATAGTAACATACCCTTATGAATAGTAATATGAATAGTAATATGACCATAATGAATAGTACATTGTATTATTATTTTATTTTCTTATGGATTTAAGATAATGACATCTTGATTAATTTTTCAATGCTATAATGTAACAACTGGGCCCCGATGACAGCACAGATACCCCGCCTTAACATGGTCATCGGGTCCTGACCAACCAGGTACCACCAGTTTCCCCGCAGACATGTGGGGCCCACCCCAGGGTCCACCCATGTGCTCGAACGGATCATCTGACCAGTGACTATCCCCACAGTCCAACACATGTCCTTTCTAGTGTTCTTTGTCCTCACTCACACACACCCTGATTAACTTCCCAGAAGGTCACCCATCCTGAATACTACTTCAGGCAAAGACCACTTAATTGTGGAGTTCTAATCATGTAGGCTCCCATTAATAAAAGTGCACCTTGTTGACATGAGTCATATCATTTATCCATTTAACCCTTTATCATTTGGGGGTGTTACAATCACCCCCACCCCTTTAGAGCACAATGTCTTCGTTGAGGGCCCTACATCGCAACCTAGGTAGTGCACCATGCACTTAAGGCTGGGTTCCTCCTCTGATACCAAATGTAACAACTGGGCCTCGATGACAGCACATACACCC
This sequence comes from Viscum album, assembly GCA_963277665.1. Lineage (NCBI taxonomy): Eukaryota > Viridiplantae > Streptophyta > Magnoliopsida > Santalales > Viscaceae > Viscum > Viscum album. The sequence continues at coordinate 1,430,261,847 of OY728131.1, read as the reverse complement.
CGCCTTAACATGGTCGTCGGGTCTTGACCCACCAGGTACCACCAGTTTCCCCGCAAACACGTGGGCTATAGGGACCCGACCTTATTACATACATAATCTTGAATTTAGTCAAGAGTAATTTTTTTTTACATTGAGGATATTTTCAAGTTTAGATCTTTATAGAATTAGAACAGTATATTCATAACATTACACATTATTATAGAGTGGATACCATAAAACCGTTTTCATTTTTTCAAAATATAAAACATTAAAACATAAAACAAGACTCCTTGACAATTATTCAACATTTAACATGGCTACCTTCCTAGTCTTACACATCCATTAACCTATGAAAATCATTTAAAAACTTGGGATGAGCACAAAATCTCAGTAAGGGATGGAAAAGAAGGAAAGATCACATTCGTCCATGAATACTCATAACGTATGAAAGCATTTTCAAAATACATTCTTGTCACCCATATATACTTAATCTGTGTAACATGAGATTTACACAAGATCCCAAAAAACATGATAACATAAATATTATCATAAAGGTATCTTGAGGAATTAATTACATAATAGTTTAACCATTCTTGGATACCTTATAACTTGTAGCCCTCATGGCTACCTTACTTTGTGTAACCCTCGCAGTTACACTTGGACTAACCATATGACCGACCTCCAAATTACTCATACCCAATGCATTAGAGGGAAATATCGGTCCCACCATTATTCATAAACAATTCCCAAGAAACATAACATAATCATAGAACATGAATAATTGCATAAAAACATTGCTTTTGAATTTTCTAAAACAGAATTTTAAAAGAGGATTTTAAAAGAAAATCCCGTTATAAACATAATATACTTGAAGTGAGACTAACTATAGTGGATAGAGTATGTATTTATACTGTAAATACACATAATAAAACATAATATAAACATAAACCATCACACAAACAATTTAAATAGAACATAAATAATGAAGTAGATGGTTAACCATCCAAACATAAATTTTTATTAAAACCACTTTAAGGGAAAGTGGAAAACCGAAGTTCAGAAGACACATCACTAAGAGCTAAAAGAACTCACAAAATTAAGAAACATGAGGCTTAGATGATTTGAGTTAGAAACCCTATATAATTCCCATTGAAGGGTACCAAACTGAGTAATTGGATCCTCCCTGATTAATTCCTCGAGGTAAGACATCATTTTGTCCAAAGTTTGAATGATGTTCGTTTAGATCATTTTAGAGGTTCTTTGACAAAAATGACCTCATTTCATTTTGTAAATTAAATCCATGTGTTAAAAATAATTCCAGAACCATGGATGAGATATAATACATATATTATAACTTGGTTCAACCATAAAAATTGTTTCATAACCATACTTGAAATAGTTAATGAAAATTGAAACCACATCATCCACGATGTCGGTAATTCGACACATCATGGACAATGTTTTTATTCCTTGAATAAGTGGGTGAGGAGAAAAATAATGATGATGAATTTTAAATGAACATGAGAAAATCTAGAATATAAATTATTTATGTAGATTTCATTACTCTTGATTAAGAATATATGAAGAAATAATAATAAAGTAATGGAACTCAAAATAAAATAATAATTGAGAAATCCCTTATAAAAACTCAGCAGCCTAACAGCTACGCAACATGGATTTAGAAAATATTAAAAAGAGAGGTGAAAAAAGTCACCCATCTAGAAATGAATAATAATAGACATTAGATCAATAAGAATAAGGAAATAAGAACATGGATTGGAAACTTGAAAGTTATACCACATAAAAGGGAACTTGAATGGAAAAAGAAGAAAATTGAGAATTTTCTTACCATGTAGACTAAACCTTATAACATGAAGGTTTAGACCTTGGGGGATTGAGGAAACCTTTTCAGGACTTCTATTACGGTAATGAGGCCATAGCTTCATTTATGAGGAGTTGGAAATGAAGTTAATGAAGGAAAGGGTTGGTATTTATAGGAAAAGTAAGGGGATATTTTAATAACTTCCAAGGGACACCTCATGGGTGGTTTTTGCAAAACCATGAGCTTGCCCATGGTATTTGCCCATGGTATAAGCCACTTGGGAAACCTCACATATTAATTAACTATACACAAGTCGACCAGATTTATGACATCATCATTATATCATTAATGATTTCATTAACACACCGAAACTAAAAACTGTATTTTTTACTATTCACTGAAAAATCAATTGTTTCAGAAAAAATCCCAAAATTCAACCTAACCATTTATCGACGCGCAGATTTTAAAAATAAAGTCCATTTTTTGAAAATAATTTTTTGAAATTTTTTTAATTTAATTTTTAAATAAAATCATACTTAATTCAAAAATTAATTATTTAAAAACTATAACTGATTTTATATCACATTGAAAAATTAATCAAGATGTATTTATCTTAAATACATAAGAAAATAAAATAATAATACAATATAATATTCATAGGGTCATATTACTATTCATATTTCTATTTATAAGGTTATGTTACTTTTCACTAAAAAAACAAGAGTGGATACCATAAAATAGTTTCCATTTTTTCAAAATATAAAACATTAAAACTTAAAACAAGACTCCTTGACAGTTATTAATCATTAACATGGCTTCCTTCCATGTCTTAGACATCCATTAACATGTGAAAATAATTTAAAAACTTGGTATGAGCACAAAATATCAGTAAGGGATGGAAAAGAAGGAAAGATCACATTAGTCCATGAATAATCGTAACGTATGAAAGAATTTTCAAAAGACATTATTTTCAGCCATATATACTTACTTTGTGTAACATGAGATTTACACAAGATCCACACAAAACATTAGAACATAAATATAATCATAAAGGTATCTTGAGGCATTACTTACATAATCTTGGAACCATTCTTGGACACCTTATAACTTGTAACCCTCACGACTACCTTACTTTGTGTAACCATCGCAGTTACACATGGAGTAACCATATGGCCTACCTCCAAATTACTCATTCACAATGCATTGGAGGGAAATATAGGTCCCAAACTTAATCATAAACAATTCCCAAGAACCAAAACATAATCATAAAACATGAATAATTCCACAAAAACATTGCTTTTGAATTTTGTAAAACAGAATTTTAAAAGAGGATGTTAAAATAAAAGTCCCTTATAATCATCATATACTTGAAGATAGAATTAATAGAGTGGATGGAGTATCTATTTATACTGTAAATACACATAATAAAACATAATATAAACATCTCCCATCACACAAAAAATTTAAATAGAATATAAATAATGAAGTACAAGGTTATCCCAAAGAATGGAAATTGGGTTTAGAATTCCCTTACCTTAGGTTCTTATAACCTCAAACTTGTTTAAACTTCTTGTATAATGGTTGAAATAGTGTTATTAAAATTTTAAATAATGTTTTTCATGTTTATAACATCTTATATTATCATTTCATAAGATCATTTCACCCTTTAATTGTTAGTATTTTGCTCCTTGCGCCGTTTTTGGGTGAGTTCCTTACATGATTTCTATGATTGGTTCATGGTGGACATTCTTGTAGATTGGAAGTGAAAATCCAGAATTGGAATGGAGTCATATTTAAATATTTCCAGTAACATAAATTATACCATTGATAATTTTTAATTCTTACATGATGATGATTCATAAGTAAGAACATTAATGATGCACGTTTAGATCATTTTAGAGGTTCTTTGACAAAAATTACCTCATTTCATTTTATAAATTATATCCATGTGTTAAAAATAATTCCTGAACCATGGATGAGCTATAATACATATATTATAACTTTTTTAAACCATAAAAATGGTTTCATAACCCTACTTTAAAGAGTTAATTAAATTTGAAACCACATCATCCACGATGTCGGTAATTCGACACATCACAGACAATGTTTTTATTCCTTGAATAAGTGGGTGCGGAGAAAAATAATGATGATGAATTTCCCATGAACATGAGAAAATATATAATATACATTATTTATTGAGATTTCATTCCTCTTGGGTAATAATAGATGAATAAATAATATGAAAATAATGGAACTCAACATAAAATAATAATTGAGAAAACCCTTATAAAAATTCAGCAGCCTAACAGCTACACAACATGGTTTTAGAAAATATTAAAAAGAGGGGGGGAGAAGGGTCACCCAACCAGAAATGAATAATAATAGATAGTATATCAAGAAGAAGAAGGAAATATGAACATGGTTTGGAAACTTTAAAGTTATACCACATAAAAGAGAACTTGAATGGAAAAAGAAGAAAATTGAGAATTTTCTTACCTTGTAGAGTAACACTTAGAACATGAAGGTTTAGAACTTTTGGGCTTGAGGAAACCTTGGGAGGAATAATATGAAGTTAAGGAGGCCATATATTCATTGAGGAGGAATTGGGAATTAAGTTATTTAAGGAAAGGGTTGGTATTTATAGGAAAAGTAAGGGGGTATTTTAATAATTTCTAAGGGACACCTCATGGGTGGTTTTTGCAAAACCATGGGCTTGACCATGGTATTTTCCCATGGTATAATTCACTTAGGAAACCTTACATATTAATTAAATATACACAAGTCTACCAGATTTATTACATCATTATTAAATCATTAATGATGTCATTAACGCACCGAAACTAAAAACTGTATTTTTTTACTATTCAGTGAAAAATCAACTGTTTTAGAAAAAATTCCAAAATTCACTCTAACGATTTATCAAAGTGTAGATTTAAAAAATGAAGTTCATTTTTTAAAAATAATTTTTTTAAATATTTTTAATTTAATTTTTAAATAAAATCTTACTTAACTCAAAAATTAATTATTTAATAACTATAACTGATTTTATATCACATTGAAAAATTAATCAAGATGTCATTATATTAAATACATAAGAAAATAAAATAATAATACAATATAAAATTCATTAGGGTCATATTACTATTCAAAATACTATTCATATGGGTATGTTACTATTCACCAAAAAACAAGTTGGTTCCAATAGACTCCAAATAACATACTGAACACAATTGTAGACGACAATTTTTTGAAATTCAAAACATATAAGTGTATGTTTTAATGGCTAGTTATAAATATCTACATAAAACAAAGTTCCATGCATTTATATTTATTTTAAAAAAAACATGGGGTGTTACATTATCCTCACCTTCTGGAAATTGTGTCCTCACAATTTTTTTACATATTAAACAACTGAGGGTACTTTTCCCTCATAGCATTTTCAGACTCCCATGTTGCTTCTTCAACTATGTGGTTTATCCACAAAAACTTTACCTGGTGAATTACCTTATTCCGCAATACCTGTTCCCTTCAACAAGAATCTGAACTGGTTTCTCTTCATAAAAAAGGTTCTCTTCCAGCTGAACTCCTTTTGGGCTCAAGACATGTGATGAATCTGGCACATACTTTCTCAATATCGAAACCTGAAAAACATTGTGTACCTGAAACAAGCTCTGAGGAAAAGATACGTGGTATGAAACTGTTCCAACTTTCTCCAAGATTTCAAAAGGGCTGATGAACCATGGAATTAGCTTCCATTTCTTACCAAGATGCATCTCACTCTTCGAAGGAGAGATTTTAAGGAAAACATGGTCACCTACCTCGAAAGAGAAGTCTTTCCTTCTATTATCTGCAAAACCTTTCTACCTACTCTGACCTGTCCTCATGTGTTGTTGGATCGACTTCACTTTCTTAGAAAATTCTTCCACTACTTCTGGCCCCATCAACTTTATTTCACCAACTTTATCCCAAAACGCTGGTGTCTGATGCCACTTCCCATACAAATCCTCAAAGGGTGACATCTGTATACTGGAATGAAAACTATTATTATAAAAAAACTCAACTAAATAAATATGTTGAACCCAACTTCCCTGGTAGTCCATTGAGCAAGCTCGAAGAATATCCTCCAAAGTTTGAATAATTCGTTCTATCTACCCTTCTGATTGAGGATGAAAATTTGTACTGAAATTGAACTCTGTACCCAACGACTTCTGAAGTCCGTTTAGAAAGTTATAAGTGAACCTGGAATCTCGGTCAGATAAAATGGAAAGAGGAAATCCATGTAACCTGACAATCTCTTTGAGGTATAATAGAGAAAGCTCATCCAAAGTCATTGTATCTCGAATAGAAAGAAAATGTGTAGACTTTGTTAGCCGATTAATAATAACCCAAATCGCATTATTACCCCGAGAAGTATTTGGTAGTCCCACCATAAAGTCCATAGATACATTCTCCCATTTCCACTCTGGAACTGGAAAAGGATGAAGCATCCCATTCGGTAACTGCCACTCTACTTTAACCTATTGACATGTCAAACATTTCATGGTAAAATCAGAAATATATCTTTTCATTCTATCCCACCAATAATGCTCCCAAAGGTCTGTAAATCTTAGTACTGCTAGGGTGAACAGAAAATGGAGAACTATGAGAATCACACAACAAATCTTTCTTCAACTAAGAATCACTAGGAACATAATAAATGTTTCCAAATATTAAAATACTATCTTTATTATGATTAAATTCTGGAAACTTACCCATTTTAACCAATTCTACATTTTTCTATAGGTCGCGGTCTTTTTTCTGCGCTTTCTTAATTCTGTCTGCCAATGAAGACTGCACTGAAACCTGAAACAAAATAGAGGTATACCCTAATCCAACAACTTCTAAGCCAAAATTTATCAAATCATTAATTAAGGGATCATGTTCCAAATGTAGCATGGTTAATGATTCATTATGTTTCCGACCTAAGGAATCCACCACTTTTTTTCTTTCCTAGGATGGTAATTAATCATGCAATCATAATCCTTTATCAGTTCTAACCATCTTCTCTACCTCATGTTTAATTCCTTTGGAGTGAATATATACTTTAGAATTTTATGGTCAGTATATATTTGACATTTTGGTCCGTATAAATGGTGCCTCAAAATTTTCAAAGAAAAAACCACAACTGCCAATTCCAAATCATGTGTAGGATAATTTAGCTCATGGGGTTTATGTTGTCTCAAAGCATAGGCAATTACCTGATTATTCTGCATCAAAACACAACCAAGTACTTTCAAAGAAGCATCACTATAGTTGAAAAACTCACCATTCCAGGAAGGTAAGGCCAAAACTGGAGCATTCACTAATCTCTTCTTCAGTTCCTGAAAGCAAACATCACATTCTTCTGTCCAAACAAATTTAACCCCTTTTCATGTTAACTTAGTTATCGGGCTATATAACCATGAAAAGTTCTTAATAAACCATCGGTAATAACTTGCTAAGCCTAGAAAACAACGAATCTCTGTAACATTTATGGGTCTTGGAAATTCATCAACTACTTTTGTTTTGGACGGATCGACTGTTATTGCATCCTTATTTACAATGTGCCCAAGAAATGAAATCTGCTGTAACCAAAAATCACACTTTCTGAAATTTCCATACAATTTATTTTCTTTTAAGGTCTGTAAAAAAACCCTTAGATGTTTTTCATACTCCTCTTTATTTTTAGAAAACACCAGAATATCATCAATAAATACAACCATGAAATTATCAAAGAACTCATTAAATAATATATTCATAAGATTCATGAATACAATAGGTGCATTTGTTAATCCAAACGGCATAACAAAAAATTCATAATGCCCATATCTAGTAAGAACGGCTATTTTCGGGATTCTATCCTCCTTCACCTTCAACTGATGGTATCCGGATCTCAAGTCAATCTTGTAAAAGTACTGATCTCCCGAGAGCTAATAAAACAAGTCATAAATATGAGGAAAACGATACTTGTTTTTAATAGTGATGTTATTCAAAGCTCTATAATCAATGGAAAGTCTCATGGAACCATTTTTCTTTTTAACAAACAAAATAGTAGCTCCCCATGGTGAAGTTCTAGGACGAATGAATATTTTTTCAAGCAAATCCTGCACCTGATTTTTCAATTCAAGAAGTTCTATTGGATACATACGATAAGGGGGGTTTGAAATTGGCTTAGCATCAGGAACTAAGTCAATTTTGAATTAGACTTCTCGATCAGGTATGAAACTGGGTAACTCATCAGGAAAAACATCAAGGTATTCATTTACCCCTGGCACATCATTAATTTGAATAGTTCCCTTATTTTCAACAATATGAGCAAGATAAATTTCATTTCCATCTTTCAATAGTTTCTCAGCTTCCTGATATGTTATCAATTTTATGGGTTCATTCTTGTATACAAACTGAAACTTTTTCTAAAAAGAAACTTCTTTAGCTCTATAGTCAATCTTAGCATGATAATCAGAAAGCCAGTTTATCCCTTGAATAATATCAAACTCGGCTAAGGGTAAAACAACAAGGTTTGCAGGTAAAGTATTTCCATAGACCAGAATATAAAGATTCATATAATTCCTCTTTTCTAAAACATTTCCCCATGGTGTTTTAACAAAAAGTTTGGGTTTCATTTGTTAAAGTGATATTTCCAATTTACCATAAAATTTCTCAGAGATGAAGGGATGTGTAGACCACATATCAAAAAAAACTTTAGCAAAATTTGAGTGAACAAACAAAGTACCTGATACAACTTCATTGGATGGCCCGACATCTACTGATGTAGTCATAAAGGATCTCATTACACCTTTCTGCTTGTAGTCTGGATTCTTTGTATCATTTAGATCTCTCTTTGGGAATCCATTTGCATAATGAACCATTTCACCACATTTAAAACACTTTACAGTCTTAGAATCATTTTCATTGAAATATCGAGCCATATGTCCAAACATACCACATTTAAAACACTTCCCTGTTTTTCAAAGACATTCCTCAGGGTGTTTCTTGCCACAATTTTCACAAATTGGAAGTTGGATTTTCTTACCATCAGATTTCTTTGGTTGATTCTTACCCATTTCTTTCCAACTGGACATCTTCTTCTCTTTGGTTCTAAAATGCACGTGATAATCAGAAAACTCAATCTCTACCCTCTTAGCACATCGGCCAAGTTTCTCACAACTTTTCAATTCACAGGAGGACAACGCCCTTCGATACCTTTGCTTTAGTCCTGAGTAAAAGTGGTTGATTTTTCAATCAAGATCTAGAATAAGATTTAGAGCATACCTCACCAGTCGGGTGAAGTTTGCTTCATACCCAGCCACTGAATTTTCCTCCTATTTCAATTCAAGTAATTGCTTCTCCATTATATGTTTCACCACCTTAGGAAAATATTTTTCAAGGAAATACTTTTATATTCATCCCACTCTAAGGCATAAAAATCCTCTCTACCCCTGATATTACTTACCATTGACCACCATTGATATGCTTCCCATTCAAAATGATAAATGGAAAGACTTACCTTTTGATTTTCTGAACATCCCATAACATTGAATATGTTTTCAAGGGCTTTGAGCCATCCTTCACCTGCTACTGGGTCTGAAGATCCATTGAATGCTGGAGGATGTTATCTCATAAAATGTTCCACTACTATAATGTTACATTGTGGTACCTCTATTGGTTCTCTTTCATGGATGCCACCACCATTTATTACCTTTTTTAGCTGATCCATTACTTTCACAAACTACACGGTTCCAATCCCTACCATTTCGGGCTATAGTTTCGGAAGGATGCCATTCTGTCAGTGCCTCTCCTCTTCAGCATCACTGTTCCTTCTGTGGACAACCATTCTGAAAAAACATTTCCTAGATGAATCAACATGGTAATCTTTAAATGCTATAACATTTCAAATTAACATAGAGTGAAAATCATTTATGGTATTCTATTAAAATCACCCTAACTCCTAATGTTATCAAAACCATCATCTGATACCAACTATAAGGACCCAACCTTATTACATACATAACCTTGAATTTAGTCAAGAGAAAACATCCTTTTACATTGAAGATATTTTCAAGTTTATATCTTTAGAGAATTAGGAAAATACATTCATAACATTATACATTATTACAGAGTGGATACCATAAAACAGTTCCATTTTTTTCAAAATATAAAACATTAAAAATTAAACAAGACTCCATGACAATTATTCAACATTTAACATGGCTTCCTTCCTTGTCTTACACATCCATTAACCTGTTAAAATCCTTTAAAAACGTGGGATGATCACAAAATCTCAGTAAAGGATGGAAAAGAAGGAAATATAACATTAGTCCATGAATACTCGTAACATATGAAAGCATTTTCAAAAGACATTCTTGTCACCCATATATACTTACTTTGTGTAATATGATATTTACATAAGGTCCACACAAATAATGAGAACATAAATATAATCATAAAGTTATCTTTAGGAATTACTTATATAATATTGTAACCATTATTGGCTACCTTATAACTTGTAACCCTCACGACTACCTTACTTTGTGTAACCATCGCAGTTACACTTGGAGTAACCATTTGGCCGACCTCCAAATTACTCATACCCAATGAATTGGAGGTAAATATAGGTCCCACCCTTCATCATAAACAATGCCCAATAACCAAAACATTATCATAAACCATGAATAATTCCACAAAAACATTACTTTTGAATTTTGTAAAACATAATTTTAAAAGAGGATTTTAAAAGAAAAGTCCCTTATAAATGTCATATACTTGAAGTGAGAATTAACAGATTGGATAGAGTATGTATTTATACTATAAATACACATAATAAAACATAATATAAATAGAACCCATCACACAAAAAATTTAAATAGAACATAAATAATGAAGTAGAAGATTAACCCAAATAATAGAAATCGGGTTTAGAATTCCCTTACCTCAGGTTCGTCTTACTTCATTCTTATTTAAACTTCCTGTATAATGGTTAAAATAGTGTTATTAGTATTTTAAATAAAAATTTCATGTTTATAACATCTTATATTATCATTTCATAACATCATTTCACCCTTTAATTGTTGGTATTTTTCTCCTTGCACCGTTTTTGGGTCAGTTCCTTACATGATTACTATGATTGGTTCATGGTGGACATTCTTGTTGATTGGAAGTGAAACTACAGAATTGGAATGGACTAATATTTACATATATCCAGTATTTGTATTGAGACCCTACAAGCAGACCAAAAACTATTTTTAAAACAAATATAATAATTATAACACTAGATCGGATCAACAGAAGTGGCGAACCAATATTGACGAGGAATAGGGACATTGGAGAAGATAACAATGCGGCTCACAAACCCTACCAAGGTTGAGACCCTCCTTCCTCGTTGCGCGACATCTGACCTGACGACCTATACTCGAAACGCGACGCACCCCCGAGCACGGACCTGCTCGGACAACACACCTGGTCTCCCTCAGCCTCACCTCGTGCTCACCCGACCTACTGAAACCCTAATGACTGGACCCCCACGAGGTGCCTTTCACTTCATGAACCCGACAACGCCGACTGAAAACCTTGGACGCGGCCGCCCTCCTTTTCTCTACGTCTTGACACAACCCCCCATGGGCCCTCATGTTTCTTTTTTTATCTTTCATTCTTTTTTTTGTTTTTGGTCCATTTCCCTCCTCTACGTTTAAACCCCAAACCAGGTTTCCTCCCAAATCCCATACTGGGTTTCCTTCTTTTTTGTATTTTTTTCTTCTTTTCTTATTGTTATTATAATATTTTAATTATTTTTATGTATCTCATTTTAATATATTTATATATCATATCCTTTAATTTTATTTTATCTTTTTTTGACTTTTGAGTAAAGCATGTCACGCCTCACTATTCATAATCCATCATTTCACATTTTCTTCCTTTACTCTCATACACGTTTTCCTCAAATTTTGTCTATTATCCCACTTTTTTCAATGTCATCATTGCAAATATATTTTATTATATATATTTTTTGTTTTTCAATGATTTAATTTTACTTTTTTTCATTTAACATTTTTAACTACAAAACATATCAATTTTTAAAAGAAAATAAACATTATTAACATTTTTATGTATAATAAATTCTTATTTTTAAAACATTTTTCATTGTAGCGTTTTTCTAATATATAGTGAATTTTAAAAAAATAATAATTAAAGTGATAATCCTATTTATAAAAATACACACATATATATTATATCATGTTTTTATATACAAAATAATTATATATATTTATGTAACATATCATATTTTACAATTTATAATCCAGTAATTTTCATATTTTCAAATATATTTAAAACCCATATAATTATTCATATAATTGTTTAAATAGTTATCTGCATAGAAAGTAATGCAATAATAATGTCATTAAAATATTTTAAAATAAAAATATTCGATGTCATGTATAACCGCATTATAAAATTATAATTATATAATTAAAATAAAATACACACACACACACACACACATATATATATTCAAAAATATATAGAACCCATATAATAGATTAAGTAATTGTTCTCATAATTATAACGGTCCACTTTTACAAAAATAATGGCGTTAAAATATTTTAAAGCAATAATTCCCAATGTTATTTATAAAAGTATTGTATTAGTTTTGTGTAATTTTAATTAAAATCTTATTTACATATGAATATATATATATATATATATATGTAAATATGTATATACATTTGTGATATAAGATACATCACCTCACAGTTTGAGGTTAATTCCTTCAATAAGGGTTTATTATAATTTGTATAACTTTTATTTATAAGGATTCTATTTATTTTGGATTATATACTTTGTGGAAAATATGTATACATATAAATATATATATATTTATGTAAGTTCATATATCTCTCTTTCAAAATGCAAATATGATATAAGGCCCCAGCCTTAAACCTTACATAATCTTGAGTTATCACAAGATTACACGTTGAGGATCTTTTCAGGTTTAGAGTTTTAGATAATTAGATCATGAAACTTGCATTACATTCCACATTTAAACAAAGTGGTTACATAAAAGACAGTATTGATTCTTCCCATCAACGGAAACATATTGAAAATAAAACATGGATTCTTTCTTGACACATCCTTGGCACTATCATCACATAATGTACCTTTCCCTTGACCTGTGAAAAACATTTCAAAAACTTGGGATGAGAATAAAAATCTCAGTAAGGGTTATAAAAAATATGGAAAGGAAACATGAGTTCATATATACATAAGAATGAAATCATACTTTACCCATAAAACAAAGGCACTTTAACTTACCTCATCAAACCATGAATAAATCATAGAAATCATAAGACATAAAGGTAACTTGAGGCATTCATAACATTATTACGTAGGGAGTAACCCTCTTGGTTACGTTTGGAATACCCATCACAGTATATTCCCTAAATCTCTTCGGAGAAACCTTAACGTTTCACTCCTTCGCGTTACCCAATGCATTGGAGAGCTATATCGGGCTCACCCGCCCTTAGTTTATCACGGAACCACCCGTTCTTCATAAAAATGCCCAAGAACCATAACATAATCGTATCACATAAAACATGAATAAAGGAAACATAACATTTCCACATTTCAATCACAATATAACATTTTAGGATATTGAAATAACGAATCCATTAAAAATAATTTTCAAAACCATTTAAAACATTTAATAAAGATATTTTTGAATCAAAGTGTCCCATACCACCTTGAAGCTTTTAACATTTTAAACCATTAATATCCATATAAATAAATCCTTAAAACCATTTTAAAAACATGGATATTAATAAGAATAAATAATTAAAACATTTAAAGTGATATTTTGGTTAAAGGGGTTTTACCAAAATTAGTGACACTTGAATACAATAATTAAAGAATATCATTTAGTCAGAACTTTATAATATCATGAGAATAAATGGATTCATGATATAATACTCCAAAGGACAGTATATACACCATATAAGAGTGAATTGGTGCATAACAACAATGAACTCTCAATAGAAATGTCAAATGTGATGAAATCCCTTATAAAGAAGGTATCCTTAAATTAAGGACAAATAAATCTCAAAAATATGTATGAAAAATCTAAATACACCCAATATAAGTGGATATTAAGTGTAAAACAATAAAAGTTCATTCACACATATTCAATGTATGACATATTCAATGACTACATGTTGAACCCAAAGAAATCTAAATTGGGTTAAAAAGATCCCTTGACAGCCTAACGACATCACATCAAAATGAGTTGATGAGAGATAAAAAGTGTATCTCATCACTTGGACATAAAATTTACATCAATAAGGATATATGATAACATATCCCAACATAAAAATATTTAAATTAAAAAACCCAACAAAAGAAGTCTTTTAAAAAAAAGAGGAGGGTGAAAGGTTCCCTTACCGACTTGGGTATCTTTCAAAACATACACCCCATGAAAGAAGGACAATAGATCATTGATGTAAATACTCATAAACGAAATTATATTACACAAAGAGTATAATAATGGGCATTACACACACCAATCAATGGAATTTGTGGAAAATGTAGCATAAATCTCACTGGAATAAAAGTGAGATGAAAAATCCCTTACGAAAATTCGGCAGCCTAACGGCGCCACATAAAACTTCCGAATATGGATTGATGAGATAAAATATGGTATCTCATCACATTACAATAAAATGTACAGCAAGAGGAATATAAAAGAACATCCCCCAACATTACAAATAGGAGCTTAAAACAAGTGACATAAAGGAGAGTACTTAAGAAGAAAGACAGAGGTTAGATCTCTTACGAAAGTTCGGCAGCCTAACGACGCCACTCAAAACTTCCAAAATGGATTGATGAGAGAGAATAGGGTCTCTCATCACATGAACATAAAAATTACAGTAAGTTTAATATAAAATATCATCCCAATAACAAGAAAGATGAGCTTTAAAAGGAATGACATAAAAGTGTGTACTTAAAAAGAAAGAGAGGAGTAGGATCCCTTACCTCAGGTCCGACTTGACTCGATCGTTCTTTAATCTCCTGAATAATAAACTTGAGTTAATTTCTACTTCCTTAATAACCTTTTTCAAGTTCATTATTCCTTTTATATCACTTATTACCATGTCATAAACATTATGTAATCATTTAAGTTAATAATATTTGTTTTGCCGATATTTGGTTCTTAAGTCGAAAGTGGACTTCTTACAATTACATGTTGTTCGTGTGGCCAAATGTTTATTATATCCAGAATTGTATTCATGATGTAGATATCATATATTTCATATATATCCAGTACATGCATGCATTTATAACATTACATAATCATTTAGAGGTAAGAAATGAAATGCACCGTTCATGGAGACGGTAAGCTGTACGTACGCATGAATGCTACTTTCATTTCTATTTCGTATTTCATAGAATGGAATAATAATGATATAAAGGTATATTATAATTACAGTATAATATAATATATAATATCACAGTTACAACGTTTATACATCCCACATATGGTATTTAACGAATCAAATCACTTTGAGGGGGCGGTAGTCCGCACTTCCTTAAATGAAGATATCGCGTTTACCCATAATGGAAACCATAAAGGTATGCCCAAAATGAAAAAAAACAGAAGATTAAGGAAACAATAAACATATTATATATCATATATAAAAATAGTGACATAATAATGGCCACATTTGAAGGTGTTAAATGAGTATTGAACAATCATCGTTTCGGGAGGCAGAATTTCTCCATCCACGGAAACCGTATGTTCTTTAACCATTTGATGTAGTTGTGTGAGAGTGTAGCTCGAATAAATCTTATAAAAACATCATAGTATATTTAATATACTGGTGTTGTTACAAAAGAAGTAAATAAAAAGAGTTTAGGGGGTTGGAGAAGCAAAATAAAACAAATGAACAAGAGAGAATGAATTACCTTTAAAAGTGTAACTCCTTTTGATTTGAGCCTAAATGCTTCCTTTGAAAAGATTCTGCCCAAAGGGAATCCTCTAGGATGAGGAGAGGGATGTGGAGAGAGTAAATGGTCAGGGGTTGGCCGAGCCAAAGGCTTGAGGAGTGTGTGTAATGAGGTAGAGGTGGGGGCCTTTTATAAGAGGAGAGGAGGGGCACTTTTGGAAAGTAAAGAAATATTACTTTATTTGAAAATGTGTTTCGGTTTTAAAAGGTCCCACATTGATATAATTAGTGGATAAGGTGATAAGGGTTAGAAATCCACCCATATAATAAGTTTTGGACATGTGTAGTTCATAGATTTTACATTATCTTTCCATTTTATTTAAATCGTCAAATAATGATGTCATCGCTGCATCATTATTATGTCATAAATAATTTAATTTATTTAATGTCTAAAAATTATATATAAAAATACTATGATGTATTAAATCTTTTTAGATTTCCAATGACTATTTATAATCAAAAATATGACTTGTATAACCCCATTTAAAAATTGTCTTAGTAAAACATATCATGTTTGTGCCATTTTTTTTACATTAACATTAAATAAAAGGTATTTATGTCATTTTCCAACCAAAGTGGCTCCATGGGGTCCCCAAGTTGACCCATGGCTTGTCTTGGTCGTACATGACACAACCAATGAGGGTAGGACATGTGTCAAGCTCATCTCATTTATTAAAGCATTATTTTTACCTTAAACTACACTAATTACCACTAATCGCGATTAAAAACTTAATAAGTTACTATTCACCAAAAAATTATTTTTATCCCATTGAACCACATTTTAATTCTTAATGACAACCATGTATGTCGGATTTTTGAAATTCAAAACACAAAGATGGAAAAATTTCATTTAAATGGAAAAATCAGTTTTTATAAGTACCACTTAGTGGTTTCACTATTCATCAAAAATTGAAGTTTTTCAGAAAATTACCAAAAATTCAACCTATGCTATATTTGATATTACGAATTCAAAAATGAAGTCTATTTTACAAATTTCATAATATATAAATCACATTAATTAATTTAATAATTAATTCCCGCTGTCAGAGCAAATAGCGTGTTTTTATGAAACAATAAGTATCAAAAGATTGACACTGGTTTAAGTCTGATTTCAAAGTGAAATTAATTCCAACGACCAATATTGGATTTAATGGTAAAAATATATTATAATTTCACTTTAAAACCAATTCAAAAGATAATATAATCATATAAATAAATTAGATTAAAAAGAGGTTTTGAATTAAAATACAACATTTTACACTATTCATTAAAAAAATGAACTTTATCGGAAAGATACCAAAAATTTACACAAAGTAAATTTTGATGTCCCGATTCTTAATAAGAGTTTTATTTGGTCCAAAAGAATGTTTAAGAGTGAACAAAACTATATTTAATGATGGTTCAACATCAAAAGGTGATAAGTGAACCTTTAGTGAAAACTACGGCATATACGCCTAAAATTGAATTCTTTCCGTATTTTATGCCTCTATCCTTTATTGGATAAATGTAAAAACATTTAAAAACATATATAATCATATTTTAGTTATTTCTATCCATTACCGCCATTACAACGGCTACATGTTAACTACCATTTAAAATAATATTATTTTATTATTAGAGTGCAACGTAAGATTCCCAAGAAACTCGTTGTTGCGTGTTGGGTACGCCATCAAGCATAGCAACCCTTTAAAGTAATATTAATACTTTATTCACAAATATGGATAAATATGAAAATGTCATATTCTTTATTTACCTGGGGTGTTACATCCTTCCCCCCTTTTGGGAATTGCGTCCTCGCAATTTTTAAAATTGAGCTTGGAAACATCCTTGAACGTCCCACATCGGAACAAGAGTCGGTAAAACAATCACTCTAAAATAAAGGAAGATAAGTACAGAGGTCACCCGAGTTAACCCATACTAGGATTCCATGTAGAAAAACATGGACATGGAAGAAAAAGCAAAGGGTCATGTTCTTGAGGGAGAGTGATAGTAAACATGTCTAGGAGAAAGTTAACAATGAGAAAATCACAAACTTGTGATGGGTTAAACGGTATTCGATTCCCCAGTAGGAAAAGTTAATAGACAACATTTTTGTTTTAAGTTACTTTTTATTGAGGAATTTATTCATAAGGAAACATAATCACTTATCATGTTGACTTTCTACTTTTACTAGATTCCTTAATCAAACTCATATTTTTTTCCAAAAGACGAGTATTTAGGGAGACTTGTTCGCATTAAGAGTACTATAATCAACTTCTAGAGAATCACCTAATCCACAAAAGAGAACTATATACATCCCATTTCTTTAGGCTTTAACCAAAACCAAAACCAAAAAGGTTAGTACAAGGTCAGATAATCCAGAAAAGGATAACCCTTTAAAAAGAAAATCTATGCTTAATCTCCAAAATTTGTCCAACAAAACCCAAAGTTCAACGAGGACCATCCGATAAACAATTTGACCATAAAATTCTTCAAAGTAAACCAATCTAAGATTGAAACCCAAATATTTGAAGGATTTAGTCACATAGTCTTCCAAGTTAAATTGTAACATTTATCTCCAAACAACATTAGTTTCTCCTAAAGTCTCGTATTGAAAAGTAATTAACCTAATCACATATCCTCCATGATAGGTTAATAATTTTCATAAATAACCCAAAATCAACTTACTCTTAATTCATAAAATCATATAACTAAAAATAATCAGTCAAACTAACCAGAGAATTCACGTAGTCCAGTGGTAGGTGATAAATACCAGTCTCACTTTGGTTGTGGGTTTGATTCCCGCAGCTTTGTCCGACGCGACGGGTAGTCACACGGTCTGCGTGTTGTCCTTTTTCCAAACTATATAATTCTTAAAACATTCCCCAAAATGAGATAAAATCTTCAAAGATGATCATAACATATTTTAACCTCAAGTTTATCTCATGCCTTTCATTTTCCATTAGAACATATAATAACCCATAATTACCTCAAAAGTAAGGATCATATAAACCCTAATGGTTACCTTAATAATTATTACCTGAATTTCCACATCGAGTTAGACATCTCGTACATGATGCATTAGAGAACTCACCAAGGTTGAAGTGGTTGATCATGACTCCTTGATAGTTGGTTTAGAACAACCATGAGATTCCTCATTGAATCCCCCATCTCATCCAGTCTCTTAATCAGAGAACCACCACAGTTTCCTTCAAACCCATTGTCACTTTGGTGCCTGCTAGATCCAACCATTTACTAAAACCAAAAATGTCAGTGTGAGTATATCAACATAACCATCATGTACTAATGAGGAAGATAAACACTAATATATACTTACTCATTCACTTTATCTAAAACTATGACTCTTTCTGAAATCCTAACCATTATGGTAATGTCACTTGTGCTTAGAGAATACCCTAACCTCTAAAGTTATCTAAACTGACCTTTGATACCAACTATAAGGCCCCAGCCTTAAACCTTACATAATCTTGAGTTATCACAAGATTAAACGTTGAGGATCTTTTTAGGTTTAGAGTTTTAGATAATTAGATCATGAAACTTGCATTACATTCCACATTTAAACAAAGTGGTTACATAAAAGACAGTATTCATTCTTCCCATCAATGGAAACATATTGAAAATAAAACATGGATTCTTTCTTGACACATCCTTGATACTATCATCACATCATGTAACTTTCCCTTGACCTGTGAAAAACATTTCAAAAACTTGGGATGAGCAGGAAAATCTCAGTAAGGGTTATAAAAAATATGGAAAGGAAACATGAGTTCATATATAAATAAGAATGAAATCATACTTTACCCATAAAACAAAGGCACTTTAACTTACCTCATCAAACCATGAATAAATCATAGAAATCATAAGACATAAAGGTAACTTGAGGCATTCATAACATTCTTACGTAGGGATTAACCCTCTTGGTTACGTTTGGAATACCCATCACAATATATTCCCTAAATCTCTTCGGAGAAACCTTAACGTTTCACTCCTTCGCGTTACCCAATGCATTGGAGAGCTATATCGGGCTCACCCGCCCTTAGTTTATCACGGAACCACCCGTTCTTCATAACAATGCCCAAGAACCATAACATAATCATATCACATAAAAAATGAATAAAGGAAACATAACATTTCCACATTTCAATCACAATATAACATTTTAGTATATTGAAATAACGAATCCATTAAAAACCATTTTCAAAACCATTTAAAACATTTAATAAAGATATTTTTGAATCAAAGTGTCCCATACCACCTTGAAGATTTTAACATTTTAAACCATTAATATGCATATAAATAAATCCTTAAAACCATTTTGAAAACATGGATATTAATAAGAACAAATAATTAAAACATTTAAAGTGATATTTTGGTTAAAGGGGTTTTACCAAAATTAGTGACACTTGAATACAATAATTGAGGAATAAAATTTAGTCAGAAATTTATAATATCATGAGAATAAATGGATTCATGATATAATACTCCAAAGGACAGTATATACACCATATAAGAGTGAATTGGTGCATAACAACAACGAACCCTCAATAGAAATGTCAAATGTGATGAAATCCCTTATAAAGAAGGTATCTTTAAATTAAGAACAAATAAATCTCAAAAATATGTGTGACAAATATAAATACACCCAATATAAGTGGATATTAAGTGTAAAACAATAATAGGTCATTCACACATATTCAATGGATGACATATTCAATGACTACATGTTGAACCCAAAGAAATCGAAATTGGGTTAAAAAGTTCCCTTGATAGCCTAACGACATCACATCAAAATGAGTTGATGAGAGATAAAAAGTGCATCTCATCAATTGGACATAAAATTTACATAAATAAGGATATATTAGAACATATCCCAACATAACAATATGTAAATTAAAATACCCAACAAAATAAGTCTTTTAAAAAAAGAGGAGGGTGAAAGGTTCCCTTACCGACTTGGGTATCTTTCAAAACATACTCCCCATGAAAGAAGGAAAATAGATCATTGATGTAAATACTCATAAACAATATTATTTTACAAAAAGAGTAGAATAATGGGCAGTAAATAAACCACTCAATGGAATCTGTGGCAAATGTAGCATAAATCTCATGGGAATAAAAGTGAGATGAAAAATCCCTTACGAGAACTCGGCAGCCTAACAGCGCCACATAAAACTTCTGAATATGGATTGATGAGATAAAATATGGTATCTCATCACATTAAAATAAAAGGTAAAGCAATAGGAATATAAAATAACATCCCCCAACATTACAAAGAGCAGCTTAAAAGAAGTGACATAAAGGAGAGTACTTAAGAAGAAATAGAGAGGTTAGATCTCTTACGAAAGTTCAGCATCCTAACGGAGCCACTCAAAACTTCCAAAATGGATTGATGAGAGAGAATAGGGTCTATAATCACATGAACATAAAAATTACAATAAGTGTAATATAAAAGATCATCCCAATAACAAGAAAGATGAGCTTTAAAAGGAATGACATAAAAGTGTATACTTAAAAAGAAAGAGAGGAGTAGGATCCCTTACCTCGGGTCCGACTTGACTCGATCGTTCTTTAATCTCCTGAATAATAAACTTGAGTTAATTTCTACTTCCTTAAGAACCTTTTTCAAGTTAATTATTCCTTTTATATCACTTATTACCATGTCATAAACATTATGTAATCATTTAAGTTAATAATATTTGTTTTGCCGATATTTGGTTCTTAAGTCGAAAGTGGACTTCTTACAATTACATGTTGTTCGTGTGGCCAAATGTTTATTACATACAGAATTGTATTCATGATGTAGATATAATATATTTAATATATATCCAGTACATGCATGCATTTATAAAATTACATAATCATTTAGAGGTAAGAAATGAAATGCACCGTTCATGGAGACGGTAAGCCGTACGTACGCATGAACGCTACTTTCATTTCTATTTCGTATTTTATAGAATGGAATAATAATGATATAAAGGTATATTATAATTCCAGTATAATATCATATATAATATCATAGTTCCATCCTTTATACGTCCCACATATGGTATTTAACGAATGAAATCACTTTGAGGGGGCGGTAGTCCGCACTTCCTTAAATAAAGATATCGCGTTTACCCATAATGGAAACCATAAAGGTATGCCCAAACTGAAAAAAAAACAGAAGCTTAAGGAAAAAATAAACATATTATATATCATATATAAAAATAGTGACATCATAATGGCCACCTTTGAATGTGTTAAATGAGTATTGAACAATCATCGTTTCGGGAGGCAGAATTTCACTATCCACGGAAACCGTATGTTCTTTAACCATTTGATGTAGTTGTGTGATAGTCTAGCTCGAATAAATCTTATAAAAACATCCTAGTATATTTAAGATACTGGTTTTGTTACAAAAGAAGTAAATAAAAAGAGTTTAGGGGGTTGGAGAAGCAAAATAAAACAAATGAACAAGAGAGAATGAATTACCTTTAAAAGTGTAACTCCTTTTGATTTGATCCTAAAGGATTCATTTGAAAGAATTATTCCCAAAGGGAATCTTCTAGGATGAGTAGAGGGATGTGGAGAGAGTAAATGGGCAGGGGTTGGCCGAGCCAAAGTCTTGAGGAGTGTGTGTAATGAGGTAGAGGTGGGGGCCTTTTATAAGAGGAGAGGAGGGGCACTTTTGGAAAGTAAAGAAATATTACTTTATTTGAAAATGTGTCTCGGTTTTAAAAGGTCCCACATTGATATAATTCGTGGATAAGGTGATAAGGGTTCTAAATCCACCCATAAAATAAGTTTTGTACATGTGTAGTTCATAGATTTTACATTATCTTTCCATTTTATTTAAATCGTCAAATAATGATGTCATCGCTGCACCATTATTATGTCATAAATAATTTAATTTATTTAATGTATAAAAATTATACAAAAAATACTATGATGTAAGAAATCTTTTTATCTTTCCAATGACTATTTATAATCAAAAATCTGACTTGTATAAACCCATTTAAAAATTGTTTTAGTAAAACATATCATGTTTGTGCCATTTTTTTACATTAACATTAAATAAAAGGTATTTATGTCATTTTCCAACCAAAATGGCTCCATGGGGTCCCCAAGTTGACCCATGGCTTTTATTGGTCGGCCATGACACAACCAATGAGGGTAGGACATGTGTCAAGCTCATCTCATTTTGTTAAACCATTAGTTTTACCTTAAACTACACTAATTACCACTAATCGCGATTAAAAACTTAATAAGTTACTATTCACCAAAAAAATATTTTTATCCCATTGAACCACATTTTACTTCTTAATGACAACCATTTATGTCGGATTTTTGAAATTCAAAACAAAATGATGGAAAATTTTCATTTAAATGGAAAAATCAGTTTTTATAAGTACCACTTAGTGGTTTCACTATTCATTAAAAATTGAAATTTTTCATAAAATTACCAAAAATTCACCCTAAGCTATATTTGATATTACGAATTCAAAAATGAAGTCTATTTTACAAAATTCAAAATATATAAGTCACATTAATTAATTTAATAATTAATTCCCGTTGTCAGAGCAAATAGCGTGTTTTTATGAAACAATAAGTATCAAAAGATTGACACAGGTTTAAGTCTGATTTCAAAGTGAAATTAATTTCAACGACCACTATTGGATTTAATGGTAAAAATATATTCTAATTTAACTTTAAAACCAATTCAAAAGATAATATAATAATATAAATAAATTAGATTAAAAAGAGGTTTTGAATTAAAATACAACATTTTACACTATTCATTAAAAAAATGAACTTTATCGGAAAGATACCAAAAATTTACACAAAGTAAATTTTGATGTCCCGATTATTAATAAGAGTTTTATTTGGTCCAAAATAATATTTAAGGGTTAAAAAAACTATATTTAATGATGGTTCAACATCAAAAGGTGATAAGTGAACCTTTAGTGAAAACTAGGGCATATACGCCTAAAATTGAATTCTTTCCGTATTTTAAGCCTCTATCCTTTATTGGATAAATGTAAAAACATTTAAAAACATATATAATCATATTTTAGTTATTTCTATCCATTCCCTCCATTACAGTGGCTACATGTTAACTACCATTTAAAATAATATTATTTTACTATTAGAGTGCAACGTAAGATTCCCAAGAAACTCGTTGTTGCGTGTTGGGTACGCCATCGAGCATAGCAACCCTTTAAAGTAATATTAAAACTTTATTCACAAATATGGATAAATATGAAAATGTCATATTCTTTATTTACCTGGGGTGTTACATATGAACTATGTTCTTGTACTAAAATTTTATTTCTAAATCATATGATTTGTAATGGATTTATAATTGCCTTGTTTTGTTTCATTGAGAGTATATACGTATATATATATATATATACTCATGAAAGTATAACCTTGCAGTTTAGTTTAAAAATTCTTCAGTGTTGAATATGGACCTTCGGGTATTGGGTTCAGATAATATAAAAGATGCAAGGGACTTGCTTATAAATTTCTTTTCAATTCCATTATTATTTCAGTAATATTTTCTCATTTATTTAAATTATGTTTAATTTTTTTAAAACTATGTTTGAATTAAGGGTTCATTACACTTTGTCTCTAACATTTATTTATTTTACGACCTTATATCATGTAAGGGTTGTGTTTTAATATTTTTCATTAAATGAATATTTTTAAGGGTTTTAATTAATTTGATCAATTTTGTTTTCTATTTACAAAGGTATACACATATATTCTTGTGTATAAATGTTTATATGAATATAAATATTTCATTATAACATATTATTTTCTAAACTGGGTTATGATTTTTAAATCTATGTGTTTAAAGGGAGTTAATTGATTTTCTCAAACCAAGATGTTATAAAATGTTATATGTGTATATATATATATACACATATATAACTTATTATTTTATGTGGGAATATGTTAAGGGATATTTTAATTTATAATTACTTTCTGTTATACACTTAGTGTATATTCATACATACACACAAAATTCAATCTATTTATATATTATGATTTACAATCTTTAGATAAAGACTTGGATGTGAATAAAGTTTCGGGTTCAAATGGATTGGTTTATTTATTACGCATGAAACCATATATTTTTAATCCACCCAACTTTAATTTTATCAAGTGTTGATTTGCAATGATGTTTTTAAAATATAAGGGAAATTTATTTATTACTTGATGAAATCTCTATTTACTTATTCATTTGCTTAAAATGTGAATTATTTTTATGATGCTAAGGGTTTTTATTATTAAACAAGTTACATTTCTTGTAAGATGATAATATATATATATATATGTAATTTTTAGTTTTCAGAATATATAAAGTAAGGGTGAGACATATACATATTTTATGTATATATATATAGTTATACATATGCACTTATAAGTTTTAATCTTGGTCTGAATTAACTTGTCCCTAAATAAACTTTGGTGGTTAAAGTATGTTGTTGATATTTTTAATTAAATTTTTATGAATGTATGCATTATATAGAATAAATGTTTCACTGCAAATTAGTTGACCATATATGCTATGTAACATAGGGTATAACCTTTTAATAAGACCTGACTATTTATCAGCATATGTTTTGTGTACAAATGAAATATGTCTTATTTCAAATTAGTCATTTTAAACTATAAATATTCATTTCCATAAATCAAGGATTTTGAAAATTAAGGAACAATCATTTTATGTGGTAACCCCATCCATTCATTACATGTGTTTTTTAAATCAATGCGAAATGAATATATAAATACTATTTTATGCATGTCATTGAGAAACTTGTTATTTAAATAATAACAGACATATCATGATTTAGTCCATTTCTAATTCCATTTATCTATGCATGAATTGGGCATGAAAGATGAATATCTATTATAATGCATCAAAGTTCATTACAATGGAAGAGTTGTAAAGTTATCATCAAACATTTTATTATTCTTGATAATTTATGAAATAAGCATTTAATTATTCAAGGTGTTATGAGACACTTTGAATAATGTGAATTATGAATCCAAGTAATATGTGTACTGGGAATGATAAGTAACTAATAAATCAAAGTGGTATATGCACTTTGATTTAGAGATATGAGGAATGCATTGGACCTAGTATGTTCTGAGTTGGGGACCGGTAAAAGTAATCCATCTGGGTGGGGGTCCAGTTACAGAAGACCCTCTGGGTTGGTTTCTGGTTACAGAGGCACTCCGGGTTGGTGTCCGGTTACAGAGGTACTCCGGGTTGGTGTCCGGTTACAGAGGCACTCTGGGTTAGAGTCCGGTTATTGAGGCTCTCCGGGTTGGGGTATAGTTACAGTTAACCCCTACGTCTTGGCACGAGTCCTTGACATGGTCCAACATATGCCCTTCCCTCATTATGACTATGTAATTTAACTAACCATAAAAATATTCAACTACTAGAATATTTGGTTAAAGTGCTTATGGATTTTCGGCCGAGGCCTTAAATCATTAGACGTCTTGGCCAAGGCCTTGATAAAATGTTTCATAATGTCCTATATATTTATGGAATGACATATGTTTATCACTCAATGATTTAGTATTCAGTATATGAAATTGAAGTTATTATTTTATGTGAAACTCTAATTATTCATTATTCTTAGCTGTTTAATTTGTGATTACATATTCTCATGTCATACATGTTTAGAATTTCTTTTACTCAGCAAACCAACTATAAGGAACCGACCTTATTACATACATAATCTTGAATATAGTCAAGAGAAAACTTCCTTTTACATTGATAATCTTTTCAAGTTTAGATCTTTATAGAATTAGGACAATACATTCATAAAATTACACATTATTACAGAGTGGATACCATAAAATAGTTTCCATTATTTTCAAAATATAAAACATTAAAACTTAAAACAAGACTCCTTGACAATTATTCAAAATTTAACATGGATTCCTTCATTTTATTACACATCCATTAACCTGTGAAAATCATTTAAAAACTTGGGATGAGAAAAAAATCTCATTAAGGGATGGAAAAGATGGAAAGATCACATTAGTCCATGAATACTCATAACGTATGAAAGCATTTTTAAAAGACATTCTTGTAAACCATATATACTTACTTTGTGTAACATGAGATTTACACAAGTTACACACAAAAAATGAGAACATAAATATAATCATAAAGGTATCTTGATGCATTACTTACATAATATTGTAACCATTCATGGATACCTTATAACTTGTAACCCTCACGACTACCTTACTTTGTGTAACCATCGAAGTTACACTTGGAGTAACCATACGAAAAAACTCCAAATTAATCATACCCAATGCATTGGAGGGAAATATAGGTCCCACCATTCATCATAAAAAATGCCTAAGAACCAAAACATAATCACAAAACTTGAATAATTCCAAAAAAACATTGCTTTTGAATTTTGTAAAACAGGATTTTAAAAGAGGTTTTCAAAAGAAAAGTCCCTTATAAACATCATATACTTGAAGTGAGACTTAATAGAGTGGATGGAGTATGTATTTATACTGTAAATAAACATAATAAAACATATTATAAACAGAACCCATCACACAAAAAATTTAAATTGAACATAAATAATGAAGTAGAAGGTTAACCCAAAGAATGGAAATCGAGTTTAGAATTCCCTTACCTCAGGTTCTTCTTACTTAAAACTTGTTTAAACATCCTGTAAAATGGTTAAAATAGTGTTATTAGTATTTCAAGGAAACATTTTTATGTTTATGATATCTTATATTATCATTTCATAACATCATTTCACCCTTTAATTGTAAGTATTTTTCTCCTTGCACCATTTTTGGGTGAGTTCCTTACATGATTTCTATGATTAGGTCATGATGTACATTATTGACGATTGGAAGTGAAACTCCAGAATTGGAATGGAGTAGTATTTAAATATATCTAGTAACATAAATTATACCATTAATAATTTTTATTTTTTACATGAGGATGATTCATAAGTTAGAACATTAATGATGTTCGTTTAGATCATTTTAGAGGTTCTTTGACAAAAATGACCTCATTTAATTTTATAAATTAAATCCATGTGTTAAAAACAATTACAGAACCTTGGATGAGCTATAATACATATATTATAACTTGTTTCATCCATAAAAATGGTTTCATAACCATACTTGAAAGAGTTAATGAAAATTGAAACCACATCATCCAAGATGTCGGTAATTCGACACATCACGAACAATGTTTTTATTCCTTGAATAAGTGGCTGAGGAGAAATATAATGATGATTAATTTTCCATGAACATGAGAACATACAGAATATAAATTATTTATGGAGATTTCATTCCTTTTGGATAATAAAAGATGAAGAAAGAATAAGAAAATAATGGAACTCAAAATAAAATAATAATTGAGAAATCCCATATAAAAATTCGGCAGCCTAACGACTACTCAACATGGTTTTAGAAAATATTAATAAGAGAGGGGATACGGGTCACCCATCCAGAAATCAATAATAATAGAGAGTAGATCAATAACAATATGTAAATAAGAACATGGTTTGGAAACTTGAAAGTTATAACACATAAAAGAGAACTTGAATGGAAAAAAGAAGAAAATTGAGAATTTTCTTACATAGTAGAGTAACCCTTAGAACTTGAAGGTTTGGACCATGGGGGATTGAGAAAAACTTGGTAGGACTAATATGAAGGTAAGGAGGCCATAGATTCGTTGAGGATGAATTGTGAATGAAGTTAATGAAGGAAAGGGTTGGTATTTATAGGAAAAGTAACGGAATATTTTAATAATTTTCAAGGGACACCTCATGGGTGGTTTTTGCAAAACCATGGGCTTTCCCATGGTATTTTCCCATGGTATAAGACACTTGGGACACCTCACATATTAAAGAACTATACAAAAGTCTACCAGATTTTTGAAATCATTATTATATCATTAATTATGTCATTAACACACCGGAACTAAAAACTCTATTTTTTACTATTCACTGAAAAATCAACTGTTCCAGAAAAAATCGAAAAATTCACCCTAACCATTTATCAATGTGTAGATTTAAAAAATAAAGTCCATTTCTTGAAAATAATTTTTTTAAATTTTTTTAATTTAAATTTTAAATAAAATCATACTTAATTAAAAAATTAATTTTTTAAAAACTACAACTGATTTTATATCACATTGAATAATTAACCAAGATGTCATTATCTTAAATCCATAAGAAAATAAAATAATTATACAATATACTATTTATTAGGG
The DNA here is from genome assembly GCA_963277665.1 of Viscum album. Lineage (NCBI taxonomy): Eukaryota > Viridiplantae > Streptophyta > Magnoliopsida > Santalales > Viscaceae > Viscum > Viscum album. The sequence goes on along the minus strand of OY728131.1, from coordinate 1,430,232,782 downwards.
TCATATTTCTATTCATATTACTATTCATAAGGGTATGTTACTATTCACCAAAAAATTTACTTCTAATAGACTCCAAATAACATACTGAACACAATTGTAGATGAAAAATTCTTGAAATTCAAAACATAGAAGTGGATATTTTAAAGGCTAGTTATAAATATATACTTAAGACAAAGTTACATTCTTTTCTACTTATTTTTAGAAAAACATGGGGTGTTACATTATCCCCACCTTCTGGAAATTGCGTCCTCACAATTTTATTTACTTATTAAACAACTGAGGGTACTTTTCCCTCATAGCATTTTCAGACTCCCATGTTGCTTCTTCAACCATGTGGTTTCTCCACAAAACCTTTACCTGGTGGATTAACTTATTCCTCAATACATGTTCCCTTCGATCATAAATCTGAACTGGTTTCTCTTCATAAGAAAGGTTCTCTTCTAGCTGAACTTCTTCTAGGCTCAAGACATGTGATGAATCTAGCACATACTTTCTCAACATCGAATCATAAAAAACATTGTGTACCTTAAACAAGCTCAGAGGCAAATCTATGCAGTATGAAACTGTTCCAAATTTCTCTAAGATTTCAAAAGGACTGATGAACCATGGACTTAGTTTCCCTTTCTTACCAAAACTCATCACACTCTTCGAAGGAGATATTTTAAGGAAAACATGGTCACCTACCTCGAAAGAGAAGTCTTTCCTTCTGTTATCTCTATAACTTTTCTACCTGCTCTGAGCTGTCCTCGTGTGCTATTGGATCTTCTTCACTTTCTCTGCCACTTCTTCCACTAGTTCTGGCCCCATCAACTTTCTTTCACCGACTTCAACTCAAAACACTAGAGTCCTACACCGCTTCCTATACAAATCTTGAAAGGGTTCCATCAGTATACTAGAATGAAAACTATAATTATAAGAAAACTCAACTAAAGAAATATGTTGATTCCAACTTCCTTGGTAGTCCATTGAACAAGCTCGAAGCATATCCTCCAAAGTTTGAATCATTCGTTCTGTCTGCCTATCTGATTGAGGATGAAAAGCTATATTGAAATTTAACTTTGTACCCAATGAATTTTGAAGTCCCTTCCAAATGTTATAAGTGAACCTAGGATCTTAGTCAGATATAATAGAAAGAGGAACACCATGTAACCTGACAATCTCCTTGAGGTACAATCGAGAAAGCTGATCCAAATTCATTGTATCTCAAATGGAAAGAAAATGTGTAGAATTTTTTAGCCGATCAACAATAACCCAAATAGAATTGTTTCCTCGAGAAGTATTTGGTAGTCTGACCACAAAGTCCATGGATACATTCTCCCATTTCCACTCTGGCACTGGAAAAGGCAGAAGCATCCCCTTCGGTAACTACCACCCTCCTTTAACCTGTTGACATGTCAAACATTTCATGGTAAAATATGCAATATCTCTTTTCATTCCATCCCACCAATAATACTCATGAAGGTCTCTGTAAATCTTAGTACTACCGGGGTGAATAGAAAATGGAGAACTATGAGCTTCTCACCACAAATATTTCATCAAATGAGAATCACTAGGCACACAGAACCTTTTTCCAAATCTTAAAACACAATCTTTATCAAGATTAAATTCTGGAAACTTACCCATTTTAACCAATTCTACCTTTTTATATAGCTCACGGTCTTTTTTATATGCTGGTATAATTCTATCTACCAACAAAGACTGCACTAAAACCTGAAACAAAACAAAGGTATTCCCTGCTCCAACAACCTATAAGCCAAAATTCATCAAATCATTAATCAAGGGATCATATTCCAAACGTAGCATGGTTAATTATTCATGATGTTTCCGACTCAAGGCATCCACCACTTTGTTTTCTTTCCCAGGATGGTAATTAATCATGCAGTCTTAATCCTTTATCAGTTCTTGACATCTTCTCTACCTCATGTTTAATTCCTTCTGAGTGAATATATACTTCAGACTTTTATAGTTAGTATATATTTGACATTTGGTTCCATATAAATTATGCCTCCAAAATTTCAAAGAAAAAAACCACAGCTACCAATTCCAAATCATGTGTGAGATAATTTATCTCATGAGGTTTAAGTTGTCTCGAAGCATTGGCAATTACCTAATCATTCTTCATCAAAACAAAACCAAGTCCCTTCAAAGAAGCATCACTATTGATGAAAAACTCACCATTCCGGGAAGGTAAGACCAAAACTGGTGCATTCACCAATCTCTTCTTCAGTTCCAAAAAATAAACATCACATTCTTCTGTCCAAACAAATTTAACCCCTTTTCATGTTAACTTAGTTATCAGGTTAGATCACCGTGCAAAGTTATTAAAAAACCATCGGTAATAACCTACTAAGCCCAGAAAACTATGAATATCTATAACATTTGTGGGTCTTGTCCATTCATCAACTACTTTTGTTTTGGCTGGATCAATTATTTTTCCATCATTATTTACAATGTTCCCAAGAAATGAAATCTGTTTCAACCAAAAATCACACTTGATGAACTTTCCATATAGTTTATTTTATTTTAATGTTTTTAAAAAAACCCTTATATTTTTTTCATTCTCCTCTTTCATTTTAGAAAATACCAGAATGTCATCAATAAATATAACCACAAACTTATCCAAAAACTCATGAAATAATCTATTCATAAGATTCATGAATACAACAGGTGCATTAGTTAATCCAAATAGCATAACAACACATTCATAATTCCCATATCTAGTACAAAAGGCTGTTTTCAGGATGTCATCCTTCTTCACCTTCAGCTGATGGTATTCGGATCTCAAGCCTGTCGCACCCCAACTTTTTGAAGTAATTTTCAATTTAATATATCTTAGTGTCGGGTTCTCATGATGAGGTTTGGGTTGAGTCCCGATTTAAAATTTTTGAAGTTTAATGTTTTTAGTTGGTTTTGGACTCGTGCGCGGCCACCGCACGGTTCGCGGTAGCCACACAGTTGCCCCGTGTCATGAAATTTCTCTTTTATTTTATTATTATTATTATTATTATTATTATTTCTATTTTAGTTTATTACAATTGTTATTGTTTTGTTAATTTTATTATTATTGTTATTATTATCTTAATTGATATAATTCATTATTTTATTTTTGTGTTATCAAATGAGTCTTATTGTTTTTATCCTCATTATTCATATTCCAATTTATTATTTTTATTATTACTATTTTATTCATTAGCTTTTCCTTTCTTTTATTTTGTTTGTTCTTTTTTTTATTTAGTTATTTTTATTTATTTATTATCTGTTTAGGGTTTCGGATCTCCCCCTTACCCTCTCTTTGCACCGCGCCGCCCTCCACACCAGCTGCTGGACCTCTTCTTCTTCTCATCTCGTTTTTTTTTCTTTTTCTTCTTCGTTGCATCGCACCCCATTTGCCCAGCATGTTGCGCCCCCTCCCCCATCTGTGATGCCCTACCTATTCTCCACTCGTCACCCCCAACTGGTTTGCGCCAACCTCCACCGTTCGACAGCGCCGTCCATCCATGCCTCTACCCTCCTGCTCGACCACCAGCCGACCTCCACCTCCATGTCTGCACATCCTCCTGCGCATGCCTCGGCTGGCCGGCATAGTCCTGCTTCCAGCAGCAAACTCCCCTCTCGTGGTTCCTCATGCGGCCAGCCTCTTCCCCTCAAGCTGCTCCTCGCGTGACCGACCTCACCTCAACCAGCCCAGCGCCGACCCGCCTCCCTCGACCTCCTTCAGCTGTCCATGACTCCGGCAACCCTTCGCCGACACCCCTTTATCCTTCCTCGCACACCGCCCCCTCTGGTGAAGTTATTTTATCTTACCCCTTAATGTTTTGTTCCATTCAGCAGGTATAAGGTTTGTTAGGGTCATTGTTTAATCACTATTTGGTTCAAATTCTGGTTTAGGGTCCTTTTCGGTTAACTTGTGGTGCGTATTGGGGTGCGAACAATGTGCGTTTGAAGTTTCGCTTCAGAATTCCAGAAGTTTATTCATTATGGAGGTTAAATCTCATTGCTCATGCCTCTTTAAATTGAGTTTACTTTGATCACTTGATGTTCGCACATCTTAAGTTGTTGTTCATGTGTTTTTGTTGTTAAATTAATTGTATCATGTGGAAATCTTTGGTTTTACATTGTTTTGATAAATTGTTTCACCTGTTTAATTGATTTGACAAGTTTTATGGTAGATGACCCTTGTGCGAGTTGTATTTTCAAAACGTGTCGAGCTGGTTATTTTGCGTTGTTTGTTCATTTGGATTGTTTTAAGTCGGTGTTTATGTATTTCGGTTATCTTTGCGGTTGCAGCGTGTTGGCAAGGTTTTTCCACACTCATTCGATCGTCATCTGGCGCGCACGCTTGCGCGCCCGTGCGAGGCGCGTTGCGTCGTTTTGTTTGGACAGTGAGCCGAGGTAGGTCCCCCATTGCACTTACCTTTAGATTTAGAATTTATTAATTGCTTGTTGTTTTATTAATTTTTAATGAATTAGAAATAATATTAGATAATAAAACTTTAAATTATTATTTAGTGCGAAAAGAGCTGTTTATTTTATACCGAACACATGTGACATTTTCTTGACGGGCGGACACCCAGTTTTGAAAGAATGCCAGTTTGGCCTTTAAACATAATTCACGGAACTTCAAATGTGCTTCTGGTTTTAAAGATAAATAATTTCTTCTGAACAAGTGTTTTGAGCTTTTTGAGAAAAGAGGTTTTACTTTAAAATTGGTGAAGGCCCGTTTGGCACTTTAATGAAATGGATTATTTTGGAAAACCCACTCGTGGGTGATCTTTGGTGTGAGTTGTTTTCGTGAGATGTATGTGATGTTGGTGCATCGTGACTGATTAATTTACATTGTGGACGCACCCCCTTTTTATTGCTTGTGTTGACATGGGAACCTGGCATATTGAGTGAATTTTCTGAGAACGATTGCTGCACTAGTTTAGACCACGCACTGGCTAGTGTCCCCATAGCAGGGGAATACTGAGTTATTGCTGCTATGGGGATTGGGCCCCTCGGTTAGGCCATGCAGGGCTATGCCGGGTAGTATTATGGGCGTTATGACGTCATCGAGTTATGGCATGCCTCAGGATGAGTCACATGTATAGTACGTTCTGGATTGTTCACGATCTCCTAGGTTCAACCCATGTTTCTTTTAGTGTTTAGTTGTGTGTGGCGGACGATTGAGAGGTCGAGTTCGGTTGCTGACCCTTGTGTGCCACTTTACCATTGCCCTTAGTGTGTGTTGTGTGTGATTCTCATTTTGACTAACAACTAAAGTTTGGATTTCTAAATTGCACATAAAATGTTTTGAAAATGCAATGCACCTGTTCTTTCAACATCAAACTTGTTCTAAATTAAAAAGGGCAATGGACTGTTACTTGTTTTAGAAATGAAAGTGTGTGGAAAACCTATTTTATATAATTTAGTTCAAACCTGAAATTGATAAATTCTTTATTTATTGGTATGTGCATTGGGAATAGAATTAGTCAGGCCTACCTATTGAGTTTTAATACTCACGCCTATAGTGTTTTCTTGTTTTTAGCTTTGTTGCAGGTTCCAGATTCAGTTGTTCGCCTTGAGCGATGTTGGTAGTGGTATTGGAGAGTGACCCATGGGGTTACCTGGAGTTTGGATCGTGGTCAGGTTAGTAGTGTTGCTGGTTGCTCTTTCTTTATTCATTTTTGTTATATTTTATTTTCCGCTGTTTAGTTTATTTTCTTTTGGGCCAAATCGTTCCCACCTGTTTACTTTTGATGCCCGGAACTAGTTTCCAGCCCGTGGGGATCGGGAACGCCCCTCGGGCCATGTCGCGGGCCGGCTCGGGTGGCCGGTTCAGGGTCGACCCAGGTTGGTTCGTGACAAAATGGTATCAGAGCAGGTTGTTATTTGGGATGTCCGGTAGAAGGAGATTAGGATTGTCGGGATTCGAGAGGTAGGTACGGGAAGGATGTCATGAACCCTCGCCCGTTCCGCACCTCGAGTCGCCAGGGGTAGTCCGGGAATTATGTTTTTGTCCCTTTCTGGTTTGTCTTGGATTAAGAGATGACAACGGAGGCAAGCCGACGTTACATCGTGATTTCACATGGAGTAGTGACCCATGTAGAGTCTGAGTACACGGTTTGAATTCCTCCTAGTGGTCGACGCTCACTTGGGACATGGCCCACTACCATGTCGCCAGGTTGAGCGTGGCTACTAGTCCCTAACTCCAGTGGTTGTTGCAAATTTGGGTGCCGTTTTCATTTTGGTTAGTGTAAGTGCATTTTTTTTTGAAATGGAAAAAAAGGGGGTTTTGAAAATGAGACTGATTTCTTTTAAAGGACTTTAAATTTATGAAATGGGTTTTAAAAACTAAAAGCATTTGGTTTGGAAAACTGATGTTTGCTTTGAAACTGGTCGAGAATGGTTTGGGGTGAAACCGCAGGTACCCCTTATGAACGTTTGCACATGTGAGAGAATGCATACAATTGCGTGCTGGTGCGTGTATGAATGGAATGTGGATAATGACATGCGCAACGGGTCATGAGATTACCTGAGTGTTTATTTGAAATTAAAGGCTTGACCATGTTTTTCTAAATTGGCTTTTAAAGAGGAAAATGGTTTTGGAAAGTGATTTTGGTTTGAAAGGGATTTGGTATTTGGAAACTGGTTTTGAAATGAGAATTTAAAAAGAGGTGGTTTTGGAATCAAAAATGAAACGGGAATTTTGGACAGGGAATTTTGGGTTATGTTTGCGGTTGTTTGTTTCTTTTGAGCTGGTTGTTTTGGATGAAGCCACTTTCTTTTATGTTGCTTCGATTGATACTAGTTTCGTCTTGGTGTTATATGTCTTATTTAGAAATGCTGCCCAGAAAGATCCCTAGTGTTTTGATGAGTCATGCCCAGTTTTTGGTCTTTCTTGGACGTTGTATGTCCTTCATGGTGATTGAAGTCTGTTGGGGTCAGTGTAGTGGCTTGAAGAGGTTGAGCGTGTCTTCAGGGTATTGGGAACTCCCGAAGCGATCTGAGTGCGTATTGTTTTGGGTCTATTTGAAGGTCCAGCTCTGGATGAGTAGGAGTTGTACGCCCGCCGTTTCTGCAATTTGGGATGATGTGGCATTTCTTTAATGTCGTCTTCATTCAATGGTTTATACTCGTGGGGGGGTGAGGATGAAGGAAACAGAAGAGCTCATGCGTGCTCAACATGGCCAGCAGACGGTGAAAGCGTATGTCGACCATTTCAAGGATCTTGGGTCTCTTTTTCCGGGGGTAGAGTCGCAAGACTGGATGGAGACTTCTCTCTTCATCAAGGGTCTTCGTCTAGAGATCAAGGAGCGGGTCCTCCTTTCTGAGGACCATCACTTTGAGAAGCTGGTGGATGAGGCATTCTTAGTTGAGTTGGTCGTTGGAGTGGAGATGGTTGACAATCCAGCGTATCCACTTACTCGTCAAGGTTCCCCATCTGGCGATTAGTGTGTGCCAGAGGGACCTATTCCTAAAACATTCTCTTCAGTGGCTCTAACTTCCAGTTTTTTTCGGATCTTTTTAATGGTTTACCGTCAGTATGGACGTTGGGGCATGCAAGCCGTCATGTCACACCCCTCCGAAGACGTGCCATCATTGCAGGTTTCTGGATCATCTAGAGACGCTTTGCAGGAAGCGTCGCCTGAGGAAGACACTGTGACTAGAAGATTCTAGTGCCTGGCTGTGAGGCAGGAGATGCTTCAACCATCAGAGCCCCAACCACAGGACTTGGGGTGAAGCTTGCGCGCAGTCAGGAGTTGATGGGGGTGTGACGCCTCAGTTCGGGTTTCGTGATCCGTGTTAGCAACAGAACATTTAAAGCCCTTTGGTTCTCGTCTTTCCACTGTTAAAGTGTTGGCGTTGTTGTCGGTTCATTGTGTCGTCGTGAGGTTGGGATGAACGTATTCGTTTGTAATCCAAACAGTCTCGTTTGCCAGATTATGGTGTTTAGGATCATGCGTTTTTCATAGAGGTATGTTTGGACCTTGCGTGGGTTAATCTTGGTTTGGCGATGTTCGTTTGGAGATATAAGTGCCTGCGGTGGAGTCCAGGCTTGCTGTTGTGCTCGGGTTTACAGCTTGGATTATGTTCTGCTTGGAGATTTTTCTATCGTCTTCGGGCTTTCTTTGGTCTGAGTCGAGAGTTCCAAGTTTTGGCGGAGGTGCTGCTCGCTCGTGCTATAGAGGTTAGCCTGGATCGGTTGGGAGTTTCCGTGTCGCCCCCCCCTTCCCGAGGTGGTACGTTTAGGTGTTAATTTCTGCATCAGTGGTGTTCTTGTGGTGGGGAGAACCCTCGCGTGTTCTCCCGCTCCCTTGTGTTGTGTTTTCTTTCAGACTCAATTGGTCTTGGATCCTTGTTAGGTCTGTTGAGTGAAGCTTTTTGAATCATTCGTTCTTTATCATTAATAATGTTTAAAACCTTATGTGGATTGGTTTTGGTTTGGGAGTTCCCACATTGACCCCCTCCCCGGGGCGGTGTATTTGGGTTCTAAAAGCCTCAGTGTTTGTCGAGCTCTTGTGGTGGGGAGAACCCTCCCGTTTTCTCCCCTCATTTTATGTCGCGGTTTCTTCATGATCGTTCTGGTGTGACCTGTGGAGTAAAAGTTCATTTCAAATTTCTTAGCTTCTTGGTTTTGGATCGGGCATGAAATCGAGTTTTGGATATCTTTGGGCTTGGTGACTTTCTGGGGGCAGAAAGTTTTTGTGGTGGGGAGAATTGTCGCACCCCAACTTTTTGAAGTAATTTTCAATTTAATATATCTTAGTGTCGGGTTCTCATGATGAGGTTTGGGTTGAGTCCCGATTTAAAATTTTTGAAGTTTAATATTTTTAGTTGGTTTTGGACTCGTGCGCGGCCACCGCACGGTTCGCGGTAGCCACGCAGTTGCCCCGTGTCGTGAAATTTCTCTTTTATTTTAATATTATTATTATTATTATTTCTATTTTAGTTTATTACAATTGTTATTGTTTTGTTAATTTTATTATTATTGTTATTATTATCTTAATTGATATAATTCATTATTTTATTTTTGTGTTATCAAATGAGTCTTATTGTTTTTATCCTCATTATTCATATTCCAATTTATTATTTTTATTATTACTATTTTATTCATTAGCTTTTCCTTTCTTTTATTTTGTTTGTTCTTTTTTTTATTTAGTTATTTTTTTTATTTATTATCTGTTTAGGGTTTCGGATCTCCCCCTTACCCTCTCTTTGCGCCGCGCCGTCCTCCACACCAGCTGCTGGACCTCTTCTTCTTCTCATCTCGTTTTTTTTCTTTTTCTTCTTCGTTGCATCGCACCCCATTTGCCCAGCATGTTGCGCCCCCTCCCCCATCTGTGATGCCCTACCTATTCCCCACTCGTCACCCCCAACTGGTTTGCGCCAACCTCCACCGTTCGACAGCGCCGTCCATCCATGCCTCTACCCTCCTGCTCGACCACCAGCTGACCTCCACCTCCATGTCTGCACATCCTCCTGCGCATGCCTCGGCTGGCCAGCATAGTCCTGCTTCCAGCAGCAAACTCCCCTCCCGTGGTTCCTCATGCGGCCAGCCTCTTCCCCTCAAGCTACTCCTCGCGTGACCGACCTCACCTCAACCAGCCCAATGCCGACCCGCCTCCCTCGACCTCCTTCAGCTGTCCATGACTCCGGCAACCCTTCGCCGACACCCCTTTATCCTTCCTCGCACACCGCCCCCTCTGGTGAAGTTATTTTATCTTACCCCTTAATGTTTTGTTCCATTCAGCATGTATAAGGTTTGTTAGGGTCATTGTTTAATCACTATTTGGTTCAAATTCTGGTTTAGGGTCCTTTTCGGTTAACTTGTGGTGCGTATTGGGGTGCGAACAATGTGCGTTTGAAGTTTCGCTTCAGAATTCCAGAAGTTTCTTCATTATGGAGGTTAAATCTCATTGCTCATGCCTCTTTAAATTGAGTTTACTTTGATCACTTGATGTTCGCACATCTTAAGTTGTTGTTCATGTGTTTTTGTTGTTAAATTAATTGTATCATGTGGAAATCTTTGGTTTTACATTGTTTTGATAAATTGTTTCACCTGTTTAATTGATTTGACAAGTTTTATGGTAGATGACCCTTGTGCGAGTTGTATTTTCAAAACGTGTCGAGCTGGTTATTTTGCGTTGTTTGTTCATTTGGATTGTTTTAAGTCGGTGTTTACGTATTTCGGTTATCTTTGCGGTTGCAGCGTGTTGGCAAGGTTTTTCCACACTCATTCGATCGTCATCTGGCGCGCACGCTTGCGCGCCCGTGCGAGGCGCGTTGCGTCGTTTTGTTTGGACAACGAGCCGAGGTAGGTCCCCCATTGCACTTACCTTTAGATTTAGAATTTATTAATTGCTTGTTGTTTTATTAATTTTTAACGAATTAGAAATAATATTAGATAATAAAACTTTAAATTATTATTTAGTGCGAAAAGAGCTGTTTATTTTATACCGAACACATGTGACATTTTCTTGACGGGCGGACACCCAGTTTTGAAAGAATTCCAGTTTGGCCTTTAAACATAATTCACGGAACTTCAAATGTGCTTCTGGTTTTAAAGATAAATAATTTCTTCTGAACAAGTGTTTTGAGCTTTTTGAGAAAAGAGGTTTTACTTTAAAATTGGTGAAGGCCCGTTTGGCACTTTAATGAAATGGATTATTTTGGAAAACCCACTCGGGGGTGATCTTTGGTGTGAGTTGTTTTCGTGAGCTGTATGTGATGTTGGTGCATCGTGACTGATTAATTTACATTGTGGACGCACCCCCTTTTTATTGCTTGTGTTGACATGGGAACCTGGCATATTGAGTGAATTTTATGAGAACGATTGCTGCACTAGTTTAGACCACGCACTGGCTAGTGGCCCCATAGCAGGGGAATACTGAGTTATTACTGCTATGGGGATTGGGCCCCTCGGTTAGGCCATGCAGGGCTATGCCGGGTAGTATTATGGGCGTTATGACGTCATCGAGTTATGGCATGCCTCAGGATGAGTCACATGTATAGTACGTTCTGGATTGTTCACGATCTCCTAGGTTTGACCCATGTTTCTTTTAGTGTTTAGTTGTGTGTGGCGGACGATTGAGAGGTCGAGTTCGGTTGCTGACCCTTGTGTGCCACTTTACCATTGCCCTTAGTGTGTGTTGTGTGTGATTCTCATTTTGACTAACAACTAAAGTTTGGATTTCTAAATTGCACATAAAATGTTTTGAAAATGCAATGCACTTGTTCTTTCAACATCAAACTTGTTGTAAATTAAAAAGGGCAATGGACTGTTACTTGTTTTAGAAATGAAAGTGTGTGGAAAACCTATTTTATATAATTTAGTTCAAACCTGAAATTGATAAATTCTTTATTTATTGGTATGTGCATTGGGAATAGAATTAGTCAGGCCTACCTACTGAGTTTTAATACTCACGCCTATAGTGTTTTCTTGTTTTTAGCTTTGTTGCAGGTTCTAGATTCAGTTGTTCGCCTTGAGCGATGTTGGTAGTGGTATTGGAGAGTGACCCATGGGGTTACCTGGAGTTTGGATCGTGGTCAGGTTAGTAGTGTTTCTGGTTGCTCTTTCTTTATTCATTTTTGTTATATTTTATTTTCCACTGTTTAGTTTATTTTCTTTTGGACCAAATCGTTCCCACCTGTTTACTTTTGATGCCCGGCACTAGTTGCCAGCCCGTGGGGATCGGGAACGCCCCTCGGGCCATGTCGCGGGCCGGCTCGGGTGACCGGTTCAGGGTCGACCCGGGTTGGTTCGTGACAAAGCCAATCTTGGAAAAGTACTGAGCTCCCTAGAGCTGATCAAAAAATTCATCGATATGAGGAAAATGATACTTGTTTTTAATAGTGATAATATTCAAAGTTCTATAATCAATGAAAAGTCTCATGGAACCATATTTCTTTTTAACAAACAAAACATGAGCTCCCCATTGTGAAGTTCTAGGATGAATGAAGCCTTTTTCAAGAAAATCCTACAACTGATTTTTCAATTCAAGAAGTTTTATTGGAAACATATGATAAGGGGGTTTTGAAATTGTCTTAGCATCAGGAACTAAGTCATTTGTGAATTCGACTTCTCGATTAGGTATGACACCAGTTAACTCCTCAGGAAAAACATCAAGGTATTCATTTACCACTGGCACATCATTAATTTGAATAGTTCCCTTATTTTCAACAATATGTGCAAGATAAATTTCATTTCCGTCTTTCAATAGTTTCTCAGCTTCCTAATATGTTATCAATTGTATGGGTTCATTCTTGTATACAAACTGAAACTCTTTCTGAAAAACAACTTCTTTAGCTCTACAGTCAATCTTAGCATGATAATCAGAAAGTTAGTCCATCCCCAGAATAATATCAAACTCGACTAAGGGTAAAACAACAAGGTTTTCAGGTAAAGTATTTCCATAGAATACAATATAAAGATTCATATAATTCCTCTTTTCTATAACATTTCCCCCTGGTATTTTAACAACAAGTTGGGGTCTCATTTGTTGAGGTGATATTTCCAATTTACCAGAAAATTTCTTAGAGTTGAAGGAATGTGTAGAACCCATATAAAATAAAACTTTAGCAAAATATGAGTGAAAAAACACAGTACTTGATAAAAATTCATTAGATGGCCCGACATCTGTTGACGTAGTCAAAAAGGATCTCATTACACCTTTCTTCTTGTAGTCTGGCTTCTTTGCATCATTCAGATCTCTCTTTGGGAAGACATTTGCATAATGACCCATTTCACCACATTTAAAACACTTTACAGTCTTAGGATCATTTTCATTGAAATATAGATCCATATGTCCAAACTTACCACATTTAAAACACTTCCCAGTTTTTCGAAGACATTCCCCAGGGTTTTTCTTGCCACACTTTTCACCAACTAGAAATTGGATTTTCTTACCATCAGATTTCTTTGGTTGATTTTACCCATTTCTTTCCAACTGGACCTCTACTTCTATTTGTTTCCAAAATGCATGTGATCATCAGAAAACTCCATCTCTACCCTCTCATCACATCATACAAGTTTCTCATAACTTTTGAATTTATGGGAGGCCAACACCCTTCTATACCTTTTCTTTAGTCTTGAGTAAAAGCGGTTGATTTTTCTATCAAGATCCAGAATAAGATTTGGAGGATACCTCGCCAGTCGCGTAAAAGAAAGTTGATGGGGCCAGAATTAGTTGAAGAAGTGGCTGAGAAAGTGAAGACGATCCGACAACACATGATGACAGCTCAGAGGAGGCATAAATGTTATGTAGATAACAGAAGGAAATACTTCTCTTTCGAGGTATGTGACCATGTTTTTCTCAAAATCTCTCCTTGGAAGAGTGTGATGAGTTTTGGTAAGAAAGGGAAGCTAAGTCCATGGTTCATTGGTCCTTTTGTAATCTTGGAGAAAGTTGGAACAATTTCATACCGCGTAGCTTTTGCCTTCGAGTTTGTTTCAGGTACACAATGTTTTTAATGTTTTGATGTTGAGAAAGTATGTGCCAGATTAATCACATTTCTTGATCCCAAAAGAAGTTCAGTTGGAAGAGAACCTTTCTTATAAAGAGAAACCAGTTCAGATTTTTGATTGAAGGGAATAGGTATTGCGGAATAAGGTAATCCACCAGGTAAAGGTTTTATGGAAAAACCACATGGTTGAAGAAGAAACATGGGAGTCTGAAAATGCTATGAGGCAAAAGTACCCTCAGTTGTTTAATAAGTAAATAAAATTGTGAGGATGCAATTTCCAGAATGTGGGGATAATGTAACACCCCAAGTTTTTCTAAAAATAAATAGAAATGCATGGAACTTTGTTTTAAGTAGATATTTATAACTAGTTTTTAAGACATCCACTTCTATGTTTTGAATTTCAAGAAATTATCATCTACAATTGTCTTCAGGATGTTATTTGGAGTCTATTGGAACCAACTTGTTTTTTTGGGGAATAGTAACATACCATTATGAATAGTAATATGAATAGTAATATGACCCTAATGAATAGTATATTTTATTATTATTTTATTTTATTATGGATTTAAGATAATGACATCTTGATTAATTTTTCAATGTGATATAAAATTAGTTATAGTTATTAAAAAATTAATTTTTGAATTAAGTATGATTTTGATTAAAAATTAAATTAAAAAAATTTAAAAAAAATATTTTCAAAAAATGGACTTCATTTTTGAAATCTACACGTCGATAAATGGTTAGGGTGAATTTTGGGATTTTTTCTGAAACAGTTGATTTTTCAGTGAATAGTAAATAATAGAGTTTTTAGTTTCGGTGTGTTAATGACATCATTAATGATATAATAATGATGTCATAAATCTGGTCGACTTGTGTATAGTTAATTAATATGTGAGGTGTCCTAGGTGGCTTATATCATGGAAAAATACCTTGGGCAAGCCAATGGTTTTGCAAAAACCACCCATGAGATGTCCCTTGGAAATTATTAAAATATCCCCTTAATTTTCCTATAAATACCAACTCTTTCCTTCATTAACTTCATTCCCAATTCCTCCTCAACGAAGATCTGGCATCCTTACCTTCATAGTATTACTCCCATGGTTTCCTCAAGCCCCAAGGTCCAAACCTTCATGTTCTAAGGGTTACTCTACAAGGTAAGAAAATTCTCAATTTTCTTCTTTTTCCATTCAAGTTCTCTTTTATGTGGTATAATTTTCATGTTTCCAAAACATGTTCTTATTTCCTTCTTCTTATTTATCTACTCTATATTATTATTTATTTCTGTATGGGTGACCCTTTTCCCCTCTATTTTTCATATTTTCTGAAACCATGTTGCGTAGCCGTCAGTCTGTCGAATTTTTATAAGGGATTTCTCAATTATTATTTTATTTTGCGTTCCATTATTTATTATTATTTCTTCATCTCTTCTTACCAAAGAAGAATTAAATCTCCAAAAATAATTTATATTATGGATGTTATCATGTTCATGGAAAAATCATCATCATTATTTTTCTCCTCACCCACTTATTCAAGGAATAAAAACATTGTCCGTGATGTGTCGAATTACCGACATCATGGATGATGTGGTTTCAATTTTAATTAACTCTTTCAATTATGGTTATGAAACCATTTTTATGGTTGAACCATGTCATAATATATGTATTATAGCTCATCCATGGTTCTGGAATTATTATTAACACATGTATTTAATTTATAAAATGTAATGAGGTCATTTTTGTCAAAGAACCTCTAAAATGATCTAAACGAACATCATTAATATTCTAACTTATGAATCATCCTCATGTAAGAATTCAAAATGATAAATGGTATAATTTAAATTATTGTATATATGTAAATTCCACTCCATTACAATTCTAGAGTTTCACTTCCAATCGACAAGAATTCCCACCATGAACCAATCATAGAAATCATGTAAGGAACTCACCCAAAAATGTGCAAGGAGAAAAATACTAACAATTAAAGGGTAAAATTATGTCATTAAATGATAATATAAGATTTTATAAACATGAAAATGTTTTTGTAAAATACTAATAACACTATTTTAACCATTATACAGGAAGTTTAAACAAGTTTTAAGTAAGACTAACCTGAGGTAAGGGAATTCTAAACCCGGTTTCCATTCTTTGGGCTAACCATCTACTTCATTATTTATGTTATATTTAAATTATTTGTGTGATGGGTTCTGTGAATATTATGTTTTATTATGTGTATTTACAGTATAAATACATACTCCATCCACTCTATTAAGTATCAATTCAAGTATATCATGTTTATAGGGGACTTTTCTTTAAAAATACTCTTTTAACATTCTGTTTTACAAAATTGAAAAGAAATGTTTTTATGTAATTATTCATGTTGTATGGATATGTTATGGTTCTTGGGCATTGTTTATGAAGAATGGTGGGACCTATATTTCCCTGCAATGCATTGGGTATGAGTAAGTTGGAGGTCGGCCATATGGTTACTCCAAGTGTAACTGCGATGGTTACACAAAGTAAGGTAGCCGTGGGGGTTACAAGTTATAAGGTATCCAAGAATGGTTATAAGATTATGTAAGTAATGAGTCAAGATAACTTTATGATTATATTTTTTTCTCAGGTTTCGTGTGGATCTTTTGTAAATCTCATGTTACACAAATTAAGTATATATGGGTGACAAGAATGTCTTTTGAAAATACTTCCATACGTTACGAGTATTCATGGAATAATGTGATCTTTCTTTCTTTTCCATCCCTTACTGAGATTTTGTGCTCATCCCAAGTTTTTAAATGATTTTTCATAGGTTAATGGATGTGTAAGACAAGGAAGGAATCCATGTTAAATGTTGAAGAATTGTCAAGGAGTCTTGTTTTAAGTTTTAATGTTTTATCTTTTGAAAAAAATGGAAACGGTTTTATGGTATCCACTCTGAAATAATGCGTAATGTTATGAATGTATTGTCCTAATTCTATAATGCTCTAAACTTGAAAATATCCTCAATGTAAAAGAAATTTTTATCTTTAATAAATTCAAGATTATGTATGTAATAAGGTCGGGTCCTTATAGTTGGTATCAGAGGATGGTTTAGATAACTTTAGGGGTTAGGGTGATGTTAATAGAATACCATAAATGATTTTCACTCTATGTTAATTTGAAATCTTATAGAATTTAAAGATTAACATGATGATTTATCTAAGACATGTTTGTTTAGAATTTTTGTCCGCAGAAGGAACATGGATGCTGAAGAGGAGAGGCAACGATAGAATGGCATGCTTCCGGAACTACAGCCCGAAATGGTAGGGATTGGAACCGAGAAGTTTGTGATAGTAATGGATCAGATAAGACAGGAAATAAATGGTGGTGGCATCCATGTAAGAGAACTAATATAGGCACTACAATAGAACATGAAAGTAGTGTAACATTTTATGAGGCAACATCCTCCTGAATTCAATGGATCTTCAGACCCAATAGCAGCTGAAGGATGGATCAAAGCCCTTGAAAAGATATTCTATGTTATGGGATGTTCAGACAATTAAAAGGTAAGTCTTTCCATTATTCGTTTTGAAGTGGAAACAGATTAGTGGTGGTCAATGGTAAGGAATATTAGGGGTAGAGAGGATTTTTATTCCATAGAGTGGGATTAATTTAAAAGTCATTTCCTTGAAAAATATTTTCCTAAGGTGGTGAGGCTTAGAATGGAGAAGCAATTCATTGAATTGAAATAGAAGGAGGAAGATTCAGTGGCTGTGTTTGAAGCAAACTTAACCCGACTGGTTAGGTATGCTCCAAATCTTATTCTGGATCTTGATAGAAAAATCAACCTCTTTTTCTCAGGACTGAAGCCAAGGTATCGAAGGGAGTTGGCCTCATGTGAATTCAAAAGTTATGAGAAACTTGTAAGATGTGATGAGAGGGTAGAGATGGATTTTCCTGATGATCACGTGCATTTTGGAGACAAATAGAAGAAGAGGTCCAGTTGGTAGGCAATGGGTAAGAATCAACCAAAGAAATCTGAGGGTAAGAAAATCTAATTTCCATTTTGTGAAAAGTGTGGTAAGAAACACCATAGGGAATGTCTTAGAAAAACTTTTGAAGTGTTTGAAATGTGGTAAGTTTGGACATATGGCTGGATATTGAAATGATAATGATCCTAAGACTATAAAGTGTTTTAAATTTGATGAAATGGGTCATTATGCAAATTCCTACCAAAAGAGAGATCCGAAAGATGTAATGAAGCAAGACTACAAGCATAAAGGTATAATGAGATCCTTTACGACTACGTCAACAGATGTCGGGTCGTCCAATGAAGCTGTATCAGGTAATTTTTTTGTTCACTCAGATTTTTCTAAAGTTTTTTTTGATATGGGGTCTACACATTCCTTCATCTCTGAGAAATTTTCTAGTAAATTTAAAGTATCACCTCAATAAATGAGACCCGAACTTGTTGTTAAAACACCAGGGGGAAATGTTACAGAAAACAAGAATTATAAGAATCTTTCTATTGTGGTCTTTGGAAAGACTTTACCTAAAAACATTGTTGTTTTACCCTTAGTCGAGTTTGATATTATTCCGAGGATGGACTGGCTTTCTGATTATCATTCTAAGATTGACTGTAGAGATAAAGAAAGTTGTTTTTCAGAAAGAGTTTCAGTTTTTATACAAGAATGAACCCATAAAATTGATAACAAATCAGGAATATGAGAAACTATTGAAATATGGAAATGAAAGTTATCTTGCTCATATTTTTGAAAATAAGGAAACTATTCAAATTAATGATGTGCAAGTGGTAAATGAATACCTTAATGTTTTTCCTGAGGAGTTACC
This sequence comes from Viscum album, assembly GCA_963277665.1. Lineage (NCBI taxonomy): Eukaryota > Viridiplantae > Streptophyta > Magnoliopsida > Santalales > Viscaceae > Viscum > Viscum album. The sequence continues at coordinate 1,430,214,513 of OY728131.1, read as the reverse complement.
CGGTGTCATACCTGATCGAGAAGTCGAATTCACAATTTACCTAGTTCCTGATGCTAAGACAATTTCAAAACCCCCTTATCGTATGTCTCCAATATAACTTCTTGAATTGAAAAATCAGTTGTAGTATTTTATTGACAAAGGATTCATTCGTCCTAGAACTTCACCATGGGGAGCTCTTGTTTTGTTTGTTAAAAAGAAATATGGTTCCATGAGACTTTTCATTGATTATAGAGATTTTAATAACATCACAATTTAAAACAAGTATCCTTTGCCTCATATCAATGGCTTGTTTGACCAGCTCTAGGGAGCTGAGTACTTTTCCAAGATTGACTTGAGATCCGGATACCATCAGCTGAAGGTGAAGGAGGATGACATCCTGAAAATAGCCTTTTGTACTAGATATGGGCATTATGAATTTGTTGTTATGCTATTTGGATTAACTAATGCACCTTCCATATTCATGAATCTTATGAATAGAGTATTTCATGGGTTCTTGGATAAGTTTGTGGTTTTTTTTATTGATGACATTCTTGTATTTTATAAAAATAAAGAGGAGCATAAAAAACTTCGAAGGGTTGTTTTACAAACCTTAAATGAAAAGAAAGCTAATGTAATGTTCAGAATGTGTGTTTTTTGGTTGAAACAAATTTCATTACTTGGGAACATTGTAAATAAGGATGGAATAACAATTGATCCGGAAAAAAAAAAAGTCGTTGATAAATGGCCAAGACCCACAAATTTTACAGAGATTCGTAGTTTTCTGGGCGTAGTAGGTTATTACCGATGGTTTTTTAATAACGTTGCACAGTTATCTAGCCCAATAACTAAGTTAACATGAAAAGGGGATAAATTTGTTTGGAAAGACGAATGTGATGTTTGTTTTCAGGAACTGAAGAAGAGATTGGTTATTGATCCAGTTTTGGTCTTACCTTCCCTGAATGGTGATTTTGTCATTTACTGTAATGACCCGGACCTCTCCGACCCATTCCTTTATCGAAAAGAGGGTCATGAAGTGTTCTGGAGGGTAGAATGGACTTTTCCCACACTTTTCAGAATTTTGTAACTATACGCCGTGTAGTCTGAGTACATGACGTGTACCAACTTTCTGGGTATACCTCGTGTTGAAGTCAAGTCCTTTCCACGTGAAATAAATGTGTACACGCCCTGTAGCCCATACTACATGCCGTGTAGTTCCTCCCCGCATACGTGTTACCCACAAATCGTGTGTTGACCAGTCAACGGCCATGTTCCGTGTTGAAGTCGTGTCCTTACTGCGTGAAATAAATGAGTACACGCCATGTAACCCATACTACATGCCGTGTAGTTCCTCCTCGCGTACACGTTACCCTCAAACCGTGTGTTGACCAGTCAATGATTGTGTCCCGCGTTTAATGTCGTGTTGGAAGCCGCGTGCCGACCGTGTGAAATGGCCTAGTACACGCCATGTACTAGGAAGTACACGCCGTGTAATTTAGTTTTTCTCACCTATAAATAGAGGGGGCCTCTCCTCCTTTTCATACCATTCCTCTCCTCACCATTCCTTTGAGAAGAACTCTCTCGAGAGACTCCGAAGCTCATTTCTTCCAGAACTTCTTCGTTCGAGATTCGATTTACGATCCGTCAGCAACCACGAGATTGTAACAACGAGGTGAAACTTATGAGATTAGATCTGTTTCTTTCTATTTGGCCTTTCCTTCCCAGCTACCACCTAAGGATGTTTTTTCCGGGATTTGATAGAAGCGATGGACACTGACGAACGTCTTCTAAAGTTGATCTGGGGGAGCGTTGTGATCAGAACCTGTTGAGGTAGGGATCATACCTTCATATCTATCTTTTGTGCATCATAAGGGGTGGGTATCCTCTTGTTTCCGTGTGATATGGTTGAACCAATAAATAAAGATAATAACTGATTAAAGAACATGGATGGGTAAAGTTTCTATGTTTATCATTGTTTATCCTAATGTTATGTTGTGAATTGAATAGGCTTATGCCTACTGAAAACCATGGTCATTGGGGGCCTTTTCTTGCACAATTAAATGTTTCCCTATCTTTCTTGACCGTTTTGTGGATGGAAACTTTGTGGAATATTGAAATTGGTTAATCACATAAAGTTGGCTGATTAAATGAATATCTGGAACCCTTGTGTGATCACCACGATTGAACAGAATGGAGTAATGAACATGTGGGTGTTGGTTTGGTTACGTGGTGTGTGATAGGGGGGTGGATCCTAGGTTGTTACTAATAGGATGGAAAGCGGGGCTGCGGTAAATGATATTAAAGGGGCAATGATATGGAACGAGTCTTTTTTTGTGATACAGTTGTGGAGATATGGTTATAGTGGCAGCATGGCTGCAGTAATGGGTTGTGATATTAAAAGAAAGTGTAAAGTTGATAAGTGAAATGTGGGGAACGATAATGAATTAAATGCAGGAACAATCAATGGGGATAAATTGATGATAAAAAGGTTGGTTTTGTGTTGCTTGTGTTTTATCTAACTTTACTTGTGGTTGGCAGGGATATGTTTCATGAATGATTGATATGGTTGGTTGTGGTTAATTTCCCAGTAGTTAAGGAACTAATAAACTAATTTTGTTGAAACATGAAAACCTAAATGGGGTTGGGGTTGTTTGTTGTATGCATGATTCATAATATCAGTGTCGAGAAATGTGCTCAGTTTCTATATTTAGAACCCATATGTTGGGTTGTGTGGTTGGTATATATATATATATCTGTATCTTTGTGTTTTGTCGCACCCTAGGCATGTTGAGCACTTAGTGTCGAATAATCACATTTCATGGGAGAGGGTGTGTTTACCTTAGTTACTATCTCCTTCCTTCTCCTTCTTCCATAGGCTGTGATGGCTTGAGGTGACCTTACACCCAAGACTCTTCGGGTAGGTTTCGATTGGGGTGGTTTTAACCCAATAATCTTTGGGCAGGTTTACTGTTCCCAAGAATCTTCGGGATGAGGCCCAGGTGTGTACGGGAGGGGATGTGATTGTGGTTTGTGAGGCCCGGTTGTGTGCGGGTGGGATATGTGGTTGTGAGGCCCAGGTTTGTGCGGGTGGGATATGTGGTTCTTGAGACCAAAGTGTGTGCGGTCGGGATATGTGTTTGTGAGGCCTAGGTGTCTGCGGGCGAGATATGTGGTTCTTGCGGCCCAGGTGTGTGCAGGCGGGAAGAGTGTGGTAGCATCATGACGTTTTATGTTAGGAAGAGCAACTAACTAGTGGAAAATGGTGCGGGGTACCCAATACTCTTGTTCTTATATACTACTACCTATTGTTTTGTGTCTTTGGTGTGCGTGGCTAGTGGTTTGGGTGGATAGAATTCCTTGATAGGTTTTTGTTTCTTCTGTTGTTCTCACAGGACATTAGGATGTCTCCCCACCTGTGCACGAGAACTTTAGGCTTCCCTACTGAGTATACTTGTATGCTCACCCTACCTTTACTTTCAGGTTTCCAGGAGGACTACCAGGGCCATGCGGGACCCTACTAGTCGGGACAGTTGGAGTTGTTGCAGTTGTTGTACTCTTGTTCTTTTTGTGTTGTACTTTTGAGATTTCTTGTACTTATACTTTGTTTCAGAATTTTTTAAACATGCATGTGGGATTGGTTTGGGTTTATTTTCATTTACTTATTCATTTTTCTTTTGGTGTTTGACTCATCTTATTTACTGATCTTAAATAATAAAAATGGTAATGCCTCCCATATTTATGAAAAACCATACCCTTGGTTCTAGTCGCCACTCTAGGGCCTACTGGAGGCGGGACTAGGGGGTCATTATCTCCCTTTCACCATTGCCAGCTCAGGAGGGGCATCTTTTGTGGGAGGGGGTCATGACAGAATGATATCTGGGGTGATGGTTGAGAGATAGGATGGAGTCTGGAGTTAGTCACAGTGAGGATTGCATGGGATGGTAGGGAAACAGTGTTGGATGATTTTGGTGCATGACATAGGCCAAGAAGACCGGCTTGGAAATGAGATTTTAGGGCCCCCCATGATCCGATGTAAGGACTCTGAACCTACCAAACAGCCAAGTGATACTACATTGATTGCAGGGTAGAGACCCTAGGGAAGGTACATGCATCATCATGATTGTGTTTTACTTGATTCAGGTGTTCTGGGAAAGAAATTGAAATAATGTGATGAAATGAAACTTCGAGAAATTTCCTTGCTACTTGGGATTAGGCGATCTTTGTTTACCGTAAATCTATGGAACCTATACGTTATCCCCTGGTGACTCAGATAGTCGAGGCCCAGTAGATTTAGGCGGTCGATCAGTTGAGGATTGACCGAGAGGAGGAATATGGCCAGTGGTAGAAGACTCTCCGTTATTTCCAGCGAAAAACCCTCAAGAAGTACAAGGGTAGTACTTCAGATATGGATACGGAGGGGTGTCTTGAGGAGCTAGGGATTGATTTTACTTTTATCCATGCTCCGGGGGAGTATTGGGTTCCCCTAGCAGTCAGTCATCTGAGAGGATCAGCACGTCAGTGGTGGACTCTCTACCTCGGGGAGAGGTCAGAGGCAGGAGTTCCATGGGCTGACTTTGAGAAGGAGTTCCGAGAGGAATTCCTTTATTCCATGATCAAGGTGGATAAGTGGCAGGAGTTACTCTCCCTCCAGTAAAAGAGTATGTCAGTACGGGATTTGGGGATCAAGTTCAAGGGTCTTCTATTCTTTTCTCCAGATCTCTTTCCGGATGAGGAGTCTCGGGCAAGACGTTTGGAGGAGGCGCTTCGTCCTTCTCTCCAGTATGTTGTCACCCCCTTCACCCTTCTGACGTACTTGGAAGTAAAGAAGAAGGAAGTGGTTGTAGAGAGGATGCACTTGCATGGAGGTGCACGACGAGAGGGGATCCAACCAGGTTCATCAAAGGGGAAGGCAGTCAGTAGCAGGTCTCCTGTGACAGGACCTTCCAGATTCAGGCTAGCAGGGAGCAGGCCCCAGCAGTTCTAGTTTAGATCTTTGGGTCCTCATCCCTTTTTCACGATCCTAGGACCAAAGTGTTTCTCTTTTGGAGGTTTCAGGCACATTCAGAGTCAGTGCCCGACCCGAACCCGGTACGGTGGAGGTGGGCAGGTTCACCGCTCGCCTCAGCAACACCAATTACTAGCGAGGCCCTTCCGGAAGTAGTAGGACCCTGCTCATCTGAGGTCAGACTTTGCAAGAGGAGGCCTACCTCAGGGTGCTCCTCCGGGACCTCAACTAGGTCGTGGTCGGGGAGGTGGTCAACATAAGAGAGGCAGAGGAGCTAGGCGTGGACAGTTGCACGCAGCAGAGTTGGCGGCTCCAGCAGGACCAGAGCTAGTGCGAGGTACGATTTGTTTGTTCAGCACTCTCGTTTCTTCTTTGTTCGATTCGGGAGATTCACACTCCTTTGTTGAACCCGGTCTATCCCATGATTTGGGTCTAGATGTAGATATACTTTCTGTACCCCTGGTGATGAGTACACCAGTTGGAGGTCATACCAGCGTATCTTGTGTTTTCCGGGGATGTGGGCTGACATTGGGACCACATCAATCTAGTTTGGATCTTATTTTGCTACAGATGCAGCCATACGGTGTCATCCTATGAATTGACTGGCTGTTTTTTGTTAGTGCCGTTATCGACTACTTCCTAAGAAGAGTCGTGTTCTACAATGTGGATGGGAAGCGTGTAGCTTTTTTTGGAGAGAGGAGCTACCAGGTGGGAAGCTGGCACGTGAAGCCTCTCCTTTCCTTGTTAGGTGGGTCATCAGCGGTTTCAGCTGATACAGAGATGATGGATGTTACAGAGGTTGTTGGGGAGTTCCTTGATGTTTTTACTAAGGAGGTTGTGACCCCCCCCCCCCCGACGTGATGTTGAGTTCGGGATAGACTTATAGCCTGGTGCCCATCTAATTTCGATGGTCCCTTATCGGATGGCACCTTCGGAGTTGCGGATTCAGATTGACGATCTGATAGAGAAGGGTTTTGTTCGACCCAGCAGTTCTCCATGGGGTGCTCCATTTTTGTTCATGAAGAAGGCAGATAGTGGTCTCATACTATGCATAGACTACCAAAGGTTGAATCAGGTAACGGTCAAGAATTTTTACCCCCTTCCATGGATAGATGATCTCTTCGACCCGCTAAGGGGAGCATGTTGGTTTTCTAAGATTGATCTAAGATCTGGATATCATCAGCTAAGGGTAAAAGACAGTGACATCTCGAAGACGGCTTTCAGGTGCAGGTATGGGAACTTCGAGTTTGTAGTGGTGCTGTTTGGAGTTACGAATGCACCAGCTGTGTTCATGGAACTTATGAACTTTGTCTTCTGAGAGTTTCTGGACCAGTTCGTCGTTGTGTTTATCGATGACATCCTGATCTACTCAAGATCAGAGGAGGAGCACGTTGAGATTCTCAGGGCAGTCTTAGAAGTCCTTTGACACCACCAACTTTATGGGAAATGGTCGAAGTGTAAGTTCTTGATGCAAGAAGTACACTTCCTTGGGCACGTGGTGTCTTAGCATGGAGTGTCAGTGGACCCGTCAAAGGTGGAGGTAGTTGTTTCTTGGGTTGACCCAAGAGTGTGATAGAAGTTCATAGTTTCTTGGGGTTGGCAGGTTATTATCGGAGGTTCATTTCAGACTTCTCTAGAGTTGCTGCTCCATGGATAGCTTTGACTAGGAAGAACCAGGTCTTCCTATGGAGCGAGCAGTGCCAGAAAGCTTTCGACTACCTGAAGGAAAATTTGGTCAGTGCTCCATTACTCAGGTTTCCAGAGGAAGGGTTGTTTTATGAGGTGTTTTGTGATGCTTCTAGCCTTGATTTGGGGTGCGTACTGATGGAGAAGAAGGGTGTGATCTGTTATGGGTCTAGGTAGTTGCTCCCTCACGAGCGTAACTATGCCACCCATGACCTAGAGCTTGAAGAAATAGTGTTCGCATTGAAGTTGTGGTGACATTACCTCTTTGGGGAGCGCTTTGTGGTCTTCTCAGATCATAAGAGCTTGTGTTATATCTTCTCCCAGCATGACCTAAACTTATGGTAGTGGAGATGGGTCGAGTTTCTCCAAGTCTATGACTTTGAGATCTCTTACACTGAAGGTAAGGGCAACGTTGTGGAAGATTCCCTAAGCAGGAAGTCGCATAAGAAAGTGGTTCGAGAATCTGCTGATGCTTGGAAAGCGATGGAAGAGTTGGCTGCCTTGCACTTGGATGCAAGGGTAGAGGGTGTTAGAGGCTGTTTGTTTCAGATGACGGTGTGGTCCTCCTTGTTGCAGCAGGTGGAAGAGTCTCAGTGGGGAGAATATGAGTCGGAAGTAATGCGAGATCGTAACGATCAGGGGAACACTTTAGAAGGATGGTCAGAGGACAACCGACATTGGATTCTTTTTCATGGAAGGTTGTTTGTTCCAGAGGAGATGCGTGAGGGAGTTCTCCGTGAGTTCCATAGCTCAGCCTTGGCAGTGCATCCAGAAGTTTCAAAAATGTACCTAGGCATGAGGGAACAGTTTTTGTGGCCCGGGGTGAAACGGGAAATGGCAGAGTTTTTGGATAAGTGCCTAGTGTGTTAGCAAGTAAAGGCTGAGCACCGTGTTCCCAATGGTTTTTGGCATCCTTTATATGTCCCCGAGTGGAAATGGGATGACATCTCAATGGACTTCGTCACATGACTACCTAGAGCTCAGGGTGGTTATGATGTTATCTGGGTAGTGGTGGATCAGCTGAAGAAATCAGCTCACTTCTAAGTAATTAAGGAGTCGGGCCTAGTGAGTACCTTAGCACAGAGGTACGTAGACGAGGTGGTGCATTTGCATGGAGTTCCGGAAACTATCATCTTAGATCGGGATACTCGGTTTGCCTCACATGTTTTGAGGGGGTTACAACATGCTTTTGGCACCCAGCTACGCCTTAGTTCTGCTTTCCAGCCCTAGACAAATGGGCAGACAGAGCGGACTATCCAAACATTGGAGGACATGCTGCGAGCATGCGTTCTGGATTTCGGAGGATCATGGGTGTGACACTTTCCTTTAGTAGAGTTTTCCTACAAAAAAAGCTTCCACTCTACTATTAGCATGGCGCCATTTGAGGCTTTTTATGGGAGACCATGTTGTTCACCCATTTTCTAGGCAGAGGTTGGTGAGATAGGTGCTCTTGGGCCAGAGGTAGTACAGAGCACCACAGAGAAAGTTCAGCTTTTGCGTGAGAGGATGAAAGTAGTTCAGGAATGACAAAAGTCTTATGTTGATTGTCAGAGGATGCCCTTGGAGTTCGAGGTTGGATATAGTGTGTTCTTGAAGGTTTCCCCTTGACGGGGGTAGCAGAGGTTTGGGGAGGGGAGTAAGCTCTCCCCTAGGTTCATCGGACCTTCACAGGTGCTGAGGCGAGTCAGCAAGGTGGCATATCAGCTGGCCCTGTCACCTCAGTTGGAAAAGGTTCATGATGTCTTCCATGTCTCCCAGCTTCTTCGGTACTTACACGATGACTCTCACGTTATCGACTGGGAAGAGTTAGATATGGGAGACAACGCGACCTTCGAGGAACGACCAATCAGAATTGAGGATCGTAAAGAGAAGGTGCTTCATGGACGAACCAACGCCTTGGTTCATGTGTTGTGGAGGCATGGAGGCCTCTAGGAGAGCACTTGGGAGCAGGAGGCCCAGATGCACGCTCAGTACCCAGAGTTGTTTTGACTAGTGTTTTACTTTTTTCTTCTGAGCATTGTTTTAATGATATACTATGTACCTTTGATATATGGAATGCTTGGCTTGTTGGTTGTGAGACTTTTTGTTTCCTTGTTGTTTGGAAGTGTGTAACATGTCCGGATGTGTGGGGAAAGGGAAAAACCTGATCCTTAATCGAGGAACATTAATGTGGATGTGATTGAACCTGTGCGGGCGAGTCAGTGCCGCCTAAAGCGGATAATATCTCGACATGGGAGAAGGAATTCCCCAAGCCATGTGTTCAGATAGTGTGTTGGTTGTACGATGTTGGGGGTAGTGTAAGTTGAAAAATACTAATATATGGAAGTGGGAAGACCCAATTATTAATCGAGACGCATTAATGCGGATACAATTAAACCCATGTAGGCGAGTCAGTGCCACCTAAAGCGGATAATATCTCGACATAGGAGAAGGAATTCCTAACACATATGATTAGGGTTGTTGGTTGGGTTCCTGTTATAACGAGAGCCCTAATAGGTATCTTTTTGGGTTCATCTGTGTTGGTTTTTGAATTATCAGGGACAATAATGTTTTAAGAGGTATATGATATAATGGAACGGACCTCTTTGGCCCATTCCTTTGTCGAAAAGAGGGTCATGAAGTGTTCTGGATGGTAGAATAGAATTTTCCCACACTTTTCAGAATTTTGTAACTGCACGCCGTGTAGTGCGAGTACACACCATGTACCACCTTTTCGGGTATACCCCGTGTTAAATCCATGTCCTTTCCACGTGAAATAAATGAGTACAAGCCGTGTAGCCCATACTACACACCGTGTAGTTCCTCCCCGCGTACGCGTTACCCTCATATCATGTGTTGACTAGTCAATGGTCGTGTGCCGTGTTGAAGTCGGGTCCTTGCCGCGTGAAATAAATAAGTACATGCTGTGTAGCCCATACTACACGCCGTGTAGTTCCTCCCTGCGTACGCGTTACCCTCAAACCGTGTGTTGACCAGTCAACGACTGTGTGCTGGGTTAAATGTCGTGTTGGAAGCCGCATGGTGACCGTGTGAAATGGCCTAGTACAAACCATGTACTAGAAAGTACATGCAGTGTACTAGAAAGTACACGCCATATACTTTAGTTTTTATCTTCTATAAAAGGTGGGGGCCTCTCCTCCTTTTCAGGCCATTCCTCTCCTCCCAATTCCTTCAAGCAGAGCTCTCCCAAGAGACTCTGAAGCTCCTTTCTTCCATAACATCTTCGTCCGAGCTCCAATTTACGATCCGTCAGCAGCCACGAGATCGTAACGACGATGCGGAACTTCTGATCTTGGATTTGTTGCTTTCCATTCGACCTTTCCTTCCCAGCTACCACCCGAGGAGGTTTTTTCCAGGATTTGACAAAAGAGATGAACGCCAACGGACGTCTTCTAAAGTTGATCCGGGGAAGCGTTGTGATCAGAACCTGTTGAGGTAGGGATCTTACCTTCGTCTCTCTCTTTTGTGCATCATGCGGGGTGGGTATCCTCTTGTTTTTTTGAGATACAATTGAACCAATAAATAAAGATAATAACTGATTAAAGAACGGGGATGGAGAAAGTTGCTATGTTTATCATTGTTTGTCCTATTGTTATGTTGTGAACTGAATGGTCTTATGCCTACTGAAAATCACGGTCGTTGGGGGACTTTACTTGTGAAATTAAATGTTGCCCTATCTTTCTAGACCGTTTTGTGGAAGGAAACTTTGTGGAATATGGAAATTGGTTAATCACGTAAAGTTGGCTGACTAAATGAATATACGGAACCCTTGTGTGATCACCCCGATTGAAAAAAATGGAGTAATGAACATGTGGGTGTTGGTTTGGTTACGGGGTGTTCAAAAAGGGGGTGAATCCCGGGTTGTTACGAATAGGATGGGAAGAAGGGCTGCGATAAATGATATTAAAGGGGAAATGATGTGGCACGAGCCTGTTTTTGTGATACGGTTGTGGAGATGTGGTTATAGTGGCATCAGGGCTGCATTAATGGGTTGTGATATTAAAAGAAAGTGGAAAGTTAATAAGTGAACTGTGGGGAATGATAATGAATTAAACGCGGGAACAATAAATGGGGATCGATTGATGATAAAAGGTTGGTTTTATGTATCTTGTGTTTTACTTAACATGATTTGTGGTTGGCAGGGATATGTTTCATGAATAATTGATAAGGTTGGTTGTGGTTAATTGCCCAGTAGTTAAGTAACTAATAAACTAATTCTGTTGAGACATGAAAACCTAAATAGGGTTGGGGTTGTTTGTTGTGTGCATGCTTCTTAATATTAGTACCAAGGTACGTGCTCAGTTTCTCTATTTAGAATCCATAGGTTGGGTTGTGTGGTTGGTATATATATATATATATGTATATATCTCTATATCTTTGTGTTTTGTCGCACACCACCCATGTTGATCACTTAGTGTCGAACACACCCATTTCATGGGAGAGGGTGTTTTCCCCTTAGTTACTAGCTCCTTTATACTCCTTCTTCTATAGGCTGTGATGGCTTGAGGCGACCTTACACCCAAGACTCTTTGGGTAGGTTTCAATTGGGGTGGTTTTAGCCCAATACTATTCGGTTAGGTTTACTGTTCCCAAGAATCTTCGAGATGGGGCCCAGGTGTGTTCGGGTGGGGATGTGATTGTGGTTTGTGAGGCCCAGGTGTGTGCGGGTGGGATATGTGGTTGTGAGGCCCAGGTGTGTGCAGGAAAGATATGTGGTTCTTGAGGCCCAAGTGTCTGCGGGAGGGATATGTGGTTGTGAGGCCCATGTTTGTGCGGGCGGGATATGTGGTTCTTGAGGCCCAGGTGTGTGCAGGCGGGAAGAGTGTGGTAGCGTCAGGACGTTAGCCGTTAGAAAGAGTAGCTAACTAGTGGGAAATGGTTCAGGGTACCCAATACTCTTGTTATTATATACTACTACCCATTGTTTTGTGTTTTTGGTGAGTGTGACTGGTGAGGTTGGGTGGATAGAATTCCTTGCTAGGTTTTGGTTTCTTTTGTTGTTCTCACGGGACATTAGAATGTCTCCCCACCTGTGCACGAGAGCTTTAGGTTTCCCTACTAAGTATACTTGTATGCTCACCCTAAATTTACTTTCAAATTTCCAGGAGGACTACCAGGGCCATGCGGGACCCTACTAGTTGGGACAGTTGGAGTTGTTGCAGTTGATGTACTCTTGTTCTTTTGGTATTGTACTTTTGAGCATTCTTGTACTTGTACTTTGTTTCAGAATTGTTTAAACATTCATGTGGGATTGGTTTGGGTTAATTTTCATTTACTTGTTCCTTTTTCTTTTGGTGTTTGACTCATCCTATTTCCCAATCTTAAATAATAAAAAGTTTAGTGCCTCCCATATTTGTGAAAACTCATACCCTTGGTGCTAGTCGCCACTCCGGGGCCTACTCGAGGCGGGACTCGGGGGTCATTATCTCCCTTTCACCATTTCCATCCTAGGAGTGGCATATTTGGTGGGAGGGGGTAGTGACATTTACAGTGATGATTAATTAAAGGGACTTGGTGGTGTTTTGATGAAGAATGATCAGGTAATTGCCTATGATTTGAGACAACTTAAACCTCATGAGCTAAATTATCCCACACATGATTTGGAATTGGCAGCTGTGGTTTTTTGCTTTGAAAATTTGGAGGAATCATTTATACAGAACCAAATGTAAAATATATACTGACCATAAAAGTCTAAAGTATATATTCACTTATAAGGAATTAAACATGAGGTAGAGAAGATGGCTAGAACTGATAAAGGATTATGACTACACAATCAATTACTATCCTAGGAAAGAAAACAAAGTGGAAGATGCCTTAAGTTGGAAACATCACGCATCATTAACAATGCTACATTTTAAACTTGATCCCTTGATTAATGATTTGATGAATTTTGGATTAGAAGTTGTTGGAGTAGGGAATACCTCTATTTTGTTTCAGGTTTCAGTGCAGTCTTTATTGGCAGACAGAATTAAGAAAACACAGAAAAAAGATCGTGAAATACAGGAAAAGGTAGAATTGGTCAAAATGGGTAAGTTTCCAGAATTTAATCTTGATAGAGATTGTGTTTTAAGATTTGGAAAAAGGTTGTGTGTGTCTAGTGATTCTCATTTCAAGAAATATTTATTGTGCGAAGCTCATAGTTCTCCATTTTCTATTCACCCTGGCTGTACTAATATGTATAGAGACCTTCGGGAGTATTATTGGTGGGATGGAATGAAAAGAGATATTACTGATTTTACTATGAAATGTTTCATGTGTCAATAGGTTAAAGCAGAGTGGCAGTTACCGAAGGGTATGCTTCAGCCTTTTCCAGTGCTATAGTGGAAATACGAGAATGTATCCATGGACATTCTGGTGAAACTACCAAATACTTCTCCAGGTAAAAATGCGATTTGTGTTATTATTGATAGGCTAACAAAGTCTGCACATTTTTTTATCTATTCGAGATAGAATGACTTTGGATTAGCTTTCTTGATTGTACCTCAAGGAGATTGTCAGGTTACATGGAGTCCCTCATTCCATTGTATCTGACTGAGATCCCAGGTTCACTTTTAACTTTTGGAAGGGACTTCAGAAGTTGTTGGGTATAGAGTTAAATTTCAGTATGACTTTTCATCCTCAATCAGATGGACAGACAGAACAAACGATTCAAACTTTGGAAGATATTCTTTGAGCTTGTTCGATGGACTACTAGGGAAGTTGGGATAAACATATTTCTTTAGTTTATTTTTCTTATAATAATAGTTTTCATTCCAGCATACAGATGGCACCCTTTGAGGATTTGTATGAAAAGCGGTGTCGGACTCCCATGTTTTGGGATGAAGTTGGTGGAAGAAGGTAGATGAGGCCAGAATTAGTGGAATATGTGGCTGAGAAGGCGAAGACGATCCAATAGCACATGAGGACAGCTCAGAGTAGGCAGAAAATTTATGCCGATAACAGAAGGAAAGACTTCTCTTTCGAGGTAGGTGACCATGTTTTCCTTAAAATCACTCCTTGGAAGAGTGTGATTCATTTTGGTATGAAAGGGAAGCTAAGTCCACGGTTCATTGGTCTTTTTGAAGTCTTGGAGAAAATTGGAACAGTTGCATACCGCGTAGCTTTGCCTCTGATCTTGTTTCAAGTACACAATGTTTTACATGTTTTTATGTTGAGAAATTATGTTCCATATTCATCACATATCTTGATCCCAGAAGAAGTTCGGCTGGAAGAGAAAATTTCTTATAAAGAGAAACCAGTTCATATTCTTGATCGAAGGGAACAGGTATTGTGAAATAAGGTAATCCACTAGGTAAAGGTTTTGTGGAGAAACTACATGGTTGAAGAAGCAACATGAGAGTCTAAAAATTCTATGAGGCAAAAGTACTCTCAGCTGTTTAATAAGTAAATAAAATTGTGAGGACGAAATTTCCAGAAGGTGGGGATAATATAACACCCCAAGTTTTTCTAAAAATAAATAGAAATGCATAGAAGTTTTTTAAGTAGATATTTATAACTAGCCTTTAAAACATCCACTTCTATGTTTTCAATTTCATGAAATTGTCATCTACAATTATGCTCATTATGTTATTTAGAGTCTATTGGAACTATCTTGTTTTTTGGTGAATAGTAACATACCCTTATGAATAGTAATATGACTCTAATGAATATTATATTGTATTATTATTTTATTTTCTTATGGATTTAAGATAATGACATCTTGATTAATTTTTCAATGTGATATAAAATCAGTTATAGTTTTTAAATAATTAATTTTTGAATTAAGTATGATTTCATTTAAAAATTACATTAAAAATATTTTAAAAAATTATATTCCAAAAATGGACTTAATTTATGAAATCTACACGTAGATAAATGGTTAGGGTGAATTTTGGGATTTTTTCTGAAAAATTTGATTTTTTAGTGAATAGTAAAAAATACAGTATTTAGTTTCGGCGTGTTAATGAAAGCATTAATGATATAATAATGATGTCAAAAATCTTGTCAACTTTTTTATAGTTAATTAAGATGTGATGTGTCCCAAGTGGCTTATACCATGGGAACATACCACAGGAAAGCCCATGGTTTTTCAAAAACTACGAATGAGGTGTCCCTTGGAAATTATTAAAATGTCACCTTACTTTTCCTATAAATACCAACCCTTTCGGTCATTAACTTCATTCACAATTCCACCTCAATGAATATCTGGCCTCTTTACCATCATAGTAGTCCTACCAAGGTTTCTTGAATCCCCCAAGGTCCAAACCATCATGTTCTAAGGGTTAATCTAAAAGGTAAGAAAATTCTCAATTTTCTTCTTTTTCCATTCAAGTTCTCTTTTATGTGGTATAACATTCATGTTTCCAAACCATGTTCTTAATTACTTATTCTTATTGATCTAATCTATATTATGATTCATTTATGGATGGGTGACCCTTGTCCCCTCTCTTTTTAATATTTTCTAAAACCATGTTGTATAGCCATTAGGCTGCCGAATTTTTATAAGGGATTTCTCAATTATTATTTTATTTTGGGTTCCATTGTTTTATTCTTATTACTTCATCTATTCTTACCCAAGAGGAATAAAATCTATAGAAATAATTTATATTCTAGATTTTCTCATGTTCATGGAAAATTCATCATCATTATTTTTCTGTTCTCCCACTTATTCAAGGAATAAAAACATTGTCCGTGATGTGTCGAATTACCGACTTCGTGGATGATGTGGTTTCAATTTTCATTAACTCTTTAAAGTTTGGTTATGAAACCATTTTTAAGGTTTAAACAAGTTATAATATATGTATTATAGATCATCCATGGTTCTGGAATTCTTTCTATCACATGGATTTAATTTATAAAATGAAATGAGGTCATTTTTGTCAATGAACCTCTAAAATGATCTAAACGAACATCATTAATGTTCTAACTTATAAATCATACTCATGTAAGAATTAAAAATGATAAATGAAATAATTTATGTTACTGGATATATTTAAATACTACTCTATTCCAATTCTGTAGTTTCCCTCCAATTGACAAGAATTTCCACCATGAACCAATCATATAAATCATATAGGGAACTCACCCAAAAACAACTCAAGGAGAAAAATACTAACAATTAAAGGATGAAATGATGTTATGAAATGATAATATAAGATGTTATAAAAATTAAAATGTTTCTTTAAAATACTAATAACACTATTTTAACCATTATACAGGAATTTTAAACAAGTTTGAAGTAAGAAGAACCTAAGGTAAGGGAATTATAAACCCGATTTCCATTCTTTTGGTTAACCATCTACTTCATTATTTATGATCTATTTAAATTGTTTTTGTGATGGGTTATGTTTTTATTATGTTTTATTATATGTATTTACATTATAAATACAAACTCAATCCACTCTATTAAGTCTCACTTCAATTATATGATGTTTATACAAGACTTTTCTTTTAAAATCCTCTTTTAAAATTCTATTTTACAAAATTCAAAAGCAAGGTTTTTATGAAATTATTCATGTTTTATGATTATGTTATGGTTATTGGGAATTGTTTATTAAGAAGTTTGGGACCTATATTTACCTCCAATTCATTGGTTATGAGTAAGTTGGAGGTCGTCCGTATGGTTACTCCAAGTGTAACTGCGATGGTTACACAATGTAAGGTAGCCATGAGGGTTACAAGTTATAAGGTAGCCAAGAATGTTTACAAGATTATGTAATTAATGCCTCAAGATACCTTTATGACTATATTTATGTTCTCTTGTTTTGTTTGTATCTTGTGTAAATCTCATGTTACACAAAGTAAGTATATATGGGTGAAAAGAATGTATTTTGAAAATGCTTTCATACGTTAGGAGTATTCATGGACTAATGTGATCTTTCCTTCTTTTCCATCCCTTACTGAGCTTTTGTGCTTCTAAAAAGCTCTTAAATGATTTTAGCTGGTTATTGGATGTGTAAGACAACTATGGAAGCCATTTTAAATGTTGAACAATTGTCAAGGAGTCTTGTTTTAAGTTTTAATGTTTTATATTTTGAAAAAAATGGAAACTGTTTTATGGTATCCACTCAATAATAATGTGTAGTGTTATGAATGTATTGTCCTAATTCTCTAAATCTCTAAAATTGAAAGGATACTAAATGTAAAATGAAGTTTTATCTTTACTAAGTTCAATATTATGTATGTAATAATGTTGGGTCCTTATAGATACCAATTATAAAGACCCGAGCCTGAGTTACCGGTCTTAGCCCTTATAAAATGCTATGTATTTTATTTTTAATAAAATAAAATTACTAATACACAACATTTACATTACATATCAGGATCATTATTGTCCTAGGTTTTGGAGAACTAGAACCCAAATATATATAAAAATTCACATGTACAATTTTTAGAAATCATAAAACAAAGAATCATCAAATCATTTCTTCCACTTTGGGATTTTTTCGGAAACATTTGATTTTTCAGTGAATTGTAAAAAATATAGTTTTTAGTTTCAGTGTGTTAATGACATCATTAATGATATAACAATGATGTCATAAATCTGTTCAACTTTTGTATAGTTAATTAAGATTTGAGGTGTCCCAAGTGGCTTATACAAATACCATGGGCAAGCCCATTATTTTGCAAAAACCACCCATGAGGTGTCCCTTGGAAATTATTAAAATATCCACTTACTTTTCCTATAAATACCAACCCTTACCTTCATTAACATCATTAAAAATTCCTCCTCAACGAATATCTGGCCTCCTTACTTTAATATTAGTACTCCCAAGGTTTCCTCATGCCCCCAAGGTCCAAACCTTTATGTTCTAAGGGTTACTCTACAAGGTAAGAAAATTCTCAATTTTCTTCTTTTTCCACTCAAGTTCTCTTTTATGTGGTATAAGTTTCAAGTTTCCAAACCATGTTCTTATTTTATTCTTGTTATTTATCTACTCTATATTATGATTCATTTTTGTATGGGTGACCCCTGTCCCCTCTCTATTTAATATTTTCTAAAACCATGTTGCGTAGCCGTTAGGCTGCCGAATTTTTATAAGGGATTTCTCAATTATTATTTTATTTTGAGTTACATTATTTTCTTATTATTTCTTCATCTCTTATTTTCCAAGAGGAATTAAATATACAAAAATAATATACATTCTAGATGTTCTCATATTCATGGAAAATTCATCATCATTATTTTTCTCCTCACCCACTTATTCAAGGAATAAAAACATTGTCCGTGATGTGTCAAATTACGGACATCGTGGATGATGTGGTTTTAATTTTCATTAAATATTTCAAGTATGGTTATGAAACCATTTTTATGGTTGAACCAAGTCATAATATATGAATTAGGACAATACATTCATAACATTACACATTATTACAGAGTGAATACCATAAAATAATTTCCATTTTTTTCACAATATAAAACATTAAAACTTAAAACAAGACTCCTTGACCATTCTTCAACATTTAACATGGCTTCCTTCCTTGTCTTACACATACATTAACCCGGGAAAGTCATTTAAAAACATGGGATGAGCACCAAATCTCAGTAAGGGATGGAAAAAAAAGGAAAGATCACATTTTTCCATGAATACTCATAATGTATGAAAGAATTTTCAAAAGACATTCTTGTCACCCATATATACTTACTTTGTGTAACATGAGATTTACACAATATCCAAAAAAACATGAGAACAGAAATATAACCATAAAGGTATCTTGAGGCATTACTTACATAATCTTGTAACCATTCTTGGCTATCTTATAACTTGTAACCCTCACAGCTACCATACTTTGTGTAACCATCGCAGTTACACTAGGAGTAACCATACGGCCGACCTCCAACTTACTCATACCCAATGCATTGGTAGGAAATATAGGTCCAACCCTTCATCATAAACAATTCCCAAGAACCAAAACATAATCATAAAACATAAATAATTCCTCAAAAACATTGCTTTTGAATTTTGTAAAACAGAATTTTAAAAGAGGATTTTAAAAGAAAAGTCCCTTATAAACATCATATACTTGAAGTGAGACTTAATAGAGTGGATGGAGTTTGTATTTATACTTTAAATACACATAATAAAACATAATATAAACAGAACCCATCACACAAAAAATTTAAATTGAACATAAATAATGAAGTAAAAGTTTAACCCAAAGAATGGAAATCGGGTTTAGAATTCCCTTACAAAACATAATATTGTAAAATAAATAAATGTCTGAGACAAATATTTAACTCTCACAAGAAAATATTTCTCACGCCAACGTGTTTCTCAACTCTATATTAGTTTTAAAACACCAGTTTTTAGGATTATATGTGTACAACAAAAAATAATTATAAATTAAAATAACCCTTACAAACATAAGGTCGTAAAATAAATAAACCTTCAAGACAAAGTATAATGAACCCTTACACAGACCAAAAAATAGTGAATATAATGAAATTAATTAATTTCCCCTTACAAGTTTCTTTGAAGAAATCATGAGTTATATATGTTAAAATACACTCTTAATCAGATTTTCAAAACATAAAAATAAATAAAATTATCCCTTAAATTGATTATAAGTTAATTATACAATAATATTTCTTGATAATTGTATAGTCTTCAAACTAATTTCATAGCGATATATTTTAACATGAATATATTTATTAATGAATTTGAATAATAAAATTTATTTAAATGATTGTTTGATAAAATATTTTAAATAAATATATTTCTTTAAAAAATGTTTATTGATTTTTGAAATTACATTGATAAAATTTATTTATTAAGAAATAATAAATACTACACATTGAATATAATTTGAATTACAAAGTTTTATTTTAAAAATAATTTATAAATATTTATAGTTACAATTATTTGTTATGAATTAAGATTATATTTACAAAATTCTTAATATTTTAAATCTATGATGAAAATATACATATATCTTTTAAATATGATTTATATCTATATGAAAATGAAATGTTTTGAGTTATAGATTTTGAATAAATAATTTATTAAAACATTTTGAAATATATTATTATTAATATAATGTTTTAATTTTAATTTAATATATATAGTGTACATTTATAAAAATTAATAACTATTAGTTTTAAATTTAAACTTTTGATTAGATTAATTTTTAAAATAAATAATTAATATTATGATTTTTATAATGGTATAACTATTTTAATGTTAAAATTTAAACTTATAATACATGATAAACTTTATATAAATTACATTAATGGAATTAATTAAACAGTGATAATGATGTATTAATAATAATTAAAAAAATAAGTAAAAAAATTCTAATATAAAGTGGAAACAATGGCATAAAGGTGGAAAACATGATTGAAAAAAAGAAAAGGTGATTGACAAAGAAGGAGAGTAAAAAATGTGATTGGAAAACGTGATTGACAAAATAAAATGCAAAAACAAATTTTATAATAAAAAAATGATAAAAAGCAATTGGAAATTTGTTCCACCTTTTTTTCCTCCCAATCGGATTACCCCTTCATGTGTTGACCATCCGATCTTAACAAATTACATCACAATTATCCCCTCTATAAAAGATCCGACCACCTCCTCTTAAAATACTAGGGTTTATTCCAACCCTTGGATGAGGTTGATTTTAATCCTGGACGTCTGTTTTTTTTTCTTTTACACGCCGTACACCATTTTGTGTTGCATGATGGGTCGATCGACCATATTACTTCCTCCTTCACTTTTATTCTTCATCAACCTATGATTCTATAACCATCTCCATCAATGGACCCATGCACACTCTTATTTCCACTACAATGATAATATTTTATTTTTTTAAAACAAAACCCGTGACTCAAATCTTGGATTCAACTTCAAGATTTCTTTAAATTTGAATTATTTAAAATTTTTTCTTTGATTAGAGTTTTTGTTCCCTTCTACATGAGTCTTTTCTAGAGTCAATATTTATCATTTTTGGGTTTGTTCCATCAGTTTTATAAAAATATACATAGTTTATATATACAGTATATATATACTCTTTTTTTCACACAAACCTTTGGGGTTTTCTTCCTCTAAAGGGTTTCTCCAACTTCTCCTCGACCATTCCTCCTCCTTGAATAATGGTAACGAATTACCTTTGTCTTTCCTTTGGTTTCAAGTTGTAAGATTATATATATATATATATATATATATGTTTAGGGTTGTGAATATAGGTTTATTTTATAATAAATCCGAATCAAGATTTCATATTTTTGAGTCTTGGTGATTAAACAACGCTAAAAAAAGTAATCATTAATTGTTAAGGTCTATTTTTTTACTTGGTCCTCCTTGTGAGAAAACACACACACACACATAGATATATATATACACACATTTTTAATATACTAACATGTATATGTTCATACCCACACATATATGTATGCATATAGTTTTCCATCCTGACCCTATCTTGGTTTTCTAAAAGTGTTTTTCAATGTTTAACCAATGATGCAGTACTCGTTTTGGTTGTGAAATGAAAAGTTCATATACTAATATATATATACATACACATATGGTATATAGCTACATATATCATCTATAATTGAATTCATATTTTTAAAAGGTTAAAAGTTGTATGTGTAAATACTTTCTAAGGTCGAAAATTATACTTGGGTGTGTTTAGTACGTATTGTTAATTGTAAAAAAAATAGATAAACACTTGGTATATATTTGGACATGTACATATAATTCAATATAGTTTTATTTTATACTAATAAAGATGATTTAAAACTATTAAATAAATTCAGTGATGCGAATATAGTTTTGGGTTCAAATGGATTGGCATATTTATTACACATACACCCATAGAGTTTTAACCCACCCATAAAATTTGAAAATGATGTAAGGTAAATTTATTTATATATTTATACTCTCTAATTTTATAGTTCTCACAAAGGAGTTCATTTTATTAAAATATGAATTACTTTTATGATGCTAAAGGTTGTAATTATTAAACCAATTACGTTTATTGTAAGATGGTAATAGACACACACACATATATAACTTATTATTTTATGTGTACATAAGTTAAGGGTTATTTTAATTTATAATTATTTTATAAATATTCGGAAATATACACATTATTAAATCTATTAAAATTTTATGTTTTTAATGATTTTATTACCATATTTAAATAAATACTTGGGTGCGACATGTACACATTTTATATATATATATACACATAAGTATATATGTATGCACCAATAAGTTTTAATCATAGTCCGAATTAACTTGTCCCTGAATAAACTTCGGTGGTTAAAGTATGTTTTTGATATGTTTAATTTAATATATGAATTACATAAAACAAATTATGGGATCCAAATCAATTGGCCTTATATGCTATGCAACATAAGGCATGGCCATTTAATAAGACATGACTATTTATCAGCGCATTCTTTGTGTACAAATGACATCTGTCTTATATCAAAATTAGTCATTTAAAACTATAAATATTTATTTTCATAAATCATGGATTTTAAAAATTAAGGAAATATCATTTTATGTGGTAACCTCATCAGTTCATTACTGGTGTTTTTTAAATCAATATCACATGTGCAAAGCTTGTATACTAGATTATGCATGTCGTAGAGAAAAATGTTATGTAAATAGTAACTGGTATATTATAATTTAGTATGTTTCCAATTCCTTTTACCTGCACATGAATTGAGTGTGAGAAATGAACATGTATTTTAATACATTAAAAGTTTATTACAATGGAAGAGTTGTAAAGTTATTATTTTATGTGATAATCAAACAATTTATTATTCATGATAATTTATGAAATAAGCATTTAATTATTCAAAGTGGTATGAGACTCTTTGAATAATGTGAAATGAGAAACCAAGTAATATGTGTACTTGAAATGATAAGTGATTTAATAAATCAAAGAGGTACGTGCACTTTTATTTAGAGATATGAGGAATGAATTGGACCTAGAATGTTCCGGGTTGGGGACCAGTAAAAGTAAACCCTCCGGGTTGGGGTTCGGTTAGAGCAGACCATCCAGATTCGTGTATAGTTATAGAGGCACTCCGGGTTAGTGTCTGGTTATTAGAGGCACTCCGGGTTGGAGTCCGGCTATAGAGGCTCTCCGGGTTGGTGTCCGATTATAATTAGCCCCTAGGTCTTAGCACGAGGCCTTGACACGGTTCGACATATGCACTTCCCTCATTATAAATATATAATTTAATTAACCAGAAAATTATTCAACTAGTATAATATCTGGTTAAAGAGCTTAAGGATTTTCAAATGAGGCCTTAAATCATTAGGCGTGTTGGACAAGGCTTTGATAAAATGTTTCAGAATTTCTTCTATATTTATGGCATGACATATGTTTAGAACTCGGTGATTTAATATTTAGTGTATGAAATTGAAGTTATTATTTTATGCGCAACTCTGATTATTCATTACCCTTAGCTATTTAATTTTTTCTGACATATTCGCATGACATACATGTTTAGAATTTCTTTTATTCAGCATGCCTATGTTCGAATCATGTGTCCCGGTAATTCTGCTAGCATGTTTTTAATTAATCACTTTTATTATGACATGTCACATGTGTTACAACTTTTATTTAAGAAGATTGTTTCATGAATGGTTTAAAGGATGTTTTTAAAAGTTATTTTGGGTATATTATGTTTTTTTAAACCCCTTACTTGGCATTCTTATGCTCACCCTACGTTTTTATTAAAATTTTTAGGTATGGGTTTTTACTAAAGGACTTTTCAGAAGTGGCTGGTTTCTCAACGCCTGAACCGAATTTGATCCTCTGTATGGAACCGACTACGGGTACTCAGAACCTCAACATAATAAAAACCATATTTTGTATAAAACTTATACCCAATAATGTGTTTCTTGTATATATATAGACATAAGGTTATACTTATAGGATTTTTATAATAATCTGAAATATGTTTTAATAAAACTGAGTCATGGTGATTAAAAAATGCTAAAAATGTATTTGTTAATTATAAGGGATAATTTTATTTATTTTTATGTTTTGAAAATATGATTAAGAGAGTATTTATAACCTCTATAACTTATGTTTTCTCCAAAGAAACTTGTAAGGGGAAATTAATTAATTTCTTTATATTCACTATTTTTTTGGTCTGTGTAAGGGTTCATTATACTTTGTCTTGAAGTTTTATTTATTTTAAGACCTTATGTTTGTAAGGGATATTTTAATTTATAATTATTTTCTGTTGTACACTTATAATCCTCAAAATTGGTGTTTTAAAACTGATATAGAGTTGTGAAACACGTTGGTGTGAGGAATATTTTCTTGTTAGGGTTAAATATTTGTCTCGAATATTTATTTATTTTAAAAATTTATGTTTTGTAAGGGAGATAAAATTTATTTTCAAATTTCCATTTATTAAAAATTTATTCAAGCAATGGAAATGGTTTTCTTCATCTTTTTCTATTTCAGATCATATAAGAGATTAAATATTTTATTTAATGTTAAGTTTTTAATTTTAGTTTTTGTAAGGGTTATGTTTTAACATTTTTCATTAAATGTATATTTTCTGAGGGTTTGATTAATTCGATCAATTTTGTTGTATATTATTTTTACAAAGGTTTACACATATATACTTGTGTATAAATGTTTATATGAATCCATATATTTTATTATAATATATTATTTTTAAACTGGATTATGATTTTAAAATCTATGTGTTGAAGGAGTTTTAATTGTCTTTATTAAACCATGATGTTATAAAATGGTATACATGTCTATATATATATATGTGTGTAATTTTTAGTTTATAGAATATATAAAGTAAGGGTGAGACATATACATATTTTATACGGTTATATGTATGCACTTATAAGTTTGAACCATAATCCAAACTATTTTGGCTTGAAACAAACTTCGGTGGTTAAAGTATGTTTATGATATGTTTAATTAAATTTTCATGAATGTATGAATTACATAGAACAAATGTTGCACAGAAAATCAGTTGACTATATATGCAATGCAATATAGGGTATGGCCATTTATTTAAGCATGATCATTTATCTGCGTATGCTTGTGTACAAATGCAATATGTCTTAATTTAAAGTTATTCATTTTAAAATATAAATCTTCATTTCTATAAATCATGGATTTTGAAAATTAAGGAACTACCATTTTATGTGGTAACCTCATCCATTCATTACTTGTGTGTTTTAAATTAATATCACATGTGCAAAGAATGCTTACTATTTTATGCATGTCGTTGGGAAAATTATCATGTAAATAATAAAAGACATATTATGATTTAGTGAATTTCCAATTCCTTTTATTAGTGCATGAATTGAGCATGAATAATGAACATCTATTTTAATGCATTAAAATCTTGTTACTATGGAAGAGTTGTAAAGTTATTATTTTATGTGACAATAAAACAATTTATTATTCATGATAATTTAATGAAATAAGCATTTAATTATTCAAAGTGGTATGGGACACTTTGAATAATGTGAAATGAGTAACCAAGTAATATATGTACTTGAAATGATAAGTGATTTGATAAATCAAAGTGGTACGTGCACTCTGATTTAGTGATATGAGGAATGAATTGGACCTAGTATGTTCTGAGTTGGGGACCGGTAAAATTAAGCCCTTCGGGTTGGGGTCCGGTTACAACAGACTCTCTGGGTTGGTGTCTGGTTACAGAGGCACTCCGGGTTGGTCTTCGGTTATTAGAGGCAGTCTGGGTTGGAGTCCGGTTACAGAGGCTATTTGGGTTGGGGTCCAGTTATAGTTAGCCCCTAGGTCTTGGCACGGGGCCTTGACACAGTCCAACATATGCACTTCCCTCATTATGACTATGTAATATAATTAACCAAAAAAATATTCAACTAGTAGAATATTTGGTTATAGAGCTTATGGATTTTTGGTCGAGGCCTTAAATCATTAAACGTCTTGGCCAAGGCCTTGACAAAATGTTTTAGAATGTCCTGCATATTCACTTCCCTCATTATGTTTATGATAATTAATTAACCAAATGGATATTAGACTAATAGAATATTAATGTTTAAGATCCAGTACTTATGAGTATCAAAAAAGTAATTATCTATGGCATGAATTATGCACTCAATGAATTTGTATTCAATATATGAAATTATAGTTATTACCTTTATGTGCAACTATGAATATTGATTTTAAGTTTGGCTTACATATTCTCATGTCGTACATGTTTATAAGTTCTTTTATTCAGAATTCCTATGTTCGAATCATGTATCCTTGTAATTCTACTACCATGTTTCTAATTAATCACTTTTATTATGACATGTTACAAGTGTTACAACTTTTCTTTAAGACGATTGTTTTATAAAATGGTTTAAATAATGTTTTCAAAAGTTATATTTTGGGTATAGTATGTTATTTTATAACCCCTTACTAGGAATTCGTATGCTCACCCTACGCTTTTGATTAAAATGATTCAGGTATCAGCTTTTAGAAGAAGAAGAATTTCAGTAATAGCTGGTTTCTCAGAGCCCGAACCGAATTCGATCCTCTGTATGGCAGCAGCTCTAGGTACTCGAGAGCTGGGGAGTGACAGTTGGTATGAGAGGATTCAATTTAGATAACTCTGGAAAACAAGAACTGAACAATGAAAATTTACTTAAGCAATACTAAGAATGATGTTTTATTAATTTCCGATGGAAAACGATAGTGCTAGTCTATTGTCTATTCTAATAGAAGTGTTAGAGACCATAGTGGGAAAATTATGTATAGAAAACTACATGACTTTTGAAAATATTTCTTTATCATGCAAAACCCTCTACCAAGTATCCAACTCGACTCGTATACTCCAACTTCACCAAGGAGCATGATTCGTCTATTACCTCATGATGAGAACTCAATTCCCATTCTATTTTTGACAAGGGAAATACATTGAGGGTATATTTAAATGTTTTACCTTATCCAATAATTTCTTTTCTCTTGAAGAATTTTAGGAGGTTTCACAAGGGGGAGACCACCAGGTAGCATATCTATGTCAGATTTTGACCTATAGTCTTCATGGTCAAAATATGGACTTTGAATCCCTTGAGAATGAGACTACTAGTTCGCATTATCGGCATCAAGTTCATAACGAGGTATCTTAACATGATACATGAAACGATTCTCTCAATCTGAATTCTAGATGTCCACACGTGGTTGACCCTAGTTGCACACGTTGCATCTGGACCAAGGAGGTAGAGGAATTTAGAACTGCTTTGGGGATCCGTTTGTCTGAAAACTAGGGAAATCCCCAACATCGGTGGAATATATGTGAAGTTATCTTAGAGGATGTAAGGAAATCCATACTAGTGTATGTGAAAGGGAGCATAAGATTTAATAATTTATTGAGTTTTATAAATCATGACTAAATGAATGATGTTGTATTCTCTGTTTTGATATGCTTTTATATAATGTAATGACTCTGTTTAAAATGGATTTTCCATACTAAAAGTTGAATTCATAAAACTTTTCAGATAAAAGACACGAGTCTACCAACCAATATTTTATCACTACCTACCGAGCTGGTAGAGACTATAATTGTTAAGACAGGCTCCGAAGAGGACCAACCCTATGCCAACTTACGTTTGACCTGTAAACAACTCCTTCGAGGGTTGAACTGCCCAAACATCCTCCATCTTTACCAAGGAAGCAATCTAGTCTATTACCGTGTCACATTTTCAAAATTTTCAACATATATGAAAAGAAAAAAGTATCATGAATCCCTTTTTCTATGTTTTACTTTGTCTGAAAACTACAGATTTTTCGGTAAATTTCTAGAAGCTGCTTTCTATGGTGACCATCAAGTGACCTACCTATTCCAGGTCCTAAGTTTTAGTATGTACGGAGAACTTTATGAACTAAATATGTTCAAAAACGACGTGGTGCGGGGGATTTATAGTGATTTAGTTCACTATGAACATTCCAACCTCTACACCTCTCGTGCCCCTTAATGGAAGGATGAGTTCTTTAAGCACAGATTCAACCCTAGTTGTTCGCAGTGTGTTTGGGCCAAGGAAATCGAGTAGCTGAATACTACCTTAGGGATCCACCTGAGGTCGTCAGCACCCTACCATCAGTGATGTTCCCGGTAAAGGTACTTCAAGAGTGACGTGTGTCTAGTGTTGTTGTGGTGTGTGTACGAGCATTTTAGAATTGTGAGTATGTAATTATTTGTAGGGGGGATAATGTAATGCCCCCAAAACTTTTTCTCATATAATAGTAATATTGAGGTTTTATTTTTTTATCCGAACAAAGTGAAAACTTCAATGTAAATATTATCTCACTTTGTTTAATGAATAAAAATAACTTTTATTGTCAAACATAATTTATTCTTATTGAATAATTAATTAATAGAATATTTTAAATAATAACTATAATAACATAACTATTTTGTTTGTTTTCCAAAATGTGAAATATATATAAATATATAGGTATATTTGTAATTTGGATTTTAATGAAAATACTTTTAAAATTATAATTTTATATGCGGTTATACATGACATCGAATATTATTATTTTAAAATATTTTAATGACATTATTTTGCACTATTATACGGACAATTATTTGATCTATTATATGAGTTCAAAAATATGTTATATACACATGTTTATATATATAATGTAATAATTTTTAGATTATAAATTATCATTTTATAATTTTTCTTAATAAAATTATAAATATATTAATAGAATGATTAAAATTGTACATATGAACTTTTAATAAAATTTTAATCATAACATATTAACATTTCTTTAAATGTTTCAAAATTTCAAATATATGGTACAAAATAGGATAAATATTATTTTTATAATACAATTCCAATTTTCAATTTGATTTTTTAACATTACAATCATATAATATGAAATATACAAATATATATTTTATAAAGGAATTCAATAAATTTCACTTTTTAAAAGTATTGATAAATAAGTTCAATAGATTATTAATTTTGTTTACATTTTTACTTTTTCTAAAGTTTTTGATAATATAATATATGATATAATTAAATAAAGATAAAATATAATAATATCAATATTATACTAGTAATATATGAGGAAATCGGATAAAAAAGGGGAAATACCGTGAAGGGATTTGAGAATCCCGCAACAACTGCTTTGAAGGGGGGGACCGTGCCTCGAGAGGGGAGGGGGGTGCATCGCGCTCCAAGTACAGGCCGCAGAATGGTGTGCCACACATGGGGTTGCCTCAAGCAGGATGGGGTGATATCGTCTAGAGTCGAGTAGTCCGAGAAGCTTAGGTGGAGTCGCATGGAGTCTTGTCGCACACCGTAGCTAGAGGCGTCACGCAAGAAGGAGGTAGCCGGTGAAGGTCTGATCGAAGAAGTTTAGGTCCGAGCTTTGTTTGGTGTTCAATTTTGGTTAGGGTTTCAGTTTTCTATATAATCATATTGTTTCTAGTCTTCAACATTTCATTATTTTCCTTTCCTAGATATCAAATCTAGGTTTGTTTTGATTGGATGTTTTCTTGTCCAATCTTAATTTTTCTACCCCTTTCTCTATCGGTTGACTGTTAGTGATTATTTTAAAGTTTCCGGTTGTCTTGTGATGTATCTATTTTTATAATTTGTACCAACGATGGAGGATTTATATCTGTCGATTAAAGATATATATATTTTCCTTTTCCCTTTTGGCAGCAGGTGATTTTATGAATAGGAATATTTGTCTCTTTGAGACTTTGTCAAGAGCCTATTATCCAACTTGTATCATTGTTTATTTGTTTATTATTATCATTTTATACACACATATCTTTCACCATAATATTCATTCTATCTATGTTTTTAGGATGTGGTAGGTTATAAATAGAATTATCACTCTACTTATGTTCGTCTATATTTCTACTATGTCTTTTGCATGCCTCTACACACAGGAATACTATGATGACTCCTGCCCCTTTTCAATTCATTGTTCTTGTGGGAAGAATTGATGCTGGTAAGGGCTATTTTGTCTTGATTTGCGTTTTTCATTTTAGAATATATTCATATGTATACTTATAATGTAT
Source organism: Viscum album (assembly GCA_963277665.1). Lineage (NCBI taxonomy): Eukaryota > Viridiplantae > Streptophyta > Magnoliopsida > Santalales > Viscaceae > Viscum > Viscum album. The sequence goes on along the minus strand of OY728131.1, from coordinate 1,430,184,850 downwards.
ATTTTAATCTTACGGGTTGTGTTTAAACCCTTCTATACCTGACGACAGGGCTTGGGATTTCCAAGTAATAGGGTATTAGTGGATCTGAAGCTTAATTACCCAATGTAACTTCTTTCCCTGACACTTATACATACCATATATATATAAGTACAACCCTACGGTTTTTCATAAAACCCTTATGTCCAAAATTAGGATTTTTATACTTGAGTTTCAATGTCAATTTAAGAACCTCTACATATGAAGAACCATATTTTCTACAAAACTTCTACCCAATAATGTGTGTTCTTGTATATATATACACATAAGGTTATACTTATTGGATTTTTTTATAATAATCTGAAATAAGTTTTCATAAAACTGAGTCATGGTGATTAAACAATGCTAAAAAGTCATTTGTTAATTGTAAGGGATAATTTTATTTGTTTTTATATTTTGAAAATTTGATTAAGAGTGTATTTATAACATCTATAACTCATGTTTTCTTCAAAGAAACTTGTAAGGGGAAATTAATTAATTTCTTTATATTCACTATTTTTTTGGTCTGTGTAAGGGTTCATTGTAATTTGTCTCGATGGTTTATTTACTTTACGACCATATGTTTGTAAGGGTTATTTTAATTTATAATTATTTTCTATTGTACACTTATAATCCGCAAAATTGGTGTTTTAAAACTGATATAGAGTTGCGAAACACATTGGTGTGAGGAATATTTTCTTGTAAGGGTTAAATATTTGTCTCGAATATTTATTTAGTTCACAATATTCTGTTTTTTAAGGGAGATACAATTTATTTTCAAATGTCCATTTATCAAAAATTTATTCATGAAATGGAAATGGTTTTGTTAACCTTTTTCTATTGCATATCATATAAGAGATCAAATATTTTATTTAATGTTATGTTTTTAATTTTAGTTTGTGTAAGGGTTATGTTTTAACATTTTTCATTAAATGTATATTTTGTGAGGGTTTGATTAATTTGATAAATTTTGTTGTATATTATTTTTACAAAGGTATACACATATATACTTGTGTATAAATGTTTATATGAATCCATATAATTCATTATAAAATATTATTTCTAAACTGGGTTATGATTTTAAAATCTATGTGTTAAAAGAGTTTTAATTGTCTTTATTATACCATGACGTTATAAAATGGTATACGTGTATATATATATATATATATATGAAATTTTTAGTTTTCAGAATATATAAAGTAAGGGTGCGACATATACATATTTTATATGGTTATATGTATGCACTTATAAGTTTGATCCATAATCCAAACTAGGTTTTCCTGAAACAAAATTCAGTGGTTAAAGTATGTTTATGATATGTTTAATTAAATTTTCATGAATGTATTTATTACATAGAACAAATTTTTCACTGCAAATCAGTTGACCATATATGTAATGCAATATAGGGTATGACCATTTATTTAAATATGATCATTTATCTATGCATGCTTGTGTACAAATGATATCTGTCTTAATTTAAAGGAAGTCGTTGTAAACTATAAATATTCATTTCCATAAATCAAGTATTTTGAAAATTAAGGAACTATCATTTTATGTGGTAACCTCATCTATTCATTACTTGCATGTTTTAAATTAATATCACATGTGCAAAGAATGTTTACTATTTTATACATGTCTTTGGCAAAATTATCATGTAAATAATAACTAACATATTCTGATTTAGTGAGTTTCCAATTCCTTTTATCAGTGCATGAATTGAGCATGAATAATGAACATGTATTTTAATGCATCGAAATTTTATTACTATGGAAGAGTGGTAAAGTTATTATTTTATGTGATTATCAAACAATTTATTATTCATGATAATTTAATGAAATAAGAATTTAATTATTCAAAGTGGTATGGTACACTTTGAATAATGTGAAATGAGTAACCAAGTAATATATTTACTTGAAATGGTAAGTGATTTAATAAATTAAAGTGGTACATGCACATTGATTTAGTGATATGAGGAATGCATTGGACCTAGTATGTTCTGAGTTGGGGACTGATAAAAGTAAGCCCTCTGGGTTGGGGTCTAGTTACAGCAGACCCTCCGGGTTGGTGTCTAGTTACCAAGGCACTGCGGGTTGGTGTTCAATTATTAGAGGCACTCTTGGTTGGAGTCCGGTTACAGAGGCTCTTCGGGTTGGGGTCCGGTTACAGTTAGCCCCTAGGTCATGGCACGAGGCCTTGACATGGTCAGACATATGCACTTCCCTCATTATTACTATGTAATATAATTAACCAAAAAAATATTCGACTATTAGAATATTTAGTTAAAGAGCTTTTGTATTTTTGGCCGAGGCCTTAAATCATTACACGTCTTGGCCAAGGCCTTGACAAAATGTTTCATAATGTCCTCCATATTCACTCCCCTCATTATGATTATGATAATTAATTAACCAAATTGATATTGGACTAGTAGAATATCAATGGTTAAGATCCAGTACTTATGAGTATCATAAAAGTAATTGTTTATGTCATGACTTATGCAGTCAGTGAATTTGTATTCAGTGTATGAAATTATAGTTATTACCTTTATGCGCAACTTTGAATATCTTCAGGTTCGTCTTACTTCAAACATGTTTAAACTTCCGGTATAATGGTTAAAATAGTGTTATTAGTATTTTATAGAAACATTTTAATGTATATAACATCTTATATTATAATTTCATAACATCATTTTACCATTTAATTATTAGTATTTTGCTCCTTGCATTGTCTTTGGGGGAGTTCCTTACATGATTTTTATGATTGGTTCATGGTGGTCTTTCTTGTCAATTGGAAGTGAAACTCCAGAATTGGAAAGGAGTAGTATTTAAATATATACAGTAACATAAATTATACCATTTATCATTTTAATTCTTACATGAGGATGATTCATAAGTTATAACATTAATGATGTTCGTTTAGATCATTTTTGAGTTTCTTTGACAAAAATGACCTCATTTCGTTTTATAAATTAAATCCATGTGTTAAAAAGAATTACAAAAACATAGATGAGCTATAATACATATATTATAAATTTTTTCAATCGTAAAAATGGTTTCATAACAATTCTTGTAAGAGTTAATGAAAATTGAAACCACATCATCCACAATGTCGGTAATTCGACACATCACAGACAATGTTTTTATTCCTTGAATAAGTGGGTGAGGAGAAAATTAGTGATGATAAATTTTCCATGAACATGAGAACATCCAAAATAAAAATTATTTCTGTAGATTTAATTTCTCTTGTGTAAAATGATATGAATAAAGAATAAGAAAATAATGGAACTCAAAATAAAATAATAATGGAGAAATCCCTTATAAAAATTCGGCAGCCTAACGGCTACGCAACATGGTTTTAAAAAATATTAAAAAGATAGGGGATAATGGTCACACATCCAGAAATGAATCATAATAGATAGTATATCAATAAGAATAAGGAAATAAGAACATGGTTTAGAAACTTGAAAGTCATACTGTATAAAAGAGAACTTGAATGGAAAATGAAGAAAATTGAGAATTTTCTTACCTTGTAGAGTAACCCTTAGAACATGAAGGTTTGGACCTTGGGGGCTTTAGGAAACCTTGGGAGGACTAATATTAAGGTAAGGAGGCTAGATCTTAATTGAGGAGGAATTGGGAATGAAGTTAATGAAGGAAAGGGTTGGTATTTATAGGATAAGTAAGGGGATATTTTAATAATTTCAAAGGGACACCTCATGGGTGGTTTTTGCAAAACCATGGGCTTTCCCATGTTATTTTCCCATGGTATAAGCCACTTGGGACACCTCAAATCTTAATTAACTATACATAAGTCGACCAGATTTATGATATCATTATTATATCATTAATGATGTCATTAACACACTGAAACTAAAACTATATTTTTTACTATTCACTGAGAAATCAACTGTTTTAGAAAAAGTCCCAAAATTCACCCTAACCATTTATCGACGTGTAGATTTCAAAAATAAAGTCCATTTTTTGAAAATAATTTTTTTAAATTTTTTTAATTTAATTTTTATATAAAATCATACTTAATTCAAAAATTAATTATTTAAAAACTATAACTGATTTTATATCACATTGAAAAATTAATCAAGATGTCATTATCTTAAATCCATAAGAAAATAAAATAATAATACAATATAATATTCATTAGGGTAATATTACTATTCATATTAATATTCATAAGTGTATGTTACTATTCACCAGAAAAACTAGTTGGTTCCAATAGACTCCAAATAACATAATGTAACACCCCAAAATGATAAAGGGTTAAATGACTAAATGATATGACTCATGTCAACAAGGTGCACCTGCTTTTTCGGAAGCCTACCTGATTAGAACTCCACAGTTAAGCGTGCTTGGCCTAGAGTAGTATTCAGGATGAGTGACCTTCTGGGAAGTTTTCTAGGGTGTGTGTGAGTGAGGACAAAACACATTGGAAAGGACATGTATTTTCCTGTGGGGGCAGTCATTAATCAGATGACCCATTTGTGCATGTGGGTGGACCCCTAGGGTGGGCCCCACGTGTCTGCGGAGCAACTAGTGGTACCTGGTAGGGAAGGACCTGGTGACAATGTTATGGCAGGGTGTCTGTGCTGTCACTGGGACCCAGTTGCCACATTTGGTATCAGAGGTGGTACCCATCCTTATGTGTGGTGTACTGCTTGGGTTGAGATATAGGGCCCACAACAAGGACGTTGTGCTCTAAAGGGGGGGGGGGGGCATGTGTGTGTGAGTGAGGAAAAAGCATATTACAAAGGACATGTATTGGCCTGTGGGGACAATCATTAGTCAGATGACCCGTTTGGGCATGTGGGTGGACCCCTGGGGTGGGCCCCACGTGTCTGTGGGGCAACTGGTGGTACCTGGTTGGGCAGGACCCGACGACAATGTTAAGGCGGGGTGTCTGTGCTGTCACTGGGACCCAATTTTCACATTTGGTATCAGAGGTGGTACTCAGCCTTAAGTGTGGTGCACTGCCTGGGTTGAGATATAGGGCCAATAACGAGGACATTGTTCTCTAAAGGGGGGGGGGGGGGTGAATTTAACACCCCAAATGATAAAGGGTTAAATGACTAAATGATATGACTCATGTCAACAAGGTGTACATTCCTTTTCGGGAGCCTACTTGATTAGAACTCCACAATTAAGCGTGTTTGGCCTAGAGTAGTCTTCGGGATGGGTGACCTTCTAGGAAGTTTCCCATGGTGTGTGTGAATGAGGAAAAAGCACACTGGAAAGGACATGTGTTGAACTGTGGGGATAGTCATTAGTCAGATGACTCGTTCGGGCACGTGGGTGGACCTAGGGGTGGGCCCCACGTGTCTTCGGGGTAACTGGTGGTACCTGGTAGGGAAAAACCCAATGACCATGTTAAGGCGGGGTGTCTGTGCTGTCACCGTGACCTAGTTGTCACATTCCCAGGGTGTGTGTGATTGAGGACAAAGCACACTCGAAAGGACATGTGTTGGCTTGTGCCAACAATCACTAGTCAGATGACCCGTTCGAGAATGTGGGTGGAACCTGGGGTGGGCCCCACGTGTCTGCGGGGCAACTGGTGGTACCTGGTAGGCGAGGACCCGACGACCATGTTAAAGGCGGGGTGTCTGTGGTGTCACCGGGACCCAATTGTTACATTGTTATCAGAGGTGGTACCAAGCCTTAAGTGCAGCGCACTTCTTGGGTTATGACGTAGGGCCGACAATGAGCATGTGGGGACAGTCATTAGTCATATGACCCATTCAAGCACGTGGGTGGACCTTGGGGGTGGGCCCCATGTTTCTTCAGGGCAACTGGTGTACCTGGTAGGCCAAAACCCGATGACCATGTTAAGGCGGGGTGTCTGTGCTGTCACTGTGACCCAGTTGTCACATTCCAAGGGTGTGTGTGAGTGAGGACAAAGCACACTGGAAAAGACTTGTGTTGGCATGTTTGGACAATCATTAGTCAGATGACTCGTTCGGGAATGTGGGTGGACCCTAGGGTGGGCCCCACATGTCTGCGGGGCAACTGGTCGTACCTGGTAGGCTAGGACCCGATGACCATGTTAAAGGCGGGGTGTCTGTGGTGTCACCGGGACACAATTGTTACATTTTTATCAGAGGTGGTACCAAGCCTTAAGTGCAGCACACTGCCTGGGTTGAGATTTAGGGCCCACAATGAGCCTGTGGGGACAATCATTAGTCAGATGACCCGTTCAGGCACGTGGACGGACCCTGGTGTGGGCCCCACATGTCTCGGGGCAACTGGTGGTACCTGGTAGGCCAGAACCCGATGACCATTTTAAGGAGGGGTGTCTATGCTGTCACCATGACCCAGTTGTCACATTCCCAAGGTGTGTGTTAGTGAGGAAAAAACACACTAGAAAGGACATGTGTTGGGTGTCTGTGCTATCACCGTGACCTAGTTGTCACATTCCCAGGGTGTGTGTGAGTGACGAAAAAGCACACTGGAAAGGACATGTGTTGGCCTGTGCGGACAATCACTAGTCAGATGAGCCGTTCGAGAATGTGGGTGGACCCTGGGGTAGGCCCCACGTGTCTGCGGGGAAACTGGTGGTACCTGGTAGGCTAGGACCTGACGACCATGTTAAAGGAGGGGTGTCTGTGGTGTCACCGGGACCCAATTGTTACATTGTTATCTGAGGTGGTACCAAGCCTTAAGTGCAGCGCACTGCCTGGGTTGATACGTAGGGCCCACAATGAGCCTGTGGGGACAGTCATTAGTCAGATGGCCCATTCAAGAACGTGGGCGGACCCTGGGGTGGGCCCCACGTGTCTTCGGGGCAACTGGTCGTACCTGGTAGGCCAGAACCCGATGACCATGTTAAGGCGGGGTGTCTGTGCTATCACCGTGACCCAGTTGTCACATTCCAAGGGTGTGTGTGAGTGAGGACAAAGCACACTGGAAAAGACATGTGTTGTAATGTGCGGACAATCATTAGTCAGATGACCTATTCGAGAATGTGGGTGGACCCTTGGGTGGGGCCCATGTGTCTGCGGGGCAACTGGTCGTACCTTGTAGGCTAGGACCCGACGACTATGTTAAAGGCGGGGTGTCTGTGGTGTCATCGGGACCCAATTGTTACATTGTTATCAGAGGTGGTACCAAGCATTAAGTGTAGCACAATGCCTGGGTTGAGATGTAGGTCCCACAATGAGCCTATGGGGACAATCATTAGTCAAATGACCTGTTCAGGCACGTGGGTGGACCCTGGGGTGGGCCCCACGTGTCTTCGGGGCAACTGGTGGTACCTGGTAGGCCAGAACCCGACGACCATGTTAAGGCGGGGTGTCTATGCTGTCACCGTGACCCAGTTGTCACATTCTCAAGGTGTGTGTGAGTGAGGACAAATCAAACTAGAAAGGACATGTGTTGGCCTGTGCGGACAATCATTAGTCAGATGACCCATTTAGGAATGTGGGTGGACCCTGGGGTGGGCCCCACGTGTCTGCGGGGCAACTGATGGTACCTGGTAGGCTAGGACCCAACGACCATGTTAAAGGCGGGGTGTCTGTAGTGTCACTGGGACGCAATTGTTACATTGTTATCAGAGGTGGTACCAAGCCTTAAGTGCAGCGCACTGCCTGGGTTGAGATGTAGGGCCCGCAATTAGGATGTTGTGCTCTAAAGGGGAGGGGATATTATAACACACCCAAATGATAAAGGGTTAAATGGAAACTGGTGGTACCTGGTAGGCTAGGACCTGACGACCTTGTTAAAGGCGGGGTGTCTGTGCTGTCACTGGGACCCAATTGTTGTGTGAGTGAGGACAAAGCACACTGGAATGGACCTGTGTTGTTTTGTGCAGACAGTCATTAGTCAGATGACCCGTTCGAGCTTGTGGGTGGACCCTGGGGTGGGCCCCCCATGTCTGCGGGGAAACTGGTGGTACCTAGTAGGCTAGGACCCAACGACCATGTTAAAGGCGGGGTGTCTGTTCTGTCACCGGGACCCAATTATTACATTGTTATCAGAGGTGGTACCAAGCCTTAAGTGCGGCGCACTACCTGGGTTGAGATGTAGGGCCCAAAATGAGGACATTGTGCTCTAAAGGGGGGGGGTTATTGTAACACATCCAAATGATAAAGGGTTAAATGGAAACTGGTGGTACCTGTTCTGCTAGGACCTGACAACCATGTTCAAGGTCGGGTGTCTGTGCTTTCACCGGGACCCAGTTGTTGCATTGGTATCAGAGGTGGTACCCAGCCTTAAGTGCAGCGCACTACCTGGTTTGAGATGTAGGGCCCACAATGAGGGAATTGTTCTCTAAAGGAGGGGGGTGATTGTAACACCCCCAAATGATAAAGGGTTAAATGGCTAACTGATATGACTCATGTCAAGAAGGTGCACCTTCTTTTTCGGGAGCCTACCTAATTATAACTCCACAGTTAAGCGTGCCTGGCCTAGAGTAGTGATCAATATGGGTGACCTTCTGGGAAGTTTCCTAGGGTGTACGTGAGGACAAAGCACACTAGAAAGGACATGTGTTGGCCTATGGAGACAATCATTAGTCAGATTACCCATTCGGGCATGTGGGTGGACCCTAGGGTGGACCCCATGTGTCTGCGGGGCAACTGGTGGTACCTGGTAGGCTAGGACCCGACGTCCATGTTAAAGGCAGGGTGTTTATGCTGTCACTGGGACCCAGTTGTTACATAATTATAAAGACCCGATCCCGGGCTACCGGACTCAGCCCTTATAAAATGTTGTGTATTTTATTTTTAATAAAAAAAAAATTACTAATTCACATGTACAAATTTTAGAAAACATAAAACAAATAATCATCAAAACATTTCTTCCACATTAGAATTTCATCATAGCTATTCCACTAAACCTATAAGAATAGATTAAAAACATTGTGTGAGCACAAAATACCCAGCAAGGGGTTTTAAAAAAACTGATAAAAACCCTTTTCGTAATTCATGAAAATTTAATAATCATACAAAAAAATGGTTTTTTCACAAACACTTGAATACACACACACACACATATATATATATGAACAATATTTTGTAAAATAATTATACTTGAAAAACGATTGGGGATTCTCCTTTAAAAATATTTATTTTTTTGTGGGACGTTAATAATACTTTTCAGTCTATGGCTAAAATCCATAACATAAGGCCACAAGTTTTCTCTTAGACTTACGAGTTCACTCCCCGTAACATCTGTTAATTCACCATTTCCATATTTTTTAAAACATTTTTTCATAGACCTTCTATTCTCATCTTAGTCCCAAAACATTTTCAAAATACCCACATAGTATTAAGTCAATCAAATAAGTGTCACTGGCATTTTCACAAAACTCTCTAAAACCATTTAGATATAACCCCATTCTTGGAAAACCTTTTAAGAACCATAAGTCCAGGTCACGTGAATTAAATGCATGCATGATAAAAAATGATGATGATGTCATGTATGAGTTGATGATGGCCATACCTATACATGCATGACATGAAATATGATGCAGATGTAGGTATGCACATGAAATGATAACTCATTCCATAAATTCACATAAAATGATACATTTTTTCCCATGAAATTCGAGAAAAAAAGTGTTTATGGGATTTAAAAATGGTTATACATAAGTTTGGAGGTTATCCAACACCATAAATTGTAAATAAATTAGAAAGGTTAATGAAAATTATGTTTCTTATACATAAATGCATTTATATATACATGTATATAAATATATATATACTACTACTATATATATATATATACACTCAAACTTGAAAATCATGATAACATCAAAATAACATTGGTTCATAAAAAAATCATGATAGGACAAAAGATCCATATCATGTTTATATAAAAAATTCTAAAGATATTAAACAAAACATATGTGTATATATGTATGCCGGTACACACATGTAAAAAAATCCTTACTTGATCATTAAAATAATACCTTTGTGTCTATAATATTTTTATGGAAAGATCTTTTTAAATAAGATGATTTTTATGTAATTCAGATTTAGAAAATATGGTTTCAAATATACATATATACATATATACATATATACATATATATAACTATGTATATGTTTATATATATATATATATATATTTATGGAAATAATTAATTTCCCTTTACAAAATATTCATTTAATTACAAATATTAAAATATAACCCTTACCTTGATTTGAAATAATGGAAGAGTAAGGTAGTTGGGAAAGGCATGGAACAAGGTGGGATTGACATGAAGAATAAATTTTAGGTGTTTTCAGAGTGTGCATTGTAAAGGGTTATATATAGCAAGCTACACGAGACTTCCTTGAAAAGCTAGTAAAATTTTCATTTAATCTATTGTCATGAATTTATTTTTTGATTCAATTCATATTTATATTTTATTAATTTTCATAAATGTTGTGAAGACTTCATGATAAAAAGTGGTGGTCCATATTTTGTTTTCACACCCATTATTGACTCGTTAGTAACCTTGTCTCAATTAAAACTATTATTTTATATTTTTTTATCATTTTTGAAAAGGTTATAGTTTACTATTTTTTATCTAATAGTTTTTTTTCTATTTTTTTCACTCACCTCACATCATATCAATTATTATTTTCAATTTAATCTTTGCTATTACAGTAATATATAATTATTTTAATATATAATCATTCTTTTTTTTCTTAAAATTTGTGTGTGTGTCGTGATTCAATTATATCTTTTTTTTATAATACTAACATGTCTTTATTTAATAATTTTATCTATATTAAACTTATTTTAGGTTTTCTCTCTCATGGTTTGTCTTTCCACATTTTACATCTATGTTTGATTATTATAACACCCTATTTTTTAGTAATAATCATCATTTCATTAATATTCTATTATATTATCATTTTCTATCCTTTAACGTTGTTTTTTATCAAATGAATCCTGGTTTTTTTAAACAAAACACAATTTATTTTAAATCCATTTTAGCATTTTTTAAATATATATAAATATATAATTCGTTTTTTTCTAACTCAACATGAATAGTGCGTTTAAAAAAAATTATGTATATATTTCAAACAAAATGTGTAATCCTTTTTATAGGTAAAAAATCATTATATATATATATAATTTTATCTTTTCTAATTATATATATATAATTATTTTTTTATAAATGAATCAAATAACATTTTTTATAAGTGTAAATCTGTTTATATAAATTTATATACTTATATGTGTGTGTGTATATATTAATCATTTTTAAATATGTATAAATAATTAAAATTATATTTTTATATAAATATAATGTGTGATTTTTTATAATATAATAATTATATATATTTATAATTTATAAAGATTATAAAAAAAAACCTGATATATTTTGAAATATTTATAAAATATATAATGTAAAAAAATATTAATAATAGTTTTCATATAAATATTTATTACCTTTGATTAATATAATTTTTTAAAAACAAATTATAAGTCTCGTATTTTATATATTTCAAACTAATGGTAAAATTTTAATTATAAAAAATAAATAAATCCTCACTTAAAAAAATAAATCTCTATTTTAATTTCTTATGGTGTTACATTCGTCCCCCCTTAAATGAATTGCATCCCCGAAATTCATTCACACACATAGAGAAAAGAATGTTACATAAGAGAAAAATAGAATTTCGTTCCCGCAATTCATTTGTACACATATGGAAAAGAATGTTACATAAGAGAAAAATATTTTTTTTTCAATTTGTTCTAATTTTCCAAATTTAACTAGGCCGTTCATCTGATACCAATTATAAAGACTCGAGCCTGAGTTACCAAACTCAACCCTTATAAAATGTAGTGCATTTTATTTTTAATAAAATAAAATTACTAATACACAACATTTACATTATATATCAGGATCGTTATCAGCCCAGGTTTTGGAGAACTAGAACCCAAAGATATATACAAATTCACATGTACACATTTTAGAAAACATAAAACAGAGAATCATCAAAGAATTTCTTCCACTTTAGAATTTCATCATAGCTATTCCACTAAACCTGCAAAAATAGATTAAAAACATTGGGTGAGCACAAAATTCCCAGTAAGGGGTTTTCAAAAAAACTGATAAAAACCCTTTTAGTAATTCTTGAAAATTTTATAATCATACAAAAAAATTGTTTTTTCACAAACACTTGAATACATACATATATATTAATATATATGGACAATATTTTGTAAAATAATTATACTTGAAAATCCATTGGTGATTCTCCTTTAAAAATATTAATTTTTTTGTGGGACGTTAATAATACTTTGCAGTCCATGGATAAAATCTATAATATAAGGCCACAAGTTTTCTCTTAGACTTACGGGTTCACTCCCTGTAACGTCTCTTAATTCCCCAGTGCTATATTTTTTTTAAAAAAATTCATAGAAATTCCATTCTCATCTCATTCCTAAAACATTTTCAAAATACCCACATTGTATTATGTCAACCAAATAAGTGTTACTGACATTTTCACAAAAGTCTCTAAAACCATTCCAATAGAATCCCATTCTTGGAAAACCATTTAAGAACCATAAGTCCAGGTCACATGAATTAAATGAATACATGATACAAAATGAAGATGATTTCATATATGAGTAGATAATGTCCATACCTATACATGCATGACATGACAGATGATGCATATGTAGGTATGCACATGAAATGATAAGTCGTTCCATAAATTCACATAAAATGATACATTTTTTCCAATGAAATGTGTGAAAACAAAGTGTTTATGGGATTTTAAAATGGTTATACATCAGTTTGGAGGTTATCCAACAACATAAATTGTAAATAAATTAGAAATGTTAATGAAAATTATGTTTCTTATACATAAATGCGTTTATATATACATGTATATATATATATACTACTATATATATATACACACTCAAACTTGAAAATCATGATAACTTTAAATTAACATTGGTTCTTAAAAAAATTATGATAGGACAAAGGATCCATATCAAGTTTATATAAATAAATACTAAAGATATTAAACAAAACATGTGTGTATATATGTATGCATATACACTCATGTAAAATAATCCCTTACTTCCTCCAATGGCCCGAAGGCCTTCATTTTTATTGATTTTTGATAATCCACCTTTCAAGGGGTGAGGTGGAACCCTTACAAGGCCCGAAGGCATAAGTATTACATGGCCCATAGGCCTTAGAGGAATTCATTGCCCGTAGGCTTCAAACATTACATACAACCCAGACTAACTTCATGGAACTGCTCCTCCCCAGCATCTTCATTGTGAAATCATCTCTCCACCTTCGCATGGCTATTCGGCTAGGCATTCCCATGCATGCACAGGCTTGTCCCGATGGAAGGTGTCATACCCTCTCATTCTTGAAATATGTTTAGCTTCTGTTGTGGTGAAATATTCCTACTCATCCTCCTTTTAGAGCTTGTACCTTGTAGGTTTTCTGGTTTGCATCTTCAAATAAGGTGGCCCGAAGGCCTTGAGGTGGCCCAAAGGCCTTACTGACCCAAAGTCCTAGATTTGATCCCTGGTCACTTGGATGCACCTACAGAGTCCTTACCAACCGAGCTAAGGCTCATGTGAAAAATAATCCCTTACTCAATCATCAAAATAATACCTTTGTGTTGTTTATATTTTTATGGAAAGATCATTTTAAATAAGAATATTTTTATGTAATTCAGATTTGGAAAATATGGTTTCACATATACATATATACACATATACATATATATAACTATGTATATGTATATATATATATTCATGGAAATAATTAATTTCCCTTTAGAAAATATACATTTAATGACAAATATAAAAACATAACCCTTACCTTGATTTGAAAAAAATGGAAGATTAAGGTTGTTGGGCAAGGCAAGGAGCAAGGTGGGATTGACATGAAGAATAAATTTTAGGTTTTTTCAGAGTGTGCATTGTAAAGGGTTATATATAGCAAGCTACACAAGAATTCCTTGAAAAGCTAGTAAAATTTTCATTTAATCTATTGTCATGAATTTCTTTTTTTATTCAATTCATATTTATATTTTATTAATTTTCATAAATGTTGTGAAGACTTCATGATAAAAAGTGGAATTCCATATTTTGTTTTCACACCCATTACTGACCCGTGAGTAACCTTGTCTCCATTTAAATTATTATTTTTTATTTTTTATCATTTTTTATAAGGTTATAGTTTACTATTTTTTTATATAATAGTTTTTTTTTCTATTTTTTTACTCACCTCACATCATATAAATTATTTTTACGAAAGTAATCATTGCAATTACAAATATATATCATTATTTTAATATACAATCATTCTTGTTTTTTTAAACATTGTGTGTGTGTGTTGTGATTCAATTATATCTTTTTTTATAATACTAACATGTCTTTCTTTAATAATTTTATCTATATTAAACTTATTTTAGGTTTTCTCTCTCATGGTTTGTCTTTCCACGTTTTACATCTATGTTTGATTATTATGACACCCTATTTTTTTTGTCAACCTCATCATTTCATTAATATGATATTATATTATCCTTTTTTATCCTTTAATGTTCTTTTTTTTATCAAATGAATCATTGTTTTTTTAAATAAAACATAATTTTTTTTAAATCCATTTTAGCATTTTTGAAATATATATAAATATATAATGCATTTTTTTCTAACTCAACATGAATAGTGAGTTTAAAAAAAATAATTATGTATATATTAAAACAAAACGTCTAATCCTTCTTATAGGTAAAAAATCGTTATATATATATATATACATATAATTTTATCTTTTCTAATTATATATATATATATATATAATTTGTTTTTTATAAATGAATCAAATTATTTTTTTATAAGTGTAAATCTGTTTATGTAAATTTATTTACATATGTGTGTGTGTGTGTATTAAGCATTTTTTAAATATGTATAAATAATTAAATCTACATTTCTAAATAAATATAACTTGTGATTTTTTATAATATACTACTTATATATATTTATAATTTATAAAGATTATAAAACAAAAAAATGATATATTTTCAAATATTTATAAAATAAATTATGTTAAAAAAATATTAATAATAGTTTTCATATAAATATTTATTACCTTTGATTAATATAATTTTCTAAAAAAAAATTATAACTCTCTTATTTTGTTTATTTCAAACTAATGGTAAAATTTTAATTATAAAAAAATTCATCACTTAAAAAAATAAATCTCTATTTTAATTTCTTGGGGTTAACACCCCATGTTTTTCTAAAAATAAATAAAAATGCATGGAACTTTTTTTTAAGTAGATATTTATAACTAGCCTTTAAAACATCCACTTTTATGTTTTGAATTTATAGAAATTGTCATCTATAATTGTGTTCAGTATGTTATTTGGAGTCTATTGGAACCAACTTGTTTTTTTGGTGAATAATAAAATACCCTTATGAATAGTAATATGAATAGTATTATGAACCTATTGAATAATATATTGTATTAGTATTTTATTTTCTTTGGGATTTAAGATAATGACATCTTGATTAGTTTTTCAATGTGATATAAACTCAGTTATAGTTTTTAAATAATTAATTTTTGAATTAAGTATGATTTTATATAAAAATTAAATTAAAAGTACTTAAAAAATTATTTTCAAAAAATGGACTTCATTATTGAAATCTACATGTTGATAAATGGTTAGGGTGAATTTTGGGATTTTTTCTGAAACAGTTGATTTTTCAGTGAATAGTAAAAAATACAGTTTTTAGTTTCAGTGTGTTAATGACATCATTAATGATATAATAATGATGTAAAAAATCTATTAGACTTTTGTATAGTTAATTAAGACATGAGGTGTCCCAAGTGGCTTATTCCATGGGCAAATACCATGGTAAAGCCCATGGTTTTTCAAAAATCACCCATGAGGTGTCCCATGGAAATTATTAAAATATCCCCTTACTTTTCCTATAAATACCAACCCTTTCCTTCATTAACTTCATTCCCAATTCCTCCCCAATGAATATATGTCCTCCCAAGGTTTTCTCAATCCCCCAAGGTCTAAACCTTCAAGTTCAAAGGGTTACTCTACAAGGTAAGAAAATTATCAATTTCATTCTTTTTCCATTCAAGTTCTCTTTTATGTGGTATAACTTTCAAGTTTCCAAACCATGTTCTTATTTACTTATTATTCCAGATATAATCTATATTATGATTTATTTTTGTATGGGTGAACCTTGTACCCTCTCTTTTTAATATTTTCTAAAACCATGTTGCGTAGCCTTTTGGCTGCTGAATTTTTATAAGGGATTTATCAATTATTATTTTATTTTGAGTTCCATTATTTTCTTATTATTTATTCATCTCTTCTCACCCAAGAAGAATGAAATATACATAAAAAATTTATATTCTGGATGTTATCATGTTCAGAAAAAAATTCATAATGACTATTTTTCTCCTCACCCACTTATTCAAGGAATAAAAACATTGTCCGTGATATGTCGAATTACCGATATCGTGGATGATGTGGTTTCAATTTTCATTAACTGTTTCAAGTATTGTTATGAAACCATTTTTATGGTTTATCCAAGTTATAATATATGTATTATAGCTCATCCATGGTTCTGGAATTATTTTTAACACATGGATTTAATTTATAAAATGAAATGAGGTCATTTTTGTCATAGAACCTCTAAAATGATCTAAACGAACATCATTAATGTTCTAACTTATGAATCATCCTCATGTGATAACTCAAAATGATAAATGGTATAATTTATGTTAATGGATATATTTAAATAATACTACATTCCAATTCTATAGTTTCACTTCCAATCGACAAGAATTTCAACCATGAACCAATCATTGAAATCATGTAAGGAACTCACCAAAAAATGGTGCAAAAGGAAAATACTAACAATTAAAGGGTGAAATGATGTCATATAATGATAATATAAGATGTTATAAACATTAAAATGTTTCTATGAAATAATAATAACATTATTTTAACCATTTTACAGTAAGTTTAAACAAGTTTGAAGTAAGATGAACCTGGGGTAAGGGAATTCTAAACCCGATTTCCATTCTTTGGGTTAACATTCTACTTCATTATTTATGTTATATTTAAATTGTTTATGTGGTGGGTTATTTTTATATTATTATTTATTATGTGTATTTATATTATAATTACATACCATATCCACTATATTAAGTCTCACTTCAAGTATATGATGTTTATAAGGGACTCTTCTTTTAAAATCCTCTTTTAAAATTCTGTTTTACAAAAAATCAAAAGCAATGTTTTTGTGGAATTATTCATGTTTTATGATTATGTTTTGGTTCTTGGGAATTGTTTATGATGAAGGGTGGGACCTATATTTCCCTAAAATTCATTGGTTATGAGTAATTTGGAGGTCGGCCGTATGGTTACTCCAAGTGTAACTACGATGGTTACACAAAGTAAGGTATCCATGAGTGTTACAAGTTATAAGGAAGCCAAGAGTGGTTACTATATTATGTAAGTAATGCCTCAAGATAACATTATGATTATATTTATGTTCTCATATTTTTTGTGGGTCTTGTGTAAATATCATGTTACACAAAGTAAGTACATATGGGTGACAAGAATGTATTTTGAAAATGCTTTCATACGTTACGAGTATTCATGGACTAATGTGATCTTTCCTTCTTTTCCATCCCTTATGGAGCTTTTTTGCTCATACCAAGTATTTAAATGATTTTAATAGGTTAATGGATGTGTAATACAAGGAAGGAAGCCATGTTAAATGTTGAATAATTTTCAAAGAGTATTGTTTTAAGTTTTAATGTTTTATATTTTGAAAAAAATGGAAACTATTTTATGGTATCCACTCTGTAATAATGTGTGATGTTATGAATGTATTGTCCTAATTCTCTAAATCTATAAACTTGAAAAGATCGAAAATGTAAACGGAAGTTTTCTCTTGAATAAATTCAAGATTATGAATGTAATAAGGTCTAGTCCTTATAGTTAAACATGAAAACGATTCTGTAAAATACTAATAACACTATTTTAACCATTATACAGGATATTTAAAAAAGTTTGAAGTAATACAAACCTGAGGTAAGGGAATTCGAAACCTGATTTCCATTCTTTGGGTTAACCTTATACTTCATTATTTATGTTCAATTTAAATTTTTTGTGTGATGGGTTCTATTTATATTATGTTTAATTATGTGTATTTATAGTATAAATACAAACTCCATCCACTCAATTAAGTCTCACTTCAAGTATATGATGTTTATAAGGGACTTTTCTTTTAAAATCCTCTTTTAAAATTTTATTTTACAAAATTCAAAAGTAATGTTTTTGTGGAATTATTCATTTTTTATGATTATGTTTTGGTTCTTGGGAATTTTTTATGACGAAAGGTGTCTTAAGAGAATTAGGACAATACATTCATAACATTACACATTATTACAGAGTGGATACCATAAAACAATTTCCATTTTTTTCAAAATATAAAACATTAAAACATAAACCAAGACTCCTTGACAATTATTCAACATTTAACATGGCTTCCTTCCTTTTCTTAAAAATCCATTAACCAGTGAAAATCATTTAAATACTTGGGATGAGCGAAAAATATCAGTAAGGGATGGAAAAGAAGGAAGTATCACATTAGTCCATGAATACTCGTAACGTATGAAAGCATTTTCAAAAGTCATTCTTGTCACCCATATATACTTACTTTGTGTAACCTGATATTTAAAAAATATCCACAAAAAACATGAGAACAGAAATATAATAATAAATTTATCTTGAGGCATTAATTACATAATCTTGTAACCATTCTTGGATACCTTATAACTTGTAACCCTCACAGCTACCTTACTTTGTGTAACCATCACAGTTACACTTGGAGTAACCATACGACTGACCTCAAACATACACCTACCAAATGCATTAGAGGGAAATATAGGTTACACCCTTATTAATTAAAAATTCCCAAGAACCATAAAATAATAATACAACATGAATAATTGCATAAAAACATTGCTTTTGAATTTTGTAAAACAGAATTTTAAAAGAGGATTTTAAAAGAAAAGTACCTTATAAACATCTTATACTTGAAGTGAGACTTAATAGAGTGGATGGATTTTGTATTTATACTGTAAATAAACATAATAAAACATGATTTAAAAATAAACCATCACAGAAACAATTTAAATAGAACATAAATAATGAAGTATATGGTTAACCCAAAGAATGGAAATCGGGTTTAGAATTCCCTTACCTCAGGTTAGTCTTACTTCGAAATTGTTTAAACTTACTGTATAATGGTTAAAATAGCGTTATTAGTATTTAAAAAAACATTTTAATGTTTATAGAATCTTATATTATCATTTCATAACATAATTCCACCCTTTAATTGTTAGTATTTTGCTCCTTACACCATTTTTGGGTGAGTTCCTTACATGATTTCTTTGATTGTTTCATGGTGGACATTCTTTTCGATTGGAAGTGAAACTCTAGAATTGGAATTAATTAGTATTTAAATATATAAATTAAAATAAATTATACCATATATAATTTTGAATTCTTACATGAGGATGATTCATAAGTTAGAACATTAATGATGTTCGTTTAGATCATTTTAGAGGTTCTTTGACAAAAATGACCTCATTTTGTTTTATCAATTAAATCCATGTGTTAAAAAGAATTACAGAACCATGGATGAGCTATAATACATATATTATAACTTGGTTCAACCATAAAAATGGTTTCATAACCATACTTGAAAGAGTTATTGAAAATTGAAACCACATCATCCACGATGTCAATAATTCGACACATCACAAACAATGTTTTTATTCCTAGAATAAGTTGGTGAGGAGAAAAATAATGATGATGAATTTTCCATGAACATGAGAAAATAAATAATATAAATTATTTCTGGAGATTTAATTCATATTGGGTAATAAGAGATGAAGAAATAATAAGAAAATAATGGAACTCAAAATAAAATAATAATTGAGAAATCCCATATAACAATTCGGCGGCCTAACAGCTACGCAACATGGTTTTAGAAAATATTAAAAATATGGGGGACAAAGGTAACCCATCCAGAAATGAATCATAATATATATTAGATTAATAATAAGAATGAAATAAGAACATGGATTGGAAACTTGAAAGTTATACCACATAAAAGAGAACTTGAATAGATAAAGAAGAAAATTGAGAATTTTCTTACCTTTTAGAGTAACCCTTAGAACTTGAAGGATTGGACCTTGGGGGCTTGAGGAAACATTGGGAGGACTAATATGAAGGTAAGGAGGACAGATCCTTGTTGATGAGGAATTATGAATGAAATTAATGAAGGAAAGGGTTGGTATTTTTAGGAAAAGTAAGGGGATATTTTAATAATTTCCAAGGGACACCTCATGGGTGGTTTTTGCAAAACCATGGGCTTGACCATGGTATTTTCCCATGGTATAAGCCACTTGGGAAACATAAAATCTTATTTAACTATAAATAATTCTATCATATTTGTGACATCATTATTATATCATTAATGATTTCATTAACACACCGAAACTAAAAACGGTATTTTTTACTATTCACTGAAAAATCAATTGTTTCAGAAAAAATCCCAAAAATTTACCCTAAAAATTCGAGCAGATTTGTGTGTTGTATGTACTTACCATGATTATATTCTTTGTTTAATATAATTTAATTTATGGGTAGTTACATCTTCATTGTATGATCCTTCTTTCCAGGGGTGTACATTTCAAAAGTTACCCAAATCAGTAAGGGAACCTTTCACCCTCTTATTTTTAACAGACTTCTTTTTGTTAGGTCTTTTAATTTATATCTTCTTATGTTGGGATATGCTCTTAAATATCCTTATTTATTTAAATTTTATGTACAAGTGATGATATACCCTTCTTATCTCTCATCATCTCATTTTCATAATTTTAAAGTGACGCCGTTAGGCTATCGAATTTCTGTAGGGGAACTTATTAACCGAATTTTAATTCTTTGGGTTAAACCTATACTTATTGATTATGTCATAATATGAATATGTTTGGATGAAATATGATTGTTTTACACTTATTATCCACTTATATTTTTTGTATTTAAATTCATTAGACATAATTATGTCATTTCTTTATCCTTGCTCTAATGGCATGATCCTAGATTGGGATTACATATCAATTTCTTCTCATTGAGATATTTCATAATGATATGCACTTTTATTCTTTTATAAAGTGTATATACAGACCCTTTGACATTCCATATCCATATTATGTCTATACTAAAGTCATTTAAATGTTTTGAAAATGGTCTACTTTCATGTGGCTTATAATATAAATGTTCAAAATGGAAAAGGACGCTTTTATTAAAACATTGTTTTAAATTGTTTTAAATATTTAATATTTTAAACATTTATCATCCATGTCCATGTTTTAAAAATTGTTTTAAGGATTTATTTATATGTACATGAATGTTTTAAAACCCTTTCAAATGTTTCGATGTGGTATGGGACACTTTGATTCTAAAATCTCTTTTAAATGTCTTCTTTTAATATTTTCAAAGTATAAAGGTATATTTTTCCCATAGAGTTTTAATGATTTTATTGGATGTTTTTATTTATGTTAATATCATGATGTTATCTCTTGTGATTTAAATGTGTAAATTTTATGTTTCTTTTATGCATGTATTAAGTGTTATGATTATGTTATGGTTCTTGGGCAATGTTTATGAAATCGGGTGGTTTCGTGATAAACTAAGGGCGGGTGAGCCCGAGATATATCTCCAATGCATTGGGTAACGTGAATGGGTTAAACTCTAAGGTTTCTACGAAGAAATTTAATGAATATACTATGATGGGTATTCCAAACGTAACCATGAGGGTTACTCCCTACGTAAGAATGTTATGAATGCCTCAAGTTACATTTATGACTTATGATTTCTATGAGTTATTCATAAATATTATAATTTCATGAGGTATGTTGAAGTGATTATGTTTTATGAGTAAAGTATGATTTCATTGATTCTTAGGTATACATGGACTAATTTTTTCATTTCGTATTTTTATATCCCTTACTGAGCTTTTTATTCTCATCCCATGTTTTTGAAATGTTTTCTACATGACTTAAAGGTGAATAGGGTCAAGGATGGGAACAAGGAAAGACATGCTATCTAAAACATGGAAGTAGACATGTTTCTTTTTAGGAGTTTTTATTTTATGAAAAAATGGAAACTGAGTAGATGTGTCTACTGTGTATTTTTGAGATGTAATAGTTATGTCCTAATTATCTAAAACTCTAAACCTGAAAAGATCCTCAATGTGAATTATTAATTTAATTCAAGATTATGTAATGTTTTAAGGTTGGGTCCTTATAGCAGGTCTGGGAAATTTTTTTAAAAAAAATATGGCACTGGTGAATTAAGAGACATTATGGGGAGTGAACCCGTAAGTCTAAGAGAAAACTTGTGGCCTTATGTTATGGATTTTAGCCATGGACTGCAAAGTATTATTAATGCCCCAAAAAAATTAATATTTTTAAAGGAGAATCACCAATGGATATTCAAGTAAAATTATGTAACAAAATATTTTCCATATATATATATATATATGTATTCAAGTGTTTGTGAAAAAACCATTTTTTTGTATGATAATACAATTTTCAAGAATTACTAAAAGGGGTTTAATCAGTTTTTTTGAAAACCCCTTACTGGGAATTTTGTTCTCACCCAATGTTTTTAATCTATTCTTATAGGTTTAGTGGAATAGATATGATTAAATTCTAAAGTGGAAGAAATAACGTGTAACCCTCACGACTACCTTACTTTGTGTAACCATTGTAGTTACACTTGGAGTAACCATAAGGCCGAACTTCAACTTACTCATACCCAATGCATTGGAGGGAAATATAAGTCACACCATTTATAATAAAAAATGACCAAGAACCAAAACATAATCATAAAACATGAATAATTCCACAAAAAAATTGCTTTTGAATTTTGTAAAATAGAATTTTAAAAGAGGATTTTAAAAGAAAAGTACCTTATAAATATCATATACTTGAAGTGAGACTTAATAGAGTGGATGGAGTATTTATTTATACTATAAATACACATAATAAAACATAATATAAACAAAACCCATCACACAAACAATTTAAATAGAACATAAATAATGAAGTAGAAGGTTAACCCAAAGAATGGAAATCAGGCTTAGAATTCCCTTACCTCATGTTCATATTACTTCAAACTTGTTTAAACTTCTTTTATAGTGGTTAAAATAGTGTTATTAGTATTTTAAAGAAACATTTTTATGTTTTTAACATCTTATATTATCATTTTATAACATAATTTCACCCTTTAATTGTTAGTATTTTTCTCCTTGCACGGTTTTAGGATGAGTTCCTTACATGATTTCTATGATTGGTTTATGGTGGAAATTCTTGTTGATTGGAAGTGAAACTCCAGAATTGGAATGGAGTAGTATTTACATATATCCAGTAAAATAAATTATACCATTTTTCATTTTGAATTATTACATGAGGATGATTGATAAGTTATAACATTAATGATGTTCGTTTAGATAATTTTAGAGGTTCTTTGAAAAAAATGACCTCATTTCGTTTTATAAATTAAATACATGTGTTAAAAAGAATTCTAGAACCATGGATGAGTTTTAATACATATATTATAACTTGGTTTGACCATAAAAATGGTTTCATAACCATACATGAAAGAGTTAATGAAAATTGAAACCACATCATCCATGATGTCGGTAATTCGACACATCACAGACAATGTTTTTATTCCTTAAATAAGTGGGTGTGGAAAAAAATAATAATGATGAATTCTCCATGAACATGAGAAAATCCAGAATATAAATTATTTCTGGATATTTCATACCTCTTGGGTAAGAAGAGATGAATAAATAATAAGAGAAGAATGAAACTCAAAATAAAATAATAATTGAGAAATCCCTTATAAAAATTCAGCAGCCTAACGGCTACGCAACATGGTTTTAGAAAATATTAAAAAGAGAGGGGACAAGGGTCACCCATCTAGAAATAAATCATAATAGAGAGTAGATAAAAAAGAATAATGAAATTAGAACATGGTTTGGAAACTTTAATGTTATACCACATAAAAGAGAACTTGAATGGAATGAGAAGAAAATTGAGAATTTTCTTTCCTTGTAGAGTAACCCATATAACTTGAACGTTTGGACATTGGGGGCTTGAGGAAACTTTGGCAGTACTACTATGAACGTAAAGAGGCCAGACCTTCATTAAGGAGGACTTGAGAATGATGTTAATGAAGTAAAGCATTGTTATTTATAGGAAAAGTAAGGGGATATTTTAATAATTTCCAAGGGACACCTTATGGGAGGTTTTTGCAAAACCATGGGCTAGACCATGGTATTTTCCCATGGTATAACCCACTTGGGACACCTCACATCTTAATTAAATATACACAAGTCAACCAGATTTATAAAATCATTAATATATCATTAATGATGTCATTGACACACTGAAACTAAAAACTGTATTTTTTACTATTTACCGAAATATCAACTGTTTCAGAAAAAATCCCTAAATTAAAACATCCACTTCTATGTTTTGAATTTCAAGAAATTTTCATCTACAACTGTGTTAAATATGTTATTTGGAGTCTATTAAAACAAACTTGTTTTTTGCAAATAGTAACATAGCCTATGAATAGTAATATGAATAGTAATATGACCCTAATGAATAGTATATTGTATTATTGTTTTATATTCTTGTGTATTTAAGATAATGAAATCTTGATTAATTTTTCAATGTGATATAAAATCAGTTATAGTTTTTAAATAATTAATATCTGATTTAAGTATGATTTTATTTAAAAATTAAATTAAAAATACTTGAAAAAATTATTTAAAAAAATGGACTTCATTTTTGAAGTCTACACATCGATAAATGGTTAGGGTGAATTTTGGTATTTTTTCTGAAACAGTTTATTTTTCAGTGAATAGTAAAAAATACAGTTTTTAGTTTCGGTGTGTTAATGAAATCATTAATGATATAATAATGATGTCATAAATCTGGTGGACTTGTGTATAGTTAATTAATATGTGAGGTGTCCCAAGTGGATTATAACATGGGAAAATTCCATGGGAAAGCCCATGGTTTTGCAAAAACCACCCTTGAGGTGTCCCTTGGAAATTATTAAAATATCTCCTTACTTTTCCTATAAATACCAACCATTTTTTTCATTAACATAATTCCCAATTCCTCCTCAACGAATCTCTAGCCTCCTTACCTTCATAGTATTCCTCCCAAGGTTTCCTCAAGCCCCCAAGGTCCAAACCGCCAAGTTCTAAGGGTTACTCTACAAGGTAAGAAAATTCTCAATTTTCTTCTTTTTCCATTCAAGTTCTCTTTTATGTGGTATAACTTTCAAGTTTCCAAACCATGTTCTTATCTCCTTCTTCTTCTTCTTGATATAATCTCTATTATGATTCATTTCTGGATGGGTGAACCTTGTCCCCTCTCTTTTTAATATTTTCTAAAACCATGTTGCTTAGGTGATGTGCTGTAAATCAATTGGACTTATATGCTATGCAACATAAGTCATGACCATTTAATAAGACTTGACTATTTATTAGTGCATGATTTTTGTACAAATGACATTTTTATTATTTCAAAATTAGTCATTTTGAACTATTAATATTCAATTCCATAAATCAAGGATTTTGAAAATTAAGGAACTATCATTTTATGTGGTAACCCCATTATTTGCGTGTTTCAAATTAATATCACATGCGTAAAGAATGTTTACTAGTTTATGCATGTTGTTTGGAAAATTATTATTTAAATAATAATTGACATATTATGATTTATTCTAATGTCATTTTTATTTATCAGTTCATGAATTGAGCATGAATAATGCCTATCGAAAGTTATGAACATGCAATGTAATGAATTGAAAGTTTATGGAAGATTTGTCATGTTATTAATTTATTTGATAAATCAGACTATTTATTATTCATCACTTAAGATAATGAATTAAGAATTTAATTATTTGGAGTGGTATGGGACACCCCAAAAAAAGACATAGAATTAGGTATTCAAAGTGGTATGAGACACTTTGTATACATGGTTCTATTAAACATATGAGGAATGTATTGGACTAGTATGTTCCGGGTTGGGGACCGGTAAAAGTAATCCCTCCGGGTTGGGGTCTGGTTACAGTAGACCCTCCGGGTTTGTGTCCGGTTACAGAGGCACTTCGGGTTGGTGTCTGGTTACAGAGGCACTCCGGGTTGGAGTTAGGTTACAGAGGCTCTCCAGGTTAGGGTCTGGTTATAGTTAGCCCCTCGGTCTTGGCCGAGGCCTTGACACAGAAGTTTTGAATTATACATTCCCTCATTATGTGTTTGATAATTAATTAACCAAATGTATATTCGGCTAGTAGAGTATCCATGGTTAAGATATAGTACTTATGAGTATCAAAAAAGTAAATTCTTATAGCATGACATATGCACTCAGTGAATCTAGTGTTAGAAATTGAAGTTATTACCTTTACACGCAACTCTGATTATTCATTACATTTAGAATTTTAATTTTTTCTCTCATATTCTGATGTCACACATGTGTAGAATTTTGATTCTTGCTCAAATTTACCCAAGAGATGAATGTAGAACAGTCCTTGTAGTTTAGCTTGGGTTGTCGAATCCTCAGAGACCTAAGAAGTAACCTATGGACACGTACATTTTATGGATAGTTTTTGGATATTAAGGGGTCAAATTTGGGTTTATTTTAGATGTGTTTATGTGAACACTGAAATTATTATGTGAATTCAAATTATGAGAAGGGTTGATCATAGGTTATTACAAGGGGTTGATTGGATGAATTCCTTTTTTAATGATTTCAATTTCCTATAATTGAGATGGATTCATTTAAGAAGATCAAATGAAATCATCACTTACTAGTTTAATGGCTACACACCCTAATACTAATCACCTATACACTTGAAGGATCAAAGTTTTGAGCACTCCAAGGTAGAGGTTTGTATTAGCACTTGAAATGTGTGACCTTAAATTCAATAAGGATGAAGTGGTTTTAAAATCATCAAATAAAAATCTCATTTAAAAGAAGTGATCATAAATTAATGGAGTGATAAATAACATCCAATCCAGACCCTTGATACTCCCTTGAATCAACCCATAAAATAGTTATCCCTCCATTGATGACATGTCTTCAAAGGAAGTGGGAAGTAGACTTACGAGGGTGGAATTGAAGAAGTAAAAACAACAACAAAAATCGATCACTCCTCCGTTGTGTGATAAATATCACAAGGTATGGTGTGAATAAATTCATACCTTGAAGCAAAGGTATCAAAGTGATAAGTAGGAGAACATAATAAGAGTAAATGAGGAACTTTTATTAAGAAACTAGGATGAATTAAAACAACTTACATGTAAAGGAAGAACGTTACAAAGAGAAAATGGAAGCATAACATTAAGATGAAAAAAAAGCTCAAAGTTCCTTCAATCCTCCAACACCACTACCTTAAATAGGCATTTTTTAGCCCTTGGGTCGAGCCTCCAATAGTCCAAGTCTCCTCAATTAATTGTGGTAGGCCATAGGTGGGTGGCAAGTAAGGGAGAGTTGATTTTTCCACCCTTGACCCAACGTGGCAGCCAACTTTCCTTCACTGAACAGACGCACTTGCAAGCCCTTTTAGTTGGCTGAATCAGAGTGGTCCATAGAAGAAGAAAATGGATCCTCGTATGTTTTATAACATCCTGTAAAATATGGGCCCATTTTTAGTTGTTTATTTTCAGATATGATCATATTAGTGGTCTATTTTTCTGGGCCGCAGAATCTAGCCCAGAATTTTATCTCTAACTTGGGTTTCTTAAATAACCATAATGGAGGCATAATTAGCACTGGCTCATGAATAATGATTTGTTCCTCTATATGTCTTCTAGAATCCGAAGAAATTTGGGATTTATTGGGCTTGTATTGTGGGACCCACATTCTCATTATTGGGATGGGTCCAATCTGCCTTCTCCAGAATTGTTTCTATTCATCGCCAAATATCTCCTTCATCCTTTATGAATCATCCATTGATCCCGGAATGAAAAATGTTTAAATTGAAGTGAAGATCCATTTAAAAAAATATCAAATTAAAATATGGATAATTACATTCCTTAGAATTATATGACTCATTAGGACTAAATTGGTGTACCTTAGGTATGAAGTGCACAAATGATGAGGATGGATGTTCAAAATAAAAATCCACTAACTCAGGCCCATAAGATCAAAAATGAACATTTAATACCATTAAAATGTAATTAAAATATTTGTTTTTATTGGATAATCAAATTTCTTTTATTCAGTACTCCTATTGAGCATGCCTATATTCGAATTGTGAATCCTTGTACTTCTATTTGCATGTTTCATATTAAGCACTTTTATTATGACTTGTTGCATGTGTTGTAGCTTTACTTAAAGAAGAATTTTTTATGAAATGGTTTTAAAGAAGGTTTTAAAATGTAATTTGGGTATATTATATGTTATTTTTAAACCCATTACTGGGAATTCGAGTGTCACCCTACATTTTTTTTTAAAAAATTTCAGGTATGGGTTTTTACCAAAGAAGTTTTCAGAAGTAGCTGGTTTCTCAGAGCCTGAACTGAATTCGATCATTTGTATGTCACCGGATCCTGGTACTATAATGACCAAGCTCTTGAATACCAGGATCTGGTTCCATAGAGATGATCGAATTCGGTTCAGGCTTTGAGAAACCAGGTACTTTTTAAATGTTTCATTTTCTTAAAGTTGTTACCTAAAACATTTTAAACAAAAACGTAGGGTGAGCATACAAATGCACAATAAGGGGTTTTAAAATAAACCAATATAACTTTTGAAAACATTCTTTAAACCATTTAATAAAACAATGTTCTTAATGAAATGTTGTAACACATGTAACATGTCATAATAAATGTGCCTGATTAGAAAAATGCTAGCAGAATTACAAGGATAAAAGATTCGAATATATGCATGTTGAATAAAAGAAATTATAAACATGTATGACATAAGAATATGTAGGCACAAATTAAACAGCTAAGAGTAATGAATAGTCAGATTTTTGAATAAATATAATAACTTCAATTTCATTATTTACTATTGGACATTAAACTTCTGAATATTTCATAAATAATAAATATGTCATACTTAAACTTCTGAATCACATAATCATAAGCTCTTTAACCAATAATATTCTACAAGTCAAATAATCCTCTGGTTAATTAATTTACATAGTCTTAATGAGGGAAGTGAATATGCTGGACCGTGTGAAGGCCTCGTTCCAAGACCTAGGGGCTAACTATAACCGGACCCCAACCCGGAGAGCCTCTGTAACCGGACTCCAGCCTGGAGTGCCTCTGTAACTGGACACCAACCTGGAGTGCCTCTGTAACCGGACACCAACCCAAAGTTCCTCTGTAATCGGACACCAACCCGGAGGGTCTGCTGTAACTGGACCCCAACCCAGAGGGCTTACTTTTACCGGTCCCCACCCTGAAACATACTAGGTCCAATACATTCCTCATATCTCTAAATCAAAGTGCACATACCACTTTGAATTATTAAATCACTTATCATTTTTAGTACACATATTACTTGGTTTCTTAATTCACATTATTCATAATGTCCCATACCACCGTGAATAATTAAATGCTTATCTCATAAATTATTAATAATAAATTGTGTGATTATCACATGAAATAATCACTTTACAACTCTTCCATGTTAATACACTTTTAATTCATTAAAATAAATGCTCATTATTCATGCTCAATTCATGTGATGATAAATTGAAATGATGTTGAACTAAAATATAATGTGTCAGTTATTATTTAAATGATAATTTTCAAAACAACATCCATAAAATAGTATACATTCTTTGCGCATGTGATATTAATTCAAAATACGCAAGTAATGAATTGATGGGGTTACCACATAAAATGATAGTTCCTTAATTTTCAAAATCCTTGATTTATAGAGATGAATACTTATAGTTTAAAATGATTAATTTTTAATAAAGACATATTTCATTAGTGCACAAAGCATGCACTGATAAATGGTCATGTATTAATGAATGGCCATGCCTTATGTTACGTAGCATATAAGGCCAATTAATTTACAATGCATCATTTGTTTTATATAATGAATATATTAAATTAAACATATCAAAAACATACTTTAACCACCAAATTTTATTATAGGCCAAGTTAATTTAGAATATGATTAAAACTTATAGGTGAGTACATATATCCATATGTATATATGTATATAATATGTACATGTCACACCCAAGTCTTTATTTGAAGATTGTAAATCATCTTTAATATCATAAAATAGAATTAGATTGAATTATGTATGTATGTCCGATTATACTATAAGTGTACAACGTAAAATAATTATAAATTAAAATAACCCTTAACTTATGTACACATAAAATAATAAGTTATATAAGTGTATATATATATCCACACATATAAAAACCGTATTTTGATCAAATTACACCCTCACAAACCATAATATTTTGAGATAAATACTTAAAATTTTAAACCATTATTTTTTTAAAGAAAATTCCAGGTTATATAGATAGATATGGTTCCTTATATATATATATATATATATATATAGACACATATAACATTTAATAACAAATTGAAACATAGAAAAAGGGCTTCATGGAACTTCCCTCTTTTCCTATATGCTGAAAATTGTTCAATTGCGATACGGTAATAGACAAGATTACTCCCATGGTAAAGATGAAGGGTGTTTGGGTGGTTTGATACCCGATAGAGTTGTTTACAAGACAATAAAATGTTTTTGAAAGTCTCGTAGCCCTATGAACATGACTTGGCCACTATGATTTCCACTATCTCCATTGGGAGAGACAGGAGGCGTGATTCAATATCCATATAAAAATTTAAAGAAACTACTACTTAGTAACACATAACCAAATTTTCAGTATTGTTCTATTATTATCGGATTTCTTCGAAAAGACATAGGAATGGTATTTTGTTTTACAAGAAAACATCATACTTAGTAATGCTTAAATAAATATTTCTTTGTTTATTTATAGTTTTCCAAAGTTAACTAAACCGAATCCTTTGATACCAACTATAACGCCCCAGCTCTCGAATACCCGGAGCCGGTGCCATACAGAAGATCGAATTCGGTTCAGGCTCTTAGAACCGAGCTACTTATGAAATGTTTCATCTTCTAAAAGCTGTTACCTGAAAAATTTCAAACAAAAATGTAGGGTGAGCATACAAATGCCCAGTAAGGGGTTTTAAAATAAACCAATATACCTTTCGAAAACATTTTTTAAACCATTTTATAAAACAATCTTTTTAATGAAATGATGTAACACATGTAACATGTCATAATAAAAGTTCCTGATTAGAAAAATGCTAGCATAATTACAAGGATACCAGATTCGAATATAGGCATGCTGAATAAAATAAATTCTAAACATGTATGACATAAGAATATGTAGGCACAAATTAAACAGCTAAGAGTAATGAATAGTCAGAGTTGTGTATAAAGGTAATAACTATTGTTTCATCATTTACTATTGGCTATTAAATTTTTGAATATTGCGTAAATAATAAATATTTTATACTTAAACTTCTGAATCTTATAATCATAAGCTCTTTAACCAGGAATATTCTACTAGTCGAATAATCCCCTGGTTAATTAATTTATATAGTCTTTATGAGGAAAGTAAATATTCTAGACCGTGTTAAGGCCTCGTGCCATGACCTAGGGGCTAACTGTAACCGGACCCCAACCTAGAGAGCCTCTGTAACCAGACTCCAACCGGGAGTGCCTCTGTAACCGGACACCAACCTGGAGTGCCTCTGTAACCGGACACCAACCCAGAGTGCCTCTCTAACCGGACACCAATCCGGAGGGTCTGCTGTAACCGGACCCCAACCCGGAGGGCTTACTTTTATCAGTCCCCACCCCAGAACCTACCAGGTCCAATGAATTTCTCATATCTCTAAATCAAAGTGCACATACCAAATTGATTTATTAAATCACTTATCATTCTCAGTACACATATTACTTGGTTTCTTAATTCACATTATTCAAAGTGTCCCATACCACCTTGAATAATTAAATGCTTATCTGATAAATTATTAATAATAAATTGTTTTATTATCACATGAAATAATAACATTATAACTCTTCCATGGTAATAAAATTTTAATGAATTAAAATACATGCTCATTATTCATGCTCAATTCATGTGCTGATAAATGGAAATGACGTTGAACTAAAATATAATGTGCCAGTTATTATTTAAATGATAATTTTCCCAACGACATCCATAAAATAGTAGACATTATTTTCTCATGTGATATTAATTCAAAATACACAAGTAATAAATTGATGGGGTTACCACATAAAATGATAATTCCTTAATTTTCAAAATCCTTGATTTATGGAGACAAATTCTTATAGTTTAAAATGATTAATTTTTAATCAAGACAAATGTCATTTGTGAAAAAAGCATGCGTTGATAAAAGGTCATGTCTTAATGAATAGCCATGCCTTATATTACATAGCATACAAGGCCAATTAATATGAAGCACATCGTTTGTTTTATATAATGAATATATTAAACTAAACATATCAAAAACAAAATTTAACCACCGAAGTTTATTATAGGCCAAGTTAATTCAGACTATGATTAAAACTTATAGGTGTGTACATATATCCATATGTATATATATATAAAATATGTACATGTTGCACCGAAGACTTTATTTAAAGATTGTAAATCATCTTTAATATCATAAATTAGAATTAGATTGAATTATGTATGTATGTCTGATTATACTCTAAGTGTACAACGGAAAATAATTATAAATTAAAATAACCCTTAACTTATGTACACATAAAATAATAAGTTATATAAGTGTACATATATATATACACATATATAAAAACTGTAATTTGATCAAATTACACCCTCACAAACCATAATATTTTGAGATAAATACTTAAAATTTTAAACCATTATATTTTATTTAAAGAAAATTCCAGATTATATAGATAGATATAGTTCTTTATATATATATATATAGACACATAATATTTTTATGGAAATATCATTTTAAATAAGAATATTTTTATGTAATTAAGATTTGGAAAATATGGTTTCACATATACATATATATATATACATATATATAACTATGTATATATATATATATTCATTGAAATAATTAATTTCCCTTTACAAAATATACATTTAATAACAAATATTAAAACATAACCCATACCTTGATTTGAAAAATGGAAGAGTAAGGTTGACGGGCAAGGTAAGAAGCAAGGTGGGATTGACATGAAGAATAAATTTTAGGTGTTTTTAGAGTGTGAATTGTAAATGGTTATATATAGAAAGCTAGATGAGACTTCCTTGAAAAGATAGTAATTTTTTTTTTAATTTATTATCATGAATTTCATTTTTTATTCAATTAATATTTATATTTTATTAAATTTCATAAATGTTGTGAAGACTTCATGGTAAAAATAGGTGGTCCATATTTTGTTTTCACACCCATTATTGACCCGTGAGTAACTTTGTCTCCATTAAAATTATTATTTTATATTTTTTATCATTTTTTAAAAGTTTATAGTTTACTATTTTTTTATCTAATAGTATTTTTTCTATTTTTTTCACTCACCTCACATCATATAAATTGTGGGGGCTTTCATTTGTTAGATGACCCGTTCGGGCATGTGGGTGGACCCTAGGGTGGGGACCACGTGTCTGCGGGGCAACTGGTGGTCCCTGTTGGGCCAGGACCCAACGACCATGTTAAAGGCGGGGTGTATGTGCTGTCACCGGGACCTGGTTGTTACATTTAGTATCAGAGGTGATACCCAGCCATAAGTGCAGTGCACTACTTGGGTTGAGATATAGGGCCCACAACAAGGACATTGTTCTCTAAAGGGGGGGGGGTGACTGTAACAACCTAGAATGATAAAGAGGTAAATGACTAAATGATATGACTCATGTCAACAAGGTGCACCTTTCTTTTCGAGAGCCTACTTGATTAGAAATCTAGAGTTAAGCGTTCTTGTCCTAGAGTAGGGATTTGGATGGGTTCCCTTATGGGAAGTTTCTTAGGGATACCATAAAACACTTTCCATTTTTTTCAAAATATAAAACATTAAAACTTAAACCAAGACTCCTTGACAATTATTCAACATTTAACATGGCTGAAAATCATTTAAAAACTTGGGATGAGCACAAAAGCTCAGTAAGGTATGGAAGAGAAGGAAATATCACATTAGTCCATGAATACTCATAACGTATGAAAGAATTTTCAAAAGACATTTTTATCACCCATATATACTTACTTTGTGTAACATGAGATTTACACAATATCCACACAAAACATGAGAACATAAATATAATCTTAAAGGTATCTTGAGGTATTACTTACATAATATTGTAACCATTCTTGGCTACCTTATAACTTGTAACCCTCACAGCTACCTTACTTTGTGTAACTATCGCAGTTACACTTAGAGTAACCATACGACCGACCTCCAACATACTCATAAACAATGAATTGTAGGGAAATATAGGTCTCACCCTTCATCATAAACAATGTACAAGAACCAAAAAATAATCATAAAATATGAATAATTCCACAAAAACATTGCTTTTGAATTTTGTAAAACAGAATTTTAAAAGAGGATTTTAAAAGAAAAGTCCCTTACAAACATCATATACTTGAAGTGAGACTTAATAGACTGGATGAAGTATGTATTTATACTGTAAATACACATAATAAAACATAATATAAACATAACCCATCACAGAAACAATTTAAATAGAACATAAATAATAATGTTGAAGGTTAACCCAAAGAATGGAAATCAGGTTTACAATTCCCTTACCTCAGATTCGCCTTACTTCAAACTTGTTTAAAATTATTTTATAATGGTTAAAATAGTGTTATTAGAATTTTACAGAAACATTTTCATGTTTATAACATATTATATTATCATTTCATAACATCATTTCACCCTTTAATTGTTAGTATTTTGCTCCTTGCACCGTTTTTGGGTGAGTTCCTTACATGATTTCTATGATTGTTTCCTGGGGGACATTCTTTTCGATTGGAAGTGAAACTCCCTAATTTTAAAGGAGTATTATTTAAATATATCCAATAACATAAATTATACCATTTAACATTTTGAATATATAATAAAACTAATTCAAGCGGTGTTTTGATTAAAGCAGTTAAATATTTTCAAACTGTTGGTTATTCGTGTAGGGGATTTATAATCGTCTTGCTTGTAGAGTTTTGATTTTTATGTTTATATGAACTTTTTATATAAATATAAATCACATTTAGGTTGAGTCTGAACCCCTCCTTACCTTGAATAGTTCAATGTGATATAAAATCAGTTATAGTTTTTAAATAATTATTTTTTTAATTAAGTATGAATTTATTGAAAAATTAAATTAAAAATATTTTTAAAAATTATTTTCAAAAAATAGACTTCATTTTTGAAATCTAAACATTAATAAATGGTTAGAGTGAATTTTGGGAATTTTTCTGAAACAGTTGATTTTTCAATAAATAGTAAAAAAATAATGTTTTTAGTTTCGGTGTGTTAATGACATCATTAATGATATAATAATGATGTCATAAATCTGGTAGACTTGTGTATAGTTAATTAATATGTGAGGTGTCCCAAGTGGCTTATACTAGGGTAAAATACCATGGGAAAGCCCATGGTTTTGCAAAAACCACCCATGAGGTGTCCCTTGGAAATTATTAAAATATCCCCTTAATTTTCCTATAAATACCAAACCTTTCCTTCATTAACTTCATTCACAATTCCTCATAAATTAATCTCTATCCCCCTTACCTCAATATTAGTCCTGATAAGGGTTTCTCAAGCCCCCAAGGTCCAAACATTCAAGTTCTAAGGGTTACTCTACAAGGTAAAAAATTCTCAATTTTCATCTTTTTCCATTCATGTTCTCTTTTATGTGGTATAACTTTCATGTTTCCAAAAAATGTTCTTATTTCCTTCTTCTTCTTTATCTACTCTCTATTATGATTAATTTATGTATGGGTGACCCTTTTCCCCTCTCTTTTTAATATTTTCTAAAACCTTGTTGTGTAGCCGTTAGGCTGCCGAATTTTTATAAGGGATTTCTCAATTATTATTTTATTTTGAGTTCCATTATTTTATTTTTATTTCATCATAACTTCTTACCCAATAAGAATTAAATATCTAAAAATAATGTATATTCTGGAAGTTCTCATGTTCATGGAAAATTAGTCATCATTATTTGTCTCCGCACCCACTTATTCAAGGGATAAAAACATTGTCTATGATGTGTCGAATTACCGACATCATGGATGATGTGGTTTAACACTTCATTAACTATTTCATGTATGGTTATGAAACCATTTTTATGGTTAATCCATGTTATAATATATGTATTATAGCTCATCCATGGTTCTAGAATTCGTTTTAACACATGGATTTAATTTATAAAACAAAATGAGATCATTTTTTTCAAAGAACCTCTAAAAAGATCCAAACAAACATCATTAATGTTATAACTTATGAATCATCCTAAAGTAATAATTCAAAATGATAAATGGTATAATTTATGTTACTGGATATATGTAAATACTAATCCATTCCAATTCTAGGGTTTCACTTCTAATCGACAAGAATGTCCACCATGAACCAATCATAGAAATCAGGTAAGGAACTCCCCCAAAAACGGTGCTAGGAGAAAAATACTAACAATTAAAGGGTGAAATGATGTTATTAAATGATAATGTAAGATGTTATAAACATTAAAATGTTTCTTTAAAATACTAATAACACTATTTTAACCATTATATAGTATTTTTAAACAAGTTTTAAGTAAGACGAACCTGAGGTAAGGGAATTCTAAACCCGATTTCCATTCTTTGGGTTAACCACCTACTTCATTATTTATGATTATGTTAAATTGTTTGTGTGATGGGTTCTGTTTATATTATATTTTATTATGTGTATTTACATTATAAATACATACTCCATCCAGTCTATTAAGTCTCACTTCAATTATATGATGTTTATAAGGGTCTTTTCATTTAAAATC
Organism: Viscum album; assembly: GCA_963277665.1. NCBI lineage: Eukaryota > Viridiplantae > Streptophyta > Magnoliopsida > Santalales > Viscaceae > Viscum > Viscum album. The sequence goes on along the minus strand of OY728131.1, from coordinate 1,430,147,679 downwards.
CTCTTTTAAAATTATGTTTTACAAAATTCAAAAGAAATGTTTTTATGCTATTATTAATATTGTATGATTATGTTATGGTTCTTGGGAATTGTTTATAAATAAGGGTGGGTCCAATATTTACCTCTAATGCATTGGTTATGAGTAATTTGGAGGTCGGCCGTATGGTTACTCCAGGTGTAACTGCGATGGTTACACAAAGTAAGGTAGTTGTGAGGGTTACAAGTTATAAGGTAGCCAAGAATGGTTACAAGATTATGTAAGTAATGCCTCAAGATAACTTTATGATTATATTTATGTTCTCATGCCTTTTTTGGATCTTTTTTAAATCTCATGTTACAAAAAGTAAGTATATATGGGTGACAAGAATGTATTTTGAAAATGATTTCATACGTTATGAGTATTCATGGACTAATGTGATATTTCCTTATTTTACATCCCTTACGGAGCTTTTGTGCTCATCCAAAGTTTTTAAATGATTTTCATAGGTTAATGGATGTGTAAGACAAAGAAGGATGCCATTTTAAATGTTGAAGAATTGTCAAGGAGTCTTGTTTTAGGTTTTAATGTTTTTTATTTTGAAAAAAATGGAAACTGTTTTATGGTATCCACTATGTAATAATGTGTAATGTTATGAATGTATTGTCCTAATTCTATAAAGCTATAATCTTTAAAATATCATCAATGTAAAAGGAAGTTTTGTCTTGAGTAAATTAAAGATTATGTATGTAATATGGTCGGGTCCTTATAGTTGGTATCAGAGGATGGTTTAGATAACTTTAGGGGTTAGGGTCATGTTAATAGAATACCATAAATGATTTTCACTATATATTAATTTTAAATGTTATATCATTTAAAGATTACGATGTTGATACATCTAAGACATGTTTTTTCAGAATGGTTGTTCATAGAAGGAACATGGATGCTGAAGAAGAGAGGCACCGACAGAATGACATCCTTCTGGAACTAATGCCCAGAATGGTAGGGATTGGTTTCGAGCAGTTTGTGACAGTAATGGATCAGCTAACGCAAGTAATAAATGGTGGTGGTATCCATGCAAGAGATTCAATAGAGGTACCACAACAGAACATGACAGTAGTGGAACATTTTATGAGACAAGATCCTCCTACATTCAATGGATCTTCAGACCCAGTAGCAGCTGAAGGATGGATCAAATACCTTGAAAAGATATTCAATGTTAGAGGATGTTTAGACAATCAAAAGTTAAGTCTTTCGATTTATTTTTTTGAAGTTGAATCAGATCAGTGGTGGCCAATGGTAAGTAATATAAGGGGTTGAGAGGATTTTGATGCCTTAGAGTGGGATGAATTTAAAAGTATTTTCCTTGATTTTTTTTTACTATGGTGGTGCGACTTAGAATGGAGAAGCAATTCCTTGAATTGAAATAGGAGGAAGAAGATCCAGTGGCTGTGTTTGAAGAAAACTTCACCCGACTGGCGAGGTATTCTCTAAATTTTATTCTGGATCTTTATAACAAAATAAATTACTTTTACTCAGGACTGAAGCCAAGGTATTGAAGGGAGTTTGCCTCCCGTGAATTCAAAAGTTATGAGAAACTTGTCCGATGTGCTGAGAGGGTAGAGATGGATTTTGCTGATGATCACGTGCATTCTGGAAACAAAGAGAAGAACAGGTCCAGTTGTCAAGCAATGGGTAAGAATCAACCAAATAAATCTGATGGTAAGAAAATCCAATTTCCAGTTTGTGAAAAGTGTGGAAAAAAACACCCTGGGGAATGTTTTAGAAAAACTGGGAAGTTTTTTAAATGTGGTAAGTTTGGAAATATGGATCGAGATTGCAATGAAAATGATCCTAAGACTGTAAAGTGTTTTAAATGTGGTTAAATGGGTCATTATGTAAATGCATTCCCAAAGAGATATCCGAATGATGCAAAGAAGCCAAAGTATAAGAAGAAAGGTGTAATGAGATCCTTTGCAACTATGTCAGCAGATGTCGGGCCATCCAATGAAGTCGTATCGGGTTCTTTGTTTTTTCAATCAGATTTTGCTAAAGTTTTGTTTGATATGGGGTCTACACATTCCTTCATCTCTGAGAAATTTTCTGGTAAATTGGAAATATCATCTCAATAAATGAGACCCGAACTTGTTGTTAAAACACTAGAGGGAAATGCTATAGCAAAGAGGAATTATAAGAATCTTCTATTGTGGTCTGTGGAAAGAATTTACCTGCAAACCATGTTGTTTTACCCTTATTCGAGTTTGATATTATTCTGGGGATGGACTGGCTTTCGGATTATCATGCTAATATTGATTGTAGATCTAAAGAATTTGTTTTTCAGAAAGATTTCCAGTTAGTATACAATAATAAACCCATAAAATTGATAACATATCAGGAAGCTAAGAAACTATTGAAATATGGAAATTAAAGTTATCATGCTCATATTGTTGAAAATAAGGGAACTATTCAAATTAATGATGTGCCAGTGGTAAATTAATACCTTGATGTTTTTCTTGATGAGTTACCCAATTTCATACCTGATCAAGAAGTCAAATTCATAATTGACTTAGTTTCTGATGCTAAGCTAATTTCAAAACCCCCTTATCATATGTCTCCAATAGAACATCATGAATTGAAAAATTAGTTGCAGGATTTTTTTGACAAAGGCTTCATTCATCGTAGCACTTCACCATGGGGAGCTCCTATTTTGTTTGTTAAAAGGAAAGATGGTTTCATGAGACTTTTCATTGATTATAGACCTTTGAATAACATCAATATTAAAAACATGTATCCTTTTCCTCATATCGATTATTTGTTTTATCAGCTCCAGGGAGATCAGTACTTTTCCAAGATTGACTTGAGATCCGGATACCATCTGCTGAAGGTGAAGGAGGATGACATCTCGAAAACAGCCTTTCGTACTAGATATGGGAATTATGAATTTATTGTTATGCCATTTAGATTAACTAATGCACCTGTTATATTCATGAATCTTATGAATAGAGTATTTCATGAGTTCTTGTATAAGTTTGTGGTTGTATTTATTGATGACATTCTGGTATTTTCTAAAAATAAAGAGGAGTATGAAAAACATCTAAGGGTTGTTTTAAAAACCTTAAAAGAAAATAAGTTGTTTGAAAAGTTCAGAAAGTGTGATTTTTGGTTGCAATATATTTCATTTCTTGGGAACATTGTAAATTAGGATGGAATAATAGTTGATCCTACCAAAACAAAATTAGTTGATTAATGGCTAAGACCCACAAATGTTACAGAGATTCATAGTTTTCTGGGCTTAGGATGTTATTACCGAAGGTTTGTTAAGAACATCACACGGTTATCAAGCCTGATAACTAAGTTAACATGAAAAGGGGTTAATTTTTTTTTGGACAGAAGAATGTGATGTTTGTTTTCAGGAACTGAATAAGAAATTGGTGAATGCTCCAGTTTTGGTCTTACCTTCCCGAAATGGCGAGTTTTTCATCTACAATGATTCTTATTTGAAGGGAATTGTTTGTGTTTTGATGCAGAATGATCAGGTAATTTTCTACGCTTCGAGACAACTTAAACATCATGAGTTAAATTATCCCACACATGATTTTGAATTGGAAGCTATGGTTTTTTCTTTGAAAATTTGGAGGCATCATTTATACAAAACCAAATGTCAAATATATACTGACCATAAAAGTATTAAGTATATATTCACTCAGAAGGAATTAAACATGAGGCAGAGAAGGTGGCTAGAACTGATAAATGATTATGAAAACACGATCAATTACCATCATGGGAAGGAAAACAAATTGGCAGATGCCTTAAGTCAGAAACATCAGGCATCATTAACCATTCTACGTTTGGAGGATGATCCCTTGATTAATGATTTGATGAATTTTGGTTTAGAAGTTGTTGGAGCAGGTAATACATCTATTTTGTTTCAGGTTTCAGTGCAGTATTCATTGGCAGAAAGAATTAAGCAAGTGCAGAAAAAAGACTGCGAGATACAGATAAAGGTAGAATTGGTTAAAATGGGAAAGTTTCCAGAATCTAATCTTGATAAAGATTGTGTTTTAAGATTTGTAAAAAGGTTGTGTGTGCCTAGTGATTCTCAGTTGAAGAAATATTTGTTGTTCAAAGCTCATAGTTCACCATTTTCTGTTCACCCTGGTTATACTAAGATGTACAGAGACCTTCAGGAGTATTATTGGTGGGATGGAATGAGAAGAGATATTGCTGATTTTACCATGAAATGTATGATGTGACAACAGGTTAAAGTAGAGTGGAAGTTACCGAAGGGGATGCTTCAGCCTTTGCCAGTTTCAGAGTGGAAATGGGAGAATGTATCCATGGACTTTGTGGTGGGACTACCAAATACTTCTTGAGGTAACAATGTGATTTGGTTTATTGTTGATTGGCTAACAAAGTATGCAAATTTTCTTTCTATTCATGATACAATGACTTTGGATCATATTTCTCGATTGTAGCCCAAGGATATTGTCAGGTTACATGGAGTTCTTCTTTCCATTGTATCAGACCAAGATCTTAGGTTCACTTCTAACTTTTGGAAGGGACTTCAAAAGTCATTGGGTAGAGATTTAAATTTCATTATAGCTTTTCATCCTCAATCAGATGGGTAGACAGAATGAATGATTCAAACTTTGGAGGATATGCTTTGAGCTTGTTCAATGGAATACCATGGTAGTTGGGATCAACATCTTTCTTTAGTTGAGTTTTCTTATAATAATATTTTTCATTTCAGTATATAGATGGAACCCTTTGAAGATTTTTATGGGAAGCGGTGTCAGACTCCAGCATTTTGGGATGAAGTACGTGAAAGAAAGTTGATGGGGCTAGAATTAGTGGAACAAGTGGCTGAGAAAGTGAAGACGATCCAACAACACATGAGGACAGCTTAGAGCAGGTAGAAAAGTTATTCCGATAAGAGAAGGAAAGACTTCTCTTTCGAGGTAGGTGACCATGTTTTCCTTAAAATATCTCCTTGGAAGAGTGTGATGCATTTTGGTATGAAAGGGAAGCTAAGTCCATGATTCATCAGTCCTTTTGAAATCTTGGAGAAATTTGGAACAATTTCATACCGCGTAGCTTTGCCTCCAAGATTGTTTCTGGTACACAATTTTTTTCATGTTTTGATGTTGAGAAAGTATGTGCCAGATTCATCACATGTCCTGATCCAAGAAGCAGTTCAGCTGGAATAGAACCTTTCTTATGAAGAGAAACCAGTTCAACTCCTTGATCGAAGGGAATAGGTATTGCAGATTAAGGTAATCCACCAGGTAATGGTTTTGTGGAGAAACCACATGGTTGAAGAAGAAACATGGGAGTCTAAAAATTCTATGAGGGAAAAGTACCCTCAGTTGTTTAATAAGTGAATAAAATTTCGAGGACATAATTTCCAGAAGGTGGGGATAATGTAACACCCCAAGTTTTTTTAAAAATAAATAGAAATTCATTGAACTTTGTCTTAAGTAGATATTTATAACCATCCTTTAAAACATCCACTTCCATGTTTTTAATTTCAAGAAATTGTCATCTACAATTGTGTTCACTATGTTATTTGGAGTCTATTGGAACCAACTTGTTTTTTAGTGAACAGTAACAAACCCTTATGAATAGTAATGTGAATAGTAATATGACCCCAATTAATAGTATATTTTATTATTATTTTATTTTCTTATTGATTTAATATAATGACATTTTGATTAATTTTTCAATGTGATATAAAATTTGTTATAGATTTTATTTAATTAAGTTTTTAATTAAGGATGAGTTTATTTAAAAATTAAATTAAAAAAATTAAAAAAAATTATTTTTAAAAAATGGAATTAATTTTTGAAATCTACACGTCGATAAATTGTTAGGATTAATTTTGGGATTTTTTCTAAAACAGTTGATTTTTCAGTGAAAAGTAAAAAATATAGTTTTTAGTTTTGGTGTGTTAATGACATCATTAATGATATAATAATGATGTCATAAATCTGGTCGAGTTGTGTATAGTTAATTAAGATGTGAGGTGTCCCAAGTGTCTTATACCATGGGAAAATACCATGGGAAAGCCCATGGTTTTGAAAAAACCACCCATGAGGTGTCCCTAAAAAATTATTAAAATATCCTCTTACTTTTCCTATAAATACCAACCCTTTCCCTGATTAACTTCATTCCCAATTCCTTATAAATGAATATCTGACCTCCTTACCTTCATAGTAGCCTCCCAAGGTTTCTTCAAGCCCCCATTGTCCAAACCTTCAAGTTCTAAGGGTTACTATACAAGGTAAGAAAATTCTCAATTTTATTCTTTTTCCATTCAAGTTCTATTTTATGTGGTATAACATTCAAGTTTCAAAACCATGTTCTTATTTCCTTATTATTCTTAATATAATATCTATTATTATTAATTTCTGGATGGGTTACCCTTTTCCCGTATCTTTTTAATATTTTCTAAAACCATTTTGTGTAGCCGTTAGGCTGCCGAATTTTTATAAGGGATTTCTCAATTATTATTTTATTTTGAGTTCCATTCTTTTCTTATTATTTATTCATCCATTTTTACCCAATAGGAATAAAGTATCCAGAAATAATTTATATTTTGGATGTTCTCATGTTCATGGAAAATTCATCATCATTATTTTTCTCCTCACCCACTTATTCAAGTAATAATAACATTGTCCGTGATGTGTTGAATTACCGACATCGTGGATGATGTGGTTTCAATTTTCATTTAATCTTTCAAGTATGGTTATTAAACCATTTTTATGGTTGGAAAAAGTTATAATATATTTATTATAGCTCATCCATGTTTCTGTAACTATTTTTAACACATGGATTTAATTTATAACAGGAAATGAGGTCATTTTTGTCAAAGAACCTCTAAAATGATCTAAACGAACATCATTAATGTTCTAACATATGAATCATCCTCATATAGGAATTCAGAATGAAAAATGTTATAATTTATGTTACTGGATATATTTAAATACTACTCCATTCCAATTCTGTAGTTTCACTTCCAATCGACAAGAATTTCCACCATGAACCAATCATAGAAATCATGTAAGGAACTCACCCAAAACGGTGCAAGAAGAAAAATACTAACAATTAAAGGGTGAAATGATGTTATGAAATGATAATATAAGATGTTATAAACATGAAAATGTTTCTTTAAAATACTAATAAAACTATTTTAACCATTATATAGGATGTTTAAACAAGTTTGATGTAAGACGAACCTAAAGTAAGGGAATTCTAAACCTGATTTCCATTCTTTGGGTTAACCATCTACTTCATTATTTATGATTATGTTAAATTGTTTTTGTGATGTGTTCTATTTATATTATGTTTTATTATGGGTATTTACAGTGTAAATACATACTCCATCCACTCTATTAAGTCTCACTTCAAATAGATGATGTTTATAAGGGACTTTTCTTTTAAAATCCTCTTTTAAAATTATATTTTACAAAATTCAAAAGAAATGTTTTTATGAAATTATTCATGTTTTATGATTATGTTATGGTTGTTGGTCATTGTTTATGAAGAAGGGTGGGACCTATATTTCCCTCCAATGCATTGGGTATCAGTATGTTGGAGGTCGGCCGCATGGTTACTCCAAGTGTAACTACAATTGTTACACAAAGTAAGGTAGCCGTGAGGGTTACAAGTTATAAAGTAGCCATTAATGGTTACAAGATTATGTAAGTAATGCCTCAAGATACATTTATGATTATATTTATGGTCTCATGTTTTGTGTGGATCTTTTGTAAATCTCATGTTACACAAAGTAAGTATATATGGGTGACAAGAATGTCTTTTGAAAATGCTTTCATACGTTACGAGTATTCATGGGTAAAGAGAAAACAACCTTTTACATTGAGGATATTTTCAAGTTTAGAGATTTATATAATTAGGGAAATACATTCATAACATTACAAATTATTATAGAGTGGATACAATAAAACAGATTCCATTTTTTTTTCAAAATATAAAACATTAAAACTTAAAACAAGACTCCTTGACAATTCTTCAACATTTAACAATCCTTCCTTCCTTGTCTTACACATCTATTAACCTATTAAAATCATTTAAAAACTTGGGATGAGAAAAAAATATTATTAAGGGATGGAAAATAATTAAATATCACATTAGTCCATGAATACTCATAATGTCTGAGGGCATTTTCAAAAGACATTCTTGTCACCCATATATAGTTACTTTGTGTAACATGAGATTTACACAAGATCCACACAAAACATGAGAACTTAAATATAATCATACAGTAATATTAAGGAATTACATACATAATCCTGTAACCATACTTGGCTACCTTATAACTTGTAACCCTCACAACTACCTTACTTTGTGTAACCATTGCAGTTACACTTGGAGTAACCATACGACTGACCTCCAACTTACTCATACCCAATGCATTGGAGGGAAATATAGGTCCCACCTTTCAACATAAAAAATTCCCAAGAACCAAAACATAATCATAAAACATGAATAATTCCACAAAACATTACTTTTAAATTTTGTAAAACAGAATTTTAAAAGAGGATTTTAAAAGAAATGTACCTTATAAAAATCATATACTAGAAGTAATACTTAATAGAGTGGAAGGATTATGTATTTATACTATAAATACACATAATAATACATAATATAAACATAAACCATCACACAAACAATTTAAATAGAACATAAATAATGAAGTAGAAGGTTAACCCAAAGATTGGAAATCGGGTTTAGAATTCCCTTAACTCAGGTTCGTCTTACTTAAAACTTGTTTAAAATTCTTCTATAATGGATATAATAGTGTTATTTTTATTTTAAAGAAAAATTTTCGTGTTTATAAAATCTTATATTATCATTTCATAACATCATTTCACCCTTTAATTGTTAGTATTTTGCTCCTTGCACCGTTTTTGGGTGAGTTCCTTACATGATTTCTATGATTGGTTCATGGTGGACATTCTTTTCGATTTGGAAGTGAAACTCCAGAACTGGAATGGAGTAGTATTTACATATATCCGGTAACATAAATTATACCATTTATCATTTTTAATTCTTACATGAGAATGATTCATAAGATATAACATTAATGATGTTCGTTTAGATCATTTTAGAGGTTCTTTGACAAAAATGACCTCATTTCGTTTTATAAATTAAATCCATGTGTTAAAAAGAATTCCAGAACCTTGTATGAACTATAATACATATATTATAACTTGTTTCAACCATAAAAATATTTTCATAACCATACTTGAAAGAGTTAATGAAAATTGAAACCACATCATCCATGATAACGGTAATTCGACACATCATAGATAATGTTTTTATTCCTTGAATACGTGGGTGAGGAGAAAAATAATGATGATGAATTTTCCATGAACATGAGAAAATACAGAATATAAATTATTTCTGGATATTTCATTCCTCTTGAGTAAGAAGAGATGAATAAATAATAAGAAAAGAATGGAACTCAAAATAAAATAATAATTGAGAAATTCCTTATAAAAATTCGGCAGCCTAACGGCTACGCAACATGGTTTTAGAGAATATTAAAAAGAGAGGGGAGAAGGGTAACCTATCCAGAAATAAATCATAATAAATATTATATCAATAAGAATAAGTAAATAAGAACATGTTTTGGAAACATGAAAGTTATACCATATAAAAGGGAACTTGAATGGAAAAAGAAGAAAATTGAGAATTTTCTTACCTTGTAGAGTAACCCTTAGAACATCAAGGTTTGGACCGTGGGGGCTTGAGGAAAACTTGGGAGGACTACAATGAAGGTAAGGAGGCTAGAGCTTCATTGAGGAGGAATTGGGAACTATGTTAATTAAGTAATGGGTTGGTATTTATAGGAAAAATAAGGGGATATTTTAATAATTTCCAAGGGACATATCATGGGTGGTTTTTGCAAATGCATGGGCTTGCACATGGTATTTGACCATGGTATAAGCCACTTGGGACACCTAACATCTTATGTAACTATACACAAGTCGACCAAATTTATGAAATCATTATTATATCATCAATGATGTCATTAACACACCGAAACTAAAAACTGTATTTTTTACTATTCACTGAAAAATCAACTGTTTCAGAAAAAATCCCAAAATTCACCCAAACCATTTATTGATGGGTAGATTTAAAAAATAAAGTATATTTTTTGAAAATAATTTATTTAAATATTTTTAATTTAATTTTTAAATAATGTAACACTTAATTCAAAAATTAATTTTTTAAAAACTATAACTGATTTTATATCACATTGAAAACTTAATCAAGATGTCATTATCTTAAATCCATAAGAAAATAAAATAATAATACAATATACTATTCATTAGGGTCCTATAACTATTCATATTACTATTCATAAGGGTATGTTACTATTCACCAAAAAAACAAGTTGTTTCCAATAGACTCCAAATAACATACTAAACACAATTGTAGATGAAAATTTCTTGAAATTCAAAACATAGAAGTGGATGTTTTAAAGGCTAGTTATAAATATCTACTTAAAACAAAGTTCCATGCATTTATTTTTATTTTTAGAAAAACATGGGGTGTTACATTACCCCCACCTTCTGGAAACTGCACCCTCACAATTTTATTTACTTATTAAACAACTGAGGGTACTTTTTCCCTCATAGAATTTTCAGACTCCCATGTTGCTTCTTCGACCATGTGTTTTCCCCAAAAAACCTTTACCTGGTGGATTACCTTATTCCGAAATACCTCTTCCCTTCGATCAAGAATCTAAACTGGTTTTTCTTAATAAGAAAGGTTCTCTTCCAGCTGAACTGCTTCTGGGCTCAAGACATGTGATGAATCTAGCACATACATTCTCAACATCGAAACATGAAAATCATTGGGTACCTGAAACAATCACGGAGGCAAAGCTACGTGGTATGCAACTATTCCAACTTTCTCCAAGATTTAAAAAGGACCGGTGAACCATGGACTTAACTTCCCTTTATTACCAAAACACATCTCTCTCTTCCAAGGAGAGATTTTAAGGAAAACATACTCACCTAACTCGAAAGAGAACTCATTCCTTCTGTTATCTGCATAACTTTTCTGACTGCTCTGAGATGTCCTCATGTGCTGTTGGATCGTCTTCACTTTCTCAACCACTTCTTCCACTAATTCTGGCCCCATCAACTTTATTTCACCGACTTCAACCCAAAACACCGGAGTCTAACACTGCTTCCCATAAAAATCCTCAAAGGGTGCCATCTTTATATTAGAATGAAAACTATTATTATATGAAAACTCTAATAAAGAAAGATGTTGATCCCAAATTACCTAGTAGTCCATTGAACAAGCTCGAAGCATATCCTCTAAAGTTTGAATAATTCATTCTATCTACCCATCCGATTGAGGATAAAAATATATACTGAAATTTAACTCTGTACCCAACGACTTTTGAAGTCACTTCCAAAAGATAGAAGTGAACCTGGGATCTCAGTCAGATACAATGGAAAGGGGAACTCCATGTAACCTGAAAATCTCTTTGAGGTACACTGAAGAAAGCTGATCCAAAGTCATTGTATCTCGAATTGAAAGAAAATGTGCAGACTTTGTTAGCCGATCAATAATAACCCAAATCACATTGTTACCTCAAGAAGTCTTTGGTAGTCCCACCACAAAGTCCATGGATACATTCTCCCATTTCTACTCTGGCACTGGAAAAGGCTGAATCATCCCCTTCAATAACTGCTGCTCTGCTTTAACCTATTGAGACGTCAAAAATTTCATGGTAAAATCAACAATATATCTTTTCATTACATCCCACGAATAATACTCCCGAAGGTCTCTGTACATCTTAGTACTACCAGGGTGAATAGAAAATGGAGAACTATGAGCTTCACACAACAAATCGTTCTTCAACTGAGAATAACTAGTCACACACAACCCTTTTCCAAATCTTAAAACACAATCTTTATCAAGATTAAATTCTGGATACATACCCATTTTAAACAATTCTACCTTTTTCTGTAGATCATGGTTTTTTATGCACTTTCTTAATTTTGTCTGCCAATAAAGACTGCACTGAAACCAGAAACAAAACAGAGGTACTCCCTGCTCGAAAAACTTATAATCCAAAATTCATCAAATCATTAATCAAGGGATCATGTTCCGAACGTAGCATGGTTAATGATGGATGATGTTTCCGACTTAAGTCATCCTCCACTTTTTTTGATTTCCCAAGATGGTAATTGATCGTGTAGTCATAATCCTTTATCAGTTCTAGCCACATTCTCTGCCTCATGTTTAATTCCTTCTGAGTGAATATATACTTCAGAATTTTATTGTAGAGACCCGAAGCCTGACGTACATTGACATTACATTACATTTGCGGAATACTTAGTACATAACAAAAATACACACACAAGGATCGTAATAGTTTAGTGTCTTTGGAAACTCGGAATATAATCTTCTAATCCTGGTGAAAGATCTTCAACATCTCCCATAAAGATCTTCCTTTTTTTATACCTAAAACCTTTATTTATATCCTAGGGAAAAGAAAACATAAAAGGGTGAGCTCAAATGCTCAGTAAGGGTAAACAAAAGAAATATCAATCACATCATATACATAAGCACATAACTTTTGGAAATCTTAACCTGTAAAAGAGATCATAATTTCATAACCTGGGATAACTCATGGCAGTGAAATGTAATCACAATAATCATAACATAAAACATTAAACTTTGTGGAATACACACATAATCATAGAGAATCATTTCTTGTTAGTCAAGACTCATTGCCAAGACTATCTTAGTGGACAAAGTCCCTTTTCTGAACCGAGTCACCCTCGTTTCAGTCCTGTTTCACTGAACCAGTATAACCTACCGTTCCAGCCATGTCTATATCATGAGATATAAAATCTTTACCCAATGCATTGGAGGGAGATATAGGTCCCACCCATCTCATAATGATACCATTATTATGTGTGCCACAAAATCATAAATCATACATCATTGCATAACCCATGTAATAAAATGGGATTCTTAAACATCATGCCATCATAATCCATAAACAATTGATATCATTTCATCATAAGAAAATTGAAACCATTTAAATCATGGAGACATTTTACTTGAAAAATACATATCAAATAACATCATCTTAGATGGAAAATAGTTTTGAAAAAACACTTGAAATGAATTCTTGAGGAAAATATCCTTTATTCTTTAAAAACATTTTTCCTTTCTTAACATGTCATAAAAATTTAAACTAAAAGAAGTTGATTAAATATAAACTTGAAAACTTGTAAAGAAAGATTCTTGGAAATAATGTTTTAAAAATCCATTCATGTCGTATAAGTTAAAAAAAACATTCTTCTCGTACTTTTGTCGGAAAAGTAAAAAAAGTACCTCGTACGAAAAACGACAAAAGATTCCTTTCATATATTTTACTAAAAAGACACCGAAGGGTAAAATTGGATTTAAACCATTGTAGGTGGATGTAAATAATATGTCATATCGAGGAAACATGAATGTGGATGATAAAATGCACCCCAGTAAATGCCAATGTATAAACAATCTCGGATAAAAATGAGATTGTGATATTTCCCTTACCTTAGGTCCGATTTGCTTCGTAAGTGTCTGAACCTCCTGTATAATGATTTAACTAATGTCATTGAATTATTACAGAATCATATTCATTTTTATTATATCATATATGGTTCACTTATGACTTTATATTACCCATTATTTTGTAAATTCATGTTAAAGTAGTGTTTTGGGTAAAATCGTCTCATTTGTCATTCGTGTTTTAACTTGTAATTATTCATATGATTATTTAGATCATTATTAATTAATTATAGAATATAAAACATGATTTATATATAATATTTATTCAGAATATACATATATATAATGGATCGATAAATGGAAATAAATGCACCGTTCATGGAGACGGTAGGCCGTACGTACGCATGAACGTTGTTTTCTTTTCGTTATTGAATTGAGTGGAATTAAGTAGATGACATACATATATATACACATAAATACAGTAGCTTTATAATTTCATATATTTCATTATTATTGCTTATATATACTTTATAATCATTCTTAAATGGTTAACATGGAGAATGAATCTCATCGCATCGTGGAGACGGTAGTCTGTACTTACGTACGAGCGATGATATCATTTCCATAATTATTGAATTGAATTGGAGTGGATGATACAATATATCAGAATCAATATGATGTTCTAATAACTATGTATAGTTATTCTTTACACCATTATACCCATCCATGTAAGGTGGTGGTGGAAAATAGATTACACCACGGCGTGGAGACGGTATTCCGTACGTACGCACGCGCGATGATTTCTTTTTCCGTAGGATGGATAGATGGTGAAATAGGATTGTTTCATACTTATAATAACATATCAGTATATGAGTGATACTTATGTTATTACTTCATAATGAAAGAACTAAAGAATAAGAAGTGGAAGAAGAAATAAAGATGAAAGAATCGGTAACGGACATTACCTCTTCTTTGAAGTGCTTCTTTGAGACCTTCTTTTAGGGCACTAAAATGGGTCTTTGTGGAATACCAGAACCTCTAGGATATTTATAGGGAATTGTATAGGAGAATATTTTAGGGGTTGGCCGAGCTTGAAGGCTCAAAGTTGTTTGAGGAAGAGAGGGAGGAGGTGCCCTTTTATAAGGGAGGAGAGGGGTACCTTTGGAATACTAAAAATATTATTTTATATTAAGGTCAAATTCGGTTTATAATGGTTCCAAAGGGTCTTATTTCGAAGATAAAGTGGGTATGGGTCGAAATCCTCTAATCCAATAGGATTTAGACAAGTTTAGGTTATTATTTTAACCTTATCATTCAGATTTAGCTTTAAGTTAGATAATTTAACTTTTACCGTGTCTTCTTGTTTTCTTACACTATAAGGTTAATAAACTTACTATAAGAAGACAAAAGAACCCCAAATTGTTTATTATTAATATATATAAACTTATCTAAGTCATTTAGACGAACCTTATATTTTTAGGAATAAAATAAAAATTAATAATATTATATTTGTTTTAAAAACTATTTTATGTCAATTTTGACACTATTTAGTAATTGATTTTTGTGAAAATCATAACAGAATGATAAGTTCGAAAAAAGTTAATTCAATCAATAATAACATGTCATATTAACCTAGAAAAGTAGTGGAATTCATAAAAAGGCTTAAATTACACTTATTTTGGTATTTATAACATCAATTATGTCAATATTTCATTAATAAGATAATTACTGCATCATCTTTGTGTCATAAATAAATTAAATTATTTGATTTATAAAAATTACAAATAAAATAAAATTATGTAGGGAATCGTTTTATATTTATAATTAATATTTACAATCTAATTTATCTTATGTATAACCCTATATTAAAAATGTTTTAGTAAATAAACATTGATTTTAACTCTTTTAACTCTTCTTTGAATTAAATAATAATAAATGTCCTAATCTAATCCAAGTGGGCCTAAATGGTCATATTTTATTCCTAATCTTGTTTTTGGTCTAATTACACTTATCCAATAGAATTTGGACATGTGTTATGGTAATAATAATATCATTTTTACCCTTAATTACCCTATTTACTTTTAACCGTGGTAAATAAAAGTAAAAAGTTACTATTCAACAAAAATAATTTTCATCTCATTGAACCACATTTTAGTCCTTGATATTAACCGTGTCTCTCGGATTTTCGAAATTCCATTCACAGAAGCGGTAAAATTAAGTTTTATGCAAAATTCAGTTTTTAACTTACCACTTAGTGGTTTCACTATTCATCAAAAATTGAAGTTTTTCAGAAAAATGCCAAAATTTCACCCTAAGCTACAATTGATATTCCTAATTCAAAAATGATTTCTATTTTACAAAATTTCCAACATATAAGTTGCATTAATTAATTTTATAATTAATTTCCGTTGTCACAACAAATAGCGTGTTTTTAAGAGATAATAACTTTCAAAAGATTAACACTTGTTTATGTCTGGTGTAAATGTGAAATTACATCCAATGACCACCATTGTATTGAATTGTAAAAATATATTCTAAATATACTTTAAAACCACTCAAATTAATAATTTATCACTATTAATTATTTCGATTAAAAAAAGTTGTTTTTAATTAAAATTTAGTAATTTTCACTATTCATCAGAAAATGAAAGTTATTCGAAAAGTACCAAAATTTCACCTTAGGTTAAATTCGATACTCCGAATCCAAAAATGAAGTCCATTTTGAGAGATAAAATTTATAAAATTTTAAAAGGTGGTTATTACTTTTCATAACGGCTAGTTTTAATAATATTTTAATAGCATATCGTTGTTTAGTGAAACTCGGTATTGCGTACTACACACGCTATCGAGGAAGGTCGCGATTGCGTGTAATACAAGGCAAGTCAAGGATGCGTGTTGTGCAAGCTCCTTTTGGTGTAGCGTACAACACAAGACATTAGTGAAATTAAAAAGAATATTTTTCATAAAATTTCGGGGTGTTACATTTATGGTTAGTTTATATTTGACATTTTGTTCTGTAAAAATGATGCCTCCAAATTTTCAAATAAAAACCCACAGCTACCAATTCAAAATTATGTGTGGGATAATTTTCTCATGAGGTTTATGTTGTCTTGAAACATAGGCAATTTCTTGATCATTCTTCATCAAAACACAACCAATTCCCTTCAAAGAATCATCACTGTAGATGACAAACTCACCATTCTGGGAAGTTAAGAACAAAACTGGAGCATTCAGCAACCTCTTCTTCAGTTCCTGAAAACAAACATCAAATTCTTCTATCCAAACAAATTTATCCCCTTTTCGTGTTAACTTAGTTATCGGGTTATATAATCGTGAAAAGTTCTTAACAAACCGTCGGTAATAACCTGATAATCCCAGAAAACTAAGAATCACTATGACATTTGTGGGTCTTGTCCATTCATCAACTACTTTTGTTTTGGATGGGTCAACTATTATTTTATACTTATTTACAATGTTCACATGAAATGAAATCTGTTGCAACCAAAAATCACACTTTCTGAATGTTCCATATAGTTTCCTTTCTTTTAAGGTTTGTAAAACAAACCTTATATGTTTTTCATGCTCCTCTTTATTTTTAGATAATACCATAATTTCATCAATAAATACAACCACAAACTTATCCAAGAACTCATGAAATACTCTATTAATAAGATTTATTAATACACCAGGTGCATTAGTTAATCCAAATAGAATAACAAAAAATTCATAATGCCCATATCTAGTACGAAAGGCATTCTTAAGGATGTCATCCTTCTTAACCTTCAGCTGATGGTATCCAGATCTCAAGTTAATCTTGGAAAAGTACTGAGCTCCCTTGAGCTGATCAAAAAATTCATCGATATGAGTCAAAGGATACTTTTTTTTAATAGTGATGTTATTCAAAGCTCTATAATCAATGAAAAGTCTCATGGAACCATCTTTCTTTTTAATAAACCAAACAGGAGCTCCCCATAGTGAAGTGCTAGGATGAATGAAGCATTTGTCAAGAAAATCCTGCAACTAATTTTTCAATTCAAGAAGTTCTATTGGAGACATATGATAAGGGGGTTTTAAAATTGCCTTAGCATTAGGAACTAAGTCAATTGTGAATTCGACTTCTCGATTAGGTATGACACCAGATAACTCATTAGAAAAAACATTATGGTATTCATTTACCACTCGCACATCATTAATTTGAATAGTTCCATTATTTTGAACAATATGAGCAAGATAACTTTCATTTCCATCTTTTAGTAGTTTCTCAGCTTCCTGATATGTTATCAATTATATGGGTTCATTCTTGTATACAAACTAAAACTCTTTTTGAAAAACAGCTTCTTTAGCTCTACAATCAATCTTAGCATGATAATCAAAAAGCTAGTCCATCCCCAAAATAATATCAAACTCAACTAAGGGTAAAACAACAAGGATTGCAGGTAAAGTCATTCCACAGACCACAATAGAAATATTATTATAATTCCTCTTTGCTATAACATTTCCTCCTGATGTTTCAACAACAAGTTCGAGTGTCATTTTTTGAGGTGATATTTCCAATTTACCAGAAAATTTCTCAGAGACGAAGGAATGTGTAGAACCCATATCAAACAAAACTTTAGCAAAATCTGAGTGAACAAACAAATTACCTGATACATCTTCATTGGATGGCCCGACATCTACTGACGTAGTCACAAAGAATCTCATTAAACCTTTCTTCTTGTAGTATAGATTCTTTGCATCATTCAGATCTCTCTTTGGGAAGGCATTTTCTTAATGACCCATTTCACCACATTGAAAACACTTTACAGTCTTAGGATCATTTTCATTAAAATCTTGAGCCATATGTCCAAACTAACCACATTTAAAACACTTCCCAATTTTTCGAAGACATTCCCCAGGGTGTTTCTTGCCACACTTTTCAAAAATTGGAAATTGGATTTTCTTACTATCATATTTATTTGGTTGATTCTTACCCATTGATTTCAAACTCGACCTCTTCTTCTCTTGGTTTCCAAAATTCACTTGATCATCAGAAAACTCCATCTCTACCCTCTCAGCACATTGGAAAAGTTTCTCATAACTTTTGAATTCACGGGAGGCCAACGCCCTTCGATACCTTGGCTTCAGTCCTGAGTAAAAGCGGTTGATTTTTCTATCAAGATCCAGAATAATATTTGAAGCATACCTCGACAGTCTGGTGAAGTTTTCTTCATACACATCCACTGAATCTTCCTCCTTCTGTTTCAATTCAAGGAATTACTTCTCCATTCTAAGTCTCACCACCTTAGGAAATTATTTTTAAAGGAAAAGACTTTTAAATTCATCCCACTCTAAGGCATAAAAATCCTCTATACCCCTGATATTCCTTACTATTGACCAGAACTGATCCTCTTACCCTTAAAAATGATAAATTTCAAGACTTAACTTTTTATTATTTGAACATACCATAACATCGAATAGCTTTTCAAGGGCTTTGATCTATCCTTCAGCTGCTACTGGGTCTGAAGATCCATTTAATGCAGGAGGATGTTGTCTCATAAAATGTTCCAATACTATCATGTTAAATTGTGGTAACTCTATTGGTTCCCTTTCATGGATGCCACCACCATTTATTACCCGTGTTAGCTGAGCCATTACTGTCACAAACTGCTCGGATCCAATCCCAGCCATTCCGGGCTGTAGTTCCGAAAGGATGTCATTCTGTCAGTGCCTCTCCTCTTCTGCATCCCCGTTCCTTTTGTGGAAAACCATTATGAACAAACATGCCTTAGATTAAGGAACATGGTAATCTTTAAATGCTATAACATTTTAAATTAACATAGACTGAAAATAATTTATGGTATTATATTAATATCAGCATAACCCATAAATTTATCTAAACCATCCTCTGATACAAACTATAAGGACCCGAACTTATTACATAAATAATCTTGAATTTAGTCAAGATAAAACTTCCTTTTACATTGATGATATTTTAACGTTTATCACTTTAGAGAATTAGAACAATACGATCATAACATTACATATTATTACAGAGTGGAAACCATAAAACAGTTTCCAGTTTTTAAAAAATATAAAATATTAAAACTTAAAACAGGACTCCTTGAAAATTATTCAACATTTAACATGGATTACTTCTTCGTCTTACACATCCATTAAACTGTGAAAATCATTTAAAAACTTTGGATGAGCACAAAATCTCAGTAAGGGATGGAAAATAAGGAAATATCACATTAGTCCATGAATACACGTAACGTATAAAAGCATTTTAAAAATACATTCTTGTCACCCATATACTTAATTTGTGTAACATGAGATTTACACAAGATCCAAACAAAACATGAGAACATAAATATAATCATAACAGTATCTTAAGGAATTACTTACATAATCTTTTAACCATTCTTGGCTACCATATAACTTGTAACCCTCACGGCTACCTTAATTTGTGTAACCATCACAGTTACACTTGGAGTAACCATACGGCCGACCTCCAACTTACTCATACCCAATGAATTGGAGGGAAACATTGGTCCCAAACTTTATCATAAACAATTCCCATGAACTAAAACATAATCATAAAACATGAATAATTCCACCAAAACATTTCTTTTTAATTTTGTAAAACATAATTTTAAGATGATTTTAAAATAAAAGTCCCTTATAAACATCATATACTTCAAGTGAAACTTAATAGAGTAGATGGAGTATATATTTATACTGTAAATACACATAATAAAACATAATATAAATAGAATCCATCACATGAAAAATTTAAATAGAACATAAATAATGAAGTAGAAGGTTAACCCAAAGAATGGAAATCTGGTTTAGAATTCCCTTACCTCAGATTTCCTTACTTCAAACTTGTTTAAAATTCCTTTATAATGGATAAAATAGTGTGATTAGTATTTTACAGAAAATTTTTCATGTTTATAAAATATTATATTATCATTTAATAACATCATTTCACCCTTTAATTGTTAGTATTTTGCTCCTTGCACCGTTTTTGGGTGAGTTCCTTACATGATTTCTATGATTGGTTCATGGTGGACATTCTTGTCGATTGGAAGTGAAACTCCAGAATTGGAATAGAGTAGTATTTACATATATATATATATTAACATAAATTATACCATTTTTTATTTTGAATTCCTACATGAGGATGATTCATAAGTTATAACATTAATGATGTTTGTTTAGATCATTTTAGAGGTTCTTTGACAAAATGACCTCATTTCATTTTATAAATTAAATCCATGTGTTAAAAAGAATTACAGAACCATGGATGAGCAATAATAAATATATTATAAATTTTTTCAAACCTAAAAATGGTTTCATAACCATACTTTAAATATTTAATGAAAATTGAAACCACATCATCAATGATGTCGGTAATTCGACACATCACAAACAATGTTTTTATTCCTTGAAGAAGTGGGTGAGGAGAAAAATAATGATGATGAATTTTCCATGAACATGAGAACATACAGAATATAAATTATTTCTGGATACTTAATTCTTATTGGGTATGAATATATGAATAAATAATAATAAAAGAATGGAACTCAAAATAAAATAATAATTGAGAAATCCCTTATAAAAATTCGGCAGCCTAACGGCTACGCAACATGGTTTTAGAAAATATTAAAAAGAGAGGGGCCAAGGTTCAACCATCCAGAAATAAATAATAATAGATATTAGATCAAGAATAAGAAGGAAATAAGAACATGGTTTAGAAACTTGAAAGTTATACCACATAAAACAGAACTTGAATGGAAAAAAATGAAAATTGAGAATTTTCTTACCTTGTAGAGTAACCCTTAGAACTTGATGGTTTGGACCTTGGGGGCTTCAGGAAACCTTGGGAGGACTACTATGAAGGTAAGGAGGCCGGATATTCATTGAGGAGGAATTTGGAATGAATTTAATGAAGGAAAAGGTTGGTATTTATAGGAAAAGTAAAGGGATATTTTAATAATTTTCAAGGGACACCTCATGGTTGGTTTTTACAAAACCATGGTCTTGCCCATGGTATTTTCCCACGGTATAAGCCACTTGAGGCACCTCACATATTAATTAACTATACACAAGTCTAAAAGATTTATTACATCATTATTATATCATTAATGATGTCATTAACACACCAAAACTAAAAACTGTATTTTTTACTATTCACTGAAAAATCAACTGTTTCAGAAAAAATCCCAAAATTCACCCTAACCATTTATCGACGTGTAGATTTAAAAAATGAAGTCTATTTTTTGAAAATAATTTTTTTAAATAATTTTTATTTAATTTTTAAATATATTCATACTTAATTCAAAAATTAATTATTTAAAAACTATAACTGATTTTATATCACATTGAAAATGTCATTATCTTAAATCAATAAGAAATTAAAATAATAATACAATATACTATTCATTATTGTCATATTACTATTCATATTAATATTCATAAGGGTATGTTACTATTCACCAAAAAAACAAGTTGGTTCCAATAGACTCCAAATAACATACTGAACACAATTGTGGATGACAATTTCTTGAAATTCAAAACATAGAAGTGGATGTTTTAAAGGCTAGTTATAAATATATACATAAAAAAACTTCCATGAATTTATATTTATTTTTAGAAAAACTTGGGGTGTTACAAAGACACATCCCAAACCCATACTAAAATCATAATAGAAAACATCATAACCTAATCCCAATTATGGAAGAATAAAAACTAGTGTAGAATTCATCCTCACCCTCAGCTCCTCAAAATATCTCCAAATTTTTTTATCCCATTCAAATTTTGCACCACTACTGGTCAAAGCTATCATTGATGAATTCCTGAAAAAACCATATATAGTAACCAAACAAATCTAAAAATAATAGGATCTCATACATAATTTTTCGCTACTCCAGGACATAACTTTCAATTTTTTTTTTAGGATCTACTAAATTGAACCTCTCAGATATTACATGCCTTAGAAACATCACCTCTTGGATCCAAAACTCGCACTTGGAAAGATTCCCATATAGAATAAGATATTTCAAGGTTTGGAGAGTGATATCTAAATGTTCCATATACTTTTTATGTGAAATTAATTACACTAAAATATAATTCTTGAACATAACAACAAATTATTCCAAGAAATAATGGAATATTCAGTCCTTCAATGCTATAAACACCGCATGAGAATTTGTGAGATTGAATGGTATTACCAGAAACTCAAAATGCCCATATTGACTACTAAATTCTTTCATGGGTATCTCCTCTTCTAAGATTATCAAATGGTGGTTCCCTAACAATAGTTTAATCTTTGAAAACCAAAAAGACCCTCTAAGTTGATCAAAGTGATTATTAATCCTTATAATAGGATATTTGTTCTTAATGGTCACCCGATTGAACTTTCTATAATCAAGAAAAAGTATGAGTCTCCCATATTCCTTCTTAGTAAAGAAGATAATAAAAGATTATTTTAAAATTCTAGGATAAATAGATCCTTTAGAATCTTGGTCTTCAAGACGGAGCTTAAGTTTCACCAACTTAGATGTTTTCATATGGTAAGATGATAAAGAAATGGGAATTGTACCCGGGAGAAGGTCTATCATAAATTTGACCTCTTTATAGGGTGGTAAACTATAAAAATTTTCTTAAATGGAATCAGGGTATGCAAACAAAACTATAAGAATATGAAAACGCAAACAAGGGTCATATTCATCAAGAAACATCTATGAAAATTAACTTAATATTACCCAATCACAAGGAAAAATAGGCCATTCCCTTCCCGATTTGAGTCATACTCACCCTAGAAAACATGGGTGACCCCATCAATAGATAATAATTGAACTAGATTGTGATAATAGTCTATCTAGGCCTTATAAATGATTTTCTGGTCCATGTTGATAAATAAGTCTAACATTTCATGATCGATTACTAAAAATTCCCACTCCACCTCAAAGTTGGCTATCATCACCTGACACACAAGACATCTAAAACCTTGTTCAATCCTATTTCCCAAAGGCATGGAAATAACCAACAAGAATGAAATAAGTTTATAATTCAAACCCAACCTTTAAAATATGTTTTATGATATAAAATAATGAGTATCACCTATATCAAACAATGATAGCGCTATAGAGACTAGATAAACACAGTACCTCTAATAGCAGCTAACCCGACTTTAGATTCCTCTAGATTATACACTACATAAAACCATCTGGTCTTAGCCAAATGAACATATCCCATTGCTTGAGGATTAGACCCACCACCCTTATAAGCATCACTATGAACCTATGAACCCTTAGTGAGAGTGGATCCTACCCTATTTCCTTGAGATATCTTTTCACAAAAATGTTGTAGATGACCATATCATCTACAAAGATGACATGTCTTAGGAGACTCTACATAGTTAGACTTATTATAACCTCACCTTCCACAATGGTAGAAGACAACCTTCCAATTCCCTATATTATCCCCTGAAACTGGCCTTGAATAAAAATAACCATTTTTATATTTCTTTTTCTGGATAAAAGATACACCCTGGCTAACCACTGGGCTAAATAAAACTCCACCCAAACCTATATTCCCAAATATGTATTCCTAAACCAAATATTCATTATCAAATACCTCCACAATGGTCAGATGTTACATGAGTTTCAACATCAACCAAATATCAGGTCTCATTCCTAACTCAAACCTCTGAACCTTTAGGTACTCATTTGAGAAAATCTCTGGTGCAAGATGCACTAACATAAAAAAAATGGGTAGAATACTCTAGAATAGTATGATAAACCTGTTCTAAGGTCAAAAAATCACAGGTATTCTTCATACACAATGTATTGGGATAAAACTACTGGTTACATATTTTCATGAAGGAAGACCAGGTAAGATCTTCATGTAAATTATCTTGCACAATAGAGTCTCAAAATATCATTCCCTATCCCTCAATCATATATATGGATAAAACCACCATAGAGTCTTCAAGAGTATTCAAGAAGTTTAAGATACTATCTATCTTCCCAAGACACCCCTCAAAATCTTGGGGTCATTTTCACCCCAAAATATGAGTGGAATATTCTTAGTAAATTCAGATCCATGATCCACTAAGCGTCCTAGGTTCCTGACACCCATTTGACCCAGAGTTTGAGGAGTGTGGATAAATGATTTTACCAATGTAGGGTTAAATTGAGGGTTTGACTAAGGTTATGGTCTCATAGCTTCCTATCTTATATTTGGAAGATCTCTTCTCAAAGGCATTTTCTAACAAAATAAAAAAACAAAATTGTCAAAAGAAAATTCCAAAATCACTGGACCAACTTTAGGTATTCATAACAAAGATTTAAAACATTAAAATTCTAAAGCATCCATGAAAAACCTTACTTAAAAATGGAGAAGTAAATTAAAATAAACTTTAAATACAATTAATTAAAATGAACTCAAACTATAAGTCTTAAAACTAGTAAAAAGTCCTGGACCTCCCTTGGTAACTCAGTTTTAGTCATAAAAGTGAGATAACTAGGAACATTTTCTTCAATTAATATCCAAATTATGATGGTCCTAACACTTGTCTACCCAAAACATAAAACCATACCCAAGAAGTTATAACACACTTCGGGATGGGATACATTTGATACCAAATTGTAAAAAACAAACTTTGTTCAACTAGACAAGCCACTCAAATTGGCCCATCACGTAATATAGGTAAAATAGGATAACAAAAACCAGTCATGAATATAAGAAAAACAAGTCATAAAACCAGGGTGAAAATTTGAAATAGATGAGATACCAAAAATACATACCATCCTAATAAAAAAATTGGCTAAACAAAAAATTATATCAAGTCCCCTCATGACCAATAGTCACCCACAGACCAACCAGAACCAAAATAAATAACAAAAAGATAATCCAACATACAACAATATGCTCTTCCATTTACCTGAATCCTGTAATAAAAAATCTAAAAACTCCCAAAGGCACTGGTAGGGTGTTATCCATATTCTAGTAGGATACCACCACATTTTCTATACAAGGTCTAATATCAATAATTTAAAAAAATCAATCTTTTAAAATAATTTTTTTACAATGAATTTTCATAAACTAAATCCAGTTTTAAATCATTTCCCCCTTTTTTTCATAAAATCCTTTCATATTATAAAACAAAAAATTTGAAAAGTAGAAGTGGTAATATATGAAATCATATACATACATCAAGAGGTAAAGTGGTAAAAACATATCTATAAATTAACCTATCCAGAAAATCCATATGATACAAACTCATATAAAAACCTATGAGAAACAATCCCTAATAAAAACAATCATGTGATAAATATCAAAAATGAAAAAGCACCTCATATTTGTGCCCGATCCTATGGGACACTGCGTTCTAGACACTCAGATGCCTAAAAATGCATATATTGGATCAAATAGATATCAATTTTGACCAGTTAATATAAAAAATGTTATCTTCTAGTGGTGCAACACACACTAAGGGTACTAGTGTCTCTTTCCCAATGCACCCAAGGTTCCCAATGTGTTGTCCAAATAAATTTTTGAAACCATTTTCAGAATTTTGTAAAACCTTTTCAAATCCAATCTACTTAAAATTTATAAATCCCATTTACAAATCAAGAAAATCCATTTTTAATGAAAGTAGACCTATTTTGAAAAAACATTATCCTTTTTGAGAAATCATTTGAAACCACTTATCACTTTAAATAAATGAAAAAACCAAATAAATTTATCAATAATGACATGAAATTCATCAAATTAAATAATTTTATAGAAAAAACCAACTCAATATGGTAGAAACCTAGATGCTTTTGACAACAGTGACTAAAAATCAAGAGAACAACCTTCTAAAGACAAGGAATTCGAGGAAACTGAAAATGGTCGATAGAAAAAACTATACTATCACAAATTTTTAAACAACCGTAACCAAAACCATAGTCGTAACCAAAATGAAAGAATAACTAGAATTATTACATACCTGGAGAGAATAAGTCCAACCACCATGGTGACTAATCCCTAAATGAAGTGATTCAGGAGGGAAGGATTAACCCAAAATTTCTTAGGAAGAGCCTCTAGGTCGATATCAAGGAATCTTAAATGAATGAAATAAAAAATTCAGTCGATCCACCTACTTAAAAATTCCCCTATTGAGGGTTACATGTATTGTAATCTTATTACACATCATGTATTCCTTGATTATTTCATATTCCAAAAAACCCATTGGTTTTTACTAAAAACCCAATATTTTTCATTACATGATGTGAACCCTTTACATGGCGTGAAAAATACTCACATTGTGTACCTAGTTCATAGCTTCTTCCTAAAATCCATTAAAAATTGTGTAGTCCCACTACATGGAATATAATTTCCCAATGAATAGAAAAAAATGTAGGTTTATGCTGATAATTCCAACAAATCCCGAACTTCAAAATTATAGGTATCATCCCAAATCATTTTCAGCATTTCTCACTAATTAAAAAGGAAAAAAAATGGTTAAAACATACCCGATTGAATGTTAATGGGGAGTTATAATGATAGTGGTAGTTCTTATTCCTTGTGGATTATGAGGATTTGGATATTACATGGAAGAAATTCCATGATCAGTTTCAGGATGGGTTTCTTTCTTCAACCTTGAAGGAAAATTTTCAATAAGAGATCCTTACTCTCTACTAATAAAATTATAACATGTAATATTTTAGTATCTAGTATAATAACCTCGTGAATTATGTTTGAAACTTATGCTAGATGAGAATTCAAGGGAGAGTAATTTTTAGGAGTCTTTTTAAATAGAGATCTAGCATCAGGTCCCCATGTTTATGTTGTCGACATATCTTGAGGTGCTAGAAAGGGAAGAGGTTGTTGAGGGGGTGATAGTTAAGACCATATAACCATAATAAGGGAGTTAGTAGGACTCTATATGGATTATAGTTATATCCAAAATTTATCATTTGGATAATCAATAGAGGTTTTAGAGAGAGGGGAGTTAGTTCCAACCCTCTTCATCTTGTTTCACTAGGTACAGTCATTCTCCAATCTCTGGTAGTAGATTGGATTGGGTTTTTTTTCTTATGGAGTCCATTGAAATCATAAGATTTAGTGTTTTAATTTCTTTAACAGTCATCATGGAGCTTGAAAACCTCTTTAAAATCAACTATTTCCATAGTATCCATTGATGAAATAGAAACAATAGTATGGATCTCTAGGTTTTGATCAGTAGAGATGGATAAGGTAGAAAAAGTATATCCCCATGATCCCACTCATCCTCAAGGATAACTAGTAAATAGAGTCCATGGAGGTGGTCACCATTAGGACCAGAGAGGTTGTAGGCTAGGCCAAAATCAGTTTCATTCCTTAGAGTTGCAAGCACGAGGTGAGCCAAATGTCATGCAAGGTGTTATTTTATTATTTTATACTTTGGTGAATTCTTTATTTGATTTGGGAGCTACAAAATCCTTCATTACCCCTGACCTAGTCCACACATTAAAAATTGAGGTATAGATAAATCCAATTCCCTTATCATTGACTACACTAGTTGGAGGGTGAGCTATCTTGAATGATATGTGCATATATTGTGATTTTATTCTAGGGAAATATCACTCATGGGGATTCTCCCAATGTTTGCGGATACAACCATTTGAAATCATCCTTATCATGTATTAGAATTATTAATTAAAATTTATGGTAAATTTATTCAGTAGGTTTGTCATATTATATGATGTTAATGGAAAGTAGGATGTGTTTTTTAGTAATCAAGACCATCAGATGGGCCAAAGGTGTGTTGAGTCTTTATCTTCCTTAATGGTTTCGTTGATGTTGAGGTCATTAAAGGATCAGTCGATGGTGTTTCATAGGTCTATGGAAGGGCACCTTTATGTCTTTCCAGATGAGGTTGTGACACTACACCTCGACAAGAGATTAATTTTGGGATTAGATTTATATTTAGAAGTTTCTTTCATATTAATATATCTATATAGGATAGATCCTTCTAAGTTATTATAGTTAAATATTTAGATTGATAATTTTTTTCAAAGAGGATTCATTCAGCCTAATGTGTTGCCTTGGAGTTCTCTAGTTCTATTTGTGAAGAAGAAAAATGGGGGTATGTGGTTATGTATCAATTACTGTCACTTGAATTAAGTGATAGTGAATAACCACTATCCTCTCCCATGCATTGATGATTTATTTGATCATTATAATAGAGAGAAATGGATATCAAAGATTTATTTATGGTTAATATGTCATCATATACGAGTAATGATTGAGGATATTTTGAAGACTACTTTCAGATGTCGGTATTGTTATCATGAGTTTATTGTAATGTTGTTCAGTGTTATAAAGGATCTAACCATGTTCATGTGACTAATGAATACAATGTTCTATGTGTTTATAGATCTATTTATTGGTGTTTATTGATGACATCCTTCTATTTTTTTGAGTCAAATGTGGAACACATGAAGCATTTTTGAGTTGTTTTTAGAGTACTTCAGCATCAGAAACTATTCAGAAAGCTATTAATGTGTGATTTATGGGCCCATGAGGCCATTTTCATAGGACATTTCATGTATGAGTGTGAATTAATCATTGATCCTTCAAATATTGAGTTGGTTGTTTCTTGGGTATCCCCCAAGAACATTGTAGGAGTGTGGAGATTCCATTGTATTACTGTTTATTAGAGTAGGTTTATGCTCTACTTCTCTCATATTGTAACTCTTATTAAATATTTTACATTAAAGGATCAATTTTTTTGGAATGATTATTTCCATGTTTCATTCGAGTATTTGAAGGAGAAGCTAGCCGGTTATCCTATTCTTCAGTTTTTTGAGGAGGGAGTTTCATTCGTGATTTATTATGATTATTCATGTATTAGATTAGTCTATGTTATAATGAATCATAGTGCGATTGTCATTGATTGGTTTTGGCAGTTAGTACCTCATGAATGTAATTATTTCACCCATTATATTGAGATTACTATGGTTTTGATTTTTTATTTTAAAAGTTTTGGGGGAATTATCAAATTGGTGAGCTATTTTTAATCTTCACATACCATAAGAGCCTATGGTATGTCTTCTTCCAGTGTGATTTGAACCTACATCAGTGATGATGGATGTAATTATTTTAGGATTATAACTTTGAGATTTCTTGTACATTGGGTAAAGGGAATGATATGGTTGATTCTTTCAACAAGAAGTTGTTCAGTGATTTCATGCATGAGTTTAGTGACATTTGGAGGGTAATAGAGGAGTTTTCCATAATATAACTTCATACAGGAGATTTTTATGGCATAGGATGTATTTATCTAATGTCAGTGTAGTCAAATTTGGTGTAGCGGATGGAGGAGTCCCGAACAGGGGATTCCAAGGTGTAGGTTTAGAGAGACTGATTTGTTTATAGAAATAATCATGAGGGATGGTATGAGGATGACTAGTAATAGGTTTTATTTTAGGTTAGGCTCTTTGTTCCTTCAGTGATTAGTGAAATGGTTGATCATGAGTTCCACCGTTCTCCTTTGGCATTATATCCTAGTGTGGATAAGATGTATCATTCCTTGCAAGTTGAGATTTAGTGGTCTAGTATGAAATGACTAGTTGGAAAGTTTACCCCTAATTGTTTAATTTTATAGAGGTAAAAGTCTAAACATTGTGTTCTTGGCATATTTGTTTATCCACTCGATGCTCCCCAGTGGAAGTTGAAAGAAATATCAACGGACTTCATCATTGGGTTAAATTAATATCAAGGAGGATATTATTTCATATGGGTGATCATGGACCACTTGATGAAGTCATCTCACTTCATAGAGATTAATTATTTAATCTCAATGGAGTTTATATAGAGTAAGTATCTAGAAGAGGTGGCGAGGATTCATGGGATTTTGATTATGATCATTTCTAATCATGATCCTCATTTAACATTTATGGTTTAGATAGGTCTTAAATGTTATTTTGGATCTTATTTATACCTTGAAACCACACTTGATAGGATAATAAGATAGAGAAGACTATCCATACTTTAGAGGATATTATTAACACATTCATTATAGACATTTAAGGTTTTTGGGTGAAGCACCTACGCTTGGTGGAGTTTTCTTACAACAACAGTTATCACCTTATTATTAGCATGGATCCCTTCATAGCATTGTATAACCAACATTTCCTATCTTCATTATGTTGAACTGAGGATGAGGAGCTAGTGATTATTGGAATGAAACTCATACAAAGAACAATAGATAAGGTGAAGGTGATCCCTGCGGAAATGAAGGAAGCACAAGATCATCATAAGTCCTATAATGATCATAGGAGGAGGTATATAGAGTTTGACATGGGAAGTTCTTATGTTCCTGATGATATATCCCAATCGTGGGATGAAAAAGTTCATTCATGGGAGTAATATTTATCCCTAATTTGTAAGACCTCTCATGGTGTTTGTGTGTATTTGAGTTGTTACAAATTTGTTAGAACTACCCCCTTAGACGAGATGGATTCATGATTTCTTTTATGTCTCATAGAATTATCTGTAACTTTATGATGATTTTCATGTCATCGAATGTAATGACCAACTCCAAAATCCTAGAGTCGGTGCCTTACTGTATTGAATTGGCATAGATATAAGTAAATCACATCCTAAAGGACTGATAATTTTAGTAGTCTTGGTAAACCAGAAACATACATGAGTCTTGTATTACAAATGAATACACTAATTAAAAAACTAATAACAAAATAATTTTTTTCTTTATTTTTAGGATGACATTATTCTATCTAGTGTATCCACGCATATCGTTCCAGAGTACACTTTTTAAAAACCTAGAGAAAAATGAAACATATGTAAGGGATGAGCTCAGATACTCTGTAAGGGTATACATAAAAAAAATCTATAATAAACATCCATAAAGGATTATGGTATTTTGATTAACAGAAACACATTCCATTTAATCAACAATGTGTGCATAATATGGAAGGAATGCAAGATGATCAAATAAAACTATATAAATAATCACATGAGATTGAAATATAAACATGGATATTCTACTAGTCGAATAATCACATGAAATATCAATAACTAATCTCATAAAGAGGGAATTCATAATTCTAGAAATCATAAACATAAATTCATGGCTTCGTCTAAGACACCATACATAAACAGGTAAGAAATCACCTAATACCGAAACTAGTTTCTCTAATAAGAGATACCAATGAATTAGGGGATATAGGGGGCCCCAAACATCACTTATTAAGTCCAATTAATTCCACATATGAAAACATAAACAACATAAATATTTCTATTGAAAAAATATCATATGAAATGTGAATACTTTAACTATAAACCATGAATGGTATCAAAATAGCATATACACATTCAAAATGATCAAAAAAAACTTCAATAAAATATTCTATATTTTATAATAATAGATCAACCTAAATCAAGTATAAGATCCAACAAATTATTTTTACATAGATGAAAGCACTCTAATAAAATCAAAAAAAAATTCTGAGAGAAATACCCCTTTTTTTATTTTGAAATTAGTTATTTAAAAGGCTGTCTACTTTTAAAAGAGAAAATTTTCATTGAAATAAATATTGTAAAATTATAAAGAAAGACTAAATAAATTAAGGATTCATGATGTTGGAAAATTCATATCATTTTGTATAAGTTTAAAAAAATTCCTTTCGTTTTTTTTGAAAAAGTCATGAAATACATCGTTTGGAAAATGAAAAAAAGTTTTCTTTCAAACAATTTTATAAATATTAATGCATGGGTAAAAAGTCATTAAAAATCTGTAATATAATTTTAAAAATATTTTTGAAAACATTTTGAAGAAACATAAACATGGATGATAAATATTTCTTAGTAGATACTTATGTATAAACAATCTCAGATAATAATGAGATTGTGAAATTAACCCTTACCTTGTATTTTCCTTTAGTTGAATGTGATTTATTATCCTATAAAATAGTTTAAAAAATTTTATTACTTTATGCTAAAAATATATACATATTTATTATATATATGTTCTTATTTTATAATTTGGTTAATAATATTCTATTATTACCCTTGTTTCATGTGTTAACTGCATCATTTTCCTATGCATGTTTTGTCATCTAAGTCCTATTTCATATGAATAGGACATATATATTTCATATAAAGAATGATATTAATTTCATATAAATTATATTTACTCATTATATACCTCTTTATAATCATTCTTGAATGGTTATCATGAAAAATGAATCTCATAGTGTCATGGAGATGGTATGTGGTACATACGCATGAGCGACAATATCATTCCCTTAATGTTGAAAGGGTAAGGAATTTAATGGTAAATTAATTATAAATAATCAGTATAATTTCATATTTATTATGTAAATAAGTTATATCCATCATTATACCCATCCAAATAAATTGGTGATGAAAAAAAAATTACACCACAACATGGAGACGATAAGTCATATGTACACACGCGTGCTGATGTTGTTTTTCCTAGGATGGATAGAATGTGGAATATGGTTTTCCCATATTCATAACAATATATCATAATATAAATTATACTGGGGTTATTATTTTATAATTGAAACAACACATAAATAGGAAGTAAAAGAAGAAATGATCTTGGATGAGTTAGTAGAAACAATTACCTCTTCTTCAGCGGACATCCTTTAGATCTCCTCTTAAGGGATCAAGGGTTGGTATTCTTGGGATACTAGAAACTATAAAACATGAATAAGGATTTTTGGAGGATAAATTATCAGTAATTATTCAAGATATAATGATCAAAGTGGTGTGAATAAGTTTGGGAGGATGTTATCTTTTATAATTGTGGTGATGGGCACTTTTGGAAACCCTCAAAATATTAAAATATAATACGGCTGTTCTAGAGATAAAGACCTCCAAATAGACTATAAATTAATAGGTTAAGACATTTTAGATCATATATTATCCCCTATAAAATTAATTAATATTTTTATTATTTTTAAATAATGTTATAAAATATTAATTCAATAAAGTACCATTATTGTCAAATTTGGTACTATTCATTTAATTTGAGTTTAAATATCTCAAGAAAAAGTTGGATTTAAAATAGAATTCTTTAAAAAATATATAATATATATTATAGATATATAAAATCAGTTATACAAATTAAATCATACAAAATATATCGAAATTTATATTATTAAAATAAATTATATTATTTATCTATTAAATAAATAAATACTATTTAGTATTGAATAAGATTTTAAGGTAATTAAATAATTAATAAAAATTAAAAAATAAATTTATATTAAGAAAATAATTTTATTAGGATCAAAATAGAAATTATTAATCTCTCATATATTGGTTTTGTAATTATGTGGACACATAAAAGATATTAAATTCAAAGAGAGTGAGATTTTGAAACTATCTTTAATTTAAGTAATAAATAAGTTATTTTCATGGAAAAAGGTCTATTAAAAAAATCAAAACAGATATTAAGGTGATAAGGGTATAATACTATTCATCCAATAATTTTTGTTAAATATTTTATTATTTTTTAATCATTTTCTTTTTGTTTTCACTCTTATTTAACCCCTCTAACTCTTATTGTGACATCATGTATTTTTATTCATTAAAGGTTAATATAATTACTATAAAATGACAAACAAACACTAAATGTGTAATTAAAGACAATTTTAGAATTATCACAATTACATGGCTGAATTTTATATATTTATATATTTTATATCATTTTAAAAAATATTATTTATTCTAAAATATGAATAATGTCAATTTTGACACTATTCATTATTTTTCCTTATACAAAAATCAAAACAACAATATAAATTCTAAAAAACACTTTAAAACATTAATAACATGTCACATTATAGAATAAATTTTCTTATGATATTAAATCTCTCAAATTTTATTTATTTTAATATTTTTAATATCATTTTTTTGATTCTTCCATTAATTAATCAATTACTGCATCATCATTATCTCACCATTTAATTTAATTTTTTCTTTCATAAAATTTATAAATAAATTACCATGATTTATTTTAACATTTTAGATTTATAAATACTATTTATAGTCAAATATATCTTTTATATTATCCCATATTAAAAATATTTATCTTGTTAAAAACTAAAGTATGACAAAATTTACTTTTCTTTGAATATAACATAATAAATTTAATACTCTCAACCAAGTGGATTAAAAAGGTTATAATCTTAGACCTAGGATTATTTTATTTGAAAAAAACTCATCCAGTGGAATTGAGACAAGTGTTAGGGTAATTTTCTAATAGTTATAATATTATTTTTTACCCATAATTGCCTGATTTACCCTTAACCATGGTAATAAAAATTCACTAAATTTACTATTCATATGACCAAAAATAAAAGATACCTATTTATGTAATTTATAACCACTTATTAAAAATATTTAATCCATTTTTCAAAATTAAAAAAACATAAATAGTATAAATTAATTTAAAATTAATCTCGTGGATGGGGTGAGAAAAAGAGTTTAAAGTTTAAAACATGCAAAATATTGATAGTTTTTTATATCTAAAAGCCTTGTAAAATCGATGTTAATGACCTAAATTAGTTAAAACAAAAAAAATCTATTTATACTTTAAAACTATTTAATAATATAATTTAACACTATAAATTATTTCGATGAAAAAGTGGTTTTTAATTAAAATTTAGTAATTTTCACTATTCATCTAAACATGAAACTTATTAGAGAATACTATAAATTGAAACAAAGTAATGTTTTATATTCCAATTTAAAATAAGTAGTTTATTTTTTCAAATAATGTAGATAAAATTTTCAAAAATTGTATTTAATATAGGTTATCCCTTAAAAGGTGGAAAACTTATTTTATAAAAATATGTGTTTTTATGTGTAATATTTGGTTTATTATTATACTATTCCTATCAAATATATTGGATGAATATCAAAAATATTTTATTGAATATATAACATATATATTTCATTGATATCATTCACTAATATTAATTAATTTAATTTATCAAAATAAAATGACTTTGTGAGGATAGAAATAGTTCTTTATTAAAACATTTCATATATATTCAATTAGTTCCTACATTCATTTCTAATTAACTTATAACCAACGAATTAGACTATTTATTTTCTTAAGTTATTTAATATTATTCTTAACTGATTACTTAATGGATGAGTTATATATTATTATATCAAATAAAAATATTTTAATAATATATTGTTTGGTAAAAGTCAGCCTTATATGTACCGCAAGCCAAATCATTGTTGTGTGTAGCGTAATCATATCATGGTGTCACGTACCACATAATCTATCAAATAAATTGAATTTATTTAAGAAGAGACATACTATAAAATCATGGAATGTTACATTATCCCCTCCTTCAATAAATTGTTTCCTCACATTTTGAACTCGGGATTGAAAACTAGGGGGTTGACTTTTCAAAATAACTTTTTTGAAATCCCACATCGTAAAAATAATTAATGAGAAATCCACTTTAAAATAAGTAAAGGGAAGTACGAAGTTCACTAGAGATAACACATACTAGAGTTCCTTGTAGGAAAACATGGACATGGAAGAGAAATCTAACCAACATGTTCTGATGGAGAGTGATAGAGAACATGGTTAAGAAAAAGTTAACAATCACAAAGTATAAATTCACAATGATCTAAAGGACCATTTGATTCATCATAAAATAAGATACTATGATAAATTTTTTGGTTTCAAGATCTTTTCCCTAGATTTGAAGAATTAATTTACTTCATAGACTAAAAACATAAGGAATCATACTTACTTGACAAGTTTAGTTTCAACCTTTAATCAATTTACACCAAAAACCCATCTTTTTCTCCAAATTATGAGTACTTAAGATGAATTTG
The DNA here is from genome assembly GCA_963277665.1 of Viscum album. Lineage (NCBI taxonomy): Eukaryota > Viridiplantae > Streptophyta > Magnoliopsida > Santalales > Viscaceae > Viscum > Viscum album. Next base: position 1,430,111,280 of record OY728131.1, on the reverse strand, counting down.
TTTTCATGCCTGAAGATTTTGAATCGACTTTCAAAAATCACAAAATCCAAAAAAGTATAACTATATATTCATCCTGTATTTATACATTAACCAAAATAAAAAATAGTTAGGATAATATATGATAATTCCCCAAAAAGAGACTCCAATATTCAGTAGTAAAACTATAAATTTCCACATAGATCATATATCAAAAAATTTCTAGACTAATATTGTATTCTAAAAATCAGAAGGATTTGATCGTATAGTCTTCCAAATACAATAAATTACTCTTAATGTATTATAAAAAAAATTAATTTTCAAAATATTATAATCTTCAATGTTTTATAATCATATTTATAAATAAAATGACTCACCATAAGTCCACAATAAAACCATATTTGGCTCTAAAATAAAATTCATTCTATTTAACTTAATCTTATAGGATTTCCAAAAAAGTGAACATCTTCTGAAATAATATTAATAACTTAATCACCAAATTATTTTCCAATCCCATGATTGTCTATTTGATAAAAAAAATTCCTTAATATCAAAATAACCTTTATCCATTATATATTTTAACTAAAAAAATTCATTGAAACTAAGACTTTACATAGGCTAATAGTAGGTGCTTCACCCCAGTCACCCTTTAGTTGTGGGTTCAAATCCCATGGCCTTGCCGGACATGACAGTTCATCACCCGACCTATGGGTTGTCCTTTTTCTAAACCATATTAATATAAAATACAAAATAAATATAATGGATATCTTTGAAATAAGTTTAATAACTAAATATACTTTTAACTATGATTTTTAATAAAACTCCAATACATAAATACACCATAAATTTATTTCCACATATGTATTTCCTTGGTCAAGAGGTAATCCTATAGAATAGGTCATTGAATCAGGTAATATCTAGGTTCCCCAAATTTAATTCAATGAAATACAAATGGATTTTTAGGATCCGTTTTATTTCATTTCATTGTACTCTTCATTATTCCTTGGCAATTATTTTCGTTATGCCTTTATTTCCAACACATAAATCATTTCTTCATTCCATTGAGACAATTTCGTGGGTATATCCTTCTCTATTTCTTGTTTAATGGAAATTGATTCTTATTTTCTCCATGGTCTCCACCACTGGGGATCTTAGCAGACTCTATCTTTCTTTTATGTGGTGAGTTTGGGATTTGGTTAAGGTATATGTTTTTAATCATATTTCAGGAAAACTGATTAGAAATAACCATAATATCTTTCACTCTTATCAACATCCCATTTGTTCCTCATTTCCACAACCTTTTCCATCATGTTTAATGTTAACATGACTCCTTTGGGTTCCATCCATTGACTAAAACCATAATTCATAGTGTGATTAACAATAGTCATAGTGAGAAAAATGTATAATAATTTATAGAATATCATGAATCCTTATTTTCAATTTAAAACAACTTCAGTTTAACCTAGGTTATTTATTTTCATCATATATTCACATCCTTCACAATGGGTTTTAAGGAAAATTTTAATTATCCTAAGAATATACCTTGAGAGTGTCAAACCAGGTGAACAATAAATCTTGTTGTTTTGTACCAGGTAATGATGAGTCAGGATCAACACACCTTTTCAGAGGTGTTACCCCTACGTACATCTATTCCAGAACTAAGTCCACTTGTAGTATCCAGAAAAGGATTTATTTCTAGGAAGAAATAGATAATATATAACTTACCAAAATTATATGTTGTTCTTATATTCTTATCCTCAAAGTGTATCTTAGGGTTATATTCCCTAATTGAGGTTTTCTAAATCTCGTTTCCATAGTTTCTACTAAAATTTCTCTAATACAAACTGTAATACCCCAACCCTAGAAACCCAGATTTAGTGCCTTCCTTTACTACATTTGCATAGATACAAGTAAATTGCATCCTGAAGGACCAATCAGTTTATTAGTCATAGTAAACCCAATACATTCATGAGTCTTGTATTACAAATGAATACACTAATTACAACAAAAAATTTCTTTATTTTGAGCATAAATTTATTCCATCTAGCGTATCTTTCCATATCTTTCCATAGTACACTTATTAGAATCTTGAGGAAAATGAAACATATGAAGGGGATGAACTCAGATTCCCATTAAAGTAATACATACAATTAAATATATCATAAACATAAAGAAATGATTATGAAAAGGTTATTAACCAAAACATATGCCATTTAATTAATAACCAGAGCATAATATAGAAGGAATGGAAGATGAAGAAATAATACCATATAAATAATCACATGAGAATGAAACAAAACCATGGATATTATACTAGTCTAATAATCACATGGAATATCAATAACTAATATCATAATGAGGGACCGCATAATGGTGGACATCAGAAACATACTGTCAAGACTTCAGCTAAGAAAACATACATAAATGGGTGATAAATCTTCCAATACCCAAACTAGTTTGTCTAATGAGACCTATCAATGTATCAAGGGGATATAATGGCCCGACCGTCACTTAATAAGTCCAATTTATTCCTCATATGAAAACATAAACAATATAAACATTCGTATTGAAAAACTATCATATGAAATGTGAATACTTTAACCATAAACCACGAGTGGTATCAAAATTACAAACACACAGTGAAAATGATCATAAAAACTTTAATAAAATAAGGTATATGGTATCATAACAGATCAAACTCAATCAAGCATAAGATCTGTTGGTCGGAGTAGATTGCTCAAGAGGGGGTTAATTGAGTATCTATATAAATGTTTGTTGCAAATTTATTCTTTGAAAATCCCCCTTAATTAAAAATATAATCAATGTCATTTTGTAGTGAATTTATAAGATTCTTTAATGTTTAATTAATTTCTCAGAAGATTGATTAGTTCTCAACTATACTAATCAAGAGTTTAATATAACTTTTGAAACTAAGATACATGTTCAAAATAGTTATAAAAACTTTGTAAAATAACTATCAAAGTAATATATAGTTTTCTAAAATATAAATTAAAATATAGAAAAACTAAATTGAAAGACACAACAGATAAAACAAGTGGTTTAGTATCAACCTGAGACTTAATGCACTCTACTTGGTGATCACCTACCACCAAGCAGTCTATTTTAATAAACTTGATCCATACCATGGATCGGGGTAAACAACAATACATATAACTTTCCATGTCAAATGACCTCTTCCACTATTCTTCGTGGGTACAAACTACCAGGTCACACAAGGACCTCTTCCACACTAATCTGTGGGAGTAAACCGATGATAGAAGATATGAGAGGAAGTATATCTTATATTCTTCAGTTTAATATCGGAGACCGTGTGTGTTTTAAAACAGACACACACACACTGATCAAAAGATAAAATTAGTACACAACATAGTAAAGATGAGGAGAAAGGGTTTTACATGCTTTGGGTGTTATTCTATGTCGCTCTGGACTTGTAAGATATAGTAGATGTGAGTATCGGGTCCTCTTGGAAAAAACAGAGTATCATAAGTGTGGTGCTCGGGTTTCTAGTTCAAAGATCTATCTCATGTTCTTAATGGGTTCTTCAGTTGTATGTTGTTTCATGTATCATTTCTATTTTCAAATGATTACTCCACTATATTCTTTTCTAGTTCCACACTTTCCTTTTTGTTACAGATTTCATGTGTTAGAGGTGACATGATGCATGTATTCTGAACCTTGTACCACATACTGTTTGGTGACATGTCTACAAAAGAAACATTAATTATGTAAGTTCATTTAAATGACTCAAATATAACCATTAGAAATTAAATTGAAAATGAAAAAATAGATTAAATAATGGTGTCACAGTTTGTCTTGAAATGGTATCACTTGGAAAAGGTGTCTCCAGGAAATGATGTCTTTTTCTTTTCCTTTGAGCGGTGAGATAATCATGATTCCACAGTTGCATTGATATTAAGAACTGGTAGCATAGATGTGGTGTTAGGATCAAAGTGTGGTCCTTTTCCAAACATTGAATGGTTTATTGGTGATTGTAGCAAGGAACCGGTGTTACAGACTTCATGAGATCACAGTGTCAGGGTCATAGTGTCTAGGTCATGGTGTCAGGGTCACGGTGTCTGGGTCACGGTGTCTGCATCATGGTGTTTGGGTCACGGTGTCTGAGTCACGGTGTCTGGGTCTTTTCCAAAAACTAGTACCGGTGGCATACTTAAAGTTTCTTAGACTTAGCCAAATATCTATAAACAGTATTAAGTAGTAATATTCATAGAATGAATTAGAATTAATCATTCATATAAGAAAACATTATAAAACAAAATTAACTATAGTTTATAATACGCAAAAATTATTTATATGAATCAAGATATTGTGAAAGTTTAGCTAAAGAATAGGGTAACCAACCATCTCTGCACATGATTTGAGATAGATTAAATAGGTTTAACGGGATTTGTGATCATTAAAACATTATTAAAACATAAGGAGTCCATAAATCTCCCCCTTCATTATGATCACAAATCATAGGAGTTATATTTATGTTCATAGTGTGCCTTCTCCCCCTTTTTAGATTATCAAAAAGATGATAGGAAAAAGAAAAAGAATGAATGTAAATAATAGAATAGATTAAAGCAGTGTACAATGCATTAAATGGAAAGAGAGTTCTCATTACAATTAGTAGGAAAAAGTAAAAAAACATCCCTATCAAAATATAGTTTTTACTTTTCTTTAGCACTAGATGTCTTCCCTTTTCCCTTGGAAGAAACATCATAAGGAGCCACAGGAGAAGAAGTAGAGGTTGAAGAAGAGAGTGAGACAACTGTTATAGAAGTAATAGGTAGCCCTTCAAAAAACAGAAGGTGCCAGAGTGGGTTTGGTTGAAGACCGAGGAAAGTTTTGGTCAAGGATAACAGGTCTGATCTGGCTCAGAGCCTAAGATGCAGACATCAAGGTATAAGTAAAAGCATCGGATGAGGAAGGAGTTAAACTAGGTTGTAAAGGTGTAGCTGTAGAAGCCAAAATGTTAGTTCTTTTCACATGAAGATAAAGCTTCAATAATTGAATAAAATCAGTAATGATCTCACCACTATATTGCATTGCCTTCTCAAAATAATCTTTGTTCTCCATGACCTTTTACAATAGAGAAGTGAGATATTTCAGCTTTTGGACTTGAGTCTTGAAGGCTTGAGTGAAAAGGGGAATTTTCAAATTCTCTATAAGATATTTGAAATGATTGGTCATATCATGATTAGAGAAAATCCTATTAAAGTAGAAATCCACTTTCTTAGTAATTTCTTCCTGAGAATCATTGGGAATATTTGAATTAATCCTCACTAAGTCAAGTAATTTTTCACTATTCTTGAAAACCGTATATAAACTTTTCCAGTAAAAACCACTTAACACTGACTGAAGTTCCTCCTTAACAATAGTTTTGAGCAGATCACTGTCAATGGGTTGAGATGAATGTCCAGAGGCATTAAAGGCTGTAACAGCTGAAGTGAGGGAATTGAGATGATTTATAACTTTCTGTAGACATCCATTGTACTCATCAGTAAGTTTGTTAAGAACAACAACAATATCAAGAATCTCATTGAATATCTGGATGTTTCTATCATCCACTATGTCAAATATTGAAGTCACGTTTAGTTGAATCAAAGATGAAAATTTCTGTGGAATCTGACCACTAACATCCTTAACAGGATGAGAAATAGGAGCTTGTCCTGGTTCCAACACTTTTTCATCTCTTCAACCATAGATCTGAGAGAATTCACAACGTTACTCAATTGCTTGTTTTCAATTCCCACCTCTTGTATTTCATGAAGCATTTTTGGTTAAATCTTCCATATGATTTTCTCTAACAGCAAAGTGGCATCTATTTCACTAAGATTTATCGTAGGAGAAGGCTATGTGTTCATGATATTTTCAAATCCAGCTAATAAAGTAAATCTAAAATATTTCAAATCACTTTGACTCATGGAAGCAGAAGGATCTTGTGAAAGTTCAGGAACAGGAGCTGAGACAGGTTCATGATCCTTAACAGAGATTACTTCTAGACAAGAAACTGGTTTTAATTGAAACACTGAGGCCTCCTGGGAATTATCCACATCAAATTATCTAGGAAACATATACCAGGTATCTACAGTTCTTTTATCAACAGGATTTGGAACTTCAACACTTTCTATACTGGGGTGCTGCTACCCCTCAACAGGTATAACCCTCACAGGACTAATAGATTCAGTCCCTTGATCTGTTTCTACATTTTCATCTCTAATGGCCTTACCCATTTATTTTCTAGCAATATAAAAGGCTTGTTACATTCTCTCCTCAGCAGATAGGATAATATTATGATCATCTTGTTCCTCTAAATGTTCCCTCAATAGCAGCCTTTTACTCCATAGTAAGTTCTTCTTCTAAATGATCCATAAGAACAACATTTTATTTTACACTAACAATAGATTATGTTCTAGAATAAGGTTATTATTCTAAATCAATAGTTTTTTCAATAGCAGATGATTCCTTCTCAACTACATTTTGTGGAATAGGTAGACCACTATCTTCTTTTTCCAAGATAGATCCTTCCATAGGTGAAAAAGGTGCCTCTTCTTCTTATTCATCAGGATAATCAAAAACTTCATCTGGTTCCAAACTAGGATTAGATATGTTTTTAGATCATCAAGGATACTCAATCAGATTAAACTTTTCATATAACCTTTCATTGTCCCCCACCCAAGACCTTTTCTAGGGATTCCAACTTATTTTCATCCTTTTGACTATAATCTTTTAGATATAGAACTCATAGTCTTTAATGAATTTTTCATTCGGTCCAACCAATCATTTAGTATACAAAATTACAAATATTAATCTTGAATAAAAGAATAAGGTAGACTTTGAAGTCGTATTAATCAATTCACACATGTGAAGTATAATATATTAACACAGATTAATATTGTGCCCATTTTTCATAAGATGTATCAAGAATACATATTGATACTTGATGGTATAAAAATATCCTTTCCTTGGAGTAATCAGATTCTGGATAAACTTAAATAGCAATCTTGTTTCACCATCCAACTCAGCAGTAATTTCTCTTCTTTTCTTCTTATTACTAGTCAAACTTCCTAGGGACTCTTCTAAGACAAAAACATCACTAGGAGGGGAAGGACCTCTTTGGTAGTCCTAAAAAATTACATCATGAGGTATCCCTAGGTAGACATCCCATAAATTCATGGAAAAGTACATCTTTTACTATTAATCAAGCTTCTTACAACAAAACCATCTTCTATATTGAATGAAAAATGAAAAAACTGAAAAACTGAGAAATAAGTTTGGGATAAATCGGAGTTTTCTCTTTTTTGAACCAGTTCATCCATACTTGCTCTTAAAATATTTTCAAAACTAAATACTTACTTGTCAGCAACCAATTAGTACAAATTTCCTTTTTTGGTATTACTATTCTATCAACAAGGTTTGGGTTCAACAGTCCTTCGAGCACTATCTTCGGTGCCCTTTTCACTTTATTTTGAGATCTTCACTTATCAGGAGTTGATGAAGATGGGAACTTCATTCTGTGAATTCAATGGGGGTTTGAGAGAGAGAGAGACAAAGGGAGGAAAGAGGACTTACAGTTTGGAAGAGAGGGGTTTTGTTTTTGAGAGAAGAGATCTTGAGTGATGAAAAGAGTGAGAGATATTTGGTTTTATAATTTAGGGATTTCAAGCATCCCAAATTCAAAATCACGGGATAAAAATAATAAAATAATCAACACAACAATACGGGTAATAAAATACAAATAAAAAAAGATTCATTATGGTGAGACCGGAACAGATTGTCACAATGAGACCAGAATAGATTTTCACAGTCTCTTCTTTATGGTGTGACTCCAAATGGCGCAACCGTACCATTTGAGATAGTAAGTGCAAGATTGTAACTGAGAGACAGTAACTATGAGACCATAAACATGAAACAGTAACTTCAAGACAGTAACCTGTAAAAATGTGAGAGTGAGATAGTAATTCTAAGATAGTGACTCGTGAAACTGTAAATCATGAAACTGTAAACTGTGAAACATTAAGCTATGAGATATGAAGTTTTGAAACAATACACTTTTTTACTTGAGATTTATCATTACCAATTCATGTATGATATAATCTATTCTTTCAGAGTTTAATGTTTTTGTGAATATATCAGCAAGCTGACATTTGGTTCCAATTAATTCCAAAGTGATATCACCTTTTTGATAATGGTCTCATAAAAAGTTATGTCTTATATCAATATGTTTTGTCCAAGAGTATGAAACTGGATTTTTTGAAATGTTAATAGCATTTTAATTTTCACAATTTATAGGTATATGCCTGAATTGATATCCATAATCTAGTAATTTGTGTTTCGTCCAAAACATTTGTTCCCAAAAAATACCAGCAACTATATATTCATCTTTGGAAGTAGATAATGCAACAAATTTTTGTTTCTTACTACACCATGACACTAGATACTTTCTTAAAATGTGTCATGTTCTAGAGGTTCTTTTTCTATCTAACTTAAAACCACCAAAATCATCATCAGAATAGCAAACCAACTCAAATGATTCTCCTCTAGGATAGAACAATCCTAGATTGGGTGTATGTTTGAGGTATTTAAAAATCTTTTTAATGGAATTTAAATGAGATTCTTTTGGATTTCATTGAAAATGAGCACCCTTACATACACTAAACATAATATCAGGTCGTCTAGAAGTTAAGTAGAGTAAGTTCCTAATCATTCCTCTATAAGTGGTTTGATCAACAGATTTCCATCTTCGTTAGGATCTAACTTACAAGTAGTACTCATTGGAGTATCACTACTTTTAGTGATATCCAAGCCAAAACGTTTTAGAAGATCATTAGTGTATTTACTTTGATTTAAAATAATACCATCTTTATTTTGAAATATTTGAAATCCAGGAAAGAATTTTAGTTCACCCATTAAACTCATTTCAAATTCATTTTGCATTATCTTAGAAAACTCAATACATAAAGAATTTTTTGAAGATCCAAAAATAATATCATCTAAATAAATTTGAACTACTAAAACATCATTATAAATTCATTTTATAAAAAGAGTAGGATCATATATACATTTTTTAAAACTTTTGAGAAAATAAAAGTACTTAATATATCATACCAAGCTCTTGGAGCTTACTTTAAAACATACAATGATTTTGATAATTTTTAAAACATGATTGGAAAGTGAGTATTTGTGAAACTAGGGGTTTTTTCAATAATGATATCCTCATTTATATACCAATTTAAAAATGCAATCTTAATATCCAGTTGATATAGTTTAAAATTTAGATGGGTAGAATAAGCAAGCAGGACTCAGATGGCTTCAAGTCTAGAAACAGGTGAAAAGTTCTCCTCATAGACAATTCCTTCTTCTTGACTATAGCCTTTTGCAACCAATCTATCCTTGTTTCTAAATATGTTGCCAGCTTCATCTATATTATTTCTAATCAACCACTTAGTGCCTATGGTAAATATGTCTTTGGTTCTATCAAAATGTTTCCAAACATTGTTCCTTTCAAACTGATTATGTTTCTCTTGCATATCCATCACCCAAAATTCATCATTGATAGAATCATTAATGTTTTTAGGTTCAATTTGTGATAAGAAAACATGATGCTCTACCTAATTTCTAATGGAATATCTAGTTTGTGTTCCTTTATCTAAATCTCCTAAAATATCATCTAATGGATGGTTCTTAAGGGTTCAAACTATTCTAGAAAAAGTGGGGCTAGTGATTTCAGGTTATTCAATAGGTTTGAGTTCATTATGATTTGAATCTAGAGAGTTTCCAAAGATATTAGTTTTTATAGATTCCTTTATAGGGAAATTGGAGGATTTAGAATTAATGTCCAGATTTGACATATCATCCTCAATATTCTCTAGAGAGGTCTTAGGATCATGTGGATCTGTCTCATCAAACTTGACATGGATAGATTCCTCCACACATTTAGTTCTTTTGTTAAACACTCTATATACTGTACTAAAGATTTTGTATCCTAGAGAAATTCCTTTATCAGTCTTGGATGAAAAATTTTCAAGATTTTCCTTCGTATTAAGGATATAGACTCTGCAACCAAATACATTGAAGTAGATTACTTTGGGTTTTCTATTGTTCCATAACTCATATGGAGTTATTTTAAGAATAGGTCTAATTAATACCCTATTAATTATATAACATGTTGTATTTATAGATTCATCCCAAAAATAAATAGGTAATTCATATTCACTAAGCATGGTTCTTGAAATTTCTTGCAAGGTCCTATTTCTTCTTTCTACAACTAGATTTTGTTGAGGTGTTCTAGGGGCAGATAAATTATGACTATAGATGTTCTATAAGCAAAAGGATTCAAACACTTGATTTTCAAACTCATGGACATGGTCACTTCTTATAGATTTAATATCAATTCCACTAAGTTTTTCTACAGTTTTAGCATATTTGGTAAAATGAGAGCATGATTCAATTTTGTGATCCAAGAATAAGGTCCAAGTATATCTAGAAAAGTCATATACAAGAACATAAATATAGTTCTTACCATTTAAGCTATAAACTCTATGTGGTCCAAACAAATATATGTGAACCAACTTCAGATGTTGAGAAGTTAAAACTTCTTTCTTTGGTTTGAAGGAAATTTTGTGTTGCTTTCCCTTTTGACAAGGATTACACACTTTATTATTTAGAGACTCTAGTTTGGATAGATCTTTGACTAAGATTTTTCTAGTTAGCTTTATATGGGAGTGAATATTTCAGTGTTCTAGTTTTCTATTCCAAATCCAAGACTCTTTGTGAAATACACTTAAACATAAAGCATTTTGAGAAACTAGTGAATCTAGGTTAACATAACATACACTTTTATTTATTAATACATAAAATACTAATTCATTTTTAGAATTAAAAACATTGAAAGCATCATTTTAAAATTTAACATTAAATCCATCATCACATAGTTGTGAAATACTAAGCAGATTATATTTCATTCCATCAACAAAAAGTACTTTGTAAATTAAAACTGAGTTAGAGTTACCTATTTAGCCAAGCCCAAGGAATTTTTTCTCTAGTATTGTCACCAAAAGTGACATGTCCACCATAAATTTTTATTAGGTTCTTGAACCATGAATAGTCTCTTGTCATGTGTCTTGAACACCCACTATCCAAGTACCATAATCTTTTATAAGATCTCTTCAAACAATTTTACTACAAAATTGTCAAATAAAAACCGACTTTGGTACCTATATTTGTTTGGGTCCAATAATATTAGTAACTAGTGATTTATAAACCCAAATCAAACTCATAGGTTTCCTATAAGCATTATGTAAAGTATTTGATAAATATACTCTATTTGGTACATTAAAACTCAAAATAGTAGAGAGTGTTTCATAGTTTTAACTAGCAGAATGTTTTCCTGAACTAGGAGTAAAGCTGTATGTTCTAGATTTAGAAACAAAATTGTTTTTTCCAAAATATCTTTTACTAGGTTGATATCCAATACCCGTAGTGTATTTATGGACAATATGTTTACCTAGAATTTGTACAAAGGAATATTTTTTATTAGTAAACCTTTCATGATCATTTTTTAATTTCTCATTAGATATCTTTAATTCATTGTTTTCTTTGAGTAGTTGAGGATTTTTTTCTCTTTCTACAACAAGTTCAGATGTAACATTTGAGGTAAGAGCATACTATTTCTTTAAAGACTTTTATTTTCTTTTTAGTTCATTATATGTCTCTTCAAGAATATTGAAATACTCAGAACATTATTCTTTAGAAATATTTTCAAAATCACTTTCATCTCCAGAATAGTAGGAATTTTGTACAGGAGATTCCAGGGTTACCTCAGATGTGTTTATCATGAAACACATATTTGATTTGTTAGCCTGTTCATCATGTGAAGACTTTGAGTCACTTGAACTATCCTCAGAAGCACTCCAAGTTTCTTTCATTGAATTTTTATACTTTCTATCTTTTTCCTCATATTTTTTTTATACTTGAGCTTGGGACAGTCAGACGTTACATGTACCTTTCGCTTACATTCATAACATAATATCTCATCAGACATGTCATTTCGTTTCCAATCTTTCTTCTAGCTTCCCTTTTGATCATATATTTCTTTGAAGTTAAGATTTATGAAAATTTTCTTAATTTTGTTAAATTTATTAAACCTTCTGGATAATTGATCCATCTCCTCATCACTATTGGATAATGATTTTTCACTACTGAAAATTTCTATAAAGACTTTCAGTTTCATCTTTTTGTTGTTTTTAGAGGTGGTGGTCTTGAATGTCACAAATTTTCATTTCGGTCCATCCTCCTCTTCCTTGTTAACTTTCAGATCTTCTTAATACATCATTAGTTTCCCAATGAGTTATTTGATAGGTAAATTTCTGATGTCACATGACTCTCTAATAGAGATAGAGGTTCCTCTCCATTTATCAGGTAGGCATATGAGAATACTCATGATATGTGCTTTGGTAGTGACATATCTTCCAAGAGAGATCATTATATGGAAAATTTCATTGAACCTAGGATACATATCAAAAATAGATTCATCGGGCTTCATTTTAAAGTTATCATACTTAATAGTATAAATATTGAGCCTCCTTTGTTTCACATTAGTGGTTCTCTCATAAGAAATAGACAATGTGTCCCAAATCTCCTGGGAAGTTTTAGAAGAATACATTTTGTTAAATTATTCATCTCCTAAGGCACAATATAGAGAATTAATTTCTTTATATTTATTGCAATAGGTAGTCTTGGTAGGTTAATCTCAAGTGTTTCTAGTAGTTTCAGGAATTGCATATTGACTTTCAATAGCAGTCAAAATTTCAAATACCATGATTTCTAGATGAATTTTCATTTTAGACTTCCACTGAGCATAGTTTGTGCCATTAATGAAAGGTGCTCTATTATTAGTAGATCCTTCTAAACTATTTTACATAATTTAAATTGTAAAAGGATTTCAAAGAGATAAAATATAGAGATAACATAAATTTTAAGATCTTTGAAAGACAACTATAATCATAGTTCAAAAAATATTTAAAAAACGATTTGAAAAGTAAAATATTTCTGAACTCCTTTGATACCAAATGTTGGTCAGAGTAGATTAATCAAGAGGGGGGGGGGGTGAATTGAGTATCTATAAATTTTTTTATTACAAATTGATTCTTTGAACCCCCCCAATTAACAAATATAATCAAAGTCAGTTTTTAGTGAATTTATAAGCATCCTCAATGTTCAAATAATTTATCATAAGATTCATTAGTTCTCATCTATACTAATCTAGAGTTTAATATAACTTTTGAAACTAACCTATTGGTTCAAAATAGTTATATGCACTTACTAAAATTACTATAAAAGTAATATATAGTTTTCTAAAATATAAAGTAAAATAGAGAATTACTAAATTAAAATAAAAAATGGATAAAACAAGTGGTTCAGTATTAAGCTAAGACTTAGCCACTCCACATTGTGATCACTTTCCACCAAGAAGTCTATATTAATAAACTTGATCAACACCCTGGATTGGGGTAAACAATAGTACACATGACTGTCTAGGTCACACGACCTCTTACATAGTTCTTCATGGGTATAAACTACCAGGTCACACAAGGACCTATTCCACACTTATTCGTGGGAGTAAACATATGTAATAAATTATGAGAGAAAGGATATCCTGTATCCTTAAATTTAATATAGGAGATAGTGTGTGTCTTAAAACAGACACACACAGACTTCTCAAAAGCTAAAAGCAATACACAATAGAGAAAAGACGCTGAGAAAGGGTTCGAAGTAATTTGAGTGTTATTCTATGCATCTTTGGACTTGTTGGATGACTCATATGAAATAATTGAGTCCTCTTGTAAACAAAATAGAGTATCACAAGTCTGGTTCTCTGGTTTCTAGTTCTAAGATCAAGCTTATGACAAACCTGCTTTTTATTACAACTTAAACATGCTTTATTACATAAAACTTCACTTGATACAACAAAGAAGATCGAGAGTTTTAGTGTCTATGGGGCTTAGGATCATTACATAAAAACTTAAAACATTAAATAAAACTTCTTTATTTAAAACTTCTTTTACATGACCACTACATTCCCTTGTACTTAGCATTGCATGGGATAACCTGAGGACATGCATAAGAAAAGGGTGAGCTATAAAGCCTAGTAAGGGAGTACACATGGAATAACATGAGGAGTACAATACATGTTATGTAACATCCCAAGTAAGTAATGAATAATATATATTTTTATCTACGTCTATTAATGATTAAGATAGTGTTTTATAGGCTTATAATGAAAATAAATCCAATCTTAAGCATGGAATACACTAATATTCTTAAAAGGTTGTTTTACTGCCTTATAATGGAAAACCCTTTTTGAATCTATCTTTTGAAAAATTTATAAACTATTTTTGTCAAAATAAACTTATTATTTATTATTGGGACATCAAAATTTACTTTGTGTGAATTTTTGGTATTTTTCTGACAATGTTCATTTTTTAATGAATAGTGAAAAATACTGCATTTTACATCAAAACTGCTTTTTAATCTAATTTATTTATATGATTAGATTATGTTTTGAATTGGTTTTGAAGTTAAATTAGAATATATTTTTACCATTTAATCCAATGGTGGTCATTGGAATCAATTTCACTTTGAAATTAGACTTAAACTGGTGTCAATCTTTTGATACTTATTGTTTTATAAAAACACGCTATTTGCTCTGACAGCGGGATTTAATTATTAAATTAATTAATGTGACTTATATGTTTTGAATTTTGTAAAATAGACTTCATTTTTGAATTCGGAATATCAAATATAGCTTAGGGTGAATTTTTGGTAATTTTCTAAAAAACATCAATTTTTGATGAATAGTGAAACCACTATGTGGTACTTATAAAAACTGATTTTTCCGTTTAAATGAAATTTTGCCATCATTGCGTTTTGAATTTCAAAAATCCGACATACATGGTTGTCATTAAGAAGTAAAATGTGGTTCAATGAGATTAAAATAATTTTTTGGTGAATAGTAACTTATTAAGTTTTAATCGTGATTAGTGGTAATTAGTGTAGTTTAAGGTAAAAATAATGCTTTAATAAAATAAAATGAGCTTGACACATGTCCTACCCTCATTTTTTGGGTCATGGCCGACCAAGACAAGCCATGGGTCAACTTGGGGACCCCATGGATCCACTTTGGTTGGGAAATGACATAAATAACTTTTTATTTAATGTAAAAGTAAAAATGACACAAACATAATATGTTTTAGGAAAACAATTTTTACATGGGGTTATAAAGATCAGATTTTTGATTATAAATAGTCATTGGAAAGATAAAACGATTTCCTACATCATAGTATTTTGTTTATAATTTTTAGACTTTAAATAAATTAAATTATTTATGACATCATGATGATGCAGCGATAACCTCATTATTTAACGATTTAAATAAAATGGAAAGATAATGAAAAATATAAAACCTATACATGGCCAAAACCAATTGGATGAGTGGATTTCGAAGCCTTATCACCTTATACTTGAATTATAGCAATGTGGGTCCTTTTGAATCCGAAACTCTTTTTAAAATAAAGTAACTTATCTTTACTTTCCAAAAGTGCCCCTCCTCTCCTCTTATAAAAGGCCCCCACCTCTACCTCATTTCACACACTCCTAAAGCCGTTGGCTCGGCCAACCCCTGACCATTTACTCTCTCCACATCTCTCTACTCATCCTAGAGGATTCCCTTTTGGCAGAATCCTTTCAAAGGAAGCCTTTAGGCTCAAATCAAAAAGAGGTTACACTTTTAAAGGTAATTCTTTCTCTCATGTTCATTTGTTTTATTTTGCTTATCCAACCCCTAAACTCTTTTTATTTAATTCTTTTGTAACAACACCAGTATCTTAAATATAATAGGATATTTTTAAAAGATTTATTCGAGCTACACTCTCACAAAACTACATAAAATGGTTAAAGAACATACAATTTCCGTGGATGGTGAAATTCTGCCTCCCGAAACGATGATTGTTCAATACTCACTTAACACCTTCAAAAGTGGACATTATGATGTCAATATTTTTATATATGATATATAATATGTTTATTATTTCCTTAAGCTTCTGTATTTTTCATTTATGGCATACCATTATTGTTTCCATTATTGGTAAACACGATATCTTCATGTTAGGAAGTGCAGACTACCGCCCCCTGAAAGTGATTTGATTCGTTAATACCATATGTGGGATGTGTAAAGGATAAATTTTATGATATTATATATTTTATTATACTGTAATTATAATATACTCTTATATCATTATGATTCCATTCCGGAAATATGAAATAGAAATGGAAGTAGCATTCATGCGTACGTACGGCTTACCGTCTCCATGAACGGTGCATTTCATTTCTTACCTCTAAATGTGATGTAATATTATAAATACATGTATATGCTGAATATATATGATATATATGTTATCCAAATCAATAATATCATTCTGTATATAACGAACCTTTGACCAAATTAACAACATGTAAGTGTAAGAAGTCTATTTTTGACTTAAGAACCAAATACCGAAAAAATGAACATTATTAACTTAAATAATTACATGATGTTCATAACATGGTATAAAAGGAATAATGAACTTGAAAAAGGTTCTTAAGAAAGTAGAGATTAACTCAAGTTTATTATTCAGGAGATTAAAGAACGGTCAGGTCAAGTCGGATACGAGGTATGGGACTTCATCTCAATCTCCTTTCATTGAGGCATATTTTATTTTATACACAACTTTCTTTTATACGGTGTATAAACCCCTTTGACTTTTAAGTTTATTCAAAAGGAATCTTTTTTATACGAAGCATTTACTAAAAGACAAAATGGAATGTTTTTGTCGTACGTATGCGACGACAACTACTTCTCCACCGCCGTGACCATTATTTGAGTTTCAGCTTCCTCTACAAGCCATACCTTCTTTTTAAAATAAAAATAAATAAAATGTTTTACTTTTATTTTATTTTGGTATTGAAAATGGTTTTCATAATGTTTTTATATCAATGTGTTGTATTGATATCTTGTGATTGAAAGTTGGAAATGTTATGTTTCCTTTATGCATGTTTTATGTGATACGATTATGTTGAGGTTCTTGGGCATTATTATGAAGACGAGTGGTTCCGTGATAAACTAAGGGTGGGTGAGCCCGATATAGCTCTCCAATGCATTGGGTAATGCGAAGGAGTGAAACGTTAAGGTTTCTCCGAAGAGATTTTAGGGAATATACTGTGATGGGTATTCCAAACGTAACCAAGATGGTTACTCCCTACGTAATAATGTTATGAATGCCTCAAGTTACCTTTATGTCTTATGATTTCTATGATTTATTCATGATTTGATGAGGTATGTTAAAGTGCTTATGTTTTATGGGTAAAGTATGATCTCATCCTTATGTATATATGTACCCATGTTTCCTTTCCATATTTTTATATCCCTTACTGAGCTTTTTATGCTCATCCCATGTTTTTTGAAATGTTTTTCACAGGTCAAGGGAAAGGTACATGATATGATGATAGTGTCATGGAAGTGTCAAGAAAGAATCCATGTTTATTTTAAATATGTTTCCATTGATGGGAATGAAGAATACTAGCTTTATGTAACCACTTTGTTTATATGTGGAATGAAATGCAAGTTTTATGATCTAATTCTCTAAAACTCTAAACCCGAAAAGATCCTCAACGTGTAATCTTGTGATAACTCAATATTATGTAAGGTTTAAGGCTGGGGCCTTATAGTTGGTATCAAAGGTCGGTTTAGATAACTTTAGGAGATAGAATTCTATTAAATGATTTTCCAAAAATATTTTTTTTGGTCAAATTGAAGTGATATAGCATTTGAAGATTATAATGTTGCTTCATCTAAGACATGTTTGTTCAGAATGGTTTTCCGCAGAGGAAACAGGGAAGCAGTGCTAGGAAGGCATGCAGAAGGAAATAAACTTCTGAATCGGCATCCTGAGATGGTCGAAATTGGAACTGAACAGTTTGTTGCAGTAATGGCGCAGTTGACTCAGGCTATAAATGGTGGTGGTATCCATGCACGAGATCAGCCAGATCAACTGCAGAGGAACATGTCAGTGGTGGAACATTTCATGAGGCAACATCCACCATCATTCAGAGGATCATCTGACCCTGTACTAGCTGAAGGGTGGATTAAAGCACTGGAGAAGATTTTTGATGTCATGGGGTGTTCAGACAATCAAAAGGTTAGTCTTGTTATTTACCATTTGGAGGGTGAAGCAGATCAGTGGTGGTCTATAGTTAAAAATATCAGGGATGCCGATGAGATTGATGCTCTTGACTGGGATGAATTCAAAGGTATGTTTCTTGAGAAGTATTTTCCTAAGGCTGTTCGACTTAGGATGGAAAAAAAATTCTTGGAATTGAGGCAAGAGGAAGACTCAGTGGCTGCCTATGAATAAAGGTTCACTCGATTGGCAAGGTATGCTCCAAATTTTATCTGAGACCTTGATAGTAAAATCAATCGTTTTTACTCAGGATTAAATCCAAAATATCGAAGGGCATTAGCTTCTCGTGAGTTTAAAAGTTATGAAAAGCTTGTTCGATGTGCTGAGAAGGTGGAAATGGAGTTTGCCGATGATCAAGTGTTCTATAACATCCAGCAGAAGAAGAGACCGAGGTGGCTGGAGAAAGGTAAGAATTCTTCAAAAAAGTCTGATGGTAAGAGAACTAAGTTTCCAGTTTGTGATAAATGTGGCAAAAGGCATGCTGGGGAATGTCTTATGAATTCTGGAAAGTGCTACCGATGTGGTAAGATGGGACATAAGGCTCGTGATTGCACTGAAAAGGATCAAGGTGAAGGTAAGAACAAATTTGATTTACAGTTAGTGAAATGTTATAAGTGCAATGAGATGGGTCACTATGCAAACGAGTGTCCGACAAAGAGCTTGAGTGATGGGAAGCAGTTGGACTACAAGTAGAAAGGGGTGGTGAAATCCTTTTTAACCACTTCAGAAGATGTCGGGCCATCAAATGAAGTTGTATCAGGTACTTTGTTTGTTTTTTCAGATTATGCCAGTGTGTTGTTTGATTCGGGGTCTACACATTCTTTCATCTCTGAAACCTTTCCTAGTAAAATGGGAATACCATCTCAAGAAATGACTCTTGAACTTTTGGTAAAAACACCTGGGGGAAATGTTCAGGCAAAAAGAATTTATAAGAAACTTCCTATCCTTATCTGTGGAAAGAACCTACTTGCAAACCTTATTGTTCTACCTCTAGTAGAGTTTGATGTTATCCTGGGTATGGATTGTCTCTCTATTTACCATGCTAAGATTGACTGTAGAGCTAAAGAAGTTTCTTTTCAGAAAGACTTTCAGTTTGTTTACAAGAATGAAACCTTACTTTTGATAACTTATCAAGAGGCCGAGAAACTTGTAAAAGATGGAAATGAATGTTACCTTGCACACGTCGTTGAAAATAAAGGAACTGTTCAAATTAATGATGTGCCAGTGGTAAATGAGTATCCTGATGTTTTTCCTGATGAGTTTCCTGGAATAATACCAGATCGGGAAGTTGAGTTTACTGTTGACTTAGTTCCTGATGCTAAGCCAATTTCAAAACCCCCTTATCAAATGGCTCAAATTGAACTTTTAGAGTTGAAGGAGCAATTGCAAGATTTATTAGAGAAAGGTTTCATTCGACCTAGCACATCACCATGGGGTTCTCCAGTTTTATTTGTTAAAAAGAAAGATGGTTCTATGAGACTTTGCATTGATTATAGAGCCTTGAATAATATCACTGTTAAGAACAAATATCGTTTTCCTCATATCGATGATTTTTTTGATCAGCTCCAGGGAGCTCAGTTTTTTTCAAAGATTGACCTGAGATCGGGGTACCATCAGCTGAAGGTAAAGGAGGCAGATATTCTGAAGACCGCGTTCCGTACGAGATATGGACATTATGAATTTGTAGTAATGCCTTTTGGGCTAACCAATGCACCTGCTGTATTCATGGACTTAATGAATAGAATTTTCCATGAGTTCTTGGATAAGTTTGTGGTGGTTTTCATTGATGATATTTTGGTGTTTTCTAAAAGTAAAGAGGAGCATGAAAGACGTTTAAGGGTTATCTTGCAAACCTTAAATGAAAAGAAACTGTATGGGAAATTCAGAAAGTGTGAGTTTTGGTTGCAACAAATTTCTTTCCTTGGTCACATTGTTTCTAAATATGGAATAACTGTTGATCCTGCAAAAACAAAAGTTGTGGAAGAATGGCCAAGACCCACAAATGTAACTGAGATTCGTAGCTTCCTTGGTTTGGCGGGCTATTACCGAAGGTTTGTTAGAAATTTTTCACGGTTATCTAGTCCAATGACTAAGCTAACACGGAAGGGTGTTAAGTTTATCTGGACAAAAGAATGTGATGATTGTTTTCAGGAATTGAAAAGAAGATTGGTGAATGCTCCAGTTTTGGCACTACCTTCTAGGAATGGTGAGTTTGTTATATACAGTGATGCTTCATTGAAAGGACTTGGTTGCGTCCTAATGCAGAATGATCAGGTAATTGCTTATGCTTCACGACAGTTGAAAACTCATGAGGTAAATTACCCTACACATGATTTGGAATTAGCTGCTGTTGTTTTTGCTTTAAAAATTTGGAGGCATCATTTGTATGGAGTGAAGTGTGAAATATATACTGATCACAAAAGTTTAAAGTATATATTCACTCAGAAAGAGTTAAACATGAGATAGGGGAGATGGCTGGAATTAATCAAGGATTATGATTGTACGATTCACTACCATTCGGGAAAAGCAAATAAAGTGGTTGATGCTTTGAGTCAAAAAAGTAATGCTTCATTAACAATGTTGCGTTTGGAATGTGATCCTTTGGTTAAGGATTTGATGAACTTTGGCATAGAAGTTGTTGGTGCAGGAAGTCCTTCTGTTTTGTTTCAGGTATCAGTGAGATCTTCTCTATCAGATGGAATCAAGTAAGCACAGAAGCAAGACAGTGAGTTGCAGAAAAAGGTAGAGCTGGTTCAGAAAGGTAAGTTTCCTGAATTCAACATTGATAATGATTGTGTTTTGAGATTTGGGAAGAGATTGTGTGTTCCTTGTGATTCATAGTTGAGGAGGGAGTTGTTATGGGAAGCTCATAGTTCTCCGTTTTCAGTTCATCCTGGCAGTACTAAGATGTATAGAGATCTGCGGGAGTATTACTGGTGGGATGGAATGAAAAGGGATATTGCTGATTTTACTGTGAAGTGTTTGACTTGTCAGCAGGTTAAAGCAGAGCGGCAGTTACCGAAAGGGATGCTTCAGCATCTACCAGTTCTAGAGTGGAAATGGGAGAATATATCCATGGAATTTGTTGTGGGATTACCGAAGACATCTCGAGGTAATAATGCAATCTGGGTTATTGTTGATCGCTTGACCAAATATGATCATTTCCTTGCTATACGAGATAATTTTTCCCTAGATCAACTTTCCCGTTTGTATCTTATAGAGATGGTCAGGTTACATGGAGTTCCTCTCTCCATTGTATCGGATCGTGATCCCAGGATTACTTCTAACTTTTGGAAAGGCCTTCAGAAGTCGATGGGTACTGAATTAAATTTTAGTACAGCTTTTCATCCTCAATCAGATGGGCAGTCAGAACGAAAAATTCAGACATTGGAGGATATGCTACGAGCTTGTTCTATGGATTATCAGGGAAGTTGGGTCCAACATCTTTCTTTGGTTGAATTTTCATATAATAACAGTTTTCATTCCAGTATACAGATGGCACCATTTCAGGCATTATATGGGAAGCGGTGTCAAACTCCATCTTTCTGGGATGAAGTGGTTGAAAGGAAGTTGATGGGACCAGAATTGGTATAAGAGATGGCAGAAAAAGTTCAGCTGATTCAGAAACACATGAGAACAGCTCAGAGCAGGCAGAAGAGTTATGCGGATAACCGTAGGAAGGATCTATCTTTCGAGGTGGGTGATCATGTTTTTCTCAAGGTTTCTCCCTGGAAAAGTGTGATGTGATTTGGTAAGAAAGGAAAGCTGAGTCCAAGGTTCATTGGACCATATTAAATTCTGGAGAGAGTTGGATCAGTTTCATACCGGGAGGCTTTACCTCCGAGTTTATCTCAGGTACACAATGTTTTTCACGTTTCGATGTTGAGAAATTATATGCCAGATCCATCTCATGTTTTGAGTCCAGAGGTAGTTCAGTTGGAGGAGAACCTATCTTATGAGGAAAAACCGGTCCAGATTCTTGACCACAAGGAGAAAGTGTTACGAAATAAGGTTATTCACCAGGTAAAGGTTTTTTGGAAAAACCACATGATTGAAGAGGCAACATGGGAATCTGAAAATGCAATGAGGGATAAGTACCCCCATTTATTAGATAAGTAAATAAATTGCGGGGACGCAATTTTCTAAAGGGGGGAAGGATGTAACATCCCAAGTAAGTAATGAATAATAGATATTTTTATCTATGTCTATTAATGATTAAGATAGTGTTTTAGAGGCTTAAAATGAAAATAAATCCAATCTTAAGCATGGAATACACTAATATTCTTAAAAGATTGTTTTACTGCCTTATGATGGAAAACCCTTTTTGAATCTATCTTTGGACAATTTTATAAACTATGTTTGTCAAAATAAACTTATTCTTTATGATTGGGACATCAAAATTTACTTTGTGTGAATTTTTGGTATTTTTCTGACAATGTTCATTTTTTAATGAATAGTGAAAAATACTGCATTTTACATCAAAACTGATTTTTAATATAATTTATTTATATGATTAGATTATGTTTTGAATTGGTTTTGAAGTGAAATTAGAATATATTTTTACCATTTAATCCAATGGTGGTCATTGGAATCAATTTCACTTTGAAATTAGACTTAAACTGGTGTCAATCTTTTGATACTTATTGTTTTATAAAAACACGCCATTTGCTCTGACAACGAGAATTAATTATTAAATTAATTAATTTGACTTATATGTTTTGAATATTGTAAAATATACTTCATTTTTGAATTCGGAATATCAAATATAGCTTAGGGTGAATTTTTGGTAATTTTCTGAAAAACTTCAATTTTTGATGAATAGTGAAACCACTAAGTGGTACTTATAAAAACTGATTTGTCCGTTTAAATGAAATTTTGCCATCATTGTGTTTTGAATTTCAAAAATCTGACATACATGGTTGTCATTAAGAAGTAAAATGTGGCTCAATGAGATTAAAATAATTTTTTGGTGAATAGTAACTTATTAAGTTTTAATCGCGATTAGTGGTAATTAGTGTAGTTTAAGGTAAAAGTAATGCTTTAATAAAATAAGATGAGCTTGACACATGTCCTACCCTCATTGGTTGGGTCATGTCCGACCAAGACAAGCCATGGGTAAACTTGGGGACCCCATGGATCCACTTTGGTTGGGAAATGACATAAATAACTTTTTATTTAATGTAAAAGTAAAAATGACACAAACATAATATGTTTTACTAAAACAATTTTTACATGGGGTAATAAAGATCAGATTTTTTATTATAAATAGTCATTGGAAAGATAAAAAGATTTACTACATCATAGTATTTTTTTATTATAATTTTTAGACTTTAAATAAATTAAATTATTTATGACATCATGATGATGCAGCGATAACCTCATTATTTAATGATTTAAATAAAATGGAAAGATAATGAAAAATCTAAAACCTACACATGTCCAAAACCAATTGGATGAGTGGATTTCGAAGACTTATCACCTTATCCTCGAATTATAGAAATGTGGGACCTTTTGAATCCAAAACTCTTTTTAAAATAAAGTAACTTATCTTTACTTTCCAAAAGTGCCCCTTCTCTCCTCTTATAAAAGGCCCCCACCTCTACCTCATTTCACACACTCCTCAACCCTTTGGCTCGGCCAACCCCTGACCATTTACTCTCTCCACATATCTCTCCTCATCCTAGAGGATTTCCTTTGGGCAGAATCCTTTCAAAGGAATCTTTTAGGCTCAAATCAAAAGGAGTTACACTTTTAAAGGTAATTCTTTCTCTCATGTTCATTTGTTTTATTTTGCTTCTCCAACCCCATAAACTTTTTTTATTTACTTCTTTTGTAAAAAAAACAGTATCTTCAATATACTAGGATGTTGTTATAATATTTATTCTATCTACACTCTCACACAACTACATCAAATGGTTAAAGAACATACAGTTTCCGTGGATGGCGAAATTCTGCCTCCCAAAACGATGATTGTTCAATACTCACTTAACACCTTCAAAGGTGGCCATTATGATGTCACTATTTTTATATATGATATATAATATGTTTATGCTTTCCTTAAGCTTCTGTATTTTTCATTTATGGCATACCATTATTGTTTCCATTATGGGTAAACACGATATCTTTATGTTAGGATGTGCGGACTACCGCCCCCTGAAAGTGATTTGATTCGTTAATACCATATGTGGGATGTGTAAAGGATAAAGTTAATGATATTATATATGTTATTATACTGTAATTATAATATACTATTATATCATTATGATTCCATTCCATAAATATGAAATAGAAATGGAAGTAGCGTTCATGCGTACGTACGGCTTACCGTCTCCATGAACGGTGCATTTCATTTCTTACCTCTAAATTTGATATAATATTATAAATACATGTATATACTGAATATATATGATATATATGTTATCCAAATCATTAATATCATTCTGGATATAATGATCCTTTGACCAAATTAACAACATGTAAGTGTAAGAAGTCTATTTTTGACTTAAGAAAAAAATACCGACAAAATGAACATTATTAACTTAAATAATTACATGATGTTCATAACATGGTATAAAAGGAATAATGAACTTGAAAAAGGTTATTAAGAAAGTATAGGTTAACTCAAGTTTATTATTCAGGAGATTAAAGAACGGTCGGGTCAAGTCGGATACGAGGTATGAGACTTCGTCTCAATCTCCTTTCATTAAGGCATATTTTATTTTATACACAACTTTCTTTTATACGGTGTATAAACCCCTTTGACTTTTACATTTATTCAAAAGGAATTTTTTTTATATGAAGCATTTACTAAATGACAAAAGGGAATGTTTTTGTCGTAAGTATGCGGCGACAATGACTTCTCCACCGCCGTGACCATTATTTGAGTTTCGGCTTCCTCTACAAGCCATACCTTCTTTTTAAAAGAAAAATAAATACCATCTTTTACCTTTCTTTTATTTTGGTATTGAAAATGGTTTTCATAATGTTTTTATATCAATGTGTTGTATTGATATCTTGTGATTGAAAGTTGGAAATGTTATGTTTCCTTTATGCATGTTTTATGTGATACGATTATGTTGAGGTTCTTGGGCATTATTATGAAGACGGGTGGTTCCGTGATAAACTAAGGGCGGGTGAGCCCGATATATCTCTCCAATGCATTGGCTAACGTGAAGGAGTGAAACTTTAAGGTTTCTCCGAAGAGATTTTAGGGAATATACTGTGATGGGTATTCCAAACGTAACCAAGAGGGTTACTCCCTACGTAAGAATGTTATGAATGCCTCAAGTTACCTTTATGTCTTATGATTTCTATGATTTATTCATGATTTGATGAGGTATGTTAAAGTGATTATGTTTTATGGGTAAATTATGATCTCATCCTTATGTATATATGTACCCATGTTTCCTTTCCATATTTTTATATCCGTTACTGAGCTTTTTATGCTCATCCCAAGTTTTTTGAAATGTTTTTCAGAGGTCAAGGGAAAGGTACATGATATGATGATAGTGTCAAGGAAGTGTCAAGAAAGAATCTATTTTTATTTTAAATATGTTTTCATTGATGGTAATGAAGAATAATATCTTTATGTAACCACTTTGTTTATATGTGGAATGAAATGCAAGTTTTATGATCTAATTCTCTAAAACTCTAAACCCGAAAAGATCCTCAACGTGTAATCTTGTGATAACTCAAGATTATGTAATGTTTAAGGCTGGGGCCTTATATGTTAGGCAATAGGATTGTAAATATAGAATAAGATAAACATGAACATAAATGCATAATAAAGCATTATAATCATAACATGGAAATGTGGAAACAACACTTAACATTGAATTATCATGAGCCATGGCTCATTGAACATGGAGCAAGAGTAAACCCTCATTACACATAAAGCACGAGTAAACCCTCATTTCACTTGAATTATCATGAGTCAAAACTCATTGCACATGACGTATCATGAAACTATACTTTACCCAATGCATTTGAGCTCTATATGGGCGCACCCTTCTTAAACATTTCATTTCATGCATAAGTGTGCCACATGGATCATAAAACATGGATTCGTAAAACATAATCATTTATTCCACGATAAAGAAATGTGGAATTAATACATGAAACATTATAAACAATAAGTAAATTTGCATAAAGGTGAATACCCTTGATAGAGAAATGGGCATGGTATTCACTACACAATGGCATTGGCTTAGAAAATCGGTGCGATTTCGGCAGCGTAACGGCGTGACATAAGAAATCATAAAAAAGGTTTGATGAGAGAGAAAGGGTGTATAATCATATTTACATGAAATTTACAGTAAGGGGTTCATATAGATACATGTCCAAACAATTTTAATGGAATTTATATTCATGATACAAAAGTATTGCTTGAATGTAAAAGAAGAGAGAGAAGTTCCTTTCGGAATTTCGGCATAGTAACGGGTGTACATGGGAGGAATTTAATGAGAGAGAAAGGGGTCTCCCATCATTAAAACAATAATAGGGAAGTATGGGGGAGGTTAGAAACCATACCCCAATATTCATAACTGAAATTAAAAGGGCAAAAAAACTTAAAGAAAATTGACAAAAATGAGAAAGGAAGAAAAACCCTTACTTGGAAGTGTGCTTCCAAAGGCTAGAGAGAGGCTTGTGAGAGGCTTCTTGGGAGCTTGGGGCACATTGGGAGGATTCTAGAGAGAGTAGGGCAGAGGTTGGACGAACTCCAAGGGATTTTAGTGAGGAGGAAGTGGGAGCTTGTGTGGGTTTATATAGGAAAGGTGAGAAAATTCTTTATTATTTAGGTTTGAGACCCCTTATATTAAAATAATCCAAACCACAAACCATCCCATAGTATTTGCCCATGTTTTCTGGAAAATGAAAGAGGAAAACAATATTTTACAAGTCCAAGGTCCGAACTTATTAAAAAATTAGGGTTTCTTATGTGGAGGTGAGTCACACTCCCATGGAAATTAATTTAAAAAGGCAAATTGTTGAATAAGTCTTGAGGGGTTCATTAATGCTTTGAAAATTGAGTCAAACAAACCCAAAATCACATTATTTTAATTATAAAACATATATTGGCCGAACATAAGGATTATGGTATTTTATTACATCACCATTGGGTCATTATTATGTCATTAAACACATTATATAATTAAATGGTATTTAATTTTTACCCAAAAATTTGACTGTCTCGGAAAATTATGAAAAATTCACCGTTGGATAATTTCGATGTCCTAATTCAAGAAATGACATTTATTTTATCTAAAAAAATTATAAATATGTTAATTTTCACTTTTAAAATAAAAACCAACATTTATCTAAAATTCACTGGTTTTGACAGAAATGGATTTCAAACTTTAATAAAAATTATCATTGCATTCATAAATTTATAAGATCATTTATATTTAATAAAAATTAATTTAATATTAATAATAATATTTTATTAAAATATTATTTAATTAAAAAATCTCTTAATTTAATAAAATAGATTTCTTAATTAAATAATAATTAAAAACACCATTTGTACTTTAAAAACTATTTACAATGTATCAAAAATGACTAGAAATTATATTCATTATTATATACAAAAATAATGTACATGAACATAGTACTACTTATTTGTTACATAACCCCTTAAAACAGCCGCATAAGACCTAAGGGTAAGGTGTGCAATGGTGACAGACTCTTGGGGCGGCTCAGATAACATCACTCGAGTGGTAATTTCAATCAACTTCCACTTTTCCCGTAGACGGTCATGTTCGAGCTTGAAATAATGAAGCTCAGCTTGGGCTTGGTCAAGGGAGAAGACCAAAGACGCCACCTCTTTTCTGAGCTCCGACAAATTGGATTCATATGAGGCAATTCTACTGGATGAGGCCATCGCTTTCTTTGTCTGAGTAAAAATTGGGTTCGTTAAAGCCTTACATTTATACTAATCATGTGATCACTGTTCAACGACTATATTAACAATGGTCAAAATTCTTAACATGAAACCAAAGAAGTTGACATCTTATAAAAATATTTTTCATAAAGAGAAATTTAACTGGATCAAGAGGGATTTTCCATTAATGAAACTTTGGGTCATTAGAATATTCCCCCCTTAAGAAATTTCACCCTCGAAATTTTCCTTTTCCCACACTAAAACAAATGTGGGTAACTCAGCTTCATCATATCCTCTGACTCCCAAGTCGCTTCTTCAATCTTGTGGTTTCTCCACAACACCTTGACCAGGGGCATTGTCTTATTTCGTAGAACTTTTTCTCTACGATCTAAGATCTTCACTGGTTGCTCCTCATAAGAAAGATCATATTCCAATTGAACCACCTCAGAAGAGAGTACATGTGAAGGGTCCGGTATGTACTTCCTTAAGAGGGATACATGAAAGACATCATGCACCTTGGACATAGTAGGTGGAAGTTCTAGTCGATAGGCCACAACCCCAACATGATCAAGAATCTCAAAGGGGCCGATGTACCTTGGACATAACATCCCTTTCTTTCCAAACCTCATGACCTTTTTCCATGGAGATATGCGTAGAAACACTATATCTCCAACTTTAAATTCAAGGTCTCGTCGACGATTATATGCATAACTCTTCTGTCGACTCTGGGCTGCCTTGATATGCTGCTAAATGGTTTTCACCTTCTCCACCATTTCTGGTCCAAGCAGCTTACGTTCACCGACCTCATCCCAACATGCCGGTGTTCTTCACCTTTTCCCATAAAGGGCTTCATATGGTTCCATTTGGATGCTTGAGTGGAAACTGTTATTATAAGAGAACTCAACCAGAGGAAGATGTTGATCCCATCCTCCTTTAAATTCCATTGAGCACGCTCTCAACATATCCTCAAGTGTTTGGATAGTCCGCTCGGATTGGATATCAGTTTGAGGATGATAGGCCATACTGAAGTTCAGTTCAGTATTCAGAGCATGTTGAGGACTCTTCCAAAACTTAGAGATGAATCTTGGATCTTGGTAAAACACAATAGATAGTGGTACTCCATGAAACCTTACCACTTCCCTAATATATATCTGTTCCAGTTGATCCAATGAGAAATCCTCTCGAATAGCAATGAAGTGTGCAGTCTTTGTAAGATGATCCACAATAACCCAGATTGCATTGTTGCCTTTGGATGTCCTCGGAATTACGGTGACAAAGTCCATGGTGATGTTATCCCATTTCCATTATAGTATGGGTAATGGTTTCATTATCCCCTTAGACTTCTGCCTCTCTGCCTTCACTTGCTGACACACCAGTCACGTTGATGTATATTCGGTGATCTCCTTCTTTATATTATCCCACCAAAAGTTTTCTTGGAGATATCGATACATATTTGTGCTCCCTGGTTGAATAGAGAAATTTGAACTATGTGCATCATCCAAAAGTTCCTTTTTCAGCTCTAGACATGATGCAACACATAGTCTTTTCCCAAACTTCACAATTCCTTCTTCATTAACATTAAACTCCGAGAATTTCCCCTTTTTGATGGCTTCCACTTTTTCTTGAATTCCCACATCATCCTTTTGAGCATCCTTTAACCTTTCCAAAAGAGATGGTTGAGAAATCATTTGTGAAAGGATTGATGATGTTCCCTTATTTATGATTCCCACGTCCATCTTCATCAAGTCTACGAAGATTGGATCCTTCTCAATTCTCATCATTGATAGAATCTCTGGATCCTTTCTACTTAGGGCATCCGCCACCTTGTTCGCTTTCCCAGGGTGGTAATGTATTGAACAGTCATAATCCTTGATGAGCTCTATCCATATTCTCTGGCGCATATTAAGCTTTTTCTATGTGAATATATATTTAAGACTCTTGTGGTGAGTATATATCTCACATTTCTCTCCATAGAGATAATGCCGCCAGATTTTCAAGGAAAAGATCACCACCGCCAACTCCAGATCATGCGTTGGATAGTTTTGCTCATGGATTTTCAACTGCCTTGAGGCATAAGATATCACTTTATCATTCTACATCAGCACACATCCTAAGCCCCTCTTTGAGGCATCACTGAATACCACAAAAGTTCCCCACTTGTGGGTAAAGTGAGCACGAGCGTAGTGATAAGCCTCCTTTTCAACTCCTTGAAGCTTTCTTCACATTCATCACTCCAAGAAAACTATACTCCCTTTCAAGTTATCTTGGTAAGAGGTTTGGACAATCGTGAGAAATTTCTCACAAATCATCGATAATATCCAACTAACCCCAAGAAGCTATGAATATCCGTTACCGATGTTGGCCTCGGCCATCCCTCAATTGCATCTATTTTGGAGGGGTCCACAAATATCCCATTTCTTGTGATTATATGGCCCACGAATGAGACTTCCTTAAACCAGAACTCACACTTTCTGTACATTGCATAGAGCTTCTCCTTGCGCAAAGTCTCTAGTACAGTTCTTAAATACTCCTCATGGTCCTCCTTGGTTTTAGAGTAAATTAGAATATCATCTATAAATACTACCACAAATTTGTCAAGGTAATCTCTAAAGACTATATTAATCAAGTCCATGAATATTTCTGGAGCATTGGTGAGTCCGAAAGGCATTACTATGAATTCATAGTGCCCTTATCTTGTACGAAAAGCAGTCTTGGGGATATCTTCCTTCTTCAACCTTACTTGATAATACCCTGACCGCAAGTCCACCTTGGAGAAGTATTGTGCTCCATGCAACTGATCGAACAAATCATCAATTCGTGGGAGTGGATACTTGTGCTTTATCGTGATTTTTTTAAGTTCATGATAATCGATGCAAAGCCGCATTGACCCATCCTTCTTCTTGACGAAGAGGACTGGTGTACCCCATGGTGAAGCACTTGGACGTATAAACCCTTTATCCAGATTCTCCTGTAGTTGTTTCTTCAGCTCTTCAAGCTCAACAACAGCCATTCTATATGGAGTCTTGGA
Source organism: Viscum album (assembly GCA_963277665.1). NCBI lineage: Eukaryota > Viridiplantae > Streptophyta > Magnoliopsida > Santalales > Viscaceae > Viscum > Viscum album. The sequence goes on along the minus strand of OY728131.1, from coordinate 1,430,080,097 downwards.
TATTTGTAATGCCCCAGGTATAAGTTCAATTGAGAACTCAACATCTCTTCTAGGAGGAAGACCAGGCAGTTCCTCGGGAAACACTTCCGCGAATTCCCACACAATAGGCATTTCTTCAAGGATGGTTTCTTCTTTGGACTCAATCATCTGAGCTAGATATGGATGCTCATAGGGCATTAATATCCATGCTTGAGATGATGGAGCTAAAGGATATTCATCTTCCTCCTGACACTTGTAAAGAATCGGGGGTCGATTCTCGATATGGAGTGTGATTTCCCTCTCCCGACAATTTATGTTGGCTCTATATAAGGAAAGCCAATCCATTCCAAGAATTGCATAAAATTACACCAAAGGGAGTATGACGAGGTTCGCTGGGAAATTCAATCCACAGATTATAACAGGGGAGGACTTATATTCATGGGATGCAATGATTTACCTATTTGCCGTACTCACCGACATCGTTACTTCCATGATTTGTGGTGGTGCTGGGATTGTTCTATGAAACATTCGAGATACAAAAGAATGTGTAGAACCTGAATCAAAAAGTACGTTCGCTATTCATGAATGAATAACTAGTTTACCTATCACCACTTCGTTGTTGGGGTTCACTTCGGTAGAAGTGATGGAAAAAGCTCTTCCTTGCTGTCTTGGAGGTTGTTGGTTGCCATCAATAACCCTTGGATTAGGGCACTGATTTTCAAAATGACCCAGTTCTTTGAATTTATAGCATTGAACAATGCGTTGAGGTTCAAACGGAGTGTTTCTCTCCTCTATCGCAGCCGTGGGTCCTTCTTGCCGAAAGTTAATAGCTAGGTGCCCTTCTCTTCCACACCTGAATCATTTTCTCATCCCCTTAAGGCAATTTCTAGGGTACTTCTTTCCACACTTTTGGAAAGTGGGGTGTTGGAACTTTTTAGTGCTGTTAGATTTATCCATCAGACCACCAGCATTGAATTCTACCTTACGCTTCTTTTCCCCATGATACCCCTATGATTCTCCAATCTCCATTTCGACCTTGAGGGCACATGGGACAATTTACTCATAGCTGTCGAAGTCACGGATCGCTAATGCTTTCCGTAAGCTAGGCTTCAGCCCACCAAAGAAGCGGTCAACCTTGAATTCGGGGGTAACGACAAAGCCGGAAGCGTATCGTGCAAGCCTTGTGAATTTTTCCTCGTACTCTCCCACATATTATTCACCTTTTTTCTTGAGGGAAAGGAAGTCCCTTTCCATCTTAAGACGAAGGGTGCGCGGAAAATATTTATCGAAAAACATCTTCCGGAATTCCTTCCATTCCAAAGCCTCAATCTCCTCCTCAGGCTACATATTTTTGATCAATGTACACCATTGACCAGCTTCACCCTACATACGATAAGCTGCCAGGAGAACCTTCTCTTATTCAGAACATTGGAGGATGGAGAATATCTTTTCAATGGAGTTGATCCATTGTTCAGCGATCGTGGGATCAGATGATCCACTAAAAGTTATAGGCCTTTGCCTCATGAAGCTCTCGATAGCGACTTGTTCCTTCTTAGGGGGGTTTGGATGTTCCTCATGACCCGTGTTTCTATTCAAAACTTGAGTTAGTTGAGAGAGAAGCGTGACAAAGTTCATGATTCCCACTCCCATTGGATTGGGCATCTCATTAGTACAATCATCACACAGATCTTCACAACGGTTGTTAGCCCGAGTCCTCCTATTACAGGCCATTGGCTGGAATAAAAGGAAAGTTAGGGGTAACACATAAAGGGTAATCCAAAGACCAAAGTTGATGACTTATAAATAAACTTTTATTTCCTTAAATCATGAGTCTATAGGATTCAATCTAGGCTTTTCATGATCTACGTTCTAACATATATTCTTAGGGGAATTTTTCCCTTAATAAGGGTTCATAATAAGATTGTGAATTTATCAAAACATATCCCTCGGGAGTGTCGTAACCAAGAGTGTAGCAAGGCCCGTTGTTGTGCACCAGTTCCCATTCGAGTCTAGCTCAAAGCGTTGTTTTCGGGTTTTACCCCTAGGATACATCTGTGCCAGAGCCACCTCTAACTGCTCGTATCCAGGCAGGGATGTATTTGTTTGATAAACCACTTACTTAGTATTTAAAATAACTTAGGGATGTTTTTATTATACTTAGTCTTGTATCCAAGGCTTTACTAGGGTTTCATAATCCCAAAAATAACTAAACCTATCCTCTGATACCAACTATGACAACCCTACTTTTTATTACAACTTAAACATGCTTTATTATATAAAACATCACTTGATTCAACAAAGAAGATCGAGAGGTTTAGTGTCTTTGGGGCTTAGTATCATTACATAAAAACTTAAAACATGAAATACAACATCTTTATTGAAAACTTCCTTTACATGACCACTACATTCTCTCATACTTAGCATTGCTTGGGATAACCTGAGGACATGCATATGAAAAGGGTGAGCTATAAAGCCCAGTAAGGGAGTACACATGGAATAACATGAGGAGTAAAATACATGTTAGGCAATAGGAATGTCAATAGGGAATAATAGAAACATTAACATAAAGGCATGATAAATCATGATAATCATAACATAGAAATGTGGCAACAACACTTAACATTGAATTAGCATGAGCCGTGGCTCATTGGAAATGGTGCATGAGTAAACCCTCATTGCACAAGAAGCATGAGTAAACCCTTGTTGTACTTGAATTAGCATGATTCAACACTCATTGCACATGATGTATCATGATACTATACTTTACCCAATGCATTGGAGTTCAATAAGGGCGCACCCTTCTTAAACATTTCATTTCATTCATAAGTGTGCCACATGGATCATAAAACATGGATTCATAAAACATAATAATTTATTACATGATAAAGAAATGTGGAATTAATACATGAAACATTATAAACAATAAGTAAATGTTCATAAAGGTGAATACCCTTGATGGAGAAATGGGCATGGTATTCACTACACAATGGCATTGGCTTAGAAAATCGGTGCGATTTCGGCAGCGTAATGGCGTGACATAAGAATTCATAAAAATGGTTTGATGAGAGAGAAAGGGTGTCTCATAATATTTACATAAAATGGACAGTAAGGGGTTCATATAGACACATTTCCAAACAATTTTAATGGAATTTAGATTCATGATACAAAATTATTACTTGAATGTGAAAGAAGAGAGAGAAGTTCCTTTCAGAATTTCGGCATAGTAACGGGTGTACATGGGAGGCATTTAATGAGAGAGAAAGGGGTATCCCATCATTCAAACAATAATAGGGCAGTATGGGGGAGGTGAGAAACCATACCCCAACATTAATAATTGAAATTAAAAGGGCAAAACAACTTAAATAAAATTGACAAAAATGAGAAAGGAAGAAAAAACCCTTACTTGGAAGTGTGCTTCCAAAGGCTAGAGAGGGGATTGTGAGAGGCTTCTTGGGAGCTTGGGGCACCTTGGGAGGATTATAGAGAGAGTAGGGAAGAGGTTGGATGAATTCCAAGGGATTTTAGTGAGGAGGAAGTGAGATCTTGGGTGGGTTTATATGGAAAATGTGAGAGAATTCTTTATTATTTAGGTTTGGGACCCCTTATATTAAAATAATCCAAACCAAAAACCATACCATGGTATTTGCCCATAGTTTCTGGAAAAGGAAAGAGGAAAAAAATATTTTTCAAGGCCAAGGTCTGAACTTATTAAAAAATTAGGGTTGCTTATGTGGAGGTGAGTCACACTCCCAAGGAAATTAATTTAAAAAGGCAAAGTGTTGAATAAGTCTTGAGGGGTTCATTAATGCTTTGAAAAGTAAGTCAAACAAAACCAAAATCACATTATTTTAATGATAAAACATATATTGGCCGAACATAAGGATTATGGTATTTTATTACATCACCATTGGGTCATTATGATGTCATAAAACACATTATATAATTAAATGGTATTTAATTTTTACCCAAAAATTTGACTGTCTCAGAAAATTATGAAAAATTCACCGTTGGATAATTTCGACATCTTGATTCTAGAAATGATATTTATTTTATCTAAAAAATTTCTAAATATGTTAATTTTCACTTTTAAAATAAAAACCAACATTTATCGAAAATTCACGGGTTTTGACAGAAATGGCTTTCAAACCTTAATAAAAATTTTAATTTCATTCATAAATTTATAAGATCATTTATATTTAATAAAAATTAATTTAATATTAATAATAATATTTTATTAAAATATTATTTAATTCAAAAATCCCTTAATTTAATAAAATAGGTTTCTTAATTAAATAATAATTAAAAACACCATTTGTACTTTAAAAACTATTTACAATGTATAAAAAATGACTAGAAATTATATTCATTATTATATACAAAAATAATGTACATGAACATAGTACTACTTATTTGTTACATAACCCCTTAAAATAGCCACATAAGACCTAAGGGTAAGGTGTGTAATGGTGACCAAGTCTTGGGGCGGCTCGGATAACATCATTCGAGTGGTAATTTCAATCAACTTCCAATTTTCCCGTAGACGGTCACGTTCGAGCTTGACATAATGAAGCTCAGCTTGGGCTTGGTCAAGGGCGAAGCCCAAAGACGCCACATCTTTTCCGAGCTCCGACAAATGGGCTTCGTATGGGGAAATTCTACTGGATGGGGCCATCACTTCCTTTGTCTGAGTAAAAATTGGGTTCATTAAAGCCTTACATTCATACTAATCATGTGATCACAGTTCAACAGCTATATTAACAATGGTCAAAATTCTTAACATGAAACCAAAGAAGTTGATATGTTATAAAAATTTTTTTCATAAAGAGACATTTAACTGGATCAAGAGGGATTTTCCATTAACGAAACTTTGGGTCGTTACATAGTTCATGTTCTTCTTAGAGTTGGTACTACAAAGATGTTTTTGGATCTGATATATGGTAGTCAATACTTTAGAAATCAAGAGTGATTTGTGTGTTATTTAGTTGTATGTTGTTGCATGTATCAGTTTTCTTTTCAAGTGCTCGTACTCTATATTTTGTTCCAGTGCCACGCTTTCCTTTTTATTACAGAGTGCATGTGTTGTATCCAACAGGATGCATGTATTCTGCACCTCATACCTCGTAATGTCATGTTACATGTCTAAAAAGAAACATTAATTATGTCAGTGCCATTAAATGACAAAAAATATGACTGTCAGAAATTAAATTGAGAATGACAAAACAGATTAAAGAATGATGTCATAGTTTCTCTTGAAATGGTATCACTTAGAAATCATTTCACTAGGAAACAATGTATTCTTCTTTGCCTTTGAGTGATGAGATAATCATGATTCCACATTTGCATTGAGATCAGGAACCAGTAGAAAAGATGTAGTTGTAGGATCATGATGCCTCGTCCTTTTCCAAACATTGAATGGTGTCTTGGTGATGGTAGTAAGGTACCGATGTCAGAGACTTCATAAGATCACGGTGTCTAGGTCATGGTGTCTGGGTCACACTGCTTGGGTCATGGTGTCAGGGTCATGATTTCTGGGTCATGGTGTCTGAGTCATGGTGTTTGGGTCATGGTGTCTCAGTTACGGTGTTTGGGCCTTTACCAAAAACCTGAATCAATGGCAGACTTATGGTTTCTCAAACTTATCCAAATATCTGTAAACAGTCTTAAACAGTAATATTCACATAATGAATTAGACTTAATAATTCATATAATAAAACATTATATAACAAAATTAACTATAGTTTACAATAATCAAACATGATTTATATGAATCAGGATCTTGTGAAGGTGTAGTTAAAGCATAGGGAAACCAACCGTCTATGCACATGATTTGAGATAGATTAAATAGGGTTAACAGGATTTTTGATCATTAAAACATGATTAAAACATAAGGAGTACAACAATATCTATCAAATGACGTTGACACAGATGAAATAACTGTAATAAAATCCTTAAACATATATGGAGAGAAATACCCATTTTTATGTTGAAATCTGTTATTTAAAAGGCCGCACAATTTTATAAGTAAAAATTTTCATTGAAAATAATATTGTAAAATTGTAAAGGAAGATTCAATACAATAAGTTTTCATGAAGTTGGAAAAATATTATCATTCCGTATAAGTTAAAAAACATCCCTTCTATATTTATGTTGAAAAATTTATAAAGAACCACATTTGGAAAACAAAAAAAAGATTTCTTTCAAAACATTTTAGAAAAATTAAAACATGGGTAAAAAGACATTAAAAATTTGTAATATAATATTAAAAATATTTTGGAAAACATTTTTATGAAACATGCACATGGATGATAAATATTTCCCCGCAGATACTTATATATAAACAATCTTGAATAATAAAGAGATTGTGAAATTAACTATTACCTTGTAATTTCATTTAGTTTAATGTGATTTAAAATCTTGTATAAAGGTTTAAAACATGTTATTAATTTAAAATAGAACCATGTACATATTTATGAAATATATTATCTTCTTATATTGTTTTGTTAATAATATTACATTATTACCCTTGTTTTGGGTGTTAACTACTTTGTTTTCTTATGCATGTTTTTCCAAGTAAGTCATGTTTCTTTTGAATGGGAAATATATATTTCATATAAATAATGATATTATATTTACTTATTATATAAATTTTTATAATAATTCTGGAATTTTTAACATGGAAAATGAATCTTATCGCGTCGTGGAGACGGTAGGATGTACGCAGGAACGAGAGACGATATCATTCCATTAATGTTGAAAGTGTAAGGAATTAGATGGTATATTAATTATAAATAATAAATATGATGTAATATTTATTATTTTTATCGATTATATCAATAATAATACCCTTCCAAATAAAGTGGTTATGAAAAACAAATTACATCACAATTTGGAGACGATAAGTCGTACATACACACATGGAGTGATTTCATTTTTTGTAGGAGGGATAAAAGGTGGAATATGGATGTTACATAATAATAATAAAATCTCAACATATATATTATACTGGATATATTACTTTATAATGGAAAAAACACATAAATATGAATTAGAATAAGAAATGATCTTGGATGAGTTAGAAGAAACAATTATATCTTCTTCAGAAAACTTCCTTTAGATATCTTCTAAAGGGATATAGGGTTGGTATTTTTGGGAGAATAGAACCTCTATAACTTAGATAAATATGTTTTTAGGATAAATGGGAAGGACATAGTCAATATATAAGGCTCAAAGTGGTGTGAATAAGTGAAGGAGGAGGTTCCCTTTTATAGTGAGGTGAGGGACACTTTTGGAAACCCACAAAATATTAAAATATAATAAGGCTATTATAGATCCAACAACTTCCAAATGGACTATAAATGAATAGGGGAAAATTTTTTATACAATATATTATCCCGTTAATTTAATTAATATTATTATGATTTTGAAATATTTTAATAAAATATTAATACAATAAAGTACCCTTTTTTTGAAATTTGGTACTATTCGTTTAAATTGTCTTTAAATATATCAAGACAAAGTGTGATTTTGAATATAATGATTTTAAATATCTATAATATATCTTATATATCTATATAATTCGTTAGACACATTAACCCACCCAAAATATATGAAAATTAATATTATTAAAATCAATTATTTTATTTATCTGTTAATTAAATAAATACGATTTTAGTATTAAAAAAGATTTTAAGGTAATTATATAATTTCCAAAAATTAAATATAAATTTCTATTATTAAACTAATTTTATTAGGATCAAAATTTAAATTTTGGTTCGTTCATATATTAATTTTTTCATTATGTGGACACATAAAAGATATTAAATACAAAGAGAGTGACATTTTGAAACTATCTTTGATTTAAATAATATATAAGTTATTTTCATGAAAATGTGTCCATTAAAAAACTCCCAATTAGATATTAATGTGATAATGGTAGAATAATTTTCATAAAATATTATTTGGACAATTTTTTATTATTTTTTTAATCCATATATTTTTTACCCTTATTTAACCCCTTTAGCTCTTGGTGTGATATCATGCATTGTTTTACATTAAGGGTTAATATAAGTACTATAAAATCACAAAAGACAACTAAATGAGTAATTGAAGACTAATTTAGACTTATAAAAATTATTTGGATGAATTATAGATATTTATATTTTTTATATCATTTAATAAAATATTATTTATTCTAAAATATCCATAATGTCAATTTTGACACTGTTCATTATTTTGTCTTATACAAAAATAAAAAAAATAAGATAAATTTGAACCAAGACTTATAAAACATTAATAAAATTTCAAAGTCTTCAATAAAATTATTCTATGACATAAAATCTCTCAAATTTTATTTATTTTTATATTTTTAATATAATTTATTTGATTCTTCCATTTACTAAGTATTTACTGCATCATCATTGTGTCACCATTTAAATTAATTATTTATTTCCAAAAATTTATAAATAAATTACCATGATGTAGGTAAAAACATTATATTTCTATATAGTATTTATATTCTAACATATCTTTTATATTACTCCATATTAAAAATACTTATCTTGTTAAAATCAAAAGTGTGACAAAATTGAATTTTCTTTGAATATAACATAATAACTATCATACTCTCATCCAAGTGGCCTCAAAAGTTTATAATCTCAGACCAATGATTATTTTAGTTGTAAAATACTCATATAATGAAATTAGGAATGGTTTTAGGGTATTATTATAATAGTTATAATATTATTTGTTACCCATAATTACCAAATTTACCCTTAACTATGGTAATAAAAATATTAATAAATTTACTAATCATATGCCCAAAAATAAAATAAACATATTAAAATAATTTATAACTACTTATTCCAAATATGGAATCCATTTTTTAAAATCTAAAACACCTAAATTTCATAAATTAAGTTTAAATTAATCCCGTTTATGGGTTGAGAAAACGAGTTTAATGTTTAAAACATACAAAACAATTGAAACATTTTTATATCTAAATTCAATGTAAAATTGATTTCAATGACTTAAATTGGGATAACTGATAAAAAATAATATATTTATAGATTAAAATCATTCAACAATATAATTTAACACTATAAATTATTTCGATGAAAACATTGTTTTCCATTAAAATTTATTATTTTTTACCGTTAATAAAAACATGAAACTTATTGGAAAAATACCATAAATTGAACCAAAGTAATTTTTTATATTCATATTTAAAAGAAATTTTTTTTTCAAATAATGTGTATAAAAGTGTCATAAATTGTATTTAAAATAGGTTCTCCATTAAATAGCAGTAAAACTTCTCTTATAATAATATAGGTTTTTATGTGGAATATTGAGTTTGTTCTTATCTTATGCCTATCTAATATATTGGATGAATATAAAATATACTTTATTTTATATATAACATATATATTTCATTTATATCATTCAATAATAGTAATTAATTTAATTTATTATATTAAAATGACTTTGTGAGCATAAAAATAGATCTTTATAAACAAAATTTCTTATATATTCAGTTGGTTCCTATATTAATTTCTAATTAATTTATAACCATGAATTCAATCATATATTTTGATAAGTTAGTCAATACTATTAATAACCACCTACTTAATGGCTAGGTTATATCTTATTATATTAAATAATAATATTTTAATAATATATTTTTGTTCGGTAAAACTCAGCCTTGAATGCAATAAAAACCTACTCATTATTGTTTGTAGAGTAAGCTTATCATGGTGTTGTGTACAACATAAGATATCTAAGAAATTGAATTTATTTAGGAAGATACATAATTTAAAATCTTGGGGATTTACATCGAATGATGTGACGTGAGAGTTGATGATGAAACAACCTTTGATGAGTGTCTTTTGGATATATAGGAACATTAAGAGAAGGTTTTATATGGAAAATATATTCAATTGGTTTATGTACTATGCTAGTATAGTGTCTCAGAACAGAACAATTAGGAGAAGAAATTGTAGATTCACACTTAATATCTCAATTTATTTGATATTTGATCCTTTTTTCCTCTCATGATTCTAGGTTTGAAATTTGTTGGTTTATGAGATAGATGGAATGTGTCACATTTTTATGCACCTTTATCCTCTAATTTTCTTTTTTTGTTCTAATTATAGTGATATACTTTAGAGTTATCTCATGTGGTGGTTGTTTTTTCTTTCATCCCTTCACATTTTTTAGTTTACATTTTCATGGATGAGAATTGTTCAATTAGTATCTAGTGTAAGGGTCTAGTTTTTCATGATCCCTTTATTTGTGTATTGGGATGTCAAAGGTGTATAAGAGATGTATGTAAGGGTAAAAGTAGTTTTCAGCCGAGTTTTCAACAAGAATAGGATGTTACGGTGTGAACTTATAGCCCATAATGTAGTGTAGATTTGGAGATGGATCTTGAGGAATAGTTGTATATTATTCATTGTGGAGGCTTAGGGATAGATTTTTTTGTGTCACCTCATCATAGGAGGTTTCTGAAATTTGGAGTTGTGTTGTGTTGTGGGGCTTGGAGTTCAGATTTCCTTGTATTAGCCTCCTAAAGGGTCACTATGGCATGGTCGTAGGCTACGTCATGGAGTCTTGAAGGGTGTTTATTATATATTGGGGGTGGATAAGGAATAATTCATAAGTTTCATTATATCCCTACTCCTATTTTCTAGTATCCATAAAATGATACAACATAGATTGCATTGTGGATTTTAGAGGAGGTTGGACTGAGGTCCCCTGCGATGTAGTGTCCCTTGTTGCACCATAATATTAGGGAAAAACAAATCTATTAAAGTTTTATCAAGGGGATTATGTCATGATCCTATTAAAATCCCAATAGGTATAAATATATAATCCCTCTCAAAATATTCATATTTACTTCATTCTATTTTGAACCCTAGGAAACCCAAATTAATCTTTTTTTGTGAATGGAGGTGACTCTAGAACTAACTTGAACAATTTTTTTGATTACCATATCATGTATATAGAGATTTATGTATGATGTATTCTTGCCATAATAATGTCAATACATATACATCCAATTTATTCATGGTAATTTCATTATATTATTTTTCTTATCAAATGGTTATAAAAGTTCCCAAATCATAATGAGAACCTTGAGATACTATGATAGTAATCTTAGAACATATATCATACAGTGTAAATACATCATACTAATGAGACCTAGATGATGTCTGAATATTATGTGTTAGGGGAACATAAGCATTGATAATTATTCTCATAAATTTCTCACTTGGAGAACTCAAGTAGATGAGATCATGAAGACTGACCTGCCAATATGAACAACCCATGTTTTGGGTGTCATTGGTTGTTTCTATTTTCTAGAATTTTTATTGGTCTCTTAACTTGAGATCATTATCAGTGTGTACTATTTGGTTTCATACCATGATACAAGATGAAAATTATAAACATTATACCATGTCTAGGTATCTTGCATTAAGAGCATCATTGGTGGTATGTAATTTGTTGAATAATCAAGATATGATTTATCAATTCTTAAAAGAAAATATATCTTGGGCCCAATTGACTAGGATGGTGGTACCTTAACTAAATCCATGTCCATGGTAGAAGAAGGAAAGATTGTCAAGATAATGAAATAAATAAAAAATCAAAAGGATAATGACACAGTGTGTTCCCCTCTTTAAGAGATATCATAGGACACAAATATTATATTACAGAGAACATTTTCATAAGTGGTAGTCATAGTTACGAGTTATCCTTTTCTCTTCAGGGGCCACGATTTGTTTCTAGATATAACTCTTGATTTATGAATATGACTCAATTCTATAAATATAAGTCCCTATAGGGTCACACACAAAGTTTTTCCATAAGTTCAACCTATTCAGATGGATAAGATTTTTAGATGAGGTGGATCCCACATGTGGGTCCTGATGAACATTTGAGTGTTAATGATTGCAAGTAAAATAAATCTAATATATTATTAAATTTTATAATAATGAGGATAAAATTTATTTCTCATGATATCACAAGTTATTTAATTATAAAATTGAATGCAAGAAAATATTATTTTTAAAATGAACATTACACGTTCAAGGTTTGTTAAGTTATTATAGGAGGATTAATCCAAGTTAATGGTTCTTATTTTATCACATGACATGTTAAATTGATGAAAGTCAATATGAAACCATCTAGGTCACTAGTACATCATTTTTTAGTTTTATTTACCTTTTATTATAACTTTGTAGTTTTTGGGTTTTGTGGGTTGAAAATCACATTTTGGGGAAGACAGACCAGGGCGCATAGTCAACATACAATTTTTCAACCATTTAGTTAACCATGTGAGGGTGATGAAAATCATGATATTGAAATTTTCATTATTTAAAAATGATTTTTAAAACCATGTGATTATCAAGAGAGACCATGAAACTTGATTTTATAGGAGACAATAGCCCCACATGGTTGGCGTACATTTTTCTTAACCATACATCCTACCTATATCATTAAAAATTTGGTATTTTACTGAATTTACCTTATCAATTTTATACCTCTCAGCCATAATTTATTCTTACGACCATGCACAACCCTCTCTCTTGGGGTGGAACCTTCTTTAATTCTATTTTGGTTATTTATCCTCGAATTCAGGGTGGGTTTTCTTGAGGTAATTTATTTTAATTGTGTTTTCTCCATCATTCCCCCTTATTTACCATTATTCTTACATTTAAATGGAATTTGTAAACCCTAGAAGGGATGTTGTATAAATCTAGGGTATGTAATAGGGGATTTATTTTCCTTGTGGTTTAGGTGTGTAAAGAATTCTCTTACATATTCTGAGTGATTTTTGTTGAAGGTGATGAGGTTGGAACCTATTCTGAGGTAGGTGTCTCTATTTAAGGGTTTTTTCTATGGGTTACCTTTAATTTTCTAACTAAATCTGGTTTTTGTTGTTTATATTCCCATTTAAATGTTTTATGGTTGATGTTTATCCCAATATTGGGGTGATTTATGGCTTGGATTGTAAATTGAAGGTTTTAAAGTGAATTTTCCAAATGTGAGTGGCTAGTGTACACTCAAAATGTTTGATAAAATAGAACAAATTGGTTTTTTGGTTTTAAATGGGTTAATAAATAGATTTTGGAAATGGTTTTACCTTGAAAAATGTGTATTAAAAAATGGTCTTGTTTTTCTATGAAAATTACTTTTCATTCATGAAACTTTTTTTATTATGTTGGCATGGCATAGCACATGGGTTTACCGGGGTGTGAGAGAGGGATTTTCTAAGGGACTATGACCACCATTAAGAAGGAAGACCATGAGAGATTCTATTTTTTTCAGGTAACCATTAGATCCTTTGGTTGGAAGACCATGAGAGCTTCGACTTTCTAGTCAAGAGACTAAGAGAGATCTTTGGAGTTTTGACCAAGGTAGACCATGATAGATTCCGCCTTTTTTAGATGAGTAATATACTTTGTTTTGACTCACTCACATTAGAACCTTTTGTTTAGATCCATAGGCGAACATTTCTCATACCAGATTGATTTATATGCTTTGTTCATTTGATTAGTGATATGTTGATGTGATATCATGTGTGTTATTACCATTTTATTTTTTTGATAGAAATATAAATTTCCCAAAATAAAAATTATACTTTTATTGAATAAAAACAAGATAAAAAAGTTTGAATAAATATTTTTTACAATAATAATTTTTTCAAAAAGAGAGAAGGTCATCAAGAACATTATTACCCCATATCAACTCAGAAGCAGTTATCACCTTATTAGAAATCATATCCACCAAATAATTTTAATCAATATATGTATTCATGATGATATAATTCATGTACGAAATCACATCCATGCATTTTCTCTATCTTGTAGTTAGCTTCCATGATAGACGAATGATACTATTCCTGATATCTTAAACAACTATTGTGGAGTCACATTCAAACCAAAAATTGATATATCCTCATTATTTTTTAAAATATACCACATTTATAACACCAATAATTTCTGTATTTAGGGATGTGGTGATACCACAAGGTCTATAAAAGAATCCTGCTACATCACCATAATGATTTCTGAACATTGAACCATAACCAGAAAAACGTGGATTTCCACTTAATGCACCATCCACATTACATTTTATCTAGACTCAAAATGTGGGATCCACATGAATTACAAGGTCCCATAAGGAGGGTGGTATTTACATGTAATTAAAAATTTCTTAATAATAGAAAAATCATGGATTGAGTTATGACAGTAACCATTTTGGCCCTCATTTTCATATTTCACAGTAGAGAGAAAATGAGCCAAAGTTGAATGTATGCTGAAGGAAGCCACCCCATGAATCATTTTATTCTGACTATTCTAAATAGAATTAATAAACACAAAAATTTCCACAAGAAATAGGATGATTTTTTTGTGAAATAGGAATAGAAATAAAAACAAGTAGATGAACTCTAATTTAGTTTGTGTTGGGAATAAAAATTTCAAAACAATCCACTACTGTAATCCATAACATAGAGGCAGTAGAACATCCTAATAATAGAAGATCAATTTCCTCCCTTTGCAGATGAAAAATTATAAATATGGAGTAAATACTAATACAAACAACCTAAAAAAATCATTAATAGGTTGTTTTCAATGAATGAGTCTCCAAGAAAAAGAAAATTTGAATGTAAAGATAAATTTTTTTACTTAAATATTTATCCCAATTCTTTAATTTCCATTTCATAGCCTCAATATAAAAGGATTTTGATGAAACACACCCATTGATAGCAGGTTACCAAACAATATTATCATCACCTTTAATAAAATCATAGTTTATATACAACTCCTTGACTTGAATAGGAATCACATCCAAGGAAATTTCCAATTACTCTTAGATTGATAAATTTATGTCAAAGAAAGTATCATGAGGGATAATATAGTTTAGAAGAGTCATACCTGTCCACTTATCTAACAAAAATTTTATGAAGAATTGATTCTTTCTAAAAATGAGAATTAACTTAGATGATAGAGAAAGAGTTCAGGGGAGCATGCCAAATAGAAGAATCTAGATAATTTGAATTCATATATTTGATCATGTTTAAAAATATGGATCTTAAAAAGAAAAAGACTCTGAATTCTCTTTAATAATTCTCCACATGAAATTTTTCTGCATGGATTTATTGAATTTGATGAGATTTTTTATTCCCATCCCACCATTATCAATTAGTTTATAGTATTGATTCCAAGAAATAGTCACATGTTTTATCTGAAGAATGTTTCCACTGTGGACACAATTTTGTATGGAGGTATTGATACTCTTTATAAGAGCCACATGACACTTATAAACCATGAAGGAGTAAAATATTTTGAGATGATAACATTTTTGGCAAGGCTAACCCCCTCGTCCATCAAGAGTGTCTTTCCCTTCTTGGAAGATAGCTTATTTCTAACCTTTCAAAAAATATGAAAAAATACTAAACATGTGGTTTTCTATAAAACACAAGGACACTAAGATAATTCAAAGGAAAAAAACCTTCTTTGATTCCCAGATCTCCAATGAAGGAAAAGTTTCTATATGGAGTAATTTTTTTTCAAAATATAAGAAAGGATTTTTCCCACTTATCTCCTATTCCAAGAATCTCTCATAATTAAGAAGAGATGATTCAATATTATTTATATTTCTATTTTCACCCTCGGTGAAAAGGATGATGTCAAAAGCATATAATAAGTGAGTGTGAGAAACAAGGCCTCTGGAAACTC
Source organism: Viscum album (assembly GCA_963277665.1). Lineage (NCBI taxonomy): Eukaryota > Viridiplantae > Streptophyta > Magnoliopsida > Santalales > Viscaceae > Viscum > Viscum album. The sequence goes on along the minus strand of OY728131.1, from coordinate 1,430,064,378 downwards.
TAATTAATTTGAGTTTACTATCGCATTCCATGGTGAGTAGGATCCTACTTAAATAATCTTTAGCAATGGAGAAAATGATGGTCCAAAGAGGATCACCTTTCCTAAAACCTTTGGTACATGTGAAATAACCCTCAGGGAAGCCATTGATAAGAACCCATGTATGTTTTGATCCTAGGAGAGTTATTACCCAATTAATAAAGATTACATCAATGCCAAAAATTTCATAAAACCTTACATATGAAACCCTAGCATAAAGTATAAAATGATTTTTTAACATAAATCTTGAGAGAAATGTTACCCCATCTGGTGGATTTATTGAGAAGATTGATGCTTTTAGAAGCAGTAATAAAGTAATCTTGAATAGTTACACCTTTAATGAAACCAAACAGATTTGGAGACAAAATTATATTTTCAGTAACGGAGAGCCTATTTGTAATATTTTTACCACTAATTTTGTAAAGGGTGTTAAAAATTTCCACATGTTTGAACAAGTGAATCTCATTAGCATTAACTAACTTGGGAATGAGTTCCATAAATTGAGCATTAATTCCCTATGTTCACTTCCCACCATTGAAAAATTGACTAAAAATCCTACAAATATCTCAGTGAATAATCTACCAATAAGATTAAAAAAATGAGTTTGTGAACCTTTATAGTCTATAATAGATTCCATAATTTAATCCAAAAATATCATCTTTAATCTAAAAATCAAGGGGGTAGTAAAAAGGTTTGATTTTTCCTTATCATTGAAAAGTATAATAATAATACCCTCTATAAGATCAATATTAGTGGTAGTATCGTCAAAAATATTCTTGTAATAAGAAACAACATGGATGGAAAATTCCTCTCTTTTATCAAGAAACACCCCATTATAATTGAAAATTTCCATGGGTCTATTAACCTTCCTAACTCTTTGAAGAGAGTTAAAAAAATTGGTGTTCTTATCCCCTTACTTGATTCATTTTACTTTAAAATACTATCTTTGAATTCATTATTCGAGGTTTAAAAGATTATTGAGGTCATATATGATCTTTTTCTCTTATTCAAGACTAGATGTAAAATCATCACAAGTATCACTTTCGTGAATAATATAATGCAACGATTCAATCTGAATGATATCTTCTTCTTGGTTGATAAATTTCTCACAACTCCAAATTTTCAATATTTTCAGAAGAACATTGAGATTAATAACACATTATAAGGCAACATCCTTATTGTTTAGAGAATTCCATGTTTCTTGAACCACTTTATTACATTTATGGTACAATTTCCAAACATTATTGAATCTAAATGGAAAATATGGTTTAACCTCTATAGTGAAAAGATTTACCAAAATAGGATGGTGATATGAGTTAATCATTGCAAGAGTATAGTGTGAAATGGAGACCCAAATATCAAGGGAAATATCATTAATGAAGCTCTTATACAATCTTTTAGACACCACTTTATTCAGGTTCATCCAATACCATGTATATTTAGAATCCCCAAGATGGACTTCATACAGATCACTTTCCTCCATGCATGTCTTAAAGTATTTGGTTGAAGTAGAAGATCTAACCATGACTAATTTATCATTATGATTGAGAATAAAATTGAAATATCCAAGAAGAATCCCAGAATCATTTATTGTGATGGTTAGAGAAAGTGTATCCATCCAAATATTTTACCTTTCTTGACAACCATTTCAAGAATAAACAATGGAAAAAAATGGCTCACACCCAGAAAATTATAACTAAGAGTCACTATCTTCTCTACAGAACTGCTAATATAGACTCCATCAAGTCTCAAATGTGAAAAACACAAATAATTTGTATATCATTACTGGGACGATCAGAACTAACCAGGTGATATCCTATCTTGTCAAGAGCAGCAAGCTTCTCAGAGGAAAACCTCTTGGGATAATCAAGACCAAGAAGACCAGGATTTTAATTATTTACAAACGTCAAAAGAGAGTTTATTTTCTTAGGATTGGCCAATAACTAACAATTCCACAACCCAATCCTCAATTAAATTTTCATTTGGAGCTATAAATCCCTTTCTTATTACCACATGAGTGTTTGTTCTTGGTTGACCTCCTCATAGGATCAACTTTATTATCATCCCTATTTGTGATAGTGTTTTCCTTACATGGAGTTTCAATATTGGAATATTCTAGTACATTTCCTTGTTCGGTAGTTTGATGGATTTTAGGGATTTACTCAAAATTAGGATCCAAATTGGCATTAACCTACTAGTGTTGACCACCCATTGGATGAATCCACCAAGAGATAAAGTGTTTACCTTGATATTGTCTCTAGAGAATCTCACTGGGTATCCCTCTCCCATTTGGGAATGCTGATACTCTCCCATAATTTATGAATTTTATGTAAAAAATATTCCGCTCATTTTTGTAATCCATTATGGTTGTGATTTTAGATAACATATTTGGGTATTATAAGATGTATGAGGAGCATTCCGACCATTTAGAGGTTGTTTTGGGTATTTTGAGGGAGCACCATTTATATGTCAGGTTTTCCAAGTTCCAATTTTGTATTCTGAAATTGAAGTTCTTAGGCCATTTGATTTCTGAGTTAGGAGTTTCAGTGGATACAAAGAATTTTTAAGCAGTTATGCCTTGGGAGTAGCCAAATAATGTGTTTGAGATCCATATCTTGTTTGGCTTGGATGAGTTTTATAGATTATTCATCCTTGAATTATACTTTCTATTTCTTTCCATGATGGTTCTGACCAGGTAATGGGTGAAGTTTTAGTGGGATGAGAAGTACCAACATTCTTTTGAGAAGGTACATGACCTTTTGACATTCATACCAATTATTATTCTTCCTGAGCCTGGGAGAGATTATGTAGTGTATTGTGATGATTATGGTGTGGGTTTGGGGTCTGTGTTGATGAAGGATAACCATGTGGTGGCCTATAGCTCATGAATGATATTCCCACATGAACACAATTATTCCACCAAAGACTTGGAATTGGTATGAATGTACTGAAGACATGGTGGCACTACCTATTTAGGGAGAGTTTTACAGTCTACTTGAATCATAATATATTGAAGTATATCTTCACCTAGAGGAACTTGAACACCAGGAATGTATGTTGGGTAGGGTATCTTAATATTTGTGATTTTTTATTACTTATACACTTGAGAAGTGGAATGAGGTCACCAATACTTTGAGTAGGAAGATTCCAGTGATGTCTCTTTGGGAATTATCATATGAGTTGTGTATGAGGAGTTTGTTTACTGATATTAGTCCAGAGATTTAGGAGGATGAAGAATAGGTGTTCTTGGCTAGTGTTCAGGTTAAAAAATATCCTATCAATCGAGTTAGGAGTGACTAGGTATCTAACCAAAAGTGCTAGAAAATTAGTGATTCTTTAAATAGTGGAGAGACCTCAGGTGATTTGTCCTAGTCTTTTAATTATTCTATCCTTTTTAGGAAGCAACTGGTAGATAATTTTATCTTGAGTAAGAGGTGATGCATGAGGTTAATCATTCAAATTGGGTCATTCACTATAGGTTATCCAATACGTTTTATAACTTGAGAGGCCAATACTAGTTTCCCAAGATGAGAATTTTGGAAGTGGATTTTGTTTCCCAGTGTTTGACCTAATAGAGAATCAAAGATGAACATCAGTGACCAACCATGTTTCTTCATCTTATTCCCATTCTAGTGTGGAAGTGGGATGAGAAATATATGGATTTTATGATCGTTCTACCTCATACTCTGAGTGTAAAAGATGACATATGGGTGATTGTCGATCATTTGATGAAATCAACCAAATTCCTTCCCATCATAGAGTTGATGAAGGTAGAGGATCTTAGATGCGTATGTGTGATAGGTAATTCTGCATCATGGATTTATCTTAGTGATAGTTTTAGATTGGGATGCCTATATCACTTTGCAGTTGTGGAGGGGACTCCAGGAGGAGTTGGTATTGGGGAAACAGTGAGAGAAGAAAAAACAACTTAGAAAAGAGTAAAAGAGGAAAAAAATAATGAGAAAAATATCACAGGATATAAAAATTTACATGGTCTAAGAAATAGTCCCGACGTCCATAGAGAGGCATAAATTTTACTAATTTGGGAGAAAAATTATAGGTAGGTATTTTATAGTTTCACATATAGAAACCCTAGCTCAAATGAGAAAATAAAGAAGATGAATCACTATGTCACCAACCACACAGTAAGTCCAGTATTCTATATTGAATGGTGGTTAGAAGTCTGCACTACTATAGTGACAAGGCCACCCAAGTCCAAGTTGCTATAGTGTCTAGTAGCTATATTTCTATGGAGATATAATATCATTGTCTTCAAAGTCTATACTACTATAGTGACATGTTGGTGTCTATTAGTTATCTTTATTATATTCGGTTTGAGTTTCTATAGTTCCCAAAAATTTAGGCCATGGGCCTTCATAACCCTGGAGTAGGCGTGTGTTTCCCCATGAAACCCCCAATATTTTCATTATGGATCCCGACTCATAAGAGTTGTGGTTTGGTGTGTAGTATGGACACTACTATTATACCTAAAATCATCAAAAATAATTGGGCTACAAAAATATAACATTTTGTGATTGAGATGAGGTTGAGCACCACATATCATCCAAAGACGGAGGGTTAGATTGAGTGGACCATCGAGACCCTTGGGTATATGTTGTGTGTGTGTGTGCTTGATTTCAGTGATTCTTGGGAAAGACATATATCATTGGCTGAATTATAATATAATTATAGTTATCATGCCTTAATCAATATGGACTAATTTTAGGTATTTTATGGGTGGTCATGAAAATCCCTGTTATGTAGGGATGATGTGGGTGATCATTCCTTGGTTGGAATGAGTCTCATCAAGGATATGACCAAGACAATATAGCTGATTCAGAAAAGGTTATAAAAACCTTAGAGTTTCCAAAAATTTTATGTTGATCATCATCATATCCAATTGGAGTCTTAGGTTGGTAATCAAGGGTTTTTTAGGGTATCTATTCGGTTGGGAAGCCATCAGATGGGAAAGAAGGGGAAATTGATGCCATGATTTTTGAGTTGTTTCTAGTTATGGTGCATATTAGGAAGGTAGCCTATTAGTTAGAGCTTTCACAATGTATTACCTCCATGCATGATGGTTTTCATTTTTCCTAGATAAATAGAGAACATTTAGACCCATAACATCTATTATAGTGAGAATATTTGTAACTTGAGCCAAATACCACCATTCTAGTGCAGCCTATTTGTGTTTTGGATTATTAGAAAAAGGTTCTATATGGTAAGTATATATTGTTGGTCCATGTGATCTAGAGGAATGGGGGTGCAAACCATGAGATATAAGAGTGAAAATCTTTTTTGAGGTAGTAGTGACCTTACATGTTTTATTCTAGGGATACTATAAGACTGTATTGGGGTAGAAAGTGTCATAATGGTGAGTTCTCATCACCCATTAGATCAATGTCACGTAAAATTTTGAGTTTTGTTTACCTTTTGATTTATCATTTGATGTTATGATATTTAGGGGTTGAAAACCCCATTTTGGAGAATATAGACCAAGAAACATGGTTAGGGAACAAATTGTCTAACCATACAAATAATAATGTGAGGGTGTTGAAAATTGTAATAGTAGTATTTTTCACAGTTTTAGAACAGTTGTTAAACCATGTGATTCCAAAGAGAGACCTTATGACTTGATTATTATGGATATTGTAGCCTCACATGGTTGGTGTATGGTTTTACTAACCATGAGGCCTAATCATGCGACATGTCTATCTCATTAAAAATTTGGTATTTTCCCAAATTTTACCTATCAATTTTATACCTCTTATCCCTCATTTCTTCTCCAAATAATGCACATACCTCCTGCCTAAGTGTGGAAGATTCCACCATTATATTTAGATGATTTATTCTTAGATTCAAGGTGGTTTGTCTTGAGGTAAGTTCTTATCTTTGAGTTTTCATCATCCTTCCCCCTTCTTTACCTTTTTTATTCCCTTTCCATGGAAGGTGAAACCTAAGAAGGGGTGTTGAAAAAATATAGGGTATGTAATGGGTGATTTGATTTGTTTTCAAGTGGATTAAGTATGTGAGGACATCTCCTACCTATTTTAGGTGGTTTTCATCCAATGAGATGATGTTAGAACTGATTCAAATGAATCCATCTCTATTTAAGGGTGTTTATCATGGCTTAACTTTAAATTTATAATGGTATATGGTTTTTGTTTCTTAAATATCAATTTAAATGATTTATGGTTGATTTTCATCCCATTATTGGTGTTATTTATGGCTTGGTTTGGAAAATTTATAGTCTTAAATTGAGTTTTCCAAATAGTATTAGCTTGTGTTCAACATAAATATTTGATAAAACTGATCAAATAGGGTTTTTGGTTTTAAATGGATTTATAAAGATATTTTAGAAATGGTTTTACCTTGAGAAAGGTATTTTAAAAAAATGAGTACTTTTGTTTATGAAAATGGATTATAAAATGAATTTTCATGTATGAAACTTGGTTTGTGATATGTTTTAATGGAGTATCATATGGTTTAACTAGGGTATAAGAGAGGTTTTTTACAAGGGACCATGAGAGACTTTAGTAAGGAAGACTATGAAAGCTTCATTTTTTTAAGGGATTGTGAGAGCCTTTGGTAGAAATACTGTGAGTTCTTCCATATAACACCCCAAGCTTGACATACATGGAAATTACATTTTTTATAATACTGAATACATTACACAAATATACACCCAAATACTGTGTAAGTTTAGTGTCTTTGGAAACTTGGTACATAATCTTCTATCTTGGTGAAAGATCTTCAACATATCCCATAAAGATCCTCCCATTTTTTCCCTACCTAAAATCATTCTTTATATCCTAGGGAAAGGAAAACATAAAAAGGGAGAGAAAAAATGCTCGGTAAGGGTAAAAATTGAGAACATAAAACAAACCAGAAACATATGAATGTAAAAACATATACATAATGTTTAAATATCAAAACCATGAGTCATGAAATAAATCTTGGCAGTAAGTAAGGCATTAATCAGAAATGAACATTAATCATGATAAAATATCATAGGCATAAAACATGGAATATTGGAAAACAAATAATCCCATAATATTATTTATATAGTATCCAAGACATTTCTTCCAAGACCATCATAGTGGACAAAGTCCATTACTAAACTAGGTTTACTTGTCGTTCTAGCAATGTATTACTAGACCAGATTTACTTGTTGTTTCATGCATGTATTACTGAACTGGATTTACTTTCCGTTCTATTAATGTATATCACATGATATATAAATCCTTACCCAATGCATTTTAGGGAGATATAGGTCTCACCCATCACATAATGAAATCATAACCCAAGAAATAAATTTAGTTTCTTAAACATCATTCCATCATAACATAATCCATATAAAATATCATTCCATCATTAAAATAATAAAATCATAGTAATAATATGGATATAAAATTAACCCTATTTAAGAGTATCATCTTATATGGTAAATAATTTTGACAAAGCACTTGAACATAATTCTTTAGGAAAACAACCTTTTTATTCAAAAAAGTTTTCTTTATCAAAATGACGTACAATTTTAAAAGAAAAGAATTTAGTTTAAAATAAAATTGAAATATTGTAGATGAAGCTTAATGTAAATAATACGTCAGGAAATTGTAAAAATCCATTCATGTCATATAAGTTAAAAAACATTATCCTCATACTTTTTTTCAGAAAAGTCAAAAAGCACCTCATATGGTAAACAGAAGAAAGATTCCTTCCATACCATGTAATAAAAGTCAAAAATGGGTAAAAGTGACATTAAATATAAATAGAAGAATATAAAACAATTTGTGAAAACATTTTTAGAAAACATGTACATGGATGATAAATATATCCACAGTAAATGCTTGCATATAAACAATCTCAGATAAAAATGAGATTGCAAAAAATCCCTTAGGTCAGATTTCTTCCGTATGTGTCTGAAAGTCATATATAGTGGGTTTAAACATATTATTAACTTGTAAAAGAACCATAATAATATCTATGATATCATATATGATTCACTTATAACTTTATATTACCTGTTTATTTATCAATTCCATGTTAAATCAATGTTTTGGGTAATAATCATTTTATTTATCGTACGTGTTTTGAATTTTTATTCTTGATCTTATTACTTAGATGATGATTTACTTACTTAAATAATGTAAAACATGATTTATATATAATATATATTCAGTATATAAATATATATAATAGATATATATATGAAATGGAATACACCATTCATGGAGACGGTAGGTCGTACGTATGCATGAACGCTATTTCAGTCTCCTTATTGAATTTAATAGAAGAAAGTAAATGACAAAAACTCACTCACAAACTCACACACACATATAAAAATAGTAGCATTATTGTGTTATATATTTAATTATAATTTATTATTTATAATTTATAATCATTCTAGAATGGTTTACATGGAGAATAAATCTCATCACATTGTGGAGACGGTAGGCCATACGTACGCCCGATCGACGATATCATTCACATAATTGTTAAATGGTATAGAATTGAATGATATATTAAATATTAACTATAAAAAGAATTAAAATATTATATTCATTATTTACATATATTATACTCATCATTATACTAAAAAAAATTAATTATTCTTGAATAATAAATTACGCCATGACGTGGAGATGGTAAGTCGTACGCACGCACACATGGTGATATTGTTATTCATAGGATGTATAAAAGGAGGCATAAGGTTGTAACATAGTTATTTTAAAATCTCAGCATGTATATGATATTGGATTTATAACTTTATTATGATAACAACATAAGAATAGGAAGTATAAGAAGAAAAGATATTATGAATGAGGTGATAATACAATTACCACTTTTTTGAGTATCTCCTTCTGATTTTCAAAAAGGTATCCCTAGGATAGATTTCTTCCCAAAGTGTGGCCTCTATGAGGAATGGAGGGATGTTTGGAGATTATTTGAGAAGAGGTTTTATGATACAAATGGATTTAAATGTAACTCCATGACCCTAGAATCCTGGAGTTGGTGCATTATTACATAACATTGGCATGATCACAAGAGATCAAGTCCCGAAAGACCGATTAGTTTAGTAGCATTGGAAGTACTAGATACATAAATAGGTTTTAAATTACATCATGAAATAAAGAAAAACAACATTTTTACCCTTTGAACACACTCATATCCTTTGGCCTATCCCTGCAGGTTAATCATAATATACTTCTTCACGTCCTGGGAAACAGAAAACATAAGAAAGGGGTGATCTCAGATGCTCAGTAAGGATATCAATATAGCAGAAAATATTATAAATAATAATAAACATTTAAGTCCATGTATAATACTAAAACACAAGTCTTTTAAACATAAACTTCAGCATAATATGGAAAAGATAAATCAAATAATGCCATTTACTTATTCACATGGATATTATACTAGTCAAATAATCACATGTAATATCAATAACTAATTTCATAATGATGGAATGCATAATGTAGGACATCATAACCACATAGTCAAGGCCTCATTCCAATATTACAAATAAGATTTTGTCAAGGCCTTGTGCTAAGACACTAGTTTGTCTCATGAGACATACCGATGCATTGAGGAGCTATAGTGGGCTCTACCCGTCACTTACTAAGTCCAATGAATTCCTCATATGAAAAGGTTTAAACATAACATGACCATTATTATTAAAACACTAGTACAAAAATCGTTTTTTACGTCACCATTTTTTACGTCAGTTATATATAACCGACGTAACAATGCGGAGAGTAGATTTTTCACGTCGGTTATTTTAGTAACCGACGTTACAAATCGCGCCTGTTGGGTTTTTACGTCGGTTATCAAATAACCGACATAAAAAACCAATGCGCGGGGGGTTTTTTACGTCGGTTATTTTGTAACCGACGTAAAAAACCTGATATCGACGCGTTTTTTACACCAGTTATCAAATAACCGACGTAAAAAATGAAAGCGCGGTGTGTTTTACGTCGGTTCTTTTATAAACGACGTAAAAACCCCCCGGGTTCTTTGGTTTTGTACGTCGGTTATTTGATAACCGACGTAAAAAACGCGTAGATATCGGGTTTTTTTACATCGGTTATTTGGAAACCGACGTAAAAAAACCCGATATCTACGCGTTTTTTACGTCGGTTATCAAATAACCGACGTAAAAAACCAAAGAGCGGGAGCCTTTTTACGTCGGTTTTAAGATAACCGACGTAAAAAAGCTAAAAAATAGTTTATAACGTCGGTTATATAATAACCAACGTTATAAAGCATTTAAAAAAATTAAAGCCCGTGTTCTGTCATTTACGATTTTTTCGATTGACAGTCGCCGGCTCGTCTCTCTCTCGCGCGGTAAACCCTAATCGGCTCGTCGATCGCCTGCATTACACTCATTTTGGCTTCATTTTTTATCTTCTTCACTGCTCTCGGATCTATCATCTCAACTCGCGACATTCAAGTAATCCTTCCACGAATTTATTTCGTTCGTTTTTGTTTCGATTCTTGATGTGATTTTCATTCGTTTTTGAATCTCGTGGAATTTTTTTATTGAAAATGGTTATTATGTTCATTCAACTCGCAACATTCAAATCAAAAATGGTTATTAAAACATTGTGGATTAGCTTCATCAAAATCTGAAAAATAATGGGTGGTACTGTAACGTTCCATTCTTCCAGCAACATTATTATTTCCTACTTAGCTGGAATGTGTCTTTCTTGATGAAGATTGGTACTACTTATTTTCTTAAAATCATATTTTCAATATTATTGTCCAGAAAATTATTTTCATGAATGAAATTGGACCAGGTACAATCGGTAATACCTATCCTTAAAATTTCATTCAACATTCTTACATCATAATATTTTTTCAAAAAATTATGATTTTTAGAACTCCTAGATCAGAAAACCATCATCTTTTTTCATCTGCATTCACAAAAATATCAATTCATACCTATTACAATCAAATATTTCATTCTGGACTCATGGTGAGTCTGATAATACATTTCTTCTTTCAGTCATCTCCTAAAAATGATGGACCTTTTCATGCAAAGTGTATCTGATTTCTTGAATACGATGGTATGTACGATTTTCAACAAAACCAAGTGAGGTGATTTCTTTTATTATTAATAATTCATAAAAAAATTATAATACCTAAATATTATTATCATCCTTTTCAGATTTTTCATTATAAAAAAGGTAAAGGGTACTTTCTTTTCATTCTCAAGTTAAATTATATTTTTTATAAAGGTCTTTTCTATCTAGGTAGAAATAATTTAATGATAATTAGATTGAATTAGGTATATTATCTTATCTTACCATCCAAACACATTTTTATGTATTAATAATTATTATGTTTTGTAAAAACAATTATGACCCCCATTTCATTTTTGTTAGTTAATTGATCTATGAAAGTGTTATAAATGATTTGATGATCACGATTCACCCATATATATGGTTAGTCATTATGTGACATTTGGGTCCATAATATCCTTCTAATGCATTCTACAATGAATTATATATCATAGATCAATATGAGATACAGATGGTTATACCATGTCCAATGTGTTATGTGATGTGCCTGGTAAGAAATATTATAATAAATTATAGGAAAGCTGATTAACATATCCCAATATGAGGTGAATGAAACTATGTTTTCCCTTGACATATGTTATGACTTATATGATTATGTTTGTGCCACACTCTTATGTTATTCCACATACCAATGTTGTGATCTTGTGAATAAGGTTTTTTAAATCATGTTCCCAATATCATATAAATCATGTCTTATGTTATGCTAAAATTGTTATACATGGACTCAGGTTTTATGATCTATGATTATATAGAACTGTTTCACTTATCTTTTTGATCATGTGCTTTGTGTATGCTCTTATACCCCCATGGATATCTTTTTATGAGATTAGATATTATATTTATATATATCATGTTTACCCATAATGAGTATCATAAATCAAAACTTTTATTATTTTCATTCCCTAAGTTATAAAAATAAGTATTATGTAGGATGATTCAAAAATTTAATCTGTGAGATGAGTTGATTTATGTGTGAAACCCAGGCCAAACACATATGTATTTTTTTATTGGTATTACATATATATAGTTCGACATATACTTTTTTTTACATTACCATGATATTAACATTACTTTTTCTAAAGAAATATTAATGTCGTTAGATTATATATCGGATCAAAAGGATATAGTAATTCTAATATATAATCAGAATGATCATATAATATGACAATATTATTAAACATAAAACAAATGGTCTATATTCATATTTTTAACATGACACTTACGATGTATATCTATTTGGTGTTGGGTACTTATGAAAACTACTAATACTTTCAAGATTTGTTTTATATTTTAAATTGTTTTACATTCAAATTATGATTTTTTTCATATAAACATGTTTTGTCTTATCTTAAATATATATATTTTTTGTTGATATTTGTTATAGGTAATAATGAGTCGAAGTTGGATTACGGAACATCGAATGAGCAATGAATGTTAGGAAGGTGTTGATGCCTTTTTGGAATTTGCAAAATGAAATGTTCCAGGTAGTGAAATTTTTTTCTGTCCATGCCTGAAATGTTTGAATATGAAGAAGTTGAAAAGTAGAGAGATAAAAGATCATCTGATATGTCATGGTTTTAATCCGAGTTATAGCCCTTGGATTTGGCATGGTGAAACTGGACGGAATGCCACTGATGATGATGATTCGCAAGATGGTAACTCTGATGGAATTGAAGAAATGATTCGCGATATTGTAGTAGAACAAATTGAGATAGAACTGACAGTTGCACGTCTATATGGTGATGCTGAAAAACCATTATATCCCAGTTGTACAGATTTTACAGTTCTGTCGGCGGTGTTAAGATTGATTAACCTAAAGGCGAAGCATGGATGGAGTGACAGAAGTTTTACAGAGCTGCTATAATTGATGAAAGACATTCTTCCAAAAGATAACGATCTTCCAGATTCACATTACAAAGCCAAGAAAATATTATGCCCGATGGGATTGGGATACAAGAAAATACATGCCTTTCCGAATGACTGCATTATATATAGGAAGGAATATGAATTTCTGTCAGAGTGTCCAAAATATGGGACATCATGGTATAAGGTGAAAGAAAAATCACAGGGTGATGTAGAGATTACAAAGCTCCCTTCAAAGGTATTTTGGTATCTTCCTATAATTAATCATTTCAAACGTTTATTTGCTAATTCACATGATGAAAAAAGGTTAAGATGGAATGCTGAAGAGTGGGTATGTGATGGAAAAATACGTCATCCAGCTGATTGTCCACAATGGAAGAAAATTGATGCGCAGTATTCTACATTTGGAAATGAAATAAGAAATCTCATACTAGGGTTGTTCACAGATGGAATGAATCCATACCGAACACTCAGTAGCACACATAGTTCATGGCCCGTTTTATTGGTAATTTACAACCTCTCTCCTGAAGTTTGTATGAAGCACAAATATGTCATGTTGAGTACAATGATCTCTGGTCCAAAGCAACCCGGTAATGATATTGATGTTTACTTTTCACCGTTGATTGATGATTTGAAACTGTTATGGGATGATGGTATTAGGGTGTATGATTCTTATAAAATGGAATATTTTCAACTGCATGCAGTGCTTCTGTTCACTATAAATGACTTCTCAGCGTATGGAAATTTGTCTGGATACAGTGTTAAATGGAATAAAGCATGTCCAATTTGCGAACAACAGATGTCCTATTGTCAATTGCATCATGGGAGGAAAACAGTGTACATGGGTCATCGAAAGTTTTTGCCTATGGAACACCCTTATAGAAGACTAAAAAAGGCATTTAATGGCTCACAAGAATTTGATACTTCTCCAAATCCTTTATCCCATGATCTGTATTTTGAGAGGGTGAAAAACCTTGACGTGACATTGGGAAAGACACAGAAATCTGGTAATGATAGACATATTTGGAAGAAAAGGTAAATATTTTTTGAGCTACCATATTGGAGGTATCATGAAGTTAAACATAATATTGATGTCATGCACGTGGAGAAGAATATCTGTGATTCTTTGATTGGAACATTGTTAGATATTAAAGGAAAGACTAAAGATGGGTTGAATGCAAGATTAGACTTACTATCAATGGGAATACGTTTGGAGTTAGCTCCCACTCCTAAAGGAAGACGAACATTTCTTCCCCCGGCTTGTCATACATTATCGAAGAGGGAGAAAATTAGCTTATGTCAGTGTCTTCATGATACCAAAGTGCCTCAAGGTTATTCTTCTAATGTAAAAAATTTTGTCTCAATGAAGGACTTGAAGTTGATAGGTATGAAATCACATGATTGTCACGCCATGATGCAATAAATTCTACCAGTTGCATTGCGTGGAATATTGCCCATTCGTGTCAGAAAGACTATAATGAAGTTGTGTTATTTTTTCAATTCAATTTGTAACAAGGCGATTGATGTGAATTCTTTGAACATTTTGGAAAAGGATGCAATTTTAATACTTTGTCAATTAGAAATGTATTTTCCTTCAGCTTTTTTTTGATATAATGGTGCATTTAATGATTCATCTGGTTCGAGAAATAAAGCTTTGTGGACCTGTATATCTTCGTTTGATGTATCCTTTTGAAAGGTATATAAAAATATTAAAGGGGTATGTTAAAAATCTATATCGACCTGAAGCCTCCATTATTGAAAAGTATATTTCTAAGGAGGTAGCAGAGTTTTGTATGAGCTACTTGGCTGCGGCGCAACACATAGGTTTGCCTCCATCTCTCCATGAACGAGTTAATAACGAGGGAATGGGGATTCGCGACTTGAAAGTCAAATCATTGTCAGCTGAACAGATTAAGAAGTTAGAATCATACATCTTGAAGAACATAGCTGATGCTCAACCATATATCACATTTCACATTAATGAGTTGAAACAATGTCATCCAAAGAAGAAAGAAATGTGGATTTTGAATGAGCACAACAAAACTTTTCTGTCATGGATTAAAAAGACTTTTCTTGGTAGATCAGATGTATCAGAGACATTAAAATGGATAGTGGGTGGTCCATGTTTAAATGTGATAACATGGTCTGGTTATGACATTAATGGATATACATTTCATACAAAAGCTCAGGACAACAGAAGTGCAGTTCAGAATAGTGGTGTATTGGTGTTTGCAGAAGCAATGCATTTTTCGAGTGCTAAGGACAAAAACCCAATTTCTGCATCAAATGCATATTATGGAGTGATTGAAGACATATGGGAGGTTGATTACTTTAAAATTAAAGTTCCCGTTTTTAACTATAAATGGTTTAACGGTAACAACAGTGTCAGACACGATGAATTTGGAATGACACTTGTTAATCTGAATATATTGGAAGACACAAATGATTCTTTTATAATGGCAACACATTCAAAACAAATTTTTTATGTAGTAGATCAATCAGATATGTAGTGGGCTGTTGTTTTACAAGGGAAAAACAATATGTTGGTGAGGATGAACTTGATGAATATGCTGATTTATGTGAGATCCCTACTTCAATGGAAATATTAACAGAACATAATGACGATCATGTTGAAGACATAGTTTGTGCCATAAGGAACGATCACAACGAAGGAATTTGGGAAAACAATCCATCTGTACATTCCTAAAATTACAGGTAACATATGTTTATTTCTTGTTTACATTTATTTTTTCCATAAATGTTAGATATTGTAAGTTTTTTATTTATTAAAACATGTTTTAAAATAAAATAAGTATATGTTATTGTTTGTTTTAAGTTTGTTTAGTTTACTTTATCATGTTTATTGTTGTACCCCTCTCTCTTGGATTTTAATGATCACAATCACTCTCATCGTGTTCTAACTTGTTTTCAAGTGTTTTGATGCTAGGAAAAAGGTTTCCCAGGAGTTGGCCCAAGAAGGCTGATAGTGGACTCTCTGAGTCTACCGGCCAACCGGTTCTTGCCCACCAGCCAGCCGGAGGACCCAGGCAGTAGGCTTGCCCACTGCCTGGTGACACCGGCCAACCGGTGGATGACCACCGGCCAGCCGGTATGGGCACCAGCCAACCAGTTCTTGCCCACCGGCCAGCCGGTAGCTCATCACCGGCCAGCCAGTGGACCACCAGCCAGCTGGTGAGACACCACCGGCCAGCCGGTGTGCCCAGTCAAACTAGTCGTTTGGCTTTAACCAGACTTGTACTTTTGACCCCCAACGGCTCCGAAAGCCCTCCAACTGCCATATTGAAGTGTTTATGGGTATTTCTCCTATAAATAAGAAACCATGGATGCCGGGAACACAACCAAAATATATTTTGATGTCTTGACCATTGTTTAACATGCTTACCATATTACCAATGTTTACTATTATGTAACCTAGTACACTTTTCTATTTTCTGATTACAGTAGTATTAAAATATTTGAATTTGTATATTTGTGAACTGACGTTTGTTTTTTTGATTTGAAGGATAATGACAGATCATTCAGATGTTCAACCACATGATTCTGGGGAGGAGCATATTGCCGGTCATACCTCTGGGGATGAACATTCACATGCTCCTATTACGACAAAGAGTTCAAAGGTTGGTAAACGTGGTTGCACACGTTTACCAAAATTATCACTTGCCCGTACGCAGGATCAGAGGATAGTAGTTGAGTTTGATGATGATGATATTCCTAGAGGTCCGAATGCCAAAGATTTTAAGAGTTTTGTTGCAACTCAGGCTAAGACCAAAGTAAGCATTCTGTATGATGATTGGAGAGGTGTGGATAAAGCGATTATCTCTCAGTTGTGGGAGACGATTTTGGTAAGATCTTTTGTCATTGTTTGACCATTCTTTTAATGTTTCTGGTATATATAATATGTTTAACCTCTTCTTTATCAGATGACATTTGATATTCCTGACACTGGAGGAGTCAGGAAGAAATGCTTATCGTTGGCTGCCAGGAGATGGAGGGATTTCAAATCAACCCTCACATCTGATTTCATTTATGGTCATAGGAGTCATGACAATCCATGTCGTATATATCCTTTTATAGATGAAGACACATGGAGACAGTTTTTTGAAAGTAGAAAAAAAGAGTCATTTCTGGTAAGGGCAATGTAAACTTTTATATACTTTCTTATATAAATGATTTTATTAATGTTTTGTAAATGATTTCTTATTCTTAAATTACAGCAAACAAGGAAAGCTCATCAGGAGATCCAATCTAAAAATGTATACCCTCATAGTTTATCTCGGGGAGGGTATACATTATTGGAAGAAAAAATGATAGCGGAAAAATTTCAACAACTAAGAGCTGAGTCTTCAAGCTCTGGAGAGGTGGCCCCTCCATCCCCTCCATCTAGACATGAAAAATGGAAGAGAGCTCGGAAGGGAAAAAAGGTAAATATCTTTCGGAAGAATCGAGAATCGTAGCTGAGAGGATTGTAAGATATCTATTTAATTTATTTAAGTTAACTTTTTTCTTCATATAAGTTTCAATCGTTACCGAAATGTTCAATTAATTAATACAGGACTCTCTTGAGGAGAAAAGTTCAGAGGGGACATTTACAACTACTGGGAGGGAAGATATTTTATTTGCAGCATTGGGAAGGCCCGAACATCCTGGTCATGTAAGAGGATATCCGACAGGTGAATCGGTAAGAAAAGTGTTTCCACGTTCTTCAACTTCTAACATTGAGGGGGTTTATAAAAGAAAATAGAATCCTTGGAGGCTGAAGTTCAAAATATTAATGCGACGATGGAAGACAAGATTAGAGATTCGGTGTAGTCTATGTTTGCAGAAATGCAAAGACAATTTCAGACTGCAGCTCCCACTCCTCCACCTCCGCCTGCAGACCCCATTATTTATCCTCCACCTCCGCCAGTAGCTCCCAATCCCCCACCTCAGCCTGCGGACCCCATTTTTTATCCTACGCCTCCGCCGCTGCTTCCTACATATTGCGAGTTGTATGTTGATGATTCTCAACATCATATAGTAGCATACGGGTTGGTATATTGTATAGGAGATACAGTTCATCATCAACAATTAGAGGTAGAGAATTAGAGGGTCACTGTACATGATATTATAGATAGATCAGCTGGGGTACCAATACCTACAGATGAGGTGGCGACAGTTGGACAGAGTATCAGCCATTTTTTAGTTTGGCCATCCAGACTTCTTCGACTCATTACCATAGAGGTATGAATGTTATATCTTTTATTTTATTTTTTTTATTAAAGTTGTTTTATCATTTGAAAACTACTATAATTCTCAAATTTTTTTCACAGGAATACTTCAAAGGTAATGAAATACTGTATAGACAACAACAAAGACAACAGGCTATGACATCAGATATCGATTCCAGTGGTCTTGACAGATTGTCAAGATATTCACATTTGTTGTTGGGTTTTTATGAGTTTCCAATGGCATCTCATGTTTGTGGATGTGAAATAACTGTGGGGATTACAAAATCTGATATCATGGAGCTTGTTACTGGAGATAAGTTGGGCATCAACGTGGGGAAAATTTTTTCCATGTAAGTCTTAACACCTTTTCCCTGCGTTATATTTATTAAAAATGTATACTTATATATGTTTTGTATTAGGTATCTTTATAAAATTTGTGAGAGGAATGAACTGACAGAAATATATGGATTCATGGACCCGCAATTGATTTCCCCTGAAGCATGTGCATTGACTGAGGAACAAAGAATGGTTTATATTGCTGAAAGATTTGAAAAGAATATAATCCAACAATGTTGGATGATGCCTTTTTGTGAGAGGTATGAAACACATTTCTCTCAAATAGTTAATTATCTTTTAACATAAAAAACACTAACATTAAATTTCCTTTTATCAGTAATCATTGGATGTTAGGGATTTTTTTCCCAAGGGAGAAAGATATTTATTGGATATGCTCTGTTCATGGTGATGTGCGGGCAAATTTTAAGAATATATTGGAAAAGTAAGTTTCAATTTCTCAATAGTTTTATATATTATAATAAATTTTAAATTTACCCCATTCGTATTATTTTCTAACAGTGCATGGGCATACTTTCGAAAAAACACAAAGAAAAGAAATGCAAAGATCAAATATGTAAAGGTGAACTTAAATTTACATTTATAATTTGTACTTTTTGATTTATTACATAAAAATAATATATTGAATTTACACTCATTCAAAACACAATTTTCATGAACAATAAGGCCTCATCGAATGCGTATATTATATGTTAAGATTTATGTATGAAATAATAACAACTGGGACAGTTGTGAATTTTAACCTGGTACGATTTCCTCTTAAACTTTGCCATCATATTTCAATTTGATTTATTCATTATACACGTAAACTATCTTCTTTTTCATTTGTAGCTTTTTGATGACCCTCAACCCTATACTGCTGAAGACATCAAACACGTACAAGTGGAGTGGTCAAATTATTTTACAGGTTTGATTGAATTTTAGTTGTTTGTAATGTAAAATGTAATTTTGAATATTGTCGTTTTAATTATCTATTTGGTAGTTGTTTAGGTTTGATTTAGTTTTTTTTGAAGTTTACAGTGTAAGTTTTGAATGTTATATAAGTGAATTTTTAATTTTTCTCTACTTCTTGTTTTGGTCTACTTTTGATGGTTCTTCTGGTATGGATTTGGGTCTGTGGGGGAGGGGTTCCCAGGGTGTGGGGGTGTGTTCAGTGGGGTTGGGGGTGTCCAGCGGTCTGGGAGGGCTGTCCGGTGGGGTGGGGGGACAGTCTTGGGGGGTGGCAGGGATGTCCAGGGGTGTGGGAAGCCGGTCCAGGGGTGTGGGAGTGCTGTCCAGGGGTGGGGGGGTTTTCCAGGGGTGTGGTGGGGGCTGTCAAGTGGGGTGAGGGGGTGAGGAGGTGCTGTTCAGGTGGGTGGGGGGTTGTTGAGGGGTGTTTGGGGGTGTCCGGGGTCGGGGGGCAGTCCAGGAGTGTGGTGGGGGCTCCAATGGGGTGGGGGAGGGTTGTCCAAGGGGTATACATGAGGGTGGGAGCTCCAATGGGGTGGGGGAGGGCTATCCAGGGGGTATACATGAGGGTGAGGGCTCCAACGGGGTGGGGGAGGGCTGTCCATGGGGTATACATGAGGGCGAGGGCTCCAACGGGGTGGGGGAGGGCTGTCCATGGGGTATAAATGAGGGTGGATGCTGTCTAGTGGGTAAGTTTTATATGTTATCTATTTACATGCTTATTTTTGATGTACTTTTGTTTTTGTGGTATGATTTCTTGATTTATTTTCTGGTTGATTCTGGTGGAGAGAAGATCACTGCATTCTCTTTAAAAAAAATTGGGTTTATCACATCGGTTATTTAATAACCGACGTTATAAAAGGCCTGTAAAATACTTTATCACGTCGGTTATTTAATAACCGACGTGATAAAAGGCCTAGAAAATGGTTTATCACGTCGGTTATTAAATAACCGACGTGATAAAAGGCTTAGAGAATGGTTTATCACGTCGGTTATTTAATAACCGACATGATAAAGGGTCTGTAGAATGGTTTAGCACGTCAGTTATTGAATAACGGACGTGCTAAACGGCCTGGACAAGGGTTTATCACGTCGGTTATTGACTAACCGACGTGATAAACCCCCTCCCACAGGTTTATCACGTCGGTTAGTCAATAACCGACGTGATAAACCCCCCTCCCCCGGTTTTTCACGTTGGTTTTATATGAACCGACGTGATAAACCACGCTCAGCCCGGTTTATCACGTCGGTTCTTATAGAACGGACGTGATAAACCACCCTCACCCCAATTTATCACGTCGGTTCTTCGATAACCGACGTGATAAACCATTCTCCAGGCCTTTTATCACGTCGGTTCTAAAATAACCGACGTGATAAACCATTCTCCAGGCCCTTTATCACGTCGGTTCTAAAATAACCGACGTGATAAACATCGCGATTTTATGCTTTTTGATGTCGGTTTTTAAATAACCGACGTCAAAAAACTTATTTATAACGTCGCACGTATTAACGTCAGCTAGAAACCGACATAAAAAATTAAAAATAACCGATGTAAAAAACGTTTTCTGCACTAGTGAAACTAGAATAAAAAATGTCAATATTTTAACCACAAACCATGAATGGTATAAAAATAACATATCCACATTCAATCATAAATCATTTAATACAATATGGAAGATTGTATTATAATAAACTAACCTCAATCGAGTATAATGAAAGATATTAACATAGATGAAAATAATCATTAAAAATATTTGAGAGAAATATCCTGATTCAAACTCAAATTTACCCAAGTTATATGGTGAAAATGGTCGCTTGTAGTACGGCTTGGGTTATCGAATCCACAGGGACCAAAGAAGTAACCTTGATACACTATGATTGGATGCGGGATTGGCTATGAAGTGGCCAACTATGATGTTGATTGATTTGAAGAAATGGCGATTTGATTTAAAGAACAAAATAAACAAAATGACTTGAATTAAAAAAATTAATTTAGATGATATGATCCTAGGTTGTATCTAGGGCTTGATTGGATGTATTTATTTTTCTGTGAATTTTATGTTCATATGTTCAAGTGGTATCCATTAAATGAAATAATTCCTCAATATCATTCTCCAATTTAATCCATACACAATTTCAAGGATAATCACCAATTCACATAGAGGATCACTTAAATGAGATATTCAGGTAATTGTATCATACTAGAACTCAAAATGTGTTGTCATTAAAGTCGATGAACAAAAAAAAGAAGATAAATCAAAGAAAGGAACTCTTAAAACGAAGAACAAATTTAAGAGTTTAAGAACATCAAATAACAATCAATCCAGATCATGTTACTCCCTAGGATCAACCCATAAAAGGTTAGCCATCCATTGATTCTATTCTATCAATGGAAGTAGGTAGTCAACTTAAAGAAGCGGGATTGATGAATAAAAAATATTGAAAAATGAACACTCCACCGTTGGGTGATGAATTCACAAGTGCGGGTGTGAATAAATTCACACTTCGATTCAACGATATCAACGTGAGAAGAAAAGGAAAATATAAAGTGGAGAAGAAGAAGAATAAATTTTATTAAAATGCTAAATGTGAAATAAAAAATTTATATTAGATAAATTGTCGATGCAATTACAAAATGAAAGCGGGAAATTACAATTGAAAGAAATACAATGGATGAAAGAAAAACATCAAGTGAAAGAAAAAATATTAGATGATAATTCCATTCACCACAAGCTAATTATATAGGCATATTATGAGCCTTAGATACACCTCACAATAATTAATTCCATCCCAATAATTAATAGAGTCAAAAGGAGGGTGAAGAATCAAAAGGAAATTGACATTACAAAGTTAACCACAAAACTAGCCAGATTTGTCCACCGTATTTACATGTGAATTTGTAATTGCAGAAGGCCAAATCTAGAGGAGTCGTAGAAGATAAATATTCTCATCCATATGTCCTATATTATCTTTAAAAATTTCAGGAAATTTGGAACCACTGTTTGGACGTTATGGTTGAAATGGTGGGATGACTTTATGTGCGTTTTTGTCGGGCCCACCATTTAAATCTCAACTTCAGATCCCTTTATCATCATGAAATCATCAGAATTAGCTCCTGTCATAGTTGAATAAAATTATCCTAATATTTTTATCTTTCTAATGTAAAAATTTGATCTTCATTTGTCTTGGTTTGTTGGCCCCACATTTGTTTGATGGGCTTTAGGCCCCTTATTCTTTTTTCCATCAAATTTTTGCATTCAGGCCCAAAAATATTCATCGTCCCTTGGGATTCATACATTGGAACTAAAAGATAAAATGTTCCAAAAGAAATTATGAATCATATAAAAAAATATCAAATTAAAATGATTAACAATGTATTTTGCACAAAAAATTTATTGAGTGTTCCCAAATTGACATTTTAAGCATGGATTGCACAATGATGGGAAATGAAGTTCAATTTCTGAATTGGAATAAAATTGATGTTTATAAACATTGAAACACATTAATATTAAGATATTAACAATGAATATTATCCACTTTAAGTGACTAATCACACCCCCCAACTTGATTTTTGCTAGTCCCGAGCAAAATATTTTACAAATATGAAATTTGAATCCTCTTTTCCAAAAATATTTTAATACACATTTCTCTCACAAATACCACATACCAAAAAATTATGAAACCCATAAAAATTATTTAAAAAAAGCTATTTACATAAGCATATACCAAGCCCAAGCCCATTCCTCTGTTCAAATTCATCTCCACATTTCATCCAATTTCAATTAAGCATGATAAAGTTTTGTGCATCATAAAAGATATGGGGCCCATTTTATTATTCAATGGGAAAAATTGAAGCGCTGGGTGGGAATCACATTAAAACTTAAGATGAGTATCTAATTTGTTTTTGATTTTTTTTGTTTTTTTAACCACAATAGATATGAAAAGAATAACTCTGTCCAAGACAACTATGGAGTCACGATCCCCAAGTGCCAAACGCCACACATATTGTCAATTCCATGATCTATAATAGAGATATAAAGCTTAACTCTGGGAAAACAACTATGGAGTCATGATCCCCAAGTTCTGAATGCCACACATTTGGAAAAAACATTAATCTATGCAATCATTATTTTTTTCAATTTTTTTTATTTTTTATTTTTTGGATACTCAAATTAAACTAAAAGTGACCCCAGAACCCTATGCTATAATGAAAGGGACACAAGAAATCAAATTTACACCCAAGATCCAGTAGATGTGCATTGTGGAATTTTTATTAAGAGGATAAAAATATAAACTTTGAAAATCACATAGGACAAATGCACTTTCCAAAAACTATGCTCATGAACTTAAACTTGCATTAAAATCAGAATCAAGGAATGAAAAATTATTTGATATCCAATTTCAGAGTTTGCAATGTCTGTTATCAAGTTCAAGGTTAATGGAATTTTTCTTTCCATGCGTCTTCTTATTAAAAAAATCATTTTTTATTTCATCTCCCCCCAACATAGAAAAACACTGTCCCCCATGTTTAAAAAAAACATAGAAGGGGGTATGAGAGAGGAGTTCAAATAGGAAATTGAAAATTATAAACATGGAACAAATTCAACTAGTTTTTGAAGTTGATGTTCATGATGCTCCAAATTACTCCTTTGATCTCTTGGGGAATGTTGGTACCTCTCTGATTGAACATGTATCACCCAAAATAGTCCTTGAACCATACAAAGAAGAACAAACCAGACAAAACAAACAACACAATGATTTATTTAATACCAAGTATCATCATTTTTATGATTTTCCCTATTTTTTTAAATCAAACTGATGATACATTGTCTTCTTTTAAACTTCTGGGTGAGGTATTACTCAGAGATCACACCGTGTGACACGGATGAAAATGGTGCTCCCATTTCATACCCATCCTTACTCTTAAATAAAGAATAGTTCAAAAGTCTAATAATTTTTTTTAAACCTAAAAAAATGATTTACAATGATTGGAAACATAAAAAACATGGGTTGATACCATGCAGCGCTTTTGTTTAATGTCATTAGCTCGAATTGAACCCCCCAACTTATCCAATTCCAACATTCAAAATTTTAATGAACCCATCTTTATCCACTTAAAATTGATTGATATTGATTGTTTTTTATAATATTTTCCTTGTATAAATCCATGATCTAAAATGAATATGAAGATACAAGGAATGTTATAAATGGTTGATCTAGTTGCATTTTTTTGTCTTTCCTAAGACGTTAAGGTTCAATATAACATTATTGCTTTCATGGGAAGAATGAATGACTAAATTATGGTCGTGGGTATCACTTATGATATAATTCTTGTCTGGGGAAGGAAGGATAATGATTTTGAGTTCTGATCGATTTCAATTTCCTAATAAATATTGGCAATTTGAATGAAAGTCAGTTTCTTCTCCAACAATTTTAGAAAGAATTGGTTCCGTTGGAAAATATGATTCATCCCCAAAAGTGTCTAGTTGAATTTCAGGAGTGGGTATGGTCTCAATGTTTGGTAATTCACCCAATTGTTCCGTGATTGGTGATTTTGAAAAATCATCAATGGAGAAATATTCAGGACTCTCCATCCAAAATGTCAAATTTACCTCTTGTGAATACAAAAAATCAGTTTCCTATTGATTTAAGCACCCATTAACAATTCCTTGATTATCTTAAACTATCCCAAATCCAATGGTTAGTTTTTCAATAAATTCATTTGAGGTTTGTGGAAGACAAGATTCTTGTGTTAGTGATGTGGAAGGGACAACTTGAGTTGGAGTGGGTTCTAAAAATGATTCAATGCTTTGTAGTTCTACTCTCATGGATAAAACCTTAGAAGGCATTATCTCCATTTTTTGACACAATTGTTCAAGAAGTTGTTGATCAACTTGGACAAGTGTTTGAGGAAGATGGTCAAATCCAGGAGGATAATTAAGTTGTTGGAATTCCTCAAGAGGATATTCAGATTGGCCTTATTGGGATTGAAACTCATTATATGTTTGAATGTTTTGTGGAACATAAGAGTTAAAACATTTTTCCTCAATTTGTTGTTGATTTTCCCACAAATATAAACTAGAATGGTCATTGTACATCAAAATTGGTGAGGGGTATTCAAATTAGGGAGAGGTGCCCCATGTTTGGGTTTGTTCAAAATGGCCTTCCATGAAAATGATATTGAGGGTGAGAAAAATATGTGTGTATCTAAGTTAACTTACTAAGGTCCCTAACAACGGCGCCAAAATTTGATTCACGCTCAAATTTAACCAAGTTATATGGTATAAGCAGTCACTTTTAGTATGACATGGGTTATCGAATCCACAGGGACCGAAGAAGTAACCTTGAGACACTATGATTGGATACGGGATTGTCAATGATGTGGCCAACTATGGTGTTGTTTGATTTGAATAAAATGGTGATTTGATTTAAAGAAAAAAAATGACTTGAATTAAAACAATTACTTAAGATGAGCCGATCCTAGGTTGTCTCTAGGGCTTGATTGGATTTATTTATTTTTCCTTGAATTTTATGTTCATTGGTTTAAGTGGTATCCATTAAGTGAAATAATTCCTCAATATCATTCTTTGATTTAATCCATACACAATTTCAAGGATAATCACCAATTCACTTAGAGGATCACTTAAATGAGCACTTTAAGTGATTGTATCATACCAGAACTCAAAATGTGTTGTCATTAAAGTCGGTGAAGACAAAGAAGAAGATAAATCAAAGAAAGGATCTCTTAAAATGATGAAAACAATTTAAGAGATTAAGAACATCAAATAACATTAAATCCGTCCCATGAAACTCCCTAGGAACAACCCATCAAAATTTAGCCCTCCATTGATGCTATTCTATCAATGGAAGCGGGTATTCTACTTAAAGAAGTGGGATTGATGATGAAAAAATATTGTAAAATGAACACTCCACCATTGTTTGATGAATTCAAAAGTACGGGTGTGAATAAATTCACACTTCGATTCCACGGTATCAACGTGTGAAGAAAAGGAAAATAAAAAGTTGAGAAGAAGAATAATAAATTTTATAAAAATACTTAATGTGAAAGAAAAAACATACATTAGATGAATTGTCGATGCGATTACAAAACGAAAGCGGGAAATTACAATTGAAAGAAATACAATGGATGAAAGAAAAACTTCAATTGAAATAAAAAATATTATATGATAATTCCCTTCACCACCAGATCCTTATATAGGCATATTATGAGCCTTAGATATACCCCAAAACAATAAATTCCATCCCAATAATTAAAAGAGTCAAAAGGAGGGTGAAGAATCAAAAGGAAATTGACGTTACAATGTTGACCACAAAACCAGCCAGATTCATCCACCGATTTGACGTGTGAATTTGTAATTGAAGAAGGCCAAATCCGGAGGGGTCATAGAAGAGAAATATGTTCATACATATTTCCTCTATGAGATGTAAAATTTATGGAAATTTGTCGCATCCGTTTGGATGTTATGGTCGAAATGGCGGGACAACTTTATGTGCATTCATGTCGGGCCCACTATTTCAATCTCAACTTCAGATCCCTTTATCATCATGAAAACTTTAGAATTAGCTCCGGAGACAGATTAATAAAATTATCCTCATATTTTTATATTTCTAATGTAATAATTTGAGCTTCATTGGGCTTGGTTTGTGGGACCCACATTTGTTTGATGGGCCTTAGGCCCATTATGCTTTTTCCAGCATATTTCTGCATTCAGGTGCAAAAATATCCATCTTCCCTTGGGATTCATCCATTGGACCTAAAAGATAAATTTTTCCAAAAATGTGATGAATCATATACAAAAATATCAAATTAAAATGATGAAAAATGTATTTTTCACAAGCAATTTATCAAGTGGGCCCAAATTGACATTTTAATCATGAATTGCACAATGATGGGAAGTGGAGTTCAATTTTTGAATTGGACTAAAATTGGTGTTTATTCACTTTGAAACAAATTAATATTAATATATTAACAATGAATGTTATCCACTTTCAGTGACTAATAACACCCCCTAACTTGAGTTTTGCTAGTCCCGAGAAAAATATAGTACTAATATGAAAATCGTATCCCCTTTTCCAAAAACATTTTAATACACATTGCTCACCTACAGACCTCTTACCAAAAAATTATGAAACCCATCAAAATTATTTAAAACAATCTAGGTCCATAAGAATATCCCAAGATCAAGCCCATTCCTTTGTTAAAATTCATCACCACATTTCATCCAATTTCAATTAAGCATGATAAAGTGTTGTGCATCACAAAAGATATGGGGCCCATTTTATTGTTCAAGGGGAAAAATGGAAGCGCTAGGTGGGAATCACATTAAACCTTAAGATGAGTATCCAATTTTTTTGGATTTTTTTTAACCACAATAGATATGAAAAGACCAACTTTGGGCAAGACAACTATGGAGTCATGATCCCCAAGTGTCGGACGCCACACATATTGCCAATTCCATGCTCTACAATAGAGATGTAAAGCCTAACTCTGGGAAAGAAAACTATGGAGTCACGATCCCTAAGTGTCGGATGCCACGCATTTGGAAAAAACATTTCTCTATGGGGTCATTTTTTTTCAATTTTTTTGGATACTCAAATTAAATAAAAGTGACCCCAGAACCCTATGCTATAATGAAAGGGACCTAAGAACTCAAATTTACACCCAATATCCTATAGACGTGCATTGTTGAATTTTTATTAAGTGGATAAAAATTTAAACCTTGAAAAATCACATCAGACAACCGCAATTAATAAAAACTATGATCATGATGTAACAAACCAAGCTTTCACGGTACACTTCTCTTTGAATAATACAATAGCGTGTATTATATGCAACTTCGAGTTCTAACACACCAAAACCAATTAAACTAGCAGTTAAGAATATTAATACCCACTTTTTTGAAATTTTATAAATTTTACCTTTAAAAATGAACTTCATTTTTGGATTCTGAATATCGAAATTAGCTTAGGGTGAATTTTTGGTACTTTTCGGATAACTTTCATATTTTGATGAATAGTGAAAATTACTAAATTTTAATTAAAAAAACTTTTTTAATCGAAATAACTAATAGTGATAAATTATGAATTTCAGTGATTTTAAAGTATAATTAGATTATATTTTTACCATTTAATCCAATGTTGGTCATTGGACATAATTTCACATTTAAACTAGACATAAGAAAGTGCCAATCTTTTGATAGTTATTATTTCTTAAAAACACGCTATTTGTTTTGACAATGGGAATTAATTTTTAAATTAATTAACGAAACTTATATGTTTTGAATTTGGTAAAATAGATATCATTTTTTAATTCACAATATCAAATATAGCTTAGGCCTAATTTTTGATATTTTTCTGAGAAACATCAATTTTTGATGAATAGTGAAAAACTATGAGTTATTGGTTAAAACCGATTTTTTATTTAAATAATTATTTATTTTATTTAAATTAATTTATATCAATATGGATAAATAATACTTATATAAATTCAATGTAATTCATTGGAGTCGGTTTATAATAATTTTATATATATATAAATTTTATTGAACCTTTTCACCGTCTTTTACCCACCTCCTAGGAGAATTTGAAAATTCACATAAAACTTAATTTTACCACTTCTGTGAGTTTAATTTCGAAAATAAAAGAGGCATGGTTAATATCAAAGAGAAATATTTGGTTCAATAAGATAGAAATAATATTTGGCGAATAGTAACTTTTTATTTTTATTTTCCGCGGTTAAAGGTAAATAGGGTAATTCAAGGTAAAAAGAATGTTGTAATAATTAAAAATTACCATAACACATGTCCTAAGCTTATTAGATGAGTAATGAACGACAATGGGCATATTTGGGTCGATTGTGGGACCCTATAGAGCCACTTATGAATGATAATGACATTTTAGATTAATTAATTTAATGTAAAGGCAAAATTGACAAAAACAAAAACCTTTTAGTAATTAATTTTTATATGGTGATATATAAGTAATAATTTTGACTATAAATATTCATTAGTAAGATAAAATTATTTCCTACATAATTTTATTTTATTTATAATTTCTAGACATTAAATAATTTAATTTTTTATGACACAATGATGATGCAGTAATTACTGTATTAAGGAATGATTAAGATAATTGACATTATAAATACCCAAATAAATGTAATTTGAGACTTTTTATAAATTACAATAATTTTTTAGGTTAATATGACATATTATGATTGGTTATATGAATGTTTTTCGAAGTATTAATTCTGTTATGAATTTATAAAAAACAAAATACCCAATAGTGCCAAAATTGACATAAAAGAGTGTTTAAAACAAATATTATATTATTAATTGATATTCTATTCGAAAAAATGTAAGGTTATGTAAAAGGACTTATATAATTATAGGTGTATCATTAATGTACCACTTGGGGTCGATTTTAAGTTTATAGTATGTTTATTAACCATATAATATAAAAATACAAAGAGACATGGTAAATGTCAAACTAATTACCAAAGAGTTAAAACTAAACGATAAGGTTAATAAAATGACCCAAACCTATCTAAAACCTATTGGTTGAGTAGATTTAGACCCATACCTATTTTATACTCGAAATAAATCAATTTGGAGCTATTATAAACCGAATATGAATTTATTATAAAATAATATTTTATGTTTTTTCCTAAGGTGCCCCTCACCCCTCTTATAAAAGGGCACTCACCCTTCACTATAATTAACACCTTCTAAGCCATTTGGCTCGGCCAAAACCTACACAAATACCCTATAAACTATACTACCTTCAACCTAGTGGCCTTATTTTGATCATAAAAACAACCTAAGGATCCCTTTTGATCAAATCAAAAGGAAGAACCCGAAGAAGAGGTAATGATTTCACCACCCTATTTTTAGTTCCTTTCTCCTTCCACTTCCTTTTTATTTGTTGTTTCCATTCTAAAATAATAACTCCAGTATATTCTATATACTGTGATGTTATTATAATTATGGTACAACCATATTCATTATTCTATCCACCCTTTGAATGACATGTCACCATACATGCATACGTACGGCTTACCGTCTCCACGTCGTGGTGTAATTGTTATTCAATATATATCTATTTGGATGGGTATAATAATGATGCATATTTGATGTAAATAATAAATATAACATGATAATGATTCTTTATATATGATATACCATCCAATTATATATTAGTTTAATATCAAAAGAATGATATTTTCGCTCGTGCGTACGTACGGATTACCGTCTTTACAACGCGATAAGACTCATTTCCAAGTTCACTATACATTGATGATTATAAAAATATATATTACTAATAAGTATGTAATATATGAAATAATAAGGTTACTTTAGATATATATATTTATATATATAAGTATTTATGTACTTACATATATCTTATTCACTTATGTTCAATACTATATGAAAACAGAAACATCGTTTATGCGTACGTACGGACTACCGTCTCCATAAACGGTGTTTTCCATTTCATATATATGTATTTTATACATATTTATATTCTAAATATATATGATATACAAATCATGTTTTATATTCTGGAATTATTTAAATCATGATCTAAGTGATACAATCAAGAGTAACAAGTTAAAACACGTACGATAAAGAAAGCAATTATTACCCGAAATATTAATATAACATGGAAATTATTATTAAATGGGTAGTATAAAGTCATAAATGAATAATATATGATATCATAAATATTAATATGGTTATGGTATAATTTAATAACATACTATAGTCTTCATACAGGATTTTAAACGTACCCTCGACTGAAGGAGAGTGCAAGGTAAGGGGTTTTCATCTCACTCCTTATTCCCGTGAGATTCATGCCATATTTCCACTATTACCTTTTGTGTGGTGTATTTACTACCCATAATTGTATTCTTTGTGT
Source organism: Viscum album (assembly GCA_963277665.1). Taxonomy (NCBI): domain Eukaryota; kingdom Viridiplantae; phylum Streptophyta; class Magnoliopsida; order Santalales; family Viscaceae; genus Viscum; species Viscum album. Next base: position 1,430,032,928 of record OY728131.1, on the reverse strand, counting down.
AATACAGTCTAATTTATGTGTATTGACATATTCATTGTATGATACTTCTTTGATGTGGTGTATATTTCTTATGTTACCAAATTGGTAAGGGTTAATTCCTCAATCTTATTATTATCCGAGGTTGTTTGGCGTAAATATCTAATGTGACATATTTACTATCCATGTCCATGTTTCATAAAATAGTATTCAAAGGGATTATTTTTAAAGTAATTTTAACTAAAACATCATTTTAAATGTTTTAAATATTTATTATTCTAAATCAATCTCATTAATGTCCTTGTTTTCAAAATGGTTTTTAAGGATTTATTTATATGAACATGAATGTTTTAAAAATGTTATTTCCTTTAAAAAGTTTTAAAGTGGTATGTGACACTCTGATTCAAAAATTTCTTTAAATGTATTCCTTTCTAAATTTTTTAAATTTTAAATTTTTTCATTAAAAAGATATATTTATCTCAATGAGTTTTACAAATCATTTTCATCTATATCAACATCCTTGGATGGATTTTAAACTTGTTTGAAGTTGATTTATTATGATACAAATCTTATATATTGTATTGAATGTTTTGTGATATGTTTGACTATGGAAGTGTTATTTTTATACCATTTATGGTTTATGGTTAAATTATTGACATTTCGTATGCTAGTTTTATTAAGAATTTTTATGTTATGTTTCAACCTTTTCGTATGAGGAATGTATTAGACATTGTAAGTGATGGGTAGATCCCGCTATAGCTCCTTGATGCATCGGTAGGTATCATGAGACAACTAGACGTGGAATTGGCTGAGGCCCTTTCCCAATTTGATATATGGTTCTGGCCGAGGACTTAATCATTTTTAGACGTCTTGGTCGTGGCCTTGTTAAAATGTTTCAGAATGTCTGGAATTATACATTCCCTCATTATAGAAATAATATTGATGGTTCATTTGGTCATTAGACTAGTAGAATACCAATGATTATGTTTTATTATTGAATTAGTTAATCAGATCATATTCTTTCCATAAAAGTGTTCATGTTTATTATTGGTAAAGGCATGTGGTATCAATTATTCACCATGCTTAATATTTATGTCATTTTACGATGTATTGCTTACCCTTACTGAGCGTTTGAGATTACCCCTTTCTATGTTTTATTTTTCCAAGGATTCCAAGAAGTGTATTGTGATTGATATGCATGGATAATCCAAGGGAATAATGGCGTTTATAAAGGATTATTTATGTTGTTTTGTATGTTATAATGTGTAATGTAACATTCATGTATGTAATCTATTTTTCAATACTGCTAAAACGATCTATCCTTCGGGACATGATTCCTTGTAATCATGACAATGTATTAAAATAATGCACCGACTATGGGTAACTGGTGTCAGGGCGTTACACATGAAATAAAACTTGTATTAAAATCAGAATCAAGGAATGAAAAATTATTTGATATCTAATTTCAGAGTTTTCAATGTGTGTTATGATGTTTAAGGTTAATGGAATTTTTCTTTCCATGAATGTTCTTATTAAAAACTCATTTTTTATTTCATCTCCCCCAACATAGAATAACACTGTCCCCAGTGTTTAAAGAAAACATAGAAGGGGGTATGGGAGAGGAGTTCAAATAGTAAATTGAAAATGATAAACATGGAACAAATTCACCTGGTTTTTGAAGTTGAAGTTCATGATGCTCCAAATTACTCCTTTTATCTCTTGGGGAATGTAGGCACCTCCTTGATTAAACATATATCACCCAAAATAGTCCCTGAACCATACAAACAAGAATAAACCATAAAAAACAAACAACAAAATGATTTATTTAATACCAAGTATCAACATTTTTATGATTTTCCATATTTATTTTAAATCAAACTGATGATACAATGTCTTCTATTAAATTTCTGGGTAAGGTATTACTTAGGGATCACACCACGTGACACGAATGAATACGGTGCTCCCCTTTCATACCCATCCTTACTCTTAAAAGATGAACATGTCAACAATCTAATAATTTTTTTAAACATACAAAAATTATTTACAATGACTTGAAACATGAAAAACACGGGTTGCCTCCAGTGCATCGCTTTTGTTTAACGTCGTTAGCTCGACTTGGACCCCCCAACTTATCCAATTCCTACTTTAAATTTTTTAATGAATCCATCTTTCTCCGCTTCAACTTGATTGATATTGATTGTTTTTTATAATCTTTTCCTTGTATAAATCCATGTTCTAAAATGAATCTGAAGATACAAGGAATTTCTTAAATTGTTGATCTAGTTGCATTTTTTATCATTCCTAATACGTCAAGGTTCAATTTAACATTATTGCTTTCATGAGAATAATTAATGAATAAAGTATGGTCGTGGGTATCACATATGATGGAATACTTTTCTAGGGAAGGAAGGATAATTATTTTGAGTTCTGGTCGATTTCAATTTCATAATGAAGATTGGAAATTTGAATGAATGTCAGTTTCTTCTCCAAAAATTTTAGAATGAATTGGTTCCGTTTGAAAATATGATTCATCCCCAAAAGTGTCTAGTTAAATTTCAAGAGTGGGTTTGGTCTCAATGTTTGGTATTTCTCCCAATTGTTCAGTGATTGGTGTTTTTGAAAAATCATCAATGGAGAAAAATTTAGGACTCTCCATCGACAATGTCAAATTTCCCTCTTGTGAATACAAAAAATCAGTTTCCTCTTGATTTAAGCACCCATTAAAAATTCCTTGATTATCTTAAACTATCCCAAATCCAACGGTTGGTTCTTCAATAAATTCATTTGAGGTTTTTGGGAGACAATATTCTTGTGTTAGTGATGTGGAAGGGACAACCTGAGTTGGAGTGGGTTCCAAAAATGATTCAATGCTTTGTAGTTCTACTCTCATGGATGAAATATTAGAAGTCATTATCTCTATTTGTTGACACAATTTTTCAAATTTTTTTTGATCAAATTGGAAAAGGGGTTGAGGAAGATGGTCAAATCCAGGGGGATAATTAAGTTGTTGGAATTTCTCAAGAGGATATTCAGATTGGCCTTTTTGGGATTGAAACTCGTTATAGGTTTGAATGTTTTGTAGAGCATAAGAGTTAAAACATTGTGCCTCAATTTGTTGTTGATTTTCCCACCAATATAAACTATAATGGTCACTGTACATCACAATTGGTTTGGGTTATTCAATGTAGGTTGAGGTTCCCCATATTTGGGTTTGTTCAAAATTCCCTTCCATGAGAATGATATTGGGGGGTGAGAAAAATATGTGTGTGTCTAAGTAAGCTTACTAAGGTCCCTGGAAATGGTGCCAAAATTTGATTCACGCTCAAATTTACCCAATTTATATTGTTTAAGCAGTCACTTGTAGTACGACTTGGGTTATCGAATCCTCAGGGACCGAAGAAGTAACGTTGAGACACTATAATTGGATGCAGTATTGGCTATGAAGTGGCCAATTATGGTGTTGATTGATTTGAAGAAATGGTGATTTGATTTAAAGAACAAAACAAACAATATGAATAGAATTAAAACAATTAATTAATATGTGTTGAACCTAGATCGTCTATAGGGATTGATTGGATGTATTTATTTTCCTTTTAATTTTATGTTCATCGGTTCAAGTGGTATCCATTAAATGAAATAATTCCTCAATATCATTCTTCGATTTAATCCATTCACAATTTCAAGGATAATCCACAATTCACTTAGAGGATCACTTAAATGAGAACATCAAGTAATTGGATCGTACTAGCTCTCAAAATGTGTTGACATTAATGTCGGTGAAGATAAATAAGAAGATAAATCAAAGAAAGGAACTCCTAAAATTAAAAACAAATTTAAGAGTTTAATAACATCAAATAACCTTCAATCCATCCCATGAAACTCCCTAGGATCAACCCATAAAATTTTATCCCTCCATTGATGATATTCTATCAATGTAAGCGGGTAGTAGACTTAAAAAAGCAGGATTGATGAAGAAAAAATATTGAAAAATGAACACTCCACTATTGTGTGATGAATTCACAAGTGCGAGTGTGAATAAATTCACAATTCAATTCAACGGTATCAACGTGTGAAGAATAGGAAAATAAAAAGTGGAGAAGAAGAAGATTAAAATTTATTAAAATACTAAATGTGAATGAAAAAACTTACATTAGATGAATTATTGATGCGATTACAAAACGAAAGCGGGAAATTACAATTTAAATAAATACAATGGATGAAAGAAAAACTTCAATTGAAAGAAAAAGTATTATATGATAATTCAATTCACCACCAGCTCCTCATATAGGCATATTATGAGCCTTAGATACACCCCACAATAATAAATTACATCCCAATAATTAAGAGAGTCAAAAGGAGGGTGAATAATCAAAAGGCAATTGATGTTACAAAGTTGACCTCAAAACCAGCCAGATTCTTCCACCATTTTGACGTGTGAATTTGTAATTGAAGAATGTAGAATATAGAGGGGTAGTAGAATAGAAATATTCTCTTCCATATGTCCTATATGACCTGTAAACATTAAGTAGATTTGGCGCAACAGGTTGGAAGTTATGGTCGAAATTGTGGGATGACTTTATGTGCTTTCTTGTCAGGTCCACCATTTAAATCTCAAATTCAGATCTCTTTATCATCATGAAAACATTAGAATTAGCTCTGGTCATAATTTAATAAAATTATTCCCATATTTTTATCTTTCTAATGTAAAAATTTAAGCTTCATTGGTCTTGGTTTGTGGGCCCCACATTTGTTTGATGGGCCTTAGGCCCATTATACTTTTTCCAAAAAATTTCTGCATTCAAGCACAAAAATCTCCATCTTCCCTTGGGATTCATCCATCAGACCTAAAAGATGAAATTTTACAAAAAAAAGTGATGAATAATATACCAAAATAGAAAATTAAAATGATGAAAAAAGTATTTTTCACAAGAAATTTATTGAGTGGCCCCAAATTGACATTTTAGGCATGAATTGAACAATTATGGGAAATTAAGTTCAATTTATGAATTGGACTAAAATTGGTGTTTATGCACTTTGAAACACATTAATATTAAGATATTAACAATGAATATTAGCCACTTTTAGGGACTAATCATATCCCATTTTTATTGAAAACATTTAAAAGTCTCACTATTTATCAAGAAGCCATTTAAAATAGATTTTTGAATCAAAGTGTCACATTCCACTTTGAAACTTTTAAAATGAATTTTAATTTTAAAACATTCATGTCCATATAAATAAATCCTTAAAACCATTTTTAAATCAATGACAATAATGAGAAAGATTTAGAAGAATAAATCTTTAAAACATTTAAAATGATATTTTAGTTAGACGTCCTAACCAAATGAGAGATGCTTGAATACAAATAATTGAGGTAATATTTTTTTTAATATCATGATAATAAATGGATTCCTGATAATCTCTGTCAAAGTAATGTATATACACCATATAAAAGTGAATTTGTGCATAATAACAAATAAGTGTCAATGGAATGTAAATTGAGTTGAAATCCCTTATAAAGATCATATCCTTAGTTTAAGGACAAATCAATGAAATAATTATGTGTGAGAAATATAAAAACACTCAATATTATTTGATATTAAATGTAAATAAATCATAGGACATTCACAAATATTCTTGTAAAAATAACACCAACATCTTGGATATTTGACTCAATGAATGGAAATTGAGTTAACATTACTCTTATCAAGTTTATATCGATGGATTGGGAATTTATCAACGGAGTGATTATGTGTATAAAAAGTAAATCCACCCAAAGGGGAGTATAAATTACTACATAAATAAATAAATAGGGATTTCACAGATAATCTTAGAGTAAAATAATCAATGATGTTTGCGTAAACCCAATGAGTGGAAATTGAAATTAGAAATTCCCTTACCTATTTGGTAACTTACGAAACATGCACCCCCTGAAAGAAGGGTAAAACAATGAAGATGTAAATAAATATAAATTATATTATATTACACAAAGAATACAATCATGGGAAGTACATACACCATACAAAAGGAAATAGTGGAAATATAGCATGAATCTCGTGTGAATAAGAAGTGTGATGAAAAACCATTACCTTGTACTTTTCCTTAGTCTAGGGTACGTTAAACTCATGTATAATGGTGAAATAATTGTTATTAAATTATTCAATAACAATATAAAAAAATATTATATCATATATGATCTTTTAATATTTAGTTGTTAATAATATTTCAGTAGTATCGTTGTTTCGGGTGTTAACTGATTCATTTTTCTTTATATGTTTTGTTATGTAAATTATGTTTGTTATGGATAGGATGTATTTGATTCATATCCAGAATGATATTAAGTTCTTAAAAAATATTTTTAATCATCAAATGGAAATTATTCTTTAATGGTTATGATGGGGGACAAAATCTCATCACGTCGTGGAGACGGTAAGCTGTACGTATGCATGAGCGACAATATCATTCTATTAGTGGTGAAATCATATGTAAATAGATGGTATATTATATATATAGAATCATTAACATGTTATATTTATTATTTAAATAAATTATACTCTTTATTATACCCATCCAAATAATTAAGTGTTGAATAACAAAGTACACCACGACATGGAGACGGTAAATCGTATGTACGCACGTATGGTAACTTTGTCATTCATAGGATGGATAGAATAATTAATATGGTTGTACCATATTTATAATAACATAATAGTATGTAGAAGGTACTGGAGTTATTATTTTGGTATGAAAACAACAAAGAAAGAGGAAGTAGAAGAAGAAATGAATTTTGAAAGAGGTGATGAAATTATTACCTCTTCTTCAGGTGCTTCCTTTTGATTTGATCAAAAGGGCTCCTTAGGTTGGATTTATGATCAAAGTAAGGAATCTAGGTTGAATTGATGGTAGTTGGGAGGATATTTGAGCAGGGTTTGGCCGAAACGAATGAATTTTGAGGTGTGAAATTAAGAGAAGGGGAAGTACCATTTTATAAGAGAGGTGAGGGGTACTTTAGGAAATCTTTGAAATATTATTTTGTTATAAATTTATTTTTGGTTTCTAATGGATAAAAATAGATTTATTTTGAGGATAAGGTGGGGATTTGTAGAAATCATCTCAACCAATATGTTTTAGAAATGTTTATATCACCATATTAACCTTATCTTTTAGATTTAACTCTTAGTTAAATAGTTTAACGATTACCATGTCTCCTTGTATTAATATATTATATGGTTAATAATCTTACTATAAAATGCCAAGAGATACTAAAGTAGTTAATTAATGATATATATATCATTATATAAGTCCTTTGGCTAAACATTAGATTTTTTTGGAATATTATATCATTTAATAATATAATATTTGTTTTAAAAACTCATTTACGTCAATTTTGATACTATTTAGTATTTGGTTTTTGTGAAAGTCATAAAATCATGATTACTTAGAAAAAAATTCATTGAAAAAAACCTAACATGTCATATTAATCTATAAAATTAGTATAATTCATAAAAAGTCCCAATTTACATTTATTTTAATATTTATAACATCAATTATTTTAGTATTTCATTAATAAGTTAATTATTACATCATCATTTTGTCATAAATAAATTTAATTATTTAATGTCTAAAAATTATAAATAAAATACCATGATATAGTAAATATTTTTTTATCTTTTTAATGAATATTTATAGTCAAATTTATCTTTTGTATAACCCTATATTAAAAATATTTTAGTTATTACAATTTGAATTTAACACTTTTAACTCTTCTTTAAATAAAATAATAATAAATGTCTTAATCTAATCCAAGTGCATAAAAAGGATCATATTTTATTTCTAAGGATTATTTTGGTAGAAATACTCCTATACAATAGAATTAGGACATGTGTTAGGGTAATTATAATATAATTTTTACCTTTAATTTCCCTATTTACTTTTAATCGTGGTAAATAAAATTCAAAAGTTACTATTCAACAAAAATTATTTTCATCCCGTTGAACAAAATTTTACTTTATGATATCAACCTTGTCTCTTGGATTTTTGAAATTCAATTCACATAAGAGGTAAAATTACATTTTATGAAAATTTGCAAATGTTCCTAGAAGGTGGGTAAAAGACGTTAAAAAGTTCAATAAAATTTTATATATCTAATATTATTATAAAATGACTCTAACGAATTACATTGAAATAATATAGTAATTATGTATCTATTTTTACTTTAAAATAAATATAAATAGAAAACAATTATTTAAATAAAAACTTCATTTTTTATGTACTATGTAGTATTTTTCACTATTCATCAAAAATTGAATGTTTTCAAAAAAATACCAAAAATTTAGCCTAAGATAATATTGATATTATGAATTCAAAAATTAATCCTATTTTACCAAATTAGAAACATATTATTTTAATTAATTAATTTAAAATAATTTCATGTTGTCAAAACCAGAAAGCAGGTTTTTCAAAAGGAAACAATATCAAAAGATTGATATGTGTGTTTTTCCAATTTAAATGTAAAATTACTTCCAATAACCAAAATCAGATTAAATGATAAAAATACAATTTAATTATACTTCAAAACCATTCAAATTTATAGTTTTACACTATAAATTATTTTGATTAAAAAGTTTTTTTCAACTCAAATTTAGTATTTTTTCACTATTCATCAAAATATGAATGTTTTCAGAAAAACACCAAAAATTTATCCAAAATAAATTTTTATTTCCCGATTATAAAGAATAATATAATTTCATAAAATTGAATTTATAAGGGTTTCAAATATTGGATTTTAAAAGGGTTCCCCATTAAAAGGTGGAAAAACTGTAGTTTTTTAAAAAATACATCTTTTATCTGAAAAATTGAATTTGTCCTTATATTATGTGTAAAAAACAGAAAATATGAATGTTAAAAATATATGGGATATATATAAAATTCAAAATTTGGTTATTAATATTCATAAATTCTTTTTAAACGGCTAGTATGATAGGTCATGCTGCGCTTGAACTCGGTGTTGCGTACTTCACACGCTATCGTATTATTCAAAGAAAAACGTACCGTGGAAACTTAGGGTGTTACATTATTATCTCATTCAATAAATTTCATCCTCGAAATTTGAAATTGTTCTTCGTAAATAAAAGGTTAAAAAATATAAAATACCTTTGTGTAAAACCCACATCAGAAATAGGGTAAATAAAATTTAGTCTTAATAAGAGGGAAAAAGAAATGAAAAAGTCAGCACAAAATTAGGATTTCGAATAAGAAAACATTGGAGGAAATTATAATTGGAGGAAAAATGTAAATATTTATAAAGAGTGATTTAGGTCATCAATCACAAACAAGTGAATGGAAAATTGAGGGTCTCAAAGAAATCAATCTATGATGATTAAAATATCATCAGTTCAACAAAACATAATGTATTAGGATAACACATTTTTGGGTTTAAAATCCTTTCCATAATGTTTAAGAAATAATTTCTTAATATAATAACAAAGAAAAAAAACAAAAAATACATGATAAGTAGAGGTCCATCATTTAACTAATTTCTACCACAAACTCATCTTTCACTCTAAAAGATAATAGAACTAAAAAATATTCCATTTATCCTAATCGTTCAGGTTTCCAAAAAAAATTGAATTTATAATTTATCTGTTAGAATATTATAAAAAACTACATTATACAAACCAGGACATCACGTAGGTCTATGGTAGGTAATGCACCCTTGTCACCCTTCGGTTGTGGGTTCAAGTCTTGAGGCCTTACCGGACATGACGGGTTATCGCCTGACCTCTGGGTTTTCCTTTTTATAACAATCCTAAAATAATATTAAGAAATTTTTTAACCTTAAACAATAATATCCAATGTCCAAATTAATTCATTACAACCTTTATACATATCCAAAATACTTCTGTCTAAACTCATAGTCCAAAATTTTTAAGGAAGGTAAACATATTGAAGATATCTTTTCCCAAGTAATAACATGTGAATACCTTCATCATGTATTCTTTTAAAACATGGTAACACAATTAATTACCATAAAACATTTATTATTAAATTCATGCTCTGTTATTCCTTATAGAGTACTAGGTATATTCCTTATATCAAAAAAATTTGAATGCACCAAAAATGATGGAATAAATAAACCATTAATTAGTTCCAAGGTAGTCAATAATATCCAATATAATTTATCTAAATCAACCATGTATTATTCCAAAATCGTTACCTCAGTATCAGGACCATATTAAGGTTCATCTTTCCATCAACCACGTATTTTACAAAAAGTTCAACTTTCTGTTGAGTCACTTTTCTAAGTACCATATAATCTAAAATCCTCAATCAAATAGTACTATGATACAATCCTTATTCATTTAAATTATGAATATTACCAGTACGTCATCGATACAACATTCAAATAACATAATTTGTTAATAAAAAATATAATAAAACTAATTGTTCCTTTTCATATGAGGTAGTATCATAACTTGATTATTATCTAATATTATCTGTTGGGGTATACTCTGATGATTGGGAAATTGATTCGCAAAGTGTCCTAACAACTTGCAGATAAATAATTGTACATTTGAAACCTTTTTCTTACCATTTAAATCGCGTACCTGGTGTCCTTTTTCTACACACTTATAACAAACTCACATTCCCTTCAATCATTTACCAAGGTGATTATTTCCACAGTTATCACATATGGGAAAATCCTTCTTTCCCTTCTCCCCTTTATCCATCTTTATCTATACCATCCTTTCCTTCTCTGGATTACCATCAATCCCATAGGAATCAGAGAATTAATTACTTATCATATTAACACATGATACTATTTATTCATATGATGAGAATATGTGGGAGATTATTTCCCTTCTAAATGTTGTCTTAAGACTATGAAACATATGACCCTTCTTACTCTTTGGATCATGCGTATTGCTGGAGTGTTCATTCATTCTACTGGTCACCATTTCTAAACAATGGCATACAGTAGGTTAGTTTATGAATCACAATTCATAACTCCAGATTTTTAAAATACCTAACGTAAATTGAAAAGTATATTCATATAATCCATAATCATAAAAATTGACTAAACATTTACTCATAAATCCTTCATAATGATTTGTAATGAAAATGTGAATTATCCTAAGCATATCCCCTAGGAGTGTCGTAACTAAGAGTTCAATAAAGAACGTTGTCATGTACCAGGATACCCCGGGTCATGCCCAAAACTCCTTGTCTATGTTTTCACTCCTAGGTACATATGTGCCAGAGCCACCTCTACCTGCTCATATCCAGAGAGGGATTTATTTTTTGGAAAATTCACAAAATCTCTACATTACCAAAATTCTAGGAAGTTCTTCTATACTAATCCTCAAATTCTATCTTAGGGTAATGTTCTCTAATCAGAGTTTCTATAAATCTAGTTTCCAAGGTTTGTAATAAACTTCCTCTAATACCAAATGTAACACCCTAACCCCAGAATCCCAAAGTTGGTGCATTATTACATAACATTGGCATGATCACAAGATATCAATTCCCAAAATACCGATTAGTTTAGTATACTTGGAAGTACAATATACGTACATAAGTTTTACATTACATCATGAAATAATGAAAAACAACACTGTGTCCCCTTTGAACACACTCATATCCTTTGGCCAATCCCATTAGGTTAATCATAATATACTTCTTCACATACTGGGAAAAAGAAAAAAATAAGAAATGGGTGAGTTATGATGCTCAGTAAGGATAAAAATATAGCGGAAAGTATCATAAATAAGCATAAACATTTAAGGCAATGTATAAGACTAGAAAATAAGACTTTTAAACATAAAATTCTGAATAATATGGCAAAGAAAAATCAAATAATGCCATTTAATTATTCACATAGATATTCTACTAGTTTAATAATTACATGTAATATCAATAGCTGATTTCATAATGATGGAATGCATAATGTCGGACGTCATAACCACATAGTCAAGGTCTCGTTCCAAGACTAAACATAATATTTTTTCATGGCCTTGTGCCAAGGCACAAGTTTGTTTTATGAGTCCTACCGATGCATCGAGGGGCTATAACGAGCTCCACCAGTCACTTACTAAGTCCAATGCATTCCTCATATGAAAAGGTTGAAACATAATATAAACATTAATATTAAAACTAGCATACGAAATGTCAATATTTTAACCACAAATCATTAATGGTATAAAAATATCATATACACAGTCAAACATAACTCATTAAATACAATATGGAAGATTTTATTATAATAAATTAACCTCAATAAAGAATAATGAAGGATATTGACATAGATGAAAATTATCATTAGAACTATTTGAGAGAAATATCCTCTTTTTCTTGAAAACATTTAAAAGTCTCACTATTTATCAAAAAGATATTTAAAATAGATTTCTGAATCAAAGTATCCCATACCACTTTGAAACTTTTAAAATGAATTTTAATTTTAAAACATTCATGTCCATATATATAAATCCTTAAAACCATTTTTAAAATATGGACATTAATGAGAAAGATTTAGAAGAGTAAAATTTTGAAGCATTTAAAATGATATTTTAGTTAGAGTTCCTAACCAAATGAGAGATTCTTGAATACAAATAATTAAGGTAATAAAAAATTTATAATATCATGAGAAAAAAGGTATTCATGATATACTATGTCAAAGTATAATATATACACCATATAAAAGTGAATTGGGGCATAACAACAAAGAAGTCTCAATTGAATGTAAATTGAGATGAAATCCATTATAAAGACCATATGCTTAGGTTAAGTATAAATCAATGACATAATTATTTGTGAAAAATATAAATACACTAAATATGATTGGATATTAAGTGTAAATAAATCAGAGGACATTATCACATATCCATGTAAAAACAACACCAATGACTTGAATATTTAACTCAATGAATGGAAATTGAGTTAACATTACTCTTATCAAGGTTATATCGATGGATTGAGAATTTATAAATGGAGTGATTATGTGTATCAAATTTATATCCACACAAAGGGGATTTAAAATTACTATATAAATAAATAAACAATGATTTCACACATAATCTTGGAGGAAAATAATCAATAATGTTTGCGTAAAACCCAATGAGTGGAAATTGAAATTAGAAATTCCTTTACTGATTTGGTAACATAAAAAACAAACACCCCATGAATGAAGGATCATAAAATGAATATGTAAATACCCATAAATTAAAGTATATTACACAAATAATACAATCATGGGCAGTACATACACCACACAAAATGAAATAGTGGCAATATAGCCTAAATCTCACGTGAATAAGAAGTGAGATGAAAACCCCTTACCTTGTACATTTCCTTAGTCAAGGGTATGTTAACCTCCTATATAATGGTGAAATATTTTTTATTTAATTATAAAAAATCATATACATAAACATGATATCATAAATGGTCTTTTAATATTGCTTTGTAAATAATATTTCTGTAGTATCATTGTTTTGGGTGTTAAGTGATTCATTTTTATTTATATGTTTTGTTACGTAAGTCCTGTTTTTTATGGATAAGATTTATTTGATTCATATCCATAATTATATAAAGTTCTTAAAAATTATTTTTAATCATAATATGAATATTATTCTAGAATGGTTATGATTGGGAACGAAATCTCATCGCCTTGTGGAGACGGTAATCCGTACGTACGCACAAGTGACAATATCATTATATTAATGGTGAAATTGTATGTAAATTGATGGTATATTATATATAAATAATAATTAACATGTTATATTTATTATTTACATCAATTATACTTATTATTATACCCATCAAAATAATGAATTGTTAAATAAAAAACTATACCGCGAAGTGGAGACGGTAAGCCGTACGTACGCACGTATGGCAACTTTGTCATTCATAGGATGAATAGAATAATGAATATGGTTGTACCATATTTATAATAAAATCAAAGTTTGTATAAGTTATTGGAGTTTTTATTTTGGTATGTAAACAACAATGAAAGAGGAAGTGGAAGAAGAAAAGAACTTTGAAAGAGGTGATGAAATTATTACCCCTTCCTTGGGTGCTTCATTTTGATTTAATCAAAATGGCTCTTTAGGTTGGATTTATGATAAAATTAAGGCCTCTAAGTTCAAGTGATGGTAGTTGGGAGTAGATTTGAGTTGTTTTTGTCCGCGCCAAATGGCTTTGGAGGTGGGAAATTAAGAGAAGGGGAAGTACCCTTTTATAAGAGAGGTGAGGGGCACTTCAGAAAAAGATTGAAATAATATTTTATTATAAAATAATATTCGGTTTCTAATGGATAAAAATGGATTTATTTATATTATAATGTATGTATTTGTCTAAATCATCTCATAAAATAGGTTTTATACATGTTTAGGTCACCATATTAACATTATCTTTTAGATTTAACTCTTAGTTAAATAGTTTTATGTTTACCATGTCTCCTTGTATTTTTATATTATATGGTTAATAATCTTACTATAAAATTACAAGAGAACATAAAGTGGTTAATTAATTATATATATATCATTATATATGTCCTTTTTCCTAACCTTATATTTTTAGTAATATTATATCATTTAATAATATAACATCATTTTTAAAAACTCATTTATGTAAATTTTGAAACTATTTTGTATTTGGTTTTTGAGAAAGTCATAACAGTATGATTACTTCTACAAAATTAATTAAATCAACCCTAACATGTCATAGTAATCTATAAAATTCGTGTAATGCATAAAAAGATCCAATTTAAATTTATTTTAATATTTATAACATCAATTATTTTAGTCTTTCATTAATAATGTAATTACTACATCATCATTGTGTCATAATAAATTTAGTTATTTAACGTCTAAAAATTATAAATACACTAAAATGATGTAGGAAATGTTTTTATCTTTCTAATGAATATTTATAGTCGAAATTATCTTATGTATAACCCTATATTAAAAATGTCTTAGTTATTAAAATTTGAATTTAACACTTTTAACTCTTTTTTAAATAAAAAAAATGTCCTAATCATATCCAAGTGGATAAAAAAGGATCATATTGTATTCCTAAGTTTTCATTGGGTATAAATATACCTATCCAATAGAATTATGACATGTTTTAGGGTAATTATAATATAATATTTACCTTTAATTACCCTATTTACTTTTAACCGTGGTAAATAAAATCCATAAGTTACTATTCACCAAAAGTTTTTTTCATCTCATTGAACTATATTTTACTTACTAATGTTAATTGAGCCTCTTGTATTTTTGAAATTAAATTCACAGAAGTGGTAAAATTTCGTTTTATGCAAATTTGCAAATGTGCCTAGAAGGTGGGTAAAAGACGTTATTAAGTCCAATAAATTTATATATATAATCTTATTATAACATGAATCCAATGAATTACGTTGTAATAATATAGGTATTATATATCTATTTTGACTTTAAAATAAATTTAAATAAAATATAATTATTTAAATATAAAATTCAGTTTTTATGTACTATGTAGTATTTTTCACTATTGATAAAAAATTGAATGTTTTCAGAAAAATACAAAAAATTCAGCCTAAGCTAATTTTGATATTCCGAATTAAAAAATGATGTTTATTTTACCAAATTCATAAAATATAATTTGAATTTATTAACTTAAAATTAATTCTCGTTGTCAAAACCATAAAGAGGGTTTTTGAGAAGTAAAAGTATCAAAATATTGATATGTGTTTATGTCCAATTTAAATGTAAAATTACTTCAAATGACCAACATTGGATTAAATGATAAAAATATAATATAATAACACATCAAAACAATTCAAATTTATAATTTTACACTATAAATCATTTTGATCAAAAAAGTTGTTTTCAATTAAAATTCTGTATTTTTTCACTATTCATCAAAAAATAAATGTTTTCAGGAAAACACCAAAAATTTGTCCAAAATAATTTTTTGTGTCCCTATTTTAAAAAATTAATTTTATTTCATCAAATTGAATATATATAAAGTAATAAAATATTGGATTTAAAAAGGTTTCCCCATTTAAAGGTGGAAAAACTACATTTTTTGGAAAATACTTCTTTTATCCGAAAAAATTAATTTGTCCTTATATTATGTCTAAGAAACACAAAATATGAATATTAAAATTATATGGGATATATATAAAATTCAAAATGTGGTTATTACTATTCATAACCGCTTTTTAAATGGCTAGTTTGATAGGTCGTGGTGTGCTAGAACTCGTTGTTGCGTACTTTGTGTGCTATTATATTATTAAAAGAGAAACGTACCATGGAATATTGGGGTGTTACTTCTTTCTTCCTTAAATAAATTAAATCCTGGAAATTTGAAATTTTTCTTCAGAAATAAATGTTTTAAAAAATAGAAAATACCTTTGTGGAAAACCCACATTGGAAATAGGGTTAATAAAATTTATTCTTAATAAAAGGGAAATGGAAATGAAAAAGTCACCAACAAATTAGGATTACGAATAGGATAACATTGGTGGAAATTATAATTAGAGGAAAAAACGTAAATATTTATAGGGATTGATTGAGTTCATCAATCAAAAAAAAGTGAATGGAAAATTGAGGGCCTCAAAGTGATCAGTCTTTGATGATTAAAATATCACCGGTTCAACAAAACATAAGGTATTAGGATAATAAATTTGTGGGTTTAAAATCCTTTCCCTAAAGTTTAAGAATTAATTTTTTCATAGAATAACAATGAAAAAAACAAAAAATACATGATATGTATAGTTCCATACTTTAACTAATTTCTACCACAAACTCATCTTTCACTCCAAAAGATAATGGAACTCAAAGATATTCCATTTATCCTAATCGTTTAGGTTTTGAAAAAAATTTAATTTATAATTTATCTATCAGACTATTTAAAAAACTACATTATACAAAGCAGGACATCCTGTAGGCCTGTGGTAGGTGATTCACCCTTGTCTCCCTTCAGTTGTGGGTTTAAGTCTTGTGGCCTTTCCAGACACTACTGGTTGTCACTTGACATTCGGGTTGTCCTTTTTATGACAATCCTAAAATAATATTAAGAAATTTTTTAACCTTAAACAATAGGATCCAATGACCAACTTAATTCATTACATCCTTTAGACTTATCCTAAATACTTCTGTTTAAACTCAAAGTCTAAAAATTATAAAGAAGGTAAACATATTAAATATATCTTTTTCCACGTAATAACATGTGAATACCTTCATCATGTATTCTCTTAAAACATGGTAACACACTTAATTAAAATAAAACCTTATTGATTACTTTCATGCTCCCTTATTCATTATAGAATACTAAATATATTCTTTATATCAAAAAATTTTGAATACACCAACAATGATGGAATAAAAAAACCATTAATCAGTTCCAAGGTAGTCAAGAATATCGAATATAATTTATCCAAATCTACCATCTCTTATTCCAAAATCACTACCTCAGTATCAGGACCATATTAAGGTCAATATTTCTTTCAAACATGTATTTTACAAAAAGTTTAACTTGCTGTTGAGTCACTTTTCAAATTACCATATATTCTCAAATCCCCAATCAAATAGTACTGCAGTACAATCATTATTTATTTCCATAATTAATATTTCGAGTACATCATTGATACAACACTCAAATGACATAATTCATTAACAAAAAATATAAGAACACTAATTATTCCTCTTCATCTTTGTTATTATCATAACTTGATTATTATCAAATAGAATCACTTTGGTTATACTCTGATGATTGGGAAATTTATTTGCGTAGTGTCCCAACTCCTTGCATATGAAGCATTGTATATTTGAAACCTTTTTCTTACCCTTGGAATCACGTACATGGTGACCTTTTTCTCGGCACTTATAAAAAAATCTCATTCCCTTCAAGCATTTACAAAGGTGATTCTTTCCACAGTTACCACATATAGGAAAAACCTTCTTTCCCTTCTTCCATGTATCCTTCTTTCTCTCTACCATCCTTTTCTTCTCTAGCTTCCCATCCAATCCACAAGACTCAGAGAATTATTTACTTATCTTATTATCACATGATACTATTTATTCATATGATGAGAATATGAGGGAGATTATTTCCCTTCTAAATTTTGGATTAACACCATGAATGATATGATCCTTCATACTCTTTGGATCATGCAGATTGCTGGAGTTCTCATTCCTTCTACTGGGAACCATTTCTAAACAATGGCGTACACTAGGTTAGTTTATGAATCACAATGCATAACTCTAAACTTGTAAAATACCTAACATAAATTGAAAAGTATATGCATATACTCCATAATCATAAAAATTGAAGAATAATTTACTCATATATCCTTCATAATGGTTTGTAATGAAACTGTGAATTATCCTAAGCATATCCCCAAGGAGTGTCATAACCAAGAGTGAAGAAAGGCCTAGTGTCATGTACTAATATACCCCTAGTCAAGCCCGAAACTCCTTGTTAGATTTTTCACTCCTAGTTACATCTGTTCCAGAGTAGCCTCTACATGATCTTATTTAGAGAAGGATGTATTTCTTTGAAAATTCACAAAATCTTTACATTACCAAAATTCTAGGAATTTATTTTATACTAATACTCAAAGTCTATCTTAGGATAATGTTCTCTAATCATATTTTTTGTAAATATAGTTTCTAAGGTTTGTACTAAACTTCCTCTGATACCAATTATACTGCTCCAACACCAGAAGCTCAGAGTTGGTGCATTATTACATAACATTATCATGATCACAAGAGATAATTTCCCAAAAGGCTAATTAGTTTAGTAGCCTTGGAATTACTAGATATATACATAAGTTTTACATTACATCATGAAATATAGTAAAACAACATTGTGTCCCCTTTGAACACACTCATATCATTTGGCCTATCCCTACAGGTTAATCATAATATACTTCTGCACATCCTGGGAGAAAGAAAACAAAAGAAAGGGGTGAGATCAGATGCTCAGTAAGGATAACAATATAAAGGAAACTATCATAAATAAGAATAAAAATTTAAGTCAACATATAAGACTAAAACAAAAGCCTTTTAAACATAAACTTTAGCATAATATGGCAAAGATAAATCAAATAATTCCATTTACTTATTCACATGGATATTCTACTAGTTGATTAATCACATGTAATATCAATAGATAATTTCATAATGATGGAATGAATAATTTCGGACATCATATCCACATAATCAAGGCCTCGTGCCAAGACTACAAATAAGATTTTTTCAAGGACATGTACCAAGACACCAGTCTGTCTCATGAGACATACGGATGCATTAAAGAGCTATAGCGGGCTCCACCCATCACTTACTAAGTCCAATTCATTCCTCATATGAAAATGAAGAAACATAACATAAACATTTGTATTAAAACTAGCATATGAAATGTCATTATTTTAACCACAAACCATGAATGGTATAAAAATAGCACAACCACAGTAAAACATAACTCATTAAATACACTATGGAAGGTTGTATTATAATAATTTAACCTTAATCAATAATAATGAAGGATATTGACATAGATGAAAATAATCATTAAAACTATTTGAGAGAAAATTCCCCTTTTTCTTGAAAACATTTAAAAGTATCACTATTTATCAAGAATCCATTTAAAATAGATTTTTGAATCAAAGTGTCCCATTCAACTTTGAAACATTTAAAAGGAATTTTAATTTTAAAACATTCATGTCTATATAAATAAATCCTTAAAACCATTTTTAAAACATGGACATTAATGAGAAAGATTTAGAAGAATAAATCGTTAAAACATTTAAAATGATATTTTAGTTAGAGTTCCTTACCAAATGAGAGATGATTGAATACAAATAATTGAGGTAATAAAAAATTTATAATATCATGAGAATAAAGTGATTCATGATATACTATGTCAAAGTACAATATATACACCTTATAAAAGTGAATTGGCTCGTAACAACAAAGAAGTCTCAATAGAATGTAAATTGAGATGAAATCCTCTATAAATATTGTATCCTTAGGTTAAGGATAAACCAATGACATAATTATGTGTGAGAAATATAAATACACTCAATATGATTGGATATTCAGTGTAAATCAATTAGAGGACATTCACACATATTCTTGTAAAAACAACATCAATGACTTGGATATTTATCTCAATAAATGGAAATTGAGTTAATATTACTCTTATCAGGTTCATATCGATGGATTGATAATTTATTAATGGAGTTATTATGTGTATAAAAAGTATATCCACACAAAGGAGAGTGGAAATTACTACCTAAATAAATAAATAGTTATTTCACACATAATCTTGGACTAAAATAATCAATTAAGTTTGCGTAAAACCCAATGAGTGGAAATTGAAATTAGAAATTCCCTTACTAATTTGGAAACTTGTGAAACATACACCCCATGAAATAATTATCATACAATTAAGATGTAAATACACATAAATTAAAGTATATTACACAAATAATACAATCATGGTTAGTACATACACCACACAAAAGGAAATAGTGTCAATATAGCACGAATCTCATGAGAATAAGAAATGAGATGAAAACCAATTACCTTGTACTTTTCCTTAGTCGAGGGTACATTAACATAATTTATGATGGTGAAATAATTTTTATTAAATTATAAAATAACCATATACATAAATATGATATCATATATGATCTTTTAATATTTCATTGTTAATAATATTTAAGTAGTATCATTGTTTCAGGTGTTAACTGATTCGTTTTTCTTCATATGTTTTATTACGTAAGTCATGTTTGTTATGGATATGATGTATTTGATTCATATAAAGAATGATATTAAGTTCTTAAATATTATTTTTAATCATAAAATGAAAATTATTCTTGAATGGTTACAATGGGGAAAGAAATCTCATCTTGTCGTGGAGACGGTAAGCCGTACGTACGCACGAGCGACAATATTATTTTATTAGTGGTAAAATCATATGTAAATGGATAGTATATTATGTATACAGAATCATTAACATGTTATATTTATTATTTAAATCAATTATACTAATTATTATACCCATCTGAATGATTAATTGTTGAATAACTAACTACACCATGACGTGGAGATGGTAAGCCGTACGTACACACGTATGGTGACTTTGCCATTTATAGGATGGATAGAATAATGAATATGGTTGTAACATATTTATAATAACATAAAATTATTTAGAAGGTATTGGAGTTATTATTTTGGTATGTAAACACCAAATAAATAGGAAGTGGAAGAAGAAAATTACTTTGAAGGAGGTGATGAAGTTATTAACTCTTCTTCGGGTGCTTCCTTTTGATTTGATCAAATGGGATCCTTATGTTGGCTTCTTGATCAAAGTAAGGCCTCTATATTTAATTAACGGTAGTTTGGAGGATATTTGAGTAGGATTTTTCCAAGGAAAATGGCCTTGGAGGTGCGAAATTAAGAGAAGGGACAGTACGCTTTTATAAGAGAGGTGAGAGGCACTTTCGGAAAAGATTGAAATATTATTTTATTATAAAATAATTTTTGGTTTCTAATGGCTACAAAGGGATTTATTTAGAGGATAAGGTGGGGATTTGTCGAAATCATCTCAACCAATAGGTTTTCGACAAGCTTAGGTCACCATATTAACCATATCTTATAGATTTAACTCTTAGTTAAATTGTTTAACGTTTACCAGGTCTTCTTGTATTTTTATATTATATGGTAAATAATATTACTATAAAATGACAAGAGAACCTCAAGAGGTTAATTAATAATATATCTATCATTATATAAGTTCTTTGGCGGAACCTTAGATTTTTAGGAATATTATATCATTTAATAATATAATATTTGTTTTAAAAACTCATTTCTGTCAATTTTGACACTATTTAGTATTTGGTTTTTGTGAAAGTCATAACAACGTGATTACTTCAAAAAAAAATTCATTGAATCAAACCTAACATGTCATATTAATCTATAAAATCCTTGTAATGCATCAAGTGTCCCAATTTACATTAATTTTTATATTTATAACATCAATTATTTTATTATTTCATTAATAAGGTAATTACTGCATCATCATTGTGTCATAAATAAATTTAATTATTTAACGTCTAAAAATTATAAATAAAAGACCATGATGTAGGAAATTTTTCTAGATTTATGATTAATATTTATAGTCAAAATTATCTTATGTATAACCCTATATTAAAAATATTTTAGTTATTAAAATTTGAATTTAACACTTTTAACTATTCTATAAATAAAATAATAATAAATATCCTAATCTAATCCATGTGGATCAAAATAGATCATATTTTATTCATATGGTTTATTTTGATTTAAATAAACCTATCAAATAGAATTATTAAATGTGTTAGGGTAATTATAATATAATTTTCACCTTTAATTACACTATTTACTTTTAGTCGTGGTAAATAAAATTCAAAAGTTACTATTCAACAAAAATTATTTTCATCTCATTGTACTATATTTTACTTACTGATTTTAACCCCATCTCTCGGATCTTTTAAATTCAATTCATAGAAGTGGTAAAATTACGTTTTATTCCGATTTGAAAATGTTCCTAGAAGGTGTGTGAAAGACGTTAAAAAGTTCAATAAAATTATATGTATATAATATTATTATAAAATGACTCCAAATAATTACATTAGAATAATATAGGTATTATGTATATATTTTTACTTTAAAATATATTTAAATAAAAAATAATTATTTAAATTAAAAAGTCAGTTTTTATGTACTAAGTAGTATTTATCACTATTCATTAAAAATTGAATGTTTTCAGAAAAATTCCAAAAATTCAGCATAAGTTAATTTTGATATTTTGAAATAAAAAATTATGTATATTTTACCAAATTCAAAACATTTAATTTTAATTAATTAATATAAAATTAATTCCCTTTTTTAAATCCAGAAAGCGAGTTTTTGAGAAGTAAAAAGTATCAAAAGATTGATATGTGTTTATGTCCAATTTAAATATAAAATTACTTTCAATGAACAACGTTGGATTAAATGATAAAAATATAATCTAATTATACTTCAAAACCATTCAAAATTATAGTTTTACACTATAAATTATTTTGATTAAAAAAGTTGTTTTCAATTAAAATTTAGTATATTTTCACTATTCATCAAAGTATGAAAGTTTTCAAAAAAACACCAAAAATTTATCCAAACTAAATTTTTATGTCCCTCTTCAAAATAAGAATTTAATTTCATCAAATTGAATATAAAAAGGGGTCAAATATTGGATTTAAAAAGGGTTCCCCATGAAAAGGCGGAAAAACTGCATTTTTTTTTGAAAAATACTTCTTTTATCTGAAAAATTGATTTTGTCCTTATATTATGTATAAGAAACACAAAAAATGAATGTTAAAATTTTATGAGATGTATATAAAATTCAAAATATGGTTATTAATATTCATAAACGCTATTTAAATGGCTAATTTGATAGGTCATGGTGCTCTTGAACTCAGTGTTGTATACTTCGCATGATATTGTATTATTCAAAGAGAAACATAGCGTGGAAGCTTGGGGTGTTATATTAAAGGTGTGAGTAAGTGAGTAGAGGTGGCGACCTTTTATAATATGGAGGAGGGACACTTTAGGAAATTCTTGAAATATTAATTTATTATAAATTTATTTTTTGTTTATAATGGTAGAAAACTAATTTATTTAGAAGATAAGATGAGTATGGGTCTAAATCCTCTCAACTAATAAAATTTAGACATGTTTTGATTTTATTTTAAACTTTATCATTTTGATTTATCCTTATTTAATCTATTTAATTTTATTTGTGTTAATAATATTCTAAATATTAAATGGTCATAAATATTTATTTATGTGTTTTCAATTTTCTATAATTTGAAACATTATGACATTTTAGACCATAAAATTTTCACATTGTTATGTTTAAATATTTTTGTGATTTTTAAATAATTTAATAAGATGTTATTTTTATAAAATATCAACAGTGTCAATATTGACACGATTCATTTATTTGACTTTAAATAAAATCCAAACAGAAGATAAATTCGAAAAAAATATTTAATACACTTTTAAAATGTCATATTAACCTAGAAAATTAATGTAGAAAATTAATTAGTTTATATGATATTTGTTTTAATATTTTTAAAACCATTTATTTGACATTTCTATCAATAAAATAATTTCTACATCACTATTATGTCATCATTAATGGTAATTATTTAATATCTAAAAATTATAAATAAATTCCCATGATGTATATAATTTAATTATTTTTTTGGATACTATTTATTTTCAATGTTTTATCATGTCTATCACGATATTAAAATTATTATACTTATAAGAGATAAGAGAATGACATATTGTCACTTTATTTTGTTTTAATTATAATTACATCACTTTCATAAAAAAAAGTCCATTAAATGAATAAATTACGACCCTTATGTGATATTGGTTGACTTTAATTTATCCAATAGGATTTTGGAATGAGTTAGTGTAATTTTATTATCTTTATCATATTGTTTGTTACCCTAATTTAACCGATTTACCTTTAATTATGGCAAATAAAAATTATCGTAGTTACTATTCATTATAGAAAAAAAGTAACCTATTAACATAATTTAGACCTAATGATTAAAAATACTAAATCCATTTTTCAAAATTCAAAACACATAATTTATAGTAATTAATTTAAAATTAATTCTCATTGCCAAAACCAAAAAGCGTGTTTTTAAGAAATAAACACTATCAAAAGATTGACATGTGTTTATGTCCAATTTAAATGTTATATTAATTATAATGACCAAAATTGGATTAAATGATAAAAAATAATTCAATTTCACTTTAAAACCAATTAAAAAGATAATCTAACTATATAAACAAATTAGATGAAAAGACAGTTTTGAATTAAAATGAATTATTTTTCATTATTCATTAAAAATGAATTTTATCAGAAAAATACCAAAAAATCAACCAAAATAAATTTTGATGTCACAATTATATATAAGATGTTTTTTTTCAAATATAATATATATAAGTGTTAAAAACTATATTTAAAATTAGTGCACCATCAAAAGGAGGAAAAACTACATTTTTTTGACAAATACTTCTTTTATCCAAAAAATTGATTTTTTTCTTATATCATAACCCAGAAAATACATAATATGAATGTTAATGATATATAAAATTCAAAATTTGGTTAATACTATTCATAAATTCTAGTTTATATCTAATTAAATAATAATATTTTAATAATATATCATTGTTTAGTGAAAATCGGTATTGCGTACAATACAAGCTATCAAGGAAGGTCGCTCTTGCGTATAATGCAAGCCAAGTCAGTATTGAGTCTAGTAAAATATTCCTTCAGTGTTACATATAACATAATCCAAACATATTTCTTTTATACATTGAACAAAATCTATACTCAGTGTTTTGTGAAATAAATTCTATCAAAAGAACTTTAAATTATGTTTAACACAACCCAAGTATAGTGTTGCGTATACTATAGGGTAATATGGTGTTGTGTATAGAGAAATATAATCTTAGTGTATCATACAACACAAGACGTGAAATAAATTAAAAAAAATCTATCTCATAAAATCAAGGGGTGTTACATTATACCCCCCTTAAAATGAATTTCCCCCTCAAAATTTCTTAGGGTTATAAAAGGTTTACTACTTGAAAGTTTCTTTCATAGAAACCCACATCGTAAAAAGAAATACTAAAAATTCATATTAAAAAGGAAATTTAGAAACATAATTGTAACCCAAAGTGACTCATCACTGAGTTTCCACATATGAGAGCATAGGTGGGAAGTTTAAACATTGATATGAAAGAAAAATATAACCATCATACTCGGGTGGATAGTGACATGGAATAAGGTTTGGAGAAAGTTAACAAAGATAAATACATAAATCTACAATGATTTATGGGACCATATGATTCATTGGATAAGAATTTACTAATATAACATTTTTGGTTTTCAAGGTTCTTTCCCAAATGTTGAAGAAATTTTCTTGAGAATAAATACTTACTTGTTTTGGTAAAATCCCACCATTGTTCGTTCCTTGAACAATTTCCACTTCATCTCTTATTTAAAGATATGAAGTTGAATTTTTTATTATTTAAGTGTTATCAGATCTTGCGATAGAATGATAGGGAATTCCATATATCTCAAAAGAAAGGTTATCATAGGTTATCAAATATGCATAAGTCAACCTATAGTGACATAATACTTTATTCTAACTATTTTCGTTTTAATTTTAACTTAAAAATTCCATAAATTTATAACCTTAAAATCCTTATAAAAGTTAAAAATACAAAACTATAGAAATTGGTTCACTTACTCAGGCTAACATTTATCTACCATATATTATAAGGTATCTCTGGTTGGTCACATTCCAAAAGTGTGAACACCTTCATCATGTATTCTATTGAGTCACGGTTATTACCCAAATTATCATATATCATTATTGAAAACATGACTTTTTCCTTGATCCAAAACATAGTGGATTATTTCTTAAGTCCAAAAAAGTTATATACTTTATCCATTATAGCATAACCCTCTTGTCGACAAATCTATATTTAGTTCACAAGAAACTATAATCATCCAATTTACTTATTCAAATCCAATATATCTTTAGACAAGAATCATTATCTTAACATACAATACATATTATGAGTTATCTTCCCCTTAATCATGTGTTCTCTAGGTATATCACCTTACCCTTAAATCACTTTTCTGTCTCCATAGAACTATTCAACATATCCTTTCCCATCATTAAATAAAAAATTATTACAAAAAAACTTATATATATATATATATATATGATTCATATAGCATAATATTTGAATTACAAAACATAAACACCTCGATCATCTAACATTATTCTTAAACCATTACCTAGGATCCATCATATTTGTATTTCCTAAAATATGAAACATGTCTTAAGGTTTCTCAACCTCAAGCTTCTTAGGTTTAATGCAAAAAATACCAGAATAACATCACATACCTTCCACATTTCATTCACAATCTCTTTTTCCTTAGTAGTATGACTAGTTCTTGCACCATCGTCATGATTCTCCTCCTGATGTTTCCACATAGGAAATTAATATTCATAATTTCCATAATTTTCTCATCTAAAACATTCGATGGTTAAAAATGTTCCATATATATCTAGCTATTAACTAAGTCTAGAAAGATAAGTGTGAGAAATACATATCATAGATTAGAAGCATATAAGTAAGGTAAATTATTTATAATATTTCAATCTATGATATCTTTGTTTTAACACTAGGTTATTCATAATTATTAAAAAAACCCTATGATTGTAACCTATAATTGATTTATTCTTAAAACATACCTAGAAATATCCTTATAAATATCTCTAGGGATCTCACAAAAAAATTCACATCCTTATTTACAAAGGTTGACTAAACCTTTGCCTCTGATACCAACACTAATGACCCAAGCATTATGTACATGGAATTATATTTCTTTTTCAGAATACTTAATACATTACACAAATATATTCCAAAATACCATGTTAGTTAATTTTTATTGGAAACATGGAACATAATATTCTATCTTGGTGAAATATCTTTAGAATCTCCCATAACGATCTCCCCCTCTTATTTTCCTACCTAAACATTTTCGTTATATCATGAGGAAAGGAAAACATAAAAAGGGTGAACTCAAATTATTAGTAAGGGTAAACATTGAGAACATAAAGAAAACCATAAACATAATAATGTAAAAACATGAAAATAAATTTTAAATATCAAAATCACGAGTCATGAAATAAATCTTGGTAGAATGTAAGGCATAGATCATAAAGGAACATTAACCATGATTAAATAGCATTGGAATAAAACATGGAATTATGGAAAAAAATAATCACATATTATTATTTCCATAGTAGCCAAGGAATTTTTTCCAAGACCGTAATAGTGGACAAATTCCACTACTTATCTAGGTTTACTTTATGTTCCATCCATCTATTACTAAACCAGATTTACTTACTATTCCAGCCCTATATTACTGAATAGGATTTACATTCCATTCCATTCATTTCTATCTCATGGGATATAAATCTTTCACCTATTCAATGGAGGGTGATATAGGTCCCACCCATCTCATAATGAAATCATTCTTACATGAGCCACAAAAACATAAATCATTAATCATATCATAATCGAAGAAATAAATTGGGTTTCTTAAGCATCATTCCACTATAAAGTAATCCATATAAAATATCATTCAATAATTAACACAATAAAATAATAGTAATAATAGGGATAAAAACATAAAACTATTTAAGAGCATCATCTTTGATGGAAAATAATTTTTGTAAAACACTTGAACTTAATTATTGATTAAAATACCCTTTTTTTAATTTTTTTTTTACTTTTATCAAAATTTAGCGCAATTTTAAAAGAAAAAATTAGTTGTAAATAAAATTTAAATACTGTAGAGGAATATTCATGGAAATAAGGTGACCTGAAATTCTAAAAATCCAGTCTTGATGTATAAGTTAAAAAAACATTCTCCTCGTACTTTTTCTGGAAAAGTCAAAAAGTACCTGGTATGGTAAACAAAAGAAAGATTCCTTCCATACAATGTAGTAAAAGTAAAAAATGGGTAAAAATGACTTTTAAACATACATAGAATAATAATAAACATTTTAAGAAAACATTTTTAGAAAACATGGACATGGAAGATAAATATATCTCTAGTAAATACTTACGTATAAACAATCTATGATAAAAATGAGATTGCCAAATTATCCCATTCCTTAGGTCCGATTTCTTCCATATGTGTCCGAAAATCCTATATAGTGGGTTTAAACATATTATTAACATATAAAATAAGCATAATAATACATATGACATCATATATGATACACTTATGACATTATATTACCTGTTTATTTATCAATTCCATGTTAAAGAAACATTTTGGGTAATAATCATTTTATTTATCGTACGTGTTTTGAATTATTATTTTTGATATTATTATTTAGATCATGATTTACTTACTTCTAGAATGTAAAAAATTATTTATATAACATATATATTCAGTATATAAATATATATAATAGATAGATAAATGAAATGGAATACACCGTTCATAGAGAAGGTAGGCCATACATACACATGAATGTTGTTTCTGTTTCCTTGTTGAATTGAATGGAAGTATGTAAATGAAATATATATATATATATATAATCCATTATAATTATCATTTCATATATTTAATTATTATTCATTATATATACCTTATAATCATTCCTGAATGGTTTACATCGAGAATGAATCTCATCGTGTTGTGGAGATGGTAGGCCGTACGTACGCAAGAGCCACGATATCATTAACTTAATGGTTAAATTGAATGGAATTGGATGATATATTAATTATAAATAAGAATTATCATGTTATATTCATTATTTAAATCCATTATACTTGGAATTATACCCATCCAAATTAAGTATTATTGAATAACAAATTACACCATAGTGTGGAGCTGGTAAGTCGTACATACGCACACATGGTGATATTGTTATTAATTGGATGGATAAAAGGATGTATAAGGTTATCACATAGATATAATAACATCTCAGAATGTATAAGATATTGGATTTATTAATTTAGTGTGAGAAAAACATAAGAAGAGGAAGTAGAAGAGGAAAAGAAATTTTCAATGAGGTGATAATATAATTACCTCTTTTTTTGAGTATCTCATTTTGATTTGCACAAAAAGGTATCCCTAGGTTGGATTTATGACCAATGTGTGGCCTTTAGAAGGAAGAGAGGGATTTTTTGAGCTTATTTTAGAAGAGTTTGGATGACAGAAAGGGCATTAAATGTGTGAGTAAGTGAGAAGAGGTGGCAACCTTTTATAAGCTGGAGGATGGGCACTTTAGGAAAGTCTTGAAATATTAATTTATTTTAAATTGATTTTAGGTTTATAATGGTCCCAAAATCATATATTTATAATATAATATGAGTATGGGTCTAAATATTCTCAACAAATAAAATTTATACATGTTTTTATTTTATTTTAAACCTTATCATTTTGATTTATCCTTATTTAATCTATTTAATTTTATTTGTGGTAATAATATTCTAAATATTAAATGGTTATAAATATTTACTTATATATTTTTAATTGTCCATAATTGGATACCTTATGAAATTTTAGACCATATAATTTTAACTTTGTAATTTTTAAATATTTTTTTATTTTTAAATAATTTAATAATATGTTATTTTTATAAAATATCAATAGTGTCAATATTGACACTATTCATTTATTTCAATTTAAATAAAATCCACATAGAAGATAATTTCAAACCAAAATATTTTATACACTCATAACATTTCATAGTACCCTATAAAATTCATGGATAATGTCACGACCCGCCTTCACCAAAAGGAGGGAAGGGTCGGCAGATGGCCAGGCCCTTCCTTTTTTTAGTTGAAGAAGAGATAATGACCCCTGAAACCCACCTTCAATAGGTCCCAGAGTGGAAACTAGCACCAAGGGTATGTAATTCACACACAAATGGAAGTATTTTCCCTTTTTGTTTTATAGGATCCAGAGATAAGATGATGAAACCCAACAACACCAAAACTGAATGAAAAGTAAGGTCCAAAAAGGTAAACCATTCCCACATGCATGTTCAAAAGTAAATGATACAAGCCACAAAAACCCCAAGGTAAAAAGATACCAAGAAAAAGGAAAACGACAACAGCAACTGTCCCAAGGGTCTATTCTAGTATGGTCCTGTGCGATCCCCGAAGTCCTCCTGGACACCTGAAAGCAGTTTTATATATGTAGGGTGAGCATACAAGTATACTCAGTAGGGAAAAACCAAATACTCTCATTCACAAGTGGGGAGACGTACTAAAGTCCCATGAGAAGTAGAAAACTAACACTATCAAGGAGTTCATCCATCCCACTCACCGGCCACACTCACCCAATAACGCAAGAAAGTAATATATATGAAGAGGACATCGATGTTTGGGTACCCCACACCACTTTCCCACTGGTTATTGAGACATCCCATGCATCGAAACAATCCTGCCATTCTCACCGTAGTCCCACTGCCACACCCCGCCTACACACACCTGGGCCATATCCCCATGCAGTCTCACTGCCCAACCCTGCCCGCAAACACCTGGTCCACAACCACTATCCCGTACGCAGACACCTGGGCCACAACTGTCACACGTAACCACGCCCGCAAACACCTAGGCCAAAACAACCACCGCCACGCCTGAAGACACCTGTGCCTCATCCCGAAGACACTTGGGAAACCACATGCCTGCACACACCTGGGCCAACCACCACACTACTCCACCCAAAGTTCCTTGGGCTAATAATGGACTTCAGGCCATCACAGCCTACCCAAAGATACTTGGGCTATCTGGGAAAGGAAACAGAAAGGAGCTAATAACCATCCACTAATAGAAGTGTTGGGAAAAACACCCTCCCCCATGAAATGAGGGTGTTTGGCACTAAGTGATCAACTTGGGTGGGGAGTGAATAAGAAACACAAAACTAAAAGTATATGTATAGGTAACAAGCACTCACCCAAGTTTAGGTTTTTCTTCAGCCATCCAAAAGAACACAAAGAACACCCCTTTCCACGTCACAACTCACACCAAACAAAAACCCATTTGTCCCATCCTTGTTTTCATGTTCAGTAATGATGTTTAAATAAGTTTTTGCACCTACTTGGGCAACTAGTAAGCATAAGCATAATTCAAGGAAAGAAAATAGTCAAGCATCAACTACCACATCCACACCCGGTTCTCTTGGAAAGTCACAAAAACAAAAAGGGGTAAGAGATCCCTCAAAGCACTAGAACCTAGGAAAACCATGAGATATTGCCTACAACTTCTGCAACCAAGGGGCTAGTGAAATCCCTCTAATTAATGGAAGAAAAGGAAACCCTGAGACACTACCCCGTGTCCCCCCAAATGGTTTCTCATCAACAGAGGATCCCACCACAATTCATGATATAAACAAGGTAACCACCCGGTCTTAAAATTCACAACCACTGAATCCATATCAACAGGGGATCCCATCCCCACCCACATCACCCAGAAAACGTCCCTTGAAGGAAAACAACCAGACCACCACCACCAACACAAAACGGGCCCATTCCAGTATTTTCAGATTTATAATATTTAACACACTCCATGATTTCAATTTTCGTGCCTTAACCGGGGTTATCACACAAGGGATTGATCCTGGTGATTTCAATTTATTTAGCCGGATATACATGATTAACCAAATTCCTTTTCATAGCACGAGTTAAATACTACAAAATAAGCCATTTAAAACATCATGGGTTCATTAGTTCATAGAGAAAGACCACCAATGACCATGATTTTCAGTAGGCGTATGCCCGCACAATTCATAAATCATTAATCGAAAGATAGAAACAGAGCAACATCATCCATCACATCCCTCCCATTTCATTCTTTAGAATCAGTTTGTATCTTTATTAAGGTTTGGGTCATCCAATTCTATATAACCAGTAGCACACCCACCCCTCTTGATACACAAAAAGGAGAGACGATAGATATATTCCCTACTTGTTGATCAACGATCGAATTTTATCTTTACGCGGCAAGGAACAGGGGACACGCAAAACTGCAGGGTTGGGAACTCAAGCACGAGCAGATGAATAAGCGAATCGATCAGAGGGTGATCGAGAAAAGAAACCTAAGGGGCACCCTTTTAGTTTATAATGGTCATGGACGGTTGAGATAAGAACCCAAAACCGCATAAGGAGCGGGGTCGTGGGTTGACCACGCGGCCCCACACATCATTAAAGTTCGGGCGGTTTAAACCGATGCACACACCAGGTTAATTCATTAAATATTTAATTAAAAGACATTTATGGAATTACTGGGCATTGAACAAGCTTAAAGGGGTCAAAATAGGGTTTAAAACCCAAATGGGAGGCACTACAGGAAAAACCCCATGGGGGTAGGCGAGAGCCACCGGTAGCTGAGAGCTATCAGTGGCTGACAGATACCGATAGGCTGCAGCTACCAGTGGATGAGCGACCGGTAGGTTGTATCTACTAGTAGACTGAGATACCGGTAGGCTGTGGCTACCGGTAGAATGAGCAAACGGTAGACCGAGCTACCGGTAGACCGAGATACCGGTAGACAGAGCTACTAGTAGACCGAGCTACCGGTAGACAGAGCTACTAATAGGTTGTGGCTACCGGTAGACCGAGCTACCGGTAGGCCTGCCACTGGTAGGCTAAGGCTATCGGTAAGGCTACCGTTAGGGTCAAACTTCACCGATATTCCCAGACTACCCAGAACACCCACATCAGATTTTCACAAGGTAATGGACCCCCAAAAACCCGGTCCATTACATCATATACCTCTCAACCGATTCTCGTCCTCAAGAATCAAAACAACCCAAACAACCCAGAAGGAAAGAGAGGGTCCGAACGACCACCTTGAAAGATACCTCTCAGGAGTGAACCTCATTGTTATCTAAGAACACCTTCCTGTCAAGAACCAAGAAATATACCATGCCAATTGGCTAGCCATGTGGGTTTGGGAGTCTCCTTCCCCATGTCAACATACTATCCACTTTGGGCGGCACTGACTCGCCCGCACGGGTTTAATCGCATCCATCTTAATGCGTCTTGATTAGGGGTCGGGTCCTCCCCTATCCATAGATAAGACTTTTCACACACATTCAGAGGAAAGAAAACCACGTATTTCATAGCCAGCAAGATAAAACGTTCTACCACAATAGGTATAACAGAACATCACAAAACTCAAAAAATTTATGGGTACTGGGCATGCATCTGTGCTTCCCTCCCCCACATACTCTCCTCAAGCCCACCATGTCTCCATAACACACGAAACAAGGGAATGGTTCACCCACGAAGCACATTCTCCTTGCAATCCTTGATCATCACTAGTCTCTCCATAAAGGTCACGTCGTCCTTGATGTCCAGTTCCCCCCTATCGAAGATGTGTGAATCGTCATGCAGATACCTACGAAGCTGGGACACATGGAAGACATCATGTATCCTCAGTAGCGGCGGTGGTAACGCTATCTGATAAGCCACTTTGCTGACCCGCCGCAACACTACGAAGGGTCTGATGAACTTGGGAGAAAGCTTACTCCCCTTGTCGAACCTCCATTGTCCATGTCGAGGGGAGACCTTCAAGAACACGTGGTCTCCAACTTCAAACTCCAAGGGCCTTCTCCTAGTATCAGTATACGACTTTTGTCGGTCTTGGGCTGCCTTCATCCTTTCCCGTATAAGCTGGACCCTCTTTGTTGTGCTCTGCACCACCTCCAGGACAATAATGCCTGCCTCTCCTACTTCGGTCCAACACACAGGTGAGCGACATGACCTCTCATACAGGGCTTCAAACGGGGCCATACCAATGGTAGAATGATAACTATTATTGTAGGAAAACTCTACCAGATGCAAGTGTCGCACCTATGATCCTACGGAGTCCAGAACACATGCCCACAACATATCCTCCAAGGTCTGGATGGTGCGCTCTGTCTGTCCATCTTTCTGGGGATGGAAAGTTGTGCTAAGACATAGCTGGGTTCCAAAAGAATGCGGCAATCCTCCCCAGACTAGTGAGGTAAACTATACATCCCTATCTGAGACTATAGACCTCAGAACTCCATGAAACCGCACCACCTCGTCCACATACCTTCGTGCCAAAGCATCCACTGCACTCGACTCCTTGATCGCCAGAAAGTGAGCCAATTTCATCAACTGGTCCACTACCACCTAGATGAAATTGTATCCCCCTTGTACCTTGGGTAGTCCCATGATAAAATCCATCGATATTTCATTCTACTTCCACTCGGGGACATCTAGTGACTGCAGTAGGCCGCCTGGAACCCGGTGTTCAGCCATCACTTACTGACACACTAAGCACTTGGCTACAAACTCTGCCACTGATCGCTTCACTCTGGGCCACCAAAACTGTCTCTTCAGTCCCTGGTACATCATGGAAACTTCCGTGTGTACTTCTAGGAGTGAGTTATGGAACTCACGAAGAACCTTGCTGCGCATCGCCTCTAGAACAAACAACATTCTCTGGAAAAGCATCCAGTTCTGACCATCCTCTATCCACCCTTCCAGAGCATTCCTCTGGTCAACTCGGTCACGCATGACTTCGCACTATGGGTCTCCCCACTGAGACTCCTCCACTTGCTGCAACAGAGAAGACAACACTATCATCTGATACATGCAACCTCTACCGCTATCCATCCTCGCATCTAGGTGAAAGGCAGCCAAATCCTCCATCACCTTCTAGGAATCTGCCAACTCTCGGACCGCATCCTTTTTCATCCTCCTGCTCAAGGAATCGGCCACTACATTCCCTTTCCCAAATTGTAGGAAATATCGAAGTCATAATCCTGGAGGAACTCCACCCACCTTTACTGCCGCAAGTTTAGGTCCCACTGGGAGAAGATATACATCAAAATTTTGTGATCTGTGAAGACCACAAAGCATTCTCCGATGAGGTAATGCCGCCATAAATTTAGCGAAAAAATGACGGCTACAAGCTCCAAGTCGTGGGTGGCATAATTATGCTCATGAGGGAGTAGCTTCCTAGACCCATAAGATATCACCCCTTGTCGCTGCATCAGAACACATCCCAGGCCTTGCCCTGAAGCATCACAGAACACTTCGTACGCCACCCCTTCTTCTAGTAGCCTCAGAACTGGGGCACTAACCAAATTCTCCTTCAGATAGCTAAAGGATGCCTCACACTGCTCACTCCACAGGAAAACCTAGTCCTTCTTGGTCAAGGCTGTCAAAGGGGCTGCAACTCAAGAGAAGTTGGGTACGAACATCTGATAGTAACCTGCCAGCCCGAGGAAACTACGAACTTCTACAACATTCTTGGGTGCTGCCCAAGAAACAACTGCTTCAAACTTTTATGGGTCCACTACTACCCCCTGCTCGGACACTACATGCCCAAGGAAGTGCACTTCTCGCGTCCAGAACTTTCATTTCGACAACTTCCCATAGAGATGGTGCTGTTGGAGGACCTCCAAAACCATCCTCTGGTGCTCCGCGTGATCCTCCTCTGATCTTGAATAGATCAGGATATCGTCGATGAACACTACTATGAACCGATCCAGGTACTCCCAGAAGATGGAGTTCATAAGCCCCATGAACACAGCTGGGGCGTTCGTAACACCGAAGGGAATGACCACGAAATTGAAGTGTCTATATCTGCACCTGAACACCATCTTCGGGATGTCACCCTCCTTCACCCTAAACTGGTGATACCTAGACCACAGGTCGATCTTCGAGAACCATCCTGCGCATTTCATCTGATCGAAAAGATCATATATCCTCGGAAGAGGGTAGTGATTCTTGATCATCACCTGATTTAGCCTCCTATATTCTATGCACAACCTGAGACCACCATCTTCCTTCTTTGCGAACAAGACTGGCGCACCCCACAGTGATGCACTTGGTCGAACATAACCCCTCTTCATCAGATCGTCAATCTGAATCAGCAACTCCCGTAGCTCCGAAGGTACCATCTGGTAAGGAGCCATTGAAATGGGATGAGCACCAGGCTGTAAGTCTATCCCAAAATAGATATCACGTTGAGGGGGTAGAGTCATTACCTCCCCAGGAAAGACGTCCATAAACTCACTAACGATTCCTGGAACCTCCACCATCCCAGCATCCACTAACCCTACTGACAACTCAACTAAAAAGGAGAGGAGGGGTTCCTCCCGCCGGCTGCCCTTCTGAATGCTCCGCTCGCTTGTGAAAGTAGCACGTCGACCACCCAAGCCTGAGAACACAAACCTTACTCTAAATCATTCGATGATGGAACACACAGAGAACGGCCATTCGATGCCTAGGATGAAATCATATGGCCGTATCGGTAGCAGAAGAAGATCCCTGACCGACTGATGTGGCCCCAACATCAGTCTGCATCCTTGAAAAACATATAACAAGTTGGTCTGACCGCCGACCGGTGTGCTCAGCACCAGGGGCATTGGAAGTCTCTCGGCATCTAGACCCAAAGTACGGGATAGAATAGGTTCGATGAAGTGGTGCGAAGCTCTGGTATCGAACAAGGCATAAGAAAGGGTTCTAAACAAACTGATAGTACCTCGAACGACCTCCGACCCTGCTGGAACTACTACCTTCGCGGTGTGCAACTGTCCAGGCCCAGATCCTCTACCCCTCGGCTGTCAGCCACCTCCCTAACCATGCCCCGGTCGAGGTCCCTGAGGAGCGCCCTGAGGTCGGCCTCCTCCTGCAACGTCTTCCCTCGGGGGAACGGGAGTTCGCTGTCCCTGCTGCTACTGCTGGAAAGGTCTGGTTGGAAGCTGCTACTGGGGCAGGTGTTGGGCCTTTCCACCACTGCCATACTGTACTCGGTCCAGGAACTGATTCCAGAGATGTCCACGGATCCCACATATGAAGAACCTCGGTCCGGGGCCTGAAAGGAATGGGAGAGGACCGGGGGATCAGAACTGGAACTACTGCGGTCTGCTCCCAGCTAGTCGGAACCTGGAGGGTCCCGACGCTGGAGGCTTGGTGTTGATGGCCTTCCCCATAGATTATCCCAGCTGGATCCCCTCTCGTGACACACCTCCAAGAGCGTGCATCCTCTCTACCACAACGGCCTTCTTCTGTACCTCCAAGTATATCGGTAGGGTAAAGGGGGTAGCAGCATACTGGAGGGAGGGTCGGAGCGCCTCCTCTAAACGTCTTGCCCAAGACTCCTCATCTGGAAAGAGGTCTGGAGAAAAACGTTAGGAGGTCCTTGAACTTGATTCCCAGCTCCCTTACTGACATACTCCCCTGCTTGGGGGAGAGTAGCTCTTGCCTCTTTTCCGCATTCTTCGTAGAAGAGAGGAATTCCGCCCGGAAGTCCTCAAAATCAGCCCATTCCACCTCAGCCTCTCTCCTCTCCCCTAGGTAAAGCGTCCACTACTGACGCGCTACTCCCCACATCTGGATAACGGCCAGATGAACCCAGTACTCGATCAGGGTCCGAATCAGGCTGAAGGCTATCACCAACTCCTCTAGCCAACTCTCCGTCTTCATGTCAGAGGTGTTGCCCTCATACTTCTCGAGGGTCTATCGCTGGAAGGCCCGAAGTGTCTTCTTCCACTAGTCGTCCTCCTCCTCTCGATCAAATCTCTACCAATATGCCAAGGTAGTCTTCGGGGCCTCGATCACCCGCACCACATATGGTCGCCTCTCAGGTTCCATGGCTGCAAGGTAAACAAGGAATTCCTAATCCCAAGTAGTGCAAAATATTGTTCTTAAAATTTCTTAAATTTCTTATTGATTTTAATTCCCAAAACACCCATGAAACATGAGAACAAAAGTCATTATGATTCATGTACCTTTCCTAGGGTCTCTAGCCTATAATCAGTGTGGCCTCACTTGGTCATTTGGAAGGTCCAGAGTCCTTGCATCAGATCACGGGGGCCCCTAAAATCCCACATCCTAGCCATTCTTCCCTGGCCTAATTCACGCACCAAGGTCACCCAACACTATTTCCCTACCATCCCATGAAATCCTTACTGTGCCTAACACCAGAATCCATCATATCTCTCAACCATAACCTCCACTGATACCATTCTGTCACGACCCGCCTTCATGGAAAGGAGGGAAGGGTCAGCAGATGGCCAAGCCCTTCCTTCTTTAAGTTAAAGAAGAGATAATGACCCCTGAAACCCATCTTCAATAGGTCCCGGAGTGGTGAATAGCACCATGGGTATGGAATTCACACACAAAAGGAAGGAATTACCCTTTTTGTTTTATAGGATCGAGAGATAAGATGATGAAACCCAACAACACCAAAACTGAAAGAAAAGTAAGGGAAAAAAGGTAAACCATTCCTACATGCATGTTCAAAAGTAAATGATACAAGCCACAATAACCGCAAGGTAATAAGATACCAAGAAAAAGGAAAATGGCAACAACAATTGTCCCAAGTGTCTGTGCTAGTATGGTATTGCGCGATCCCCGAAGTCCTACTAAAAACTTGAATGTAGTTTTATATACGTTGGGTCAGCATACAAGTATACTCAGTAGGGAAAAATCAAAGACTCTTGTGCACAAGTAGGGAGATGTACTAAAGTCCCGTGAGAAGCAGACAACCAACACTATCAAGGAGTTCATCTATCCCACTCACCAGCCACACTCACCAAATAACTCAAGCATGTAATATATATTAAGAGCAAATCGATGTTTGGGTACCCCACGCCACTTACCCACTAGATATTGAAGACACCCTATGCATCGAACCAATCCCGCCATTATCACTGAAGTCCCACTACCACACCCCACTCGCACACACCTGGGCCATATCCCCATGCAGACCCACTGCACAACCCTGCCCGCAAACACTTGGGCCACAACCACTATCTCACTCGCAGACACCTGGGCCACAACTGTCACATGTAACCATCCCCGCAAACACCTAGGCCAGAACAACCACCGCCATGCCTGAAGACACCTGGGCCTCATCCCGAGGACACTTGGGAAACCACCTGCCCGCACACACCTGGTCCAACCACCACACTACTCCGCCCGAATGTTCTTGGGATAATAATAGACTTCAGGCCATCACAGCCTGCCCGAAGATACTTGGGATATCCGGGAAAAGGAGCAGAAAGGTGCTAATAACCAGCCACTAATAGAAGTGTTGGGAAAAACACCCTCCCCCATTAAATGGGGGTGTTAGGCAC
Organism: Viscum album; assembly: GCA_963277665.1. Classification (NCBI taxonomy): domain Eukaryota; kingdom Viridiplantae; phylum Streptophyta; class Magnoliopsida; order Santalales; family Viscaceae; genus Viscum; species Viscum album. The sequence goes on along the minus strand of OY728131.1, from coordinate 1,429,993,193 downwards.
TAAGTGCTCAACTTGGGTGGGGCGTGAATAAGAAACAAAAAATTAAAAGTATATGTATAGGTAACAAGCAGTCACCAAAGATTAGGTTTTTCTTCAGCCAACCTAAAGAACACAAAAATCACCCCTGTCTATGTCCCAACTCACACAAAAAAAAACCGATTTGTCCCATCCTTGTTTTCATGTTCAGTAATGATGTTTAAATAAGTTTATGCACCTACTTGGGAAACTAGTAAGCATAAGAACAAGTCAAGGAAAGCAACCAGTCAAGCATCAACTACCACATCTACACCCGGTTCTCTTGTAAAGTCACAACAAAAAAAGGGGTAATAGATCCTTCAAAGCACTAGAACCATGGAAAACCCCAAGATATTTCCTACACCTTCTACAACCAAGGGGGATAGTGAAATCTCCTGAAGTAATGGAAGCAAAGGAAACCCTGAGACACTGCCCCATGTCCCCCCAAATGTTTTCTCATCAATAGAGGATCCCACCCCAATTCGTGATATAAACAAGGTAACCACCAGGTCTTAAAATTCACAACCACTGAATCCATGTCATCAGGGGATCCCATCCCCACCCACATCACCCAGAAAATAGACCGTGAAGAAAAACAACCAGACCAACACCACCATCACAAAGCAGACCCATGCCTGTATTTTCAGATTTATAAGATTTAACACACTCCATGATTTCAATTTCCATTCCTTAACTGGGGTTATCACACAAGGGATTGATCCTGGTACTTTCAATTTATTTAGTCGGATATACGTGATTAACCAAATTACTTTTCACAGCATGAGTTCACAACTACAAAACAAGCCATTTAAAACATGAGGGGTTCATTAGTGCACAGATAAATACCACCAACAACCATGATTTTCAGTAGGTTTAAGCCCACAAAATTCAGAAACCATTAATCGAAAGATAGAAACAGAGCAACATCATCTGTCACATCACTCCCATTTCATTATTTAGAATCAATATATATCTTTATTAGGGTTTGTTTCATCCAATTCTACAGAACTGGTAGCACACCCACCCCGTATGATACAAAAAAATGATAGATAATAGATATATTCCCTACTTGTTGATCAATGATCAAATTTTATCTTTACACGGCCATGAACAGGGGACGCGCAAAACTACAGGGTTGGGAACTCAAGCACGAGAAGACGAACAGATGAATCAATCAGAGGGTGATCGAGAAAAGAAACCTACGTGGAACCCTTTTAGTTTATTAGGACCATGGACGGTTGAGATAATAATGCCAAACCACTTAAGGAGTGGGGTCGTGGGTTGACCACACGACCCCACACGTCATTAAAGGTCGGGCGGTTTAAACCGACGCACACACCAGGTTAATTCATTAAATATTTAATTAAACGACATTTATGGCGTTACTGGGCTTTAAAATAAGCATAAAGGGGTCAAAATAGGGATTAAAACCCAAAAGGGAGGCGCTAATGGAAAAACCACGTGGGGGTAGGCGAGAGCCACCGGTAGACCGAGCTACCGGTAGGCCTACTACCGGTAGGCTAAGGCTACTGGTAAGCCTACCGTTAGGGTCAAACTTCACCGAGATTCCCGGACTACCCAAAACACCCAACATCAGATTTTCACAAGGTAATGGACCCCCAAAAACTCAGGCCATTACAGATAATATTAATTAATTCATATGATATTTATTTTAATATTATTAAAACCGTTTATTTTCTATTTTTATGAAAAAAATAATTTCTACATCACTATTGTGTCATCATTAATGGAAATTAGTTAATATATAAATTTTTAAATAAATTCCCATGTTGTATATAATTTCATTAGTTTTCTATAGACTATTCATTTTTGATGTTTATCAAGAATATCACTATATTAAAATTATTATACTTATAAGAGATAAGAGAGTGACATGTTGTCACGTTCTTTTATTTTAATTATATTTACATCACTTTCATGAAAAAAGTTCATTAAATAAATCAATTTAAACCCTTAGGTGATATTGGTAGACTTTAATTCATCCAATAGGATTTTGGTAGGTGTTAGGGTAATTTTATTATCTATATCATATTGTTTGTTACCTTATTTTACCAGATTTACCTTTAACTATGGTAAATAAAAATTACCATATTTACAAATCATAATATCCAAAAAAATAAAAGTAATCTATTAAAATAATTTATACTCACTGATTCCAAATATGGAATCCATTTTTAAAAATTCAAAACATATAAGTTTCATTAATTAATTTAAAATTAATTTATGTTGTCAAAACCTGAAATCGGGTTTTTAAGAAGTAAAAACTATCAAAAGAAGGACATGTGTTTATGCCCAATTTAAATGTGAAATAAATTAAAATGAAAAAAATTAGATTAAATAATAAAAATATAATCCAATTACACTTTAAAAAAAATTTCAAAAAAATCTAACTATATAAATTAATAAGATGAAAATGTAGTTTTCAATTAAAATACAGTATTTTTCATTATTCATTAAAATATGAATTTTATCAAAGAAATAACAAAAATTCAACCAAAGCAAATTATTGTGTCCCTATTCTAAATTATATGTTTTTTTTTCAACTAGAATGTATAAATTTATTAAAAAATAGATTTAAAATTACTGTGCCACCAAAAGGCAGCAAAACTGTATTTTCTGAGAAATAATTCTTTGATCTGAAAAATTAAATTTGTTATTATATATTGTTATTGAAAATACAAAAGATGAATTTTAATGTGATATAAAATTAAAAATGAAATTAATACTATTCTTAATATATATTTTATATCCCATTAAATAATAATATTTTTATAATATATCATTGTTTAGTGAAACTCGGTATTACGTACAATGCAAGCTATCGGGGAAGGTCGCTCTTACATGTAATGAAATCCAAGTCAGTGTTTCATTTAGTGAAATCTTCCTTTGGTGTTTCATATAACATAATCCAAACATATTTTTTTATACATTGAACAAAATATATACTCAGTGTTATGTGAAATGAATTATATCAAAAGAACTTGAAATTGTGTGTAACACAAGACAAGTATAGTGTTGCATATATTGCAAGATAATATGGTGTTATGTATAGTGAAGGATAATCTTTGTGTAGTGTATAACACAAGATAAAAAATAAATTAAATAAAATATATCTAAAAAAATCTCAGGTTTTTACATTATACCCCCCTAAGATGAATTCTTCCCTCAAAATTCATTCGGCGTTATAAAAGGTTTACTACTTGAAAAATTATTTCATAGAAACCCACATCGTAAAAAGGAATATTAAAAATTCATTTTAAAAAGGAAATTTAGAAACATAATGGTTACCCAAAGCGACTCATCACTGGGTTTCCACATAGGATAACATAGGTGGGAAGTGAAAACATGGATATCAAAGAAAAATCTAACCATAAAGTTCTGATGGATAATGATAGAGAACAAGGTTTGGAGAAAGTTAAAAAATAGAAAGCCAAAAATCAGCGATGATTTATAAGGACATCTGATTCATCAGATAATAAGGTACTAACATAACATTTTTTGTTTTCAATATCCATTCCCTAATATTGGAGAAATTTTCATTAGAATAATTACTTACTTGATTTTGGTACAATCTCATTGTTGTTCATACCTTGTACAATATCCACTTCATCTCTTATTTAATGAAATGAAGTTGAATTTTTCATTATTGAAGTGTTAGAAGATCATGCGATAGAATGATAGAAAATTAAATCTATCTCAAAAAAAGGTTATCATGTGTTATCTAAGATGCATAAGTCCACCTATAGTGAGATAAGAATTTATTCTAACTAATGTTATCTGAAGTTCAACATAAACATTCCATAAATTTATAACCTTGTAATCCTTATAAAATATGAAAATCCAAAACTATAGAAAATGGTTCACTCACTTGGTATAAAATCTATCCACCATATATCATAAGGTATCTCTGGTTGGTCAGATTCCAAAAGTGTGAACACCTTCATTATTTATTCTCTTGAGTCATGGTAATAACTTGAATTATTAGATATCCATATTGAAAACATGCATGTTTCTTTGTTCCAAAACATAGTGGATTATTTCTTAATCCATAAAAATTTGTATACATCATACATGATAGCATAACCCTCTTGTCAAAAAATCCATTACCAGTTATCAGAAACTAGAATTATCCAATTTAATTATTCAAATCCAACATATCATTAGCCAAGCATCATTATCTTAAAATAAGGGACATATTATGGGTTACCTTCCCCTTAATCATGTTTTCTACAAATATATCACCTTACCCTTAAATCAAATTTTTGTCTCCTTATAACTATTCAACATATCTTTTCCCATCCTTCATTAAAAACTTTTAACTAATATATATATATATATATATATATATCATTATTCATATAGCATAATATTTGAATTTGAAAACATATACACCTCGATCATCTAACTTTATTCTTAAACCATTACTCAGGGTCCATTATATTTGTCTTTCCTAAAATATGAATAATGTCTTAAGGTTTCTCAACATCATGTTTCTTAGGTTTAATGTAAACAATAATGGAATAACATCACATACCTTCTATATGTCATTTACAATCTCTTTATCCTCAACAGTATGACCAATACTCATACCATCGTCATGATTCTCCTCATGATTTTACCACATAGGAAAATGTTCTTCATAATTGCCATAATATTGACATATGAAACATTAAATGTTAAATTATGTTCTATGTATTTCTGGCTATTGACTAAGACTAGAAAGAAAAGTGTGAGAAATACATATAAGATATTAGAAACACAAAAATAAGGTAAATTATTAAAATATTTCAATCTATGATATCTTCGGGTTAACCCTCGGTTAGTCATGATTATCAAAAAAACCATGGGATTGAAACCTATACTTGACTTATCCTTAGTACATCCCTAGACATATCCTTAGAAATATTTCTAGGGATCTCACTAAAGTTTTCATATCCTAGTTTCAAAAGTTTGACTAAACCTTCTCCTCTGATACCAACTCTAATGACCCAAGCTTGACATACATGAAAATTACATTTATTTTGTAGAATACTTAATACATAACAAAAATATGTGCCCAAAGACCTTGTTTTTGTAGTGTCTTTTGAAACTTGGAACATAGTATTCAACTTGGTGAAATATCTCCAATATCCCCCATAAAGATATTACCCTTTTGGTTTCCAACCTAAAACCTTTATTTATATCCTAGGGAAAGGAAAACATAAATGGGTGAACTCAAATTCTCAATAAGGGTAAACATTGAGAACATAAAACAAACCATAAACATAAGAATATAAAAACAATGATATAAAGTTTAAATATCAAAATCATGAGTCATGAAATAAATCTTGGCAGTACGTAAGGCATAGATCATAAAGAAATATTAACCATGATAAAATAACATTGGCATAAAACTTGGTATTGTTGAAAACAAATAAGCACAAAATATCATCTTCATATTACCCAAGTCATTACTACCAAGACCATAATAGTGGACAAAGTACATTACTAAACCGAGTTTACTTGTCGTTCCAACAGTGTATTATTGAACAAGATTTACTTTTCGTTCCAACCCTATATTACTGAACCAGATTTACTTGACATTCTAGTCATTTATATCTCATGAGATATAAATCTTTACCCAACGCATTAGAGAGAGATATAGGTCACACCCATATCATAATTAAATCATTCATACATGTTCCACAAAAACATAAATCATTCATCATAGCATAACCAAAGAAATAAATTGAGTTTCTTAAACATCATTTCATTATAACAGAATCCATATAAAATATCATTCCATCATTAAAGTAGTAAAATAATATTAATAATAGGTATATAAACATAACCCTATTTAAGAGCGTCATCTTATATGGAAAATAATTTTGATAAAATGCTTGAACTTAATTCTTGAGGAAAATATCATTTTTTCTTCAAAAATGTTTTCCTTTCTCAAAATGCCACACAATTTAAAAAAATAATTTATTTGAAAATAAACTTGATATATTTTATAGTAATATTCATTGAAATAAGGCATCATTAAACCATAAATATCCATTCATTCCATATAATCCAAAAAAACAATCTCCCCATAATTTTGCTGGAAAAAGTAAAAAAAGTACCTTGTATGGTAAAAAAAGAAATATTCCTTCCATACAATGTAGTAAAAGTAAAAAATGGGTAAAAATGAATTTAAAAATACATAGAATAATAGTAAACATGTTATGATTTTTTTAGAAAAAATGGGCATGGAAAATAAATATATCCCTAGTAAATACTTACGAGTAAACAATCTCAGATAAAAATGAGATTACAAAATTATCCTTCACCTTAGGTCCGATTTCATCCATATGTGTCCAAAAATCCTATATAGTGGGTTTAAACATATTATTAAATTGTAAAAGAACTATAATAATATATATGATATCATATATGATTTAATTATGACTTTATATTACCTGTTTATTTATCAATTCTATGTTAAATCAACGTTTTGGGTAATAATCATTTTTTTATCATACGTGTTTTGACTTTTTATTCTTGATCATATTAATTAGATCAAGATTTAATTACATCTAGAATGTAGAAAATTATTTTTATAATATATATATTTAGTATATAAATATATATAATAGATAGATAAATGAAATGGAATACACTATTCATGGAGATGGTAGGCCATACGTAAGCATGAATGTTGTTTTCGTTTCCTTATTGAATTGAATGGAAGTAAGTAACTGAAACACACATATATATAAATAAATAAAGTATAATTATTATTTCATATATTTCATTATTATTTATTATATATAATTTATAATCATTCTTGAATAGTTTACATTGAGAATGAATCTCATCGCATCGTGGAGACGGTATGCCGCACGTACACATGAGTGACGATATCATTTACTTAATGGTTAAATTCTATGGAGTTGGATGGTATATTAATTATAAAGATAAATTATCATGTTATATTAATTATTTAAATCCATTATACGGATCACTATACCCATAAAAATTAAGTATTTTTGAATAACAAATTACACCATGGTGTAGAGATGGCAAGTCGTACGTACACACACATGGTGATATTGTTATTAGTTTGATGGAGAAAAGCAGGTATAAGGTTTTCCCAAATTTATAATAATGTATCAACATGTAGAAGATAATATATTTATTACTTTAGTATGATAAAAATTTAAGAAGAGAAAGTATAAGACGAAAATAAATTTTGAAATAGGTGATAAAACAATTACCTCTTTTTTTAAGTATCTCCTTTTTTATTTGCACAAAAGGTCTCCCTAGGATGACTTTATGCCATAATTTTGGACAATAAAAGGAATTTAGGGATGTTGGGAGCTTATTTGAGCAGATTTTGGATGATATAAATGTCTTTAAATGTGCGAGTAAGTGAGTAGAGGTTGTGGCCTTTTATAAGAGGGGGATGGGCACTTTAGGAAAGTCATGAAATATTAATTTATTATAAATTTATTTTCAGTTTATAATGGTATAAAAATAATTTATTTAGAATATAAGATGATTATGGGTCTAAATAATCTTAACCAATACAATTTAGATATTATTTTTATTTTAATTTAAACCTTATCATTTTGATTTATCCTTATTTAATCTATTTAATTTTATTTGTGGTAATAATATTCTAAATATTAAATGGTTATAAATATTTAATTATGTGATTTAAATTGTAAAAAATTGGATAATTAATGAAATTTTAGACTATATAATTTTAACTTTGAAATTTTTAAATATTTTTGTGGTTTTTAAATAATTTAATAATATGTTATTTTTATAAAATATCAATAGTGTCAATATTGACACTATTCATTTTTTTACATTAAATAAAATCCACACATAAGATAAATTCGAAACAAAATATTTAATACACTCCTAACACATAATAGTATCATATAAAATTCATGGATAACATAACTTAATTCATATGAAATTTATTTTAATATTTTTAAAACCATTTACTTGATATTTCTATCAATAAAATTATTTCTACATCATCATTGTGTCATCATTAATGGTAATTATTTAATCTCTAAAAATTATAAATATATTAAAAAGATATATATAATTTAATTATATTTCTAGATACTATTTATTTTCTAATTTTTATCTAGTTTATCACTATATTAAAATTATTATGTTTATAAGAGATAAAGGCTTGACATGTTGTCACTTTCTTTTGTTTTAATTATAATTACATCACATTCATGAACCAAATTCCATTAAGTGAATACATTCCAACCCTTAGGTGGTATTTGTCGAATTAAATTCATCCAATAGGATTTTGGAAGGTATTAGGGTAATTTTATTATCTTTATCATTTTTTTGTTACCCTAATTTACCTGATTTACTTTTAATGGTTGTAAATAAAAATTACCGTAGTTACTATTCTTAATAACCAAAAAAAGTAACCTATTAATATAATTTGGAACCACTGATTCCAAATATGGAATACATTTTTCAATATTAAAGGAACCTAAGTTATATTAATTAATTTTAAATTAATTCCTATTGTCAAAACCAGAAAGTGGGTTTTTAAGAAGTAAAAACTATCAAAAATATTTCCATGTGTTTATGTCCAATTTAAATGTGAAATTAATTACAATGACAAAAATTGGATTAAATGATAAAAAAATAATCCAATTACACTTTAAAACTAATTAAAAAGATAATCTAACTATACAATATAAATTAGATGAATAGGCAGTTTTGAATTAAAATGCAGTATTTTTCACTATTCATTAAAAAATGAATTTTATAAAAAAAATACCAAAAATTCAACCAAATTTATTTTTTATTTCCCTCTTCTAAATTATATGTTTATTTTTTCAAATATAATATATAAAATTTTTAAAAACTAGATTTAAAATTGGTGTTCCATCAAAAGGTGAAAAAACAACATTTTTTTAAATACTAATTTTATCCGAAATATTAAATTTTTTCTTATATCATGTTCTAGAAAATACATAAGATGAATTTTAATTTTATATAAAATTAAAAATTTGGTTAATAATATTGATAATTTCTAGTTTATATCCCATTAAATAATAGTATTTTAAAAATATATCATGGTTTAGTGAAACTCAGTATTGCGTAAAATGAAAGCTGTTGAGGAAGGTAGCTCCTAAGTGTAATGAAAGCTAAGTAATTGTTTCGTTTAATGCAATATTTCTTTATTGTTATGTATAATATAATAAAAACATATTTCTTTTATAAATTGAACAAACTTTATACTCAGTGTTGCGCGAAATGAATTCTATCAAAAGAAATTGAAATTGTATGTAATACGAGAAAAGTATAGTGTTGTGTATACTGCAAGATAATATGATGTTGTGTATAGTGAAAGATAATCTTAGTGTAGTGAAAAATAAAAGACATAAAATAATTTAAAAAGAATCTATCTCGTAAAATCTTGGGATGTTACATTCCACTTATTGGACAAGTTACTGAGAGAGATCATGAATTTGGGACTAGGGAATACCATGATAGATTCCACCTTGTTTAGTAGACTAACATTATTTTTTTTAGACTAAATCACATTAGGACCTTATGGATAGATCTTTCACTACACATTACTCTTTACTAATTTATTTATATTCTTTTTTGATTTTATTAGTTCCATGTTGATGTGATATCTTTTGTGTTATGCACATTTTCATTTATTGGTTATGTGATGTTAATACATATGCTTTACCTTATGTTTATTATTGGTATATTGAGCATGTTGTTCATATGGATTTATTTCCATTATTTGAGACAAGTATTAATTTTTTTTTGGAAAACTTTTTTTGTTTCAAAGGAAAAACCAATGTGATTTCAAGGTCTTGTTTTAAAGAGAAATGTGTTAAAATTAGTTTAGTTTTGAAAAGTTTTTTAAAAATAATTTATTGGTTTTCATGGGTAAAATCCCTAAATTGATTCATAATGGTGTCCTACTAGTCTTTATATTTCACACCCTACATATACCTTTTGACATATATAGACTTTATTTTGTAGGACATAGGTAAAGAAAAGGGAACCATGTTTTTCGGAGGAACTTCTTGATTATCTTCATCCAATATTTGGAATAGGATATATATTATCACAAAGTAGGATACATGGCGTCTTTTTTGAATTTTTTATGTGTTGATATGTATGTATTGGAATTATTGGTATTTTTCACTTTTTTTGAGTTTTGAGCTATGAATTGAGATACCATGCATATGACTTTTTTATGGCATGTTATATAAAATATTTTATGTTTTTATGGTATATATTTTCATGGTAGGGTCATATTGGTTTAATATGTGATAAACCATTCTTAAGTGATTTTTTTTATGAACAGTACTGTTGTTATCCCATGGATATCGGAAATGTGCTTTGAGCCTTGAGGAACACTAGATCAGGTGACTGGTCAGGTCAACCTGGTTTAGTTTTTATATTTAGTAATAAAATTATCATCATATTTATGACATGTTTAATAGGCAGTTGGTGGTTTTTTGGGTTGTTTTTAGGTTTAAGTATCTTAAGAGAAATAAGGGAAATTAAGGAAACTTAAACCTAAGTATGAAAAATATATTACTCTAGAAAATTATGTGGCCTACCCCTTGAATGAATTTAGAGAGAGGTTCCCACCTCTCCTTCCTCTCTTAAGTTCAAGAGAGAAACTAAGAGAATAATATGGTTGGACCCACCCTGCTTCCTCAGATTGATTCCTCATTATTTACATGAACGAAGGGACATTGTAAAGTGATTTTATTTCCCATGATATCTATTTGAAATAGAAGAATGGATTATAGGAACTATGGTTCATGTTTGGAAAATCTGAAGGATTCCCCATTCAGTGACTTCGAGATATGGCACAACAAATATGAGCATATCAAATAAGAATTTATAAATGAATAATTCATTATTTATGATTTCATTTGATTTATAATATTTGTTCTTAAATTACACTGCAAGAGATCCATGGGTGAATCTAAGAAGAGGTATATTGGATATTATGTTTCGATATGAATCTGGACCTAGAAATTTTAAAATGTTTATTTCCAAACATTCATAAAGCTCTAAGTTCCATCAATTGGTATCATAGAGGTCATGGAATAATTTATGTTTGAATTTAATTTAAAATTTATAGAATTAATATAAAGGGTTTTGATACAGTATCAATGTCACTGAAGGTGAGATAATATGAGTTCAAACGACCAATAAAAGTTTGTTCAAAGATCATTTAGGGTTTATATATATATATATATATATATATCAGTTTGGGGTACATGATGTAGTCAAACTGTGCATAAAGATATATATTTTATGGGGAAGGTGTTTCCATCTCCTCTTATGGAATCACCCTCATTGAATTTGGGGGGGGGGGGCTTTCTAACATGGCCCACACACTGCATGAGCTATTTAAAAAAATTAAGTTAATGCCCCCCCACAATGTGGGTGGCCTTTTTAGAAAGGTCCCCTCCCCCACGGGGTGTTGTGTCCTGACTCTTGGCTAAGTTAGGTTAGACCCAACCCTATTCAAACCTCACAGGGACCATTTTAGGTTCAAACCGACCTGAAAAAATATAATTTTATTATAAATTTAATAAAAATTTCTAGGATTTATTATAAATATTGGGTTCTATGGTGTGTATAAATAAATAATTAAAATTAGTTTAATATATTAAAATTACCCTTGAGTAGAATTTTTAGCTTATTTAATTTTCTTTGTGAAATAGTATTATATTTAGACTGATTACGAGTAGTGATCAACCCATGCATGGTTGGTTGATTAATTATTTAACTTTAATTATTTAAATAGGGGTTTCTGTTAAAATTAGTTATTAAATATTTTTTAGACGGTCTTCACACCGATCCTTCATCTTTAAATGTATAAGGTATTGAATAACCATGTTTTTAGTGATTAAAAATGTATTTTATTTATCCGGAGTACCCCTAACCTACACATGGGTATGACTTGTGAAAATATAGCTCGCATAGACACAGTTTGAGTCGAGTGCCATCGTAGAACTAAACAAGAATAATTCATGATATTTGATGGGTTCTGCAACTTGAGCTAGTGTATGGCTCAAGGAGTTCCCCTAGAGTCTCAAATGATCCATCATCTACTAAATAGATCAACCAGTATAAAAATATCATGATTAAGTCCTTATATTTCATTTTATTATTCATGGTTAATTGTTTGTGGATGATATGTGATCACATCAAAAAGTTAATGGGCATGAATAGATAAAGTAAATGAACAAGTGAAATGAGTGTATATTTTTATGATTTTTTAAAATTATATGTGTGAGCACATAGTAACAAGAAAGATAAACATAATAGGATCTCAGTTTCAAAAACTAAAAATAAAAAATTTTAAATCTGCAAAGTGAAAATTAAGTCATTAATGCCTTCTTTCACTTCAGTTTGAATAAAACTGTATGTTTGAGATGCTTGTCATCCACAGTTGAGGGTTGCTCTTACTATTTCGGTGTTCTTATGAAAGTGGTGGATCAACTAAAACAATGTTTTTAGAAAATAATTATTCATATATAGTCTGTTTCAACTTTAAAGTAAAATCATTTAGTAATGAAAAAATAAACTTTCTAGGAGATGATACTCCACTCAATAGATCAAAGAGGCACGAGTTAATGTGGATAAAAAACCAAAATCATACCTTGAACTCTTAGAGTAATGAAAATTCCATAACTCTAGCTATAGGGATAATTTTTAGGATCCATTCAACCATAATACTCAAGATACTGATTATTCAGAATATTGTTGTCAAGGGTTTCTAGGATTTGGTTAAATAAAAAGAGGCACTTAATTATAATAAATATATAATTCCTAATAATCAATAATAAATATAAAATTGAAGATATGTTTATATTTTATTTTACAAAAAAATGGAAATTAATACCATAGAAACAATATGATCAATATTAGAAAAATATCACGTTCTTATCAGCATGAATTTCGATGAGTGGTATAGGGACTTGAAAATAATACTATGCTATAAAAGTAAGTTTTATATGTTGGAGTCCCCACTACATGATGAGTCACCTCAAGAACAAAGATAGTGTGATAAGAATGATTAAAGTATATTCATAAATGATGAATTTTTTTGTTTTCATCATAATGATTTCATCAATTTTTGAAGAGTTTCAAAGGAAACATGATGACATGGATGGTTATACCATATTATCTCATCTCTAATAAGTATACGATGTAAAAGTGAAGTAAGAGATTAATGATATTATGATCACACTGTTCATGTATAGATTTAAAAATGGAATTCTAGCGGGTCCTCATGTACAAAAGATGATATAACACATTGAGTGATTAGAATAACTTGAATTCATGTCTAATCGTGACCTTTTAATTTATATCATTTTCTCATCCATATCACATAGTTACTCTAATATCATTTAGAATTATAAACCAATAATTTTGGAGAATATGGTTAAATATATTTTGGGTAATGTTCTCCATGAATATAAGAACTTAAAGACATATAAATATTTAGTTATTATGGTTAACAATAATAAAAAAGGCAAAAAGATAAATGTCAAGTGTGATGACAATGATACCTTCACAAAATCCTTATAAAAAACTAAGTATAAAGAGGGAGATCATTAAACATGAGACTATTTTCTTCGTATACAACAAGAAATATCACTGTAAGAGAAATTTTAATCAATTAAATAATAAGTAAGCATAGGATTATACTTTAAGTATATTCATCACCATATGTGATATTTTTGTTTTACTTCTCAGGTATTAGATACAATGTGTGATTGAAATAACTATATCCAAATACAAGAACTAGGTATGTTTAGAGACATCACAAGGGTGAAGTGGATCTTAAAATTTATGATATAGATTAACTCCAATATTATCTAGAGAAGACCATCCCTTCACATTGCCTCGTGTATAGTTTCTTGCATTTGAAAACTATTACTGTGTAATGAGTGCTACAAAAAAATAATCTTATAATGATTTTATAAACAGTGAGATTTTATTTCAAGTTTAAAACAATGTTTTTTTGGTATAACATGCTTGATTAATATATATGAATAAAAATGTCATATATCAACAATTGATAATGTATTTTAAATGAAATACTCATTGATTCCCATGTGTAGTAAGAAAATTATTTTTCAAGTGAAAATAAAATTAGTTCTCAAGGATATACCCAATACAATGTTTAGAATCATTGGAGATAAAAACCTTAAGTATTATTGACACACTTAATTGTCAAGTTTTATATAATGAAACCTTTATAGATTTAGGAAACAGAGCCACAAAGATTCTAGAGCTAGTTTAACAATATATGAATGAAAAATTTCAAGTAGATTACAGAGGTAAATTAAAATATTTCATAATATTCCTTTAATATTTCAGTGATGTCAAAGTGAAGTAAATACATTCCTTCTTAGAAGATATGAGTTGGTTCCGAACCATGATCTAAAGAATATATTAACTGAGCATTCATTGATCATGAAAATTTAGATTTTATTTATTTGTAAACTCATATTTCCGTATACATAATATCCAGTATGTTAGTAAATGGATAATTGATGATTATTTTTACATTCATACATTGATCATTAAAATGTAGAGTATATTCATTTTTAAACTATCATTTCCTTATAGATGTTAGAGTTATGATGTAAGTACAAGGAGGATCAATGGTGAGACTTATAAGACTTATAAAATATTCCATTGTCTTGTTAAGATATTATTTATTAATAGTATCATTAAACCATAACCATATACCAAATATAATGATGAATTGATATCATTTGATTTATAGTATGATATGATCCCTTATGTCACAAGACATCCTTTTAGATGAAAATTGTTTATTTATGTTACATTAATAAAAAATTTACATTAATGAAAAACAAAAAGTTCATCTCTGTTATTATCCTAATGTTTATATAGGATATTACATGAATCCATGAGATAGAAAAGTTATAGTCAAGTGGTAGAATATATTTCTTATAAAGGATGAATATCTCTATTGAAGATAATAAGAGTAATATTAGCTTGGATAAAGTCAGGGATTGAGATAGGAAAGATAAAACAAAAGTGAGATGGTTATATGGTCACTAGGTCAAGGAGATATATTATTTAATTAAAATAATAAATTATCATCCTCTAAGGAATTAGTAAATAGAAATAATATATGATCGAAAAGTATACATGAATTTAATAAAATGGATTCGATGTACCAAAATAAAATTTATATTTTGGTAGTTTCTCCTATTGATATGAATTCATTAATGGGTATGTAAGAGGAAGTATTCATGGGTGGTATAATTGTGGTACCAATAAATCTCAATTGATTATATAAAATCTAAATTCTTAAAACCATTAGAATTATTTTTTTGAAAGAATTTTTTTTATGATCATTATATTGGGAATTGGTTGTTAAGATAAACTTTATTGGAGAATCCGTATGGAGGATGTCTATACAACTCAACAAAAAGGAGTTGGTGGAACTATAGAATGCCGATAAATATTTGAAGTTATATAGATCCATTTATATATTAAGGAAAATATTTTGATAACATAATATTTGTTTGGAAAAATAGTTTTCCTTATGTCTAAAATGGGTTACCCAAAGAACCATAGTTTTCGAAGTAAAATACTTTGGTAACATATAAAAAATAGTTATTACACTTACTATTAGTTAAGAATATATTGAAAGAAAATATACAAGGAATAACGTAAATTATAAACCCAATTTATAGGGAATAAGATCTACTAAGGTGGGTCTATGGGTTTCTTAGAGCAAGTTAATATATATATAATGACATGATATTAAAAAATACAAGATTGAAAAGTTTGAGAGGGAATATTTTCTAATCTCACATGACATAAATCTATCCATGAAAACTTATATGAGACATAGGTGGAGATTAGTATAGTGAGAATAATTCCATAAACTTTAGTAATGGATCTATTAAATGTTCCATTCTATGTACTAGAAATTATGTTTCCAACATATATATTATAGTAGGATAATATTAGATAAATCCTATAAAACATCATGAGTTTAAGTCAGAACTATCCAATAGTACTTGAGAATGTAAGATGGATATGTACATGAGACATGTAGAGGATGAGAAACTATTTATAATGGGACATAAACTAGTTTTTTATGGATTGAATAATCATATATCATAGTTTTGTTAAGGAACTGAGTAAGATAATTTCATTGAAGCTAGTGGTAGCTGACACAAGCACATTCATTGATGATCCAGTCAAATTTAATTATTTTTAAAACTTCTTACTACTAACTAGTGATGAGAAGGTGTCATATCCATATATAAGGGAAAATGTTAATTCAAAACCAAATAAAAAAACAAAAAAATGGAAACACATATAAATTTTCAGTTTAATGATGATGAAATTTTTAAAATGTTAAAATAAGGAACTGAAAAGGAATACGGGAAAAGGGGAAATGGTACTGAGCATAAACAATTGAAAGCTAATAGAATAATTTTAATGAAATAAAAAATGATTCATGTTCCACAGTCATTAACTAAAATTATCTCAGTACTAAAATAACATGTGATGATTCACTAAGCTCTCTCTTCAGTGAAGTTTCACGACATAGTGATGTATCCTTTAAAGTGATATTTTCCTCTAAGTCGATTTTATTGATTTTTTAATAATCAATTTTTAAGGGATAAATGGGAACCCTAAAATAGATCCATTTATGAAAACAAAACTTCAATCATAGAAAGCTACAAAAAATAACCCAGCATTTCAAATTCAAATTTCAAATTGTGGAGTAAAATATCCTACATCGAGCCCAATACCCAATGTCAACTCCTTGGGTTCTGTGAAACCTTAGGTCAACCAACTTTTCACCTCAGCACCAGCTTTACATCATCGTCGCCTTGAGCATAGCCCATTCAGAAAGAACACAGTCCACAGAAACCAGAAACACCATCTTTGATGAACCTTGAAGCAATTCAGATCCATCAGAATCTAGAAAAAATCATCAAAAGGGACAAGAACCCATCCAAAAACTTCACTTAACACCATGACCAACAAATTCTAAATCTATGGAACACCATCATAATCACCACACATCAATCCATTACTTACAATAAAAACTCACTCTAAGAATGACGATCCTCCACAAACTGGACGTATCGATTCCTTCAACACATCACATCCTTATCAACACATCATCATTGCAACAAAGATGAAAAATACAAAAAGCTAAAAAAGATGAGTCTCCTAAAAAAACCTATGATACTTGATCAATACCTCCCAAGCCAACCTGAGATCCTTTGCACAAGACCAAGATGGAGTCTAGAAGCAAAGGATCAAGTGACAAGATTAGAGAAGAAGAGAACAGAGACCTTAACTAGGATCCTTGGATAAAAGAACCATTATGGAACATTCATCAAATAAAAAGGTAGGGGGAACCGGGGATGAAACCCTAAGAAAAATGAATGAGGAAGGAGGAACTGGGGATGAAACCATAAGAAAAAACTAAAATAATAATAATATGAGGACTGAGATAAAACAAGGGAAGAAACCACTGAATGGGAGGATGAACCAGAGTGAAGAAGCAAAAGGAATCAGAAAACCTGAGCTAGGAAGAAGGTAACCCTAGAAGGGAGGGTCTTCTAGGAAGAAGGGAAATAAAAAATAAGAAAGGTAACCTAGAATAATGAAGTCCGAAGATGTTGGAGAAGGGGTCATCACCACTGGGAGACTCTCAGAACCCTAAAATGGTGATAGCTGATACTCATTAGGAATGTAAGAAGATCACTGAACTAAAATTACATAAAAATAATTATAATCACAAGAGATAAACTGATTATTAATTTCTATTTATCATAGTCTAAAATCCCTAAGAAATTTAGTTACTCATGTTTGCAATACTAGATATCCAAAAAGAAAGAAGAAAGGTAAGAGGAAAATTCTCTGGCGAGATCCCCTCCTCCTCATGCTCTATATCTGGATGAGGTTATACTCGCTTATAATTTTTATACTCTCTAATATGTGCTACCACTCTTCTCAGCATGTTCTTAGGTCATGAATGAGTGATCGATGTGTTCTTGAAAATATACTATGGAAGTAATTCTCTGAAAATAACCAAATTAAGACCCGATTGCCCGAGTGAAATCCTTCATTTAGTTAGATTGATTTGTTTCTTATATCAATAAAATGGTAATAATTTTCCCTTTCAATAATATATTAGTGTTGAACATTCATCCAACTCATCTCTAAATTAGAATGTATCTAGATGATTTCCAAAAAAAATCACTCCTCATCAGTCACAATAAATAATTATAGGAACTCATTCTTGGTTCCATAAATACTTTCTCTAATTGACTGGAAATCCAATTATGAATTCAAATTTATGAATTCACGGGGTTTTGCAATTCTCAGATTAACTCCTCACTGACCATGATGCTAATTCAAAATCACTTTGGAACAACCTTTATTGATATCCTCACACAAGAGTGCACTAATAAACCCTAATGAGATTTCTCATCTTCAGGTAGTGTTTATTTAATCAATCAGACCATGTTGAAAATGTGACATCAATTCATACATATGTTGAGATTAGATTCACTGGTAATGTGATCCTTAGTTCATCATGGCACAAACATGGGAATACCAACTCACTTGAAAATAACTTCACATAGGAATTTCTAAGAATATAGTGTCCCTCCCCATGTGCCACTTACTGGTTCCCTGAGATGGTGTCCACAAGACCTCAACTACGCCTCCTTGAACGGAATAGGTTTCCAAGTAGTAGTGATGGACTAGGGTGTGTTTGTGGGTAGACTATTCCTACATAGATCGGAGTGGTAATAATAGTATATAAGAGATGATAAATAGAATAAGCATAAATATGAACATATAGTAGTGGAAATGCTGGTAATAAACCAAGAAATGTAAGTAAACAAACAAGAGAAAAATAATTTATAGATAATAATGATGATCATGATCATGATTCTATACTAAATAAGAGTACACATTGATTAGGGGATACATGCATTTTTTATATTATAACGACCCGAACATTTATGAATAAAATTCTATTTATTTTAATTAAATGTATTATGGATATAGAAAACACATGAAATCCTTTTGTTTTATTATATATAATTGGATTTAAATGATCGTTAAGTATCCTTACCATTGATAATATAGTTGTTTAATAGTGATCACATGAATAGTATAAATATAGGGTTTTAACAAATCCTTTTGACACATGCAAAGGAAGTGATGGCCTCAAACTGTAGGATTGTACCCTATGAATCCCATTTATCAGTGCTTCTGAGGGATATATCATTTCTTTTCATTTACCTATACCAATCCCAAGTCAATATCCAAAAACTTAAGCATGTGTTAAGCCATTTATGGGAGAAGTTCATGCCCATCGAGTTCACAACCTAAACCATGTTCACCAAACGGTCCCATGAAAGACCCACCATCGCACATCTTACTCTTAGGATGTGTGATGGTGTAATAAAGGTATATGTAACAAGACCCTATCAATAAAATTATATGCATTATTTTTGTATAGAATAATGAATATGCTTTCATTTTATTATTTCTACTCTTCAAATGATTTTTAAAGAAAAAATAGTATTTTTGGTTAATATTAAAATTCAATTAAGTAATATATTTTTATGAATTAATTTATTTTTGATTTAAATAATATTTTAATAAAATATTGTTATTAAATTACTTTTATTAAATATAAATGATCATATATTTTTTATGAAGTCAAATTTAATTTTTATTAAGGTTTGAAAAATCTTTTTTCAAAACCTGTCAATTTTAAATAAATGTCTTTTTTTAGTAAAAATTCAGATATTAATAAAATTATTTAGATAAAATGAATATTATTTTTAGAATTAGGATGTAAAAATTATACAACGAGTATTTTTTCAGAATTTTCGGAGGCAGTCAAATTTTTGGGTAAAAATTAAATACAGTATACATATAATGTGTTTTATAACATCATGATGACACAATAGTGATGTAATAAAATAGTATAAAATATATATTCAGCCAAATATATGTTTTTCCTTTCTAATAATGTAATTTTAGGTTTATTTTATTTATTTTATAAAGCCACAGTGAATCATCCAAGACATATAAATGTTTTTAAGATTTTAAAATCATGTCCTTGAAAGTGTGACTCACCTCCCCAAAAGGGAAATATTTTAACAAATTCGGACCTTATCCTATTAAAATAATGTATACCAATCCCTTTTTCCATAAACCATGGTAAAAAACCATGGGATGGTTTGTGGTTTTGAATATTTTAGTGTGTAGTGTCCAAAACCAAAATAATAAAGAATTCCCCCACCATTCCTATATAAACCAAACCAATAACCCATTTCTCTTCACTAAATCTATTTTAATCTCAAACACCGTCATTCACCTACTCCCTAGAGTCCTCCCAAGGCACCCCAATCTCCCAATAAGCCTCACACAAGCCTTTAAAATCACACATACAAGTACGGGGTTTCCATCTCTTTTTTCTTAAAACACCGCTTTTATGTCATGCATTTTAATTTCCATTTGATTGATTTGGGATATGTTTTTCCATACCTAATTACTATAAATTTTATTTATACATTATGGGATCTTCCTTTTACTCCCATTAATCCTCCCATTATCCTTTAATACCACCTATAACTATGCCGAAATTCCATAAGGGATTTCTCTCTTCTCATTTCCATTCAAGAATTTATTTTATATTATGCATATAAATTCCATTTCACATGTTGGAATATTATGTACCATGATCCCCCTACTATCAATCCCATGTATATACTATTAGAGACCCATTTCCCTCTCATCAACTCAATTTATGAATTTCCATATGACGTTGTTATGCAGCCAAAATCGCACCGTGATTTTCTATGCCAAAATCATCATGTAGTGAATTATATACCTATTTATCTATCAAGGGTATTCACATTTATTAATATATACTTATAAAATGGTTACTTACATGTATTTATTCCACATTCCTTGGTAGTTTAATAAATGATTATGTTGAATGAATCCATGTTATATGATTAATGTGGCACACTAAAACATGATATTGAAATGACTATAATGGGTGTGCTCTAATAGTGCTCCAATTCATTGGGCAATGTTTAGTATCATGATATGTCATGTTGGTATAGGGGTTTACCTAATTCTTTTATATAAATTTTTTCCACCATGTTGGGATAGGGGTTTACCTAATTCCTTTATGTTGATGATGAAATGTTTTAAGTTGGTTCCATATTTCCATGTTATGATAATCATGCTATATATTGACTTTATGGTCATGTTTCCCTTATGCTACATTGATATGCCTATTTCCTAACATGTATTGTATTCTTCTTGTTATTCATTTTTTACTCACTTACTGGGATTTATATCTCACCCTTTTCTTATGTATATCCTCAGGTTATCCCATACAATGCTAAGTACGAAGGAATGTTGTGTTCATGTAAAAGAAGTTTTCAATAAAGATGTGTATTTCATGTTTTAGGTTATTATGTAATGTTATTAAGACACAAAAATACTAGAACTATCAATATTCTAAGTTGTATTAAGTGATTTTTTTGTGAGAAATCATGTTTAAATATGATATAAATAGCAGGGTTATTACAGTTGGTATTGGAGGATATGTTTCATTATTTTTGGGATTAGGATTAGAAAACTCTAGTGAAGCCTTAGGTATAAGACTAAATATAAGAAAATAATCCATAAATTTCTGTTATTATATAGTAAGTGGTTTATCAAGAAAATACAAACCTATCTGGATATGAACAAGTAGAGGTTTCTCTGGAACATATGTATCTAGGGGTAAATCCCGAAAACACTGCTTTGAGCTAGACTCAAACGAGAACAAGTACACAACAACATGACTTTCTTCACTCTTGGTTTGACACTCCCATGGGATATGCTTTGGTAAATTCATAAGCATAGTATGAACCATTATTAATGGAACAAAAAATTCCCTAAGAATATATGTTAGAAAGTAGATCATGGATAACTTCGATTGAAGATTAGAAATCCATAAGTTAAGGAGATAAATGTAATTTATAAGTTATCACTTTTTTCATTTTATTCCCCTTTATGTGTTTAATAGTTTAAATTATTTCCCCCCAATATTCCTTTTATTATAGCCAATGGTCGGTAATAATAGGAATCATGCTAAAAACGGATGCAAAGATCAATGTGATGACTACTATAATGAGATGCCCAATCTGATGGGAGTGGGAATCACATAGTTTGTCACAATACTCTCTCAATTAAGTCATCTTTTGAATATAAACATGGATCAAGAATAACTTCCAACCCCCCTAAGAATGAACAAGTTATAGTAGATAGATTCATGAGACAAAGACCTCCTACTTTCAATGGATCATCTGATCCCTCAATCACCGAACAATGGATCAACTCCATTGAGAGGATCTTCTCCATCCTTTAATGTTACAAACAAGAGTAGTTTGTTCTGGATGCTTATCATATGGAGGGTTAATCTTATCAATGGTGGAAATTAATAAAAAATACAAATAATGAGGAAGAGATCAAGGTGATGGGATGAAAGGATTTCTAAGAAATGTTTTACTATAAATATTTTCGCTACACAATCTGTCTTAAGATGGAAAGATATTTCCTTGCACTCATGCAAAAGGACGACGAATCTATTGGGGTGTACTAGGTAAACTTCACCATACATGCATTATATGACTTTGGTTTTGTTTTAACCCCCAAATTCAAGGTTGACCGCTTATTTGGTGGGCTAAAACCTATCATACGGAAATCCCTAGTGATCCGTGAATTTGAAAGCTATGAGAAGATTTTCTGATGTTCCCTCAAAGTCGAGATGGAGATCAGAGAATCTTAGGGGTATCATGGGGATAAGAAGCGAAAAGTGTACTTTAATTACAGTTGTACAATGGATAAATCCAATGGTTCTAAAAAATTCCCACACCCCACTTATCAAAAGATTAGAAAGATGTATACTAGAAATTTTGTGAAGGGGATGAGGAAATGCTTTAGGTACGGGAATGAAGGGCACCTATCCAACAATTTATGGAAAGAAAAACCTGCTAATACAACATAGGAAAGGAACTCTATGTTCAATCCTCAATGCATTTTTCATTTCTATAACTGCAAATAACTAGTTTACTTTGCATACCAGTTCCCTAAGACAAGGGTTTTAAGAGGCAACCAACAATATCCAAGGTAGCGAGGGCATGTTTTTTCCATCACTACCATAAAAGTGAATCTTAAAAACTAAGTGGTGACATTTATGGTGGTTATTCATTCAAGAATAGAAAACATATTTTTTTGATTATGGTTCTACACATTCTTTTATATCCTGAATGTTTAGTAGAACAATCCAAACACCACCACAAAGCATGGAAGTAGAGGTGTCAGTGAAAATGGAAAATGGGGAAATTATAGCATCCCATGCATATAACTCCTCCCATTTCACAATTTGTGGACTGAACTTCCCGGAAAACCTCATCATACTTCCCTTTTTAAAATTTGATGTAATTTTTGGCATGGATTGGCTTTCCCTATATAGACCCAACATTAATATATATGAGAGGGAAATCACTCTCTATATGGTGAATTGACCCTTGATTCTATACAAGTAAAAGGAGGAAGATTAGTATTATTTAGTACCATTATCTCGAGCATGGATATTAATATCCTATAGGCATGAATATCTTTATCAGGTGATTGATTCTAAGGAAGTTACTATCCTCAAATACATTCCTATTGTGAGGGATTTTTCTGATGTGTTTCCTGAAGAATTGCCTCGTCTTCCTCCTCAATGTGATATTTAATTATCGATTGATCTTATAACTAGGGAATTAGAAATATCCAAGACTCCATATAGAATGGCTATTGTGGATCTTAAGGAACTAAAGAAACATCTACAGGAGAATCTGGATAAAGGTTTTATACGCCCAAGTGCTTCATCATAGGGTGCACCAGTCCTCTTCGTTATGAAGAAGGATGGGTCAATGCGCCTTTTCATTGATTATCGTGAGCTCAAAATATCACTATAAAGAACAAGTACCCTTATACATTAATTGATGACTTATCTAAATAGAGGATAATAATTCTCTAAGGTGGATATGTGGTTAGGATAATAGTAAGGGTAAAGAAGGAGGATATCCCCAAGACTGCTTTTCATACAAGGTATGGGCACTATAAATTCATAGTAATGCATTTTGGACTCACTAATACTCCAAAAATATTTATGCACTTGATGAATAGTGTTTGTAGAGAGTACCTCGACAAATTTGTGGTAGTATTTATAGATTATATTCTAATATATTCCAAAGCCAAGGAGGAGTATGAAGAGAATTTAAGAAATGTACTAGGGACCCTGCGAAATGAGAAGCTCTATATAAATTACAGAAAGTGTGAGTTCTGGTTGAAGGATGTCTCATTCTTAGGACATATCATCATAAGAATGGGATATTTGTGGATCCTTCCAAAATAAAAGAAATTGAGGGATGATTAAGGCCAACATATGTGATGGATATCCATAGCTTCCTAGGGTTAGCTGTATATTATCACCGATTTGTGATAAATTTCTCATGATTGAAAAACCCTCTTACAAAGCTATCTCAAAAGGGAGTCATTTTTTCTTAGAATGCTGAATGTGAAGAAAGGTTCATGGAGTTGAAGAAGAGGCTTTTACTTCCCCTATGCTCACACCACCCACAAGTGGGGATCTTTTTGTAATGTTTAGCGATTCTTCAAAGAAGGTCCTAGGATGTGTGTTGATGCATAATGAAAAATTCATTTCCTAGGTCTCAAGGCAGTTGAAAATTCATTAGCAAAACTATCCCATTCATGATCTGGAGTTGGCAGTTGTGATCTTTGCGTTGAAAATATGGTGGCATTATCTCTTTTGAGATAAGTGTGAAATATATACGAATGAAAAAAGTGTAAAATATATATTCACACATAAAGAGATTAATATGCACTAATGAATATGGTTATAGATCATCATGGATTACGATTTCTCAATCCATTACCACCCTAGGAAAGCGAACAAGGTGACAGATGCTCTACGTTGAAATAGACCAACAATTCTATCATTGATGAGAATTGAAAAGGATCCAATATTCTTATATTTTATGAAGATGGATATGGGAATCATAAATAAGGGAATATAATCAATCCTTTAATAAATGATTGCTGAATCGTCTCTTTTGGAAAGGTTAAAGGATGATAAAAAAGATGATGTGGGAATTTAGAAGAAAGTGGAAACTCACTAAAAAGGGAAATCCTCATAGATCAATGTTAATAAATAAGGAATTGTTAGATTTTTGTTAAGACTGTGTGTTCCATAAAATCTATAGTTAAAGAAAGAACTTTTGGATTATGCACAGAGTTCTAATTTCTCCATTCACCAAGGAAACAAGAAGATGTATCCAGATCTTTGGGAGCACTATTAGTGGGATAACATGAATAAGTAGATCACTAAATATACATAAAAGTGCCTGGTATGTTAGAATGTGAAGGAGGAGAGGTATAAGTCTAAGGGGTTGATGAAACCATTACCCATACCAACATGTAAATGGTAAAACATCACCATGGACTTTATCACCAGCCTTCTGAAGACATCCAAAAGTAAAAAATTTTATCTGGGTTCTTGTGGATCGTCTTATAAATATTGCACACTTCATTGCAATTTGAGAGGATTTCTCACTAGTTCAATAGACACAAATATAAACCAGATATGTTTTAAGGCTGCATGGAGTACCACTATCAATTGTGTTTGATCGAGATCCAAGGTTCTCCTCTATGTTTAGTAAGAGTTTCCAATATGCTCTGAACACTGAGTTGAACTTCATCACATCCTATCACCCTCAAATAGATGGCCTATCTGAGCAGAATATCTAGAAAATTGAGGATATGTTGAGATCATACTCAATGGACTTAAAAGGTTGATGGTACCAAAATCATCCTTTGGTGGGGTTCTCTTACAATAACAATTTCCACTCAAGTATCCAAATTGATCCGTATGAATCCATTTATGGGAAGAGGTACAGAAGATTGGAATGTTGGGATGAAGTTGTGGACTAAAAACTTCTAAGTCTAGAAACGGTCAAAGAAATGATGGAGAATGTTAACACCATCCAATAGCACATCAAAGCTGCTCAGAGTAAAAAAAACTATTTCGACAATCATTGATGAGACTTGGATTTTGATATTGGAGACATGTTATTCCCCTAAATATCTCCATGGAAGAGTGTTATGAGATTCTAGAAGAAAGGAAAGCTTAGTCCAAGGTATATTTGACCTTTTTAGACCCTTTATCACATTAGGGAAGTGTCCTATCGATTAGAACTCCCACTGAACCTATATCAAGTACATTATGTATTCCGTGTATCACTCTTGAGAAAGTACATACCAGACCCATAATATGTACTCAATCTAGAGGTGGTACCCTTGGATAATGACATATCCTATGAAGATAATATAGTGAAGATCTTAGATCATAGAGAAAAAGTTCAACGAAATTAGACAATACCCCTCTTCAAAGTGTTGGGGAGAAACCATAAGTTTAAAGAGGCAACATGGGAACTAGAGGAAGTGATGAGGCATATTTACCCTTGTCTATTTTAGTGTGGGAAAAAGAAATTTTGAGGGGGGAATTTCTTAAGGGGGGAAACTTGTAACGACCCGAACATTTATGAATAAAATTCTTTTTATTTTAATTAAATGTCTTATGGATATAGAAAACACATGAAATAGTTTTGTTTTATTATATCCAATTGGATTTAAGTAACCGTTAAGTATCCTTACTATTGATAATATAGTTGTTGAACATTGATCACATGACCCGTATAAATATAAGATTTTGACAAATCCTTTTGACACCGACAAAGGAAATGATGGCCTCAACCATTATGATCATACCCTATGAATCCCATTTATCAAAGCTTCAGAGGGATATAAAAGTTTTGGGATTTACTCTAGACCAAGCCCAATCCAAGATCCAACAACTTAAGCATGAGAAAAGCTGTTTATAGGATAAGTTCAAGCTCATCATGATCATGGCCCAAACCATATTCATTTAATAACCACATGAAATCCCCACCATCTCAAAAATTACTCTTAGGGAATATGTTGGGGTAATAAATGGATATGTAACAAGACCCTAGCATTATGATTATATTTTTTTTAGAATAATGAATATACTTTTATTTTATTATCGTTACTTTGCAAATAATTTGTAAAGAACCTATAATATTTTTGGTTAATATTCAAATTCAATTAAGTAATATATTTTAATAAATTAATGGATTTATTAATTAAATTATATTTTAAGAAAATATTATTATTAAAATAATGTTATTAAATATAAATTTTCATATAATTTTTATGAATTCAAATGTAATTTTTATTTCAGTTTGAAAATTATTTTTTCAATACTCAACAATTTTCAATAAATGTATGATTTTATTTTAAATGTAAAAATTCACATATTTATAAAATTATTTAAATAAAATAAATAATATTTTTGGAATCAGGACTTTGAAATTATCCAATTATGAAGTTTTCATAATTTTATGAGACAGTCCAATTTTTGGGTAAAAATTAAATATCGTATAAATATATAATGGGTTTTATGACTTCATAATGACACTATAGTGGTGTAATAAAATACTATAAAAGGTATATTAGGCCAATATATGTTTTCATTTAAAATAATTTAATATTTGTTTAATTTTATTTATTTTATAAATCTTTGGTGAATCCTCCAAAACATATAAAATATTTTACGATTTTAAAATCATTACTTGAAAGTGTGAATAACCTCCACATATGCAAGGGAAATATTTTAATATATTCTAACCTTAGAATTTTAAAATAATTTATACCACTTCAATTTGTTATAAACCAAGGGAAAAACATGTTATGGTTTCTGTTTTTGAATATTTTATTTTGTAATGTCCAAAACCAAAAAATAAAGAGTTCCCCCACCTTTCCGATATAAACCCACTCAAGTACCCATTTATCTTCACTAAAGATCTTTGAATCTCGACCACCATATCCCCCCTAATCCATAGAGTCCTCCCAGGGTTCCCCAAGCTCCCAATAAGCCTCTCTTAAGCCTTTGGGATCACACATCCAAGTAAGGGATCTCCCTCCCTCCTTTTTCTTCAAGCACCTATTTTATGTCATGCATTTTAATTTACATTTTCTTGATTTAGAATCTGTTATTACATACCTTCTTATTGTCCATTTTATGTATACATTATGGTATCTTCCTTTCACTCCCACTAATCCCCCCTATGATCCTTTAATCCCACCCATTACTATACCAAAATTCAATATGGGATTTCTATCTTCTCATTTCCTTTCAATCATTTCTTTTATATTATGTATCTAAATTTCATTTCACATGTTTAGATATTATGTAACATGATACCCTTACTTTCCATCCCATGTATAAATGATGAGATAACCCTTTTTTCTCTCATCAACCCAATTTATGAATTTCCATATGACGTCGTTATGCTTCCAAAATGGCACCGTGATTTTCCATGCCAAAATAATTGTGTAGTGAAAACCATATCCATTAATATATCAAGGATATTCACCTTTATGCACATATATGAATTCTAAATTCCTTGATCATGGAATAAATTATGATGTTTAATGAATCTATGTTATATGATCTATGTGGCACACTTAATCATGAGGTTGAAATGATTTTGAAGGGTGTGCCCTGATAGCGCTCTAATGTAATGGGTAATGTTTAGTATCATGATACATCATGTTTTTAAATGGGTTGACTTGATTCCTTTATAGTAATTTTTTCCATCATGTTGGGACAGGGGTTTACCTGATTTCTTTATGTTAATGATGCAATGTTATAAGTTTTTTCCACATTTCCATTTTATGATAATCATGATATATCCTAAATTTATTTTCATGTTTATTTTATGCTCCATTTTCATGTCTATTTCCTAGAATGTATTTTATTCTTCATGTTATTCCTTATTTACTACCTTACCAGGCTTTATATCTCACCCTCTTCTTATGTATGTCCTCAAGTTATCCCATGTAATGCTAAGTATGAAGGAATGTTTTGGCCATGTAAAAGAAGTTTTCAATAAAGATGTGTATTTCATTTTTAAGTTGTTATGTAAGGTTCCTAATCCCAAAAGACACTAGGCCTAGCAATATTCGAAGTTGTATTAAGTCAAGTTTATGTAATAAAGCATGTTTAAATATGAGATAAAGAGAATTGTTGGGATACACATGCTATACAAAAATACTAAAAAGACAAAAAACTGTTACAACTAAAATCTCTAGAATATTCTATGTCTTCTACACCATACTCCATCCTAGAACTATAAATCATTCTTTAGATATTGGAATCTTTATTTGTCAATACCTTCCATCATGAAGTGTTCTTGGGTACCAAAGGCGGCCCAAGCAGGGTGTTAGATATAGTCTCAGTAGGCCACTACTAACTGTGTATAGATCAATCAAATTTATGTAATAAATAAATTAATAGTGTTCCATAAATATTAAATGTAGGGAAATAAATAAATACTTTTGTCCGTGTTCCATAAATGGAAACCCGCCTGATACCACCTTCTTCGACCTAAGATAGATGTTCGATCCAATGTACCTGTAAAAGTGATATGGTAAATACATAGGCCACCATGAATAAAGAAACCAAGGTAAGCAGACCCCAAGATTTTTCTTTCTCTTGGTGTTCACATTCCCATGAGATCATACAATTATTCTCATAATAAAAATAAGAAACATCACATATGACACAAGAAAGAAATCCATCAAAGATATGGATAGATACCTGAGCCCATCCAAGGCCATCTATAAATAATCCTAAAGGTCACTATAGGATTCTACAATATAACCAATACAACCAATTCCATCAAAGAAAATCTATAAATGTGTCCCTTGTATCACTCATGGTATGGTGAAATCTGAGTTCGTACCAAGTATCTCTCATAGGATATCAAGTATCACTTGAGGCATGGCGTATCCATCGTGCCAACGAGTCCATTCATGGTTGCTCCTCTAGGGAACTAATATCACTCATGAGTATAAAATATCCTGCCCAGAGATCCCATACAAGTCCTTCCAAAGTATCTATCCCAACGTATCAAGTAGATCTAAACTGAGTACAATGATTGCATCCAAAAAATCCTTAATTAGGGACCCATGTTCTCTCTGAAACCATATCTAGTGAGTCATAGAAACTAAGGCACATGTCACAAGTCATGTCATAAAAAATAACATGTCATCAATAAGAATCCTAATACCACATGGTAATAACATCTATAAGTTATACAATTCAAGATAATGTACTATGGAACATGAAAACATGAAACAATCCCAAAAATCTCATCTAATCCTTACAGATATGTCATGTAACATAAGAAAAAGTACATTTAGCATAATCATGAAAACAAAAGGCATGGTATAAGGAAAATACCATTAATCATAAAACACTAAGCAAATAGAACATGGACTATATCATAAAAAAACATGTGTGGGGGTGAGAATTACAATAAAGGGGCATAACTAATGGACTAAAATTCATCTAAATCCAAATTATAAATTTAAGGCATTAAACCAAGGTGAAGAAACACACACACATGGTGGTTAAAAATTCAAGGCATGCTCATTTAGGACATTAGGGTGGGAACAACCAAAGAGGTATCAAACGGAAAAGAAAAAAACTCAGGTGTCAAATGACAAGGAAAAAACCCATATATGGTTTTCACTCTAATGTAATGTCACATAAGATATGAGGAACCTATTAAATTAATTTATTAAATATATTTGAGGCTTCAATGGAAGGGTTTAACACACAACACAACAATGAATCATTTAAACATCAACTAAATGAGTGGGAAAGACCTAGTACACCTATATTGATGTAGTATCACTCCACTCATTCATTTAAGATATTTGAATCAATCTAGAACAAGAGAAATTGAACAAATTGTCAAATGAACTGAAAATAGGGAAAAATTGGTCACACATAAATAGTGAAAAAGAGTGTGGAAGAACATTGAAATAGAATGGAGTTGATAAAAGAGCATATTGAGAGCTTTCTAAAACATCTTATGGGGAGAGATTCAGAGTCAGAGTGATGGAGTTATATCAAAAACATAGGAGGAAGGAGGAGGATTCATGCATGGGGAGAGGGGATGACTTACGGGATAAGTAAGGGATAAAAGAGAAAGAGGGTTAAAAAATTCATTAAGGGAAAATATTTAGTTTCACCTTCATTGGAAGAGGCACACGGTTTGGCCACATAGTTGGTCAAACTGTGAACCAACTATGCGTTAGGTTTTTCCTCAAGGGAGAACTCTGCATAACTCGGTTCATGGTTTGTCTAACCATGCATATACTGTAAAAAATAGTTCTTCCCTGAGAGTTTGCAATTGCGTACGACTGTGAACCTGGGGTCGCCTGGTTTCAGACAAACTATGTGGCGCCCAACACACCATTATATGTTGCCTCCTATTTTAGGGAAACCATGTGGGATGGGCTATACTGTTTCTTCTAACTGTACAACCTATTCATCCTATTTCAATTTTGGTGCTCTGACTCTAAATGAGCCCTAAACTCCCCTGAGACCTCCTTGACCCCCTCAGGCATCATTATTGGGGCCAAAAAAAGAATTTAAACAAAAACAATGGTTTATACCTTTGAGAAAATTCAGGATGTTATAATGAACATCCTATATGAAACTCTCTTTAATATCATAGTAGATGGATTAGGGATTATCACACCAAACCATCTTCAATACAACACCTGCAAAGAGAGATATCCAACAAGAAAAAAACTTCATCACCAATAACTTTTCTTTGAAAATCATCAAAAATGGTAGTGTCGACTTCTATGATTTGTGAAGTGCCCACTTCAGTGTGAATCACTGAGAGGGGGAGGGGTGAATCAGTGATCCCTTAAAACTTTTTACTAATTGATTCTTTATCAATTAAACCTCTATGGCTGGTTAAAGCCTCGATCCACTCTTCTTGTATCTCTCAACCTTTCCCGAATGATGCAGTAATGAAAAAGCACAGGACACAAGGATTTACAAGGTTCGGCACCAAAGGCCTACATCCTTGCCATGCTCTCCCAGCATGGATTCTCCCATTATAATCTGTTAGTATTACAATGGTCGATACAGCTTCCCACCATATCTCTCCTGAGTCCCACAGGAGGGTCTTTATACTGCGTCACACAGTGTTACCAGAGTCCCACTGGCCTGCTCCAGAATCCCACTGAAGACTTCTTCTCCCTTAGTCCCACAGGGTCTTCTCCTGGCTCCTCGAGTCACACGAGTAGCTCTTCTTCACTTTAGCTCTTCAAGTATCCTCAGCAGTCTGGGATAAAGACTGCTGGCCTTGCTCTGTATCTCTGATCACTTGTGATGATCAGGTCTTCTCGTCTTGCTCAGGATTTATCTCCTTCTTCTAAGGATGACCTGGCTTCCCTCCAACTACTGAATACTCAGACAAATGATGTCTTTAACTTCGGTCTGGTCCAGTCTCAGTTCAAAACAACTTCATGCACTAAATTCATGGCATCACAATATCTTCAAGATCTTCTGGTCTTGGACTCCTCAAATGCACACCACTGATTTGTCTATGTTCACGTGTGCACATGCATGCATGCATGCATGCACTTCCCTTTCCTCTTCTTGGTGCAGTAGACCCACAAAGGGTGTAATCAACTATAGCACACACCTGCTCCACAATCTTCACACACTATATTTAAATTGTTCACACACTAAAAGTGTGTTATACTTTAGTGTGGGTCTTCTCCTTCTTCTAAGTGTGCACAACCACTTTGCACAAACTTAGGCTTCGGCCTCTTCTTGTTTAGTTCAAGTATGCACAAACAATTTGCACACACAATAGCTTGGCCTCTTCCCTCTTCTCTCACACAATTGGCTACGGCCTCTTTGGTCCTTTGTTTGCACACACACTTCCTTTGTTCAATTAGCAAACACAAGGCTTGTCCTTCCTCTCCCTCTTGTACACACAACTTGGATTTAGTTGTGGTCTTCCTCTCCTCCTTGCATACACACGGCTAGGGTGTAGTCTTTATTAAGCACACACACACAAGGTGTGTAATTCATACTACCCGAACCTCCTGCCAATGTGAAGGGCGTGAAAGGGGTGCGACCACTTCCACTTCTTCTTCAAAGAGCACAAGGTATGAGCCGCACAAGGGTGCAGACACTTCTGTCGCGCAAGATCCAAGGGTGCAAGGAGTCTTCTTCCGCGCAAGCCTCAAAGAACACAAGGTAATGCAATGGGTAGCCGCGGGCGCGCAGGGTATAACACCGCAGGTGCGCAAGTGTGTCAAGGACACCTTGGCCGCGCTAGTGAAAACCGTGCAGGAGGCACGGTGCACAGAGGGGGAGCACAACTTTGTGCTGCCCAACCTCCACTTCTTGTCGCGCAAGGGGGTTGCGCGCAAGGGACTCCAGCCACGCAAGGTACTTGCGTGGGGCTTCTACTTCGCGAGGCACAGGCACTCACGGGTCTTCTGATTTTCAAGAAAACTTCAGCAAGCAACAATGAGGTCTCGGCCTCTCCTTTTATAGGTAGAGAATCCTCAAAACTTCCGCGTGGTTATAAATTCAAAAACCCAAAGATTTTGGATCTTTAAAAATCTTTCAAATCTGGTTTCCTCTCTGTTTCACGCGGCTTCCTTCTTCTTTATTTTCCTCCTCCATATGCATGCTTCGAACGTGTGCATGGCCTTCATTAAAAACCGGTCCATGCATAGCACGAACACCACATGGCCTCGGCAACTCCGTTTGCCTCGGCTGAAGTCCGAATTCTTTCTCGATGCATGCATGCAACATTTTAGTGCATGCATGAGTTCGTTATGGTCAGACGAGCATGAGGGTGTCTTCGGCTTCGAGAGAGATGTCCGGAATCTCAAAAACCATGCTCGGGGAGCCACTGGTTCAGCGAGGGACGTCGGGTGGCACGAGGTGTCCTTGGCTCGAGCTCGAGGAAGGAGACGAGCTCTCGGCCGTCGGATGCGATGTTAAACGGCCAGGATCAGATCATCGCCGCGGAGATGAATCGTGCGGCATGGATAAAGCGCGCGATGGCTCGGACGGCCAGGATTCGCTCCCGGTGAATTTTCCGCGTCCCACATCGAAATGGGACGCAGTTTTTCCACAGTTTATCAATATGCCGCTCCCTCAACCCGGCAATTGAATCTCCTCCCTCCACGGTGCCGCCCCGCACCGTGTTCTCCCTGCGGGCGCGCTCTGCGCCCACTCTGCCTCCGCGGGCGCGCTCTAGCGCCCACTATGCAGCTCGGGCGCGCGCTCAGGCGCCCATGCTGCGCAGGAACTGATCCCTTGCGTGGCCCGGGGCTTACACACGGCCCCCCTGCCTCTCAGGCTGGCCACAAGGGATCCTCCCTTGGGCGTGGTGCCTTAGGCCCACATGTGCCTTGGGGGTTGAACCCTTAAGGCTGGCCCTTGGTGGCATATTTTTTGCAAGTAAATAGAACAAGTACTTTGTTAAAAACAAAGTAACCAAGTTCAAATTCCATTCCTTCTTCTAAGCCATTCTTTCCATTTCTTCTTATTCTTCTTAATAATTCCTCCATTTCTTCTCCTCACATGATCTTCACTTAGGATATGGAATTCAAAAGGTTCACCATCAACCGAAGCTCCTAAATCAAATAAATTCTCCAATGTGCTTCATTGATCTAATCAGAGATCAAGTTGGATCACTTCCAATTCACATGCACTAAGAGTTAGCACATGGACTTCTTGAATCCACTTCATCCACTTAGAACTTGTGGATGGATCATCTTCATCTCCTCATGCATTGTCAATACAATGCATGGTCTTCAAACAATGTTGTGACATTGTATCATCAGGATACAAGTTCTTTGAACTTAAAGAGCAGCTCAACAATCGTCAGATATTCATGGAGAATGTTTCAACCATATTCTCCAATGCCACTTAGTGAATATCCTAAGTGACATGCATCTTAGTACCATGGCCATTCTCCTTCACTACCAACACCATCACAACCTTTGTCATTCACATCTTGACATTCCCTGACTTCCATTCATTCCAAGACAACTTCATGCCTCATTGACAACAAATGCAACACAGTGCACTTCAATCTCCCCCTTTGTATTTGTTGTCAATACACTCTTTCAGCACATATGAATGGGTCAATATGTGTGCCAATATTTTCTCCCCCTTATTGGCAATCAAATGCAAAGGTGTGGTGTGGTTCACTTTCAAAAATCACTTCCTCCCTTCGAATAGCATTTTCTTGAAAATCACTAAGAGAGGGATGATGTCACATGTTCTCTTTAGCAAAGAACCTTTAGTAAATCAACTCTAAGTCTACTTGGGCTAACCCGGTGTAGAAAACAAGAGTGATATAACCAAGATTTTTCAATGCTGTCCACATTTCACTATACATGTGAGATCATGCTTCAGGGGTTTGAAATTTTTCAGATATAATAATGAATTGCTAAATCCTGCACATACATCACAAAACTCATTAGAAAGTTCAGGTGCAAAGATAAAGCTCCCCCATTCATCCATTTTCTTAAGATGATATTAATCTCAGAACATCATCTTCTTCAGATTTGCTCCCCCTCAAGGGGTGCACTCCATTCTTTCCAAACCATCCTCCAGTTGAGAATGATCATCATCTTCAATTCCCTGCAATGTCAGCACATGTAAATACAAGTGATTAGGGAATAAGATGGAACCTCCTTGGTTCATCAATGTGAACAACAAGGTTGAGAAGATTCTCTCAACCGAGATGTCCCATTTTCACCATTCTTCACACTTGCACATCTGATCTTCAATGATGATTGTGCTGGTGTGGATCTCAATACATCTTCATGTGAAATATTCTTCTTCCCTTTTGCCTTAGCAATTTCCAGAACTTCATCTTCAGCTCTTTGTAGATCTTTGGCAAGTTGCAACTGATTTGGCCATATGACTAACGAGTCATTTGGAAGTGTGGCCTCAGTTCTGGAAGTTCCACATGGTTCTTTTGATGCTGTCAAGCTACCTCTCTTAGGCAACTTGTTTTCAATCAATCCCTTCTGCTTCTTTTGGATTGATTGTCTGTTTGAGTTCAGTTGGATTCTATTAATTTCCATGGCTTGTTTGCAAAGATCCATGGTATGTCCTTTCTTCCCACAGTAGAAGCATTTCTTGGTGGTCCTTCTGGATGCATCACCCTTCTTGGACTCAGACTCCAAGGACTTCTCTTCATTTCTAAAACACTTCTTGGGAGCATTTTCTACTTTCTTCTTGCTTCACAAGGAATCTATCTTAGCCAGGTTCTGTGATCTTTTCTTCTTTTGAGCTCTGGATACAGTTGGAGGCTGACATGTATCTTTTTGACCACTTTTGCAATCATCCCAGATGTTGTCAAGTAATCCAAATCTATTTGCAGTAAACAGATGTCTCTGGACCTGTGGATGTTGCTTCCTTCCTTCTGGCTTGCTCCCCCTTGGCATGGGCTTCCTCTGTGCTTTGACATTCAGTGGATTGTACCAACAATCCTTTGCACAATTCCCATACTTGTTACAACACCAGCATTGTCCCACGAATCTTGACCTCTTCAGTCCTTCTGATTGTAGGGTACTTTTCTTGACCTGTTGTGCTGTTTCAGGAGAGCCCTGCTTCTTCACCTTCCTCATCCAGATGGATGGAACCTTCTTCTTAGAAGATGTTGCACTTTCACTAGAGGATGCCCTTCTTTTAGAATCATCCTTCTCAATGCTCACTTGAGTGGCAACATTTCTTCTACCAGCTGACTGGGAGGTTTTGGCTTTGGGTGATTGCTGATTTTTCAATATCACCTCCAGTTCTAAGCACTTCATGTTGAGGGAGTTCTTCTCATCATCAACGAATCTTAGCCTAGCATCCCAATTCTGTTTCAGCTGTTCCATCTGGTCATCATGCACCTTCTTTATTTCATGAAATGTGTTGTCAAGCTCCTTCACCCTTTTGACTTTTTCTTCAAGTTGAGCATCTCTGACAATCATTGACACTCTATGCAGCTTCTCCAGTGCATGGAACACTTCTTTGACCATTATCTTAAAGAATTCATTCTCAGAAAGGCTTCTTTGCAATTCTTCAGCAGTGTCTTCATATCTTTCATTGCAAAGAGATACTGTTTCATCTTTGGCATTTACCAGCTTTCTGAGAGTGTTGGTTATGCCAACCCTTTTTGCCAATTGATCTTCCATTGCATTGGCTTCTTCTTCTAACTGTGATTTTTCTTCATGAAGATCATGGATGCCTGTAGCTATACACTTTGCCACTTCCATGGGAACTGTCTTCTGAAGATATTTGAGTGC
The DNA here is from genome assembly GCA_963277665.1 of Viscum album. Classification (NCBI taxonomy): domain Eukaryota; kingdom Viridiplantae; phylum Streptophyta; class Magnoliopsida; order Santalales; family Viscaceae; genus Viscum; species Viscum album. The sequence continues at coordinate 1,429,955,753 of OY728131.1, read as the reverse complement.
ACTCTGAAGATCACTCATTGTTTCAACTTCATCCCAGCTAGGACAGGCTTTCTTCATCTTCTTGGCCTGTTTCTTCTTTCTATTTTTCTGAGTCTTGGCAGATATCTCCATTTGAGGCTGGTCGCTCATTTCCTCAAATCTGCACTTCATAAAGACTCTCTTAGATCTTTTAGAGGTAACCTTCCCTTTGATACCAATTGAAGTGCCCACTTCAGTGTGAATCACTGAGAGGGGGAGGGGGTGAATCAGTGATCCCTTAAAACTTTTTACTAATTGATTCTTTATCAATTAAACCTCTATGGCTGGTTAAAGCCTCGATCCACTCTTCTTGTATCTCTCAACCTTTCCCGAATGATGCAGTAATGAAAAAGCACAGGACACAAGGATTTACAAGGTTCGGCACCAAAGGCCTACATCCTTGCCATGCTCTCCCAGCATGGATTCTCCCATTATAATCTGTTAGTATTACAATGGTCGATACAGCTTCCCACCGTATCTCTCCTGAGTCCCACAGGAGGGTCTTTATACTGCGTCACACAGTGTTACCAGAGTCCCACTGGCCTGCTCCAGAATCCCACTGAAGACTTCTTCTCCCTGAGTCCCACAGGGTCTTCTCCTGGCTCCTCGAGTCACACGAGTAGCTCTTCTTCACTTTAGCTCTTCAAGTATCCTCAGCAGTCTGGGATAAAGACTGCTGGCCTTGCTCTGTACCTCTGATCACTTGTGATGATCAGGTCTTCTCGTCTTGCTCAGGATTTATCTCCTTCTTCTAAGGATGACCTGGCTTCCCTCCAACTACTGAATACTCAGACAAATGATGTCTTTAACTTCGGTCTGGTCCAGTCTCAGTTCAAAACAACTTCATGCACTGAATGCATGGCATCACAATATCTTCAAGATCTTCTGGCCTTGGACTCCTCAAATGCACACCAATGATTTGTCTATGTTCACGTGTGCACATGCATGCATGCATGCATGCACTTCCCTTTCCTCTTCTTGGTGCAGTAGACCCACAAAGGGTGTAATCAACTATAGCACACACCTTCTCCACAATCTTCACACACTATATTCAAATTGTTCACACACTAAAAGTGTGTTATACTTTAGTGTGGGTCTTCTTCTTCTTCTAAGTGTGCACAACCACTTTGCACAAACTTAGGCTTCGGCCTCTTCTTGTTTAGTTCAAGTATGCACAAACAATTTGCACACACAATAGCTTGGCCTCTTCCCTCTTCTCTCACACAATTGGCTACGGCCTCTTTGGTCCTTTGTTTGCACACACACTTCCTTTGTTCAATTAGCAAACACAAGGCTTGGCCTTCCTCTCCCTCTTGTACACACAACTTGGATTTAGTTGTGGTCTTCCTCTCCTCCTTGCATACACACGTCTAGGGTGTAGTCTTTATTAAGCACACACACACAAGGTGTGTAATTCATACTACCCGAACCTCCTGCCAATGTGAAGGGCGTGCAAGGGGTGCGACCACTTCCACTTCTTCTTCAAAGAGCACAAGGTATGAGCCGCACAAGGGTGCAGACACTTCTGTCGCGCAAGATCCAAGGGTGCAAGGAGTCTTCTTCCGTGCAAGCCTCAAAGAACACAAGGTAATGCAATGGGTAGCCGCGGGCGCGTAGGGTATAACACTGCAGGTGCGCAAGTGTGTCAAGGACACCTTGGCCGCGCTAGTGCAAACCGCGCAGGAGGCACGGTGCACAGAGGGGGCGCACAACTTTGTGCTGCCCAACCTCCACTTCTTATCGCGCAAGGGGGTTGCGCGCAAGGGACTCCAGCCACGCAAGGTACTTGCGTGGGGCTTCTACTTCGCGAGGCACAGGCACTCACGTGTCTTCTGATTTTCAAGAAAACTTCAGCAAGCAACAATGAGGTCTCGGCCTCTCCTTTTATAGGTAGAGAATCCTCAAAACTTCCGCGTGGTTATAAATTCAAAAACCCGAAGATTTCGGATCTTTAAAAATCTTTCAAATCTGGTTTCCTCTCTGTTTCACGCGGCTTCCTTCTTCTTTATTTTCCTCCTCCATATGCATGCTTCGAACGTGTGCATGGCCTTCATTAAAAACCGGTCCATGCATAGCACAAACACCACATGGCCTCGGCAACTCCGTTTGCCTCGGCTGAAGTCTGAATTCTTTATCGATGCATGCATGCAACATTTTAGTGCATGCATGAGTTCGTTATGGTCATACGAGCATGAGGGTGTCTTCTGCTTCGAGAGAGATGTCCGGAATCTCAAAAACCATGCTCGGGGAGCCACTGGTTCAGCGGGGGACGTCGGGTGGCACGGGGTGTCCTCGGCTCGACCTCGAGGAAGGAGACGAGCTCTCGGCCGTCGGATGCGATGTTAAACGGCCAGGATCAGATCATCGCCGCGGAGATGAATCGTGTGGCGTGGATAAAGCGCGCGATGGCTCAGACGGCCAGGATTCGCTCCCGGTGAATTTTCCGCGTCCCACATCGAAACGGGACGCGGTTTTTCCGCGGTTTATCAATATGCTGCTCCCTCAACCCGGCAATTGAATCTCCTCCCTCCACGGTGCCGCCCCGCATCGTGTTCTCCCTGCGGGTGCGCTCTGCGCCCACTCTGCCTCTGCGGGCATGCTCTAGCGCCCACTATGCACCTCGGGCGCGCGCTCAGGTGCCCATGCTGCGCAGGAACTGATCCCCTGCGTGGCCCGGGGCTTACACACGGCCCCCCTGCCTCTCGGTCTGGCCACATGGGATCCCCCCTTGGGCGTGGTGCCTTAGGCCCACATGTGCCTTGGGGGTTGAACCCTTAAGGCTGGCCCTTGGTGGCATATTTTTTGCAAGTAAATAGAACAAGTACTTTGTTAAAAACAAAGTAACCAAGTTCAAATGCCATTCCTTCTTCTAAGCCATTCTTTCCATTTCTTCTTATTCTTCTTAAGAATTCCTCCATTTCTTCTCCTCACGTGATCTTCACTTAGGATATGGAATTCAAAAGGTTCACCATCAACCGAAGCTCCTGAATCAAATAAATTCTCCAATGTGCTTCATTGATCTAATCAGAGATCAAGTTGGATCACTTCCAATTCACATGCACTAAGAGTTAGCACATGGACTTCTTGAATCCACTTCATCCACTTAGAACTTGTGGATGGATCATCTTCATCTCCTCATGCATTGTCAATACAATGCATGGTCTTCAAACAATGTTGTGACATTGTATCATCAGGATACAAGTTCTTTGAACTTAAAGAGCAGCTCAACAATCGTCAGATATTCATGGAGAATGTTTCAACCATATTCTCCAATGCCACTTAGTGAATCTCCTAAGTGACATGCATCTTAGTACAATGGCCATTCTCCTTCACTACCAACACCATCACAACCTTTGTCATTCACATCTTGACATTCCCTGACTTCCATTCATTCCAAGACAACTTCATGCCTCATTGACAACAAATGCAACACAGTGCACTTCAATTTGTCAACCTCTTCCACATAAATCATCTTCTTTATAATCTTTGGTTTGGCTTTTTCTTAAATAAAATTTATCTCTACGATTCAAAATCCATCTTCAATTGGCCCTGATTCAACACCTTAGTCCTGACTTTACCTCTACATATCTAGATGATTCGAACATCTCAATCTTCTTCCATCATACACACGCTTGGTTTTAGATTTATCAGATGTGGCTCGTCTATCTCATGGGTTTATGGATTGAATTTAGGTTTGTACAATCATTTTTGGATTATCCAGTAAGCCCCGACATAGAGCATCTTCAATGACTCATCAATGATAAACCTTCATCTCATATTGGGTTCATTCAGCTTCCTCAATCATACTCTGAAATCCACCTTCAATTAATCCCACTTCTCGAATCAAGTTTCATAGACCTCCAATTTGGTTCCAGAATTCAGTTGATAACCCAAACTCAACTTCATTTTCTAATCTCAAAAGGGCTTGATTTTTGAAAAAGGAATATGGGTTCCCTTTATGCAGTCTATGGTCGATTAAGAATATAATCTCAGTTGTTATACCGACTTCATAAGATTCATTTGGTAGGTTTCATGGAAACTCCATTCTTTCTACAATAATCATTCCTCAAAACCCATAGTCACTTAAGTGACCATGGTAAATCATGTGATTACTTGTTTAAATTCGTGGTGTGTTAACTTAAAGGACCATGAAATCTTACAATAGGTATACTAACTTACCGTGTCCACTTGATCTACCTTTATATGAACACATGAAAAATTATTCCACAACCAATTATTCTCCCCTTGTGTTCAATTAAGTGACTCGAATAACACTTCAATTAAAAAACAAATAAAAATAAAACTGTAAATTAAATTGAAAAAAACATAAAAACTAAAAATAAAATTAAAAATAAAACATTGATAATATAATTATTTATAAAAAAATAAAATAAAGATTAATATTATTAAAAATAAAAATTAAATTAAATGACATAAAATTATTATTTTGAAAAACATAAAATAAATAAAATAATAAAATAATGACAGTCGTTAATTTAATTATTAAAACAACCAAAATTATAAAATCTTACAATAGTTTACTCATTAAACTTAAAACTAACTAGAAAACATATATTAAACAAATAAAACATATTTTCACATATATTTAAGGGTTTTAAAAATTTAACACCAAATTAAAAATACTAAAAAAAATCAATAAATAAGAACATAATTTAAATAATAAGAACACATTAAATAATGATAAATGATGTGAAAAAGAATCAATTAAAGTCCACATCAAATTTCCCCACACTTAAGATGTTTTTTTCCTCAAACAACATATTAGTTCAAATTTAGTGGAGAAAATGAATCTAAAGAATAAAAAAAATTACAGTGAATTGATTTAAAAAATGATCTTCCCTCATGGATTCATTCAAGTATAATGTATGGTTTCCCTATTGATACAAAACATTCATAGTGAAATAGAGATTATCATTTTATAAAAATGATCAAATTTTATTTTTTTTAAATGAATTAAAAAGCATCATTTTTCATTGAACTGGGACTAACAAGATTTATTTTCCACCAAGTGAATATAAAGGTAAAATTAAAAAGTCAATCATAATTTAGACACACTACTAGTTGATTAGAAATTATTAATTATAAATAAAAAAATAACTCATACAATAGTATAAGAAATAAAAGAATGAAATAATTAAATAATTTGAGGACATCTTGGATTTTTATTTTCATTTAATATCCAATTTTAAATTAAAATAATAAAAGTTTAAATTCAATTAAAAATGTGTTTAGTTCAGTTATAGTTATATAATATTCTACCGAATTAACCAAAACAGACGATTTCACGAGGATAAGAGAAAAGATTTAAACAATAAACCCATGAGGTATTAATGATTAATCATCTCAATGTGGAATCAAATCCTTCAAATTTAAGAAAAATGGTAACCTAGTGAAAATTCCTAAGTGATTCTGGAAAAACTCACAATTTTGAAAAATATTAGGGGTTTTCGATGGGTTAACAATGAAATACTGGTTAGTTAAATTAAGACCCCTTATCGACACTTAAAATTTAAAAATTTCCCCATTAATGAATATAAAGTAGGAGGGAAAATTATATTATTAAGTTTATAGAGTTTGTGAAATGTAGTACAGAGAAATTTAGTTAATGGGGTCACATGAATACTCCTAAAACTTTCTACCAAATAATAAAAATAATCAAACATTTATGTGGGTGTATTCCATAACCTTCTAATTTTAATGATATAAAATAATGTTCATCTTGTTATTAATGATCTTTATATTTAGGTTAAGAAATTAGTTTTATCGAAAACATTGCAAAATTGGCCAAGTATAGACTTTACAATGAAACCTTACCACGTGAAAGTCTAATGGCCTTATCAGCTTACCACACACTATGTTTCACCTTACCATATGTATGAAAAATTATTACCATAAGACCGGTGAATGAAATATATCTTATTCTATGAATGAAATCACCACACCACAAGAAGGAATCACCTAACCACAAGAAGGAATCACATTACCACAAGAATGAATCACATTACCACAAGAAGGAATCAACTTACTGTAAGAAGGAATCAACATACCACAAGAAGTAATCACATTATTGTAAGAAAGAATCACCTTACTGAAAGAAGTAATCACCTTACTATAAGAAGTAATCACCTTACCGTAGGAAGGAATCACCGTACCAGAAGAAGTATTCACCTTACCATTTCAAAGTATGTAAATTCTCATAAAGTAATATACTGATATTATGTTCCTAATATAGTGACTACACAAAGAAAAACCTGACCACGTGAATATGTGATCCAACCATATGAAACAATTAACCTACTACATCACCTCTCCACATCATCTAACTATGAAAAGTATTCATGATAATAGTTAACCATGATTTAAGTGAAGACAACCTACCATGTCTAAATTAGTAGTGAAATAGTTCAAATCTCCATTAGCTATTTTTGAAGCATTAGTTGAAGTGTCAAAACATTTAATGAAGTATTATTATTCTCTAATGTCTATTTTAGATTAAGATATTTTTAATGAGATTTATTTTATTGTGAACAATATGATAATTATAATGCACTTCTAAGAAAATTAGATGACACTGAGAGAATAAAAAATGAATTTCATTGAGAACACCTTCAATAAAACTCTTTTTCCTAGGATCACAGATACAAATGTTTGATATTATTATAAAGAATAAATCAAGGACTATAAATAGTCAAAGAAACATTTATTAAAAAACTTTTCAAATTTTACACATCTATATCTTTCTCTTTCCATTTTTTTATTTAATTTTTGAGTAGTGTGATATTGTACTATGTTTATTTGTACACATTGTCTCCTGTGATTAATGTGAAGAATAATAAATAGTCTCTCAAACTCTTTTTTACCAATTTTCCTACATATAAATATGAAAATGTCTTACAAGGGCTTTTTCTTTATTTAAACAGATAACTAGGTTAGAGGATTTGAGCCTTGACATCCTGTGTGTTGTTGTTTATAAAAAACAATCTTGGTTGTGGATATGATTATTCTTTTAATAATCTACTTGGAAGTAGGTGATTTCCAATTGTAGTGAATTAAGTATAATCGTGAGACAGAACTCTTTTTTTTTGTTCCATTGTATGTTTTAGTATTGTTTATCTTTATTTAAAAGTTAAAATTATATCTATTATTTAATTCCGAAACAAACTTTAATTTGATATTTATTATTAATTTGTGTTTATATAATGTACTTGATTAAGTAACTTTGTTTCAAAAGTTAAAGTATTTACAAGATATTTTAATTGATCCATAATAAAGCTTCTAAGAAACTATTTGAAAAATCAAAGTTATATATTTCTACTATTTTAATTAACTGGGAAATTTTAATCACTTTGGTCGATTTTTGAAATTATTTTTAATATAAAATTTATTTGGTACTCAATTCAACCCCTATTGAGTGACTCACTCTGACTAGCACTTGATATCAAAAGATTTTTTAAAATATATGTTTATCTATGACTTAGTTGTATGTTTAAAATGTTAAATTTATATTATTTAGAATTTAATTCATTATTGATATTAATAGACCACAATTAACTACCACTAATCAGTCTCCATATTTTAATGGCAGTAACTATGCTCAATGGAATATTATAACGAATATGTATTTAGAGAGTATGGGTTTTGATATTTGGATAGTAATTGAATATCAATATGAGAAACTTCAAACCATTAAATCTACATGGAGTAATGCTACTAAAATTGCATATGATAATAATTGTAAAGCCATTAATTTCTTAAACTATGATATGGTTTATAAGGAATTTATGAGAATTTATTAATGTGATACTACTTTTGAAACTTGGGATACTTTAGTTTTTTCTCATGAAGGAACATTTAATTTCAAAGAAATGTGATTAAATACATATAATATTAAATATAATAATTTTAAGATGAAGATTTTTGAACCTATTTCTAATATGTATCTTAGGTTTAATGTGATTGTGAACACTATACATTCACTGGGAAATAAGATAACTGAAAAATAAAAAATCATACGACTTCTTAGATGCCTACCTAAAAGATGGAGAGGAACATATGTTTTAACAAAAATATCATAAGATATTGGTACAATTCCAGTAAAAGAACTTATTGGATAGATTATGATTCATGAATAAGAACTACAAGTAAATATATATGAGGAGTATAAACTAAATTAAGAATATATATCATTCAAAACTAATAATTAAAAAAAGACTAGATCAAAACTAACATCTAATGTTATGAAGAGTAACCTGCTAACAATGCTGAAGATATGGCTAACATGGACAGAAGATTAAAAAAATTCTATAAAAGGAATAATTTCTTTAGAAAAACCAGTTATAGAGAAAAGTATGTCAATAGAGGTAATTAAAAAAATGATTGTAAAAGGACAATTCTACAAATAAGATAATATGTTTTGAATATAAGAGAAAAGGTCATGTCCAAGATGACTATCCTATGTTAAGATTTAGGAACAAATATGAAGATACAGATATAAGGTGGAAGAAAGTTATAAAAGAAACATGGAGCGATTTAGAAGATAGTTCGGGTGATTCAGACTCAACCCAAGAGGATAACCATGTTATAGCTAACATATTTTTTATGAAAAACACAACAGAAGCATTAAATTTATTTATTTCATCTTGCGTTCATATAACTAATTCTTATGAAAATGAAAACATTGATAAAACATGTCTAATGAATAAATGTTTGAATACTATAATTTTTTGGAAGATAATTTTAATGGACTTAAATATAAATATAAGATTCTAGAGAAGAATCATGCTTGACTGGTAGCTTTAAAATTTGTCTTAAAAATGAGAAAGATTAAAATGATCAACTTATAAAAGAAAAAAAATGAGATAAAACTATATACTGAGAAACTAAAGAAAGATTTTGAAAGATAAAAAAATAGAATAAATACTCTTACTCAAATTATTGGAAATAAAAAACACCCAAATATACTACTGGGTTTGGCTATGAACCTAGACAGGGAAATATCATTAAGAATAATTTTATTCCATGCTATAGTTCTGAAAAATATATTACTATTTTCACTCTTATATACCTAACAATGTTTTTATTTCAAAAAATATTATATATGTTTTTGGGAAACTGTTATGTAATTATGGATTCATAATTCTTTTATATCTAAAATTTCGAGATCCAAGAATATCTAGAAACCAGTCATTTTTGGTTTAAAATCTATTTTATAAGAAACCTGGTTGAAGCGTCATAGAACTAAATTGTGGTATTTGTAAAAAGGATGTTCCAGAAACTTGAATGGACACTATTCAAGTTTCAAGAACCTTATCTAGTTTGTTTGTGGACATTTCACCTTTGGTGGAAATGATAATGGGAAGCTAATTTGTCTTTAAAAAATTGTTAATTCTAAAACTGTATTAATTTCTAAAGTCTTATTTGTATATGGATTAATTTATAATATGAATATCATCTCACATCTATGTAATGATGTTTTTCATGTCATGTTTGATAATAATTCCTACAATTTTTTTATTCTAAAAATGTTTTAATGTTTAATACCTTAATAAATAATAATGTTTATGATGTTAATTTAGATTCCTTATTTTCTCAAAATATTTCTTGTCTAAGTGACTTTCACAAATAATCTTGGATTTGAAATATGATATTGGGCCATTTAAATATTCATTCACTTCAAAAGATAACTAGGTAAGGGTTAGTCAAGGATATGCCTAAACTATAATTCACAAATGATAAAGTTTGTAACCCATGTCAAAAAGGGAAACAACACAAAATCTATTTTAAATCAATGAAAGAAGTTTCAACTACTCAACCCCTAGATTTGGTTCACATAGATTTATTTGGACCTTATAGAGTTTCTAGATTATATGGTAAGAATTATGTTTATGTTCTTGTAGATAAATTTTCTAGATATACTTGGGCATTATTTATATCACACAAAAGTGAAGCTTGTTCATATTTCACCATGTATTCAAAATTTGTATAAAATATTAGTGGACTTAATATTAAGACCTTTAGAGTGATCAAGGTCATTTTTTTGAAAATCAATATTTTGAATCTTTTTCACACAAAATGTCTACAATAAAAACATTTTTTTCTCATAGTACCCCAAAAAATAATAGTGTAAAGAAAAGGAGAAATATAAACCTTCATGAAATTTCTTAATCCATGCTCAATGTGTACAATATAACTATTTAATTTTTAGTATAGGTTGATAATATATCTTGTTATATAATAAATAGAGTTTTAATTAGATCATTATTAAATAAAAAAACTTTATGAATTTTGGAATAGAAGAAAACCAAAGGTTAATTACTTGTGATTTTTTGGTTACAAAGCCTTTATTCATCATACTAAAATCTTGAAAATTTTTCATCCAAGATTGATTAAGGATGTTTCCTTGGATACTCAAAATCTAGTAAATCATATAGGGTGTTTAATAAAATAAAAATTATTTTGTAGGTATATATTCATATCAAATTTGATGGAATAGATCAACATGAATCTAATACCCCTTTATACGATCTTAAAGATGATTTATGAAATCTGTATATCAATGAAAAACCATTTGAAAATTTAGTAAAATAACAAGAAAAACCATCAAGTTCCAAGGAACAACCTGAACCATAACCTAAACCTAAACTTTTACCTATAGCATAAATTGAAATTTCTGGCCCTTCTTTTCATAGAATAGTTAGCACTCATAGATACCCCCTCTAGATGTTATATTTGGAGACCTAAATAGAGGGAAAAAAGTAGTTCTTCTATTAGAAATCAGGCTGAACATTAAGCATTCTTGTCAAATATTGAACACAAGAACATAAATAATGAAATTAATAATGAATTATGGGTGATGGAAATGAAATAATAACTTAATCAATTTAAAAGGAATAATGTTCAGGAACTAGTAGTTACACTTAAGGATACTCTATCTATTGGTACTAATTGGGTGTTTTGAAACAATGTTTATGAGTTAGGTACTATAGTTAGAAATAAAGCTAGATTAGTTCCAAAATAATAAAATAAAGAAGAGGGTATTAACTTTGATGAATCCTTTTCACCAGTGGTTAGACTTTAAGTCATCAGAATGATACTTTACTATACCACACATTTTCATTTAAAACTATATGAAATAGATTTTAAGAGTTTATTCTTAAATGGGTATATAATTTAGGTTGTTTTTTAAACAACCCCATTGATTTCAAAATACTTATATTCAAAATCATGTTTTTAAACTAAAAAAAATTATATGGTTAGTAAAGGATCCTTGAGCTTAGTATGATAGGATTAACTCTTTTTTAATTTATAAAGTTTTTACTAAAGGCATAGATAATACTACTCTTTTTATAGAAATAATTTCAAAATATGTTTTATTAGTTTATATTTATGTTGATGATATTATTTTTGGATCATATAGAAATTCATTATGTACCGAATTCTAAAAAATAATGAAAATTGAATCTGAAATGAGTTTAATGGGTGAACATAAATTCATTATTGGTCTTCATATTTTTTTAAAATAAATATGGAATTATCTTAAATCATAATAAGTACACTAAATACCTTCTAAAATTATTTGGTTATAATAGAACTAAAGGTAGTGATACTCACAAGGGTACTAACAGAAAGTTGGATCTTGATGAAGCTGGGAAATTAGCTGATCAAACCACTAATATAGGTGTGATTAAAAGATTATAATACTTAACTATTATCCAATTAGATATTATGTTTAGTTTTTGTATGCTTGATTGTTTTTAATAAAATTGAAAAGAATCACATCTATTGACTGTGAAAATAATTTTTAAATACCTCAAAAATACAACAAACTAATGATTGTTCTTCTATAAAGGAAAAACATTTTATTTAGTCAGTTTTCCAGATGCAGACTTTGGTGGTTATAAGTTAGATAAAAAATAACTTCTGGAAAATATCACTTTTTGGGAAAGTCTCTAATATCATTGTGCAGTAAGAAGCAGAACTTTTTTTGCATTATCCACTGCTAAAGTTGAGTACACAACTAAAGGTAGTTTCATGCATAGATTCAATAGATAAAACACATATTTCTATACTATGAATATCAATTTAGAAATGTCCCTATAAACTGTGATAACACTAGTTTGATAAATATTTATTAGAATCCTATATCTCATTTTATAAAAAAGAATATTGATATAAGACATCACTTTCTACGATATCATTATCATAAAAGTGATATAAATACTAAATTCATTGGTATATAACATCATCTTGCTAATATTTTTAGAACTAATTTTAATTTTTAGAGACTCAAATATAACATACATGAACTAGGAATGATAGATTTTTTTAGATTATCATTTATTATTCTGAATGTTAAAATTTCATAACTTATATTTTCAAGTTTATTTAAAATTTGTGATGTTTATTTCACATGGTTAGTAGGGCGATCATACATTTTTTCATATAGTTACCATGCCAATCATGAGTTAATGTTCATATTCCTACCGTGCCTATGATATTTGATGATCTATGGTAAGAATAATTACCATGTATATTTTTTTTTACTTTGAATCTTTTTGAAAAATATTTTTGTGGGATTTCATTAAACATATTATTATTTTAATACCTAAATGATTTAAATTAACAATTTGACTTTTAATCAAAATCAATACCAATATTTTTATTTTTTATCTCCTATATCTTTTAGGTTCTTATGATCAAATATCTTATTTATTATCTCAAACCTCTATATCTTTTTATCGAATCTCTCTATTCCACCTCTCATTTTCAAACCTTGAGAGTTATTCTATCAAGTCAGAATGCTGAGGATGAAACATTTTTAAAAAGCTTCTTTTTTAGTTTAGTTGCCTCCTTCAAAGTAGTCAAAGAATAAAAATTCTAGCTCGAATATTTCTATTCATCCAATTAATCAGTATGTCTTTAATCATTCAGTTTCTATAGAGAAATAAGTTGAATCCCAGTGGTTAAATTCATGAAAATAACTAGTATATAATGTGATCTAGAAACAAGGTTGGGATGAATGGTTTAAGGATAATGGTAGAAAATTCTAACCAAACCTTTTAGAATAGTTTTATTTGAATTTATTCTTAGAGATAATAAGGGAAAAGTAAAATCAAGTATTAATGGTGAAGTGTTTATGTTCTCATTAAAGATTTGGAAAAAATGTTTTGGTGTACCGCACAAGGGTGTGTATGAGGATTATCAAATTTCATATCCTACAAATCATCCAATTTTTGAGTTTTAGAATTGTCTTTATGAAATCACAGGGGAAATATCACTTAGAAGACCCACTGATTTTGAATTAAGTGTAAATGTAAAATTTTGGTTAATCTTATTCACCATGTAATCTATTTGAGAAAAAGTGACTTCAATATTTTATGGAATCGTGATTTTTTTCTATTTTTGAGGAAGAATGGTGTATAGATTAATCTATGAAGATTTTTTATAAAGCATATGGCTTTGTTTTGTAAATGAAATTCATGGTTTATCTCTTTACTATATCCTATTTTGATTTAAAATATTCTATAATTCAAAGGATTAGTTTCTTAGGGAGAGGATAAATAAACTGAATCTAATATATTCTATCTTACACATAAAAATTTTAAGCAGATGAAAATCAAATGGAACCCTTTGAAAAAAGAATGGGTTGTAAACCTAAAGAAATTATATAAATAATTTAACCTAGTGAGTTATCCAATTAGACCAAGGGATCCTATAGATCTATGTCTAAGACCTGATGAAATTGTTAAATATTCTGCTGATGTTGTTTCTTCTATTGAAAAACAATTGGAAGAGGAAGTTATTAAATAATAAGAAGCTATAGAATAAGGTAAAAAAGTATAAGAAGAAGATAAAAAAGAAGGAATAGTGGTTCTTGATCTTAATTAGGAAGTTTTTTTACTATGATCCAATATGGGATAAATTGATTGGATCTAATGATGATGTGGTTAGCTTAGAAAGATCTCTAATTATCGTGAGTACCCCTGAACAGCCTATACAAGATACACCTTCTTAGGGGGATCAATGCCCTAGATATTTTGTTTTAGGCACAAATCATCCAAGATCTAATGATGAAGATCATTTAGGAAATCCACCTCGAATTTGTGGGCCTACCACTCTTTAAATTAAGATAAATTTGGAGGGGTCTTTGATGGATCAAGTTTATGTCAAGGAAACAATTAAATATTATCAATTTTTTTCTCATGAGGGTTTTTTTGAAGTTTATATAAGGATTGAATATCATACTATGATAACCAATCCAATTAAGATTTTACTTGAAGTAGATGGAAGGAATTTAGCTAGTGACGTATCTTATTTTGATCCCAAACCTTCTCTTCCATACTCCTCATATATCAGTAAGGATGACCTGTCTATTTTCATAAAAGATGTGTTGGGGATTCTAAAATGAGTTTTTAATAATTTTTAGTACTATTTAATAAATGTGAGGCAAGGAAATATTTATGAATCCCTTACCAGGGTAATCAATAATCTCCAACCCAAATTTAATTTTAGAATAGAGATGAAACAGAATGAGATTAGAGATATGAGAGCTCGGATGGGTTCTTTACATGATGATATTTCATATATGATGATTCAGTTAGACCATAGATTCATGAATGTAGTGTTTCAGCTAGATCCTTTTTTCCTCTAATTGATGAAGATAACATCATGTAGTCCATTTGGGATCTGCTTCAAACATTGTATGAAGAATTTAAAAAAACTCATGAAGCTATGTATGATGGGGTTAAAACTCATGCTTCTAAGACCCTCACTTTGGTTCATGAGGATTATATATAGGCAATTCAAGATATGGAAACAATCAAAAGAGCAATTGGTTATTATCTTAGTATGATCTTTATAAAGTTATATTTGAAATGCATGCTCAAGAATCATTATTTGGATTTAAAAATACCTCTACCGACTCAAGAATTTAAGTCTCAAATTTATATTCTTAAATATATGAACCCTATTTTGGAATCCTTTGAGGAAAATTAGGATGATTTCCTTTAGGCCATAAAGCATGGTTCTCAAGCTGTCAGAGAGTTTACCCAGTTGATGGAACCTTACTTTTATACCTCTCAAACTATTGTCTTATCTCCCTTAGATGTTCCTTTGTCTTATCCTAAAACTTCCTCCATTATCAATCCTTTTTGTCTCAATCCTATCCAATAATTTTAGTTTATTATACTAGATTATATTTTTGAGTTTTTGGAGAACCTTACTCTATTTCTACCCCTAACTCCACTTATTCACCTTAATCTATCTATACTTCTACTTATACTTCCAAAGGAAAGGATACCATCCTTCCCATATAGATAAGATATCCACCTAAGTTTGATTAAAATTCATAGCATCATGAATGTGTCCATGGTAGAATTATGTAGTATTATAATTGATTACTTTTCATTGAATGTAGAATCCCTTTTCATAATTTCATACATTTATTATAGTTATTTCATTCCTTTGAAAATATATCTTTGATGCATTCAATTAATTTAAATTTATATTTTATGATTTGTGATTATCATAAAGGGGGAGAATCTTAGATCAGAATATCACCTTCTTATTATAATGATCTCAAATAGTGTCCATCCAGTAATTGATGATCTTTATATTTTCTGTATAAAACTAGTTTTCTAGAAAAAATGAAAAATTATCTCAGTATAGAGTTTACCGTGACACCTTACTATGTGAAAGTATGATGAACATATCACCTTACCACACACTATATTTCAACTTACCATATATATACTTCTTACCATGAGTCTTATGAATGAAATATATCAACGTATTCACATTACCTAAATAAAAAATCACCATACAATAATATGGAATCGCCTTACTGTAAGAAGGAATCAAATTACCAAAAGAAGGAATGACCTTGTGGCAAGAAGAAATCACCTTACCATAAGAAGGAATAAAATTACAACAAGAAGGATTCAACTTATCAGTACAAGGTATGTAAATTATGATAAAGTAGTATACTAATATTATGTTTCTAATGTAGCGACTGCACAATGAACATGTTGAACTCATGAAGAAGTGAGATTATTGAATGAAATAATGAACATACCACATCACCTTAGTGCATCAACTGACCATGATAAGTTTTCATGATAATATCTAATTATTATTTATGTTAATATATCCCACCATTACTATTTTAGTAGTGGAACAGTTGAAATATCCAACGACTAGTTTTGAAGGATTTATTAATTCATCAAAAAATTTAATGAATGATGATTATTCTCAATTATATATTTCATATTTAGGTGTTTTAATGAGGATTATTTGATCATGAATAATATGATGATGATGAAACACTTATAAGAACATTGGATGGTACAGAAAGGTGCTATCATGGGTGCTCTCAAATGATGTTCGGTTTTGGGTTATTTTGGTGTAGTAGAGTGGCTTACCAATGTTCTCTCCCAAAAGAGGAAGTAATTTAAAACAATATATAAAAGTTATTTTTAGTATAAAATAAAGTAAAATAAAAATAATTATAAATATGGTGGGTTTTTTATAGTTTATAAAACTAGAATCATTATGTTGGAAGAAGATTTTATTTTTTTTCAGTTTTTTTAAATGAGATTGAGAAAACACAATGAAACGATATTTTTTTAGAAAACTATTTTCTAGAAAGCATAATAAATATAAATATACATTTTAAATTTATTATTTATAATTTTAATTTAAATTAATATCCACTTAATCATGATCCCATAAATTTTGTATCCTTCAAACCCTACAATAATTAATTTTACCATAAAGTTAAAAGGAATTAAACGCTAGGTTATATTCGGAACATGAAATTGTATCACCCTTAATTGATTATCATTATAAGTCTAGATTATGGATAGTGGAAAATTAATACATATATATATTCTAGAAATAAGGATTAATTTATTTATAGGATTGAATTTTAACTCTACAAATTGATCTTGTGTCATTTGTTTTTCAGATTAAGATTGTGCTGTCACAATTTACACAATTCTCAACCTCATGTGTTTTGTGTTAATTGATCAATTTCTTACTTACTTTATTCTAAATTAAAAAATCAATTAAAATATCATATTAAGTGAATCAAATTATCTCATTGATTAAAAATAAATAAATGAAGGTGGTAAGAGGTACATCGATTACAAATAAAACTACTCTTCCATAGGAGGTGTAGTAATTGTTGAAATGATTTGCATTCACAATGGTTTAGAAAGGGTATAATACAATCACATTTATAATATTGAGTTCCTTTCCAAATAAGTAAATTAAATACGAAAAAATGAAAATAATAAAAGAAATGATAATGAAATATATATTTTATTAAAAGAAAAACAATATTACAATAAAAAAGAGCATTTTGGAGGAGATCCCAGCTTGAAAGCTTCCCTCCTCCTCTGGTGAATTTAAATGTAAAGAACCACTTTTTCTATTCTTCCAATCCTCTATTTCACATCCAAACCCATCCAAATAAAAAAAATACATATTTATATAGTGGAGTGGAGTCTAGTTTTAAAAGAGGTTTCAAGTGTGAATGTAGAAATTCAAACAAATAATTTAATCCAAATTTCAACAATTTTGTAACCTCCAAAATTCATGAACCAGCTATCCTTACAAAATTATTATTTGTGGGGAATTATGTTCTATATATTATTTCCAAATTTCGGGCCAATCTAATAGTGGGTGAAAAATTTATAGTCCAAATACCGAACTACTTTCCAATTTGGTGAATCCTACTCTACTTTGATTTCATGGTCCTTTTACTCAAATAAAATTCAATATTTAGCTAAGATATCATAAATGAAAGTTTTATAAAATCGAATCATGAAGATAATTACAAAATTTAAAGTTCAATTAATACACATAAAAATATTTATTCCCAAAATACTACAATTAACTTTAAAAGAAAAAACTAAATCTTTCATAAAATTCAAAAATGAATGATCTAATCCCAAATATTTCATAAATAAACAGATTAAACACAATGTGAGGAAATTATGTCATTTATTATTAATAAAATATTCAATATTTTTTTATCAACTCCCCCACACGTACCGTTTTTCACTCATTGGAATAACCTCATATTAGGTATTAAATTGTTTTTTGACAAGATATATGAATGTTCATATTCCACACTCTATAGTAACAATATAGGAAAAGTAATATTCCCATAAAGAATAAATATCAAAAAAATTTAAATTCATTGTATCATAAATTTTATCAAAAAAATATAGTGATATTAAAAACACTAATCAAAGTGAAACAAGTCATGGGTCTACTATGCCACGAACTCCCCACGTGTGTGTGTGAAAAACATTTCAAGTTCATATCTCCACCCTTTATTCAGTATATTTAGGTCATGTAAAATAATTCTTATTACCTAGTTTAATTCATTGAACCTATTCCACATTCCTTTACAATCAAATTTCAAGACCCACTCACTTAATCATTATCGAAATTTAAATATTAAGCTCCCAATTTAGATATTACCACATGTTGTATATTTCATAATCCTTTATTTATTAAGATAATATATATTTTTTGTGTTTTTTTATTTTTTTGAGGTATTAAAACGTTTATATATCAGTTACACACATATCGGTTACTTTGGTATAGTAATGAAACTGATCAGAAGAGAAACAAATGTATGGATCAACCATTGCTATAAGATGTATTTTTTTACCTAACTTGGATATACTTTCAATTGAGTAGGAAAAATTTTACAAGTCATGGTTTTATGAAAATTTATGTGGATAAATAAATTAAAAAATTTAGCATGAGTAAATATGACAAACAATGGTGTCAAAATCTAAAATGTTTTATAATGACACAACCGATCATATCATCAATGACTTCTACTTTTATAAAAATAAACCATTGATGAGAAATATTCCTCATTCTTATCATGCTACCAATGAATTTTGAAAAAAAAATGAAATGTCTATATGTTCCATATGTAAATTAACATGTTACATTATTTTTTTTTGTTTTTTTTTGTAATTTTAACCAAAAACCAAATTCAAAACACACACAAATCATAAAAATGAAAATCTTAGATAGCTACCCCAAAATGTAGTCCACTTCCCAACCCCCACTTAAAATATTTTAATGTCCTAAATATGAACTTATTAGATGATATGTGAACATGAAATATAGAATTTTAAATAGGAAAAATAAAATAAAAGTGAAAGGGTTAGGAACAACATAAATTCTCAACTAAATATAGGGTCATGAAGTGTGATAAAATCAATTGAATTTTTAGGAAGTACTTCAATTTATTGCTTTAGACATTTACCATTTACTATAAAACTTTTTCACGTGTCCTTTTGTCTGATCTACACTATACCATAAGAGAATAAATTAGATAAAACATAAGGACCTAACCATATGGAATGTAACTTATAGGGAATCAGCTTCAGTCATGAACTATATAGACGGAATTCCTCCCCTATATGAAACTCTCTTTGTTTTATCATTCTATCATGTGCCTATTTTTATATTTCCTTCTAGACCCTTTAATTATCAAATGATGACAATCGAATATCTGCAAGCTCTTGAATTTGCAGCTTCCATTGAATTCCATCTTGGTCCAAATCCATGGAGCATTTATTTATATCCCAATATTCCTGATGATAAACCTATATGGGGAGGTTAAAGGCTTTATAAAAAAATCTTAAAAGGGGACATATTGATGAGAGTTTTTTTATTCCATCATATAATCCCAAAGTGTATCATCCAAGTTCATTCTACAATCCTTCCTATAAAACTACACAGTTTTCTCTAAAATTTGTTTCAACTGCTGATTTGAAACCTCATCCTCGCCATTTATTTGGGGGTGGTATGGTGTTGATGTTTTGTGTGTCACCACATACTTTAAAAATGGGGAAGCCAAATTATAATTGAAAAAATATATCCCATTGTCATTGATGGTGGCCTTTGGTACTCAAAACCTGCAAAAACATTTGAGCCTTGAAAAAACCCACTACAACATGAGAATCATTAGCCCCAATGGACTTTGCATCCACCCATTTTATAACATAATCAATGACCAAAAAAATATAAAAAAACCAAATGAACTTGGAAATAGACCCATAAAATCAATAAACTATACATAAAAAATCTCAGAAAATAATATTGGTTATTGGGGAATCTCTTGTCTCCTTGAAATGTTTCCAGTGTGTTAGTAATGTAAGAATGACTTAAAAAACACATGAGAATAATGGAATAAGCTAGGACAATATAATCCAGAGTCTAATATTTTTCTAGGTGTACGTTGGGGTCCAAAGTGTCCTCCACACAAATGTGTATGATTGAAATTCTGAACAAACTGAAACTCATGAGCAAGAACACACCTCCTAATAAATTGATCACTACACATACGCCAGAGGTAGGGATCATAACACACATAAAACCGAACCTCACTCCTTAATTTTTGGACATGATGTCTCTTTATATTTTAATGAATTTCAGAGGAAACAAGGTAGTTATGTAAATAATAATAGCAATAATGTGTACTTGAGACTGCATAAAGATGATCATTTGTAAAAGTGTCCCAAAGTGGTACATGGTCCAAGGTTTCAGCCTCTAGTGTCTGAGTAATCCTGCTCATGTGGTATTACCCCATGTTTTCCAAACCATTCTTATTCTTTATCTCAAGGTAAAATTCTTGAAGAAGGAGCATCCATAGGATAGGTCTGGGCTCTGTATATAGCTTCATCTAGAGGTACCTCAGAGCTGAATGGTTAGAAAAATCAAGAACATTAGTGCCTAATAAATATGAATGGAATTTAGATAATGAAAATATGATTATAAGAAACAACTTTTCCATGGTTGAGAATTTTTATTGGTCTAAATCCAATGTCCTAGAAGTATATAAAATCACATGTGCACATCCCTCCACCCTCTATGATAAGACAACTCCACCTATGATGTTTGAAGCATCACACATAATCTTAAATGGAATGTACCACCATGGGGGTTGTATTATCGGTGGAGTGGTCATATTCTTCTTTAACTAATCAAATTACACCCTACATGAATCATAAAAAATGAATTCAATATATTTTTGAAGCAACCGAGATAAGGGTAGTGTGATCTTACTGAAATATCTACTGAAGCATTGATAAAAGCCTATATTCCCTAGGAATGATCTAACATCATACACACATGATGGATATGGAAAGGTTGAAATAATATATACCTTAGATATATGAACCTCTATTCCATTTTGATACTATATACACTAAGAAAATTCCATGATCTACCATGGAATGACATTTTTCAATGTTTAAAACTAGTTTCTTCTCAATATTGAAATTCAAAACCTTTCCTAAACTAAAAATACATTCATAAAATGAAGACCCATACACTGAAAAATCATCCATAAATACCTCCATGAAATCCTTAATGAAATATGAAAAAAATACATACCATGAATCTCTGTAAGGTACCTGGGGAATTGCATAGTAAAAATGGAATCCTTCGGTAGAAAAATTTGCTGAATGGAGAAGTGAATGTTGTCTTATCCTAATCCTCCAGAGCTATAGGAAACTGAAAATATCTAGAAAATCCATCCATGAAACAATAGTGGTTTTTCACGACCCGTCACCCAGGTCCTGTGCTGTGACTACCCCAAACACACCTTATATAGGCCAGGGGTTTGCGAGTGGCACCGAAAGGCGTATTCCCTAAAACGGGAAGTAATTTACTTTAAAACTGTACAAAAAAATGGTCCGAGAACACAACAAGAAGCAACTATGAAGTAAAATGTTGTAGTAAAAGTGTACTGAAAGTAAAGGTGAAAGAATACAATCCCAACTGAAAGGTATAAGTACAACTGAAAAGAGAAAATAAGCCCCTAGATCATCCACTGAGAATCCTACCTGAAGGGTAGGTACATATTGCCTCCTTAGCACTCCATGTATGCTTGTCTCCTCTGCATACCGCCTAGTCCTGGCTCCATCAAACATCAGCCCAGCCGCTTGTCATCTGTACAAGACACAATATAGGGTGGGTGAAGCCTGTGCAGGGGTGAGTATAAAAATACCCAGTAGGGATTCTGAGACCCCCAATGGTCTATCATAATTCCAAAAAGGAAAACCAAAAAATATGATATCAATCAAAAAACACAAAGCAATAGAAACGGCTTAATTAGAGTCTCAACTCAAACCAGGTTTCTAGTGAAGTATATAAGTACATATGATTAGTCACGAAGCTAGATCATCTTATTATGTCCAGAGAAACTGTTGCTGACCATACGGAGTCCGACCCACACAAGATCGATAGGTAACTAACCCCCGCAATGACCCACACATGATTTAATCCACCTCGGATCAATAGGTAACTAACCCCCACAATGACCCACACAGGATCTAACCCACACATGATCATTCTATCGTTGAACCATGACGGGATGATACAAGGCTGGTCCTCATTGGGTCGCAAGGTGCTGATCCGCATAGGACCACTAGTTTCTGATCCACACATGACAACTAGCTTCTGATCCACAAAGGACCTCTAGGTGTTGACCCACACCGGATTTCTCGGTACTAACCACTGTATGGTCTGTCTCCTACATCCGTCTCACAACCAGCCACTGGATTCCCACTCACAGCAAGCTAGAGTACAGCAGTATCTTCCCCTCGAGATATCACTTGTATCTCAACCAACACTATGTTCCAAAAAGTACTAACTCAATGTACCTCCATGTCTTAAGGGTTCCAACGCGATAGACGGCGCGTCAATCAGACGCCCGGTCATTGAGTTATAAGGGTTTTAGTTCCAGGGGCCCAATTGGATTTCGGTTCGATCCAACCCGACCATACTCCAACTGTCTCCAAAACCCAAGTGAAGTATACCAAAAAGGATCATCTCGATCTAGGGGTCCCAACGCCATAGATGGTTCATCAAATGAACGCTTGGTTCCCATGTTATGGCCCATTAAATGTTTCTTGGCCTGGTTGGGCCGGGGTCCGGTCTGACCCGGTCAGACTGACCAGGCCCATCCCAACCTGGAATGGGCCGTGGAGGACTCGTTCCACTGGTTTAAGGTTCGGCCTGGCCCATAAGTGGGGGGGGGGGGGAGGGTGGTTTTCAAGGGCGTCTCGACTTATATTGGGATAACCGCAAAGGGACGGCCCGACCCGCAAAGGAAACAGTCCATAATGTCAGTGACCCAACCGCAGTGAGGCGCAACCTGCCCTAGCCGACACCGGGGGGTGAAACCCCCAGTCTCTCGAACACCCGAACGGCCTGGAGACCTTTCAGTTTGAGAAGTGGTGGCACCGCAGAACCTGCAAGAGGCACAGGTTCTGCCTCAACTGCGACTTACTGTCCTCCGGCGGCGCGCTGGTCACGCCACCTCCTCTTCCATGGTCAACCATCATGTCAGATGCCTCCTCTGTTCACCGCGACTAACGAGCCATGGCCTCTTTCTCACCAGCGGCGTGCGACGATGCACCACACCTCCTCCGCGACTGGCTAATGCAGGCCTCTCCGATGACTGTCATGGCCTTGTGTCACAGCCTCCTCTTGCAGCGTGCGTTGGTGCATGGGTTCTTCCACACCAATGGTCTTCCACGGAGGGCATAATATTAGAAAAGTAGCAGAGGGTTCAGGCTAGGTTCGTTAGCCCTGCGCCCTCTGCATTAATTAACAAACATGAGGGAGGAATTTAAAGGGGTGGAATAAATTCACCTGAATTTAAAGACAAGAATCGAATCTCTTACATGAGGTTGTTGGAGAACCTCCGTGCTTGAGGAAGGGGGTCAGTGTTCTCCGTCCTTCGAAACTAGCTTCCAACGATGCCTCTCGTATGTCTTCCATCAGTTCGTAGTTCAGTGCCTCCCATCACCTTCTTCTGGAATCGGCTCCATCCTCCAAGGGTTTGGCATCTCAGCACTTTACAAGCACTTCACTGCTTGGTGAATTTGTGTCGATACCCCTCCCCAAGCTCTATATAAATAAGAGTGGGGGATGGTAAGTAACGACAAGGGGAATTAATGGAGGCCCATTAATTAGGAAACTTCCTAATTCCCCAATGATGTCGTTACTTAGAAAACACCACTCACACGTTTACTGAACGTACCTTAAAAAAATATTAATAAATTATTAATGTTCACCCTCGACCCACGCTAGTCGAGGCTAGACTCCACTTAAGGAGAAAATTCCCCAACGAAATCAACGGTACCCTCATATTTTCAATCCGAGTTACAGTTTGGAAGTTATGGATTTTAACAATAAAATAAATGTCACTTAATTATTTTATTTACGGCGATAAACTAACTTCCATTGTTGGACTGCACTAGACAATGTTAGTATCTTCCTAAAGAATACATACCCTCATGAGCTCAGCGGTGGTCTCAAATTTTTAATCTGAGTTACCATTCATGAGTTATAAAAATTTAAAAAATAAAATAACTTTATTTAATTATTTTCATTACGGTTATGCCATTTTCAGGTTTTCTCATAGGAAGCAAGAACAAACTAAACATAAGTCACGCCTAGGGTAAAATCACCATCCTAAATGCAACAGTGCCATCAAATTTCTGATCCGGGCACCCATTTAAGAGTCATTCAACTTTTTCAGGAAAAAAACTCACGCACACTATTTAAAGTTTAATGAAATTTCGACGGATCATTCCAGGCACTCCGGGTCACAGAGTCACATGCCATCAGATTTCATAGTCTTGAAATAATTCCATATAATTATAAAAAATTACATAGAAAATCTGGGTCTTTACATTCTCCCCACCTACGGGATTTTCATCCTTTAAATCCCCAACGTAGACTAAGGAAACAAATGGGGGTACTGAGCACGAATCTGGGCCTCTCGCTCCCATGTGCCCTCATAGAGGTTCCCATACTGCCAACATACATGCTCCAGAGGTATCAACCACCCATGAAAGACCCACTCCTATCAATCCTCAGTCACCACTGGAACCTCCATAAATTTCACCACATCATTGAAGTCCAGCTCGCCATGGTTGATGATGTGATATGGTTCGTGAATGTATCTCCTCAACTAGGATACGTGGAATATGTCATTCACCCTCTCCAACTACATTGGAATATCCTAGTGGTATGCCACCTCACATGTCCTTTGAGGTATCAGAAGAGGACCGATAAACTTCGGTGATAAGTTTCCGCCTCGGCCAAATCTTTATAGTCAACATCAAGGGGTGACTCAAAAGAATATGTGGTCCACCTCCTAGAACTATAAAGGTCTCCATCTACTGTTAGCAGAAGCCTTCTTCCTGATTTGTGCAATCCGCATCCACTCCTGGATGATCTGCACCTTCTTAATGGTAGCATGTACCCACTATAGACCCATAAGTGCTGACTCCCCAGGGTCTGCACAGTATAGAGGTGATCTGCAAGGTCGACCGTATAGGGACTCGAATGGTGCCATTCCAATAGTGGAGTGATAACTATTATTTTATGAGAACTCCACCAAGTTCAAGTGATCCTCCCAACTATGGCCAAAATCTAGGATTCATGCATGAAGCATATCCTCCAGTGTTTGTATGGTCCGCTCCGTCTGACCATCCATCGGTGGATGAAAGGCGGTGCGCAAATGAAATTGAGTCCCGAACGCCTCCTACAACCCCTTCCACAACCGGGAAGAAAAACATGTGTCATAGTCAGAGACGATCATTGACCACACCCCATGAAGTCGCACAATCTTCTGTTCATAGAGGCATCCCAAGCCCTCTACTGATCCTTGTTCTTGGATAGGTAGGAAGTCAGCCAACTTGGTGAGTTGTTCAATGACCACCCAGATGGAATCATGTCCCCTAGACGTATGTGGGATCCCTATCACATAGTCGATGGAGATTCCATCCCACTTTCACTCCGGCACCTGTAAGGACCCGACCCCAGTTTCCCAGATCTAGTACCTTATTTGATTAAATTGGCATATAAACAAGGAATAATAATATCGAAGGACCAAGTAGTTTAGTATTATTGGAAACAATATATATACATTAGTTCAACTTTACAACTTTAAATGAAAACAACACTAAATTATTTCATTAGAAACATTCAAGACTCCTTGATTATGATTGCAAGTCACTCATAATTTACTTGTTCATATCCTGGAAAAATGAAACATAAGAAAGGGATGATCTCAAATTCTCAGTAAGGGTAAGAAATATTACGTAAGATAGAATAAACATAAGACATGGTAAATAATTGAAAACACATGCCTTTACAAATAGTGAACTTGAACACATTATGGAAGGAATATGAGCTGAGTAAATAATTCCATAATAAAACATAGTCATGGGTATTATAGTAGTCAAATAACCACAAGAACTTTCAATTACTAGCTTCATAATGAGGGAAGTTCATATGTCAGACATCATAACCATACCGTCCTTGCCTCGTGCCAGGACCATAAATAATCATGTTGTCAAGGCCTTGTACCAAGTTCGTAGTTTGTCTCATGAGACATACCGATGCATTAAGGGGATATATATGAACCCAAAAATCACATAATAAGTCCAATGAATTCCTCATATGAGTGGGGATAAACATATATAACATATACATTCATATTGAAACTAACATTTAAAATGTAACTAACTTTCTCTAATCATTAAATATAAAACACTAACCATTCCGAGTAATATGGTGAATGATTTTAGGATTGATAATACACAATAGAGTTAGTCATAAACCATTAAATAAAATAGTTTAGATGAATTCATAATTTATTAAACCCAAAAATATATAATAATCAACAAGAGCGTTGAATCAGAAAAAAATACTCTTATAAAATCATTAAGCAATTCTTAAGATAAATATTATTTTATTTTGAATAGAAGTGTTCTTTTGGAAAAATATTTTTATAAAACCAGAAGAGAAGTAAGATATTAATTTCATAATAAAATGAGTGATTTTATAAAGATAATGGTTTCCAAAAATAGATTATAGAGTGCCCTTGAAAATAGGTAAGAATTTGAGAGATTCCCTTGAATCGGGCTTGTATTTTGGAAACAATTTTGAAAGTTCATTTTAATACGTGTAACTATCCATAAAATAAGGACGTTTTATGGTTGGTAAACATATATATAATACTTACACAGTATCTGTGAGGAGTAAATAACAATACATAATAATTTCATTGAGGTAGTTAGACAATGAATGTAACTCGAATGAAAATGGAAGTTTGGGTGGAAAACCCTTACCTTAAATCCTAACGTGTTCTGCTCTTGAACTTATGCTCTTAGAATATTAAATTATACGTATTAAAAAAATTAATTAATAGCCTATTATACATGTATTTGTTTTATCGTAGTTCTATTTAGTTCACATATGTTATTATTGATAAGTTATTATATTGATTTTCGTTGTTCCGGGGTGTTCGTTTTCTTTATTTTCATAATCAGTTCACTTGTTTTTAATTAATGGAGTTCATGTGGAATTGATGAAAATCTACAGAATTGAATTTACATATTATTTATGAACATCCATAAGTTCTAATGGTCATTTCAATAATTTGGATACATGGTAATAGGATAAATCATTATATGAATTATTAATGATATTCACTTAGATTATTTAAGCGGTATTTTGATTATTAGGAACTAGTTTGGTCTTATGATTTAATGATATGTACATATACTGGTTAATAAATATTAATTTGGTTATAATATATATATTATAGTCTTACTCAACCATAAAAATGGTTTCATGACTAGTAATGAATGAGAAACTGAAGAACAAAACTTCATCATCCACAAAGGCTATAAATTGGAACCTCATGGACGTTGACTTTGTTTATAAAATAAAAGGGGGGGGGGGGGGGTAGGGAGAGAGTAATGATGATGGTTCGTCCATTAAAATGATATAATTATAGTATATATATGATACTAGAGTTATCATGGTCATTTTTATAGAGGAGGTGAGGATAGGAAAAGGAAAATATAAACTTTAAAATAAAATAAAAGTTGAGAGATCCCTTATGAAAATTCGACAACCTAACGACATCACTTAGAATTTCATAAAATGAATTTATGAGAGAAATAAGGGTATCTCATCATATGGAAATTAAAAGTACATCAGGAGGGATACATAAAATAAAACCCCAACATATGATAATGAAAATTCAAAGAGATAACATAAAAGAGGTGTCGACTAAAAGAGGAGAATGAAGGATTCCCTTACCTTGTAGAGTAACTCCTAGTTCATGATGGTTGGGACCTTAGGGGCTTAATGAAACCTTGTGAGGACTAATAGAGAGGTAACAACACCAGATATTCGAGTATAAGGGATTTTAAATGAATGAAAACGAATGTATGAGTGGGTATTTATTGAAAAAGAGGGAGTTTTTTTAATAATTTCAAAGGGACACCTCATTAGTGGTTTTTGACAAACCATGGTCTTTCCGATGGTATTTCTACATGATTTTAGACACTTGGAACACCTCATGTCATATAATACTGTAAACAAGTCTACCAGCCTTGTATTTTAATTATTATGTCATTATGATGTCATTAAACTACCAAAAAATAAAACTGGATTTTTACTATTCACAAAAATTCAAGTATTTTAGAAAAATTCCAAAAATTCTACCCTACCATTTTTCAACATATAGAATTAAAAAATAAAATCCATTTTTCAAAAATAATTTTCTAAATATTATTTATTTTATTTTAAATAAAATCATAGTTAATTCAAAAAAAAACAATTTTAAGGTATAATTAGTTTTATATCACATTGAAAAATTAATAAATATCTCATTATCTTATTACCTTAAGAAAATAAAGTAATATCATTATTTAATATTAATAAGGTTCATATTACAATTTATATTACTAATCATAAGGGCATGTTACTATTCACCAAAAATCATGTTTGTTCTATCAGACTCCAAATGACTTACTGGTCACAACTCTAGATGATCATTTTTAAAAATGAAAAACATAGTAGAGGAAAATATGTGATTAATGGATAGATTATAAAATCCATTCAATATTCATTTTCAAAACCTTGGGGTGTTACATTCTTCCCCCCTTTAGAAATTTCTCCCTCAAAATTTCATTTTACAATCTAGGCCAAAAATAGGTGGGGTACTTTTCTTTCATTGTTTCCTCCATTTCCCATGTTGCCTCTTTGTACTTATGGTTTTCCCATAGTATCTTTACCAGATGAGTAGTCTTGTTGCGTAGAACTTTGTATCTATGATCCAATATTTTCACTGGCTACTCCTCATAGGAAATATTGTCCTCCAACTATACCACCTATGAAGAGAGTACATGTGAAGGGTCTGGTATGTACATCCTTAAGAGGGATACATGAATGACATCATGTACTTTGGACATGGTAGGTGGAAGTGCCAGTCAATGGGCCAAAGCTCCAACTCGATCAAAGATCTCTAAGGGGCCGACATACCTGAGGCTTAGCTTTCCTTTCTTCCCAACCCTCATGACCTTCTTCCATGGAGATATGTGTAGAAATACCAGGCCTCTAACTTTGAATTCAAGGTCTCATCGACGATTATCCACATAACTCTTATATCGACTTTGGGCTGCCTTGATATGCTGTTGAATGGTTTTCACCTTCCTCACTATTTATTAGACCATTTTAGGTCCTAGAAGCTTACGATCACTAACTTTATGCCAACACGCTGGTGTTCTGCACCTTTTCCCATAAAGGTCGTCATATGGTGCCATTCAGATACTCAAGAGAAAACTGTTGTTGTAGGAGAATTCAACCAATGGAAGATGTTGGTCCCATCCTCCTTTGAATTCCATGTAAAATGCTCTCAACATGTCTTCCAGTGTTTGAGTAGTCCGCTCAGATTAGCCATCGGTTTGAGGATGATAGGCCATACTGAAGTTCAGTTCAGTGCTTAGAGCATGTTGGAGACTTTTCTAGAACTTTGAGGTGAATCTAGGATCACAGTAGGATACAAAAGAAAGTGGTACTCCATGAAGCCTTACCACTTCTTTGATGTAAATACATGCACGTTTATCTAATGAGAAGTCCTCTTAAATCACGATAAAGTGAGCTATCTTTGTAAGATGATCCATAACGACACATACAAGATTGTTTCCTCTGGATGTCCTTGGAAGTCCAGTGACAAATTACATGGTAATGTTCTCCCACTTCCATGTTGGTATGGGTAGTGGTTGCATCATCCCCTTAGAAATTTTCCTCTCAGCCTTCACTTGTTAACATACTAGGCACTTTTATGTATATTCAGAAATATCCCTTTTCAAATTGTCCCACCAAAAGATTTCTCAAATATCTCGATTCATCTTTGTGCTACCCGGGTGTGTAGAGAAATTATAGCTATGAGCATCATCCAATAGTTCCATCTTTAGCTCAGGAATAGCAGGAACACAAAGCCTCTTTCCGAATTTCAAAATTCCACCTTCATATACGAATTCAATCAACGTCATATCATTTACATCGTTAATTTTCTTTTGAAACTCCTCATAATCATCCTGGGAACTTTTTATCCTCTCCAGTAAAGAAGGTTTGGAAACTATTTGAAAAATTATTGATGTGTTACTTTCCTTGATAATTCTCATATCCATCTTTACTAGATCCATGAACAAAGGTTATCTTTCAACTCTCATCTAGTTCAGAACTCCATGATCCTTTCTGCTCAAAGAATATACTACCTTATTTTCCTTCCTTGGGTGGTAGTGTATTGTGAAATAATTATATTTGAGTATCTAAAACCATATCCTTTGTCTCATGTTGAGTTCTTTCTGTGATAATATATATTTCAAACTCTTATGATCTGTATATAACTCACAATTTTCACCATAGAGGTAATGTCTCCAAATATTCAGAGCAAAGACAACCGTTACTTACTCAATATCATGAGGTGGATAGTTTTGTTCATGAATTTTTAGATACCTAGATGCATAGTCAATCACTCGAGCATTCTGATTAATGACACAACCAAGTAATTTTTTTGATGCATCACTATAGATAAATAACCCATCATTCTCTGATGGCAGGGTTAGTATTAGAGAATTCACTAACCTCCTCTTCAATTCATCAAAACATTATTCACATTACTTTTTCCATATGAACTTAACCCCTTTTTGTGTGAGCTTGGTCATTGGGTAGGCTAAATGGTATAAGTTATGAATGAAACACCGATAATGACATGGTAAACCAATAAAACTACACACCCCAATTACGTTCATTGGAGTTGGCCAATCCTGCATAGCCATTGTCTTCACAGGATCTATAGATATTCCATCCTTATTGACAATGTGTCCCAGAAAGGAAACTGATTGGATCCAAAAATAACACTTGATAAACTTACCATATAATTTATTTCTTCTAAGTGTCTTCAGAATAGTGCGCAAGTGATTTTCATGATCTTCATGTCTTTTAGAGTATATCGGGATGTCATAAATAAACACCACCACAAATTCATCAAGATATTCCATGAAAACTCTATTCATCAGATCCATAAAAACATATGGTGCATTAGTCAGTCCAAAAGGAATTATTGTAAACTCATAATGCCTATACCTGGTTTGAAATGCTATTTTTGGAATGTATTCCTTCCTCACAAGAAACTGATGATATCCAAATCGAAGATCAATCTTCGAAAAAAATTGGGCTCCATGAAGTTGATCAAATAAGTCATCAACTCGTGGTAGAGTATACTTATTCTTTATTATAATAGAATTTATTTCCTTGTAATCAATGCATAGCCTCATGGATCCATCATTCTTCTTGACAAAGAGGACATGGGATCCCCATGGAGAAACACTAGGTCGAATATATCCTTTATCACTCAGTTACTCTAGTTGTTTCATTATTTCCCCTAACTCCACGGTGGCCATTCTATAAGGGGTCTTTGATATGGTCCTTGAATTAGGAATTAAGTCAATGGAAAACTCAATTTCCCGCTCAGGAGGATGTCCAGGTAAATCCTATGAAAGACAACAACATATCCTTTCACAATAAGTACATCCTTTATCTGTACAATATTCTCCCCACCCATATTTATTTCATTCCCATCCTCCCCAATAATTTAATTCATTAGAGATACTGGGGGTAGATCTAGATTAGAATAAAATGGCGAGGTTTCAGCCCTAAAAATAAGGGATTCAACACCATTCCCAAAAATTGTAACTTCCTTCTTCTTATAATAGATCTTCGCATCATAATTTGATAGCCAATTCATATTGAGAATTATATCATAGTCAACCATTGTAATGATGATAAGGTTAATAACTAAAGCACGTTTATGTTTTATTAGGGGGACTAATCAACACTCCTTTATTGCAATGATACATCCACCATGGGTTTTGACTGATAACACCTTTATTAAATCAAATTGAACACATCTAATTTTTATTTCAAATTGGGAAGATATAAATGAATGTGATGATCCAGAATAAAATAAAGTATTGGCTAAGTTAGATGAAACAATCAATGTACTACCACCAATTTATTATGAACTTCAACCTCCACAGTTTTGGTCGCATAATCTTGGCCTTGCTCCCTTGTCCTTATTTGGGGAACATTTTTCTGACTCTTAGGACATTCATGTGCGTAATGTACCATCTAATTGAAATTTTAGCACAAAACATTTGTAGCTTCTTTGTTCCCTTTACAATCCCAAGCTAGGTGGCTTTTTTCTCCGCACATGTAATAGACTCCCATCCCCTTTAAGAAAGTGCCAGGGTGTTTCTTCCCACAATTACCGCATGATGAAAATTCAACTCTTCCCTTATTCCCCATTTCCTTATTTCCTTTCCTAGAGTTTTTAGAAGCCCTCTTCTTCTCTTGATATTCCGTAAATTCATAAGACTTAGATAATTCATTTTCTGTCTTGATAGCACTTGAGACTATATCTTCATATGATGATAAGCTTTGAGATACTAGAGACCTTTGGAGGAATGGTTTTAAACCATAAAATAATTGATCAATTTTTCTCCTTGGATTATGTATGTAGTTCATAGCATGCATTTATAACCTTTTGAAATTAGCTTCAGACTTTTCAATATTATCATCTTCATTTTTCTTCAGATTGAAGAATTTCCTCTCCATATCTGCTTGTTATTCACAAGGGAAATATTTTTCTTAGAATATTTCCTTAAAATACCTCAATTCCATCTCTTATGTTTCTTACTCCTCCTTTTTGTTTTGGATTAATGAACACCACTGATCCACATCTACCATTATATGATAAACTACCATTACAACCTTCTCTCTTTCGTTACATCCCAAAGAGAGAAATATCTTCTCAAGGGAACATATATACTACTCTTCTACAAATGGGTTTGTAGTCCCATTGAATGATGGAGGTTGTTGTCTCATAAAGTGATCTAACATAGATCCTCCACGTGGTGTATCTGGATGCTCGAAACAGGTAAGGTTATTATTCATAACCTGAGTCAGTTTTTCTAGTATAGTTATGAGTTGTTCAGAACCAGTGACAACACTAGATCCAATATCATTATCTTTCATTAGTGGGAAATCCCTACAGTGGATATGTTCATTCATGCAGTTTCCATTCCGTCCACTAGGCACCATCTTTAGATAATGGCATACACTAGATTATGTTTTGAATCATAATGTATAATCCCAACTTAACAAAATACTTAGCACAAATTGAAATACTATGCATGGCTAATCACATAATCACAAAAATGGTTTATTTGAGGAATAATTTACATTTAAATCATTCACAATGGTTCATAATGAAGAGGTAAATTATCCTATGCATATCTCCCAGGAGTTTCATAACCAAGAGTGCAGCAAGGCCCGTTGTCATGCACCAGTTCCCGTTCGAGTCTAGCTCAAAGCAGTGTTTTCGGGTTTTAACCCTAGATACATATGTGCCAGAGCCACCTCTACCTACTAGTATCCTGAAAGGAATGTATTGCTTGAAATATCCACATAATATATTCCTTACCAAAATACCAGGATATTCATGTATGTTTATCATTAAGACTATCTTAGGGACTCTTCCATAATCTACATTTTCTAAATCTTGTTTCCAAGTTATCTACTAATCTTCCTCTCATACCAAATGTAAGGACCCAACCCCAATTGCCCAGCATCGATGCCTTAATTGATTAAATTGACATATAAACAAGGAATAAGAATCTCGAAGGACTGATTATTTTAGTATTATTGGAAACAAGATACATACATAAGTTCTACTTTACAACTTCAAAGCAAAACAACACGAAATTATTCCATTAGAAACATCAAAGCCTCATAGATTATGCTTAAAATTCACTCATAATTTAATTCTTCATATCCTGGGAAAATGAAACACAAGAAAGGTGTGAGCTCAAATGCTCAGTAAGGGTAAGAAATACAGCAAAATATAGCATAAACATAAGACATGGTAAATAATTGAAACACATGCCTTTAAAAATAATGAACTTGAACACATTATGATAGGAATATGAGCTGAGTAAATAATGTCATAATAAAACATAATCATGGGTATTATACTAGTCAAATAACCACATGTACTTTCAATTACTATCTTCGTAATGAGGGATGTGCATATGCCGGACATCATAACCATACCATCCATGCCTCATTCCAGAACCATAAATAATCATTTTGTCAAGGCCTTGTGCCAATACTGTAGTTTGTCTCATGAGACCTACTGATGCATTGAGAGGCTATAGAGGGCCCCACCCATCACATAATAATTCCAATGCATTCCTCACATGATAAGGGATAAACATAGATAACATATACATTCATATTGAAACTAACGTATAAAATGTAACTAACTTTCCCCAATAATTAAACATAAAACACAAACCATTCTGAGTAATATGGTGAATGGTTTTAGGATAGATTATCCACAATAGAGTTAGTCATAAACCATTAAATAAAACATGACTTCATAATTAATTAAAAATAATAATACATAATAATCAACAAGAGCGTTTAATAAGACTAAAATACTCTTATAAAATCATTAATCAATTCTTTAGATAAATACTCTTTTATTTTGAAAAGAAGTGTTCTTTTGGAAAATTATTTGTATAAAACCAGAAGTGAAGTAAGATATTAATTTAATAATAAAATGAGTGACTTTATAAAGATAATGGTTACTAGAAACATATTATAGAGTGCCCTTGAAAATAGTTATGAATTTTAGAAATTCCCTTGAATCGGGCATGTATTTTGTAAACAATTTTGAATGTTCTTTTAATACGTGTAACTATACACAAAATAAGGAAGATTTATTGTTGTTAAACATATATATAACTCTCACAGAGAATTTATGAGGAGTAAATAACAATAAATAAGAATTTCATTGAGGTATTTAGACAATGAAAGTAACCTAAATGAAAATGGATGTTCGAGTTGAAAACCTTTACCTTAAATATGAACATGTTCTGCTCTTGAACTTAAGCTACTGGAATATGAAATTAAACTTATTAAT
Source organism: Viscum album (assembly GCA_963277665.1). NCBI lineage: Eukaryota > Viridiplantae > Streptophyta > Magnoliopsida > Santalales > Viscaceae > Viscum > Viscum album. The sequence goes on along the minus strand of OY728131.1, from coordinate 1,429,920,310 downwards.
AACTTAATTCATAACCTATTAGAAAATTATTTAGTTTATCATAGTTCTTTTTAGTTCATTTATTTCCTTATTGATAAGTTATTATATTGATTTCTGTTGTTCCGGGGTGTTTGTTTTCTTTATTTTCATAATCGGTTCACTTGTTTTTAAGTAATGCAGTTCATGTGGAATTGATGTAAATCTACATAATTGAATTTAAATATTTTTTATTAACATAAATAAGTGTTAATGGTAATTTCTATCATTTGGTTACATGTAAATAGGATGAATCTTTAGATGAATTTTTAATGATATTCACTTAGATTATTTAAGCTGTATTTTGATTAATAGGAACTAGTTTGGTCTTATGATTTAATAATATGTACATATAATGGTTCCTGAATGTTAATTTGGTTATAATACATATATTATAGTCTTGTTAAACCATAAAAATGGTTTCATGATCAGTAATGAATGAGAAATTGAAGAACAAAACTTCATCGTCCACAAAGGCTATAAATTGGAACCTCATGGACGTTGACTTCGTTTATAAAATAAAAGGGGGAGAGAGAGAGAATATTGATGATGGTTCATCCATTCACATGATATAATTCAATTATATATATGATAATGAATTTATCATGTTCATTTGGAAAAAGGAGGTGAGGAGAGGAAAAGAAAATAGATGAACTTGAAAATAAAAGAAAAGTTGATACATCCATTATGAAAATTTGGAAGTCGGATGACATTGCATAAAATTTCATAAAATAAATTTTTGAGAGCAAGAAGCGTATATAAACATATGTAAATTAAAAGTAAAACAATATGGATACATAAAATCAATCCCCCACATATGATAATGGAAATTCAAAGAGATAACAAAAAAGAAGTGTCGACTAAAAGAGGAGAATGGAGGATTCCCTTTCCTTATAGAGTAACTATTAGATCTTGAAGGTTGGGACCTTTGGGGATTAAGAAAACCATGAGAGGAATCATAGATAGGCAAAACAACCAGAGATTCTAGGATGATGGATTTGGAATTAATGAAAACAAATATATGAGTGGGTATTCATAGAAAAATAGAGGGAGTTTTTTAATAATTTCAAAGGGACACCTCAATAGTGGTTTTTACCAAACCATGGGCTTTACCATGGTATATTCCCCTGGTTTTAGCCACTTGGGACACCTCATATCATATTATAATTTGAAAAAGTCTAACAGCCTTTTATTTTAATTATTATTTCATTATGATGTCATTAAACTATCGAAAACTTAAACTGTATTTTTACTATTCACGAAAAATTCATGTATTTTAGAAAAATTCAAAAAATTCACCGTTACCATTTTTTGGCGTGTAGAATTCAAAAATAAACTAAATTTTTCAAAAATAATTTTCTAAATATTATTAGTTTATTTTTTAAATAAAATCATAGTTAATTCGAAAAAAACAATTTTAAGGTATAATTAGTTTTTTATCCCATTGAAAAACTAATTAAGATCTCATTATCTTATTACCTTAGGAAAATAAAATAATATCATTATTTACTATTCATAAGGTCAATATTATTATTCATATTAATATTCATAAGTGTATGTTACTATTCACCAAAAATCAAGTTTGCTCTATTAGACTCCAAATGACTTACTGGTCACAACTCTTGATGACCGTTTTTTGAAATTAAAAACACAGTAGAGGCAATGTTGTGTTTAATGGATAGATTATAAAATTCATTCAATATTTATTTTCAAAACCTTGGGGTGTTACAACACCTCTAGTGGATGAGCTAAGCCTGCTGGAACCTGATGCTCATCCATTACTTGCTGAAAAGTGAGGCATCGTGAATCAAACTTTTCTATTACTTTCTTCATCCCTGTCCACCAGTGCTGATGTCGGAGGTCCTGGTACATCTTTTCCTCACCAGGATGTACCACCAGAGGGGACATATGGAACTCCCTCAACACCACCTCCCATAGTGCCACCAGTTCCATGGTATGTCCTCTAAAGATGATAATGTGCTCCCCACCTTTAGAAAATCCATCAGGTGCTTGTCTTATGGATATCTGAATAGGTCGTGCGTCACAATAAATGTCCCCAAGTTGTTCCTCTTGAAATCACTGAAGGAGTGGGGGAATTAAATTCATATATTAGTGGTAATATTCTCCATATTTATTAGTGAAGGATATCCATAGCACAACTAGCTGCTCTGATGCCTCACTCAGCAGCTTTAGATAAAACCTTCTGCTGAGTCCGTCTACTACCACGTTCCCCTTCCCAGAAGTATATACTATCTCAAAGTCATAATACTGGAAGAACACTAGCCATCATCTCTGCCTCAGCTCCTAAAAGCTCTACTGACACTTCTCCGTCCATAGGAAAGGACCCCCCTTCTTAATCCAAGATAAAAAGGGTGCCACTACCCTAGAGAATTTAGGTACAAATATCTGATAGTACCTAGAAAAAGAAGAAGTCCCTCTACCTTCATGGAGGAATTCTTAAAAACATCTTTTGAAAAGATGTCCCCACACTCATCCACTCTTGTTGGGAACTGAAAACTCAAAAATCGTTCTTCCACAAGGGTAAGACTGGTTGACTAAAGAGTGATCGACTGCACCCTCCTAAGCATGAGTTTATCCTGTACTGCCTGGGATTCCTTTTTCGCTGACCATGGAAAACCCCATTCCAATGTTGTAGATATACTACATAATTTTCTCATAATACAGTTAATCTATATATGAACTATGGATGCCCAATCCATATCCAAACTAACATCGTAAGGCCTCGACACTTCCACCATGAGGTTCCAACTGAAACTCTCGCCTCAAGGGTAAAATCACACCATCAACATAAGTGTGATTATCGAGTCTCCTCCCAAAGGTGTCTATGGATGTGAGGGCCAAGTCAACAGTTTAACCAAAAACTCTAGGTCTTGAACAAGATTCATGGAATGAAAGAATGATTAGTACCTATGTATATTAATACGGCAGCTAGTAGTAGACAAATACCATACCTAGAATCATTCATGGATCCCTTGGATCACACTCTATGACCGCATGCATCTACTCCCTTCCCGTGTCCTCTAACTCCCTGATCCTGGTGGGGGCCACATTTAGTGGTGGTTGTAACATGTTGAAATTTATACCACATCATACTACTCTCTTAGCTCAACTTCCACGTCGGCTACCCTGCAGATTCATCTATCTCTATCACTTCCTCTTCCCGAAAAATTATACATGCCCAAGTCTCTAAGACTGACATTGGTTTCCTGCTTTCCCACTGCTAACAATCTATGTCTGTATCCACTTATCCAAATAAAATTCATCCAAAAAGGTTCTCTCTAGCACTCTAACATAAGTAGGAATGCATGGAAGACTAGTGATAGATTGTAATTCCCTAAACACACCTAGCTCGGAGGTTTGAGCCCTAAAGCACTGACCGCACTATATTCATCAAGTACTTGGTATGGTCAGTACATCTCATTGAATACTCGGATACTGACATGTCGTCTTTACAAAGCTGTAGAAGTTCTAGGGAACTCTCATCCCTTAACTCTTTATGGAAAGAGGCCCCCCTTATTTGAAGAAGGTTCTCAAGCTTGTCCCTAGAAAATTCACCTCTTCGTAAGATCGGGGTAATCTAAACCCTGTCATCATCCTACTGAGCCACATAGAAGGCTCTCTACCATGAACACCATCTGTTCAAACGGTTCCCTGGCTAGATTGAAACTCAGCCACCTCCTCAAGCTAGTCCTTATCCACCTATGAGTCGGGATCGACTCAGAACTTGATGGGTATCTGATACAGAAACATGTAAGGCACTAAGCCTATATGTGTCCCCTACCGGTATCGATGGTTGTAACTGCTAACCAACGAGTAGTGATATAGCAATAACACTACCTAAAGGTACCATCTCAGGCAACGTTCCCTGTACCGAAGCCTCATCACCTTGCAGACCATCCTCATTGTCACGCACTAATAAAGACTAGCAGCTAGGACCACCATATGATTTATTGGGGTCCCAAATAGGTGGAAAACTCTAGCCACTACCTCCAACCGGTCCTCAGCTTCTTGGGAATCGGTCTTGCCTCGAATAATTGGTGGCATCTACCGATGGAACTCATGCAATGCACTTAGTCGGCATGCACCGTTCGCCAGTGCTGCTGGGGGTAACTACTACCCAACCGGTGGTGGTGCTACTGGTACACCACTAGAAGGTGCCAACACAGTAAGAGGCCCCAGCATTGAGGCCTCATTGCTCGGTGGGCCGTCAGCACAAACTCTCTTGGGAATCCTGGCTGGCTGTCTACGTAGAAGAATGCATTTATAGAACAGGTGTGCCACAATCATTATGTTATACCTGGTGAGATGACTCAAAGAGATCACAAGGAAAAAAACTTTTTTAAAACACATTCAATTAGTGTTTTTGTTCACTGAGTCCGAAATCAGAATTCAGGATCCAGGAGTATGGATACATCGGCCACCCCACCAACACTGGATTCCCCAAACCGAAAACCACACTCAAAACACTTAACACTATTGCCACATAGAAAATATCCGAGTCTTAGTTCTTCAGTAGAATAGACTGCCTCTGATACCACTTTTTCATGACCCTTCCCCCGGGGCCTGTGTCGTGACTACCCAAACCCACCTTCTATAGGCCAGGGGTTGGCGACTAGAACCAAAAGGTGTATTCCCTAAAACGGGAAGGCATTTTCTTTAAGACTATACAAACACATGGTCCAAGAACACAATAAGAAACAACTGTAAAGTAAACTACTGTAGTAAAAGTGTAATAAAAGTAAAGGGGTTGGAATACAAGACCAACTGAAAGGTACAAGTACAACTGAAAAGAGAAAAGTAGCTCCAAGATTGTCCATCGAGAATCCTACATGAAGGGTAGGTACAGATCGCCTCCTTAGCACTCCACATCTGACCGTCTCCTCTATGTACCGCTTGGTCCAGGATCACTCAAACCTTAGCCCAGCTGCTTGTCATCTACAAAATACACAATAAGGTGCGGGCAAAACTCGTGCAGGGGTGAGTATAAAAATACCCAATAGGGACCCTGAGGCCCCCGAAGGTCTCTCAAATTTTTCAAAGAAAAACCACAAATCATGATCTCAATCAAAAAACACAATGCAATAGACACAACTCAATTAGGGTCTTAGCTCAAACTAGGTTTTCAGTGAAGTATAGAAGTACAGATGATTAGTCGCGAAGCTAGATCATCTTATTCTTTCAAGAGGCACTATTGTTGACCATACGGATTCTGGCCTACATAGGATAGATAGGTAACTAACCCCCACAATGACCCACATAGGATCTAATCCACCTAGGATTGATAGGTATCTAACCCCTGCAATGACCCACACAAGATCTGACCCACAAAGGATCAATATATCACTGAACCATAACGGGCCGCTCTAAGGCTGGTCCTCATTGGGACAAGAGGTGTTATTCTACACAGGACCGATAGGTGATGATCCAAATAGGACCTCTAGGTGCTGTCCCACACAGGATCGCTTGGTACTAACCTTCGTAAGGTTTTTATACAACCTCCACCTCACTACGAGCCACTGGATTCCCGCTCATAGCACGCTTGACTACTACAATATCTGCCCCTTGAGATATCAGTCATACCTCGACCGCCACTAGGCTCTACAAAGGAGTAACCCGTGGCACCTACATCTGTTAAGGGTTCCAACGTGACAGACGGCGTGTCAATCAGACACCCGATCTATGAGTTGTAAGCGTTTTAGTTTCAGGGCCCCAGATGGATTTGGGTTCGATCCAACCCATCCATACTGCAACTATCTTCAAAACTCAATGGGAGTATACCAAAAAGGACCGTCTCGATCCAAGGGTCCCAGAACCATAAAAGGTTCATCAAACAGATGCCTGGTTCCTATGTTATCGCCCTTTAAATGTTTCTGGGCCTGGTTGGGCCAGGGTCTGGTCTATCCAGACATGGTCTGGGCTGGGCCGCGGCAGACTCGGTCTGCTGGACGGAAGTCCGGCCCAGCCCGCAAAGTGTGGGGGGGGGGGGGCAATGGGCAGCCCGAAAAGGAGGCCCGACCCATATAGGGCATGCCACAAAGGGACGGTATGACCCGCAAGGGGGCGACACGCAATAGCGGTGGCCTGTTAGGGCGACAGCCCGACCCCGGTGAGGCACGGTCTTCCCTAGCTGACACTGGGGGTGAAACCCCTAGTCTCCTGAACTCATGAACGGCCTAGTGTATATTCAGTTTGTGATGCGATGACACTGTGTGGGAGTCTCTCTGTCATCGTGGAACCCGCCGGAGGCACAGTTTTTGCCTCCGCCATGGCTTCTTGTCTACCGGCGGCGCGCCGGTCGCACCCCCTCCCCTTCCATGGCCGACCGTTGTGATGAATGCCTCCTCTGTTCTCCACGCCTGATGATCTGTGGACTCTTTCACACCAGCGGCGTGCGACGGTGCGCCGCACTTCCTTCGCGGCTAGATAGTGTTGGCCGCTCCGAGGACCCCCACGACCTTGTGTCGCGGCCTCCTCTTTCGGCGTGCGTCGGCACACGGGTGTCACCACACCGACGGTCTTCCACAGACGACATAAGATTATCAGAGTAGCGGAGTGTTTGAGATGATTTATTTAGGTCCGTGCTCTCCGTGTTAGCTTGAAAACATGAGGGAGGAATATAAAGGGTTTGAATAAATTCAGTTGAATTTAAAAACAAGAATCAAAACCCCTACCTGAGGTTGTTGGAGAGGCTCCGTGCTTGAGGAAGGGGGTCGGTGTTCACCATCCTCTGAAACTAGCTTCCCACGACGGCGCTCATACATCGTCCATCGGTTCATGGTTTGGTGCCTCCTGTCACCTTCTGCTGGAACCGGCTCCGTCCTCCAAGGGTTTGGCATCTCAGCACTTCACCAACAATTCACTAGTTGGTGAAGGTGTGTTGATACCTCTCCCCAAGCTCCATATAAATAGGAGAGGGGGAGGGTAAGTAACGAGGTAGGGAATTAATGGAGGCCCATTAATTAGGAACCTTACTAATTCCCCAACAACGTCGTTACTTAGGATTGAAGGTTCAAGCCATTTATTGGCTTGGCACATTTCTAGACCTACAATCTGCTAATCCGTTTGAGGATAAGAATCAAAATAAAATAATAAAATTTTTTTATTCTATTTCTTTTAAAATTCACAAAACATTACATTTTATCCAGGCCTACAACGCCCAAATTAAAGTCTCCCTTAATCAAATCCCGTCATTGCGGAATCAATGGTGCCCTCGTAGTTTTAATCCGAGCACTAGTTCAAAAGTTAGAAAACACTGCTCATGTGTTTACTAAACTCACCTTTACAAAAGTTCAATAAATTATTAACGTTCACCCTCGACCCGTGATGGTTGAGATTAGGCTCTACTTAAGAAGAACATTCCCTAACTAACTCAATGGTAGCCTCATATTTTCAATCCGAGTTACCATTTAGAAGTTATGGTTTTTAACAGTAAAATAATTGTCACTTAATTATTTTATTTATGGCCAAAAAATAACTTCCATTGTTTGCATTATCCGGATAATGTTAGTATCTTCTTAAAGAAAACATACCCTCATGAGCTCATCAGTGGTCTCAAATTTTTAATCCGAGTTACCATTCGTGAGTTATAAGCATTTGAAAAATAAAATAACTTTATCTAATTATTTTATTTATGGATATGCCATTTTCGGGTTTTCTCACAATAGGTCTACGCCGACTAAACTTAAGTCGTGCCTAGTGTAAACATTCCATCCTGAATGTAACGGTGCCCTCATATTTCTGATCCAGGCACCCATTTAATAGTTATTTCACTTTTTCAGGAAAAACACTGACGAACATTATTTAATGTTTAATAAAACTTTGACAGATCATTTCGGGCACTCCAGGCCTCAGAATCGTATGCCGTCAGATTTCGTGGTCTTGAAATAATTCCACATAATTAAAAAAAATTACAAGGTAAATACAGGTCTTTACTTGTTTCTTTCTAGCTAGTCTCTTAATCATTTGATCAATAAATGGGAGGGAAAATGGTCCTTTTGAGTGGATTAATTTAGTTTACTATAATCAATACACACACACAAACTTTTTTTCACCCCCATTGGAAGTAATTCCTCTACCTCATTTCGAACAATAGTAACACAACTTTTGTTATACACAGCCAGAATAGAAATCACCCACTAGGAATAACAAATGCGATAAATGATTCCTACCTCAAGAAAATTTTCAACTTCTTTTTAAAAAACTTCATGAATAGTTGGATTAAGTATCCGTTGTTGAAACCTAACCAATTTATCCCCGTCCTCCAAAATAATCCTCTGCATGAAAATAGAGAGGAAAATACCAGATATGTTGGCCAAGATCCACCAGATGTCCATAATGTTCTCCCTCAAATGATTAAAAAAATTTCTTCATGTTCCAAATGGAGATTGTTAGAAATTATAGCAGTAAATATTTCACCACTCAACAAGTATGATTATTTTATATTTGGTGGAAATGACTAGAGTTCCATTGAAGGGGGTTCTATATGGATGAATAAATTGAAGGAACTAAAATATGTGCACAATGAAAATCAGTATTAGAAGAGGCATCATCAAAATTATAGAGTAATTAATAAAATACATCTACATACTCAATATACATGTCATGATTAGATTGATCATGATTAATAACAGTATATGAATCCACATAAAAATCAAACAAAAGGGAGGTTTAGTCATTAGAAACAGGTGTAGAAGTGATTTTAAACATCAAACTAGAACCAATGATCATAATCTCTTTAATCATAGGAATATAAAAATCCATGGGGTTTTTACTTGGTGATTCAAAATGAGAGATAAAAAAAGAATAATGGTCATATGAGGTGTACTTCATGGAGTCCATAAAATTAAATATCACAACATCATCTCCAAATTCCATGGAATGTGTACCCTCATGGACATTTATGATCATTTTTTAGTTTTGAGGAAGGGAGTACCCAAGATAATGAGAGAAAAATTATTTAAATGACTATCCTGCATGTTAAGCATGTAGAAATTCATTGTAAATATCATTCCTCTTACCTGAACAATTACATCCTCAAGGAATCCGACTAGATACATGATAACTCTATTATCCAACTACACCACTACTCTTGTCAACTTTAACTCACTAACCTACAAATAAGAGAATACAAAGTGAGGCATCAAATTTATAGAAGCTACCAAATAACATAAAGAATCATAAATTTTAACTCCCTTATAGTTCATGAGATGGTGAATATACCCAAATCTTTCCACATTGTTGGCATTGCATGATTTGGTGTAATGAGTGCTGACAAATTCCTTCCAAGATTGATCCTATCATTTCCCTTAAGACCTCTTCTATTAGTAAAAAGTTATTATAAGAATTTGAAATTACTTTTTATTTTCTTAATTGATTCATGTATAGGTATTTTTATCTCTATGTTCTTGAATGTGTCTGTATACTCTTTTTGTATTGACTCTTCAAGCATATTCTTAGTTTGAAAAAACTATTTGGAAAGGGAAGGGGTTTATGAGAAACATCATTAATCTTTTTCTTATAATTTTATTTCTCATTAGGCCTATCATTAGTTGGTCTTCAATGGGTCTTCCAGAGTTATGTTAAATCCTTATGAAATGGTAGGTGTAAATGTATTAGCAATTTTATTCCCACCTCTAAATGTGATGGAACTGACATTCCCAATGATATTTCGAGTAGGTTGGGAAGGTATATTTCAATAGTTATTACTTTATAGTTCATGGTGGGTAATGGAAATATGGATCTTTTGTGTCTTGAATTCCCTCAACTCTAAACCATGAATATTCAACTCATTATTTTGATTAATTTTTTTTCAAAAGATCATCAGTATTAGAAACAAACTTTGGCTAAGAATTCACTTTTATTTGGTTGATGCTTGAGATTTAAATGTTAATTAGGGTTGTTGGAAATCCTTTTGGTAAAGAGGAGGTTGCTGTAAATTTTGTTGTAAAGGGGGCATTTATTTTTGGAAAGATCCATACCTTATGTCTGATTGATCCTTCCATCCTAGGTTGTATGGTGGTGCAAAGGAATCATATTTATTATGGGTATTTTGTTATTGTTTCTTCTAATATGGTCTCCAAGTGAATATTGTTGTGTAATCCTCCATCTATTGTAGTCATGGGAAATGGTCATTTGGGTGGTCTATTTCAATGAAAATTCCAAAATGCCTTTTAAGAGTTGGTTGGTATGTCCCTTGAGCCAATGTGATCTGCCTTGCCATAGTGGTCAATTCTTCCAACTTGGTACCAATTATATTATTTTCAAGAGAAGATGGATTTTCCTGATGTACTCCTCTAACATGTGGTGTACCTAGATCGTGAAATTATTGGGTGTTTTGTGCCATATTGTCAATTAATGTACATACGACTACTAGTGTTTTTTCGACCTATTCTCCTCCATCTACAACATCCATAACTAGCCTCTTCATATGTGTGAGGCCTTCATAAAAGTACTGGATGATGATTTTCTCATCGATTTGGTGATGTGGGAAGCTTGCACACAACTTCTAGAATCACTCCCAATACTTATAAATTGACTCCCCCTATGATTTATTGATCTTTGAGATCTATTTTTGAATGGAAGTGGTCCTTGACACTGAAAAAAATCTCTATAGTAAAATAAGTTTCAAATCATTCCAACAAGATACATCTTTGTGTTGTAAATAATACATCTAGTCTTTTGCAGCTCCATCAAGTGAGAGTGGGAATGATCATAGCTTTATTTGATCATCATAGATATTTCTTGTTTTTATGGTTGAGAAAAACACATTAAATTTTTTTAAATTTTTTTTGGATCCCCACCATATAATCCATAAAATTTTGGAAGAAGGTGAATTAAACCATATTTCAGTTTAAAGTATGATTTATGATTCGTGTATGAAATAAAATTTTCTTTATAGTTAATATCTGATGAAAGAAATTTTATAATGGTTATATTAATTTAATTATTATTACTTTTTGTAATTGGATATAGTTCTAGGTTTTATTTAGAAGTGATTCCAATTTCAGTGTTCCTAGAATGAAGGAATTCTCTAGTTGGTTGAATGTTGAAACTTCCCGTAGATTGAGACTGTCTAATTAGAGCCCTAAGGTTGCATTAAATATCATGGTCAAGATCTAACTAATCCTTAAGAGAATTTCATTTAATAAATCAAATAAAAATTAAATTAATAAATGGGAACCCTAATAAAAAATAATAATTTTGAGATGATGGTCCAAGAAGGAGAAATAAAATAAAAACAAAAAATTGAGTAAGGGGAGAGAAGAAAGAAAGAAGTGAATAAAATAATAAAATGAAAATAAAAAATCTCTAATTAGTTGAATAAATTACTTTCTTCTCTAGAAACAGTTCCAATTTGAAAGGAACTATTGTGGGATCTCTCAAATGATGTTCATTTTTGGGTTATTTAGGTGCATCAGAGTGGATGACCAATGTCGTCCCTCTAAGGTGGAAGTAATTTAAAACAATATATTAGAGGTATTTTAAAAGAAAAATAAAATTACACAATCAAAATAATTAAAAGGAAAATGGTTTTTTATTGTTTATAATATTATAATAAGTATATTGGAAGATGATTTTATTTTTCTCTTTTTGTTTTTAAAATGAGATTGATAAAACGTAACAAGAATATTTTTTTAGAAAAATATTTTTAGAAAGAATTATTGATATAACTATTACTTTTCACCTACTTATTAATAATTATATTTTAAATTAATATCCAATTAATTATGATCCCCTAATTTTTTAGCCTCCAAACCCTATGTGAATTAACTTTACCACAAAATGAAAAGAATTAAACCCTAGGATAGCTGCAGTACATCAATCGTAGCACCCTTCATTGATTTTTGTTCAAAAGATAGATTATGGTAAGTGGTAAATTTGGGTATATATACATTCTAGAAATAATTATGAATTGAGTTATGGTATTGAATTTTAACTCTGCAAATTGATCTTGTGTCGTTTATTTTACCGATTAAGATTACACTCTCACAATTTATACAATTCTCGAACTCGCATGTTTTGTGTTAATTGTTAAATTGCTTTATTAGTTTTTTATAAATTAAAAACTAAATTAAAATATCATATTAATTGAATCAAAGTAAGACAATGATTAAAAATAATTAAATAAATATGGTAATTGGTAGACCGATTACTAAGAAAACTACTCTTCCATGGGCGGTGTAGTCATTGTAGAAACGAATTACATTTGGAAAGGTATAGAAAGGGTATACCCAAATAATATTTATAATATTGAGTTCTAGACCAAATAATTAAAATAAATAATAATAAAAATTAAAATAATATAATAAAATGAAAATAAATAGAGATTTTATTGAAAGAACAACAATAGTACAACAAAGAAGAGGAAGAGAAGAGCATTTTGGAGGAGATCCTATCTTGAAATCTTCCCTCCTAAAATAGTGAATTTAAATGAAAGGTAACCACATATATTCTAATACCGATCCTCTATGTCAATTCCAAACCCCTTAAAATTATAAAAATACATTTTTATATGGTGGAGGGTAGTCTAGGTTTAAAATAGATTTGAAGTGTGAGTGGGAAAATTCAACCAAATAATTTAATCCAACTTATACTGACTATTTCAACTCTAAAACACATGAACCATTATCCTTACAGAATTATTATTCCTGAGAAATTTGGTTCTCTATCTTATCTAAAAATTTGGGCCCAATAAAATAAATTATTGAGATGATCTATCTCAAATACTAAACTGGTGTCTAATCTAGTGAGTCCAGTAAATCTTTTCATTCATAGAACTTTTATGCCAAAAACATTCATGATTTAGCTCAGATGTATGGAATGAAAGTTGTATCATTGTAATTCAATAATATATTTACAAAATATTACGTTCAAATAATAAAAATAAATATAATTATGGCTGAAATAATACAATACACTTTAAAATGAAAAATTGAAATTTTCATCAAATTTTCAAATAAATGATATAATCCCAAATATTTAATAAATAAATATATTTTACATAATCTGAGAAAATTTTGAAATTTAAAATCAAAAAAATATTTAATAAATTTTTTTTATCAGACACATAGATAATAATAGAGTAAGTTCAATGAGAACAGCTTATACAACACTATTTTCTTAGGTTAGTAGAAATATTTATTCTAGATTTTTCTAAAGAATAACTCAAGGACTCATAATAGTTAAAGAATCATCAATTGATAATCTTCAAAAATCGTATTTGTATATATCTTTCTCTTTTCATTTTATGTTTTAATTTTTGAGCAATGTGATATTTTACCCTGTTTATTCATACTCATTGTCTCCTATTTAAATATAAAGAATACTCAATATTATATCAGGATGTATTTTACATGTTTTACCACACATAAATGTTGAATAGTTACTAAAAAAACAATATTATTTTTCATCCCATGTATAACTGTGGAATAGGATTTGATCCTATATAACTTGTCTGTTATTTTTTGAAAAACTTGATCGAGGTTGTGGATCCAATTATTGTTATAATAATCTTCTTGGAAGAAGGTGCTTTACAAGTGGAGGAGATTAATATTGAGACTGAACCCCTTGTTTTATTTTGATATGGGTTTTAGTTTTATTTTTTTATATTTTAAAGTTAAAAATATATCTTTTATATAAATTCAAAACAAAAGTCTATTTTTATTGTAAATAATAATTTTTGTTTATTAAGAAACTTTGTTTCAAAAGTAAAAGTATTAAAAAGATATTTTAATTGATCCATAATTATGCTTCTGAGAAACTATTTAGAAAATAAAAGTAATTTATTCCAACTATTTTGATTTATTAGAAATTTTTTAATTAGTTGGAGGGATTTTTTTTAAATTATTTATAATAAAAAAATTATTGGGTACTCAATTTACCCCCACTTTTGAGTTACTCACTATGACTAAAAATTTAAAATCACAAATAAAGGTCCCTATTGGCCACTATCTAAATATTTAACATATAAACATACTTTCCAAAGGCCTCATGTTACATATGAGTTCAAGAATAAAATTTAAATAATAAAAAAAGAAAAAATTCAATGGAAAGACTACAGAACATAGACATAGTTAATGTTATGATATTGACCACCAAGGAATTAAATAAAAACAACATTATAACACTTCTTAAATAAATAATATAGAAAATTTAAAACCAAACACCAAAAGTATTATTCAAAAGTGAAGGGAGGCAAAAAATAAATATATAGAAGTTAAAACAAACACTCACCTAGTTAAATGAGAAGCTTTATCAATTCAAATAAAATATTCATAAACCTCCCATGATGTTACTAGTTAAATACTCTGGTTAGAAAGTTGTATCTCCTACATGAAAAAAATCAAAATTGAATTTCCAAAATATAATGTTCTTATATAAATGAAATTAGAGTTAAAGTGAGGGAAGTTTTATCGATCTCTCTCTAAAAGAAGTTGAAAATAATTTGAAATATAATGTTTTTATTTCCATATTTGGTGCTTCATACGAGTGGTCATATCCTTTTTTTCTGAATACTTGAACCCTTAATGAGGTCAATGCACCTCACTATCTCTTAACCTACTTTTATAATACTTCATACTCATAGATACTTTTCCATTAGTACACACACATATTCAAAGTCACTCTCTCTCACCACTACCACTACATTTAGTATCTTCTAGTTAAGTACCCAAAATTATGGTAAAGATTAAACATTAATTTAAATCATTAAGAAATATCAAAAAATAATTCCATGAATAAAGTGAGAGTGTATGAGAATGAATCTAAATCCATAAATGATTCTAAAAAACATAGGTCAACACACAACTTAGTAGAGAATAATTATTTGAACAAAAAAATAGATGCCTAGTGAACCATGGGTTTCCTCCTATGATACTATATATTTAGAGTCTCTATCTATAATTTCCTTCTAATTTTATATCCATGATTATTTGATGGGTATGAATTATTATTGGGTTTGACCTCACTATTATATAATAAAGCATCAATTGGATTTTCAATATATTACTCAACTATAGTAGTTAAGAGAATTTTTAAGATAATATCTAAAACATACATAAGAACCATGTTGTATAGCTCTAATTAACTTCCCAAAACATTGTTTTTATCTTTCAAAAATAGTAAAAAACGCCTAGAATAATTTCTCAATTGATTAAGATATTTATTCAAACCACCCCCAAACTTAGGGGGTTACAAACACTCAGAAACAGGTGCATAGCCAACTGCGACCTGCTCACTAATACCAGAAAAAGATCCCAAATAGATTCTAAATCTAATTAATTAGAAGGATCCAAATAAATAATTCCAAATTCAATACTAATAATGTTTGTTTAGAGTCCATAGAAGAATTAAATGATGTTATTTTTTCAAGAATGGGTTAGTAATGGTAATTATCACACTAAACATCAATCACAATAGGAAATGGTTTCTCAATAAATTAAACATTTTCATATTAAAAATAAAAAAATTTCTCATCAGGAATTATACTAGAGCTTTACTTAGTTTCATAAACTCCCAAAAATTGAACTTAAGATGTAAAACTCCCATAAAAAGGCCCACAAAACTTAATAATAAGGATTTGTGATTTAGACTCAATATTCAGATCTAGGGAAAGAATTCCTTAATCAACAAATAATGGAGAATATGGTACATATACCTAAGAGATTCCTTTTATAGGATTAAAAAACTCAATTTAATAATCTTACAAAGGATAATAACAAAACTCAGACCAGACCTCAAGTTCACAACACTCATCATCATTTGAGGTAATCACAAAATAAAATTTAATACCTTGGTTGAAGGGTGTTGAAAATTGCTCTTAAACATAGAACTAAAAAAATCATAGGGTTCATCAATTGAGTCAAAAATATCCTCAAGTTTTGATTTCCTAAAAACTAGAAATTATTCTATATCATCTATAGATTAGAGAGTTAATTTTCTATTGTAAACATCCATGTTAGCACCTCTAATAGCTAGTAATGGTTTGTATAAAATGATTGAGATATTTTCCTCACAATCTATTTCAAGGATTAGAAAATCAATGTGTAAGACAAGCCTCTTTATCCCAACTAAAAAGACATCCACCCTTCCCTAGGGATTATTGATTGTCTTATCAGCCTATTGAAGAGAAAAAAAGTTAGTTTAAAGTCCATTAGACCACATTTTTTGAACAATGGTTATGAAATAGGGTTGAAAATAGAACATAGGTCACATAAAAAATTATGTTCCCCACTATCTCTAATTCAAAATTGAATAAAAAACTTACAGGGTCCTTCAATTTGGGAGGTAATTCCTTCTAATGAAAATAACTACATTTTTACTAAGATTTATAATGTTTAGGTCTTTCTAATCTCTTTTAATAGCTAAAAATATCTTATGGAATTTAAAATATGATTTCATTTTATCTAAAGTTTTAAAAAAATTCATGATGGTAGTATAGTCTCTAAACATATAAAGTAATTTGAAATAGTATGGTTTATTAAAATTTTTAACCCTTTAGGGAAAAAGAAGGGTAGGTGTATAATGTTGAAAAACACATTAGTTTAACAGATTCTGCTCAATCCTAATATTTTTATTACCTTATTTTATTATATATCAATTCATATCTTTTTTGTTTAGTATCTTTTCAATGAAAATATTTATCATTTAGATCATTTTTAACATTTTTTAGCTCTACTGTTTTAAAATTTTTAAAATTCTGAGTTTTAGGTTCTGTTAAATTATTAATCTCAACATTTCTAGTTTTTAGCCAAACTTTATCTGGATTTTTAAGGCCTAAATTAGTGGTAAAACCTCTCACATTATCCGTAGAGATAATCTCAGACCTACTTGAAAACATATAATTACCATTGTATCTTAAACCTCTAACCAATGCCCCCAATTGATTTTTCAGATTAAAAATTTTAGAATCAGGTTCAGCTCTTTGTGAGTTAATTTCTTTAATTATATTTTAAATCATCCTTTCTAAATTATCGAGGGAATAACAAATAGTATCCTCAATTTTCAATTTTTTTGGGGAGATCAGAACATCCAGATGCTACAGTTTGTTGCATTGGACCCTTATTTCATAATGAAAAGTTTGGGTGATCATCATATCTAGAATTTTATTTTTTTTGAAAATGGTACTATTTTTCTTTGTTCTAAACCAAAAAAATAAACAAAAAAAATCATTTTATATGGTCAAAAAAAACATTAATTTATTATAAAAACAAAATCTAAAGATCCCAATTAACTGAAAAATCTTACAACACTCATTTAAAGTCCTCTCTTATTCATAAAAATGGCTTATCCGAAACTTTGATGCATTAAAGTTTGAATCTATTTTTAAATTTCAGTAATTTTAAATCTCATTTGTTGAATTAAACAGGTTTTGTTTTTAGTTAAATTCACTTTTCTTTGACTAGATTATTATTTTTTGAATTTAGGGACAATGTGTTATAAATTTGTTTCAATTATTCAATAGTTTTTTCTATGAAATTTTGACTAACCATTTAGTCATGTAAATCCTAAGAAGATGGTAACATTACCTCACAAAAAACATCTATAAAAACATGGGATGGAAATTTATGACGGAGGAATTTCTTAATAAAAACACACAACATATCTCATTCCTTATGGAATGACACATCCACTTCTTAAAAAATAGTGATTTTTTTCTTAACTTTCTAGTTAACCACTTAAGAGTGAATATCATGACAAAATATTTATAAATTTGATCACATTTGTCAATATTTTTTCATTTAATTGATTAAACCAATTATTATATCTATTTCTAAGGCAACATAGAAAATTTCATAGTTTCAGAACATCCTCACACAATTCATTAAGAGGAATCTATTGGAAAACATTATAAAAGTCTCTAATGGAAGACAGAGTATCCTCATCAGGTAACCCAAAAAAAATGAAATTGGCGCCAAATGAGATCATTTGAATTCATAGTTCCTAGATAGATTGTAAAGATTAATGTATTATGTATCTCTAAAAATGATGGGAAATTGATATTCTATATGTTTAGTTCCTTATAAATTTTCATTTCTAGACTCAGGTTGGATATGAGGTTCAATTACAACCTCAATATTCTCAATTTTTTTTGATTTTTTTTGAATATTCAAATTTTTTTAATGTTTTTTATAGTCAAATTATGCTTCATTGGAAATGGTGCCAAAATTTTACATGAGTTCAGTCATTGACATACTAATTAATTTTAATAATTTATAAAAATAAACTAATTACTGGTATAGTGTTGAGGAGGTGTCATGTCCTTAGGGATTGAAAAAAGTGGATGCACGAACAAACAAAAAACAAACAAAAAAACAAAAGTAAATGAAACGATCAGATATTATGTGTGAAATGAATAATAAATGGTTGAAATATGGAAATAAGGTAGTGAAAAATATTACATGAATAGAGGAAAGTGTACTGAGTATTATAAAATTAGGTCCATAACATTTCTATGAATTTAATTTAAAATGTTTCTTTATTCTACTCTCATTAAAAAAAATTGTCTGAATGAAAAAAAGAACAAGTGAATATCTATTGAGCACTCGTTTTAGTAAACATTAATGGATCAATGTTCTCTCCTTTGAAATAGTATTTTCATAATTACTAAGGAGTATTATTGTTCATTAATAGAGAATAGAATCTCAACCTTTTCTAAATTTTAGTACCTTGGTTAAAAATTCAAGAATCTAAAGACTCACTATCACCACCACTTCATTCATAGAATAGTGATAATTGATACTCATTAAGAACATAATAATATCACTGAAAAAAAAATTCATAGAAAAAATTATAATCAAAAGAACTAAACATATTATAAGATTTAATAAATCACAATCTGAACCCTCTACGAAATTTAGTTACTTATGTTAATAGAAATAGAGATCAAAAAAGAAAAAATAAAGAAAATAGGAAAATTATTTGGCAAGATCACCTCATTCCTCAAACTCTAGCTCCAAATTAGGTTTTAATCTCTACTTAGTCATCTTGTCTCTATTGTGGTCTCCCACTCTACTCAGTGTGTTATCCAGGGATGAAGGAATGATTGATTTTTTACTAAAAATATACTATGTAATTAATTCTCTTATAATCAATAAATCACTACCTAATTTCCTAAGTGTAAACTTCTAGTTGGATCATCTATTATATTTATTATAACTAAAAAATTATAGTACTTTTACCTTTCTACACCTATTAATGTTTCATGGGCATCCAGCTCAACTCCAACTCAGCTGGTATCTGTATGCTCTCCCAAATAAATTCACACCTCATCAACCACCATAACTAATTCTTGAAAATAATTCTAGATTCCATAAATACATTCTTTAACTAAATCAAGATCCTCTTGATGGATTAAAATTTATGATTTTAGGAACTCGTGCAAATCTTAGTTTAAATCCTTAGTGGCTATGATTATAATTGAAAATAACTTTGGAATGACCTTCATTGATATCATCACATGAGAGTGAACTGATCAAGCCTAATGATACTTCTTATATTTATTTGGAGTTCATTTATTCAATGATCCCATGATGAAAATATGAAATCAATTCATACATGGGTTAGGATCAGATTCATTAGTAATGGGATCCTTAGTTCATCATGGTGTAGACTTGGGAATCCCAACTCACTTGATAGTATGTTCATATAGGAATTTTGATGAAAAACATTCTTGAAAATGTCTTAAACCTTGCATTCCAGGGATTGGGGATGATCAATCCCCATCATCTTCAATACAAAACCTGATAATAGAGAATTCTAACAAGAAAAAAAACTTGTAAAACTTCATCTATGGTTCGAAAATCATAGAAAATGGAAGCATTGACTTCTACAGTTGGTCAACCTCTTCAGCATGAACCATCTTATTTCTAAGATTCAATTTTAATTTTTCCTAAATAAGATTGATCTCCAAGATTAAAACTCTAGCTTTGATCAACCCCAATTCAACACCTTCAGCTCAAATTTTCCTTTGTAGATCTGGGTGATTCTAGCATTGCGATATTCTTCCATCTTGCATGAGTTTTGTTTTTGATTTATAGGATATGGATCATCTATCTCAACGGTATTTGGATTGAAAAATGGTGCATATGATCTCGATCGTCTTTTCTAGTAAGCCTCATCATAGATAAAATTTTATAACTTGGTAGTTTAAGACCTTAATATCAACTTGGGTTCATTCAGCTTCCTCAATCATGATCAACGATCCACCATCAACAAATCCCAGGTTTGGAAACACCTTTCACAAATCCCAAATTCAGCTCTTTAATTAAGGTGATAACCCAAACTAAGTTTCATTTTCTAATCTCAAAAGAGATATCTTTTTGAATAAGTAAATATAGATCCCTTTTATGGTAGATAGGATTTTCACTCATGACCGATTAAGTATAGAAGCTCAATCGGTATACAGACCACATGAGATTCATACAAGAGGTTTCAATAAAAAACTCTATTCTTTCTGCATTAAGTTCAATCTTCTACACCCATGGTAAATTAAGTGGTCGTGGGAGTTCATGTGGTAACTTGTTTAAATCCTTGGTGTGATCACTTAAATGCCAACAGTATCTTACGGAAAGTATACTGGCATGTTGTGTACACCTAAACTTCCTTCATATAGTCACTTGAAAAATTATTCAATGATCACATCTTGTTCCTAAAAAGTCATTTATGTGACTGAAACAACTCTTCATCTAATAAAAATTAAAAATAAAACTGTAAATTAAATTCAAAATAAGAAAACACAAAAACCATAAATCAATTTAAAATTAAATAATTGATAATCTAATTATTTATATAAACAAAGAAAATAAGGAATAAAAGTATTAAACAAAAAAATTAAATTAAAATACATAAAATTAATATTTAAAAAAACATGAAATATATAAAAAAATAAAAGAAATAGAATCCTTAATTTATGAATAAAAACAACCATAATTATAAAGGCTTACAAAAATTTACTTTTTCATATAAAAAATAATTTGATAATAAAAATTAAACATTAAAAAAATCATTTGAACATATATTTAATAGTTTTAAAAATTTAACACAAAATTTATATAATCATTAAATTAGTAAATAAAAATATAATTTAAAAAATAAAAAAATTACAATACATCATGTTGAAAGAAAAAATAATTAAATTACACATAAAATTTTTCCATAGTTTAGAAGTTGTTTTTTCTCAAACAACCACTTAGTTCAAATTTAGTGAAGAAAACAAATCTCTAAATTGAAAAAAAAACCAAAATGTTGCACTGAATTGATTTCCAAAATGATTTTCATTCATGAATTATTTTAAGAAAATAGTATGCTTTCCCTCTTAAAAATAAATATTCTTAGTAGAAAAGAGATTTATGTTTTAAAAAAATGATTGACTGTGAGAATTTTTGAAATGAGTTAAAAAAACCTCAGTTTGAATTTAACTAGGAATTTCAAACATCTCTTTACCTCTAGGTGAAAAACACATAATTAAACAACTCTTCATAATTTAGAGACTACTAGATGAGTGGAAATTACTAATTAGTAGTACAACATAAATAACTCATCCAATAGTAGAAGGAATAAAAAATGAAAAAATGAAATAATTTGAGTTTATAATGGACTCGGATTTTTGTTTCATAGCCTAATTGAAATAAAAATCATAAAATTATAAATTTAAATCAATTTATTTCTAATGAAATGATTGTTATATACCAATATATCAAAATTGACCAAAAAACTGATGATCTCAAGAGGAAAAGAAAAATTATTTTCCCCAGAGACCTGTGAGGTATTAAATATTAATCTAATCAAAGTGTCATCACAACATTGAAATTTAAGAAAAATGGTCACCCGGTGAAAATTCCTATGTTTTTATTAAAAAACACACAATTTTGAAAAAATCGAGGGGTTTTTGATGCATTAATATTGAAACACATATTAGTTCAATTAGGACCACTCCCACACACTTAAAACTAAAAAATGTCCCTATTGTTAAATCCAATGTAGGAGAAACAGTTAAATTGTTAATTTTAGAGAGATCTAGAAATGAATCATAGATAAATTCTATTAAAGGGGTAACTTGAATGGTCATAATTTTTTCCCACACAATAAAAATAATTACACATTTCTAATAATGTAGAAATGAAACTATTGGAAACTATCTAATAATTTAACATAGAAACTAGGTTTCTAAATGTTTCGTGTTACAGATTAATTCAAGGATAAATTTTAAAGAAGTATAAAAACAAAACTTTAATTGAAATACGAAAGAACACAGAGAAAGTTCAACTTATGATACTGAAAAAAAATTAATTTAATAAAAAATAAATGCTAATAGTTATTAAATGAGAATTATTCAACATTTAAAACGAAATACCAACAAAAAAATTTAAAAAATAAAGGGGGAAAAGGAAATATATAGAAGTTGAAATAAATACTCCACTAGGTAAATATGAAGCTTTATCAATTCAATTAAAAAATTCATAACCTTCCATGAAGATAGTGATTAAAAAATATGGTTAGAAATTTGTATCTCTGATAAGGAAAAAATCAACATTTAATTTAAAAAATTTAAAGTTCAAATAAGAATAAAACTAGAGTTAAAGTTAGGGTAGTTTTATCCAATACTCTCTAAAACAAGCACCTTTTGGCATTGAAAAGCAGTTGAAATCCAATAATTTCAATTCCATAGTTGGTGATTCACACGATTGACCGTACTCTCTTTCCAATCACTTGAAACCTTTGTGGGATCTATGCACCTCACTGTCAATTAACCTACCACACTCCCACTTTATATTCATAGTGAATTTTATTTCAGCACACTCATATCATCAAATTCACTCACTCTCAACATTTCCACTGCGCTTGGTCTATTCTTGTTAAGTACCCAAAAGTGTTTAAAAGATTCAACATTAATTTCAATCATTTATAAAAAAGAAAAAATTAGTTCAATAACAATGTGATAGTGCATGACAATGAATCTCCATCCAAAAATTATTTATAAAGACATATGCTAGAACAAAAATGAGTGGAGAACATTTATTTGAATAAAAAACAAAAAAACAGAATCCTGGATAACCATGGGTCGCCTCACATAGAGTCCTAGATTTAGTGTCTTTAACCAGATATACCCTATATTTTGGTATCCATGATCATTTGATGGGTATGAATTATTGTGTGTTTTAAGCTCACTGTTATTTAAGAAATCATTAATAGGATTTTCAATATATTCATCAACTACAGCAGCTTAGATGATTTTTAAGATAATATAAAAAGCATTAATAAGAACAATTTTTCCTCCTCTATTTTACTTCCCAAACCATAAAATTTATCTTTCAAAAGGGTTGAAAAAATAAAAGAAAAATACCTCAATTTATTAAGAACTTTCTCCCAACCAACCCACACTTAGGGAGATAAAAATACTCAGAAACAGGTGTATAGGTAGTTGCAAACTTCTTACCAATGCTAGAAAAAGATCCCAAAATAGATTTTAAATCTAACAAATAAAAAGTCTATATCCTGATAATTCCAAATTCTAATCTTAGAATGTATTTTTTAGAGTCCATAAAATATTTAAATTAAGTGAATTTTTTAAAAACAAGTTGGTAATTTTAATCATCAGAATCAACATCAATCATAATACATAAATGATTCTCAAGGAAGTATACTTTTTCATATTGAACATAATAAAATTTATCATAAAAAATTAGAACAAAACATTCCCAAGTTTCATAAACACCAGAACAATCAACTTCAAATGTTAAACTCTCATACAAAGGATCACCAAACTCAACAAGAAGGTTTAGTGATTCTGACTCAAAACTAGGTTCTTGTGAAGGAATTACCTTATCAAAAGATGGAAATAAATTTAGTTCATAAACTTGAGGCATTACTTCAAGAGGATGGAAACTAAAAAATTTAGTAACGTCTAAAGGATAACAGTAAAACTCAAAACAGACCTCAAGTTCACAACAGTCATCAATATATGAGGTAATCATAGAAACAAATTTGCATACCTTAGTTGAAGGTTGATAAAAATTCCACCTAAACTCAACAGTAAAATAATTATAGGCTTCATAAACTGAGTGGAAACTATATTAGGGTTTTTATTTACCCAAAACATAACATTATTCTATATCATCTAAATCATATAGAGTCATTTTTCATTTTGAAACACTAATGTTAGCACCTACAGTAGCTAAGAAATGTTTGACTACAATGATTGGGTATTTTTCACCATAATAAATTTCTAGGATCAGAATATCAGTGGGAATGATAAGCCTCCCAAAACTGACTAACGGGCCATCCACCCGTATATAGGGATAAGAGAGTGACCTATCTGCTAGTTTAAGAGAAACTGAAATTATTTTAAAGTCTATTATACCAGGTTTTTTGAACAATGAATATGGAATAAATTTGACACAGGAACCCAGGCCACATAAATAATTTTTTTCCACACTATCTCCAATTGTACTAAATAAAAAAACATAAGGTTCCATTAATTTGGGAGATAATTCATTCCAAAGAATAAAAATATATTGTTCAGTATGATTCATGGTGTCTAGGTCTTTCCAAACTCATTTATTGTCTAAAATTATATTTAGGAATTTAAAATATGATGGGATTTTATCAAAATTTTACACTAAATGGATATTGATAATTAAATATCTAAACATATAAAGAAATTTTAAATTGTCAAGTTCAATAATCTTTTTAACCCTTTTGGGAAAAGTAATGGGAGGAGTATAATGTTGCAAAACATACTGGTTTAGCACATTCTCTCCAATACAAATATTTTTTTTACCTTTTTTATTATTTCCCACTTAATATTTACTTTTTTTATCTTTTACAAGTGAATATTTTTCATTTAGTTCATTTTGTACATTTCTTTCCATCTCTAAAATTTTACTATTTTAGAAATTATGAGTTTTAGGTTTAGTTAAATGTTCAATCTCAACTTATCTAGGTTTCACCCTAACATTATCTTGAGTTTTGAGGATTGAACTCAAAGTAATACCCTTCACATTCTCAATAGATATAATCTCTAAGATACATTAAAATTTATTGTTACCTTTATCTGTCAAGTCTCTATCCAATTAACATAAAAGACTTTCTAGATAAAAAATTTTAGAATCAGTTTCAACTATTTGTGTCTCAATTTATTTCATTTTATTTTGCATCACCCATTCTAAATTATAATGGGAATAAAAAATACTATCCTCACAATTGATTTTTAGGAAGATAAAAACATTCACATGCATTGATTTATTACCATATACCCAAGTTTCAATATGAACGGTTTGGGTGATATTTGTATCCATAATTTTAATTTTTTTGACATGGTTCTTTTTTCTTTATTGTGGTCCAAAAAAACAACAGATAATGCATTTTATATTGGTCAAACATACAGTACCTTATTTGGAGAACATTCTCTAAAATTCCCACTTAACCCAAAATCTCACAACATTCATTTAAATATTTCTCTTTTCCCCAACAAGTGGATTGTTTAATACTTTGATTCATTAAAATTTGAAATTGTTTTTGATGTTCATTAATTTGAATGCTTATTTCTTGTCTTGAAACGCTTTTTTTAGTTATATTTATTTTTATTATATTTGATGAGTTTTTATGAATTTATTGTTATTGTGTTAATTTTTTTTCAATTATTTAGTAGTTCTTTTTATAAAATTCCCATCGATCATTTGGTCAGATAAGTCCTATTAAGATAGAAAAAGTAACTCAAAAAAACATCCATAAAGACATGGTATAGAAATTGGTGATGGGAGAAAATCCCAAGAAAACCTTAAATCCTATCCCATGTCGTATTGAATAAATCATCCTCTTCTTGAAAAAATAGTTATTCTATTTATTAATTCTCTAGTTAACTAATTATAAAATAATATCATGACAAAAGATTTATAAAATTTATCACATGTGTCAATAATATTTTCTTGTAATTTATTAAAATAACTCTTAGATATATTATTTCAAAAATATGGAACAATTATTAGTTTAAGATCATCCTCACTCATGTACTTAGAGGCATATTATAGATAGAATTATAAACGTCTCTAATTAAAGACAAGTTTTCCTTATCAGGTAACCTAGAAAAAATGGTAGCCGTTCCAAATGAGATTGTTTGAGTTCATAGTTCATAACCCATTGAGAAATACTAATGAAAGTTGGGTTTATAAAAATGAATCTAATTTGTTATTTTATAATTTTAGGACTTTATATATTTTCATTACTAGGCTCATGTAGGGAGATATGTTCAATTATAGCCTCAATATTATGAAAATATTTTAATATTCAATATTTTAATTTTTTTTCAATTATTTCACACATCTTCACTTGCAATAGTGCCAAAATTTGAAATAAGTGTGGTCATTAAGATTCCATTAAATTTTATTTATTTATAAACCCTACATACTATTGGTATAGTGATGAGTGAGTGTTGTTTACATAGGGAATACAAACAGTGAATGCACTACCAAACAAAAGCAAACAAAATAAAATAAAAATAGAAAATTCTTAGAAAATTTAGGCGTTAAATGATGAAGAAATTTTGAAATTTGAAAACAATAAAGTTTAAATGAATACATGAACATGGGAAAGTGTATCGAGCAATATAAAATTAGGGAAATTAGACACATTTTAATTGAATTAAAAATGTTTTTTATTCTACTCTCATTAACTAAAATTATCTCTGGGCTAAAATAAAAAGTGAAGACTCATTGGGATATCGCTTCAGTAAACTTTTATAGCTCCTTTATCTATCCTTTGAAATGATTTTTCAATCATCACTAAGGAGTCATATCATTCCTTAATAGAGTATAGAATCACAAAATTTTCCAATTCTTGGTACTTTAGTTAAAAATTGAAGAATTTAAATATTCATTATCACCACCTCTTGGTTATGAGAATAGTAAGAACTGATACTTATTATGAACATAAGAAGATAAATGAACTAAAATTTTATCGAAACAATTATAATCAGAAGAGCTAAAAAAATTATAAATTTCAATCCATCACAGTTTGAAACCCACAAGAAATTTAGTTACTCATTCTCATAAAAACAAATCGTCAAAATGCAACAAGAAAGAGAAGATGAATCTACTCTAGTAAGATCACATCCTTCGTCAAGATCCAGGTCTGGATTAGGTTCTACTCCCATCTCAGTGGTCTTTTTTCCATTGTGTTCTCCCCCTATACTCAATATTTTCTCTAGATAGGAATGAATTATTTATGCTTTCTTGAAAAATATAATTTGGAATTAATTAATCAAAAAATCACAACTCAATTGCTTTGTTGGAATCCTATGGTTGGTCTGTTTTATCTTTTTCTTGTAACAAGTGTGTGGTAATAAATTTCCCATTCAACAACCTATTAGTGTTTATGTGCATCCAGCTCATCTACAACTAAAATGGCATCTATATTCACTCTTAAATAAATTCACTCCTCATCACCCACAAAAAAGAATTCCAGGATCTGATGCTTGATCCCATGACGACTTTATTTAATTGACTCAAGATCCTCTTTATGAATTATAATTTATGAATTTATGACTTCACTAAAATCTTAGAGTAAATATTTTTTGGACATTATGCTATTGAAAATCACTTTGGAATCACCTTCATTGATATCCTCACATGAGATTTTATTGATCAACCTTGATGATACTTATCATATTCAGATGGTGTCTATTTAACCAATGATCCCATACTGATAACATGACATCAATTCATGCATTGTTCAAGATCAGATTCATCATCAAAGGGGTCCTTAGCTCAATGTGGCGTAGACTTGGGAATCTTGAATCAGTCAATAACCTCTTCACATAGAAATTTTGATGAACACATTCCATGAAATTATCTTCAACCTCACATAATATGGATTGGTGATGATCACACCCCACCATCTTCAATAGAACACCTATAAATAGAGAAATATAGTAAGGGAAAAAACTTTTACACCTTTATATTTGGTTTGAAAAGCATCAACAATGACCGTGTAGGATTCTATGATCAGTAAAACTCTTCCACACATACTAACTTCTTAATTAGATTCAATCTATCTTTTTCCAAAATCGAATCGATCTCTAGGATTAAATCTCTTGCTTCAAAAGACCTTAATTCAATTCCTTAGTCTCATCTTTTCATCCACATATCTGGGTTATTCTAGCATCACCGCCTTCTTCCATTATGCATGGGTTCAGTTTTAGATTCAGCAAATGCAACTGGTTTATCTCAGGGTTCTTATTTATGAACAATGTTTTATATGAGATTGGTCGGCTTCTCTACTGTGTCTTGACACAGATCGTCTTTGACAGCTCAGCAAGACCAATCCTTCATCTTGACCTGGGTTCATTTATCCTCTTCAATCATGCTTGGTGATCCACCATCAATGGATCCCTGGTCCAGAATCACCTTTCACAATTCAACAATTCATCTCTAGAATTTAGTTGATAACATGAACTTAGTTTCCTTTTCTAATCTCAAAACAACTCACTTTTTGAATAATTAATTTCAGTTCCCTTCATGCGGTCAATAGGAATTTCACTCATGGTCGACTAAGTGCATAAGATCCATCAGTATACTGACTGTATGAGATTCATGTGGTGGTTTATATGAAAACTCAATTATTTTTACAAATATTTCATGCATCAACACCCACAACCACTTAAGTGATTGTGGGAATCCATACAATAACTTTTTTTAAATATTTAGTGAAATCACTTAAATTATTGTGGTAGCTTGAGACGGGTATACTAATATGCTGCGACCTCTGGATCTACCTTCATACAGTCACTTGAAAAAATCTTCTACAATCACTTCGTTTTCCAACAAGGTTAATTAAGTGACCACAACATCGCTTCATCTAAAAAAATAAAACTCATACTGTAAATTAAATTAAACAAACATAAAAACTAAAAATTAAATTAAAATTAAAATATTGATAATTTAATTATTTATAAAAACACATAGAATAAAGAAAAGAATTATTAAAAAAAACTAAATTAATAAACATGACATTATTATTTTTAAAAACATAAAATAAATTAAATAAAAAAATAATGATATTCATTAATTTAACCTGAAAACAACCATAATTATAAAGGATAAAATAATTTACTCATTCAACTAAAAACTAATAAGAAAACAGGAATTAAAAAAATTAAAAACACATTTTAAAATAAATTTAAGAGATTAAATAATTAAACATCAAATTAACAATAAATACTAAATTAATAAATAAAAAATAATTTAAACAATATAAAAACATTAAATTATAATAAATGATGTGAAAAAATCATCAATTAAATTCCACATCAGTATACATATCTACAAATAACAAGTATGTTACGACTTCTAATGAAACTATATAATAAGTACAAAATACCAAACTATTTGTTCCAGTTCTTGGATTCTCACCTAATTAGTAATGTATTATCATAATATAAAATATGATAAGAATATATCATTGGTACTAGTTGATAATTAAATATTATGACAAACGCTACAAGGTATATAATCAAGGATATCCTCACTAGAGTTTTACTCAAATGGGTAAAGTTGAAAATAACAATGTTTCTATATAGGAAAATATGGAAGGTCCAATAACTAAAGGAATAACTCAGCATGATTATGATCTTATTATGTGGGATCTAAAGGGTTGATTTTAAGCAATTTTCCTATAAGAAAAGTGGAATTGGTGTGAAACTGGGTTCCCCAGACCCAACTTTAACATTAATTTTAATTACCATATCATGTATACAAAGAGTTCTGTATGTTTTATTATAACTAAAATAGTTTTGATACATATTAATTTTTTATTTATAAGTCAATTTCCTTAGATTATTTGTTATATCAAATGGTTATAGAAACTCTTAGCTATACTGATAACCTCAAGATACTATGATAGAAATCCTAGAGAATATATCTTATCGTCTAGATACATTATAATGGTAGGACATAGATGATGTATAACCATCACATTCTTATGGATTATGATAATTGATAATTCTTCTCATAAAGTTCCCACTTGGTGATCTCAAATATAGGATATCATGAGAACTAACCCACCAATAGGAACACCACGTGTTTTGGGTGTCATTCATTGTTTCTCTATACGAGTACATGCATTGGGATATTGAATTAAGATCATTATCATTATATACAATTTTACTATGTACCATGATACAAAACAAAAAAATACATTTATGTTGTGAAGAGGTAGCTTGTGTCGTGTGTGTGATTTATAATGTGGAATTTGATGAATGATCCAGATATGAATGTTCACTTATGAAAGGAAGAGATATCTCAATCCAAGTTGACCATAATGGAGGTAATTTTACTAAATCCATGGCTATGTTAGAAAAATATAATTCAATTTAGCAAGGTTTTAAAATGAATAAATCATTTAAAGTATTATGACAGAAATTGTGTGTCCCACTTTAGGAGATATCATGAGACAAAAAAATATTACAGAGAGCGTGTTCATAGGAGGTTGTGGTAGTTATGGATTATCCTTTTATCTTTATAGGTTATTATGTGTTTAAATATATTGATCTTATTATATTAT
Source organism: Viscum album (assembly GCA_963277665.1). NCBI lineage: Eukaryota > Viridiplantae > Streptophyta > Magnoliopsida > Santalales > Viscaceae > Viscum > Viscum album. The sequence goes on along the minus strand of OY728131.1, from coordinate 1,429,889,719 downwards.
TATTAACCACTTATTTCAAGATAAAGGTTTATAGGGTCACACATAAAGTGTTCCCATGAGTTCCACCTACTCAGATGAATTAGAGTTTAGGATGAAGTGGGACACATGAATGGGGACAATTGAAAGCCCTAAGTGTGAATGATTGCAAGTAAAATAATTAAATTATATTATTAAATTTTATAATATTAATTATTTAATATATTTATCAATATTATTATATGTTTTTTAATTATAAAATTGAATATGAGAATTTTTTATTTTTCATAAAAACGTTACACATTCAAGGTTCATTAAGTAATTATGGGAGGAATGATCCAAGTTAATGGTTCTTGTTTTATCACATTACATGATAAATGTTAAATATAACACCCCATAATTTTAGTTTCCTTTAAATGAATAATATGTTTCATAGCATGCACCACACGTAACCCTGATCTTAAACAAACTACAAAATAATATTATTTAAAAATGAGTGTCATAACATAACCCTTTGGTTGGTAGTTATGAATATGTATATCAGAATTATGAAATATATAAAAATAATAATTTACATAATAAAAATTATAAACTCAACCAAAAGAATTTATATTCGTCTAATTATTGTTACTTGGCAATGTATAATAATAAGTTCATTTTATGACATAACAATACATTCTTCATAAAAATGAGTTTTATCTTTTATTTTTGTGAATAATTAAAATTAATTACAAACATTTTTAGTAATTTCATTTGAAAATATAAACTTCATTTTTAAATTCATCATGAAAAAATTATCTTAGAGTGAATTTTTGAGATTTTTTAAAAATAATTGATTATTGAGTGAATAGTGGAGAATACTGATTTTACAAAAACCACCATATTTATACCATTATAATGATGTATAAATAACTTGAAATATTAAGAAACCATTTTTATAGATAAAATATATATTTAATAAGTAATTTAATGAAAACCGAAATATATTTTCAACTTTTAAATATATGCTCAATATTTTGAAAATTTCTGTATTATTTTTATTCAAATAAACAATGTTTTTAGTTGTTCTCAATTAATCATGTATTTACAAGGTTCCTTTAAATTTTGGTTTTATTTGAAAAAATAAGTATCATTTTATTTCAAAAAATCCATTAATGTCATTGGAATTTATATTATATTATATTTTGTTTTAAAAAAATTATGCTTAAAACAAACATTTTTCTAAAAACTATTTTTGTTACATTTTGCGTACTCATATTAAAATTAATTTCTACCACATATAAAAATAAAAAAAATTGAAAATATATTCCACATTTTTAATAATAATAATTTATACAACTTAATTGTTTGACATAATGTATAATAAAAACAATAAAAATTTGTTACCACGGTTAGGGTTAAAATAGGTTTATCAGGGATTAAAATTAGAGAAAAGGGTAAAGATGTTACTCAAAATTGTATAAATATTATTGGACTAAGATATTTATACCTTATATTGTCTTACCATCTATTTCCAGGCCATTTTATGCTACTTTCATATGAAAAATGACTCATATTATTTAAATCATTTTAGTAATTCAATATGAGTCCATTCCCTCACATATATAATGGAACCTATTCTACACACTTATTCACAAAACATGATCCCTATATCTTGGTAAAAACTACAAAAAAAACCATTTTAACATATTTCCCTTCATTCTTGAGCTTCTTGTATTCTCTTAAGACCATCATATTTTAAGGTGTAAACCAAATGAGGTATCTTAAAGAAGGGATAATTGTCTTTAATGGTTCTATCAAAGTTTAATTATTTTTATAATTTATATATTTATGTTGTGTAAATTCTAATATAATCACCACAATATCATCAATATAATGATATATTATTATAATGGGATAAACATTTTCCACCTCCTTTCCATTAAATGGTAAATAAGGGCATCACTTGTACGCATGTGTGCACTACCGCCTACACGTAGCGATGTGATTCATTTTCCATCACCGAATCTCATGATTGATTGTAATGATATATTTAATGAATATAAATTATATTTATTATATAATAATTATTCTATAATGATAAAATATCATCTTATTTATTATATTTTTTATCGTTATAAAATAGATGTATCATTCATACATACATGAAGACTACCACCTCCAGGAGCAATATATTTCATTTTCAATATCCAACTTTTATATATGATTATAAAATTTTATATAATGAATATATATACATATATAACTTATGAAATAAATAGGATTCTATTAATTTTATATTAAGAAACATGTTCTTATTTAGGTAGTTTTACCACCAACTTGTGTAATTTTATAATCTTTATGACATGAATGATTGATGAATATAGAATATTGGTGATGTTATGTAATAATAAGATATATTTTAACTGATTAAAATTTTAGAGGTGATGGAACCATAATAAATGTGTAGGGATCAAAACTGCTGAACTGAAACTTACATGAAAAATTAAACAATTATTACCGAGAACATTGATTTTAATAAAGAATTATTAATAAATGGGAGATAAGATGTTATAAATTGATCATATATGATATTATAAGTATTAATATGTTTCTATAATTTAATTATAATAAATTAAATTTTAATTTAAAGGAGGATAAAATCACTAAAAAGGCAAGTCATACTTGAGGTAATCGTTTATTTCACAACTTCAATTTATTCAGGATTATTTATGTTTAAGTTTACATTAGAGGAATTATATGTTATTTTATCTTAAACACCATCTATTTTATTCTTCTAGGGTTATTTTTTGAAATTATAATTTTTCCATTCATTTTACTCTTGAATTACTCCAAACTCTGAATGAATGTTTTTAAGTAAAACAAACATTGTTTTTCTATTTGGTTGAGAATATTTTTCTCCCATGTTCATATTTATTTTAAATTTTTTTAAAGAAAGTTTTTAATATTATTTAATTTTTGAATAAATTAATTTTTATCCATGTTTAACATTAAATAAAAATAATTAAAAGGAATCTTCTTGTCAATTTCTGAATGAGGAACTTTTTACTGAAGGTGTTAATGGATTATTTTTTTAACAGTTATCACATGAACAAATTTTCCCGCCATGATGAATATTCATTAACATGAAGCTTATTTTACAATTTTTCATGTTTGTTCTCAATGATTGTTTTTCCTAACATTCTGTAAATTTTTAGATTTTAAATGAGTTCTTTCAAAATTAAAATGGTGTGGTTTAGAATAAATGTTTCTAGGATATTATAATAGTATTTTAATCTATTTCAACATCCTTTTATGGATCTTATACTTTTCTAGGGATATAATCTAATAATACCATCCACCAAATTACTTTGTATATGTTATGATCATGCTTTTATACTAATTTAAAGGGGGAAATATTAACATTTTATATGCTTTTTTTTGAATTTTAATGTTTTTGTTGATTATCAGTTGAATTATTATTCATCTCTTTCATATGATGAATGCATTAGACATAGTATGTAACAGGAGGGGAAAATTATTTTCCCTTGATTCAATAGTAGGTCTCATGAGACAAACTAGCTTGGATATTAGTGTATTTCATTCCTATTTATGTATGATGTTTTGGAATGGGGATCTGACTATAAGATTATGATGTTAGACATTATATATACTATCATTATGAAACTAGTTTTTGTTATTCCTATGATTATTTTTTTTTCATCCATGGATTTAGTCTCCTTTTATGATATTAGTTATATGTCATATTTGATTAATTTTTATCTATACTATATTATCATTTATTTATTTATCCTATGACGTCTTCTGTTATACAAATTACATTATTGAGCATCTAAGTTTACCCTTTTATTATATTTTCTTTTCCCAAATATACCAAGAAGGGATCTATCAATGATTTTAGAGATATAATATCAGAAAAAATGATGTTATTATAAAAATTATAAGTTTCATTTCATGTTTTTAAATATAATTTAAAAATAATCTATGTATCCAGTCTCCCTAGACTATTAAACTATTCAATCATTATGGTTGTGATCCATTGTATCATGTTCCAACATAGTAAAATAACAACTGACTTCAAGTTACTGGAGTCAATGTGTTACATTAAAATTCAGTGATAATGAAAAGTGTAATTGGTCATTGGCAGTGTTTTGGGTAGTTTTTAGGTTTAGGTTTCTTAAGAAATAATATAAATTATTGAAACTTAAATACTAAAAATAAAAACCAATATTACACCTAAATATTGTGTTTCCATCCATTACATGAATTTAGAGACAGATTCTACTCTATCCTCCCTATTTGATGTTTTAAAGAGAGAAATTGAGAGAAGAACAAGGTAGAATCGATCTCACATTCTTGGATAAATTCCATGGTTTTTATACTATCATAGAGACATTATAATGATCTTTGATTTCTCATGAAAGTACATGATTATTAAAGAATTATAGTAAAAAATATATAGTTTACATGTGGATTACCTAGAGGATTTCTCACTTGGTTCCTTTTATCTAAGACACACCAACAATGAGTGGATGAAATATTCATTAACAAATGACCAAGGTACCATTTACAGTTTTATTTGATTTATGTTATTCATACTTAAATAAAATTACACATGATCCATGGGTGAATTCAGACATGGTTATTATAGATTTGATGCCTCAATATGAATATAGAATCATAAAATTTAAAATACTTATTTTCACACTTTTATAAAGCCCGAAGTTTATTCATATTACTTAGAATTTAATCCCAATTTGATAAGGTTTATACCTTGGATTCTTGAGATAGAGTCTTGCTAATCCTAGGTAAGTTTATTCTACTTAGATGGATTTTTTCTATCCCACTCTCTCTCACCATATTATGGATGGTCATTCATTTTTAACCTCTTGTTATTTATCCTCAATTTTTGATAGAGGATTCTAATTAGGATGATGTTTTATGTATCATTGGATTACAATGAGATAGATGATCTAAAATTGATTATTTTTATTCCATTCATGATCTAATAATGTTTAATGCTATATTTTAGATAGGAGATCCCTTAGTTATCTTATTTTTTTGTATCAATTTGAATTCTCATTCTTTATCTTATTTAGGAAAAAAGTGGAATAAAAATAAATGAATATAATAACCATATTAAAGAATTAATTAGAATGTATGTTATGAACACATGTTTTAATGATTTTTTGATAACGCCTCTTGTGATTTTCTAGATATCATGTAACTTACTATGGATGTTGTTGACGTTTAGTATGATTGATTTTCTTGAAATGGGAACGTAACTATGGTAATGATGAAATGAAAAATGAAATAGTCATGAGAATTTGATTATCGTTATTCCTTTAAAACTATTGAATATAGAATAGTTAATTAAACTATGTTTGTGGTTGAATTCTTAGCTTTTTATATCAATTGATAATAGTTTACTTGTATTTGAAACCTATTCATAATGAATCAATTAATTCATGATATTAATAAAAAGTCTATTTGTTGAAGATAATTAGTTATGGATGATAGAACCCATTCCTTTTCATTAATGTATTGTATTCCTTGGTGTTATGGATTTATATTCCCCTTGTGTTTATTGTGCTAAAAATAGTTTTGTTGTTATATCTGTTCTCTATGATAGTAGACCCTTTTTATGATTTCATGAGTGGGGTATCGTATGACCAGGATAGATAGAAGAAGATGAGATCAGGTATTTATTGATACTTATCATTGAGATTGGGATGATGTTGGATAGATGGATTATATTGAGAGTGGGTATTTTCTATTTAAATATGTTTTCATGTGAGGCGCATTGATTTATTTCTTGGTTATGGGTTGAGAGTGAAGCTTTCCCATATTTCATGATTTTATTTATAGTTTTTCTGGATGGTTTATTTTTTTAGGTTTCCAATAACTATTTTAGTTGGATCATGTATATTTTTATGGTAGCTTAGGATGATCCCTAGAGTACCCAAAATCATGGAATAGTAAATGGAATAATAAATAAACTTATGTGATGGGTTTCATTGTTGGTGGTAAATATTGATGAATTAATTTGGACCATGGTATGATTAAATGGAATTCTCCGTGGATTGTGGGTTTGAAATATAAATAATTTTAATATGAATTTTTGGAAGCATGTTTTCTTGTCATGAAATGAAATGGTTAAATAGAATTAATGATGGGATAATGAATGAATAATAATTAATAATTTATTAGTATAAATGGTTAATGATGATGGACCTTGATTCCTATGTGCATATATGAAATCTATAATTTTAGTACTTGGTGGTAGTATCCAGGTGTCATTTGTAATGATAGATATAGTAAAATATATGGATAGGTAGTCACCCTTAGGGTGGTTTTGTGTGATATTATTCTTATATTTTATGATTTCATATCCTACAGCACCTAATTCAGGAGGATATTCAACCCCTAAATGTTTTAGGTATGGGTTTTTTCCTCAACATATTTGTTTTTAAGGGAACATATGAATAAATTCCCCTTCTTTCCCAGTCTCCATTTGGCATTACATAATGAGTAGCTGAATTAAGGTTATAATGGATTAAGGTATAGGACATGTGTCTACACAGGCTTTAACATATGATGGGTTTATTATACTTATATACGTGGTATGTAGTGACTTAAGTTTATTGTATATACTTATATCTAGTCATGGTGACTATGGTTTCCCATGGGTCTACATGCATGGATTATGATGGGTTGAGGTATAATACATGATACACAAACTGTAGGGCCATTCTAACTTACTAATTTGTTATGGATATGATGATAGTGATGAGGTTGTAATGAGTTTCATGGGAGGAAACATGAGATATTATATATATGCATGAGGTACTTTATTTCTAAGGGGATTTATGAGAGTACATGATGTTTTGGGACTTGGGTGTGAAAGAAACAAACCAGTGAAGAAGTGGAAACATGGTAATTTTTTTACATATATGTTTTGATAAGGATATGATTACTTTAATTCCTTACTTTGTGAGTGATATTTTATTATTATGGGATTTAGTTTTACCTATTTAGGTAATGAGTTGGTTTTATTTTTTATTAACTAGATTTTAGTATGCTAATTTCACATTTTCATGAGAGGTTCTAGGGAGGATCCTAATTAGTATACTTGTATACTAACCCTATTTATATATAAACTATTTTTCAGGGTTTTAGGTGTTGGTTGGTAATTGAACTATTAATTACTATCTTAGAGTTGTTTCTCAGGAGCTATCAGAGTCCATGATCACTACCTGTGATTTTTTTGTTTTGGTATCCTTCCAGTTTCTTTTCTTTATGTATGACATTACATTCATGCATTGGTATTTCCCATTTATTTATGTATGGTGTTTATTGGTGGATCAAATATTCTCTCTTATCCCTTAAATACTAATAAATAAGGTAAATCCTTCCATTTTCATGGATTATATACCCTGAGTTCTAGTCACCAATTCATGGGCTATTAGCGGCGGGCTTCAAGGTTCATCGCCTCTCTCTTCATTTATGACCAAAGAGGGGTACCAATATGGAGTAGGGGGTCATGAAAAACATATACCATAGCAATTAGATATACCTATTTAGTTTCCTTTATGTAGAGGTTTATTTCACTATTACTTTCTTGAAATTACACACCATTAATCATGAGTTAGGATTCAAATAGCATACCCTTATATTATGTTTTAACCCATATAGTTCTTTCTTTGTAACAACATATTTTTATAATAATTATATTTTTTATTATATAATTAAAACCACCTATTTTTTTAAATTTAAAAGTACTTTAAATGGAAATGAAATAACTTTTAATTTCATTTTTAACCTTACTCGTGACCTAGGCCTGCAAAAAGGTAAGTTCCTACCACCCTTAAGTAGGGTTGTTTTTGGGTATGTCATATGTGTAACCCCTCAAATAAAAGAGTTTCAAAAGTGTAGGGTAGGATTTTAATGTGTTGAGTAAGGTAAAATGGTAGTTTTCATGTTTTACATAAGTGTAACCCCTTAGTTTCAAGCATTACATAGTGGTAACCCAGTTTTTCTATGGGTAACATATGGTTAAATCCTTAATTTATATGTTTTGTAAGGGTAAGGAATGCATTATGTAAGTGTCACCTAGACTATATGTAAAGGTAACCAGGTTTTTATAGAGGTAAAAAAGGTTAATAAGTGTCTTACATAAGGGGAATGTGACTTTTCCATAGTCCGCATAAGGGTAACTAAGGAACTACTAAAGATAAATTTCATTTTTCAAAGTCTATGTAAGAGTACTTAAGGTGTTGTGTAAAGGTAAGACTCTATTTTAAAATAATTCATAAGGGTAGTTCATGTCTTGTGTAAGTGTTTGTCCCTAGTTTCAAATCTTGCATAAGGGTTTCCCATATGCTATGTAAAGGTAGCCCCATGTTTTCAAAGTTTGACTAAGGGTAAATCAGAGCTGTGTAAGTGTGAGTAGTTTCCGTTTGGGGTTATATAAGGGTACCACAACCTATGTAAGAGTAAAATCATATTATAATCATGTAACACCCTATTTGTGAGAAAACTAATTTTTTTTGTTTCTCTTATTCTCCCAAAAGTCCTTTATAAAACTCTAAATCTTTCTTAAAGTCTATAAATATAATGGGATACCATTCTCTTGGATGTTTTAAGGCTAGTAACCCCTTTAGGAAAGTTTTAAAATGCCTATAACTTATGATTGAATTAAAAAAAATTGGTGTAATGAATTTGTGGTTTCATTAGTGACTTAAACCGGAACTCTTATTATTTTTATATCCAGACCTACACTACTCTCATTGTTCTGGGTATTCTCTTGAGAATGGTTTGGCTCATTTTTCATTCTCCACTTCTAGGAAAACAATGGTAAGGATTGAATGTTTTTTATCCTTATAAATTCTACATGTATCATAACCTACTATTATGAGTTCCTCTTCCTCACCAGTGTTGTTTTCCATCTTGGGTGTTTTTTATCTTAATTATGATTTATGTGTTTCTATATATTTTTACTAAACCAAGAATTTTGGAATGTTCTTGATAAATATTTTTTCATGTGCTTAAGAGATAATATATAAAATTATACAAGAGAGGTAACCAATTACTGTAGTGTTTCTTTAGTAATATCAATTTGGTTGGTTGGTCTCTAAAATCCCAATTTGGGTGGTTGAGATTTTTATTAGGGGTTTTTTCTTTAAAAATAGTTTGTTCACCTTTTGAGTTTGATGAAAACCATATTTAATGATTTTTCTTCTAAAATTGATTTTCAAATTTTTTATTCTTCCCTTGTGAAATTATATTGAAGAATTATTTTTATTATAAATGAATTTTTAAAGCATGGTAGTGGTGACTTTTTTCTTTTGAAAATTGTGTTGAAGAATTATTTTAACTCTAATGTGAATTCTCAAAGCATGGGAATGGGAATACTTAAATTGTGAAAATATTTAGAAAAACCATCAGTGTGATTTATGTTTTGTATTTTGAAAACATAGAACAAGGTAACACTTAGAAACCTTTGTGATATACATATTTTTAATAGTTTCTTATGAGGTTGTGGAAAAAAAATGGGTAGTCTAATACTGAATTATTGTTGTTAGAAATTGTTATCATTAGTATTTTATTGTAGGCATAGTATTCATTATTTTTCCTAGTGATTCATTCTGTTATTATAGAGCCTAATTTTGTTTCTTGAATGCTATTTTCACTTTTGTAACATATTTTCTAAACCCACATGTTTATCATATAGATAGTGGCCTATGGATATGGTTCTTCAGGACCAGATTGATTTATCTTGGTTTTCTTTGTGTACTATCTTTATATGATCACAATGATATATTCTAGGACAAGGTTTTTTTTATTACTACCTACTATTTTTCATTATTTAGTTTAATTAATATTCTTGTGGCTTTGAATATGTAATGTTTTTAAAATAAACCAACAGAATTTTTATTAAATGGTTTTCAATTGGAAATGGACTTATAAAAATGTTTTTTAAAATCAATAACTATTGGTTATATGGTGGTAGACATTTTATATATTGTTTGATCGTATCCTACAATGATTTTTTTCTCACACCCTACTTTTTTGATTTTGGTGTTTCTAGACTTGATTTTTCATAGAATTATATATTTTATTTTTAAAACTTATAGTTTTTGAAGACCTACGATTTTTGAAGACCTACTTTTAATTTGAAAAAAATTATTTTCTTCTTAGAATGAGATTTCATTTTTTGATTTTTTTATTAGAAGTATAATGAATATTATTTAATAAATTGAAAATTTAATTATTTTAATAGTAATAATGACATATTATTTGGAGGGAAATAATCTATTCTGTTCAACCTAAGTTAATCAATGGCTCCTCTTCCCTTCTTCTATCAACTATATAAAGCCCATGGACCCAAGGTTGGTTGTATTATTTGTTTGTTAAAGGGATGATAACGATTCTTTATGATTTTTGGATTACCATTCTTTTACCATTTTCAATTAGAATCATATTGATGATCCAATACTTTACAATATTATCTTTCTCAATCTTTTATATCTTTGAAAGTCCCTCCTTCAACTAATGTTTCAGCATAAAATCTATCACTATTTATTTATATTTTTCATCAAAACTATGTTTACCACTATATAATTCCACATTTTTCACATTAGTGATTAAAATTTTTTCCTCTTCTTCACCTAAATTATCAACTTCAATTTTATCTTCAAAATTTCTTCCTTATCCAACTTATATAGTAAATTTTTATTTTCTTGATTTTGATAAATTCTTATATTTTCCATAGAAGGGAAACTTTTTATTATTGAATTTTCAATATTTATTCTTTGTATAAATTTTTTATGAGTAAAATTCATCATTAATTTATTCTTTATTTAGTTTTGGAAAATTGGAAGAAAAATTTATAGTAAATCCACATTAAAATTCATCATCACTTTCTTCTTACTTTTTTTAGACAATTGTCTAAAAATTTCTAATAGCTACACATTAGAAAAATTTAAATGGATGTTTTCATTGATAATTTCATTTTCCATTCAAGAAATTTATTAAGATAAATGAAATTAAAATTTAGAACTTTATCTAAACATCTTAATCATCCTTAGAATTATCCTCTTACACATTTACTTATTACAGAAACTTCTACTGCTTCACAACATTAAATGATATTTTCTTTTTAGTATTCATATTCTTTTAAGTTTGCGTTATTTTATCATTTCATAAACAATCAATATACAATGAAAATAATATAATGAAAGTTTGATAGAATCAAAATTATTAAGTGTTGTTACCACTGTATCAAATTTTCTGATAATATGTGTAATATCATTTCTTACTAACATATAGTCACTGAGATTATAACCAAAACCTATAATGATTTTCATCATCATTGAATCATATGAAGAATTCATCAAAAGATTCTTCATCATGTATTCTATCATCTACATACTTCATTTTCCAAATTTTTGATTTATCTTGTTTAACCTTCATATTTCCTTCATTTTTGTTCTTCAACTTATCTCATATAAATTTTGTTTAATTAATCCCTATGAATTTAACAAACTATTTCTCTAAAAGTGGCAAAATAATTTCATTACATGATCATATATCATTCTCAATGTTCTTTTGATCAACTTTTTTCATTGCATCATCTTCTATATGAGGAACATACCCATTAATTATAACTTCAATCAAATCCATAATTATGGATAATATGTCTGGTATAATTTTATCATCAAAAAATGATATCTACTTTCGTACAACATCAAAACTCCGTTGTTATTCCTTGAATAAATACGATCCATTGATGTTATAAAATTCAGATCCAACACTAATTCAAAAATAGAGCACACTCCAACTATTAACTTAAAAAAATCATAATTAAAGGAAACCTATAACATAAATCTGATACCAATTATTTCCTTCTCTCTTTTTTACCAAAAACTAGAAACCACATACCACCATGATCCAAAATTCAAAAAAAAAACTAAACTGCCAAGAAGATCGAAATTCAAAATAGAATACCCAAATCCATGAAATTCAAAAATCCAACAACTTCCATATTCATAAATAAAATCCACCAACTAATACGATAGAACTGCATTGTCCATTACGCTGCCATACCCATCGAGTCTCCATCATCACCAACCATTTCAATTGAGTCCCATCTCCATTCATCTTCATTATGAGATCCACCATTGGTAACTCCATCTTCTTCATCAAAGTCGTCACTATACGAACACCACCCCAGTTGTTGATGACCATTGGATCCCGCACTACTAAAAAAATGGGCTTTAAAAGCGCTTTAATTTAGCATCACTAGAAAAATGCACTGAGAAATTCTATCTTTATCAGCACAAAAACAATAATTAATAAAGGGGGACCTTTATCAGTGCTAAATGTAAGTACTAATAAAGGATACCCTTTATCAGTGCCTTTTGTTTAGTGATGATTAAAGGTTGCCTATATTAGTGCTTTATTTTAGTGATGATAAATATTACCCTTTATCAACACTTTATTTTTAGTGTTGATAAAGATTTTTTTATTAGCACTTTCGGAGAGCTGATAAATATCGAGATTTATCAGCTCTTTTTTAGCGCTAATAAAGACCACTTTTAGCTATGCTTATCAATTTAGTGTTGATAAAAGGAATCATAGTCATCCCTTTTATAGAAGTGTTGTTAAAAGTTTCCATGATATCTTTTAAAAATCCTTAACCTGTACTCAGTCATTGGAATTATGAATCTCTCACGAAGCTCCTCTACTACTAGTGCAACTTCACTATAATCCATTAGATGAATCATGAATAGAATCCAAGGTATGTTATTTTCAACTTTTTATATCATTTTTAGATCTTTTAGGTTTTGTTTTTTCCATTTTTGTGTTGTTATGAACCATACATCTCATCTCCTCACTACTTCTGATGAGAATCCTCTAGTGGAATATTAGATTCCCCAATATACCTTTTAAGGAAATCTATAATATCTTCCCTAAAAGTGTTCATGCCTCCAAAATTACCACACTGATGGTAATACTCTATGAGTTCCATGTATCCACCATATTCCCATGGATTAAAATCAAACAATTCGGCCTATTTTCATCCATTACCAGGCTGAAGAACCGCGGTTCATTTGATATCAGCATTACTGTGAACATTTAAAATAGAAATTTTGCAACACAAACCGCTAACCTCATGTTCAGTAAAAAATGAATTCTTGTAAGAGTGATATAAAAAGTGATTTTATGCAATAGAAATTTTCAGATCATTTTTTAGGAGGTCACTTACAATATCGACATACTTGAAGCCACTATGAATAGAAACAGTCACCGTTGATGAGTGCCAACTCGAGAGTATCTTATTTTGAGAACAACAAGAAATGGCCTCTAATTTTTATTGGGGTAATGTAAAATAATTTGATACATACATTAATCATTGATTCCAATCGATGATCCCTAAAATGTTATATAAGTATTTAGCCATACATAGATAGTTTTCATCCTTTTCCCTGAGAAACTTCGTTTATTTTTCAAATTGAAACTTTAAAATTAATATATACATACTTCATAAAACATATATTCCCCATTCCGGTATTCATGAATTCAAAACTCCAATTTATCTCAATAAAGACTAGAAGATCAAAATAAAGAATTTTAGAAAAACCATGCAGAATTTTTGAACTTTTGATGCACTTAGAATTCCACTCACCACTAACAATTTCAATGTCCAAATAATTAAGCACACTATCAAATTAGTTTTTATCAAAAGAGGATTCTAAAATTTTAATTTCATGTGATGAAATACTATATATATATATTCCATGCCTATGGGATTTGATCAGGATATTCAAAAATGTATGCATGAATCGACCCAGTTTAGAAGGCTTATGGAAAAACCTTTGATCCTGGTATGGTATAAACAGAATGACATCCTACTTCTGTAGTATAGCTTTAGTCGACCCAGTGAAGATCCAACTACCATATATTCAGTGTTAATATTTTTTCTAGTAACAAATTGGGTTTCACATGAAATAGAAATAAAAGTCAAAGTACTATTAACCCTTGGGTTCTCCTTGTCCTCCCAATGAGATAATTAGTTGATCTTTAGGAGAAAGAGCAGGAACTTCAAAAAAAATATATTACAGTTGGTTCTTCACTAGGTCGACTATCTCAAGATTCAAAGGGAGGTCCAATGATTTTGTTGGAATGGTAGATAAAGAGCCATAAACAACATGAATGTTTGATGAAATAGAATCATCTTCAAGCCATTTAGGAATAATATACCCAATATTCCAGTGAGGGTATGGATCCTCGATGAAGTGTATCTGAAAGCCATTAATAAAAATGTAATTCATTAATGATATGAGGAATAGAATTTTGAAACCAATTCTTGAAGAGGTAAAAGTCAACAAATGAATAAAAAACATACTTTAGATCAACTTATCTAAGATCCAACCAAGAAACTACATAAATAACACATAGAATAGATTTCACACCTTTCTTGCCAATGTGATAATGTTCTATTTTCTTCCTTTATTAGTGGAACTACCAATGTTGCAGATTGAATCAATGTTTTCTGGATAAGAATCCTTATCATTGTTGAAAACGATAAGAGTGGAGTAATCCCCTAATCCCGTTATGTCTCAAGAGGTCACCACAAACTCCAGGGATGGGGAAACCCCTTATGGGTACTCATTTTCTTTTGTGTTCTATCAAAAACACACAAACCCTATAAATGAGGAAGTGAAGATATTTGGAATATACTTCTACTGAAAAAATCTGGACTGACTGATGAAGATCATTTCTCAATGGATTGAATGCCTTTTCCTTGATAGAAAAAATTTGTTTCTTTATCTTTTAAATATTTCCCCTTAGTAAGACTTATCTTTCAACACCAAACATTATTAATGCATCAATTTCCACCAATTACTTCCAAATAAATACTCCACACAAAAAGAGAAATGCTCAAAATAATGAGAGAGTGAAGGAGAAAAAAGATTCAAAAAACACAACTATAGTGCAGCCTGGGGTGTCATCTTGTTCATGTATAATTTCAGGTGATGATTGTATGATTCTAAAATTTATTTATTTGAATTGATGTTTATTTATAGGTAATGATGAATCAATTTAATATTTATCTTTGAATTTATTCATAAGGATTTGAACAAAACATTATTAAAAAAATTGATTAATGCTTTTTTATAATGTTTTTGGGACAAAATTTGGTTTTCTAATAGATTTCATTTTATTACAAAAATTGGATATGGTTTTTAATAGGTTTTATTTAAAAAATTATATAGTGTTTTTTCTAGTATTTGTGATTTAAATTTAATTTCATTTAAATTCTTCATTGGGACTTTTTTTATTGATATATGGTGTGTTTCTAGTGTGTATGTGGTCTGTTTCTGGTGTTGTGGTGTGCTGTAATAGCACAATATAGTATTGCATTTATTGGTGCTAAAAAAACCCACTAACAAGTGCTTTTGAAAGTGTAGATAAAATTACTTTATCAGTGCTTATAAAATTTCTGATAAAGGATTCCTTTAGCAATGCTAAAAAAAGTGCTCATAAATTTACCCTTTATCAGCTCTATTTCAGCACTGATAAAAGTCCCTGGCTTTTAGAGACACTCAAGTATTCATCAATTTTCTTGCACTAATAAAGGCCATTTCTAGTGTTGTTAAAGACCAATTTTTTAGTAGTGTCATCTAATACATTGAAAAACCCCAGCACCATGTCATCGCAAACCAAGAACACCCAAAATACCAACACAGAAAACAAAAAAAACCTCTAAATGGTGCCAATGTGAACAAAACTACCGGCTGCCACCAACGCAAAACTAAAAACAAGGGGAAGAAAACCAAAAAACCAAAAAAGGCCCTATGAATATTTTCATTGGAATGTCTAAAAGAGGAAGAGAAAAAAATCATCAAATATAAAAACCAAATTGGAGTGTGCTGGGAGCACCTTCATCCTCTGCATCCCACCTCCTAAAACCTTTGAGGAACCATCACTCCCAAACCATCTCAGAGGGAAGATGAGGAATCAAGGTTAGGGTAGAGAGTTGAAAATCATAGGGTTCCAAACAGTGGCCTCACAATGAGGCTGAAACTATAATCAAAAGAAAATAAATATCCAGCAAAGGAGTGCCTAAAAAACCCATGACCGCTGAACCACTTAACCCAGAAAACAGTGTATCCATCGCTCTAGATTCAACCTAGAGAGGCATAGTGGAATATGAGTTCACAGTAGGGTAGAAGTAGCAGGGGCCTTCAAGAGAAGAAACCTTCATCGGAACTAACAGATCCACCCAGTGAGGCAAACGCTAAGAAAAACACACCTCTATGAAGGAATAGAGATGGAGAAGGTGCGAATAGGGGAAGAAAAGGACAATGGGAGGAATAAACAACACTAAGATGCACCATCGACCCTGAATTAGAGGGTTTATGAAGGAAACCCTAGGAAAAGATGAGAGCGAAAGGGGGAGAGCTGGGAGATAAGGGTGCCATCATCTATTATTGGTTTTATAATACTTATTATTTGATACCTAGATACCAATTGGTTTTAATATATTCATGAATCCATTAAGAGGGGGTGAATCATAAAATATTTTTCTTTTATGTTCTATCACTGAACAACCATTGTTTCCATTTAAATTAATTGTATTGATTTCTATTTTATCTTCATTTTCACTTTAAGAAACAAAAAAACAATTGGTACGGTGAAATTAAAATGTTTAACATTCAAAATTAATGGATACATCCTTGTAATGATCTAGAAAAACTAAAATCACATGATCCACTATTCATAATAGATACAAATGAGCACAGATTATCCTTTAACTCGTGATAAATATAAATGTGACTCAATTGGCG
The DNA here is from genome assembly GCA_963277665.1 of Viscum album. Taxonomy (NCBI): domain Eukaryota; kingdom Viridiplantae; phylum Streptophyta; class Magnoliopsida; order Santalales; family Viscaceae; genus Viscum; species Viscum album. The sequence continues at coordinate 1,429,872,887 of OY728131.1, read as the reverse complement.
TAATGTTCTCCGAAAAAATAATACAAATTATCTTCAAATATATAATAAAAAGAAACGTAAACCTCTAATAGGAGACTCTTATTTTCAACATATGAGTAAAAAATACTCTTCTATTCTACACACTATTTGTAATTGGGTATTAACACTTTAACATTTTTTTTTGATAAAATACTATTGGATCACATATATTTAATTTCAATATTTTTTCTAAAAAAATCATTCTCTTTACAATTTTAATGGTTATATTTTATCAACATATTGTTATTAGTTTTGATTTTTATTTTATAGTTTTTTATATTTTTTTAAGTGATGGATTAGTAATAAAATAGGCCATCTGAACAAACCCCTTTGGCCAACCCATCCACTCTTAGTGGGACATAAAAATCAACCCCAATGTGAGGTCTAGTTCATGAGGCCATGTTAGAGGTAGGTCAATGCATAGTGCATAAAAAGATAAACCAAGACCATGTATAAGGCATGCAGATCACACATGGTTTGGGATTAGTTTCCTGTTGGGCCTATGTATAAGGCTTATGTGTATGCATAGTGTGGTGCATGTGCGTATCCCCCAATGACAACTCAAGGTGGGAGAAACCTGAGTTTATTATTATAATGATCCCTCGACCAAAAATCTTTTTGATGTGGGACACAGTATCACATAAACTAGTCATCTAGTTTTAAAAACATAGATATAATCCCAACCGGTCAATTAGTTCCACAAAAACCATTCTATTTTTTCATTCTCCTACCCATCGTTCAAATATCATGTGCCTTTTATTTTCAACTTTATATCATATTATTCCTCATGTTTTCTTAATGTATTATAGGTCATCAGAGTTCACTGAGGTTTTACATATTGAGATTACAATGGTTGGACTGGATGTATTCATACCTAGAGGTTGAATTACAACACTTTTTTAACTTATCGTATCCTTCAACGATAGTTCATTAATCTTATATAGGTTTTTATATCCATCCCATGTCCATGAAGCTGTATTTTTTAACCCTCTTTGGCATATCATTGGTCTCATTAGTTTATACTTCGATGGTAGCACAATTATCAATAGTAGATCTTCCAACCCTCTATATTGACACCATTGTCAAAGGTTGATCTTCCAACATTCAATAGAAGAACCGTTTGAGGGTGGAATCACCAACCCTTATCTATGTTCAACCATTGGTACCAATGGTGGAACACTGTTTTGGGTAATATCATGTCCAACGATATCTTTGTTCATTCACTGGTAGATCACCTCAATGGAAGAACCATTGGGTCACCTGTAGATCCCCTAAAATGGCAGATCCTGGAATCCAATGATAGATCTATCTTTCTACCAGTCAGACAATGGTGAGGCAATAACATTTACATGCTTCAAGGTTCCTTCCAATATTTATCAGTAAGATAATAGAAGCAATATTCTTTTATAGTTGTATCACCATGCTCTTCTAATGTTTTATCCACTGTTGGAACTATCTAATGGTAGATACTCTATTTTTTTCCATTGTACTTTCAATTTTTGTTCTTTTATCTTATATCGGTAGTAAAATTAGCTACCTCATTGTTTTTTCAACAATGTAAACTAATGGTAGTTCAATCTATCACCATTCCTTAGTCCACCGTCAGTTCAAAATAAATTTTATAAAATTATATTTATTAATATTTTAATTTGTGTTTTTAAAATAAATGTTTTGATAATCATTTATTATATTTTTACTAAAATATAATTGCATGTCTCCAAAAAAATAATTTAAAAATATGTGATCTATTTTTATACATATAGTTGAAATTATTACAATGATCTGTTTTGCATAATTTTTATTATCATACAAATTGAAGAATATTCTTGTTATATCACTTATTTTAAAAATATTTATTATATAAATTTTTTATTTTTAAAAATGATGGATTATTTGTTATGATATTTCATGAAAAAAGAGTGCAAAGCTTTATGTTTATTAGTGTAGCTTTTACAATTAGGTAATGTTAATATTATTTTATTATTATACGCTAACATGTGGTATGTAGCTATTGGAAATATAGATTATCCATGAATATATTTAGATTAATGAACCTAAATTAATCCTTTAGAGAAGTGATTAAGGGATAAATCAACTTGTGATCAGATGATTTGAGAGACAACTATGATATAATTTCTGTTGCTCTGATAAAATCATGAAACGTCTTTAAATACTATTTTTTGATGTGGTCAATTAAGGCCTTCGTCATTTTCATCTTCTAACACTTAATGTATCAATGAACACTAGATACCCTGAATTTCTACAATATCAAATAAGCTTTTGTTTTAATTTTTTATGTTATATTTTTCATTCAAATTATTCCGACCTTCTATTTTTCCTCTAGAGTTTGGTTTAATATTTTATAATCTAAAATCTATCTCATTGGGTTATTCCTCCCATCTAAAATAAAGGTCGGGTTGTTACTAAAGAAGGTTGGTTGTGACCTTTTCAAAAGTCAAGGGTTATACCACCACGTGTGAAAAATATGAATTTCATTTGTATATAATCGGGTTATCAATCCATTTCAAAAGTGAAGATCTAATTTATACTAACCTACTCATAGAGTAGAGGAGATTGATTAGAGGACTATGATCTTGGTGATCTGAACCTCTATAAAAAAGTTGTGGGTTATATATTTTTATTTCATCTATAAATTTAACACTATTCTAACTCTAATATAATAGTATTTGTTTAAACTTTAAAAAGGAATGTTCACCCCTCTAGTAACTACTTCCATACATAGGGAACTAACAATTGGTATCAGAGTGTGGTTTCTTTGTAAGAATTTTTTTATTTGTTTAATTATCTGTTTTTAGCTTAACATTATTCTAAACATAAAATTATATAGGAAATATCCATTTTTTATGGAAATTTAGGATTTCAAGAGGTTGAATCCCATCAGAACACCTCACTTCAATGGAAGTGACTATTTTTAATGGAAGAAAAAGATTAAGGTATTTCCTAAAAATGTTGGTATTTATTATTTTTATATAATAAAAAAACTATATAAACTACACGATCAAGATTTAGAAACCCTTACTAGTAATGATTCTACAAAATGTGTTTTAAACTATAAAGATATGAATTACTAATTCTGTTATTTAAGTAGAAATATGTATAGTCACATTTATTATTATAAAAATTCTTATAACATCTAGATAACTTTAAAAGTCACTCATCAAGTAACTGATATGTTTCAGAGAACCAATCAAGGTATACATAGAGTTCAGTTTCAAGAATCTTGAATGACTGATCAATAAATCATAAATGAGATGTATAATAGATTCACAAAAATTATCAATAGTATTGTTTCACTCAAAAAGACCATGAAGAATGATGCTCTCGTCGAAAGATTATTTTGAACTCTACCCAAGGGATACAATTTAATGGATGTTTTTATTGAATTAAGTAAGGATTTCACTAAGTATTCAATGGATAATTTTATAGGATCACTTCTTCAATACATTATAGAAATGAAGAATGATAATTCTAATGAACATAATCAAAGGAAATGTATATAATTTAAATATCATATAAATGTTATTGATAAATACAATGATTCTAAGTTATAAAAAAGTGATAATGATGAAATTGTTAATTTCAGCAATGGAGTTTACAAGTATATAAATGGTAATAGAATATTTAAGAAGCATCCTAGAAGATTTCATCAAAAGGATGATAGAAAGATTATAAAAAGAGGTAAAAGTAGTAAATATTATGTTTCTGAATTAATATGATATCATTAAATGAAAAATGGACATATAAAATTAGAATTTCCCAAATTTAAAACATATGGAAAAGGAAAGAAATATAAAAAAGAGCTAAGAAATGGATATCATGCTGGATGTATTTTTACATAAGAGTTATACTCAAGTATTGATGGTTTTAAGAGTGAGAATTAATCTACCAATATATGTTTGATGGATAAAAATGTAAATGAGGTACACTCTGATTACAATTGCAGTCATGGTTGTGAATATGATATTGAAAATGAAGTTAAATAATTAACTTTTCAAAATGTAAAATTTCATAGTGATATTTTGAGAATGGATGAAATGTACAGGGAATTTAAAAGAAAAAAAGAATATTAAATAATAAAATAAAAAATTTAATGATTTTGGTTCAAGAAATATAGAAGATAATTTTTTTTATATTATTAATTGTTAATGACTAAGGATGAGAATACAAGAATAAATGATTTCTTGTTAAAAACTGATGAAGATCAAGATAAGAGATTTAAATAAGTTTGTGATGATTTTGATAAATTGGAATAGGAATGTAAGAATACTAAATATGAAAATAATAAATTGTAAAATTATGGATCATGTTCAAATGTTAAAATATGTGATGATCTAAAAGTTATTCAAAAATATAATGAAATACTTAAAAAATAAATTATAGGATTAATGGATAAATTATCTGTTTTTGTTCAAGGCCAAAATAAATTTGATAAGATAATGGCTATGAACAATCCCAGATAAGATAAAATAGGTTATGGTTATAATAATTAGGTTCCAAATATGTATATAACTAATTTTTATTAAAGATGTAATGAGAATATTTCAAATGTTACATGTTTTAGATGCAACTTGAAACTGCATTATTCAAATGAATGTTATTTAAATTTTAATCAGTCTTTAGGCTATTCAAATATTTTTATATTTAAAAATATGTCATCTAGATTACCCTATAATAATTGTCTCAAATCTGTATGGGTACATAATTTTTTTTTCAACTAATCTAGTTGGACCCAAACTAGTTTGGGTACCAAAACAACTATTTATTTGATTTTTTTGGAAAGCCTTCCTAAAGAGTTCCCAAGTACCGTGGTGTATGGATAATAGGTTCTCAAGGAACATGAATGGTGATATTTATAAATTTTTATCTTTTAACTCTTCTAATGGATTTATTTCCACTTTCGGTGACAACTCTAAAGGTATTGTTAAAGGTTTTTTTGAAGTAGGTATATTTAATTATGATATAATTTCTAAAGTACTATTTATATAGGAATTGAAAGGAAATTTAATTTTCATGTAAAACAATGTGATGATGGTATGAGTGTAAAGTTTGATGATAATAAATGTCTTGTTTATAAAGATAATACTATTTTATTTTATTCTAATAGAAAATAAAATATATATTCTATTGATTTTTTATAACTAACTAAGAAGAATGTATAGTACTTAATTTTTTAAGATATAAATCACATTTATGGCATAGAAGGTTGGTACACGTTCATATTGGGATGTTGTACTAGCTTTCTAAACATGAATAGGTTTTTCAACTTGAAAAATTTAGTATCTATAAGTATTATATATTTGATTCATGTCTAAAAGGTAATTAACACAAAGAGTCATTTAGATTTTTTAATGTGGTTAATACTACTAAATTATTAGAATTGATTCAACATGATTTTTGGGACCCATTCGACCTTCTAGTTTAGTTTCTAAATGATATGTGTTTGTAATTGTAGATGATTTTAGTATATTCAATTGGTCTATTTTCTTATCACATAAAACTGAAACCTTAAACAAGTTTTTTACATTCTATAAGAAAATTCAAAATAAGAAAGGTCAATTAAATTCCTCAATTATAAGTGATAAAGAAGGATAATCTATTTACTTTGATTTTGAAAAAATCTTTTAAACTAATGGTTATTTCCATAATTTTTCTACCCATAGAACATGACAACATAATAGTGTTGTAAAGAGGAAAAATCAAACTATTCAAGAAATATAAAGAACATTTCTTAACAAATTCAACCTACCAAAATATGTTTGGGATGAACCAATTAACACTTATTTTTACATCTTAAATATGGTTTTCAACTGACCCTTGTCAAAAAAACTCCCTATAAAATATTTAAGAATAAATAAAACCCAAAATTAGTAACTTTAACACTGTTAGTTGTAAATTATATATTTTAAATACTAAAGATAAAATAGAAATATTTTATTCAAAAAGTGATGAAGGTACATTTTTGGGATACTCTAATAATAGTAAATCTTATATGGTATATAATAAGATTACTATGTCAATGGAAGAATCTATGAATGTTAAGTTCATTTAAATACTGAAAAACATAGTAATGTTTCTATTGATAATGTTGAAGAATTTAAAATTCCAAATTTAATGAAGATAAACATGAAAATGTTAATACATCAGTTGAGGGGGAGAATTTCTTATCTCAATTTGGTCCTTTAATTTAGAAAAATCACAAATACCACTCTTTAGAAAATGTTATAGGAAATGTTGAGTCTGGAATTAGGACAAGATAAACTTTTTTAAATTTCTATTCTAATTATGCCTTTATATATGATTTTTTACCAGTTAATATTAATGATGTTTAGAAATATTATAACTAGATTAATTCCATGAATGATGAACTTGAATAATTTGATAGAAATAATGTCTAGAATCTAGTTGACTTACCTAATGATAAACTATCTATAAGAACCAAATTATTATTTTTTGAAATAAATTGGATGAGTATAGTAATATATTTAGAAATAAGGTATGATTAGTTACAAAAGGTTATCTTGAAGAAGAAGGAATTTATTTGGAAGATTCAATTTCACAAGTTACAAGATTAGAATCCATTCAGATTTTATTAGCTTTTGAAAGTTTTAAAAATTTTAAACTATTTCAAATTGATGTAAAAATGTCTTTTTCTAAATGTTGTAATTTAAAAATTGTATTATGCTAATAAAACAACTAGTTTTGAATAAAAAATGAATTTTCAAATCATTTTTCAAACTCTAATGATTTATTTTGTATTAAATAATCTCATAGAGCTTCGTATGAAAGACTAACTATGTTTTTGACTTAAAATTAATTTTTAAATATAAGGTTGATCCAAAATTATTTATTTAATGATTTTAAAATGATATACTGATTATAAAGATTTATTTTGATGTTATTTTATTTAGGCTTAAAAATTATAAACATAGTAATGAGTTTACAAAATTAATGAAAAATGAATTTGATATGAGCCTAATGGAATAATTAAAAAATTTCCTTGGTCTAAAAATTAATCAAAGGAAAGGTGGTATTTTCTTTAATCAAAATATATATTCTAAAGAACTTGTAAAAGGGTTTGGACTTGATTTATTTAAAAGTATGAGAAACCCAATGAGGGCTAATTCTAAAATAGATGTGGGTGAATCAAAATTTTTAATTGATATTAAAGTATATAGTCATATGATAGAATGTTTATTATATATCTTTAATTATAGAACTAATATTATGTTTGTTGTCTATATGTGTGATATATTTTATTCTAACCCCAAATAAAGTCACTATAATGATTTTAAAATAGAAATTAGATATATAAAGGGTGATGTCTTTTTTATATTATTCTATTATAATGAAAATTATTTTCATTTACTATCTTATTATGATTCTAATTTCTGAGGTTATAAACTTTACTAGAAAAGTAATACAGGTATATTTCATTTTACATGTAAAATCTCAATTTCATGGAGTTATAAGAAATGAATTTTAGTAGCTTTATCAATTTTTGAGGATGAATATGTTGTTGCTTCTAGTTACTATTGAAAAATTTTATAGATTAAAAAATTATTTATAAATTTTATATTTTTTTAGAAAAAGTTTCTTTTTTCTGTTATAACTCTTGTGCTATTTCAATTTCTATAAACCCTCTTCAACACTCTATAACAAAACACATAGATTTTTATTTCAATTTATTAGAGACCATGTAAATAAAGGTAATATATGTTTATAATTTGTTCATACTAATAAATGGTTAGATAAAATTTTTACTAAACCATTATATTATATTAAATTTAAGAAAATGAAGGTTGAATAGGAAATTATTGAAGAAAAAAATTTCTATTTAGTACAATTAATTTTTTGATAAATCTATTAATTTTTTTTAAATATCTCTTTACATGTGTTTTGTAATCAAAAGATGTTTATTTTTATTCAAATTTTATTAATGATAATTAAATCACATTTTTAACTTGAATTTTGTACCTTTCTATTATGGTTTATGTCAATGTACCATTATGTTACTTTTAAGATGTTTTTTTATTAAAAAGGAAAACTGGTTTAGACATTGAATACCAATGTTTTGATTGATAAATTTTTAAAATGGGGAGATTTGTTTTTTAAAATTTTATAAATGTTCTGTAAATTTGTTTGAAAATTTAATAAATGTTATGTTTTGTAATTTACAAAAAGGGGTAGATTTTCTACAATTGGGTATTAACACTTTAACATATTTCTTTGGTTTGATAAATTAATATTCCATAAAAATTATTTAAATTCAATATTGTTTCAAAACTAAACATTCCCTTTTACATGTTTAATGATTCAATTTTATTAATTTATTTTTATTACTTTTAATTTTTATTTTATCTTTGTTTATATTTTTAAGTGATGGATTAGTAAAAAATTAGTCCATATAAAGAATCCCCTTGGGCCATCCCCTCTACTACTCTTAGGGGGGCTTAGAGATCAACCCCTGTGTGAGGTCCAACCCATGAGGATTTCTCAAAGGCAAGGCCATGCATAGCGCACACAAATATCCATTGGGCCTATGTATAAGGACCATGGATCACGCATGGTTTGGTCTTGTTCACCCACTATGCCCATGTATAAGGCCCATGTGTATGCATATTGGGGTGCAGGTGTTGATCCCTAATAGATTACTTGATGTGGGAGAGATGAAATTTAATCACTATACTACTCCTTTGACCAACCGTCTTTCCGATGTGGGATACAGTCTTGAATACATTGTTGATCAGGTTTTAAAAAGAATGATATAATCTCAGTTATTCAATCAATTCCACATGAACTGTTTAATATCTTATTTTCTATCAGGCATCATTCCAATCTGTCACGACTTTTATTTTTAATTTTATATCATATTGTTCCTCATCTTTTTCTCGAAGTTTTATAGGTCACAAGAGTTCTCTAAGGTTCTACATATTGAGGCTTACATGGTCGAATTGGGTGTATTCATACCTTAAGGATTGATTCCAGTAGTAGTTCAACTTCTCTTCTACTTTGATAGTAGTTAAATGATATTATATAGGTAGTTCTCTCCTTCTCATGTCCATACAACTATAGTTTTCACCCTCATCATAAGATCTTTGTTCATTGTAGTTTATACTTCAATGATAGCACAACGCTCAACAGTAGATCTGCTAACCTTTGATGGTGGAACCATTCTCAATAGTGGATCTACTAGCCTTCAATGAAAGCACCCTTCAATGTTGGAACTTCCAACCCTCCTCAATGATCAATCTATGGTACCAATGTTGGAACACTATTTTAGGTAATATCTTATTTGATGGAAGCTCTTTTTGGTCATTGATAGATCACCTCAACAGAAGCACTATTAGGTCACTGATAGATAACCTCAATGGAAGCTATACTGAGTCAACAACATATTACCTAAAATGTTAGATCTCGGATTCCAATGGTAGATCTCTCTTCCTACTGGTTGTATAGTGGTGAGGTAGTATCATTTTCATGCTCAACTATTTCTTTTTTTTATTAGTAAGATACTGGAAGGATCATTCATTAATAGCTACATCACCATGATCTTTTAATGTTTTAACAACCATTAGACCTATCCAATGCTAGATACTATATTCTTATACCATTGGACATCCAAATTTAGATGTTTTATCTTCCAACGGTATTATAATTAGCTACCACTCTCTATTTTCCCACTGTTGAACACCAATTGTAGAGTAATATACTTCCAAGTTTTTAATCTACTGTTAGTTCAATATAATTTTTCTAAAATTATATTTCTTATTATTTTAATTGTTCTTATTAAAATAAAAGTTTTTTTATAATTTATTACATTTTTTCTTCAATACAATTTCATTTTTCTCAAAATTTATTATAATCATATATGTTGTACTATTATATATATAGTTAAAATTCTTAAAACTCTCTATTTTACAAAATTTTATTATCTACAACTAAATGCTTATTATTTTTATTTATATTGTTTTACAAATATTAATTATATACATATTTTCATATTAAACATGTTGGATTGTTTTCTCTGATATTTTATGAAAAAATATAGAGTGTGAAAGATTTATGTTTATCAGTGCGGATTTTATAATCAGGTAACAATAATATTATTTTATTATGGTTCATTAACATGTGACATTAAGCTATTGGACATATATACACTACCTAAATATATTTGGATTAATGAACCTTGATTAATCCATTATAGAAGTGATCAAGGGGACAAATAAACTTGTGATCAGATGATTTGAGAGACAAGTATGATACAATTTATTCTTCTTTGAGGAAATTAAAAAACTTATTCAAGTTTTATTATTTTGATATGATCACTAAAGATATTCATAATTTTCATCTTCTATAACTAATGTGATAAATTAAATTGAATTCCACCAAATTTCTACATCATGTGCTTAGTTACTATTTTAACTTGTGGGTTATACCACCAGGTGTAAAAAAAGGAACATTTCATTTGTATGTGATAACAATATCACTCCCTTTGAGAAATTAACGATCTATTTCACACTAGTATTTTCATAGGGTAGAGGTGATTGATGAGAGGACTAGGATCTTGGTGATCCAATACTATGAAAAACATCATGTGTTTTCTATTTTTTTCTGCTTCACATTTAACACTGTTATAATTCTAAAATAAAAGTATTTCTTTATATTTTTAAAATGAACTAATAACCCCCACTAGTACTTGCTTCCATACCAAGGTACATAACACACACACACTAATATTGTTATAAAATAGTTAGTGAAAAAAATATTTCAGATCACAACAATTTATTATATTCTTACTTGAGTGATCATGATGAAATAAACAATTTCTGAACATTAATCAACAAGAAAATAATCAAAACATTATTGCATACACCAATGTTGCCTTCATCCTCTTCAAGAGTCTCCTAAATCATTACATCAAAGCGTTCACACTTCAAGATATGATATTATGAATATCCTCTACACTTATATTCTCTAATGGGCATCTTTTTCTCCCTCTTTAGTTGTTACACTCATTCGGATTTGTGGAACATTTATCTATACACTGCTCTCTTTATCGAGTTTTATTTATTTAAAAATATCCAATTTTTATTTTCATTGGATTTTGATTTTCATATATAAAATAAAATTATAATTTACACTCCAAACTTATTCCACTTATTTTCAATCCATTGGATAATAAAGACCTCATTTTCATCTTTGATGTGTTTTAGCGATGAGAGGTATCTTATTTGAGAAGACTCTAAGTTATCCATGAAGTTAAATCATAACACCCTTCCCTCATTGTGGTATTAATTTGATTTAATTTTCCCCAAACCTCATTTATTTTAGTTAAAGTTTAATATTAAAGGTATTGGTGAGGGACTGGGGGCCATTTGAGTCGTTGAGGGTCATGTTAGTACTTCTGTCTAAATAATAGAAGTCATTGGGTACCGGGATGGATAGTAATGGTTACTCAGTGGATCCCCCATGTAATGGGTTTACTCTACCCAGCCCATTGGCCGCCCTATGGGTAGAGAGTGGGTACTTAGAGGTCACAGGGAGCCCGGTGGTGGATAGTTAGGTACTTTATGGACACCTGATTTTTAAATATTATAATTAAATTAATTTATAAAGAAGTTTATAACTTAAAATTTTGGGGGGAAGGGGGATCTTTGTTCATTCCTCCTCCTTGGCATGCCAACTCTCTCCCTTATCCATTATCCTCCCCTTATTCTTCCTAAGTGGAACTCCCCTGATATTAAATATAATAGTTGTTTTTCATCATAATAGATCACCACTATTTATTTTATCTCTCTTATTTGAGCCTTACTCTCTTACTTTTCTATTTCACTAGTAATTTCATGATATCCATAAATTAGGGAATTGTTTCCTAGTTGGGTGAATTATTTCATTTGAGCTTAGTTCTTCCAACATTTCACTTGGGGAATCTTATATAATCATGAGGTATGTGGTCTCTAATCCATCCCTAGGTATATGTTCATTTTATAGTTACTTGTGATGTACAGTCACACTGGCTTTAAGAGTATAAACTGGAATTAAATTTAAATGGTTTCTTCCATTATCTTAAATTTTGAAAATAATGTATGTGTTATGGGTGATCTATTGAATATTGTTATGTTTATAATATAACCCCCAAGGTAGGAGGGCCTTATATAATTGAACTATAAAATATTGGCGGGAGCCTAAATGGGGTGTCACATAGGGTTTCTTAACCCATTGGACTATATAAAGTGTTGGTATGAAAAGTCTATTCATGTGCTGATTAATCTGGATGATAAATTGGTCTTGATAGTTTAGAAAATGAAAGTGGGATCTTCAGTAGATGGTAGGTTTATTAGGAAACGAAATTATCAAATGGACAAGTGCAATGGTCAGTTTCCTTAGATTATGTTCAATGTAAGTAACATAGTATTCCTCACGGGCTTTCAACTAAGGGATGGGTAATGTTTCACTCTTAAATAGATACAATGGTTAGGTTTTTATTGCAACAAGATATCAGTATTCATCATAGTTCAATGGATGGTCATCCATGAATCTTATATAGCGGTGTATCTAGATAAGCATCCATCACTTAGTATAATTAAGAAGGACCACTAGTACACATTGAATTAGGTGATTGAGTGATTAATTCTTATTAGTAATATAATTGTTTGATATAGAAAACGTGATTTTAATTTTTTTTCTAAATAAACATACCCTAGTTACCCATAGATGATGGTTACGTGATTACATTGGCTCTAGATATAAGGAATAACATCCCAAATGGGCAATTATTTTATTATTCTTGGAAAGAAAGATACATTCCAAAATCTAAAATTACATTGAAAACATAAAAGAAAATAATTTAATTTCTTTGAGAGCAATATTATCCAATTTACCATAACCCTTTATATAAATAATAATAAACTCCCATGATCCATTATAAAAAACATTATAAATGGGTGACCTAAAATTCTCAATAAGGGTATTCTTACAATGGAATATATCATGAATATGTAATAAATAATCAATATAGATAGGTAAATATCTAAAAACACATGTAATTTAATAAATAATGTTATAATAATATGGAAGGAATAAATAATAAAAAAATAATTCCATATAAATATAATCATTAGTTGGAATCTTACTGATGAATATTCTTACTAGTTTAATAATCACATCGATATCAAAAAATAATCTCATAATGATGTAATTCAAAATTCTAAACATCTTAAACATACCGTCAAGGCCTCATGCTAAGACATATTACATAAATGGTAAAGGAATAAACAAAATAACCGATTAGTTTAGTATTATTGGAAAACAATATACATTCCAAAATCTAAAATTATATTGAAAACATAAAATACAACAATTTAATTTTTTTTGACACCATTATACAATTTAACATAACCTTGTATATAAATCATAATAAACGTCCTTGATTCCATGAAAAAATAAAGATTAGAAAGGGGTGAGCTAAAATCCTCACTAAGGGTATTCTTAAAATTGAATATATCATGAATATATAATGAATAATCAATATGGATAGGTAAATACCTGAAAACACTTGTAATTTAATAAATAATATGAGCAGAATATGGAATGAATAAATATTGATCAAATAATGCCATATAAATAATATCATGAGTTGAAATATAATTGATGAATATTATAACTAGTTGAATAATCACATCAATATAAAAAAATAATCTCATAATGATGTAATTAAAAATTCTAGACATCATAAACATACCTTTAATGACTCATTCTAAAACATATTACATAAATGGGAAAGGCCTCACCCAAATACCAAAACTAGTTTGTCTCATGTGACCTACCGATGCATTGAGTGTCTATAGAGGGTCTCACCCATCACTTATTAAGTCAAATTAATTCATCATATGAAGTGGGTGAATCAAATTCAAAATAAACATATGTATTTAAATTCTAGCATAAAATGATAATAATTATCCCCAATCAAAAAAAATAATCATAAACCTTCTAGAGTAATATGAATGGTATCAAAATGGTACACCCATAGTCGAAAAAATCATATCCCATTTGGAGAAATAATATTTATGGTACCATTATAATATATCCTTTGTGGTTAATAATCATAATAAGTTTTTTTTTAACAATGAATATAAATTCCATAAAGATATCAATAAAGAAATTCTTGAGAAAAATAACCATTCCACTTTGAAAGTCAATTTTTTAAAATAAATGTTCACAAAATATTTTTTTAAAAAAATTATTTTAAAATAACCTTGAAAAATTATGAATTAATCTTTAAAACATTGAGTTTTCATGAAGTAAAAAAGTTATATACACGCCATATAAATTAAAATAAAATATTCAGTTCACACTTTTATCAGAAGTACCTCATTAAGAAAAATAAAAAAAGATTACTTTTAAAATGTTCATCAAAAATAAAACATGGATAAAAATAACTCTCAAAATTATTATTATAAATGTAAAAAAATTGAGAACATTTTTGTAAAACATGGATATAGAGGAAAATATGATTTTCATCTGAAGAGAGAAATAAATTCATATTTTCTTAAAAGAATTTTCTCATTCATTTTAAGTACCAAATAGTATAAAAATGAAACTATTAATTGAAAATTTTATGAATTAACATAGTATAAGATAATTCATGAGTTTCTTGAGTTTTATATAATAATATTTCATCATCAAAAACTTAATCACAAAAAATCTTGATAATCAAAGAGACTGTAATATGAACGCCTACCAGTTTGATAACATTTGAATCATAATCCCCATGAAAGTAATAAATTTAGAAAAAAAAATTATACCATGAAGATAATTATATTTATTATATTACATGTCATTGGGTATTATATACACCACACAAAATAAATATGTGGTGAATATGGCATTTGTCTCACAAAAGTAAAAGTGAGATGAGAAACCCTTACCTCAAGTACGACTTCATTCCTATGTGTTAAAACCTCCTATATAATAAATATGGACTTATTTTACATCTATTTAAAGACTATATTAATATATATCAGGCCATATATGGTATAATTATATTATATTATTACTTATGTATTAATAATTCCTTATCAAAATCAATGTTCCGTGTAGTAACTATTTTATTTTTCATGTATGTTTTGGTACAAATGTTTTAGTCCCTAAAAGTTATTAAGGGTTTCATAATATCCATAATGGTAACCATGATGTTAATATAATTATATTCATTATATATATATATATTAATATTCCTCCATAATAGTTACAGATAGAAAGACAAAATTCACTATTTATGGAGACGATAGGTCGTACGTACACATGAACATTGTTTCCATATATTGAAGGTTGGAATGAAAGAATGGAAAATATTAATTTAACATTAGATATTAATTATTATTTAATATACATGTCACATATATACATAAAATTTATACTTATTACATTCCATGCAAAGTGTATTCAAAAAATTAATCACATAGCTTCGCGAGGTGGTAGTTCGTCGTATGCATAATCGACGTTATCATACCCCCATGAAATGGAAAGTAAGAAGGTGAATTTGATTTTATAATTGAAAATATATATATAGGTCATAAAAATTACTTATATACTTTAAATACATATTTAAAACAATCTGTGAGAGGCGGTGATGGAAAATGAACTACGCATGTTTGTAAGGAGGTAGTCTGTCGTACACATGATCAACAGTTTTGTTTCCCATTTGATGGAAGAGGAGATGGATATAGGTCATTAACTTACCTTAATAAAATATACGTATATTTTTGATACTGATTCTATTATATCATAATGTTTTAATAATAATTTAATGAGGTGGAAGAAGAAATAAAATTAAAACACACATTTAAGAATGTTACCTCTTCCTCAAAAAACTTCTTTAGGTCCACACCAAAAGTCTTACTAGGATGAATTTATGATAAAAATAAAGATTTATGTCATGGGAGATTATTTATGAAATATATTTGGGTAGTTATTATTTGAAAAAAGGATTTTGGAAGTGTGAATAGGGGAGGATAGGGGGTGACCTTTTATAAGTGGGGTAGTGGGAACACTTAGAATTTTTAGAAATGAATGAAATACAACCATGTTTTTCTCATGCCAAAAGGCTTTAAAAAATTCCCATTATCGAACCTCGTATCGTATATGGTCACAATATGACACCAAAATTATAATTGGATTGGGTTTAGGTCATTTCAAACCCTTAAATGTTTAGTTTAACCCACGATAAACCTATTTTTACCTAAACCATGGTAATTAAGTTTTATTGTTTTCACTATTAATTATGGTAAAAAATTAATTTTACATTATTATATAATATTAAGTACGGTGATTAAAAATATATATTCCATTTATACAAATTTTATTCACATAATTTGTAAAATTTAAATAAAAATTAGACCTCCTAAAGTGATGAAAAAGTGGGTTTCCAAAGTAAAACTTTCAAAAGATTAAAAAGTTTTTCATATCATAATTACATATGAAATTGAGTACAATGACATAAATTAGTTATATTTTAATATAATTGAAATAATTTTACTATAAATACAATTTTTAAATATAATTTATCTTTGTAAATAATTTGAATTATAAATCAATTTTTAATAAAAATCAACATTTTTGTTGTTCATCAAAAAATTAATCTTTTTAAAAAATCATCAAAAATTCACCCAAATGAAATTTTTACATGTAGATTTTAAAAATGAAGTTTATTTTTTTTAATAGTGGTAAAAATTAATTTTAAATTATTTTTACAAAGTGTGACTAAACCGTCTTTCAGAAAAAATATACTTTTTCAGAAAACATTTTTTTTCATTAAAATGATTATTATTTTATTCATAATAAATAGATAACCATTGAATTTATTTTATTCATTTGAAATTGATATAATTATTTTAATTTATTAAGTCTAATTCACACCTTCTAATTTAACGACTTGATTACGATGGTATTCTATATTATGGTTTATTTGTAGTGGGGGTTGCGTGTTCCACTATCTATTGAAGGGAATTTATTTATTTAAAAATAAATATACATCATAAAGTATTAGGGTGTTACATTATCTTTCAATATTTGTGTTGCATGTCATATATTATATAAAACATGATGTTCTTCTTTTAAAATCTTAGGCTGCCACATTTTCCCCACCATTAATAAATTATGTCACAGCAACTTAAACTTGATCTTAGTAATCAAAGGGTTGACATTTGGAAATACAATTTTTGAAAAAACACATTGTAGAAGGGTTGATTAGACATTATATTCTTAATATATTAAGATAAATATGAAGGTTATATATAATTACACATAACTAGGTTTCAAAATGGGAGAACATTAGAGGGAAGTGATTATATGGACATGGAGGAAAAACATAAATAGTTATAGAAAGTGAATAATCAATATAATTTTAAGGTCCTAAAAACCATAAACTTGTGACGAGTTAAAATAACATTTGATATATCAGACATGAAGTTAATAGGGTAACATTTTTGTTTTAATATCCTTTTCCAAAGGTAGAAGAATTATTTTAATATCTAAGAACATAAGGAAATATCTTCACTTGATATCATTATATTTAATAAGCATAATTTGATTCTTATGTTATTTTTTTGATCAATACCCACATCATATATTACATCATGAAATGAAAATAAAGTAGGGTTCTTATATGCCTAACTCACTAAAATTAAAATTTAACATATCATTAGATCAATAAAACAAGGAAAATTCATTCCTTATGTCTCTAGATTTTCAGCAAAGCAGAATAGTTAGCACACGTTACCTAATATATCACATTAATCTATAAAACTACACCATTAACAACAAACGTTCAACTTAATCCATTCCATAAGTATTTTATCAATAAAATAGTTTAAGTAAGAACAATGTCATATTATCCAGTACATCACATAGGCTATTGGTAGGCAATATATCCTTGTTACCCTTTGATTGTGGTTTCAAGACCTACAAACTTTCTGACTGTGATGGGTTGTCAACCGGTATACGAGTTGTCCTTTTTCCAAAACTATATAATTCCTACAACATTCCCAAATTTTAATAATTCATAATTAACTCTACAAAAAAGATGAGATAAACTGAAAATGTTACCAATATTGTCCCCTAAACATCCTTTTATCATTATTATCTCAACATGAGTCCCATATTAAAGGTTATCCTACCTCAATCATGTGTTTTTCAAAAAGATTAACTTGGCACTGTATAACATTTCGTGGTCATCAGTACCTTTAAAAATATGATTTCAAATCCTTAGATAAAAATTACTTAAGTATAATCTTTATACATTTAATTATTCTTATAAAGAGAATATCATTGATAAAACAATTCTACAATATAATTTTTTAATCCGAAATACACAATCAAATTAATTATTCCACCTCGGTTGTATTAATATCATAAGCATTACCTTGATCCCTTATATTCTTCTAAGGTATATTCCCTTGATATGTGGGGAATTCTTTTTCATAATTCCCTATCACCTTCCAATTTAAACAATGAACATTAGTGGTTTCTTTCATAACTTTTAATTCATGTGCCTGATTCTCTACACCCTTGAAGTTAACTCTAATTCCCTTCAAACAAGTACTATGGTGTTTCTTTCCAAAATTATCACTTGTGTGGGAATCCTTCTTTCCCTTTGCCTTTATTTTCCATATCTTCTTTTCCAAAATTATAAATCACCCACTTCTTACCTTTGTTTCTTTTAAGGTCACATGACTTGGAAAATTATTTCTCCATTTTGATAGCACATGACCTATGTCCTCGTATGATGATAATGTTTGGGAGAATAGTTCCATTATATGTATTTTCCTAATCCCATCAAATAAATGGTCAATATTTATTTCTATATTATGTACATAGTCTAAAAAATGGATTTTCTAACCATGTAATGTTGGATTCATAATTGTAAACATTTTCATCTTCATTTTTTATTAAACTCAGGAACTATCTCTCCACATATGCTTGTTTCTCATGTAGAAAATATTTTTCCAATAAAATATGATTATAATATTTCCCTTCCATGATCAATATTTCCTCCTAATCCTTGGTGTTTTGGATCAATGAACACCCTTGATCCACATCTCTAGAGAAATGATAAAATTCTATGATTAATTTCTCCAATTAATTACTTACCATGGAAAGAAATATTTTATCTAATGATCTTATCCATTTTTCTGCCACAAATGGATTTGTAGTCCCATTAAATGATGTAGTTTGTTGATGAATATAGTGGTATAACATTTATACAAAACATGGTGGATAAGAAGACTTCTCTATACAATAAAGTTTATTGATCATAACCAGAGTGAGCTTACATAATATGGTTATAAATATTTCAGCTCCAACTATAACTCCATCTCTAGCTCTAACTTCATTATGTTTATTAGGAGGGAAATACCTACATTGACTACTTGCATTGATACAGTAACCATTTCATTTGTTAAGTTATATTTTTAAATAATTGAATACATTAAATCATAAAATTATTAAATGTAATGTATAATCCCAAAACTAATGAAATACTAAATATAAATTAAAAAAATTATGCATAGCTAATCTCATAATCATAAGATGGTTTCTTTGGGAAATTTTTCAAATCATAAAATATTTTTAAATCCTTTATAATGGTTGGGAATGAAAATTTTAATTAACCAAATAATATCCCCGGGTAGTTTCAAACGAGTTGTATAGTAAGGCCTATTTTCATGTACCAGGTAATGCTTGAGTCAATCCCAACATGCCTTTTTTTGTATTTATTACCCCTAGGTACATCTGTTTCCAAACCACGTCCCTCTTTGTATCTATATAGGGATGTATTTATAGAAAACCCACATAATCTCTTACTTACCGAAACTTTAGTGTCATATCCTATACATATACATATTCTTAAAGTCAGTAATATGGCTATGTTCTTTAATATATATTTTTCTAAATCCGGTTTCCAAGGTTTCTACTAAAATTTATTTGATACCAACTACAAATACCCGGACCCTTTTTCATAGAGTCGATGTTTTCTTTATTACATTGGTGAAAGATACAAAGAATCTCATCCAAAATAAATGAATATTTTACTAGTCTTGATAAAATAGATACACATATAAATCCAAAAATTACATTGAAAACATAAAATACATCATATTAATTTTTTTTTGAATACCATTATCCCCTTTAGCATAAACCTACAAATCAATTATAATAAACTTCATGGATTCCTAGGGAAAAGAATCAAATGAAAGGTATGAGATTATATGATCAATAAATGTATGAATACAATATAATATATCATAAACACATAAGGAATAATAAATATATAAAGATAAATATTTGAAAAAACATTCCATTTTATCAATAACTTTAGAGTAATATAGAAGGAATATCTGATGATAAAATAATACCAAATAAATAATCCCATGATATGGAATCTTATCTAAGCATATTATAACCAGTCAAATAATCACATGGTCATAAAAACTAATCTCATAATGAGCTAATGTAAAATTCTGGACATTATAAACATATTTTTAAAGCCTTATTCCAAGTCATCTTATATAAATGGGAAAGGTTTCACCCAAATACCCAAACTAGTTAGTCTCATGAGATCTACCGATGTATCGAGAGACTATAGTGGGACCCAACCATAACTTATTAAGTCCAGTTAATTACTCATATTAAAGGGGTAAAACATAATCAATATAAACATTTTTATTGAAAAACATGTATACTAAATGTAAACAGTTATCTCAATCAATAAAATTAATCATATCCATCCCAAGTATTATGAATGGTATCAAACTAGTATATCCCCAATAAAACTAATAATAAACCATCTAAAGAACTAATAAGGATGGTATCATTATAACATATATCTAATGGGGAATAAGTAGAATAAGGGTTGTTGTCATTGATGAATATAAATTCCATAAGGATATTATTAAAATAATTATTGATGAAAATAAAAGTTTTGATTTGAAAATAATTTTTTAAATTATAATCTCGCAAAATATTTTGGAAACCCTTTTAGTTAAAAATAAACATAAAAATTTATGAAATAAACTTTAAAAAATATAGTGGTCATGATGAAATAAAATTTCACACATGTTGTATAAGCTAACATAAAATATTCCTTTTACACTATTGTCAAAAGTACATTGTTCAGAAAAGGAATGGATGATTCATTTTAAAACATTAATAAAAGGTAAAACATGTGTAAAATTTACTTTAATAAATATCAGGATAATATGAAAAGAAATTAATAATGTTTCTAGAAATCATAGATATAGGGGAAAAGGGATTTTCGACTGAAGATAGAAATAAAGTCATATTATCTTAAAAATATCTCAATCATTTTAAGTACCCAAGAGTGGAAAATATGAATATTTCTTTAAAATTTCATGAATAACCATAGTAGAATAAAATTAAAAAGTTAATTGAGTGGTAGATAATAATATTTCATCATCAAAAACTTAATCATAAATAATCCCTATAATTTAAGCGACTATAACATAAACCCTTACCACTTTGGTATCATTTGAATCGTAGGACCCATGAAAGTAATAAATTACAATTAAATATATAACCCCATTAATATAAATAGATTCATTATATAACATATCATAGGGTCATTATATCCATCCCATAAAAGAAATAATTGGTGAATATGGCATATGTCCCACAGAAGTAAATGTGAGATGATAAACCCTTACCTCAGTTGTGAATTACATTGCATGTGTTCAAACATACTATATAATAAATATATAATTATTATACATATATTATAGTACCATTAACATATATATAATACCATATATTATTTACTTATATTATTTTATAACCCTTTTATTAAAAATTCCATATCAAAACAACTATTTCAAGTAATATCTACTTCATTTTTCACATATGTCTTGGTTCAATAGTTTTGATCCTTATAAGTTAATCATGGTTACATCATATAAATAATTATAAAAATAATTTTAATGACATATATATTAATTATATATATATATATTTAGAGTCATATATATTAGTAAGAGATAGAAAACTTAAATGCATCATTTATAGAGATGGTAGGTTGTACGTACACTTGAATGTTGTTTTCATATACTAATGGGTGGAACAAAATAATGTTAAATATTAATTTACCTCTAAAAGATAATTATTATGTTATATATATGTCAAAAATATACATAAAATTTATCCTTATTACATTCCTAGTAAAGAATATGTGAAAAATGAATCACATTGCTCCGCGAGGCGGTAGTCCACCACACACATGAGTGACATTGTTATATCACCCAAAAAATGGAAAGTAAGAATTTAACTGTGATTTTATAATTAAAAAATTATATTTATGTCATAAAAATTATATATACACTTTATATCCATCTTTATAACAATCTGTGAGAGGTAATGATGGAAAACAAACTACTTCTATTGGTGAGGCAGTAGTCTACCATACACTTGATCAACGGTTTCGTTTCACATTAGATAAAAGTTGGTATAGATATAGGTCGTGAAATTAACATAAAAAAAATATTAATATATTTAAGATATTTAGGATATTATATCATACTGTTTTAATAATAATTAAAGGATGTTTAATAAGAAATAAAATAAAAAAAACTCGTTTAATAATGTTACATCTTATTCAGACAACTCCTCTAGGTTCATACCAAATTTATTCCTAAGAAGGATTTATGATCCAAATAAGGTCTCTAGGTAATGGGGATGTATGTAAATAAGATATTTTGGTAGGTATTTTCAGAAAATAATAGCCTAGTATGGGTGAATAGTGGAGAAGAGGGGGTGGCCTTTTAAAAGTGGGGTGTGGGTACACTTGGATTTTTTTGAAAAGAATGAATTACTCCCACATTTTTTTCATTATCAAAGGCTCTAAAATGGACCATTACAGAAATGTGGAATATATAAGGTATAAATACGACCATAAAATTATAATTATATAAATTTTAAGTCATTTTTACTGTGTATTTGTATTTTTACCCTCAATAAAGTTGTTTCCACCTTAACCATGGTCATTAAGTTATTATTATTTTCACTATTCATTAGGGTAAAAAATGAAGTTAAACTTATTATATAATATTAATTATTATTTTTTGAAATATTGAAAACATTTTTTATAAATTCCATTGATATAATAGGTAATATTTAATACAAAATTAAACCCACAAATGCAACGAAAAAAATATTTTCCAATGAAAATGTTTCAAAAGGTTTAAATTTTTATGTATTGGAATTAAATATGAAATTTATTATAATGAACTAAATTATTTAAATTTTAATATAAATTACATAATTTAACTTTAAATATAATTTAAAAAAAATTAACATTTTACATAATTTAAAGGAAAGGTAGTTTTTAATAAAAATTAGTATTTTTTCACTATTTATAAAAAAAATAATATTTTTAGAAAATTTTCAAAAATTCCCCGAATGAAAATGTTTGAATTTAGATTTTTAAAATTAATTTTATTTGGTTATATATATTTTATTAAATTTGTAAAAAATAATTTTAAATTATTTGTACAAAGGGCGACTAACCTTTTAGAAAAATATTGTTTTTTAAAAAAACTATTTCATTCAAATGATTATTAGTTTATTTGTAATAAATAAATAATAATTTATTTTATTTTATACATGTGTAAACCATATAACTTTTATAATTTATTTAGTCTTATTCATACCCACTAATTTAATGGATTGGTTATAACTATATTCTATATTACGGTTCATTTTGAATCGGGGTTGCGTGTTCCACAAGATATCAAAGAGGTTGAATTTATCTAAAAATAAATATGTATTGTAATGTATTGAGGTATTATTTTATATTATAATTTTGGTTTTTTGTATCATATATGATATTAAAAATGATATTAATCTTATAAAATCTTAGGGTTTTACAATCTCCCCACCTTTAATAAATTGTGTGCTCACAATTTAAACATGGTGTAAAGACCCGTAAATTTCAAGGAAATTTTTTTCTTAATTTTATTTGGAATTTTACAAGAGCGCAGTTTCTGACAGCACCTGATTCCGAGGCCCGGTGTGCCCGGAATCATTTTCCGAAGTTTGGCTCGGGTACGTTCAGTGAACGGACGAGCGGGTTTTTCTAACTTTTGAACCGATTCCCGGAATAGAATTTAGAGGGAACCGATGAAATTGCAACGCCGGTATTCTCTTAGAAATTCCTCTTCCAGAGTTGTGTTTTCTCGGGTGTGGTTTTTAATTTTCGGGCTTAAAGTTAAGAAATAAAATAATTTTGCGACAACTTTATTTTATTTCACTTAAGCCACTTGGAAGCCACTTGAAGCCTCTTAAAGACGGCTTAATCTGAGTTGAACCAGATAGGATGCTATCCAGAAATATCCTACCCCCTTGGTAGCATATTTGTGAGGTGGGGCCCACATGAGCCCTGCCGTTTCTTTCCGCTAAGTAACGCACCCGCAAAAACCCGTCATTATGAAGTCAACTGACGCGTTTTCTTAAATTATTAATAGACCATTTAATTGGGCGGCTTATTTCGTAAATTAAATGAGCAGTTTCTTTACGAAATAAGCCGCCCAATTAAATGGTCTGTTAAGAATTTAAGAAAACGCGTTAGTTGACTTCATAATGACGGGTTTTTGCGGGTGCGTTACTTAGCGGAACGAAACGGTGGGGATCGTGCGGTCCCCACCTCACAAATATCCTACCAAGGGGGTATGATATTTCTGGATAGCATCCTATCCGGTTCAGCTCAGATTAA
Source organism: Viscum album (assembly GCA_963277665.1). Classification (NCBI taxonomy): domain Eukaryota; kingdom Viridiplantae; phylum Streptophyta; class Magnoliopsida; order Santalales; family Viscaceae; genus Viscum; species Viscum album. Next base: position 1,429,848,073 of record OY728131.1, on the reverse strand, counting down.
GCCGTCTTTAAGAGGCTTCAAGTGGCTTCCAAGTGGCTTAAGTGAAATAAAATAAAGTTGTTGCAAAATTATTTTATTTCTTAACTTTAAGCCCGAAAATTAAAAACCACACCCGAGAAAACGCAAATCCGAAAGAGGCGTTTCTAAGCGAATACCGGCGCTGCAATTTCATTGGTGCCCTCTGAATTTGATTCCAGGAACCGGTTCAAAAGTTAAAAAAACCCGCTCGTCCGTTCACTGAACGTACCCGAGCCAAACTTCAGAAAATGATTCCGGGCACACCGGGCCTCGGAATCAGGTGCCGTCAAAAATTGCACTCTTGTAAAATTCCAAAGAAAATTAAGAAAAAAATTTCCTTGAAATTTACAGGTCTTTACATTACTCCCACCATAGGGCTTTACGTCCCCGTAAAGCTTCAAGACAAACTAGGGAAACAAAGGCGGTACTGAGCACGCATCTCAGCCTCCCACTCCCAAGTGCCCTCCTGGAGGTTCCCGTGCTGCCATCTAATGCACACAAGAGGAATTGATCGCCCATGTAGGACCCGCTCCTGTCGATCCTCTATCTCCACCGGGACCTCTGTAAAAGTCGCCCCATCATCCACGTCTAGCTCCCCATGGTCAATGATGTGCGTCGGGTCGTGCACGTATCTCCTCATCTTAGATACGTGGAAGACTTCGTGCACCCGGTGAAACTGAGGTGGCAGAGCCAAGCGATAAGCCACCTCTCCAATCCTGCTGAGGACCTGGAAAGGCCCGATGAAGCGTGGAGACAACTTGCCGCCTCGGCCAAAACTCCGCAAACCACGTCGAGGTGAGACCCGCAAGAAGACGTGGTCGCCATCCTCGAACTCTAGTGGCCTCTGCCTCGAGTCAGCATATGACTTCTTCCGGCTCTGAGCTGTACTCATCCGCCCCTGGATGACCTGGACCATCTCAGCTGTGGCCTGGACCATCTCCGGCCCCACAAGAGCTGTTAATATTTCTTCTTTGTCGATAAGAGAAATCTGGTCCCATCCCCTGGATGAACCACATTCATTGCCTAATACAGTCAATCCCGACATGGATGATATTAATCCATACCAAGGATGACATCGTAAGGCCTCGACGCTACAACCAAGAGATCCAACCGTTACTCTCACCTCCAAGGGTTGAGTCACACTATCGGCATCAGTGTGAGGTAACTGGGTCTCCTCCAGTAGATGTCTCACAAGTGAGGGTCAAGTAAACAGTCAAAACTAGAACCTCTTAGTAACAACACAAAAGAGGACAGGAATGAAAACATCACAAAGGTATGCGTCTTTTATTATTGCTGCTCATAACACACATACACTACACAATTGCAACAAGGAACTAGAAGTACAAAGGACGTATCCACTAGTTCCGCTCCTGTCCATCTGCTCCCAGAGCTTCATGATCGAAGGCCTTGGCTGCCTGAAGCTGAGATCTCGCATATCCACCTACTCCCTGCAGTCAGAGTGGACCTTCTGGTGGTGGTGGTGGCAACACCTCGAAGTGTCTCCCACCACCGGCTACTCGGCCAGCTCCTCTGCCTCGTCCGCCTGCACCCTGCGGACCACCGTGGCCGAACCTCTGTCTCGGAGGTCCCTCTACCACCTTCTGCTCATCTTCAAGACGAGTCGGGCAGTCTCGAGCCATGTGACCTCGCCCACTACATGCGTAGAAATGTTTTCCCCTCGCGTAGATGGCTCTCCTTCGGGTGCCCCGCACAACCGAATCTTCATCGTGAGACTGCCCATCTGATGGTCTGGCCCGCTTGGACCTCTGCGTCACCTGTCTACTGCCAGCTGCAGAAGACCCTGCGGAGGGCCGTCCTGCGGAGGGCCCTGTCACTAGAGCCTGCTCGGCGAGAAAACTCTCCACTAGAAGGGCTCTCTCCAACACATCTGCCTGTGTCAGAATGTTGAGGGAGATCATCGAAGCCCTGATCTCGTGCCTCAGTCCCTGGTCGAAGGTCCAGGCCCAGAAGGACGGGTCCCATACCATATCTGTGGAGTAGCGCGAGAGATCAGTAAATCTCTCCGAGTACTGGGCCACTGTCATACTGCCCTATCGTAGCTGTAGCAGCTCTTGGATGCGCACCGCACAGAGGGTGGCTGGGACGAAATCGGAGCAGAAGATGCTCTCAAAGTCCCTCCAGAGAAGAGATGTCTCGTCGTGCACCTGGAGCATCAATCTCCACCATCTGCCTGCTGCCGCGTGCAGAAGGCTCGCTGCGAGGATCACCATGAGGTCTGCTGGTGTCCTCACTAACCTGAAAACTCGCACGACCGCCTCCAGCCAGTCCTCGGCTACTTGGGGGTCCGTCTCCCCACGAAACCATGGTGGTCGCTGGCACTAGAACTCATTCAGAGCTCCAAGGCAACGTGCATCGTCAGCGACCGGCGCTGGAAGCATCGGGGGCTCGGTGGGTAAAGGTACCGCCGGTGCCTCTGCTGTCAACGGGCCCTGTACCGGGGCATCGTCGCTCGGCGGACTGTCGTCACTCTCTACTCTCGGAACCCTAGCGGGCTGCCGTCGTGGGGCCATCCTGAAAAGGAAAGAAGTGTGCCATGGTTAGAACAGTATACCTGGTGACCTGACACAAGTAATCACAAAGAAAACTTGAAACACACATGCAATCAATGTTTTCGTGCATTAAGTCGGAAATCAGAAGTCAGGGTCCTGGTGTACGGATACGTCGGCCGCCGCACCAACACTGGACTCCCTGGACTGATAACCACACTCAATACGCTAAACACTATTGCTTCACATAGAATAAAGATCAGAGTCTGCGATAGGACCGACCACCTCTGATACCAATTTGTCACGACCCACCCTCGAGGTCCGTGCCGTGACTACCCCATGCCCGCCTTCCATAGGCCAGGGGCTGGCGACTAGCACCAAGGCGTAAATCCCAAAAAAAAAGGGAAGGCATTGCCTTTGAAAAGTAAACAAGCACCACAGAGTAAGCAAGTGGAAAAGTAAACACTAAGTAAAACTATAACAAGATGTGCTGAAAGCAAAAAGGGTCCGGAAATACAAGCCCAACTGTAAAGTACAACTGAAAAGAAAAACAGCAACTGAAAGGTAAAAGCCGCAGCGTCGAGCCGTCCTCTGGAAGTCTCACCTGAAGGGTGGGTACAGATAGCCTCCACTGCTCCTCGGGTCCACCTGACCGCTCCAAGTACGTCCCGCCCAGGGGTCCACCTCCAGGTACCGTCCTGCTTCGCACACCACTACCACGATCAGCGCTGTCCGTCATCTGCAACCAACACAACATAATGCGGGAAAAGCCCGTGTGGGGATGAGTATAAGCTACTCAGTAGGGACCCCGAGACCCCTGATGGTCTCCCGAAATCCACAAAGGATAATCCACAAAGGAAAGATACAATCATGAAGTAACATCTGACACGGCTTAGGTATATGCCCATACATATACCTAAGTCATCAATTCCCGTTCAGCTCCAACGTCCGAGCCCAAGTACAACCCAGTCCACAGAGGAAAGCAAAACTTATACCCACACAGGATAGCACAACACAATCCACAAAGGAGAGTAAACAGTAAATCCACACAGGATAGCTCAACACAATCCACAAAGGAGAGTAAACAGTAAATCCACACAGGATAGCTCAACACAATCCACAAAGAAGAGTAACACAAGATTCAGCTCACACAGGTATACATCATCGAAAAGGTGAAAGAGATGATCAGACATAGATACTGAATCATCTAAGCTGGGACCCACATAGGATACAAGACCAGCACTGAGTCATCTAAGCTGGGACCCACATAGGATACAAAACCATCACTCTTCATTGATTCATCTATACTGGGACCCACATAGGATACAAGACTAGTATTGAATCATCTAAGCTGGGACCCACATAGGATACAAGACCAGCATATCTAGGACCCACATAGGATACAAGACCAGCTGTCTTCATTGATTCAACTATACTGGGACCCACATAGGATACAAGACCCGTATTGAATCATCTAAGCTGGGACCCACATAGGATACAAGACCAACACAGATAGGACCCACATAGGATACAAGACCAGCTGTCTTCATTGATTCAACTATACTGGGACCCACATAGGATACAAGACCATTATTGAATCATCTAAGCTGGGACCCACATAGGATACAAGACCAGCACAGCTAGGACCCACATAGGATACAAGACCAACTGTCTTCATTGATTCAACTATACTGGGACCCACATAGGATACAAGACCAGTATTGAATCATCTAAGCTGGGACCCACATAGGATACAAGACCAGCACTCTTCATCGTCGCAGTCCACTGAGGATCTCTGCACAAACGTCGTCGTCGAAGTCGCAACCAGCATTAGGGTTCCCGCACATAGCAAGCTCGTTCGGGAGGGTCCGCTCCACGAGCCGAGAGGCCGATACATCAACTGTCACAAATTCCGAAGTTCATGTATCCAAAAGTTCCGCATCGTTAACAAGAACTCAACGTCGCAGACGGTGCGTCAATCGGACGCCCAGTCTGAGAGTTGTTGCCTTTTTCGTCCCGGGGGCCCGGTTGGTTTTTAAGGAAAAACCAACCCGACCATACTCCACCTGTGCCCAAACCTCGGGCGGAGTATTCCAAAATATCCGTCTCACATAGAGGAATTCTACAAAGCTGACGTCGCGTCAATCGGACGTCCGTAGCTCAAGATATGAGCGTTTCTGCTCCGAGTGCCCGGTTGGTTTCGTGTACGAACAAACCCGACCGTACTCCACCTGTGTCCAAACATCGGGCAGAGTATGCCAAAAGATCCTTCTCACATAGAGGAATTCAACAAAGCAGACGGCGCGTCAATCGGACGTCCGTAGCCCAAGATATGAGCGTTTCTGCTCCGAGGGCCCTATTGGTTTCGTGTACGAACCAACCCGACCATACTCCACCTGTGTCCAAACCTCGGGCGGAGTATTCCAAAATATCCGTCTCACATAGAGGAATTCAACAAAGCAGATGGCGCGTCAATCGGATGTCCGTAGCTCAAGATATGAGTGTTTCCGCTCCGAGGGCCCGGTTGGTTTCGTGTACGAACAATCCCGGCCGAACTCAAAGTATTCTGAAACCTTGAGTGCGATATACCGAAACGGCCGTATCAATCCAAAGATCACGTTGTCGCTAACGGCGAGTCATTTGGAGGCCCATAGCTCAAGTTACGGGCGTTTGAACAAAAAGGGTCCGTGGACGGGGGGTCCGGGCCCGGGCAGACCCTGCCCGACCCCCCTGGGTCGGCCGAACCCAGTCCGACCCGGTCCGACCCGGTCCGACTCTGTCGGACCGGTCTGGCTCGGCCAGGCCCGTTCTAGCTCGGCTCGGCCGAGCGGCCGACGCGGGGGGGAGCCGCCGCCCCCCGCGTGACACCCACGGGACACCCGCGGGGTGTCTCCCTGGCGCCGGACGCGGCTTCATCCGCGTCCCGCGAGCGCCGCCGCCGCGGCCGGTGCCGCGGTGGTCTCGTCCGGCGGCGCGCCGGGCACCGCTGCCAGCTTCTGCGGGCCGTCGGAGTCACTCTGGTGGCCCGTTTTTCTTCCCGTCTACGCCGTTGTCCCTCCCGGGATCCGTTCTTCACTGCGGAATCATCAAACTTCCATTTCGGCACGTTCCGTCGTCGCCCGTCAAATCCGCATAACAACAAAGAACGGCGGAGGGTCGCTGGTCCGTGTTTGTTTGGCCCGTACCCTCCATGTTAGTGATAAACAACGGAAGGAATAATATCAACACATGAATTCAACAATTTTAAAGGGAAATAAAAATTGTTCTTATGTCTGCGTTCTTCATCCTTGAACGGAAATAACATGGGAAAAAGGGCAATTCCAGAAATAAAATCCCTACCTCGAAGTCGTCGTCGAACATACGTTCTTTGCGGAATTGTTCGTCACGGAAGGAGGGGATCGTCGCGTCGTTGCGGAAAGGCGTCGCGTCGTCGCGGAAAGGCGTCACATCGTCGCGGAATCTGGCGTTGAGTCGGCGAACTCAACGGACCAAGAACAACAGATTTGATTTAATTAATTAAATCCGTGTTTTGGTAAAGAACCACAAAGGAGATTAAAAGAAAGTCTGAGACTCTTATCTCAAGAAGCCGATCGAAGATCCGTCGCGGAGGAAGAGACGTCGCAGAAGAACGTTGCCGGAAGGGAACGTCGGCGTTGCGGATCACGGCGTAAATCCCAATAAAAAAAGGGAAGGAATTGCCTTTGAAATGTAAACAAGCACCACAGAGTAAGCAAGCGGAAAAGTAAACACTAAGTAAAACTGTAAAAATCTGTGCTGAAAGCAAAAAAGGGGACGGAAATAAAAGCCCAACTGTAAAGTACAACTGAAAAGAAAAACAACAACTGAAAGGTAAAAGCCGAAGCATCGAGCCATCCTCTGGAAGTCCCACCTGAAGGGTGGGTACAGATAGCCTCCACTGCTCCTCGGGTCCACCTGACCGCTCCAAGTATGTCCCGCCCAGGGGTCCACCTCCAGGTACCGTCCTGCTCCGCACGCCTCTACCATGATCAGCGTTGTCCGTCGTCTGCAACCAACACAACATAGTGCGGGCAAAGCCCGTGAAGGGGTGAGTATAAGCTACTCAGTAGGGACCCCGAGACCCTCGAAGGTCTCCCGAAATCCACAAAGGATAATCCAAAAAGGAAAGATACAATCACGAAGTAACATCTGACACGGCTTAGGTATATGCCCATACATATACCTAAGTCATCAATTCCCGTTCGGCTCCAACGTCCGAGCCCAAGTACAACCCAGTCCACACAGGAAAGCAAAACGTATACCCACACAGGATAGCACAACATAATCCTCAAAGGGGAGTAAATAGTAAATCCACACAGGATAGCTCAACACAATCCACAAAGGAGAGTAAAGAGTAAATCCACATAGGATAGCTCAACACAATCCACAAAGGAGAGTAACACAAGATTCAGCTCACATAGGTATACATCATCGAAAAGGTGAATGAGATGATCAGACATAGATACTGAATCATCTAAGATGGGACCCACATAGGATACAAGACCAGCACTAAGTCATCTAAGCTGGGACCCACATAGGATACAAGACCAGCACTAAGTCATCTAAGCTGGGACCCACATAGGATACAAGACCAGCACTCTTCATTGATTCATCTATACTGGGACCCACATAGGATACAAGACCAGTATTGAATCATCTATGCTGGGACCCACATAGGATACAAAACCAGCACAGCTAGGACCCACATAGGATACAAGACCAACTGTCTTCATTGATTCAACTATACTGGGACCCACATAGGATACAAGACCAGTATTGAATCATCTAAGCTGGGACCCACATAGGATACAAGACCATCACAGCTAGGACCCACATAGGTTACAAGACCAGGAGTCTTCATTGATTCCACTATACTGGGACCCACATAGGATACAAGACCAGTATTGAATAATCTAAGCTGGGACCCACATAGGATACAAGACCAGCACAGCTAGGACCCACATAGGATACAAGACCAGCTGTCTTCATTGATTCAACTATACTGGGACCCACATAGGATACAAAACCAGTATTGAATCATCTAATCTGGGACCCACATAGGATACAAGACCAGCACTCTTCATCGTCGCAGTCCACTGAGGATCTCTGCACAAACGTCGTCGTCGAAGTCGCAGCCAGCACTAGGGTTCCCCCACATAGAAAGCTCGTTCGGGAGGGTCCGCTCCATGAGCCGAGAGGCCGATACATCAACTGTCACAAATTCCGTAGTTGATGTATCCAAAAGTTCCGCATCGTCAACAGGAACTCAACGTCGCAGATGGTGCGTCAATCGGACGCCCGGTCTGAGAGTTATTGGCTTTTTCGTCCTGGGGGCCCGGTTGGTTTTTAAGGAAAAACCAACCCGACCGTACTCCACCTGCGCCCAAATCTCAGGCGGAGTATGCCAAAATATCCTTCTCACATAGAGGAATTCAACAAAGCTGACGGCACGTCAATCTGACGTCCGTAGCTCAAGATATGAGCGTTTCCGCTCCGAGGGCCCGGTTGGTTTCGTGTACGAACCAACCCGACCGTACTCCACCTATGTCCAAACCTCAGGCGGAGTATGCCAAAAGATCCGTCTCACATAGGGGAATTCAACAAAGCTGACGGCGCGTCAATCGGACATCCGTAGCTCAAGATATGAGCGTTTCCGCTCTGAGGGCCCGGTTGGTTTCGTGTATGAACCAACCCGACCATACTCCACCTGTGTCCAAACCTCGGGCGGAGTATGCCAAAAGATCTGTCTCACATAGAGGAATTCAACAAAGCTGACGGCGCGTCAATCGGACTTCTGTAGCTCAAGATATGAGCGTTTTCGCTCCGAGGGCCCGGTTGGTTTCGTGTACGAACCAACCCGACCGTACTCCACCTGTGTCCAAACCTCGGGTGGAGTATGCCAAAAGATCCGTCTCACAAGTGAGGGTCAAGTCAACAGTAAAAAATGGAACCTCTTAGTAACAACACAAAAGAGGATAAGAATGAAAACATCACAAAGGTATGCGTCTTTTATTATTGCAGCTCATAATACAAAGAAACTACACAATTGCAACAAGGAACTAGAAGTACAAAGGACGTATCCACTAGTTCCGCTCCTATCCATCTGCTCCCAGAGCTTTATGATCGAAGGTCTCGGATGCCTGAAGCTGAGCTCTCTCATGTCCACCTACTCCCTGCAGTCGGGGTGGACCTCCTGGTGGTGGTGGTGGAAACACCTCGAAGTGTCTCCCACCACCGGCTACTCGGCCAGCTCCTATGCCTCGTCCGCCTGCACCATGCGGTCCACCGTGGCCGAACCTCTGTCTGGGAGGTCCCTCTACCACATGCTGCTCATCTTCAAGACGAGTCGGGCAGTCTCGATCCATGTGACCTCGCCCACTGCATGCGTAGCAATGTTTGCCCCTCGTGTAGCTGGCTCTCCTTCGGGTGCTCGCACAACCGAATCTTCATCCTGAGACTGCCCATCTGATGGTCTGGCCCGCTTGGACCTCTGCGTCACCTGCCTACTGCCAGCTGCAGAAGACCCTGCTACGGGCCGTCCTGCGGAGGGCCCTGTCACTGGAGCCTGCTCGGTGAGAAAAATATCCACTAGAATGGCTCTCTCCAACACCTCTGCCTGTGTCGGAATGTTGAGGGAGATCATCGAAGCCCTGATCTCGTGCCTCAGTCCCTGCTCGAAGGTCCGGGCCTGGAAGGACGGGTCCCATACCATATCTGTGGAGTAGCGCGAGAGATCAGTAAATCTCACCGAGTACTGGGCCAGTGTCATACTGCCCTGCCGTAGCTGTAGTAGCTCTTGGATGCGCACCACACAGAGGGTGGCTGGGACGAACTCGGAGCGGAAGATGCTCTCAAAGTCCGTCCAGAGAAGAGATGTCTCATCATGGACCTAGAGCATCAAGCTCCACCATCTGCCTGCTGCCGCGTGCAGGAGGCTCGCTGCGAGGATCACCATGAGGTCTGCTGGTTTCCTCACTAACCTGAAAACTCACACAACCGCCACCAGCCAGTCCTTGGCTACCTGGGGGTCCATCTCCCCACAAAACCTGAGTGGTCGCTGGCGCTGGAACTCCTGCAGAGCTCCAAGGCGACGTGCATCGTCAGCGATCGGCGCTGGAAGCGTTGGGGGCTCGGTGGGTAAAGGTACCGCCGGTGCCTCTGCTGTCAACGGGCCATGTACCGAGGCCTCGTCGCTCGGCGGGCTATCGTTGTGCTCTACTCTCGGAACCCTAGCTGGCTGCTGTCGTGGGGCCATCCTGAAAAGGAAACAAGTGCGCCACGGTCAGAACGGTATACCTGGTGAGCTGACACAAGTAATCACAAAGAAAACTTGAACACACATGCAATCAATGTTTTCGTGCATTAAGTCGGAAATCAGAAGTCAGGGTCCTGGTGTACGGATATGTCGGCCGCCGCACCAACACTGGACTCCCGGGACTGATAACCACACTCAATACGCTAAACACTATTGCTTCACATAGAAGAAAGATCAGAGTCTGCGGTAGGACCGACCACCTCTGATACCAATTGTGACAACCGGTTCCCAGTGACAGCACAGCCACCCCGCCTTAACATGGTTGTCGGGTCCTGGCCCACCAGGTACCACCAGTTGCCCCGCAGACACGTGTGGCCCATCCCAGGGTCCACCCACGTGCCCGAACGTGTCATATGACTAATGACATTCCCCACAGGCCAACACATGTCCTTTCCAGTGTGTTTTTTCCTCACTCACACACACCCTGAGAAACTTCCCAGGAGGTCACCCATCTTGATCACTACTCCAAGCCAAGCACGCTTAACTGTGGAGTTTTAATCAGGTAGGCTCCCGAAAAGGAAGGTGCACCTTGTTTACATGAGTCATATCATTTAGTCATTTAACCCTTTATCATTTGGGGATGTTACAATCGTCGAACCCACATAGGCCAGGGGCTGGCGACTAGCACCAAGGCGTAAATCCCAAAAAAAGGGAAGGCATTGCCTTTGAAAAGTAAACAAGCACCACAGAGTAAGCAAGCGGAAAAGTAAACACTAATTAAAACTATAACAAGCTATGTTGAAAGCAAAAAGGGGCCGGAAATACAAGCCCAACTGTAAAGTACAACTGAAAAGAAAAATAGCAACTGAAAGGTAAAAGCCGCAGCGTCGAGCCGTCCTCTGGAAGTCCCACCTGAAGGGTGGGTACAGATAGCCTCCACTGCTCCTCGGGTCCACCTGACCGCTCCAAGTACGTCCCGCCCAGGGGTCTACCTCCAGGTATTGTCCTGCTCCGCACGCCTCTACCACGATCAGCGCTGTCCGTCGTCTGCAACCAACACAACGTAGTGCGGGCAAAGCCCGTGCAGGGGTGAGTATAAGCTACTCAGTAGGGACCCCGAGACCCCCGAAGGTCTCCCGAAATCCACAAAGGATAATCCACAAAGGAAAGATACAATCACGAAGTAACATATGACACGGCTTAGGTATATGCCCATACATATACCTAAGTCATCAATTCCCATTCGGCTCCAACGTCCGAGCCCAGGTATAACCCAGTCCACACAGGAAAGCAAAACGTATACCCACACAGGATAGCACAACACAATCCACAAAGGAGAGTAAACAGTAAATCCACACAGGATAGCTCAACACAATCAACAAAGGAGAGTACACAGTAAATCCACACAGGATAGCTCAACACAATCCACAAAGGAGAGTAACACAAGATTCAGCTCACACAGGTATACATCATCGAAAAGGTGAAAGAGATGATCAGACATAGATACTGAATCATCTAAGCTGGGACCCACATAGGATACAAGACCATCACTGAGTCATCCAAGCTGGGACCCACATAGGATACAAGACCAGGACTGAGTCATCTAAGCTAGGACCCACATATGATATAAGACCAGCACTCTTCATTGATTCATCTATACTGGGAGCCACATAGGATACAAGACCAGTATTGAATCATCTAAGCTGGGACCCACATAGGATACAAGACCAGCACAGTTAGGACCCACATAGGATACAAGACCAGCTATCTTCATTGATTCAACTATACTGGGACCCACATAGGATACAAGACCAGTATTGAATCATCTAAGCTGGGGCCCACATAGGATACAAGACCAGCACAGCTAGGACCCACATAGGATACAAGACCAGCTGTCTTCATTGATTCAACTATACTGGGACCCACATTAGATACAAGACCAGTATTGAATCATCTAAGCTGGGACCCACATAGGATACAAGACCAGCACTCTTCATCGTCGTAGTCCACTGAGGATCTCTGCACAAACGTCGTCGTCGAAGTTGCAACCAGCACTAGGGTTCCCGCACATAGCAAGCTCGTTCGGGAGGGTCCGCTCCACGAGCTGAGAGACCGATACATCAACTGTCACAAATTCCGAAGTTGATGTATCCAAAAGTTCTGCATCGTCAACAGGAACTCAATGTCGCAGACGGTGCGTCAATCGGACGCCCGGTCTGAGAGTTATTGGCTTTTTCGTCCCGGGGGCCCGGTTGGTTTTTAAGGCAAAACCAACCCGACCGTACTCCAACTGCACCCAAACCTCGGGCGGAGTATGACAAAAGATCCGTCTCACATAGAGGAATTCAACAAAGCTGACGGCGCGTCAATCGGACGTCCGTAGCTCAAGATATGAGCATTTCCGCTCCGAGGGCCCGGTTGGTTTTGTGTACGAACAAACCCGACCGTACTCCACCTATGTCCAAACCTTGGGCGGAGTATTCCAAAAGATCCATCTCACATAGAGGAATTCAACAAAGGTGACGGCGCGTCAATCGGACGTCCGTAGCTCAAAATATGAGTGTTTCCGCTCCGAGGGCCCGGTTGGTTTCGTGTACGAACCAACCCGGCCGAACACAAAGTATTCAGAAACCTTGAGTGCGATATACCAAAACGACCGTATCGATCCAGGGATCGTGTTTCCGCTGACGGCGAGTCGTTTGGAGGCCCGTAGCTCAAGTTACGGGCGTTTGAACAAAAAGGGTCTGTGGATGGGGGGTCCGGGCCCGGGCCGACCCTGCCCGACCCCCCTGGGTCGGCCGAACCCGGTCCTGCTCGGCTTGGCCGAGCGGCCGACGCGGGGGGGAGCCGCCGCCCCGCGTGACACCCCCGCGGCACCCGCGGGCTGTCGGCCAGACAACCGGATGCGACTGAAGCCGCGTCCCGCGGGCGCCGCCGCCGCGGCCGGTGCCGCGGCGGTCTTGTCCGGCGGCGCGCCGGGCGCCGCCGCCGGCTTCCGCGGGCCGCCGGAGTCGCTCTGGTGGCCCATTTTTCTTCCCGTCTATGCCGTTGTCCCTCCCGGGATCCGTTCTTCACTGCGGAATCATCAAACATCCGTTGCGGCACGTTCCGTAGTCGCCCGTCAAATCTACATAACAACGAAGAATGGCGGAGGGTCGTCGGGCCGTGTTCGTTTGGCCCGCACCCTCCACGTTAGTGATAAACAACGGAAGGAATAATATCAACACATGAATTCAACAATTTTTAAGGGAAATAAAAAATGTTCTTATGTCCGGGTTCTTCATCCTTGAACGGAAATAACACGGGAAAAAGGGCAATTCCAGAAATAAAATCCCTACCTCGAAGTCATCGTCGAACGCAGGTTCTTCGCGGAATTGTTCGTCGCGGAAGGAGGGAATCGTCGCGTCGTCGAGGAAAGGCGTCGCGTCGTCGCGGAAAGGCGTCGCGTCGTCGCGGAATCCAGCGTTGAGTCAGCGAACTCAATGGACCAAGAACAACAGATTTGATTTAATTAATTAAATCCGTGTTTTGGTAAAGAACCACAAAGGAGATTAAAAGAAAGTCCGAGACTCTTACCTCAAGCAGCCGATCGAAGATCCGTCGCGGAGGAAGAGACGTCGCAGAAGAACGTTGCAGGAAGGGAACGTCAGCATTGCAGATTTACGCCTCCGAGTTCAGCGTTCTTCGTTTGTTGGCATAATAATAAAATAAGACCAACCTATCTTTTGGAGGATTTCTCGTTGAGAGGAGTTCTTGAACCTTCAACCTCCTTCGCAAAGGACGCGAAGAACGCGAAGAACCCGAAGAATGCGAAAAACGCTGAACTCGGGAATCGACGACGCAACGCCGTGATCCGCAACGCCGACGTTCCCTTCCTGCAACGTTCTTCTGCGACGTCTCTTCCTCCACGACGGATCTTCGATCGGTTGCTTGAGGTAAGAGTCTCGGACTTTCATTTAATCTCCTTTGTGGTTCTTTACCAAAACACGGATTTAATTAATTAAATCAAATCTGTTGTTCTTGGTCCGTTGAGTTCGCCGACTCAACGCCAGATTCCGCGACGATGCGACGCCTTTCCGCGATGTCGCAATGCCTTTCCGCGATGACGTGACGATCCCCTCCTTCCGCGACGAACAATTCCGCGAAGAACGTGCGTTCGATGACGACTTCGAGGTAGGGATTTTATTTCTGGAATTTCCCTTTTTCCCATGTTATTTCCGTTCAAGGATGAAAGAACCCAGGCATAAGAACAATTTTTATTTCCCTTAAAAATTGTTGAATTCATGTGTTGATATTATTCCTTCCATTGTTTATCACTAACGTGGAGGGTGCGGGCCAAACGAACACGGCCCGACGACCCTCCGCCGTTCTTCGTTGTTATGCGGATTTGACGGGCGACGACGGAACGTGCCGCAATGGAAGTTTGATGATTCTGCAATGAATAACGGATCCCGGGAGGGACAACGGTGCAGACGGGAAGAAAAACGGGCCACCGGAGCGACTCCGGCGGCCCGCGGAATCCGGCGGAGGCGGCGGCGCCCGACGCGCCACCGGACGAGACCGCCGTGGCACCGGCCGCGGAGGCGGCACTCGCGGGACGCGGCTGAAGCCGCGTCCGGCGCTAGGGAGACACCCCGTGGGTGTCCCGCGGGGGGCGGCGGCTCCCCCCCCCCCCCCCCCCCCCCCCGCGTCACTCGAGACGCGGCTTCAGCTGCGTCCGGTTGTCTGGCCGACACCCCGCGGGTGCCGCAGGGGTGTCATGCAGGGCGGCGGCTCCCCCCACGTCAGCCGCTCGGCCGACCCAGGGGGGTCGGGCCGGGTCGGCCCGGGCCCGGACCCCCCGTCCATGGACCCTTTTTGTTCAAACTCCCGTCACTTGATCTACGCGCCTCCAAACAACTCGCCGTCAGCAGAAAAGCGATCCTTGGATCGAGACGGTCGTTTCGGTATATCGCACTCAAGGTTTCGGAATACTTTGAGTTCGGCCGGGTTGGTTCGTACACGAAACCAACCGGGCCCTCGAAGCGGAAACGCTCATATCTTGAGCTACAGACGTCCGATTGATGCGTCGTCAGCTTTGTTGAATTCCTCTATGTGAGACGGATCTTTTTGCATACTCCACCCGAGGTTTGGACAGAGGTGGAGTACGGTCGGGTTGGTTCATACACGAAACCAACCGGGCCCTCGGAGCGGAAACACTCATATCTTGAGCTACGGACGTACTATTGACGCGCCGTCAGCTTTGTTGAATTCCTCTATGTGAGACAGATCTTTTGGCATACTCCACCCGAGGTTTGGACACAGGTGGAGTACGGTCGGTTTGGTTCGTACACGAAACCAATCGGGCCCTCGGAGCGGAAACACTCATATCTTCAGCTACGGACGTCCGATTGACGCGCCGTCAGCTTTGTTGAATTCCTCTATGTGAGACGGATCTTTTGGAATACTCTGCCCTAGGTTTGGGCGCAGGTGGAGTACAGTCGGGTTGGTTTTTCCTTAAAAACCAACCGGGCCCCCGAGACAAAAAAGCCAATAACTCTTAGACCGGGCGTCCGATTGACGCACTGTCTGCGACGTTGAGTTCCTGTTGACGATGTGGAACTTTTGGATACATCAACTTCGGACTTTGTGACAGTTGATGTATCGACCTCTCGGCTCGTGGAGCGGACCCTCCCGAACCAGCTTGCTATTTGCGGGAACCCTAGTGCTGGCTGCGACTTCGACGACGACGTTTGTGAAGAGATCCTCAGTGGACTGCGACGATGAAGAGTGTTGGTCTTGTATCCTATGTGGGTCCCAGCATAGAAGATTCAATACTGGTCTTGTATCCTATGTGGGTCCCAGTATAGTTGAATCAATGAAGACAGCTGGTCTTGTATCCTATGTGGGTCCTAGCTGTGCTGGTCTTGTATCCTATGTGGGTCCCAGCTTAGATGATTCAATACTGGTCTTGTATACTATGTGGGTCCCAGTATAGTTGAATCAATGAAGACAGCTGGTCTTGTATCCTATGTGGGTTCTAGCTGTGCTGGTCTTGTATCCTATGTGGGTCCCAAATTAGATGATTCAATACTGGCCTTGTATCCTATGTGGGTTCCAGTATAGTTGAATCAATGAAGACAGCTGGTCTTGTATCCTATGTGGGTCCTAGCTGTGCTGGTCTTGTAACCTATGTGGGTCCCAGCTTAGATGATTCAATACTGGTCTTGTATACTATGTGGGTCCCAGTATAGATGAATCAATGAAGAGTGCTGGTCTTGTATCCTATGTGGGTCCCAGCTTAGATGACTCAGTATCTATGTCTGATCATCTCTTTCACCTTTTCGATGATGTATACCTGTGTGAGCTGAATCTTGTGTTACTCTCCTTTGTGGATTGTGTTGAGTTATCCTGTGTGGATTTTCTGTTTACTCTCCTTTGTGGATTGTGTTGAGCTATCCTGTGTGATTTTCTGTTTACTCTCCTTTGTGGATTGTGTTATGCTATCCTGTGTGGGTATACTTTTTGCTTTCCTGTGTGGACTGGGTTGTACTTGGGCTCGGACGTTGGAGCCAAACGGGAATTGATGACTTAGGTATATGTATGGGCATATACCTAAGCCATGTCAGATGTTACTTCGTGATTGTATCTTTCCTTTGTGGATTATCCTTTGTGGATTTCGGGAGACCTTCGGGGGTCTCGGGGTCCCTACTGAGTAGCTTATACTCAACCCTGCACGGGCTTTTCCCGCACTACATTGTGCTGGTTGCGGACGACGGACATCACTGATTGTGGTAGAGGCGTGCGGAGCAGGACGGTACCTGGAGGTGGACCCCTGGGTGGGACGTACTTGGAGCGGTCAGGTGGACCCGAGGAGCAGTGGAGGTGATCTGTACCCACCCTTCAGGTGGGACTTCCAGAGGACGGCTCGACGCTGCGGCTTTTACCTTTTAGTTTCTGTTTTTCTTTTTAGTTGTACTTTACAGTTGGGCTTGTATTTCCGGCCCCTTTTTGATTTCAGCACAGCTTGTTATAGTTTTACTTAGTGTTTACTTTTACGCTTGCTTACTCTGTGGTGCTTGTTTACTTTTCAAAGGCAATTCCTTCCTTTTTTTTGGGATTTATTCCTTGGTGCTAGTCGCCAGCCCCTGGCCTATGGAAGGCGGGCTTGGGGTAGTCACGACACGGACCCCAAGGGCAGGTCGTGACACATGGTCTACATAATCAAGTGTTTAACATTTGGAAATACCATTGTTTAAAAACCCACCTCATAAAAGGGTTAATAAAACAACATATTGTTAATAGATAAAGGGAAATATAAAGGTTATCTAGAAAAACACATAACTAGGTTCCTAAATGTGATAACATTGGTGGGGAGTAAAGATAATAACATGTAGGAAAGTCATAAATAATTATGGAGAGTGGTAGAGATATTTAATCACAAGAAATAAAATTATAAATAGAAATTTAAGGACCTAAATAACAAAAAATGTGATGAGTTAAAAGACCATTTGATTCATTAGACATGAAGGTAATAGGGTAACATTTTTGTTTCAAGATCATTTTTCAAAGGTTGAGGAATTAATTTATTATCTATGAACATATTAAAATATATTTAATTTATATAATTCTATTTCATAATAAAAATTTAATTATTTGTTTGTTTGTTGTTAATTCCTACTCCATCTCCTAATTTATGAAATTAATATCAAATTTGAATACTTTTATACCTGAAGAACTAAAACTAACATTTTTCATATCATTAGATCAATAATATAATGACAAGTCCTTCATCCTGTCTCTAGATTTTAACCATACCAAAATCTTTAGCATAAGTTACCCAATATAGTACATTAATCTCTAAAAACTCAACAATAACACCCAAAATTCATCTTATTCAATTATATATAAGTATTTTATCCATAAAATTGTTTACGTAAGAACAATTTCACAATATCAAGGACAACATGTATGGTTTTGGTAGGTGTTGCACCCTTATCATCCTTCAATTGTGGTTTTAAGCCCCACATTTTCAGATGTTATGGGTTTTCACATGATGTATGTATTGTAATTTTTTCAAAAATATATAATTATTATAGAATTATAAAATTTTAATTATTATTAATTAACTCAACATCAAAGATGAGATAAACCTTAAAGGTTACCAATACTATACCATAAACTTACCATTGTCATTATTATTTCAGTATCGGGCACATATTAATAGTTATGATCGCTAAATCATGTGTTTTCCAAAAAGATCAAGTTTCCACTATATCACTTTTCATGGTCATTAATACCTTTCAAAATAAAATTTCAAATACTTAGAGAAAAATTACCAGATTAAAATAAATAATCATTACATGAATATTTTAACATGAATAAATTTGATAAAATAATTATAAATCATGATTTTTGTAACCAAAATCTACAGTCAATTTAATCACTCCACCTCAACTATATTAATATCACAAGTATGAACTTGCTAACTTATTTTGTTCTGAGGTATATTCCTTTAATGCTTCAGTTATTCAATTCCATAGTGACATATCAACTTATAGTTAAAACATCGAACATTAGTGGTTTATTTCTTACTATTTCATTCACATGCTATATGGTACTTCTATCCACGCTTGAATAAAACTCTAATTCCCTTCAACAAAGTACCAGGGTGTTTCTTTCTATAATTATCACATCCGTGAAAATCCTACATTCCCTTCTCACATTTTTCTATATATAATTTTATAATGTTCTTAACAAACCACTTCTTATATTTATTTCTTTCAAAGTCATATGGATTGGTGAATTATTTATACATCTTAATAGAACATGAGACTATGCCCTCATATGATGAGAAAGTTTTGGAGACTAGTTATCTTCAAAGGATTGTCTTAAGACCATTAAAGAAACATAATTTTTTTATTAGATTATTTATGTAGTCCTCAAAATAAATTTCTAAAATTTTAAAAGTGTCTTCATACTTGGAAACATTTTCATCTTCATTTTTTCTTAAACTCAAGAACTGTCTCTCGATATCTTCCTATTACTCATAAGGAAAATATTTTTCCAATAAAATATCCTTAAAATAATTCCATTCCATTTTCACTATTTCTTCATAATCCTTGATGTTTTGGATCAATGATAACCATTTATCCTCATATATAGTGAGTTGAAAAATTTCTAGGACAACTTTCTCTCTTTTATTACTTCCCAGGGAAATAAATATCTTCTTTAAGGAGCTTTTCCATTGCTCAGCTACAAATGGATTTGTAGTCCCATTAAATTATGGAGGTTAGCGAGGCATGAAGTGGTCTAAAATTACCACAACATGTGGTGGATCAGTAGAATGATCCACACCGGAAAGGTTATTTCTTATAACTTGAGTCTGCTTTCCCAATATGGGTAAAATTTGTTCAGCTCCAGCTGCAGCTCCAACTCCAGGTATAGCTTCATTAACATGCCTAGGAGGGAAATACCTACATGGGCTATGCACATTGATACAATTCCCATTTCTTCTTCTAGGTTCCATTTCTAAACAATGTTGTACATTAGTTCATAACGCTTTGAAACATAATGTTTTTTACCAAAACTAGTGAAATAGTTAACATTAATTTAAAATTTTATACATAGCTAATATCATAATCATAACTTTTTGTCTTCAAATTTTTTTATCAAATTATAAAATATTTTCAAATACTTCATAATGGTTTATAATGAAAATCTGAATTAACCTAAACATATCCCCTGAGAGACTCAAACCAGGTGTGTAGGATGTCCTATTATCATGTACCAGGTAATACACAAGTCAAACCTAATTTTCCCTTTTATGATTTATTACCCGTTGGTACATCTTTTACAGAACCATGTATACTTGTAGTATCCAGAAAATGATTTATTTTTAGGAAACCCACAATATATATATCTTAAAATAACTTTATGATGTTATCCAATACTTAGACTTATCCTCAAATTAAGTCATGAAGTTATGTTCTCTAATATATGTTTTTCTAAATGAAGTCTCCAATGTTTCTACTATGTTTTCTCTGATCCTAACTATAAATACCTCAATTCTAGTTACCTATAGTTGGTGGCTACTTTATTACATTAGCACTAGATACAAGGAATTAGACCCAAAAGGACCAAATAGTTTAGTAGTATTGGTAAACTATATATATATATAAATCGCACATTACATTGAAAATATAAAATATAAAATAGTAATTTCTTTGAGAGTACTATTATTTCATTTATCATAACCCTGCATATTAATCATAATAAACTTCCTAGATTCCTGGGGAAAAGAAACATAAAAAACATTTGAGCTCAAATGCATAGTAAGGGTATGCATACAATGAAATATATCATGAATACATAGGGAATAATCAATACGAAAATATAAATATTAAAAAACACATGCTATTTAATTAACAACTTAAGAATAATATGGTAATAGTAAATTATGATCAAATAATTCCATAAGAATAATCACATGAGATGGAATTTAATCCATGAAAAATATAACTAGTAAAATAATTACATGGACATAAAAAACTAATATCATAATTAGGTAATTCATAATGGAATACATCATAAACATACCATTAAAGCCTCATGTGAATAAATATTACATAAATGGGAAAGACCTCAACTAAGTACCCAAGCTATTTTGTCTCATGAGACCTACTAATGAATTGAGGGGATATAACATGAACCACCCATTAGTTATTAATTCCAATGGATTCCTCATATGAATGGGGTGAAACATATTCAACCTAAATATTAATATTGAAAAACTTGTATACAAAGTTTTAACCATTACCACAATCAATAAACATAATCATAAACCATCCAGTGTAATATTAATGGTATCTAACTAGTACATCCCTAGTAAAAATAATCATAAAACATTATGTGAAATAAAAATTATGCTACCATTACAAAATAACCCCATTGTAGAATAATTATAATAAGTATTTTTGTTGTTAATGAATATAAATTTCATAAATAGGTCATTAAAAACATTATTGAGGAAGATAACTTTCCACTTTGAAAATCATTTTAAAAAAATAAAAGTTCACAAATTATTTTTAAAACTCTTTTCTGTGAAAGTAAAATTTAAAAATTATGATATAATCTTTAAAACATTGAGAGGTCATAATGTTATAAAATTCCATACATGTCCTATAAGTTAAAACAATACATTCATTTTAAAATGTTTTCAAAAGTACCTGATTTAAGAAATTAAAGGAAGATTACTTCTAAAATATTAAAAAAATGTCAAAAATGGGTTAAAATGACTTTGAAAAATATTTTTAAAATATTAAAAACATTTTTGGGGAACATTTTTATAAAAATAATATATGAGGAAAAATGATTTTTGATCGATGAGAGAAATAAAGTCATCTTTTATTAAAAAAAATTATCAATAATTTTAAGTATTTAAGAGTGAAAAAATGGTAGTATTAAATAAAAATTTATTTAACAACTAGACTATAATTAATTATTGAGTTTATTGAGTGGTATATCATAATATTTTATCATTGTAAACATTAATCATAAACAATCCAGATAATCAAAGAGACTATAACATAAACCATTACCACTTTGGTAACTTTTGGATCGTAAGCCCCATGAAAGTAGTAACATCAAATGAAACTTCAAATACCATTAATATAAATAGTTTAATGATATAAAAAATCATATATACAGTATATACAACATAAAAAATAAATAATTTCTGAATATGACATGTCCCACAGAAGTAAAAGTGAGATAAAAAACCCTTATCTTAGGTATGAATTCATTCATATGTGTTTAAAACTCATGAAAAATAAATATAATATTATTATAAATCAATTAAAAGAACATAAAAATATATATTATACCATATATGGTTTACTTATAGTCTTTTATTACCCTTTTATTAAAAATTCCTTGCCAAAATCACTTTTCTGGGTAGTTACTGCTTCATTTTTTATGTATGTTTTGATTCGGTATTTCTAGTCCTTGTAAGTTAATTATGGTTATATCATCTATAGAATGTTAAACATGATTATAATATCATATATATTCATTATATATATATATAGTAATATATTATAATTATAGAAATAAAGATTAAATGCACCATTAATGGAGACGGTAGACTGTACATATGTATGAATGTTGATTTCATATATTGAATGGTGGAATGTAAGAAAGGTTAATATTAATTTACCTTTTCATATTCATTATTATTTAACATATATTTCACACACACACACACACAAATATATATATATATATATATATATATAATTTATCCTTATTACATTCCATGTAAAGCGTATCTGAAAAATGAATCACACCAGTTCACGAGGTGGTAGTCCACTGTACACACGAGCGACGTTATCATATCACCCAAGAAATGGAAAATAAAAAATTTAAATGTGATTTTATAATTAAAGATGTATATTTTTTCATATAAATTATATATATACTTTAAATCAATCTTTATAAAAATCCATGAGAGGTGATGATGGAAATCGAACTATGTCGGCCTATGAGGTGGTAGTCCGCCATAGAAACGATCAATAGTTTTGTTTCCCATTTGATGGAAGAAGAGATGAATATAGGTCATGAAAATAGAATAAAAATATCACAGTATATATAATATAATTAGTATATTATATAATAAATTTTTAATAATAATTTAAGTATTTTTAAGAAGAAAATTTAAAAAAACACTGGTTTAAGAACACAACCTTTTATTCAGAAATTTCTTTTACGTTCACACCAAAAGCCTTCCTAGGTTGGATTTATGATCAAAATAAGGGATATAAGTCATGGGGAGGGAATTAAGGAAGATATTTAGGTAATTAATTTGTGAACCAAAGGTATTTTTAATTGTGAATAGAGTGGGAGAGGGGCATCCTTTTATAAGTGGGGGAGAGGGAACACTAAGAATGTTTTTGAAAATAATTATTTATAACCATGTTTTTCTCTAGTAAAAAGAATATAAAATAGGTAATTATTTAACTTTGGGTAATATAAAGTCTAAATATAACCATACAATGAAAATTGGATAAGTTGTAGGTCATTTTTAACGCTTATCATTTTAGTTCAACACCTAATAAACCTGTTTTTACCTTAACTATCGAAATTAATTTTTATTGTTTTCAATATTTATTATGGTAAAAAATTAAGATGGACCTATTAGATAAAATTTGTTAATATAATTACAAATATGAAATCTAGTTTTCTAAATACCATTAACAAAAAATGGAAAATTTTCATTTTTAATTAAACCCACAGATGTGATGAAAAGATAGTTTTCCAGTGAAAAAAATTCAAAAGTATAAAATGTTTTTATATCTGAATTAAATATTAAATTTATTATAATGAACTAACTTAGTTATATATTAATTTAATTGAATTGTTTTATAATTTAATTCTAATTTGTAATATAATTTTACATTTTAAATAATTTAAATTAAAAATGAATTTTAAATTAAAATCTGTATTTTTCTCTATTCATCAAAAAATTGTTCTTTTAAAAAATAATGAAAAAATAAACAAAATAAAATTTTGAAATGTAAATTAAAAAAATTAAGTTTATTTAATTAAATTAATTTTACAAAAGTGAAAAAAATTATTTTTAATTTATTTGAGAAAATTGCGACTAAATCGTCTTCTAGAAAATTACAATTTTATAGAAAACATTTATTTTCTTCATTAAAATGATTATTATTTTATTTATAATTAATATATAACCATTTAATTATTTTTATAAATGTGAAAACCATATAATTTTCATAATTTAGTTATTCATATTCATACCATCTAATTTAACATTTGGGTTATAATGATATTCTATATCACAATTCATTTAGACTCAGGGTTGCATTTTCCACAAGATATCAAAGTGATTGAATTTATTTAAAAATAAATGTATATTATAACATCTTGGGGTGTTACATTCTCTTATAATTTGGATTTTTCATGTCATATATTCGATCTAAAATTATGTTCCTATTTTAAAATCTTGAGGTGTTATAATTGTAATTGAAAATGTAGTAGTGTTTATCCAATGGATATAGGTCTCATGGATAAACTACATAAACTCTTGTGTCCTTTTTATCAATTTTTTCTTTAAGGTTTGATTGAAAATTAATTGTTTATAAAAATTAATTTTTCGGAAAAATTGGTGTCCCTCATAAGATTCAGGACATAAATATATTCAAACTATATAAGAAATTAAAAGACCATTCCAGAAAAGTTTAAGAGTATTAAAATAATTAAACCTATATAAACTATATTATATTATGGTTATCTTCATATCTAGATCATCCTTAATAAGATCCTCAAATTGGTAGGTCATCTTTCCTCAAGTCTTAATATACTCTTGTAGACTGGTTGTTCTTTTATTAAAACCTTGTGTCAAAATATGATCTTATTTGTTGATCCAAAAACCTTGATCCTCCTTGGTATTAACTCAAATAAATATCTCAAACATATTTTGGAATCTTTATATGATTCTTTGATAGAGAGAAACTCCTCCATTATTTCTTCCTTATAGGGGAGAGTTCTCACCAACAAGTTTTTTTTATTTACTTCTTCCCTTCATGCCTCATTCTTTCTACCATTAACTAACTTCGGTTCTCAGAACATTAAGATGTTATTAGTGACCTCAGGGAGTTCAAGTTTTGAAATGGTGTTAGGATCTCCTATATCCATGGATCTCTACATCACATAATATATAACTTCAATCATTTCACCTACTTTCCCTTATTATTTATAATCATCATACTCAGACAATTGATTTTCTCAATTTAAATTAATAACCTCCTTTTGACCTGGTCATGCTCAATGGTTTCGCATTCCAAAACCTTTTTGGACCCAACATTCTTGGAAAACTTTATCTCTATAGATTTTCGTACGTTAGAATATTTTTTATGGACTTTAGATTTATTCCCATTATGCACAATTTAGCTCCCCTAGTCCCAAATTCTCTTTTCCCCTTCATTTTTCTTTGGGCTGTTTAGACCAATAATCTGGGTTCCATCTCTATGGTCCATTAAGGATCAAATAAAGATATCATCACCTGAATATACCTCAATGGAGCCCTATAATCCAATATTATTCTCCTCCAGTGTAGGGGTTTTTATGTATAACTCTGGATGTTTTGTGCCTTTTCCTTTAGATGTTTCCATATTCCATCCCCCATACTCATGAACCAATCATTTTACTTCCAAAAATTCAAAATATTTGATCAACATTATAATTAGGTTGGTACTATTGGGACTCATCCAATTCACAATATTCACCCAGCCTTCATTCTTTGAATTCAGCGTGTCCTACAATAAACATCCATGGGGCATGTATACAACAGTTCCTTCCTAACATATTGTCATTAGAATCACCTCATGGTGATTTTCTTACCCAATTTACACTATTTCTTCATAAGATATATGGTTTTGGGTAAAAATGGTTGGGTTCAAAGGACTTTTCACACACACACACACACTCAATCAACCATAACCCCGAAGAGATATTTCTAATATGGTTATATTATTTTAGGCCTACACTAGAATCAGAATCTTGACCATTGTCACCTAGACATGATTTTCTACTAATAGTAGCATCGATCTTCTAGAAAGTGGTAGAATTATATTCCCCACAGTGATTCTTTTTTCCATACCGACAAATTGAAATTAAGTGTTCCATTCACTAACAATAAGAATAGTAATTGGCCCAAATCTCAAAGACAGCTGATTGCTTGCAACGTAACTGTTACCCAACTACAATCTAAACACATTCTACAGGTAGTTTTGAAACATTGAATTCAACACATATTTATAGGGAGATAGAGAAACACATAGTTATTCTTCTACAATTATAACAAAAATATCGACCGAACATATTTCTTTAAGTTTTTATAATCGAAGGATTCTAGAATGAAAGAGGAAATTTTGGGAAACATACCCACAATGCCATGGTTGAGGTATCATGTATTATTTGAAAATCATAGGACTATATAAAAAGGTATAAATGGGTTATGCTACAGATTTGAGGAGCTCTTTACTTGGATAGAATCAAATAATACTCCAACACAAAATTAATCATTATATTCCAATTATAGAATAGTCCAATAGTCATTTGTTCCTATATACCCCAAGATCTAAAAAACCCCATCAAATGAGTTATTAGAAGGACGATGATGTCTGAAGTGATCCTCCAATGTTAGATGTTGGAGGGTCTAGGATTCTATGAACTCTGAGGTCAAGAGTAGAAGTTGCAGGAAACCATCAAACAAATATGGATCTTTAGGTATGAGGAAAATATATGGGAAAGAAAGGTGGAAATAAAGGTTATATATAGGAATAAAAAACAAGGTTGATCCCCCATGAAATATGAAGGTATTACCTATTCCTTCGGTGGGGGTGGGACTATATCAGTAACCACCACCACCTAGGTTATAAAAACTAGCCTAGAATTCTAAGAATCTCATGAGTGCTCCACTCCACCCCTTCTCCCTATTTAATGTATATGAGTTATGAGTTTTTCATGAGTGTGTGAAAGGTTGAATTAGTGCAGCGATTAGGGTGTGCTGGCATTCGAAATTCTGGAACACTTATGTTGAGGGAGTCCAACTGGAGGATCCATTTGCACTACATGGTATCACCTTATGAATAATTTCTAGTGATCAAACATTATAAGATTTATAATAAGTGGTATCAAATATTTTGGTTGTTTTATATCACCCATCGACACACTCATAAGAAAATTAGTTAATTTTCACCCTCTTTCTTTACTTTTATTTTGATTTTAGTGGGAATTTGCTATCATTGGAAGGTATGGAGTCAAATTAAGGTAAGTCATGGATAAACATGATCGATGGAATTGACTACAATTTCAAAAAAATACAGATGTTGAACTATTTTATTTTGAAGCAATTAGAGGATCCCTTGATGGGAGTAAATTCAAAGAAGATAAATTAGGTGGAATGATAATGGATAGACATGGAATCTTTAGGGTTAGTGAGAATGAATTTGGATGAGAGTCTGGTCTTTAAAATTAAGGAGGTGGATACCCTTGTGGACTTATCAAAGGCCCTGATAGACATGTATGAGAATTATATGAAACATAACAAAGTGATCATGATGTAGAGGCTATTCAGTATGAGTCTATTAGAATGTAAAATCAGGGAAGGTAATTTTAAAAACTTATTCATGATCTAAGGGTAGATCAAATCATTGAATTAAAAGTTTGTGGATGTTGTTTTGGATATTTTATATCTATCATCACTTACAGATTCATGTGATGTGATGGTAATTATATTTATAAATTCATGTGGTAAAACCAACGCTGTGTTTGAGGATTTTAGGAATTTAATCCCAAATGAAGAACGCATAAGAAAAATATTCGAGCACATTCTAGAACAATTCTAAATACCTAACTTATTGGAATCACACCTCAAAAGAGATGTTTTCGATGATTGGATGATATGTAGTGAGAGAGAAGCCATTGTTAAATAGTTGATTCTATCCCTACATATTGTTAATGTGGAAAAATAGGAAATCTCAAGAAGGATAATAAAAATCTCAAGGAGAAATCCAATGTCGAAAAGTTAAAATTAAATGAGTATAGATGATGTATAAAAAAACTTATTTCTCAATATAAATATTTCAGAGGAGTCATGGATAATGAAATTAGGGGAAACATTATTCTCAATGGAAGAGAAAGGATTCATGGTGATTTATGAGTCTAGGAAGTTCACCAAAAATTATTTGGTAGGAAATGAAGCACTGATAGTCGTAGGGAAGGGATATGTCAATATTCAAATATAGAATGAAATTATCTTGAAACAGAAAGAAGTTTTAAATTTCCTAGTTCTATAAAGGAATTTAATTTCCATTGGTTAGATAAATGTGGTAGGATATTGAACAAACTTCACTAACAGAATTTGGAAAGTGACTTGAGGATCTAAGGTGGTGGTGTATGGAGTAATGTATGGGACCCTATATCTATCTAGAAGATCAAATACAGTGGTAACTGTTAGATAAAAAAATATAATAGTTTAGAGTTGTGGAATAAATATACTTGACATCTTAATTAGATGAATGTAAAATTAATATTGGTAAAATCTATATTTAATCTTGATAATACTGAATTTGAAATTTGTGAATGTTGTGGGATCAGGAAGTAGAAAAGGGTATCGTTCAACGTGAATGGATGGAAGCCCATAACTCAGAAGTTAGAACTGGTTCACTAAGAAACTTAGGGACCGTCTACCATCTATTATTATAGTGCCTCTCTTTAATTTGTAACTTTCATTAATGATGTGATAAGAAAAGTTTGGGATTACTTTTCTAATCATAATCTTAATGTATTTATATAATTAATCTAATGAAAGGCCATTGTAGAGATGGAAACTGGTCTAGAGTAACAAATCCAAATATATAAAAATGGTGTGAGTATAATGGAAGGAAATTATAGAACATCAATCAAAATAAGGGGACCCAGATGGAGAAAGTTGTGCCTAGTAAAACATATAATAATAGATTATCCAAGTGAATGAACTATACATTATGAAAAAAGACATGAAGCATATAGGTATACTTAGGAAATCCCATGGTAGTTTTTTTGGAAGTAATAAAAAAACAACATACCTTGTTTAGAGAAGTCCATGTTCTATTTTGGGATATAAAATTTAACATAAGTTATGTTCTAGTAAAAAATAGAAGTTATCCGCATTAGATTTTTTTTAGAATCCTCACCTATGCTCATTTCAATTATAAATATAAATGCAATATTGATTAAAAGCCCAAGAAATGTTTCCTTATTGGGTATTTTGATAATGATTTTGTATTCCAACTGTGGGATGATGAAAAGAGATAATTAATCTAGATTAGAAATGTAATATTCAATGAGAAGGTTATATGGAATGAGAAGAACATGGATAAATTAGTATTTTAAAGAGATGAATCGATTAACTGGGTCCAAGATGATCTGAAT
This sequence comes from Viscum album, assembly GCA_963277665.1. Lineage (NCBI taxonomy): Eukaryota > Viridiplantae > Streptophyta > Magnoliopsida > Santalales > Viscaceae > Viscum > Viscum album. The sequence goes on along the minus strand of OY728131.1, from coordinate 1,429,819,300 downwards.
GGAAGTATCATAAGTGAAAAAGGTCTGATTGGTTTAGATAAAAACATAGTTAGTCTGGATGTAAGACAAGAAGAAGATGTGCTAGAAGGATCTAGGACTCCTAATCTATGAGTTAATGGTTTGGATTATTGAGTATAAAAAATAGGGATTTTGAAGATAAAGATCTTGAAATTAGAGAGATGGAAAGGTAAGAGTAAAAAATATAACTTTTAATGTATTACAGTGTTAGACGATCAATAAATGGGTTAGGAGTTAATGTGAATTTTCTTCTTCTAACAAGTGGAGTAGAAATATAAAAACTAGAAGAGGTGGACACTCTCAATGAATCTAATCCTTTGGATTCTATTATTAAGGAATAAATATGTTTTTTGGATACCAAAAAAACATGGGAATTTTCTGAATTACCTTAAGAGAAAAGATAACTTGAGAATAAGTTGGGGATTTGTTAGAAGGATGAATTTGATAGAAAGAAGTGGTATCAGGTATAGATAGTGGTGAAGATATTTTAATGGAAGGGGGAATTGAACTCTTAGAAATATTCACATAGGTAGTTAAAAATTATACCATCCAAACATCATTGATCATGGATGCATCCAAAAATCTACATCTAGAGAACATTGATGTAAAGAAAAAAAAAATTTCCTTAGATATTTAGAGAAGGAAATTTACAAAATAAACCCATGGGTTTCATGGAGTTGTGGAATGGGATCTTGGTGTGTAAGATTAAAATAACTCTCTATGGTTGTGGAATCAGAAATCCAATGCTTTCATGGGTAATGGATATTTCACTCGGTGCAATGTAGATCACCATTGCTATCAGAAGGCATGGTATTTTGGAAGTTTCATCATTCTCCTTATATATATGGTTAATATGATTCTAGTTAGATAAAACATTAAAAGGACTAATAAGATGAATCACGATTTTCCCAAAATATTCAAGATGAAAGATCATGGTTGGGCCAGGATTATTTTGGGAATGAAGATTTAGAGAGGTAGTAAAGCCAGGACTTTGGTTCTATTTAAAAGGTAATACATCCATATCATTGAGAAGTTTAGATTTTCTAGATCTATGATGGTATTATCTCAATTATTTAGACACTTCAAGTTATCCATGTAAAAGTTCACTAAAATAGAATATGAGATCCAATACATGGGGAAAGTTCCTTTTAAATTAATGATAGGTAGCTTGATGTACACCATGATATGAACCTGGCCATACGGTGCATTCATAGTTTCATTTGTGAGTTATTTCATGTAAAATATGGGAAATGAACCTTGGGAGGATGTGGAGTGGATTATATAATACTTAAAGGGATCAAAAGATACAATATTATTATTTTAGATAAATGATCCATTAAAAGGTTACATTAATGCTGATTTGTTTTTAGGAATTCCGAAACCAAAAAGAGAACCATAGGGTTTGTGTTTACCTATGGTGGAACATCAATTAGCTAGATGTCATGATGGTATTTATTGGTTACTTTATCCATGTGTAGGTTTAGTTTATGGATGAAATAGGAGTGAAGAAGGAATTGGTATGGTTGATTCACTTGTTGAAGAATCTCATAAAGATTCCAGAGGGTGGTGTTCTATTCTGAGATAATAAGAGTTTGATTATCTTGGATCAGAATCTAGTGTTTCATGTAAGGGTGTAACATATTGAACTGAAATACCATTTAGTCTAAAATATTTAGTAGGAAAATGCACTAGAGTTATGGAAGATAGCTGGGAAGAAAAATCAAGAGGGAATTTCCACTAAGGTGTTAGTGTAGGAAAGTTTTAGGAACCCCTATTTTTTAGTGGGGCTTAGGGTAATGGTCAAAGATAGGGAACACAAATTGTTATTATGGAAGAAGTAGAATATCTTTTTATTCCAAATTATTTTAGATATCCCAAGGGTTTCTTAAAGTAGACATCAATTAAGATATTATTGGGATATAAAGTTTGTTTAATTTTCAATTGAATACACCAAATGAAGGTACCCTAGAAAATAACTCAGTTTTAAGGGTTTAGATAGTGATAGTGTGATCTATAGCGGATGGTGGGTTGATCTAAAATGGTATTTTCTGATGGGAATGTTCAGTGGTTAGTTTCATCATATAATATTCAGTGGTATAATTTATAGAGTATTCCTCATGGTTTATTAGCTAAGGTATAGGTAACATTTCACTATTCAGTGGCTAGACTTCTTAGGTGCAGATTAAAATAAGAGATTAACATTCACTATGGTTCAATAGCGAGTTTTCCATGAATCTTGGATGGTTGTGCATCGAGATAACTAGCTAGATATTAGTATAAGTTGGAACACCAGTATATATGGAACAAGGTGATTAAGATATTTCTTATAATTTGTGATTTAATTTTCTAAATTGGAAAAAGTTATTGAAATTCTTTCATCTTCTTATTGTGATGGAAAAGGTGGAAGTATTTATATGATGCATGTAGGACTCATGTATAAACCATATAGACTCATGTGTATTTCCCTTTATCTTTTTTTATAAATACTTGTGATCCATGATTCTTTCTTTAGTGTGTATGAGGTTAACATGGTATGGTGAGTTGGGTGTGTTTGATTCATATCTTTTGGTACACTTGTGTAGAGGGATTCTGTCTAGAGGATTTTTGTTTCCTATGTGGTATCATCTAGTGAATAATGTCTGGTGATTAGGAATTGTATATTCCAAATAGAATATACCTTATATTAATTAATAGTGGATTATGGAATGACAATGTATGGATTACATGGTGGAAGCCATGGAAGTAAAACTGGTAATTGGAAAAAGGGTTTGGTATGCGAGTCTGACTGACCTAATGTTTAAAAGTAAACAAGAGTTTGGAGGAATTACAACCCTTGAGAAACCTTATAACATTATGTGTGATCATGGAATTTTTAATGCTTTTATTTTAAATTGTGAAATATAAAATGTGTGTTATGATTATTTGTGTTTGGATTAATTTTTTTTAATTTAATGGGTTGAGAATGTTTTCCAACTAGGGATATGCGCATTGTGATAGATTAGGTTAAATGATATAGATTGGGTGGTCATTATAACCATGTTTTTTATATGTAATGGGAATGAGGTTGGGTGATCTTCACAACCATTGTCATGTGGAATTTGATTGGGTGGGTTGTGTGGTTTATGTTGGGCAATCATACCAACGAAATACATGTGTGGTGTGGTGAGATGAATATGTGGGATCAGTTGGGTGTCATGAAAACCATCAAGGTCATGTGACATGGGTCGGGTGATCCTGCCAATCATGGGTTTATAAACTGGATGAGTTATCTGTCATTCCATCTTTCGATGGTGAATGGTTTGGGTCAGGTGTCATTCTAACCAAGTGAATGTGAATATCGAATGTGATAAGTATGTTTCAAACTAGGTTTCTTGGGCTTTATGAAATGGTATTATGGGAAGTTTCCATGTCCTCACTTTCTTTGGCTATGTTACTTGTTCAGAATCAACACCAGTATTGGAAAATCTATCATGGTCATTCTCATGTGTTATAGTGGAACCCAAGGATCAATTATGTTTTGATTTATTATGATTTTATTTATTATATCATTCTACATTAGCATAAAAAATTATATAATGTATATGTTTAGGTACATCACTGGTAGTGTCCTATTGAGTTGTACTAACAACCTTTCTTCATGTTGTAGGAATTCAAGGAAATTTCATTTTTGTAGGAGTAAATATGTTTAAGGGACCTATCCTTGGTAGTAATTCTTGTTAGTTGAGGTAGAGTTAAGAGATGGGATCAGGTCTGAACTCAATGCAAATTTTACAATTATCTCTTATTTTGTTTAATTGTGGTTTATTTTTGGGATTCATTGTATATGACCTGCCCATGAGATGTATTTTTAAAGTATGTATGGTTTTATGACATGAAATTTTTTTCATATTGATATGAAATGGGTTATGGTCTTTAGTTTTTAATGGAATATTTTTTCTGATGTCTTTCTTTTTATTGTATGTATTGTGATGAACACTGTTATTATTATTTCCCATAATATTTATGGTTATCTATACCTGAGAGTATAGTCTTCCTAGGCTTAGTCCTAGACTATAATCAATTTTTAGCAGCCTCTAGAGTTCAGGAAGGCATGTTTCGGTTATACAGTGCTCTAGTTTGGTTATAAAGGAGGTGAACCGGGTCAGGGAAATTACTAATTGGTATCAAGGCCTTACTTTATTCCCTTTCTATTACTTTTTGTGAATGGAAAAAAATATATGGTATGTGTTAGAGATTGGTATAGACCTTGTTACTTGTAGTAGATAACCCATGTATGAGGAAAGTTCAATTTACTAGGGACGAGATTGTTATTCTTGGTTTTCAAGAATTACAGTCTTGTGATTCTGAATGAATGAATTTTTATTATTAAGGGTGGGATTTTACTCTTCGAATGGGGTGGGAATAGGTTTAATTTTCCTTAAACATCTTTTTAACTTATAATTCACATGACATTTTAGTGATTTAATGTGTTTGAGATGATTATTTATGATATAAGGGTGAATTATTTAAAGTGTTTGTGATAACTTATATAGTGTTTTATTGTATAAATTAATGGTTTAATCTTATCTAACTGATTCATTATATTGTTTTTATTTATATTTCATGCTGTTTTATTATATAAATCATATATATATATATTTTTGATTGTGAGTGTGACTAGATGGGACTAAGAAGAGTACCTGAATTGTGATATGTTTTCCTATATGGAATGTAGATAGTGTACTAAGATATTGTGCCTGTTACTTATTAACCTTAAATTGTTACATCAAGGATTTTGATAAATAAGTTTTATGGTATGAGTTTGGAATTATAAATGCATGACACTAATATTTCCTCCAATGGAGTGTCCGGAGACCAGGGATGAGCATGACCCACCAATGGTAAAGCTAGAACCCCCTTATTGTGCTATTATTGACTATGTAAGAAAACATCTAAGATAGGATATCATGAGTGTAGTATTCAATGAATAAGGAGACATTGTAATATGTATATTCAATGATTGAGATTATGTGGGATTTATAAATATGTCATCCACCCTAATTTAAGGGTGAGGGTGGCTCCCAGGCAGATGAGGTCTGGGATGAGTTGATGCAGATCATATTTTTCCATCTCAAGACACCCCATAAGAGGGTGTTATGTTAAAGACTTATATGTTTCAAGGACTGACTAAACACTAATGCCATGTCTTGATATAGGAATACCATTTTGTCCGGTTATTCTAGATGTAATTTCAGATATGTTTTTATGATATTTTATTCCTAGAGATGTTGAAGTAAGACAGAGCCTCAGAGTTCATGAATCTCACCTAGAGGGTGATGTCTATTATAGAAAACATGGGGTGATTTATAGAGATTCAAAACTTTTCCCCAATATGATATGGGGATAAGGCTATAACAAACCTCACCCTAGTAACCCAGTGCCAATGTTTAATTTATATCATTAATATATGATACAATGGATTATCTCCTAAAGGATTAATTTGTTTATTTGTCTTGGAAGACTAGTTATGTAAATTATTTACATATTACATTATAAAAATAAAACATAGCATGTAAAACTTTCTTTCATCCTTGAAAATCATTCAAAGATTACTTTTCCATATCTTGTGGAAATGAAAACAAAATAAAGGGTGAGCTTAGATGCTTAGTAAGGGTTACATAAAATGGAAGGCTGATATTAGATTCTTAGTAAGAGTTACATACAATGGAAGATATCATAATTATATATGACATGAAAAATAAAAAAGAGTAGATAATCAATATATGTTTAATTTAATCAATAACTTTAACATCAAAGTATATTCATTGAAAATATCAATATACCAATCACATGGATAATAATAACTAAAATATTAATAAAGGAAATAAATAATTCCATATTTCATGATCTTACCATCAATCCCTCATTCCAAGACATCATGAGCCTTACCCTCAAGACCTTATTCTATGAAATTTCAATAATTTGGTTAGTATACACAAAACACCCAACAAATTTGGACAACTGTTTGTCTCATGAGAACTTTCAATGCATCGAGGGGTTATATATAATCAAGCCTCATCCATAACTTACATATTTCCAATGAATTTCTCATATATTTAATCAATAATATAAGTTGAAATTCCTTATCACTAATTATGTATTTTTATTAAATCAAAAATGAAAAACATAAACATTCTCCAAATAAATTAAATATCATTCTTAATAATCCCCTTCAACTAACAAGATATATTTAAATGTGTTAGAACCTTGGTAATTTGTGCATGAATTGGAGAATGGTTTTTTTATCAATCCTCAGTGGAAGTTCAGAATGTGTGTCAGAAAAGTGCTCATATAGGTCAAGCTGATAACAGTATTGAAGGTGGCACCGTTTTCCAGTGTTTACCAAATTTCTGGACCACAAAATTGAAAAAAGGGGAAAACAGTGTTGTTTGACAAAGGGACTTGTGTGACAACTACATAGAGGCTTAGGAACTTGTGCGCCTATTGTTTTTCAAGAATAGAACTTTAAAATATGGAAAAGTAAATAGGTTCGCACAAGTATTGGTTTGGTCATGCAAGTGACTTGTGCACCATGAAGGTACTTGTGCGCCGATACCTAAGAGATTTGGAAAGTTCCGCGCCAGATGTTTTTTGTGATAAGATCATCAAAATATGGCAAAGGAAAGAGGGTCACGCAAGTATTGGTTGGGTCACCCAAGTGAGTAGCGCGACATAGCCTAGGGCGAATGGATTTGCGTGCTGAAACTTGCGCACTGAGTGGTGGCTTGCGCGCCACCGCGCAAGTTGTCCAGTTTGCCTATAAATAGAGGACACCCTCCTCATTTATGATGAAGTTCAAGACTTGGAGATTTTTAGATATCCTATCGCGCAAGTGTTTAAGTCACGCAAGTAGTTGTTTGGTCACGCAAGTAGGACTTGCGCGTCGGTGGTTGGTTGTGCGCCCAAGGCGGTTTGTGCGAGAAAGGAATTGAGTCGTGCATGTTTGAAGTTGAATAAGGTGGTGTCGCGCAGGTGGTTTGGTGATACCTGCACACCGGTTTGGACTTGAACACTGAATACTTGCACGCCATCTTGGAACCTGTGCGCCGGTCTTAGAAAAGCATGCCATGTGTTGTTGAAGCTTGCCGGTCTTTTTGGAGCTACATGAAAACTGGAAGATTGCACGATACCTTCGGTGCTAAGTGAGATTTGTCTATGGGCAAGAGTTGGAATTCAACAGAGAATCTACATACAAAAGAGGATGTATTCATTTTTGATTATGAAGATACCTTCACATCTATAAACTGAGTGGGACTTCACCAAAGGTAGTGAGCCAGGGGGACTCAACGGGAGTGACCTGAGGGACGTAGTGAGAAATCCCTTATCTATTGTAAAGGTAGTGAGCCTGGGATAGAGTGAATATGCCCAAACCTTTGTATTCCACATCTAGTGATGTTGTAGTGGAATTTGGTATGACCGAAAATCTGTCTGCGTATGCTCCTTGGACATAGCCCTTAGTGGTGAACCAAGTAAAAAGTGCTGTGTCGTCTCTCTGCATGTGAATGTTTACTTTCTGATATTTTTCATCATACAGGTTTAACAAGTTCCTACCAATGTGGGAACAAGATCCATCACATTAGAAGAAAAATTAGACACCCTGATTCACCCCTTCCCTCTCAGGGTGTCTCGGGGTCCTACAAGTGGTATTAGAGGGTAAAGGTTGCTGGTGTAGAATCTGTCCTTTGTTGTCATGGAGAATGAAGTCAATGTTAGAGGAGTCCCTCTCTTCGATGGAAGTAATTTCCAGATCTTGAAGAATAGAATGTGATCTCATTTATGATCTATAGGAATGGAAGTCCACTTTGCTACTATGCAAGTAATACATGTTACTAATCCAACAGGTCTGGCTATGAATGATACAGACAGAAAAGTTCTTGATGCAGTTGCTAAATCTCAGAATGCTATCACTACAGCTTTTTCTGATCAGATTTATATAAAGGTGATGAGCTGCACCTCAGCAAAGTCTATGTGGGGTAAACATGAAAATATCTATGAAGGAGACAACAAAGTGAAAGAGGCAAAACTTCAAGTCATGCACAATAGGTTTGATGATCTAAAGATGCATCGTGATGAGAATGCAGATTCATTCTTCAATCAAATCACTGAAGTAGTGGGAAAAATTCGAGGGCTTGGAAAGGATATAAAAGACATTGATATCAAAGACTTCCTCTTATGTACAATGCAAAGGTATCAGCCCTTGAAGAAAGAGATCTATCTAAACTATTTCTGGATGATATGCTAAGTAGTTTAGTGGCTTATGAGATGAGAGTCAAACCCGAAGAAGCTACAACTCGTGTTAGCAAGGATATGGTATTCAAAGCCATGGACAAACTGAAAATTTTAGAAGATAGTGGTGATGGAGATGATGAGGAAAAATAAATTATTTCTCTTATTTCCATGAATCTTAACACGGGAAAAGGTAAATTTAATGGTAAGTTACCTCTTCCATGCTTTCACTGTGGAAGAGTTGGGCACATTACCTTTCAGTGCCAAAGAAATTTAAATGATGAAGAAAGTGAAGATGAAGACATTGAGAAGCCCCAGAAAAGGATTTTCAAAAAGGGAGACTTAAAATCTGGAAAGAAGATACAAAAGAAGAGTTTTTTCTATGAAGAGGAAGAGGTTGACAGTGAATTCTGTGAAGAAGAAGAATCGGAATTTAAAACTAGAAACCATGCTTCCATGATGTCTACTGTTGAAAAGTTAGTACCCTCTATCAACAAAGATAGAGACAATCATACGTCTTATACTTGTGATCCCAAGTTGAAAATTAAGGATTTCTTATCAATTCTTGAGAAGAAATGAAAGAAATGTAGTTAGTTGAAAGAAATGTTGAAAGAATCATCAAAATATATGGATGAGGTAGAAGCTGAAATTGAACGACTGGAAGAACTAGTGAGAGTTCAATCTTCAATCCTTGAAAGCACAGTCGACATTGCAGAATTGAAGCTTAGAATTGAAGAAAAAGAAAAGGTCATAAATGACCTTACATCCATACTGGAAGAGAAGTCCAAGACTGTTGAGGGTCTTGATGATGAATTTGTTATTCTTAGAAGTAAACTTGAGGGTCGATCAACCACAAATGAGGGTTAGAAGAAAATTCTTTTTGGAAGATTCTCAGATGCAGAGTTACTGTCCAGAGCCAAGAGTGGTTCAGATGGGGTTGAAAAAATCTTGATTGATCAAAGACCCTCATGCATGGGAAAGAGTGGAATTGGCTGTGAAGCTGGGCCTTTAACTGTTGGAAGTGAAGAGATCCAAAAGAAAGACAAGATGAATGTTGGACATGTTGAAATGTTTTCTGAAGTGTAGAAAAAGAAACCCTCAATCCAAACATAAAGAAGAACTGAAGATTATCCTCAAACTTTTAGAAATAACAGGCAGTCCAACCATTCTCCCAAGGAAGAAGGCATGAGGACAAATTTATGTCGGAGGACATTTCCCCTTATGAAGTGTCAGTTCTGTGGCTATTTGGGTCATACCATGTCATATTGCGAAGAAGAACGAAGCAACTTGAATGGGGAAGATATAGGAAGTAATAAAAAGAGATCAATTTTATATCCTCCATCTTATAGAAGAAATAGATTTTATGGTTACTGTTTTAATTTCTCTAACTTTGTCCATAAAGCTATGTATTGCAGGAAGAGGTACAACAGGAGAAATACATACAACTCTCAGAGACGGGCCAGTTTTCACCCTCCTAATGGTGTTGTTCTCACAAATAGTTTATCTCCTCTAGAAGAAGATTATGGGTATGAAGAATCAGATTATGTAGAGGAAAGTGTTAGAAGGCAATCAGTATCCTTTACTCGATCTGATATCTCATGGAATGAAAAGAATAAGATCGAGAAATCCAATCTTACAGAAGTAGCCCTGAAAGCTACAAAGAGAAGAAACACCTGGATTCTTGATAGTGGATGCTCTTCCCATATGACGGGAAATGCTGACCTTTTGAATAACATTGAAAATAAGGTTGATGGAATAGTGAGGTTTGGTAATGATGGTTCTTTGAAGATCAAAGGCAGTGGGAATACTTCTCTCGCCAGTGGGGAGCTAAAAAGACTGAAGTTCTTTATGTGGATGGTCTACGTCACAATCTCTTTTATGTGAGTCAACAATGTGACTCAGGGTTCATAGAAACTTTCAATCAAAAAGGCTTCACAATAAAGGGAAAAATAGGGAATTATCTTATGAAAGGCTATAGAATAGATGGAAACATATATCAGGTCGATAGCAAAGTGAACTCATGCAATTTTTATATTGAAGATGAAAACAATTTGTGGCATCGAAGGCCATGGCACATTAACCAACAAGACATGGAAAAGATATCTAAGATGAAGATTGTCATGGATATCCCCATTCTGAAATGTTAACGGGAAAAATCTTGTGATGCTTGCAATCGTGAGAAGCTGGTCTGTAGTTCATATCATCCAAATAACAAAAGGGCATCACATCTTCTTGATCTCATTCATATAGACATATGTGGCCTGGTAAATGTTGCTGGAACTCATGGAGAAAGGTACTTCATCCTTTTCATAGATGATTACAGTAGAATGACATGTGTAAAGGTTATATGTAGGAAGTGACAAGTACTTGATTGAATGAAAACTTATCATCGAATCGATGAGAATGACACTGGACAAACAATCAAAGTGTTGAGATCAGATAATGGAGAGGAATACACGTCCATTGAATTTGAAAACCACCTGGAGAATCATGTGATATAACATGAGGTAGCTTCTGTGAGAACTCCTTAGAAAAATGGAGTTGTTGAGCGCAGAAATCATCAGTTTAACAATATGGCTAGGACTATGCTGATTGAGAGTGGTATCTCTCACCATTACTGGAATGAATCTGTTGAATCTACATTGCACATTCAGAATCAAACATGGATATATATGGTAGAAACGAAAACACCATATGGATTCTGGCATGGAAGGAAGCCTTTGTTGAAATACTTTCATGTCTTCGGAATCAAATGCTTCATCCGGAACAAAGAAGGAAATCAAGGGAAGTTTGGTGACAATGCTGATGAAGGAATTTTTCTTGGTTATCCAATAAACAGCAAAGCCTACAAGTGTTTCAACAAGAGATTATGAAGGATTGTGGTAAGAACTGATGTTAAGATAATTGAAGAGAAAACCAGAAATGCTTCAAGGACGTCATATGCTGATATGATAGAAAGTGAGGAAGAAAGTGAACGTGGAGAAAATACAACTACATAAATAGAGGAAGCTGTAAAAAACACCCATCAGTCACATCATGATGTTGACTCAAAAGAATAATCTAAAGAAGAAATTGTGTCTAAAGAGAATGCAACTGAATCGCACAGGAGGAATCGTAGAGCTGAGATTGATCCATCTAACATAATTGGGGACATATGTTCACCCACTCAAACAAGGAGGATAATGAATAACACACAATCTGTATTTCTGTCAGTTGTGGAGCCATCCTCATTCTAAGAAGCTACAAAGGATGAATCTTGGGTGAAATCCATGAATAAAGAGTTAGATCAGAATGAAAAGAATCAGACATGGGATCTTTTCCAGATACCCGAAGGTCACAATGTGATTGGTATAAAATGTATCTTCAAGAACACGTTTGATGAGCATGAAAGCGTTATCAGAAACAAGGATCGACTAGTATGTAAGGGATATTCTCAGATTTAAGGTGTTGATATTGAAGAAACCTTTTCTCCATTGGCTAGACTAAAGTCAATCAGGATATTCCTTGCTATGGATCTCTAAAGAGGATATAAATATATCAAATGTATTTTAAGACAACATTCGTAAATGGTGTACTCAAAGAAAAAGTCTACATTGAACAACCAATGGGTTTTATTATTGGTACTGATGAAACAAAGGTATGCAAACTAAGGAAAGCACTTTATGGCTTGAAAGAGGCACCACGGGCATGATACACCCGACTAGAATCTTATCGCAAGAAGATGGAATTTAAAAGAGGAGGAGTTGATCACAATCTATATGTGAAGAATTATCCAAAAGATTAATTCATGGTTCTTGTCTACGTTGATGATATCATATTTGGTGGCAGTAGGAAGAAATCAGTGGATGAATTTGCCAATCACATGAAATAAGAATTTGAAATGTCTATGATTGGGGAGCTCACATATTTCTTGGGGCTGTAGGTGATTCAAAAGAAGGATTTCACTTTCATTTCCCAGGAAAAGTATGCAAGAGAGCTACTGAATAAGTTTAATATGCAAGATTCAAAACCAATGTCAACTCCAATTTCAGTTGTAACTAACTTGGAAAGCATTAGGATGGGACCTCTATAGATCCCACTATGTACAGGAGGATAATTGGGAGCCTACTATACCTGACAGCAACACGCCCAGATGTTGCCTTTGCAACCTGTCTATAGGCCCGCTTTCAGAGTAATCCAAAGGAAGAACATATGGCATCAGTAATAATAATCATGAGGTATATTCAAGGTACTCACAATTATGTCTTATACTTTTTTTCATGAAGGAACAGTGAATTATCAGTGTTTTCTGATGCTGACTGGGCTGGCGATGTTGTGGATAGAAACTCCACAAGTGGTGGATCATTCTATATTGGGAATAAATGTGTTGTATGGTTGAGCAAGAAACAAGAAAGTACTTCTCTTAGTACTTTTGAAGCTGAGTATATCTCTACCACAAAGGCATGCACTCAACTGCTATGGATGAAGCAACAATTAACAGATATTGGTGATGAGATGAAGCAACCAATTGTGATTTACTCTGATAAAAAGAGCACAATTGATCTTACGAATAATTCGGTTCAACATTCTAGTACAAAACATATTTAAATTAGGTATCACTTTATCAAAGAGAAAGTTGAACAAGGCGTGATTCAAATGCATCATATGGGAACTGATGAGAAAGTGGCTGATATCCTAACCAAGCCACTGTCAACGGCTTTGTTTAAGAAGCATCGATTGAACCTCAGTGTTCAACCACCTCCCAATGCATAAGGAGGTTACGAAAATCCACTCTCCCTAGTTGTTAATTGTTTTTAATCTGTTTTTGGATGAGATGCAGGTTTGTGGGGGAGATACTATCAAGGGGGAGTGTGGTTTGAGTGGATATATTTACTGATTACCAGTCTTTGGGTTTATTGTCAATGGGAGAGAAATAAATAAATTTAGACATGAGACATGTAATGCTTTTGTGTCACATTGTAACACATTGAGAATTCAGTATCGGTGATAGGATGGGACGAAATACATTGGACGAGAACCCAATTCAAGATCTCTCTCATATTTTCTACACCGATCATTGATCACATAGACTTAGAGTGTTGGCTGAGTTGATCCTTGTGTTTTTGGTTTTCATGTGGACGGTGGTGATCTATTTGAATCTATTTTCGTATTTCCAACAAACCCAAAGGGGGAGATTGTTGGAACCTTGATCATCTGTGCATGAATTGGAGAATGGTTTTTGTTTGTTTTCAATCCTCAGAGGAAGTTTAGAATGTGTGCTACCAATGTGCTCATACAGGTCAAGCTGATAACAGTATTGAAGGTGGCACCATTTTCTATTGTTTACCAAATTTCTGGACCTCAAAATTGACAAAAGGGGAAAACAGTGTTATTTGGAAAAGAGACTTGCACGACGACTACATAGAGTCTTAGGAACTTGCGCGCCTGTTGTTTTTCAAGAACAGAACTTCAAAATATGGAAAAGGAAAAAGGGTTGTGCAAGTATTGGTTTGGTCGCGCAAGTGACTTGCGCGCCATGAAGGGACTTGCGTGCTGGTACCTAGGAGATTTGGAAATTTGCGTGCCAGATGTTTTTCGTGATCATATCTTCAAAATATGGAAATGGAAAGAGGTCAGCACAAGTATTGGTTGGGTCACACAAGTGAGTAGCGCGATAGAGGCTAGGGCGGATGGAGCTACGTGCCGGATCCTACGCGCCAAGAGGAGGCTTGCGCACCACCACACAGGGTGTCTAGTTTGCTTATAAATAGAGGACCCCCTCCTCATTTATAATGAAGTTTATGACTTGGAGATTTTTGGAGCTCCCATCTCGCAAGTGTTGAAGTCACGCAAGTGGTTGTTTGGTCGCGCATGTAGGACTTACGCGCCAGTGGTTGGTTGCGCGCCCAAGGCGGTTTGGGTGAGAAAGGAAGTGAGTTGCGAAAGTTTGTAGTTGAAGAAGGTGGTGTCAGGTAGGTGGTTTGGTGATACTTACATGCCAGTTTGGACTTGCGTGCCGAGGAATTTCACTCCATCTTGGAACCTATGCACCGGTATTGGAGAAGCGCTCCATGTGTTGTTAAAGCTCACCGGTCTTTTTGGAGCTGCATGAAAACTGGAAGATTACACGATACCTTCGGTGTAAAGTGAGATTTTTCTACAGGCGAGAGTTGGAATTCAACATAGCATCTATATACAACAGTGGATGTATTCATTTGTGATGATGGGGAGACCTTAACGTCTATAAACTGAGTGGGACTTCAGCAAAGGCAACAAGCCAAGGGGAGTCAACAGGAGTGACCCGAGGGATGTAGTGAGCTATCCCTTATATATTGTAAAGGTAGGGAGCCTGGGATAGAGTGACTGTGCTAAAACCTTTTTATTCCACAACTAGTGAAGTTGTAGTAGAATTTGGTACGATCGAAAATTTGTCGGTGTATGCTCCTTGGATGTTGCCCTTAGTGGTGAACCAAGTAAAAAGTGACGTGTTGTCTCTCTGCATGTGAATGTTTGCTTTTAGATATTTTTCATCATACAGGTTTAACAAGTTCCTACCGACGTGGGAACAAGATCCATCACATTAGAAGAAAAATTTGACTCCCTGATTCACCCCTCCCCTCTCAGGGTGTCCCGGGGTCCTACAAAATGGTATATGGTTAAGACAATACCATAGAAGTAGAAATAATTTTGAATATATCCATGATTCATAAACTTATGTACATGAAGGAGAAAAATAATGTCCAATTTATAATGGTGAGTAATAAAGGACATGATCATAAGAAAGTGAATGATCTCAAAATAATTTTATATCCATAAATTAATTAATGATGATAGAAGACCATAAATTAATCAAAATTGGAGGTTTGATATAATGGAAAGTCTTTTGATAATTATATGGGAGAATGACAGAAAAAAATTAAAAATAGAATTCCTTAAATATTTTGAATCTTTCTTGTAAAAACAAAGTTATAAATCATTTCCAAAAATCTTTTCAATATTTTAGAAAATAATATCTTTTTAATTTAATATAAAAACTAAAAAATTCACTGAATTATGGAAAAGATATTTTATATGAAAAAAATGTAAAATTTTATTTTAATCTTGATAATGAATAATGTATATGATAGAAGAAAATGTATCCATTCCATATACGTTTAAAAGAAAATTCCTTTGACACGTTTGTAAAGAATGTAAAAAAACCTATTTAGAAAAAATTAAAATGATTCCTTCATTAAAAATTGAAAATAAAGTCAAATATGGTTGAAAATTAATTTAAAAAATCATTGGATAAATGAAAAAACCATTCTTGAAACATTTTGGACAATCTCAACATGGAAGAAAAATACTCCCAACCCAAAAGAAGAAATAATTTTGGGTTTTATTTTAAAATATTATTTCAATATTTGAGAACCAAATATAATAAAAGATGTAATAAAATCATGAAAACATAATAAATAACTATAGTATAATAAAATATATTGGTTTTAATAATATAATTATCATATAATTCTTCCAATATAAATTTGAACACAAACAATCTGAATATGATTGAGATTGTAAAATAATCTTTTATGACTTTAGTAACTTTTCAGTCAAAACCCCAAAGAATAAAAAACCATAATTGAAACTATAAATACAATGAATAATGAGTAATTAATGATATAATATATCAGTGAGAAAATATATACACCATATAAAATTAATTTGGTGCATAATATAAAATTTGTTTCAATGGAGGGAAATTGAGATGAAAAACTCTTACCTTGGATTCCTGCTAGACCATGTGTGTTTTATCCTCCAAAATAATAAAATTACATTTATTAAACACCTTTTTAATAATAATTTTCATATATATTCTATTTTTAAACTCTTTTATAATCATTTTATTTCCATTAATTGTATAGTTCTTGCTAATGTCAACCACTTAAGGTTGTTCGATCAATTTATCCAAAACCACTTTAAAATATTGACGATGGTTAAAGGTGTTATGAAATGGGTTATTTATCTGTAGAATGATAATAATTTAATGAATATTTTTTTTATTTTATAAAATATTATAACCAACCATGCATGGTGTTAATTGAAAAAATAATTACATCGTTCATGGAGCCAGTTGTTTGCATGTACGCATGATGATATTTTCATTTTCCTAATGGATAGAAAGGAAAGAAATTATATAATAATTAATATTTATAGAATCATATTTAAATCATAAATATCATATATATACATTAAATTTATCTTTATTACCATACATATACGGAAAATATGAATGATGAATCACATAGCTTAATGAAAATGGTAGTACACACGTACGCACAATCAATGTTATCATTTTACAATAGATATAATAGTGTTAAGGTAGATGATATATTATATTTACAAAATCATAATTATATAGTAAATATAATATATATTCATTAATTCTATATTTATAAGAAACCATGTTATTTGGTGATAAAAAAATTGCACCACTATGCGGCGATGGTAGTTTGTATGTATGTATAAGGGATGATTTTGTTTTCATTTTCCATAGGATTGAAAGGAGGTGAAAATGGGTGTAACATTAATATAAAAAAACCTCGGTATATTAAATATACTGTTGTAATTATTTTAATATGGTTATTAAATATTTGGGTGAGTTTTAAGAACAATGGAACTTGGAAAGTCTTGGTAAGAACATATACCTCTTCATTTTCTAATATCCTTTAGCTTACACCTTAAGCTTATTGAAGTGAAATTTTGATGATACTAAGAAATATAGGTCAATAAAAAGAATTTTTGGAAGGTTTATGCGTAGGTTTTGGTTGATATAAGTGGATTAATAAATATATATATGAGAGGATCAGATGTTCCCTTTTATATGTGTGGGGAGTGACCCTCTTGAAATTATTCAATGTTTTAAAAATAATATTAAGTCTCTATCATGGTCAAGTGACACTAATACAATTCAAGGTTAAATATTAGATAAAAAGTTTCTAAATAATCTCATCCAATATGATTTAAGATGATATTTTTTGACTTTATCATAATGTTTTAACCATAATAAACTCATTTAATCATTTACTGTAGTGATATTTTTTACCATGGTTACAATTCATTATAAAAAAATAGGATATACTTATCACATAATAAAAATTATTAGTATTGAAAATATATAATCCATTTTAAAATATTTAATTTCTTAAAGTGGTAAAAATTACTTTTAATTGATGTTCGAAAAATAACGTGAAAACCAAATTTTAGAAAAATGACTATTTTATGCATAAAAATGATTTTACAGCTAAATAAAGTCTAATGTTGACTCTCATTTAATTAATTAGATTATGTAAAATCAAAAGATATTAATTTTTTTAAATCCAAACCAAAACTAAATGTAACATTTTGAGTACTTTTTTAAAATAGAAGAACCAAAATGATTTTCACTTGAATAAAAACACTACTTAGATTTCTAACTTGTTAAACATAGTTTTATAAGTTAAACATTATATTTTAAATTTCATTTTATTACTTATTAAATAAGTATTTGGTCTATAAAAAAGGTTTCATAATCCTTCAAGTCATTCTAATATCCTGGTAATGTAATACAAGTAACAGTAATTATAAAATCGGTATTTCTTTACCATTCACACAAGAAATCATTATTTTTTAAAAATACCAAAAACTAACTTTAATATAAATTTGATATATTTAATTTGAAAATGAATTTCATTTTTTTATATTATAATACTAAAATTTATAAATTTATCTTTCAAATAATATATATATATATAATATAATAAAAATAATGTTTTTAACAAAAAAAATTTGTTGAGCAATGAAATATTAAAATATGAATTATAAAATTGTTTCTTTTGAATGGAAATAAAACTATAATTAAAAATTTTGTGTTTTATAAGAAGGTATGTCTAGAAATTGTTTCTATGGTTTTAGGTATTCTATAAAGGTATAGGTGAATGTTTTTGACATGTCATTTTTTAGGAGGTCGTGAATCAGACCCTTATATCTGAGAGGGAATTGAATAAGGGAAAAGGATCCAACAAATTGGATTCTACTAAGGGGAATAGTGGTGGGTTTTTAGGTAGTAGGATGTAATTATTTGATGTTTTATTCTAGGTAAGTGGTGAACATAATATCTAGAATGGGGGTTCATCTCTCCCCTATCGAGGAGTTGGGTATGTGGATTGTAACCAGTGCAATAGTACTAGCCTTGTTAAAACTCAATAACACTAATAAACGATATAGTATCAACCCTGTGGCAATATGGGTTACCTAAAATAGTACTACAGGATCACCCAATAGTTTACAAGTGGAATAGGATCTGGTCAGATGTTGGGTTCATGAGTAGGTTCGGGAGTTCCAGAACAGACTGGTTGGGGTTCTACATGGTGTTATGGTCATGGTAGAGGGTGAAAAAGCCCAGGGAAATAATTTTGGAATGGGGATACATCTTAGGGGAGTTTAACAAGATCAAGAATTTTATTCTTTGTTCAGTTACATGCTATTGAGCTTGATAATATAAATCATGATATCGTATAATTAAAAATTTGAGGTGCAGTTTTAATAGCGTATACTTTAACATTTTATATATTTGATATGGGCTCATCACACTTATTTATATCTTCTTTGTTTGATAATGTTTTGGGGATGATTATACAACGAATTTATGTGTTTATATCTATTAACCCTTATGAGTGAACTCATAGAGTATTAAGAGATGTCAAGAATGTGCTATCATGATCAGTGGTTATCAGTTTATCTAGGATTTATTAATTATTGAGATGTTAAAATTTGATATGATCCTAAAAATGGATTGGTTGGTTCACTATTAAACCCTCAAAAATTGTTACCAACAAATTTTATCATTCATATCTATGGAGGGTGATGATTAAACTTATGAAACGGACTAGGATCTATAGGTAGGTCATTCAAAAACTGGCCTTATGCAACTAGGTTGGATCATGAGACAATTTCCTAGTGTAATTATATATGATGAGGGGATGTTCGATGTTGTATTTACGTTTCTATTTGATCAGTTTCAGGATTTCTATATTGATTATTTATCAGGATTTCCACCCAATAGGGAGATTGAGTTCAAGATTGAGATGATTTCAGGTATAGAGCACATATCAATTTTTCCATACCATATGGATCATGTAAAGATTTGAGAGTTGAATGACTGAGTATAGGGTCTCGAAGAAAAGAGTTTTATTCACCCTATCATGTCCCTATGGGGAGATCCAGTATTGTTCACTAATAATGAAGATGGTTCATTTCATTTATGTGTGGATTACTGGAGGATAAGACAAGTGATAATCAATAACTAAAAACCTTTATCTCATATCAATGAATTCTATGGATAGTTGAGATGTGTGAGGGTGTTATATAAGATTTAATTGATGTCTGGTTATTGTTATCTATGGGTGATACTTTTTAACATACCTTTTACTACTTTGATCCTGGATGTTGAAAATCCAAGTAAAAAGTATATTTTGTACTGTGATACATCAAGAGTCAAGCATGGAGAAGTGTTGATACAATATGGGTGTGTAGTTACCTATATACCCATATAGTTTAGATAACATTAAATGAAATATCTAACTCATTATTTGGAGTTATTTGTGATGATGCACACATTTAGGAGTTGGAATCACTACCTTTTGGGTGAGAAGATTAGGGTAAATATGAACCATTTCAGCCTAAAGTATATTTTCTCATAGCATAAAATAAACCATTGGTAGTGGAGGTGGGTTGATTATCTTTAGTTGTTTGAATCTGATTTGGCCTACACCCATGTAAATGATAATTTCTTCACTGACGTGCTGAGTAGTAAGACTCTTGGTTAGAAGGTGCATGAATCAAGAATTGAGTGGTAGATTATGGGCCAATATATTAATATGTGTCATATAGTTTTGGAATATAAGGGTGGGATAAACCTGAAATTTGTGAGCCTTACATATTCACTCGTCAAGGTGGGAAATTAGATGCAATTTCATGAACCAGGTCAGCTCTCCATCTGACCCGGTGACCGACCCGGTCGGTGACATTGCTCGAAGGGCATTTTGGATCCCCACGGGCTAGCACAAGGGCCTGGGTATCAAGAGTAACATGTGGGAATGGTTTACCTGAAATAAGATACATAAAACAATCAACAAGATAGATAAACTACAAATGAAAACATACAACCAAACATGTCCTTAGACTAAAATCAAATTCAACGATCTACAACTTGAAATGACACCCATAAAGTTATGACAACAAAAGAAAATGGAACTCTAGATCAAACCTCCAAGAAACAAGAGAGGTGTGACATCCACAGGCCACAAACACCATATTTCATGAGAAGACCATCAATAAACCGAACCACCATCGCTGAGTTCAATGCTTCGACCTGGAATACAAAAGAAACAGAATCTACATACACTCAAATGTGTATGTAGGGTGTGATACCAAAGCCTAGTAGGACGTCACCCAATAAAAAGGTTCCACACATAATTATTAAATGATAAATACATCTGTAATACTAACTAAAACAAAGAAGTAAATTATTGAACAGGTTTGATGAAAACAAGATAAAAGAAAACAATTTCAAATGGAACAACTGAAATTAAAACACACACACCCTTGCTTTTTAAAATAACCAATGTGTCACACTGATGAGCGTAAAGTAACCAATGAGCACTAAATATGGGAGAGGCCTTGTGGGTGTTAGCTATCTTGGGTCCCTAGATCTTCGTGTCTCGGTGAAACGTGTCTTAGAAGGCCATGACCCTCAGAAAATGTGTCTTATAAGGCCACGATTGTCAGAAAACATGGCTTAGAAGGCCACGACCCTCAGAAAATCATATGTTTAGTTAGGGTTGTAATCGTCAGTCCTGTAAGTGAAACCAGGTCGATTCACCTCTGGAACACTAGCCCACTAGTCTAGTCCACCCTCCTAGTTTCCCGGACTTCCCAGTTTGTGTTCAAACCAGTTTCAAGTTCATGTCACATGTCACACTAATTCATAAAATCCAACCAGGGTACTTACACATGAAAAAACACAATTTGTACACCCAAACCCACTTTCAAAACCTTACGCACACCAAAATATTTTCAAAACATAATATGAATAGGTTACATACTCAATTAAACCATTTGTGAAATAAAAAAAACTTATCATTAAACAAACAACCACTTACACATATAAACACCATTTTGAAATAAGGCACACACTAAAAATATCTCAAAACTAAACCTGTATTAGTTTCACAACCAATTAAAACAACTGCACAGTCAATGAAATCAATTTCATTATCAAACATGCCACTAACAAAATTTATTAAACAAACTCCACACACAATGCATGGCTTTAAGCACTAAAAACTCTTTCAAATGTCACTTCTGACTAAAAACAAATAGACGCAATACAAAAACAACAACTACACCCTTTGATAGTTTTCAAAACAAGTTTTAATTCCCATACCATTTAATAAACCATTAAAAAATTCTATAAAATAATTTCAAGCGACATCACATACTTTGTCACACACAAAACTCACACGAAAACTCCCTTTATTACAAAATTCACATTTTCACCACTTCATAATCCAATTCACAGGTCTTTATAAATTAAATTAACTTATTTCACAACTCATATAACCCAATCTAATGAATCAATAAGGGTTTTCATAGAAATTCACTATGCACTATACTAACATGCTACAAAATAAATCAACGCCTGTTAAATTCTTTTTAAAACTAATTTTTCACCCGAGTAATTGAGGGAAGGCCATGCTAAATTAATCTAACATGCAAATTAATTTATCAAACAATAGTTATACATGTAACCACCTACCGGTATGTAGAAATCCTCAAAATTGGCATGAAATCTTCAAATTGGAGCGCGTAACTTCAATTGTGTGTCGTTCTCACCACAATAAACCTAACGCGAACCCAAAAAAATGATATTGGACTACTCACATCAAAACAAGATAAAACACACAAAACCCTAAATCAAAAATCTACCAAAATGAAGGAATCAACTACCGGTGGGAGGTGCATGCAGTGGTGAAGTCACATGAGGTAAGCAGTGAGTTGGTCGGGGGTGTTGTAGTCACCGAAGGGGGTTGGCCGAGGGGAGTAGGGGGAGGTGCATTGGTCAGTGCATGAGTAGGGGGAGGGTGTGCACCGTACTAATCTGCGGCCAACATGGGAGCCATGTTGGGAGGTCGCTCTAGAAGGGCTACCGGTAGTGGTCGTTGCCGTTGAAGGGAGGAGGTTGGAACGGGGTTTGCTGGGGGAGAAACCGGAGGGGGGGGGGGGGGTTGCAGTGCTGGAGGAGGGAGGCGGTGTAAGGGAGATGGGGGAGAGGTCACGGCAGCACCTTCTGAGGATAATGCCTGGAACGGAAGCACAACATGAATAGAGGAGGAGAAGGGGAGGTCATGACGGGAAGGAGGGCCATAGGGGGAGGTCCAGGTCGCAGTGCACAAAAGGGGGAGGAAAACCATACCCAAAAAAAGAATAAATAAAATTAAACTAAAACTATAAAGTAAAACAAATAATAATAATAATAGTAAAACTAAAACAAGAATAATAATTTTAATAATATTATTAATAACTTAATTAAAATATTAATAAAAATAATAATAATAGTAATAATAATCTTAATATGGTTATTATTATTATTATTAAAACTCATAATTCACTTTATTATTCCTGTTTAATTTTTCGCTAATTAACTTATTCATCTCATTAAATAATGAATTAACCATACACTGGACATTCCGCTTGGTGACTTAGGAAAAATCGCATGGCTTTGACTGTCCCCTGCCTGTGCGTCAGATGCCGTCAAGCCCAAAACATTCATTTATCAGCAAAATTGAAAAAAAAATCAATCAGGCTCGTCCCGCACTCTGACCAATATTTTAAATCCGTATAAAATAATAAAGTGCCATACACTTAATATAATATTAAAAATAATATTAATCATTATAATATTAATATCAACTTAATAGAATTTATATTATTAATTCTATCGATGATAATAAAAATAAAAATATTCTCAAATGATATTATTATTACAATCATTAAAATAGCCCCTTGAATTTTATCACACCTCTTATTATTATTCTTATTTTATTTTTATTTTACCACTCATATAATGTTATTTATCAATTCTTAATTCCTTTTATTTAATTAGTTGCACATCGGGTAGGCGTGCGGGGAACTAGGTGAGGCCGCGCGGTGACCTAGGTGAGGCCGCGTGACTTCGACAATGGCGCGCTGAACGTTATCAAGGCCAGAATGTGCATTTTTAAATGAAAACACAGAAATTTTAAGTCGGACCTCAACCCAAACTACCTGATTCCAAATTAAAATAAAAAAAATAAATAATCTAAAAATGATGGGTGTGACAATTCTCCCCACCATAACGCTTTCCGTCCCCAGAAATCCACAACTCATGCTAAATTCCGAAGTATCAATCGATACCCCCTTGGGGTTCAAAAAGGATTCCTATAAAAAGCAAGTGAAAAGAGGAAAACACACTGTGATCAAAGGAAGTGACTCAAAGACAACTTTAAGAAATGTGTAAAAAAAGACATCCTGATACCTATCGCCCACCCCAAAGAGCTAGAATGCCTCATGTTGACTGACCAAGGAAAGGAACCCCCGCACCCACAGAAGCAAACTTCACAAGTCTAAACATCTCAAGCACTATTAAACGAAAACCACATCATTTGGCTAGAATGATCGAACAAGGTCAAACCATGTCCAAGGAACACTCTTATCACTTATCACTAATCCACCTTAGAAACAGAACCAAAAGGTCAATGTGGGGAATCCCAAAGGGCTCCCCACCATTAAGAACCTATCAACAGTCAAGACAAGACTGGAAAACTGACACGGGGAGTTCCAAACGGACTTCCAACCATTAATGAAAAGTCTAACATTGATTCATTCCAGAGACATTCATGCGAGACCCAACGTGGGTCTCCCCACTATTGGAACTAATAGAAGAAACAGAACTTTGAAAATTTACCGATGGTGACCAAACACCCCACCACAAGGGGCGGGGAGGGTCGGGCCCAACTACTTGGCATCAAAACCACAACCCAAGAAAACCCAACATCTCTGCATCCCTATATGAGAACTATTAAACTTTGAGACAGATTTACCTAACATACCCTATAGGGACCGCTAAAGCAATTGCATCCACTGGGACACAACCCCCCAAGACTTTAAGACAACGAGACGACCGTGCCTCCACATAGTCACAGAAACCTTACTCAACCAGACAGGCCATTCGTTATGGAATAGCCACAGGAAAAGATTTAAACTCCCTTCACCTTTAATACCAATGACAGAAATAATGTCGAGGTCCCATACACTCCCGAGGTTCCTCACCACGCGCCAGCTTCACTCCGAGGCCGATGGCTGGAGTCCTGATGTTTGAATCATCTCCTACCTCACATTCAGGTATTGAAGACTCGCGAACGAAGATTCTCCTTTTGGTTTCATTCGCAACCACACCACAACTGAGACAACACCAGCAAACAAAACACATCACGATATCCAACTGAATCCATATGGAACATTTACCAACACAAGAGCTAAAATGGTGCATGTGCATCACCATTTTGTAACACTGAATGAGAACAAGAGACTGAAAACCATCACTAAACATGACCATTGATGTTGAGAGAAACGTTATAAGAAGGAATTTAAACCGAGTCTTAAACAACATGTGATTTCTGTAATCGACCGTAGAATCCCCATGTGACTAGGTCTGACACACTAGTGGCCTAACACCGACCCTTTCTTAAACGAAACCAACTAAGGAACCTAGGTCATTTAGAATAGAAGTATGCATCGAAAACTCTATGTTGCTTCCACCTTTCCCCACTGGAATCTCCTTCACCATTTCCAAACATGACTTTCAACTTAACGATGTCAAACTTCACCCTTGACTATCAGATGACTAAAGGAAACCCAAGTGTCATTCAACCCCTCTCACATCACCCTACCGACGTGGGAGGATCTGCTTGATTATAAATAGAGGTGGGTTAAATCTTGGAATTCAAGAAAAGAGTCTTCCAATCAACTGGAGGGCCACCCAATGACGAATTTACCATTTCCACACTTCAATTTAATGTTAACACTCTATAGGGGGGGGGGGTACACTAGTTGATAAAGAAAACCATGGACCCAATCAAACTGGTCCAACATCCAATACATACCGCAAGAGACCACTAAACGTGTAGGGAGAACCACTAAAAGGTCTTCCCAAATCATTTCTAAAAAAGAAACCCCAAACCACATGCTTCCACACAAACTGACTTCTAAGAATTCAAACTCAAGACACAAATCATCCAAAAAGGATTCTCGGTTTGAAACACAACATATCCAACATTCCCATAATACAGTGACACACCATAGAACCATCGATTATTAAAACACCAAAACATTTTTACTTAAAAACCAGATTTCCATGAATCCAAAACAAAAATATGTGGGATGATGCAAGAGGAGACTAGTGTCAGGAGGTGACTAAGACCTATGGTTGGCACCCATATGCCAATCATGCCACCATCACGGAGGGTTTTATAAGACAATGTGCTTGTCTCTACATGTATTTCTAGACCCTGCGAGCTCACTGGGACCACGGACCCTACTCCTTTTTCATTTCCCCTAAACAAGATTAACCACACAGACCAAATATTTAGACGGACCTCAACTTTCTTTGGTACCTCGAGTCCTGCCACTAGGTGTGCTGGCCAGGAACCTTGATCGGAGCTAGAACATTGAGTTTTGACACCCTTAACTCCAGTGTAATGTTACTCTATCCCAAAAGAACATGACTCAAGAGAGAAAATAATCTCTAATACCATTTTGTCACGAACCAGGCCGGGTCGCCATCCAACTCGGTGCCTGACCTGGTCCGCAACATGGCCCAAAGGGCGTTTCCGATCCCCACGGGCTGGTACAAGTGCCTGAGTATCAAGAGTAACATGTGAGAAAGGTTTACCCAAAATAAGATACATAAAACAATCAACAATATAGATAAACTAAAACTGTCAAAAGACAACCAAACATGTCCTTATACTAAAATAAGATTCAATGGTCTACAACTTGAAACGACATATATAAAGTAACGACAAAAAAAGAAACTGGAATTCTAAATCAAACATCCAAGAAACAATAGAGGTGTGACATCCACAAGACACAAACACCAACTTGCGTGAGAAGACCATCAACAACCCGAACCACCATTGCTGAGTTCAACGCTTCGACCTGGAATACAAAAGAAACAGAATCTACATACACCCAAAGGTGTATGTAGGGTGTGAGCCAAAAGCCCAGTAGGACATAACCCAATAAAAAGGATCCATGAATAATTATTAAATGATAAATACATCTACAATACTAACTAAAACAAATAAGTAAATGATTTCAGAGGTTTAAAGAAAACATGATAAAAGAAATCAATTTCAAATGGAACAACTTAAATTAAAACACACACACCCTTACATTTTAAAATAACCAATGTGTCACACTGATGAGTGTAAAGTAACCAATGAGAACCAAATATGGGAGAGGCATCATGAGTTTTTGCTAACTTGGGTCCCTAGATCTTTGTGCCTCGGTGAAATGTGGTTTAGAAGGCCACGACCCTTATAAAACGTGGCTTAGAAGGCCACGATCCTTAGAAAATGTGGCTTTGAAGGCCATGCCTGAAAGGCCCAAAGGCATTTTTTTTATTTTATTATGGATAATACCCCTTTTAAGGGTTGAAGGGGAACTTGTACAGGACCCGTATGCCCAAGGCACAAAGCCCGAAAAACCCACAATACATGACCCGAAGGCCCAGAGGCATACCATGCCCAATACATGACCCGTAGGCCCAACCCACTTGAACTGCCCCTCCCCAGATTTTTGCGTCATTGATCTCTTAGAATCACACTTTACATTGCAGATTGGGGCTTAGAAGGCCACAAACCATAGAAAATAATATGTTTATTTAGGGTTGTAATCGTCAGTCCTTCTAGTGAAACTAGGTCAAGTGACATCCAGAACACTAGCCCACTAATCTAGTCCACCCTCCTAGCTACCCGGGCTTCCCAGTTTGGGCTCAAACAAGTTTCAAGTTCATGTCACATGTCACACTAATGAATAAAAGCCAACCAGGGTACTTACACACCCAAAAACACAATCTTCATACCCGAACCTGCTTCTAAAGACTTACGCACACCAAAATCTTTTCAAAACATAATATGTATAGGTTACATAGTCAATTAAACCATTTTTGAAATAAAAACACATATAATTAAACAAACCACCACTTACACATATAAAAAGCATTTTTAAATAAGGCACACAGTAGAAATATCTCAAAACTAAATTTGCATCAGTTACACAACCAATTAAAACAATTGCACAATTAATGAAATCACTTTCATTATCAGACATTCCACTAATGGAATTTATTAAACAAACTCCACACACGACAAATGACATTAAGCAACAAAAACTCTTTCAAATGTCACTTTTGACTAAATGTAAATAGACGGAATACTAAAACAAAAACTTCACCCTTTGACAATTTTCAAAACCAGTTTATAATTCCCATACCATTTCATAAATCATTAAGAAATTTTATAAAACAACTTCAAGTGAGGTCACATGCTTTTTCACACACAAAACTCACAAGAAAACTTTCATTATTACAAAATGCACATTTTCACCACTTCATAATACAATTCACAGGTCTTCATAAATTATAAAAACTTATTTCACAACTCATATAACAAAATCTAATGACTCAATAAGGGTTTTCACAGAAATGCACTATGCATTATACTAACATGATGCAAAACAAATCAACACATGTTAAATTCTTTTTAAAACTAAGTTTTCACCCCCAAGTAATTTATGAAAGGCCATGCTAAATTAATCAAACATGAAAATTAATTTATCAAATAATAGTTATGCATGGAACCACCTACCGACAAGTAGAAATACTCAAAATTGACATGAAATATTTAAATGGGAGTGTGTATCTTCAATCATGTGTCGTTTCTTACCACAATAAACCTAATGTGAACCCAAAAAAATGATATTGGACCACTTCCATAAAAACAATCCAAAACACACAAAATCCTAAATAAAAAATCTACCAAAATGAAGGAATCGACTACAGGTGGGAGGCGCGTGTGGCAGTGGAGTCACACAAGGGAGAAGGGGACTTGGTCGGAGGTGTTGCAATTGCTGAAGGGGGTCGGCCAAGGGGGGCAGGGGGAGGTGCACTGGTCAGCACGCGAGCAGGGGGAGGGTGCGCGCCATACTGATCTGCGTCCATCAGGGGAGCCGTGCTGGGAGGCCACGCCGGAAGGGCTACCGGTAGGTGTTGTCGCTGGTGAAGGGAGGAGGTCGGCATAGGGTTTTCCAGAGGATAAACTGGAGGGGGGTCACAATGCCGGAGGAGGGAGGCAGTGCCAGGTATATGAGGGAGAGTTTGCGACAACACCTGTTGAGGAGAAGGCATGTAAAGGAAGAGAGGCCCGAAGATAGGAGGGTAAGGGGAGATATCTATGGGAAGGAGGGCTACAAGGGGAGTTCCATGCCACGACGCACAAAAGGGGGAGGAAAAACCTACCCAAAAAGAAGAATAAATAAAATAAAACTAGAACTATAAAGTAAACCAAATAATAATAATAATAATAATAGTAATACTAAAAAAAGAATAATAATTTTAATAATATTATTAATAACATAATTAAAACATTACTAAAAATTATAATAATAGTAATAATAATCTTAATATAGTTATTATTATTATTAGAACTTGTAATTCACAATATTCGTCCCTTTTTATTTTTCACTAAGTACCTTATTCATCTCATTAAATAATGAATGAACCATACAATGGACATGCCTCATGGTGACTTGGAAAAATTCAAACGACTTCGACCATCCCATGCCCATGCATCAGATGCCGTCAAGCCCAAAAAATTAATTTATCAGCAGAATGAAAAAAAATTCAATCGGGCTCGGCCCGCACTCCGACCAAGATTTTAAAGCCATATATAATAATAAAGTTCCAAACACATAATATAATATTAGCAATAATATTAGTCATTATAATATTAATATCAACTTAATAGAATTTATATTATTAATGTTATCGATGATAATAGTAATAATAATATTCTCAAATGATATCATTATTACTATCATTAAAATAGTCCCTTGAATTTTATCACACTTTTTATTCTTATTTTATTTTATTTTTATTTTACCACTCATATAATGTTATTTCTCAATTATTAATTCCTTTTATTTAATTAGTTTTGTGTCGGGCATGTGTGAGGGGAACTAGGCAAGGCCATGTATTGACCAATGCGAGGCCACATGACTTCGATAGTGGCTCGCTAAATGTTTTTAAGGCCAAAATATGCATTTTAAAATAAAAACTCAGAAATTTTAACTCGTACCTTGACCCGAACTACTTGATGCCCAATAAAAATAACAAAATAAATAATCTAAAAACAATAGGTGTGACATGAAACTACAAGATTTTAATTATTTTGTGATGGGGGAAATATATATGGTATGGAGCCTCCACCTGATTGGTGTCTTGATATTGATGAGGTTCTCTACACCTTGGGTTATGATATGGTCCCTACAAACTTGTGTAAGGAGTTGATAATGGACTCACATGCCTCTAGATTTATTTTTCACCTAATACATACCATGATGTACCTCAAAATTCATAGACAGTATTGGTGACCTGGGATGAAGGACGTAGTAGTTTATCTCACACGATGCCCCACTTATTAGCAGGTTAAGTAAGAGAACTAGTGGCCCGTAGGTAATATTTATACATTTCTCAATACCTAGTGAAAATGGGATGATGTGACCATGTATTTTCTAATGGTGTTTACAAGTATTACTCAATACAGTGATGTGTTGGGGTTTGTTATAGACTGATTGACCATGTTTGCAAACTTCCTAACAATCAGCGAGACCTGATCTATTGACCAACTTGGCAGATTGCATGTTTGGGAGATAGTGTGTCTAAATGGATTAACAAGGAGAATTTTATTTGGATAGAATTTTAATTTTATAATTTGATTCCAGTTATGGATGTAGAATTAATTCAGTACACATGTGCACTTGATAATTGCACGCCATCCTAAGACCGATGGGCAGTTTAAGAATACTATCCGGATACCGGAAGAAATGATGTCGTTATGTGTTATTGAATTCAAGGGATCCTGAGGGGTTCATTATAGTGACCCAATATTTAAATACATTAAAATTACATCAATTTTTAGTAATACTTAAAACATTGTACAAATGGAAACCCAAATAACGTACTAGTCTAGTGCCTTTGGAAACACGGAAACATAAATACTAGTACATAAATGAGCTATTTCTTCTCCCATTAGGTTCATATTGACTATCAAAATTATTATACACATAAAACATAGTATGAATCTTTATAACTGGGGGAGAAACATAAAAATGGGTGAGCTAAGATGATCAATAAGGGTAAACAAAGAGACATGTAAGCATAAACATGAGAATACGAGTATGTGAACATGATACAAAAATATTTTAAGATCACACCTTGCATATAAAATATCATAAACATGAATCATGTAATAAATATTGATATTTAATAAGAGATGAATCATTTTTAAATAAAGAAAATAATCCATGAAAGCATAACATAGTAATGAAACATGGAATTGTGAAAAACACATAAGCATGTAATATGATTTCCATAGTAGCCAAGAAATTGCTAATAAGACCATATTAGTAGTATGGGTTCACAATCCATTCTATCTTGGTAGTCATTTTTCACTCCCATGGCCACTTTATTAGCATGAGTTCACTCCTCATACCATATTTGTAGTCATAATTCACTCCCATGGTCACATTAGTAGTCAAGTTTGACTCCCAAGACTATCTTAGTCTATCTCATGAGATATAAATTTTTACCAAATGCATTGGAGGGAGATATAGGCCCCACCTATCTCATAGTGAAATCATACATACATGTACGACAAGGTCAAAAATAATTGTATCATTATCCATGGAATGAAATGGGTATCATAAAAATGTAATCATATCATAACATGTGGAAAAAGATACATGTTTCATAATCATTTCATCAAAATCATAACCTATGAAAGAGAAATGGATTTCATAAACGTTTTACTTGTGAAAGAGAAATCAGTTTCATAAAGACCATGAAATTAAGAAAAACCCATTTATAGAATAAATATGAATGTAACTTTTATATCATTTCCTATAATGTCATGAGTAACATCAACTAATTTCATCTTAGATGGAAAATAATTTTGAAATGTCTTCCAAAAAACATTTCATAAGGAAAATATCCTTTCTTCTTTGAAAAAGAATTTTAATGAATACAACCATTTTATAATCATTTTCTTAGAAAATACCTTGGAAACTTGAAAATAATACTTGAAATCATTTTGAAAAACTTTTCCCTTGGAATCATAAAAAATATTATTCAAGACATTTGAGAAGAATTTTTCTTTGAAAAAAATTTGAACACATCAAAAGAAATCTTGAAAACATTTTTAAAACTATTTCACTAAAAATAATTTGAAAATTTTTAATTAATTATTGAAAATGTTTTAAAAACCATTCCATTTAAAATGATTTGAATAATTATAACGAATGTTTGAAAATGTTATGAAAACCAAATATTTAAAAAATACTTTGAAAACTTATATAAAGTATTTAAAAAATATTTAAAAACAATTATTTTAAAATATATTTAGATTTTATAAATAATTCTTGAAAAAATTTTGAAAACCTTTTTAGAAAACATGGATCAGAAAGAACATAGATTTCTAATCAAAGAGAGAGTAAAGTCAGGCGTTCTTTGAAAAACACTTTCTTAACTATCTTATGTCAAAAAGAGTGGAAAAATGTTACCAATACATGAATAAATCATGAATAACAAGAGTATAATATTTTTAACTTATGTTATTTCAATATGAATCATAAGATTTAACAAAAGGAAACTTGAACATAAACAATCTCAAAAAATGATGAGATTGTTTTAATATACTCTTATCTATTGGTAACATGGGGCCACACTCCCCAAGTAAGAAAAGTAAATTACATAAAGCTTATAATATCATTAAAATAATTAAATTCATTATATAACATGAAAAATGGAATTATATGCACCTCAAACAATAATTTAGCTGCATAACAAAACATGAGTCTCAAAGAAGACAAATTGAGACAAAACTATCTTATCAATTTGGTAACTTTTGAAACATAAAACCCATAAAAGAAAGTTCATAAAATGGATATGTAAATACCCATAAAAATTTAATTATAAGATACAAGTAATAAATTTATGTTCAATACATATACCACACAAAATAAGTGAGTGGTGAATAATCCTTGTATCTCATAGAAATAAAGGTGAGAATAAATTATCCTACATTGTGTCTTGACTCTCATCATACTCCTTTAAAAATCCTATATAATAATTATAAATTTATTATAAATCTATAAAATAACCATATTATTAAATATAATACCTTATAATGTTTTATTATGACTTTATATTACCCTCTTGTTAACAATTCTATGTTAAGGTTTTACTTCGGGTAATATCTTCTTTATTTTTCTCATGATTCTTAATCTGTCATATATTTGATACTTATACTTATATCATGATTTCTAGAATTTATAACATTATTAAAATATACTTTTAATTCAGTATATATGTAAAATAAAAATCTATATAATATTTAAGTATAAAATGGAATACATCATTCGTTGAGATTGTAGGACGTACATAAACATGAACACTATTTCCATTTTATTGTCGTATTGGAAGAAAGAGAGTAAATGAAATATAATTATATACATATATATAAATCATTATTAATGTTGTATTATTATATTAAACATATCATATAATATCACGAAACATTTCCTTAATACATTCTATGTAGTGTATGAAAAAATCACATCACTTTGAGGGGGCGGTAGTCCACACCTTCTCAAATGAAATTATCATATTAACAGAAAATGGAACGTATAAAGATATAAATTTTAAAATAATTATAAAATATTTAATAAATAATAAATATAATATATAATATATAAAAATAGAGTTTTCATCATAATTTTCACCATGATAGGTGGTAATGGAAAAATAAACAATCATCATTTAGTGAGGCGGTAGTTCACTGTACACATAAATAGTATGTTCATTACCCATTAGATGGAAGTGTGAGTAAGTGTAGGTTGAAAACATAGAATAAAAATATCATAATATATTTAGGATACTATTATTTTTATACAAGTGTGAAATAAGAATATTTTTGGGAGTGGAGAAAGAAAATAAAAGAAAGGAGTTTGAGGGAGTGTGTTACCTCTTAATCGGGTAACTCCTTTTAGTTTTCACCAAACGACATCCTTGGAAGTATTTAATCCCAAGAGAGGATTCAATGAGGAAGTTAGTTATGTTGAGGAGATATTTTTTCAGATTTTTTCGAGCAATAGTTGCTTGATAGGTGTGAGGAAGTCAGAGGATATGAGGCCTTTTATAATGGAGGAGGAGTGGCACTCTTGTAATATTTTGGAAAAGTGAGACCCCACCCACATTTTTTATTTCAAGTGGATCCAATAATGGTATAAAGTATATAAAAGGGAGTATAGGGTAAAGATATGGCCATATAATGGCTTTTGGACAAGTTTAAAGTTCTTTTTAGTCTTTAAGGTTATGGTTTAGTCCCTTCATAGGCTTAATTTAACCTTAATTGTTTTAATTCATTTTAATTAATTACACTATTTTTTTTGTCACAAACTACATTTACCTTATTATAAATTATAAATTATGATTATTTCTAATATTTAATACATTTATCTAATTTAAAATCATATAATTGGAAGAAATGAATTTAAATTTCATCCCGTAGTCGGGTCGATAGTGGAAGTTTTTAATGTAAAAACATTCAAATGTTTTTTTATTTTTTTATATTAAATTTCAATATGAAATTTATTATAATGACCTAAATTGGGTTAGTTTATAAAAAATTTATAAAATTAAACTTTTAAACCAATTTAAGTATAATTTATCCTTAAAAATAAATTAGATAAAAAAGAAGTTTTGAATTAAAATCTAGTATTTTTAACTATTCACTAAAAAATTAAAACCTTACAAAAAAATACCAAAAAATTATCCTAACCTAATTTTTATTAATTTATTTCAAATATTATGTTTATTTTTACATATTAAATATATAAAAGTTCAAAAAATTGGATTTAATAGGGGTTCTCTATTAAAACATAGTGAAATTATCTTTATAAAAATATATGGTTTTAAGGATAAAATCAGGTTTTTTCTTATCTTATATATATCAAATCCATTATATGAATATAAAAAAATTTACTTGGATATATATAATATATATTATATTAAAATAATTTTCTAATTTTAATTAATTTAATTTATTAGTATTAAAATAACTTATTGAGCGAAAGAATAGTTTATTATATAAATAATATTTTTGATAATCAATTGCTTCTTATATTAATTTATAAATAATTTACAACTAATTAATTTTTTTTATATTTTGTGGAAAACACATTTTTTATAAGTTAGTTAAAAATATAATTTAACAAATAGGTAATATATTATTATATTAACTAATAATAGTTTTAATAATATATTATTATTTAGTAACACTTAATCTTGCATGCTACGCAAGCCAAATTTAGTTCCATAATATAAATATAATAACTATTTTCAGTTTTTCAAGAAATAAAAAAAATCCAAAGATTATATTATTTTGAAAAAATATATTTCACAAAATCTCAAGGTTTTACATTCTACCCCCCTTTAAATTAATTTTTCCCATGAAATTATTCCGACTTATCAAAGGTTTAACACTTGATATTTCCTTTCACAGAATCCCACATCCTAAAAATGAAAAATTCCTTTTAAAAAGGAATCTTGGAAACATAATGGTTACCAAAACTAACTCATAACTAGGTTACCACATAGTAGAACATAGGTGGAAAATGAAAACTTGGACATTGAAGAGAAATATAACCATCATGTTCTAATAGAGAGTGATAGAGAACATGGTTATGAGAAAATTAAAATTCATTAAGATATAAGACTATGATGAACTAATGGTTCATATGATTCATCAGAAATTAAGGTACTAGGATAAAATTTTTGGTTTCAAGATCCTTTTTCATAATGTTAAATAATTTTCAAGAAAAATATACTTGCATGATTTTAGGACATCTTTACCCTTTATTGTTTTTTGATCCACTTCAAATCATTCTCAAAAAAGGAAGGTGAATTTTTTTATTTATAAAGCACTAACATATCATTTGATCCATGATTTTCCATCCCATATGTTATTAGTTATCATAAACACCTATTTCTTATAACAGTTTATCAAATATGCATAAATCCTCATGTGGTGAGATAATAATTTATTATCACAAACTTCATCCCAAGTTTAACTTAATCATTTCATAAATGGTTAACATTATAACCCTTATGAAATATTAAAATCCAAAAAATTATAAATAAAATAATGAAATTATCTTCACATTGATCACCCACATATCACAATGTATCTCTTGGTTGTCACATGCTAAACATGTGAATGCCCCCATATTAAATTTTATTGGAACATGGTAACAATATAAATTACCATAAATCATTTTGTAAAACATTATTTATTAATTATTGCATAGATTACTGGATATATTACATAAATACAAGAATTAGTAAACTCCATCCATGAGAGCATTAACTACTTGTAAACAAGTCCTTAATTAGTTCCAAGGTAATCAGTACAGTCCAATTTACTTATTCATATCTCACATATATTTATCCAAAAAACAATTTATTAACATAAGTAACATATTAGGGGTTATATTACCATATTAAAAATATCACCTTGTCATTAAATCACATTTTGAGTCCATTAGAAACATTCAACATAATCTTTTAAATCCATCACGAAAAACATAAACTGGAGAATCATTTTTTATTTCACTAATCATATAACATAATTCATAAATCCCAAATACATAAAAAACATATTATTCTACTTAATCCATATTCAATAAGAATTATACCTCATCCTATTATTTAATACCACTTTCCTTTAACTTTTCAACTCTAGTCTCATTGTTATCATCAATATAACCATTTCTCACACCACTTTAATGATTATCTTCAGGAGCTTTCCTCTTGGTACATTGATTTTCATAATGACCTTTTATTCCACACTTAAAACACTTAACCTTTAATAATTCTTTAGGGAGTCCAATATTCCCATCCATTTCATTAACTGAACCCTTCATTTTACCCTTGTAGTCACTTGATTTGTATCCTTCTTTTCCATGGTCAAAATATCTTCTTGTTCCTCTAAGACATTCACTTAAGTTATTATTTCCAAATTATAGACCCAAATGAAACTGGATATTATTTATTCCATGGTCTCCATTATCTGAAATATAAGGAACTTATTCCTTATTTTCCTTGGTGAGTCTGAGAGTTGGTTAAGGTACACACTGTTAATCATGTTCTGTGAAAATTGATTGGGCATGATCACAACATCTTTCACTCTAGTGATCATCTTACTTTGATTCTCATCATGACACCTTAGGTTTATCCTTGTTTATTCATAGAAAAATTATATTTAAATACTTTATGATAGTTCATTATGAGTTGGTGAGTTTCCAAAGCATACCCCTTGAGAGTGTCAAACCAAGTGTGCAGTGAGGCTCATTGTCATGTACCATATTGCCCTGAGTTAGACCCAAAACATCTTATTAGAGATTTTAACCCTTAGTACATCTATTACATATCCTCATCCACTTTTAGTATCTAGATAGGTATGTATTTCTAGCAAACCACTCATTCTATCCTTTACCAAAATTCAAGAACCTTTTTTATACTTTTCCTTATCCTTAGATATGTCCTTAGAGTTATCACGAAGGTTTTCTCATCCTATTTTGCAAAGGATAACTAAACCTTCACTCTGACACCAACAATAATGACTCAATATTGACATATGTAAACATTATATAACTTTTTCAAAATACTTAATACATTGTACAAACAAATATAAAAAGATCGTACTAGTCTAGTGCCTTTGGAAACATGGAATCATAAACACCGATACATAAATGAGCTACATTATCTCCCACTAGAATCTTCTTGAATTGAAAACTTATTAGACACATCAAAAATAGTATGTATATTCATAACCTTGGGGAAAGAAACATAAAAGGGGTGATCTCATATGCTTAGTAAGGGTAAAAAAGTGAGACATGTAAGCATAAACATGAGAATATGAGTATATGAACATGATCAAAACATTTTAAGATCATACCCAACATACCAAAGATCGTAAACATGAATCATGGAATAAATATTGATAGTTTTTAAGGTATGAATCATAATGAAATAAATAACATAATCCATTAAATCATAATATAGGAATAAAACATGGAATTGTGGAAAACACATAAGCATATAATATGATTTTCATCATATCCAAGACATCAATGCCAAGAAAATATTAGTAGTATGTGTTCACTACACATACCATATTGGTAATCATGGTTCACTACCATGGACACCTTAGTATCGTTAGTTCACTCCTCCTACCATATTGGTAGTCATGGTTAACTGCCATGGCCATCTTAGTGGTCAAGATTCAATCCCAATACCATCTTAGTCTATCTCATGAGATATAAATCTTTACACAATGCATTTAAGGGAGATACAGGTACCACCCATCTTATATTGAAATAAAAATACATGTTCCACAAGATAATAAATATTCATATCATAACCAATGAAATGAAGTGGGTATCATAAACATGTAATCACATCATAACCTATGGAAAAAGATACATGTTTCATAATAATTTCATCAAAAGAATAACTTGTGAAAGAGAAAAGGATTTCATAAAAATATAACCCATGAAATAGAAATGGGTTTCATAAATACCATGACATTAATCATAACCCATTCAGAGAAATATTAAGAGTGGAACATTTATTTCATTTCGTAGAAAAGCATGAGTAACATCAATTGAAGTCATATTAGATGGAAAATAATTTTCAAACATATTTTAAAAAACAATTTTTGGGGAAAATCTCTTTTATTCTTTGAAAAAGTATTTTTAATGAATAAAACCATTTGAAAAATAATTTTCTTAGAAAATACCCTGAAAACTTATAAATAATAATTGAAATCGGTTTGGAAACCTTTTTCCTTGGAAGCTTATAGAATAATCTTCAAGAAATTTTGGAAAAATTTTTCATTGAAAACACTTTGAAAACATTAAAATAAACATTGAAAATGTTTTAAAACCATTTCATAAAAAATATTTTCAAAACTTATAAAGTTATCTTGGAAACTTTTTGAAACCCATTTCATTGAAAATGCTTTGAAAACTTATAAAGAAATATTGAAAACCATTTCTTTGAAAATACTTTGAAAACATATAAATAAATATTGACAAAATTTTTAAAACCATTTATTTTAAAATAAATTTAAAATTGTAAATAATTCTTGAAAACATTTTGAAATCCTTTTTAGAAAACATCATTTTGAAAGAACATAGATTTCCGATCGAAGAGAGAGTAACGTTAGGCTTCCTTAAAAAACACTTTATTAACTATATTATGTACCAAAGAGTGAAAAATGGTAAAATTAAATTAATATTTCATTAATAAATAGAGTATAATAATTTTCATAAGTTTTATTGAGATATGGATCATAATATTTCATAAAAGGAATCATAAAATTAAAAAATATCAAAAAATGATGACATTGTTTTAATAAACTCTTATCTCTTGGTAACTTGGGGTCATACTCTAAATGTAATAAAAGAATTAAATGAACCTTATAATATCATTAAAAATAAGGATATTTATGATATAAAATTTAAAATGGAAGTATATACACCTCGAAAAATAATTTAGGTGCATAACAAAAGATGGGTCTCAAAGAAGGAAAATTGACACAAAACTATATTACCGATTTAGTAACTTTTAAAACTCAAACCCCATGAAAGAAATTTTATAAAACTGATATGCAAATACTCGTAAAAATTTAATTATAATATATATATAATAAATTAATGGTCATTACATACACCACAAAAAATAAGTGAGTGGTTAATAAGGCATGTATCTCACGGAAATAAAAGTGAGATGAAATTCCCTTACATTGTGTCTTGCATCTCGTTGTGCTCATTCAACTCTTATATAATAAATATAAGTTCATTATAAATATATAAATGAACCATATTATTATATCTTAAACCCTATATAGTTTTATTATGAATTTATGTTACTTTGTTTTTAACAATTCTATGTTAAGATTTTACTTCAGGTAATATACGCTTTGTTTTTCGCATGAGTCTTAATTTGTTATATCTTTGGTCCTTATTCTTATTTCATTATTTTCTGAATTTAAACCGTGATTTAAATATACTTTTTTATTTATTATATTTTTATTATAATAATCTATATAATATAGAAGTATGAAATGTAATAAGCTGTTCATGGAGACAATAGGCCATATGTACGCTTAAACGTTATTTCCGTTTTATTATTATATTAGAAGAAAGAGAGTAATAGAAAAAGAAGCATATAAATGTATGTAAATAATTATTTTAGTATAATTATTATATAATATATATCATATTATTTCACTAAACACATCCTTAATACATTCCATTTATTTTTTGAACAAATCACATCGCTTTGAGGGGGGTGATATTCCACACTTCCTCAAATGAAATTATCGTATTAAAAAATGGAAAGTATAAAGATATGTGTTGTAAAATATTTAAATAGGCTTAAATATATAATAATATAATATATAACATATATAAATATATTTTACATAATAATTTCCACCATGATAGGTGGTAAAGGAAAAATGAACAATCAACGTTTAGTGAGGTGGTAGTTTTTCATACACGTAAACACTATGTTCGTTACCCATTTGATGGAAGTGTGTGTATGTGTAGGTCAAAAACATATAATAAAATATACTAGTTTATGTAGGATTATTTTTTAGTTAAAAATGTGTGTAATAAGAACATTGGAGGTAGTTTAGAAAGAAAATAAAAGGAAGGAGTTTGAGGGAGGGTGTTACGTCTTAATCGGGTAACTCCTTTTGGTTATCACTAGAGGGATTCCTTTGAAGGATTTATGCATAAAGGAGTATTCAAGTAGGAATATAGGGATGTTTGAGGAACTATTTTTTCAGATTTTTGTAGAGCCAAAGGGGATTTAGAGGTGTGAGAAAGTGGGAGAAGAGGAGGGATTTTATAATAGAGGATGAGTGGCATACTTGTAATATTTTGGAAAAGGGAAACCCCACCCACATTTTTTTATTTCAAGTGGATCCAATAATGGTCCAATGTAGAAAAAAGTGAGGATATGGTCTAAATATTTCATTCCAATTTATTATTAACAAGTTTATAGGTCGTTTTAAGCCTTAAGGTTATGTTTTAGTCCCTTATTAAGCTTAATTTATCCTTAATCGTTGCACTTATTTTTATTTACTTTCACTGATATTTTTGGTCAAACATTATGTTGTAATTATTAAAAATTAAGAATTATTATTATTCCAAATATTTAATATATTTTTCCAAATTTTAACCACATAAGTGGAATAAATTAATTTAAATTTAATCATGTAGTCAGGTCGACAATACATGTTTTTAAAGTAAAAACATTAAAAAAAATTATTTGTTTTTATATTAAATTTCTATGTGAAATTGAATCTAATGAAATAAATTGTATTAATTTATTAAAATATTACCTCATTTAACTTTTTTTAAAAATTAAAATATAATTTATCTCTATAGATTAATTAGATGAAAAAGGATTTTTAATTAAAATCCAGTATTTTAACTATTCATAAAAAAACCTTACAGAAAATACCAAAATATTTATCATAAACTAAATTTCAGTATTATCATTCTATGTTGAAGTATATTTTTACATATTAAATCTATTAAAGTTCCAAAAAAATTATTTAAAATGTGT
This sequence comes from Viscum album, assembly GCA_963277665.1. Lineage (NCBI taxonomy): Eukaryota > Viridiplantae > Streptophyta > Magnoliopsida > Santalales > Viscaceae > Viscum > Viscum album. The sequence goes on along the minus strand of OY728131.1, from coordinate 1,429,777,938 downwards.
TCTCCCTTAAAAGGCGGTAAACCTACCTTTATAAAATTATAGGGTTTTAAGCATAAAGTTAGGTTTGCTCTTATCTTATATATATATAATATATTGTATGAATATCAAAATTATTTACTTGGATATATACAAAATATATTACATTAAAATAACTTGCTAATTTTAATTAATTTAATTTATTAGTATTAAAACAAATCTGTGAGCGTAAGAATAGTTTTCAATATAAATACTCCATTTATATTCAATTAGTTATTATATTAATTTATAAATAATTTATAACTAATTAAATCATTTTATATTTTGTGGAAACTAATTTTTTTATAATTTAGTTAAAAATATAATTTTATGGCTAGGTCATATTTCGCAATATTAACTAATAATATTTTTAATAATGTATTATTGTTTGGTAACACTCAGTCTTTCATGTTATTCAATCCAAACATAGTGCTTTAATATATTTAAAATAACTATTTTTAGTGTTTTTTGACCATAAAAAAATATCAAAATATTAAATTAATTTTAAAAAGAACTATTTCACAAAATCATGAGGTGTTATATTCATATTACCTTATTCGACTTTTTCTATAAAAACAATTTTTAGGATTCAATTTAGATAGACACCCTTGAGGATTATATAGAAATCCTTATTGATCACATCTATAATTGTTAGAGGTAGGGTGATATGCTGGATATACTTTGAGGTCTCCTATACATGTATCAACCAGATAAAAAAATAATTCCCTTACCTCTAACCAGCCTTGATGTGATCATCAAGGATTTATATATAAATCCTTGAAGGGAACCATCTCAATTTAATTCTAAAAATTATTACTATAGGCAACTCATATAAGGTAATATGAATCTCCCACGATCATTTGAAATCAAGGTCACATTCCCACAAAATGTCCTCCAATATCCAGATGGTGCGTTTAGAATACCCATTGGTCTGAGGATGGCATACAGTTCTCAAATGAACATGCATACTGAGCTCCTTCTATAGACCTTGATAGAAGTACATTGTAAAACAAACATCCTAACATGATATAATTCTTATTATAACTCATTGTAGACACATTATCTCACAAACATACAATCTACTCAACTGGACAACAAATCAGGTCTCCCTTTTTGTAGGAAGTGTGAAACCTAGGTCAACCGGTCTACAAAAACCCACATCACATCACCATCACAAAGAATCCTCAACAACCCCATCACACAATCCATTTTCACATCATCCCATTTCCACATGGGATTTTGTAATGGTCGAATGTGACTTATGGTACACTATTTATCATCTTTAACCTATTGATAAGTTCTGTATCATGTGACAAAACCTGTTATGTCCTTCATATTGGGTCACCAATACTATATATGAATGGTGTGTTACATTTTGGTAAAACACTAGTGAACAAACCATCAACTGGAATATGAGTCTTTCATTAGATCCTTACACATTCTCATAGGGCCACAACATGAACCTAGGAATGGTGTACATATTCAACACCATGAGACCAATATGGTGGAGTCTCCCCACCATATATATTATTTCTCATCACTAAAAAATTAAAATATGATAGCTAGATCTCCTTCACCCTCTTGAGGAGATAATATACATGGCTCCCAAATTCAAGTTTCATTAAACCATGATATTCCTAAACCTCATGACACACCTCAATATAGAGTTAAATCATCAACCACTCAATGCTTCATTCTTACACCATATAAGAATGAGTCTTCATTCTTATTATGTCAATGAATACATTCCATTTTTCATAGTTTTAGTCCAACTCAATGTCAAATAACTAAAGATAATCAACCCACCTCCACTAAAAAATATTTACATTATTTAAATGAAAAAATATACATTATAATTTTATGGTTCATATACACCATGAACGTCTCACCCAAAAGGTAGTGATTCAAAATATTAAAATTTTGAATCATTACCAATAACTACTAATATTGAGTAGGATAGTTATACTCATGCAATCTGAACTCTATGGATCCATAGGCAACCAAACACCCTTCCTGCATCAGAACTACTACAAGCCTGACTCTTGATGCATCACAATATAGTGTATAATCTTTATTAAACTTTGGTAAGTACAATATTATTATAATAATTAAACTCCCTTTATGGTCCTATTAATCAATCTCTTAAGATTCTAACTTCTCTAACTTTCCCTAATTCATGGTTAGATCCATCATCAATGCTTCCAATCTAGATAAGTCTTGTATAATACTTCGATAATAACTTACAATCCTATGAAACTATTAATTTCATAAAAATTATTTTGTTACTCTTAAGAAACTAAAACTTGTACTTATTGGGGTCTATTGACAGGACCTCCTCAGATATCACATGACCTAGATAATGCACCTCACCAATCCAGAATTGACACTTTGAGGGGTTAGTGTAAAGCTGATTCTCTCTTAGTGTGATTAAAATATTCTCCAAATTCTAAGCATAGTTCTCCCATGATACGAATGTAATGACCCAAAATTTGGAATAAATTTTTTTTCCTAACTTTGTGTGTTATTTTATTTTATACTCAAAAAAAGTATTTCATTTAATAAAATGAGTATAATTAAAATAAGACCGTTGGGTTTCGACTGTTATATGACCATTGGTCAATATGAAAGTTGAAAACTAAATGTAGAAATTATTTTCTATAAATACAAGTGATCTTAATTAATTAATATTGAAAGAAGATTTGATGGACCCATCCAGTAGTCTCGGCCCAATCGAAGCCCATCTGACAGAACACGGGAAAGAGGTATCCCCTTTGGGATTTTCTCTGGACCAAACCCAAGCCGAACCTCATCGTGTGAAGTTGGAACAGAATCTCCTTCGCAAGAAGTTCAAGCTGATAGAAATCACTACTCGTGAAATGTTGGCCGAGCCGCCCCAAGATTCTATCACCATATCACACCTTACTCTTAGGACTTATGCTTGTGTTATAAAGGGTTATGTAATAAGACTGTAACTTCCTTGTGTAAATCTTTGACTTAAATAAAAGATTGTGATGTATTCTTATGGTGAAGTTTGTGAATTTTCAAATGTCCAGATAAATATAGTATACATATTATTAATGAATTTTAGAAAAATGATATTTTAAAAATATTTATATAAACCTTAAATAATTAATAATGTGTAATGATTTTTAAAAAATGGTCTTCTACAGTTATGTTCAGTAATAAATTTAGAGTCTAATAAGATCAACTTAATTTTTGATGAATAGTAAATTATGAAAAGTGATTTTACGCTTATGATTAGTAATGTGATCAAATAGATTAAGTAACCTCACTTAAGAAAGTACTAATATAATATAGGCACCTTGATTAAGTAATGTGATTCAATAAAATAAGTAAATAACGGATCCAGAAAGTACTGGTTAAGTATTAGTTTTTTTGAGTGAATAGTTCTTTTTATTTTAAAAATTAAATTAAAAATATTTAGAAAATTATTTTCATAAAATGGAGTTCATTTTTGAAATCATAGCATCGATATTTGGTTAAGGTGAATTTTTGGGATTTTTCTGAAATAGTTGAAATTTCAGTGAATAGTGTTATATATTTAAAAATTAAATTAAAATTTTTTAGAAAAATATTTTCCTAAAATGGAGTTCATTTTTGAATTAAGAGCATCAATATTTGGTTAAGGTGAATTTATGGTAATTTTTTGAGAAAGTTGAATTTTCAGTGAATAGTGAAAATACAGTTTTTGAGTTTCGGGTGTTTAATGAGATAATTAAGGATGTAATAATTATGCAATAATTCTGGTAGACTAATGAATAGGAAAATAAGGTATTATGTGTCCCAATTGTCCAATAACATGGGAAAATACCATGGGGAAGACCATGGTTTTTCCAATACGACCGATGAGGTGTCCCTTCGCAATTAATGCTTTGTCCCCTCACTTCTCCTATAAATACCAAGCCTTTCCCTCATTCATTTCATTTAGAAATCCTCCCCAATGATTTTCTGGTCTCTTTACCTACAAAGGAGTCCTCCAAAGGTTCCCTCAAGCCTCCCAAGGTCCCAACCTTCAAACTATCGAAGTTACTCTTCAAGGTAAGGGATCCTACCTCTCTCTTTCTTTTCTTGTATTCTCTTTTATGTCATTTATTTAAAGCTCCATGTTCTTATGTTGGGTATGTTATTTTATATTCATCCAAATTTCCTTTTAATTTTCATATAATGAGAGACCCCCTCTTACTATCATCAATTAATTTTATGAATTTTTAAGTGCATCGTTAGGATGCCGAATTTTTGTAAGGGATTCTTTCACTCTTCCCATTTTCAAAGTTCTACTTTCATGTCAAGTCTTTCAATTTATTTTTTTCCATGTTTGGGTATGATATCTATATCCATAATAATGTTCTTTTATGTTAATATTATGAGATTCCCTATTTTATCTCATCAATTCATTTTTTGACGTTTTAAGTGACGCTGCTAGGTTGTCGAATTTTCATAAGAGAAGTTTTATTTTTGTATTCATTCCATGTTTTTCATTTCATATGGTATGTCTTTAAAATTTCATTACCATGTTCATATATCCTTTATATTTTTTCCCTCTACTGTTTTATGGATCATTTATGAGTGGGTGACCCATTTCCCCTATCTTTTCAATATTTTCTAAAACCCAGTAACATAGCAGTTATGCTGCAGAATTTTCGTCTCGAAATGTCTCTCTCTTTTTCTCAAGTGAATACTCAAAGCTCTTTCTTCTATAGGGGTATTCACATATATATCAAAATTTTCTATTTTAAATTATGGGATTTACGCACATGATACCCGCTTTCCATTTCCATGGGTTTAAAGTGGCATAAAGATCACGTCTTTAAAGCAGTTTTTAAAATGTTTTCACTATAAAATGAAACCCATTTATTTAATGCTATATGGGTTATTTATGAAATTTTTGATGATGAAATATGTGGCTCACATTATAATAAAGGAAAATTAAGGGTGCACCGTAATAGTTCTACAATTCATTGGGTAAGGACTTAATCTCTAGAGATTATCATTTTAACGATACCTTGGTAAATAACCTTGGTAATTTTTTTAATGACACCTCGCAGATGGACCTTAGTGAAACGGAAATGATTGTCTAAGTTAAATTTTGAAGCCACATATTCATGTTATGAAACACGTTATATTTATTATGATATGCCTCATGATCTCTTTATCATGCCTTAAATTTATTTTTCATGACATTATTGATGTATCTCAAGATCACATGTAAAATGTTTCTCTTGTTTCCCTTACCGGGCCTTCTGCACACCCTTTCCTTTGATGTATGCTCCCAGGTTAGGAGATTATTTAATGAACATACGATGAAAAATGAAGAAGCCTTTCAAGTGTTTATAATAATATTTTATGTTGTTCTAATGTTTTATGTTCCTGATTTCCAAAACACTAGACTTTAAAGATCCTCTGTATGTAAAATGTAATGAGAAGTTATGTACTAAAAAGGCGGGATGTTTTAATGAGGCATACTAGAATATCATCAATGAATATGATCATGATTGGATAAAAGTAAGGATAGGAGACCATATTCATAATGTCCATAAACAGTTATAACACATTCATTAACCTGAACGACATTGTGAGATACAAGTATATACCTTACTTGCTCCTAAAAGAAGTATAAGGTATGTCAAAAAGAACCCCCTAGATGATGATAACTTGAAATCAATTCGATCTTAAAAAACACCCTAAAACCTCTCAACTAGACAAGAAATTCATTGATACGTGGTAATGGTAACTTATTCTTCATCATCACCTGGTTCATCCTCCAGTAATCCACACATAAACATAATGAACCATCCATCTTCTTGGTGAAAAACACTTGAAAACCCCATGGGGATATACTAGGGTGAATAAATCTCTTCAATTATAGGACCTCTACTCATGAATTTAACTATTAAATATTTATAAGAGTTATCTTGTATGAAAAAATAGATATGTTCTTTGTTCCTGAAATCATCTCAATCATGAACACAATCTCCATCTGGGGTGGAAACCCTAAGAAAACCTTTGTAAATACATATTGAAACTTATCAACTACAATTTAAAATAAAAACTGAATCATCCCCTCATCATTTATAATTACACCAGAAAATTGGGTCATGATCCCACCTAGTTACTGAAGGTCAGTTTCTGAATGACAACCTTGTTGATCCCACCCCCTTTCATGGGTATAATCATCACCCTCCATAGATGAAAATGATACCCATTAGTTTTATCAATATATGTGGGTTTGATAATGAACCAGACTATCTATTATGAGTATCACATCAAAGTTTCACATCTCTATAATGATGAAATCCCAGAGAAACTAATAACTATTGATCATGATAGCACATTCCTAATATTTTTAAATACCCTATGATCGCACCCCTAAGTGTAAAAATTTGTAAACCCATGCATGAACTCTGTGTTCAACCCTAAACCATTATGAAACTATGAAGATATAAATGAGTGTGATGAACCCATATTAAATAGAGAAGATGCTAAAGTATAAGATACTAAAACCACTCATCAATTTCTCGATGTCCCAATATCATGATTTATAGGGGAAATCTCAATAACATGTAACTAATAAGAGCCTAATATTTGATATATTTTCTAACTCCCTTGATAATTAACCCCTTTAAAATCTTTTTCCTCTATCCTTAGGCTTTTTGACCTCCAACATGGCCTGAACACCTTGTAGAACCCCAACCAATGTGCTATTACACTCCTGAACCTGCTCCTAAACCCGACATCTGACCAAATCCACTTCAACTTTTCAACTACTTGGTGCTCTTACAATACTATTTTAGGTAACCTATATCCCCACATGATCAAAAATATACCTTATATTAGTGGCACAAACATTGAACATGTCTAGGCCTACCTCACATGTAACACCTCACTAAACCAGCTCCTCAAGGGGTAATAGATGAACCACCACTCTAGATAATTTGTCCACCACTTCCCAGGGTGAACCTTAAAATATTTTCTTCATATTTAATAAATACCCACCACTAGTCCCCTTATTAGAAGCTGAATATTTTGTGCCACTTCCCTCATTCAGGTTCCTCTCATAAATAAGGGTCTAACTCATGACCTCTTAAAAAATTTCAGGAGAAAAACATTCACCTATACATAAGTAGCATACCTAAAACCATCATAAAAACTTCTATACATGATTACCTCAACAACACCTAATATTAAATTATTGTATGATTTTTATTCTAAAGGAACCATTGTTCAATAGAAATTTGTATATTTCATATCTCAACAAAAAGTTTTTTAAAGACATTGTTTTTATTATATATTATATATGTTCTATTTGAAAGACAAATTTATAAATTTTGGAATTTTAATTTGAAAAAATGAACTTAATTTCAAAATTAAACATTTAAAATTTATCTTAGAGTGAATTTTTTCATTTTTTAGAAATATTTTGTTTTTGGTGAATAGTAAAAAAATACTAATTTTATAATTACATTAATTGTTTGACATTAATAAGAACTTAGAATAACATTAAATATTAAGAAACCATTTTTATAGAACAATTATATATTTAATAAGTAATATAGTTAAATTAAAAATATTTTTATGATCTTATAATAATATTTTTAACATTTTATAAATCTAAGAAATATTTTTATTCAAGTACAAACTGTTTTTATTTATTGTATTTTAATCAAGTATTATCAAGGTTACTTTAAGTATTCATTTGGTTTTAAAAAAAATTAAGTATAATTTTATTTAAAGTAATCCAAATAATTCAATGAGATCTAGCAGTATACTTTATTTTTCTATAAAATCATTTTTATTCCTAAACTATGATTTTTTTTAAAACTGGTTTTTGTTACTTTTTGAGAACTTATATTGAACATAATTTTTAACACTTCTAGAAATTGAATATTATAAATTGGATTTCAAATAATTAATCATAATACTCAATATTAGGTGATAAGGCTAGCTTAAGTTTTTTTATAATGACTAGTAACCATGGTAAAAAAATATTACCACAGAAAATGGTGAAACTCGTATATTAGGGATAAAACATTATGATAAGATCAAAAAATACCATATTAAATTTTACAAGATCATATTAATTCAAATAGTGTCACATAATATTTTAAATTGAATTATTTAGAGTCACTTGACCATGATAGTTAACTAATATTATTTTAATATTTTGAATAATTACAAGAGTGACACTCTCCTAACATATAAAAGGGAACCATTGATCCTCTATAATTAAAACTTTTTGAGACACTTATCTCAAAAAATACCTACCCAAAAACATTTAAAAATTTATTTTTAACAACTTATAGGTCTTGGTCTCACCAAAAGATCACTTCAATAATTATTAAGTTTTAAGATAAAAGATATTTCCCAATGAATAAGTATATGTTCTTACCACGATCTTCCAAGTTCCTTTCTTCTTAGAACACTTATAAATCATCAACAACCATATTAAAATAATTAAATCAGTATATTTACTATACTGAGATGTTTTTATGTTAATGGTACATACATTTTCTACTACCTTTCCATCAAATGGAAGATAAAAACATCACTCATACATATGAAAAAACTACCACTCACACATAATAGTGTAATTAATTTTTTATCACCACCACACTGGATTGGTTAGAAAAATTGAACTAATGAATATATATGATATTTATGAAATAATTATGATTCTATAAATATAATATATCATCTACCTTCTTACCCTTATATCCATTGGAAAATGATAGTGTCACTCAAACGTACATGTGGACTACCACTTCCACAAAGCTATATGATTCATCTTTCATCTTCACCTTACATGAATGACCATAAAGATAAATTTATTGAATATAAAGGAAATTTATGATATAAATATGATACTGGAAAAATTAATCATAATATAATTTCTTTCCTTTCCAGCTATTAGGAAAATTAATACATCATCTTGTGTATGTACAGATCATCACCACCATGAACGATGTAGTTTGTTTTTCTATTACCAAAATTCATGGTTTGTTATAAAATTGTATGAAATAAGTAAAACTGATATTCATGAAATTATTAAAATTCTGGAGATAAATAAACCATTTCGTAACACCTTTAACCATGATCAATATAATAAAGTATTTTTAGAGAAATTGATCAAAAAACTATATAATTAATGGATGAAAAATGATTATAAAAAACCTTATTAAATGGAATAAAGAAGATATAGGTTCTTGAAAAATGAATAAATTTGAATTGATTATTTGGGAGGATATAACATGAATAATTATGGAGGCATCCAAGGTAAGAGTTTTTCATCTCAATTCCACTCCATTGAGACATATTTTATATTATGCACCTAATTAATTTTATATGGTATATATATTTCTTCATTGATATGTTATATCATTAATTACACCTTATTAATGGTATTAAAAGTGTCAATTTAGGTTTTCTCTTTTAATTTGTTTTGATTGAAAAGTTATTAAAGTTGTAAAGGTTTATTTTACAATCTCACTCTTATTCGGATTATTCTTGTTTAAATTTTTGTTCGAATATTATAATCTATTTATCTTCTTAAACCCAATATATTTTCTTCTCCTATAGTTATTTTTAATATTTTTATGATTTTCTTCCAACTTTTACCCTCTTTGGTTCTCAAATATTGAATGAATGTTTTTAATTAAAATCTACTTCATTCCTTTTATTGGTTATAGATAGTATTTATCTTCCATGTTGGGATTGTCTAAAATGTTTTAAGAATTTTATTTTATATTCACAAATGATTTTTTAAATTCATTTATGGACATAATTTATTTTTTTGAATGGTTTCATTGAGTAATATTTTTAAATTTTTCCAAATGGGGTTTTTTACTTTCTTTACAATAGTGTGAAGGAAATTTTATTTTTAAAATATACAGAATAGATGAATTTTCACAAAATAATAAATGTTATCTTTTATCAGGATTTCTATAAAAGTGTCAATGGGTTTTCAAAGAAAGTCAATTTTCCATTATTTAGTGATTTTTTAGTCATTATATTAAAATAAAAAAGCATTATTTTTTAAACTATTGAAATGAATTTTGGAAAAGATTAATAATTATGTTTTTACAACAAAGTTACAAAAAAATTTAAGGAATGTTCTTTTTAATGTTTTTCTTTTATTTTCCTCTATCATCTTCAAAGGAAATTCCTTTATTAAAAACCTTAATTTCTTATGAATTTATGGTCTTCTATCAACCTTTACAAATGTATGGATTATACCTTATTTAGAGATATTTCAATTTATAATAATCACATTCTATATCAAATTAAATTATTTATAGAAAATTATTTTTATACCTCATATCTATATTTTTAGTATTGTGGATACAATCAAAATAATTTCTAAAAATTCAATATTGTCTTAACCATATACGATTTCAATATATGGTGTTAATTAAAGGAAGGTTATTAAGATTTTTATTTCATTCACTGGGAAAATTTTGATGTTTTTAATTATTGATTCATTATGGATATTTATTTATTGATAAAGAATATGAACAAATATTGTTGATTAAATATATGAGGAATGCATTGGAAATATGTACGTTATAGATGCAGATTAGTTATAGATAACCTATCGATGCATCAACAGGTCTCATGATACAAACAATTGGCCAAATATATTGGGTATTTAGTGTATACCAACCCATTAATTGAAATTTATTGGCATAAGGCCTTGATGGTAAGGTTTTTGACATCTTTTAATGAGACCATGATGGTAAGATCATGACATCTGACATTACACATTTCCATCCTTAAGATTTCAATTATTATTATCCATGTGATTGTTATGTTAATATTTTCTATGAATATACTTTGAATTTCAAGTTATTGATTAAATGAAATATATATTGATTATTCAATATACCATATTGTTTATGTCTTATATATTCATTATACCTTTTTTTTCACATAAATATTATTAAAAATATAATATCACCCTTTATTTTGTTTTCATTTCCCCAAGAAAAAAAAATATTTGAATGATTTTCAAGGAGGGGGGAATGTTTTCCATGCTATGGTTTATTTTCCCAATGTAATACATAAATCATGTTTGTATTTAGTCTTACGAGAATAATAAACCAATTAATCTTAAGTGGTATGATCCCTTTTATCTTACATCAATGTATAAAAGTAAACACTTGATTTGGGTTGCTAGAGTTAGGATTTTTTTAGCCTTATCCCCAACCATCATTATGTAAAAGAGAAGAATCATTATAAGGAAAACCACATACTATATAATATAAATCTCCCTCTTAGTGAGATACATGAACTCCCAATCTCTATTATACTTCAACATCTCTGTGAATAAAATATCATAAAATCGCACCAGTAAATCCTTCTATAATAACCAAACATAATGGTCTTCCTATATCAAGACATCCCACCAGTGTTTTGATGTATGTCACACCGTTTAATTAATATACATCACAACCTCTCAAGGGGTTTCTTGAGATATAAAAATATTATATGCCTTGACTCTACCTAGATCTCAGAAGCCTGGGGGCCTCCCTCACCCATAAATAAGATTGGATGCTATTTATTTAACTTTCACATCAACTAAAACATAGAATATAAAGATCATAGTGTGTCACTTTCAATTAATTTAACATCACACAATAGGCTCTCTTAGAGATTATAATCCATAGTTAGTACTAGTACAAATGGGGGTTCTAGATCAACTACTGGTTGGGAATGCTCATTATCGACCTCATGTTGCTTTATTGAAAGGAATCACAATGTCATGTCTATATAATTAAAAACACACACCTCATAACATATTTATCTCAATCCTTGATGTCATAATTTAAGGGGAATTAGTTACAAGAACAATGTCCTTCTACTCTATCTACATTCCATATAAGAAAACATCAAACAATTCAGGTACTATCTGATGTCCTGTCTACTCACAGTCACAATCAATAATAAATATAGGATTTATATAATTGACCAACATGAAATATGAATAAAAAAAACATGATTAATTAGTTACATAAGACGATACCAATAAATTATATAGGAGAAAATATATAAGTTTACACTAAAACATTAAATAATTAACCCCTATATCATAAATATTCATCTAAAACACATGAAAGCACACAAATGTCATGTGAATCTTAGGTTACATAGATGATGAATAATCAAAAACCCAATTTTCACTAGATTAAAAGAGTAAAATCCCATAGTAAATCCTAGAAAAATTCTTTAAGAATAAAAAACTCTAAATGTTGAAAACCATGAATAAAAATCATGTTCTTGGTAAATTAGACATTCCATATACACAAGTTAGATACTACCAAAAGAAAGACCCATACCAAGCTCTAAAACATACCATATATTTTTTACCATGCCTAAATAGTAATACATAGGAAATAAAACATGGCCATGATACAAATTGGTTATGTCTTTGGCCTGGTTCACCTCCTTCATGACCAAACCAGAGCATAAAATACCTAAATCATGCATTTATGAACTCCAGAGGCTATCAACTAGAGGTGGGGGTCTATGAGTAAGCATGGGGAGACTATATCCTCAGGTGTAGATTACCATAAATACTAGGGTAAAAATGATAAAAATGTTCATCAGAATACATAAAATATAAATAAAGATATTTCAATGTCATTCCATCATTAAATAAACACCACAACCCATGTGCATGACATAATTTTTTGCTACACTAAGGAATTTTTTGAATGTATTCGTAACTTTGATGGATCCACAACCTTTCGTAGAGGTTACATTTTTTTGTAGTGTGCCTCAAACCATCGCATCACCCCAAGCCGATAAATATATTTCTCATTCCATCTATAAACCACAAATCCCTTGACCTTTTGAATTATAATGTCCTATTTCTGAAGCACTTGAGAACCATGAACCTAATTGAATGATGGATCATCCAAAGTATTGAACCATTAAGAGGACCCCTTTCACTTATTCATAATTACCCCCACCCTAGTTAGGGATGACTTTTGTGAAGAATTAAGCCCTTAGAAGAGGAGGAATCTTCTCTAGGGCACATGAGGCTTCACATAGAATTCATCCTTCTTGAAGAATTCCATTTCTAGGTCATTAATTCATTCCAAGTAAAGGTCACCTAGTATTGAAAATCCCTTTCCTTTGTAAATCCCCTGACTACCTAAAAGCATTGAGGTTCGCAAATCACATCTTAGGGAGGCCCCCTTCTTCACGAGACCCTCCACCGTGTGTTCCTATAGGCTTTCACGTAGTGATTTATTGTCCCGTTATGAAGTTTCCCTTTTTGTAGTGCCCTATTTCTTTCTTTTCATCATAGGAATGATATTGAATTATTCTATTAAAAATAGGTATTCTAATGTAGACCTCGTGAGTGAGCACTCATCCACACCCTAGCCTTTAAGAATTTATAAAGCCATCCCCCCTCATGGTTTTATTAGAAATAGTTATGTATTTACAAGGGTTGAGGAGTGAGTCCCTTGTGTCCATCCTACATGACATTAAACTTCCTAGAACTGGCATCCTAAACACATGACATTAAACTATAAACTCACCATATGTGGAAAGACTAGGATGTCCCTGTGTATGTGTGAAAGGGAATCATATCCTACTCAAATGTAATGTAATCCTACACATAGAATCAGAGATGGGGTGTGAACTAGGAAACTCTCACTTCCCATGATCTCAATCCACTGCCCCTCTCCCTTTAGCCTTTTTTCTCCATGTGCACCTTGGCCAGTCTCCACGCGCAAGCCACAACACATTTTTGACATGATGATCTATATATTACTAACATGTAATGAGATATTCCTTGCATTGAATGGTATCCTCATTGCATAGAATAAAATAATCCTTGGGTATCTCAAATGCATAAGCCCCACACTGTCTCTTGTCGATGATTCTTTCCTGACAAGACTTTCATGTCAATTTCTTTCTCTTTTTTCTCACACCAAGCATGAATCACAAGGGATTAGAGGTTATTAGTGACCGTTACATCCATACAATCTCCAAATGGGTATCCCTCCTAGAGTAATCCCCTGTCTTCATCTCTGGATGGGATGTTCCTACACATAATCTCTAAAATGTCCCATTAAATGGGCTTTATAATTAGGTATAAGACCCAATCATGCTCCATTAGCAGCTTCAATGCATAATCCCCAACCATATGCTCCACTTCTATTGGGATACCTCTTTAGGTGTAATCCCTAAAATTCCATCCACTATAACCAATCCATCCATAATCCATCCCGATTTTACCTGGGCCACCACATCTTGGTGAGATCATGCCACCAACCTGGGCCATTCCTATATGTAAGCCTCATCCACATCATCGCTTCTACCAATAGAAACTCGAGAAACCCTCATGCATAAGACCCACATAATCCAATACAATTCAACCAAAATAAATCCTATGGATAAGGGTATATCTTATGTATAAGACCCACTCCATTCATCAAACTAAATGGGTTTTGATCCCTGTCTCCTAAACATGGTATGTAGGACACCTCCATGAGGTTAAATCCCAACCAATGGTAATCCCTGGTGCCTCACTTCTAGGGGTGAACCTCTCTGCTCCACCCTCAATGGTGTCCAAATCATCCTTCATAGTGTATCATTTTCCCTTTATGGGTAGCACTATCTTGATTACGATATCATAGGGAACTCCGACCCATCCATCTGGTTAACCTTCTAGGTTCTCCCTCATAGGGACACAACTCTCTCATTTGCCTCTAACTAGAATATTGATCAGTATCATTTTAATCTCTGCAAGATGATAAACTCATGACCCATCACTTCTACCCCATGGTAAACATGGGATTCCTAATGAAAAACCTTGAAAGATATTCCTTTGGACTACGATACTCCATGATGGACATTGGATACCTTGGGTTCTACACTTAATATGACTCCATGAGATTCCCATCTATGAGGAGGATACATGTGACAATTGTTCCAGTATCCATACATGCCAAAATGACACCCAAGATGACTACTCCTCTAACTGAAGGTTACTACCCTATCAAGACCACTTGGAATTTCTTGTCAGAAGTATCATAATTAGCCATAGTCTAAAGATATGTCACCGAGAAATAGTTTCTTACACCATGTATTAATCTATGAGGGTGACCCAGACTAGGGTATAAATTCCATAGAGGAATCCATGGAAGGAGGAACATATATCCCATAATCTTGTTTCGATCAAGGAGTAGTCATTTCTGATAAAGTGATGAATGTTTTCCGCCTTTGGAAATTTGAAATACATGGTGCAATGCATCTGTCAACATCACTGCAACAAGTGAGGCAGTGCGCCCCGAAGAAAGCAACAGAAATAGAATTGGTGATCCTAACATGAAACTATTCTCCACCATGTTGGGACTAGTAACATTCAAGACATCAATTTAATAGATTATCATGTTAATTAATTTAGCTATCCAGTACCAGGGATCACTAAGAAAATAGTTGGACTAGTTTGGAACTCACTAATAGTTGATGCAGTGGAACATTGGGAGTCCCAATCAGTTACATCATCAATGTTGATCAATCCATCTAGCCATGGCAGATTAAACTAAGTTGGGGCATTGGGAATTTATTTCATGGAATTCATATCAAAAACATAATATTCTTACATTGAATGATTGAAGTTCTAAGAAACTGCTCACTTAATGCCCACTGATGTAGGGGAAAGAGACTTATCCAAGAAGAAATCCCACATGACCCAACCTCCACCATGACTTCCACATCAGCTACTAGGATCTCACACCCCATCTCATCCAATGAAATTATCTAGGGGAGAGTGATGTACACCGTTGTATGACATTATTATAATGAGAGAGTCATTACCACAAGGATTATGGTTCACTAGGACTTGGAGGCTTCTACACCTCACCGACACCATCACCACCCAGGGCCACAGAGGGAGCCCTTACTCTCCAATATGATGATAAATTTATTTCTGAGCCTCTCCTTGGAGTGATATTTTAAATTTCTTCTCTATACCGAGGTGGTAGGGGGTGACTAGGTCCCCCTAGAAATGACCACCACTTGGGAGTCATCTAGTAGGGATCCCAATTCATCACATCAACACTAACAATGACCAGTATTCCATAACAAGGAACAGGTGGATCATTACCATGCACTTCTATCCTCATTCCAAGCCACCCGATGCCAATATCCAGCCTGAGCTCAGGAGGATACACATCAGGGTGCATCATCTTCCCCAACTCTAGTGGCCCCATCCACCATCGGTGCATTCATCCAAGTCCCTACCACTATAGAATAGAGACTCTTTAATTTTCAGTTTTGATCGAGCCCTCAATCACCTCACAGGAAAGTTGGATTGACTCTTTCAACCATTGGTATCTGCAACAGCCATTACAAACAAAACAATGATGATGAGACTAAGTATGAAGACCCTTCCCGTGTAGTCTCCAATCAATGTGTAGATCCTCCCCACTCTCACACACAACATGGAGTTCCTCCCCATCTTCCCATCATCATCCAAAGTGGAGGCCCTCCTCACTTTTTCAATTCTTAGTACAGAGTTCCTCCCCATGCTTATGATTCCAACTACAGAGGTCCTCCCAATGTCTTAGACTAGTGACGTGAAGGACCTCCGAGTATCATACCCACCTCCAAAGGAGGTCCCCATCGCTCTATATTACACCAAAGAAGAGGTCCTCCCCAATTCATCAATGATTAGTACAAAAATACTCCTTTTTCCCTCATCATTGGTCAACATGGAGGTCATCCCCATGCCACATCCTTCAAGAGTGGAGGCCCTACCCACTCCCACAAATGTCCTCCACAAGCATCCAACTACTAATACAGAGGTCCTCCCCATACACGTACTTCCCAACATGGAGGTCCTCCCATTGTTCCCAATGACCATAGTAGAGGTCCTCCCTATTAAGTCAATAGCCAGAGTGGAGTTCATCCCTATTCCAGCAACAACTGATATGGAGGTCGTCTCTATATCCTAAAAAATCAAAAAAGAGATCCTCCCCGCATAACCAACCCATAGTACAAGGTTCCTCCTCTTTCCAAAAAAATCACCTTCCTTGATGAACCATCATGGGGTAGAAGGGAGAATATTCCCTGCCGAAGGAATAAATATGGGAAATGCTGGGACATTGTCGACCTCGTTCACTTCTTAGATTCTAAAAATGAGCTGACTGGATAATGGAGCCTTCCCCTAGTCTTTTGCATCAAATTATAGGGTAGGATCCTGACATGTTATATTTTTCATTTTGAAAGGTGATATTCAAAAGATCTAGGAATATTTTCAAAGGTATACGAAAGAGGAAGAAGACTTGGATCCCTTCCTCAATCTCAAAGTGCAATCATCAATGTCATCACCAACTTCATTATCTCCATCTACATGAGATCACATAAAATATTTATTGGACATGATAGACCATAAACACCTAGTGGACCCACATATGACCATCACTACCCTCACACACGAGTTAGTAGTTGACTCCTTGTCCTATAGGGATGTGATGTTGTGTTCAACACTGCCTCCAAGAGATGACCCATCGTGAAATGATCAGCTAGTTCATGAAACAATCTCTCCACTAACTATTACACCTCTACAGTAGTCCACATTCGTGTTGTTTCCAATTTCTCATTCGACACTTATTGGATCCTTGGGAAACCATGAGTTGGGTCCCGATTCTGAGTAGGGAAACTTGTGGGACACTCTGGTCACCGACCAGATGCTAGTGGTTTCTAGCCGAATGTGGTTCCCGAATTTGACATTCTAGAGACCCTCAATTAGGATAAGGTTTTTAAGTTTCTCTGGACCATCTGGGAGATGCACTTTCACCTCTATTACTTTCAGTTGGTTTACTCTAAGAGCATAGAGCACTTTGATGACATCATCCAAAAATTCCGTATGGTTGGGTTGGTAGCACTTCTTGTGGCACAACATCCTACATCACCCGATTACTACCATACCCTTCAATAAATATGAGTTTAAAGCTTCTCATTGCTTCAAATAATCATTAAAGAAGCATCTCAGCACATGTATATCTGTGGTTGGGGATAATACACCACTCTACACATCATTCCTATCAAGTGGTATCATGATTCACCCAGTGATATTGAGGACATGCCAGGTGTTGTCAAAGTGAACATGGTTGAACTAATACTGCCCATGGATAGGGAAATCGACATAGGATCTGACAGAGGGAATCATCCTACTGGGGTATAATAGTATGTGGACCCTATAGGTGTTCTCACTCACTAGTAGAGGTAGACCCTCAACCTAGGGAAACCATCTGAATCATTTTCCATCGATCGGAATCTCAAAGATGGTAAGGGAAAACTCTAGGGATCAGATACTCATAATTCCATGTAGACAATAGAGGATGAACATGAAATCACCGATATGTGACAATATATTACAAATCAACATCAGACCATCAATGAGATCCTTGAAAAGAGGAACCCAAATTATGGTGATCCTTAGAAGGACCATGTTCCTCCTCGATCGGGATAGTAGAGGAAGTAGTAAGTAATCCTTATCCAGTTTCTCCTAGTTGAGGATGTTAATCCCACACAACCAAACAGTGAAAAATATAGAATATAAGGCAAGCAATCATGGTAGGCATCACCTAATATTCCCAAAAAGTGTGAGAATCCTACACAGGATTTAGATCAATCCATTACACATGCCGCTCCATAGTTCGTTCTGAGATCTCCTCACACCATGTGCCATGATAATTATTCGTTCAATGCCATAGTGGTAAGGAATACTCACCAAGATAGAAATACCCACCCGGATGTTTTTCTAGCTACTCTCACTACTAATCTTGGATCCTTGAAAAAATTATAGGTTGAGATCCCACCTAACTTCAAGCCTCATTCGAAGTTGGTGGATGATATGTGAGCACCCCTAGATTTTAGGAATCCGACCTTTTCCCCCATAAATGGGATGTGTGATCCACTGTAGTATCTGTCCCACTTCATCCCCAGGTGCAGAACCATATTGGTAACCCGAAAGTAGTAGGGATTATCCAAGATATGATGTTTTGTTTAGACATTTGAAGGTCCTGTATTCATCTAGTATAGCTAGTTACCATTGGGTCCATCACCAAATTAGAAGAACTTTATATACAATTTCTCTACCAGTTCAGTTCCACTAAATACAAAATAAGTGTTGTATACCTCTTCAAGTGAAACTATTAGCTAGATGAGTGCATCACAGACTTAATTGTTAGGTGGAAAGGCCTCACGTACTTGCTTGACATGTCACTAACACATAATAATCTATTGAAAATGTGTGTGGGGAATGTCAAGATTAAATTGGTCCCCACCATCATCACTGAAAATATCCTGATCGGATTCTAGGATTTATCTGACAAGGATTAACACCTGAAGGAATCCATGGTGAAAGACAAGGAGGCACGTGATTTGCCTCATCCATCTCTTACAAGAAGAGACTCCAAGGAAGAAACTATCGCCGCAGTACAAGTGGGGGACCCACAGTTACTAGAGTTATTTCCCATGGATCCTTTCCATGAACCGCCACATTGAGAAAATAATCCTTAGTAGGATCCACCTTGACAACCCCAGAATTAGAAGAAACCTCCTCAGAAGGCACCATCACCTAGTTGGGAGAATGTTGTTCCAGCTCTTATTCATCCTCCATCCCCTTGTCAGGGCCA
Organism: Viscum album; assembly: GCA_963277665.1. NCBI lineage: Eukaryota > Viridiplantae > Streptophyta > Magnoliopsida > Santalales > Viscaceae > Viscum > Viscum album. The sequence continues at coordinate 1,429,758,247 of OY728131.1, read as the reverse complement.
TGATCCAAGAGTTCCTCTTCCTTATAGGAGAAACTGAACTTACTCCTTCCCAAAGGATGAGGTCCCCATTTATTTACGTAGTGATCTAGAACAATAGATTCTAAAGTTTCCATAATAATGAAATACCCATAAGGTTGAGCTCACTGATTTCTCTGATCAATTCCCTTACCACAACATTATTGTAAATATCATCAAGAAGTGATACGTGTTCAAGGATTGGATCTAGTACCTAGTAGAAAATGGTGTGGTCAGGCTGGGTGATGTCCCGACACAGGTTTCACACAACCTAATTGATCCTAACACCAGAAATAAAGGTTACAGTGAGTGTTATCAAGTCTTCAGTCATGGAACTCAAAAGTATGATGACTGGTTGGATCATAGGGTAGTTACTTGTGCCTACAGTGTCATCTATGCATTTTTAGGACACCCCAAACCTCCAGAAGTCATTGCACCTTCTCCAACATCCACTTATGCATCCACCTCTCTGCCTTCAGTGTTTGAGAAGAGTAGGAAATGATAGAGTAAGGGATAGAAAAGTCCCCCACCTTTGTTGAGGTCACCCTGTATGTTTAGTGACTTTACGCCAATGGATATAGGAATCACACCTAGAGTCTATCCAATGGTGAAGGATTTCTTTGACGATGATTGGGAGTGTGAATCTATGAATATTGTTGAATTGGTGGATTCTTACATGATTCCAGATGATTACGAGTATCAAGAAATCCCTCCCAATATCCCCGGCTAACACTATCGAAGGAGATGTCAAGGATAGATATGATTTAGATTTTCTCAGTCTAGTGCTTCAAGCTAGGCTATGAATGCCACCGATACTAGACAATAGTTATTGCATAAAGCTCACCAGGAATAGTCCTTCTTGCCCACTATGCTAGAATCACTGCCACCATTGATCATTCTCATCGACTCAGCAGAATAGCCATGACTGTATCACAATCAGCCACATCCAACTGTGTTCAGGTCTCTCTTAGCTGATAGTCATCCAGTGGTGGTTATGGGTTGTTTTTTGATAGGTAGTAGGATGTTTCTAGCACCATCTAAAATCTTGTGGTTCATCCAGAAGCTCCCATTGTAGTTCCCACTGTATAGTGACCTCATGTGGGTAGAAATTTGTGACTAGAACGAATGTACAATGTGTTGAATCACCTCTCCAACATTCCTGCCAAGATTTCTGTCCCTGTGGATCTCTTTATGTCATTAGAGATGTGGGAATCCCTCACAAAATCCCTACAAATCCCCCTCTAGTTTAAAATGCATGTAGAAACCGTAGAGACATTCTATGATGGGGAGGTCATATAGTTAGAATGGAAGGCCATGATCCATTTCACTGAAGAAGATGAGATTTCTCTTGTGTAGGGGAACAATCTCCCAATATACATCACTGGATAGTTAAATTTCATTGAGGTCTTTCAATTTCTAGTTGACACGGGATCTGAGATCAATATCATCTCGACTCGAATGCTCCACAGGCTGCAAATTATTGAATCATATTTGAGCCCCTCTAACATAAAGATTAAGGGTTATCATAGGAATTAATGCAGATAGTGTGGAAGGATACATTTGAAGACCCAGTTCAATAGTTTGGTAACAAAAATTGAATTCGTGGTTGTCTCATAGGGAACCACTTACCACATGTTTATGGGAGGCCCTATCTCTATCTATATGCAATAATCCCCTCCTCTTATCACCAGTTCCTTAAGTACTCCCTCAATGGTCGAGTAGGAATACTCCAAGGTGATGATTCTCCATTTTCCTCTTGTGAAGCCTGGTATATGGACGTGACTTATTATGAGAGTAGGGAAAACCATGCTTAGACCAATGAGGCTAATCACACCTCTATTTCAGATAGCCCGTGGGAAGAACTGGATGATGCATTGGACCTCTCGATTCACCATTTGGAGGATATGATGTTATATTTGGGGAACTTCTTTTTAATTTCTGGGAAGAAAGGGTGCCACATTCTTAGGTTCAAATAACACCATATGATTACCTAATATTCCTACATGAGTCAGTTATAGGTGATACCAAGACCCCATACTCCTATTAGGTATTGAGATATTATCCCCATGGAAATAGTAGTTTGCTAGAATCACTTGTTCCATTGATCCATGTTGAACCATCATAAGCCAAACCATCACCATTACATTGACATCGAGAGTGGACCATGTGGTAAAAGGATTAATGGAAACAATAAGAAAACCTATATTTCCATGATTTTAGTAATGTAGAAATCTCCCAAAAAGGATTCCACTACTGCCCAATCCAACACCGGTGTTCCTCTAGAATCAGCCAGCCTATAAGAATAACCTCATTTTAATGATCCCTTTGCCTTAGATGTTAAAGAAGATCTGGAATACACTCCTCCTAAATTTTAATAAGGTGTATATACCACTGTCGATGAGCTGGTTTAGGTGAGTATTAGTACTGAGGAAAATACAATGGCAACGCTAATCAGTGCAGCCATGCCTATAGAAGAATAACAATAATACGTGGACTTATTGAAGCAACACTGTTATTTTTTTCCTAGAGCTATGATGATATTCTAGGGATGGAACCTCAAGTATCTATCCACCATCTCGGTCTCCCTTTAATAATTCATGGTTTTAAGTAGCCTCCCATAAATATTCATTTGTACCACAGTTCCATGGTCCAAGCCGAAGTTGACTTGTTTATCATAGCCAACTTATTTAAGGAAGTTCACTACCCCAAGTGGATATCCAACATCTTCCTAGTCAGGAATATAAATAGGAAGATCAGAGTCTATATTGACTTCCAAGATCTCAATATCCACTATCTAAAGGATTACATTCCCCTCTTAGTTGTGAAGTTGTTTACCGATGATACAACTGGGTATCATGATCTCTCTTTCATGGATGTGTACTTCAGGTACAATCAAATCTAAATGGCCCCTATGGATAAGGATTCCACTACCTTTAGATCACCACAATAAACCTCTTCTAATCAAGTGATTCCCTTTAGGTTAAATAATTAAGGAGCTACCTATCAGTTGGATATGAATCATATATTCTAGACGATCCTCAAAACTCTAGTGGAATGATACATAGATGATTTGGTGGTCAAATATCACTAGTGTCACAAAAATATTCGAAATTATTAGAAAGTGTTCATCTTCCCCCGCTCCTCTAAGTTGAATATATACCCCTTGAAATGTTCTTTCAGGTTTACCAGTAGAATGTTTCTCGATTTTGTTGTCATATATAGAGGAATTGAGATTGACCTAGAGAAGATCAAGGCCATCATCCAGATGCCTCCTATGAGTAAACTCTAAGAGCTATGAGTACTTCAAGGACACTTTGGCTACACCCTCAGATTCATTTCTAATATATATAGAAAGTGTAATACCTTATACAATCTCATGAATAAAGGAATAATCTACTAGTGGTATGAAGAGTTTCAAACCGCATTCAAGGAGATCAAGCAATAGTTTCTACAACCTTGGGTTCTAATTCCACCCATCTCAGGGAATCCTATAGTCCTTATGTAACCAACCTGTAATGATACCTTAGGTCCCTACTTATTCAGAGTAACAAAAATGGGATAAAGAACATTTTTTACTATCACAGTCGAATGTTCCTCAATGCAGAGTCCAGATACTTGCCCATCAAGAAGAGATTCCTTACACTGGTTTTCACCATGTAGAAGTTGTAGAATTATTTGAAAAATCCTGAGATACAACTGATGTCCCACATGGATCCCCTAAAGTATATCCTGAATTTCCAAATCATGATAAACTAGTGAGCATGATGGGTGGATATTCTTCAGCAGTTCAAAATCAGGTTCGTTTCGTAGAAGAGCTTAAAGGGTCAATACCTAGTAGAATTTATGGCCTCTCATCGAACTACTGAGGAGAAATATTTAAATATTGATTTTTCTATATGATTCTATCCTCTCGATGGACCAAGATGTTTTTTATTAGAAGATTCATTTTTATGGTGCCTCTCAGAGTCCAATCGATATAAGGATAAATGATCCCATGATCAAAAGAGTGGGTCTAGGAATCCTCTTCATCACCCCCGACACATGTTGTCATTCCTACTATCAAGAGGCTGCATGAACAGCAAGGTTGATTATAAGGCTATCATTACCAGTCTGGAGTTGACTCTTTATATTGAGGTTACAAACCTTCATGTGAAAGGGGAATCAGAGTTAGTCATCAAGAAAATAAATAGTGATTATATATTTAGGAAGCCAGAACATGTACCCTGGCTCAGGAATACTCTCCAGCTAATGGCCTAGTTTTTTTCTCAACCAGAGGTGAATCATGTTCCTCAGTCATAGAATGGTTGATCTGATTTACTGTCCAGTATAGTACCTTTTATTATAGAGTCTAACTGGGAAGATTCAATTATTCTTGTAGAACATCTATGAGTAATCACTCCCATCATTTTAGATGATTATGATAGGAAGCAAGTAAACCACCTGACTGCTGGTGCTTCCATGTTGAGACCTCAATATCCCCTTGTATCTAAAAAAATCTCTAGTTGGACTACCCCCTTCTTCTAGTATCACCATAATGGAACTCTCCTAATGGATAGAGCTGAACGTGAGTGAATCCATCAGCATTCAGTGTAGTTCACCCTTTAGGGTCAGCCCAACCTCAAGAAGACTCTCTATATATGTGAGTTTGATGGAATTATCCTCTATTTAATAAAAGGAAATGAGATTCCTTATGTCATTCAGGAAGTTCGTGTGGGGTATAATGGTGCTCACCAGATAGGGTTGAAGCTCTCCCCCCACATTCAAAGGCAAGGAAACTTTTAGCTCATCATGATCCATGACTATATCAAGTATGAAAAGATATTCCATAGATGATAGATTAATTATAGTTTTGTGAATTTACCACCAGAGCCTCTTTATACTACTAAGTACTCTTGGCCCTTTTCTGTTTGGGGACTCAACATTGTGGGACCATATACACCAGCAATATCTTGCTAGTGTAGGTTCATTCTGAATGCAATGGATTTCTTCTCCAAGTGGGAAGAAGCAATACCTCTTAAGGAAGTAAAAACCCAATCATTCAAGGAATTCATGTGCTCCAACATCACATATCTGGTTAGAGTCCCAATCACTATTCTCATCAACAAAAATACTAACTTTTGAGCAGCTAAGATGAAGAGGCTATATACCAAGTACAACATCTTGTTTAACAATACTTCATACTACCATGCGCAAGAAAATGGAAATATTAAGGTATTCAAAAAAACCCTCTCCAAAATTATAAGGAATATGGTAGGACATGACAAGAAAATTTGTTCAGATAATCTCCCCAACAATCTTTGGGATTTTGGATGAAAACCTGCAATTTCGCCCAGGTGACACCATATCACATGGTTTATGGAATCAAGGCAATACTACCCATATAGATCCAATTTCCATTGATCTGAATAGTTTTCTATGATCACAGGACATCATATGAAATAACCTAAGTCCATCTAGAGGAACTGGAGGCCCTTGATGAAAGCATGATCTAAGCCTTGAATAATCTAGAGAGGCACAAGAATAAGATAGACAGAACATTCAACAAGAAGGTTCACCTCTTCCCTTTCCTATAAAGTGATATAATGTTGTCTCTTTGAACACCAATGATACTTATAAGGAAGACACCATAGTTGGAACCTAAGTGGTAATTTACATATATCATTCATATGGTCTATCCCACTAGTACATACTCCTTGGTTATTATGGTTGGAGAGTGCATCACCCCTCTAACCAATGCCAATTTCCTCAATTTGTATTTCCCTTGAATGGGGTTCAACATCCTAGTTTAATGGAATTAAACTTCAAAATAACTGTCATCCTAGTTGCATGATGAGAAATTGTGTAACAATCAACGTCATAATTGTATTATGATAAACTGTATAGAAACCGACATCCTAGGAACATGAAATTAAACTGGGTTCTCAAGTTCAAACATCATGACTTTAAACTGTGAGAAAGTTCATTTTGGGAATTTATGGTCTGGTTTTAGGCCTCCTACATCCTCATTCATTTCGGGTTATAGTAGCTGCACAATACACATCCCTCTTTGAACACTTCCTACACCTCATCCTTACTGTATGATGTTAAAATATGTGTTGAACTTCTTAACTATGTGTTCATCATCTTATCCACATGATGCTAAATTGAAAAAATTTATGGTATATTTCACATGAACTTAAAAGATACATACCCACATCTGGAGCACATGGCGTTAAATTGGTGCTCGATTCTAAACCTTTTGACTTTAAACTATGGGAGGGGTTTTCCTCAGGCATAAATTGTTTGATTCTAGGAATATCTTATCCTTATTTATGTTTTGTTTTTTAAGATTCCACAACACATATTTCCTTCTAGAATCCTCACATCCAAGTCCCTTAACCATGACTCTAAACAATGTCTGAGTCCCCTTAGAATCATGCGGTGTCGTGTAGGCCTCCTTAGGCCTCATCTGAATTGGGTCATTCCTTTTTTCCCACATCTTATTTGGTTTGAGATGTTTCCCCTCATGTCCTAGTTGTACGATGATAAAATGTAGAGCACCATGATTTGTTTTCTTGAGAGGAAATTTCACGGGGTATTAGTCATATACCATTCTATCTCCAAGAACTACGTAGGGCTTTATTCCCATCCTTATGGGATATGCAGGAACTCCTAAACATTTCGTCTTTGAGCCCAACCGTAATTCCAAAATTTCATCCCCTTGGCCTCAATTTACTTTGGAAATGTGTGGTGTGGCATGGGAACCTCTTAGGGACTCAATCACATTATATGTATAATGTTTGTTCCATATACCCCCTTGGGAAAAATCCTCTCCCTTCATGTCATAGCCGCATGACAATAAATTGTAGAGAAACTAACTTCCTTACAGCATGATTTTAAACTACACGGACAGGTCTTTCCTCAAGACTTTAAACAACAACATCATTGTTCTCAACATCAGTCACCTACTATACCCCCTCCATGTTTATAGACTATACTTATTCAAGGATATTCCCTTTAAGATCTACATACATCTTAATTTCTATCCATACATGATACACAGTGATGCATGGATTCAATATCCTAGTCCATCCACTCTAGGAAAAATGCCCCCTCTCTATTTATCGTCTTTATGAGATATGTAGTGATGCCTAAATCTTCAGTCTTGGGCCTAACCATCTCTTTTACTTTATTTAACGTTTTATACATTAATCCTTACCGCATGACGTTAAACTACATGGGATTTCAAGAACTATGTGTGGCTTGATCGTTGTCCTCATGAGATTGGTAGTGTCGCCCAAACATTTTGTCTTTCGGCCCAGTCATAGATCCAGTAATATTTTGTCCCCTCGGTATCATCATAGTCCACATTACATGACTTTACACTATATATGGGATGTTATCTATAATTTTTGGTGTGATACTTATTATCCTTGAACTTATTCACTTCAGTTTTGTTATAGCACCGCACTATGCATGTCTATTTGAGACATCCCCCATATTGATCCAAGATCTATGACCTTAAACTAGATGCTCAAGTCTAGGTATCATGAATTGAAAATATGTGAAAACATTATTTGGGATGTTTCATGAGTTTTTGGGCCTCCCTGGTCTGAACTCACATCGATTCCATTAAGACACTTCACAATATACGTCCTCTTTGGATAACTTTCTCAATGGTCCGAGATCTGTGACCTTAAACTAAGAGATCACATCATTAATACATGATGTTAAACTACAATCAAACCCTAAGAAAGTTCAAGATTCCCCATAATAATCATGGAGTGACTTAGTTTCCTCACTAGAGAGGATTTTCCCCAACTAGTGTCGGTCTCCTGCCCCCCTATGTTTAAGAACTACATGTGGCTTAATTCCCATCCTCATGGGATATGTAACGATGCCAATACATTTTTTCTTTTATCCCAACTACAATATTTTTTAAATCTTTGGATCCTTGGGATTGATTATGGTCCATGAAATATGACTTTAAACTATCGGAAAATCCTAGGTTTGATACCCATTCTATATTATATTCCCATTTCACACTCGGATCCTTTATCAGTCTGGGTTTCCGTCCTAATTCAATTTTATATGGACCCCCTTAATAGTGATGGTCTCATGTCACCTTTGGATTACCTACCATTTTGAGCCAACACCCTAATGTAAGTTTTTAACAAATTAAAGATCCTATATTTCTGAACATGGTAAAAAATTGATTTTTTATTTTCTTGATCTATTATTGGATGATTAGGTAGGGATTCCAATGTTTTTGAACATGTTAAACTATCTATCCTTACTCACCAGTCAGCCTTCTAACCCAAATCCTGAAAATATTGGTATTCCTTCTTTTAATTCCCTAGAAACTCCTATATGTTGGAACATCCCTGATACCATTCCTTATTTCCTGCATCAAGCAAGGTTTATTCAGTATTAGGAGTATTTTAAGGTGTGAACTGATGTGGTCTTCATAGTCTCAACTTTATGACCTTAAAATAGAATCCTACATCCAAGAAATAAAGACTTTAAACTGTGTGTGAATCCCTAGGAATGTGCAGTGTGGTGCTAGTCCTCCATGGCCTCATTCACGTCAATGTTTGTTGATCCATCACACCAAACATATCCATTTTATATTTTCATTATCTTGTACCAAGAATTAGTAACATAAACTATTTTCATCTACTATAGTATGAGGAACATGACTTAATCTACTTGCATGACCCGGGTGGCATGCTCAATTCTACATTTCATGTATTTATTGATTGGGGATTTCACTATCTGTCACATCTGTATGGAACCCCTAAAATGATGGTCTTATTCCACCTTGGGCTCACCTCCCATCTTGGACCAACACCCTAATGGATCTCTTGGTAATAAACAACGAGTCCTATGTTTCAAACCCTATCAATGGTTGACACAGAATTTGTTTTCCCCTTCTTGATTGGTACGGTAATGGTCCCTATGTTTTGAAAATGGTCAGTGTTTGACCCTTACTCACCAATCACCCCTCTAATAGTCCAAACTATATGACCTTAAACTAAGATCCTTATTGTAGTACTTACCCCTTATGGTATCACATGTACCTACTTACCTTCTATTCCCTAAATCTCATGTGGTATGCAAGCCTCCTTGGCTTTATTTATTTCTATTTTATTTCATATATGAACATAATTTTATTGGGAATAGAAATTTCCAAGTTCCATGAAATATGAATTTAAACTATTGGCCAGGGTACAACCAGTATGGAATTATATTATGTGAAACGTCCTTGTCACATGAAGTTAAACTATGGGACATGTCCTGGTCGCATGACATTAAGTTTTACCGTCCATATTCATCATCATATGACATTAAACTATGTGTTCAATATCCTAATTTTCATGACATAAAACCACAAGACATCCCAGGACCTCACCTGAGGGGTCCTCCCTGGAAAATGGGTCTGAACTTTGTTTAGACCAATGCTCCTACACCAATGTGCTCTAAGACATGGTGGCACATGTAAAAGAGTGTTGGAATCCCTTCCAATATTTCATCACTCCCCTCCCACACTTTTTATGACACTCATTTGGATATTCACCATCTTTCATGTTTTAAGGGACCCCTTAATAGCCTCATTATGCCACTTCAGCTCACCTACCGTCTTAGGCTAACATTTTGGAAGACATTAGATGACATTTTGAGTTAGGTTCTATGTTTCAAATATGGTCAGTGGTTGACCATTATTTTTTATCCTCATTTTAGGATATGGGTATAGATACTATTTTTTTAACACAGTAAACATTCATCCTATAATGGAATTTCATCATCCTTGTATTCTGAATTTTGGGCATCTTGATTCACATGTTTCATTCCCCTTTGTTTGGATCGACTATAACTCCCATGACATTATCCCATTCGTGCACTATCACACATTGGGAAGAGAAAGTTTACTATTCTGAGAGCCATATTCTCCAATCACAGCTTCCCTTATCTTGAACGCTATTTGTGGTCAATCCATAATAGCAGACCCTAAGTGTTCGATGGTTATCTAGAGCTCTCATATAAAGTGAAAAATTATGTTATTGTACCTTGTTTTTCACAACAGGCATGACCCATGTGAGCTTATGGATTGGTCACTAGTTGTATCAAAATATTTATTGAGGTAAAATAATTTAAGAAAGTAATATAATGTGTCCATGAAACTGAAAAAAAAAGTAACAATGAGCTATAATTGTAGCTGTAATAGCAGAAATCCACATTAGCCATAGAAAAAGTGACCCTATGGCTCTACTACTATGATTGAGTGCTTTAGCTCTACCGAACTTTGGAACATGTATTTGAGGATCTACTTTCAATTCATGATCTTCATTTACCTCTCATATTCTTATAGGATAAGCTCATATTCCATGATATGTGCCCAGTCCTTCTTGGCATGAAGATCAGCATCTTGACATGATGCATGTATTATTTTCTCCTCATCCACCACTAGTTGGGCTTCTAGTTGTGCTACAAGCTCCGTTTGAGTGGTGAAAAAGGAGGAACACTTTCCTAATTTCTCTTCCTGGTGATGAATCTCCTGGTTGAACTTCAAGAGTTTCTGGAAGATGTTGGATTTCTCTTAATTCTTGGAGATTTACAGATGTTAACTACTTTCCTCTATCTTCTCAGCAAGGAAGTCACAAATTAGCATGTGAAGACCTCAAGCATTTGCCCCTTTGGTACAAAAAATACGTAGTCAGTGGTGATGTGACCCTATCAAAACCATCCATTGTGATTCCAAAACATGATCAATAAAATGTTTTATTCACTTCCATGTCTGAAACCAGATGATATTATTTTCCTTTACCACATCGGAATCAGACTCATCCATATCCTCGGGATCTATAGGTGTGTACTCTTGAAATGCAGTGGGTACTTTGGTAGCATGATCCACCTCTAGAATCTTATCAGATAGGCTATGATACATGTCATAGGGTTGGTCATCATTACTTGACCCCACCTTGATAAGGTTGTCTCGGTCAACCTCGGGTATCACCACAACTGACTGTTCGCCGAAGACCATGACCTGGTCATCTCAAGCAGCCGACTCCTTGTGGCCTAGCTACACTATTGAAAAATGAACCCTAGATATTCCAACCATTTCCCATAGAATAGAACCTATCACTCCTAACAATGTCAGACAGGAATCGTGTCAGTCATTCCCATCAGACAATAATAGATGTGGTTCTATAAGACAAGAAACTTATGGAAACTGAGTGGTAGCCTATCACAATCTCGAGTTTTTACTATTGGGATATTGGGATGTAGCCCCCCATATATGAATGAGGTTTTGAGGTGGCTCCCTTGGACTCCTCAACTCTGATTGACCCTACAACCACTTTCTCCCCAAACACAAATCCCAGTTTTTGGTCCTCTACACATGTTGTTGTGCCTTCTTCCCCATCAATAGGGGTCCCTTGAGAATGATCCTATGACACAAAACATGTTTCTGTTGGGGAGTGTATATGAATCATAAGGTAATGTGTATCATGAGTGGTAGTAAACTAAATCTTAAATCTAGATGTTTGGAGAATTTCCCCAAGGAATCTATGATTTTACTAGGCTCCAAAGGGCTCTCCACATTAGCATCTTCTATCTAGGATTAATATGATTCTTCAAGAAAGGGATAGAATGACTCCAGCTCATCAGCTAACAATAGTCGGGGAAAGGTCATATCTAGAAGTAATTTCACCTGATTCTTCATTAGAAGTGTAGTTCCCTAAGAGTGAACTAGGTCTTCTAGCTCGGTCACATACTATTCCCCCTCTTCTCGGGACATGAGGAAGCCCACTTTGGAATAACTGATTCCCGCATGTTCCATCCCATACTTTTTGAGGTCATCCTATATCCTTCCTAGGTCATGGAATTTTCTATTGATATACTAGATCTCATATGATTTAGGGTAGAAAACATCCTAAATAATTTCTATGTGGTGTAATTGTTTCTGAGGAGCTTAGGTTGATATCTTGTAGAACCCTCTTGATGATTCCCCCTCCTCCCAAGTCTGCTCGACTGGAAGAGTTGGCTATGCTACTGCTCCTCCTTCACTTATGGTCGGTACATGCCCCAAAACTATTGGATTTCCTTATGTAGCTCCACCACCATGATGTACCCCAAACCCACTACTATGGTGTTCTCTCACCAATTTTCGCCCCTCAGCCTTGAGGCACTCCTTCATTGGCCAAGATGGTCTCCTGCCTTTGTTTTTAACCTATAAAGGCATCTTCCCATCTCTTCATGTATGTATAGGTCAGCATGTATAAAACATTAGATGGAGGCATCTCATTCTACACATTTTTTCTTCACCTATGAACATGAGATAGAGATGCCTCATCACACGTGGGTGGTCTTCATGATAACTCCTAGGTATACCTTTAGAGTCATCATTATCAAACACCTAAACTGCCTCATGAATCATTGTGGGGTTTAGGGTCCACAAATTAAATCTCATTCCACCCATGACACACACTCCAACACGAAATGCTTGGATATATGACCATTCTCTTAAATTCCCAATCCTTTGTCAGTTATGACCCCTCTTAGTAGAACGAATAGATGGAAAGTGAATTGATCTCCCAGTCCAACTTTTTTCAGCACCACCTTTAAGCCTACATTGAATGGGAAACTTCCCAAAATACTCAAAATCACTGGTTGGAAGTTCATCTTAGGAGGGGAGATGAGATTCAGATACTTATAGAGTCACATATGCACTGCCACCCAACTATGTAGTAAGTCGAGCAGTCCGCACACGGACAATGGGTTCTTCCCCTCGCTGATATTTTGGAGCAATTTAGATAGATTTTCCAGCACTGGGATCACATGGTTGATGTGTTTTCCTATTTCCAGCATCTCCAGCATAATGAATGTTCTCAACTGCACCCCTATATTCTCATACCTCATCAGCATCATCCACCCGCAGATGAGTATGGAAATGAACTGTTCCAACTTGAATATTTATTGAGGTTTGGCCTTGATATTATAACCCATAGCTACCATTGTATATCCTCTAGGATCCATTAGTAAGAGTCATCTTTTCCACATTGGGCTCCTCTCAGATAGGTGTAGGGACCTGTTGGAAGCTTCTTGGTTGTGTATTCTCCCTCAGTAGGCTCCTCCACTAGAAAGTTCAGGAAGTAACTGAACCACTACTTGAAGTGGAAGACCCACATTCCCGGATTTTCATTAGCAGTACTCGACACCAGACCTATCATCACATTTTATAGACATGGAAACGGCTCCTAATCCTCTCGCATATTCTTCATAGAGAGGAACTCATCATAAATGCCCCCTCAAATAAAGATCCCAAAAACAGGATGGAGGTCCTAGATGCTGATGCGGACCTCCCCATGATGAAATTAGAAAGTATTGGTCCCCAATGACCATATTCTCAGAACCTGAGGAATGATCTCCCGCAGCTGGTAGACTTAGAACTGGGAATCCCATGATGCTTCAAATATGGTTACTTGCTTCAGCTCTACCCCAAACGTGGTGTAATACACACTTGACCAGTAGTCCTAGGACCATTCCTCTATGAATTTTCCGCCCCAGAATAGATCTCAATCATTGGTCCATCCCTTCTCTAGGTTTCCTATCTCTCATTGATTATTATTTTGAATTGTTTCAAATACACTTATTTCTAAAACTGCCTCCCATCAATGTTGTTTACATGGTTGTAGAGAACGTCAGTGGTGATGGCCATGTGATTATTACCATCATTGCCTTCTATAGCCTTATACCACTAGTGTTATCCTAGAACTCTCCTAAACCATTAAGCTAGCTCATCCCCTATCATCGGTGGGATGATGAAATCATCCCTTAAACTGAATCCATACAGCAGAAACCACTTGAATAAGGGATATTCCTCCCATGCTTCTGATAATAGCGTGCGAAATGATTCATGGTCAGAGTAGCTCCAAACTTTGTCTCCAATCAAGATTTTGTTTCTTCATTTATTCCCTTTAGAAAAAATTCTCAAGGACTTCCTAAGAAGATTATTGGAAGGCAATTATATTTGAGACTTTAGTGAATTTTTGGACTGTTTTTGGAGATCATTTATGAATGTCAATCGTAGAGCACCAGATCCCGAACCCTCAAAAAACATAGTGTATTTATCTAAGAAATAATATATCACAATTCTCAGTTTTCTAAGTAGTGTTTTCAAACTAAGGATCCTAGAAACCCGGAATTCAAGGATGCATTCACGAGGTGAAAGAGCTTCGTGAAAATATGGATAATGCGAGTTTTGTTTAAAGATATAGTATGGATAGGGGGACCCTTTATTACTATTCATAGGCACACAACCTACTGATATTCTTAATGGACTACATCCACGTATGCATTGTGAGACCTACATCACATGAAAACTTCACGATTGACCATGTTTTGATGGTTTAACCCCAAAATCCAACCCACTTTTTCCCATTGACTCCCATTCTGAGGGGGGAATTTGTTGGTGCTGAAATATTTTCCCCATGATAATTTGAGAAGGAACATGACTATTTGGGATGGAATCCAATATAAAATAACCAAAAAATAATCCAAAGGGTATGTATCACGAAGTACCTTCATAGAGATCCCTTCCCCACTGTGCGAACATGAGGCCAAGATGGAACCCCTATGAGTATGATGCACTCCACGACCATGCTACGAAATTTGGTAGATGACTGTATAAGTCCATCAAAGCCAAGAAATTTCACAAAGACTACATTTGCATCGTGGTGTTCCTTTAATAATCACAACACCCTAGGCCTATAAATATATAGCTCATTCCATCTTAAAATAATGGCTCTGTCGACCTTTCGAATTTCGATCTCCCATTTTGCCAAGCACCCAAGCACCATGAACCCAACCGACCGATGGATCATCCTATGTATCGGAGAATCATGATGAACCTTTTCCTTTGTTCCTAATTACCCCCACCTTATTTGGGGATTCCTTATTCAAAGTATTATTCCCTACATAGAGGAGGATGTCCCTCTGGAGTACTTGTGACTTTGGGAAGCATTCCCTCTATGCGAAGCACTACTTTTTTAGCTCCTGAATTCATGCCAAGGAATGTTCACCTTGTTTCATTAAGCCCTTTCCTTTTCAAAGACCCTAACCATTGTGAAGAACTCATGATTCATGAATAACCTCTTAGTGAGGACCCATTCTTTCCAAGACCTTCCTCAGTACGACCCTCCATGATTTTTCCTAGTTATTTCTTGGTCCCTCGTGAAGTTTTCCTTATTGTGGTTCCCTACCTCTTAATTTTTAGAATAGGTATGCTAATGTAATTTTCTTTTTATCATAAGTATGATAACATAGACCTCATGAGTGACCAATTATACACAACCAATCCTTTTGATTATTTGGAATCCATCCCACTCTCAAGGGTTGAAGAGAAACAATTATGTAAGTCTATGAGGTCAGGAGTGAGTCCCACACTTTTGAGATAAAGGAAGTTAAACTACCTAGAACTGACATCCTCAACACATGATGTGAAACTGTGATCTCACACTATATGGAAAGACAATGATGTCCTCATGTATGTGTGATTGGGAATCAAATCCTTCTCACATGGAATGAAATCCTATGAACAGTATCATAGAAGAGATAGGAACTAGGAACCTCTCACATCATGTACTATCAATTCACCATCCCTCTCCATTGGGGATATATAGCCATGTGTACCTCAGACAATCTCTAGGCATTAAGCCCCAGAACATCCTTGATATTATGCTATGTGTATTACTAACATGGAAAGATATATTTCTCACATGGAATGAGATCCCCATCACACATAATGGAATCCTCCATGGGTAGATCACATGTGTAATCCCCACACCATCTCTCATCGATTCTTCTTTCATGACATGAGTATCAAGTGAACTGCTTCCTTTTGTTTCTCACATTGAGCATGAATCTAGTGGATTTAGTGGTTAGTAGTGACTATAAAATTTATCCAATCCCCAAAAAATCACCCCTAGAGTAATCCCAAGTATTCATCTCCATATATGTCGTTCCTACACGTAATCAACAAAATGTCCCATCTAACGAGCCTCCTCTTTATGTATAATCACTAATAATACTCCATGGGGAGCTTATAGGCATAATACTTAACCATATGCTCCACTTTTATTGGTCTAAATATTTTGGTGTAAGTCCCAATTCCCCTTCCAAAACTATGGGGAATTTGATTCACAATTAACTGGGATGCGTAGGAAACATCAATGAGGTTTAATCCCGACAACCTCAAATACCTCAATTCATTCCATCCACTTCACCCAAAACCTACAAAAATACATCCACTCCATCCAATCTATCCATAATCCATCCATCTTTTACCCTATCTTCCACATACTAGTGGGATCATTCCCCCCACCTAGACCATTCCTACACATAAGCCCCATCCACATCATCATTTCACCTAGTAACACCCAAGAAAATATCTTGTATAAGCCCCACACAATCCATGAAAATTCAACCAATATAAATCCTCTTGAAAAGGGAAACTCCCATGTAAAAACCCCACTCAAATCATCTAACTACATGGTTTTTATCGCTATCTCCTAAACAGGGAATGTTTGATTCCTCCATGAGTTTTAATATCGATCAATGGTAAACCTTAGTGCATCCATCCTAGGGGTTCCCCTCTCTAATCCACCCTCAGTGGTTTCCAAATCAGTCTCCATAGTGTGACTTCTTCCCTTTATGGGACACACCAACATGGGTATATTCTCATAGAGAATTTGAGCCATCTATCTAGTACAATGTCCAGGTTATCCCACCTAGGGACACAACTATATGATACATATCTATATGGAATTATGATCAGTCTCATTTTTATCTCCTCAAGATGTTAAACTTGCAACCCGTCACTGCTACCCCATGTTAAACATGGGATGCTTGGGGAAAACCTTGGAAGACATGGATTTGGAATAATATACCACATGATTGACACATTATTCCATCGGTTCTATGCTCATGATGTCTCTATGATATTCCTTCCTATGAGGAATATACAATTTACCAATGTTCCAGCTATCAGACATGCCAGAACGATGCCCAATGTGTTTAATCCCCTAACCAAAGGTTGCTTCCCCATCAATACCCCTTTAAATGTACAGAAAAAAAAGTATAATAATTAACAATAATCCATAAAAATATGACACAAAGAATGAGTTTTGTGAACCAATTATTAATATTTGAGGGTGACCTAGACTAGGTGACGAATTCCCAGGAGGAATCCATGGAAGGAGGAACCGAAATACCATCATCCCGTTTCGACCAAGGAGAAAAAATTTCTGAGAAAGTGATCAATTTCTCATGACTTTAGAATGAGGGAATGTGGGGTACAATGTAGTTTTCAGTGTCAGAGCAACATTTCAGGAATCAAACCCTAATGAAAGCATAAAAAACAACCATAAAATTTTAATGATTACAATCAACTATCGGAAAGTGTTCCAGTAAAACTCAATAGGCCACTACCAATGATGTCTTTAAAGATATATAGTATATAAGGGTTTATATTGATGTGTAATTAAATAATAAATAAAATAATAATAATTCAAAACACCAACAATCCCTAGGTTACACCGCGATATCTGAGAAAGACCACAACTGCTTCGCCTAGTGCCAGTGTTGATACTGAATATGTTACATAACCATACAATGGGACGACAACGAATATTCCAACAATACCATTTCACAAATATTAATAAACCTAATTTGAAAAATTTCTATCAAATTAAATGTTGACATTGACTTGGTGGGTATGAAACCCAAACCAAGCCATTAATCTTCGACAGTTGGCATGAAACCTAACTCATCTAGTTCACAGACCCATGGTTGTCATGATCAACTGACTCACGTCACAATCCCTTGATGGTTTTCCTGAAACCCAACTCATCCCATGTATCCATCACATCACAACACACATGTCTTTGGTTACAATGATTGAAAACATGAACTAGATAACCCATCCAATTGAATTCTTAATGACCATGGTTGGTATGATTTTCCCAACCACTTTCCCATTTCATATAAAAAACATAGTGGTCATGACCACCCAACCCATGTCACATAACCCAGTCTATCAAAATTCACATATTTATGGTTAGAATGAAATCTCAACCCATATAACATAAAATTGTATTGAATAAAAAAATAAATAATTATACGATATATTTTTTATTTCAAATTTTAAATGATAAACTTTAAACATGCCATTATCACACATAAAGGTCCAAGGGTTTTAAGTGTTGGAATTCCTCAAATCTCTGCCTTAATTTTAAACATTACGTTCGCCACACTTACATTCCTATCCCTTTTTCTCCATTTTATTTCCAAGGATACCACTATATTATCTATACCTTTCATTCCACAATCCACCAGAAATTAATTCAATGTACTTTCTATTTGGAATCATCCAATTATCGATCACCAGATGTTATTCATTGGATGATAACATATAGGGAACATAGATCCTTTATATGGACTCCCTTGATGTAAGTGTACCAGAAGATATATGTAACGCCCCGACCCCAGCTACCCAGAGTCGGTGCATTACTTCGTAACATTGGCATGATCACAAAAGATCAAGTCTCGAAAGACCAATTAGTTTAGTATCCTTGGAAACACTAGATACATTCATAAATGTTACATTACATCATAAAGTGAAAAACTAATAACAAAGTCTTCATAGTCCACACTCATATCCTCTTCTGAATATCCCTGTAGGTCATTCATAAAATACTTCTTCACATCCTGAAAAATATTAAATCATTGAAAGGGGTGAGCTCAGATGCTCAGTAAGGATAACAATATAGTGGAAGCTTTCATCAATAAACATAAACATTTAAGGCAATGTATAAATAAAACAAAATCCCTTTAAACTTGAACTTCAACATAATATGGCAAAAGTAAAATGAGATACTTCCATTCACTTCTTCACATGGATATTTTACTGGTCGAATAATCACATGAAATATCAATAACCACTTTCATAATGATGGAATGCATAATGCCAGACTATCATAACCACGTAGCCAAGGCCTCGTGCCAAGACCACAAATAAGATTTTGTCAAGGCCTCGTGCCAAGACACTAGTTTGTCTCATGAGACCTGCCGATGCATCAAGGAGCTATAGCGGGCTCCACCCGTCACTTATTAAGTCCAATGCATTCCTCATATGAATAGGTTTAAACATATCATAAACCATAACATAATCGTATCACATAAAACATGCATAAAGGAAACATAACATTTCCACATTTCAATCACAAGATATCAATACAACACATTGATATAATAAAAATTCCTTCAAAACCATTTTCAATACCAAAATAAAATAAAGTTAAAACTTTTTATTTATTTTTCATTAAAAAAATGATGGATTGTAGAGGAAGCCGAAACTCAAATAATGGTCACGGCAGCGGAGAAGTCGTTGTCACCGCATAAGTACGGAAATAAAAACATTCCCTTTTTGTCGTTTAGTAAAAATCTTCGTATAAAAAAGATTCCTTTTGAATAAACGTAAAAGTCAAAGGGGTTTATACACTGTATAAAAGAAAGTTGTGTATAAAACCAAATATGCCTCAATGAAAGGGGATTGAGACGAAGTCCTTAAAAAGATCATTTTTTTAAATAAAGTACATCTATAATGTGTATTCACTATAAGTACACATAAATAAAGTACAAATACAAGATAGGACATAATAATATCATGACATAATTTGAAAGTAGGAGATTAACCCAAAGAATAGAAATTGGGTTAAGAAGTTCCCTTACCTTGCGTCCTGTCCTGACTCGACCGTTCTTTAACCTCAAGAATAATAAACTTGAGTTAATTCCTATTTACTTAAGAACCTTTTTCATGTTCATTATTCCTTTTATATCCCTTATTACCATGTTATGAACATTAAGTAATTATTTAAGTTAATAACGGTCGTTTTGTCGATCTTTGGTACTTAAGTCAAAAATAGACTTCTTATAATTACAAGTTGTTCATGTGGTGAAATATCCGTTATATCCAGAATTATATTCATGATATAGATATCATATATCTCATATATATCCAGTATATACACTCATTCATAATATTACATGACATTTATAGGAAAGAAATGAAATGCACCGTTCATGGAGACGGTAAGCCGTACGTACGCATGAACGCTACTTTCATTTATATTTCATATTTAATGGAATGAAATCATAATGATATAAATGTATAATATAATTCCAGTATAATATATCATATAATACCATTTACTCCATCCTTTATACATCCCGCATATTGTATTAATGATTCAAATCACTTTGAGGGGGCGGTAGTCCGTACTTCCTAAAATGAAAATATCGCGTTTACCCATAATGGAAACCATAAAGGTATGCCATAAATGAAAAATACAAAATCATAAGGAAAACAAAAACATAATATATATAATATATAAAAATAGTGTCATCATAATGGCCACCATTAGAGGTGTTATATGAGTGTTGAACAATCATCGTTTCATGAGGCAAAAATTCGTCATCCACAGAAACAGTATGTTCTTTAACCATTAGATGTAGGTGTGTGTAAGTGTAGCTCGAATTATTCTTATAAAAACATCCTAGTATATTGAGGATACTTGTTTTGTTACAAAATAAATGAATAAAAAGTGTTTAGGGGGTTGGAGAAGAAAAATAAAACAAAACAACATTAGAGAAGACATTACCTTAAAATCGGGTAACTCTTTTTGATTTGTGCCAAAGGCTTCCTTGGGAAGAGTTCTGCCCAAAGTGAGGCTTCTAGGAGTAAGAGGGGGAAGTTGGGAGAGTATTTGGGCAGAGGTTGGCCTAACCAAATGGCTTGAAAGTGTGAATGAGGTGGTAGAGGTGGGGGCCTTTTATAAGTGGAGAGGAGGGGCACTCTTGGAAAGTAAAGAAAATTCACTTTATTATAAAATGTGTTTCGGATTTTAGAGGTCCCAAACTTATATAATTACAGGATAAGGTGATAAGGGTTCAAAATATACTCATCCAATAGGTTTTTTACAAGTTTATGCCTTGGATTTTACATTATCTTTCTATTTTATTTAAATCGTTAAATAATGAGGTCATCGCTGCATCATCATGATATCATAAATAATTTAATTTATTTAATGTATAAAAATTATAAAAAAATACTATGATGTAGGAAATATTTTTAGATTTCCAATTATTATTTATAGTCAAAAATATGACTTGTATAACCCCATGTAAAATTTTTTTTTAGTAAAACATTTCATGTTTGTGTCATTTTTTACTTTAACATTAAATAAAAGGTATTTATGTCATTTTTCAACTAATGTGGCTCCATGGAGTCCCCAAGTTGACCCATGGATTTTATTGGTCGTACATGGCACATTCAATGAGGGTAGGACATGTGTGAATCTCATCTCATATTATGAAAACATTATTTTTACCTTAAACTACACTAATTACCTCTAATCGCGATTAAGAACTTAAAAGTTACTATTCACCAAAAAATTATTTTAATCTAATTGAACCACATTTTACTTCTTAATGACAATCATGTATGTCGTATTTTTGAAATTAAAAACACAGAAGTGGTAATGTTTCATTTTAACGAAAAATCAGTTTTTTAACAACCACTTAGTGGTTTCACTATTCATCAAAAATTGATGTTTTTCAGAATAATGCCAAAATTTCACCCTAAGATATATTTGATATTCCGATTTCAAAAATGATGTCTATTTTAAAAAATTCCAAACATATAAGTTGCATTAATTAATTTTATAATTAATTCACGATGTCACAACAAATAGCGTGTTTTCAAGAAACAATTTATATCAAAAGATTGACAATTGTTCATGCCCAATTTCAATGTTAAATTAATTCTAATGACCACCATTGGATAAAATGGAAAAAATATATTCTAATTATACTTCAAAACCACTAAATAGTATAATTTATCACAATAAATTATTTTGATTAAAAAAGTTGTTTTAAGTATTTTTCACTATTCATAAAAAATTGGATGTTCTCAGAAAGTTACAAAAAATTCAACTTAGGATAATTTCGATATTACAAATACAAAAATGAAGTCCATTTTTAAATATAAAATTTCTATAATTTTAAAAAGTGGTTATTACTATTCATAACAGCTACTTTGATTTGTCGCGGTGTGTTAGAACTCGAACTTGCGTACAATGCAAGCTATTGCAATATTGAAAGAGAGGCATATCGTGGAAGATCGGGGTGTTACATTCTCCCCTACTTCAATAAATTGCGTCCTCGTAATTTGAAATTTTTCTTTGAAAATAAAAGGTTGAAAATTGAAAATACCTTTGTGGAAAACCCACATTGAAAATAAGGTTAATAAAATTTAGCCTTAATAAGGGGGAAGGAGAATTGAAAAAGTCACCACCAAATTATGATCTCAATTAGGAGAACATTGGTGGAAATTAGAGACATATAATTGGAGGAAAAATGTAAATATTTGTAGGTATTTATTGAGGTCATCAATCACAAACAAGTGTAAAATTGAGGGCCACAAAGCCATCAATCTATGATGAAAATATCATTAGTTCAACAAAAAATAAGGTATTAGGATAACAAATTTTTGTTTTGATATCCCTTCCCTAAAGTTTAAGAATTAATTTCTTCATAAGAATAAGATGTGTATATATATATATATATACATGACAAGTAGAATTTCAAACTTCAACTAATTTCTACCCCATACTTGTCATTCACCCAAAAAGATAATAGAACTCAAAAATATTCTATTTATCCTATTTGTACAAGGTTCCACATACCATTTAGATTAGTAAAACTATTTTGTAATAACTAGGGACTTCCTGTAGGCTAGTGGTAGGTAATAAAGGCCTGTCGCACTATGGTTGTGGGTTCGATTCCTACAGCTTTGTCTAACGCGACGAGTTATGCCCCAACCTACAGGTTGTCCTTTTCCTAAAACTATATTATTATAATATTCCAAAAATAATCTTCAGAAATGATTTAAACATAAAAAATACTATCCAAAGATCAACTTAATCCATTCCAACCTTTATAGTTATCCAAAATACTTCTGTCCAACTCACAGTCCAAATTTTATAAGGAAGGTAAACATAATGAAGACCCTTTTTCCACGTAACAACATGTGAACACCTTCATCATGTATTCTTTTTAAACATACTGAATTACCATGATCCCTTATTCCTTATAGAATACTAGATATACTCCTTCTATCCAAAAATGTATACAAAACATCAATCAGTTTCAAGGAAGTTAAGAATATCCAATATAATTTATCCAAATCAATCACGTCTTATTCCAAAATCACAATCTCAGTATCAGAACCATATTATGGTTTATCTTTCTCTCAACCATATATTTTCCAAAAATTTAACCTACTGTGGAGTCACTTTTCTTGGTTCCACACAATCTCAAGTCCTTGATGAAATAGTACTATAGTACAATCCTTATATACTCCATAATTATTATAACCAGTACATCATTGATACAACACTCAAATTACAAAATTCTTTAATAGCAACATAAGAAATCTAATCATTACTCCTCATCTGTGGTAGTATCATAACTTGATAATTATCCAATAACATCATTTGGGGCATACTCTGATGATTTGTACATTGGTTTGCGTAGTGACCCCAATCCTTGCAGAAGAAGCATTGTACATTTGAAACCATTTTCTTACCCTTGCGGTCACGCACTTTGTGTCCTTTTTCTCTACACTTATAAAAAACTCTCATTCCCTTTAGGCAAGTTCCATGATGTTTCTTCCCACAATTACCACATATTGGAAAATTCTTCTTTCCCCTCATCCCTTTATCCATCATTCTCTCTTCCATCCCTTTCGTTTCTTGCTTCGCTTCAAAGCCATATGACTCTGAGAATTCTTTACTTATCTTATTAACACATGATACTATTTCTTCATATGTTGAGAACACATGGGAGACAATTTCCCTTCGAAATGTTGGCTTAATACCGTGAAAGATACGATCCTTATTACTCTTTGGATCATACGTATTGCTGGAGTTCACATTCCTTCTACTGGGCGCCATTTCTATACAATGGCATAAACTAGGTTAGTTTATGAATTACAATGAATAATTCCAAACTTTTAAAGTACTTAATGTAAATTGAACGGTTTATGGATATAATCCATAATCATAAGAATGTTTTCTTTGAGGAAGTATATACTCATAAACCCTACATAATGGTTTGTAAAGAAAATGAGAATTATCCTAAGAAAATCCCTCGGGAGTGTCGTAACCAAGAGTGCAGCAAGGCCCGTTGTTGTGCACCAGTTCCCGTTTGAGTCTAGCTCAAAGCGGTGTTTTCGGGTTTTACCCCTAGGTACATCTGTGCCAGAGCCGCCTCTATCTGCTCGTATCCAGACAGGGATGTATTTCTCGGAAAACTCACAACATCTATATAATACCAAAATTCTAGGAAGCTCTTCTATACTAATCCTCAAAGTCTATCTTTGGTCTATGTGCTCTAATCAGAGTTTATCTATATCTAGCTTCAAAGGTTAGTACTAAACTGCCTCTGATACCAACTGTAACACCCCGACCCCAGCTACCCAGAGTCGGTGCATTACTTCGTAACATTGGCATGATCACAAAAGACCAAGTATCAAAAGACCGATTAGTTTAGTAGCCTTGGAAACACTAGATAAATTCATAAACGTTACATTACATAATAAAGTGAAAAACTAATAACAAAGTCTTCATAGTCCACACTCATATCCTCTTCTGACTATCCCTGCAGGTCATTCATAAAATACTTCTTCACATCCTGGAAAATATTAAAACACTGAAAGGGGTGAGCTCAGATGCTCAGTAAGGATAACAATACAACGAAATCTTTCATCAATAAACATAAACATTTAAGGAAATGTATAACTAAAACAAAAGCCTTTTAAACTTGAACTTCAACATAATATGGAAAAAGTAAAATGAGATAATGCCATTCACTTCTTCACATGGATATTCTACTGGTCGAATAATCACATGCAATATCAATAACCACTTTCATAATGATGGAATGCATAATGCCAGACTATCATAACCACGTAGCCAAGGCCTCGTGCCAAGACCACAAATAAGATTTTGTCAAGGCCTCATGCCAAGACACTAGTTTGTCTCATGAGACCTGCCGATGCATCGTGGAGCTATAGCGGGCTCCACCTGTCACTTATTAAGTCCAATGCATTCCTCATACGAATAGGTTTAAACATATCATAAACCATAACATAATCGTATCACACAAAACATGCATAAAGGAAACATAAAATTTCCACATTTCAATCACAAGATATCAATACAACACATTAATATAATAAAAACGCTTTCAAAACCATTTTCAATACCAAAATAAAAGAAAGTTAAAACTTTGTATTTATTTTTCATTAAAAAAATGATGGCTTGTAGAGGAAGCTGAAACTCAAATAATGGTCACGGCGGCGGAGAAGTCATTGTCGCCGCATAAGTACGGAAATAAAAACATTTCTTTTTTGTCATTTAGTAAAACTCTTCGTATAAAAAATATTCCTTTTGAATAAACGTAAAAGTCAAAGGGGTTTATACACCGTATAAAAGAAATTTGTGTATAAAACCAAATATGCCTCAATGAAAGGGGATTGAGACGAAGTCCTTAAAAAATTCATTTTTTTAAATAAAGTACATCTATAATGTGTATTCACTATAAGTACACATAAATAAAGTACAAATACAAGATAGGACATAATAATATCATGACATAATTTGAAAGTAGGAGATTAACCCAAAGAATAGAAATTGGGTTAAGAAGTTCCCTTACCTTGCGTCATGTCCTGACTCGACCGTTCTTTAACCTCCTGAATAATAAACTAGAGTTAATTCCTATTTACTTAAGAACCTTTTTTATGTTCATTATTCCTTTTATATCCCTTGTTACCATGTTATGAACATTAAGTAATTATTTAAGTTAATAACGGTCGTTTTGTCGATCTTTGGTACTTGAGTCAAAAATAGACTTCTTATAATTACAAGTTGTTCATGTGGTAAAATATCCATTATATCCAGAATTATATTCATGATATAGATATCATATATCTCATATATATCCAGTATATACATTCATTCAAAATATTACATGACATTTAGAGGTAAGAAATGAAATGCACCGTTCATGGAGACGGTAAGCCGTACGTACGCATGAATGCTACTTTCATTTCTATTTTGTATTTAATGGAATGAAATCATAATGATATAAATGTATAATATAATTCCAGTATAATATATCATATAATACCATTTACTCCATCCTTTATACATCCCACATATGGTACTAACGATTCAAATCACTTTGAGGGGGCGGTAGTCCACCCTTCCTAAAATGAAAATATCACGTTTACCCATAATGGAAACCATAAAGGTATGCCATAAATGAAAAATAAAAATTATAAGGAAAACAAAAACATAATATATATCATATATAAAAATATTTTCATCATAATGTCCACCATTAGAGGTGTTATATGAGTGTTAAACATTCATCGTTTCGTGAGGAAAAAATTCACCATCCACAGAAACAGTATGTTCTTTAACCATTAGATGTAGGTGTGTGTAAGTGTAGCTTGAATGATTCTTATAAAAACATACTAGTATATTGAGGATACTGGTGTTGTTATAAAAGAAATTAATAAAAAGTGTTTAGGGGGTTGGAGAAGAAAAATAAAACAAAACAACATTAGAGAAGACTTTACCTTAAAATCGGGTAACTCTTTTTGATTTGAGCCAAAGGCTTCCTTGGGAAGAGTTCTGCCCAAAGTGAGGCTTCTAGGAGTAAGAGGAGGAAGTTGGGAGAGTATTTGGGCAGAGGTTGCCCGAGAAAAATGGCTTGAAAGTGTGAATGAGGTGGTAGAGGTGGGGGCCTTTTATAAGTGGAGAGGAGGGGCACTCTTGGAAAGTAAAGAAAAGTCACTTTATTATAAAATGAGTTTCAGATTTTAGAGGTCCCACACTTATATAATTCGAGGATAAGGTGATAAGGGCTCAAAATATACTCATACAATAGGTTTTTGACAAGTGTAAGCCTTGGATTTTACATTATCTTTTTATTTTATTTAAATCGTAAAATAATGAGGTCATCGCTGCATCATCATGATGTCATAAATAATTTAATTAATTTAATGTCTAAAAATTATAAAAAAAATACTATGATGTAGGAAATATTTTTATCTTTACAATGATCATTTATAGTCAAAAATATGACTTGTATAACCCCATTTAAAAATTGTTTTAGTAAAAAATTTCATGTTTGTGTCATTTTTTACTTTAACATTAAATAAAAGGTATTTATGTCATTTTTCAACTAAAGTGGCTCCATTGGGTCCCCAAGTTAACCCATGGATTTTCTTGGTCGGCCATGGCACATCCAATTAGGGTAGGACATGTGTCAATCTCATCTCAAATTATTAAAACATTATTTTTACCTTAAACTACACTAATTACCTCTAATCACGATTAAGAACTTAAAAGTTACAATTCACCAGAAAATTATTTTAATCTCATTGAACCACATTTTACTTCTTAATGACAACCATGTATGTCGGATTTTTGATATTCAAAACACAAAAGTGGTAATGTTTCATTTTAACGAAAAATCAGTTTTTTAACAACCACTTAGTGGTTTCACTATTCATCAAAAATTGAAGTTTTTCAGAATAATGCCAAAATTTCACCCTAAGCTATATTTGATATTCCGATTTCAAAAATGATGTCTATTTTAAAAAATTCAAAACATATAAGTTGCATTAATTAATTTTATAATTAATTCCCTTTGTCACAACAAATAGCGTGTTTTTAAGAAATAATTTATATCAAAAGATTGACAATTGTTCATGCCCAATTTCAATGTTAAATTAATTCTAATGACCACCATTGGATAAAATGGTAAAAATATATTCTAATTATACTTTAAAACCACTAAATAGTATAATTTATCACAATAAATTATTTTTATTAAAAAAGATGTTTTAAGTATTTTTCACTATTCATAAAAAATTGGAAGTTCTCAGAAAGTTACAAAAAATTCATCATAGGATAATTTCGTTATTACGAATAAAAAAATGAAGTCCATTTTGAAATATAAAATTTCTATAATTTTAAAAAGTGGTTATTACTATTCATAACGGCTACTTTGATTAGTCGTGGTGTGTTAGAACTCGAACTTGTGTACAATGCAAGCTATTACAATATTGAAAGAGAGGTAAATCGTGGAAGCTCAGGGTGTTACAATATAAATATATCTCACCCTACCCACCATACCAAGTTTACCTCACATACACTCAATAAAAACTCATGAATCACAAACATTCTATAAAAAAATTTAAAGGTAAGGATGCAAGATTTTATATGGTTCAGGAATGAGTCCTATATCTATAAGAGAAACATAGCCACCTTTTCCAAAACAATAAGAAGATACAAGAATTGAAATCAATTTTTCCAAGTTATAATTTAAAATCAATAATTACAAGTAATCTATTAATAACCTCATTCTATGTGTACTGGTGTTCCCACTTATAGTAAGTTCCATCTGATTATCCATATGCGCAATCACCCAAGATTCAATGATAACCCACAATTAAACCGTAGTGACCACTGATATCCTATTGAAATAGGAACCTAAGTAGTGTGGTAGATGAACAATGAAATTTTACTGAGCACATATCTTTAAACAATTCATACAACTTTATAACTCCTTCCGCTGAAAATTATCCAATGAAAATGACCACTAAACATTCTCATCAAAAAAATACCATCTTCTGATCAACCCACCATCTACTAGATATCCCACTATCAATTTCTGAATATTCAAAACTGAGTTATTTTCTAGAGCAAATATTTCTAGTAGGTACAATCAACACTTGAAAAAACTTCATATCCCAATAATCTCATTCATGAAGAATGATTTAAGAAACACTTTGTAACTATCAAACAGTTTAGAACAATTAAATATTTTACTTCCACAATAATAAAAATTACTATTCTTCATCTTTGACTACTCACCCAATTCCTAGTGAGGTACATTATTTCTTAATACTTTCTTAGAATAACACCTTGGTGAATATGTCTGATGGATTCTTCTTCAAATCTACCATACACAACTCCAGTACCCTTTTCTACAATATATTTTTCATAAAATGTAATTGTAGGTCAATATGTTTTATCCTTGCATGAAACACGAGATTACAAGCTAAGTGAATCAAATTTTGATTATCAAGAATAATACTCCACCCTACTGACTATTTCTTATCTTCTTTAATAAGTTCACCAACTATACCAATTCCTTCTTAGCTTCCATTTTTGACATATAATCAAATTTCATTATAGATAAAGTAACCAATTATTTCAAATATGAATTCCATCTAATTGTGATTCCTCTATGAGTAAAAAAACACCATATGGTGCTCTTCTTATTATCTTAATCCCCCAAAAGGCAGTGTTTATGTAACCATAAATTGGACTATCTATCCCATATCATAATGTTGTATCTTCCAATCCCTTTATGTATTAGATTATCCACTTCAACACCTCATGATATTCCTTCCCAAGATTCGACATGAAACAAATCACAAGTTACACTTTGAATGCACTGTCTGGTTAGGTACATATCAGGGAGTATATCAATCTACTAGTAGTTGATGAAAACAGAACATTACCCATGTACTGGAACTCATCTTCCCTTTTATCCACCTTATCCTTAGATTACATGAAGTGTAAAACTAATGATGTTGAGACCAACTTACATATAGACAATAAAAACATCTTGATGATCTTCGGGATGGAGTCCCTATTAAATAGAACCAAAGTCTTGGAATCACAATCTATCTCAATCTTCATTCCCACAAATTGTTTTAGACTGACAGAGATCTTTCATTTTGAATATTCTAGGAAAATCATGCTTTATATTCTGAATCCTTCTAATGTTTGATCCAACTAACCATATGCTATCTACATATATAAATAGTTAGATGAATCTTCCATAATACCATGAAATCCAATAGAAATAGTGATCTATGTTGCACCGAGTGAAATCTACTTCATCAATGAAATCCTTGAAATTATGATACTAAAACCATATATATTTCTTTTCTTCTTACACACCATATTATCCTTCCACTAATCCATAAGACCCAGTGGTTTCTTTATATAGATTTCCTTCTCCAAACGTCCTTGAAGAAATGTTGACTTTACATCCATCTTCTATAAATGAATATTATTAGATGAAATCATAATAAACACTATCTGAATGGTAGCATGATTGAATACCTTTGTGAATATTTATAAGAATTAAATTACACCTTCTATTAAAATCCCTTCACCACCAGCCATTCCTTATACATATTACTTCTATTGGAATCCTTCTTCTAACAAAGTACCAACTTATTCTCATGTTCTCTTTTCAATTTTGTTAATTTAGTCAATTCACATGTTCTATTGGTATCCACTGAACACATTTCCTCCTTCTTCACTAGCCCCCACTATCTGAATTCACTAAGAGTGTATGCCTATTTTGGGTTTTTTGGTTCTCCTCCACCTATTAGCTGTAGGAAATTCATTCTAACTCCAAACCTCTGGATTGACTTCCTCACTCTAGAAGAACATCAAATTTTTATCTGTGACTCTTCCCTTTCCATATCTATAATTTCTTGTGTTTTATATTATATATCCCTATTATTTGATTATCAATATTTTAGATCATTCCCTCATATTTTAGGAGACCTAGATCATTATATCACATCTTATGTTGGTCTTACTTTTTAACTACCTGTGATGCCATCTAAATACATCAGTACTAATTTTTCTGAGGATATTTCAGTTAAGATTAATTTATACCCTTTAAATTTATTCTTTTCTATAATATCATAATCTATCAAATTTGCAGTCATTCCATAGAACCTTATCATTAAAGATTAAATCTTGAATCTTGAGGACATTTCCCCTGCCATCATCCCATAGTTGGAATCCAAAATTATAATCACCATAAATCATAAGGAAACATGTCTTGGACTTTTCATCATGTATGAATTTATCCATGGCATTGACTTGAGAATAGGTGAGGCTTTCAAAATTTATAATGAAGGTACCACAAATTGGTTTACTGGAGTATAAATTATGTGTAATTTTTTATCCTAAAAGAGAGATGATCTTATATTAACAAGATATGTTTCTTTGTTGATTTCTTACAACCAAATTTCTATGGGAATTCCAGAATGTACTGACATGCTTCATGTAATTTTTTAATATAATTTTCATGTTCATGGGTGAAATATTCTTATATGGTGTACTATTAATAACACTCTCCAACCCAATCCCATTATTTTGACGGAAGTTTTAGAATTTCCTTCCATTTTAATGGTCACCATTGTTAGGTCTTAGGATTTTTAACTCCTTACCAGTTTCCTATCTTCTATAGCCTTCGATTAAATGAATTCTAAAAATAAATTTGGCTTATGATTTAAAAATGAAACCCATAATTTTCTTTTCACATGATTATTAAAAGATAAAAAGAAAAACAAACCACTGTAATAATGGACTGGGGCAGGTACCCAAATGGCAGAGTGAACCTATTATAACTTCCTAGTTCTAGGAGGGTTTATTAAAGATGAAATATACCATTTTATACTTCTTAAGCACACAAAGACACAGCTTCCAAATTCAATGTTTCCAAGATTCAACATGCATTTTACCATTAAGAAATTCATATTATTCTTATTGAGATGTATGATCTGTTAATTCCATAACTCTGATCTATCAGATGTTGTTTCTCTAAAAACTACAACTCCATTTGATATTTTAGATAGGGACCCATACTTTACTCCTCACACCAATAACTTATATCCTCAAGTGACCTTCCAAACTCCACCTGTTAAGCTAGTTACATAGCCCACCACATTTAGCAGGCCAATGGAAATTAAATTATTTTGTAGTTTAAGGGTGTTACGAACTTTTTTCAATTGCAATAGACTTTCATTCATCATTAAAATGTTTAAATATCTTTTCCCTTTGACTACCAGTGCTTTATCATCCGAAAATATAGTATGGAGAACATTCTAGACACTTAAATCGCCATGAATCCTTTCTACACAATTGAGTGGAATGATTCCCCTATGTTTTTCATCCGTGACTCCATCGAAATATTGAAACTAGGTTGAAATTTACTTCCTCCCTCTACTTCACTCATAGAATTTAAAATTTTGGACATTAAATTTCTCCTTGTGATTCTTACAACCCTTCTTGAAATTTCCTATTTTCCACATTTCCATCATGTAGGTCTAGAATTTACCAATTTACCTCAGCTTATCTCTTACAACATATCATATAGTCATCCCTAAATTTCTGTTTGAGGTGATATACCCCTTCATTTGGTATTAACATGCTTCTAAAAGATGCTTAAATCTTGATCCATCCGATTTCATCATTTAGGATTAAATTATTGTTATCTATAAACACCAAGTTGGTTTTGTTCAATGAAAATCTAACCATCATTAGAATCACATACCATGACTCCGATAGCGATGACCAAAGTATAATTTCTCAAAAATTATCCACAAACTTTAACATCAATGATTTGAGATTCCCTCATATCATGTTGAGGTTTTTCACATGATCTTCCATGATTCTGCCTTCTTGTAGCCTTATACTAAATAACCTCTACATCATGATCACATTGTTTAGTTCTATAGGATTATCATATGTGTCTACTAGGGAATTGACCAAATCCACCATGTTATCCACCTCCTAGATGTTAATGTTTATATTTCATGCAAAATAAATCCTCACCAACTTAAGAGATTTCATGTCCATCCATTATCATTCTTCATGATTCATCTTTTATAGATTGATTCCCATCAATAGAACCCCTAAATCCTTCTAAATTAGATATTCCACTATATGTATTATCTATAAATCAAAGTCCATTCCATCAATATTGTTTATCTTTACCATATTGTATTTTGATTCCATACCTTTTGATGATAGTAAAGTCCCACTAAAATAAAGATAACATTATGTAAATAAAGTGGAAATTAAATGAGATACCTATGAGTGTGATGATAAGTGATATAAATCAACCAAATGTTTTGATACCAATTATTAAGAATATTTTAATGTATGATCACCATAAATTATTCATCAGGTAAAACCAAGTAGTTTTATAGATCTTACGGATAGAATCCTTTGATGTAAGTGTACTAAAATATAGGATTCCAACACACCCTAATCAATGCACCAAGTAAACCTTGCACACACTAAAGAAAAACTCACAAATAAAAAACATTTAAGTTGGGGGAGGGGGGATAATGATGTTCTAAGAATTTTTATCTAGTTCTTCTATCCTATGTGGTGTTGGACACTTTTTATTGTCACTCCCTCAATAGATGGGGATGGAATACCTTTATTTTCTATAAGGGATAATCCTAGATATTTTATGCCTTTCTTTAACCTTGATTTACTTATCACTTTTCTAAATATTGTTTTCACCCCTAAAGTTTCATATTTTTTTGATGCTTTCCCTCAACTTACAACCTCAAAATTGGAGTTCACTAAAGCCTTGGACCTCCTGTATATGACCTTGGTGAATCACTTTAGAAAAACACATCCTTTGGTTGAATCATTCGACATGAATATTTTTGGATCTTGGGGCCTATAGTAACTGATGATTGTTAGCCTATAAAAAAAATAATCACATAATGATTCATTTTGAATTAGATGATGATTTGATTATAGCCTATTACATATCTCCTTGAATTTAAAATTAGTCCTATTTTTCTCTATTTATATAGTATTATTATTTTCACTTGAAACGTAATACCTTGAACATGGCACTATAGGTGAGTTTCAAAGAATTGCCTCTTCATTTATAGAATCATTAAATCATATGAATGTTAGGAAATATGGTTGGTAAATATCCATGTTTCAACAATAGAACAAGCTATGTTTTCCAGCTATTCATCCCATTAACATTTTTTGAAGTTAATGTTTCAAAAATTCTAGCAGAATGTATTTGTATAGCAGTTGGGGAAGAGTTTATTTTCAAGAAATAAGTTTTCTTTGAGACTTGGATGGATTTCTATTATTATTCTAAGGGATTGAGAAACATGATTTAAGTTTATATTATGGCCATACTAATAATGATAGAGATTCTAATTTTGTCACTTTATAGAAGATTGATGCTGGTATGAGTATCAAATTAGGTATAGGTGACAATGGTCTGGATTCTTCTTCCAGTGTTGGCTTGACCCAAATTGGTGATATCACTTTAGTATCAGGGGTTCAATAGGGGGTGGTGTAACACCAAAAGTTTTTTTGATTTATTATTTTTAATATTAATTTAAGATTTTTGATATTTTTCATTTCAAACAACACTGAAAATAGTTCATTTAATATTAAAGAAGTATGTATGGCTTGCATTATACACAACACAAATTTAATCATGCACTACCGAACAATAATTCATTATTAAAATATTATTATTAAATAGTATATAACATTCATATTAAATTTAAAATTATATAATTAACTAACTTATGAATATATATATTCAAATTCATTAGTTAACAAATAATTATAAAAGAATATAGAAACCAAATCAATATACAGGGACTGATTTTATAAAAGTCTATTTTTATGTGAAAAGGAAGATTTATATTAATAAGTTAAATTAATTACTAACATGGAAATATATAAATTAAATTTCTATGTTATGTATCCAGGAAAATATTTTTTTTATAATCATGCAATATGTTTGATAGATATAAGATAAAAACAAACCCAATTTTATGCTTAAGAACCTATATTTTTGTAAAGGGAGTTTTACCACCTTTTAATGGAGAACCCATTTTAAATCCAATTTTTGGAAATTTTATAGATTTAATATGTCAAAATAAACATTATATTTGAAGGAGTCAAACTAAAATTAGGTTAGGATCGAGTTTTCATATTTTTCTGTTCGGTTTAATTTTCTAATGAATAGTTAAAAATAATGAATTTTAATTCAAAATTGTTTTCTCATAAAATTAATTCATAAGGTTAAATTATATTTTAAATTGGTTTTAAAGTATAATTAAATAATTATTTTATAATATAATTCAATTTAGGTCATTTTAATAAATTTAATTTTGAAATTGGGTATAAAAACTTAGCAAACTTTTGTACATTTTTACTTTAAGAATCCACAGTGTCGTCCCGTTAGTGGGATTATTTTTAAATTAATTTCCGCCACTTATGTTATTATAATTTGGAAAAAAGGTTTAATTATTTTTAATAAGAATAAATTATAATTTCTAAGAAGATAATCCTTTTTTGACAATAATATATTAGGGAATTTGAATAAAATTAATTACCATGATATAGAGAAAAATTAGGTTAACAATGTACCAAACCTTGAATTTAAGACCCAAAACAACCTATGAAATTTTCAAACACCCATTTTATGTGCATTAATTGTCCATTAACCTTAAATTATTGATTTTTTGGGGTTTTATGACTATTTTAGGTAAAAATGGGGGTACACGTAACGTTTAAAAAAATTGTGTCCTTTCTGTTCCCTATAAAAGGCCACAACCTATCCCTCTTCATCAAACATATCAAAAAAATTATGTTAGGACAATATCTACCCAATAAAATATCCAAAATCCATCAATTACACCTATAACACTCTAATTGTGTATAATTTAGTCCAAGGAATAATTTTTACACAAACCAAAAAGAGTTACCCGATTAAGAGGTAATGAATTCTCTCAAGCTCCTTTCTTTTATTTAAATTTTTTCCATATCTCCACCATATTAATTCCATGATAGTATAACAAAAAAATTATATTTAATATTCTAGTATTTTGTTTATTCTAATGTTTCTACCTACACATACACAAACCTCCATCAAATGGGTAATTAACATATTATTTTTTGTGTATGGTGAATTATCGCATCACTAGACGATGATTGTTCAATTTTCCTTTACTACCTCTCCTGGTGGAAATTATGATTGAAAATATGTTTATATATGTTATATATTATATTTATTAAGTATTTAATATTTTTTAATCTTATTTTAACATATATCTTTATATATTCCATTTTGTGTAAATATGATAATTTCTTTTGAGGAAGTGTGGACTACCGCCCCTTTAAGCGATGTGATTCGTTCACACACTACATAGAATATAATACGCATGGGTTTAGTGAACTTATATGATATATATGCTATCTTAAAAAAACTATAATTATTATATATACATATATACTTATATTTCATTTAATATTTTTTTCAATACATTAATAAAACAGAATCCGCGTTCATGCGTACGTACGACATACCATCTCCATGAATGGTGCATTCAATTTCATAATAATATATTCAATAGATTATTATAATACAAATATAAAAAGTATAAATTATATTTATATAATGTTTTAAATTCTATAAATGATGATATATGTATAAGTACCAAAGATACAAAAAAGTAAGACACGTTCAAAAAACAAAACAAATATTACCTGATGTGAAACCCTAACATAGAATTGTTAATAAGAAGGTAATATAAAGTCATAATAAAACCATATATGGTGTTACATATAATAATATGGTTCTATTATATATTTATAATATTATTATATTTATTATACATGAGGTTTGAATGAGTATGACAATAGTCAAGAAAAAAGGTAAGGGGATTTCATCTCACTTTTTATTTCTGTGAGATACATGCCATGTTCACCACTCTTTCATTTTTCATGATGTATAAAATTACCATGAAATTATTATAGGAATAATATTATTAAATTTAAGTGTATTTACATATCCATTTTATGATCTTTATTTCATCGGGTTTATTTTTCAAAATTTACCAAATCATTAAAATAGTTTTGTCTCAATTCTCCTTCTATGGGACTCATGTTTTGTTATGCACATATATTATTTTTAGAGGTGTATATACTTGCATTTTACATGTTATATCATGAATATCATTTTTTCAAGATATTTTAAGATTCATTTAATTTCATTTTCCAACATGTAGAGTATGATCCCAAGTTACCAAGTGATAAGAGTTTATGGAAACAATCTCATCACATTTTGAGATTGTTAATGATTCTACTTCGTTGATGAAATATTATAATCCATATATCAATAAAACTCATTAGTTTCTTTATCCTATATTTAATCAATATATATCCATTTATTAGTACCATTTTTCTCTATTTGATACTTAAGATAATTAATAAATTTATTCATGAAATCTGACCTTATTTCTCTGTTTGATCATAAATATGTTTCATTAAGAAACCATATTTTCATAATAAAATACAAAAAAGTTTTAAAATTATCCTTTAAGATCATTTTCAAGGAAAAAGGTTTTTAAAAATGTTTTACTATTTTCAAATATTCCTTTATAATTTTTCGTATCAACATTCAAAGAAAAAGGTTATAAAAATGTTTTGAAGCTTCTTTTATATGTTTGTAAGAAAAATAGTTTTCGAAATGTTTTTAAGTTTAATTTTTATGTTTTCAAGGTAAATGGTTTTCAAAATGTTTTCAAATATTCCATTTATAATATTTCAAAGATAATGGTTTTAAAAATTATTTGAATCCTCATTTATATGTTTTCAAAATTATTTTCAAAAAAATGGTTTTCAAAACTTTTTCAATATCCTTTTATAAGTTTTAAAGGAAAATGGTTTTTAAAATGTTTTCATGCTCTATTTATATGTTTTCAAAGAAAAAAATTTCCAAAAGGTTTTCAAGATTTTATTTATAATCTTTATATTTTATTTTCAATAAAATGGTTTTAAAATGGTTTTTTGGTTTTAAGTGGAAAGTTTTCAAATAAGAAATTATATTTTTCATATAAAATGTTTTCAAAATATCTTCCCAAAGTTATTTTCCATATTAGATGATAGCTGTTGATGTTACTAATTCCCTTCTAGGAAGTGTTCTAAAGGTTTCATTCATATTATTTCTTTAATGATTTATTTTTTTATTTAATGAAACTTACGACACCCGTTTCTTCTTCATGGGTTATATGCTTTTGAAACCCACTTCTTTAAAAGGTTATTCTTTGATGAAATGATTATGAAACCTATCTATTTTCCATAGGTTATTATGTGATGAAATGTTAATGATACCCATTTCATTTCATAGGTTAATATTTTATGCTTATAGAACCCATCTCTTTTTAGGGGTTATGATATGTTGAATGTTTTGTAGTACATGCATATATTATTTCATTATGTGATAGGTGGAACCTATATCTACATGGAAAATGGGGGTTCAAATCCCATTGGGCGCAGGTTACCGTAGCAGTACTGTAACATACTGTAGCAGCGGCGACACTGTAGCAACGACGGACATTGTAGCGGTGGCAGGTCACTGTAGCGGTGGCAGAGTACTGTAGCAGCGGTGGGTACTATGCAGTACTGTAGCAGCGCGAGTACTATAGAAGTACTATTCACAGAATGGGCTTTGGGAAAAAAAATGGGCCTACGGGTCATGTAATGGGCTAAATGCCCACTGGGCCTTCGGGCTATGTAATGGGTCTCCCTCTACCCAGTTAAAGAGGTATTTGATTTGATTTAATAATAAATGAGGCTTCGGCTCCAACCGTAAAAAAAATCATGTGTATAAATGATATACATGAACCTTATTACATGTTCACAATGTTATTCTTGGACCTTGTTACATGTCAATAAGTTTATGTGTGAACCTGATTACATGTTCACAATGTTATGAGTGAAACTTATGATGTGTTCATAATGTTATGCATGTACTTGATTACATATTCAAAATGTTATGTATGGACCTGGTTTCATGTCCATATGTTTATGTATGAACCTGATTACATGTTCATAATGTTATGCATGAACCTGATTTCATGTTCACAACATTATGCACAGACATGGTTTCAAGTCCTTAAGTCTATGAGAGGGCCTGATTTCATGACCTTATCTTAATGTGTAAACCTATTTCTACTTATATATGTTCATGATGTTATACATTGATGTGTAGTCCAAAATTCCATGTCTTATTCATATGTTACACTTCCATATATTATTCTCTTGATTTCCATATGATTCATGTATTATGAACTTCCAATATTTATGTCATGTCTCATGATTATGATATTTGATATGTAGGGTATGATCTTTAAATGTTATTTTCATGATCTCATATCGTAATGTTTATGTTATTATTATAAATTTCCCTTATTTACTCTTACTGAGAATTCACGATCACCCCTTTTTATTTTTCCTTTCCCCAGGTTATGAAGGAATGTTTTCAGTAGAGTTACTATAGGGGAAGATATTTACTAGAGACATTGAATATCATTCACCAAGTTAGAATATTTTGTTCCAAATTTCCAA
This sequence comes from Viscum album, assembly GCA_963277665.1. NCBI lineage: Eukaryota > Viridiplantae > Streptophyta > Magnoliopsida > Santalales > Viscaceae > Viscum > Viscum album. The sequence continues at coordinate 1,429,718,834 of OY728131.1, read as the reverse complement.
AGACACTAAACTATTATGATTCTCAGGCATGTACTTTTGTAATATGATGAATATTCATAAATAATTATGTAATATCCATGTATGTTTAGCTAGGATAGCTATACTTTGTATCAAAGGAAATGTTTAGTCAACCTTTGGAAGCTATGATGAGAAATGCTTAGTGAGAACCCAAACGAAATGTCTTGGGATAAGTCTAAGGATAAGGAAAAGTATAGAAAATTGTCTTGGAATTTGGGTAAAAGATAGAGTATGTTTTTTCTAAGAAATACATCTCTGTCTGGTTACTATAAATAGATATGGATCTGGTAAGATGTATCTAGGAGTAACAACTCCGACAAGATGTTCTGGGCCTGACTCGGTGTAATCTGGTACATGAAGACATGCCTTTCTGGACACCTAGTTTGAAACTTCTGAGGGATATTCTTTGGGAATTCACAAACTCTTCAATAACCATCATGAAGGATTTAAATATATGTTGTCTATGAATAACATAAAATATACTATGGGTGTTATAAATTAAGGAAGGTGTCCTGATTTAGACATCATATGAGTAATTATTTTCATGACAATGTGGTTTTCTTCTATGATAAGTAATTATCATGGTATTCTTCTAGTTTTAGTCAATAGAGGGAACTAGATTAAATTTGAATGTGATAGAAGATTTTCTAATGAACAGTTAAGTGGGATGATCATTAGAGTGAAAGATGTTGTGATCATTCATAATTAGTTTTCATGGAATATGATTAACAATGTGTACATTAAATAACTCTCAGACTCACAATGTAAAGGAATGAAGGAGTTCTTTGAGTTTTTGTGTAATGGACACCATGGAGGAAAGAATATTCAGTTTCCTTTGTGTCAAGAATGTGGAAGGAATCACCCAAGTGTCTTAGAGGAACAATAAGATATTTTGACTTTGGAAAATAAGGACATTAATAAAGTGACTTTAATGAAAAAAATGAAGAGTTAGGTTAATAAAATAGATGAGAATATTTTCCTCCCTAATAAATCATCTATGTTTAAGTGCTTTAAGTGTGGAATAAATGGTCATTATACAACTCAATATCCCAAGAGGAAAGCTCATGAAGAGAATCAGCAAGGTGGTGTGAGAAATGGTTGTATTACTAAAGATGATGAGACTACAGATGAAATGTGAAAGGAAAGAGGTATTAAGTAATATGATGAGGTATCCTTATTATGGATTATTGATGAAGTGTAATAATTATTTTTTTTATATTTGGGATTCTGGAATTATGTTATATGAATGGTGTAATAAACAAGGATTGTTCAACTTATTTTTGTTTTTCAATGATTTACTAGAATACATTGAATGGATCTGATGTAAAAGAGAAGTGATTTAATGGAAAGGTAATGTACATGGAAAACACATGATTATGGTAAATATTACCCTTAATATGTTCCTTATGTTATAATAATGATTTTGGATATATATTTTTTGGATATATGTAAATTGGATGGTACTGATTACCTTGAAACTAATTAAGGACTTGTTGAAAAGTAGTTTATGCAATCATGTATGAAGTTTAAAACTTCTTGTATTAATGGAATATATATATTAATCTATGGAATAAGGAAGAATTAATGTTTTCTAAAATTATTTATGGTAATTCATGTTATTACCATGTTTCAAGAGAATGTATGATGAGGGTATTCGCATGTTTGTAATTTGACAACCCATAGCTAAATTGTGGTATATGAGGGATCAATGTTAAGTTAATTTCATGAATTTATTTCTAAAGTTTTTATTTTAATCTTTTATAAGGTTTATAAGATTAATCATTCATGAAAAGTGTGTGTTAAGATTTTGAGGAAGTATTTATGTATTGAGATTGTATTGAAAAACATGGATAAAAGTCTATTTAGAGATTTAACATATTTCAGGGATATCCATCATATTTATTTTGGAAACTAGATCGGTCTGGTATAAGAAAAGAAAATAATGTATGTATGGTGACAAAAAATAATGTCCGGTAAGGCCGTAGGTCTTGAACTCATGACCGAAGGATGATAAGGCTTTCATGCCTACCATTGGCCTATGTGATATGCTAGTTAATGTCTAATTTTTTAATGAATAATTATTTCTGATGAAAAAATCGGGTTACTTTTTATGTTCAGATATTAATGTATTAAATATATTTATTTTATGGATTTTTAGAGACAAATATATATAATTTTCATTCTTTTATGGTCCTTAAGCTCAGGTAAAAGTTTATTTTAGTGCTTTAGGCATCGAAGTTAATTTCTTGGCATCCATTTCTTAAAGTAATGGATAATTTATAAACATATAAAAGCCCAAAAAATAATGATTTTTTTATGGAAACCTAACAAGTATATTTCCTTACATTGTTGTTCAATAAAATAATTACTCAAAGATTGTGTAATGATTAAAAAAATGTATTGTACCAATACATTAATTTTTGTTGAACCAATGGCCTTTTAAATCATCATAGATTTCTGAATTTGAGGCCCCTAACTCTTAATTGATCATTCAATGGTTTGTGACTAATGAATTCAATTAATCTCTAATAATATATACCCATTTTATCCAAGTCCCTGCTATAACTTTCCAATTATGTTCTCTTATGTGGAACCATAATTATATGTTACTTTTGGTAACCATTATGTTTCCAAAATCCCCTTTTTAAAGGAAGTTTTTGGATTCATTTTTAATATGTGGGTTTCTATGTAAGTATTATTCAAATATTAACCATTTGATAACCTACATGAATTTAATGGGTGAAATTCATAATAAGGGTGGTAGAATGTAACAACCGTAGATTTTGTGATTTTTTTTTCAAATTCATTTAACCTTTTTGATATTTTTCATTTCACAGAACACTAAAAAAAGTTTATTTAATATTAAATAACTATGTATGGCTGAAGTTATATGCATCCTAAAGTTAATAATGCACTACATGAAACATAAATTTTATCTTTCCCTACATAGATCACCGAGGCTAGCATACATTACATGTAATACCAACTTTCCTTGATGGATTACGTAACAAGCAAGATTGAGTGTTACCAACCAATAATTGATTATTAAAATTTTATTGTTTAATAAGATATATCATGACAATTAAATAGAATATTATAGGATTAACTAACTTCTTAATATATATATTTTAATTCATTGTTTAACTAATAAATAGAAAAGAGTATAGAAACCAAATGAATATAAAAAGAATGATTTTTTAAAAGTTTATTTTATGTGAAAAAGGATAATTTATATTATTAAGTTAAATTAATTAATAATAGTGAAATATATTAATAAAATTTATATTTTATATATTCAAACAAATATTTTTGATAATCACCCAGTATATTTTATCGATATAATATATGAACAAAAAAAATTATGATTAAAAACCTATATTTTTATAAGGGTTGTTTTACAGCCTATTAATGGAGAACCCATTTTAAATCCAATTTTTTGAACTTTTATATATTTAATAATTCAAAATAAAATTCATATTTGTATTAGAAACATAAAAATTAGTCTAGGATAAATTTTTCATATTTTTCTGTACAGTTTCATTTTTAAATGAATTGTTAAAAATACTGAATTTTAATTCAAAACTCATGTTTCATATAATCCATTTATAAGGATAAATTATATTTTAAATTGGATTTAAATTTTAATTAGATAATAATTTTATAAATTAATTAAATACTGTTCATTGGAATCAATTTAATTTTGAAATTGGGCATAAAAACTTAGCAAACTTTTGGACTTTTTTACATTAAAAACCCACAGTGTCGTCCCATCAGCATGATTATTTTTAAATTAATTTATTAAAATTATTTGATTATATTTTGGAAAAATTGATTATATATCTTTAATAATCAAAATTTATAATTTATAATAAGTTAAAATTTGTTTTTGATCAATAATATTAGTGAAAGTGATTAAAATTAATTAAAATGATTAAGAGAAAAATTTGGTTAACAAAGTCCTAAACCTTAAATTTAAGACCCCAAACAACCTATAAAATTCTAAAAAACAAATTTTATGGCCATTATTCGGAAATTAAAATTCCATTATTGAGTTTTCTTTTCTTTTAATTTTTTAGAAAAAAATGTGGTTACACCTAACTTGTTTTAAAAAATGCCAAATGTATCCTTTCCCTTCCCTATAAAAGGACACTGCCTCCCCCTCTTCATCACACATATCAAACCACTTGGTTTATGCCAGTATCTACCCAAAAAAAGTCACAAAATACATCTCTTATTCATATATCCCCCACCCCTTGGCAGAAAGAAATCCATTTAATCCTTTTGGCACAAACCAAAAGGAGTTACCCGATTAAGTGGTAACAACCTCTATCAAACTTCTTTCTTATATTTTCTTTCTCCACACCTCCACTCTTTTTATTTCATGATTATATAAAAAACATTATATTAAATATAAATGGATGTTTTTATGCTAATGTTTGAACCAACACTTACTCACACCTCTATCTAATGGGTAATGAACATGATGTTTATGTGTACGGCGAACTACCATTTCACTAAATGATTGTTGTTAATTTTTTCATTACCACCTATCATGGTGGAAATTATAAAGTAAAATATATTTATATATGTTATATATTATATTTATTATGACTTTAATATTATTTAATCCTTTTTCAACACATATCTCCATACATTCCATTTGGTGTAAATACTATAATTTTGTTTGAGGAAGTGTGAACTACCGCCCCCTCAAAGCCATGTGATTCATTCACACAGTACATGGAATGTATTAAGGATGGGTTTAGTGAACTTATATGATATATATTACATAATAATACTAATATAATTATAATATATACATATTTACCTATATTTCATTTACTTTATTTGTTTCAATATGTCAATAAAAATAGAAGGAACGTTCATGCTTACGTACGACCTACCGTCTCCAGGAACGGTGTGTTCCATTTCATAATTATATATTATATATATTATTATAAAACAAATATAATTAATATATATCATATTTATATCATGTTATAATTTATTGAAATCATGATATAAGTATAAGGACCATAGACACAACAAATTAAGACACATGCGAAAAACAAAGCAAATATTACCCGAAGTGAAACCTTAACATAGAAATATTAATAAAAAGGTAATGTAAAGTCATAATAAAACCATATATGGTATTATATATATTAATATGGTTCTTTAATAGATATATAATTAACATATAAATATTATACATGAGTTTTTAACAAGTATGATCGGAGTCATGACACAGGGTAAGGGGATTTCATCTCACTTTTTATTTTCATGAGATACATGCCATGTTCACAACTCTTTCCTTTTCTGCGGTGTATACACTTATCAAGAATGTATTATATGATTATTATTATTAAATTTATGGTTATTTACATATCAATTTTATGATATTTATTTCATTGGGTTTATGTTTCAAAAGTTACCAAATCTGTAAAATAGTTTTGTCACAATTTTCCATCTTTGATACTCATGTTTTGTTATGCACCTAAATTGTTTTTCACAGTTTATATAATTCCATTTTACATGAATAATATTTTTAATGATATTTTAATATTCATATACTTTCCTTTTCTTACATGTATAGTATTATCCAAATTTACCAATTGATAAGTGTTTATTGAAAAAACCACATCATTTTTCAGGATTGTTAATGATTATGCTTCTTTGATGAAATATTATGATCCATCTTTCAAGAGCACTCATGAGTTTCATTATACAATATTTAGTAAATATATATCCATTTATTATAACCATTTTACACTATTTTCTACTTAATATAATTAAGAAAATGTTTTTAAGAAAACTTGTCCTTATTTCTCTCTTCAGTTATAAATCCATTTTATAAAAAAATCCATGCTTTCAAAAATGTTTAAAAATATATTCTCATATGATAATTGAAGATAAATTTTAATAAAAAATAATTTTAATAATATTTTATTATTTTCAAATATTAATTTATATGTTTTCAAACCTATTTTTAAATAAAACATTTTTTAAAATGTTTTGATGTTTTTTTGTTTTCAAGGAAAATGGTTTTCAAAATGTTTTCAATTATTTATTTTATAAGTTTGATATGAAAACAATTTTCAAAATTATTTAAATATTCATTTATTAGTTTTCAAATTGTTTTCAAATAAATGGTTTTCAAAATTTTATAAGCTCCTTTTATTAGTTTTCAAGTAAAATGTGTTTTAAAATTTTTTCAATATCTCCTTATATGTTTTCAAATAAAAAGTTTGAAGATTATTTTTAAGTTTTATTTATGATCTTTCAATTTTATGTTCACAAAAATGGTTCTCAAAAGGTTTTTATGTTTTAAAGATACATGTTTTTTCAATGAACAATGAATTTTTTTTTCAAGAAATGTTTTCAAAATATCATTCCAATTTATTTTCCATCTAAGATGAAATATGTTTATGTTACTCATTACCTTCTATGAAATGATCCAATGGTTCCATTCATATTATTTCTTGAATGATTTTTGTTTTGATGGAATGATTCTTTCAAAACCCATTTCATTTATATGAGTTATATGCATTTGAAACCCACTTCTTTTCATGGTTTATGCTTTTATGAAATGATTATGAAACCTATCTCTTTTCCATAGGTTGTGATGTGATGAAATGTTATTGATATCCATTTCATTTCATGGGTTATGATTTGATGTTTATAGAATGCATATCTTTTCATGGTTTATGATATGATGAATGTTTTATTGAATATGCATGTATGATTTTATTATGTGACAAGTGGGAACTATATCTCACTCCAATGCACGTGGTAATTATAGATAAATCATGAGTATAGATGTTATGAGTGAACCCGATTACATGTTCACAATGTTATGCATGAAACTTTTTTCATGTTCCAAACTTTATGCGTGAACCTGATTACGTGTTCACAATGTTATGAGTTAACCTTATTATGTGTTGATAATGTTATGTGTGAACCTGATTACATGTTCACAATGTTATTTATGGACTTGGTTTCATGTCCATAAGTTTATGTGTGAACCTGATTACATATTCACAATTTTATGCATAAAATCGAATTCATATTCACAATGTTATGTGTGGAATGGGTTGCGTGTCCATAAGTCTATGATAGGGCCTTATTCAATGTCCTTAACTTAATTTATGAACCTATTTCTACTAATATATGTTCACGGTGTTATACGTTGATGTGTATTCCACAATTTCATGTCTTATTCATATGTTACGCATCTATGGCTCATGCCCTTGATTTCATTATGATTAATGTCTTATGAACTGCCAATTTTTAAGCCATGTCTCATGAATATGATCTATGATATGAAGGGTATGATATTCAAATGTTAGGCTCACATTCTCATAACCTTATGTTCTTGTTATTCATATGCATTTCCCTTATTTACCCTTATTGATCATTCGAGCTCACCACTTTCTTCTGTTTTCTTTCCCCATGTTATGAAGGAATGTTTTAGGTGGAAGTACTATTATGGAAGATCTTTACTGATTACATTGAAGATATTCCACTGAGTTAGAAAATTTTGTTCCAAGTTTCCAAATTCACTAAAATATTACGGTCATTAGGCATGTGATTTTGTAATATACTTAATATTCATCATAAATGATGTAATATATTTGTATGTTAATCTCAGGTCACTATAGTTTGTGTGAAAGGTCCTTTAAACCCATTCATTTTCATCTCAAAGATTACATATTTTGTAAAAATAATTTGAACTGGTGATGATATCCCCATGAGGATATTATAATGGAGAAAAGTGTGTTAGGAACCACTATCTTCATTCCCTTTGGATGTCCAATGTAGGACAACCTGGCTTCAAATAAGGTAGGCTTGGTGAATGTTGCAAATAGTATGAGTCCTAAGAGGACCAATCTAATTATAAAGTTGTGTAACCATTTTGAAGGTCAAGAATTAAAATTATTGGTTCATGAGTTTGGGGAATGGAATATGGTTATATCCAAAGGAAAAGGAATAACGCATCCAATTGTCAACATAAAAACCCATACACCGAAGGATAAAAATAACAAAGCACATGGCTCCATTGAGGCTGAGTTAGGTAATGATATCTCTATCTCATATTAAGAGTTGCATGAAGACAAAATGAAAGTTATAGGTCTAAAAAACCCAATGAGAAATAATGGGAAAAAGAGAATTCAGGACTCAGGGATCTATATTGTGAATAAGGGAAAGAAATATAATGATCCGAAAGACTACTATCACCTATGAAAACCCATAAATACAAGGTTTTCTAAGATTTTTGGGGCCATTAAGGTTCCAAAATACAAAACCAATGAGTATGTATAAGTCAATGAGTATGGTATTACTTCACAGGGAGGAAATCAATTGTATAGGTATGATGATTCTAAGGAACATGGGAAGCTCAGTGACAATATTGATGACCCAGATTAGTTTTATAAAGTCTCGATGGCTCCAGTCGAGCCTAATATCATTACCACACTCGAACTGCTTGAGGTCAATAAGAATTAATTATTATCTCAGGAACCATAGTTTTCTTATTCTATAAAGAAGGCAGTAGGAATAGAAGAATAAAATAATCAAAACTCATCGGTGATAATTCTTTACTCTATGAAAGAAATGATGGAGGAGGTTCACTCTATTAGATCTCTATATGAGGATTCCAAAAAAAGATTTATAGAATGGTTTGAGTTGATACTAATGATGAGAAAGGTTTTTGGATAAAAAAAGGTTATATTTTGACCTGAGGCATAAAAGAAATTAAGATAAATCTAGATTATATTCAAACTTGGGACAAGTTGACCGACCATTTCAAAGATATTATTAAGGATGAATTGGTTACAAAGCTATAGTATAATGAAGAATACATATGATGAATGATTCAAATACATCTAAAGTTTTCTGTAATGGTATTATGATTTCTTATATAGTTTCAAGATATTTTTTTATTGAATCTTGTGAGGGTTACCTATTTTCCTATAAAAGTAAGTTTTGAAATCAAAATTTAATTATCTGTCAAACATTCAAGTGAAAAATAATAATAAGTATGAAACATGTGTTTAAATGGTTTATACATGATTCATATATCCATGGTCGAAAAAAAACTTTTTTTTATATTATAATTGAAATATATATGAATTTCAATCAATTTTTCCATGTCATAATGTTATATTGTTAAATATAAGTAATCTCTCAATCACATCATTTCACATGTACTGGTGGTCCAACTTACTTATAGTGAGTGATTACTACTCATCTAGATGAAACTCCATCAAATATTCATAGATAACCCAACATTGAACCATGATAACTACTAATCTCTTATTGTAATCATAACCTGGATGCTATAGATGGTGAAGAGTGAAACATTACCCAACCCTTATTTTCAAAACTATACGGAAAACTTTGTAACATCCTTTGAACATTATCTAATGAAACTGACCACTTCACATGCCTATCATAAGATTCAATCACCAAATCAACATACCATATGCTATATATATCACTACCACTATCTGAACTATCAAGAATGAGTTATTATCTGGAGTAACTTTTCGGGTAGAAGAAATTATCACCTAAACAGACTTCACATCTCAATACATTATACAGCCTACAAGTCTAATAAAACTTATGAGACACCAAATTTATTATCCCATAAATCTTTTATAATTTAAAAATATAAGTTTCTCCTCCCATGGTGTTCATAATATTAACACAACAATATACAACAAATAGCCCATGACCTGTAGATGATTTTCCAATTTCGAGATAAGGGAAAAACCATCTAAATTAAATTATAGTTTAATATCTCGTGTATGGTGTGACTATGTAACATCCCTAACCTGGAATCCAATAAACAGGTGCTCTGAGCTAGTTGGTTACATGAACTTAAGTGCACCTATCCATATGCCAAAGGATTCCAACTAGCAGTGGGGGTCCAAAAGGTCAATTGGCGAGACTATACCCCCTTTTTATTAGAGTAGGTCACAACAGAAGATAAACAAGATAGAAAAATAGTAACCAATAATACAAGAGCATTCATAAATAACCATTCCCCAAAATAGGGTATAACCATGTCCAACGGTAAATATTCCATGTCATGCTACAATCGAAAAGGCGAATAAAGCCCAAAAAGGGGATAAACTGCAAAATCCCCAAAATGGTCATGAAACCAAGCCTGGGTCCTCCTCCACATTTATCCATTTCAACCCAACTCCCCAGAAAGGGCCTTTTCCATTCTCCTAACTTGAAAACATGAAGTCTTCTCGGGTTCCCAATGAAGGCCCAAGTGGGGTGTGAGTACAACTCAGTAGGCCACCACTAATGGTGTCTACAAAATATCTATTATAAATAATTGTTCATGAAAAAGGGAAATGAATAATAAATGACAAGAAAAGATTAATTTCCCTTACCTAGTTTATTTCCATTTCCAACATTTATTACCATTTCAATATCTTACCATTTCATCCCATTTCCCATTACTTACCATTACCAATGCATTTAACATGGGTTCATCAAATACAACAAGTTACACGGGATGAAAGTACACAATCACATGGATGAGAAAAAACACACTGTTATCCTATCTCAATAAGACTAACTTCCTCATATAAACCATATCCTTACCTCGAAGCCTTAGTCCTCTTCCCTAACCCATGAATTAGGGGTGGATTTTCGATCCTCATCCCAACTCAACCCGTGGGTATAGAACCTCAAGTCAATACCCCACTCTACCAAGCCATGTGCACATGCTATATCTATATGTATATCCATAAACCATTCACACAACATCACAAATATTTCCCAAGGAAAAAATAAACCACAATAATAACATGAGAGTTAATACCATGCCTTAACCCATTAACACATTTACCATATTTCACATCATTTATCCATTTAGCCCAAATCCCTTTTATTACACGTATCACACTAAGCATTAATTCATTTTTCCTATCTCACTAGGCTTCATTAATTATTCCTAACTCACTAGGCTTCATTACCAGGCTCATAATCCATTCCATTATGGTCTTTAATCATTTATATAAATTAACCCATTTATCTGTTCATCGTTCTCAAGTGTTAACCCATTTACACATTCCACTACTATTTACAATTCATCTAGAGTAACCATGTTCAACCCATATAAACCACTTCCATGTTAACCCAATATTTATTAGGTTACTATTATTACTAGTTGCATCACTTAGATTCCACTCCAACACAATCAATGACATCAACATGTTTATCAAGGGATCTACATAAATATACAACAATCTCACTTGTTCTTCACAAATCCCTAGATTCAAGAAATTTGACCCACACCATGGGTGGACATAGATTAGTCTCATAACCCTTGACGCATCCCATGGGGATTATGAGGGTTTCCATTTACCTTTTTAATAACCATTTTACCTAAACATGCTAGGGGTGATCAAAACATACTAGGAGACACCCAAGAACAAAACCACACATGCACAAATCCACAAATAAACCATGGGACATAACTTGTAGACCACCTACCTTGATTTCATGGGTGGATGAACTCTTAGTCAGGCCCTTAGATTCTGATTCAAACAACCCTTAAAGCTTCAACCTAGATCTCACCCAAAGAGTAGGGTTTTAGAGCTTCGAAAAGAGAGGAGAAGAATATACAAATCACAAACTCAAAAGAGAAGCAAGGATGGGATTATCCTTACTCGGAGCTTTGATCTGCAACCAACGGCACCAAAAACACCTTAGAAATAAGAGAGATCAATCTATTGGAGCTCTTGGGAGATTTGGTTCATTACTAGGCTGAAGAGGGAGAATGGAGAGGAAATCCCGAGTTGGGGTTTAAAATATTGGAGTTGAAAAATTGTAATTTTTTAAAAGTTTAGGGGCTGCACGGTTTACCCACATGGTTTTCCAAACCGTGCGCAAACCCTGCAGATTCCACTATCCAAACTTCCACCTACTGCACAGTTTCTTGGGTTGTCTGGAGAGTTAGTGCTAACTATGTGTAAACCATGTGGCCTGCCCAGAAATCCCCCCTTTTCACCTTTTTCATGTCCCAAAACCTCATAACACCCCCAAGCCTCATAAAAGACTTTATTAAGCACTTAATTAACCACAATAAAGGTCTAAAATTGAAATGTAAGTATAATATACCTTACGGAGAAATATGGGATCTTACAACCTCCCCACCTAATAACGGCTCATCCTCGAGCAGAGATTCCAAGATTCATTGTACTTCCATGGAAAAGAGATTGGGACACTGAGCCCGCATATCTAATTCCCACTCCAACGTTTATTCCTAAACATTACAATGCTTCCATATTACTCATAATAATGGAAAAAAATTTCCCCACATGACTTTCTCACTACGATCCACTATAAAAACTAGATGCTCCTCAAAGGACACATCAGTCTGAAGCTCAATATCCTCAACATTCACCATGTGAGTCAGGTCAGGGTGATATCTCCAAAGATGAAACATATAAGAAACATCATGAATCCTGCTATACCATTGTGAAAGATCTAATCATTATGCCACCAGCCCAATCCTTTCCACAATCTCAAACGGCCCCACATACCTGGGCGCCAACTATCCCTGCCTCCAAATCCGTTGGTGACCCAACCTTGGAAACACCCAAAGGAATATACTATCTCCCACCTCAAACTCATGATATCTAAACCTCCTTTCCGAATACAACTTATGCCTACTCTGAGTCATTTCCATCTATTTCTGAATCATCTCAACTTTTTCTGAAGTCTCTTACACAAGACTCAGTCCCAACAGCTCGGATTCACCAGCCTCTAACCAACATAGTGAAGATCTACACAGCCTCCCATAGAGAGCCTAAAATGGTATCATCCGACCATAGCCTAAAAACTATTGTTGTAGGAAAATTCAACAACTGATAGGTGCTTCTCCTAGGAACCACAGAAATCCAATACACAATCCCTCATCAAGTCTTCCAACACTTGGATTGTAAGCTCCGACTTCCCATCCAACTGCGGGTGGACGACCGTACTCAAAAGCACCTATGTACCAGGCGCATTCTATAACCCTTGCCATAAGAGCGATGTGAATTGAGGATCATAATACGAAACTATTTTTCATGGTCCACCATGAAACCGTACTATTTCATGAACATACAACTCACCCAACTGATCAACAATGCAGGTCTCCTAAATCGGTAAGAAATAAGCCACTTTCATTATCTGATCCACAAACACCCAGATTTCGTCATTCTTTTGAGTAATCCTTGGAATAACCACCAAAAAATCCATCATCACATCATCCCACTTCCATTATGAAATGGGAAATGGATGTAACAAACCACCTGTGCATTGATGCTTGGCCTTCACCTAATGAAAAGTAAGGCACCATGTCACAAATCTCGTAGCTTCCTTCTTCATTACCAGCTACCAAAACTGCATGTGGAGAACATGATACATGTTGGTCAAACAAGGTTGAACTACCCATTTTGATGCATGGAACTCCCACATCAACTCTTCCTGCATGCATTCTGGCACAACCACACAACCATGAACACAAACAACCCCTTCCATAGTTACATCCCAACCAGAAGGTGGCTCCCCGCCATTAATTCTTTCCTTCATGTCTAAACATTCAGGATCATCGTGCATAATTTCCCTAACTTGACTCAAAAACGTCGACTCAACCGCCACCGATGTGAGATCCTCCTGACCGTTTTCATCCCGCACTTCCAGGTGCACATCGGCGAAGAAATACCTCACCTTCCACTCGGTGATGGATTCCTAAACCACTAGGTTCTGAGCCTTCATGCTAAAAGCATCAGCAACAATGTTCCCTTTCCCTGGTGTATATACCATCTCAAAGTTGAAAGAATGGAGATACACAACCCATCTTCTCTATCGAATATTCAAATCCTGCTACCAAATGATATACTTTAGACTCTTGTGACTGGTATACACCGTGAACCATTCCCCAAACAAGTAGTGAATCCAACACTTTAAGGCATACACTACTATAGTCCACTCAAGATCACGAGTGGGATAATTCTGCTCATGGGGTATCAATTTCCTCGACCCATAATCCATAACCTGCTCATCTTTCATCAACACATCCCCAAGCCCGATACTGGATGCATAAAAAAATAGGACATACTTTCTACCTGGATCAGGTAAGATCAAGATTAGTGTGATCTCCAATCTCTTTTTCAACTCTTAAAAGGCATTGTCACAAGCCTCATACCACTCAAACCTGATTCCATTCTTAATCAAGACCAACAATGGTTCTTCCAAGCGAGAGAAATCTTGGATGAACCTCCAGTAATACCCTACCAAACCCAGAAAACTCTGAAATTCTGAAACACTCTTGGGATGCTCCCAAGACACAATATCCTGCACTTTCTCTGGATCCACCAACACACCTACCTCAGAATGATGTGACCCAGAAAATGCACCTCTTTAATCCATAACTGATAATTTGATATCTTGGAATATAACTGATGCTCTCTTAGTGTACTCAGAATGATGTCAAGATGTTCGGCATGATTGTCAAGAGTTCTCAAGTACAACAAGATGTAATCAACAAAGAAAACAAAAAACTGATCTAGATAAGGATGAAATATTCAGTTCATAAAATCCATGAACATCTCTGGTGCATTGGTCAGGCCGAAAGGCATCGCTACAAACTCAAACAACCTGTACCGACTCCTGAAAGCTGTCAGCGGTGCGTTAGAAGGCCTCACCCTCAACTGGTGATAACCCAATCTTAGATCAATCTTAAAAAACACCGATTCACCCCTCAGCTAGTCAAAGAGTTCATCAATTATAGGAAGAGGGTACAATTTTTCACTGTCATCTGATTTAACTTCCAATAATCAACACATAGCCTTAACGACCCATCATCCTTTTTTGAAAAAAAAGCATAGAAGATCCCCAAGGAGACATGAAAGTTTGTATGAAACCCTTACACTTCAACTCCTCATGTTGAACCTTTAACTCCTAGAGTTCTGCCTGTGCAATTAAGTATGGAAGAAAAGAAACTAGCTCCACTCCCGACATCAACTCAATCATGAACTCAACATCCCTCTTGGGTGGCAACCCTAATAAATCCTCTACAAACACATACTGAAACTGGTCCACTACTAGAGGGAAAATAGACTGTTCCCCTCTTTCAACACTAAGAAGAAGACATGCTACTTGAACTGTGATCCTACCCAACTGCTGACAAAATGGTCCTACATGACCTTCTTGAAAATCCCACTCTCCATGATGGACATAAGCATCACCCTAAAGTGACCTGAATGATACCCTACGATGGTAACATTCTATGTGCACCTGATACGTCACCAACCAGTCCATACCCAAGATGAGGTCAAACCCTGAAATCCCAATAACGAACAAGTACCATAGGAAATGAGACCACTGACATCTAGAGTACACCCCTAACGTTGCCTGATATCTTCAATTCGCACCCCCAATGGAGTGTCAATCGACATAACCCCACACACACTCTCAATAGGTGAACCCAATGCTACCACAATATGAGCATAAATAACATAGTGTTAGGAACCAGTGTCCAACAACACACTAGAAAGGATAGAATCTACAAGGATCATACCTCAAATAGTCGATGTCCCAGCCTCACCATCAGTGGGTGCCGACTGAACAACATGAAGATGACCTTGCCCTCTACCCTTGGCTCCAACCTATGTGCCCTGCACTTCACTACCCTACTGATGTGGGCGATCCTTCCCTAGAGTTCCAAGTCCATCACCCCTACTAGTAAGGCCCATGGAGATCCTACTACATAACTAATATGGAGAAACTAATCTATTGCCTCTATTCGGAATCTTCCTATCACCAAGATTCATGCTCATCTGCTGAGGGTTCCAGACGAACCTCTACATGTGCACTAATATTCAGGAAGACCGACACTCAACTAGAGGTTGAGGACACTAGACACACATGTTCCTCGGATTACCACAATGATAGAAGAACACATGATCACCACCCTGGGAGGATTACCCTCTCTTCTGATCACCTTGTACACTTCTACCCCATTGAAAACTTCCAAAACGACACTTATAGACCTTGGAAACTACACCACTTGTCTGCCCAGCTGGCACGACAAGCCTACTACTCAAAACACCCTTCAGGTTCCCTTCTGAGATCAACGCTTGATCCACTACCTCTATAAACCTCTTTAAGTGAAAGATATTCACCTAAGACCTAATCTCATGTCTCATACCATCTTGGAAAAAACTTGTAACTATTGCCTCTTCCCCCTCCAACGCTGGAAAAAAGCACCGTAAGTCAGTGAAGAGGCCAACATACTCCATCACTGACATCGATCCCTGAGTCAGGTTCATGAACTATGTATCCCACTCTTGCCTCAACGTATCTAGGTAAAAATGATCTAGAAAATTTTTCTAGAATTATTACCACAACATCCCCTCAGCTCAGTCTGATCCAAGATGTCACACTAATGATTTGCTAAGACTTGCAACATAGAAGCTGCCAACTTGACTTGCTTCCCAATAAGAGTCTCTAGATGATCATGTATTGTCTAGACATACTCTATCTAGAACTCTGCTGCCTCTGATCCACCCTCTCAGGTAAAGGTTGGAGGGTGTTGTAGATGAAACTCTCTGGTCATATCAAACATACTCAGCACAACCCGCCCTGGGTCTCGAACCATCATCTGCATAAAACGATCCAAGTTCTCTCAGAACTGCTCTTCTCTACATTCCTAGATCACCAAGTTATATTTCTCCTCTACTGGAGGAGTGTTCTCAGCAACATCCTCTTGTTTCCAA
Source organism: Viscum album (assembly GCA_963277665.1). NCBI lineage: Eukaryota > Viridiplantae > Streptophyta > Magnoliopsida > Santalales > Viscaceae > Viscum > Viscum album. Next base: position 1,429,702,029 of record OY728131.1, on the reverse strand, counting down.
ACAAGCACTTGACGCCGTGGTGGAATTTCTCTACATTGCAACACATGATGTTTATAACACATACCATAAAACATTCAGAACTTCATAACAAGAAGGATCTTCACCAACCACAACAACTCAATATACATGCACCATCCTATCAAACCTTAACATTATGAAAACATCACCCCGACCATCCCTACCACGAGCCATGGTCCACAAGGGGTAAACAACCATACACCACTACAAGGCTCACACAACATGTTACAAATAACATTTTCAATTCATTACAAACCCTTACTTACACATATTCCATCAATCATCACTTATCATTCTTTTATCTTCACACAATATCATTGTTTCATTTACAACATTCTCTCATTTTCAATTATCAAGATGAAAGGTGCATTCAATCTTTCATTCCTCACACACCCAACCCATGTGTGACAACCATGATGCATGTCACCTATCTCTCTAGGTGCCTACAACAATGCATGAATGTACAATCTCGTTCCATTGAGGCCACAAGAAAAATATCATAAAACCATCAAACCACACAACATGTGCACCACCCAATGGTAAAATATCATCAACTGTAACATCGTACAATCAAGAACAACAATTCCCACCCTAGGTGACTTGGGTTTTCCCACATATATGGGTTATCTACTCCCAAGCATGAGCTCATTACCAAGTCCCGACACCCCCTAACTCCCATCTACCATCCCAAATTACATGATTCTAGAGAAGGAGAAGAAAAAACTCCATCTGATACCACTTTATAACATCCCCGACCTGGAATCCACTAAACTGGTGCTTCAAACTGGGTGGTTACATGACCTTAAGCGCGCCCCCATATGCCAAAGGTTTCCGACTAGTAGCGGGGGTCCAAAAAGTCAATTGGGAAGACTATAACCCCTTTTTATCAGAGTAAGATACAACATAAGATAAACAAGATAGAAGAATAGTAACCAATTATACAAGAGAATGCAATAAACAACCATTCCAAAAAATGGGGTACTACCATGTCCAATAATAAATATACCATGTCATGCTACAAGTGAAAATCTGAACAAAGCCCAAAAAGAGGAAAAACTGGAAAATCCCCAAAATGGTCCTCACACCAAGCCCAGATCCTCATCCATGTATATGCATGCCAACCCAAATCCCTATCAAGGGAATTTTCCCTTCTCCTGACCTGAAAACATGAAGTCTACTCGGGTACCCAATGGCGGCCTGAGTAGGGCACGAGTACAACTCAGTAGGCCACCACCAAAAGTGTCTAAAAAATATCCAGTATAAACAATTGTGCATGAAAAAGGGAAATGAATAATAAATGACAAGAAAATATTAAGTTCCTTTACCGAGTGTAGGTACATTAACAAAATTTATTACAATTTCCATATCTTACCATTTCATCCCATTTCTCATTACTTACCATTACCAATGCATTTATCATGGGTTCATCAAATACAACACGTTACATGGGCTTAATGTACACAATCAGATGCATGAGGGAAAACACACCATTATCCTATCTCACTAGGACTAACTTCCTCATGTAAACCATATCCTCACCACGAAACCTCGGTCTGGGTGGATGCAACCATTAGGGTAATAGAGCCTCAGTCCTCTTCCCTAAACCATGCATTAGGTGTGGAGTTTAGAGCCTTATTCCAACTCGACTTGAGGTCATAGATCCTCAAGTCAATACCCCACTCTACCAAGCCATATGCACATGGTATATATATATATATGTATATCCATCAACCATTCACACAACATCACAACCATTTCCAAAGGCAAACATAAACCACACTAATAACATGAGAGTTAATACCATGACTTAACCCATTAACACATTTACCACATTTCACATCATTTAGCCATTTATCCGAAATCCCTTTTATTACGATTAACTCACTAAACATTCATTCATTGTGCATATCTCATTAGTCTTAGTTAATTATTCCTAACTCACTAGGATTCATTACAAGGATCATAATCCATTCCATTATGGTCATTAATCATTTCCACATATTAACCCATTTAGTTGTTCATTGTTCTCAAGTGTCAACCCATTTACACATTCCACCACTATTCAAAATTCATCCAGCATAACCATGTTAAACCCATATAAACAACTGCCATGTAAACCCAACATCCCTTAGGTTAATATTAAGCCTAGGTGAAACACCTAGCTTCTACTCCAACACAATCAATCACATAAACATGTTTATCAAGGGCTCTACATAAATATAAAACAATCTCACTTGTTATTCACAAATCCCTAGGTCCGATAAAGTTTCCACATCTCATGGGTGGCCCTAGATTAGTCTCATCACCCTAAATGCATCCCATGGGGATAATGAGGGTTTCCATTTACGTTATTAATAACAATTTTACCTAAACATTCCACAGTGATCAAAACATACCAAGAGGTACACAAGAACAAAACCACACATGCACAAATCCACAAATAAACCATGGGATATAACTTATAGACCACCTACCTCGATTATATGGGTGAACACACTCTTAGTAGGGGACTTATATTCTGATTCAACCAAACCTTGAAGCTTCAACCTATATCTCACCCAAAGAGTAGGGTTTTAGATATTTGTAAAGAGAGGAGAATAAGATACAACCCCGAAACTAAAAAGAGAATCAAGGATGGTATTAGCCTTACCCAAAGCTTCGATCTTCAACCAACGACACCAAAAACACATTAGAAATGAGGGAGATCAATATCTTTGAGTTTTTGGAATATTTGGTTCATTACTAGGGTGATGCTGGGAGAATGGGGAAGAAATTCCGAGTTGGGGTTTAAAATCCTAGAGTGGAAAAATTGTAATTTTTTAAAAGTTTCTAGGACACACGGTTTACCCACATGGTTTTCCAAACCATACGAAAACCGTGTAGATTCCAATTTACAAAATCTCACCTCCTGCATGGTTTCTTGGGCTATCTCCGTGGTTAGCACAAGCCATGCGCAATCCATGTAGCCTACCCCGAAAACCCACCCTTTTCTCCTTTTTCGTTTCGCATACCCTTAAATCACCCCTGAGCCTCCTTAAGGGCTTGGGTAAGAACTTAATTAACCAAAATAAAGTGCTTAAACTTAAAAGTAAGTATAAATACCTTATAGAGAAATCCAATATCGTACAGACTATACATCCCATGTAATTAGAAAATGAACATAGACCCATGGATAGGTTAGGGACCACCTAAATCATGATTATAGAATCCTCCAAAAGTGAAATTGTTGAAATAAATGAGCTTGAATGAAAAAAATCTCTTAACCAAGAAAACAAACCCCAAGTTAGGGTCTATGAAATTGATAGTGAAACGGTGAAGGAAGTAGAGTAAGGCCACAAGAATATAGATATAATCATAGGTGGAAATATCTTACAATCAATGAAACTCAAATTGGACCAAGATAATAGAGTGACTCTTAGGAAGAAAATTGAGAGGATTATGGATAAGGGTAGTAGTTTTCATGCCTAGGAGAAAGAATAAATGAAGATCCACCTCCATCCTATTTTTTGTTATATAATTATTAATTAATTAAATAATTTAATTATAAAATTTTAAAAAATATAGAAGGTGGACACCAAGTACCAACCTCAGCCACCAATAGGTTTCTAATGACCTTTGGGAACCCACTCCCAGCCCACTAAGTGACCAATGGGCTGGGAAGATCCATCCCATTACATGGGCGCTCTACTAAGTACCAATTACCTATTAACCAGGTACCCAATTATTTCTGTTATTTAGAAAAAAGTACCAACATGAAGCTCAACATCATGAATGGCCACTAGGACCCTCACCAACACCCTTTATATTCGACTTTGACTAAAATAAATGAGTTTGTGTGAAAATTAAATCAAATTCATACCTGAATAAGGGATGAGTGTTATAATTAGGATTCATTGATAACTTAGATTCCACTCCAATTGGACCCCTCTCATTGTTAAAACACACGAAAGATGGAATTTTTTTTTGAATAGATCAAGAGGATTGAGTTAAAGTGGTAGAAGTTAGGAATTCAATTTATATTTATATTTTGAATATGAAAATTAAATTCCAATGAAAATAAAAATTGGATACTCTAAAATAAATAAGATTAGACTAAGACAGAAGTCCATAGAGAAATGTTGCAAAAATTTGAATAAGTTTACCAAATTAAGATGGATAAAAATACATGAAATATATAAGATATGTGTAGAGGATATTAATAAAAATCATATATTGAAGTTATAACACATACATAAACTCAAAATTATTATGGCTAAAACATGGTTCTTAAAGTGGTTTTAGGTTTTTGAATTTGAATTTGAAAACTCATGGAACAATGATTTAGTTTTGAAGAAGGAAGGATGTGATAATTTTCTTTTGAAATTGGAATGTTGTGTAGTTTTTGTAATGTGTTTCCATTATGGAATCTTGTGATGTATGGTTACTAATGGCACCACGATTCACTGTTTCATTTTCACCCTTACATTATTCTATTGAACTGAATTTGTATTGTAAATTTCAAATATAATAACAAATTTCACTTCTTGTTTGATTAATTTTTTTTTATCACTCTTAAAAGTGGAAATTATACTTGTTTTGATATTTTTATTGAAGGGGGAGGTGATTTGGAGGCCCCAGAGATGATCTAGAAGAAAAATGGGCCAAACCGCATGACATCCCATAGAAATATGTCCACTTTTTTGATCATTATGAGAATGTTTTACATCCAAATAGGATGAAACTTTTTGAAATGATCCAAAAATCATGGGATACAACTCTTCTCTAGGAACTGAATATCAATTCGTCCATTGGTGGCCTTTTAGAACCATTCTATCCAGGGGATAGAATCTACCCTAATTTAAAATTTTAGTTCGGTCTCTTGAAAATATCTCCTGATAAAGATGTCCAATGGCCACCAAATTTGATAGGGAGTCATTCAAGAGGTCTTCCAACAACTCATTTCCTTTTTCCAAGTCATGATATGGCCTTTTACATGTCAAAACCTAAGACTGAAATGCTATCACAAAAACAAGGTGCTCAAAACCACTTACCATTTTTGAAATAAAAGGGCACCAAGAGAACCTCATTTTCAAGTTAGAACCTAAAGAAAATCATTGCCATATTGGAGTCCTAGATGATTATCTTCATCATCCCAGAAGTTTTTTAGCCTCTATCCTCATAATGGGATCAAGAATAAAGAAGCACGACCACCTGAGCTTCCTCCTCCTCCCAATGTTGAGCTAGACGGTGGATGATCATTTCGAGAGAGCTACACATACATGAGAGGGAGTTCCATCAATTTTTATTATACTAGGTTTCTTTAATTTTTGTGATAAATATTTCACTTATTTTTAAATTTGATGTAATTATCTTCTGAATACATTTCTTTTGTTAAAATTATGTGAAATACTTTTTATCTCAACACCGATTGGGTTAAGATTTCAAGTGAGAATCTTGTATTACTCCGATTGGACAAGATAAGAGTCCTATTTATCTCACACATACATAAGATTTCAGTATGATTTGGTACCCTTTCTTTTCTATGTTTGAAACCCAGACCTTGACAAAAATATTTGTTGTTTCAAGGGGTGGTTCTTTGAGCATCATTTTAAGAGGCAAGAGGAAAATCAAGATCATGAAAACCCTCAACCAAATGGTTCCATTAAACCATGTTTAGTTTTCAGAATGATGAACTCAAAAATATGTGTAGTGAACATTGAATTATCTCATTATATCATAATTCTAAAACATCAGCTTTATCTATCAAATATTAAAATATTTAAATCAAGTCATTTTCTTAAAATTGTTTTCAAAATCCCTGCCCTCTTTTAGTAATATTTATTAAAAATACACACTATAAGATATCAAAACTCCTTGAGATATGGCCTAGGATATTCCCTATACTAAAATATCTTCTTTAAATCACTATCAATTTTACCTGTTAGGAAAACACAGTCATTTTTTTTTCTATTTTCGTGGAGCGTTTCGGTTTTGAGTGCATGTATTTGATAAGATTATTTGTAAATTTTGTTATTATTTACTTGTTTTATCTTATACCTTTCCATATATATATTTGTGTTATGATTTATTTATTATGTAGGTTCTATGCATGATGTGTTATACCTTGAGAGATTTACCCCTTTTAGAACCCAAACTAGAGAGGATCCTATGTCAAAGGCACCGAGACACACAAGACAACCCTTTAAAGGAGGACACACCACAACTTGAGACATTTCTAAAACCCTATTCTTCTGGAACAAAATTAGAACCTGAAATTAACATGTAAAATATGGATGAAAAACATCATTTCATTCCTCGGATATCATTTTTAAGTTTTCATCCTTGATATAAATTCTAGGCAGGGAATCATGTAATTAATGTTGTAGTGGTCTAGAAAAATATCATGCTTTTCTTTTAATTGATGATTTTATAAATACTGAGGATCTCATGAACATTGATGATATTGGTAATCTTGTAAAATCTACTACCTCATAGGAGGATGTTACCATTAAGCAGTTAGATGAGATCAATATCCTCTCATGTTCACATTCACTCCCTGAACATGTTGAACATATATTGGAGGGGTTAGAAGAGGAGATTAAAGTGGATTTGTTGGAGGTAACTAAGAAAAAATATTACTACATTGAAATGGATAACTTTGATAATGATTTTTCATGTTTAAATTTTATTCAAATATAATTAAACTATGAAGTTCCCTTTGACACCATTAATTTAACATATCTAAAGAATGTAATGGAGAATAAAGAGGAGGTTGTGCAAGTGGAAACCAAGAAAGATAAGGTCTCATTCTTTTACCTACCCCCACCATGTAAGTTGTATATAATTATAATGGGGGTGAATTTATAATACTATATACATGGATTCCTAAACAATAAGTAAGAATTAAAATATGAACAAATAAAGTTCTATTGGTTTTTATCAAAGACACTGAACCCACCATCAGATTAGGGATAATCAACCGAAACTGCCCATATGGAGGCAGTCAAAATCTAGGCCCCACTTAGGGGGTTAATCCAAGATTTATCCTTATTTTAATCTTCTTTATCATTCCAGTAATAAATTTCTTATATTATCTAATTTTTCATGTATATTTTTAGTGAGGAACATTTAGTATATTAACTCAACATTTCACTACCAATAATTCAAGTTGCAACTCACCATTATACTTATATTCTTGTTGTCTTTCAATTAAAAATATTTTATACAATGATGACACTATAAATCTAGGTGTGGGGGGGGGATGGGTATATTCTTGGGTTAGTTCAGAATTTTCATCAATTTTTTTATTTTCTCACTTATTGAATACTATTTCCACTTAGCCTCCTGTTTAATCCCTTTCTTTTGTGCCGAAATGTTATTTAATCATGGAAAAAGATGCCCCTTTTAAAATAATTCCAAATTATTTTTCATTCTTGATTATATTATTTGGAAAATTCAATTTTTTTGGAAAAAAATTCAAATGAATGCTTATATAGAAACATTTTCTTGAATTTATATTTTTAAATCGTTCTTAGCTGTTTAATGGATTTTTGAAACCCATTCATCATTAGTGCTAAACAATATTTTAATCCCTTACCCGATAAACATACTAAGCCCTTTATTTCGTATTATTAATTATAATAACTTTCTTGAGAGTCTTGAGTCATGTAGAGAAACTAGAACTTTTCTTGATTCTATTTGAAGCCATAATATTCAAGTGTGCTACATCCATGATTGCGGCCATCATTCATTGAAAAATATTTTCTTAACCTCTATTTTTGGACACCTAAATATTTTACCCTTCTTAAGCCTTAGAGACCATGAAATTCTTATTAGGTATCCACATTACAATATTATATATCCCTACCTATCCATCTCTTATTTACTATCTTGTTTTACTTTTAGAAAGTGTGGGGAGAGGGTGTTTCTATGGGAATTATCAGGAATGAATCATTGTTATGGGTTAATAGAAAGGGTTTCTACATTTTCCTTAGGTGGTGGGTTCACAAGACATATTGTATTATTGTTTTACAAATTTTCCCTCTTTATCTCCAATGATAATTGTAAAAAAAATAGTTCTATACAAATAAAATAGAACAAGAAGACAAAAAACTAATGGAGAAAAGAGGAAGTTTATTCATTATTATTCACTGATCACTTGTGACCCACACAAATGGACAATGGTGATAATGAGTTATAAGTGATAAAATTTGTGATGGGATAAGTGTATAAATTCTTTGTGAACTCTTACTAAATTTTAATATGTTTTGTACATAAGATATTAAACACTCTTCTTCTACCTCATATTTTTATACATTAAATCCTTCCAACACTTGAACCTCTAAACAACCTGTTGAAAGTCCTCTTGAGTAGAACACTATTTTCTATAATTATAGAACTTAGAATCTTGGAAAGTATATGGTAAGATCACATGAAATATGGGAAAATATAATACTCTACTTTCATTGTTCATTGAGTGAAGAGGGAAAATTTCTAAGTGAGGTAGGCTGTGACATGTTTCATGGGTGAACAAATGAAGTTGAAAAAATTCAAATGTGAGGGAAGAAAAGTGATAAGAAAATTGATTTCATAAACGAGACAAGATGAATTTAATTTTATAAGAATATTAGAACATTTCTAACCTTTTATATAGGAATGATACTTGGTTAGGATATAAGACTTTTCACAGAAGTGCAAATTTTTATGTTTGGGGGTGTGATCTCACCATGATTCACAGTTTAATTTTCACCCTTACATCATTATATTGAACTGAATTTGTATTGTAAATGTAAAATATAACAACAAATTTCACTTCATTCTTGATTAATGTATCTTGTTTTTATCACTCTTAAAATGGGAGATTTTACTTGTTCTTATATTTTCATTAAAGTTGGAGGTGATTTAGAGGCCCTAGAGATGATATAGAAGAAGAATGGGCCAAATTACATGGCATCCAAAGGACATATATCCAATGTTTTGAGAATTATGAAAATTTAGTTCATCCAAATAGGGTTAAATTTTTTATTCCAATCCAAAAAATCATGGGATACAACTCTTCTCAAGTAAATGAAGCCCAATTCAGTCATCTGGTGGTCTTTACAAACTATTCTGTTCGGGGGACAAAATCTACATGAATTCAGAGGTTTAGTTTGGTATTTTGACAATATATACCAATACAGCTATCCAATGGACTCTAAATTTGATAGGGATACAGTCCAAAGGCCTATCAACAACTCCTTTATTTTTTTCAGGTCATGATATGTCCATTTATTTGTCCAAAACCAAGACTCAAATGGTATCACCAAAACTGGGTTCTCAAAACCACTTACCATTTTGGAAATAAAAGGCAACCCAAAGAACCTCATTTTTAAGTTAAATACAGAAGAAAATCTCTACCATTTCAGAGTCCTATAGTATTCAACTCCTCATCCTAGAATTTCTGTACGCCCTTATCCTCATAGTGGTATCAAGAATGAAGAAGGAGTTCCACTCAAGCTTCCTCCTCCTCCCGATGTCAAGCTAAACGGTGGCCCATCATTTCGTGAGAGATACGCATACATAAGAGGGAGTTCCAGTACATGTTCTTATACTAATTTTATATAATTTGTGTGATAAATAATTCACTTATGTTTAACTTTGATGTTATTTCCCTCTAAATGCATTTCTATTGTTAAAATTAAGTAAAACACTTTTTATCTCAACACCGATTGGGTTAAGATTTAAAGTGAGAATATTGTATTGTTCCGATTGGACAATACAGGAGTCCTATTTATCACACACATACATAATTTTTCAGTATTATTTGGTAGCCATTATTTTCTATGTTTGATACCCAAACCTTGACAACATGATTGTTGTGTCAAGGGGTGGTTCTTTGAGCATTGTTTTAAGAGGCTAGAGGAAAGTCGAGAACTTGACAACCCTCAACCAAAGGGTTCCATTAAACCATTTGTATTTTTCAGAATTATTAACTCACCAAGATGCGTAGTGAACATGAAATGATATCCTCGTAACATAATTCTAAAATACCTCTTTTATTTATCAATTATTAAACTTTTTAAATCATGTAATTTTCTTAAAAATGTTTTCAAAATTACCCCTCCTTTAGTAATCTTTATAAAAAATACACACTATAAGAAATAAATTATCCTTGAGAGATGACCTACGGTCTTCCCTATACTACAAAATATTCTTTAAATCACTATCAATTTGACGTTTCACAACAATGCAGTAAAATTTTGGCATCGTTTTTGGGGAGCGCTTCGGTTTTTAGTGCATGTATTTGATAATATTATTTGTAAATTTTGTGATTATTTATTTGTTTTATCTTCTACATTTTCATAACTTTTTTGTTTTATGATTTATTTCTTATGTAGGTCCTATTCACGATGTGTTATACTCTAGGATATTTACCCCTTTTTCAACCCAAACCGGAGAGGATCCAATGTCAAAGACACAGAGACACACAAGACAACCCTTTGAAGGAGGACAAAACACAACTTGAGACTTCTCTAAACCCCTCTTCTTATGTAACCAAAATGGAAACTGAAATTAACATGTATAATATGGATGAAAGAACTTCATTTCATTCCTATGATCCCCTTTTTTAGTTTTCATCCTTAATAGAAATTATAGGCAGTGAATCATGCATTGAGTGTTGTAGAGGTCTAGAAAAATATCTTGCTTGCATGTTAATTAATGATTTCATGAATATTGAGGATATCATGACCATAAAAAATACTTATAATCTTGTAAAATCTCCTACCTCATATGAGAATGTTACCATTAAGCAGTTAGATGAGATCAATGGACTCTCACTTTCACATTCACTCTTTGATGATGTTGAACATTTATTGGAGGGGTTAGATGATGAGATGAAAGTGGATTTGTTGGAGGTAACTAGGACACAAGATTTATACATTGAAATGGATGACATTGATAATTATTCTTCATGTTTTAATTTTATTCAAATATAATTAAACTAAGAAGTTCCCTTTAACACCATCAATATAACATATCTAAATCATGTACTAGTGAATAAAGAAGAGGTTGTACAAGTAGAAACCAAGAAATATGAGGTTTCATTCTTTTCCCTAACCCCACCATGTAAGTTGTATCTTATTAAAATGGGGTGGATTTAGAATAATATATTCATGGATTCCTCAACATTAAGAAATAAGTGAAATATGAAAAAAATTTCTATTGGTTCCTATCAAAGAAACTCAACCCACCATTAGTTTGGGGATAATCCACTGGAACTGCCAACATGCAGGCAGTCAAAATCTAGGACCGAATTGGGGGGTTAATCCAAGATTTATCCTTCTTTTCTTTTCCTTTATAATTATAGAAATAAATTTATTATATTCTCTACGTTTTCATGTAGGTTTTCAGTGAGAAACATTTAGTAGATTAACTCAACATTGCACTACCAATAATCCATGATGTACCTATCCTTTACACTTATTTTATTATTGTCATTAAATTAAAAATATATCATACAGTGATGAAACTGTACACTCTAGGTGTGGGGGGGGGGTGGGTGGGTAAATTCTTGGGTTAGTTATAAATTTTCATCATTTTTTTTATTTTCTCACTTGTTGAATAGTATTTCCACTTTCCTTCTTATTTTATCCCTTGATTTTGTGTAGGAATGTTAATTTCATCATTGAAAAAGATGGCCACTTTAAAATAATTCCTAATTATTTTTCATTCTTGAGTCGATTGTGTGGAAAATTCCATTGTTTTTGGAAAAAAAATTAAAATGAATGTTGAAATGGAATCTTTTTCTTGAATGTATATTTTAAAATAGTTTTTAGTTGTTTAATGTATTTTTGAAACTCATGCCTCATTAGCACTGGCCAATATTTTATTCCCTTTCCCAATAGACATTTTAAGCCCTTTATTGCATATTATTCCTTTTAATCACTTTCTTGAGAGTCTCGTGTCATGTAGAGAAACTAGAACTTTCCTTGATTCTGTTTGAACCCATACGATTCAAGTGTGCTACATCCATTATAGAGGCTATCGTTCATTGAAAATCCCTTTGCTTAACCTATATTTTGGCCACCTTGACATTTTACCCTTTTTAAGACTTAGAGAAAATGAAATTATTATTTGGTAGCCACATTAAAAGATTATTTATCTCTACCTACCCATCTCTTGTATAAATTCTTTTTTTAATATTAGCAAGTGTGGGGGAGAGGTTATTTCCATGGGAATTATCAGGAATAAATCATTGTTATGGGTTGATAGAAAGGGTGTGTACATTTTCCTTGGGCGGTGGGATCACAAGCCATATTTTATCATTGTTTTAAAAAATTTCCATCTTTATCTCTAATGAAAATTGTAAAGAAAAAAAAAACAAAAAAACACTAATGAAGAAAAGAGGAAGTTTATTTATTATTATTCACTAATCAGCTGTGGCCCACAAAAATGGACAATGGGGATAGTGAGTTGGATGTGATACCCTTATTAAGGGGATGAGTGTGTACATTCATTATGAACACCTGATGAATTTTTACATGTTTTATACATAAGAGATTAAACACTCCTCTTTTGCCTCATATTTTTATACATTAAATCCTACCAACCCTTGAACCTCAAAACAACCTGTTGGAAGTCCTCTTGAGTACCACACTAGTTTCTACAGGTATAGAACTGACAATATTGGAATCCATATGTTAAGATCCCATGAACTCTAGGAAAATATAAAAACTCCACTTTCATTCTTCCTTGATTGAAGAGGGAAGATTTATATGTGATGTAGGCTATGACATTTTTCATGGGTGAACAATTGAAGTTGAACAAATTTGAATATGAGAGAAGAAAAATGATAAGAAAAATGATTTCATAAACTAGACCTGATGAATTTTATTTCAGAAGAATCTTAGAGCTTTTATCACCTTTTATTTAAGAATGTGACTTGGTTAGGATATAATACTTTGCTCAGGAGTGAAAATGTTTAGGTTTGTGGCGGTGATCACACCATGATTCAATGTTTCATTTTCACCCTTACACCATTGTATTAAACTGAATTTGTATTGTAAATTTCAAATATAATAACAAATTTAACTTCATTTTTGATTAATGTATTTTATTTTTATCACTATTAAAAGCGTCCATTATACTTATTTTGATATTTTCATTGAATGTGGGTGTGATTTAGAGGCCCCAGAGATGATCTAGATGAAAAATTGTCCAAACTGCATGGAATCCAATGGAAACATATCCACCTTTTTGAGAATTATGAGAAATACATATATCCAAATGGGATGAAACATTTTGGTCCGATATAGAACATCATGGGATAGAACTCTTCTCAAAGAAAGGAAGCCCAATTCAGCTATCTGGTGGCCTGTCTGAACTATTCTCTCCAGGGGACAAAATCTTTCTGAATTCAAAATTTTAGTTCGGTATTTTCACAATATCTCCAAATAAAGATGTCCAATGGCCACCAAATTTGATAGGGAGACATTAAAGAGGTCATCCAATAACTCCATACATTTTTCTAAGTCGTGATATAGTTGTTTACTTGTCCAAAACTGAGAATCAAATGGTATCACCAAAATCAATTGCTTAAAACCACTTACCATTTCGGTAATAAAAGGGAACCAAGGGACCCCATTTGAAAGTTAGAAACAAAAGAAAATATCTACCATTTTGGAGTACTAGAGTATTCTCCTACTCATCATAGATTTTCTTCAGGCCCTTATCCTCATATGGGGATCAAGAATGAAGATGGAGTTCCACTTGAGCTTCCTCCTCCTCCTGATGTCGAGCTAAATGGTGGGCGATCAATTCGAGGGAGCTACGTATACATGGGAGGGAGTTACATAACTTGTTCTTATATTGGTTTTATATAATTTTTGTGATAAATATTTCACTTATTTTTAACTTTGATGTGATTCTCCTCTGTATACATTTCTTCTATTAAAATTAAGTGAAACACTTTTTATCTCAACACCGATTTGGTTAAAATTACATGTGAGAATCTTGTATTTTTCTGATTGAACAAGACAAGAGTCCTATTTATCTCACACATACATAAGATTTCAATATTCGTTGGCAGACTTTATTTTTTATTTTTTATACCCAAACCATGACAACATGATTGTTGTGTCAAGGGGTGGTTCTTTGACCATCATTTTAAGAGGCAAGAGGAAAGTCGGGATCTTGACAACCCTCAACCAAAGAGTTCCATTAAACCACTTGTATTTTTCAGAATGATGAACTAACCAAGATGTGTAGTGAACTAGAAATTATATTCTTATCTCATAATTATAAAACAACACATTTATTTATCAACTATTAAAATATTTAAATGAATTCATTTTCTTAAAACTGTTTTCCAAATCACCGCCTCTTTTAGTAATATTTATTAAAAATACAAACTATAAGCTATCAATGCTACTTGAGAGATGACCTAGGGTCTACCCTAGAATAAACAATATTCTTAAAATCACTATCAACTTAATGTGTCATGACAACGTGGTTAAATTTTGTTTTCATTTCTGGGGAGCGCTTCAATTTTTAGTGCATGTATTTGATAATATTATTTATAAATTTTGTGACTAATTCCTTGTTTTATCTTATACATTTTCATATCTTTTTACATTATGATTTTTTTCTTGTGTAGGTTCTATGTTTTATGTGTTCTACTCTGAGAGATTTACCCCTTTTCAAACCCAAACAAGAGAGGATCCTACATCAAAGACATTGAGACACACAAGAAAAATCTTTCAAGGAGGACACACCACAAATTGTGACTTTTCTAAACCCCTATTCTTCTGGAACCAAATTAAAAACTGAAAATAACATGTAAAATAGGGATGAAGAAACTTATTTTCTTTCCTCTAATCAAATTTCTGAGTTTTCATCCTTGATAGAAATTATAGGAAGTGAATCATGCATCAAATGTTGTAGTGGTCTTGAAAAATATCATGAGTGTCTGTTAATTGATGATTTCTTGAATACTGAGTTTCTCATGACCATAAATGATACTTCTAAGCTTGTAAAAGATTCTAACTAATATGAGGATGTTACCCTTAAGTATTTATATGAGATCAATGGCCTATCACTTTCACATTCACTCCCTGAACATGTTGAACATTTATTTTAGGGGTTAAAATGGGAGATGAAAGAGGATTTGTTGTATGTAACTAAGACACAAGATTTCAAAATTGAAATGTATGACCTTGATAATGATTCTTCATGTTTTAATTTTATTCAAATAGAATTAAACTATGAATTTCCCTTTGACACAATTTATTTAATATATCTAAAGGATGTACTGGAGAATGAAGAAGAGGACATGTTAGTGGAAACCAAGAAAGATGAGGTCTCATTATTTTACCTACTCCACCATGTATGTTTTATCTCATTAAAATGGGTGTATAATTAGAATATTATCCACATATTCCTCAAAAATATGGAGTAAGTGATATATGAACAAAAGAAATTCTATTGGTTCCTATCAAAGAAACTCAACCCACCACTAGATTGGGGATAATCCACTAGAACTGCCCATCTAGAGGTAGTCAAAATCTAGGCCCCACTTGGGGGTTTAATCCAAGATTTATCCTTATTTTATTTTCATTTATAATTCTAGTAATAAATTTCTTATATTCTCTACTTTTTATGTAGGTTTTTATTGATAAAAAGTTTGGAGATTAACTCAACATTGAACTACCAATAAACTAGGTTATACCTATCCTTTAAACTTATTTTCTTGTTGTCAAACAATTAAAAATATTCTATACTGTGATGACACTATACATTCTAGGTGTGTGTGTGTGGGGGGGGGGGTACATTCCTTGGTTAGTTAGTAATTTTCATCATTTATTTATTTTCTCACTTTTTGAATAGCATTGCCACTTTCCCTCTTTTTTTATCTCTTTCTTTTGTTCTAGAATATTAATCTCATCATGGAAAAGATGTTCTATTTAAAATAATTCCAAATTGTTCTTCATTATTGAGTCTATTGTGTGCAAAATTTTATTGTTTTTAGGATTTTTTTTTCAAATGAACATTGACATGGAATCTTTTTTTAGAATTTATTTTTTTCAAATCATTCTTAGTTTTTAATGGATTTTTGAAACTCATGCCTCAATAGCACTGACCAATATTTTAATCCCCTACACGAGGGACATTTTAATACCTTTATTGTATATTACTCTTTTTAATCACTTTCTTGAGAGTCTTGGGTCATGTAGAGACCAGAAATTTCCTTGATTGTATTTGAATCCATAAGATTGAAGTGTGCTACATCCATGATAGAGGCCATCATTCATTGAAAATCCCTTCGCTTAACCTCTTTTTTTCCACCATGACATTTTACCCTTATTAAGCCTTATATACCATGAAATTCCTATTAGGTATCCATAGTACAAGGTTATTTATCCCTACCTACCCATCACTTGTGTACATTCTTGTTTTACTTTCAGTAAGTGTGGAGGGGAGGGTGTTTCAATGGGAATTATCATGAATGAATCTTTGTTATGGGTTGATAGAAAGGGTGCTTACATTTTCTTTAAGAAGTGGGTTCACAATCCATATTGTATCATTGTTTTAAAAATTTCCACTCTTTATCTCCAATGATTTTTTAAAAAAAATAGTTCTGTACAAAAAAATAGAACAAAAATACAAAAAACTAATGGATGAAAGAGGAAGTTTATTCATTATTATTCACTGATCGGTTGTGACCAACACAAATGGACATTGAGGATAGTGATTTGTAAGTGATACACAATGTGAGGGGATAAGTGTTTACATTCACTGTGAACACTTTCTGAATTTTGACATGTTTTGTACATAATAGATTAAACACTCTTCTTCTGCCTTAGATTTTTATAAATTAAATCCTGCCAACCATTGAACCTCAAACCAACCTATTATAGGTCCTCTTGAGTAGAACACTAATTTCTGATGGTAAAGAACTTATAATCATGGAAATGTTATGGTAAGATCACATAAACTCTAGGAAAAGAGAATAACTTCACATTCATATATTCCTTGAGTGAAGAGGGAAAATTTGTATGTGAGGTAGGCTCCGACATATTGCATGGGTGAACTAATGAATTTAAAAAAATTCAAATGTGAGAGAAGAAAAACGATAAGAAAATAGATTTTATAAATAATAAAAGATAAATTTAATTTCATAAGAATCTTTGAACTTTTATCACCATTGATTTAGGAATGACACTTGGTTAGGATATAAGACTTTTCCCATGAGTGAACATGTTTAGTTCTGGGGGTGTGATCGCACCGTGATTCACTTTTCATTTGTACCCTTACACCATTGTATTAAACTAAATTTTTATTGTGAATTTAAAATATAATAACAAATTTCAATTCATGTTTAATTAATGTATTTTCTTTTTATCACTCTTAAAAGGGAAAATTCTACTTGTTCTGATATTTTAATTAATGGTGAAGCTGATTTGGAGGCCCCCAAGATGATCTAAATGAAAAATGCGCCAAATTGAATGTTATCCCATGGACATATGTCCACTATTTTGAGAATTATGAGAATTTTTTACCTCTAAATGGGCTGAAACATTTTGTTCTGATCTAAAACATCATGGGATACAAGGCTTCTCAAGGAACTAAAGCCTAATTCGACCATCTGGTGGCCCATCTAAACAATTACATCCAGGGGATAGAATCTACCCTAATTCAAAAGTTTAGTTCGGTCTTATGACAATATCTCCCAATATTGATGTCCAATGGACACAAAATTTGATAGGGAGATATTCAAGAGGCCGTCCAACAACTCCCTTTCCTTTTTACAAGTCGTGATATAGATTTTACTTTTCCAAAACTGAAACTCCATTGGAATCTCCAAAACTGGGTGCTCAAAACCACTTACCATTTTGGAAATAAAAGGGCACCAAGGGAACCTCACTTTTTTAAAAGGTGGTGCCTTGGTCAAAGACCAAATCACAAAATATATAATAAAAACAAGGAATTTCCTAAGTCTAAAAGTGGGGATTCTTTTAAAATATCTATAATAAAGAGGAAGTAAATAAACTGGGAGGTTATCTGACCATGTGGTGACATGATTGACTCCCATGTTTGCAAGACCATCTACCACCTTGTTCGCTTCACGATAGGGATGTGTAATAATGTAGTTGAAATCCATGAGCGAATGAAGAAAATCTATCTAGCGTGTTGTAAGAGGCCACATGAGGTGCATCACTCCATTCCAAAGTCTTGATAAATGGTAGATGAGTCACATTCAATCCAGATGTTGTTCCAATGATGTTTCTTGGAAAAGGAAATAGCATAAATCACGCTCATCATTTTAGCCTCCAAAGTCGAAGAGTTACCACAGGTTCCATAGAAACATCCAAGAATCTATCCGGTGTAATTTCTAAAAATATCACCATAACCCGAAGGACCTAGGTTGCCTTTCGAGGCCCCGTAAACATTCACTTTATTCCATCCTAGGAGTGGAGATTTTCAAAACACTTCAAAAGTGCATCTAGGTTGAGAATAAATACCATTAACCCCAAGATGACGTAGAATCCCAATGTCATGCACTGTGTTGTTGCAAAATCCCTTTTGTATCGAAGCATCTTTCTGAATGGCCATCAAGATCCACATCTAGCCTGCACGAAGACTAAATGAGTAGCTTTTATGAGTAATAGCATTCATATCATACCAGAGTACATGAAGAAGTTCTGCAACAGCAGTTAAGAAAATGTTCATGATTTTCTGAGAGGATTGAAGCTCCACACAACTTTGAAGATGAGAGTGGATTGAGTCATTCTGTAACCATCTACACTCAAAAATGTCAAGCACATAATTCCATAGAGCAGTAGCTGTAACACAAGAATGGAAAATTTGGTAAATTTCTTCACGAATTTGATTACAGAAAAGATATTTAGAGAAAATTTGGATTCTAAAGGACTAAAGGAAAGTGTCAGCGAGAATCATCTTGTAGGAAATACCACAAGTCAGGGTGAGTCTCGAAGGTTTAACCTGTAATTTATTAAAAAAATTATCCAACTAAAAGTATTTTTACAATTAATAAATCCATGTTTGTATATTTGATTGAGTCAAGAATGCCATTATGAGAAGGTCCCTTTTTAAAAAATCATTATAACTAGCAGAAGGGTAGTTGTTGATGACATACTTGATGTTGTTGGGAAAATTCAGGTTGTGAGAGCTAATAACCTCCTTGATAGTATAATTATTGTGATAGGGAGGAAGATTATGAGAGATCATAGTTATTAGAGGAGCACCATACCATTTTTCAAGATAGAAATTCATGGAAGAGTCTCTGCTCACCATCCATCTAGAGTTAGACATGATGTTGGAAAATTCATTCTTAATGGAAGACCACATGGAATATCTCATGTAATTCAAATTCCCCTTCTTCAGTTTGTTAATAAATCTATTTTTAAGGAAATCAATGGAGTCAAAGTTGTTATGAAAAAGGTTCCAAGTGAGAGTATCTTGTAAAGAATCATAAAAAAGTTTGATATTTTTTATGCCAAGACCACCCTTCTCGAGAGGATTGCCACAAGTAGACCAAGGGATAGCAACCAGTTTCCTTTCAAGTGTACTTTCATTACAATAAAAGTTTTTTATGGCCACGTTAATACATTTAAGACGACTAGTATGTAATTTATAAATCATTAAAGTGCATACCATTTTAGAAACAATCAAATATTTAATAAGACAAATCCTGCTAGCCATAGAGAGGGTTTTGCCTTTCCATGATGAATATTGGTGGAGAATTTGATCTACAGTTTTAGAGAAGTAACAAACTTTCATTCTGCCCTAGAAAATGGAAACACCTAGATAGTTTAAGGGAAGAGATCAATCCTTAATTCCTAAATCAGCAATATTATTGGATTTTCTATTAGCAGGAAACCTTTTTCCAAAAAAGGTAAAGGATTATTTCCAATTAATTTTTTGACTAGAAATATCTTCATAGTGTGAGAGGGCGCATTTGAGATTTTGAATATTCCTTTTATCTGCTTGAAGAAAAAGAATAATATCATATCCATATAAAATGTGCATGGGAACATTCATATTTCTAGCAGCCTTAATTGTTTTAAGATTGTTTTGCTTGACCAGGCGAGTGATTAATCTTCTTAGATAGTCTTCCGCAATCATGAAAAGAATGACAGAAAGAGGGTCACCATATTTTACACCTTTTGTAAATTTGAAATAACCCTTAAAAGATCCATTAACAAGGACAGATAATGTGGCCGAGTTGAAAAGAGTTTTAATTCTATTGATGAAGGAATCATTAAAACCAATGTTTCAAAGGACGTTGAAAATAAAAATCCAATCCATGGTATCAATGGACTTATGGATATAATGATTAATGGAAATATTACCTCCCCTGTTAGTTCTATTTAATAATTCAATACCTTCAGAGGAAAGACAAATACATTCTTGAATAGACCTACCCTTAACAAATCCAAATTTGTTCAAAGAAACTATCTTATTTATAATAGAAGAAAGTATATTGGAAATAAGTTTGGTGATAATTTTATAAAGGGTATTGATTAATGTGATGGGTCAAAATTGGTGAAATTATACGTCATTGTCCACTTGGTGGATCAAGGAGAGAAATTGAGCATTCAACCCACAAGGAAGCATACAACTAGTGAAGAAGTTCCTAACAAGCCTACAAACCTCAGCTTACATGACCTCCCAAAATTGCTGATAAAATCCATTATTGAACCCATCAAGACCCGGAGCACTATCAGGATTTAAACTAAAGATGGTGTCTCTGATCTCAGGATCTAGTGGGATACTAGTGGGAAAGGAATTATCCTTATCATTGACCACAACCGGAATGACTCCAGGAATAAGATCCTTGTTGGTGTCTTTTCTATTGAATATTTCTTCAAAATAAGAGAAAATATGATTGGAAATGCTATTCTTAGTGTCAAATTGGTTGTCTCCATCTCTTAAGAAGGCAAGAGGTCTCTTAGAATTCTAGTTTCTATGAAGGTAGTTGTAAAATTTAGTGTTTCTGTCACCATCTATTAGCCATTTGGTTTTGAAAATTTGTTTTCTCATGATATCTTAAAAGGCAAGAAATGTAAAAATTTTTGTAGTAATATTGATTTCATGTTGCAGGTTAGTGAAAAAATTGACATCTGTAGAAAATATCTTCCATTTAGAAAAAGGTAAACTCATTTACAAGTTAGAACCAGAAGAAAATATCTTCCATTTTGGAGTCCTAGAGTATTCTCCTCCTCATAATAGAAGTTTTGGAGGCCCCTATCCTAATAGGGTATCAATAATGAAGTAGTAGTTCAAACCAAGCTTCCTCCTCCTCTCTATTTCGAGCTAAATGGTGAACGATCATTTCGAGGAAGCTACACATACATGGGATGGAGTTCCAGCACTTGTTCTATTACTGGTTTTCTATAATTTGTGTGATAAATTTTTCACTTATGTTTAAATTTTATGCAATTCTCCTCTGAATATATTTCTTTTGTTAAAATTAATTGAAACATTTTTTTATCTCAACATCGATTGGGTTAAGATTTCATGTGAGAATCTTGTATTGTTCTTATTGGATAAGACAAGAGTCCTATTTATCTCACACATACATAAGATTTTAGTATGATTTTGTAGCCTTAATTTTCTATGTTTGATACCCAAACCTTGACAACACGATGTTTGTTTCAAGGGGTGGTTCTTTGGGCATCATTTTAAGAGGCAAGAGGAAAGTAGAGATCTTGACAACCCTCAACCAAAGGGTTCCATTAAACCATGTGTATTTTTCAGAATGATGAACTCACCATGATGTGTAGTTATCATTAAATGATCTCCTAATCTCATAATTCTAAAACACCACCTTTATTTATCAACAATTAAACTCTTTAAATCAAGTCATTTCATTAATTTTTTTTTCCAAATCACACCCTTTTTTAGTAATTTGTTCTAAAAATACACACTATAAGCTATCAACGCTCTTTGATAGATAACCTAGGGTCTTCCCCAGACTAAAGAATATTCATTAAATAACTTTTAATTTGATGTGTCATGACAACGTGGTCAAATATTGGCATTGATTTTGGGGAGCGCTTTGGTTTTTAGTGCGTGTATTTGATATGATTATTTGTAATTTTTTTTATTATTTAATTGTTTTATCTTCTACCTTTAAATATCTTTTTGTGTTATGATTTATTTATTGTGTAGTTTCTGTAAATTATGTGTTCTACTCCTGGAGATTTTCCCCTTTTTGAACCCAAACTGAAGAGGATCCTATATCAAATACATCGAGACACACAAGACAACACTCTAAAGGAGGACACACCACAACTTGAGACATTTCTAAACCCCTCTTCTTCTGGAACCAAATTAGAAACTAAAATTAACATGTATAATACAGATGAAAAAAATTCTTTTCTATCCCCTGATCCCCTTTCTAGGTTTTCATCCTTGATATAAATTATAGGCAGCGAATCATGCATTGAACATTATCGTGGGCTAGAAAAATGTCATGCTTTTCACTTAATTGATGATTTATTGAATACTGAGGATATCATGACCATCAATGATACTACTAAGCTTGTAAAAGATCCTAATTAATATGAGGATATTACCATTATGTAGTTAGATGATATCAATGTCCTCTAACTTTCACATTCATTCCCTAAACATGTTGAAGATTTATTATAGGGGTTAGAAGAGTATATAAAAGTGTATGTGTTGGAGGTAACTAAGACACAAGATTCCTACATTGAAATGGATGACTTTGATAATGATTCCTCATGTTTTAATTTTATTAAATAGAATAAAACTATTAAGTTACCTTTGTCACCAATAATTTAACATATCTAAATTATGTACTGGAGAATGAAGAAGAGTTTGTGCAAGTGGATACCAAGAAAGATGAGGTCTCATTATTTTCCCTACCCCCACCATGTAAGTTTTATCTCATTACAAGGAGGGTAGATTTATAATAATATATCCATGGAGTCCTAAATAATAAGGAAGAAATGAAATATGAACAAAAGAAATTCTATGGGTTCCTATCAAAGAAACACAACCCACCATCAGATTGGGGATAAGCCACTGGAACTGCCCATCTGGAGGCAGTCAAAATCCACACACCACATGGGGGTTAATCTAAGATTTATCCATCTTTTCTTTTCCTTTATCATTCTAGTAATAAATTTCTTATATTATATACTTTTTAAAGAATGTTTTCTATGAGAAACATTTATGATATTAACTCAACATTGCACTTCTAAAAAATCCATGTTGTACCTCTCCTTTACACTTATTTTTTCATTTTCATTAAATTTTATATATGTGATACAGTGATGACACTATGCACTCTAGTTTTGGGGGTATGGGTACATTATTTGGTTAGTTATGAATCATCATCATTTTTTTCTTTTCACACTTGTTGAATAGTATTTCCACTTTCTGTCTTTTATTATCCATTGGTTTTGTTCTTGAATGTAAATTTCATCATTGAAAAACATGCCCTATTTAAGAGAATTCCAAATTATTTTTCATTGTTGAGTATATTGTGTGGAAATTCTATTGTTTTTGGAAAAATGTTTTTTCAAATGAATTTTTATATTAAATCTTTTTCTAGAATTTATATTTTCAAATCATTGTTAGTTGTTTAATGGATTTTTGAAACTCATGCCTCATTATCACTGACCAATATTTTAATCCCTTACCTGATTGAAATTATAAGACCTTTATTACATATTCTTCCTTTCAATCACTTTCTTGAGAGTCTCAAGTCATGTAGAGAAACTAAAATTAGCCTTGATTCAGTTTGAAACCATAAGATTCAAGTGTTCTACTTCCATGATAGAGGCCATCGATCATTGAAAATCCCTTTTCTTAAATTCTATTTCTGTCCACCTTGACATTTTAACCTTATTAAACCTTAGAGACCATAAAATTCCTATTATATAGCCACATTAAAATATTATTTATCCGTTCTTATACATATCTTGTGTACATTATTGTTTTAATTTCAGCAAGTGTGGGGGATAGGGTGTTTCCATGAGAATTATCAGGAATAAATCATTGTTATGGGTTTATAGAAAGGGTATCTACATTTTCATTCAAAAATGGGTTCAAAATCCATATTGTATCATTGTTTTAAAAAATTTCCCACTTTATCATCCAATGAAAATTGTAAAAAAAAATAGTTTTGCATAAAAAAAACAAAACAAAACAAAAAAACTAATAGGGAAAAGAGGAAGTTTATTCATTATTATTCACTAATCGACTATGACCCACACAAATAGACAACGGGGATAGTGAGGTGGAAGTGATACACTTTATGAGGGAATGAGTGTGTACATTAATTGTGATTTTTTTTTTAATTTTGACTTGTTTTGTACATAAGAGATTAAATGATCTTATTTTTCTTCATATTTTTATACATTAAATCCTACCAACCCTTGAACCTTAGAACAACCTATTGGATGTCCTCTTGAGTACCACACTAGTTTCTATCATCAGAGAACTTAGAATCTTGGAAATCATATAGTAAGATCACATGAAATCTAGGAAAAGAGAAAAACTCCACTTTCATATGTTCTTTGAGTAAAGAGGTAAAATTTATATGTGAGGTAGGTTGTGAAATATTGCATGGGTGAACAAATGAAGTTGAAAAAATTCAAATGTGAGAGAAGAAAAATGATAGGAAAATTTATTTCATAAATGATACATGAAGAATTTCATTTAAAAAGAATATTTTGGAACATTTCTCACCTTTTATTTAGGAATTGGACCTTGCTAGGATATAAGACTTTTCCCAGGATTTCAAATGTTTAGGTGCGGGGCGGTGATCGCACCGTGATTCACTGTTTCATTTTCACCCTTACACTATTGTATTAAACTAAATTTGTATTGTAAATTTAAAATATAATAACAAATTTTTATTTCATGTATGATTAATTTATTTTATTTTAATCACTATTAAAATAGGAAATTATACTTGTTTTGATATTTTCACTGAAGGTGGAGGTGATTTGGAGGCCCCATAGATGATCTAAAAGAAAAATGGGGGAAACTGCATGGAATCCCCTGGACATATGTACACTATTTTTATCGTTATGAGAATTATGTACATTAAAATGGGTTGAAAAATTTTGGTCCAATCCAAAATATCATGGGATACAACTATTCTCATGGAACTGATGCCCAATTCGGCCATCTGGTGACTCGGCCAAACTATTCTGTCTAGGGGACATAATCTTCCCAAATTCAAAAGATTAGTTCGGTATTTTGAAAATATATCCCAATAAATATGTCCAATGTCCTGTAAATTTGATAGAGAGATATCCAAAAGTCCGAAAAAAACACTCTTCTTTTGTACAATTCATGATATGGCCTTTTACTTGTGGAATACTGAGATTCAAATGGTATCACCAAAACTAGGTGCTCAAAACTACTTACCATTTTGGCAATAAAAGGGCACCAAAGGAACCAAAATTGAACGTTGGAAATAAAACAAAATATATGCCATTTTTAATTTCAATAGGATTATCCTCATCATCCTTGATATTTCGGAGGCCAATATCCTCATAAGGGGTTCATGAATGAAAAAAGAAGTTCTACCTGAGCTTCCTCCTCTTCCCGATGTCGAGCTAAACAGTGGAAAATCATTTCTAGGGAGCTACACATACATGGGAGGGAGTTCTATCACTTGTTCTTCTACTGGTTTTCTATAATTTTTGTGATAAATATTTCACTTATGTTTAAATTTGATTCACTTCTCCTCTGAATACATTTCTTTTGTTGAAATTAAGTGAAACACTTTTTATCTCAACTTCGATTGGGTTAAAATTTCATTTGATAATATTGTATTGTTTGGATTGGACAATACAAGAGTCCTATTTATCTAACACATACATAAGATTTCAGTATTATTTGGTAGCCTTTATTTTCTATGTTTTATACTCAAATATTGATAACACAATTTTTGTGTCAAGGGGTGGTTCTTTGAGCATCGTTTTAAGAGGCAAGAGGAGAGTCAAGATCTTGACAACCCTCAACCAAAGGGTTCCATTAAACCATGTGTATTTTTCATAATGATGAACTCACCAATATGTGTAGTGAACTTGAAATTATCTTCTTATCTCGTAATTCTAAAGCACCACATTTTTTTATCAACTATTAAACTCTTTAAATCAAGAAATTTTATTAAAACTATTTTCCAAATCACCCCCTATTTTAGTAATATGTATTAAAAATACACGTAAAAGCTATCAACGCTCCTAGAGAGACAACCTAGGGTCTTCTCTAGTCTACAAAATATTCCTTAAATCACTATAAATTTGATGTGTCATGACAAAACTGTCAAATTTTGGTTCCGTTTTCGGGGAGCGCTATGATTTTCAGTGCGTATATTTGATAAGATTATTTGTAAATTTTTTGATTATTTACTTGTTTTATCTTATAACTTTTCATATCTTTTTTGTTTTCTGGTTTATTTCTTATCTAGGTTTTGTGCATTATGTTTTCTAATTAGGGATATTTACCACTTTCCAACCCCAAACCGAAGAGGATCCTACGTCAAAGACAATGAGACACACATGAAAACCCTTTGAAGGAGGACACACCACAACTTGATACTTTTCTAAACCCTTATACTTATAGAACCAAATTAGAAACTGAAATTAACGTGTATAATACAGATGAAAAATCTTATTTTCTTTCCTCTGATACTGTTTCTGATTTTTCATCCTTGATTGAAATTCTAGGCAAGGAATCCGGCATTGAATGTTGTAGTGGTCTAGAAAAATATCACGCTTGTTTTTTAATTGATGATTTATTGAATACTAAGGACCTAATGACCATCGATGATACTACTAAGCTTTTAAAATCTCCTACATCATATGAGTATGTTAACTTTATCATTTTTATGAGATAAATGATCCCTCACTTTCACATTCACTCCATGAACATGTTGAACATTTATTGGAGGGGTTAGAAGAGGAGAAGAAAGTGTCTTTGTTGGAGGTAAATAAGACACAAGATTCATACATTGAAATGGGTGAATTTGATAATTATTCTTTATGATTAAATTTTATTAATATATAATTAAAATATGAAGTTCTCTTTGATACAATTTTTGTAACATATCTAAGTAATGTACTAGAGAATGTAGAAGAGGTTGGGGAAGAGGAAACTAAGAAAGATAAGGTCTCATTATTTTCCTTACCACCACTATGTAAGATGTATCTCATTACAAAAGGGTGGATTTAGAATATTGTATCCAAGGAGTCCTTAAAAATAAGTAAGAAGTGGAATATGAACAAAATATGTTCTATTAGTTCCTATCAAAGAAACTCATCCCACCATCAGATTGAGGATAATCGACTAGAAATGACCATCTGGAGGTAGTCAAAATATAGGCCCACATGGGGGGTTAATACAAGATTTATCCTTATTTTCATTTCCTTTATCATTCTAGTAATAAGTATCTAATATTCTATACTTTTTCATATAGGATTTTAGTCAACAATATTTAGGAAATTAACTCTACATTGCACTACTAATAATCCAGGTTGTACCGCTCCTTTACACTTAATTTCTTCTTGTCATTCAATTGAAAATATGCTATACAATGATGAAACTATACGATCTGGGTGTGTGTGGGGAGGGGGATGGGTAAATTCCTAGGACAGTTAGTAATTTTCACCATTTTGTTCTCTTTTCTCTATTGTTGAATAGTATTGGCACTTGACCTATTATTTTATCCCTTACTTTTGTGCCGAAATGTTAATTTCATCATGGAAAAGGATGCTCACTTTAAAATAATTACAAATTATTTTTTATTATTGAGTCAATTGTGTGGAAAATTTTATTTTTTTGGAAAAATGTTTTTCAAATGAATGTTGATATGGAATCTTTTTCTAGAATTTATATTTTCAATTTTTTTTGTTGTTTAATGTATTTCTGAAACTTATGCCTCATTAGCATTGACCAATATTTTAGTCCCTTTCCCAAGAGACATTCTAAGCCCTTTATTACATATGATTCATTTTAATCACTTTCTTGAGAGTCTCGAGTCATGTAAAGAAACTATAACTTGAATTGATTCTATTTGAATCCATAAGATTCATTTGTTCTGCATCCATGATATAGGCCATCGTTCATTTTAAATACCTTTGTTTAACCTCTATTTTGGGACACCTTGACATTTTACCCTTATTAAGCCATAGATACCATGAAATAACTATTAAGTAGCAACATTGCAAGCTTATTTATCCACACCTACCCATATCCTGTGTTATATTCTTGTTTTACTTTCAACAAGTGTGGGGGTGAGGGTGTTTCCATGGTAATTATCAGGAATTAATCATTGTTATGGGTTGAAAGAAAGAGTGCCCAAATTTTCCATGAGTGGTGGGTTCAAAATCTATTTTTTATCATTGTTTTACAAATTTTCCCTCTTTATATCCAATGAAAATTGTAAAAAAATATTTCTGTTCAAAAAAATGGAAAAAAACTAATGGAGAAAAGAGGAAATTTATTCATTATTATTCACTGATCGGTTGTGACCAACACAAATAGAACAATGGGGATAGTGAGTTAGAAGTGATACAGTTTTTTATGGGATGAGTGTGTAAATTAATTGTGAACACTTGATAAATTTTAACATGTTTTTTACATAATATATGAAACACTCATCTTCTACCTCAAATTTTTATACATTAAATCCTACCAACCCTTGAACCTCAGAAAAAGCTATTGGAGGTCCTCTTGAGTAGCACACTAGTTTTTTCCAGTTGAGAACATAGAATATTGTAAATTATATCGAAATATCACATGAACTATGGTAAAAGAGAATAAATCTACTTTTATATGTTCCTTGAGTGAAGAGGGAAAAATTTTATGTTAGGTAGGCTATGACATGTTACATGGGTGAACAAATGAAGTTGAACAAATTTGAATGTGAGAAAAGAAAAATGATAGGAAAAATGATTTCATAAATGATACATGATGAATCTCATTTCACAAGAATCATGGAAATTTTCCCACCATTCATTTAGGAATTAGACTTGGTTAGGATATAAGACTTCCCTAGGAGTGTAAATGTTTAGGTGTGTTGGTGTGATCACACTACGATTCACTGTTCCATTTTCACCCTTACACCATTGTATTTAAACTGAATTTTTATTGTAAATTTAAAATGTAATATCAAATTTCACTTCATGTCTGATTAATTTATTTTGTGTTTATAACTATTTAAAGGGGAAATTATACTTGTTCTGATATTTTCATTGAAAATGAAGGTGATTTGGATCCCCCAAAGATGATCTAGAAGAAAAATGGGCCAAACTGCATGGAATCCCATGGAAATATGTCCACTATTTTGAGAATTATGAAGATTTAGTACTTCCAAATGATTAGAAACATTTTGGTCCGATCCAAAACATCATTGCATACAACTCTTCTCAAGGAACCGAATCCCAATTCTTCTATTTGGTGGTAGTTCTGAACCATTATGTCTAGGGGACATAATCTACACAAATTCAAAAGTTTAGTTCAGTATTTTTCCAATATATCCCAATAAAAATGTCCAATTTCCACCAAATTTAACAAGGAGATAGTCAAAAGGATGGTCAAAAACTCCCTTCTTTTTTCCAAGTCATGATATGGTCGTTTACTTATCCAAACCGAGATTCAAATGGTATCACCCAAACTGGGTGCTCAATACCACTTACCATTTTTGAAATAAAAGGGCACCAAGGGAACCTCATTTCCAAGTTAGAACCAGGAGAAAATATCTTCAATTTTGGATTCATAGAGGATTCCCCTCCTCATACTATAATTTCTGGAGGCTACTATCCTTATAGGGGGAACAATAATGAAGAAGGAGTTCCAAATAAGCTTCCTCCTCCTCCTGACGTCGAGCTAAACAGTGAACGATAATTTTGAGGGAGCTACACATAAATGGGATGGAGTTACAAAACTTGTTCTTCAACCGGTTTTATGTAATTTTGTGATGAATATTTCAATTTTTTTTAACTTTATTTCACTTCTCCTCTGAATACATTTATTTCATTAAAATTAAGTGAAACACTTTTTATCTCAACACCAATTGGGTTAATATTTCAAGTGGGAATATAGTATTGTTATAATTGAAAAAGAAAATAGTCCTATTTATATAAAACATACATAAGATGTTAGTATTATATGGTAGCCTTTATTTTCTATGTTGGATACCCAAACCTTGACAACACAATTGTTTTTTCAAGGGGTGGTTCTTTGAGCTTCGTTTTAAGAGGTAAGAGGAAAGTCAAGATCTTGGAAACCCTCAACCAAAGGGTTCCATTAAACCATGTGTATTTTTCATAATGATTAACTCACTAATATATGTATTGAACATTAAATGATCTCCTAATCTCATAATTACAAAACACCACCTTTATTTATCAACTATTAAACTCTTTAAATCAAGTCATTTTCTTAAAACTGTTTTCAAAATCACCCTCCTCTCTTAGTAATATTTATTAAAAATACACTCTATAAGGTATCAACACTCCTTGGAAGATGAACTAGGGTATTCCCTATACTAGAAAATATTATTTAAATCACTATCAATTTGTCATGTCATGACAACGCTGCCAAATTTTGGCATCGTTATTGGGGGGCGCTGTAACGTCCCGGATCCGGGTGCCACTCTACGGGTGCCCCAAACCCGGTTGGTCACGTGACCTTAAGGGAATTTACCAAAATGATAAAGGCTTCTGACTAGTAGCAAGGGCCCAGGTCTGATAGTGGGGAAACTATTCCCTCATTTTTCAAAGTGTAACACAGTGGAATACCAGATAAAACATACAACAACAGCGGAAGCAATAAGTCATACACAGTTTTAAATGAACTGATGTAAAGACAACCAACCAGTTATATAGATATGATGCAACATGTATCAAGTTCTAAGAAAACAACCAGAACATGTTACATAGTAGTACAATACAGTACTATACAAAATAAAACAGCTGCTAGCATCGTGAGCTTATGCCCGGTCCAATGCTCCCCTACACCTCAGCAGCAATCAAGTACCTATATAGGGACCCTTTCACTTATCCACACATTCAGAAATGTAATCTATTTGGGCCGAATACATGACCCAAATAGGGTGTGAGAATTAAATCCCAGTAGGCACCCACCAAAGGCTCATGCCTAACTATGTGAAAATATGCAACAAGAGTGTGTAGTAGTAAAATGCAATAAACTAAGCAGTACTCAAAATTAACTATATTTACTAGTTATATTGCCATTTTATTATTCATTTAATCATTCAATAAGTTTCCTCATACATGGAAACCCTTACAATTAGGTAATAATAAACTTAACCAGTAGGTAATTCCCCACATGCATAACAGATATTTCCATCAGGCGTACAAAGTTTCGCCCTCAGGGACAGAGTCTATTACCCACAGGCACATAAGAAGTTTCCCTCAGGCTAAAAGATGCACTACCCTCAGGCTAAGTAAAGAACTTCCCTCAGGCTAAACATGAAACCGGGCCATGCCCAACATAAAACAAACAATTCACATACAATTCCTCTCATGGAAAAAGTAATGCGCAAAATAAACATGGCATACCCCTGGGTAACCTGACCAAACGGCTAAGCAGAGGAATGTACCCAAGGGGTGGTCATGGATCCAAGAAGTGATCCAAAAAACAGTTTATTATCACATTTAATTACCTTTACAATTCTAGGTATTTAAAATAGCCATTGTCTCAGCCACATGACACCCCAACATGGGTTTGTAGCACAAAAATACACAAAATGCACAATAGTTGGAAATTTAACACCAAGACACCTACCTTAAACACCCCTGATCAGTATACTCGAACGTCGCTTCTAGAAACACCCAAGAATGGCGTAGATCTGACGTAGAATAAAACCTATTCAAACAGAAATAACTTTCCTTAGAGGTAGAATTGTAAATAATGGCTTAAGAAGAGTGGAGGGCTTACCTGTGCGGTTCCAATGAGATCGTCAGGGCAAAAACGGATTCCTGACACTCAATCTGGAGATCCTCAAAGGTCCTGCCTCCTCTCTTGACTCCTTCCTCTGGTTCTAAGCCTTCCCTATGAACGGAGGAGGCTACTTCTCATTTAAGTGAGAAAAAAAACTACACAGAGTGTAATTTTGACTACACAGCGTGTACACCCCTCATTTAACTGTTCCTCTGGAGGCACCGCCAAACTATTCATCCATCGATATGAGTACACGACTTTTATTCTTGACTACATGGCGTGTACTGTCACTCAGCTGGAAGCTACTTCCGTCGCCTTTCTAGTTTCCTTCCGACGGACTACATGAAGTGTAAACACCCACTACATGGTGTGTAGTGGGTGTTTACACACTTCATCACTAACATGGCTACACAACCTGTGTACTCATCCCACATGGACAAAGTACACAGCATGTGGAAAATTACATGGCTTGTAGTCCCAAAATTTAGTATTTTCCCCATTTCCATTATTTTCTCAAAAAAAATTAAGGAAAAGAGAAAGGAAGAAACCCACACCTCAAAAATAAGAACCGGGTTCTTACAATCTTCCCCCCTTAAAGCAATTCATCCCCAAATTTCTCTTCCAAGTGTGGTGAAGATAAAGCTCAGAACAACTTTGGCCACTGAGCATGTACGTCGGTCTACTGCTCCTAGGTTTCGTCCCGTACGAGAGGAACTGACCAGCCTCTGATAACCTTTGTGCTCCTATCAAAAATACGAATCGGATTCTCCTCAAAGGATGCATATACCTCAAGCTCATCCTCCTCAGGCAGAAAGACGCGAGATGGGTCTGAATGATAGCGGTGCAAATGAGATACATGGAAGTCATCGTGCATGGCTTAGTACCTATGAGGCATCTGCAACCGATAAGCAACCAGCCCGACTCTCTCTATAATCTCAAATGGCCCCACATACCTTGGTGAAAGTTAACCCTGTCTCTTGATCCACCTGTGTCCCAACCTCGGTGAAACACGCAAGAAAACTTGATCCCCGACCACGAACTCCAAGGGTCACCTGCAGTGATCAATATAAAATTTATGAAGAGACTGTGTTGTATCCATCCACTTCTAAAACAACTAGACCTGCTCAGAAGTCTCCTACATGAGATGTGGTCCCAGTAATGCTTCCTCACCTGCCTCTAACCAGCACAAGGGTGATCGGCATGGCCTACCATATAAAGCCTCATATGGTGACATCTCAATAGTTTCCTGAAAACTTTTATTATAGGAATACTCAACCAGGGGTATGTGCTTCTCCCAAGATCCCCCAAAGTCTAGGATGCATGCACACAACATGTCCTCAAACACCTGTATCGTACTTTCTGAGTGGCCATCGGTCTGAGGGTGGTAAGCTGTGCTCAGAAGCACATGTGTACCCAGTGCCCTCTGAAAACTCTACTAGAAACGTGATCTAAAGCGAGAATCCCTATTAGAAAAGATAGAACGAGGGACCCCATGAAGATGTATGGCCTCTCGGATATACAACCTTCTGATCTCGTCAACACCAAAGGTCTCCTTGATTTGCAATTAGTGAGATACATTCGTGAGTCTATCCACAACAACCCAAAAGGCATCATTTCCTCGAGGTGACCTCATCAACCCAGTATCGAAGTCCATCACGACATCATCCCATTTCCACTCCAGGATGGGTAACTGATGTAACAGTCTAGATGGCCTCTGATGCTCCACCTTCACCTGCTGACAGGTGGAACACCTCGTAACAAAACCATCTATCTATCTCTTCATACCCGGGCACTGGTATTGACGTCTCAAGTCACGGTACATCTTGGTAACCTCGAGATGAACTTACCAAGCTGAAGAATAAAACTCTTGCATCAACTCCCCACGTATATCCCTTGGAACCCACACTAGTCCATAGAAACGCAGAATTTCATCATCGCCTATCGTCCAACCAGGAGGGGGGTCCTCACTTGCATCCGACTCCCATAGAACTAGGCCTTCTGAATCAAATAGCTATCTCATCCTCACTCTATCATGTAGGGTAGATGTCACAGCTAAAGAATAATGATAGGTCTGCCCCTAACTATCATGCACCTCCAAATGCATCTCATTGAACAAAGACATGAGATGCCACTCGCCACTGGCCTCTTGTACCTCCAGTATCTGATTCCTCTTGCTCTGTGCATCAGCTACTGCATTACCTTTACCAGGTGTATAGGCAAGATCAAAATCGAAGGACAGAAGGTATTATCCCTACCTTCGCTATCTCAGATTCGATTCACACTGAGTAAAGATATACTTGAGACTTTTGTGGTCGGTGAAAACCACAAAATGCCCCCCCAAGAGATAGTGTCTCCAACAGTGCAACGCATGAACAACTGCAACCGACTCGAGGTCATGCGTCGGGTAATTCCTCTCATGTGACCTCAACTACTGAGAACTATATGCAACCAATCGATCACCCAGCATCAACACTGCACCCAGACCAATACCTGATGTGTCACATTAAACTTTATAGATCTTCACTTTCTCTGGAAGTATCAGGACTGGTGCTAATGTCAACCTTCCTTTCAGGTCCTGAAAGGCTGTCTCGTAAGCTTATGACCAAATGAACTTCACAACTTTCTTAGTCAGACACATCAACAGTGCTGCTAAGTGGGAGAAGTACTGTATTAAACGTCTGTCGTAACCATCCATCCCCAAGAAACTCTGTATCTCAAACATGTTCTTATGTTGCTTCCAGGAAACTACTTCTATCACCTTCTCTGGGTCTAATGCAACTCCTGCCTCTGAGATGATATGACCCAGTAAGTGAATCTGGTCCATCCAAAAGTGGTACTTTGAGAGCTTAGCATATAGTTGATTCTCTCTCAGTGTACTCAGTACGATCTCAAGATAAGTGGCATGGTTGTGTCGAGTGTGAGAGTACACCACGATATCGTCCACAAATACTACCACAAAAGAATCCTGGTATGGATGGAACACACAATTCATCAGAGCCATGAAAACTGCTGGTGTTTTCGTTAGTCCAAAAGGCATAACCAAGTACTCATATAGACCATATCTGCTCCAAAAAGCTGTAAGAGGTATATCTGATGGTCTCACGCGCAGCTGATGATATCCGGATCTTAAGTCAATCTTTGAGAATACTCGTTCTCCATGAAGTTGATCAAAAATATCGTCAATCCTCGGTAAGGGATATTGGTTCTTAACCATCAACTGGTTCAGCGTCTGATAATCCACACAGAATCTGAGGGCATCGTCCGCCTTTTTCGCAAAAAGGATAGGAGAACCCCAAGGAGAAGTACTGGGTCGAAAGAAACCCTTTGACTGTAACTCCTCTAACTACCTATTGAGCTCCTTTAACTCTAGTGTAGACATCCTATAAGGAGAAAAGGACACCGGTGCTACTCCTGGAAAAAACTCAATAGAGAAATCCACCTCACGCTCTTAAGGTAGACCTGATAAGTCGTCCGGGAAGACATCCCTGAAACAATCAACCATTGGAGGTAAATTCGTATGACAAGCCCCCTGATCATCCAGATATAAACTCGCAAGCTGGGCTACGACTCCATCTCTCCCATGATGCTCTGGTCCAGCTTGAATTTCCTGAACATCCCATTCACCCTGGTATAGAAACTCTCCGCCCTCTGGTGACATGAAACTCACCCTGCAACGGTAGGAATATACAAAGGCTCAGAAGGGAACCAACCAGTCCATCTCAAGAATGACGTCATAAGTTGTCATTTCTAAGACATAGAGGTCCCAAAGAAAGTGACACCCTTCAATCTCAAGGGAGCACTCCTTCCATTGATGCACACATGTCCTTCTAGTTCCCAACAGAGTGTCTAGCATCATAACAACAGAAGAAGAATAAACGAAGATCCCAAGGCACTCTACAAAGAGAACAAATATGAAAATATGCATAGAACCTGTATCAAAAAGTACTAAAGATAAGAAAGAAACTACTAGAATAGTACATCTGATGGTAGAAGGTCCGGGATCCTGCACTTGTTGGGTCTGCTGCATTGCATATGCCTACCCAGTGCCACGGTCCTACAACATAGCCTGGCTACCCTAAGATGTCCTGCCCTGCTGCCTCTAAGATCCGGGTGTCTGGCTACCACGACCATGACCACCATCCCATCCTGCACACCCTGACGTATTCCAGTTTCCCGACTGGTAAGAAGCTGCTGGTCCTGCTCTCGCATATGGAGTCTGCACAGAACCCCTCTCACTAGCCACTGGTGAAAATGCCCTGCAAAAGCGCTGCAGATGAACCATCTTTCCGCAATCTTGACACTCCAATGGGTCTCATGGACACTGATGTATCTTGTTCCCCTCCTTAGCACACTGGTAGCACATGACATGGCTTCCTATAACATTCTTCTAGCTGGTACTGCCACCCTGATAGAATTCCATCTGTCTCTTCCTCTTGCCAGTATAAATAGTACCAGAAAATGGTGTTGAACTGCCCTGGCCCACACCACTAGCTTCCCGAAGGTTCCTCACTATAATCAGTGCCTGTTTCATAATATCATGTACTGAAT
Source organism: Viscum album (assembly GCA_963277665.1). NCBI lineage: Eukaryota > Viridiplantae > Streptophyta > Magnoliopsida > Santalales > Viscaceae > Viscum > Viscum album. Next base: position 1,429,665,528 of record OY728131.1, on the reverse strand, counting down.
GAAACCTGAAAACATTCACTAGTGCTTGGATGTCATATCAAAGACCATACTCAATGCGTCTGGCTCTCAACGTCTCATCACCCACCAGAATGGGTGAAAAACACCGAAGCTCGGTAAAACGAGTAGAGTAATCCATCACCGACATAGCACCCTACTGCAGATTCATGAACTCTTGAGCTCTGTCTTCTCTCATAATCTCTAGAAAGAAGAATTCATAGAAGACTGCATGAAAATATTCTTAAGCCATGTATCTATGATGCTCTGACTAGGTGGTAACATCCCACCACCTCTTGACGGAATCACATAGCATATAACTCACGAGCTTGAACCTCCTCCCCGGAGGCGTCTCAAGATGCTCGAAAATATTCTGCATGGACCCTAGCCAAGACTCTGCAGCCTGTGGTCTGCCACCCCCTGAAAACGTAGGCGGATGCTGCTGCTGAAAGATACGTGTCACCTCAGCCATAGATGTGGCAGCCTGTGGTGCTCCCTGAAAGGTCTGCATGAACCTCATAAAGCCTTCATGGAACTACACCTCCGTGCCTGTGTCCGGTATAACAGCTGGCGCCGCATCTGGCTCTGCTGGCAGATCTACTGGTAGCCCATGGCCCACCATCTCTGGAGTATAATCGTTGCTGCTCTCCTGGAGAACAACACATGGTCATCTTGGCGGCATGACTCTACAAGGTCAAATGCACACCTTAGATCAGGATTATCAAAGACTGGAAATGAAGGGACCAAAAAGGGAAACAGAAGGAATAAGGCATTCATGATTTGTAAAACAAGATTACACGGCCTGAATAATGACTACACGGTGTGTACCTGACTTCTCTTCCCCTGGCCGGGTCCTTCTACATGGCTAAGACACATGAATACCATTTAATAAAACTACACGGCGTGTATATCATCTATACTGAGTGTATGGTGTAATTTTTCAACTGCCCGTGTGGTTTGTGACACGGCCGAGTACTCGGCTTGATACTACACGGCGTGTTACACCCGCACACGGCGTCTACACCACCCCTTCTTCCCATCCACACTGCTAATTCCACATGTTCTATCCTCGGATGAGACTATATGGTGTGTCCCATAGGTACACAGCGTGTACTAGACGAGCTTCGTGGACCCGTGTTGTTAGTTACATGGCCGGGTCCCTAGGTCAGACTACACAGCGTGTATGTCTTAAGGTCTCCTCCGTCCATGTTGTTAGTTACACAGGCGGACTCCGGGTCAACATTACATGGCGTGTACATCCGGTACACGATGTGTTTTTACCAAGTAATTCCCTTCCCCGTGTCCCCACCCACACGGTCTATGACACAGAAAGTGATTACACAGTGTGTACTGAGGGTACACGGTGTGTAATCAAAAAGTTTCCTTTTCTTCCCAAACAGAAGATCACACATCGTGTGTATGAGGAACTACACGGCATGTATCCTGGGTTTCCAGATAGTGTGCCTTTGAAACTGCTCTGGAACCCAGAAATTATTGAAAACAACACCTAAGTACCAAATTCCGATTCGTGAGGGCCCATACTCCGCACGAATGAAAGTTTGGAATCTCATATGTGTTATAAAAAATAAACAGTCAATAATCCACCAAATTCTGGTCAATGAGGGCCCATACCCCCAAAAACCCAAAGTTTGGCGTCCATTTTATTAACAGGATCAGATGAAAATACCCTATCACATAGCAGGTATTTATCAAAGCAGCTATCACAACAGCATTCTTTTCTAGCACAACAATTGTCACAACATCATGCAATTTCTAATGCACCTACACGGCATGAAACTATGCATGGCATGTGATTTATAGCATGTTCCTAAATGATGCATGATATGGAATAACCTCGTCTCATCGGGTTGCAAACAAACAGAACCCAAGGATAAAATATAACAGCACAATCACAAGTGCGTCACCAAACGGTGAAATCAATCAACTGTAAAATTTTCTAAATCAGAACAATTGAAAAAATGCGAGGTAGGATTCATTTTCCCTATACACAGGTTAGATACTCCCTACAACAACTTATTACCATCTACCATTCCCATAATATCCCTGACTAAGGCTCCAAATAGTAATTAAAACAAAAGAACCCCTCTGATACCACTTTGTAATGTCCCGGATCCAGGTGCCACTCTACGGGTGCCCTGAACCCGGTTGGTCACATGAACTCAAGTGCATTTCCCCAAATTCTAGAGGCTGCCGACCAGCAGTGAGGGCCCAGATCTGATAGTGGGGAAACTATGCCCTCATTTGTCAAAGTGTAACGCAGTGAAATACCAGATAAAACATACAACAACAACAGAAGAAATAAGTCATACGTAATTTTAAATGAACTGCAGTAATGACAACCAACCAGTTATATAGATTCGATGCAACATGTCTCAAGTTCTAAGAAAACTGCCAGAACATGTTACACAACAGTAAAATATAGTACAATACAAAATAAAACAGCTGGTAGCCTCGGTAGCCTAAGCTCGATCCCATGCTCCCCTACTCCTCAGCAGAAATCAAGTACCTGTATAGGGACCCTTGCCCTTATCCACACCTGTAGAAATGTAATCTGTTTGAGATGAAGACATAACCCAAACAGGGTGTGAGAAATAAATCCCAGTCGGCACCCACCAATGGCATGTGCCCAACTGTGTGAAAATATGCAACAACAGTGTGCAGTAGTAGAATGCAATAAACTAAGCAGTACTCAATAGTAACTATCTTTACCAGTTATATTGCCATTTTATTATTCATTTAATCATTCAATCAATGTCCTCAGACACACAAACCCTTACCCTTTGGTAATCATAAATGAAACCTACAGGTAATTTCCCACAGGCATAACAGATATTGCCCTCAGGCGTACAAAGTGTCGCCCTCAGGCACAGAGTCTATTGCTCAAAGGCATGGAAGAATTTTCCCTTAGGCTAAAAGATGTGCTTCCCTTAGGCTAAGTAAAACACTGCCCTCGAGATAAACAATCAACCAGGCCATGACCAACATAAAACAATCAATTCACATACAATTCCTCTCAAGGAAAATTAATGTGCAAAATAAACATGGCATACCCTTGGGTAACCTGGTCAAACGGCTAAACAGAGGAACGCACCCCTGGGGTGGTCCTGGATCCAAGCCGCGATCCCAATAATAGTTTATTATCACATTTAATTTCCTTTACAATTCTAGGTATTTAAAATAGCCAAGGCCTCATCCACACGACACCCCAACATGGGTCATTAGAACAAAAATACACAAAACACACAACAGTTGGAAATTTAACACCAAGCCACCTACCATAAACACCCCTAATTAGTATACTCGAACATCGCTTCTAGAAATACCCAAGAAAGATGTAGATCTGACGTAGAAGAAAACCCGTTCAAACACAAATAACTTCTCTTAGAGGAAGAATTGGCAAAAACGTCTTATGAAGAGTGGAGGGATTACCCGTGCGGTTCCAAAGAGATTGTCAGAGGAGAAAATGGATTCCCGACACTCGATCTGGAGATCCTAGAAGTTCTGGCCTCCTCTCCCGACCCCTTCCTCCATTTCTAAGACTTCCCTGTGAACAGGGGATGCTACTTCCCATTTTAGCAAAAAAACTAACTACACGGCGTGTACCTCCCTCATTTAACTGTTCCTCTGGCGGCACTTCCAAACTATTCATCCGTCGACATGAGTACATGGCGTGTATTCTTGACTACACGGCATTTACTTTTGCCCAGCTGGCAGCTGCTTCCACCACCTTACTATTTTTCAATCGACTGATTACACAACATGTAAACACCCACTACACAGCGTGTAGTCAGTTTTTACACCCTTAATCGCCGACATGGCTACACACCCTGTGTACTCATCCCACACGGCCAAAGTACACAACGTGTGGAAAAGTACACAGCGTGTAGTCCCAAAATTTATGATTTTCTTTATTTCCCTTATTTTCTCTAAAACACATAAGTAAAAGATAAAGGAAGAAACCCGTACCTCAAAAATAAGAACCGGGTTCTTACAAGAACATTGGTTTGTAGTACGTGTATTTGATAAGATTATTTGTAAATTTTGTGATTATTTACTTATTTTATCTTATACCTTTTCATATCATTTTGTGTTCTGATTTATTTCTTGTGTGGGTTCTATGAATTATGTGTTCTACTCTAAGAGATTTACCCCTTTTTGAACCCAAAATGGAGAGGATCCTACGTCACAGACACCAAGACACACAAGAAAACCCTTTGAAAGAGGAAACACCACAACTTGAGACTTTTCTAAACCCTGCTTCTTCTAGAACCAAATTAGAAACTGAAATTAGCATGTATAATACAAATTTAAAAACCTTTCCTCTGATCTCATTTCTATGTTTTCATCCTTGATAGAAATTCTAGGAAGTGAATCTTACATTGAATGTTGTATTGGTCTATAAAATTATCATGATTGTATATTAATTGATGATTTCTTGAATACTGAGGATCTTATGACCATCGATAATACTTATAAGCTTGTAAAAGTTCTTACCTCATATGAGAATGTTACCATTAAGCAGTTAGGTGAGATCAATGGCCTCACACTTTCACATTCACACCTTGAACTTGTTGAACATTTATTGGAGGGGTTAGATGATGAGATGAAATTGTATTTGTTGGAGGTAACCGTGAACTAAAATTCATACATTGAAATGGATGACTTTGATAATGATTATTCAGGTTTTAATTTCAATAAAATAAAATTAAACTATGAAGTTACCTTTGACACCATTGATGTAACATATCTAAATCATGTACTAGAGAATGATGAAGATGTTGTATAAGTGGAAACCAAGAAAGATGAGGTTTCATTCTTTTCCCTACCCTCACCATGTAAGTTGTATCTCAAAAAAATGAGGTGGATTTAGAATACTATATTCATGGATTCCTCAACAATAAGAAATAAGTGAAAAATGAACAAAATAAGTTCTATTGGTTCCTATCAAGTAAACTCAACCCACCATCAGTTTTGGGGATAATCCAATGGAACTACCCTTCTGGAGGTAGTCAAAATCTAGGCCCCACATGGGGGGTTAATCCATGATTTGTCCTTATTTTCTTTTCCTTTATAATTATAGAAATAAATTTATTATATTATCTACCTTTTCATGTAGGTTTTCAGTGAGAAAAAATTAGGATATTAACTCAATATTGCACTACAAATAAACTAAGTTGCACCTCTCTTTTACACTTATTTTCTTATTTCCATTAAATAAAAAATATACTATATTGTGATGACACTCTAAACTCTAGGTATGGGTGGGGGGATGGGTAAATTCCTAAGTTAGTTAAGAATTTTTATAATTTCTCTTATTTTCTCTCTTATTGAATAGTATTGTCACTTGCCCTCTTGGTTAATCTGTTGCTTTTGTGCCAGAATTTTAATTTCATCATGGAAAAAGGTTCCCAATTTAAAACAATTCCAAATTATTTTTCATTATTGAGTTGATTGTCTAGAAAATTCCATTGTTTTTGAAAAAATGTTTTTCAAGTGAATTTTGATATGTAATCTTTTTCTATAATTTATATTTTCAAATCGTTCTTAGTTGTTTAATGGATTTTTGAAACCCCTGCATCATTTTCAATGACCAGTATTTTAATCCCTTACATGAGAAACATTCAAATACCTATATTGAATATTATTCCATTTAATAACATTCTTGAGATTCTCAGGTCATGTAGAGAAACAAAAAATTTCCGTGATTCTGTCTGAATCCATAAGATTGAAGTGTGATGCATCCATGATAGAGGCCAAAGTTCATTGAAAAGACCTTTTCTTAACCTCAATTTTTGGCCACCTTGTCATTTTACCCATTTTAAGACTTAGGGACAATGAAATACATATTAAATAGCCACATAACAAGCTTATTTATCCCTTCCTACCCATCTCTTGTGTACATTCTTGTTTTACTTTCAGTAAGTGTGGGGGAGGGGGTGTTTCCATGGGAATTATTAGGGCTGATCATTTTTATGGGTTGATATAAAGGGTTTCTACATTTTCTTTGGGTGGAGGGTTCACAAGCCATATTATATCGTTGTTTTTAGAATTTTCCCTCTTTATCTCCAATGAAAATTGTAACAAAATAGTTCTGTACAAAAAAAATAACAAAAAGAAAAAAACTAATTGATAAAAAAGGAAGTTTATTCATTATTATTCACTAATCGGTTGTGACCCATACAATTAGAAAATGGGGATAGTAAGTTGGAAGTGATACACTTTGTGAGGGGATGAGTGTGTACATTAATTGCGAACACTTTCTGAATTTTGGCATGTTTTTTACATAAGAGATTAAACACTCCTCTAACACCTTATATTTTTATACATTAAATCCTACCAACCCTTGAACCTGAGAACAACCTGTTGGAAGTCCTCTTGAGTAGGACACTAGTTTCTGCTGGTAGAGAACATAAAATCATAGAAATTATATAGTAAGATCACATGAACTATGGGAAAAGAGACTAACTCCACTTTAATATGTTCCTTGAGTTAAGAGGGAAATTTTCTAACTGAGTTAGGTTTTGACATGTTGCATGCGTGAAGAAATGAAGTTGAACAAATTCTAATGTGAGAGAAGAAAAATGATCAGAATATTGATTTCATAAACAAGACATGATTCATTTTATTTCAGAAGAATCTTGGAACTTTTATCACCTTTTATTTAAGAATGAGACATTGTTAGGATATTAGAATATTCCCAAGAGTGCAAGTGTTTTGGTCTGGGGGTGTGATCGCACCTAGATTCACTATTCTATTTTCACCCTCACACTATTGTATTGAACTGGATTTTTATTGTAAATTTCAAATATAATAACAAATTTCACTTCATGTGTGATTAATTTATTTTGTTTCTATCACTCATATAAGAGTAAATTATACTTGTTTTGTTATTTTCATTGAACGTGGAAGTGATTTGGAGGCCCCATAGATGATCTAGAAGAAAAAAGGGCCAAATTCCATGGCATCCCATGGACATCTCTCATCTATTTTGAGAATTATGAGAATTAAGTACATCCATGTGGTCATCGAATTTTTGGTACGATTCAAAACATTATGGGATACAAATCTTCCCAATGAAACAAATCCTAATTCGGTCATCTGGTGGCCCATCTGAACCATTCTGTCCAAGGGACTGAATCAACCCAAAATCAAAATTTTAGTTCGGTATTTTGACAATATCTCCCAGTAAAAATGTCTAATGGCCCCCAAATTTGATAGGGAGACATTAAAGAGGAAATCCAAAAACTCCTTGATTTTTTCCAAGTCATGATATGTCTTTTTACTTGTCCAAAACCATGACTCAAATGGTATCACAAAAACTGGGTGCTCAAAACCAGTTACCATTTTGGTAATAAAAGTGTACCAAGGGAACCTCATTTTAATGTCAGAACCAGAATCAAATCCCTGGAATTTTGGATTTATAAAGAATTATAATCCATATACTATAAGTTCTATAGCTCCATATCCTCATTAGGGGATCAATAATGATGAAGAAATTCCACCCGAGCTTTATCCTCCTCCCGATGTCGAGCTAAACGATGGAAGATCATTTCGAGGGAGCTACACATACATGGGAGGGAGTTACAAAACTTGTTCTTCTAATGGTATTCTGTTATTTTTGTGATAAATATTTCAATTATGTTTAAATTTGATGTTCTTATCCTCTAAATATATTTATTTTTTTAAAATTAAGTGAAACACTATTTATCTCAACACTGATTAGGTTAGGATTTCAAGTGAGAATATTGTACTATTCTGATTGGACAAGACAAGTGTCATATTTATCTCACACATAAATAAGATTTCAGTATTCTTTGATATCATGTATTTTATATGATTGATACCCAAACCTTGACAACATGATTGTTGTTTGAAGGGGTGGTTCTTTGAGAATCTTTTTACAAGGCAAGAGGAAAGTAAATATCTTGACAACCCTCAACCTAAGGGTTCCATTAAACCATGTGTATTTTTCAGAATGATGAACTTACCATGATGTGTAGTGAACATGAAATGATCTCCTTATCTCATAATTCTAAAAGACAACTTTTATTTATCATCTATTAAACTCTTTAAATGAAGTCATTTTCATAAAATTGTTATCCAAATCACCCCCCCCTTTTAGTAATGTTTAATAAAAATACACACTATAAGCTATCAACGCTCCTTGAGAGACAACCTAGGATCTTCCATAGGCTAACAAATATTTTTTAAATCACTATAAATTTGACATGGTATTACAATGTGGTCAATTACCAATTTCCCTTAAAGTGGATCTTAGAAAATATAAAAAATGGATTTAGAGAAAGTTATAAAACATATATGTAAATATTGAGGAGACTCTTGAAGAGGATAAAGGATACATTAATGTATTAAATAGTTTTATGAATATATTCGTATTGATTAATGTTCACAAGTTTTTCCTTTCATCATGATCACTCAAGTAAGAATAAAATAAGGTTTTGGGATCCTAAAAATTGTGCTCATTCAATATTTTATTAAAAGTTCAGTGTGTGAAGAAGAGAAGAGGGATTTTATTCATATGTAGAAAAGTGGAGTATCTTATTAGAGATTTAAGATTCTTATTACTATATATTTTAAGATCGTTTTTTAATTTTTTGGGATAATATTACATCAGTTGAGAGACATTTATATTTCTCATCAGTTCAAGAATAATCCTTTCACATTTTTATCCATGATGGTTAGTGGATCATGCGATTTTAGTCTTTATAGATAATTTGAATAATGTAGTGATTCATTTTTAATGTTAAACCATGTAAATTCACTATAATAAATAAGTTTTGTGTTTATTTAAGGGGAAAGAAAGTGAAAATATAAATAAATTCAATTAATTTAGATGGAAAAAATAGGTTGTTCAATGGGGAATATAAAAGAAAAATATTTTCGGATTCACTCCGCCTCTTAGTTGATTTTTGAATATCTTAATACTGATTGGTATCCAGCTATACAATAATAGGTTTTCGATCTATGTTCTAGGTTTCATTAAAAGATTATTTTTTGATGTTTATAGGTGGAGTGTGCTCTATTTTTTAAGTGGTGTTGGTTTTGAATTTTATTACATGAATAGATTATATTTATTCAAGGAATAGTAAGATTATTTTTAAGTTTTGTGGGAATAATTATCATTTTTTAAGGATATAATTATACCATACCTATTATCCATAATCCTAGATGCAATTTAAGCAATAATTAATGGGTATTTCTTTCATGCTGAAGGTGTTATAAATTTCACTATTGATCAAATGATCATTGAGAATGATAGTTATACATGTAATGCAATTATTTCACTATTATTAGATAAATAGTTCATCAAATTATTAGGTATTATAAAAAAATTATTTGAGGTAAGTTAGAGAATATACATAAAGGAAATGTGAAGGTGGGATATGCTAAATTACAAATTTGGAAGTTGAATTATGTGTACATTAAAATACATGATGAATAATCTATTGATGAATTATTCACAAGAGTCAATGATGTCAAGAACCATTAGAGTATTTAGTAAGAATCTTGATTATCATGTCGTAATAAAAAATATATTACACATCTTATCAGAAAATTTTATGCAAAGGTATCAACACTTAAAGAATGATATTTAAACACACTTCTATTTGATTATTTTCATTGTATATTGATTTCTTATGAAATGAGAAAAGGAAGTACTCTTAAGAAGAAGCGTAAGGTCTAAAAAATATCATTTAAGGTTGTTTAGTAAAATAAGTTTCATAAAGATGTAAAATTGAGAGAGTAAAACTATAATGATGATTAAGATTTTGAGATAAAGTTTGAAAATATAATTTCATTTATCTATAGAAGTTTTTGTAAATGAAAAAATAAATTATCAAAGAAAAAATCCATTTAAATGCTAAAATTTTGAGCTACTAGAAATTTTTAGATAATTTCCCAAAACATAATAAAGACGAAAGTGATGAAGAATTTGAGTCATCAATAAGTTATTCAAAAAGGGAAACTTAAAAATTCAATAAGAAAAAGTTTCCAAATGATAATAATTTATAAAAAATAAAAAAAATATCTTATCTAAGTTGAATAAGGAATAAATTTGTGAAGATGTAAATGAAGTTAATACTTCAAGTAAAGATGAAGAAAAATTTTTGATCACTAATGTGAATGATGATGAGTTCTATAATATAAAATATGGTATTGGTGAAAAATAGTAATAAATCATGATAGATTATATAATGAAGCATGAGTTGAAGGAGTTACTTTTAAGGATCTCAAAGTTGGAGAAAGAGAATAAAGTAAAGCATTGAATCATCAAGAATAAAATTAGTGATCAACAAAAGCTGTTTAAATAAGTAGAACATTGAGGATAATAACCCATTACATATTTGTGTCTCAATTTGAACCATGAATTATGGGTGAAGTATTGAATCATCAAGAATGGATGGATTTTACGAATGGATAACTAGACTATATTGAGAAGAAAAATACTTGGGAGTTTCTATATAAGATTTAGAACAAGAATATTATTGGAGAAAAATGTGTATTCCATACTATGTTGAATGAAAAATGTGAAGGGATGAAGAATAAATCAATACTTGTTCATAATTGTTATTCCCAAGTTTAATGGATTAACTTTGATATGAAAATTTCTATATTTAAAAAGAATTTGGCCACATATATTTTTATTTATATTTCCACTCAAAGTTGATACATGATCTTCCAAATTAATTTTAAGTTGTCCTTTCTCAATTGTGAGCTTTAAGTGGAAATATACATAGATAAAAAAATGATTACTACATAGAGAAGATAAGTAAAGATTTTTTCAATTGAAGAATTTAATGAACCAACCCGTGTCAACATGACATGTCACTCGATCTTGCTCATAAAATGAACCAAATCACATTTTTAATTGCCATAGTTTTGTGAAAAGAACCAGAGAATAAATATGTAAAACCATGGGACTTATTTTACCATAAATATTATAAAACATGTATCATTTACTACGAAAAATAAGATAAACTTTCCATGTAAAATACAGAAGAAAGAATCATATCCATGAGACATACAAGGCTATCCACTATGGAAACACTTGAATGATATACCAAGATAATGAAATACCAGGCATCTATGTGACTATCCATCACCATCATCTCAAAACACTAGTAGATGAAGGAAAACCAATAGAATATATCTTTCCACATGACTCCCTTCCATTTGTGTGTAACTTATCAAACCAAGGATACCAATTCGTAAAGGAAAAAATTGGGGTGTGAGCATAAAATCCCAGTATGATACCACAAAATAAACTATATAATGTCTATCATGATAAAAGAAATGGTTATAGTTTTAAAACAAAACCAATTTATAAATCTATTTCCATATAAAACCCATTTTATGAAACAAATAATGTTTTCTTTTCAAAACATTCCATATTCAAATCCAAAAGAAAATGAATGAAACTAAATAATGATAAATAATGGGAAATAATCAAAACAAACATAAACCAGAAGATATCATTGTGTCATATAATCATGGTACACAAAAGAAACCAATATAATGTAATCTGGTCAAGGATCACTATGTCCATGGGCCACTATCCATAAGATAAACATGTGGGTATATAAAATATTTTTCATAATTGAAACCGTCATACAATAAAAAATATTGGGCTCCAGCCAATGAGAATATATCACATGAAAAAACAAGGAATACTATGCCGAAAACAAAATCATAATGATACCAAGTCCTATCAAAAATCTTTTAGTATTATACTTCCTATTTCGTACCAAAACCTCATGATAACCTATTAATAATATATACATCCCAACTTTACCAAGTTTTCACAAGTGCTATGTTATAAAAGAAATAAAAGATAAAAAATACCCTTGACTTTTCTAAACATTTTCACAATTAATGTATTCCCACTCTCATTCTTTTAAAATACACTTTAGAATTAAAACAATTTATCGACACAATTTCCATAAGTGAAGAATCACCACTCCCACTATTAAAAAATATATTTAAAATAAAGAAAATTCTTCAATATAATTTCACAAGTGAAATATAGACACATTGAAAATCCATTTTAGAAAAGAAATCCTTTAACATGACTTTTCATCAAAATCAGAAAGTGCATAAAATATTTTTAAAGAAAACCTCATTTAAAAAAATTTTCTAATGTCCTAATATAGGATTTTATAAACTTCTCCCACATAAAATAATAAAACAACCAGAAGGATTTTAAAAAAGAAATATTGGAATAATATGTCCTCTATCCTAGATAATATTTTATATTATCACTTGAGAACATCAAAAAATATTTTTCAAGAACAATTGGTGATTTTTGGTTTAGTACCACTATACCAAAATACCTACCATGAAATCGAGATCAATAACACCCAAGATGGAAAATTCCATTAGTGACGAAGAGGAACTCACAATAGTAGGTGAAGATACATGTACAACATCCAGGGATAAAAAACATTAAACCTTCTCATTTTTTCCTTGTGGATGAAAATAAAAAATGATCCAAAACATTCTCAAGAGAATACCAAGAAAATTTTGAGCGACATATTTGTGGGTATAAGAATACTAGGCGTTATGGTTCATGTTGCAAGGAAAAACAAAAAATTATTTGACCAATTAATTTTTTTAAAAGATTTATGACGACCTGGTGTTTTAAAACTCTTATAATGGGGTTATAATACTTAAATGAGCTAGAAGAATATGTTTCCATGATATTTCTAGCTATTAAGAAGGCTTTAGAGAGTTATAGCGGTGTTTTTGAGGAAGAACAGCAAAAACAATATTTTTATTTATTTTTCTCCCAAATAGGGTGTAGCATAAGGGTAACATGGTTTTAACCCAACATAGTTCATTGTATTTCTACATAACCATTAAAGGAAACTTCTTAACCTTACGCAGGTATGATTTACCCATACATAATATTTGAAAACCGAGGGCTACCCTTACACGACGCATAAGATACCCTTATATAAGAGTTGAAACCAGGTACTTACCATTATGCAGCACATGGAATACACTTACAAAAGATTTGAAAAGGGTTACCTTTACGCAACACCTTAGGTACCCTTACATATCCTTTGAAAAGGGAAAGATACCTTTACACATCTCCTTAGGTACCCTTATATGGGATATGGAAAATCTACATTACCCTTATATAAGTTACTCATTACCCTTACAAGGACTATATAAAAATAGGTTACCTTTACATATAGGCTAAGTGACCCTTATGAAATGCATTCCTTACCCATAAATAACACATAAATTAAGGCCTTACCCTTATGAAACCCATGGAAAATTGGGATTAGCATTATGTAACCCTTGAAACCGAGGGGTTACCCTTACAAACCCCTTGAAAACTCCCTATTACCCTTACACAATGCATTAAAACCCAACCCTACCATTATGAAACTCATATATTTTAGGGGTTACCCTATGAAACTTCCAAAAACCACCCAACATAAGGGTGTAAGGAACTTACCTTTTTTCATTCCCTATTCGATACTTAATGGTAAACATTAAATTAAAAGTTATTTGATTTATGCATAATAGACATATAAATTAAAACAGAAATTGGGTTTAAATTATATTATAAAAAATGGAATTATTATAAAAAAGATGGTGTTATAAAGAAGACACTATATGGGATAAAACAATCTCTAAGGACATGTTATTAGAAGTCGGACTCATGTTTGAAGGTGTGGAACTTTAGGAAAATAATAGTGGACAACAAACTCAATATCAAAAAAATTAAAGTGTTATATCTCATTATTATTTTCTATGTATTTCATGACCCTCTCCACTGGTAACCCTCCCGGGTCAAAAATGAAGAGATAGATGATGACCCCTCAAGCCCACCACTAATAGTACATGATTTGATGAATAAAATTGAGGGTATATAATCCATGAAAATTAGAGGCATTGCCTTATTTATAATGATTTAAGTAATAAGGGACAAGAGAAGATCCACCAATAAACACCATGAATAATAAATAATAAATTCCAATACATGAATGTAATGTCATACCTAAAGGAAAGACACTAGAAAGATACCAAAAAACAAAGCATAGCCAGTGACCATAGAATCTGAAATCTCCTTAGAAACCACTCCAAGAAAGTAATGCCTAGCTCAATCATCAACCAAATACCACAGTCTTGTAAATTAGTGTATATATACATAGGGTTAGAATACAAGTTTACTTAGTAGGATCCTCCCAATAACCTATTGTGAAAATGTGAAAGAAGCATACTAAATCCTAGTGAAAAAGCAAATTAAACCAATTCATTACCTAAATAGGTAAAACAACATCCAATCCTCACAAAATATCTCTCACCAAGTAACACATACAAGTAAGAATATCCATATCAAAACATATATATAATAAAGGTACCTCATTTCCACTTCCCTGCTCATTTTTTCTTTCAAACACCAATCCAAAAACATCTTATTATCTTATCCATTACATAAGTCACCCTGAAACTCATGCATAAATACTACATCACATCCTTCATCCCATGAAACTTATCACAACCTCATTACTATAATCTCATCTACAATAAAGTAATAAGTCTGAAATGACCTATAAACCATGTATCATGCATTACACCTCAACCCATCAAAACCCATCCATGTAGACCCATGAGAAACCATAGTCACCACAAAAAGATATAAATATATACTATAAACATAAGCCGCTACTACCCACATATAGAAGTATAACAAAATAATGATCTGTTATAGCCTATGTAGACACATACCCTATAACTCAATCTATTACAACCTAGACACACCCACTCCTTATGCAATGCCAAATGGAGAGTTGGGAAGAGGGAGAAGTTATCCATATATTCCCTCACCAACCTAAATGTTGAGGAAAACACCCGTACATAAACATTTAGGTTTTGAATTCCCACCCAACTTAAGTAGTGGACAATATGAAATCAGAAAATATAATAACAATATCACACAAAATTGTACTAAGGGTGACTTCCAAGCCTTAAATTCAACTACAACTATCATTTGAAATGACACCCAACTATGACCAACATGTCCTAGAAGAAAAGATTTCATATATTCACATAGGAATCAAGGTTCATCATCATCATCCATTTATACTTTGCAATAATAAATTAGTATTCATTTATTATCCCATCATTAATTCTCGCAAAAGATTTAATTTTATAAAAATCCAATATTCTTTCACAAATTCATATTGTGATTATTTAGATTTCCATACCATTCTCCTTGGAGAATTCCGTTAGAACATAGTGTGGTTCCACTTAACTTTTCAATATTTACTTCCATCAATGACACACATCCCATAAGTTCATTTATTATTACATTAACTATTATATAACTTTGGGAACTATTGGACTCATCCTAAGATACCATAAGAATATACATGAGACTATTATAATAGGTAGTTAGAATCTACAAAAATAAACCGTTGTATAACAACTATAAAAAACAAACATCACACATGATGGGAAATAGATACTCTCTATCTGTACCCAATAAATCCATCGAAAAGCCTCACACAAAAACCCAATAGAATAGGTAATCCTAACACTCAACCGATCTATCTATCCCACATCATCACTATATTAATGATAAGAACCATTAAATCCCCTATCTAAATTTATGATACTTAAACCAATTATACCACACCCACACATTAAATTACAACAAGGATATTTTATCTTAGATCACACATATAACAAATAACCACTTTCATCATGATAAAAAATGGGAATCTAAATTCATATCATTAAGGTATAAAATATTTTAATAAAAATAAATAGGATCTATCAACTCTAACTAATTATATTATGTAAATAAACTTTTTATTAATTTATTAATCTAATTTATTCATTATGAATAAGTTTCATCTACAAGAAACCTACTATCAATATATATAATAAGCTAAGAATTCAACCAGAAACATGGTTTAATCAACTATTTCATATTAATTAGTTTTAAAGGAATAATGGTAATCAAATTATCATGTATATTTCATTATTAATTTCATCATTACATTCATTAAGTTGTTTATCCCATTTGAATCACATCAATCATGAAAAACATCGACAATAACCATAATAAGTGGATAATACACTATCTATAAAATCAAAAGATTCATCACTAATAAAGCGTTAACACATGTGATAAAAAAATACTTTCTAATTTATTATTTAATCTAGTTATAATATTCATTTAGTTTGATTACACTATTTACCTAAATAAGATAAAGCATGAACTTTAACACTGACACATAAAACAATACTAAAATTAATGAATTGTTTACCTGAACAAGGTAATTCAATATTCATTAATCATGAATCGAATGACGATCATTGATCATCAATCACCACTCTCATGGGAAGATAAAGGTCCCTAAAAAATAAACCCAATGATAATACTCTACCAACGATTGTGGAGAAATTATAAGTGAGTCAAAAAGAATGACTAGACATAACATGGTGAGAGAGTGTGGGAGGGAACAATTCCATTTCAGAACAAGAAACCAACCTATGATCACCAATAATAAATCTCTAGAAGTATGGGGATAAATCCTATCAAATGGGGTATAAATTAAATCAATTATGAAGGAACCTAGGGCTTTACAGCAGTTTGAAAATAAGTATTTTAAATTTCCATGCCCATATTCAAGCTGAGAAATAAAATATAGCGTTCCCCTTCGTAAAATCATAGATAGATTAGGTGAAATTTTATTTATGAATAAAGATCATAAATTTAAGGAAACTAAAAATGGTACTTTTTTAATACCAATTTGATATACTCATTATTGATTGTTTAGTTTAAAGCTTCTAAGTGAGTCATCTTATTGATCTTACACATGTTCACTATAACTCTTGGAATATTTTTATTTGATTATTAGGTGTTATAATGGTAAATTGAAGAAATTTATGATGTACCTTCAATCATATGAATAACATGAACTCAATTCTAGGAAGTGAGATAAATATGATCTTATTATTCCCTGATTTTCTTTCTCTAAAACACAAGAGAGGGAGGAGAGGAGATAATATCTATTTAAATTCTGGTAAGGGATTGGACACCCAATTTTTGGGTGTAATATTGGTTTTTATGATTTTTTTTAAGTTTCATTAATTTCACTTACCCCTTAAGAAACATAAACATAAATACTACCCAAAAATACCACAAATGACCTATTATACGTTTTATAAATGTCATGAAAATTTCCTTAGCTAATCACCAGAGAAACATGTTCATAAGCTGTCCAAAGTAATACGATGGATGGAATTATCAAATTATATCCCCATTAAACCATAATATTCATCAAATTATGTTGAAATAGGAGAAAACAATTTTAAAATATTCATGGAGAATTTATTGAGTAAAACACCTTTTTCATTTTGGAATCACTTATTCAAAATCTGAAAATTTTTATAATATTAGTACTTTTTTGGAATAAATATGAGAAATTATAATGTAATATCCAATTAAATGAATATTCATGCTGGTGGGAAATGTATTTCATGACCTAAGCATTAAAACAAATATTTAATTAACACATTCGGTAAAAAGTGTCTCCTTCGAAAAATGACAGGAATATTACTTTGAATTATTTTTATAGATGGTAAAACATGGGTAAAAATGGATTTATTAAAACATTAAATAATAGTAAAAAAATTATTGAAAACATTTTAAATAAAAAATTAATATGTAAAAAAAGGTCCCTAATTGAATAGAAAGAAATTATTTTCCTTAAATGCATTCTTTCATACTTTTGAGTACTTAGAGAGAGGAAAGTGGAAACGAAAAATTATAATTTCTAAAAAATAACCACTAAGAAATAAAATATATGGGGTTTAATATAAAAATATCACATAATCCCCCTAATATAAACTTAAACATAAAAAATCTAAAATAAGGAAGAGATTAGGAAATAAACCTCTACCACATTCCAAAATTTCCTCATTAGTGATTTTAACATCCAATATAGTAAATTTAAATTTATTATAATTCCATTATAGAACAATATTCTTAATTATAACATTATTTATGATCCATTTATTATATCTTATCACTATTTTATTAATAATTAGTTTTTAAAAACACTTTTCTAGTAGTAGATGTAGTGCCCCGAATCTTGACGTACATGGACATTACATTACTTTTGCGGAATACTTAATACATAACAAAAACCAACACTCAAGGACTGTAATAGTTTAGCGTCTTTGGAAACTCGAAACATAATCTTCTAATCGTGGTGAAAGATTTTAAACATCTCCCGTAATGATCTTCCCCTTTTTTTTCTTACATAAAACCTTTCTTTAAATCCAGGGGAAAAGAAAACATAAAAAGGGTGAGCTCAAATCCCTAGTAAGGGTAAACATAGATAACATAAAACAATCCATAAACATTTGAATGCAAAAGCATGAACATAAAATCGAAACATCAAAATCATGAGCAAAGACATAAATCATGGAAGTAAGTAAGGAATATATCATTAAGTAACATCAATCGCGATAAAATAGAATGGGAATAAAACATGTGATTGTGGCAAAAATTAAGCACATGGTATGATTTCCATAGTATCCAAGGCATTGCTGCCAAGACCATCTTAGTGGACAATGTCCCTCTCTGAATCGAGTTCACTCTTCGTTCCAGTCCAGTATTACTGAACCAAATTAACTTACCGTTCTACCCATGTCTATATCATGAGATATAAATCATTACCCAATTCATTGGAGGGATATATAGGTCCCACACATCTCATAATGAAATCATTATTTCGTGTGACACAAAATCATAAATCATACATCATAGCATAACCCATGTAATAGAATGGGATTCTTAAACATCATGCCATCATAACATAATCCATATAAAAAAATGGATATCATTTAATCATAAGAATAATCAAACCATGTAAATAATTGAGACATTATACTTGAAACATAAACATATTAAATAATTTTATTTCAGATGAAAAATATTTTTGACAAAACACTTGAAATGAAATCTTGAGGAAAATATCCTTTCTTCTTCAAAATCATTTTCTTTTCACAAAATTCCATGAAATTTTAAAAGAAAAAGGTTTTTTTGAAAATAATAATGTAATCCTGTATAGGAATCTTTATGAAAATGAGGAATTATGAAACTGTAAAAATTCATTCACGCCATATAAGTTAAAAATAACATTCTCCTCGTACTTTTGTCGGAAAAGTCAAACAGTACCTCGTATGGGGAAAAAAGAAATATTCCTTAAATACTATGTATTAAAAGTCAAAAATGGTTAAAAAGGACTTTAAACAAACATGAAACCATTTTTAGGAAATATGGACATGGCTGAGAACAATAACCCCAGTAAATACTTACAAATAAACAATCTCGGATATGAACAAGATTTGAATAGTTATCTCTTACCTTAGGTCCGATATGCTTCATACGTATCCTAAACTCATATATAATGATTTAAATAATGTCATTCACTTATTAAAGAATCATATTCATTTTTATGATATAGTATATGGTTCACTTATGACTTTATATTACCCATTCTTTTGTAAGTTCCATGTTAAAGCAGCATTTTGGGTAAAATCATTTTATTTATCGTACATGTTTGGAATTGTTGTTCTTGATATTATTACTTATATCCTGATTTACATAATTACAAAATGTAAAAAATGATTTATATGTAATATATATTCATCATATACATATATATATTATATATCGATAAATGGATTGAAATACACCGTTCATGGAGACGGTAGGTCGTACGTACGCATGAACGCTATTTTTGTTTCCTTATTGAATTGAATGAAATTAAGTAGATGACAGACATATATATATACATAAATAAAGTATCATTATTATTTCATATATTTAATTATTACTTAATATATATACTTTATAATCATTCATGAATGGTTAACATGGAGAATGAATATCATCACGTTGTGGAGACGGTAGTCCGTACATATGCACGAGCGATGATATCCTTCCCATGATCGTGGAATTGTATTAAAGTGTATGTATAATATTTAAGAATCAATATAACTTTAAAATAATAATATATAGTTATTTATTTACACCATTATACCCATACAATTAAGGTGGTGGTCGAAAACAGATTACACCACGGCGTGGAGACGGTATTCCGTACGTACACACGCGCGGTGATTTCATTTTCAGTAGGATGAATAGAAGGTGAAATAGGGTTGTTTCATATTTATAATAAAATATAATTATATAATTAATACTTATGTTATTACTTTATAATGATACAACTAAGGAAGAAGAAGTAGAAGAAGAACGAAACTTGAGAGAATCAGAAGAGGTGATTACCTCTTCTTCGACGCACCTCATTTAAGAATTCTCTTAAGGAAGTAGATTTGGTATTTTGAGAAGACCAGAACCTCCAGAATGTTTCTAGGGAAGTGGAGAAGAGAAATGGGCAGGGGTTGGCCGAGCTTCAAGGCTCAAAAGGGTGTGAAGAGAAGGGGGAAGGGGTGCCCTTTTTATAAGGGATGAGAGGGGCACCTTTGGAAAAACATAAAATATTATTTTATAATAAAGTCATATTCGGTTTTTAATAGCTCCAAATTGATTTATTTCGAATATAAGGTGGGTATGGGTCTAAATCCTCTCAAAAAATATATTTTAGACAGGGTTGGGTCATTATATTAACCTTATCTTCTAGTTTTAACTCTTAGTTAATTAGATTTACATTTACCATGTCACTTTGTATTTTTATATTATATAGTTAATAAACTTACCATATACATCGAAGAGACCCCCAAGTGGTCCATTAATGATACACCTATCATGATATAATTATATTGGCCGAACCTTAGATTTTTAGGAATATAATAACAATTAATAATATAATATTTGTTTTAAAAACTATTTTATGTCAATTTTGACACTATTTGGTAATGTATTTTTGTGAAAATCATAACAGCATGATTAGTTCAAAAAAGGATAATTAAATAAATATTAACATGTCATATTATCCTTTTAAATTATTTTAATTCATAAAAAGTCTTAAATTATCTTTATTTGTGTATTTATAACATCAATTATGTTAATATTTCATTAATAAAATAATTACAACATCATGATTGTGTCATAAATAAATTAAATTATTTAATGTCTAAAAATTATAAATAAAATACAATTATGTAGAAAAGCTTTTTATATTTCTAATTAATATTTATAGTCGAATTTATCGTATGTATAACCCTATATTAAAAATGTTTTAGTTATTAAACTTTGATTTTATCTATTTTAACCCTTCTTTAAATAAATTAATAATAAATGACCTAATCTAATCCAAGTGGACCTAAATGGTCATATTTTATTCCTAATGTTGTTTTTGGTCGAATTACACTTATCCAATAGAATTATGACATGTTTTCGGGTAATAATAATATCTTTTTTACCCTTAATTACCCTATTTACTTTTAATTGTGGTAAATAAAAATAAAAAGTTACTATTCACCAAAAATTATTTTCATCTCAGTGAACCAAATTTTAGTCCTTGATATTAACCATGTCTCTTGGATTTTAGAAATTCAATTCACAAAAGTGGTAAAATTTCATTTAAATGAAAAAGTCAGTTTTTTTAACTATCACTAAGTGGTTTCACTATTCATCAAAAATTGAAGTTTATAAGAAAAATACAAAATATTCAGCCTAAGAATTATTTGATATTCCGAATTCAAAATTGAGGTCTATTTTTCCAAATTAAAAACATATAAGTGGCATTAATTAATTTTAAAATTAATTCCCGTTATCAAAACAAATAGAGTTTTTATGAAGCAATAACTATCAAAAGATTGATACTTGTTTATATGCAATTTCAATGTGAAATTAATTCCAATGAACAACATTGGATTGAATGGTAAAAATATATTGTAATTAAAATTTAAAACCAGTTAAAAATATAATCTGACCATATAAATTATTGCGATGAAAAAAGTTGTTTTTAATTAAAATATAGCGTGTTTTTACTATTCATTAAAATATGAAAGTTATCAGAATAATATGAAAAATTTATCCAAAGTAAATTTTTATATCCTGATTCCAAATAAGAATTTTATATTGTCAAATTGAACTTATAGACATGTCAAAAACAAGATTTAAAGTGGGTGCCCCATCAAAAGGTGGGAAAACTTCAATTTTTGAAAAATATATATTTTCCACGAAATATTTATTTTGTTCTCATACCATATTCTAGAAAATGTGTAAGATGAATAATAATGTTATAAATTTCAAAATGTAGTTAATACTATTCATAACAGCTAGTCCATAATAATATTATAACAATATATCGTTGTTTAGTGAAACCCGGTATTGCGTACTACACACGCTATCGAGGAAGGTCGTGATTGCGTGTAATACAAGCCATGTCAAGGTTTCGTGTAGTGAAAGACTCCTTTGTTGTTGCATTTAATAAAATCCAACCATATTTCATTTATAGATTGAATATATATATATATATACACTCAATGTTGCGTAGAATAACTAATATCAAACAAACTTGAAATTGTGTGTAACACAATCCAAGAATAGTGTTTCGTATACTACAAGATAATATAGTGTTGCATATAGTGCAAGATAATCTTTGTGTAGCGTATAACACAAGACATCAATGAAATTAAAAATAATATTTTTCATAAAATATCAGGGTGTTACAGTAGCTGATTCATTTTTCATGCATGTTTCAGTTCAGAAGTTCCAATCTTTTCACTTTGATCATGGTTTAATAATATCCAAAAGGTTAATAATTTAATTTATTTCTTATTATTACATAATATCACCAAAATTCATCATTTCTCAATAATTCATGTCACAAAAATTATAACAGCCCTCATGGTTTTGGTAAAACCGACCTAAATAAGTGCATGTCATAAAGACTGAATGGGCAAGAACATGATTAGGTATAATATTAATATAAAATTTATAGAATATTTTTTATGTTTTAGTTTATATATATATATTAATTATATATAATTTTATAATCATATATAAATGGAAGATATTGAAAAAGAAATATATCACTCATAAAGATGGTAGTCTGCACGTATGCATGAATGAAACTTCTATTTTCTAAATAGATAAAGGAAAATAAATAAGATTATATTTTATCATTATAGAATCCTTATTTTATTATAAATATATGAAGTATTTTTTAAATCAATCATTACAACCATTCATGAGAGTTGGTAATGGAAAATGAATGATATCACTATGAGGAGGCGGTAGTTCACACATATATACAAGCAATACTTTCATTTTCCATTTGATGGAAATGAGATGGAAAATGGTTATAAAATAATCATAATAACATATAATTATATTTATTATACTGGTGTGATTATTTTAGGATGGATACAGTAATTTTATAGGAATTATAATAAGTACTAAACTTTGAAAGAGTCGATAAAGACAATTACCACTTATTTAAGAGACCACCTTTGGTTTACGTGTTAATCCTTATTAGGATGGTATTTACAGAATACCAAAAGATCAAAAATGAAGGGAACTATTCTAGGACGGTTTTTTGGTAGGTTTTTTCCAGTATATAAGGCTCAATTTTTATGAATAATGGTTGATAAGGGGTTTCATTTTATAAGTGAAGGAAGACACACACATTGAATTGATTAAATGATTTAAATAATATAATTAATTTTTATGTGAAAGTGGAACAAAATAGAAATTAATTCAATGATAAGATAATATATGTTCTAAATATCATAAACCAATAATATTTATATAAGTTTAAATGATATTCGTACTCATATTTCTCTGGTTGACCCTTGGTAAACCTGTTTTAACCCTAACTGTGGTAACAAATTTTTATGGTTATTACTATTCATTATGACCAAAAATTAAATTATACTTATTAACTAATATTTATTATCATAATTACACATATCGTATAAATTTTAAAATCTTAAAATTTTAGACATGGTAGAAATTAGTTTTAATATAATGTAAATAATGCAATGAAAACTATTTTTAGAAAAAAATTTTGTTCTATGAATAGAAATGTTTTTAAAGAAAAATAAAGTATAAAATTGATTACAGTGTAATTAATTGAATTATTTTAAATTAAAGGATACTTATTTTTATTTAAAATTAAACCAAAATTTAATGGAACCTTGTAAATAATTGATTAAGAGATGATCACTAAAGAAAATTTTTATTTCACTAAATACATTACTTAGATTCCCAAAATGTTAAGAATATTTTTCTTAGTTCAAAATATATTAATATATTCATTAAATTACTTAATTAATATGTATTTGATCAATAAAAAGGTTTATTAATCATTCAAGTTATTATTATATCATTATAATGTCATAAAAGTGGCATTTCTTTTTTTGAATTGATATTTTTACCCATTCAACCAAAAATATATTATTTCTAAAAAAATTTAAAAATTAACCCTAAGCTAATTTTTAGAAGATGAATTTAAAAATAAATTTAATTTTTTAAAATAAAAATTGTAAAAATTGTAGAAATTAATTCTAATTATTCACACATAGAACACTTAAAAACTATTTTAATGAAGAGTGTATTCCTATGGAATAAAATGAGTTTATTCTTATACTTTTACTAGAAAAAATAATTAGATGAATGTAATTTTTTTTGGCTGAATTAATTATTTGTATTAAGGAATTAATTTCTTCATATATTTAATAAATCATTTATTCTTATTAAAAATTTCCAAATCAATTACTATGTTACAAAATTCATATTTAAATATTATTATTTCACAGTTTGTTTAAACTCGGGATTGCGTGCGGTGTGTGCTATCAAACATAGTATTAATATAAAGTAAACTAAAATATTGGGGAGTTAGATTATCATCTACTTATAGAAATTTCATCCTCAAAACATTAATTAATTTTGAGAATATCTTGAAATTTTAATATATTTTATCATGAATTTTAATTTCTTGATAAAGACTATGGAGATTATTATTTCATAAATAAAAAATTATTTTTACATTTATAATACATACACTTGTGAATGTGTTTCTAGAAGCATAAATTAATATTTAATTCATACTCTCCACTAAAAACTTAGTAGATTTATCTTTTATTACTTGAATTTGAGATATTATATGAAAATATAATTACTTGATTCATTTTTTACTTTCCAAGTGTTTTTTCTACTGATTGAGTATTTAATCATTTTCCAATTCTTATTCTAATGATGACTGAATAAGGAATTATTCATGACTATAGCATGAAAATCAACCTTTAATAGACCATAATATCCATGAAATAATTTCATTTTATTTCATCTATCTAAAAATTGATTAGAACATGTTAATATAATACTAAAGATGAATAAAGATTCTTGTGAAGAAGAAAAACATTAATTTCTATAAAATTAATAATAACACCCATAAAAATGATACAATAATTTAACCATTAAAATATAATATCAAGAACCCAAAATAGACTATTTAATGTTTCATAAACTAAATAATATATCTTAAAAATTAATTAAACCCCAAAAATCATGATTATGTCATATCCAACCTTAAATATAACAACCAAGATTTCAATTAGGGAAAAACATTTCATCTTAACAGAATCTGTTTGATATATTCTTATTATAAGAAGATTTCCCACTAGGTATCTTAATTGAAAATTCCTTCCTAAGAGTTACATATAATGATTATATGTCCACGAAAAATGTAAAAGAGTGTGTGAACCCAAAATCAAATAAAGGAATAGTTTCTGATCAAAGTAATTTATATCATGACCTAAGTGATTTCAACTTCACCTATATTAATTTCATAAGCATGGAATTACTCCCTTAGAATTTTTTGAAGTAAAATACTTTGATACTAGGGGTATTAATTTTCATAGTACCCCATATCCTTATAATTGAAACAAAATACAATGGGAACTTATTTCTATCCTTTACATCAACATTACTGATTTATTTTCTCCCACACTTGATTCAAACTCCCTTTCTCTTCAAGGAAGTATCAATGTGTTTATTTCCCTAATTTTCACTTGTGGGAAGTTCCTGTTGGGTCGGAAAAACGGGGAAAAGATGGCAAGAGGGGGGGTGAATTGCCTTTTAAAATTAATTAACAATTTAAAATCAAAGTGAAAGTGCAGCGGAAATAAAGAGGCAATCACACAAGAAATTGATAACGGAGTTCGGCCAAAACCCGGCCTACGTCTCCGCTCCCAACTCAACCGTTGAGAGATTCCTACCGCTTGCTTTTCAATGGTTTTAGCAAGAAACCCACTAGGCTTTGAGGTAGCACTAGGACCTATTACAGCTTGCTTTTGAAATGGTTAAGCAAGAACCCACTTGCTTTTAATGGTTTAGCAAGAACCCACTATCCTTCTTACAGGTGAAGGATAGCTCACCTATGTCTCAAGCTTTTTAAAGGAAAATCTTGTGAACCTCTTCACACCTTAGTGGTGATGTGAAACCCAAAGGAAAGAGGGGATGAGAAAATTGGGAGTTTGTAGGCACAAACTCAAATTTAAGCTCAAAAAGAATAAAACAATAAAAAACGTATTTGGAGAAGTCTTGGGCGCCTTTGATTGATTGGAGATGTTGAAGGCTGCTTCCAAGCTTCTTTGAAGGGGCTCCTTGGATGTGGAAGTTGTTGGAGCTATTGGGGTTCCCTTGGAGGAAGTCGCCGGAGGTTGGCCAATTGATGCAAAATATGTCCGTGGGCTTCCGTATAGTTCCGGTTGGTGTCCGGGGCTTCCTTGGCCTTTATTTATAGGCAGGGAACCCTTGGGGAGGCTTCGGAGCCGTTGGAGAGGCTAAAAGAGCCGTTGGGAGCCAAGTGGGCAGGCTGGTCAACAGCCCAACGGCTAGTTTGACTGTGTCCACCGGCTGGCCGGTGCAGGCCCACCGGTTGGCCGGTGTGTGCAAAAAGGCATAGGATTCTGGTTCAGGTGCCACCGGCTGACCGGTGCCAGAGCCACCGGCTGGCCGGTGGCAAGACAGTAGCTGTTCTTCTTTTCCAGGGGCCACCGGCTGACCGGTGCCAGAGCCACCGGCTGGCCGGTGGCAAGACAGTAGCAACCACTTTAAGCTCAAAAGGAATAAAACAATAAAAACCGTATTTGGAGTAGTCTTGGGCGCCTTTGATTGATTGGAGATGTTGAAGGCTGCTTCCAAGCTTCTTTTAAGGGGCTCCTTGGATGTGGAAGTTGTTGGAGCTATTGGGGTTCCCTTGGAGGAAGTCGCCGGAGGTTGGCCAATTGATGCAAAATATGTCCGTGGGCTTCCGAATAGTTCCGGTTGGTGTCCGGGGCTTCCATGGACTTTATTTATAGGCAGGGAACCCTTGGGGAGGCTTCGGAGCCGTTGGAGAGGCTAAAAGAGCCGTTGGGAGCCAAGTGGGCAGGCTGGTCAACAGCCCAACGGCTAGTTTGACTGTGTCCACCGGCTGGCCGTTGCAGGCCCACCGGTTGGCCGGTGTGTGCAAAAAGGCATAGGATTCTGGTTCAGGCGCCACCGGCTGACCAGTGCCAGAGCCACCGGCTGGCCGGTGGCAAGACAGTAGTTGTTCTTCTTTTCCAGGGGCCACCGGCTGACCGGTGCCAGAGCCACCGGCTGGCCGGTGGCAAGACAGTAGCAACCACTGTTTTGCTGGATGCCACCGGCTGGCTGCTAGTGTTCCACCGTTTGGCCGGTGGTCTGGACAGAAGGATGCCTTCTGTCCAGGCTCCATCGGCTGGCCGGTGGTGAAGCCACTGGTTGGCCGGTGGACTGAAAATCAGTCCACTTGAGATGCTTTCTTGGGCCATTCCTTTGGCAATCTCTTGCCTATCATCCACAACACTTAAAAACAAGGTTAGACAAAAAAGAAAGGTGATTGTGATCATGAAAATCAAACAACGAGGGGAACGAGATGTACAACAATCTCCCCCTATTTTGATGATCACAATCACCAAAACAATTAAAGTAAAAACATAAATGAGAGACATGCTTAAAGAAAGTAAATGCTAAGAACGATCAAAAGGATTCTCCCCCAATCAATCAAGAAATTCTCCCCCTTTGTGATTATCAAAATAGAATGGGGCATAAAACTTGATTGAGGGAAGAGGTTTGAAAAACTAGATATGAGAATTGAAAAATCAATTGAGATTTTTGAAATTGAAATGAAAATTTTGAATCAAAAATTGAATAACAGTTTGAATTGAAAGTTTTGAATCAAAAATTGAATTTTGAAATGAAAATTTTGATACCAAGTGTTGAAATTGAAAGTTGGAATCGAAAATTTTGAAATCACAAAAAAAACTTAAAAGATCCTAACTCCCCCTAAATAAAAACAAAAAGTCACCGGGGAGAGGGATTTTGAAAAGAGACAATTTTGGGCCCGGAGAGACTCGCTAAGAGGGATTTTTCAATCCACACTTGCCTCATGGCAGGTCTTCTCCTATAGAATTCATCCGAATAAAAAATCGATTTGGGCCTACCGTACCGGGCGTTTTTGCAATTACATTCATATATCATGTGCACGGGTTTCTTGCAATAGTTACAAAATTTATAACAAGAGCTCCCCCTTATAAAAACAGTTGGAGCATGGGAGGAGGAAGCTATATTGGTGTAGCCTAGCCCTTGGGTGGTTCGGGAAACGCGTTGGGAACCAAGTAAATTGTTCAAATTTTGTTCCCCTTGGGTGAACTTCTCTAGAGTTTCTCTAAGGTCCCTGATGGTTGATTCCAAAGAATCAACATTGGGAAAATTTTGGATTTTTAGGGAGAGTTCCTCCTTCTCTTTAAGAAGTTGTTCTTTTTCGGAGGAGAGTTTTTTGAAATTCTTTTTCAAAGCGACAAATTTTGATGAAAGCTCATGAAAACCATTTTCTAATTGATCTCTAACGTGTTGGAGTTCTTCATATGACAAATGATTGAAAGAATTTGAAGAACTAGAAGATGAGGAAGAAGAGTCGGAAGATGATACCTCATGATTCGCCATTAGGAATTTTTTACCTTGGTCGCTCGAGGAGAAGGAGGAGAATGAAGAGGTGGAGCTATCACTCCATGTTGCCTTTGAAGCCTTCTTCTTTTTCTTCTTGGCCCTTTTCTTGTGAGGTGGGCAAACGGGCTTGATCTTTTCGTCGGGTTCTTGCTTTTGATCGGATTTTTGCTTTGGAGCCTCGCTAGTACCTTCATAGGTTAGTTCTAAAAATTTCCAAAGATCGTAAGAAGTAGAGCAAGTAGAAATGCAATTAAAAACATTACGGTCAAGACCACAATGAAGAGCGTTCATGGCTTTGCCATCAAGCTCAAAATAAGCAATGTCATTGGGGGTCCATTTAGACTCATCGGGGGAAGTGAGGGTAAAACCATGAATAACAATTCTAAAAATAGGATAGCCAATACTTTTAAGAAATGTGGTCATGCGGGTTTTCCAAAAACTATAATCGGTTCCATCAAAGAATGGAGCACGATCCAAAGAAAAGCCTTCGGGGGCGTAAGAGGTTGAAGCGGTAGAAGCCATCAAAAAGGATCTTTAATTTGAAACTGGTTAGGGAATTATTCAAATATGTCCTCTGATACCAATTTTTGGGTCGGAAAAACGGGGAAAAGATGGCAAGAGGGGGGGTGAATTGCCTTTTAAAATTAATTAACAATTTAAAATCAAAGTGAAAGTGCAGCGGAAATAAAGAGGCACTCACACAAGAAATTGATAACGGAGTTCGGCCAAAACCCGGCCTACGTCTCCGCTCCCAACTCAACCGTTGAGAGATTCCTACCGCTTGCTTTTCAATGGTTTTAGCAAGAAACCCACTAGGCTTTGAGGTAGCACTAGGACCTATTACAGCTTGCTTTTGAAATGGTTAAGCAAGAACCCACTTGCTTTTAATGTTTTAGCAAGAACCCACTATCCTTCTTACAGGTGAAGGATAGCTCACCTATGTCTCAAGCTTTTTAAAGGAAAAGCTTGTGAACCTCTTCACACCTTAGTGGTGATGTGAAACCCAAAGGAAAGAGGGGATGATAAAATTGGGAGTTTGTAGGCACAAACTCAAATTTAAGCTCAAAAGGAATAAAACAATAAAAACCGTATTTGGAGAAGTCTTGGGCGCCTTTGATTGATTGGAGATGTTGAAGGCTGCTTCCAAGCTTCTTTGAAGGGGCTCCTTGGATGTGGAAGTTGTTGGAGCTATTGGGGTTCCCTTGGAGGAAGTCGCCGGAGGTTGGCCAATTGATGCAAAATATGTCCGTGGGCTTCCGTATAGTTCCGGTTGGTGTCCGGGGCTTCCTTGGCCTTTATTTATAGGCAGGGAACCCTTGGGGAGGCTTCGGAGCCGTTGGAGAGGCTAAAAGAGCCGTTGGGAGCCAAGTGGGCAGGCTGGTCAACAGCCCAACGGCTAGTTTGACTGTGTCCACCGGCTGGCCGGTGCAGGCCCACCGGTTGGCCGGTGAGTGCAAAAAGGCATAGGATTCTGGTTCAGGCGCCACCGGCTGACCGGTGCCAGAGCCACCGGCTGGCCGGTGGCAAGACAGTAGCTGTTCTTCTTTTCCAGGGGCCACCGGCTGACCGGTGCCAGAGCCACCGGCTGGCCGGTGGCAAGACAGTAGCAACCACTGTTTTGCTGGATGCCACCGGCTGGCTGCTGGTGTTCCACCGGTTGGCCGGTGGTCTGGACAGAAGGATGCCTTCTGTCCAGGCTCCATCGGCTGGCCGGTGGTGAAGCCACCGGTTGGCCGGTGGACTGAAAATCAGTCCACTTGAGATGCTTTCTTGGGCCATTCCTTTGGCAATCTCTTGCCTATCATCCACAACACTTAAAAACAAGGTTAGACAAAAAAGAAAGGTGATTGTGATCATGAAAATCAAACAACGAGGGGAACGAGATGTACAACAGTTCCATCATTCCCTTATTTTCCTTTCTTAATTTTTTATTGGTTCTCATTCATCCTCTTATTTTCTTATTTTCTATAGAAAATAGAAGAATTGGATAATTATTTCTCTATCTTGATGGAACATGGTAATATATCCTCAAATACTAAAAAAATTTACGTGAGTAATTCACTTATAGGGCTATGATTTATTCAATCAGAGAAGCGATCACTCTTACTTCTTGTATTACATATATAATCTTTATCTTGAATTACTACCCTGGTATATTTAGAATCATATTCAACACCATTTCTCCTTCCTTTTCCTTATATTGAATATTTGGATCTCTATATCTTCTATTTTCTCATAAGGAAAGTATATTTCAATGAATATATCTTTGAAAGACTTCCAATACATACTATTTATTTCCCATGACTCTTGAATGCTCTGGATCATTAACGATTATTGATAAAAATCTTTTTTAAGATGATAAAATTCCATGATATATTTATCTCTTTCACTACTCCCCAAAGTGAGGAGTATCTTCTTTATAGACATGTTCTATTACTCATTTACTAATGGATTAATAAACCCAGTCAATGAAATAGGTTTCTATTACATGAATTAGTAAAAAAAATAAACGAACCATTTTATAAAGAAATATGTTTCTCGATATTGGAATGGTTATTAATCATAACTCAAGTAAATTATCCTATTATAGTCTCAATATTCTAATCATCAACACTGGACATGTTGACTTTTTCATTATGGGTTACCTATATTAATTATCGTAATTGACACATTTATTATTCCTTTCATTAGGATCCATTTATAAATAATAAAATACACTATACTATCTCATAACATTATGAATCATAGTGTATAATTTCAAATCTGGTTCAATACCACACATAAATTGAAATTGTTTTCATAATTAATATCATAATAAAAATCTTAGTATCTTTGGAAATATTATTAAATCGTAAATATATTTTCTAATCTGTCATAATGGTCTATATAGAGTTCATGAATAAACTAGATCATAACCATCGTGAGTGTCTAGCTAGGTGTATAGTCATATGCACACTCATCATGAGCGGGTGATGATCATGTTAATAAAAAATATACCCATTTCAGAGTTGTTACCCCAAGGAGAATATATGACTTAGTCATATCCAATTACTAAAATCTAGATAGGGATTCATTTTCTGGGAAAATCACACAATCTAAAGTTTACAAAAAATTTATGATATTATCATATAATTAGACTTATCCTTAGATTCTATCACATGGTTATGTTCTCTAATCTATGTTTTTGAAATTTTAGTTCCCAAGATTTATAATAAACTTCCTTTGATACCCAATGTGAAACCCTACCTCTAGTTTCTTAGAGTCGATGGTTATTTTACTACCTCAATACAAGATACATAGGATTGTATCCAGAATGATTGAATATCTTAGTCTTGGGAGAAAAGATAAATAAAATATTATCAGATTAAACTTGATGAAATGGACGGAAACATAAAATTACTATGATAAATTTATTATTTATTATATTATATACCTAAAATTATTCATATATACTTTTTTGGTATTGTAGGGAAAATAAAACATAATAAAAAAATGATATACTATGATCAGTAAGGTAAAGAATACAATATATGCTTTTATAGGATTAATAAAGAAAAAATAATATGGAAAAGATAAACATTAATAAAATATTACATATAACTAACATAAAAAAAGGGAATAAATCTATGTATGACATAGAAAATTAAATAATGAAATGGGTAACAAAAACATGTTTCATGATGATAGAATGCATAATTACAGACATCATAATCATACTATCAAGGTCATGTTCCAAGAAATCATACATAAATATGTATGGAAAACACTAATATAGAAGCTAGCATGTCTCATTAAATAAAATAATGAATTACAGGGATATAACGTGCCCCATACATCACTTATTAAGTCCAATTAATTCATTATATGAATGAAACAAACAATAATTCAATACATAAACAATATAAACATTCATATTGAAAAAAAAGAAAAAAAATGTTAATTTTTTCCAATTAAATCACTAGAGAAACATGATTATAAGACATCAAAAGTAATATGGTGGATGGTAACATTAGAGTATATTCCAAGTAAAACATAATATTCATCAAAATATGTTGACATAGATGAAAATAATTTTAAAATATCACTAGAACTTTTTCTGAGGAAAATATGATATTCATTTTAAAATCACTAACTTAAAATATTAAAATTTCTAGAATATTAGGTAATATATTTTATTTGAGAAGAATTGGTGAAAATTATAAAGTAATATTCAAGAAAAATAATATTCATGATTCTAAGAGAAATTGTTCATACGGTAATTGTTAAAATATTGATTTTGTTCACACCTTCAGAAAAAAGTGCCTCATTTAGGAAGAGACAAGAAGATTCCTTTTAATAATTTTTATAAAAATTAAAAAATGGTTTAAAATTTATTTTATAGATCATTAAATAATATTAATAACATTATTGAAAACATTTTAAAGAAAACATATAAACGGATTAAAAAGATCCTTGATCAAATAAAAAACAAATCAAATTTTCTTAAAACATTATTTTTGACTTTTGAACACATAAGGAGAAAAAAATGAAAATAAAACTTATAATTTCATGAAATAACTAGATAATATTAAAATATATGGGGTTTAGTATAAAAAAATCTTATATTTATTACAAGTAAAACTTAAGAATAAACAATCTCTAATAAGGATAAGACTGTAAAATAAACACTCACCTCAAGTCTGACATACCTTGTTAGTGCTTTTAACCTCAAGTATAAAAAGAATTAAATTTATTATAGTGAAATTTCAAAATAATATTAATAATTATAATATCATATATGATCTATTTATAACAGCTTATCATTTTTTAATAATTATTCATTAAAATCACTATTTCAGGTGATAACTATTTCATTTTTCATGCATGTTTAGGTCCAGCAATTCCAGTCCTTTCACATTGATCATTGTTCCATCATATCTATAATTTTTATCAATTCATAAATATATTATTATTACATAATATCACCAGTATTTAAAATTCATCAATCATTCATGTTGTAAGCATTATAACATCACTCATGTAAGTAGTAAAACCAACCCAAACATGATCGTGTCATAAAGATTGAATGAGTAAGAACATGTTAATGTATAATATTAATATAAAATTTATATAATATTATTTATTTAATAATTTATATATATATATATTCATTATACATAATTTTATAACCATCTATAAAAATGTTGATATGAAAAATGAAATATATCCCTCACTAAGACAGTAGTCTGTACGTACACATAAATGATATATCCATTTTATAAAGTGAAAAATGAAAAGAAATAAGATCGTACTGTTTATTATAAAATCATTATTATTTAATAAATATAACATATATTCATTAAATAAATCATTAAAACTATATATTAGAGGCATATATGTAAAATTAATCACATCTCTACGTGGATGCAGTAGTCCACATTAACACATGAGTGAGATTTTCATTTCCTATTTGAAAGAAAGTTGGTGGAAAACAGTATTCCAATAATCATAATAAAATATAATTATATTTAAGATATTTTATGAATTATGTTAGGAATAACACAACAGATTTATAGGAAGTAGAGGAATAATAAAACCTTGAAAGAGTCGTTACAGAGGATTACCTCTTCTTTGAGATAACTTTTTGACTAAAACTTAACCCTTCATAGAAAGGTATTTTGAGAAGAAAAAGAGATCAATAATTAATGTAAAGAAAATATTAAGGTTTTTATAAAGTTATTTTTTTATATATAGGCCTCAATTTTTTAAAATAAGGATGGATAAGAGGTTCTTTTTATAATCAACGTAAGTGACACACATGGAATTTCTTAAAATATTTAAATAATATGAAACCATTTTCATAATAAAGTTGAATGGAATGGATAATTATTTTAAGATAGGATAATATAAGGTCTAAATATCATCAATAAATAAGATTTTATATGTGTTTAAGTTACATTTTTACCCTTATGTCCTAATTTAAGCCACCTGATAAACCTATTTTTAGCCTAACCATGGTAAAAAAATTTCTACAATATTTACTATTCAGTATGACAAAAAAAATTTAAACTTAATACATAATTTTAATTATTTTTATTATAAATATTTAATCCGTTTTAAAGGACCCAATTTTTAGATATGGAAAAAATTAATTTTAATATAATTGTACAAAACGTAACAAAAACCAATTTTAGGAAAAAACTTATTATAAGCATAAAAATGATTTTACAGAAAAATAATGTATACTATTAATTATAATGGTATTAGTTGGATTTTGTTAAATAAAAGTTGAAATATTTTTTAAAAAACAAAAAAACTCAACTTAACATTTTAAATTCTTGATTAAGAGAGAACCACTAAAAACTTTTTTTATTTGAACAAAAACATTAATTGGATTTTCAAAATGATAAGAAAATATTTCTAAGTTAAACATACATTTTTATATTCTTTATGTTAATTATTAAATATATATTTGGACTATAAAATGGTTTATTAATATTATAATTTATTCGCATAACATTATAATGTTATAAAAGTTACAATTTTTATAAAATCGGTATTTTTCACTATTCACCCAAAAATCAAATTTTTTGAAAAAATTGAAAAACTCACCCTAAGATAATTTTTAAATGATAATTAAAAAATTTAGCCTATTTCTTTAAAATAATATTCTTAAAAATTTTGTATATTAATTATAATTATTCACACAATTGAATAACTAAAACATATTTTTATAAAGAATATATTTTTTTGACTGAAAATAAATTCATTCTTATAATTTTCCTAGTAAAAAAGTAGATTAATGTAAATTTTTTGATGGAATTAATTATTTGTATTAATAAAATAATTTCTTAAAATATTTAATAATTCAGTTATTTCTATTCATAAACTCTGACCCAATGAATTCGTTATAACAAATATATTTAAATAATATTATATCCCAGTTGGTCTAAACTTGGAGTTACATGTGGTACATTATATCAAATATAGTATTTATTTGAAGAAAACTAAAATATTTGAGTTTTATATTTCCCACTTATTATAGAAATTTGTTCCTCATAATTTTATATCATTTTGAGAATATCAATAAATTTTAATATATTTTTCATGAATTTTAATTTCTATGTTTATATTGGGGAACTTATTATTTAATAAACAGAATGTGTTTATTTATATGGATTATTCTTGTGAATACATTTTCATAAGAGTACCTTAATAATTAATTGATACTTTCCATGCAAAACTTTACTAATTTATCTTCAATTTCTCGTGTGTTATGAATTATAAAAAAATATACTTTATTGGTTTTTTTAACTTAGTGATTTTTTTACATTGGTTGATTATTTTAATTAGTTTATACTTATTATTCTAATTATTAATGAGTATATAATTTTTCATGATTGATGCATGAAAATAAATATTCAATGGATCATAAGATCCATAAAATAATGACATGTTATTTAACTTATCTAAATAAATGATCAAAATATGTTAAGATAATTGTCAACATGAATAATAATTCTTGTGATGAAGTAATACATTAATTCCAAAAACATCAATAATAAAACTCATAAAAATGATACAATACATTAAAATTTAAAATATAATACCACTACTTCAATATAGATTAATTTAAGATTCAATTACTAATTAGTATATCCTAAAAACAAATTAAACCCCAAAAACCATGATTATGTCAAATCTAAACATAGGGATGACAACCATGTTTCCAAATATGGAGTAACTATTCATCTTAATAGAAACTGCACGATATATTCCCATTATAACTAGATTTATAATAGGTTTGTTTATTTAAAATTACTTCCATTGAGTTCCAAGTGATGATTCGATTTCCATGAAAAATATAAAAGTTTGTGTATATCCAAAATCAAATAAAGCATTAGTTTATGATTAAAGTACCTTCCATCACAATGTAAGGTATTTCAACTTAATCTATAGTAATTCCATAATCTTGACCTTTCTCCATGATCACAATCCAAGTTAAATTACCTTGAAACTTGGGGCATTCATGTGTATAGTTCCACAAATACATACAAATGAAACACAAGATGTTGGTGGATTATTTCTTACCTTTGAATCCATGTGCCTAAAAGACTATCTCTCTACAATTTAATAAACCACTCATTCCCATCATGAAAGTAACATGTTGTTTCTTTATATAATTATAATATGTGGAAAGGTTCATCCTTCCCTTATTTTACTTTTCTTCATTTATTTTATATTAGTTATCGATTATCCTCTTATTTTTTTATTTCACATAGAAAACATAAGACTTGTCCAATTATTTCCCTATCTTGATAGAACTTGATGTAATATTCTTGTATTGTGAAAATGTTCAAGAGATTAAATCCCTTTTCATTTTAATATTTATTTTATAAAATAATAAATCAATATTACATATTGGATTATATAAATAATCTACAACATGAGTTTATAACATTGTAATGTTAGATTAATATTCGATAACATTTTCTCCGTAATTTTGACTTATATTGATGAATTATCTCTCTATATCAGCTCATTTCTCATGAGAAAAGTATTTTTCAAAAAATATGTACTTAAATGTCTTAAATTTCATACTATTTATTTTCTTTGGATCCTTAGTGTTATGGATAAATGGACACCATTGATCAACATATATCTTAATATGATAAACTATCATGATAAATTTCACTCTTTTACTACTTCCCAAAAAGAGGGAAATATTCTCCCAGAAATTGATTCATTTCTCATCTACTAATGGATTAGTATACCCATTTAATGATGGATTTTTATGTCACAATAATATCACTCCACATTAATGAATCGTTTTTTGATAAAATAGTTTCTTCCACATGGGAAAGGTTATTGGTCACAACCTGAGTCAATTATCATAATATAGTCATAGTCTTATCATCTCTTACACAATCCATGTCGACTTAATCATGAGGGAAATAATTAGATTGATTGTGGGTGTTGAAATTTTTCCAATCCTTCCATTAGTTAAAATTTTGAAAAAATATCATACACTAGGTTAGCTCATAGAATTATGAATCATAATGTATAATTCAAAATTTGGTACAATACCTAACATACATTAAAAATTTACACATAGCTAATTTTAGAATCATAATCTTAGTATCTTTTGGAATAACCTTAAATAATAAAAATATTCTTAAATATTTCATAATGGTTTATAAAGAGTGTGCGAGTCAACCAAAATATATCCCTTTAGAGTGACTATATTGGTTTATAATCTTAGGTCCACTCATTGTGGACCGATGAAAATATATTTAATATGAAATCCACCCCTTTCAGAGCTATTACCCCTATGTGTATCTCTGCACAACCTCCTCTATTTGACAATATCCTAATAGAGATGTATTAATTAGAAAAACCACACAATAACTACTTTAATAAATCATTATGATATCATTCTATACTTAGACTTATCCTTAGTGCTTTTATAGGGTTATGTTTTCTAATATATTTTTTCCTAAATCTTGTTCTCATGTTTTATAATAACCTTTGTTTGATACCAAATGTAACACCCCAACTTCAGTAACCTAGAGCCGATGGATATTTTAATACATCGGAAAATGATACTAGGGGTCATATCCTGAAGGATCAAATAGTTTATTAGTCTTGGGAGACCAGATACATACATGATTCTCAAATTACACTTGAAAACATGCAAGAAACCTTAAAATTATGGTGAGAACTTTATTATTTTACTAGTATATACCTGAAATAATTCATAGATACCTTATTAGATTCCTATGGAAAGTAAAACGTAATTATAGTGTGATCTCATATACTCAATAATGGAAAACATACAACAGAATATATCACAGGATAAATAAGGCATGAATAATATGGAAGTGATAAACACTAAACAAATATTTCTTATAACTAATATCCAAAAAGGTGACTAAATACATGAATGACATGAAAAAAATAATTAATCAAATGGATAACAAAAACTAGTTTTATAATTAAAGAATACAGTATTCTAGACATCATAATCTTACCTTCAAGGAATCATACCAAAATATCATATATAAATAGGTATGGAATACACCAATACCCAAGCTAGTTTGTCTCATGAGACCTATAGATGCATCAATGGTCTATAATGGGATTTTTCCATCACTTACCAAGTAATATTAATTCATTATATTAAATAAATTAATAATAATTAAATACATAACCAATATAAACATTCATATTAAAAACCCATCATATGAAATGTTAATATTTTACAATTCCAATCAGTAGAGAAGGATGATCATAATCTATCCACAGTAATATGGTGGATGGTATTATTAGAGTATATAACCAATGAAGAATATTAATCATCAAAGGATGTTGAAATATATGAAAATACTTTTAAAAATAATTTTTCATTTTGAAATCACTTATTTTAGATATAAAAATGTCCCAAAATTTAGAAAAAATATTTTCTTTGAGAATAAACACCAAAACTTTTAAAGGAATCCTCAATAAAAATATGTCATGATGGTGGGAATATCCATTCATGTGATAAGCGTCAATACAAATATTCCATTCACACCGTTGGTAAAAAGTTCCTTCTTCGAAAAATGACAAGAAGATTCATTTTAATCCTTTTGATATAAAATAAAATATGGTTAAAAATGAATTTAATCAATCCTTAAATAATAGTAAAAATATTCTTGAAAACATTTCAAAGAAAATATCAACATGGAAGAAAAATATTGTCGACTGAATAAAAAAAATCTGTTTTCCTTAAAAATATTTTTTTATTCCTTTGAGTACATCAGGAGAGAAAAATGAAAGGAAAACTTATAATTTATATAAATTACTAGAGGGTAGGATAATATATTAGTTTTAATATAATTATATTAAATAATTCTTCAAATAGAAACTTAAACATAAATAATCCCAAATAAGGATGAGATTGTGAAATAAACCATTACCTCAAGATTGAATTACATCATTAGTGATTTTAATCTCAAATAAAATATATTTAAATATATTATAATTATATTACCAAAATATATTCATACTTATAATATCATATATAATCTATTTATAACATTATCGACCATTTATTATAATTATTTATAAAAATTACTCTTCCAGGTGATAACTGATTTGTTTTTTATACATGTTTTGGTTCAGTGGTTCCAGTCCTTGCACTTTGATCATGGTCAAATTATCTATGTAATCCTAATAATGTCATGTATATATTATTATGATATAATATCACAAGTATTCAACATTCCTTAATCAATTATTTCATAAACATTATAACATAACTCATGTAGGTGGTAAAACTTACTAACCAAGAGCGTGCCATAAAGCCCAAATGTGTGAAACATCCTAATATATAATATTAATATAAAATTAACATAATATTATTTATTTCATAATTATTATAAATATTCATTATATACAATTTTATGAAATTTTGTAGTTGTAGGATATTTAAAATTAAATATATCGCTCATGGAGACCGTAGTCTGTACGTACGTATAAATGATACTTATATTTTCTAATAGAAAATAGTAAAAGAATGATAATTATATATTACCATTATAGAATAATTTTTATAATAGAAATATCACATATATTCATTAAATCCATAATCATAACCTTCAATGAGAGGTGGTGATGGAAAATTAATCACATCTCTACGTGGAAGTGGTGGTCCACACATACGCACGAGCGATTATCTCATTTCCCATTTAATGGAAAATAGGTGGAAAATTATTATACAATAATCATAATAATATATAAATTTATTTATTATACTAGAATAATTATTTTAGGATGTATAAAACGTATTTTGACGAAGTATAAGAAAAAATAATCTTTAAAAGAGTCGGTAAATATGATTACTTCTTCTTTGAAGGACAGTCCTTGGATTGCACCGTAATCCTTCTTAGGATGGTCATAGGAGAACACAAAAGGATCAAGAATAAAGGTAAATAATCTAGGAAGTATATTTGGGTTTGGGGAGAGTCAAGCTCCAGAATCTTGGTTTTTGGAAATCCAAAGGCAGATACACTATTAGAATATGGTTAGTGCTAACCGTGCACATCAAACTATGCATCCCTATATGGTGTTTCATAGATTATCCAAACCATGATCCGATGGTTGAAGGATCGTGTCGGTTTTTCTAGGGGGATTATATAATGGTGCGTATGGGCTACACATAGTTTGTCAAACCACGTTCTTATCCATGCGAGGGTTCCCCTTTAGATAGTGGGGACCACACAGTTGGCACATGGTTATCCAAACCATGAAGCCAAGCTGTTTGGCTCATTAAAGAGGGGTGAAATTACTATTTTACCCCTTAAAACCGTCATTTCTTTTTTCCCTCTTCTATTTCCCTCTTCTCTCATGCACACCAGCCACTAGATCTCTATCTTGGGACTCCTACTGGGCATGTAGGTATCACCCTCATCAAGACTCAAAATCGCTAGCTATTGATTATGTTAGATAAATCTTGGTTAGTTTATGATTCATCTTAATTTTTTTCTCTATTTATATTTCTGTATTAAATGTAACCCCAAGATCAATCATATGCCCGATTTTAAGTGTGTGATGAATCTTTTAATTTCTCTTTTCCTAGATTAAATCATATCCCAACAATGGATGAGTGAAGCGTCATATGCATAAGGTAGGTGGTTTATATTCCTTTCCCTTAAAGTTTCATCATTCATAAAATGTTTCACTGTGCCACAAGCCAAAATTTCCATGCTTCCCTTAAAAAAAATTAATGCCTTAAATTAAATGATTGTCCATGATTTATAAGTTCCTCGATATCACTTAGTTATTGTTGTAGGTTTAATACCTCAACTCAAGGTAAATCCTTTCAGTGAGTTTATTAAATTCCATGAATAACATAAACTTTTATTATAATTAATCAAACTTTTAAGGTGCACATAATTATCAAATAAAATTTGGTTTAATTGAATAAAAAAGTTTGGAATGTGAAATGGTTTTGACACTTCATTTTTATTATTCATTTTTATCGAACCACCTACTAAGTGGGTTCGATTTGTTATTGACATTTGAAATGTCTAAATTGAATAATATTGATTAAATGAGATGTAAATATCACATGAACTTATTGATTTAGGATTATATCATAATATCACCAGTATTTAAAATTCCTCAATCATTCATGTTATAAAAACTATGGAGAATACATCCTATTTTTTGGGAATTTACTTCCTATACATATTATCATTCATCCTTTGGTTAAATTTGATGCCATCTTAGGCATGGATTGGATTTATATTCATAAATTTCACATCAATTTACATGTAAGGGAAAATACATTTGATATTTCAATCCAACCTATGATCATCTATCAATGTGATGATAATTATGAACATATTATGGAGAATACATCCTATTTATGGGTATTAATTCACATTTAGGAGGGATATTTATCTCAAATTATTGGGGAGAAAATCAATATTGATGATATGCCTATATTTTGGGAATTTTTTGATGTATTTTCAGAATAGTTTCCTATCATTCCACCAAAATTTGATGTTTTTTCCTCAATAGAAGTCTTTCCTAATTCATCACCAATTTCAAAGAATCCCTATAAAATAGACCTAATTGAGTTTCAACATGATAAGGTATTCATTCAGCCAAGTTTGTCACATTTTTTTGAATGTTTTATTTTTATGAAAAAAGAAATAAGGATTGATGTGACTCTTAATTTATTATCAGGAGTTAAAAAAGGTAACGATCAATAACAAGTATCATCTTCCCCATATTGATGTTTTTATTTCAACAGTGAATTGCTCAATACTTTTCCAAGATTTACCTTTATTATGTATATCATGAATTAAGGTTCAAGAAGGTGGATATACACAAGAAGATATTCTATAAAATTTATGGACATAATGAATCTATAGTTAGGCATTTTGGTCTTACTAATTCCCATATTATCTTCAAGGATTTCATGAATAGAGTATTTATAGATTACCTTGATCAATTTGTGGTAGTGTTTATAAATGTTATTATTAT
Source organism: Viscum album (assembly GCA_963277665.1). NCBI lineage: Eukaryota > Viridiplantae > Streptophyta > Magnoliopsida > Santalales > Viscaceae > Viscum > Viscum album. The sequence continues at coordinate 1,429,622,516 of OY728131.1, read as the reverse complement.
CTATTCAAAGAGAAATTAAGATCATGAAGACCACTTGAGACGTACACTAAAGACCTTAAAGAAGGATAAACTGTATGAAAAATTATAAAGAGTGAATTTTGGTAGCAAAATTTTTCATTTTTAGATCATATAATCTCAAGAGAGGTTATAGTAGTAGATCATTCAAAGAATAAGTCTATTAAATGTTTTATTAAAACAACCACGGTGATTGAGATCTATAGTTTTCTTGGTTTAGTTGGATATTATCAACGGTTTATGGATAATTTTTCATTATTATCTATTTCTATGATCAAGTTAACTTATAAGGGTTCCAAGTTACCTTGGGAAAATGAACGTGAGGAAAATTTAATGGGACTGAAGTAAAGGTTAGTCATCACACCTGTTCTTACATTACCATATAGTAGAGAAGGGTTTTAATTCTATAGTGATGCATCTAAGAATGGATTGGGATGTTTTCTCATACAAAATAACATGGTTATAACATATTCATCATGAAAATCGATGATTAACAAATAAAATTACCTAACTCAGGATTTGGAGTTACCAGTGGTAATTTTATCATTAAATATATGAAGAAATTATCCTTATGGAGAAAAATGATATATATATATATACTGATCATGAAATTATGAAACATATATTCACACAGAAGGATTGGAACATGAACCAGAGAAGATGGTTAGAGCTGATAAAATATTATGACTTCTCAATACATTACCACTATGGGAAAGAGAACAAGGTGATCGATTATTTAAGTCAAAAGGATCATGATATCTTATCCATGATGATGGTATAAAAAGATCCAATATTTCTATATTTTCAATGGATAGACCTAGAAATCATAAAGGAAAGGGGAATAATACTATCTTTCCCAATTGAATGTTTCACCCTCTATCCAAGTTAAGTTTAAAGAGGAATATAAGTAAGATATTGAGCTGAAAAAGAAGGTTAGAAATGTTCCAAAGTTTAACCCTGAATAGGATGGAAGGATAAGGTTCAATTACCATTTATGAGTTTTGTACATACAATATTTGAAGAAGGATATGTAAGAGGAATCTCATAGTTCTTCATTCTCTATTCATCATGGAATTAAAGAGATCTATAGAGACTATAAATAATAATTCTGGTGGTATGGAATGAAGAGGTATATCATAGAGTTTTTGTCTCAGTATATAATATTCTAGTAAGTTAAGGCTAAAAGAAAAAATTCTTAGGGGGTGTTACATCTATTACCCATTCCAGAAAGGAAATGGGATAACATCACTCTGGATTTTATCATTGGACTCCACAAAACCTTTAAAGGGTTTAATTATATTTGGGTGTAGTTGAACTCCTTACTAAGTAAGAACACTTATTTCTTATTAGAGAAGACTTCTCTTAGGATCAACTTTATAGGATATAAATCAAGGAAGCGGTGAGGTTTCATGGATTACCACATTCCATTATATCTGATCGGAAAATTATGTTTTCCTCAAGGTTTTCGTGATGTATTTAGCAAAAAGATTATATGGAATTGAGTTTTAACACTTTTTATCATCCTTAGAGAGATGTTCAGTATGAACGAACAATTCAAACACAATAGGAAATTTTTATATCTTGTTATCAGGAATTCAAAAGTGGTTGGGATCAAAACCTTCCTCTAGTGTGTTTTCTTACAATAAATATCTTTTACTCAATATTTCATATGGATCCTTATGAATCCCTCCATAAGAATAAATGATAAGCTCTAATATGTTGGGATGAAGTTAGAGAAAGAAAGATTTTGGGGACTGATATCACTAAAGAAATGGCTGAGAAGGTTATAACTATTCAAGAGCATATAATGTAGCTCAAAGTTGGAAGAAACTTTATGCTGATAACCATCTATATGATCTATAATTTGAATTTGTTGAGAGGTTTCTTCTATGAATATCTCCCTAGAAGAAGGTTTTGAGATAATTTAAGAAAGGGAACTAAGCCCTAGGTATATTGGTCCCTTTGAAATTATTAATCACATTGGGACAATAACCTATCGCTTGGAACTTCCTCTAAAACTATCTTATGTCCCTGATGTGTCCATGTATCTCTCCTGATGAAGTTCATACATAACCCTCCACATGTACTAAACTTAGAGGTCATATTGCTATAGTAGGATATTTATTGTGAGGAACAACCTATTGAAATTATGGATCGTACAGAGAAATTTATATGAAACAATACCACTCACCTGGTCAAAATTTTGTAGAGACATCACCAGTTAGATAAATCTACGTGGAAACATGAGGATATGATGATGCAAAAGTATCCTCATTTTTTTGTATCAGAATGATGAATTTTGAGTGTGAAATTCATTTCAAGGGGGGTATAAAGTAATAACCCTAGTTTTTAATATGATAAACCAATATAATATTGTGCTATGTGAATCACTAACTTGGCTTCTGTTACACACCACACTAAGCTTCCATGAAACAAAATTTTATTATTATAATTATTTAAATGATATATTTATAACATAGTCACTAAACTTAGTAATATTAATAGTTTTAAAGAAATTTAAATTTTACTGATAATTTTTTCATATAAATAAATCATATTGATAATAAAACATATAATTTTTTATAAATTCTTTATATGTTTGAAATTACTATTTTCCCAAATGAACTGCTTTTTATGTCCTTCTGTTAACAATAATAAAATTAATTTTAGAAAATATCAGAAATAGAATTTGATAAATTAAAATTCAAGTTTGTATTTATAATTTAAAAATTATATTAGGGTGAACTTTTTTTTATTTTTCTAAAAAACTTCATTTCTAGATGAATAGTGAAAAATACTGAAATTTAATTCAAAACCGCTTTTTAGTATAATTTATTTATATAGTTAAATTACATATTAATTTTTTTTAAAGTTTAATTAGGTAAATTTTACAAAAATTAATACAACATAGGTCATCAGAACAAATTTGACATTGAAATTTAATATAATAACATTTCAAACATTTAAACATTTTCTCCTAAAAATGTTTTGTCACGACACGTCTGTGAGATTATTATTAAATTAATTTCTTCTGGTTATGTGATTATAATTTAGAAAAATGGATTCTATATTTGCAATCATAATAATTTCTAATTCCTAATAAGTTCAACATAGTTTATAACCAAAAATATTAGTGAAATTAATTAAAATTAATTACAGTGATTAAGGTAATAACATGATTACATAGTAGGCAAACATTCATTAAAGGATCCAAATAACCTAGAAATATGTCCAAAATCCATTAAATGGAATTTTTTTTACCAAATTACCTATCTTATCTAAATTTTATAATTATTTTAGTCACATTATGTAAGGGATACCTCTTGATAGTGTTTACCTTTATATATTTACTTGAATACCACTCTGCCTCCACTATAAACGAGTACTCACCCCCCACCTCAATTATTCACACATATCAAGAAATTTTTATTAGTAAAAACCTACCAAAATATCATCCTTAATTCACTAAATTCATCATTTAAACATCCCTTTTGGTATAAATTAAACCAATAATCCCTTTTGTGCAAACCATGAGGAGTTACCCAAAGAAGAGGTAACATCCTTCAACATATTCTTTTTTTTTTGTTTTCATTCTTCAAACCCTAGAATCTTATTATTCATTGATTATATAATAAAAAAAGTATCCTCAATATTATTAGTTTTTTTTATTCTAATGGTTAATCCTAAAACTATATGCACTTCTATGAAATGTGTAACGAGCTTTCCGTTCGTGTGTACGCAGAACTACCACCTCACGATATTATGTCATTAATTTTTCCTTTACCACCTATAATGGTTGGGTTTTATGATGTAAATACTATTTTTGACGTTATATATGATTTTTATCATTTATTTATTATTATTTAATTATTATATGACACTTACCTTCATGATTACGTTTTTTAAATATGATAACTTCTTTTGTGGACGTGTGGACTGCCACCTTCTCAAAGCGATGTGATTCGTTCACACTTTAAATGTAATCTATTAATGATGAGTTCATTAAAAATATATAATAAATATGAATTAATAAAAGTACTATAATTATAATATATATATATATATATATATATTTCATTTCAATTCTTTCATTCAAAATAAAATATAAATTGGAAACAACGTTAATGCGTACGCACGACCTACCGTCTCTATGAATGGTGTATTTTATTTTTTATTTGTAAATTTTATAGATTATTATAAATATTTATAGAATAAATAATTATTATATTTATATAATTTTTTTTCATTCTGTATATAATTCAATCATTATCTATGTAATTTGATCAAGAATAATAATTCAAGACATATATGAAAAACAAAGCAGATGTTACCGAAATATAACATTAGCATGGAATTGTTAATAAATGGGTAATATAAGGTAATCATAATACAATATATGGTTTCAGATATAATAATATGTTTCTATGGTAGATTTATAATAATATTATCATTATTATATAGGACTTTTTAATTAGTATGACGAGAGTCATGATATAAGGTAAGAGTTTTCTCGTTAACATTTATTTCTATGAGATATATGCCTTATCCACCACTCATTTATTTTGTGTGGTGTATATAGACACATGAATATATTATATTATTATTATCATTAAATTTATGTGTATTTAAATATCCATTTTATTATCTCTATTTCATGGGGATTTACAGTTCAAATGATTCCAAATCAGTAAGGTAGTTTTGTCTCAATTTTTCTTCTTTGAGACACATGTTTTTTTATGCACCAAAAATCTTTTATGAGTTTTATATACTACCACTTGAAACTTTATATCATGAATACAATTATTTTAATGATATTTTAAGCTTCATTTCACGTCATTTTCTTACATGGGTGGTTTTATTCAAATTTACTAAAGTGGAAAGAGTTTTTTTCAATAATATCATCATTTATTGGATTTTTTTATGAATATGATATCACTAATGAAATATTATGATCCATATCTCAAAAACAATCATTAGTTTTATTATCCTATTATTATTAAATATATCTTCATGTATTAAAAACATTTTCACAATCTTTGGTACATAAGATAATTAATAAAATGTTTTTAAGAAAATCTGCCTTTATTTCCCTCTTTGGTCAGAAATCTATTTTATTGAATAAAGCATGTTTTAATAAATCTTTTCAAAAATATCTATTAAGATAATTTTCAAGGAAAAAGGAATTTAAATTTTTTTTATGGTTTCAAAATATTCAATTATAATTTTTAAAAATCTATTTTCAATGAAAAATGTTTTCAAAAATTATTTATGTTTTAAAAAGATTTTTCCAAAGACGAAATCATATTTTCCTCATGAAATGTTTTCAAAGAATATTTGTAAATTATTTTACATACAATATTACATCCTTTGGTGTTACTAATGCCTTTATAATAATATTATCCAAGGGTTCCATTAATATTCTTTTGCTGAATGTTTTATTATTTTATGGCATGATGTTTATGAAACTCATTTCTCTTACACTAGTTATATGTTTATGAAACCCATTTCTATTTCATGGGTTATATACTTATGAAAATAAATTATTTCCATAGGTTATTATTTGATAAAATGATTATGAGACCTATCTTTTTTTCACAGGTTATGATTTGATTATATGATTATGATACCCATTTCATTTCATGGGTTATGATATTATTATTTATGATCTTGTGGCACACATATTCATGATTGAATTATGATATGGTTGGGATCTATATCTCCCTATAATGAAATGGGTAAATATTTTTATCTCATTATGTATACATGGATGGAACGAGGAGTGAAATAAGTTCATCAAAGTAATTGTTTTTGATAATATGGTCTTGAGAGTGAACCTTGACTACTAAAATGGTCATGTGTAACATCCCAAGTAAATAAAGAGTATGAAATTTTCATATTTATTAATATTTGTGAAAAAAATATTAATATTACTTTAAAGGGGATGTTATGTTTGAGGAGTACCCAATACGCAACAATGAGTTTCTTTGAAATCATACATTGCACACTAAAAATATAATAATATTATTTTAAATGGTAGTTAACGCCTAGCTGTTGTAATGGAAGGAATGAATAGAACTAACTACAAAATTATTATATATGTTTGTTAAATATTTTTACATTTATCCAATAAATGATAGAGTCTTAAAATGCGAATGAATCCAATTTTAAGCATAAATATTCTAATATTCTTTAAAAGGTCGATTAACCGCCTTTTGATGGAAAAACCTCTTTAAATCCACTTTTTGACAATTTTATATGTTATATTTGACAAAATAAAATCTTTCTTTATAATCGGGCCATCAAAATTTACTTTTAATAAATTTTTGTTATTTTTCCGATAAAGTTCATTTTTTTATGAATAGTGAAAAATATTGTATTTTAATTCAAAAACCCCTTTTAATGTAATTTATTTAAATGTTAATGTTATATTTTTAATTGTTTTGAAAGTGTAATTGTATTATATTTTTACCATTTAATTAAATGGTGGGAATTGGAATTAATTTTACATTGAAATTGGACATAAACAAGTGTCAATCTTTTAATAGATATTGTTTCTTAAAAACACGCTATTTGACAGCGAGAATTAATTATAAAATTAATTAATGTAACTTCTATGTTTTTAATTTGATAAAATTAACATCATTTTTGAATTTGGAATATCAAATTTACTTTGGATAAATATTTGGTATTTTTCTGAAAAATGTTCATTTTTAATGAATAATTAAAAATATTGCATTTTACTTCAAAACTATTTTTTCATCTAATTTAACTATATAGTTATATTTTCCTTTTAATTGGTTTTAAAGTGTAATTTAATTATGATTTTATCACTTAATTCAATGTTTTTAATTGGAAGTAATTCCAGTTTTCAATTGGATGTAAAAACAAGTCAATTTTTTGATAAATTTTACTGCTTAAATAACTCGCCTTTGGTTTTGAAAACGAGAATTATTTTTAAATTAATTACTACAATTTATGTGTCTGGAATTTGGTAAAATGGATTCCATATTTGGATTCAGAAGGTTCAAATTATGTAATTAATACTCTTTCGTTTTGGACATTATGAATAGTAATGATGGTAATTATCTTTAATTATCATGATTAATTAGTAATTGGGTAGTTAAAGGTAATAAAATAATGTCATAATAATATAAAATGACCCCAAAATGTCTCCAAATCCAGTTTTTTGTGTCATGTCCAACCATGGGATGACTTTTTCCAACTTAGGGACCCCATGGAATCACTTTTGTGTGATAGTGACCTTTTATCATATTATTTTTAAAGAAAGGAAAATATAACCAAACTATGTAACACCTAAGTAAAACAATTTTAATTTTGTTTACGTAAATAATATATTAGAATATAAATATATATTTTAAAGATAAAAATATTTCCTACATCATGGTATTTGTTTATAATTTTTAGACATTAAATAAATAAATTTATTTATGACACCACGATGATGCAGTGATTACCTCATTAGTGATCGATTCAAATAAAATGAAAATATATGGTAAAATCTAAGACATACACTTGTCAAAAACCTATTGGATGAGTGTATTTATAACCCTTATCACCTTATCCCTGAAATATATCATTATAGGACCTTTAATATCTAAAAAGCATTTTATAATAAAGTAACATTTCAAGACTTTCCAAAAGTGACCCTCCTCCCTCTTATAAAAGGCCCCCACCTCTACCCCTTACCCACACCTCTCAAGCCCTTGTATCATCCAAAATATGATCATATTATCTCTCTACATCCCTCTCTAAATCCTAGAAGCCACACTTTGGGAATAATTCTTTCCAGGGAATCCTTTGGCTCGAATCAAAAAGAGTTACCCGATTTAGAGGTAATGTCTTCTCTCAAGTTTCTTTCTTTTATTTTAGTTCTTCACTCACCACTATCTTCTTATTATTTGATCCCATAATAACAAAAGTATCCTCAATATACTAGGATGTTTCTATGATAAGTATTATACCTAAAATTACACACACCTTCATCTAATGGTTAAAGAACATATTGTTTCTGTGGGTGGCGAATTAATACCTCATGAAATGATGATTGTTCAATCTTCTTTTAACACCTTTAATCGTGGTCATTATAATGTCTCTATATTTATATTTGATATATATGGTATTTATTTTTTCTATATTTTTTTTAATTTTATTTTTAAATCACATCGTTATGCTTTTCATGTTGTGGAACTGTGATAATTTCATCTGAGGAAGTGTGGACTACCGCCCCCTAAAGTGATGTGACTCATTCATGCCAAACATGGAATTTATAAGTAATGTAATTTATGAACATATGTAACATATATAACATGTATATTATACTTTAATTATAATATATCTATGTATCATTATGTTTTCATTCCATTAAATTATGAAATAGAAATAAAAGAAGCGTTTAAGCGTACGTACGGCTTACCGGCTCCGTGAACGGTGCATTTCATTTCTTATCTCCAAATGTTATGTACTATTATAAGTACATATATATAATGCATATATATGATATATATTAAATATAAATTTTTAATATCATTATGGATTTAATGAGCTTTGGACCACATGAACATCATGTAATTATAAGAAGTCCATTTTTTGACTCAAGTTCCGAACATTGACAAGATGTCCATTATGATCTCAAACAATTAAATAATTTTTATAGAAGGGTAATAAGTGATATAAAAGGAATAATAAACATGAAAAATATTCTTAATCAAGTAGAAATTAATTTAAGTTTATCATTCAGGAAGAACAAGGAACATACAAGCGATTCAAGTCGGACACGAGGTTAGGAGATTTCATATCTCACTTTTAATTCCGTGAGATTTCCTTTGTTAACCACTTATTTGTTGCATGTGGTGTATTGTGTACTGAAATTTCATATATATTATCATGATTCTATTTATATTCATGGTATTCTGTGATTCATTTGGTTCTTATTATCTTTTGGTCATATGACTCGATTTATTACAATGAGGTAAGGGGTTTTTATCTCACTATTTATTCCCGTGAGATTCATGCTATATTTGTCACTATCTCCTTTGAGTGGTGTATGTACTTCCCATTATTCTACACTTTGTGTAATATAATTTCATTAATGGGTATTTACGTCAACATTGTATAGTCCTTCTTTCATGGGGTGTACGTTTCGAAAGTTACCCAAATTGGTAAGGGAACCTTTCACCCTCCTCTTTTTAGAAGACTTAATTTTGTTATGTATTTTAATTCACATATTATTATGTTGGGATATGTTCTTATATATCCTTATTGATGTAAATATTATGTCCAGGTGATGAGATACCCTTTTTTTCTCATCAACTTGTTTTCTGAAATTTGACATGATGTCGTTAGGCTACTAATTTTTTGTAAGGGAACTTCATAATCCAATTTCAATTCTTTGGGTTAAAACTCTACTTCTTGATTATGTTGTGCTATGAATATGTGTGAATTACCTATGATTGTTTTACACTTAATATCAAATTATATTGGGTGTATTTATTTTTGTCACACATAATTATGTCATATATTTATCCTTAATCTAAGGATACCGACTTTATAAAAGACTTCGTCTCAATATCCTTTAATTGATGCATCCATTTATTTATACATGACTTTGTATTATATGGTGTATAAAACCCTTTTGACTTTTCATTTCATTAAAATGGAATCTTATCTCTACGGAGTTTTTTACTAAACAACAAAAAGGAATGTTTTCTTTTTTTTACGTAAGCGGTGACAACGATCTTTTCCGCCGCCGCGAGTATTATCTGATCTTTGGCATCCTTAACAACCTGTAATGTTTTTAAAAGGAAAATAAATAACATATACTATTTATATATATTTTGGTATTGAAAATGGTTTTTAGAATGGATTCATTATTTCAATATCATGAAATGTTATATTGTTATTGCAATGTGGGAATGTTATCTTCTCTTTATGATTAAGTTATGTGTTATGATTATGTTATGGTTCTTGGCTATTGTAACATATACAGGTGGTTCCATGATAAACCTAGGGCGGTTGAGCCCAAGGTAGCTCTCCAATGCATTGGGTAACATGAAGGAGGTAAATGTGAATGTTTCTCCAAAGAGATTTAGTGAATATACTTTGATGGATATTCCAAATGTGACTCCCTATGTAGCTGTGATAGCTACAATGTAAGCATGTTATGTATGACTTAATTTACCTTTATGAATTGTGATTAATATTTGTTATTAAAAAATATTATGATTTCAGAAGGAATGTTATGATTGAAAATTATGGTTTCATTGGTTTGTATTTTTGACGGGTTAATGTTTCATTTCATTATGTTATAACCCTTACTGAGCTTTTTATGCTCATCCCAAGTTTTTTAAATGTTTTTCAAAGGTTATTAGGAATGGTAAGGGAAAGGAAGTATTCAAGAATATTTATATCAAGAAAAGAACTCTTTTTTTATTTAAGGATTTGAAAAAAAACAGTTATAGTAGAAATGTATTGTAACACCCGAGACTTTTATGTTATATAAATCATCAAATGAATCTTTTTCTACACAACACTTTCTTGGCTTGCTTTACACGCAATCGCGACCTTCCTCGATAGCTTGCGTCGTACGCAATACCTAGTTTCACTAAACAACAATATGCTATTAAAACTAACCGTTATGAATAGTAATAACCACTTTTTGAAATTTTATAAATTTTATTTTTCAAAATGGACTTCATTTTTGGACTCAGAATATCGAAATTAGCCTAGGGTGAAATTTTGGTATTTTTTTGAAAACTTTCAATTTTTGATGAATAGTGAAACCACTAAGTGGTAGGTTAAAAACTGAATTTTGCATAAAACTTAATTTTACCGCTTCTGTGAATGGAATTTTGAAAATCCGAGAGACACAGTTAATATCAAGGACTAAAATGTGGTTCAATGAGATGAAAATAATTTTTTGGTGAATAGTAACTTTTTACTTTTTTTACCGCGGTTAATAGTAAATAGGGTAACTAAGGGTAAATATGATATTAATATTACCCTAACACATGTCCTAATTCTATTGGACAAGTGTAATTCGACCAAAAACAAACTTAGGAATAAAATATGACCATTTAGGCCCACTTGGATTAGATTAGGACATTTATTATTAATTTATTTAAAGAAGGGTTAAAATAGTTAAAATCAAAGTTTAAAAAGTAAATCATTTTTAATATAGGGTTATACATAAGATAAATTCGATTGTAAATATTCATTAGAAATCTAAAAAGATTTCCTACATGATGGTATTTTATTTGTAATTTTTAGACATCAAATGATTTAATTTATTTATGACACAATGATTATCTTATTAATGAAATATTGACATAATTGATGTTATAAACACCAAAATAAATGTAATTTGAGACTTTTTATGAATTCCACTAATTTTATAGGTTACTATGATATATTAATGTTTATTTAATCAACTTGGTTCGAACATATAATTCTGTTATGACTTTCACAAAAATCATATATCAAATAGTGTCAAAATTGACACAAAATAGTTTTTAAATCAAATATTATATTATTAATTGTTATTTTATTCCTAAAAATCTAAGGTTCGGCCAAATGACTTAGATAAGGATATATATATTAATAATAAACAATTTGGGGTTCGTTTGGCATGTTATAGTAAGTGTATTAACCATATAGTGAAAGAAAACAAAAAGACACGGTAAAAGTTAAATTAATTAACTTAGAGTTAAATCTAATTGATAAGGTTAAAATAATACCCTAAACTTGTCTAAATCCTATTGGTTGATAGGATTTCGACCCATCCCCACTTTAGCTTCGAAATAAGACCCTTTGGAACCATTATAAACCGATTTTGACTTTAATATAAAATAATATTTTGAGATATTCCTAAGGTGCCCCTCTCCTCCCTTATAAAAAGGCACCTCCTCCCCCTCCTCCTCACACCAATTTGAGCACTCAATCTCGGCCAACCCCTGCCATTTTCCCTTCTCCACTTCCCTAGAATAATCCTAGAGGTTCTGGTCTTCTCCAAAGACCAATCTTAGTTCCTTAAGTGGAGGATTCAAAAAGGCGTTCCAAAGAAGAGGTAATATCCATTACCGATCTTTTCAATTTCTTTCTTCTTCAACTTCTTCTTCTTTAGTTGTTTCATGATAAAGTAATAACATCAGTATTACTTACATACTGATATGTTATTATAAATATGAAACAACCCTAATTCACCTTCTATCCATCCTACAGAAAAATGAAATCACCGCGCGTGCGTACGTACGGAATACCGTCTCCACGCCGTGGTGTAATCTATTTTCCACCATTACCTTACAAGGATGGGTATAATGGTGTAATAAGTAACTATATATGATTATTATTAAGTAATATTGATACTGAAATAATATATATATATACTCCAATACAATTCCACGATCATAGGAACGATATCATCACTCGTGCGTACGTACGGAATACCGTCTCCACGATGTGATGCGACTCGTTCTACATGATCTTCATTTCATAATGATTATATAAATGAATTGAATGAATGAATATGGTATATACTACACTAATACCATTCTGGAAATGAATTATCTATAACCTAAAGATAAGAATAAGAATTTATTCGACAAAACACGCATAAGAACAAAAAGTTATAAAGACCCGAGTAACAAGTAACAATGAAATATTACTAACAAGGAGCTAATAATATGACCATATATGATCTCATATCAATATTTATGATTCTGGAATAAGTCAATAACATTATTTAAACCATTATACAGGAGCTTCGGACACGAACAAAGCAAATCGGACCTAAGGTAAGGGAAATATCACAACCTCACTTTTATCCGAGATTGTTTTTACTTTGGTAATTACTGGGGTGTATTTTATCATCCAAATCCATGTTCCATCAATATGTAATATTATTTCCATCCTTATACAATATTTTATATCCAATTTTACCCTTCGGTGAGTTTTTTAGTAAAGAATATGAAAGGAATCTTTTGTCGTTTTTCCGTACGAGGTACTTTTTGACTTTTCCGACAAAAGTACGAAGAATGTTTTTTTTAACTTATACGGCATGAATGGATTTTTAAAACATTACTTCAAAGAAGCTTCCTTTACAAGTTTTCAAGTTTATTTTTAATCAACTTCTTTTATTTTAAAGTTGTATGACATGTTATGAAAGGAAAAATGTTTTTGAAGAAGAAAGGATATTTTCCTCAAGAATTCAATTCAAGTGTTTTATCAAAATTATTTTCCATCTAAGATAATAAAGGGTTCTGTTTCTATCCATATTTTTACATTGGTTTGACTATGTTGTGATGGAATTATGTTTATGAATTCCTTTATCATATATGAATTGATTTATGATGTCATGATGTTTCAAGAATCCCATTTTTGTTATGCGATGATGTATGTTTTATGATTATGTGGCAAACATAAGAAAGGATTCATTATAAGATGGGTGGGACCTATATCTCCCTCCAATGCATTGGGTAATGATTTTATATCTCATGAGATAGACATGGCTGGAACAGAAGGTTATTTCGGTTCAGTGATACAGGACTAAAACGAGGAGTGAACTCGGTTCAGAAAGGGACTTTGTCCACTAAGATAGTCTTGGCAATGAGTCATGACTAACAAGAAATGATTTTCCATGATTATGTGTGCATGCCACAAAGATTCAAGTTTTATGTTATGATTATGGGGATCTCATTTTCACTTCTATGATTTATTCCATGTTAAGATATTATGATCTCTTTTGCAGGTTTTGATTTTCATAAAGATATGATATGATTTTTATTTCCTTTATTTACCCTTGCTGAGCATTTGAGCTCACCCTTTTATGTTTTCTTTTCCCCAGGTCAGGAAGATGGATATTAAGTAGAATATGCTAAAAGGGACCCTAGATATGATGAAATAAATGGGAGACACTGTAGAAGATTTATGAACCAGTTGTTTATGTTTCCCAGTTTCTAAAGACACTATACCTATACGGTCCTTTGTGGTTTTGTCATATGTTGTAATAAGTGTGCTTCAATTTTGAAGTATTAACAATGTATGTAAAGTATGGGTCGTTACAGTTGGTATCAGAGGAAAGGTATAGTCAACCTTTGGAAACTAGGATGTGAAAGCCTTAGTAAGAACCCTAAGGATAAGTCTAAGCATAGAACACAATCTTAGAAATGGCCATGAATAACCTAGGATAAGACCATAAGCATGAAAATTTTATTCTTGAATTATGTGGTTTCCTATTATAATTAGTGTTGCTCACACTATTCTTCTTGGTTTTAGTCAATGGCTGGAACCCGAAGGAACCGTGTTAATGCGAAATGCGATGGGCAATGCAATGATTGTCCCCCTGAGCAACCAAACGATATGGGAGCTGGAATGCAAAATCTTGTAGCCATGCTCACACAACTTTCTCAAGCTATGAATCATGCAGGATTTCCAAACGAACAAAGGAGGGAGCAACATTCTGTTGAATCCTTCATGAGGCAGCGTCCACCATCTTTCAGCGGGTCTACTGATCCATTAGTTGCTGAACAATGGATTAGTACTACTGAAAAGATATTTTCAGTTCTTCAATGTTCTGAGCATGATAAAGTCATCCTAGCAGTGTATCGTTTGGAAGGAGATGCTGATCAATGGTGGAATCTTGTTAAGAATACAAGGCAAAGGGATGAAATTGAGTCTATGGAATGGGACGAGTTCAAGAACTTATTTTTCAATAAGTACTTCCCTCGTATTCTCCGAACAAAGATGGAGAAAGAGTTCCTTGAACTGAAGCAAAGGGATGATGAATCTGTTGGTACCTATGAAGCAAATTTTACCAGACTTGCAAGGTACGCTTCTGGTATTATTATCCAACCTGAGAGTAAGATCGATCGATTCTTTAGTGGCTTAAAACCAAGTCTTTGAAGGGCGTTAGCCATAAGGGACTTCAATAGCTACGAGGAAATCGTTCGATGTGCTCTCAAAGTCGAGATGGAGATTGGAGTAACCCATCAGTCACATGGATTTGATAAGAAGAGGAAGATGGAATTCAAAGAAAAATCTAAAGAGCACACGGAAAAGAAGATGAAATTTCCCTTATGCTCAAAGTGTGGAAAGAAACATGGAGGGAGTTGTCTTAAAGGGACAAGTAAATGTTTTAAATGTGGAAAGGAAGGTCATCGGGCATTTGAATGCCGTGATAATGGGAAGAAGATGTCTAATGATGCAAACAAAGGAAGGGATACACAGAATGAACCTGCTACACTTCAATGTTTCAAGTGCAAGGAGATGGGGCATTATGCCAATCAATGCCCAAATCCAAGGGTTGATGATGATGGTCGACGTCAACAAACTCTTAAGGCTAACGAAAAAGGAAAGTCACATGCAATTTCTATCAGCGATGTGGAGTACGATAACGATGTGGTGAAAGGTACACTTACCATCCACTCTAAAGTAGCAAATGTTTTATTTGATTCTGGATCCACCCACTCTTTTATTTCTGAAAAATTTTCTAAGGGTATCACCGTATTACCTCAACAATTAGATGTTGAGTTAGCTGTGACAACACCTAATGGCACATCAATCGCATCAGAAGTTTATAATTCTTCTCCGATCGAAGTTTGTGGGAAAGTGCTTCCTGCAAATCTTGTGATACTTCCTTTAGTGGAATTTGATGTGATTCTTGGCATGGATTGGCTTTCTCTACATGGAGCTCATATCAATTGCCAAAGAAGGGAAGTCACATTTCATATTCCAGATCAACCTACGATCGTCTATCAATGCAAGGATGAACATAACCTTCCAGTGGAAATTTATTCCATCTTATGGGTATTGATTCCACTAAATGAAGGTTATTTATCTCAAATGGTTGGTGAGAAACTCACGATTAAGAATATGCCCATTGTACGGGAGTTTGATGATGTCTTTCCGGAGGAATTACCGGGTCTTCCACCAAATCGTGAAGTTGAGTTTTCAATAGAACTCGTACCGGGTGCTTTGCCTATTTCAAAGACACCTTATAGAATGGCCCCAATTGAGTTGCAGGAATTGAAGAAGCAACTCCAAGAGAATCTTGATAAGGGATTCATACGCCCTAGTGCGTCACCTTGGGGAGCACCTGATCTATTTGTTAAGAAGAAAGATGGAACAATGAGACTTTGCATTGATTATCGAGAACTTAACAAGATCACTATCAAGAACAAATATCCTCTCCCACGCATTGATGACTTATTTGACCAACTACGCGGAGCTCAATACTTTTCCAAGATTGATCTTCGTTCAGGGTATCATCAATTAAGGGTCAAAAGGGAGGATATACCAAAGACGACTTTCCGTACAAGGTATGGACACTATGAATTTATAGTGATGCCATTTGGTCTTACTAATGCCCCTGCTATCTTCATGGATCTAATGAATAGAGTCTTTAGAGACTAACTTGATCAATTTGTGGTAGTCTTTATAGACAATATTCTTGTCTATTCAAAGAGCAAGGAAGAGCATGAAGATCACTTGAGAATTATATTGAAGACCCTGAGAAAAGAGAAGCTTTATGCCAAATTTACCAAGTGTGAATTTTGGCTTCAAAAAGTTGCATTTTTGGGTCATATAATCTTAAAAGAGGGGATATCTGTGGATCCAGCAAAAACAGAGGTTATCGAAAGATGGTCAAGACCAACAATAGTAACTGAGATCCGAAGTTTTCTTGGTTTGGCTGGATATTATCGACGTTTTGTAAAAGATTTTTCACGATTATCTAATCCACTCACCAAGTTGACTCGGAAAGGAGTTAAGTTTGTCTGGACAGAGGAATGTGAAGAGAATTTCAAGGAGTTGAAAAGAAGGTTATCCAGTGCACCTGTGCTCACACTGCCTTGTAGTGGAGAAAGGTTTGTGATCTACAGTGATGCATCCAAGAAGGGATTGGGGTGTGTTCTTATGCAAAATGATATGGTGATAACTTATGCCTCACGACAGTTGAAAATCCATGAGCAAAATTACCCAACAAATGATTTGGAGTTGGCTGCGGTAATCTTTGCATTAAAGATTTGGAGGCATTACCTTTATGGTGAAAGGTGTGATATTTATACTGATCATAAAAGTTTAAAGTATATTTTCACACAAAAGGAGCTGAATATGCGCCAAAGAAGATGGTTGGAGCTGATTAAGGATTATGACTGCTCAATCCATTACCACCCTGGGAAAGCAAACAAGGTGGCAGATGCATTAAGTCGACAAGACCATGCTAGTTTATCCATGATGAGGATCACAAAAGATCCAATATTTATGGATTTACAAAGGATGGATCTTGGAATTATAATGGAAGGGGAAAAATCTTATCTTTCTCAAATGAATGTTCAACCATCTATACATGTGAAGATTAAAGAGGCACAGAAAGAAGATGTCGAGTTACAAAAGAAGGTGAGAAATGTTCCTGAATTCAACCTTGATTGTGATGGGATAATAAAGTTCAGGAATCGGGTTTGCGTTCCTCCCATCCCCGAATTAAAGAAAGAGCTGCTGGATGAGGCTCATAGTTCTTCATTCTCTATTCATCCTGGAAGCACGAAGATGTATAGGGACCTGAAAGAGTACTTCTGGTGGGATGGCATGAAAAGAGATGTTGCTGAATATGTCTCTCGATGCTTGGTTTTTCAACAAGTTAAAGCTAAGAGACAGAAGTCTAAGGGGATGTTACAACCATTACCCATACCCGAATGGAAATGGGAAAACATCACTATGGACTTTGTCACAGGACTTCCTAAAACATCCAAAGGCAATAATGCTATCTGGGTCATAGTTGATCATCTTACAAAGTCTGCACACTTCATTGCTATTAGAGAGGATTTCTCTCTAGATCAGCTTGCCAGGATATATGTAAAGGAAGTGGTAAGATTGCATGGAGTACCACTTTCTATTATATCTGATCGAGATTCGAGATTTACCTCGAAGTTTTGGCGAAGTCTTCAGCATACTCTGGATACAGAGTTGAGTTTCAGCACTGCTTATCATCCCCAGGCAGACGGTCAGTCTGAGAGAACAATTCAAACCCTAGAAGATATGTTGAGAGCTTGCTCTATGGATTTCAAAGGAGGTTGGGATCAACACCTACCTTTGGTAGAATTTTCTTATAATAATAGCTTTCACTCCAGTATTCAGATGGCTCCTTATGAAGCTCTCTATGGAAAGAAATGCAGGACTCCAACTTGCTGGGAAGAAGTTGGGGAAAGAAAGCTATTAGGACCTGATCTCGTTGATGAAATGGCAGAAAAGGTCAGATCTATTCAACAACACATAAGAGCAGCTCAAAGTTGACAGAAAAGTTATGCCGACAACCGAAGAAAAGACCTAGAGTTTGAAGTGGGTGATAAAGTGTTCTTACGAATATCTCCCTGGAAGAGGGTTATGAGATTTGGAAAGAAGGGGAAGTTGAGCCCTAGATATATCGGTCCTTTCGAAATATTGGATCGTGTTGGGAAGGTAGCTTACCGATTGGCGCTTCCACCGAATCTCTCTCAAGTTCACGATGTGTTCCATGTATCTCTCCTGAGAAAGTACATACCAGATCCTTCACATGTACTCAGCTCAGAAGTTGTACCGCTGGAGCAAGATCTTTCTTATGAAGAACAGCCGATAGAGATTCTGGATCGTAGCGAAAAAGTCCTACGAAACAAGACCACTCGCTTGGTGAAAGTTTTATGGAAAAACCACCAACTTGAAGAAGCTACATGGGAGCTTGAGGATATGATGAGGGAGAAGTATCCTCATTTGTTTGTTGCAAAGTGACGAATTTCGAGGGCGAAATTCTTTTTAAGGGGGTAGAATGTAACACCCGAGACTTTTATGTTATATAAATCATCAAAGGAATCTTTTTCTACACAACACTTTCTTGGCTTGCTTTACACGCAATCGCAACCTTCCTCGATAGCTTGCGTCGTACGCAATACCGAGTTTCACTAAACAACAATATGCTATTAAAACTAGCCGTTATGAATAGTAATAACCACTTTTTGAAATTTTATAAATTTTATTTTTCAAAATGGACTTCATTTTTGGACTCAGAATATCGAAATTAGCCTAGGGTGAAATTTTGGTATTTTTCTGAAAACTTTCAATTTTTGATGAATAGTGAAACCACTAAGTGGTAGGTTAAAAACTGAATTTTGCATAAAACTTAATTTTACCGCTTCTGTGAATGGAATTTTGAAAATCCGAGACACACGGTTAATATCAAGGACTAAAATGTGGTTCAATGAGATGAAAATAATTTTTTGGTGAATAGTAACTTTTTACTTTTTTTACCGCGGTTAATAGTAAATAGGGTAACTAAGGGTAAATATGATATTAATATTACCCTAACACATGTCCTAATTCTATTGGACAAGTGTAATTTGACCAAAAACAAACTTAGGAATAAAATATGACCATTTAGGCCCACTTGGATTAGATTAGGACATTTATTATTAATTTATTTAAAGAAGGGTTAAAATAGTTAAAATCAAAGTTTAATAAGTAAATCATTTTTAATATAGGGTTATACATAAGATAAATTCGATTGTAAATATTCATTAGAAATCTAAAAAGATTTCCTACATGATGGTATTTTATTTGTAATTTTTAGACATCAAATGATTTAATTTATTTATGACACAATGATTATCTTATTAATGAAATATTGACATAATTGATGTTATAAACACCAAAATAAATGTAATTTGAGACTTTTTATGAATTCCACTAATTTTATAGGTTACTATAATATATTAATGTTGATTTAATCAACTTGGTTCGAACATATAATTCTGTTATGACTTTCACAAAAATCATATATCAAATAGTGTCAAAATTGACACAAAATAGTTTTTAAATCAAATATTATATTATTAATTGTTATTTTATTCCTAAAAATCTAAGGTTCGGCCAAATGACTTAGATAAGGATATATATGTTAATAATAAACAATTTGGGGTTCGTTTGGCATGTTATAGAAAGTGTATTAACCATATAGTGAAAGAAAACAAAAAGACACGGTAAAAGTTAAATTAATTAACTTAGAGTTAAATCTAATTGATAAGGTTAAAATAATACCCTAAACTTGTCTAAATCCTATTGGTTGATAGGATTTCGACCCATCCCCACTTTAGCTTCGAAATAAGACCCTTTGGAACCATTATAAACCTATTTTGACTTTAATATAAAATAATATTTTGAGATATTCCTAAGGTGCCCCTCTCCTCCCTTATAAAAAGACACCTCCTCCCCCTCCTCCTCACACCAATTTGAGCACTCAATCTCGGCCAACCCCTGCCATTTTCCCTTCTCCAATTCCCTAGAATAATCCTAGAGGTTCTGGTCTTCTCCAAAGACCAATCTTAGTTCCTTAAGTGGAGGATTCAAAAAGGCGTTCCAAAGAAGAGGTAATATCCATTACCGATCTTTTCAATTTCTTTCTTCTTCAACTTCTTCTTCTTTAGTTGTTTCATGATAAAGTAATAACATCAGTATTACTTACATACTGATATGTTATTATAAATATGAAACTACCCTAATTCACCTTCTATCCATCCTACGGAAAAATGAAATCACCGCGCGTGCGTACGTACGGAATACCGTCTCCACGCCGTGGTGTAATCTATTTTCCACCATCACCTTACAAGGATGGGTATAATGGTGTAATAAGTAACTATATATGATTATTATTAAGTAATATTGATACTGAAATAATATATATATATACTCCAATACAATTCCACGATCATAGGAACGATATCATCACTCGTGCGTACGTACGGAATACCGTCTCCACGATGTGATGCGACTCGTTCTACATGATCTTCATTTCATAATGATTATATAAATGAATTGAATGAATGAATATGGTATATACTACACTAATACCATTCTGGAAATGAATTATCTATAACCTAAAGATAAGAATAATAATTTATTCGACAAAACACGCATAAGAACAAAAAGTTATAAAGACCCGAGTAACAAGTAACAATGAAATATTACTAACAAGGAGCTAATAATATGACCATATATGATCTCATATCAATATGTATGATTCTGGAATATGTCAATAACATTATTTAAACCATTATACAGGAGCTTCGGACACGAACAAAGCAAATCGGACCTAAGGTAAGGGAAATATCACAACCTCACTTTTATCCGAGATTGTTTTTACTTTGGTAATTACTGGGGTGTATTTTATCATCCACATCCATGTTCCATCAATATGTAATATTATTTCCATCCTTATACAATATTTTATATCCAATTTTACCCTTCGGTGAGTTTTTTAGTAAAGAATATGAAAGGAATCTTTTGTCATTTTTCCGTACGAGGTACTTTTTGACTTTTCCGACAAAAGTACGAAGAATGTTTTTTTTAACTTATACGGCATGAATGGATTTTTAAAACATTACTTAAAAGAAGATTCCTTTACAAGTTTTCAAGTTTATTTTTAATCAACTTCTTTTATTTTAAAGTTGTATGACATGTTATGAAAGGAAAAATGTTTTTGAAGAAGAAAGGATATTTTCCTCAAGAATTCAATTCAAGTGTTTTATCAAAATTATTTTCCATCTAAGATAATAAAGGGTTCTGTTTCTATCCATATTTTTACATTGGTTTGACTATGTTGTGATGGAATTATGTTTATGAATTCCTTTATCATATATGAATTGATTTATGATGTCATGATGTTTCAAGAATCCCATTTTTGTTATGCGATGATGTATGTTTTATGATTATGTGGCACACATAAGAAAGGATTCATTATAAGATGGGTGGGACCTATATCTCCCTCCAATGCATTGGGTAATGATTTTATATCTCATGAGATAGACATGTCTAAAACGGAAGGTTATTTCGGTTCAGTGATACAGGACTGAAACGAGGAGTGAACTCGGTTCAGAAAGGGACTTTGTCCACTAAGATAGTCTTGGCAATGAGTCATGACTAACAAGAAATGATTTTCCATGATTATTTGTGCATGCCACAAAGATTCAAGTTTTATGTTATGATTATGGGGATCTCATTTTCACTTCTATGATTTATTCCATGTTAAGATATTATGATCTCTTTTGCAGGTTTTTATTTTCATAAAGATATGATATGATTTTTATTTCCTTTATTTACCCTTGCTGAGCATTTGAGCTCACCCTTTTATGTTTTCTTTTCCCCAGGTCAGGAAGATGGATATTAAGTAGAATATGCTAAAAGGGACCCTAGATATGATGAAATAAATGGGAGACACTGTAGAAGATTTATGAACCAGTTGTTTATGTTTCCCAGTTTCTAAAGACACTATACCTATACGGTCCTTTGTGGTTTTGTCATATGTTGTAATAAGTGTGCTTCAATTTTGAAGTATTAACAATGTATGTAAAGTATGGGTCGTTACATGTATACTTTGTAATATTCAAGTTGATATGTAATAGTTATGTCCTAATTCTATAAAACACTAAACCTGAAAAGATCCTCAATGTGACTTATTCATTTAATTCCTGATTATGTAATGTTTTAAGGCCAGGTCCTTATAGTTGGTATCATAGGTCGGTTTAGATAACTTTAGAGGTTAGTGTATTGTTTAAGCATAAGTGACATTACCATAATGGTTAGGATTTCAGAAAGAGTCATAGTTTTTAAGATAAAGTGAATTAGTTTAAGATAACATGAATAATTATATCTTAGTAGTATAGGATGATTTTACTAATATACTCTCATAGACATTTTTGGTTTTAGTAAATGGCTGGATCTAGTAGGAACCAAAGTAACAATGGATGTGAAGAAAACTGTGATGGTTTTCCGAAGGAGCAACTGAATGATTTGGGAGATACAATGAGAACTCTTGTGGTTATTTCTAACAAACTATCTAGAGTCATGATTGAATACCTTAACCTTAGTGATTTTTATAAGGAATCATATATGCAAGAAACAAATTCCTATGGAAGTTCAACTAATAATCATAAAGGTAAGAATATTCAAAAACCTATGTGTCAAAGATATGGAAAGAAACACATAGGAATATATTTCAAGGGAACAAAAAAATGCTATAGATGTGGAAATGAATGTCATAAAGTAAGAACCTGCCATGTAAAAAGGAATCATCTGGTTGACTCTAGGAAAGGGAAAGATGTTCTTTTTAAAGGATCAATTTAATGTTTTAAATGTGGTGTGCATGTTCATTATGCAAACACATGTCCTACGAAGAAGTATCGAGAATGGGATCGCCCGAACCGTACAAATATTTGTTTACCAATAACTAATGTCATTCTGATTGAGGATGAAGAAACTGACGATGACCAATGAAAGTTATGGATTATTTCTTAATATATGTTTTCCTATTATCAAATCTTAGGATATGATTCATGATTTTTTTGTAGGAAATAAGTATTTCAGAATAAGTTGGAAAGGAATGGTTAATGGTTCATGAAGAATGTTGAATGAGTAAGAAGTCAACATATAAGGGATTCAAGAGTTATGGTAGATTTTAGGATGGTGAAATTCTTAAAAGTATTATGGCACTTTTGATGATGGGATTACATTAGAAGACTTTTTATAGTATGTATAACCCTGATGTTTGATATATGAAAATTTTATTCAAGGAATAATTATCTTTTCTTTTGTGGATATAGCTATAAAGAACCATTTGGGTTTATATGATCCTTTAATTTGAGGTAATTACCAGTTAATACATTTGGGGATGAAAAATGAAAGTTATTAGATAACCATTGTGGTTAAAATATGTTATGGTTATTTTGGATTAATTTATCTCTTTTTGGGGAATGTTATAAAATTATAATGTTTTTTAAAATGGACAACATGCAGACCGTGTGACAACCTGTCACATCGGAAGAAGTTGAGGGAATCGAACCCACAACCAAAGTGCGACTGGTATTTATCACCTACCAATAGACTACGTGAAGTCCTTGGTTAGTATGACTAATTATTCTTAGTTAGATGATCTTGTGAATCAAGAATATGTTGATTATGGGAAATGATTAAACTATCATGGAGGATATGTGATTAGGTTAATTACTTTTCAGTATGAGACTTTAAGAGTAACTGATGTTATTTGGAGATAAATGTGAAGATTTTCCTTGGAAGACTGTGTCATTAAATCCTTCAGAGATTTTGGTTTCAATCTTATTTTGGATTACTTTGATGAATTTTATGGATAGCTGTTTATTTAATGATCTTTCTTAAACCTTGGGTTCTTTTTGTTGAATTTTGGAGATTAAGAGTAGTATTTATTCTTTATAAAGGATTATACTTTTAGGGATTATCTGATCTTGTACTAACAATTTTGGATTTGGTTAAGGTCTAAATACATGGGAAATATATAGTTTATCTTTTGTGGATTAGGGGATTCTCAAGGAGTTTAATATAACTCTCTTAATGTGAAAAAGTCATCCTAAATACTCATCTTTTGGATAAAATATGAGTTTGTGTAAGAAATATAGTAAGAGATGAAGGTCTACATGACAAGTAAGTATGTTTCCTTATAATTTAGTTAAGCTCATAAAAAAAATTCCTCAATAAAAAGTAACTTAAAAAAAATGTTGTCTGTTAACTTTTCCTATTGGGGAATCAAATTCCATTTAACCCATCACAAGTTTGTGATTTTCTAGTGGTTAACTTTCTTCTAAACATGTTTTCTATCAATCTCCCTCAGAACATGACCCTTTTTTTCTCTTCCCTATCCATGTTTTCATGGAATCCTAGTATCTATTTTCTCGGGTGACCTTTGTACATTTATTTCATTCTTTTAAAGTGATAGTTTAATTTACTCCTTTTTAGATGTGGGGATTCCAATAATGTTTCGGAGCCCAATTTTAAAATTGCGAGGACACAATTCCCCAAAGGGGGGAAGGATGTAACATCCCAGGTAAATAAAGAATATGAAATTTTTCATGTTTATTAATATTTGTGAATAAAATATTAATATTACTTTAAAGGGGATGCTATGTTAGATGGCATACCCAATACGCAAAAACGTGTTTCTTTGAAATCTTACATTGCACACTAATAATATAATAATATTTTTTTAAATGGTAGTTAATTCCTAGCCGTTGTAATGGTAGGAATGAATAGAACTAACTACAAAATTATTATATATATTTGTTAAATATTTTTACATTTATCCAATAAATATTAGAGTCTTAAAATGCGAATGAATCCAATTTTAAGCATAAATATTCTAATATTCTTTAAAAGGTCGATTAACCACCTTTTGATGGTGAAACCTTTTGAAATCCACTATTTGAAAAATTTATATATTATATTTTACAAAATAAAATCCTTCTTTAGAATTGGGACATCAAAATTTACTTTGTGTAAATTATTTTTATTTTTCTGATAAAGTTCATTTTTTATGAATAGTAAAAATGATGTATTTTAATTCAAAACCTCCCTTTAATGTAATTTATTTATATGGTTATATTATCTTTTTAATTGGTTCTAAAGTGTAATTATAATATAATTTTACCATTTAATTCAATTTTGGTCATTGTAATTTATTTCATTTTGAAATTGGACATAAACAAGTGTCAATCTTTTGATGGATATTGTTTCTTAAAAACGCGCTATTTGATAGCGGAATTAATTATAAAATTAATTAATGAAACTTATATGTTTTTAATTTGGTAAAATAGACATAATTTTTAAATTTGGAATATCAAATTTACTTTTCATAAATTTTTGGTATTTTTCTGACAAATGTTCATTTTTAATGAATAGTGAAAAATACAGCATTTTACTTCAAAATTGCTTTTTAATCTAATTTAATTATATATATAGATTATCCTTTTAATTGGTTTTAAAGTGTAATTTAATTATTTTTTTATCACTAAATTCAATGTTTTTCATTGGTAGTAATTTCACTTTTCAATTGGATGTAAAAACAAGTCAATCTTTTGATAAATTTTACTTCTTAAAAACCCCATCTTTGGTTTTGAAAACGTGAAATATTTTTAAATTAATTACTGAAATTTCAATGTTTTTAATTTGGTATAATGGATTCCATATTTGTAATCATAAGGTAAAATTTATTTAATTAAGACTCTTTCATTTTTGGACATTATGAATAGTAACGACGACAATTATCTTTAATTATCATGATTAATTAGTAATCGGGTAGTTAAAGGTAATAAAAAAATATCATAATAATATAAAAAGACCCCAACATGTGTTCAAATCCTCTTGTTTGTTTCATGGCCGACCATGGTATTCCTTGTGTCAATTTAGGGACCCCATGGAATCACTTTTGTGGGATAGTGACCTTTTATCATATTATTTTTAAAGAAAGGAAAATATAACCAAACTATGTAACACCTAAGTAAAAAAATTAAATTTTGTTCAAATAAATGATATATTAGACTATAAATATAAATTGGTAAGATAAAAATATTTCCTACATCATGGTATTTGTTTATAATTTTTATACATTAAATAAATAAACTTATTTATGACTCCGTGGTGATTTAGTGATTACCTCATTAATGAACTATTTAAATAAAATGAAAATATAATGTAAAATAAAATCCATTAACTTGTGAAAAACCTATTATATGGGTGTATTTAGAACCATTATCACCTTATCCTCGAAATATGTCATTGTGGGACCTTTAAAATCCGAAAACCATTTTATAATAAAGTAACATTTCCAGACATTCCAAAGGTGACCCTCCTCCCTCTTATAAAAGGCCCCCACCTCTACCCCCTTACCCACACCTCTCAATCCATTGGATCATACAAAATATGCTCATATTATCTCTCCACATACCTATCTCACTCTTATAAGCCTCACTTTGGGCAGAAGTATTTCCAAAGAAGCCTTTAGCTCAAATCAAAAAGAGTTACCCGATTTAGAGGTAATGTCTTCCCTTGAGTTTCTTTATTATATTATCCCATAATAAAACCAGTATCCTCAATATACTTTGTTGTTTTTAGGATAAGTATTTTACCTACAATTACACACAACTCCATATAATGGTTAAAGAACATACTGTTTCTGTGGGTGGTGAATTACGACCTCACGAAACGATGATTGTTCAATCTTATTTTAACACCATTAATGGTGGACATTATGATGTCACATTATTTATATATGACATATATGATATTTATTTTTTCTATATTCTTATGAATTTTATTTTTAAATCATATCGTTATACTTTTCATGTTGTGGAACTGCGATAATTTCATTTGAGGAAGTGTGGACTACCACCCCTCAAATGATGTGACTCATTCATTCCAAACATGGAATTTATAAAGAATATAATATAAGAACTTATGTAACATATATAACATGTGTATTATATTGTAATTATAATATACTTATGTATCATTATGTTTTCTTTCTATTAATGTGTGAAATGGATATGAAAGTAGCGCTCTTAAGTACGTACAACTTACCGTCTCCGTGAACGGTGCATTTCATTTCTTATCTCCAAATGTTATGTACTATTATAAGTACATATATATAATGGATATATATGATATATATTACATATAAATTATGAATACCATTATGGATTTAATGAACCTTGGACCACATGAACATCATGTAATTATAAGAAGTCCATTTCTTTACTCAAGTTCCGAACCTCGACTAAATGTCCATTATGAAATCAACCAATTAAATAATTGTTATAGAAAGGTAATCAGTGATATAAAAGGAATAATAAACATTAAAAATATTCTTAATCAATTAGAAATTAATTTAATTTTATCATTCAGGAAGAACAAGTAACATACAAGCGAGTCAAGTCGGACACGAGGTAAGGGGATTTCTTATCTCACTTTTAATTCCGTGAGATTTCCATTGTTCGCCACTTATTTGTTGAATTTGGTGTATTGTGTACTTCCATTTAATATATATTATCATTATTCTATTTATATTCATGGTATTTTATGATTCATTTGGTTCTTATTATCTTTTCGTTATATGACTCGATTTATTACAACGAGGTAAGGGGTTTTTATCTCACTATTTATTCCTGTGAGATTCATGATATATTTGTCACTATCTACTTTGAGTGGTGTATGTACTGCCAATTATTATACTCTTTGTTTAATGTAATTTTGGTCATGGTTATTTACATCAACATTGTATATTCCTTCTTTCATGGGGTGTACATTTCAAAAGTTATCCAAATCGATAAGGGAAACTTTCACCCTCCTCTTTTTGAAAAACATCTTTTTGTTACGTATTTTAATTCACATATTCATATGTTGGGATATGTTCTTATATATCCTTATTGATTTAAATATAATGTCTAAGTGATTAGATACCCGTTTTTCTCTCATCAACTTGTTTTTTCAAATTTGATGGGACGCCGTTAGGCTACCGAATTATTGTAAGGTAATTTTTTAATCCAATTTCAATTATTTGGGTTAAAACTCTACTTCTTGATTATGTTGTTCTATGAATATGTGTGAATGACCTATGATTGTTTTACACTTAATATCAAATTATATTGGGTGTATTTATTTTTGTCACACATAATTATGTCATAGATTTATCCTTAATCTAAGGATACTGACTTTATAAGGGACTTCTTCTCAATCTCCTTTCATTGAGGAATCCTTTGATTTATACACAACTTTATTTTATACGGTTTATAAAACCCTTTTGAGTTTTAATTTAATTCAAAGGGAATCTTTTCTCTACTAAGAATTTTACTAAACGGAAAAAGCAATGCTTTCATTTTTTACGTTAGCGGTGACAACGACCTTTTCTGCCGCTGTGACTATTATTTGATCTTCGGCTTCCTTAACAAGCCGTAATGTTTTTAAGAGGAAAATAAATACCATATACTCTTTTTACATATTTTGGTATTTAATTTTTTTTTTTGAATGGATACATTATTTCAATATCTTAAAATGTTATATTGTTATTGCAATGTGAGAATGTTATCTTCCCTTTATGATTAAGTTATGTGTTATGATTTTGTTATGGTTCTTGGCCATTGTTACGTATACGGGTGGTTCCATGATAAACCTCGGGAGGGTGATCCTGAGATAGTTCTCCAATTCCTTGGGTAACATGAAGGAGGTAAACATGAATGTTTCTTTGAAGAGTTTTAGGGAATATACTGTGATGGGTATTGCAAATGTGACTCCCTAGGTAGCTGTGATAGCTACAATGTAAGTATGTTATGTATGCCTTAAGTTACCTTTATGAATTGTGATTACTATGTGTTATTCATAAATATTATGATTTCATAAGGTATGTTATGATTGAAAATTATGGTTTCATTGGTTTGTATTTTTGATGGGTTAATGTTTCCTTTCATTATGTTATAACCCTTACTGAGCATTATATGCCCATATCATGTTTTTGAAATTTTTTTCACTAGTTATAAGGAAGGGTAAGAGAAAGGAAGTACTCGAGAAAATTTATATCAAGAAAATAAATCTTGTTTTATATATGGATTTGAAAAAAAACAGTTATTGTAGAAGTGTCTACTTTGTAATATTCAAGTTGATATGTAATAGTTATGTCCTAAATCTATAAAACTCTAAACATAAAAATATCCTCAATGTGAATTATTCATTTAATTCATGATTATGTAATGTTTTAAGGCTGGGTCCTTATATCATGGGAGTGAACTGATTCTCTCTCAAATTTACCCAAGAGAAGAAGGTAAGACGGTTCTTGTAGTTTAGTTTGGGTCGTCGAATCCTCAGAGACCTAAGAAGTAACCTATAGACACGTACATTCTATGGACTGTTTTTTTTCTATGAAGTGGCCAACTTGGGTTTATTTTAGATAGGTTTAAAGAAACTATAAGAGATTTAAGTGAATTCAATTTAAAAAAATGTGTTTATCCTAGGTTATCGCTCGGGGTGGATTAGACGTATTTCCATTTTAATTATTTCAATTTTATATATTTGAGATGGGTTCATTTAAGGAGGTAAAAAAAAATCATCACTTACTGGTTTAATTCCTACAACCTTTAATACTAATCACCTATAAACTTGAAGGATCAAAATTTTGAGCATTTCAAGGTAAAGGTTCGTATTAGCACTTGAAGTGTGTTGCATTAAATTCAACAAGGACGACAGAGTTTAAAAATCATCAAATAAAAATCTCAATTAAAGAAGTGATTATACATTAATGAGGAGATAAATAACATCCATTCCAGCCCCTTGATACTCCCTTGGATCAACCCATAAGTGGGTTATCCCACCATTAATCCCATGGTTTCAATGGAAGCGGAAAGTAGACTCATGAGGGAGGAAATGGATAAGTAAAGAAAACAACAAAAATTAAATGATAACTCCACAATTGTGTGAATAATTTCACAAGGTTTGGTGTGAATAAATTCACACCTTGATCCAATGGTATCAAAGCGATATGAAGAACAATAGAATAAGAGTAGGAAAAGAACTTTTATTATGAAACTAAAGTGAATTGAACAACTTACATGTGAAAGAAAAATTTGAGACAAAAAAATTGCTGCATAACATTACAACTGAACAAATCATATGAGATACTTAAATAATACAACAACACTCCCTTAAATAGGTATTTTTGATCCCTTGGGTCGATCCTCCAACAGTCCAAGTCTCCTCAATTAATTGTGGTAGGCCATAGGTAGGTGGAAACTAAGGGAGGGTTGATTTTTCCACCCTTGACCCGAGGTGGCAGCAAGCTTTCCCTCTCCGCACAGACGAGTTTGGAATCCCATCTATATGGCCAAATATGAATGATACATCGAAGCAAAGAATGGATCCCCTGATTTCTTCTAACCTCCTATAAAATTTGGGCCCATTTGGAGTTGTGGATTCCGAGATATGATCATATTAGTGGGCTGTTTTTCTAGACTGCAGAATCTGGACCAGAATTTTATCTCTAACTTGGGCCGCCTAAATGAACACCATGGATGAATAATTATCATTTTATCCTGAAGATTTATTTGTTAATATAAATTTATTATATCATCCCATGAAATTTTGGATTCATTAGGCCTGTATGTTGGTCCCCATAGTCTCATAAGTGGGCTGGTGTCCAATATGACTTCTCCGGAATTGTTTCCTTTCATCACAAAATATCCCCATATTCTTCCATGAATTCTCCATTGATCCCTGAATCAAACATGTTCATATTTAACTGTAGATCAATTTAAAAAAATATCAAATTAAAATATCTATAATTAGATTCCTTAAAATAAGATGAATCATTGGGTACTTCAAATGATGTTAAAAAATTTACCACATAATAGTGCATTTTAAGAAAGTATTGCAATCATAATGTGAAATGATGTTCAAGGTGTAAAATGCACTACAATGGTGTTTATGAATAATAAATAACATGAATATTATATAAATTAACAATTAATATTATCCTCATTTAGTGGATAATCCCACCCCCAACTTGAGTTTTGCTAGTCCCGAGCAAAATATATCTCATCAAAAATGAAATTTGAATTCCCTTTTCCAAAAACATTTTAATACACAATGATCACCAAAAACCCTTATACCAAACAATCATGAAACCCATCAAAATATTTTAATACAGGATAGTTTCATAAGCAGATCCCAATCCCAAGCCCATTTATTTGATCAAATCCATTTCCATATTTCATCCAATATCAATTAAGTATGAGGATGTGTTGTGCATCACGATAGACATGGGGGTTCATTTTTATTCAAGGGGGGAATTATGGAAGCGTTAGGTGGAATCACATTTCAATATTAAGATGTGTATTCATTTTTTTATTGTATTATTTTTTTGGTTTTTTATGTTTTTTTTGCAAATTTTCCATGGTAATTGAAGTTGCACTCAAAAGAGTCAACCCCTGTAGCGAGACTTTGCCGATGAATTCCAAGCTCAAAGGCCTTAGGGCACCAAGTGAAGCCCACATACTCGGGAATCATCTTGAGTTAACTCAGTAAAAAACAAATTCAAATTACAAAATATAGAGATAAAATTACTAACTCTGATCCAGACAACTATGGAGTCATGATCCCCAAGTGCCGAAAGCCACGCATTAGGTCATTTCATTGCTCTACGCACAAATTTTTTTTAAAATTTTTTTTTGAATACTCATATTAATCTAAAATGATCACCAAACATATACTATTTATTTAGGGTACCCCATGAACTTAAACTAATACCCCACTATCCAAAGGACATTCATTGTGATTGTTTTTATTTGGATGAAAATATAAACGATTACATATCACATTGAACAACCACACTTTCCAAAATCTATGCTCATGAAATTATACAAGGATTAAAATCAGAATCAGGGTATGATAAATTATTTGATATTTAGTATTAATGTGTGCAATGTGTATTACCATGTTCAAAGTTAATGGAATTTTTCCTTCCATTTACACTTTTTTTTTCAAATCATTCATTTTTTTACACAAAATAAATTTTTTTATTTTATCTCCCCCCACAACATAAAACAACACTATCCCTAGTGTTTAAAGAAATGAAAATTTAGGAGTAGAGGCAGATAATGGAAGTTCAAAAAGGAAATTGAAACTGAGGATCATGGAATGAAATCACCTAGTGGTTGAAGTTGAAGTTCTTGCTGCTCCAAATTAGTCCTCTGATCTCTTGGGGGATGTAGGCACCTCCTTGATTGAACACGTATCACCCAAAATAGTACCTGAACCATAAAAATAGGAAAAAACCAGACAAAACAAACAACACAATGACTTATTTAATTCCAAGTATCATCATTTTTATGGTTTTTCCTATTTTTTTGTTTTTTTTAAATCAAACTAATGATATGTTGTCTTCTTTTAATTTTCTGGGTAAGGTATTTCTCAGGGATCACACCGCTTGACACAGATGAATATGGTGCTCCCCTTTCATACCCATCCATACTCATAATAGAAGAACAGGTCAACAGTCTTTTTTTTAAAATATAAAAATGATTAATTAATCCTATTTAAAATATAAAATTTATTACAACAACAAAATGATAGGAAACTTGAAATCATGGGTTGCCTCCCATGCAGCACTTTTTTTAACATCGTTAGCCCGACATGGATCCTAAATCTATCAATTTTTTATTATTTCATAGGTTGGATCAGTTAACTCAACCTCTATTTCCTGTTTATTGAATGATTCAATGAATGGTTTTAACCTTTGACCATTGAACTTTAAAATGTAACCACTTGTGGGATCTTGAATCTCTATTGCCCCATGGGGGAATTCATGATGCACTATGAAATGTCCTGACCATCTAGACCTTAACTTTCCCATGTGTAAATGAAGTTTTGAACTATACAAGAGCACAAGTTTTCTTGATTCAAAATTTTTGACCTTGATATTCCTAGATTGGTATGCTTTAACTCTATATTTATTGATCCTTGAATTTTAATAAGCCTCCATCCATAGTTCCTCCAGTTCATTGTGATCTAATTTCCTTTTTTTTTTCCGGCCAATGAGAGGTCATAATCCATTTTCTTAATTGCCCAAAAGGCCTTATGCTCAATTTCAACAGGTAAATGGAATGCTTTTCCATAAACCAAACTATATGGTAACATTCCTAAAATGGTTTTATATGCGGTTGGATAGGCCCAAAGAGCATCTAAGAGTTTATCAGACCAATCTTTCCTAGATGGGTTGACATGTTTTACAAGAATTTGCTTAATCTCTGTATTCACTAACTCATCTTGGACATTGGTTTGAGGATGGTATGTAGTGGACACTTAATGAGAAATAACATACTTAGTCATGAGTGAAGAGAATGGGCGGTTGCATAAATGGGTTCCTCGATCATTGATTATAGCCCTAGGAATTACAAATCGAGAAAATATGTTCTCTTTTAGAAATCGAATCACAACTTGATAATCATTGGACTTAGTGGGAATGTCCTCAACCCATTTTGATACATAATCAACAGCTAAGAGTATGTAGAGGTATCCCCTAGAGTTTGGGAAGGGACCCATGAAATCAATTCCCCAACAGTCAAATATTTCAACCACTAAGATGGGAGTGAGTGGTAATTGATTCCTTTTTATGATGGGCCCTACTTGTTGACACCCTGGACAACTTTAACAAAATGTGTAAGAGTCCCTTGAGAGGGTGGTCCAGAAGAGACCACATTGAAGAATCTTAATAGATGTTTTCTCAGAGGAAACGTGACCTCCACATGCCTCACTATGACAGAATTTAAGGTTGGACTCTTGTTCATATTCTGGGACACACCTCCTAATGACTTGGTCAGGGAAGAACTTATAGAGGTATGGATCATCAAACACATAGTGTCTAACATTATAAAGGAATTTCCTTCGATCTTGATTCCCCAATAATTTTGGAATGACTCCTATAACTAAGAAATTGGCTATGTCAGAATACCAAGGGCAGTCACTCACAGAGTATAGGTGTTCATCAGGAAATGAATCAGACACAGAAAAGTGATTTGAGTTGTCTTTGAATTCCATGCTATAGAGGTGATCAGCTACAAAATTTTCAACACCCTTTTTATCCTTGATTGTGAGGTCAAATTCTTGTAAGAGAAGGACCCACCTAATCAGTCTATCCTTAGCATCTTGTTTTTGGAAGAGGTATTTTAGTGGAGAATGGTCAGTGAACACAGTGATGGGGGATCCTAAGAGGTAGGACGTAAACTTCTCTAAGGAAAACACAATAGCAAGTAACTCCTTTTC
Organism: Viscum album; assembly: GCA_963277665.1. NCBI lineage: Eukaryota > Viridiplantae > Streptophyta > Magnoliopsida > Santalales > Viscaceae > Viscum > Viscum album. Next base: position 1,429,587,863 of record OY728131.1, on the reverse strand, counting down.
AGTGGTGGTGTAGTTTATTTGGGAATCATTTAAGTATTTTCTTTCATAAGCAATGACATAACGAGTTTTACCAAAATGTTGTCCTAACACAGCTCCTACAGAAAAGTCACTATCATCAAACATAAGTTCAAAAGGAAGGTTCCAATTTGGAGATTTCATAATGGTAGGAGAGGTGAGAGAGGATTTGAGGGTTGATAATGAACCCTCACAGATTTCTGTCCAAACAAATGGAGCATCCTTTACTAGGAGAGAACAAAGGGGACGGGAGATTGAACTAAAGTCCCTGATGAATCTTCTATAGAAACCAGCATGTACTAAGAAAGACCTCACTTCCTTGACAGTTTTGGGTGATGGAAGGTGACGAATTATGTCAACCTTGGATTTATCAACTTCAATCCTCCTACCTGAGACCAGATGGCCTAAAACTAGTCCCTCTTTAACCATAAAATGGCATTTTTCCCAGTTTAAGACTAGATTCTTTTCTTCACATCTTGACAAGACTCTCTCTACATTCTTCAGACATCCCTCAAATGTATCCCCAAACACAGAGAAGTAATCCATGAAGACCTCTAGAAAATCCCCTACCTTGTCTGAGAAGATTCCCATCACGCACCGTTGGAAGGTTACAGGGGCATTGCATAACCCAAAGGGCATGCGTTGAAAGAAAAGGTTCCGAATGGACATGTGAATGTAGTCTTCCCTTGAACCTCTAGGGAGAGCTCAATTTGATTATACCCTGAGCACCCATCTATGAAACAGTAGAACGCATGACCTGCCACTCTCTCAAGGACTTTGTCAATGAATGGTAAGGGGAAATGGTCCTACTTGGTGAATGAGTTTAGCTTCCTATAGTCAATACAGACCCTCCATCCACTACTCACCCTTAATGGAAGAATATCTCCATCCTCATTGATTATCATTGTAATTCCAGACTTTTTTGGAACCACATGGATTGGGCTCACCCATTCACTCTCAGCTATGGGATATATGATACCAACTTTTAGCAATTTCAGGAGTTATTTTCTTACTACCTCCATTAGATTAGGATTGAGTTGTCGTTGATTTTGACGACATGGCTTTGAATCAGATTCCAAGACAATCCTCTGAGTCCCAATAAGTGGGCTAATACCAGGAATATCAAAAAGGGTCCAACCAATAGCTTTTTTATGCTTCCTAAGGACATCTATAAGCATCCTTTCATGATTGGCTTCAATAGAAGAAGAAATAACAATAGGATGTGTTTTATTGTCCCCTAGGAAAGCATACTTGAGTGTAGTGGGAATTTCCTTCAATTCAAGATCAGGTTGGTTCAGAATTTAAGGAGAATATTGGGACATTGGATCGAGTTCAATTTCATTTTTTAGAGTATCAGATAGGATTGATTCCCCACATGTGGAAGTTTCATCTACTAGATTGGCTTGATCAGATTTAGGGATGGAATTTGGAGTGGTCTCCATGAAAGTGGTTTTTTGAAAGGTTTCACTGATTGTTGGACCTAAGAGTTCATCATAAGAGCAATTTGAAAATGATTCAAGCCACAGAGATAAACTTCTTTCATATGAACAAAGGAAATCAATCTCATCCTAACTTAAACATTCATCAAATATTCCTTGATGTTCCATGGATTCATTATCAATGATTCCTATCATGTTTACTTCATGAATGTCCTCGTCATCCCCTATTTTTGAGCTTGCATTATAGATGTTCAAGTCAAGAATCATGTCCCCAAAGGTGATGTTCATGTTCCCATTTCAAACTCGGATAACAGAGTTGATTTTTTGCATGGAAAGGACGACCAAGAATGATTGGGTTTTGTTCCTTATTTCCTATGTTTGGATGGTTGTCAAGGACAATGAAATCAGCAGGGTAGATGAAGTTTTCAACCTTTACCAGAACGTCCTTCAAAATCCCCTTTCGAACCCTAATGGTATGATCAGCAAGATGAAGTGTGACAAATGTGGGTTGGAGTTCTTCTAGGCCTAACTGGCAGTACACAGCATATGGGATGAGATTGACACTAGCACCTAGATCACACAAGGCCTTGACAACTTTTCTTTCTCCTAGTTCAACATTGATGTAAGGGAAACCTAGGTCTTTCAACTTAGGAGGAATGGTCCCTCGAATGGTGGTACTCACATTAGTAGCCAAAAGGACTTGGTTTTTATGTGAAATTTTTCTTTTAAAAGTGCACAAGTACTTAAGTAACATTGAGTAGGCAGGTATGGTTTGGATTTCATCGATAAGGGGTATGTTCAACTTGACTTGTGAAAAGATTTCCCTCAATGTTTCACTCAGTTCAGGCTTGGGTTTCCCCCTCATGCGTTGAGGAAATGGTGCAGGTTGTGGGGTTGTTTGTTGAAGATTTGTTTCTTTCACATTGTTATCAGTTTCCTCAGTTTGATCTTGGGGTTCATTTGAATTTTCATCCATGTTTGAATATTCAGGTGGTTTCTGAATTAGTTTTTCAAGTTTCTCAATTGATTTCCCACTTCTTAAAATAGTCATAGTCTTTAGTTGTTCATGAGTTGTTTGAGCACAACTTGACTCTCCCCTTGAAGTTGAGGATCACACCACCTGAGTAGGCATGGGCGCCTTTCCTATTTTGATGGTTTTAAGTTCTTGTTTTATGGAAGAGACTTCTGAGTTCATCCTCTCCATTTGTTTGAATAATTTTTCTAGTAGGCTTTGTGGAATAGTTTGGTTTGGTGCTTGAGAAGATTGGTTTAACCCAATTGATATTTTGTAGGTGGTATGGTTTGTTGAAAATGGACTGATGGATTTTGGTATTTGATAGGTTGGGTTTGGAACTGGTTATGGGTTTGGTATTTCTGATGGGGGTAAGGATTTTTCCCTATGGTTGGCTAGGTTGTTGGTTATCTTTCCAGCGGAATCCTCGGTGGTCATTATACCTTGGGTTGAAGTTGTTTTGGTATTGAGTCTTTTGAAAGTTCAAAGCATTTAATCCACTGGGGGTCCTCCTAAAAGAACATCCTTGATGGATGGAATGGTTGGGCAGTTGTCTGTCTTATGGTCATGTTTGTCACAAATTGTGCAAACAGGGTCTATAGTTTGGATTTCATGGACTTTCCTAAGGTCTATCTCTTCAACTTTCATAGAGAGTGCTGCAAGTTTAGCCCTAAGGATTTCCTCTTCTCTAAGTGTATGAATTCAAGTATTTAATTGTGTCTTTTCATAATAAGGTGAAGTTCCCCATGTTTCTTTTTGTTCAGAAAGTCTTTCTAGATACTCGTAAGCATCATTTGGGGCTTTGTTTTTAAAGGTTCTATTACACATCCTGTCAATAAATTATTTGTTCCCCGGACCCAATCCTTCATAGAAAATTATCACTTGTTCTGGAATAGAAAAACCATGGTGTGGAACCATGTTTAGAGTGTCTTTGAACCTACCCCATGTTTCATATAATGACTCTCCCTCTTTTTCAAAAAAGTTATGGACACTCTTTTTAAGTGAAATTGTTTTGTTGTGGGGAAAGTATTTTTTGTAGAATTATCTTTATAGTTTGTACCAAGAGTTTATGGATTATGTTCTAAAATTATTTATCCAGTTTTTAGCTTGATCCTTTAACGAAAAAGGTAATAGCCTCATCTTATTTGATTCTAGTTGATGTGGGGGACACATGGTTTCTACAATGTCATTTAACTCCTTAATGTGATGGTAGGGCATCTCGGACTCCATTGCATGGAATGTGGGAAGATGGTTTAGGACATGGGGTTTAAAGATGTAGTTGGAATATCCTTGGGAATTGTGTCTAATGCATGAGGGGGAATTGGTCCAGGAAGGTGTGAGGTAGTAATTCATGGTTTGATCAATTTCATTCCCCAATTTTGGGGCTGCCCCACTTGGGTTTCCATTTTGGTTCCCACCCGGGTTTATGAGTTGGTTTCTTTGAAGACCTTCCATTGAAAAGGGCTCAAATTTTGAATCAGGGGTGTTAGGAAGATTAGGATATAATGGAAAGAGTTATGTTAGTGTACTTGACTCCCCAACCCCAGGACTATCCACCCTAACTAGACGGTTTGATTGATCGCGGGTGTAGGGGAACATGCACCAAAAGAAAAAAAAATGAGAAGGGGACAAGATAAGAGAATTTGGATGAGAAAAGAAGAAATGGGGGATACTAGAATGGGTGTTTAGATGACTTTCTTGGGTCCCCAGCAGTGATTCCAAAATTTGATTCTCTCTCAAATTTACCCAAGATAATAAAGTAAGACGATCCTTGTAGTTTGGCTTGGGTTGTTGAATCCTTCGAGACCTAAGAATTAACCTATAGACACATACATTCTATGGACTGTTTTTGGATATGAAGTGGCCAACATGGGTTGATTTTATATGGTTTTAAAGTAACTTTAATATAGTTAAGTAAATTCAATTTAAAATAAGGAGTTGATCCTAGGTTATCACTCGGGGCGGATTGGACAAATTTCCTTTTTAATGATTTCAATTTCTTATATTTGAGATGGGTTCATTTAGGGAGATAAAACAACATCATCACTTACTGGTTTAATTCCTACACCCTTTAATAATAATCACCTATACACTTGAATTATCATGTTTTTGAGCACTTCAATGTAAAGGTTCGTATTATCACTTGAAGTGTGTGGCCTTAAATTCAACAAGGACAATGGAGTTTAAAAATCATCAAATAAAAATCTCAATTAAAGAAGTGATTATACATTAATGAGATGATAAATAACATCCAATCCAACCCCTTGATACTACCTTGGATCACCCCATAAGTGGGTTAGCCCTCCATTGATCCCATGGTTTCAATGGAAGCGGAAAGTAGACTCATGAGGGAGGAAATGAAGAAGTAAAGAAAACAACAAAAAGAAAATGATCACTCCACCGTTGTGTGAATAATTTCACAAGGCTTGGTGTAAATAAATTAACACCTTGATCCAACGGTATCAAATTGATATGAACAACAACATAATAAGAGTATAAGAAGAACTTTTATTAAGAAACTAAAGTGAATTGAACAACTTACATGTGAAAGACAAATTTGAGATAACAAAATTCCAGCATAACATTACAATTGAACAAATCATCTGAGGTCCTTCAATACACCAACAAAACTACCTTAAATATGCATTTTTGATCCCTTGGGTCGAGCCTCAAACAGTCAAAGTCTTCTCAATTAATTGTGGTAGGCCATAGGCTGGTGGAAAGTAAGGGAGAGTTGATTTTTCCACCCTTGACCCGAGGTGGCAGCCAACTTTCTTTCACCGTACAGACACACTTGTAAGACCTTCTAGATGGCCGAATCATAGTGAGACATAGAAGAAGAAAATTGATCCCCAAATGTCTTCTAACAGCTTATAAAATTGGAACCCATTTGGAGTTGTGGATTCCTAGATATGATCATATTAGTGGGATATTGTTCTGGGATACAGAATCTAGACCATAATTTTATCTATAACTTGGGCCACCTAAATGAACGCCATGGAAGCATAATTAGCATTCGATATTGCATATTTATTTGTTCCTCTACATGTCTTATATCATCCCACTAAATTTGGGATTCATTGGGCCTCTATGTTGGTCCCCACAGTCTAATCAGTGGGATGGTGTCCAATATGACTTCTCCAGAATTGTTTCCTTTCATCACAAAATATCCCAATATTCTTCCATGAATTCTCCATTGATCCCTGAATCAAAAATGTTCATATTGAAGTGTAGATCAATTTAAAAAAATATAAAATTAAAATATGTATAATTAAATTATTTAAAATCAGATGAATCATTGTGTACTTCAAATGATGTTAAAAAATGTACCACATAATAGTGCATTTTAAGAAGGTATTACAATCATAATGTGAAATGATGTTCAAGGTGTCTAATGCACTAAAATGGTGTTTATGAATAATAAAGAACATGAATATTATATAAATTAACAATGAATATTATCCTCATTTAGTGGCTAATCATGATCCAAGACTACCAAGACGGTATGAGGAGTGATACCAAACTATTAAGATGGATTTATCAGTGATACCTTGACTACTATGGAAATCATTTTATATACTTATGTGTCTTCCTGAATTCTAGGTTTTATTTCTATGTTATGAATTAAAGGCATATTATATTTATTCCCTCATGATTCATGTCTTATAAAATGCAAATATTTTTACATGATTTAGGTTTATGATCTTTGATATGTAGGTTATTGTCTTATAATGTTATGATCACATTCTCATACCCTTATTCTCTTATTTATTCTTACATATATCCCTTTTTTACACTTACTTAGCATTCGATATCACCCCTTTTTATTTTTTCTTTCCCCAGGTTATGAAGATATGTATTATGTATGAATTTTATAAGAAGGGTCATAGTCATGAAGAACCTAGTGGGAGATAGTGTATCTCAAATATTTTCCAATGTTTATGTTTTTATATTTCCAAAGGAACTAAAATAATACTCTCTGTGGGCATATTTTTTTTTAATGTATTAAGTATTCTGTCAAAATGATGTAATGTTATTGTATTAAAAAGTGAGGGTAGCTATGAGGAATGAATAGGACGGGCTCGTAGGGTGACGATTTTATAGTTATGCCCTGAGTGTTACGTCGACTCCTTATTATGTAATTCCATGGATGAGATCAGGGTGATAATTTATTAAGTAATTAAATGATTCATCTACCATGTTAAAGAAAAATCTTGTATTTGTTCGGTGCTTATATACTTGATGACTATTATATTTTATATGAAATGGATGGGTATAATGCTCTTTGTTAAAATGTGATTTACTTGTTATATTATTATTATGCAGATGCTTAGTCCTAAACATTGGGTCTATGTCAGTTCATATATATATATATATATATCTGTGTGTCTGTGTGTGTGTATTCATGTTCATATATATATATGGAAGAACTTGTTCAAATATTTTTTGGCTTACTCCAAAGAAAGTATAGTCAGTCGGGTGGCCTAAGGGGAATCTGAGTTGACTTAGGTTATATTTAATTTCTATCCACTAATTTATTATCATACCTCACACTACTATCATTTTATACTCTTGGATTGGATTTTTATTTAAACACCATTGGTGGTGGCTAACTGATTTTATCAAAAACCCTATTTGGGTAATCTTTTGGCACCCAAATAAACATCATCGTTGTAGGTTCAAGATCATGGATCATTCTTTCTATTGTTACTCTAGGACATGGGAGCTTAGAAGCATATGATAGAGCCTTTGATCTAAATTTTCATGGAGATGTCCCTTGGGTATTTTTTCTTTTCTTTATGGATTTATTATATGTCTATTTCGTTTTTACTTTATAGCATGTTCATGAATGGATGTATATTTAGCGATGGCCTGGTTTTCAATTTACTATTATTTATTCACAATTTATTAATTGTCATACATTTTCTTCTATTGTTTCTATTATGCATTATTCTGATACCACTATGCTACTTTGATTATGAGGGTATATTCTCCATACTATACCATCTTTAGACTGTTGTTTCTAGTTGGAATCCTTTGAAGTATGAGGATGCACGCTTGAGTCCATGTGACTGACTATCATGGGGAATCGTTTTAGTGCCTCCTGAGTCTGGATGTTACAAAGCGGTACATGATATTTCTTTTCCTTTTGTATTACTATTTGGGATGTTAGACATGACACTTGGAATTTTTTGGCCCTTGATAAATAGATTGTGTATGGGTAGGGAAAACCCATGCATAAGGGAGAGATCAAGTTTCTTGGGATTAGAGTGTTGTTTATGATGCTTGTTATTACACATGATCAGGATTTCACCTTGAGTGATTGTTGTTATTCTGTAGGCTATTAATTTATGATTGATGATATTTTAACCCTTTTACTTGTATATAAAGGAAGTAGCATTATGTAAATCAACATAAGCGTGTATAGATTCACATTCCATGCATATTCTATGCCATGTAGATTACATTTCTTGATTTCCTTAAACTTGTTGTATGTTCCCTCCATGATTATTATTTCATGTATATCTATATACCATATTTAGATCTTTGTTTAGTATTCTAATGTGTATAATATATTGTGTTATTTTTATTACATATTTACCCATATTTCATGTTGTGTGATAATTTTCCATGTTTACTTGTATTCTATGCTTATGTGATAGCTTTAATGGTTATAATTATGGATTAAGGTGAGTAAAAAAAAGTTTCTACATAAACCTAGTGGTGTTTTACCTCATATATTTATAGTGACATTCTATTGAACCGACCCTAAATGTGTTAAAAGAATAAAATGGTTTTTAATGGCAAAAAAATTAACTTGGATGAGGTTTTAAAATGTAAATAAAATGGTTTTGTTTGAAAACCCAATTGAATTATAATGAGTGTTAGATAATTGGGTGTCAATTCCAACTTATAAAGGAATGTACCTCTCTAAATTTGGGAATAAATTCCCAAATAAAAAATCCATTATATGATCAACTCGAACTATATTGGTTATTTTTTTCATTTTATCTCTATGATATAAACCTTCTATAAGGGTGTCTTGAAATCTTGTTCAATTAATTGAATGGGTTTCATAAACATGAATCGGGGTTGACATGTTGGGACCCTCATAATTCACCCTTATTTTTTATTCTTTGGTACTTAACCCCATGGGGGTATTATTGATAATAGGGAATGGATATTTAAAGTGTCAACAACCATGGTTAGGATATACATATACATGTACGGTGGAATCTTAATAAACTATTTTTTCCTTTAAATGATAAATTATCTTATTTCTTCTTTTTAGCATTAGGATTATGAGGGTCCGGCTAATTGAAATTTTATTTGAAAACTAACGAGGGTTTTTCTCCATTTCTTTGAAATTGACATTTTCTTTAACTAAACCCAATTTGGTAATTCATGGTTTGAAAGATTGGTTAAAATGAATTTATGAGAAATTTTTCTTTAATACTGCTTAGTTCTAGCTAAATAATGTGATAAATACAGTTTCCTATAATTAGTACTTGGTATCACTAATATATGAACTATTTAAAAAGTTGGGATAAATGTGAATCAATGTAATTCCAAATATGAAACCTTTTTGTGGTGGTCATATCTTGAATAATCAAGTGAGGTAAGATTTATTTTTGCCTTGAACATGACATTACCTTTTCCCGTAGACCTCTATTAGATTCTTCCTAGGTTGTATAGGACCTAGAGGTCAAGTAGTAAGTCCTAGATAATTTTAAGTAGTGACTCAACTTTGGGACCAATGCCATAGGTAAAAACTTGTCTATCCTAATAGAGGTAAAACCATTAAAACATAAAGCATTTTTAAATTCTATAATGTGTTTCCATAAGTGAGGTGTCATTTGGGAGCCTTTTTTCATGACAAAGATCCCCAGTTATGAAACAAATAAACTGATAGGTGGGTGTTTGTTTGGTATGATAAGCCTTGTTAAGAGCGTGATCATCATGTAATGATCTATATTAGTGGATTAGTCACAACTAAGGCACGGTCAGTCTGCTTTATAGTCGTGTGAACTTCCTTATTTTCCAGTGATGTGAGAATCGAGTAGTCATTTTTTTGGAGTCAAGTATGAAAAAAATACTCTAGGATTCATAGTACCATTGGGCCTGAAAATTAAAGTATGTGTTACTGTAAGTTTCATAGTATCCATTCATAGTAGCACACATTGTTATGTGTGGTGATTATTTATTTCAGAAATGATACATTAAACCATATGTATTTGAGTGAAAAGGTCATGTAATACTCTATAACATTTTTAGATTCACATTTTTTCTAGAGGTAATCATGAGTTCTTAAAATCTATCACACGAGTCATCTCTAGAGTAGAGTGATCTGAGAATTGGGATCTCATTACAAGCATTATATACTTGAGATAGAAATTTTTATATGAGTTTCCCCATTGTTTGGGTTGAAATTAAAAAATGTATTGTGTGTGATAACAATATCGATCAATTATAGTTTGGTATTATATACCTGATGTTGATGTCACATGTGGATTTGACTCAGGAGGAGTGTCACATGCACATCAAAAAGTCAATCTAATCTAGAGTGCTTATAATTGGATGGTCATCCTTCTTTTCATGTTATGAATTTTAATGAAGATATTATCCATGACCAATAACCATGTTCAGTGGTGATGGAGCATGTGTTTTAAGAGAATTTCCCACATTTCTAGTAATGCGATGGTTAAGACACTCCTAAGGTGGGGAGCATTACATTGATCATGAGGAACATATCCTTCCAAGTAGAAGGAACATGATCGTAGAGGTCCTTTTTAAGATGGTTAGGATTTCTTTTGGGAGATGATAAGTTTGGTTAATGTTTTAAATCCTAAAACAACAATGTGATATGGGTAGTCCATTGATAGAAATTGGAATGTGTAGATGCCCATTTTAAAGATGAGTTATAAGGGAGATGTTTCATTAGTAAGGATGATGTTCCAAGTAGCATAGATAGCTTGACCTGGATGATGAATGACTCACGAAACCATGGGCCGGGTCTTGAACAAGGTGTTATGGGATTGTATGCCCATTATGTTGAGAAAGATAGAAATGGTACGTGACTGTTACACATGGTACCATTTAAATCTTTAATCGGTTTGTGGTCATTTTCAATATAATGACTGATTATATAAAAAAAGTGATGCTTTTGGGATTGGAAACCCCATGTTTTGGGTAAATGAAAGGTATCTCCCCATAATTAAGGCTAACTAGAAAATAAATTGGGTTCTATGAGGTTTTAGACCCAATGGTAAATCTATAAACACATAATCAGAATACTTGATAAAAGGAGTTGGTTAAAGGTAAGTATAGATTGTTTTAAATACAAGCATGGATCAGAAGGACAAATACACGCCTATTGATAATATCTTACCATAATTCTAATTTTATATGATATTTAACCATATATTGACATCTTTATGAGTATGATTAGATAATTTCAATTATATACTGGGACAAATTATGTCAAATTAAATTGTTATTTAAGAATGATGGGATCCTTGGGAGTTCTCTCAAGGATTGATTTAAAGGAATCCATATGGTGTAGATTCCCATTATGGGATGATTGTGGTAGACAATAATGTGAGAAGGATCATGGTAGTGAGTTTGATCCTTTTCAAATTTTATTAATTCTTAAAATTATTTTTGAGAAATGGAATTCAGATATAGATTGATTCCTTAGAGAATTCCAAGTACAATTTGAATAAGGAATTGGGTGGAAGTACGAATGTGGGTGATAGACCTGACATAGCTTTTGAAAACCAAAGGGTGATGGATCACAAATTTATGGAGAAATAAAAATATCTAGGTATGGTTTGATCGGGAGGTTCCAAAAAGGTCGGGTATGGAATTTAGTGAATGTGCTCGATGTGAACTCGGGATGACTTGGGGGTAAGGCGTTATTTGATATATGTCGACTGTCTAAGACAAGCATTTTCAAAAGTAATCGAAAAAAGTGGTCTAAAATGAAACCGATCAATGGTGGGAGGAAGTTTGTATGTAAACACCCTAGGCATGTTGTTTGGATGTCATTGGGGAAGATTAAGGGTTGTCCTAAGCATCTTAAGGAAAATCTAGAATGCCAAATTCTTGATAGGTTGATCAGAATATGACCATTCAGACCAATAAAATATGAAGATCAGAGTCCTCATATGTAATTAGGAACTAAATTTGAAAATCATCCCATGAGCATTGTTATAATTCTAGGGGAATGTGGTTATAAGAATTCTGATGGTGAGAGTACTCTGACTCAAAATTGGATGTGGAAATCTAGATATGATGATGTGATTTTGTCTTGAGTTTAACTAGATCATGTAATTACCATCTCAATTTTTTTCTTTGTGTGAAAGTGTTGGGTAGATTTTTAAATGTTCGAATTTTTTTATGTTTGTAAATTTATCCTGGAGGTGCATTGGGAATTTAGAAATACAATGTGGTCATTGGATTGGAAATTTTAGACCATATCATGTAAGTTTTAGTTTCCACTATTCACAAGAATTCTTGAGGATGATAGGTGGTGATTTTGTTTCAGTAAAGTGATCCACATAGATATAAAACAAAGGAATAGGGTGTTCAAGGTGGTCTAAAATAGTGATAACCAAGGGTGTCCACTCGAACAAGACCCATGCACTCGGGGGGGGGACGCTTCCCACAATTGAGAAAATCATACAAGGGTTATCTTTTTCTCCCTATGAAGATATAAAATTCAGCACTATGTTACATTATTTTCATGTGTGGAGTAAGATCATGTCATTAGAGAGATTACTACATCCCATGTTATATACTGGATGAAAATCCTAGGGATTATTTATTTTTTCTTTGGGGGATAGGACAAGTCTTAAATTGAACATCAAAATTAAACATTGATGGTTGTAACTATTTAAAATTAGGTTTCCATGTATGGATTAAGTATCTAGAAGTGTATCAAATGTTTGAACAGGTTTTGGGAGTATCAAGCTTTAGAAGCCCTATTTTTTGAAAGCCTAAGGGAGGTTCATGGTTAACACAAGATTAGTTCAAACCATGCACCTCAAACTATGAATCCATGTAGGGTGTTTCAATGTTTATAAAAAACATGACCCCTATGATACACAACCATGATGGTTTTTGTATAGGGTTTATAGAGTGGAACACACGAGATACACATGGTTTGTGAAACTGCGTGACTAGCCATGTATAGGGTTTCCATTTAGACATTTGGTATTGTATAATTGAAACATAGTTATCCAAAACATGCGTTCAAACTATGTACCTCATTAAAGAGTAATGAATTGAAATTTTTTCCCTAAAAACATATTTATTGTTACCCTCTTTTACTTCCCCCTTCTCCTACATACTCTAGCTACTTGATCTCTCACTTAGGCCTCCTCATAGGCATGGAGGTATCTCCCTCATCTAGACTCAAAATTTCTCATCTTCGATTAAATTGGATATCCATTAGTTATTTAATGATTCATCTTATTTATTTTTTCCATTTCTTTTATTGTATTAGATTTTATATCCATGTGAGATCACACACTCTATTTTTAGGGTGTTTGACAATTGTTCTGATCTCTCTCATTCTGGCTTGAATCAAAGCCCAATAATGGATGAGTGAAGAATATCATGTATAAGGTAGGTGGTCTATATTCCATTCCATTAAATTTTAATAGTTTATAAAATGAGTCACTGTGAAATGCACCTAACTTTCCATGAATCGCTTCTAAAATGTGTAATGATCTGAATTAAATGGTTGGTCATGATTTATATGTTTCATAAGAACCTTAGTTATTAATGAGATAATTGTTATTAATGAGAGTAGGAGCGCATTGGATCTTCACTTGTTCTTTTAGCACTGAGATAATTGTTATTAATGAGAGTTGAATAAAAAATTAATTTAATTCAAAGTATTTCGATAACCTGAATTTTATATTACTCAATACTATTTCCCATGTTTCTTCCTTCCTTTTTACTACCTTGTTTTAACATTTCCAGCATTTCATCATCATTAATCACATGATTTCTGGGTGTTTCCATTCCTTTTGTTTTCTTTTGTTTTGTTTATTTTATATTGGTAGAGAATTTAACTTTTTCCTTACATGTGGATATCAGACCCAATCATCACTATACCAATAAAAAGTAGGGTTTTATAAGTAATTAAAATTGACCAGTGTGTCAATGACCATGTTCATGTCAAATTTTTTCACTATTTTTAGTGAATACAAGTGCGACCATTAAAAAAATTAAAAAAAGTGAATACTAAAAAATCATAAAAATTATAAAAAAATAGAGAATGTTGAGGTTGAAGATAAAAATACTAAAAAACCTAATCTTACTAATGAAAATGTATAAATACATAAAAAAATAATAATAACATCTAATCATTTTTGGTTACCCATCATTTATTAGGATTTCTCAACGGGCTAGGAACTATAAACTCAAAGAATATCATTTGGATCTATTTCCATTGTTATATAGGTTACCTAATAAGGACACTTGGTCTTTCATTAAATACTTTTATAATTATTTCCAGGGGATTCCTCTTAAGGAATTCAGTGTATGTGATATTAAACCGAGAATTTTCTATTTTGTCTTATTAATGTAACGAATAATTGGTTTAATCAATTTGAAGAAAATAAAATTGACACATGTGACCAATTTTATAAATCCTTTGTCACAATATTCTTTCCTAAATACTTAATTGGAGAGTTAAGAAATAAAATCACATTTTTTCAAGAATAGGGTGAGTTATTCCATGAACCATGTAATATGATTTTGGATTTTCTTAGTCAATTCACATCATCAATTTCCATTCCATGTTTTGATGGATGTTTTTTGTGAGGGAATTTTAAAATCTTCTTAGGATTTACCTAACCCAATGGATAGTGGTAATTTCATAAACCATTGAATAAAAGAAACAAATTTTTAACCAATTAGACATAAATTCACAAAAAAAAATCATATATGAGAATAAAATTCAATAATTCTGAAAAGAACACTTGTTCAAGTAAACGAATGAGATTTTAATTTTTTTAACATTAAAAAAGGTTCAAAAATTATTGAATCAAAGTGTTAAACAATCCCCTTGTGAATGAGAAGTGTGGTATTTAAATGAGTTTTGTGAGTTTTGTGGGTTAAGTGAGAATTTTAAAGCATGTTTTCACAATCAAGTCATGTCGGTTCAACCAATAAAAAAAATTATTTGTTAATTTTTTGGTGAAAAAAAAGAAAAAAGAACAAATTTAAATAATTATAATTCTGGATACAAAGATCACTAAAACGTTTCATGGGGAAACCCGAGGATAATATACTAAATTATTGCACCTAGATGTTTTGATCTACCTAATAAATTTGCGAAGTGAGGATTCTATTTGTCGTTCCATTGGGAATTTTTAAACCATGATTAAAAATATAATGAAATAAATTGAATCACAAATATACGAAACTGATTTGAAAATTTTCAATCTGAAATATAAATTTAGGGAAATGGTTAGAGACTTGAAAGTTAGAGGTAATGATATGTTTTCAAATATCTTTGAGATAATCTCTATTGAAAATATTAAGGTTATTAAACCTAGGTTAGGCCTCAAAATTTAATATAATGTTTGGGTGAAGCCTTGAGAAGTTGATATTGAAGATTTTACTAAACCCAAAAAAAAATTATTTTGAAAATAATAAAACTATAAATCTAGACAACAATGTCTAAGATTAACTAAATGATAAACATTCACTTGGAAAAGATAATGAACAAAGAAATATTATGAGGGAAGTAATTAAATATGGCATTAAAAAGATCAAGAATGGGGATAATGTGATGATCCAACAAGTTTTGAAACATTATGATGTTCGCATTCCTTTGTCCCAAAGGGTTAAAAAGTTTAATGAACCTAACTATTTTAAATTTATTTATATGTTTAGATCCTTTTCTATCAAAATTTCCTTTATGGAATCTTTATATAAAATCCCATTATATTTTAAATTAATAAAAATATTCATAGCTAATAAAAGATATTGGAAGGACCTAGGCACCATAAATATTACTTAATAATATAATGTTATTATTTAGAAGGAATTACCTCTCAAATTAAATGAATCTAAATTTTTTTATTCATTATATAATTGGAGATAGTGATGAAAGTAGTTATTAATATGACTTAATTTCTATTGTCAACATTATTCCTTACGAATTTTTTAAAAACCATGGTCTAAGTGAGTTTAAACCAACTTTTATTTCTCTTTAAATAGATTACAAGGCACTCACTTATCCCTATGGAATAGTTGAAGATAAGTTAGTTAGGGTAGAGAGTCTTATATTTCCCAATAATTTTCTAATACTTTAAATGGAGTGTGATGAAAAAGTCCCAATAATTTTAGTTAGACCTTTCTTAGCTATTGGAGGTGATAAAATTTATGTTTCCAAAGAAAATTTTACTCTACAAGCCATGGAATATATATAATAATTTCATGTTTTTCGTAAATCCAAGCATTATGATTGTTTCAACTCAATTTATGAAGCTTGTGAATTTTGTAGTGTTGAGTTTAGGAGGAATTTTAATCACTATTCAAATGAGGTATATAAATATGTTTCTACTATTAACTCAAATATTGATGATTGTTACAAACTTGATATCATATATGAGTATTATTATTTTCCTTTAGATGTTACTGAAATTGAGTGTTTCCATCATCTTGAAAGAATCTATCTGGTTTATGTATCATATCATCTATCATCTATTGATAAGGTAATTCCTTCTCTAGTGACTAATTTGGATTCATAATCTCCAGTCCTTCTTATTGAGTTTTTTGAGCCTTTGTATGATAGTTTTATATCTAAAGGTGAGTTTTTTAGAGTTTATTGAATCAGGAAAAGTTTTTTTCTAATTCCAAATGAGAAATTTTATTCTTTAATTTTTAACAAGTTTAATTCCTTGAGAAACCTTTACCTATTATAAATTATGTTGAGTTCGATGATTTTCAATGCCAACTTGTTTTAAAAAGAATCACTGCATTTGAGTCTTTTGTGGACTATAAAAATACAATATTAGTATAGAATTTGAAATTTTATAGATGGATTTATTTGGTTTGTAAGATTTTCAAGCTATTTTGGGAACTTTATTTGGTATTGGTGGGTATTTTTTAGTTTGATATGCACCTATTTTTGAGTATTTTCATGCCCTTAAGTGAGGGGGTGGTTGAGAGAAAGTTATTAATAAATTGATGTATTTTTATAGGATCGTGTCCACCCTTTTGAAAGCTAAAAGTGGTGTTTTGGGAAGTGAAATAGAGGTGGAAAACAATATGTTTACTAATGTTTTGGATGTTATATTGAAAATTATCTTTGGTGTTATAGTTGAATAAGATATTTAAAATCCTATTGCTGCTTTCTTAAATAACAGTGAGGTTAAAACCACAATAGTTTATACCCATCAAATGATAGATGTGGACTTTATTTCAGGTGTTTTTCCACACCACTTTTGTGTTTAAATTATACTTTTAATGTTAAAATATCCTTTAAAGCAGTTAATTTATTTTTTAGGTAAATTTTTAATGAATTTGATAAATCAATGAAATTTATGTTTATTTTTTGTTTTTATGTTTAAATAATAACATGTGTTGAGTTATGTGTATATTATTTAATTCTAAAATGTATTTCAATAATTTAATTTGAAATTTAATAACTTTAATTATTTAATATTTGTAGGGTCATGAAAATCCGCAAAGGAGAATGAAAATCCCCCTTAATTTTAGAAAGGATTCTACCCAATTTCCCTCAAAGAATTGGGAAAATGTGGAGAACACTCAAGATTGGCAAAGGACCGACCGGTCTGCGTACCAGTCCATCATTGATGGTACACAGACAGTTTATTGAGCATCCCCATCTGTGGACAAACATCGTTCGCGAAATAGAGGTGGGATCCCCTCCTTAGGCGCGAATCGGGATGGGTGCCAGGCCGGTCCACCATCACGAACCACCCCAGCCGCGAAACGCGCCAACTGGCTCAGACTGTACACGCTGTCTTTTGAGTAACAGAGGTAGAGACTTGAGTGGCTGCAAAGCACCGATTTGGTTCGCGGTTAAGGTGTATTCAATGCCCCCCGTGATTTGAAGATTGACCAAGTCATCTGTAAACTGGGTTTTCGATCATGGGCCTCCTCAAAAGGTGCTGTATCACTACAGATACATCTCTTTCCCCCATCTATAAAAGGAAATCGAGGGTGAGAAAATGGGGATCGATCAGATTTGGGGGGAAGGATTCCGGAGGATGGAGCTTAGGATTTTCCGAACAACGAAGTTCCAATTTACGAAGCAGAATAGGTATTAAACTGAAAACAAATTAATAAGGAACAAAAAAACACATAACAAATTGGTGAACCACGAGCTTAAAATAAAAGCCGCTAGCCATGGTCCCTCGGCGGATGTACTCCCCAAGGACCAGGGAGTTTATGCCCATCTTTCAATCTGAGGCTCCGCATAGCACCCTCTTACGCGGGCGAAGCCCTGTCCGATGAACCCCCGACCAGTGACGCCCCTGGACATCGCTGCTCACGTGGACTCCACAGCATACCAACCTGGTACGTGGGCCGAACCTGAAGCTGTATACCGCCCTAGTACGCAACATGCCTATCAGTACACCTACCACCACTACAGGAAAACCGCCTATTAGCGGCGGTTTACAGAAACCGCCGCTAAACTTGGCGTCAGAAATCTATTAGCGTCGGTTTTATGCATTTCGTGGTGGTCATAGAAAAGCGTCATAGTACCTCAATTCGTGGAGGTTTTTGGTAAATTTAGTGGCGGTTTTAAGGGCTATTTAATTAGCGGCGGCTATAATCTCCATGAAATTCAGGCATTCCAGGCGCCTTCTTAGCGGTGGTTAAAACTGCCGTGAATTCCGATGTGATTTAGAAGCGGTTTTAACCTCCGCTAAACAGTCTTCCGAATGCATTTAGCGGCATTTTAAACCGCCGCTAAACGTATAAGTGGTAAAACATTAGTGGTGGTTAAAACCACCACAAAATGCTGACCTGGACAAAAAATTCTTTTCTATTTATACACCACCACTGCCCTGGAAAACGAACCAAACAACACATACATCATATATATAATAAGGACAAAATTTATGCACCACCTACGCAATATTCATAAACACCCTTTCATTTAATGTTGATGAAAAAGTTGATCAAATTCAATAAGAATACCTAAAGCATACAAAATACATAAAATTATCGATTTAGAATGAAACACAAGATAACATAAAATGAAACAAGAGATTGGGGGTCACATGGATTTATACTTACAGTTTACAGATGATCAAAATTGAAAATATTTGATTCCATAAAACTATCCCAATGTTCCAAATGATAATTGAAATCCAGTTAAGTAACATGAATACTATTTGAATTGGTAATGTCCAGTTTAGTCTCCAAAGTTATTCTTGTATCCTGAAAACTATAATATATATGTAGTGCGAGAAAAAAAAGATATAATCATCTAGGTCTTAATGAAGTCTTCAATTTTTGGTGAAAATGGTGTGTTAATGTGCTGGACATCAAATAGAATAAACCATATAACCCCATACATTTCATCTAAATAATCCTTTGTACACCATGGATTACTCATCAAATAATTGATCCAATATTATCATATGGAACTGTGTTCAACAAAAAATTAATGTAACCCCACTATAGATTAAACGTTACTTTTCCACTCTCACAAACTTATATCTAATTAGCAATGCTCCCATCCCATCCAAACAAACCACGTCACATGACATCAAATCCTTCCCATATACAAATGGGATATCACATCACACCACATCCCAACATCAGTCAGCTAGGCCATCACATCACATCACATACCACCAGTAGACACATTGTCCATCACTTCACAATAAATAATACTTGTAGAAAAATACACTACCACCTAACATCTCTTCCCACCCACGGACACATATTCTATCAAATGGAATCCAAACTAGAACAAGAGTCTTAAGGTATCATGAATGTGATGGAAATAATCATTATCCCCTCCTCCTACCATCAATTACCCCACAATATATCACATAGAAACACATAAATTATCACTCATAGAAATTGGGTCTAATAGTTCAATTCCCACCAGAAGGCACCATGGACATGACATCGTTTCTATGAATTCTCCAACACCAACATGTGTCACTAATTCTGAATGAAGTGAGAGGATGTGTGTGAACCCATGCCTAAATTTCACCACCATCCTATTTATTGGTGAAAATACCTAAAACTCTAAACCTTTGAGTAGTGGTAATTTTATATAAATTATGCTTGGTGTATAAAATAATAGAAACATTCATGGTATATAGATATCCCACAATACCAAACCTATGTGTCCACATAAACTACACTTGAGATTATTAGATCACCACACCATAACACAAATCAATAATCACAACCAATTAAATAACTATTTGAATCACCCAAGACAATCACAACACTATCAACACAACATTCCACTTTCCACATACATGTTTCACCACCTTTATTTTTTATCCATTACAATTCACATAACACTTTACATTTTTATTTGATTAATTTATAACATATCTATTTCCAATAAATATTTTTTATTTACTAACCTAGATCATTTACATTATCAACATTGTTCATCTCATGGATAACTGAGAAACTGACATATCCACTCCATGCTACAACTAATTCAACTCACAAAACTATCACCACAACACCACACATCCACCATTATTTCCACACCACATTGCCCAACCCATATCAAAAAATCAAATACTCCTTAAAACCATCATGAAACTCTATCACCACATACCAAATCAACGAATCTACTACAAAAAACATTATTCTACAACCACTACACCACATCCATGACCCCATAACCATGTACCACAACCTCTTCATAGAACATTTCACTACTACCAAAATCACATACATGAAAATCGACCAAAGAATCACATCCCCTTATACTACACAACCAATCTGGTCAATAACATCACCATACAACTTCCTAAACCATATAGTGAAACACAATAAGATGAATTATCCACAACATCAAAGATAACGACTTCAATGAATATTCTTGGGAATTATCACATATCATTTTTACTAATCGTGGTTATCCCCACACAAAACCCTTAGTAGAGTAAGAAATTAATATGGAACAAGGGGGGACCTTGTGGTATGGTAGGAATCGAAATATACAAAACCCTTAGTAGAGTAAGAAATTAATATGGAATGTTTTTATGAAAATATGGTTTCTAATGGGTACACCTTCTATGGGGAACAGGGTTCCCAAACAAAATTATCCAATTATATTAATTGAAAATATTTTATTCCATAAAGTATTAAAGTGTATGGATCAAAATGTGCCAAAGAAGATAGGGGAGGGATCACTGCTAGTCGTTTTTCCTATATGGATGAGGAACGAGGATTAAATGGGTTGATGTTCAGTCAGAATAAGAACCTTTAAAACATTATTCTTATAAAATACTTTATATCGATGATTGACATTATGGTTCCAGGAAATAAGGTCTCTCCAGTCTACCACATAAGAAGACATTTGAGAAATAGAGTACATATTTAAAGATAATAGAGAATATATTAGAAGATATGTAACCATTAAGAAATAATCAGTTGTGCTAATAAAACAAAATAAGTTCATAACATGGAAAACATTACATGGACCACATGATCCATTCTAGGTCATGAAAATCAGATAACCCATAAAACATCTTTTGATCACATCAACAATACTACTCATGGTCCGATGATGCATCGTCACCCTCTCCACCTCCATCTCCTGCTGCCACCTGTAAGACCATTATATTGAAAATTAAATATTATTGCATATTTATAATTAAACTTAAAACCAATAAAAGTTTGCAAACTAAATGATTGTGATTTTTTGTGATTTACCTGCTCACCACCACTCAGTGCACTACCACTGGGGGCATATCTGCTCATCTGCTGATATAAATCAGTCAATGCTTTCTGCATAGTGGATATCTGAGCCCCTTGGTCTTGAACTGTGGCTCGTAGAGAAGAAATATCCCTCTGAGCATCATCAGGTATGGGCTGGCCATAACCAGGAGTAGATGCGGCTAGAATCCCTGATGGCCTGCTAAGGACCTCAGATGGTACGGGTCCCAAACCCATCCCACGCACTCTACCAGGATGCTCCTTCCCAAGGACTTCAACATCCGGATCATCCTGAGAGACTGAGTAGGACATCCCAGGACTGGCATCCTATAGTTCTTTAATTTTTACCTATAAATCAAATATCAATACATATTAACATAGTAAAAACTGATAATAAGTTAAAAATTTGACTTCATTCCCTAACTTCTTTGGTAGGCTCATTAACAAAAGAGCCATATGATTTTCTATGAACATCCAACCATAGTTCAGTCCGGGAGGCTTCATTCCCTAAATTCTGTGACTGCATTAAGCAAAGATAAATAAAAAATTCAATATATTAAATATATAATATTGTATTATAAATATTTAAACTATTTAAAATATTACCAATGACAATCGGCTTCTAGAAAAGCTTTTTGAGCCCGCCATGTGAGGGATGACATTCTTCGCCCTGTTTGATGCATTCTGTCGTGAAAGATCCTGAAATAAATAAAATGAAATTTAATAGTAATGTATCCAATGTCATCTCCTCTTCATAAACATGTATTAATGTAAAATGAGGATAATATAATAATATATATTTCAATACCATCCGCTTCTCATCACGATGTCTGTCAACAAAAACTTTCCATTGCTCTTTCGGTACCCCACTGGGTAGCTTGTCATACATTTGTTCCAAGGTCAACGAAGTATCGTTGACATCACACCACAATCTCCATGTGAAATCTTTCCATTTTTTACAGAGATTTTTCAAAGTCCACTTCTGTGCTATCACATCAGCAATTGTGAAGTGGAAGAACATCTGTATACAGAAATTCATTTTGAACATATTAGTAACATGACATTCAATTAAACCATAAAGTAATAAAATTATCTTTATTTGAGAATCGAAAACTTCATTTTTCTAGTTTTTAGGCATATATCTCCAACCATCATATGAAATGGGAAGGGAAATGGGCTTCGCTGCCAACTGACCTATAATCTGGCCAAATAACCCTGCAACATCATCCGTAGGGACCCCATAAGAATCAAATGGCACGACTATCTTTTCGCCATTCAAGTTCCAAACATATGAGTTTTTTAAGTGTTTCTCCACGGTTTTATTTTTGTCATCTTCAATGAGAAAACAATTAGTATAAACAAAATGCAATAAATTTATTTAATTAAAGTTTATACCTATGACTGTGACCCTCCAGTGTGTCCGGGATGAACTGGAAGGTGTCTGTCGCCGCCCAACTGATGAGGCACCTGTAGGGGGAGTCGAAGACTCAGCCTCTAATGGGAGGATCTCTGATGGTGTGAGAGATGGTGTAGGGGGAGATGGTGCGGGGGTGCAGGCATCTGGTGCCTCAGATGTCGTGGGGAGTGACCCAGATGGATCGACATCCGTCGCAGAACTAGAAGAAATAGTATACCGCTTCTTCCTTGGCATTCCTGTCATTTAATCAAATAAAATTAAGTTCAGAATATATATTTCAAAAAAATTATGCAGAAAAAATAATTAAAAATGATAATAGTTGCCCAGTACTAACAAACCAAATATATATAATAATGATAACGAATGACTGCATAAATGAAACAAGTGGTTGCTGCATGAATGAACAATTGTACATACAATCATTTTCCCCTTCAATAATGTCGGTTTTCTGCTCCATTGCTTCATCCACTTCATTCATCCTTGCAAGACTAATATATTCAATATCATGATGGAAAAATAATTCTACTTCCTGTTGTTGATGACATTCAACTTCAGAGGTCAAATCTTCCACTTCATCACCCATATCATACAAATCTCTTTGTATTACGTGAGTAACTACACTCCACCCTTCATCCACAGCATCATTCACATAATATACCATTTTTTCTTGCGATGCTAAGATATATGGATCATGCTTTTCACGATCACCATCATCCATCAAGCGAGAGAAGTTCGCAGAAGCAAATTGCAATGAATCTCTTTTAACACCTCTGATAATATCGACCCATTTGCATTTGAATTAAACAACAGAAAAATGTCCATGGTAGTTTAATTCAATAATATCATGTAGCTTTCCATAGTATCCCACTTCATCAAATGTAAATATACCACTATTTTGTGTTTTCAAACCCACTTCTCGATCAGCTGTACGAAATATAAAGCCATTCACATTATAAGCGTCGAACTTTCTAACTTGCTTTATAGGACATCTAGCAAGAAACTTCAAATCTTCTGACAAGTCTGCTCTAGTATCAGTATTCATGATCTAAAAAAAGAAATATAATTTAATAGATTTACAAATTGTATGTGTCAAACTAATATTCTTATTTATTGCAATATTTATGAACTTACACGTCATGCAAACCATTCTACAAGCTCTTTATTCACAGCTTTCATTATATCTTTCTCATTTCGTGTTTGGCCTCTCATACGTCTCTTTGTTTGTATCCTAAACTCTTCAATAAATGGATCTGCAATTTCACTATTCAGCAGCACATATCTATGTGCCTGTAATAATTCCAATTCTGTCAGTGTCACATTTGAGGTCCTCCCAACTGATTGTCCAATAGCAAGAAAATATTTTTGATTTCTGATGCATTTGAGATTGAGTTGATGTGTCGTCAACATGTCCAACTCGATTAAATCTTGTCTCAATATCATCTAAATACTTGGAACAAAAGGTAAGACATTCCTCGGTCAAATAGCCTTCAGCAATAGAGCCTTCTGGTTGAGCTTTATTTCTCACGTATGATTTCAAATGCCCAAGACATCTGTGAAATAAAATATTAATATTATGCATTTATTTAAATGTCAAAAATTGTTTACTTAACTAGAAAACATATAAATAAAATACCTCTCAATTAGATACATCCATCGATAATGAACGGGGCCTCCTAATTTAGATTCTTCAACCAAATGCACAGTTAAATGCATCATGATAGTAAAAAATGATGGAGGAAAGATCATCTCCATTGCACAAAGAGTCAATAAAAACCTCTCCTGGAGGTTGTCAAGCTGAAATGGATGTACAACTTTCTCACATAATTTCCTGAAAAATGTTGCATAATTGGAGTACAATAGCAGTAAATTTTTCAGGTAATAATGTATGAAATGACAATGGTAGTAACTACTGTAACAAAATATGTGAATCGTGAATTTTCAATCCATGTAACTTACGATTATTCAAGTCAACACACCTCGAGATGTTACTCGAATACCCATCAGATACCTTCACATTCTTTAAAATTCGAAGGAACGTATCTTTATCCCTATTTTTCATTGCGAAAATGGCCGAAGCATACTTTTCATTCTCATCTGGCCAGAGATCGCGTTTTATGTTCATTACTCATATGTCTTTGCGAGCATTAAGATGATCCTTCAACTTTCCATGCTCATTATGTAATGTGAAAATCAAATTATCACAGACATTATTCTCAATATTCATCACATCAAGATTGTGGCGCAACAAATTAAACTCCCAACACGAAAGTTTAAAGAATATACTTTTTTTCTTCCATTTTTGCATTCTGATTTCACTTGACGATGCACTTCAGACTCGTTTTCCGCTATCATTCAAATGATGAACCTTCCCAAATTCTGTTTCAACATTTTCAAGTTGTGTCAATATTTCAGAACCGGTTAACAACTTTGGAGGTAGTCTACGATCAATGAAACCATTAAATTTTGATTTGTTCAGCCAAAATCTATGAGATGCATCGAGAAATCATTGATGGCATAAGAAGCACCATTTTCTACTGTGAGGTAGCCGTTTGGGCTCAAAATAAAAGTTACAAACAGGACAATCCAAACCCGTATAAGTGTTCCAACCAGATAAATTCCTAATCCCAGGGAAGTCACTAATGGTCCACAGTAAAGCAGCATGCATTTTGAACATTGTTTTAAAACAAACATCAAATGTCTCAACACCGTTACTCCATAACTCCTGCAATTCTTTAATCAAAGGCTGCAAGTATATACATCAATATCATTTCCAGGCATTTGTTTTCCAGGAATAATCATTGAAATGATAAAAGATGATTGGTGCATACACATCCACGGAGGCAGATTATAAGGGATCAAAAACAACTGGCCAAATGCTATAACTTGTACTCAAAGTCCCAAATGGGTTGAATCCATCCGCAGCCAATCCCAATTGAACATTCCTAGGATCAGCTGAGAAATATGGATGTAATTAATCAAATGTCTTCCATGATTGGGAATCTCTTGGATGTCTCATTAACCCATCATTGTTATTATCTACAGAATACCACTTCATGTGTTCGACGGTTTTTGATGACATGAATAATCTTTGCAATCACGGCTTCAATGGAAAGTAACACAAAACATTTGCAGGTGTGTTCAATTTATTCTTCTTCATGAAATTATGTTCAGTCAGACTTCCAACATCACCCTTTGACTGCCATCTAGAAGAAGAACATTTCTTGCAATTCTGTCTACTTGAATCCTCTCCCTAATAAAGCATACAATCATTGGGACACGCATGTATTTTTATATTATTCAGACCAAGATTGTTAACAACTTTTTTCATATCATAAAAAGATTATGGGATTTTTGCTTCAGTAAATGCATCACGAATCAATTCCAATATCATGGAAATTTCCTTATTTGTAATTCCACATAGACATTTGATATGGTACAACTTCAGCAGAAATGAAAGCTTTGAATATTTCAAACACCCACTATACAACTCTTGATTTCCATCGTCAACTAAATCATGAAATGCATTTTTATCAGTGAAGTTTTCTGTTACATTTGGCTCTACAGAATCAAGAGGAGGATCCAATGATATGTTCCAATCTTGATCTACTTGTGTTATAGTCTCAAAAACATCACTTGTCACGTTGCAATTTGCAGCACCCTCTTCTGGTTGTTCTGATATGTTTTGATGCTGATAGTGGTGTCTTATAGTGCCGAATGCATCATTTATGAGGTTTTTCATTTCATTTTCCATTGTCGACGAACTTGGGACCTCATTCTGTGGATTAACATCAGTTCTCAATCTTTCTATATTGTTCAATTCTCCATGCCAATTCCAACACAAATATTGTCCAGGGAATTGCTTCAGTATTAAATGTTCATAAACTTCATCTCTCTTCAACCATGTTCTAAATTTACATTTAGGACATGGCCATCTTATTATCCCTTCAACGGATCGATTAGAAATTGCAAAATCTAAAAACTCATTCAAACCCTTAACATATTGAGGTGTGTTCCTCGGTAATGTGATCCAGCTTTTATCCATGTATATCACGATGTGCCTACACAAAATATACAATAGTGTAAGATTGAAGAATCATAATATAATAAAGATGAAAATTTGATCATAAAGTATGCATAATATAATAAAGATGATTCATTGATCACATTTACCACTTACTTAGCATGCCTAGACAAACCAAACAAGTCTGGTCCTTAGGAGACAGCGTGAACACCTCATTGAGGAGCAGTAAGAATATCGGGATACACAATTATCATAACAAGGTCAATCACACATTTATGTTGCCTCAAACAATTTCAATCCCCACTACATTAATGAGATACATTGGTCCACTCAGATTACTTCCACACCCTCACAAAAAATACTACAACATTCCTGAACATCTCATGTACTCACATGCTTGGTCATCTCAATTAAATGTTTTATTTTATTTTCCATATCTAGAAATGGGATACAAGTCGGTATTTATAACAACCATCCAAAATCACTAGTATAGAATACCAATGCATGGGTTCCCATTTCTAGAGTTTCCCCTCGTTGGATTATGTTTAATAATCATTACCTTCACTTATCAATATTATAGATCAATAAAAATAATATGGAATATTTTTTTACCATATTTAGTTTCATAATTTGAACAATGTTGTTGATACTTGTTTATAAGACAGTGAATATTCTTCTCACTATATCCAACACAGTGATAACACATTATGATAATTCCCCCACTTAATTTCAATTTTTTTTCATCTATTAACCATTTATTTAGTAAGACATCTAAAACGGTGAAGTCAAATATTTGTTGTACTTTCATCTTTAACCAGCTTTTTCTACATAATTCAAAATTCTTTCACACTGTATAACTAGTTTACTCATCATGTAACTATTACTAGATACAAGTCATGATTCAAAAGTATTTCACATACAACATTCTAGTCTACGTTAACATAAATATGGGTTAGTTATCATGCATAAGAGTATAATTCAAGTTCCCAATCTCACAAGGTATAAACATTCCTAACAATACATCACACTTACCTTGGAGCCTCAGTCTAGTTAGTTCCATAAAATTCAACCATTAGGGGTATAGAGAATCAGTTCGACTCCATAACCCATGCATTCTTGGGTGGGGTTAGAGCATCAGTCCAAGCCGACCTATGGAAGGAGCCTTAGTCCTTTATCCCACCACCAAGCCATGTGCACATGCTTATTTATCCATTTCCACACACACACACACACCATATCGCAACCATACTCCAAACAATACACATAAGAATATCAATCCATAACAATCAAGGAAGATTCTCATTCAATTTTTGTGGATTATGCAATAAATAGTGTGATCACTTGTCATAGGCTCCTAAATTTACCGAATTGAGAGGACATTGATTTTCCAGATTAAAGGGAAGTATTTTCTTAATGAATTTTAGATTCCCCTAATTTTCTAGTGGATATAGGACAAGATTATATCATATATCTCCATATTGTAGAAACTAATTAGCATGGAGCTCATTAATGGGAATCTTCTATTCGGAAAGATGCTGAAACATAGAAGTCATACCAGGATCAACTATATTCTACATTGAACTAGATGGGTCATAGGGATTAGCAATCCTGGTCGGTCCTTTACCCTGGTTGGGGTCTTGGTGTAAGGGTAATTAATTAGAGGAATCTGAAAGTCCATGCGTCTTTCTTTGATGGTGGGTGTCAACACTTGGGGTGTCCAGTAGATGTTGTGCTACCGCAAAGGGTGGGTCCTCTTACTCAGAATTTAATTTAGTTTATCACTCCCTAACTGTAACAATCTCATCTATATTCAAGGTGACTATGCACAGAGGCACATTATTGACGTCATTGGCCAGATTTGGCTATCATAGGATGGGATTGAAGTGGAGAGAAACATAATTCCCTATGATGCAAATCTGTACTAGTAGGGACACTTCCTTAATAATTATATGGATTAGAAAAATGTTCTGAAGACATCATTGTAGATGGTACTGGTGGTATCTTGTTGATGTGGGTGGATACGAAAAGAGAAGCCCTGCTAAATAAACCATAAAACGTTAATGGAAAATGTCATCCCAATGCTCTTGGATATTATATAATTCAAAATATGGTTCAAGAGGCAGAAATGTGTCTCCCAAATGGTTTGAAAAAAAAAACCCTATCATGATTGAGTGACCCCAGAATTATGATGTTGGAAGTAGTGATCATCCTTAATATATCAGAAAACTGATCAGTGGTTATAGTTTCATATCATATTCTCCACTCAGAAGTGCAGTTTAACTCTTCATTTCCACATTCTTATACTTTGGGTGGCTCAGGAACTTGAAAAAATGGTTTTGTATACCATTGTGGTAGTGGACTATCTGGTGGGGATAATGTTGCATGAGATGATAGTTCACAACCTACTAGATTGTATCTCAAATATGGTACATACTACTTCACCATTTTCTTATAGGACAGAGTATATTCCACATATTCATGTGAAAGGGAAGAGGCTGTCAGTTGAGAATCTTGTGAGTGATATCCACCAATCATACCCAAAGCAATAATTTCAATCAAGACATATATCATTTGTTTGAATATGATTTTACATCCAAAAATAATTCTAGTAGTCTTGGATATATAAATATTTCAATTATAATTTTGTTTTATGGGATTATACGACTTTATAAAGACCCTTGATATATAATATTCCTTCAAAAGTATGCAATGAAATTTTCCTTGACCATTTCAAATAAGGAATATTATTTTCATTTAAGTCCAAAAAGAATTTAGATAAAATATTTTGAATAAAATTTTGTTCTCTATTTGGATCATAGTTCTTCAATGAAGATTAATGGAAACTATAGTTAACACATTGAGATTCAAGATAATATTTCCCTCATATGAATGTTATAGAGTTTCTTATTTTGGTATTATTAATAAAATTTCATCAGTTATTTAATTGAAATTATTAATTCGAAAATATTCATAAATAAGAGGTATACTGAGATATGTGAGTGGATAATCTATTATCTTTAAATCAATTATTCCTTCAATAGGAGTAACATGACTTTGAGAAACATTCATGGAATCTATGATGTTGATATAAAATTCATTATCCCTTTTCCTGTATCAGAAATATAATTATAATCTAATTTTTTGAAATATTCAATATATATTTTATATTAAATGAAAATATGAACATATCACCATTGAATAAGAGATGTGATACTCAAGGATATTCAAAAATTCCTTTAAACCATTACATTATACCTCCCTAGTTTATGAAATTTGGAATCCTATAAATTTCAGTCGTATAAATAATTAAAAAGGAATATGATAATAGGTATACCTATATAATTTTCCTATAAAATCCAATTGGGAACCATTCTAAAGACTAGGGAAGAAATTATTAGCAAACAGTTTCAGTTGAATCTCAAAATGTTAAAAAAAACCAATTAAAATTCTAGGAACTTCTTTAAAATGCTAAATATGGTTCTAAAAATCCCTAATCTGGTGAGAAACAAATGAAACATTTAACTAAAAAACCATCATGTACAACTATAATCGGATAATACCATTTTCATAAAACAAGGCCTAAACCACCGATTTTTCAAACCCAATGAATTAACCAAATGGTGCAAAATAATAATTAACACCTACAAAAAGTATAACAATAATAAATAGATGAAATTAATATTATAAATCCAAGCACAATAAGACATACATTATGTGTGCGATATTTCACAAAACAAAGTCAAATATCATAAAACAAGATTAGACCAATGTTTGCGAATGAAATTAATTATATACAAAGATTGAAATTAGATTATGTAAATAAAATATGGTGATAAAAACACATATTTAATGATTTTCAAATTAAAAATGTCAATTTCATGGGAATCCTACCATAAATCTAGGGCGTGATAAAAAATAAAACCCGTAGATCACACCGTAAGGGTTATAATTCCCTTATCCTACCAAAAATTATCATTAACAATAAAAAAACAAACTAATTGAAGGAAAAAAAAGAAGAATGAAAATGGGTTTACTAGGGAGTGTTGTGCTGCTTGATCGAGTAGGAGGTCGCGGGTCACCAGAGGTCGCGGGTCGCCGGAGGTCGCGGGTCGCCGTAGGTCGCGGGTTGCCGGAGGTCGAGGGTCGCCGGAGGTGTGCGGGTCGCCGGGGGGTTAGAGGAAGAAGGGAGGGCGTGAGGGTTTGAGGAAAAATCGGGGTGGGATAAGAAGGGTCGGGATTGTGAAATGATTTTCGGTTTTAGTGGCGGTTTATTAAAAACCGCCGCGAAACCTTTCGGCGAAAACGTCTAGCGGCAGTTTTGTGAACCGCCGCCACAAAACCACCGCTAAACACAGTTTTTGTTGTAGTGCACCCTGGTACGCGAATGACCTCTCCAGCCGTGTAGCACTCCCCTACATGAAGGGAGCCACTCCGCATGCACCCATGCGGCCCGCCAACTCCTTCGGTGTTCCCATTCCCGAGCTAGATAGAACCCTTCCAACCTCGCTCGATCCTTCGTAATACCTTCATTGGCCAATTCATCGGCCCTGATACAAGGCTTAAATCGAAGCCACCAGACCCGTATGATGAAACCTTCAAGCCCATCAGCATGCCACTTTGAGTTCACGTACCCACAGTAGGCAAGGACAAAGGGGTTACCAAACCATTCTTGGGTTCACATTCCAACGGTAGTGCAGGGTACGAGCCCGAGTGTCCCCTTTCCACCTCTCCACTTGCCAGGATTGAGGGACCCTTCTCACGTTTCCTTTTGATGAGCGCCAGTGGTGAGCACTTCTCCCCTCTCCTGGTAGTGGCAGGGCATACCCCCTAGATTAATCCTCACCCCATCCTCATCGAAAGTCAACAGACCTTCCCCTCTCATCACAGAAGGTTCGTTGTTCCATTGCACGACTCCTACATTCCTCCAACATCAGTGAGAAGGAGAGTCCAGTGGTACTGGCCCTCTCCTCCTCTCATCATTTTCCTCCCCTTCCCTTGGTAGGAAGAATATGTGAGGATTTCCAAATAAGTTTCATTCTCTTGTTTCTCACACCAAGCATGACTCATGTGGGCTTATAGATTTGTGATGGTCATGGCGTCCGCACAACGATGGCCCTCAAAATGAAGTAAAGGGGTTTTGATCCACGTTTCCTAAGCAGGGTACGTAGGAAGCCTCCCTGAGGTTCAATCCCAATTCGGGCCACTAACCATGTGTAATTCCCAATCATGCCCCTCAGAATGAACTACGTGGGGTTTGATCCCTGTCTCCTAAGCAGGGTACGTAGGACTCCTCCTCGAGGTTCAATCCCAATAACAAGAAACTCTCACGTGTAAGACATAATCTTCCAAGAATTATGTAGACTTCGATTAACGACCAACCGGGATACGTAGGAAACCACCCCAAGGTGAAAGACTGATATCTAAGTCTGATATACATATGTCCCTATCATAACATGTCCTTATACTATAGAAGGACCATCTTTGGGCCCAGGAAGTCACTTCCCTTGGGTCTTCTGGGCCTCTTCGGCATAAGTCCCGCACCAACATTAACTGGGAATCTCTCACCTAGAGGTCCTTACCACATGACGTTAAACTGTACGATTGGGTCCTTATCACACGAACATAAAACGTGATGTGTCCCATCAAGTGGCACCGAACTATATGGATTCCGATTCCTCTCACGAGGATATGTAGGAAGCCCGTATCACGGGTTCAATCTGAATTCTCAAGTCATTATCTGTCCCCCCTGGATGATAATAAACTCTAGATACCCCAGTTATGAGGCTTAAAGCCAATGTCGTCTCAACGAGTCCAAGATTCTCGGAGTCATTAATCCGATGAGGAATGGTAATCCTCAGGCCTAAATGATTCTGAATCCCTGCGTTCAGCTGACCATTTCTAACCAGGAGTAATCTGTGGATACTATGCTTGGGTATAAACCAATGATTCGCAAACATATGAATACATCATAAATCTATAAGAGAGTCCTGGAACATGCAATAATTCCCCCCAAAAGGGTGCGATGAGCCCAACTTCCCATCCTCTTGAACAATGCGAGTTCTTAAGCATCGCTAGCCAAATCACCCAGTGAACGCATACCTTTGGAATTCAAGTCCACCTATTGTTGGATATGGAACCATTGGGAATTTAAAAACGAAAAACAATGCACCTGATAGGAGTGATTAAGAAGAACCCAACACTCTCTAACCAACCGTCGGGCCACACGCGTCTTCCTACCCCTCGGTCGAAACAAAAATGGTGAACCCGATGTGAATCTTTAACCTCGAATGACTGATTTAACCTAATCCCACTCTGTTACCCCTTTTACTCATAGGTAAGGCCAAGCAAGGTCATTAATTATGCGTGGGATTATGAGATTTTTTTTTGACGGGTTTTTTTTCTATATTTGTTATAATATTTTATAGGTACCAATACGAACTCCCTTCAATCCAATGGCATCATGGAGGAACTCACAACCACGTACTTCAAGAAATTCAATGACCGTACATCCTCACCAACAAATGACCCCATCACCTACTCAACATCTTCAACGCTGGGTCTCGGATGTGTTGATCCGAGAGTACCACTTGAACAGTACTATCCTGATAGTGGAGGTGGCCATGAACGCCCTCTAATCCACCAAGACCCACCAGTCGTCTACCCAGCAGCGGCTGCAGAAGAAGATACTGACAACCCATTTTTCCATCTCAAACCATTTTGGGAGTCTATCCCCAGAACGAGACAACATGTACCTCCCTTATCTTAGGGAGGTGGATGAGGTCGACACTGAGGACTTCATCCCCGCTGAATGGGGGTTCCGCTCCAAGGCCCCCACTGAAAGACATCGCTATAGTTACACCATGACTCAATATCATCATGCTAAGGAGGATGTTACCCCCGAGGATCCAGGCCCACGCTCCCCAAGCTCCGGCCCCTTGGACCACCTGACGAGGGCAGCAACCATAGAACTAGGGACCGATCATCACCCTTGTCCCTGAGGAGGAGCTCTGCTTCTCAGTCAATGATACGTATTGCGAGCAGGCACATACACCAGTCCGCTCCTCCAAATCCCACCATCCAAACATGGCGGCATCATACGAGCAGGCATGCATCCCTACCGATCTCTATCTAGCCCGTCACTCACATAGGATGGCACCTACCTGGTAGGCACCTCTCCCTGCCAAAGGTCATAAAGCCCACCAACCCGATGTGGTGGCAACCCAGCGCCTGCTGGACTCGCTCCTAGTAGATTATTATGATTCCTACCATCCCAATGTGGTGGCGATCAACAAAGCCCACCACCCAGATGTGGAGGCAATTAATTGGCGGTAACTTCTCCAAGCCAACAAAGGCCACTGACTCGATACGGTGGGGAACAAACATATGTAGGGCCTGCTCCCTACGGATGCAATTAAAGTGCACCATCCCAATGTGGCGACAAATGGAGAGATAAACCAGCATATCCCTACACAGGGAAGACTCATTCACCTGCCCCGACATAGGATAATTGTCAGTACCCACTGACCACCAGAGGATCAGCGTAGGATATTCCTACTCCGATACCGGAATGGGCCTTCATAACCATTCCAGCCAAAGATGTCTCTCTGCATATCCTAGAAATGATGGAGGAGTAGGTATCGATCCTAGATCATATCTTGCAGACTTGACAGAATGTGATTGAATCAGTGGAAACAACAAAGACTCAGGCCCGTGATCCCATCTCCCCAATTTAGGTGACTCGTCTAAGAGACGAGATAGCCGCCTCGGAGTAGATCTGCATCCCTAATTCCACCCAGGAGGGTCATCAGCCATATTCTGTAATACAAGGGCAATCAGATTGAGTAGCTACACTCAATCCAACTGGGGGACACTCATCCATCATGGTGGATGCTCTAGAGCAGGCATATATCCCTTCTAAAAGTCAAGATGTTCTTCCACATATCCTGGAAGCATCACGAGACCCAATTAGATAGGGACCCAAAGGTGAAGGCTGTTATCAATAGCAGATGGTCCCCGCGGCCCGCAAGAAAAAGCTTCGAACGTGCCGAAGGCAGCTGGAAAATAAAGAGCGGGTTCATGACTCCGCTCTGCTGGAAGCTGGGGTTCCCAATGCTTCTACAAACATATCGAATGCTCAAAACCATGACCACCCATTACCATTTTATGGAAGTGGCAGTAGCAGTTGCGAAGCTCCTCCCCGCAATGTCGCTACCAGCAGCTCTAAAGTTCCTCCCCAGAGAACCCGTGGGGGCCTCCCCCATAGGCATATAACGATCGATCACAAGAGATTCTCTTTTTTATACGAGTCATCGAATCCCTCCGCGTGACTAGAAGATAGAGCAGAAAGAAGGCCCTCCACTTACTGTGGTTCACCCTGAAGGTCCTCCCTGGGGTATACACTACAAACACTCTTCATGCAGTGGGACCACAGATTATGATAGTAGTACTCACTATCATAGTTGCAACTGCATAGGCCCTCCCCGCAGTGATGTCTCATCATGACAAGAAGGCCCGCCCCTTGTCTGTCCTGCCCTGAATGTCCTCCCCAGGGGTTACATTGCAACAACACTCCATGCAGCCAGGCATCAGATCACGATGGTAGTCCTCACCACTATGATAACGATGGTCCTCCCCGTAGATACATTAAGCAACGAGAAGGACCTCCCCTTTTTGTGGTACATTTTGAAGGCCCTCCCCAGAGTGTACCCCACAAACATTATCCCTGCAGAAAATGTGATGGTAGTCCTCTCCATTGCGGCATCTGTGATGGTTGTCCTCGCCACCACGGTTTCCATTACAAATGTCCTCCCTACAATGGCCCCAAGAAACAAGAAGGTCCT
The DNA here is from genome assembly GCA_963277665.1 of Viscum album. Taxonomy (NCBI): domain Eukaryota; kingdom Viridiplantae; phylum Streptophyta; class Magnoliopsida; order Santalales; family Viscaceae; genus Viscum; species Viscum album. The sequence goes on along the minus strand of OY728131.1, from coordinate 1,429,552,201 downwards.
CCCCTTTTCATAGTGTGTCTTGAAGGTCCTCCCCAGGATACACACCGATCATCAAACCATGATTGTTACCCTCACCATGATGGAAATTATTGCGAAGGTCCTCCCCACAGTGACATATCATATCGACAGGAAGGTCCTCCCCTTGACGAATAAAGCACAGAAAATCCCTCACATGTCGAGGCACTCAGAAGGACAGGATCAAGCATGTAAGAGTCCCCTCTAGTCACCATCGACACCCTTCTTCAATCAGGAGGCAGTCCGGGGCCACGTTCATCTTCTGAACCCCCTCAGAATCTCCCACATGATAATTCAATACCTACTGGCCCAACTGCCTTCAACCACACTATCAGTAATTGTCTCACTTGAGACGACCAGGTAGAGGAATCACTGGAGGAGGAGTATGTTGACATGTTTCACCTGAGGAGATGAATAGCCAAAGATGATGTACCAGTTATGTTTTGGCCAACGGCCACCTCTCAATTTGACATACCCAGAAAGTTGTCAAGAGGATGTGTGCACTACATCCGCTCCAATATATAGACAACCCTCTGCCAGCTGGAATCAAGCTTCCTACCATATGATGGGTATGTAGACCACGTCAAGACAATAGGAGACCTCCTGCGTCACATTGACCTAGAAGATATTCCTTCGGCAAGAAAACTGCGACCTAAGAGGAATAAAGGAAACCTTGTGTTAGCCTGCCTCTGTGCACTGCACCAGTTGTGCCACCTCATTGGTGACGCTCCGATGGGAGTCCATATCAGAGGATGGGGAGAACTTGGAGCTCTGCATTTCACTTCAATCCTCACATAGAATAACTCATTCAACATATTATCTTGCAACGTCATCACATCAAGACAGAAATCGAGTGGGGTACCTATTCAAGAAAGTCGATGCACCCAAAAGAGACAGGCCATGAGTAAGTCCCAGAAGCGTCAGGCCTGATGGGAACAAGCTATTCAAGAACTCCTAAATCAGGCCACCGAAAGCATACAACAGGCCTCCCGTTTAAGAGAGGCCAATCAGCAGTCATTTCTTGCCTCCCCAGAGGGGATTGATTCATAGGTGAACTCGGCATCAAATCCAGTTCACCCCCAAATGGGGGTACACAAGATCAGGTAGGTTGCGATAGCAGCAGCCACTGTCGCAGTCCAGGGACAACCCTAGCTTGCAGGGATGGGGGAATTTTTAACAAAAATTCCCCCATAAGACCCATAAAATGGGAGGAGACTCAACGTCCAAGGAATGAACCAACCCCAGCCCTCAGGGCTGGGGGCATTTTTACCACCTCAACAATAACCTCCCCCACGAGTATCAGTATTCTCTAATCTGGGGAGGATAGTCAGAAGAAGAGTTTCCTACCCTATCCCATCCTTTGAATCATCATCCCCTTCAAGAGGGAGGCATACTGTAAGGTTGTATCAAAGAAATATTCACATCACCCTTGGTCAAGGAGTACGAAAGCAATCCTGGGATAGGAAGGGGAAGACTAGTAAACGGTGCGGGAGATCCTCTTCCTATTTGGAAGATGAAATCTCCTCTACCCCGTGATATGCATCCATCAACACCATAGAGGTTAACCACATGGGTGACACCAAAGATGATGCAAATACGAATGGATCGGGAGATGACGGTTCCGTTCAGGCTGTGATTCATAATGAACCATCAAGTGTGCCCACCCAGAACCCGAGGTACGCCCTAAATATGGCCGCCCCTCCAGCTAACCCTCCTCCACTTACCCTGCGAGCTTCTAACAAGAATGACCCACTTACGCTCGAATAGATATTCTCTCTACCGAAAGAGGAAATAAAAGAATTGAGGTGGATTAACACCGAGCTACTTCAGCGGAACCGTCTTATTGAAAGCGCTTCACAACAAGAGCCACACCTTGCACTCCCAGCAGGTGAACCTGAATGACCAAGGTTTGCCTTGGAAAATGAAGCGCGGTCAGGGCCCCTGCCCAATGCGGTGCCCAGCCCATCCAACTACCTGAACATGGATTCAGATGAATACGAAGACTTCCCTCCACTCAAGAAGCAACCAGAGTGAGTACGTATGAACCCTACGAAGGCATCAAAAACGGCATATTAACCCTTGGTGCCGGCCAAGATGGACCCTCAAGAAATGCCTCGGGCTACACCTTCCTAAGACCGGGCCAGCAGGATGTAAACCAGGGTCTCTCCAACACCATCAAGGCACTGACAGCTCTATTGGAAGAAATAGAAGGTAGACGCGCTCCAGTACAGTCAGAGCGAAAGCCCTACCCAGATTGGGAGATCAACACGCCTCCTCCACCCAATTTTGGGAGCCCTGTATTCCCTGTTTTTAATAGATCAGGTGATCGAGAACATCATTTGATGGACTACGAATCTTATTGTGACCCTATGTTGGGAACTCAGGAACAACAAGAAGCAGTGAAACTCAGATGCTTTGTGCGGACCTTTCAAGTAGCTGCCTTTGTCTGGTATACGAGTCTGCTGGCACAGTCAATAAAAATATGGGAAGACCTTCGACAGCAGTTCCTATTCCACTTCCACTCAACATTTCCTAAAACAAAAGTCAGTGATCTCATGAATTGAAAATAGATGGAGAACGAGAGGGTCTCAAATTTCATCACTAGATGGAAGGGTCTGACCTACTCTCTGAACAAGCCAATGCCCCAAGATGAGATTCTTTCCATATGCATCGATAACCTTCGAGATGAGCTGCGAACACTGTTAATACCAGTGGAGTGCACCAATGGCTTCCTCAATCTCTTTTCCATTGCCTAGGGAATTGTAGACTCCCTGCAGTGGACTAATCTGAAGTCCCAAATAGCCTCACAGGATCCTGCAAAGATAACAAGTAGAGCTGAAGCGTCCTCTGTCACGCTCAAGCCAGCCCATGCGCCTGCTCCACCGCTTAGGCCTCCACCAAATCATCAAGGGCCCCCTGTATATCAGCAGCCACCTCTGCCCAAGAGGGATGATCAGAGAGGATCTAAGCAGTACCACTTCGAGGAACTAAGACACAAATTATACTCGTTCCGAGAGGACCATGTCCGTGACTACTTCATTACCGCCATGAAATGCAATTTTCTCCACCTTCAGGAGCCAAGGAAGCCCCGAAGAAGTCGACCGTGATGACATTCTAGATTACTGTCCCTACCATCGAATGTTGGGGCACAATATACAGGAATTATTTTTCACAAAGACCTCCTACAAAGGATGGTAGACTCTGGGAAGGTTGAGTTGGGACCACCCCTAGCACATGTGATGTATATTTCTACCACCGAATCCGACAAAGGGGAGGAGTGGAAGGAAGTCACCAGAAATAAGGGTTATAAATTTGATTACTAGATGACTCAGAATACTGTCAGTCAAGCTCAGGGCATACTCCCAGCTCAACTACAGCTGCCGGTGTTGCCGCCAACAACCCATAATTCTGCACAGCCAACAATATCAGCCCCACAACCCTCCATGAGCCGGTCATCCAGGTGTAATAGAAAATGAGGGATACAAGCGCAAGAGGAGTAGTCCACAGCGAGGCTGAAGTTATCCCAGAATCTATCAGATTTTATGACCTCAAACATGGCACCATGGGCACCAACTCACCAAACAGAAACATCAGGGACAATCAACCAGGTTGAACTATCATAGGATGAGGAGATAATATTTTATTCCATCAACGTCGTCCATCTAATGGACTCGTTCCCTAAATATGGGTATGGTTACAAACCCGAGTTCCCAACACAAGGGGCCAGGAGGAGGAATCACAGAAGCAGGGGATACCAGGGGAGGCGCAGTCATGGCAGAAACCAAACATATGGTTTTACCTTGGCCCAAACCATTAATATCACAGAAACCCTTGGGAGATCCCTTCAACAGACTCCGCAAGAGAAATAATATCCCTCCACCTTCATAAGCAGCCACTCTGGCCCCGTAATTCTACAGTACCCATCAGATGAGGAACAAGTGTCTGGTCGCCTAGTGCACACAAACAGACCGGCCGGGCTGAGTCCTCAGAACGTGGAAACACCATCAACATCCGACCCCATGGTTGGTCCCTCCTCGTCACATACTCCAACTCCCAAATTGCCTGCTAAAAATCTCCTTCCAACGGAGAAACGTCAATTGCTATAGCAGAAATACAACATTCTTAAGCAGCTCGCATCAGTACCAGCCAAACTGTCAATCCTAGATGCCCTGAGTTTGTTAGCAGATCTCAGGGAGGTGCTTATATATGCCTTTCTCATCCCCCAAGAGTTTCAAGCTTAGGTAGCCGCCACCGAGATTTACCGGATGGAGACTGGCCCAGCTGAATGCAATGCAGTAATTTCCTTCACTGATCCGGATGAAGATTCCATCATGAAAGGACACATTAAACCACTATATGTGTCCAGTACACTAAATGAAGTTGAGATCCGGAAAGTATTTATTTACAACGACTCTAGAGTTAACCTCTTTCCCTTACGGACACTTCGTAAGTTGGGATACAGTGAGGATAATCTAATACCCTCAGCCAAAACTTTATTGGGTTACGAAAAGAGTGAACATAAGTTAATGGGAAAAATCAAGTGAAAAACCCATTTTGGAGACCTTGTGGCCTACTTGGAATTCTTGGTGGTCCGACAGAACACAGCATTCAATGCCCTACTGGGAAGGCCATGGCTCCATAAGCACATGGTCGTTCCTTCATCCTACCACCAGTGTATTAAGTATTGCGTCAATGGACAAGGTGGAACATTTCATGCTGACAAGGTCCCTTTCGAGCTATCTGAGTCACACTACATTGACGTAGGGTTTTATGAGCAAAAGAAGAAGGAACTCTCGATCGATGGTATCGATTCGGTTCTCACTCCAAACAGCCTGGAAATGGTTCTTGATGACCCCCTCAAGCATCTCGGTGGAGACTATGTACTGTCCATCAACCATGTTGAGAGAAGGGGTTCAATTACAGATAGACACTCAGCTGTCCTCGTGACTTCAGCCATAACGGCCGAGCGTGACAATGTATAAATGACCACTAACCCTCAATTTGGGGGTGAATACTTGAGCGAGGACACCCAAAATGCCTCGCCTCCGGACTCCCAAGATCCCTTGCTGAGAACTCTCCCCCTGTCAGATCAAGAAGATGAGAATGTGGGGGAAGAAGAGGAGAAATATCTCAGAGATGCACCTCCCGCATTTGAGGAAGGTATCTCCACCACTGTGGATGAGCTCAAGGATATAAACCTGGGTACCGAGGAAGACCTGAGGCCCACTCTCATTAGTATAGACATGTCCCCCGAGGAGCACGAGGTATATAACTATTTCTCGAGGAAACATCAAGATGTTTTTTCCTGTAATTACACAAAAATGCCGGGACTCGATCCCGAAGTGGTGACGCAGCACTTAAGTTTTCCAGAAGACCACTAGGGATATAAAAAAGCATCTAGAAGGATTCACCCCACACATGCTTCCAAAATAGAGGCTGAAGTCAATACACTTAATAAATTAGGCTTCATTCAGGAGGTCTAAAACCCCATCTGACTAGCCTACATTGTCCCAGTCACGATAAAAAACAGACAAATCTTTGTCTGCATTGATTTCAGAGATCTCAATTGGCATTTCCCGAAAAGATGATTTCCCGGTCCCGATCACCGAATTATTAATCAACGTAACGACCGGGTATGAGGCTCTCTCCTTCATGGAAGGTTATTCTGGGTATAATCAAATCAGTATGGCCTGAAAAGACGAAGAAGCCACTACATTCAGGGCCCGCCAAAGAGTATTCTACTACAGGGTTATGCCCTTTGGTCTCAAGAATGCTGGCGCCATATATCAGTTTTCTATGAATCGTATCTTTAAACCATTCGTGGGGAGATTCATCGAATGTTACGTGGATGACATGGTGGTCAAGTCCAGATAGCTCTCATATCACCTGTAAGACCTTGAAACTGTTTTCAATAAACTTAGACAACATAGAATGAAGATGAAACCCTTGAAATGTGCCTTCGGGGTTAACTCAAGAAAATTCCTTGGCTTCTTCATACACCATCGTGGCACCGAAGTCGACCCTGAAAAGATAAAGGCTATCCTTGGTTTACCACCTCCCTGCAATATCACTGAGGTGAGAGAATTCCAAGGACACATGGCCTACATTAGGAGGTTCATAGCCAACCTAGCAGGTAAATGTTTTCCCTTCACCATGTTAATGAAAAAGGGGGTTACGTACAAATGGACAGATGATTCCCAAGAGGCATTCGATAGCCTAAAGAATTACCTCTTAAGCCCACCGGTGCTCATGCCCCCGGTTGAAGTAAAACCTATCATCCTATATGTGACGACCCTAGAGTGGTCACTGGGAGCCTTCCTCACATAGAAAAATGATGCCGACAGTGAAAAAAGTCTCTATTACCTCATCCAAACTGTGATCGACACTAAAACTCGATACTCAAACATCGAGAAGTGTTGTTTAGCCATGGTCTTCGCAGTTCAAAAATTGTGACATTATCTAAAACATCATGAAGTCCATTTGGTCTCGCGTAGTAACCCTCTCAAGTACATCCTCAGCTGCCCGATGTTGATCGGGCGCCTATCCCGATAGGCAGTCATCCTTCAACTATTTGACATCCGGTTTGTGCCTCATAATTCCATCAAAGGCCAGGAATTAGCAGATTTTCTGGCAGAGAACCCCTCGACAGGGACCACCACACCGGACGTCGAGCTACCCAATAAAGACATCCTCTCGGTTCAAGAGGAGTTCCCAACATGGGAAATGTACTTCGATGGCGCATCACGAATCCTGATAGGGAAGAGGATGGAGGATCCCAAATTTAACAAGGTGGGTTTGGGGATCATACTCATACCCCCAGAAAAGGAAGTTTTTCCATATTCTTTCCTCCTGTCAGAAGGATGTCCAAATAATGAGGTGGAGTATCAAGCCCCCATTGTAGGCATGGAGCTCGCACTCTAGGAACAAGTGCAGCACCTTAAGGTAAACGGTGACTCAGAAATGGTCATCAAGAGAGTCAGTGGTGACTATGCCATCAAAAAAGAGGAGCTGATTCCCCTATTTGACAATGTCCGAGGGTTAATGGAGGAATTCTCCACCGAACCAGCATTGACCTATATTCCCCAGTCTTAGAATTCCCAGGACGATGCATTAGTTAATGCAGCCACAACCCTAGCTGACCAAGACCGGGATGAAAAAATTATCAGTATAGCTCATCATCGAATAGTCTTGCCGTTTATTCAGGCTAAGATAGAAGAAATCAACGAAGTTAGTCCTTTCCCTAAGACATATTCTCTTGCCACCAGTTGGATAACCCCCATTGCAAACTACCTTCAAAGGGAAGAACTTCCATCAGACAAGGCTGAACGAGAGAAAATATGGAGAAGGGAAATAAACTTTGTCCTATATGGTGGCACGGGTCAGCAAGAGGTCCTCTACCAATGAGGCCTCGATAGAGTCCTCCTCAGATGCATTGATGGAGAAGAAAACATTGCTGCCATAAATGAAGTACATGCCGGAGTATGTGGAGAACATCAGTCGGGGTCTAAGATTTCCCATTAGGTTCCAAGGATTGGGTACTATTGGACCACCGTGGCACGAGATTGCGAGCACTTTACCACAAAATGCCACTCCTGCCAAATTCATGCCAACTTCATTCACCAACACCCAGAGTTACTTTATTAGGACAAGTAATCCTATCCATTTTCCGTCTAGGGAATCGAAATTGTGGGACCATATCCTCCCGCCACGGCCAAACAACTGAAGTATATCCTCAAAGCCACCAACTTCTTTTCCGAATGGGCAGAAGTTGTACCCCTCAAGGAAGTCAGGGCAAGAAACATTGTCAGCTTTGTGAAATCCAATATCATCACCTGATTTGGCCTCCCTCATACCATACTAACAGATAACGACACCAACTTCTGTTCTGCTGAATTGGAGAAACTATAACAAGAATATGGTATCAGGGCTAACCACTCACTATACTACCATGCAGCGGACAATGGACAGATATAGGCTTTCAACAATACCCTGTCCAACATTCTCCAGAAAATGGTGGAAAAAGTCAAGAAATCATGGCCAGATAAACTTTTTCATGCATTGTGGTCTTATCGAACCATAATCTGCACCGCTAATCGGGCTACTCCATACTCATTAGTATATGGAACAGAAGCGGTCCTACTCATTGAGCTCCAATTTCCCTCACTATGTGTTTCCATTTTTGATCAGTTATCCAATGATGAGCAATCAAAAAAATGGCTAGTTGAATTGGAACAGTTGGATGAGAAACGGTTGCACACTTTGCACCATGTGGAAGTATATCAGAACCGGATTGCACGAGCCTTCAATAAAAAGGTTCTTCTTCGGTCTTTCTTGGAAGTAGAATTGGTGTTGGTCCTCCGGACCCCAATGATACTTGGAAATAAACCTCCAAAAATGGAGCCCAAGTGGGAGGGACCTTATGTTATACACAAGGTCTACTACAATGTTGCATATGCCCTGATCTCCATGGACGAGAAGTTCACTACTGCTCCTACGAATGCGAGATTTTTGAAGAATTATTTCGCATAACAAAAAGCAGTTTTCATCCGAGATTCAAGACGTTAAACTGCCAGGCACCTATCATTTGAGTTGCAGGAAGTTAAACTGCCAAGAGCCTATCGTCCGAGCTGCACAACGTTAAACTACCAAGCACCTATCATCTGATCTGCAGGATGTTACTGTCAAGCGCTTATCATCCGAGCTGCACGACGTTAAACTATCAAGACCCAATGGTCCAAACTCTATGACCCTAAACTAAGAGTATTTCTTCCTCAACACACGACGTTAAACTGCATGGATTTCAAAGAACTATGTATAGCTTGATTCCTGCCCTTGAAGGATACATAGCGACGCCAGGATTCTATATCCTGGCCCAGCCATCCCCAAATAAAGTTAAAAGTTCCTTTTTTCCCCTGTGTATAGACCAACCCTACACGGGGTGTAACCCTTTTAGAGAACTACGTATGACATGATTCCCGACTTTGAAGGATACGTAGAGACACCAGGATCATACATCCTAGCCCAGCCACCACCAAATGAAATAAAAAAATTCCCTCTTCCCCCGTATACGGACCAACCCTAGATTGGGTGTATCTCTTTCAATGAACTACGTGTGTCTTGATTCCTACTCTCACAGGATATGTAGTGACACCCGGACCCCATGACTGGGTCTAGCCACCAACTTAATAACCTCCCTCTTAGCGTGCATATTCACACGTTACGAAACCGGGACTTCCTCCATTCTTGTTCACAATGAGTATAACTCACATGGGCTTAGGAATTATGGCTGGGTCCCTTTGTGTGAACACAAACTAAATGGATTTTAAAGAACTACATACAGCTTGATTCCTGCTTTTGTAGGATACGTAGCGATGCCAGGGTCCCCCATCCTGGCCCATCCACCACTGGATGAGGATTAAAAATGCCCTTTTCCCACATGTATGGACCAGACCTGCATGAGGTGTATTATATTCCAGAGAACTACATATGGCTTGATTCCAACCCTCATAAAATATGTAGTGATGCTAGAATTCCACATCCTGGCCCAGCCACACCAAATGAAGCTAAAAAAATACCCCCTTTCCTCCATGTATGGACCAGACCTGCACGAGGTGTATTCCTCATCCTTACCGCACGACATTAAATTGCCCGGATAAAATTTTATCCCCTTTCCCCCATACAGACCAAACTTTCACGTGGTGTATTCCCAAAATAACTATGTGTGCCTTGATTCTTGCCCTCGTAGGATACGTAGTGACACCGAGATCTTATCTCCTAGCCCAGCCACTGATAGAAGAAAACACAGGTATATATACCCCTCGTCCTTATTGTATGATGTTAAATTTCACAGTCTAGTGTCCTTACCACATGACGTTAAACTGCACTAAATCCCCTTTTCACATCGGTTCAACTTCTTCATCACTACACGACGTTAAAACTGCATGGACTTTGTCCTCTCCAAACAACGTTAAACTAAACGGACTTCATCACGACCCACCCAATATATACAGCGTAATAGGATGGGAATAATCCTTGTGCATTTGGATGCATCCTCTCAATACATCACACTCTGTGACCCAGATAATTGAGGATCTTCATAACCACCCATGGCCACCGTAAGTGGAAAGTTACCGACCCATGGAAACCTTTGTATGACTATGCATACCATGCCCTCAGCAGCTTTGCATATTGATATCCCCTGACCTATCTACCAAATGCAATATTTCCTCAGGTGATACTATTCCTATCTCCATATGCTTACTGGCCTCAGAGCCCCCATATCATATTTCCTGATCCAAAAATTTATGGAGCAGTGGTTTACAGGTTCGTTCCCCTCTCACATCCAAACATTTCCAAGGTATCCCTACCTGGTTAGCCTATGTATCCACCCATGGTTCACAAGACGATATGCATCTACAAACATCAAGCCACGTCTAGGATACTTTGACTCAAAGGGAAATTGTGGTGAATTTGTTTCTTGTATTCTTGGACACCATTATCCCCATATGTCGAACTCTGTGCTATGAGTAATCCCGTATTTTCATAACCACCCATGGACATCGGAGGTGGAAAGTTATCAACCCGTGGACACCTTTGTATGACTATGAATACCATGCCCTCAGTGGCTCTACATATTGATAGCCTCTAGCCCATCTACCAAAGGTAATATTTCATCAGGTGATACCCTTCCCTTCTCCGTATGCTTACCGGCCTCAGATCCCCACAACATATCTCCTGATCCAGGAAACCCCAGAGTTATAGTTTACACCCTCATTCCCCCGACTTGTTTAGTGTATACCAGAGCATCCTAACTCAATTTCCCTCCAGGTGATTGTAGAAATATTCACCCAATGATCTGGACTCCATGGCCGTTAAACTAAGAGTACTTCGTCCTTCCCACACGATGTTACACTGCATAGAGTAAAGGTACACCCCATGCGCAAGATGAATCAGAACAGCAAACTCTTCGAACTCTAACAGCAACCAGGGACGAACATCCCCGACATGTCCAGATGTTTCCTTAACAAATGACAGACTTCGTGGCCCGGACAATCACGGATCCTCATAATCATTCATGGCCATCGAAAGTTGAAATTCATCAACCCATGGACACCTTTTCATGACTATGCATACCATGCCCTTAGCGGCTTGGAATATTGATAGCCCCTGGCCCATCTACTAAAGACAAGATTTCCTCAAGCGATTCTCTTCCTAGCCCCACATGCTTATCGACCTCAGATCTCCCATATCATTTCTCCTGATCCATGAATCCATGGAACCACAGTTTACACCATCAACCCCTATCCATATCTTGGGCATGACAAGATATTGGAGCCCAGTTATATTCTAATCAAGAGAGGACTTTGCAACTACGTCCTTATCACATGATGATTAAAACTGCACGGAACATGTCTTTGCCGCTTGGCGTGAAGCTGCAAAGACCAAGGATTAAACATCCAGGGAAATGCCTCCAAATAGAAGCATTTCCACGGATTCCAAAATTCCTCTCGTCCTTACTACATGACTTTAAACTGCATAATATCATTAATAATGCTCCCCGTCTTTACCACATGATGTTAAACTGCACAGAATCCATATTTACCGCCTGACATTAAACTGCATGGAAGAAGTCTTTACAACATGACGTTAAACTGTACGGAAGCCTTCCTAACCAAATGATGTTAAACTGCACATAATTTATAATTCCATCCATCCTTTATACATGATGTTAAACTCCACAAATTTAGTAATAATAACAAATCCCTTCATCCTTGCTGCATGATTTTAAACTGCATGGTCAAACCTGTCATGGGTTCAGTCAGGAATGGAGGCTTTCTCTCCGTCCCTCAGTGCATGGGCTAGACCTGCACAGACCACCGTCTCACACCAGCATGAGAATGGATGACTTCACAAATTCTCGAGATGTTTATCCTAGATGTTTCTCCTATATTCAGGAACCCTCTTTTCATATATCACACTCTGTACCCAAAAAGAGTCGACCCCTTGCAAGCCACCCCTGGTGGTCTCGAATCTCAACTTCCCTAATGTTGATCGGCTATCGGAAGAATACAATCATTGATCAAAGGACACCTTTGCATGAATATACATACATTTCCCTCAGCGGCTCTGCATATTTATTTCCCCTGGCCTATCTACCAAAGGAAAGATTTCCTTAGGCAATGCTTCTCTCCATATGCCTCTTGACCTCTAAGCCCCCATGTCCATCCCAATATTCAAAAACCCTCTGAGCTGCAGTTTACCAACCGCTTTCACAACCCTGCCTGAATATAGTGGAATGTATCTGATGAGATTACCGAGAACCAGGAAAATTCATTCCATTTTAATGAATGTCCTAGCTGCATGACTTCAAACTACGTCAAGCTCCAACCATCCTTCGCGATAGCTAAATGCATAGGACATGGACCCTTCGTCCACACTCCTGATTAGTAAAAATGTTCCCAAACCCTTTTAGATGTCACATACCCTTTCCGAGCCTCCCCTGGTGGTTTTCATAATTCTCCAAGCCACCCATGGTAGTTTCTATAATCTGGAATTGCATGAAGTCCTCAGGCCATCATAAATGGACAGTCATTGACTTAAGGAAACCTTTTCTTGACTATGCATATCATTCCCTCAGTGGCTCTGCATATTTATCTCCCCTGGCCCATCTAAAAAAGGCATGTCTTCCTTAAGAGATGCTTTTCCTACCTCTGCATGCTGACATGACTCCCATGCCTTGTGACATGCCATCCATGTTGTTCAAATCTAAACATGTTCCCCCCACGTGTAAAACATCGTTGGGGCCCTCGCCCTACCATATCTGGTCAAAGCTGTTTGATCTAAAACAACAGTAATGATAGTCTTGTCTGTGGGACTTTAAACCACTCACAAAAAGAGGACCAAAGCCCGTTAGGCCGAAAACCAGAAAAGAGTGACCTAAGCAAGAGCCGAGCTATACCCGCTTGGTCCCCACTAAATGGGCCTAGGAAAAATTAGGGTATTGATGGAAAAGACAAAAATATTGTAGGGGTTTTCTACAAAACCCTAACAATAGTAAAACTATGCTCGCTAGATCCCATGGTCCAGGAAAAAATTAGATCTCGTTTCTATTTTTATAATTTCTCTGAACCATGATTAATTATGATTTAGTGAGTTGTTATTTATACAACAGTCATTCCAGTAATAGTCAAATTTTACAGTAAGGAGAGATCGACAACAGATTGTATTCCATTTGGAAAAAAAGGTAGGACGTCCATAACCCGGAGTCCCTCCTTCGCAAGAACGAAAGAGGTAAAAGAGAGTGTATAGAAATAGATTTGGAAATCACAAAGGATCCTAGCTCGCTCTCTCCATCAGATCAAAAACCATGAGGGGAAGGTTATTGCAATTTTCCTCTAGCACGGCCTTCTCCCTCACCTCAAATTCATCCATTGAACGAGTTTTCCTCATCGTCATTTGGAGACGGTTGATCCCTCTCCTAGTAGCTTCAAGGTCACCATCCAAAGATGAAAACCGATCCCTCAGCATCATTGCTCGATCTTTGAATTCATGCATCTCAGTAGATATGGCGATCACTTGATTTTGAGAGCTCACCTCTTGTGCTATCAACTGATGGAGCTTCATCATAGCTTCCTCAAAATATCGGGCCCCACAATAAGAGGCAGTGAGGGGATCTAGTTTGTGTTCACTAGCGGCAACCTCCACATGGGCAATGACAACCTAGAATGTGAGAAAATGAAGTTGTCAATAGTTGAATCCACCTAACCCCAAACCTAGGAAGAGTTGCCTATGGGCCACAGTTTTGGTCGCCATCTCAGCCAGAGGAGTTTCGGAAAAAATCTCACAGATTCAGGGCCATGCCCACCTTCACACTGCTCGATGGTCCTCCATGACACGAGGGTCTTTGGTATCCTTGCTAGATAACACAAGAATAATGTCTGCCATTGTGGTAAACGCAGACATGTGCGCACTAGAAGATGGTTCCAAGACTAAAGGGTCAGAAGCTTCTAGCCCTGCTTCAAGCTTGGGAGTTGAGCTGGTAAGTCAAGTATCGACTGGCAGAGCCCCAGGAATTTCATCATAGGGACCCGAAGTCATGTGGTCATACTCATATACATCTAATATGATTTTATCTATCTGAACTTCAACCGCAGAGGGGTTGGAAGAGGAATATCCTCTGAGCCGCTTCAACCTGTGAGCCATCAATTAGTCCTCCCTAAAAGCTAACATGGAAGGTGAGGTAAGCACAATAGCCGCAATAACCCCCGATTTGGAAAATTTTCAGACAAACTTCCCTAGGATCCCATCTGGGTAATGCTCTATCCACATTTTTGCATACTCCAAGGATAGGCTGGCAGCCGCTCCTATGTCAGGAAAGGGAATACTTGTGCCAGATCCCTCCCACAACAACATCAACCACCATTGATGGAGAATGGATCGATGAAATCCTAGGGCTCGAGGATGGGGAAGGGAATCCTGGAGTGGCATGCATCAAACTGGTGAGAAAAAAGATAGGGGCGTACAACTCACACAGAATACCCCATCAATCTGGGCAAATAAAAACCCATCTCGCAGTGAAATCATGTAAGAACGCTCTTCTAAGATCCCCCTGCAGTCTTCAACCATAACGTCAAAAGGAGTGGGGTAGGGAGTGAAAGAGAACTAGGAAAAGTCACTGAAAATATTGATGACTTCATCAAAGCTGAGGGACTTCATATGAACTCTAGCTATATCAAGCAGGGTAGGCCAAAGAGTAGGAAGCAGAATGACTATGTTACAACGATAATTAAAACAGCAGCAATGATCCTCTAACCATCCATATAAGAATTGAAATGTCCCACTCAGACGATAGGGTGACCCGCCCTCCTGCATGTGGCTCAGTAATTCATAAATACGAGCCAAAGTGGGCACGACCAGATTCACCGGGCAGCCTCCCGCTAGCTCAGATGCCATCATTAGGGTGAAATCCCTGACACCCTGGGTTGATATCTCGAGATGGGAATAGCCAACCTCTCAGAAACATGGCATAAAGACCTTCCAGCCTAAGCATAGGTGGAACACCAGGGTACACCTCATAATCCCATGATAGATAGTCACCCGCCTCTAGAACCGCCTAGTAGGAACCGAGGATAGTTCGTGATTGGTGAGATGGGTGAGTCCTAGGGCACTTGACCTTTGACACAGGACTAGTGACCTTCAAAAATAACTCTATCCAGGTGCTATAGGGAATAAGAGAGCAGGCACTCAAGGGCCGACCCAGTGACTGCTCCACCATAACTAGTAGGTCCCTCGCCAACGAAGGCACCCATTCAACATCGTCCCATGTGTCAGGAGTGGGAAAAACTCATCATACATCTCACCAATGATTGGAAGACCTCTTAGTTGGTAGATTTCCCATAAAAATACTAACTTCACCATGGGTGAGGTGGAAAGTGTTGGTGTTTGAACACCTGCGACTTAGCAAGTCAGGAAGGATCGAAGATGGTGAGTAAACATTAAACTGGGTAGCCCACTCTACGGAGTATAGATTTACCGCTTCCAGTGACTCAGAAGATTACCTACAATGATAATGGAACCAGAAGGCCTAGCCCCAATCATTTGAGAAAACCCCACCATCTCGAAGATCCCACCGGGAAACCATCTCGTGTCAGGATCCACCCAAGAAAGGTTCATCAAGGAGGGGAAACTCTTGAGGACGTCCTCTTGGGAGAAGTCCTGAGTGTACCGATCACTTTGAGTATAAGTAGAGCCTCCCAAAATAAAATAGTCTTTCAGATCAGAATCGGAGATCATCTCTCATGACTGGGCGAGTTTCTCTTGAGCACACTTCGGCGACGCTTCCAAACAAGGGGACAACAGACCTGATATGACAGGGGGAATAGGGACGTCGTCTTAAAGGCCTAAACCATAAAGTGGAAGATGATTTGATAATGTATAGCCCAGATGTTTCGGAGAGATTAAGTCCTTCAAAACACCATCATCAGGAATGATGGGCCGTCTAGCGTCCTCTTTGATCCTCTCAACTCTATGGATCATAGCTATGCGTCTCCCTAGACCAATCAGAAGAGGCTCAGCGGAAAGCCTAATCACAGGTCGAGGAGGAACCATATTTTGTCGTTGCATCGTGGAAAGCATATTGATGGTTAGTCCAAAATAATAAAATTTGGACAAAACACCAATTATTTGGAAAAGGACTCCAAGGAGCCTTCATGACAAAATCCACAGGGCCTCAAAAGGTGGTTCGCGACAGCTACATCCTGCGAACCAGCCCTACGTGGAAGAAGTCCACAATACTCTAGCCCACGAAGCGTTGATGATAAACCCACGAACCAGGCTGCCCCACAGAATCTCAATTCTGATTTTAAATGTCTAAGTTCAGAAAACTTTAAATATTTTCAAAGTCTGGAAGATTTCCGGTCTACAGACCATCCAAAACCACGTAGAGATTTCCTACGCGGCCCGTCATGACTTACATTATTGATTAAAATTTTTAGTTTGCGGCTCGGATATTGGTCCGTGGGTGAAGGAAAACGCGAATGAGGAATGGTTTGAAGAAATGGAAGCTGGTTCATGGATGAGGAGTTTTGAGAAATAGGTAGGCACGCGAAGACAAATAGAGAGCTCTGCTTTCGCGAGGAATCCATAAAAAGGCAAGGGTAGGGGACCCTTTATTTATAAGCGTGGTCCCCTACCGGGTTCACTCCTATACCATAAACTATCAAAGTTTTAGGACCACTCTACATCGGAATAGCCTCCTCTTCTTTCCGATCGGACCCTATTCCGATGGGGGGGATTTGTAGGGTCCTGAAAATCCACAAAGGATAATGAGAATCCCCCTTAATTTTATAAAGTATTATACCCAATTTCCCTCAATGAATTGGGAATAAATGTGAAGAACACTAAAGATTGGAAAAGGACCGACCGGTCCGCGTATCGGTCCAACATTTATGGTGTGTGGCTGGTTCAATGAGCCGCCTCCTGCATGGACCAACATCATTCGCGAAATGGAGGTGGGAACACCTCCGCAGGTGCAAAGTAGGATGGGCGCCAGGCCAGTCCACCATCACGAACCACCCCAGCCATGAAACACGCCAATTGGCCCAGACCGCACGCACTATCATTTTCGGAACAGAGGCAGAGCCCTGGGCGGCCGCAAAGCACCGATTTGGTTTGCGGATGAGGTGCATTCAATGCCACCCATGATTTGCGGATTGACCAAGTCATCTGTAAACTGGGTTTTTGATCATGGGCCTCCACAAAAGGTGCCGTATGACCACAGATACATCTCTTTCCCCTATCTATAAAAGGACATTGAGGGGAAGAAGAAAAATATCGATCAGATTCAGGTGGAAGGATTCCGGAGGAAGGAGCGTAGGATTTTGTGAACAACGAAGATCCAATTCGCAAACCAAAACAGGTATGAAATAGAAAACAAAGTAATAAGGAACTGAAAAATGCATAACAAATTGGTGAAACACAAACTTAAAATAAAATCCGCAAGCAATGGTCCCTCCACGGAAGTACTCCCTGTAGACCATGGATTTTATGCCCCTTTTTTGATCTGATGCACCGTGTAGCACCCTACTTCATGGGAAAATACCTGATCAGTGAACTCCCAACTGGTGACGCCCCTGGTCGTCGCTGCTCCCGCGGACTCCATCGCATACCTACACGGGCCAAACCCAAAGCCACGTACCGCCCTAGTACAAAGGATGCCTATTAGTCCACGTACCACCCTGGTACGTGGACTACCTCTCCAGCCACGTAGCACTCCCCTACATGAAGGGTGCCACTCCGCATGCACCAATGTGGCCCGCCAACTCCTTCAGTGTTCTCATTCCCTGATCCAGTTAGAAACCTTCTAGCCTTGCCCGATCCTTCGCAATTCCTTCATTGGACAATTCATCGGCCCAGAGCCAAGGCCTCGACCGGAGCCACTAGACCCGTATGATGAAACCTTCAGGCACATCAGAATGCCACTTTGAGTTCACATACCCATGGTAGGCCAGAAAAAAGGGGTTGCCCCGACTCTTGAGTGGGTTCCCAAAGCATTCATGGGTTCAAATTCCCATGATAGTTCAGGGTCCGAGACCGAGAGTCACTTTCTGCCTCTCCACTTTCTTGGATTGAGGGACCCCGCTCACATTTCCTTTTGACGATCACTAGCGGTGAGAACTTCTCCCCTCTCCTGGGAGTGGCTGGGCATCCCTCCTGGAGTAGGTCCCACACCATCCTCAGTGAAAGTCAATGGCCCTTCCCCTCTCATCATGGAAGGTTCATTGCTCGGATGCGTGACTCATACCTTCCTCCAACATTAGGGAGAAGGAGAGTCTAGTGGTACCAGCCTTCTCTTCCGCTCATCTTCTTCCTCCCCTTCCCTCAGTAGGAAGAATATGTGAGGCTTGAAAAATTAGTTTCATTCTCTTGTTTCTCACACTGATCACGACTCACGTGGGATTAGAGATTTGTGATGGTCACGGTGTCCACATAATGACGGCCCTCAAAATGAACTACATGGGTTTTTTATCCCTGTTTCCTATGAAGGGTATGTAGAAAGCCTCCCCGAGGATTAATCCCAATTCGGGCCACTAACCATGTGTAAGTCCCAATCATGCCCCTCAGAAAAAACTTTGTGGGTTTTGATCCCTATCTCCTAAGAAGGGTACGTAGAACGCCTCCTCGAGGTTCAATCCCAATAATAAGAAACTCTCACATGTAAGCCCTAATCTTCCAAGAATTACGTGGACTTCAATTCCCAGAAATCTTGGATATGTAGGAAACCACCTCGAGGTGCAATCCTGATATCTAGGTTTGATAAACATCTATCCCTATGAGACCATGTCCTTATACTCCAGCAGGACCATCTTCGGGCCTAGGAAATCAATTCCCTTGGGTCTTTCGGGCCGCTTCGGTGTAAGTCCTGCACCAACTTTGACTGGGCATATCTCTCCCAGGGGTCCTTTCCACATGACGTTAAACTGTACAGTTGGGTCTTTGTCGCACGACCTTAAAAGGTGATGTGTCCCATCAAGTAGCACCGAACTACATGGATTCTGATTCATCTCACGAGGATACTTAGGAAGCCCATATCAAGAGTTCGATCCAAAAACTCAAGTCATTATTTGTCCCCCCTAGATGTCAATAAACACTAGATCACCCAGTTACGAGGCTTCAAGCCAGTGCCATCTCAATGAGTCCAAACTCCTCGGAGTCATTAATCCAATGAGGGATAGTAAACCTCTGGCCTAGATGATTCTGAATCCCTGCATTCAGCTGACCATTTCCAACTAGGAGAAATCCATGGATACTATGCTTGGGTATAAACAAATGACTCGTGAACAAATGAATACATCTTAAATATATAAGAGAGTCCTAGAACATGCAATAATTCCTCCCAAAAGGGTGAGATGAGCCCGACTTCCCATCCTCTCGACCAATGTGAGTTCATAAGAATCACTTCCCAAATCCCCTAGCGAACACCTACCTTTGCAAAGCAGGTCCACTTATCGTTGGATATGGAACTGTTGGATGTTTTGAAATGAAAACAGTGCACCTGATATGAATGATTAAGCAGAACCCAACCTTCTCTAATCAATCGTCGGGCCACACGCATCTTCCCACTACTCGGTCGAAACAATATTATATAACTTTAACATATTGTTTAATTATTTATTAATTTTTATCATCATTATATTCTAATTAATTATTTAATATTTTAAAACAATTTTAATTTATTCAATTTCTTTTCATAATTTTAAAATTTTATTATTTTTGGAGTTATTATAATAATTATTATTATATTTTATTGTTTTTTTTTCTAATTTTGTTATTTTAAAATTTGTTTTTGTTGCAACATCAGTTTATTACGAAGTTTTTATGTAGTCGAATTCAATGATGCTATGTTGAAAATTTATAGTACGCCCACATATCCATTTTTTAAAGGCTATAACATTACCAAATGTTGAGGGAACCATCTAAGAGAATTCTATATAGACGAATTTCTATAGAGTCACATATACCTGATTTTATTATTAGAGACCCACATATCCATAAAATTTATTTCCACTCACGTACCCGAATAATCAAATTCCCCTATATTAGGTTTTCGATCATTTCCTGAATTCATTTTTGGGAAACTTACGTCTAAAGTTCCTTCTTGCTTTGGGAATCCTATTTTGAATGTTCATAAGGGATGAGCCTTTACCATCAATGAAACATTCCAATAGAAGATTTAAGAAGATATAAATTTAGAATTTACATTTAAGATTACCTAAGAAGTGCTCAAGAAGGATTCATTGTGGTCCATTGAATCAAATATAATTATTTAAAGATGATTTCTGAGCTCAATCCTTTGTTGGTACTTCTTTTGTTCAATGATGTGACCCAAGCTATGTTGGGGTGGGTTGAATCATAAGCTGGATTATGATGAATCTGAAGCTTTGGAAGTCCTGAGATTGACTTTTTATGTTGTTTTATGTTTTTAAATCAAGATGTATAGTGGTTTTGATCGATCCCACACATCTGGAATAGGGTTTTTACTATGTGATTTCTATTTTTATGTTTAATATATTAATATTGACGGATATTTGAATTATAACTTGTTGTGAATGTGAAATTATTTGGAAATTCATGAATATAATTCGATGAAATGATTCTATGAGGAGATTTAATTAGTCCATTATGGTGGTTTTCTTGTTTTTATAGGAATTAATTCAAGTGGATTTTAGATAGTGATAATTCTAGACGAGATTAGCTCACATTACATTTGGAGGATGTAGCATGGTAAATTTCCATGTGGTGAGTTTTACTTTTCTTTTATTTCTGTTAATGGTTTTTTAATTTTTGGATTTAAATAGGTCCCCTAACCCCTGAATTCTATTACTTGGGCCCTACACCCTGATCATTTTGTAATTCTATTTTCCCTATCTCTTCTCTATCCTCTTCTCTTTGTTCCCCATTCTGTAATTTTCTCCAGTTTGTAATGAAACATTATTTGAGTTGTTATGTCTTCTCTAGGTGTGTGTGATCTCCTACCTCTAGTCATAGAGGAATAATTTTCATACCTAGTTATAGGCGGTTAATCTCATTAATATTTTGAGATCAAAAATCCAATTCAGTAATTATAAACTTCTTGACTCTTAGTATATTGTTATTGTGAGCTGGGGAGATGCGGCGACACACTCAGTCAGAAGAACGGTTTTCTACTCTCAACTCATTATCATTTTACACTTATTCTCTTTTTTATTCAATATTAAAATTCAGGATAGTTCATTTTATTTGTTTATATTCTGATTATCACTTTTTCTTGGAAGATATTCTATGAGAATATGATTTTATCTTGTGATTCATTTCCCATATAGATAAGATATCACATGAAGGAGGAGATATTTAATGTGTTAATTAAATTTTTTGAGAGTGAGAGGTTTATGTTTTGATATATTTATCATGTTCTTCATGAGGTTTAGATTTTATATTTTAATAGTTATAGATTAGTGATAGAAATTAGAGAGATCAACAATCAGGTGTTGGTTCATTCTTTATGAATTTTTTTCTCATTCAATTCTTGTTTTTGTTTATCCTTTCCTCTTCATTTTATATTATTTTCATTTCCATTTCATCTTAACTATTTCATGTTTTATTTTAATTATTTTGAAATAGATGAAAAAACAAAAAAAAAATAATTCATTTAGATAAAAAAATATTCCTCTTAGAGACTGACCCCTAGGTTAGCCACTAAGCTATATTTAAGGAAAAATATAAATACATCTTTGATAGTTAAGACAATAGGCTATAAAAAATTGGAACCAGCACATGGGAGCCCAGTTAGTTTTAGTGATTCTTCATTTTCAATTTTAAAATTACAAAAATAAAAAATGTAACTACCTTGATGATAAGAATATTTCATTCTTTTAAAGTTACCGAACCATATAAATTTTTTTGAGTAAAGAAGACTTTCATGAACTTTTTGAAGATATAGTTGAGTTTATATGACTTTCTATGGAAGACTTTTTGAAAGAGAATAAATAGTTCTCATAATTTTCCACTAAGTTTTATTGATAAGAGGTTAACCAAGAATAACTCAGCATACCATCAGTTGAAGAGATGATTGAGGGGGTTGAAGTAAGGCTTTGGTTTAAAGATCCTAATGTTGGAGACCTTATTCAGTACTAGAAGGATATTAGATATCTAGAAGTTGGATAAAAAGGATATAATTTTGAACATTAATTTCATTCTTTTGATCAGCATGATGATTTAAATTGCACTTACTTTTATAATGATTTCCCCCTTTTATATGTGTAACTAGCTCGTGACACCCTATATTATTCCATGTAAGATACCTTTAATGAAGTGTTTTATTTTGAGGAGATGATAGAAGAGGTTGAATACATCACTCTTGACTTGGTCATACTCTTAGGAGTACTGACTATCATTAAAGAAGATCAAGATGACCAGATATAGGGAGTTTTTCACATTATGGAAAAATATTTTCTTTCATTTGAATCTAATTTTATTATAGATTTTTTATTTTTATTCTTCTTATGAATGTTAAATAGAGTTGTCTAAACATTATGATTTCTTAGAGGTACTTGTGAAGGCTTCCACTATACCTAATAGAAAACATTTTAAACACCCACATCCTATTTTCAATCAATGTTTTGGACTAGTCAAAGACAAAGTGGATGGGATTGAGTTCAACACTAGTTTATAAGTGTATGCTAATACATATGTAGTTTTTAATAATGAATTTTAGAGGATATTTAACCAGAATAAAATAAAATCCAAATATTGATTCTATATAAAATGTGCAAAAAATATCTCAATATGAAGAAGAGGGCAAGACCCCTTTTTTGTTCCCCATCACACTACTATTAGGAAGTCATAATGACAAGGAAGGGTAAATAAAGGTATTTACAAATGGGTTATTACAAAAGCTGCATAACTTGAGCACTAAAGCTGTAAAAAGAGGATAAGTTGGTTTTCATAAAAAAAGTAACATCGTTATCTAATTGGGGTTGAAACAAAGGATTTGTAGTTATGGAAAGTACAAATATAGGACCCCATGGGGGTTAAACCTATGACTTTTTTTATAACTATTTTTAAATTTTTAGTTATTTTTTATTTCCTTAAAAAATGTTTTTGTTTGAAGTATTTCTTGTAAGAAAATAATAAGACGATAGAAAATTCTAGTGTGTGATAACTTGACCTTGGAATCATCTTTCAACTGAGGTTTTAAGTTGTATCCTTCTACCCTATTTTATGTTTAAAATTCCTATTACATGTTGTAAATAATGTGTGGGGGACATGGAACATATTTAATGCTATTTATTTAATTTTTTATTGCTGAAATAAATTTCAAAAATTTTATAAAACTGAATTTTCTTGAACTTTTTTTATACTATCCAAAAATAATTAATGCATATACAGTTTAAGATCTATTTTTAATTTTTTTAATGTTCATAATTTTTCATCATCTTGAAGAATAAATTCTGTGATCTTCAATTTCTAAGAGATGCGACATTGAAAAGAAACATTGAATCAAACTATATGAATGTTATCTCTTGTTTTATTCTATGTTGTACACAAAATTATGGATATTAATGATTGATATTTTCAACTTGTAGGATATAGAAATTCAAAACTAAAGGGAAATACCCAAAAATAAAATGGAGTGGCATTTTTTTACATCAAGTGTTAAATCTTCTAACTATGGGAGTATGATTTCAAATTCTGTTACTTTTATTTTTCATTTTAGGCCAAAAAAATAGTTCATTTTGTGTGTGGTGTATTATATGATTTTATAGTACATTTTTTCTATAAATTTATATAATAAATTCATTTTATAAAAAATCCTGTACATTGATTCTATTTTGTTGTATTTGAATGATGAATTTGTGCTTTGTATTCTCATATTTGTGCCTTATTGACTACATTTTTGAAACTTAAATTGTAGCATGAAACCTAATAAAAAATACATTTTTGGTTCATGAATTGTTAAGTAGTAACAAATAGGTTTTCTTCGACATGTTGTGATTATTTTTTTTTGAGTGGAAAAATAATGTTTTAGCTATCTTGTTGCCCTAAAATATGACACATTCACTAATAAGTTCAATATGTATTTGAATCTACACTTTTAAATTGTTTCCTCCATTTTTTACATTCAATAATAGGGACATTTTTTTCTTTTAAGTGTTTATGTGTGTGGGGGGTATCTTTAAATGTGTTAAACTATAATACATTCAGAGCCTGTTTTATTCCCCTAAAATATTTCAAAATTTTGATTTTTTAAGAGTCACTTTGGAATTTTCATTGGATGAAATTTTTTCTCAGTTATCATGGTTATGAATCCACTTTTAGAAGGTTAATCTTTATTATTTAGTTGATTTTATTGAGTAAATGGTTTTTTATATCCTCTAGAAAAAATGGCTTTAGGTAGAACTTTTTGATAATGTTATAAAGTAATAATTCACTTTAAACTTATTAATTTAAATTTATCTCATAATAAATGAATCCAAATAAATTATGACTTAAAAAACCTAATCTAGGTTGAACTCATTCTTTGATTTTTTTTCATTATGTGTTCATCAAACTATTAGATTTATTATTTATTCCACCAATAAAATTTCACTCCACCGCATGAAATGGTCAACCGATTTTTTATGACTTCATAATTTATGGGATTCAATTAATTGAGATTTAAATAAAAGTTTTTACTTTGAGATGTAAAAAATTGATATTTTTTAAATTCATTTTAAATTCTTTAATTTAAAGCATTTATGTAAAATAGTAACTGATTTTTCATTGATGAAATTTGATTCGAGATGGAATTCATTTTTACTACTCAAGAGAATCCATGAGGGAAAATAACTATGAAAATCAATAATTTGTTACATTTCATCTTTTCCATTTTAGGGTTAATTTTATACCATTGAAATCTACTAAGTGGTTTCTTTAGTATAATAAATGTTTTAAGTTTGGGGGAACTTGATGTGGCCTTTATTTTATGTTTTTTTTCATATCAATTTTGTGCTTAAATTATTTTTTTAATGTTAAAATGTCCCTTAAAGTAGATTATTTCTTTATTTTGGTTAATTTTTAATTAATTTGGTACATTAAGGAAATTAATGTTTATTTTATTATTTTGTGTTTAAATTATAATATATGTCGAGTGATGTATATATTATTTAATTTTGAAATTTATTTCAATAATTTAATTTAAAATTTAATAACTTAATGATTTAATTTTATATTAATTTAATATAATGTTTAATTTTTTATTAATTTTTGTCATCATTTTATTTTAATTATTTATTTAATATTTTAAATAAATTTAAATTTTGTTCAATTTCTTTTAAAAATATTAAAAAAATATTGTGGGAATTTTAAATTTTTGTATTATTTTTTTGATTGTTTGTTTTCTAATATGGTTGTTTTATAATTTATTTTCTTGTAGAATATGTTTCTTAAGATGCTGCTACATAGTCTTATTCGATGATTCTATGTACATATTTTGTAGTAAAACTATGTATCCATTTTCAAAGGCTCTAATGTATCCAAATGTGGTGGGAGCCATGTATGGGAATGATATGTAGCTGAATCTCTACTGAGTCCCACATAGACGATTTTATTACTGGGGAACCATGTATATAAATGAATATTTATACTCCCTTACCATAATACCCCAAACTTCTTGCATCAAATATTCACTCATTTCCTGAATTCATTTTGAGGAAACCGACAACATAAGTTCCTTATTAGATTGGGAATCTGATTTCAAATGTTCACATAAGATGATCATTTTCCATCAATTAACCATTCAAATATGAGAATTATGAAGATACAGTTCACCATGGATATTTAATATAACCTATCTTGTACTCAATAAAGCTTCTTTATGGTCTGTCGAATTACCTAGAAGTAGTTCAAGATGAATTCTAAGATTATTTGTTTGTTTCTTCTCACTTTTTTGATGATTTGACCGAAGATGATGTGGGGTGTGTTGATTTATAATCTTGATTGTAATGTATATAATGCTTTGGAAGGTCAAATATTAACTTTTTCTATTGTTTGGGGTTTCAAAATCCTGATATACAATGGTACTGATCTATCTTGACCATCCAAAAGAGGGTTTTTTTTGTCTGATATCTATTTATAGGTTTGATATATCATGATTGATGGGTCTTTGACTTCTCCCTTGTTATGGATATAAAATATTTTTTTTTCATTGCATGAATCATTTTAAAATAAATACATTATATAGGTGCTAAAACCAGTTTTATATGGTGGTTTTTTTGTGTGCATAGGACCTGATTCAAGTGTATTTCAGGAAGAGATAATTTTTGATGAGATGAGATCACATCACCTATAGAGGATATCATACAATGAAGATTCCACATGGCAATTTCTGATATTATATTAGTTTTGTTAATGTTTTATTATTTTCAGTATTAAATAGGTCCCCAAACCCCCATATTCTATGATACAAGCCTTCCCTCTGACCATTCTATAATCCTATTCTCTATTGCTCTCTCTTATATCTATTCTTCTATTCCTTCTCACTTCTGTAATTTTCTTCAATTTTTAAATAAATTTTGTTTGAGTTGTTACGTATTCTCTTAGTGTGTATGATCTCTTACCTCCAGTCATGGAGGACTAATTTTCATACATAGTTATAGGAGGTTAATATCATTACTCCATGGAGATAAAATTTCTAGTTTTCTCATCATCATATTCTTTACTCTTAGAATATTGTGACTGCAAGCTGTGGAGATATGATGACACACTTAGTTGTAAGAAAAATTTTCTACTATCAACTATTTATCCTTTTACTCTTCTTCTCTTATTTATTATTCAGAGTAATTCTTGAGTGGTTTTTTTTATTTTTGGATATTGTGATGATCACTTTTTCATAAAATACATTTTTTGAGAATGTTATTTGAGCTTCTAATTCATTTCACATCTAGTATAGTGCTCACATGTGAGGGGTGATCTTGTATTAGTTATTTCAATTTATGGAGAGTGAGAGGCTTATGAGTTGAGATATTGACCATGTTCTTCATGATGTTGATATTTTATGGTTTAATATTTATAGATCAGTGATAGGTAGTTGGGAGAAGAAAAATACTGAGCTTGTTCATTCATTTTTAATTTATTTTATCCTTATCTTCTTGTTTATGTTTATATTTTCCACTTAATTTTCTCATGTTTTAATTTCCATTTCATCTTAAATATTTCATGTTTTTTTATTCTTTTGTAATATAGAGAGACACTAAAAAATATTTTAAAATACCCATTGAGATAAACACACCGCCTCATCGAGACTGAACCCTGGGTTAACCACTAAGCTATATTTAGGGAAAAATATAAATGTATCATTGATAGTTCAAAGTAAAGGATATAAAGGATCATGGATATAAAATTATAGGGTATGTTTGGGTGAAGAATCTAAATATAGAGTTTCATGGGAGGAAACCCATGGTTATATAGACTTCCAATTTTTAATCTCTTTTCAAATAAATGTTATCATCTAAATTTTGTACTTCCTTACATTTGTTTGAATCATTTTTGGATGGAGATTCATTGTCATACACTGTCACTTTATTCCAAGAATTTTTTTTCTTAATGAGTAAAATTTATATTTAATATTTTCAACACTTTTGGGTACGTAATGTGAATATATCAAGTATAGTGGACATATTGAGTGAGAGTGACTTTGATGATATGAGTGTGCTAAAAGAAAATTCATTGTCAGTATGAAGTGTTCATGTATTAGGTCAAGTTGTAGTGAGGTTCATAGACCACACTAATTGTTCAAGTGATTGGAAAATAGGAAACTTCCAGTCTTTTGAATCCCCAACACCGGCACATACAACATTGGATTTTAACTGCTTTTCACGGAAAAAAGGATCTTATTTTGGAGAGAACTAGGTAAAACTTACCTCACTTCAACTCTGGTATTTTTCTAATTTTAACTTTAAATTCATGAAATTGAATATTTATTTTTTTCATGTTGGAGCTAAAAATTTATACCTAGAGTTTGAAATCATTAAAGTAATGGGAGGTCAAAATATTTGTATTTGAATGGATTGAGTTTTTTCATTAACCAGGGGAGTGTTTATTTTAACTTTTATTTATTTATTTTTTGTCTTCCTTCATTTTTGTATATTGTTACTCTTGTTCGGTTTTAAATGATTTTTTTTATTTAGGAACATTTTGCATGATGTTTTTATTGAATTACGTACTATTAAATATCATAACATGAATTTTCTATGTATCCTACAATGTCCCATTACATGATTGTTTTTGTGATTTTTTGAAATCCATTCCTGAACTTATCTATAATATGTAACCTATAGAAACTCGATTTCTATATTAAATTATTAGATAGCTACCAATAGGGAACTTTCTACATGATGTTATATATATAATTGGTATTATTTTGTGTAAAAAAAATTATGACCATTCATGTTACCCCTTAATTTAATTTCAATGTGATTTATTTCTAGATCTCTTTGAACATAACAATTTAAAAATTTATCCTAATTTGTGTACAAGAATGGGGAAATTATTGAGCTTTATGCATGGGGAAGAGTTCTTAATTGAACTAATCTATATTTTATTGTTAACCAATAAAAAATGCCTAAAATGTTTCAAAATTGTGATTTTTTAAGCATCACTTAGGCATTTTCATTGGGTCACCATTTTTCTTAAATTTTAAGGTTTTTATGCCACTTTAAGGAGATTAATATTTAATGGCTCATGGGTTTCTAGGGTAAATAATTTTTTTAGCTCTTGAGATAATATATTTTTGGAAATTTTGAAATAATTTCATACAAACATCATTGAATTAGAAAAATTTTGATTTGAATTTAGTCTTTTATTATTTTCATTTCAAATAGGCTATGAAGAGTAAATAGAAATCTAGGATGAACTCAAAAGTTTCATTATTTACTTCTTTTATTTCTTGTAACTTGATATGTTATTTCTTATTTCCAACTAATTATTAATTTCCACTTTTCTAGTAGTGTCACAATCATGTTGAGTTGGTCAATAATATGTTTCTATTCCCATGGAGGTAATGAGAATCTTCTAAGACTTATTAAAATAAAAATTTATGTTTGTTTAATTCATTTGAAAAAATTTCAGTGTTAATCATTTTTATAAAACAATAATATATTTTTCAATAAGAATGTTTAGTTTTAAGAGGTAAAACATACTTTGTACATAAAATAATCCATGGGGAAATTTATTTTTTAAATCATTTCACTATTTAAAATCATCTCTTTTAAAATGTTATATTCATTATTTCCACTAAATTGGAACTATGTGGTTGTTTTGAGGAAAACAACATCTTATGCGTGGGGGAATTTGATGTGGACATTAATTTATTCGTTTTCCATATCATTTATTATAATTTAACATATTTATATTGTTTAAAGTATTTTTTTATTTAGTAAATTTATAAAATTATTAATTCAGTGTTAAATTATTAAAAATCATAATTTTAGGTAAAAATATGTTTTCAATTGTCTAATATTTTACCAGTTAATTTTTAGTTGAATGGGTAAACTACTATAATCATTCATTATTATGGTAATTTTTTGGATTAGATTAATATATTTCATTAATTTATTATTTTATTTATTTTATGTTTTTCAAAATAATTATTCTAAGTCAATTAATTTATTTTTTTTGTAAACTATTTTTATTCATTATTTTCGTTTTTTATAAATAATTTTATTATAAATGTTTTCATTTTAATTTAATTTCATGTTTTTATGTTTTTCTATTTTGAATTTAATTTATAGTTTTTTTATTTTCTTTCTGGATGAAGAGTTATTGTGGTCACATAAATGATCGCACGTGAAAAAGAAGTGACTCTGGAAGAATTTTTCAAGTGACTATATAATGGTAGATCAAGTGGCCACATCATTTCAATATACCTATGGCAAGATTTCACTTCTATTTAAGTTCCCACACCAAGGATTTAAACAAGTTACTACATGAACTCCCATGATCACTTTGGTGACTGTGGGTGTTGAGGATTGAAATTACTATAGAAAGAATAGTGTTTATGTGCAAACTACCACATGAAGTTCATGGGGTCAATATACTGACCAAGATAATGTTCTTAACTGACTTCAAGTTAAAATCCTATCAACTGTGCAATAGGAAATTGAAACTATTCATCAAAAAGTGTTCTGTTTTGATATTAAAAAATAAAACTAAGTTTGTGTTATCAACTAATGTCTAGAGCCGAATTGGAGATATTTGAAAAGTGATTCTAGACATGGGATTCATTATTGGTGGATTTATGACCATGATTGAGGAGGCTGAATGAACCCCAAGTCGAGATGAAGATTTGGGATTTTCAAGTCATCAAATTTGATCTACACCAAGGATTAATATAGATGATTACTAAGATCATATGAAACATTGTTCATCCTAAAGACTCCTAAGATAGATGATCTATATCAGGTGGATCTGAAACTAAACCCATGCATGATGGAATATGGCTATAATTCTGGAATCACCTAGATCTATAATGGACAAGATGATTTGAAGGAATTAAATCAGGGTTGATCTAAGTAAGATTTTGAATCCAATATCTCAACCAAGTTTTGGAAAATGTTGGATCAAATATTATAAAGACTATTGTTAGTACCGAAGAGGTTGAGAGATTTAAAAATTTGACACTACCATTTTTTATGCTCTTCGAACCAAATATGAAGGTGCTAAAGTATTTTTCTTGCTATATTTCTCTATTTCTAGATGTTGTATTGAATATGGTGGGGTGTGATCATCCCTAATCCATGTTCTGTGAGGTTAAAAAGAGTTTCATGAAGGGTGTTCTTCAAAATTCCTATGTTAAGGTGTTTTCAAGTGATTCAGGATTCCCTAGTATGCATCAAGATTAAATAAGGATCCCCATGATGATGAATCCTATATCAAACCATGCATGAATTGATGTTGTTTTTTTTGTCACGAGATCATTGATTAAATGAACAACATCTGCTGTTGAGAAGTCTCGTAAGGTTTGATTAGCGTATTATTGTTTGAGGATATCAAAGAAGGTGATTCCAAAGTGATTTTCAATTAGCATCGTGATCAACAGGATTTAAAATGATATTTATACGAAGTCCCAAATTTATACATTTCATAAAGAGGATCTAGATTCAATTGAAAAAAGAATTTAGGGGATTAAGAATCAGTTTCTAGAATTCATTGTTATGGCTGATGCTGAGTAAAATTATTTGGGATAGTGTCTAGATTATAGCTGAGTTGGAGATGACCTAGATTCACATACAACACTAATAGGTTTTTTAAAGGGAAAATTATTATCACATGTCTATTACATGATGTAGAGTACATAGACTAACCAAAAGTTTCCACTTGGGAAATCGGGCTATGATTTGGTGATTATCATCAAATTAATTCCAGAGTATATTTTCAAGAAAACATCGATCATTCATGCATCACCAGATAAAAAAGTAAGAAGAGGGGGATCACAAAATAGAGGTAATATTACTAATTTGGGTGTTAAACCATACCCAATGATAGAGTTTGGGGAGGGAGGTAATCTCGCTAGAGAAGTTTCCTCTTCTCTTTATTCTTTCTTTTTGTATCTATATTACTGTGAACATGAGTAACTAAATTTCATAGAGGGTTTAGACTATAATAGATTGAAACTTTTAATCTATTCATATCTTATGATTAAATTTTATTGATGAAAATTTAGTTTATTAATCTTTATTATGTTCTTAATGAATATCAATTATCACTATTCTATGAACCAAGAGATGATGATAGTTAATATTTAAATCCATGATTTTTTAACTGAAGTACCAAAAATTAGAAAAGGTTGAGATTATCTTATCCATTAATGAATTATATTACTACTAAGTGATGACCAAAGGATAATTTAAATGGGGTGATCATTGATCTATGAATGTTCACTATAGAGAAAGCTCAGTGAATCAGCAGTTTTTCTTTTAGCATTATGCTAATTATAGCCAACAAGAGTAGAATATTTTTTAATTAAATTAAAATTATTTAGATAAAATTAATTTTATATTGCTTAATACTCTTTCCTAGGTTCATCTCTTCCTTTTCACTACATTTCTTTTATATTCCCATAATTTCTTCATCATTTCACACAAAATGTTTGTGTGTTTACTCTATTTCTGTTTTTTGTTTGTTTGTTCATTCACATTTTCCTTCCTCTTGGATATGACACCCACTAATTGCTATACCAATAGTAATTAGGGTTTTATAAATAATTAAAAATGACTCGTGCATAAATTACCGAGATCATATAAAATTTTGGAACCATTTTCAGTAATGGCACATTCGACCATTAAAAAACATTAAAAAATTTTAATATTAAAAAATAATAAAATAATAAAAAAATATAGAATATTGAGGTTGTAATTGAATATCATATCAAACATAATACTAGAAATAAAAATGTAGAAAGGCCTAAAAATTGAGAATATCAACTTCCTATCATTTTTAGAAACCCGTATTACATTAGTCTACCTCAGTTTTCTAGGAACTATGAACTCAAGAAATCTCATTTAAAACTACTACCATTTTTTGGGGTTACTTAATGAGGAAACTATTTCTTCCATTAAATAATTTTATATTTTTTACTAGATGATCCATCCTAATAAATTTAGTGAGGATGAGTATAACCTAATAATTTTTCTATGTTTCCTTATGAAAACATCTAATAATTAGGTTAATCAATTAAAAGAATAAAAATTAACACATGTGATTAACTTTACTAATATTTTTTCATGAGATTTTTTACTAAGTGGTTAATTTTAGAGTTAAAAAATAAAATAAATATTTTTTTCAAGAAGAGGATAATCCATTATATTTAGAATGGGATATGTTTTGTAGTTTTTTATGAAATTACCCCATCATCAATCTTCATCCCATGTTTTGATAAATGATTATTGTGAGGGTATTTTACCATCTTAATAGGATTTACATAACCTAATGGTCAGTGGAAATTTCATAGACAAAACTTCTAATGAATTGAAATTTATTTGCAACACAATATCCATAAAGTCTAAAAAATCATCTATTAGAAAAAAAGTCATTATAACCGAAAAACATTTTTTAAAGTTATGAAATGAGATTTTAAATTTCTTAACTTCAAAAATAGGCTAAAATTTTATTGAATCATAGTTTCAAAAAATCCACTTTTCAATAATAATGGTGGTATTTAAATAAGTGTTATGAGATTTTTCGGTTAAGTGGGAACTTTAGAGAATGTTTTCTTAATCATATAATGTCTATTCAACCCATATACAATGATTGATTTGTTTATTTTTTTGGTGAAAAATAAAGAAAAAAACTACTTATAAATAATTGTAAATAAGGATATGAAGATCACTTAAACTATTCATGTGGAAACTAGGGGCTAATGCAACAAACGACTTCATATAGATGTTCTTATCTTACTAACCAAAAATTAAAAATTTAGGATTTTATTTTTCATTCCCTTGGGAATTTAGAAAGGATTATACAAAATATATTGAAATAAATTGAATCACAAAGAGTTGGATATGATTGAAAAATTTGTACTGTGAAAAGTCAAATAGAGAAATTGTTTAGAGACTTATGTGATGAAGGTAAGGACAAGTTTTCAAGAAATACCAAGATGATCTATAGGGATAATGTGATGGGTATTACCACTAGGTAAGACCTCAAAAGTCAAGATAATGATTGGGTAAAACCTTTATAAGTTAAGACTGAATATTTAACAGAACCTGAAACTCAAAATTTGGAAAATGATACAACTGTAAAGTTATACACTTTCCAAAATGTAATAAATGATAAATATTCACTTGGAAAAGATAATGAACAAATAAAGATGAATTACTAAATAATAATAAAATTTATGAAAATTATTGGGATTGGGGATAATGTGATAAACCTGAATGTTTCACTACATTATGATCCTCACATACCTTTTCCTTGAAGGGTTAAAAAGTTTAATAAACCTTACTATTTAAATTTTATTCATATGTTTAGATCTGTTACTATAAAAATTCCCATTATGTAAAATTTAGATAAAATCCCATCATGTTTTAAATTCCATAATATATTTTTAGCTAATAAAAGAGTTTAGTAAGACATGAAGACCATAAATATTAACAAACAATGTAGTGATTTTATTAAAAATGGATTAACTCCTAAATTTAAGGACCCTGGATGTTTTATTATTAAATATCGAATTGGAGATAGTGGGGAACCAAAATTTTTAAGTGACCTAAGTTCTTGTTTCAACCTTATTCCTTAGTAATTATTTAAAAAACATGATCTAAGGGTCTTTAGACCAACTTTTTTTTTCTCTTCAACAGGATCATTAGACACTCACTCATCCCCAAAGAAGGTTTTATGACCTGTTAGTCAAGATAGGGAGGCTTATCTTTCCCAATAATGTTTATATCTTTTAAATAGAGTGTGATGAAAAATACACAATAATATTAGGAAGAACTTTCAAGGAAACTTTTGTGGCTAAAATTTATGTTTCTAATGGAAAACTATCTCTCCAAGCTATGGATGGTATTTAATAATTTCATTTTTTTAGGAAATCCAAACTTGAGTATAGTTGTAACTCAGTTGATGAATCCTATTGTTTGTTTAGTGCAATGTTTAGGGAGAATTTTCATCTCCCTTCAACTAAGGTATGAAAATATGTTTCTATGATTACCTCAGTTGTTGTTGAGTGCTTCGAACATAAGGTCAAGTATTAGTTTTCTTATTTTCCTTTAAAAGTTAATAAAATTGAGTTTTTTGACATTCTTGAAGGAATATATCAATTTTATATACCACATTACCTTCCATCTATAAATAAGGTAATTCCTTCCCTAAATATAAAATTGGAGTTGGAATCACCAATCCTTATTAATAATTTTTTTGAGCCATTTTATGAGAGATTTATATATGAAATTGAGTTTTTGGGAGTTTAAGAAACTAGGGAAATATCTTGTCTAATTCATGTTCATAAATTTTATTATGTTCAATATAAACAAGTTTAATACCTTGAGAAACTTTTACCTTTTTTAATTGATGTTGAGTGTGATTATTACTATTAACAACCTATTTTCGAAAATTCCCTTCATTTGAGTCTTCTATGTAATCTCAATAAAAAAATTTT
Organism: Viscum album; assembly: GCA_963277665.1. Lineage (NCBI taxonomy): Eukaryota > Viridiplantae > Streptophyta > Magnoliopsida > Santalales > Viscaceae > Viscum > Viscum album. The sequence continues at coordinate 1,429,517,016 of OY728131.1, read as the reverse complement.
TTTTGCATAATTTGGAATTCTTGGGATGGCGAGTCTTCTGAGTTGTTATATTTAAAAGCTATTTTCTAATCATTTTATTGTGTTAGTGAGCATGGTAAATATTTACAAGTACCTATTTTGGAGTGTTTTCAACCCCTTAAGTTTGGGGGTAGTTGGGAGAGTATTCTTGAACAAATGAGGGATTTTTATGGGCTTTTTTCCCACCCTATTTAAAGATAAAAGTGATGTTTTGTGAAGTATAATATATTTGGACAACATGGTTCTTATTGTTGTTTTGTATATTATCTTGAAATTTCTCATAGATACTATACTTGGATAATATATTCAAAATAATATTTACATTTTCATAGATAATAATGTGTTCAAAAAAAATATAATTCATACCCATTGAATTATCATGGATTGAAAACTAACATGTAAGGTTTAATGGATACTCTAAATATAGCGCTTCATGGGATGAAACCCATGGTTCTATAGTCTTATAAAGTTTTTATTTTTACTCAAATAACTATTCTCTACTCATTTGTGTGCTTCTCTACATTTTTTTGAATCATTATTTGATAAATATTCATTTTATATAGTCCCACTTTATTCGTGGACTTAATTTTTGTTGTTTCTTAATGGAGTAATTAATTAGTAATCTTTACAATATTTTTGGGAACTTAAATAGAAGATATCATGTGTAGTGGAAGTGTTTAGAGAGAGTGAATTTGATGATATGAGGGCATTGAATGCAAAGTCACTATGAGTTTGAAGTGTCTGAGTGGTAGTTTACATGACAGTGAGGTGCATTGACTGCACTAAGGGTTCATGTAATCCAGAAAAATTGTATGACCAATCATGTGAATCAGAAATTATGGAATAAAAAAAACTGAAATTCAACTACTTTTTATGGATAAAAGGATCTTATTTTAGAGAAAACTGGATAAATATTCCCACACATTAACTCAATTTTTATTCTTATTTGAATATTAAATTATCTAAACTCAATGTTGATTTTTATTTATTTTATTAGATACAACTTGATGGATATAATTTGTAATGATTAACTTTGTGGGAGGTCACAAATGCTATATTTTAATTAATAAAGTTTCTTCTTTAACCAGGTGAGTGTTTGTTTTAACTTATGTACATTTCTTTGTTTACTCCCTTCATTTTTGAATGTTTTTTCTATTGTTTGGTTTGAAATTTTTTATCTTTTTTATTTCTGAACTTTTACCATGTTGTTTTTGTTTAATTCCTTATTAGTCACATTCATTACATGAACTGTCTCTGTGTATTTTAGTGTTTCCATTACATGTTTAATTTTTTTATTTAAATTTATTCTTGAACTCATATGTAACATTAAAACCATTAGAAACTCTTTTTATTTGTTAAATTTTCAGGTGATGGAAAATAGGGACCTTCCTGTATGATTTTAAATGTTTAATTATTTTTGTTCCTTGGAAAATATTTTTATGAGAATTCATGTTACACCTTTAACTTAATTTCTCCTTTATTTATTTCTAGATCTCTTTAAACTTAACAATTTAATTATTTCTCATACATTGTATTAAATAATGGGGACATTGATGAGTTTTAAGTATGGAGGAGGTGTCTTAATTGAACTAAACTATGTTAAAATGTTATACCCAAAAAACACCTATATTTTTTCAAAATTGTGTGTTCTTTAGAATCACTAGGGCCTTTTCATTAGGTGATGATTTTTCATTAATTTGAAGGTTGTGATGCCACTTCGAGGTGATTAATCATTAATACCTCATGGGTTTATACTGTAAATATTTATTATTTTCCTATTGAGATCATATATATTGGTCAATTTGGGAAAATATTATATAACTATAATTCAATAAGAAATATTGGGATTTGAATTTAGAATTTTAAGATATTTATTTAAAATGTGACATGAAATGAAAATCATAATCCAATATAATCTCAAATTATTTCATTATTTTATTATTTTATTTCTCTCACTGTTAGATGAGTTATTGATGTTGTATTACTAATTATTAATATCGTCTCATATAGCAGTGTTGCTAAATTATGTTGGTTTGTTTAATTATGTGCGTCTGTTCACCTTGAGGTAAAGAGAAGATTGAAAGCCCCGATTAAATACAAATTGATGCTTGTTAAATTAATTTCACAAAATTTCAGTGTTTATCATTATTTTAAAATAATAATGTATTTTCACTAAAAAAATTTAGTTTTAATAGGTAAAACATACTTTTAACTTCTAAGAATCCATAAGGAAATATCATTTTTAAAATCAATTCACCTTGACATTTCATTTTTTTTCAATCATGATATTTATTTTCTCCACTGACTTTGAACTAAGAGGTTGTTTAAGGATAAATAATATTTAAGTGTGTGGGAATTTGATTTAGATTTTAATTGATGCATTTTTTACATAATTTATTTCAATTTTATGTGTTTCTATTATTTAAATTATTAATTTATTTATTAATTTTATACCATTTTTAATTTTATTTTAATTATTTAAAACTATTAAATTTATGTTAAAATGTGCTTTTAATTGTTTCATATATGTTTTATTGTTAGTTTTTAGTTGAATGTGTAAATTATTATAAACCTTTATAATTGTGTTTTTTTGCTTTAATTAAAGACTGTCATTATTTTTGTTATTTTATTAATTTTATGTTTTTCATAATCAATATTTTATTTCCTTTAATTTAATTTTGATTTTTAATAATTTCATTCTTTCATTTTAGTGTTTTTATAAATAATTAATTTATTGATATTAATTTTAATGTAATTATTGTTTTTTAAGTTTTTTTTATTGAATTTAATTTATGTTTTTATTTTATTTGTTTTTTAGATGAAGATTTTTTGCAGTCACTTAAGTGACCACACATAAACAAGAAGTGACTATGGAAGAATTTTTCAAGTGATCGTATAAATGAAGATCAAGTGGCCCTAGCTTGTCAGTATACATGCTACAATCTTCATTGGTCATTTAAGTGACTGTAATAAGGATTTAAACAAGTTACCACATGATTGTAGATGATGAATTAGGTTACTCTGGGTGTTTAGGAATTAACTTATCATAGAAATAATGGAGTTTCTATGAAACCTACCACATGAAGCTTGTGCGGTTAGTATTTTGATCCAGATTTATTCTTAATTAATCATGAATGAAAATCCCATCAACTGCACAAATGGAACTAAAATTTCTTTTTAAAAAACTGAGTGTTTTTTAGATTAAAAAATGATGTTGGGTTTGGGTTATCAATCGAATTTTGGAGATGAATTTGATATCTATGTAATCTAAATCTAGAAATGTGTTTCATTGATATTGGATCATCAAGTATGATTGGAGAGACTGAATGAACCAAAGTTGAGATAAAGTCCTGAGCTTTTCGCGTCATTGAAACTAATCTATACCAAGACTTACAAGAGAATCCAACTGATCTTTTACAAAACACTATTCATGTCATAGATCCTCAGGATAGATGAGACACATCTAATGAATCCAAAACCGAACACGTGCATGGTGGAAGATAACAATGATGCTGGAATCACCCAGATAAGCAGAGGACAAGCCAACCAGAAAGAATTAAATTGGGGATGATTGAAGTTAGAGTTTTAATCCTAGAGATCAATTTTATTTAGGAAAAATAATGGATAAAGATTATAAATAATATTTCCTATGTGAAAGTTTTTGACCGATATTAGAAATCAACACTTTCATTGTGGATGTTTTTCTAACCAAAGATGAAGGTTGTGACGTTTTTTTTTCTTTTTGTGTTTCTCTGTTTTTGGGTGTTGTATTGAATATAGTCGAGTTTGGTCATCCCCAATCCATGTACTATGAGGTTGAAGAGAGTTTCATGAAGGGTGTTCATAAAGATTAAAATGTTAATATATTGTCAAGTAAGTTAGGATTCCAAAGTTTTATCCACTTTATACTAAGGAGACCCTTACACATGAATCTTATTTCAAACCATGTATAAATTAATGCTTCATTTTCAGCATGGACTTATTGATTAACAGAAAAACATTTGAGCATGGGAAATCTCATTAGGTTTGATCAGTTCACTCTCGCATGTAGATATCAATGAAGGTTATGCCACTGGGATTTTGAAATTAGAATTAGGGTTAGAAAGGATTTAAACTGATAATTGTGGGAAGCCCCAAATTCATAAATTTGAATTCACTAAGAAGAGATTCGGTGAATTAAATTAATTATTTAGGGGAATGAGCATAAGTTCCTAGAATTATTTATTGTGTATTCTAAAGAGTGAATTTAGTTGGGAGAGAATCCAAATATCTTTTGAGTTGGAGATGAGTTTTATGCACATGCAACACTAATATGTCATTTAAATGAAAAAAAATTATTACGTGTCTATTACAAGGAATATAGAAGATGGAACAACTGGAGGTTTTCACATGGGAAATTAGTTTGTGAGTTGGTGATTATCATAAATTAATTCCAGAGTATATTTGAAAAAAACACCAATCATTCATTCATCATCGTAGAACACACTGAGTAGAGGGGGATCACACAATGTAGATTAGACAACTAAGCTAGGAGTAGAACCTCATCCAGAGTTGGATCTTGAAAAAGGAGGCAATCTCCCCAGAGAAGTTTCCTCTTCTCTTTCTTCTCACTTTCTGGATCTCAATTTCTACAAACATGAGTAACTAATTTTATTTTGGTTTTTAGATAATGATAGATTGAAACATCCAATCTATTTATGTCTTATTATTATAATTTCTTCTTTTCAATTTTAGTTTCATAACATTCTTATATTCTTAATGAGTATCAATTATCACCATTCCATGAACTAAGAGGTGATGATAGTGATAATTTAAATTCGTGAATTTTTAACCAAAGTTCCAAAAAATGGAAATGTTTTAGATTACCTTCAACATTATTTTACATTATTACTCCTTATTTATTATCAAAATATCATTTCAAAGGATTGATCACTGAGCTTTTAAATTTTTCTGAAGTGGGAGATTAATGATTTTTCACATTCTATTTTTTCACTGACATAATTTTAGTCAATGAGATTGGAGTTGAAATCATTTTCAATTTAATTAAAATTATTCTGATATCCATAACTTTATATTTCTTAGTACTCTTTCCCCTTTTCATATATTCTTTATCACTACCTTGTTTTTACATTTTCACTATTTCTTCCCCATTTCTCACACAATTTCTAAGTGTCTCCTTTTGTTTTTTTTTGTTTTTTTGGTCATTTATTCACCTTTTTCCTCCAATATGAATGCGACACCCACTCATCACTATAGTATTAGTAAGTTGTTTTATAAATAATAAAATTTTACCATCATGTTAATGACCATGCTCATGTCAACTGCCACTTACTTCAATGAGATTATATTGCTCATTTCTTTATGGAAACTATGATATATGGTCATTTGATCAATAAAAATACTAGTTTGAGTAAAGAATCCTTATCTTTTACAGATTTTATTACCTAATTTTATTCATATATCACCAACAATTACAATATATGGATCATAAAGTATAGTGTATTTTTAAGATTAGGTACATAATTAAAAAATAAGAAACCAAAATAAAAAATATATTTTACTTATTCTTCAAAAAATAGATCCTAAATTTCATTGATATTTTACATATATACATGATAACATTAGGAATAAATGAATAAATAGATGAGATAAAAATCCCAGTAAGGGAATAAGCATATGAAAAAAGCCTAGCACATGGGTTATAAGGCATAACATGATGACATAAAAAGTCATAGAACATGAATTAACACAAGGAATCATAGCATGTATAACATGGGATCATGGAATCATGGAATTATAAAAATGTGGTAGATACATATATCATGACATAATAATGAGTCAAGTATAACTACCATGACCATTACACATGGAGGAGCATGATTCAAGGCTAACCACCAAGACCATTGCACATAGAGAACAATTACCCATAAAGGATTAAGGTTCACTCCATGTTCCAACATGACATATCATGAGACTAAACATCACCCAGTTCATTAGAGTGCTATTTGGGTGTACCAATCATAAAATCTTCATTTATATGTGTTTCACATGAAGAATCAAATATAAACATAAGGTTTACCCATGGAAAGAAATGAGTATCACAATCATGTCAAAAGACATAAAAAATTGTTGTATCATAATGATGAACTTGAAAGAATGGATTTATAATATAAATGGAAATTAATATGGTAAAATGAGAATGGAATATTATAGGTGATTTAAAATATAGGTGAAAATAGGTAAAAATAGTTTTTACGAAACTTTAGACATAAGTCACTTTAGTGTGGTTTAAGGGAAAATTTTATTAATTGTTTAAAATGGGAAAGGCATAATTGTTTTTATAAAACCAGAAATGAACCAAGATATTTTTTCTTGATAAAATGAGTTATTTTATAAAAAAATAGAGGCTTATAATATATTATGAATAGAACTTGAAAATGGGTAAGAAATTGGGTAAGAAATTGGGATGTTCCCCTTAATCGGGCCTTCTTATCAAGAAGAATTAAGAAATGAACCTTTTTAAAACATGTATTTCCCTGAAAAATAAAGATCAATTGATATGTATACATGATTTTGGTACATATAAACATAATTTAGAAGAATTATGTAAAAGAAACATGAATTAAATGGGTGTAGATAGAGAGACAATATAACCTGAAGAAAAAATGGAGGTTCTGAAAGAATCTCTTACCTTGTGTCCCAAACTGTTATAAACTTGATATTAATGGCTTAGACAATAAATTTTGATGCATTATTTAATTTGGAATCTTTTTTACATGTATTTTATTTATTATAATTTTATTATGTTCATTAATGGCCTTTTTATGAGTTATAAGATACAATTTCATCATTCGAGAATGTTTGTTTCCTTGGTTTTCATGACCGGTTCACTTGTATGGGTGTATGGAAGATCCAGTGAAATTAGTATAGTTTTCTAGAATTGAAATTATATATTTTTAATTAACTTATATATCATTAAATGTTATTATATATAATGTTTTTCATATTTGAGTATGATTAATTAGATAAAATGAAAATGATAATCATTTAGATTATTTTGGCATTTTTGGAGATTGTTTTAAACTAGTTAGGTTTTATTAACTAATTTTATGTATATATACTAGTTCCAAAACATTAAATATGATATAATAAATATATTATAATATGTTTTAACCGTATAATGGTTTTATGTCCAACCATGATGGCAGTAATGAAAATTGAAAATGTGTCGTCCTTGAATGCACACTACTATATATATGACCTTAAACGACCCACAAAAAGGATATTAACAGTTCTAAAAAGAGTAGTTATCCTTAACACTGATAATGGGGGGCCTTTATTAGAAATTTAAATAGAATTGATAAAGGGGTCCTTTATCAGCCCTTGAAATAGCATTGATAAAGGTCTAGCTATCTAAAGTATGTTGTTTATATAAGAGTACACATAAAAAACATATAACCTATAAATGAAAAATATAAAATTTAATTGAAAAAAATTTGACATCATGAATACAAAAAAACACTAATATTTAAAATTCAAACAATGTTTTATATAAATACATTTAAAATTATCCGACAAACATTTATAAACATTAATGTTCATATTTTGACACCCACAATAACCTCTCAAAAATTTATTCCCATGGTATCAGTTTCAAAAAAAATCATCTCAACCCAACCAAAGGAATCCACCTATATAAGAAAGAAAAAATTATGTTAGTAAAACTATAAAGAAAAAAAGTAAAAATTAAAACGATAGAATAAATTAATAAAAAATGAAACACTTTGAGTTATACTGGTCACACCCTGTGTCGTATTTAGGTGAGGTTGATTCCTACACATGATAAGTTATGGATAATTTTACTAAAGTATCAAAACACTCTAAATGAATTTGTTCAGTTTTGAGTATCTAATTTGTTATTTTTAATAAAATTAATTTAAATTTTAAATAATTACACACATGTATTTATACTGTTCACATAATGCATTTGATTGAGGTTCAGATTTTTCCTTCCAATCACAACTTACTTATGGATCGTTTCCCTAAAGTGTCAAAACAATATAAATGTGTTTTCTCAATTTTTAGTATGTCAATTGTGTTTTTTAATAAAATGTCATTTTAAACGGGAAAAACATACATTAACTCATACTGATGTCATTATGTTTTTTATTGATGTGAGACTACTTCATACACATCAAAAACGACTTATGAATCACTTTCTTGAATTATCAAGATAATCGGAGGGTGTTTTCTTGGTTTTTAGTGAGTGACATGTTTTGAAATAAAATGAAAATTTTAATGTGATAACAAACACAATTAGTCATATTGGTCACACCATGTGTTGGATTGAGGTGCAGTTAGTTCATAAACATTATAAATGACCTATGGATATTTTTATTAAAGTATCAATACAATTTGAATACATTTGTTCATTTTTCAATATGTCACTTGTTCTTTTTACTAAAATTAATGCCCATTTTTAATAAATTGACACACTTTTAGTCATAACGGTCTTACCATGAATCATATTGTGGTAAATTTGATTCATAAATGTCCCAAATTACATATGGTTCATTTTTATAAAGTATAAAAACAATGTGAATGTGTTTTCTCAATTTTCAGTATGTCACTTGTGCTTTTTACAAAAATTAATTTTAATTTTAAATAAATAAACTCACTTAGAGATATAGGGGTAACAAAATGCAACATATTGAGGCATGCTTGATTCCTACACATAAAAAATGACTTCTGGATCATTTTACTAAATTATCAAAACAGTCCAAATGCGTTTTTTGGTTCTCTGTATGTCACTTGTTCTTTTTTCTAAAATTAATGTCAATTTTAAATAAATACACACACTTTTATTTATACCAGTCATGTAGAACATCATATTGAGGTGAGGCCAATTCCTACATCTCAAAAATGAAATATATATCATTGTTCTAATGTATAATAACAATTGAAAATCATTTTCATGGTTTTCATTATGTCACTTGTTCTTTTTTACTTAAATTAATGTCAGTTTTAAAAAAAAATACACACTTGGAATTATAATAGTCATACCGTGCATCATATTGAGGTGGGGTTGATTCCTGTATCTCATAAATTACTTATGGATCATTTTTCGAAAGTATCAAAACAATATGAATGTGTTTTTTGGGTTTTAGTTTGTCACTTGTTCTTTTTACTAAAATTAAACTCAATTTAAAATAAAAAGACAAACATAGAGTTATAGTAGTCCCAACATGCATTGAATTTAGGTGAGGTTGATTCCTATATGTCAGAAATGAATTATGAATTATTTTTCTAATGAATTAAAACAATCAAAAAAATATCATTTTTTAGTATGTCATTAGTTTTTTTACTAAAATTAATGTAAATTTTAAATAACTAGACATAATTTAAATTATATCGGTCATTCCATGCCTCATTTTGAGGTTTGGTTGATTCTTACATTCCAGAAATTACTTATAGATCATTTTCCTAAAATATAAAAACAATCTAATGTGTTTTCTCAGTTTTTAGTCTTTCACTTGTTCTTTTTACTAAAATTAATGTCAGTTTTAAATAAATTGATATGATAAGAGTTATAGAGGTCACTATTTGTGTCATATTAAGGTGAATTTGATTTCTACACATCAAAAATGACTTATGGATCAATTTTCTAAAGTATCAAAACAATCTAAATGCATTTTATTGGTTTTTAGGATGTTAATTTTTCTTTTTACTACAATTAATGTCAATTTTAAATAAAGAGACACACTTTTACTTATACCGGCTATTCCATGCATCATTTTGAGGTTTGATTTATTCCTACACCTGAAAAATTAATTACATATATTTTTTTATTAATAATTAAAGCATTCGAATATGTTTACTCAGTTTCCAATATGTCACTTGTCCTTTTTACAAAAATTAATGTCAATTTTAAATAAAAAGACACAATTGGAATTATACTAGTCACACCATGCATCATATTTAGGTGGGGTTGATTCTTACTCATCATAAATTACTTATGGATCATTTTTCTAAATTATAAAAACAATACGAATGTGTTTTTATCAGTTTTCAATATTTCAATTATTATTTTTACTAAGATTAATGTCAATTTTATATAAATAGGAACATTTAGAGTTATAGTAGTCACACTATGCATCATATTGAGGTGAGGTTGATTATTACATATCAAAAATGACTTATAGATCATTTTACTAAATTATAAAAAAAATTAAATTCTTTTTCTTGGTTTTTAGTATGTCACATGTTCTTCATACTAAAATAAATGCCAATTTTAAATAGACACACTTTTAGTCATACCAGTCACACCATGCATTATATATTGGTTTTGTTGACTCCTACAAATAAAAAATGACTTAGGGATCAATTTACTAATGTATCAAAACAATTCAAATGCATTTCCTTTTTTTAGTCTGTAACTAATTATTTTTACTAATATTAATTTGATTTTTAAATAAAAAAACACACATAGAGTTATAGCGGTTACACCATGAATCATATTGAGGTGAGGTTGATTCTTACATGTTATAAATGACTTATGAATCATTTTCTAAAATTATTAATAGAATATGATTTTTTTTATCATTTTTTAGTATGTCACTTGTTATTTTTACTAAAATTAATGTCAATTTTAAATAAATAGACACAATTTTAGTCATACCGGTCACACAATGCATCATATTTAGTTGTAGTTTATTCCTACACATCAAAAATAGCTTATGGACCATTTTATTAAAGAATCAAAATAATATAGTTATGTTTGATTGGTTTGGAGTATGTTAGTTTTCTTTTTTATTAAAATTGATTTCAATTTTAAATAGAAAGATGAATTTGGAGTCATACCGGTCACACCATGAGTCAGATTGAGGTGTGTCTGATTCCTACATGTCTCAATATCTCAGTAAAATTTTTAACTACCAAACTGTTATGAAAAAATGAAAGGTGGTCTTACTACCAATCTCTAATATGGATTGTGACAACATCTCTTCTCGAAATTCCTTCACCCGTAAGCTGCCTAATGTGATGAGAGTTTGATAGACCAATTCCTTCCACATTAAATAGTTAGTTAGTATAGAATTTAATAGATTCCTCAAAAATATATTACTCCATAATACAAACCTCTATTCAAATTAATTTTTTTGACATACCCTTTCAAAATCATCATATATCCTTCAATGGGGTACATCCATCTATAGTGTACATGATCAAATAGTCGAATATATCTCACTAAGTGAACCATTAAGTGATAAATAATATCAATGAATTTTGGCTGGAAGAACATTTCCAATTTACATAATATGAAGGGAATTTATTTTCCATAGTCAGTAATTTTCCTGGGTTTATAACTTTTCTTCATATAGATTTGAGAAAGTAATCAACATTGGTTAATGTATGATAAAAATACTTAGGAAAAATATAATGTAAATCTATATGAATTAGATATTACATCAAAACATTAAATTCATGTGATTGTAGATCATTTAATTTTAAGTCGGTTATTGACACGATATTCTTTATATTTGACGAATATCCCTATGGAACCTTTACATCATTCAAAAAGTTAAAAATCTGATATCTCTCTTTCCTGGAAAGAGTGTAAGTATCTGGATGAAGAAAAGTTCTTATTTCACCCTCCACTAGTGCCAGCTCTTTCTTTATTCCCATTTAAACAGGTCTAACCTATCTTAAATTTAATCATTTATTTTTCTAGGTTCATTTAGTAATGTTCCAAATACACTATCACATATATTTTTTTAACATGCATAACATCATTAAAATGTCTGATGTAAAGACAATTCTAGTATGGTAATTAAAAAAACTGACCTCGTTTTCCAACTGGTTTTTATAAGGTTTTTTTTAAAATCGTTTACCAAAATAAATGTCCACATATTTTACTTTCTCAAATATCTTATCACCTATTAGTGGAGTCGATTATCTATGTTCTTTTAAACTTCTATCAAATGATGCCATCCATGATTGGTATTTATGCCATCGGGTTATAAATCTATGATGTCCTAGAAATAACGTATTCAATGAACATTTCAACCTAATTGACCATGTACCCTTCTCACAAATAGGAAACCCTTGAGTTCCTTTAATGTTATATCCTAACAGATTTCCATAAGTAGAAAAGTATCATAATCATCCCGTATAACATGCATCTAAATGTGAAATCTTCATTTCTGAAAGAATCATTATATTATGGGAGAATATCATCCAACAGATAAAGTAGTTTAGTAAAACTAGAATCAGTCCTTACCTTACCTACTTTCAAAATATACAGCTTCAATACATCTAACAACGCGGTATATTTAGTGCAACCAGCATATAATGGAATCTTTACACAACTATTTACCTTCTCAAACAATTTTATAAAATCACTAAGTTCACATTCAACTATCCTTATCATTTCTTAAATATGATCTTCAGCACCATTCACAGATGTAATCACATCCTCAACACTATATTTTTTATTTTCCACACTTTTAATCATATCATATTTTCCATAAAAAACAGTGTTATCCAAATAACTAGCTACATTGACTTTTTCTCTATGTTTATTCCAACATTTATAAATTTGATCAATTTTGTGATAGATAAAGTGTTCTTCAATCTCTTTTGGACTAATTAGTCTTGAATACCAATAACTTAAACACTGAATAAGGATTTGAGAAGGGTCATATGCATGATATTTTACAAACTTGATAAACCCTTTCACTCAATATTCATAATCTTTTGTGATACAATGGGAATCCATGAATTATTTATTCATATTAATCCTATTTGGTTTGGTAATATTAATATTTAACAAAATAAATACACCAAAAATGTTCAAATAGGGTTACCACCTTTCTAACCAATTTCCCCACATTTTCTCATCTTTGGGATTATCATAGGGAATATATTTTTGGATTACATGGTAAGGATTTCACTTATGTCACTATTTAGGTTTCCTCTTATAATTACACTCTCATTAGTCTAAGGAATTCCTTCCCTAGTTTGTTAAAACTCCTATTCCAAGATATCACTTTTTAATTACATCATAAACATTATAGTTTGAAATACATTACAAAAATAAACATTTTTTATAATGTTTTACCAAATAAGTATTAACACATAAAATTTAGTTAAAAATATTTTTCTAATATTTTCATTAGATGAAAATAATCACTTTGGAAACATTTTTCCTCAGCCAATACCTCTTGGTCAAGTCACAGTTTTAAAATTCAACTTTAAACTATTTCATAAATGGACATTTTTGAAATACACATTTAAAATCTCAAATATATTTCCAACTATTATATAATTTTATGAAATATGTTTTAAAACAAACTATATCCATAAAACTAGGCATGGTGGCCTAAAACCCCATTTTTAAAACTCAAATTTTTTTTTAATTTCATATAAAAACCATTCTAACATTTCACATTTGAGAACACTTTTCAAACTAATTATTAAAATAGTTTGACAACACTTCTAAATCATAATTTACTATTTTTCTTCTTTCAAAACATTTTATAATCCCTTTTCAAAAAATTTGAAAATAAAACATTACAAATATGGAAGAAAGAACATGGCCAAACACCACTTTTCAAGTCTCACAACATGGGGAAAATTACAATAAAATATGTTACAAATAATAACATAAATAGTAGAGGATATAATAAAAGTAGAGAGATAAATCCCATAAATGATCCTAAAATGGATTCTAGTGTCATGGGCATCATCACTAGGCTCAATTAAGAAAAGGACGTGAACTAGAGATAAGTAAACTAGGCGTTTCCCATGCACAACTCACATACTATAGACCTAATATTTCCATTATGATTCAAATTTAGATAAGAATAGTAAACAAACTACATGCATCATCTGGAAAGAACTTAAAATATCACAAGCCTCACCTCCCACCCTTATAATAAGTATCCACATATATATAAAAGCTAAAAAATATATACAATTGATCAATAATAAACATCCCCACATGGGATCACAAGATACAATGGTCATACAAGAATAAAAGGGACTTAAGAGGGTATCACACCTTTTATGAAAGCTCTTTTTTCATAACTTTTTAAATGGGACTTCTCTTTTCAAAAAATTGTTCCAATGACAATCCATTTTATCATTTAAAAAATCCACCTCAATCTACTATTGGGACCAATTTTATCCGAACACCTTTGAAACTCAAATCACGATTCACATAACCCTTTAAACGACCATTAACAAATCTTCAAAGACACAATAACATTCAAAATCCAATCCACATAGGAAGACACACCCTTTTTTAAATAATACATATCATTTGGAAAATATTAGCAGCTTTAAAAACTTCAAAACATTGATATAAATATAAACCATGGATAAAAAGGTGGTTTTAAATATAGATCACAGGGGTTAACTCACAACTTTAAAAATAAAACAAAACATTTTCCAACATTTTTAACACTTTAAAATCACCGAAACTCTTGGTTTTAAATCCAATTAACATAAGAATAAATTTTAGAACATAAAATAATTTATTACCACTACTTCTGAAACCAAAATCATTCTTTAGAAAAAAAATCTTTTTTGGATTTTCCCAAACACTTGTCATGAAATATCATTCCATAACGAGGGATAAAACCACTTAGAAAAAACCATTCATCCCTCACTGGTAATCACATTGGCATGAGTATAATAAGGGAACACTTTCAAAACAACAATAATTTAAAGGCATGTAATAATATGTGACCAAAAAGAAACACCACTAGCCCTATACAAAACTTTGGGGAGCTAGAAGTGTGGAATGATCTAATAAACCATAAATAAATATTTCCCACATATAAATTCAGGTTCCCATGAAATCATTTATAAGAGACTAATTCTCTATTACTTGATACACAAAACATGGAGTTAAACTTCAAAATAGTTATCTTTGTCAAATTCAATGGAAGACACATGGGGTAACCAATCACAAACTAGGGAAAAATGGTACATAAATTCAAATATAGGATGAATGGAGCTCAAAAAATTATTAAAATTCCCTATACATAAAGAAATCACAATAGAAAATGGCCAACCCTTACCTTTGGGTTCAGCCATGAATGGGAATGGTGGTGGGGAAGAAAATCAGGGGTGACTCTGGTCCAAAGGCAAGGGTGATGAAATGGAAGGGCGGTGAGGGCACACGATGGTGGCAAGAGCGGCAACAATGAGAGTAGTGGTGAGATAGGCAGTGGTGAATGGGGAAACAAGATTGGCGGTGATGATAAAAGAGGGTAGAGAGAGGCGAGTAGAGTGGTGGTGGCGAGAAGGGTGGAAAGAGCAGTGTCGGCGAGAGCGGTGACATGAAAAATGTAGGTTTTCACAAAAGCTTCATGGTGTGTTAGAGAGAAGCCCACTGTTGGGGTTCTTTATTAAATTATCTAACACTTTTATCAGATCTACTTCAAAATTGTTGACAAAGGTCAGTTTTATCATCAGTAAAATAGAAAGTGATGGTAAAATAGACATGTATCTGTGCTTTTTTAGCACTAATAAATGTATAATCTTAACAATTTATTTATATTTTTACATATATTTATAAAATTATATTTAATATCTATATATAAATATTCCTATATAATTATATATATATATATATATTTATTAATACATAAATATATTTATTTATTAATATATATATTATTATAATAAATGTAATTATTGTAATTTTATAATAATAAATAAATAAATAATTATTTATAATTATAATTATAAATTAACATATTTGTAAATATTTTTATATAATTATAAATATATATATATATATATATAAAGATATAAATATTTATATTTATAAATTTATAATAAACATGTTTATTATAATTTTTTAATTATCTAAAAAAATATATATTTATTTATAATTGTAATTAAAAATTAATATATTTATATATATATATGCATATATATTTATAAGTATATTAATATAATTATATGTATTTATAAAATTATAATAAATATATATACTATAATTTTATAATTATTTATATATGTAGATTTATATTTAAATTTATATTTATATTTATATTTATATTTATAAAGAAATAAGTATATATATTTAATTATAATTATAACTAGAAAAAGATATATTTATAAAGTATTAATATGTAATTAAAATTTAATAATTATATGTATAATAAATATATTTATGATTTAAATATATTTATTGTAATTTTATAATTATTCATGGGAGTATATAAATATGTTAATGGGTACAACCTGGATAAAAAGTTTAACTCATAAAAAATGACGCATCACATTCATGAAGCATGAATAATAAGGATGTCAATGTATAAGTGAACATTTCATGAGTCATGAATACATAACATATTAACATGTCATCATAAAAACAGGTAATCTAACATTTAGAACATATATAGAAACCCAATCATGTTTGCAGATAAAACTATGATCATAGCTAGTGTATTCACGGATATTTATATATGAATGTAAACATTTCCATGAATATCATCATTGTCTCGGGATATATATATATATATATATATATATATTGAATCAATTCATTAGTGACAAATATTTATTTAAATATATATAGTTATAATTATAATTATAAATAAATATATTTAAAATTATTTATATATATAATTAAAAATACTATAAATATATTTATTATTATAAAAAAATTAATATAATTTTATAATTATTTAAATATAAATATATTTATTTATAATCTTATAAAAAAATTTTCAAAAATAATATATATTTGAATTATTAGAAAATATGTATTAATATATCATATTTATAATAATTATTAACATATTTTTTTTAATTAATGTATATAAGTAAACATTATTTTTTTGAATATAAATATAATAATTTTATATATATTAATAATATTTTTTATTAAAATCTCTTATCATCTCTAAGAATAGCGCTGATAAATCTAACATTTATTAGCACTTTTAGCTACCATTAATAATAGTGAGGCTTTTATAAGCAATTTATGGGTAGCACTGATAAACCCTAGCGCTTCCCATGCCATGATCTGTGGTAGTGGTTATAAATTAACACACCACAAATGATGTTTTCATTTTTAGAACAAAAGTGGATGGGAAGAGAAATGATGATGACTTGTTCCATTAACACAATAATATTATAGTATATAGAAGATACTAGAGTTATCATGTAACTTGGATAGGGGGAGGTGCAGAGAGAAAAACAAAAGAAATTGATAAGAAATTAAAAGAAAGAGAAATAGCTTTTCACCTCTTGAATTATTCTCCCTAAGAACCTCCATGAGGTGCTTGAGTTTTGTATTTTATTGATACTAAAGGATCCTATATATGGGGGAGAAAATTAGAAAGATTATTGGGTAGAATTTGGTCAATATTCAAGGCTTTTGAGGTTTGAGGAGAAGAGGTGGTGAGGGGTGGTATTTATAGTGGAGGAGAGGAGTGTTTTATGATTATTTTATTCATTTGTTAATTATTTTTTCTAAATATTATGAATATTGTGAATTATTGTATCTAAATATAGTAACTAGTGCATTTATGTTTGAACAAATGGTTCTAACATCAGTCATACGTCATCCTTAACTCAATTATTTAGGTATTTAGTTAATACCGTAAAATAACATATTTCACTATTCACAAAAAAATTAAATATTTTAGAAAAATACCAAAATTAAACCTAACCATTTTTTAACAAGTATAATTAAAAAATAGACTCAATTTTATAAAAATAATTTTCTAAATTTGATAATTTTACTTTTAAATTAAAATCTTCCTTTATTCAAAAAATTCCAATTTAAAAATGATAACTGATTTTATATCACTTTGAAAAACTAATTAAAGTCTCATAAAATTATTTCCTAATCATAAGACAAAAAATATATCAATTTATGAATCTATTTTATGAAAATAATTTTACTTTTAAATCATTATATTAGCTATAAAAATATAAATAATCATTTATATTCCACAAAAAATACCAATACTAAATTTATCATTTTTAAATCATTTATTTACTTACTCCATGATAGAAATATATTATATTTTCATTTATAATATTCCTAAATTTTATTTATAATTTCATTGGTGAGTTTTATAGTCTATTGGATGGGTTATTATTCTTAAGGGTCATATTACTATTCCCAATGTCAAGTTACTATTCCATGGATTTAGGTTTTTTAATTTCTATAAATACATATTATTTTATTAATTATTATTTTATAAAGTTTTTATTATGATCTATAAGTTATTTTATGTTATTTATAATATATTATATAATTATAAGAAGGGAATTTTCATTGATAGAATTCTGGGTCATTACATTCTTCCCCCATGGGAAATTTCACCCTCAAAATTTAAATTTACAAAAATAGGTGGGGGTAATTATCCTTCATCCCTTTATCTGATTCTCATGTTACCTATTCACACATATGGTTATGCAATAGTAATTTGAATATATGAGTGGTCCTATTGTGTAGAACATTATCTCTAAGGTCTAAGATCTTTACGGGTTGCTCCTCATACATGGGATCATTTTCCAACCGCACCGCCTCTGGATTTAGTAAATGTGAGGGGCTGGTATGTACTATCTCAAGATGATATGTGGAATATATCATGTACATAAGCAACGGTTGATGGAAGTACTTGTAGATAGGCAACAACTCCGAAAAAATCAAGGATATTGAAGAGGTTGATGTATTTGGTACTTAGCTTTCCCTTCTTACCAAATCTCATGATCATCTTTCGTGGAGATATATAGAGGGATACCATGTATCTATCCTTGAAATTATGGTCTCATCGATGATTGTCTATATAACTCATCTATTGAATTTGGTATGCCTTGATGTTCTACTGAATGGGTTTAACCTTTTACACTATTTCATCAACCATTTTATGTCCTAGAATATTACGTTCAACAACTTCATCCAAGAATGACATTTTTTTAGAAATTTTCCCATAAATGTATTCATATGGATCCATTTAGATGCTAAAGTGAAAACTATTATTTTAAAAAAACTCGAACAAATGTAGTTGTTTTTCCTATCCTCTCTTAAAGTCCACAGAACAAGCTCTTAACATGTCATTGAGTTTCTAAATTGTTTTCTCAGAGTGACCCTCAGTTTAAGGATGATAGGCCATACTTAAGTTCAACTCAGTGTTTAGTGAATCTTGGAGACTTTTCTAGAACTTGAAGGTTAATCTTAGATCTCAATCGGATATAATCGATAGTGTAAATCCTTGAATCCATACCATTTATCTGATATATATCCATTAAAGTTAATATAGTGATAATTCCACTAGAATCTCAATAATGTGAGATGTCTGAGTAAGATAATTCGCAATAACCCATATTGTATTATTCCATTTGGATGTCTTTGGAAGTCTAGTGGAAAATTCCATGGTGATGTTTTCCTACTTCTATGATGGTATGGGTAATAGTTTCATTATACTCATAGACTTTTTTCTTTGATCCTTCAACTTTTGACATACTTGGAACATTGATATATATTTAGTGATCTCTTTCTTCATATTTTCCCACCAATAGTTCTCTTAGAGATCTTGATACATCTTTATGCTCCCTTGGTGAATAGAGAAGGTTGGGCAATGTGTATCATTCATAAGCTATTTATTTATCTCTATATTGGATGGTACATATAGTCATGACCCAAATCTAATGACTCCTTCCTCATCCATTTTGAACTCTAATAATTTCCTATTCCTAATAGCTTCTACCTTTTTCTAAATTTTCTCATCAGTTATCTGAGCATCCTCTATTTTCTCCATAAGGGATGGTTGAGAAATCATTTGATAAAGGAATGATGATGTTCCTTACTTAATGATTCCCATTTCTATCATTTTTTGGTCTAAGAAGATTGGATCCTTCTTAATTCTCATCATTGATAAATATTCAAGATCATTTCTACACAGAAAATCCACCACCTTATTTTATTTACCAGTATAGTAGTGGATTAAACAGGAATAATAATTGATGATATATAACCATCTTTTCCGATTCATATTAAGATTATTCTATGTGAATAGTTTTTTTGAGGCTCTTATGATCAGTATATATCTCACATTTCTCCCCATAGATATAAGGCTGCTATATTTTTAACACAAATATCACAACCACCAACTCCAGATCATGCATGGGATGGTTTTTTTTGATGAATTTTTAATTACCTTGAGGTGTAGGGTATCAAATTATCATTTTTATTTAGTAAAAAACCTAATCACTTATTTGAAGCATCAATATACTCCACAAAGCGTTCCCCACTTTTTAGTAGTGTGAGAAATTCAATAGTGACTAGCCACCTTTTTCAACTCTTTGAAACAGTCTTCACATTCACTGGTCTTGAAAAAATTCAATCCTTTTTGATTTAGCTTAGTTATTGGGTTTGAAAATCAGTATAAGTTCTTAAAAAAAATTAATACATATATAGACCAATAAAATTATAGATATCCATTATAGATGTTGGACTGGGCCACTCTTTGATTTCCTCTAACATGGAACAGTCCATAGATATTTATTTTTGGTGATAAAATTCACCATGAATGACACTTCCTCCATCCAGAACTGGAATTTATTTTACTTTTTTATATAGTTTCTACCTTCTCCTCATGTTACTCTTTTCTCTTGGAGTATATCATAATATCATCAATAAAGACTATAAAAAATTATTCAAGGTAACATCTAAAGACTCAATATATTTTGTCCATGAATATTACTAGAGCATTAGTAAGTCATAAGGGAATCCCTATGATCTAATAGTGTCCATACCATATTCTAAATGCAGTCTTGGGAATATCTTCTTTCCTCACCTTTAATTGGTGATATCCTAACCAAAGGTACAACATAGAGAAATACATAGCCCCATGTAGTTGATCAAACAAGGCATCTATCTATGGAGGGGATAATTTTTCATTATCTTGATTTTATTGATATCATGATAATCTATTCATAGGTGTATTGATCCATCCTACTTCATTAAAAAGAGGACTGATGCACCCCACAGAGAAGTAATCGGGTTTATAAAACACTTATCCAGATTCTCCTGTAACTACTTATTTAGTTATTCCAACTCAATGGTGACCATTCTATAAGGTTTCATTGATATAATAAGAAATTAAGGAATAAATTCTATTGATAATTCATCTTCTCGGTCAGGAGGAAGACCAGAAAATTCTTCAGGGAATTCATCGGTGTAGTCCCTCATAATGCGTATGTCTTCGAGCATGATTCTCTGTAGCAGCCTGACCCTAGAACACTCGGAGCTAGTGCCTTAAAACATGATGTGTAATTTTTTTAAAAAAAACCATTCATTGATAGTTTACACATCATGTCTCATACAGATGATCAATTCTGTTCAGGTTTTGGGAAACCAGCTACTTTTGACATGCTTCTTCTGCTGAAAACTGATACCTAAAAAATTTTATTTAAAAACTTAGGGTGACCATATGAATTCCTAGTAAGTGATTTTTAAAATAAATAATATACCAATTATAACCTTTTGAAAACATTCCTTTAAAATTTTCCATAAAACACTTTCTTATGAAATATTGAAACACTTGTATCATAACATAGCATTAGTCTAAGAATCAAAAGAGAAAATTTCAGAGAATACCAACAAAGTTACCAGGAATCATGATTCAATTATAGGATTTCTCATTCAGAGTAATAAATAAAAGATATTCTAAATAACCATGGCATGTGAATATGCAAGTACAAAGTTAATAACTTAGAGTAATACATAATCAGAGTTGTGCATAAAGGTAACAACTTCAATTTCATCCCTTACTACTATAAAACATACACTGGATAATAAATCACTGAGTGCTAAATAATTAATAATCCATAAGCTTTTACTTCGTCTGATTCTCATAAACATAATATCTTTAACAAATAATATTCTATAAGTTGAATATTTTTCTAGTTAATTAAATTATATAGTCATAATGGGGAAAGTGCATATGCGGGACTTTGTCAAGGCCTCAACCAAGACATTTAATGATTAAGGTCATAGCGAAAATCCATAACTCATAATTGGGAATAGCCTCGACCAATTCCACATCTAGTTGTCTCACGAGACCTATCTATGCATTGAGGTGCTATAGCGGGCCCCACACATCACATAATAAGTCCAATACATTCCTCATCTCTCTAAATCAAAGTGCTTATACCACTTTGATTTATTAAATTACTTATCACTTATCATTTCATGTGTCACATATCACTTGGTTTCTTACTTAACTTTATTCAAAGTGTCCCATACCACTTTGAATAATTTAATACTTAATCCAAAAAAGGTCATAAGAGTTTAATTTAGTTCTTTAGCATTCCCATATATTTAATAAATCAGGCATATAAGTGTTAATTACAAAACTATTCACTACATGGCTATCTCATTAAATTGAAAGTATTGAAGGAAAATTATAGCTTATGTGATGGCAACTATTGCACTAAAATAAATACAATTTTTGTCACATAAAATGAAAAACTTAAATTCCTTATTAATCAAATACATAATGGAATGTCATCTAGAAGCAAAATTATTTAAAAGGTAAACCAAATATTTCATGTGGGGTATTAAACACATAGATTCTCAATCATATGATACTGGTATTCTTATGTATAACATATCATAAGGGTACACATAATACTAAAAATTAAAAGAAGGAAATCTAACCATACCATTTAATTTATATGAAAATACGTGATTCTAACATATGATTTTAAGAGTATCCAAACCCAAATATTATAATCATGTGTTTTCTATAATTACTAAAGGAATCAAAAGTATAATATCCGGAATCTCCAAAATTAGGGTTTAGTGCTGTCTAAATATGTTTTTACACGAGGGTTTATATTAAGAGTTGCATTTTAAAATAGACCATTAATATTTCAAAAACAACATGTTTTACTCTTTCTTTGCAATCCTTGGAATATTCTAAATAAAATTGAGAATCAAAGTTTATTTTCATACACATATTATCACATATTTGAATATACATTTTTTATTAAAGGGTTTAAACCAAAAATCTAATGTCACCCATGTGACTTTAATATATTAGGCACATTAATGAACATGAGTCCTTAAATAATAAAATAAATTTTAAAGGGTTTATTTATTTAAAAAACTTACATAAATGTTTTTGTAAACATATACCACTTATATGCATAACTGACTATACATAAGGATCTTACACCAAAATTAATTTACACTTACAAGTTTATCAAAACATAAATTAACCATTGGAGTTCAATGTTAAAAGACTTATATCTAGTCCAGAAGGTGATTCTTACAAAATATATAATTATATATGACTTTTATATTATATATAAATATATACATAATGGTTTTATACATCATACAATTAATTACATTCTAAAACTCTATTTAAGCTTGAAACTCAATGTTTAAAAATCAAAAAATCAGGTATAAAACAGGTTTACCCAAAACAGTATGATCATATATATATAAATATATATTTTCATAAACCGAACATTAAAATTATACAAATAGGTTCTTTCATAAACAAGACAAATGAAATGAACCCTTATATTCATAATAATTCTTGAACACAAAATCCATAAGGCTTAGAATCAGTATAAGAGAAGATTTTACCTAATTCAGAAGGACATATATATATATATATATTTGAGTATATATATATATTTGAGTATATATATATATAAATACCCTCAAAACAAAAAAATCAAGATAACATATCCCTTACCTGGGTTTGAGGAGGAGGAGAGGCTCAGAAAAAGCTCAGAGGATCTTGAAGGAGGTGCTGGAGGAAGGCAAAGTCGTAGGGTTTGGGTGAAAAAAGTGATATATTTGTAATATATAAATAATATATTTTTAATTATATCTGAATGTAAAAACCAAACCTATTCAGTTTAAAATAATACCAAGGTGTTGGTCTTGTAGAAAATGCGTGAGAGGATGGGCATCAGATTGAGATTGAAGGAATCACGGGTGTGGAAAACAAGGGAAAGGAAGAGTAGGGGTTACTGGTCCAGCGTATGTTGGAGGAAGGAGGAGATACTGTGGGGTGGATAAACAAGAAATGAATAGACGACTGGGATTAAAGGGGAAGTAGATCAGACTACCATGGTGATGTGGCGATTTAAAAAAAATTTGGACGATCACGATTAAATCTGTGATGGATCAGATGTCTCAGATTCGATGTGGTGATTTAAAAATTTCGAAAGGTCGAGATTAAATCCGTGTTGGATTGGACGACTCACAAAAAACATGAGGGATTTTGCAGCTACTGAGGATCGAGCACCAGATTGAAATAGACGGCCCAAATCACAGGCGATGTGATCCAACAGTCTAGATTTGATCTTGGCCAATTTTCCTCATCCCACATCGAAATGGATGGACTCCTACAGCTTCTTTATAATCCTGGAGCTCCGAGAAATGGCTCAGAATTCTCCCTCCCCCATCCTGGTACCGCCCCGTACCAGGTTCTGTGCGTGTGCTCTGTGTCCTCCCCCTACCGTTGTTCCACCCCGTATATTGGTGCCTCTAGTTCCCTTGTGCGTGCTTTAAGAGTGCACACACACAATCCAACAGGTCGGCCTATGCTAAGGAAGAAGTCTAGTCTCATCCACCTAGCACTTGCTTCCTCCTTCGGCCCAGCTAGAGGGCTGGCCCTTGTGGATATTTTTTTTTGTTAACTATAATTCTAGGTTTCCTTATGCAAATATATATGTTTTTCAAACCAAAATTTTCTTTAGTTTTATAAATAATAAAGTTTTAAAACAAAATGTTATAACATAAAATTTAATTCATCTATATGAAAACTTTATACTAGTATTATAAAAATCATAGACCTTGTTTAAGTTTTAATAATGAAAAAATTTACAAGAAATTTGTAATATTTGAAAGGTGTTTGAAATCCACACCTCATTTTAAAATCACACTTAGTGTAGTTAAAAATATTAAACCATTGTCCTTTTAAAGTCCTTAATAAGAGGATATATTATATTTTCAATACTTAACTTAAATATTTTGGAAAATTAAATTATACCTAGATATATTTAATTAATCCACCATAAAGACCAACGGCTACAATTATAGATGTTATAAATCAATAATCACCCAAGGGAAATGGTCGAGTTTATGCCTTATAAAACCATATATTAGGGTGTTCCAAATTCAACAAAACTTGGTGAAGATGGTACACATCATTCCATTAATTCTTAGTGCTGCTGCAGTGGATATGGTCATACTAATGTTCATTGTGACGGATCCAAAAGACCCATATTATGTTCTTGGTGTTTTTGTTGTTTTGGGTGGTCTCCCTGTAATTCTAATAGGTCTTTTAACAGGTATTTTTGGTCTGTATGTTTTTCCTTTGATCTTACTATAATGTAAACACTATGGTATTTTATTTAAATAAAAATGTCTGGTATTTGGTTTGAATATTTTGTTCAGATAACACAGAATGAAACCATAATTTTTTATTACTAGAGAAATAAGTTTTGGGGTGTCACATTATCCCCCCTACAAAGAATTTCATCCTCGTAATTCTAAAATTCTTGTACACAACCACATCAACACCAGACACACGTTACTCCCGAGGTCGCTTTACTGGGAACACCACCGATGGTAGGGTACTGACAGCCTCAGGAGGATTCCTAAGGTAGTATTCATCTGCTCGATTTCCTTGGCCCAGACACACTGTGAACAGCTAGGGTCATACTTGTTCCTGAAGCACTTGGCCTTCCATAGAGAGGCACGAGAAGTGTGTAGGTCAGAGATTTCAGAGTGAACTAAATCCCTATAATTTCTTTGCTCCACTTTGTGCTTGAAAATACTGATGTTGTAGAGTTCCCTATACATTCTAAAACTCAGGACCATGAATAGGTAGGACGCTCAATGGTCACCATCCAAAGTAGCTTCTATAAACTTACTAATATCTCGGTAGTTATCAATCAAAGTGAAATATAGAGAAAGAGCTTCATGATACATTCCTATTTTTCTATATGATGCAAATTGTTGAATTGATATATGGTAATAGACAAGATTTCTTCCTTAGTAGATATGGAGAATGTTTCGGCGGCTCGACACCTGATGAAGTTGTTTACAATTTAGATGTAAGTTGGCATAGGGATGGTATTATTCAGATCATATCTTGAAAATTATGATCTCTAATAGTTCAGTAGGAAGTGATAGAAGATTGGTTGGTGATTTCATGTCTTCTATCTAAAATTTCAAGAGGTATGTTTTATTTAGCTGATACGTAACCATAAAAAATTTATTTCTAAAAGCATGTTAAAGTAACAAAACACATAACTTTTTTTAGTTATACAAAGTTCATAAACCCAAGGTATTACATAACTACTCGCTCAATCTAACATCATGTTTAATGATTTCCTAATGTCCTCAAAGATGTCACTTTAGCAGATTCACCAGTGGTGGTGACTTACCCAATTCCCTGTCAAACGGATTCCCAAAGTGGTTCTAAACTCCTCACTCTCCTTGGTCCAGATGCAGTATGGGCAATCCAGATTAATTAGATGTGGGAATCTAAAGTTCCAACAAAGGAAATCATTAAGGGTATGGAGTTGGGTGACGTCTGATTGAACTTTCTGTCTATAATTCAAATGGGTAGATGCGTCCTTGAGAATTTCGAAGTCCATGGATTTACCTCGAAGACCATAGGTTCTGATTTGAAATAGGTATGCTACCCAGAGGTCACCCTCTTGAGTAGCTTCCTAGATGTTCATTAGTGAAAAGAAGGTTTCGGTCAAGGTGAATTATCATAATAGTCCTTCATAATTCCTTCCCTTACATGCATAAAAGGGATGTTGGGCATGCATCATTAGAAAGTAATCAAAGCCAGATCCTCGGTGATGTTGGAGTACATGCGGAGAATTGGACACATGATAGAGATGTTGACATGTTAAACGAAGGTTATCAAAAGTTTTGTATCCTTATAAACATGCCTTGGCCACTATGGTTTCTAATATTTCTGTCGGAAGGGACAAAATTCATCATTCGTCAGCCATCTAAAAATTAAGAAAACATCATACTTATTCATGCTTAAGTAAATTTTTCTTTATTAAGTTCTGGTTTTCTAGAGTTATTTAAAATGTATCATGTAATAGAAACTATAGAAGCCTGACCCTAGAACACCCAGAGTCGGTTCCTTAAAACATGATGGGTAATTTTTTTACAAAAACCATATATTGATAGTTTACAAATCATGTCTCATACAGAGGATTGATTCGGTTCAGGTTCTGGGAAACCAGCTACTTCTGACATGCTTCTTCAACTGAAAACTGATACCATAAAAATTTTATTTAAGAACTTAGGATGAGCATACGAATGCCCATTAAGGGGTTTTAAAAATAACATAATATACCAATTATAACCTTTTGAAAACATTCCTTTAAAATTTTCCATAAAACATTTTCTTAAAGAATGTTGAAACACTTGTATCATAACACAACATTAGTCTAAGAATCAAAAGATCACAATTCATAGAAAACCAAAAGAGTTACAAGGAAACATGATTCAATTATAGGCATGCTCATTCTGAGTAATAAGTAAAAGATATTCTAAATAAGTATAAAATTTGAATATGAAAGTACAAAGTTAATAACTAAGAGTAATACATAATCAGAGTTGTGCATAAAGGTAACAACTTCAATTTCACCATTTACTACCGTGAAACATACACTGGCTAATAAATCACTGAGTGATGAATTATTAATAATACATAAGATTTTACTTCTTCTGATTCTTATAAACATAATATCTTTAACCAAGAATATTCTACGAGTCAAAAATTCTTCTGGTCAATTAAATTACATAGTCATAATGAGGAAAGTGAATATGCAGGACTGTGTCAAGGTCTCGGCTAAGATGTCTAATGATTAATGCCTCATCCAAAATTCATAACTCATAATTACGAAATGCCTTGACCAATCCCACGTCTATTTGTCTCATGATACCTACCGATGCATCGAGGGGCTATAGAGGGCCCCACCCATCACATACAAAGTCCAATGCATTCCTCATCTCTCAAAATCAAAGTGATCATACCACTTTGATTTATTAAATTACTTATCACTTGTCATTACATGTGTCACAAATTACTTGGTTTCTTATTTCACAATATTCAAAATGTCCCATACCACTTTGAATAATTTAATATTTAATCCACAGAAGGCCATAAGTGTTTAATTTAGTTCTTTAGAATTCAAATATATTTAACAAATTTGGCATATAAGTGTTAATTACCAAAATATTAACTGCATGGCTATGTCATTAACTGGAAAGTATGGAATTAAAATCATATCATATGTGATGAAAACTAATGCAATAAAATAAATTCAAGTTTTGTCACATAAAATGATAACCTTAAATTCATTATTAATCAAATACATAATAGAATTTCATCTGTATGCATAATTATTTAAAAGTTAAACCAAATATTTCATGTGGGGTATTAAAAATATAGACGCCCAAACATATGTTACTAGTATTCTTATGTATAAAATATCATAAGGGTACAAATAATATGAAAAATGAAAAGAATGAAATCCAACCATACCATTTAATTTATATGAAAATAGGTGATTCTTACATATGTATTTAGGAGTAGGCAACCCCAAATAATATACTCATGTTTTCTCTATAATTACTAAATGCATCAAAAGAATAATATTTGGAATCTCCAAAATTAGGGTTTAGTGTTGTGTAAATCTGTTTTTATACGAGGGAGTATATTAAGAGTTTTATTTTAAAATTTGACATTCATATTTCAAAAACAACATTTTTTACTCTTTATTCGAAATCATTGGAAAATTCTAAATAAAATTGAGAATAAAAGTTTATTTCCATACACATATAATCACATATCTGAATATAGATTATGTATTAAAGGGTTTAAACCATAAATCTAATGTCACCCATGTGACCTTAATATATTAGGCACATTAATGAACAAGAGTCCCTAAATCATAAAATAAATTTTAAATGGTTTATTTATTAAACAAACTTATATAAATGTTTATGTAAACATATACCACTTATATGCATAACCGAGTATACATAAGGATATTAAACCAAAATTAATTTACAATTACAAGTTTATCAAAACATAAATTAACCATTGGAGTTCAATGTTAAAATAATTATATCTGATCAAGAGAGTGAGTCTTACAAACTATATAATAATATATGGCCGTGTATACTATATATAAATATATACTTAAAAGTTTTATATAGCACATAATTCCTTATATTTTAAAACTCTATTTAATCTTGAAACTCAATGTATAAAAATCCTAAAATAGTGTATAAAAGAGGTTTACCCAAAACCGTATGTTCATAAATATATAAAAATATATATATATATATTCATAAACCTAACATACAAAGTATACAAATAGGTTCTTTCACAAGAAAGACAAAATGAAATGAACACTTATGTTCATAATACTTCTTGAACTCAAAATCCAGAAGACTTAGGATCGACATAAGAGAAGATTTTAACGAATCCGTAAGGTTATATATATTTTTATGAGTATACGTATATATGTATATACCCTCAAAACAACAAAATCAAGACAACATATCCCTTACCTTGGTTTGAGGAGGAGGAGAGGCTTGGAAAAGGCATGGAGGATCTTGAAGGAGGTGATGGAGGAAAGAGAACCCACTGGGCTGAGGTGACAAAAGTGATATATTTATAAAATATAAATAATATATTTTTAATGCTATTTTCATGAAAAAACCGAACCTATTCAGTTTAAAATTAGTATGAGGTGTCGGCCTTGGAGAAAATGCATGAGAGGAGGGGCCTCGGATGGTGTTGGAATGAGTCATGGGTGGGGAAAACAAGGGAAAGGTAAAGTAGGGGCTACTGGTCTTGCATAAGAGGGAGGAAGGAGGAGATACCTTGGGGTGTAAAACCCAGAAATGAATGGATGGCTGGGATTAAAGGTGTAGTAGATCGGACGACCACAATGATGTGGCGATTTTAAAAAAAAGTTGGACGGTCGTGATTAAATCTGTGATGGATCAGATATCTCAATTTGAACACTCTAATTTAAAAATCTCAGATAGACGAGATTAGATCTATGTTGGATCGGATGATACACAAAAAATGTGGGGGATTCTGTAACAGCCCAAGATTTTATAAAAAATATTCTTTTTAATTTTATTAATGTCTTGTGTTGTACGCTACACCAAAAGGAGCTTGCACAACACGCATCCTTGACTTGCCTTGCATTACACGCAATCGCGACCTTCCTCGATAGCGGGTGTAATACGCAATACCGAGTTTCACTAAACAACGATATGCTATTAAAATATTATTAAAACTAGCCGGTATGAATAGTAATAACCACTTTTTAAAATTCTGTAAATCTTATTTTTCAAAATGAACTTCATTTTTGGATTTGGAGTATCGAATTTAGCCTAAGGTGAAATTTTGGTACTTTTCGGATAACTTTCATATTTTGATGAATAGTGAAAATTACTAAATTATAATTAAAAACAACTTTTTTAATCAAAATAATTAATAGTGATAAATTATTAATTTGAGTGGTTTTAAAGTATATTTAGAATATATTTTTACAATTTAATACAATGTTGGTCATTGGTTGTAATTTCAGATTTAAACCAGACATAAACAAATGTCAATCTTTTGATAGATATTGTTTCTTAAAAACACGCTATTTGTTTTAACAGCGGGATTTAATTATAAAATTAATTAATGCAACTTCTATGTTATGAATTTGGTAAAATAGACTTCATTTTTGAATTCGGAATATGAAATATAGCTTAGGATGAAATTTTGGCATTTTTCTGAAAACCTTCAATTTTTGATGAATAGTGAAACTACTAAGTGGTAGTTAAAAAACTGAATTTTTCATAAAACTTAATTTTACCGCTTCTGTGAATGGAATTTCAAAAATCCGAGAGACACGGTTGATGTCAGTAAGTAAAATGTGGTTCAATGAGATGAAAATATTTTTTGGTGAATAGTATCTTTTTACTTTTATTTACCACGGTTAAAAGTAAATAGGGTAATTAAGGGTAAAAATGATATTAATATTACCCTAACACATGTCCTAATTCTATTGGACAAGTGTATCTCGACCAAAAACAACCTTAAGTGTAAAATATAATCATTTAGGCCCACTTGGATTAGATTAGGACATTTATTATTATTTAATTCAAAAAAGAGTTAAAAGAGTTAAAATCAAAGTTTATTTACTAAAACATTTTTAATATAGGGTTATACATACGATAAAATAGACTATAAATATTCATTAGAAAGATAAAAAGATTTCCCACATAAAGGTATTTTATTTGTATTTTTTATACATCAAATAAGTTAATTTATTTATGACACAAAGATGATGCAGTAATAATCTTATTAATGAAACATTGACATAATTGATGTTATAAACACAAAAATAAATGTAATATGAGACTTTTTATGAATTACACTAATTTTCTAGGTTACTATGATATATTAGTGTTGATTTAATCAACTTGTTTCGAACATATAATTCTTTTATGACTTTCACAAAAATCATATATCAAATAGTGTCAAAATTGACACAAAATAGTTTTTAAATCAAATATTATATTATTAATTGTTATTTTATTCCTAAAAATCTAAGGTTCGGCCAAATGACTTAGATAAGGATATATATATTAATAATAAACAATTTGGGGTTCGTTTGGCATGTTATAGTAAGTGTATTAACCATATAGTGAAAGAAAACAAAAAGACACGGTAAAAGTTAAATTATTTAACTTAGAGTTAAATCTAATTGATAAGGTTAAAATAATACCCTAAACTTGTCTAAATCTTATTGGTTGATAGGATTTCGACCCATCCCCACTTTAGCTTCGAAATAAGACCCTTTGGAACCATTATAAACCGATTTTGACTTTAATATAAAATAATATTTTGAGATATTCCTAAGGTGCCCCTCTCCTCCCTTATAAAAGGACACCTCCTCCCCCTCCTCCTCACACCAATTTGAGCACTCAAGCTCGGCCAACCCCTGCCAAAATCTCTTCTCCACTTCCTTATCAACATCCTATAGGTTCTGGTCTTCCTCAAAGACCAATTTTAGTTCCCTAAGAGGAGGTCTCCAAAAGGCGCTTCAAAGAAGAGGTAATTACCATTACCAATTCTTTCATCTTTATTTCTTCTTCCACTTCTTCTTCTTAGGTTGTTTCATTATGAAGTAATAACATCAGTATCACTCATATACTGATATGTTATTATAAGTATGAAACAACCCTATTTCACCATCTATCCATCCTACGGAAAAAGAAATCACCGCGCGTGCGTACGTACAGAATACCGTCTCCACGCCGTGGTGTAATCTATTTTCCACCACCACCTTACATGGATGGGTATAATGGTGTAAATAATAACTATAAATAGTTATTACAACATCATATTGATTCTGATATATTGTATAATCCACTCCAATTCAATTCAATATTTATGGAAATGATATCATCGCCCGTGCGTACGTACGGACTACCGTCTCCACGACGTGATGAGATTCATTCTCCATGTTAACCATTAAAGAATGATTATAAAGTATATATAAGAAATAATAATGAAATATATGACATTATAAAGCTACTGGATTTATGTATATATATTTATGTCATCTACTTACTTCCATTCAAGACAATAAGGAAAGGAAAACAGCGTTCATGCGTACGTACGGACTACCGTCTCCATGAACGGTGTTTTTCATTTCATTTATCTATCTATTATATATATATATATATACTGAATATATATGATATATAAATCATATTTTATATTCTGGAAGTAAGTAAATCATGATATAAGTAATAATAATGTCAAGAACAACAAGTCAGAACACCTACGATAAATGAAACGATTTTACCCAAAACGCTTCTTTAACATGGAATTTACAAAAGAACGGGTAATATAATGTCATAAGTGAACCATATATGATATCATAACAATGAATATGATTCTGTAATAAGTAAATGACATTATTTAAATCATTATACAGGAGGTTCGGACACTTACGAAGCAAATCAGACCTAAGGTAAGGGAAATATCACAATCTCATTTTTCCGAGATTGTTTATACTTTGAAATTTACTGGGGTGTATTTTATCATCCACATCCATGTTTCCTCAATATGTAATATTATTTCCATTCATCTAAAATTGTTTAAAACCTATTTTACCCTTTGGTGAGTTTTTAGTAAAAGATATGAAAGGAATCTTTTGTCGTTTATCGTACGAGGTACTTTTTTTGACTTTTCCGACAAAAGTACGAGAAGAATGTTTTTTTAACTTATACGGCATGAATGGATTTTTAAAACATTAAATCCAAGAATCTTCCTTTACAAGTTTTCAAGTTTATTTTTAATCAACTTATTTTATTTTAAAGTTGTATGACATGTTATGAAAGGAAAAATGTTTTTGAAGAAGAAAGGATATTTTCCTCAAGAATGGAGTTCAAGTGTTTTATCAAAATTATTTTCTATCTAAGATAATAAAGGGTTATGTTTTTATCCCTATTATTACATTGATTTGATCCTGTTGTGATGAAATTATTTTTATGAATTCCTTTATCTTATATGAATTGATTTATGATGTCATGATGTTTCAAGAATCCCATTTTTGTTACATGTGTTATGCGATGATGTATGATTATGTGGCACACATAAGAAAGGATTCATTATAAGATGGGTGGGACCTATATCTACGTCCAATGCATTGGGTAACGATTTCATATCTCATGAGATAGACAGGGCTGGAACGGTAGGTTATACCGGTTCAGTGAAACAGGACTGAAACGAGGGTTACTCGATTCAGAAAGGGACTTTGTCCACTAAGATAGTCTTGGCAATGAGTCTTGACTAACAAGAAATGATTCTCTATGATTATGTGTGTATGCCACAAAGATTAATGTTTTATGTTATTATTATTGGGATTTCATTTCACTACTATGATTTATCCCATGTTATGAAATTATACTCTCTCTTGCAGGTTAAGATTTCCAAAATGTTATGTTCTTATGAATACGATGTGATTGATTTTTCTTTTGTTTACCCTTACTGAGCATTTGAGCTCACCCTTTTATGTTTTCTTTTCCCCAGGATATAAAGAAAGGTTTTAGGTAAAAAAAAGGGGAAGATCTTTATGGGAGATATTGAAGATCTTTCACCACGATTAGAAGATTATAGTCCGAGTTTCCAAAGACACTAAACTATTACGGTCCTTGTGTGTGTGTTTTTGTTATGTACTAAGTATTCCGCAAATGTAATGTAATGTCCATGTACGATGAGCTTCGGGTCTCTACAGTTGGTATCAGAGGAAAGGTTTAGTCAACCTTTGGAAACTGGGATGTGAAAACGTTAGTGAGATCCCTAGAGATATTTCTACGATATGTCTAGGGATGTCCCTAAGGTTAAGTATACGTATAGGTTATAGTACTAGAACTACGCTAACGATCATAGAATTAAACCTAAGATGTTAGATATTGAAGGTACTCCCCCTTTATTATGTTGTTTTCCCTAGCATGATTTTTGCCTCTCACACTATTCTTTTTTGGGTTTTAGAAAATGGCTGGAAACAAGATGATTCACGATAATAGAGGATATGATGGACAATGGAATGATATTCTTCATAGTCAAATGGGATTTGGAATTCCAAACATCATTATTATGCCGAATCATCAATCTCATAATATGATCAATAAAGTAAAATTTGGTAAGTTTCCTGACTCGTCTAATAAGAGAAAGATGGAGTTTTATGATGATCATAGAGGAAAGAAAGTTCAATTTCCCCTATGTAAATCATATGGGAAGAGGCATCAAGGAGAATGTTTCAAAGGAACTGGAAGATGCTTTGGGTGTGGAAAATAAGGACACAAAGCAAGTAAGTGCAAAGGAAAAAGTTCAGTTAACACCATGGATGAGGATAATGGTATTGCTACGACATCAACAATGGTTAAATGTTTTAAATGTGGAATGTACGGGTATTATGCAAACCAATGCCCTAAGGGAAAGTCTCATGAAGATAATCAGTATGGTCGTATGGGAAGTATTTATGTTGATGATGATGAAGAGACTACAAATGATATGTGAGATGAAAGAATTATTGAAGCTCGGTCAATGGTTTAAGAAGGTAGTGGAATGATTACATGTTTATCAAGTGTAATGTTGTACTATA
Organism: Viscum album; assembly: GCA_963277665.1. NCBI lineage: Eukaryota > Viridiplantae > Streptophyta > Magnoliopsida > Santalales > Viscaceae > Viscum > Viscum album. The sequence goes on along the minus strand of OY728131.1, from coordinate 1,429,481,763 downwards.
GAATAAAAAGACATCTAAGGATTGTTACACTGTTGTCTGATTAATGTTACCAGTATCCATGAAAGGTTGTTCAGATATTTTTGGATTGTAGATGATATGCGCATAATGAAGGGATAAGGAGAAAATTAAATGTTTGATAGTATTCATGAGCTCATGATTGATATAAGGACTAAGTGATATCATGGTTTGAGAATATAGAATTTTGAGGATTTTGGTATGTGGAAAGTGTTAACTTTTAACTGCATTCATGTTTTCACTAAGGATCAATGGGTATTCAAGAGAATACATGATTAAGGCCTTTGAATGTTTGGAATGTGACCAACAAGACATATCTTATGATATATGGGGATCAACGATGATATTAAATCTCTGGTAATTGTTTTCACTATGTTATGAGAGTGGACTGCAGTATTATGGATAAGCCTAAAGATTGGAATGGATTGTGTTGGACGTAAGTTAGAATTGTTTAAGGATAGAAATTTTTTTTGATATTATTGATGGGATGTTATAGTAATATAGTTTTGGAAAAAGGACAACCTGCAGGACGGGCGATAGCCCATCGCTTCGGACAAGGCTGTGGGAATCGAACCCACAACCAAAGTGCGACTAGCCTTTATCGCCTACCACTGGCCTACAGGAAGTCCCTGTTTAGTAGAAACTAGTTTTATTATATTAAGTAGTATGATATATGAAGTATAAGTCCATTTTAGGAACCATATATTATTAATCTCACTATAGATCGACTTATGTATATAATTTTTGGTAACCTTTTGTTTGAGACAGATGGAATGACCCGTCATTCTATCACATGATCTGCTAACACTTCACGAATAACAAATTCAACTTCATTTATTTAAGAGATGAAGTGGAAATTGTTCTAGGCACGAACAATAGTGAGATTGTACCAAAATAAAGAAAGTATTTATTCCAATTCAAATTTTCAACTTTAGGGAAATGATCTTGAAAACCAAAAATGTTGTCCTAGTGATCTTATACCTGATGAATCGGATGGTACCTTAGATCGTCACAAATTTATGGATTTGTGATTATTGGCTTTTCTATAGCCATGTTCTCTACCACTCTCCATCAGAACATGATGGTTAGATTTCTCTTCCATATCCATATTTTCACCTATGTGGAAACCCAATGATTAGTTTATTTGGGTAACCGTTACATTTCATACTTTTGTTTTTAAAGATTGGTTTTGATATTCCTTTTTACGATGTGGGTTTCTATTAAAGAAACTTTCAAATAGTAAACCATTTATAACCCCGACGAATTTCGAGGGCGAAATTCATTTTAAGGGGGGTAGAATGTAACAGCCCAAGATTTTATAAAAAATATTCTTTTTAATTTTATTAATGTCTTGTGTTGTACGCTACACCAAAAGGAGCTTGCACAACACGCATCCTTGACTTGCCTTGCATTACACGCAATCGCGACCTTCCTCGATAGCGGGTGTAATACGCAATACCGAGTTTCACTAAACAACGATATACTATTAAAATATTATTAAAACTAGCCGGTATGAATAGTAATAACCACTTTTTAAAATTCTTTAAATCTTATTTTTCAAAATGAACTTCATTTTTGGATTCGGAGTATCGAATTTAGCCTAAGGTGAAATTTTGGTACTTTTCGGATAACTTTGATATTTTGATGAATAGTGAAAATTACTAAATTATAATTAAAAACAACTTTTTTAATCAAAATAATTAATAGTGATAAATTATTAATTTGAGTGGTTTTAAAGTATATTTAGAATATATTTTTACAATTTAATACAATGTTGGTCATTGGTTGTAATTTCAGATTTAAACCAGACATAAACAAATGTCAATCTTTTGATAGATATTGTTTCTGAAAAACACGCTATTTGTTTTAACAGCGGGATTTAATTATAAAATTAATTAATGCAACTTCTATGTTATGAATTTGGTAAAATAGACTTCATTTTTGAATTCGGAATATGAAATATAGCTTAGGATGAAATTTTGGCATTTTTCTGAAAACCTTCAATTTTTGATGAATAGTGAAACTACTAAGTGGTAGTTAAAAAACTGAATTTTTCATAAAACTTAATTTTACCGCTTCTGTGAATGGAATTTCAAAAATCCGAGAGACACGGTTGATGTCAGTAAGTAAAATGTGGTTCAATGAAATGAAAATAATTTTTGGTGAATAGTAACTTTTTACTTTTATTTACCACGGTTAAAAGTAAATAGGGTAATTAAGGGTAAAAATGATATTAATATTACCCTAACACATGTCCTAATTCTATTGGACAAGTTTATCTCGACCAAAAACAACCTTAAGTGTAAAATATAATCATTTATGCCCACTTGGATTAGATTAGGACATTTATTATTATTTAATTCAAAGAAGAGTTAAAAGAGTTAAAATCAAAGTTTATTTACTAAAACATTTTTAATATAGGGTTATACATAAGATAAATTAGACTATAAATATTCATTAGAAAGCTAAAAAGATTTCCCACATAATGGTATTTTATTTGTAATTTTTATACATCAAATAAGTTAATTTATTTATGACACAAAGATGATGCAGTAATAATCTTATTAATGAAATATTGACATAATTGATGTTATAAACACAAAAATAAATGTAATTTGAGACTTTTTATGAATTAAACTAATTTTCTAGGTTACTATGATATATTAGTGTTGATTTAATAAACTTGTTTCGAACATATAATTCTGTTATGACTTTCACAAAAATCATATATCAAATAGTGTCAAAATTGACACAAAATAGTTTTTAAATCAAATATTATATTATTAATTGTTATTTTATTCCTAAAAATCTAAGGTTCGGCCAAATGACTTAGATAAGGATATATATATTAATAATAAACAATTTGGTGTTCGTTTGGCATGTTATAGTAAGTGTATTAACCATATAGTGAAAGAAAACAAAAAGACACGGTAAAAGTTAAATTATTTAACTTAGAGTTAAATCTAATTGATAAGGTTAAAATAATACCCTAAACTTGTCTAAATCTTATTGGTTGATAGGATTTCGACCCATCCCCACTTTAGCTTCGAAATAAGACCCTTTGGAACCATTATAAACCGATTTTGACTTTAATATAAAATAATATTTTGAGATATTCCTAAGGTGCCCCTCTCCTCCCTTATAAAAGGACACCTCCCCCCCCCCTCCTCCTCACACCAATTTGAGCACTCAAGCTCGGCCAACCCCTGCCAAAATCTTTTCTCCACTTCCTTAGAAACATCCTAGAGGTTCTGGTCTTCCTCGAAGACCAATTTTAGTTCCCTAAGAGGAGGTCTCCAAAAGGCGCTTCAAAGAAGAGGTAATTACCGTTACCAATTCTTTCATCTTTATTTCTTCTTCCACTTCTTCTTCTTAGGTTGTTTCATTATGAAGTAATAACATCAGTATCACTCATATACTGATATGTTATTATAAGTATGAAACAACCCTATTTCACCATCTATCCATCCTACGGAAAAAGAAATCACCGCGCGTGCGTACGTACGGAATACCGTCTCCACGCCGTGGTGTAATCTATTTTCCACCACCACCTTACATGGATGGGTATAATGTTGTAAAGAATAACTATAAATAGTTATTACAACATCATATTGATTCTGATATATTGTATAATCCACTCCAATTCAATTCAATATTTATGGAAATGATATCATCGCTCGTGCGTACGTACGGACTACCGTCTCCACGACGTGATGAGATTCATTCTCCATGTTAACCATTAAAGAATGATTATAAAGTATATATAAGAAATAATAATGAAATATATGACATTATAAAGCTACTGGATTTATGTATATATATGTATGTCATCTACTTACTTCCATTCACGACAATAAGGAAAGGAAAACAGCGTTCATGCGTACGTACGGACTACCGTCTCCATGAACGGTGTTTTTCATTTCATTTATCTATCTATTATATATATATATATATACTGAATATATATGATATATAAATCATATTTTATATTCTGGAAGTAAGTAAATCATGATATAAGTAATAATAATGTCAAGAACAACAAGTCAGAACACCTACGATAAATGAAACGATTTTACCCAAAACGCTTCTTTAACATGGAATTTACAAAAGAACGGGTAATATAATGTCATAAGTGAACCATATATGATATCATAACAATGAATATGATTCTGTAATAAGTAAATTACATTATTTAAATCATTATACAGGAGGTTCGGACACTTACGAAGCAAATCGGACCTAAGGTAAGGGAAATATCACAATCTCATTTTTATCCGAGATTGTTTATACTTTGAAATTTACTGGGGTGTATTTTATCATCCACATCCATGTTTCCTCAATATGTAATATTATTTCCATTCACCTAAAATTGTTTAAAACCTATTTTACCCTTCGGTGAGTTTTTAGTAAAAGATATGAAAGGAATATTTTGTCGTTTATCGTACGAGGTACTTTTTTTGACTTTTCCGACAAAAGTACGAGAAGAATGTTTTTTTTAACTTATACGGCATGAATGGATTTTTAAAACATTAAATCCAAGAATCTTCCTTTACAAGTTTTCAAGTTTATTTTTAATCAACTTATTTTATTTTAAAGTTGTATGACATGTTATGAAAGGAAAAATGTTTTTGAAGAAGAAAGGATATTTTCCTCAAGAATGGAGTTCAAGTGTTTTATCAAAATTATTTTCTATCTAAGATAATAAAGGGTTATGTTTTTATCCCTATTATTACATTGATTTGATCCTGTTGTGATGAAATTATTTTTATGAATTCCTTTATCTTATATGAATTGATTTATGATGTCATGATGTTTCAAGAATCCCATTTTTGTTACATGTGTTATGCGATGATGTATGATTATGTGGCACACATAAAAAAGGATTCATTATAAGATGGGTGGGACCTATATCTCCCTCCAATGCATTGGGTAACGATTTCATATCTCATGAGATAGACAAGGCTGGAACGTTAGGTTATACCGGTTCAGTGAAACAGGACTGAAACGAGGGTTACTCGATTCAGAAAGGGACTTTGTCCACTAAGATAGTCTTGGCAATGAGTCTTGACTAACAAGAAATGATTCTCTATGATTATGTGTGTATGCCACAAAGAATAATGTTTTATGTTATGATTATTGGGATTTCATTTCACTACTATGATTTATCCCATGTTATGAAATTATACTCTCTTTTGCAGGTTAAGATTTCCAAAATGTTATGTTCTTATGAATACGATGTGATTGATTTTTCTTTTGTTTACCCTTACTGAGCATTTGAGCTCACCCTTTTATGTTTTCTTTTCCCCAGGATATAAAGAAAGGTTTTAGGTAAAAAAAAAGGGGAAGATCTTTATGGGAGATATTGAAGATCTTTCACCACGATTAGAAGATTATAGTCCGAGTTTCCAAATACACTAAACTATTACGGTCCTTGTGTGTGTGTTTTTGTTATGTACTAAGTATTCCGCAAATGTAATGTAATGTCCATGTACGATAAGCTTCGGGTCTCTACAGATTCCATGGCTATTGAGGATCGAGCGTCGGAATGAAATAGATGGCCTAGATCACACACAACTGTGAGATGGTATATGAGTATGATATACTCTATAATACTAAATGTAGGATAGAATATATAAGCATTAGATGCTCAAATACAAGAGGGGGGGGGTGAATTGTATACTTTAAAAAATCCCAAAGGAAATTTTGCATAACCAAAATTCATAGCACCTTTAAGTTCTAATAACTTTCTTGATTCTGGAAAAATGATTCCGAAAATGAGACTTAACAAAAGTTTACCCCAACTAAGATTCTACCTTAAAGCATGTAGAATCCAACTAGATCAGAGTAAAAGTATAAGTAAGTATAAGAGAGTTATACTGTCCTCAATAATACTAATACAACGGAAAACTTGAAACAAAACTAGTAACAAGTAGTAAATCTTTTAACCCAAAGAGAAGGGTATCCAACAACCTTGGATAAAGATCCCTTGATTTATACTTTCAAGAAAGTATGTCTTACCCACAATAGGGTAAGACCTCGATATGAATATTAGAGCTTGTATTGCTATCCCCGCAAGCCCTCAACTATCAGGTAGTCGGCACCTCTGTCTTCCTATCCTCGGAATCCCTCGATTGTAAACAACAATAATTGGATTCGCACAAAGTAGGTCTGCATGAATCAATGTTTTAACAAGACGTTCAAAATTTCTACATGAAGCTTGAGAGTTTATAAAATCCTCTCTCTCTAGAAATCACATCAACAGCATGTAAGCACGGTTGTCAAAGATGTTTTCTAGTGTTCTATCTTCTTTTCAAATGAGCTCCTATTTATAGGCACAACTCCAACGGTCGGCTCCCTCCTCCAACATTTATATTTTTCCTTGAATTTTGGAGGGACCTATACACATGTCACTAAAACAACGGTTAGTTGATAACTGAAATCACGACATCGTTTTATAATAGAACAGGTGAAAGCATAACCAAAACTGATATTCGGAATGTAAGAAAATAAAAGTTCAGAGTCTAATAAAAAATGAATTCGGAGTCTATAATACAAGTATATTCAGATTCAATTTATCAGAACAATTAGAATTTGAACCTCATACAAGTTTGTATCCATAATTCGTAATCAGAATTCATAATCAGAATTTTTAATGATAATTCATAATCAGAGGTCATCATCAGAATTTGTAATGTGAATTCATAATCAGAATTCATCATCAGAATTCATAATCAGAATTTGTATTCAAAATTCATCATCAGAATTCGTAATGAGAATTCGTAATCCGAATTCATCATCAGAATTTGTAATGAGAATTCGTAATCATAATTCATCATCAAAATTTGTAATGAGAATTCGTAATCAGAATTCATCATCAGAATTCATAATGAGAATTTGTAATCAGAATTCATCATCAGAATTCTTAATGAGAATTCATAATCAGAATTCATCATCAGGATTCGAAATGAGAATTCGTAATCAGAATTAATCATCAGAATTCATAGTTAGAACTTTATATAAGTTCATAATCAGAATTTAGAGTTGAACTTCATAAAAGTTCATAACAGGGAATTCGGAATAGAACTTCATAAAAGTTCGTAACAGGAATTCAGGTCCTAAAACAGAGTGCTTCATATCTAAGTATTATATGATTCCAAGGTTTTAGATATGAATCCAATTTTTATACTTAAGAAAAATATTGATATGTACAATGAAGTCTAGTAAAGGGTTTATTTCCTTGGGAATGAAATTTTCCTTATGGAAGTAAAACAAGGTTAAAATGAGTTTTTCCTTGAAATAAGGTGTTTGTGATTTTCCAAAAAATAAGGAATGGTAAAGTCATAAGGATACCTTAATGACTTAACAATCTCCCCCTTTTCATGAAATAATGGAAAAGTCATAAGGAAAACCTTATTTACTCAACAATCTCCCCCTTTTTGGAAACCACAAACATCCTTACGAAAAAGAATATAAGGACTTGGAATAAAAAGACTCATAGACTTTGAAATTAAAGCTTATCTCCCTATGTTCATGGAAAATGGTGAATATGACTAATTCCCCCCTTAGGCTATGGAACTCTAAGGATCATATTCTAGATTTATGGAATGATAATTTTCATCTGATTGTGTAAATATTCGTAATGAGAAACTCCCCCTTAAATAAACTCCCACTTACTTAGGGATATTTCTTCTTTAATTAGATATCTTTTACCTTCTCCCCTTTAGATTTTTCCTTATACCTTTTGAGTTCTTTTTACTTATCCCCCTTTGTGATTTTCAAAAATAGTTTGAAGGAATGGAAAAAAATATGGTACATGAAATATTATTATAAACATCCAAACAAAACAAACAACTGAATTCCATTACGATTGGAAGTATTAGTACAAGGAAAAACAAATACAACAAAAGATCAGATTGGGATTTATTTTGGTTCTTTTTCCATGGGCATTAGCATCTTCACAATGGTCTTCACCTTTTTCAGCTCTTTATGATCCTCCTCATCTTTATTTTATAAGGCTTTAATACTATCATATTGAGCCTTCAAGGCCTCAGTCTGAGCCTTAAGAACTTCATCCTCCTTTACAAGCTTCTCTTTGATCTCAATCCATAGATCTCTTTCCCCCTTATAGCTTTGAGCAATAGAGTTAAGCTTCCCATTCAGATACTTCACCTATTGATTCCGAGTATTTTTCTCTAGGGTCAGCTTTTCCTAAAAGATGTTTGTAAGATCCTTGATCATGGAATCTTTGGTATCAAAATCCTCTTTTACGTCGTCATGAAATTGATCAAGATCTTCCATAGCTTCAATAATATTCTGAGACCATTTGGTCATTTTCCTGCAAGAACTTCGGTGGGATTCATAATTGATCATGAAATTTTTGTGCTCAGCCTCAATCTTCACACATCTATCCATCACCAAAGATACAGATTATGACTTCTAATTCATGGTGTGATGAAGCATCTAGCATCTATAATCAATTTCTAGAAAGATCGGAATTGTATCTACCAGCTTCTTTAGGGACTGGACAACAAAATCATGTCCCAATGCAGATGACTCCAAATCATACAATTTACTATTAGATGGTTCTTCCTCTAACTCTACCAACTTCCTCTTAGAATATCCTATGACTTCATTATTCCTTAATTTTTTTTGGAGTATCAGAAACCACTTTTTTACCCTTATTAATTTTCGGAATAGGCTCTTCTTCTAGAGACTCATGCTCACTTTCGGATAATTGTACAATCTTGTCTTCATCAACTTTTTCTTTCTCAGCTCCAGCTTCAATGTCATCAGGGTGTATAATGTGATGATTGAAACTCTCCTCTTCCTACAATTTTTTTACTTCCTCATCTTCACCCTAGTCATTAGCACCAGGGGTAGCAATTTTTGAAGATCATGCTTGAAAATTCGAGATTTAAAACTATTCAGAATCACTTTCTTTTTTCATGATACTCTTCAACTTTCTTAATTACATCATCAGAGCCACCACTGCTCTCAGCTTCTTGTACTTATTTTTCAGATTCCTTCTCTTCCATAACCTTCTCTTATGGTTTTTCCAGAGTGAATAAATTCTTCCCCATAGTCTCAGGTAATGGTTCTTCTAAAAAGGTTTTCGGTACATGAATTTTTTCAGATGCAACCTCAGTAGCCTTCATAAGAGATTGGACAATCTCTGCCTTAGGAATTTACTTATTCAGCTTTTCCATGGCCGACTTCTCTCGATTATCAGCAGATTTTTCTTTCGCGGCCTTATCCTTAGTAGGATCCAAACCAAACTGTGGCTCCCCTGCTTTCTGAGTCTTTTTATCTTCCCTCAATTTTGCAAATACTTCATCCGGATACACTTTCTACTTATTTGGTTTAGGAGGTGAGGATTGGGCTTCCACTTCTTTCAACTTCCTCTTCTTTCTAGCCTTCTTTGATCGTTCATCTTTTTCAACATTTTATGGATTGGCTTTTGCCTCTTCCTCGGGTAGATCATAGAACTCACCTGACTGTTTTGAGAAACCAACCTTCATCCTCTTAAGAGTGTCATCACTGATCAGCATAACTGTGAAATTCATTTCCTTGGAAATGTAGGGAATCTTGAAGGATTCTAGGCACCAAACTATTAACTTTGAGAGCAAGGTAGGATACATTATAATCTGAGCTATGAGGTTCCCATTCTTGATGTTCTGAACCGTAATGAGGATATGTCTCATGAGATTAACCTTCCTGAGGTTTAGTAAAAAAATTCATGGATATACATGTCACTTTTCTTAAGGGTGTCCTTATCACCCTTTCTCGGTACAATGAGATCTTGACCCCATAATTGTAGAATTCAATTGTTGGTAGATAGATGGGCAATATTTGCGGTCTTTACATCTTTGAGCCCGAGGCATTCCATAGCCTTTGCTTTAACAAAACTACCTTGAACCTCTAGCAGTTTGTTGGAGAAAAATTCTTCCTCCCCTTCATATGATATCCCCACCAAGCTTGCAGCCTTGGTGTAAGAGAGTGCATAGGTCTTCCCATAACTCATAAAGAAAAACTTTTCCATACCATCTTTCTTGAAGAAGGAAGCTGATTCATAGAATTATATAAGAAGATCCAGATAGACTACATCCTGAGCTCCTATCCTAGAAATGGCTACATCTTCCAATCCATTGATCTTGATGTTCTTGGATATAATGGAGTCACACTTATTTAAGAAGTTTGGGTGTACCAACCTCTCCGTATTTATCTGCCACTCAGATATCAGCATGACTGAAGACATATCTTGAGAAGGGGATTCTGCAGACATTGGGTCTGAGCACTTTTGAAGAATTCTAAACGAGTATTTGTAGAGGAGCAGAGCTTCAAGACGCGAGAGCTTGAAAACTGATGTGGGACAACCATCGGGGGTCCCCTTTATATAGGCGATGAAAGAGAACTTTCAACTTCTAATTTAAATCTAACAGTTGGGAAATCTCTTGACTTGATTTGATGGTTGAAAACATACCCACAAAGAAATAATGATTCTGATCTTTTGAGGGTTTTTAAAAAAAAAATCAGATTTAAGAAAACTTGAATCCGATAAATTTTAAAAAGAAAAGAAACTTATAGGAAGTAAAAGTGACTAAGAAAAAATTATGAAGGAAACCATACCTCTCATATTTCTTAGGAAGATTATTCATACTAAGGAATATTCTTCTTGAATAACTTCGGATTCCAAAAAACTTGAATACGAGAAAAAACACTTCACTACGAAAATTTAAAATCTGAAGATTCTATTACAAAAATTGCAGGTCTGAAGAATTTCATTACAAAAACATCAAGTCCAAATATTTCATGACGAAAAATTTCAATTTTGAAGATTTTCATTACGAAAAATTTCAATTCCGAAGATTATATTACAAAATTTTGAATAAAATTTTTACAATTTTTTTTGAAAAACTTCATTATGAAAATTTTCATTAAGAAAAATTTTGAAAAACCAACTACGAAAAATTTTCATTAAGAAAAATGGTCAAAAAATTTCATAATAGATGCACTCACCCTATTAAAAAGAATTTATTACTGTAAGGAGATTGGTTCAACAGAATGTTAATAGAGGAAGAATAACACATGATTATCATTCCTAACTTCTGTTTAATGTATTCAAATCTATCGGAGAGTAATGATTTTGTGAAAATATCCGCAAGCTAATCTTGCATTCCGATAAACTGAAGAATGATATCTCTTTTTTTTATGTGATCCCTAAGAAAGTGATACCTAATATCTATGTGTTTTGTACGAGAGTGATGTGTATGGTTTTTACTAAGGGAAATGGCACTTGTGTTATCACACAAAATTTGAGTCTTAGTAAAACTCAAGCCATAGTCTGTGAGTGTGTGTTGCATCCACAACACTTGATCACAACAACTTCCAGCTGCTACATATTCAGCTTCAGCAGTGGAGAGTGCAGCAGAATGTTGCTTCTTGCAAGACCAAGAAACTAATGAATCTATTAAGAAATGATAAGTTCTGGATGTACTCTTTCTATCCATTCTATATCCACCAATGCCAGCATCTGAAAAACTTTTTAAAATAAAATCATTTCCAGAAGTATAAAATAGTCCTAAATCCATGGTTCCCTTTAAGTAGCAAAAAATTATTTTCACTGCCTTTAAATGAGATTCCTTAGGATTGGATTGATATCTTGTACATAAGCATACTGAAAACATTATGTCTGTATGACTAGCTGTCAAGAAAAGTAGACTTCCTATCATTCCTCTAAATAATGTCTGATCTACTGGTTTCCTAGCTTCATCAAGATCAAGTGTGTTTGAGCTACTAATGTGAGTACTTATACTTTTAGTGTTTTTATATCCATACATTTTATGAAGATCTCTAAAATACTAATGTTGGGATATATAGATTCCATCTAGTTTTTGTGAAATTTGAAAACCAAGGAAAAACGTTAACTCACCCATCATACTAATTTCAAACTCAGATTTCATAAGATCCACAAAGGAATCAGTTAAGGATTGCTAATTTGAACCAAATATAATGTCATCAACATAAATTTGAACAATAAAAACATTTTTCTTGTCTTTCTTTATAAAAAGGGTTGGATCTGAATTTCCCTTAACATAGTTATTTTGAAGCAAAAATCCTGTAAATCTATCATACCAAGCTTGAGGGGCTTGTTTAAGTCCATACAGAGCTTTGGTATGTATAAAAACATGATCAGGATGTTTTGTGTCTTCAAAGCCAGGAGGTTTTTCCACAAAAACTTCCACTTGAACATAACCATTAAGGAAAGCACATTTCACATCCATTTGAAAAATTTTGAAATTGAAGAATGCTACAAAGGCAAGTAAAATACGAATAGATTCAAGTCTAGCTACTAGAGCATAGGTTTTTCTTCATAGTTTATTCCTTCTTGTTGATTATATCCTTTTTCAAATAATCTAGCTTTATTTTTAACGATGATTCAATTTTCATCACACTTATTTATGAAGACCCATTTTACTCCAATAATAGAAGTTTCCATAGGTCTTTCAACCAAAGTCCAGAATTTATTCCTTTAGAATTCCATTGGCTCATCTTGCATAGATTTTATCCAATCATCATCACCTAAAGATTCATCAGTGCTTTTTGGTTCTAATTGGGAAAGGAATTCTATATGTTCTACTTCATTTCTTAAGGATCTAAAAGATGTTTGATCTACTGGTTTCCCAGCTTCATCAAGATCAATTGTGTTTGAGGTACCAATGGGAGTACTTATACTTTTAGTGTTGTCATATACATACCTTTTAAAGAGATATTTAATATACTTATGTTTGGATATGTAGATTCCTTCTAGTTTTTGTGAAATTTGAAAACCAAGGAAAAATGTTAACTCACCCATCATACTAATTTCAAACTCATATTTCATTAGATCCGCAAAGGAACCAGTTAAGGATTGCTGAGTTGAACCAAATATAATGTCATCAACCTAAATTTGAACAATTAGAACATTTTTCTTGTCTTTATTTATAAAAAGGGTTGGATATGAATTTCTCTTAACAAAGTTATTTTGAAGCAAAAATCCTGTACGTCTATTATACCAAGCTCGAGGGGATTTTTTAAGTCCATACAGAGCTTTGGGAAGTCTAGAAACATGATCAGGATGTTTTTTTTCTTCAAATTCAGAAGGTTGTTCAACAAAAACTTCCTATTGAACATAACTATTAAGGAATGAACATTTCACATCCATTTGAAAATGTTTGAAATTGAATAATGCTGCAAAGGCATGTAAAATACGAATAGATTCATGTCTAGCTACTGGAGCATAGGTTTCTTCATAGTCTATTCTTTCATGTTGATTATAGCCTTTAGCAACTAATCTAGCTTTATTTCTAAAGATGATTCCATTTTCATCACACTTATTTCTGAAGACCCATTTTACTCCAATAAAAGAAGTTTCCTAAGGAATTTCAGCCAAGGTGCAGACATTATGTCTTTCGAATTAATTTAGCTCATCTTGCATAGCTTTTATCCAATCATCATCACATAAAGATTCATGAGTGCTTTTTGGTTCTAATTGGGAAAGGAATGCTAGATGTTCTACTTAATTTCTTAAGGAATTTCTAGTCCTTACAGGTTGATTAACATCACCAATGATGCTATCACTAAGATGATTCTTTAGAAACAATTGGTTTGGGTTTTTCAAAACCTGTTCACCAACATAGGGTGTAACACCCCAAGATTTTACGAAAAATATCCTTTTTAATTTCATTAATGTCTTGTGTTATACGCTACACCAAAAGGAGCTTTCACAACACGCATCTCTGACCTGGCTTGAATTACATGCAATCGCGACCTTCCACGATAGCATGTGTTGTACGCAACACCAATTTTCGCTAAACAACGATATGCTATTAAAATATTATTAAAAATTGCCGTTATGAATAGTAATAACCACTTTCTGAAATTTTGTAAATTTCATTTTTCAAAAATGGACTTCATTTTTGGATTCATCATATCGAAATTAAATTAGGGTGAAATTTTGGTAATTTTCAGATAACTTTCATATTTTGATGAATAGTGGAAATTACTAAATTTTAATTAAAAACAACTTTTTCAATCGAAATAATTAATAGTGATAAATTATTAATTTGAGTGGTTTTAAAGTATATTTAGAATATATTTTTACAATTTAATACAATGTTGGTCATTGGATGTAATTTCACATTTAAACCAGTTATAAACAAGTGTTAATCATTTCATAGTTATTATCTCTTAAAAACACGCCTTTTGTTTTGACGACGGGAATTAATTTTTAAATTAATTAATGAAACTGATATGTTTTGAATTTGGTAAAATAGAAATCATTTTTGAGTTCATAATATCAAATATAGCTTAGGCCTAATTTTTGGTATTTTTCTGAAAAATTTCAATTTTTGATGAATAGTGAAACCACTAAGTGGTAGTTAAAAAAACTGAATTTTTCATAAAAATTAATTTTACCACTTCTGTGAGTGGAGTTTCAAAAATCCGAGAGACACGATTGATGTCAGTAAGTAAAATGTGGTACAATGAGATGAAAATAATTTTTGGTGACTAGTAACTTTTTACTTTTATTTGCCACGGTTAAAAGTAAATAGGGTAATTAAGGGTAAAAATGATATTAATATTACCCTAACACATGTCCAAATTCTATTGGATAAGTGTAATTCGACCAAAAACAAGCTTAGGAATAAAATATGACCATTTAGGCCCACTTGGATTAGATTAGGACATTTATTATTATTTAATTCAAAGAAGAGTTAAAAGAGTTTAAATCATAGTTTATTTACTAAAACATTATTAATGTAGGGTTATACATAAGATAAATTCAATTTGAAATATTCATTTGAAATATAAAAATCTTTACTACATAATGGAATTTTATATTTAATTTTAAGACATTAAATAATTTAATTTATTTATGACACAACAATGATGCAGTAATTATCTTATTAATGAAATATTGACATAATTGATGTTATAAATACCCAAATAAATATAATTTGAGACGTTTTATGAATTAAAATAATTTTATAGGTTAATATGACATGTTATTATTTATTTAATTAACTTTTTTCGAACTTATCATTCTGTTATGATTTTCACAAAAATCAATTAATAAATAGTGTCAAAATTGACATGAAATAGTTTTTAAAACAAATATTATATTATTAATTGTTACTTTATTCCTAAAAATCTATGGTTCTGCCAAATGACTTAGTTAAGGTTATATATATTAATAATAAACAATTTGGGGTTCTTTTGGTTTCTTATAGTAAGTTTATTAACCTTATAGTGTAAGAACACAAGAAGACACGGTAAAAGTAAAATTATTTAACTTAATGTTAAATCTAAATGATAAGGTTAAAATAGGAACCTAAACTTGTCTAACTTCTATTGGATGATATTATTTCGACCCATCCCCACCTTAGCCTCGAAATAAATCAATTTGGATCTATTTAAAACCGAACTTGACTTTATAATAAAATAATATTTTTAGTTATTCCAAAGGTTCCCCTCTCCTCCCTTATAAAAGGGCACCTCCTCCCTATCTTCCTCACACAACTTTGAGCCTTCAACCTCGGCCAACCCCTGACAAATTCTCTTCTACACTTCCCTAGAAACAACCTAGAGGTTCTGGTCTTCTTCAAAGACCCATTTTAGGGCCCTAAAAGGAGGTCTCAAAGAAGCACTTCAAAGAAGAGGTAATTTCCGTTACCGATTCTTTCACCTTTATTTCTTCTTCCACTTCTTCTTATTAGGTTGTTTCATTATGAAGTAATAACATAAGTATCACTCATATACTGATATGTTATTATAAGTATTAAACAATCCTATTTCACCACTGATCCATCCTACGGAAAACGAAATCACCGCTCGTGCGTACGTACGGAATACCGTCTCCACGCCGTGGTGAAATCTATTTTCCACCACCACCTTACTTGGATGGGTATAATGGTGTAAATAATAACTATATATATTTATTTTAAAGTGATATTGATTCTGAAATAGTATACATACACTCCAATACAGCCCCACGATCATGAGAACGATATCATCACTCGTGCGTACGTACGGACTACCGTCTCCATGAAGCGATGAGATTCATTATCCACTTTAACCATTCATGAATGATTATAAAGTATATATAATAAGTAATCATGAAATATATGAAATTATAAATCTACTGGACTTATGTGTATATATATGTATGTCATCTACTTAATTCCACTCAATTCAATAACGAAAAGAAAACAACGTTCATGCGTACGTACGACCTACCGTCTCCATGAACGATGTATTTCTTTCCATTCATCTATCCATTATATATATGTATATTGAATATATATTATATATAAATCATGTTTTATATTATATAATTAAGTAATAATTATCTAAGTAATCATATGAATAATTACAATTTAAAACACGAACGACAAATGAGACGATTTTACCCAAAACGCTACTTTAAAATGAATTTACAAAAGAACGGGTAATATAAAGTCATAAGTAAACCATATATGATATAATAACAATGAATATGATTCTGTAATAAGTCAATGACATTATTTAAATCATTATACAGGAGGTTCAGACACTTACGAAGAAAATCAGACCTAAGGTAAGGGAAATATCAGAATCTCATCCGAGATTGTTTATATTTTGGTATTTACTGGGGTGTATTTTATGATCCACATCCATGTTTCCTCAATATGTAATATTATTTCTATCCACATACAATTGTTTAAATCCAATTTTACCCTTTGTTGTGTTTTTTGTAAAAGATATGAAAGGAATATTTTGTCGTTTTTCGTACGAGGTACTTTTTGACTTTTCCGACAAAAGTACGAGAAGAATGTTTTATTTAACTTATACGGCATGAATGGATTTTTAAAACATTATTTCCAAGAAGCTTCCATTACAATATTTCAAGTTTATTTTTAATCAACTTATTTTTATTTATAATTGTAGGACATGTTAAGAAAGGAAAAGTGTTTTTGAAGCAGAAAGGATATTTTCCTCAAGAATGGAGTTCAAGTGTTTTATCAAAATTATTTTCCATCTAAGATAATAAAGGGTTCTGTTTCTATCCCTATTATTACATTTATTTGATTATTTTGTTATGGAATTATATTTTTATGAACTCCTTTATCTTATATGAATTGTTTTATGATGTAATGTTGTTTAAGACTCCCATTTTTATTACATGGGTTATGCTATGATGTATGGTTATGATTTTGTGGCACACATAAGAATGATATCATTATGAGATGGGTGGGACCTATATCTCCTTCCAATGTATTGGGTAAAGATTTTATATCTCATGAGATAGACATGGTTGGAATGGTAGGGTATACCGGTTCAGTGAAACAGGACTGAAACGAGGGTGACTCGGTTCAGAAATGGACTTTGTCCACTAAGATAGTCCCGGCAATGAGTCTTGACTAATAAGATATGATTCCCTATGATTATGTGTGTATGACACAAAGTTTCATGTTTTATGTTATTATTATTGTGATTTCATTTCACTACTATGATTTATCCCATGTTATAAAATTATGCTCTCTTTTGCATGTTAAGATTTCCAAAATGTTATGTTCTTATGAAAATGATGTGATTGATATTTATTTTGTTTACCCTTACTGAGCATTTGAGCTCACCCTTTTATGTTTTCTTTTCCCCAGGATATAAAGAAAGTTTTTAGGTAAAAAACGGAAGATCTTTATGGGAGATGTTGAAGATTTTTCACCACGATTAGAAGATTATATTCTGAGTTTCCGAAGACACTAAACTATTACGATCCTTGTGTGTGTGTGTTTGTTATGTACTACGTATTCCGAAAAAGTAATGTAATTTCCATGTACGTCAAGCTTCGGGTCTCTACATAGGGTAGGAAATCTTCTAGGGTAATTGTTTCAGAAGTATCTTTTTGAAAAATATCCTTATCAGAAGGATTTTCTATCAAAGGCTGATAATCAGTTTTTGAAAACACGTCCATTGATGTAGGATGGGTTTTTTAAAAAACAAAAGGCCCAGTTTCATCAAATTTAACATTTACTACCTCTTCAATAGTACATGTGTTTTTATTGAAAACTCGTATGCCTTAGAAGTTGTGGAGTATCCTAAAAAAATTCCTTCATCAGATTTTGGTGCAAATTTGTGTAAATTATCTTTATTATTCAAGATGAATACTTTGCAACCAAAATACTTAAAGTAGTAAAGTCTAGGTTTTCCACCATTAAATAACTCATAAAGAGTTTCATTAATAAAAGGTCTAATCGAAACATGATTTATAGTATAACAAGCAGTACTTACAGCTTCAACCAAAAAGTGGTTCGCTACAGAATACTCACTCAACATGGTTCTAGTTATCTCTTGAATGATTCTATTTATTCTTTCAAAAACACCATTCTGTTGAGGTGTTCTGGTTGCTAAAAAGTTGTGAGTAATACCTTTTCTACTACAAAAAGTTCCAAAATCAGAATTTTGAAATTCTCTTCCATTATCACTATGAATAGTTTTCAATGGAAGGTTTTTAACATTTACACTTGGGCTCTAAAACTTTTTAAATAAGATAAGGCTTCAGACTTCTTTGCTAGAAAATAGAACCACATAAATCTAGTGTAATCATCAACTAAGAAAAATACATAATACCTTCCCCAAATGCTTCTAGTTTGTGTTGGACCAAAAAGATCCATATGCACTAGCTGTAATGCATCAGTAGTTGAGACTTCACTGATTGATTTAAAACTTGATTTATGTTTCATTGAATATTGACAATGGTCACAAACTTTTAAAGAATCAAATCTAAGCTCTATTAGATCCTTATATAGTTCTTCTGTAGGGAGTTTTCATAAGTTCCTAAGGTTACAATGTCCTAACATTCTATTCCATAACCTAGAATGATCTTCCATTGCATTAAGGCAAGGTAAATCTTGGCTACAAAGGTCTTCTATGTTTAGTGTGTAAAAAATCTCTTGCCAATCGGTAGAAAGAATAAATTCTTCCTTGGAATTTTGTACTAAGAACTTATCATTCCTAAAATTCACAAGGTAGACTTCATCACATAAATAAATTATGATAATGAGGTTGTTCTTAAGACCATTAACAAATAAAACATTTGAAATCAATGTTTTTCCAAGAATAATGATGTTACCTATACCAATAATTTCTCCCTGAGCATTATCTTCGAAAGTTACTTTTCCTCCTTTCATTTTGATAATCTTTTCAAAATAGTTTTTGTTACCAGTCATATGCCGGGAACATCCACTATCCATGTACTACGTATTGCTGTCGGTACTTTCCCTGTTTTCTTGAAAATAATAAAAAGTTATATTTTTGAAATCCAAAATTTCTTGGATATGGAAATGTTAGATAACAAAATTTTGGGTATCCACATTTATTTAGAAAAATAAGTTGTGTGAAACCCAAGATATTGAACTCTATTTAAGGAGAAATTTTTCTTCCAATGCCCACCACTTTGACACTTAGTACAAAAAGGGGCTCTAGAAGGAACAAAATAGTTGTTTTTGAAAATCGGTTTTTGGTGAGTATAACCTACTCCATTAGTGTTTCCTTGCGGTCTAATTTGAGAATAAATATTTTCAAAAGTTTCCTTTCCAGAGGTAAATTTTTCAACGAGCTTCTTAAGAGAAAATATTTTGGATTTTAGTCTGATGACTAAATTCCTATCCTCAGGAATTATTTCATTAGAGTTAGATTTTTCCTCAAAAAATTTTACCTTTAAAATAGCATTCTTAAGATCTTTTTAAAGTTCTTATTTATCATAATTTTCTTTCTCAAGGTCTTTAGAATGTTTTTCAAAAAACTATTCTTTATCTCTATGATCTCTAGAAAGATCTAAAATCTCTTTTTGTAAGAATTCCTTCCCTGGTATTTGCCTTGTCTAATTTTATAGAAATTGTATAATTTATTGCTTCCAGTAACTTGGAAAATCTAGAAAAGTCTTCACATGAAGGTAATTCTTCATTTTACGAGGATGAAGTATCTTCATTAGAAGTACTATTTTCAGAATAGTAATTATTATCAAGAGATAAATTTGTTAAAGCCTTTGCAGAGCGTACATTGGCCATAAGACATGTATTGGGGAAAGAAGTAGTAGAAATGAATCCCATATTCTTCTGTGCTGATAAATCATATTCAGAAGATTCACTTTCTGAAGAATCTCTATAGCTAGCACTCCAAGTATCATTATCTTTAAGACTTTTCTTGTGCTTTGAAGGATATAATTTCTTCCTATTCCTTTCTGAATTCCTTTCCTTATTTTCCTTCTTTTTCAAAAATTGACAATCAGATATGATATGGCCTATTCTTTTACACTTATAACATTTAACTTCTCCATCATTATTATCTCGGTAGTATTTCTTCTTGTATTTATTCTGATGGTTCCTTTGAGTTACAATCTTGTTCATTCTTCGAGCAAGATTAGCTAATTCATTCTCATACTTTTCTGTGTCACTAGATTCTGACTGAATAATGACTTTATTTGTCTTTGATCTGGTTACTCTTTCTGGGGTCTTGGCTTGCATATGTTTAGAAGTGTTTGTAAAATCAACTCCTCCATTTCTATTCTTCTTCTTAACATTTTCAGCATCTCTCTTCATTCTGGTTTCATGATGAAGAAGAGTTCCAAACAACTCATGTAAGGAAATCTGAGTGACTTTTGTGTTCTCATCAATAGTTGTCCTCTTGGAATCCCATTCATTTAGAATTATATCTATGATCTTTTCCACAAGATCCTCATCATCCAAACATTTTTATCCCATAGATTTTAAGCTATTCACAATAGTCATAAACCATTGCTGAACTTTTCTTATGGGTTCTCCATAAGTAAAGTTAAAACTATGGTATTCTGCTCTCAACAAAGCACTTTTTGTTTCTATGACTTTAGATGTACCAAAATGTGTAACTTCAAGTTTCTTCCAGATACTATTTTTAGCTTAACACGATGAAATTTTACTATAGATGTTCCTATTCATTGAACATAACAAAGTATTTCTGACTCTAAAATTTGATTGATATTCTGATTTCTCCTGATTCGTAAAGGTTCTCAATTCCTTATCCAGAATCTTATAATCTCCAGTCAGCATTAGATAGTTTTCAACACCAGTATTGATAATGAATGTCTTCATCCTATCTCTCCAGTACTCAAAATAATTTACATCAAAAACAGGAGTTCTGGTATGATATGGATTATCAATAGAACCAACATTTAAACCTTCCATCCTTATGATAGTCTTTTTCACAAAAACTTTTTAGTAGTATAAGTATGTAAACAAGAGAAAATATCCTAAGAAAAAAAATCTTTAAGAAAAAAAATGAATCCGATCAATGTGATTCTGAAAAACAGATTTTGAAAATTTTAAATTCGGAAAATTCAATTCTGAATATTCAATTCTGAAAATTATGAGAAGAAGAAAATCTTATTAATCTAATCATGAGATTAATTAAAATTGAACTAAATTTTCTAATACCAATTGTGAGATGGTATGTGAGTGTGATATAATCTATAATACCCAATGTATGATCGAATATATAAGTATGAGATGCTCATATACAAGAGGGGGGGGGGGTGAATTGTATACTTTAAAAAATCCCTAAGGAAATTTTGCATAACCAAAATTCACAACACATCTATGTTCTAATAACCTGCTTGATTTCGGAAAAATGATTCTGGAAATGACACTTAACAAAAGTTTACACCAACTAAGATTCTACCTTAAAGCGTATAGAATCTAACTAGATCATAGTACATGTATAAGGAATTATAACAAAGTTATACTTTCCTCAACAATACAAATACAGTGGAAAACTTGAAACAAAACTAGTAACAAGTAGTAAATATTTTAACCCAAAGAGAAGGGTATTCAATAACCTTGAATAAAGATCCCTTGATTTATACTTTCAAGATTGTATGTCTTACCCTCACCCGGGTAAGCCCTCGATACGAAGATCAGAGTCTGTATTGTTATCCCAGTAAGTCCTCAAGTATCAGGTAGTCAACACCTCTGTCTTCCTATCCCCGGAATCTCTCGATTGTACACAACAACAATCGGAGTCGCACTGTAGAGACCCGAAGCCTGACGTACATTGACATTACATTACTTTTGCGGAATACTTAGTACATAACAAAAACAAACACACAAGGATCGTGATAGTTTAGTGTCTTTGGAAACTTGGAACGTAATCTTCTAATCGTGGTGAAAGATATTCAAAATCTCCCATAAAGATCTTCCCCTTTTTTTACCTAAAACCTTTATTTATATCCTGGGGAAAAGAAAACATACAAAAAAAGGGTGAGATCAAATGCTCAGTAAGGGTAAACAAAAGAAAAATCAATCACATCATATTTATAAGAACATAACTTTTGGAAATCTTAACCTGCAAAAGATAGCATAATTTCATAACATGGGATAAATCATAGTAGTGAAATGAAATCCCAATAATCAAAACATAAAACATGAAACTTTGTGGAATACACACATAATCATAGAGAATCATTTCTTGTTAGTCAAGACTCATTTCCAAGACTATCTTAGTGGACAAAGTCCCTTTCTGAACTGAGTCACCCTTGTTTCAGTCCTATTTCACTGAACCGGTATAACCTACCGTTCCAGCCATGTCTATCTCATGAAATATAAAATCTTTACCCAATGCATTGGAGGGAGATATAGGTCCCACCCATATCATAATGATACCATTCTTATGTGTGTCACAAAATCATAAATCATTCATCATTACATAACCCATGTAATAAAAATGGGAATCTTAAACATCATGACATCAAAAAACAATTCATATACAATAAAGGAATTCATAAAAACAATTTCGTCACAATATAATCAAATCAATGTAATAATAATAGGGATAAAAATAGAACCCTTTATTATCTTATATGGAAAATAATTTTGATAAAACACTTGAACTTCATTCTTGAGGAAAATATCCTTTCAACTTCAAAAACACTTTTCCTTTCTCAACATGTCATACTATTTTAAACTCAAAGAAGTTGATTAAAAATAAACTTGAAAACTTGTAAAGGAAGCTTCTTGGAAATAATGTTTTAAAAATCCATTCATGCCGTATAAGTTAATAAAAACATTCTTTGTAATTTTGTCGGAAAAGTCAAAAAAGTAACTCGTACAAAAAACGACAAAAGATTCTTTTCATATCTTTTACTAAAAAGTCACCGAAGTGTAAAATTGGATTTAAAAAATTGTAGGTGGATGGAAATAATATTACATATTGAGTAAACATGGATGTGGATGATAAAATACACCCCAATAAATACTAAAGTATAAACAATCTCGGATAAAAATGAGATTGTGATATTTCCCTTACCTTAGGTCCGATTTGCTTCGTAAGTGTCCGAACCTCCTGTATAATGATTTAAATAATGTCATTGACTTATTACAGAGTCATACTAATTTTTATGATATCATATATGGTTCACTTATGACTTTATTTTACCCGTTCTTTTGTAAATTTCATGTTAAAAGGCGTTTTGGGTAAAATCGTTTCTTTTGTCGTCCGTGTTTTGACTTGTAATTATTCATATGATTACGTAGATCATGATTACTTAATTCCAGAATATAAAACATGATTTATATATAATATATATTCAGAATATACATATATATAATAAATCAGTAAATGGAAAGAAATACACCGTTCATGGAGACAGTAGGTCATACGTACGCATGAACGCTGTTTTCGTTTCCTTATTGAGTTGAATGGAATTAAGTAGATGACTTACACATAAATATAGTATCATTATTATGTCATATATTTCATGATTACTTATTATATGTACTTTATAATCATTCATGAATGGTTAAAGTGGAGAATGAATCTCATCGCGTCGTGGAGACGGTAGTCCGTACGTACGCACGAGCGATGATATCGTTCTCATGATCGTGAGACTATATTAGAGTGTATGTATACTATTTCAGAATCAATATCACTTTAAAATAATAATATATAGTTATTATTTACAACATTATACCCATCCAAGTAAGGTGGTGGTGGAAAATAGATTTCACCAGGGCGTGGAGACAGTATTCCGTACGTACGCACGCGCGGTGATTTCATTTTCTGTAGGACGGATATATGGTGAGATATGATTGTTTCATACTTATAATAACATATCATTATATGAGTGATACTTATGTTATTACTTCATAATTAAACAACCTAATAAGAATAAGTGGATGAAGAAATAAAAGTGAAATAATCGGTAACGGAAATTACCTCTTCTTTGAAGAGCCTCTTTGAGACCTCTTCTTAGGGCACTAAAATTGGTCTTTGAGGAAAACCAGAACCTCTAGGATGTTTCTAGGGAAGTATAGAAGAGAATTTGGGAGGGTTTTTCCGATCTTGAAGGCTCAATGTTGTGTGAGGAAGAGAGGGAGGAGGTTCCCTTTTATAAGGGAGGAGAGGGGCTCCTTTGGAAAAACTAAAAATATTATTTTATTATAAAGTCAAGTTCGGTTTTAAATAGCTCCAAATTTATTTATTTCAAGGCTAAGGTGGGGATGGGTCGAAATCCTCTCATCCAATAGAATTTATACAAGTTTAGGTTCCTATTTTAACCTTATCATTTAGATTTAACATTAAGTTAAATAATTTTACTTTTACCGTGTCTTCTTGTGTTCTTACACTATAAGGTTAATAAACATACTATAAGAAGAAAAACGAACCCCAAATTGTTTATTATTAATATATATAACCTTATCTAAGTAATTTGGACGATCCTTTGATTTTTAGGAATAAAATAACAATTAATAATATAATATTTGTTTTAAAAACTAATTTGTCAATTTTGACACTATTTGGTACATGATTTTTATGAAATTCATAACAGAATGATAAGTTCTAAAAAAGTTACTTAAATAAATAATAACATGTCATATTAATCTAGAAAATTAGTTTAATTCATTAAAAGTCTCAAATTATATTTATTTGGTTATTTATAACATCAATTATTTCAATATTTCATTAATAAGATAATTACTGCATCATCGTTTTATCATAAATAAATTAAATTATTTAATGTCTAAAAATTAAAAATAAAATACCATTATTTAGTAAATCTTCTTAGATTTCTAATTAATATTTATAGTCGAATTTATCTTATGTATAACACCATATTGAAAATGTTTTAGTAAATAAACTTTGATTTTAACTCTTTTAACCCTTCTTTAAATAAATTAATAATAAATGTCCTAATCTAATAAAAGTGGGCCTAAATGGTCATATTTTATTCCTAAGTTTGTTTTTGGTCGAATTTCACTTATCCAATAGAATTAGGACATGTTTTAGGGTAATAATAATATCATCTTTACCCTTAATTACCCTATTTACTTTTAACCGTGGTAAAAAAAGTAAAAAGATATTATTCACCAAAAATTATTTTCATCTCATTGAACCACATTTTAGTCCTTGATATTAACCGTGTCTCTCGGATTTTCGAAATTCCATTCACAGAAACGGTAAAATTATGTTTTATGCAAAATTCAGTTTTTAACCTACCACTTAGTGGTTTCACTATCCATCAAAAGTTGAAAGTTTTCAGAAAAATACCAAAATTTCATCCTAGGCTAATTTCGGTATTCCTAATCCAAAAATGAAGTCCATTTTGAAAAATAAAATTAATAAAATTTCAAAAAGTGGTTATTACTATTCATAACGGCTAGTTTTAATAATATTTTAATAGCATATGGTTGTTTAGTGAAACTCGTTATTGCATACTACACACGCTATCGAGGAAGGTCGCTATTGCATGTAATGCAAGGCAATTCAAGGATGCGTGTTGTGCAAGATCCTTTTGGTGTAGCATACAACACAAGACATTAATGAAATTAAAAAGAATATTTTTCATAAAATCTCGGGGTGTTACATTCTACCCCCCTTAAAATGAATTTTGCCCTCGAAATTCGTTGGGGTTATAAATGGTTTACTATTCAAAAGTTTCTTTAATAGAATCCCACATCGTAAAATGGAATACCAAAAACCAATCTTTAAAAACAAAAGTATGAAACGTAATGCTTACCCAAATAAACTAATCACTGGGTTTCCACATAGGTCAAAATATGGATATGGAAGAAAAATCTAACCATCATGTTCTGATGGAGAGTGGTAGAGAACATGGCTATGGAAAAGCCAACAATCACAAATCCATAAATTTGTGACGATCTAAGGTACCATCTAATTAATCAGATATAAGAGCACTAGGACAACATTTTTTTTTCAAGATCATTTCCCTAAAGTTGATGAAATTGGAATTAGAAGAAATACTTTCGTGATTTTGGTATAGTCTCACCGTTTGTCGTTCTTTGGACAATTTACACTTCATATCTTAAAGAAATGAAGTTGAATTTGTCATTCGTGATGTGTTAGCAGATCATGTGATAGGATGATGGTTCATTCCATCTCTTTCAAACAAAAGGTTAGAAAAAGTTATACGTCCATCTTATGGTTAATCGTATATGGTTCCAAAAATGAACTTATACTTCATATATCATACCGCTTAATAAAATAAAACTAGTTTCTACTAAACAAGGACTTCCTATAGGCCAGTGGTAGGTGATAAAGGTTAGTCGCACTTCGGTTGTGGGTTCGATTCCCACAGCCTTTTCTGACGCGATGGGTTGTCACGCGTCCTGCAGGTTGTCCTTTTTCTAAAACTATATTACTATAACATCCCATCAATAATATTGAAAAAACTTCTATCCTTAAACAATACTAACTTATGTCCAACATAATCCATTCCAATCTTTAGGATTATCCATAATACTGCAGTCCACTCTCAGAGATTTAATACCATCGTTTATCCCCATATATCATAAGATATATCTTGTTGGTCACATTCCAAACATTCAAAGGCCTTAATAATGTATTCTCTTGAATACCCATTGAACCATAGTGAAAACTTGAATGCAGTTAAAAGTTAACACTTTTCACATACCAAAATCCTCAAAATTCTATATACTCAAACCATGATATAACCTTCTCCTTATATCAGTCATGAGCTCATGAATACTATCAAACATTTAATTTTATCCTTATCCCTTCATTATGCGCATATCATCTACATTCCAAAAAATATCTGAATAAACTTTCATTGTTACTCATACCATTCATCATAAACTATCAAAACTTAAGGAAAGACAATAGTGTAACACTCCTTAGATGTCTTTTTATTCTATAGTACAACATTACACTTGATAAACATGTAATCATTCCACTACCTTCTTAAACCATTGACCGAGCTTCAACAATTCTTTCATCTCACATATCATTTGTAGTCTCTTCATCATCATCCACATAAATACTACCCATACGACCATACTGATTCTCTTCATGAGACTTTCACTTAGGGAATTGGTTAGAATAATGCCCGTACATTCCACATTTAAAACATTTAACCATTGTTGATGTTGTAGCAATACCATTATCCTCATCCCTGGTGTTAACTAAACCTTTTCCTTTGCACTTATTGGATTTGTGTCCTTCTTTTCCTCACCCAAAGCATCTTCCAGTTCCTTTGAAACATTCTCCTTGATTGTCTTCCCACATGATTTACATAGGGGAAATTGAACTTTCTTTCCCCTATGATCATCATGAAACTCCATCTTTCTCTTATTAGCCGAGTCAGGAAACTTACCAAATTTTACTTTATTGATCATATTATGAGATTTCTGATTCGGCATAATAATGATGTTTGGACTTCCAAATCCCATTTCATTTGGTTTCTCATGAAGAATATCATTCCATTGTCCATCATATCCTCCATTATCGTGAATCATCTTGTTTCCAGCCATTTTCTAAAACCCAAAAAGAATAGTGTGAGAGGCAAAAATCATAATAAAGGGGGAGTAACATCAATATCTAACATCTTTGGTTTAATTCTAAGATCGTTACCATAGTGTTAGGACTATATCCTATATTAATACTTATCCTTAGGGACATCCCTAGACATACCTTAGAAATATCTCTAGGGATCTCACTAACGTTTTCACGTCCTAGTTTCCAAAGGTTGACTAAACCTTTCCTTTGATACCAACTGTAGAGACCCAAAGCCTGACGTACAATGACATTACATTAATTTGGCGGAATACTTAGTACATAACAAAAACACACACACAAGGATCGTGATAGTTTAGTATCTTTGGAAACTCGGAACGTAATCTTCTAATCATGGTGAAAGATCTCCAATATCTCCCATAATGATCTTCCCTTTTTTTACCTAAAACCTTTCTTTATATCCTGGGGAAAAGAAAATATACAAAAAAAGGGTGAGCTCAAATGCTCAGTAAGGGTAAAAAAAAGAAAAATCAATCACTTCATATTCACAAGAACATAACTTTTGGAAATCATAACCTGCAAAAGAGAGAATAATTTCATAACATGGGATAAATCATAGTAGTGAAATGAAATCCCAATAACCATAACTTAAAACATGAAACTTTGTGGCATACACACATAATCATAGAGAATCATTTCTTGTTAGTCAAGACTCATTTCCAAGACTATCTTAGTGGACAAAGTCCCTTTCTGAACCGAGTCACCCTCGTTTCAGTCCTGTTTCACTGAACCGGTATAACCTACCGTTCCAGCCATGTCTATCTCATCAGATATAAAATCTTTACCCAATGCATTGGAGGGAGATATAGGTCCCACCCATCTCATAATGATACCATTCTTATGTGTGTCACAAAATCATAAATCATACATCATTACATAACCCATGTAATAAAAATGGGAATCTTAAACATAATGACATCATAAAACAATTCATATATGATAAAGGAATTCATAAAAATAATTTCATCACAGCATAATCAAATCAATGTAATAATAATAGGGATAAAAATAGAACCCTTTATTATCTTAGATGGAAAATAATTTTGATAAAACACTTGAACTTCATTCTTGAGGAAAATATCCTTTCTACTTCAAAAACACTTTTCCTTTCTCAACATGTCATACTATTTTAAACTAAAAGAAGTTGATTAAAAATAAACTTGAAAACTTGTAAAGTAAGCTTCTTGGAAATAATTTTTTAAAAATCCATTCATGCCGTATAAGTAAAAAAACATTCTTCGTACTTTTTTCGAAAAAGTCAAAAAAGTACCTCGTACGAAAAACGACAAAAGATTCTTTTCATATCTTTTACTAAAAACTCACCGAAGGGTAAAATTGGATTTAAACAATTGTAGGTGGATGGAAATAATATTACATATTGAGTAATCATGGATGTGGATGATAAAATACAACCCATTAAATACTAAAGTATAAACAATCTCGGATAAAAATGAGATTGTGATATTTCCCTTACCTTAGGTCCGATTTGCTTCATAAGTGTCCGAACCTCCTGTATAATGATTTAAATAATGTCATTGACTTATTCCAGAATAATACTAATTGTTATGATATCATATATGGTTCACTTATGACTTTATTTTACCCGTTCCATTGTAAATTCCATGTTAAAAGGCGTTTTGGGTAAAATCATTTCATTTGTCGTCCGTGTTTGGACTTGTAATTATTCATATGATTACATAGATCATGATTACTTAATTCCAGAATATAAAACATGATTTATATATAATATATATTCAGAATATACATATATATAATAAATCATTAAATGGAATGAAATACACAATTCATGGAGACGGTAGGTCGTACGTACGCATGAACGCTGTTTTCGTTTCCTTATTGAGTTGAATGGAATTAAGTAGATGACTTACACATAAATCCAGTATCATTATTATGTCATATATTTCATGATTACTTATTATATTTAATTTATAATCATTCATGAATGGTTAAAGTGGAGAATGAATCTCATCGCATCGTGGAGACGGTAGTCCGTACGTACGCACGACCGATGATATCGTTCTCATGATCGTGAGACTATATTGCAGTGTATGTATACTATTTCAGAATCAATATCACTTTAAAATAATAATATATAGTTATTATTTACACCATTATACCCATCCAAGTAAGGTAGTGGTGGAAAATAGATTTCACCAGGGCGTGGAGACAGTATTCCGTACGTACGCACGCGCGGTGATTTCGTTTTCCGTAGGACGAATATATGGTGAGATAGGATTGTTTCATACTTATAATAACATATCATTATATGAGTGATACTTATGTTATTACTTCATAATGAAACAACCTAATAAGAATAAGTGGATGAAGAAATAAAAGTGAAATAATCGGTAACGGAAATTACCTCTTCTTTGAAGAGCCTCTTTGAGACCTCTTCTTAGGGCACTAAAATTGGTCTTTGAGGAAAACCAGAACCTCTAGGATGTTTCTAGGGAAGTGTAGAAGAGAATTTGTCAGGGTTTTCCGATCTTGAAGGCTCAATGTTGTGTGAGGAAGAGAGGGAGGAGGTGCCCTTTTATAAGGGAGGAGAGGGGCTCCTTTGGAAAAACTAAAAATATTATTTTATTATAAAGTCAAGTTCGGTTTTAAATAGCTCCAAATTGATTTATTTCAAGGATAAGGTGGGGATGGGTTTAAATCCTCTCATCCAATAGAATTTAGACAAGTTTAGGTTCCCATTTTAACCTTATCATTTAGATTTAACATTAAGTTAAATAATTTTACTTTTACCGTGTCTTCTTGTGTTCTTACACTATAAGGTTAATAAACATACTATAAGAAGACAAACGAACCCCAAATTGTTTATTATTAATATATATAACCTTATCTAAGTAATTTGGACGAACCTTAGATTTTTAGGAATAAAATAACAATTAATAATATAATATTTGTTTTAAAAACTAATTTATGTCAATTTTGACACTATTTGGTACATGATTTTTATGAAATTCATAACAGAATGATAAGTTCTAAAGAAGTTACTTAAATAAATAATAACATGTGATATTAATCTAGAAAATTAGTTTAATTCATAAAAAGTCTCAAATTATATTTATTTGGGTATTTATAACATCAATTATGTCAATATTTCATTAATAAGATAATTAATGCATCATCGTTTTATCATAAATAAATTAAATTATTTAATTTCTAAAAATTAAAAATAAAATACCATTATGTAGGAAATCTTCTTAGATTTCTAATTAATATTTATAGTCGAATTTATCTTATGTATAACCCCATATTAAAAATGTTTTAGTAAATAAACTTTGATTTTAACTCTTTTAACCCTTCTTTAAATAAATTAATAATAAATGTCCTAATATAATAAAAGTGGGCCTAAATGGTCATATTTTATTCCTAAGTTTGTTTTGGGTCGAATTTCACTTATCCAATAGAATTAGTACATGTTTTATGGTAATAATAATATCATCTTTACCCTTAATTACCCTATTTACTTTTAACCGTGGTAAAAAAAGTAAAAAGATACTATTCACCAAAAATTATTTTCATCTCATTGAACCACATTTTAGTCCATGATATTAACCGTGTCTCTCGGATTTTCGAAATTCCATTCACAGAAACGGTAAAATTAAGTTTTATGCAAAATTCAGTTTTTAACCTATCACTTAGTGGTTTCACTATCCATCAAAAATTGAAAGTTTTCAGAAAAATACCAAAATTTCATCCTAGGCTAATTTCGGTATTCCGAATCCAAAAATGAAGTCCATTTTGAAAAATAAAATTTATAAAATTTCAAAAAGTGGTTATTACTATTCATAACGGCTAGTTTTAATAATATTTTAATAGCATATGGTTGTTTAGTGAAACTTGTTATTTCATACTACACACGCTATCGAGGAAGGTCGCGATTGCGTGTAATGCAAGGGAAGTCAAGGATGCGTGTTGTGCAAGATCCTTTTGGTGTAGCATACAACACAAGACATTAATGAAATTAAAAAGAATATTTTTCATAAAATCTCGGGGTGTTACATTCTACCCCCCTTAAAATGAATTTTGCCCTCGAAATTCGTTGGGGTTATAATTGGTTTACTATTAAAAAGTTTCTTTAATAGAATCCCACATCGTAAAATGGAATACCAAAAACCAATCTTTAAAAACAAAAGTATGAAACGTAATGGTTACCCAAATAAACTAATCACTGGGTTTCCACATAGGTCAAAATATAGATATGGAAGAAAAATCTAACCATCATGTTCTGATGGAGAGTGGTAGAGAACATGGCTATGGAAAAGCCAACAATCACAAATCCATAAATTTGTGACGATCTAAGGTACCATCTAATTAATCAGATATAAGAGAACTAGGACAACATTTTTTTTTCAAGATCATTTCCCTAAAGTTGATGAAATTGGAATTAGAAGAAATACTTTCGTGATTTTGGTATAGTCTCACCGTTTATCGTTCTTTGGACAATTTCCACTTCATATATTAAAGAAATGAAGTTGAATTTGTCATTCGTGATGTGTTAGCAGATCATGTGATAGAATGATGGGTCATTCCATCTCTTTCAAACAAAAGGTTAGCAAAAGTTATAAGTCCATCTTATGGTTAATCGTATATGGTTCCAAAAATGAACTTATACTTCATATATCATACCGCTTAATAAAATAAAACTAGTTTCTACTAAACAGGGACTTCCTGTAGGCCAGTGGTAGGTGATAAAGGTTAGTCGCACTTCAGTTGTGGGTTCGATTCCCACAGCCTTTTCCGACGCGATGGGTTGTCGCACGTCCTTCAGGTTGTCCTTTTTCTAAAACTATATTACTATAACATCCCATAAATAATATCGAAAAAACTTCTATCCTTAAACAATACTAACTTATGTCCAACATAATCCATTCCAATCTTTAGGATTATCCATAATACTGCAGTCCACTCTCAGAGATTTAATACCATCGTTTATCCCCATATATCATAAGATATATCTTGTTTGTCACATTCCAAACATTCAAAGGCCTTAATAATGTATTCTCTTGAATACCCATTGAACCATAGAGAAAACTTGAATGCAGTTAAAAGTTAACACTTTTCACATACCAAAATCTTCAAAATTCTATATACTCAAACCATGATATAACCTTCTCCTTATATCAGTCATGAGCTCATGAATACTATCAAACATTTAATTTTCTCCTTATCCCTTCATTATGCGCATATCATCTACATTACAAAAAATATCTGAATAACCTTTCATTGTTACTCATACCATTCATCATAAACTATCAAAACTTAAGGAAAGACAATAGTGTAACACTCCTTAGATGTCTTTTTATTCTATAGTACAACATTACACTTGATAAACATGTAATCATTCCACTACCTTCTTAAACCATTGACCGAGATTGAACAATTCTTTCATCTCACATATCATTTGTAGTCTCTTCATCATCATCCACATAAATACAACCCATACGACCATACTGATTCTCTTCATGAGACTTTCACTTAGGGCATTGGTTAGAATAATGCCCGTACATTCCACATTTAAAACATTTAACCATTGTTGATGTCGTAGCAATACCATTATCCTCATCCCTGGTGTAAACTAAACCTTTTCCTTTGCACTTATTGGATTTGTGTCCTTCTTTTCCACACCCAAAGCATCTTCCAGTTCCTTTGAAAAATTCTCCTTGATGCCTCTTCCCACATGATTTACATAGGGGAAATTGAACTTTCTTTCCCCTATGATCATCATGAAACTTCATCTTTCTCTTATTAGCCGAGTCAGGAAACTTACCAAATTTTACTTTATTGATCATATTATGAGATTGCTGATTCGGCATAATAATGATGTTTGGACTTCCAAATCCCATTTCATTTGGTTTCTCATGAAGAATATCATTCCATTGTCCATCATATCCTCCATTATCGTGAATCATCTTGTTTCCAGCCATTTTCTAAAACCCAAAAAGAATAGTGTGAGAGGAAAAAATCATAATAAAGGGGGAGTAACTTCAATATATAACATCTTTGGTTTAATTATAAGATCGTTACCATAGTGTTAGGAATATATCCTATATGAATACTTATCCTTAGGGACATCCCTAGACATACCTTAGAAATATCTCTAGCGATCTCACTAACTTTTTCGCGTCCTAGTTTCCAAAGGTTGACTAAACCTTTCCTTTGATACCAACTGTAGAGACCCAAAGCCTGACGTACAATGACATTACATTACTTTTGCGGAATACTTAGTACATAACAAAAACACACACACAAGGATCGTGATAGTTTAGTATCTTTGGAAACTCGGAACGTAATCTTCTAATCATGGTGAAAGATCTCCAATATCTCCCATAAAGATCTTCCCTTTTTTTTACCTAAAACCTTTCTTTATATCCTGGGGAAAAGAAAATATACAAAAAAAGGGTGAGCTCAAATGCTCAGTAAGGGTAAACAAAAGAAAAATCAATCACATCATATTCATAAGAACATAACTTTTGGAAATCTTAACCTGCAAAAGAGAGCATAATTTCATAACATGGGATAAATCATAGTAGTGAAATGAAATCCCAATAACCATAACTTAAAACATGAAACTTTGTGGCATACACACATAATCATAGAGAATCATTTCTTGTTAGTCAAGACTCATTTCCAAGACTATCTTAGTGGACAATGTCCCTTTCTGAACCGAGTCACCCTCGTTTCAGTCCTGTTTCACTGAACCGGTATAACCTACCGTTCCATCCATGTCTATCTCATGAGATATAAAATCTTTACCCAATGCATTGGAGGGAGATATAGGTCCCACCCATCTCATAATGATACCATTATTATGTGTGTCACAAAATCCTAAATCATACATCATTACATAACCCATGTAATAAAAATGGGAATCTTAAACATCATGACATCATAAAACAATTCATATATGATAAAGGAATTCATAAAAATAATTTCATCACAACATAATCAAATCAATTTAATAATAATAGGGATAAAAATAGAACCCTTTATTATCTTAGATGGAAAATAATTTTGATAAAACACTTGAACTTCATTCTTGAGGAAAATATCCTTTCTACTTCAAAAACACTTTTCCTTTCTCAACATGTCATACTATTTTAAAATAAAAGAAGTTGATTAAAAATAAATTTGAAAACTTTTAAAGTAAGCTTCTTGGAAATAATTTTTTAAAAATCCATTCATGCTGTATAAGTAAAAAAAACATTCTTCGTACTATTGTCAGAAAAGTCAAAAAAGTACCTCGTACGAAAAACGACAAAAGATTCTTTTCATATCTTTTACTAAAAACTCACCGAAGGGTAAAATTGGTTTTAAACAATTGTAGGTGGATGGAAATAATATTAAATATTGAGTAAACATGGATGTGGATAATAAAATACACCCCAGTAAATACTAAAGTATAAACAATCTCGGATAAAAATGAGATTGTGATATTTCCCTTACCTTAAGTCCGATTTGCTTCATAAATGTCCGAACCTCCTTTATAATGATTTAAATAATGTCATTGACTTATTCCAGAATAATACTAATTGTTATGATATCATATATGGTTCACTTATGACTTTATTTTACCCGTTCCATTGTAAATTCCATGTTAAAAGGCGTTTTGGGTAAAATCATTTCATTTGTCGTCCGTGTTTGGACTTGTAATTATTCATATGATTACGTAGATCATGATTAATTAATTCCAGAATATAAAACATTATTTATATATAATATATATTCAGAATATACATATATATAATAAATCAGTAAATGGAATGAAATACACCATTCATGGAGACGGTAGGTCGTACGTACGCATGAACGCTGTTTTCGTTTCCTTATTGAGTTGAATGGAATTAAGTAGATGACTTACACATAAATCCAGTATCATTATTATGTCATATATTTCATGATTACTTATTATATGTACTTTATAATCATTCATGAATGGTTAAAGTGGAGAATGAATCTCATCGCGTCGTGGAGACGGTAGTCCGTACGTACGCACGAGCGATGATATTGTTCTCATGATCGTGAGACTATATTGGAGTGTATGTATACTATTTCAGAATCAATATCACTTTAAAATAATAATATATAGTTATTATTTACACCATTATAACCATCCAAGTAAGGTGGTGGTGGAAAATAGATTTCACCAGGGCGTGGAGACGGTATTCCGTACGTACGCACGCGTGGTGACTTCGTTTTACGTAGGATGGATATATGGTGAGATAGGATTGTTTCATACTTATAATAACATATCAGTATATGAGTGATACTGATGTTATTACTTCATAATGAAACAACCTAAGAAGAAGAAGTGGAAGAAGAAATAAAAGTGAAAGAATCGGTAACGGAAATTACCTCTTCTTTGAAGCGCCTCTTTGAGACCTCCTCTTAGGGAACTAAAATTGGTCTTTGAGGAAGACCAGAACCTCTATAATGTTTCTAGGGAAGTGGAGAAGAGAATTTGGCATGGTTTGGCCGAGCTTGAAGGCTCAAATTTGTGTGAGGAAGAGAGGGAGGAGGTGCCCTTTTATAAGGGAGGAGAGGGGCTCCTTTGGAAAAACTAAAAATAATATTTTATTATAAAGTCAAGTTCGGTTTTAAATAGCTCCAAATTGATTTATTTCGAAGCTAAGGTGGGTATGGGTCGAAATACTCTCATAAAATATAATTTAGAAAAGTTTAGGTTCCTATTTTAACCTTATCATTTAGATTTAACATTAAGTTAAATAATATTACTTTTACCGTGTCTTCTTGTGTTCTTACACTATAAGGTTAATAAACTTACTATAAGAAGACAAACGAACCCCAAATTGTTTATTATTAATATATATAACCTTATATAAGTAATTTGGCAGAACCTTAGTTTTTTAGTAATAAAATAACAATTAATAATATGATATTTGTTTTAAAAACTAAATTATGTCAATTTTGACACTATTTGGTACATGATTTTTATGAAATTCATAACAGAATGATAAATTCTAATAAAGTTACTTAAATCAATAATAACATGTCATATTAACCTAGAAAATTAGTGGAAGTCATAAAAAGTCTCAAATTATATTTATTTGGGTATTTATAACATCAATTATGTCAATATTTCATTAATAAGATAATTATTGCATCATCGTTGTGTCATAAATAAATTAAATTATTTAATGTCTAAAAATTACAAATAAAATACCATTATGTAGGAAATAGTTTTATCTTTCTAATTAATATTTATAGTCGAATTTATCTTATGTATAACCCCATATTAAAAATGTTTTAGTAAATAAACTTTGATTTTAACTCTTTTAACCCTTCTTTAAATAAATTAATAATAAATGTCCTAATCTAATCCAAGTGGGCCTAAATGGTCATATTTTATTCCTAAGTTTGTTTTTGGTGGAATTTCACTTATCTAATAGAATTAGGACATGTTTTAAGGTAATAATAATATCATCTTTACCCTTAATTACCCTATTTACTTTTAACCGTGGTAAAAAAAAGTAAAAAGTTACTATTCACCGAAAATTATTTTCATCTCATTGAACCACATTTTAGACCTTGATATTAACCGTGTCTCTCAGATTTTTGAAATTCCATTCACAGAAGCGGTAAAATTAAGTTTTCTGCAAAATTCAGTTTTTAACCTACCACTTAGTGGTTTCACTATTCATCAAAAATTGAAAGTTTTCTAAAAAATACCATAATTTCACCCTAGGCTAATTTCGGTATTCCGAATCCAAAAATGAAGTCCATTTTGAAAAATAAAATTTATAAAATTTTAGAAAGTGGTTATTACTATTCATAACGGCTAGTTTTAATAATATTTTAATAGCATATTGTTGTTTAGTGAAACTTGTTATTGCGTACTACACACACTATCGAGGAAGGTCCTGATTGCATGTAATGCAAGGCAGGTCAAGGATGCATGTTGTGAAAGCTCCTTTTGGTGTAGCATACAACACAAGACATTAATGAAATTAAAAAAAATATTTTTCATAAAATCTCGGGGTGTTACACGCACGAAGCTGGTCTGCACGAAGCAAAGTTTGAACAAGCTGTTCAAACATTCTGCAGGAATCTTGAGAGTTTATAAGAGCCTCTCTCTCTAGAAATTGCTTCAACATCATGTAAGAACGGTTGTCAAAGATATTGTCTAGTGTTCGGTCTTCTTTTCAATTAAGCT
Organism: Viscum album; assembly: GCA_963277665.1. Taxonomy (NCBI): domain Eukaryota; kingdom Viridiplantae; phylum Streptophyta; class Magnoliopsida; order Santalales; family Viscaceae; genus Viscum; species Viscum album. The sequence continues at coordinate 1,429,443,665 of OY728131.1, read as the reverse complement.
CCTATTTATAGGCACAACTCCAACAGTCAGCTCCCTCCTCCATAAATCATATTTTTCCTTGAATTTCAAAGGGACCTGTACACGTGGCACTAAAATAACGGTTAGTTGATAACTGAAAGCATGACATCGTTTTATAATAGAACATGTGAAAGCATAACAAAATACTAATATTCATAATGTAATAAAATAAAAGTTTAGAGTCTAATCAAAAATGAATTCAGAGTCTATAATACAAGGATATTCATATTTTGTTTATCATAAGAATTAGGAGTTTAACTTCATACATGTTCGTATCCATAATTCATAATCCGAATTAACAATCAGAATTCGTAATGAGAATTTGTAATCAGAATTCATCATCATAATTCGCAAGGAGAATCCGTAATCAGAATTCATCATCAGAATTCGTAAAGAGAATTCGTAATCAGAATTCATCATCAGAATTTGTAATGAGAATTCATAATCAGAATTCATCATCAGAATTCATAATGAGAATTCGTAATCAGAATTCATCATCAGAATTCATAATGAGAATTCATAATTAGAATTCATAATCAGAATTCATCATTAGAATTCATAATCAGAATTTATCATTAGAATTCATAATGAGAATTCGTAATTAGAATTCATCATCAGAATTCATAATGAGAATTCATAATCATAATTCATCATCAGAATTCATACTTAGAAATTTATATAAGTTTTTAATTAGAATTCAGAGTTGAACTTCATAAAAGTTCATAATAGGGAATTCGGGGTAGAACTTCATAAATTTTCGTAATAGGAATTCAGATCCTAAAACATAATACTTCATATCTAATTATTATATGATTCCGAGGTTTTAGATATGAATTAAATTTTTATACTTAAAGAAAAATATTGATATGAACAATGAAGTCTAGGAAAGGGTAGATTTCCTTGGGAAGTAAATTTTCCTTATGGAAGTAAAACAGGGGTAAAATGAGTTTTTCCTTGAAATAAGGTGTTTGTGATTTTCAAAACAAGAAGGAATGGTAAAGTCATAGGGATACATTAATGACTTAACAATATCCCACTTTTCATGAAGGAATGGAAAAGTCATAAGGAAAACCTTATTGACTCAACAACAACATGATCCAACGGTCTGGATTTGATCCTGGACAATTTTCATCGTCCCACATCGAAATGGAGGGACTCCCGAAACTTCTTTATAAACAAGGAGATCTAATAAACGGCTCAAAATTCTCCATCCCCCTCCCGGAACTTCCCCGTACCAGGTTCTACGGGCGCTCACTATGCCCACCCCCTACTATCGTTCCTCCCCACACAGTGGAGCCTCTGGTTCCATTGTGCATGCTTCAAGCGCACGTGAACACAAGCCCACAGGCCGGCCTGTGCTGAGGTTGAAGTCTAGGCTCGGTCTCCTAGTGCGTTCTGCCTCCTTCGGCCTGGATAGAGGGATGACCCTTTTGGATATATATTTTTTGTTAACTAGAATACTAGGTTTCCATACACAAATATAGTTGTTTTTCAAACAAAAATTTCCCATAGTTTTATAAACAATAAAATTTTAAAATACAAACTTATTACTTAAAATTTAATACATCTATATGAAAATTTTACACTAGTATTATAAAAATGAAAGACCTTGTTTAAGCATTAATAATTAAAATATTTACAATACATTTGAAATATTTGAAAGGTGATTGAAATCCGCACATCATTTTAAAATCATACTTAGTGTAGTTCAAAATATTAAACCATTGTCCTTTTAAAGTCCATAATAAGAGGCTGTATTATATTTTCAATACTTATCTTAAATATTTTGTAAAATTAAATTATACTTAGATATATTTAATTAATCCACCAGAAATACCAACGACTACAATTATAGCCGTTAGAACTCAATGGTCACCAAAGGGAAAAGTTCAAGTTGATTCCTTATAAAACCATACATTATGGTGTTCCAAATTCAACACAACTTGGTGAAGATGGTACGAATCATTCCATTGATTCTTAGTGTGGCTGAAATGGATCTATCCATACTAATGTTCATTGTGACAGATTCGAAATAACCATGTTATCTTCTTGGGGTTTTTGTTGTTTTGGGTGGTCTCCTTGAAATTATAATAGGTATTTTAATTTGTATTTTTGGTTAGTATGGGTTTTCTTTGATCATAATATAATGTAAACACTAATATGTTTTATTTAAATAAAAATACCTGATAATTAGTTTACAAGTTTTGTTCGGATAACATAGAATGAAAATATAATATTTTTATTACTAGAGAAATAAGTTCTGGGGCGTCACATTCTCTCCTTGATATCAATCATCTAAGGTAGATATTCTTGCTCATAAGGAATTAATATCCATAGTTGGGATGATTATTCTGATAGAGATTTATCCCCCTCCATATTGTTATACATAATTGGAGGATGCTTCGGGATGTGAATAGTGATCTCCCTTTCCCGATAGTTGATGTTGTATAAATATAAAGATATCCAATATATTCCCAATATAGCATCAAACTCCACTAAAGGAAATATGAAAAGATTTACTGGGAGGTTCAGTGCCCAAAAATTAATAGGGGAGGAGTTATATACTTTGGATGTAATAATTTCTCCATTCTTTCACATTTTAAGAATCTCTTTGTTCTATTTAGTCTATTCTCAATATACTTCTTCCTACAATTTTGACATGTGGGATGTTGTATTTTCTTTCCATCATGGGACTTATCTGTTTATAATCCCATATTAAATTTCATTTTTGTCTTTTTACCTCTTTCCCCATGAGAACAATAAGAGTATATGATCTCTATTTCAACCTTAAAGGAACAACATATGAAATAATTTTCGTTAAACCATGATGAAGTTTAAATATTTATTACTCATATAAACAACTTTAATGTGGTAAGTAGGTTCGATCCCATAGGGAATGTAGCACAACATAATTTTTTTCAAAAAAACCCCACTGTAAATAGTGGGTGGAGTATTTTTTAGATTTATACTTTTTATATTTTGATGAGTGGCAGTAATGAAGATGTAACAATTTTTTATTTAAGTATATGGAGCATCAACATGAATTGAAATTGGTAAAGAAAAATAAATGATGGACAAAAAAAATAGGGTTTGAAAACAAGATCAAGATAGATGCCTGGGGAATTCTAAATTTACTATCCAAAAAAGATATCTTCTTGAAAACAACATTTTTATTTCACGAACATGGAAAAATATTTGTTTAATAATCCTCACTAGAAGATCAAATGAACAAAAAATGTATCCTTGGAGATTTACAATCCAAGATTCATCAGTTGTAATGAAAATTAAAGTGAATTCAATTAATAAAATTCATTGTAATAACCCAATATTTTAATTTTAAGGTTTAAAGAAATGAATTCAATATAAACCTCACCAATTGATCTTGAATTTTTAATGTTAGGAGAAACAATAGTAAAATAATATTAATGAGTTCAAAATTGATCTCATTGGTAAATTTTTAATTCAATAAATAAAATGATTAGAAGAAAGAAAGAAATGAACTACAGAATTTAAAATCTCCATACATTAATGAAATTACCCACCAGTCATATCAAATTCAATAAGTATACAATATTAATTACTGGGAATTGAAAGAAAAATAGAGGAATAAGAGTTCTCCCACGATCACAATCCTAGAATCTCCTCTGTCTCCTGCTTCTGTTCTGTGTTTGGTATCCCACTTGTGACCCTACTATATTCTTCTCTCCATGATGCATCAAAGTTATGAATGAATGATCGATCCTACCTGATGTTTTTGTTTATGTATTTTAAATGTCCACCATCATCTTCTAGTTGGTCACCAACTACACGTTGATTCAACTTTGTTTTTCACTAAGTCACTGAACGCGTGGCATGGTCTTCTTCCATCCATGTCAACTAAGAAATTCCCTTATAGCAGAATGCAATATGGTGGTTCATATGAATGTAGATGTGAATCTAGTCTGGTTCTATAGAACAAAAAAACATTAAATGAATTATTCAATTATTATTATATTAGTGTAAATATTTATTAATTTATATTTATTTATATTTATTTATTATTTATACATTTACTAATTATTATTTTAATTTAATTTTTTAATTTTTTTAATTTTATTATATAGTTAATTTAATTTAATTATTATATATATATTAACTCCCCCTTGTTTCTTATTATCTGTGCGCGGGGGAGGGGAATGGTTTTCTTGGCCTCCTGGAGAAGGAGGGTCACCATCTCCCAACTCTCCATCAGCGACCCTCAATGCGGCTTGAGCTCAGTGAAATGTGGTGATTTTTAGGCTAGTAGACGATGGTGGGCATCTTCACCATCTCCTGCGGCTCACGGAAAATGGATTCCTCCACATCGGCTTCAGATCTGTACAAAGGAATATTGGTTCATGGTGGGTCCTCCTTAAATCTTCTACTCATTGAGGACCCGATTGAAGCGAGACTCCGCTACTGAGATGCTTAGTGTGGAGAGACCAGCTCGGCTCACATAAGAGGTAGATGAAATCTTCTCATCTGCAGCTCAGGGTTGAGTATTCTCCAGGTGTGAATACAATGGAAAAAATTAGAGAGCTAAAATATTAAAAATATAAATATATGACTTAAAAATCATTAAAATAACAAATAATTAAAATAATAAAAAAATGATAACTTGGTTAGTTATTAAAAACAAATAAACATAAAATTAATAAATAAATCATAGTTAATGTTTATAAGGTAAATAGAAAAATAAAGTAAAAAAAAAGGGGGAACTAAATAAATGAGATTAAAGGCTTAACATTACAAAGTTTGACATAAAAATGATTAATTGATAAATTTAATTATAAAATTATTAAATTAAAATTATTTAACTAATATAGCATAATTAATTTAATTAATTATTTAAAACTTAATAAAAATATCTGTAAAATCAGTATATTTAAAGGCCACATCTAATCCCCCCACTTATTTATTGATCATCTATAATCAATTTCATGCTTTATTGTCTTTTATATATATATAACAACTTTTAATCATTAAGCTCACAAATAATAATGTTAATCCATTTAAGAATAGATGAACAAAAACTGAGTACAATGTTTTTAAATGGAATGTTTCAAAAGAAATATCACCTAAATAAAATACTCTATGGGTGATCAAGGATGCTAGAATCATTCACTTATAAGGATTTTATGCCTCTTATATGAAGCTACTTACAGAATTAATTCAACTCAAATCCAAGTTCTAAATCTAAGAGCGATAACAAGTTAAATATAAGTTGAATTAATAACTTAACAAAAGGTACTATATACTTTAACATTCTTGTAGGTTCCAACATAAAAAATTAAATTAATTTTTTTGAATCTCTTTATTAATAAATTATAAATGATTTTCATATAAATCAATTGTCCCCTTCTTCATCTGGTGCTTAAAATTCCCCCCACATTAGTGAATTCTATTTTTTGATAACTAATCAATTTTTTAATTCTACACTGTTGTGTAACATGTGTTATGCACTGTGTATATGATCTTATGAGAATTTTACAAATTTCTTACTCATACACACTATGCCTAGTTTCTCAAAGGTTCACCATGGGTTCCCAAATGACCATTTTACTCTAGTTTCAAAATATTTATATGAATATCATTTAAATTGGATCAATTAGATTATTTTTTAGTAATTAAAAGTTAGTCCCCTAAGACTAATTTCAAAATTCCAATTTCCTAATTTTATGATCATAACTCTAAAAAAATGTATCATGTAACACTCTAAAACATAGTTCCTGAAAATAAAATTCATAAAAGAAGTAAGAACATTCACTCATCAATCATTAATTCTAAAAAAAATCAATTTCAATGAAACTCTTAGACTTTTGGTAAGTAATTATCCTTAGGTAATATTGATTTGAAGTTCATAACAATGCCAAAAGAAACTCAAATTTAAAAAGAATTTTTAATATTTTGACCATTTTTTAACAACAAAAATTTAAAATGGTCGAGGAATTTTATAAGCTTTCATTAAAGCACAAATTACCGGAAAAAGGTATGACTCTCTCCCCCCACATAAAACCCAAAATTATACCCAAATTTGAATTCAAATGTGGGGAAAACAATTAAACTTTTAAATATCAAAACAAATTTTCAATTTATCAAATTAATGACATGTATAAGGGTCACAGTGAGGTTTAAATAGAATTTTTTCAAGAAAAAAATATTTTACAATAGGAACACATGAATTATCATTTAAAAAAATGTTTTTTAATTAATTTCAAACAATTGGCTACAAATAAATTTATTGTATTGAAGTGGGTATAGAAAGTTTATCTTATTAGTTTCAAATATATTTACAATAGAGATGAAAAATTGTATGCTTAAAAACTAGTACAAAAAAGAATATTCACTTAAAACAAGATTCCAACAATGGGGGTATTCCTCCCACACACTTAATTTCAAGATGTAAGTGAATTTAAAATCGTGAATAATGAAATGTAGAAATAAATTCAGCAGAAAAGAACATTGAACAAAAAATTTCAGCAATTTATAATGAGAAAATAAAATCACCATATTTTACGAAGCTTTATCTTCATATTATGTCAAAACGTAATTCCTCTATCTTAGCTGAATGCAATACTCTAGTTTTTTCAATTCTAGTTCCTTAAAAAAATTGAAAAAGACTAGAATATGAAATCAAAAAATGAAACTCAATTGAAATTAAAAACCAAATGTATGAGTTAAGGGAATTTTATCCAGTAAGACTCCATCATGCAACTTCTTATGTCTTAAGACCATGAAGGAGTGTTTCTCCTCTATTGGAATGAGAGGAAACATTCTTAAATTATAAAAACAAGGAAGACCAAGATAAAAAATCTAGTAAAATATGAACCAATGGAAGAGAAAGAAACATTTTATTCAAAAAAAATAACATTAGTAAAAAAGAAGAAAGATAATGGGGTGACTCCCATAAATCACTTAATTTTAAGTATTCAATTAGACATTATTGAAAGAGAAACATTGTTTTATTGATAGTAGAAAAATCATGTTTTTCCTCCCTTGAAACACTAGTTTTTGTGTCCCTAGCTGGACTCCCATAGAAACTAACAAAATTCACTAGGTGGATGTGTTTTCCTAAGTAAAAACCACCACATGTGATTGGAACATTTATTTTTAATAGGATAATGAAATTTTTGGGATCTTAGGAAAATAAGGAAAATAAAAACCAACCACTTTTCATCTATAAAATCCCCAAATAATCACCCTATAACTTCAATTTACTACTTAATGGAGTCTTCAAGTTGATATGAAAAATATTAACCCAAATTCACCTTTTTAGTAGTTTCAAGTCATTTGGACTCGAGTGCTAAATAATGAACTCCCTAAAGCTATAAAAAGATGCTTTTAAGATCAGAAAAAAAATTAATCACAAGAATCACTCTTGGAATGTGTGTTATGCACTTTTGGAATAAACTCATATTTAAATATTTAAAAATTTTCTTGAAGGGACAATAGTGAAATATGTGCTTCTAAAGGTGGGTAATTGAATTCAAAGTTCTCCAACTCACTATAATTCACATAATGTACAAGATTAGGGGATCCATGGGATGAATTTTACAAAACATGTTTCTGAAGATGGTTTTCAAGATATACATATATTGTTTCCAAGTTAACACTCAATAATGGTTCCTCTTCCATAACACTTTGTGTCCTACTAAGAGATTCAATATCCAAATAAATTGAGGAAGACTTAAAAAAATATGGAAGAGTTAATTTTTGTTAATCTAAAATCCATGGTTTCACCATGTTATAAATATCTTCTAAAAGTTCCTCATCAAACCATAAAACATTATCATCAACTTATTCTGAAAAATAAATTCTGATTAAATCTTAAATTGTGTGTTCATCCTCTCCTCTAAGTTTAAGTTCAAAAGGTTCTCTCTCAAAGGAAATGTTTTTTGAGTATTTCAATTTAGTTTCAAGGGAATAATTAGTCATTTTAGTTTCCAGCAATTAAAATTCCTTATTGTTTAATTTTTTTTTAAAAAATTCCTTGGTATGATAATGTTTTCTTCATTTCAATAAAAAAATATTCATAACAATGATTAATGTGAGAAAAGGGAAGTGAAAGATCATAAGTTAATCTTTCATCAAAGGACATTCCCTTATCCTCTTTATCTAACAAAATTTGAGAGATTATTGGGTTTATAATTTCAAAACAAGTAAGGTATGTTTTTAAAATAGGTTTAATAATTTCAGATTTTATGATTTCGAGTTTACTGTTCTCTTCCATCATATTTCCAATTTTAAGTTTAGGTTCACTATTGAAGGTTTTAGAAAATTTGGTTGAATAAGTTTTAACATTAAATTTATCATTATTCATATTCTCCTCAACCTGAGTAATTACATTTTCAATGTTCCCAAAATAGTAAACATTTTCTAAGCTAGGGATCATGAAGAGGACAATGAATTATTTTTCAATCTATCATAGTTATTTCTCAAAATTTTCCATCACAACTCCCTTTATGTTCTTGACATATTTATCAGTATTGATTTCTTCCTTTTAAGAGTTTATTATTTTGAAATTTTGTTTTTCATTGGTTTTATAAACATCAAAGAACGTATATTTTGAATCCATAAATTTAACCTCACAATCCACTTCACTTTCTATACTAATTTCTCCAACAACAGATTCTTATTCATTTATATCAAATTCTTTAGGTTTTTTAAGATTTTATTATAATTCTCAGAATATGTTTTATAATATATGGAGTTATTGATATTTTTCATGGGAATTTTTTGTTTTAAGTTCATAGTTTTGGTTTAACCAAAAGTTTATATTATCAACCATTTAAGCATCAATCATAGTTTAAAATAGTTTAAATATTTATAGGAAGTTAGGATTAGGTTCACAGTGATTTTAATTTTCTTAAAAATAATAAATATGTTGTGGTTGATTATAGAAAAATTGTCAAGAAGTTTGTCAATGACACCCACAACATACATAGAAATGTCTAGAATTATTCAAGACCTCAAATTATTCCATGCTCTTTAAAATCTCAATTTGTTTTTGAATGAAATGGTAGGGAACCAAAAAACAAAGACAAATAAATTTAAATTATTTAGTTAAAACATATATATTCATGTAGATCAAGAAAAAACTTTACATTAAACTCAAGCAGTGAGAAACAATTCACAATAATTCAATAAGCAATTTAACAAAACATTTAAAAAATAGAATTTTTCGAAATATTTTTTTTAAATATTTTTTTAATATACGAATATTTTTTAAAATATTTTTTTGAATGTTTTGAAAAAGAGTATTTTGTTCTAATACTTCCCTAGAAATGGTGCCAAAAAATGACACAATATTCATTAAACTATGCCGAAGTTTGAAAATTTTTAACTCCTACAAACTACTGTAAAGTAGTAAGCAGGGTCAAACCCACAGAGAAGACAGAGAAACCCAAATTTTCAAAAAACATCTCACTATAAATAGTGGGTGAAGTATTTTTTAGAAATTTACATTTTATAATTTGAATAATGGAATTAATGAAGATGTACCATTTTTTATTTAACTAGATGCAGAAAAAAATGAATTGAAATAGGTAAAAAAATAAATGAAAGAAAAAAGAAAAATAGAGCTTGAAAATTTGATGAAGATAGACGACAATGGAATTATAACGTTACTAGTCTAAAAAATATATCTTATTTATAAAAAAATCATTATTTCACGATCTACAAAAAATATTGGTTTAATATTTCTCACCAGAAGATTAAAAACAATGTAAATAAATCCTTGTAGTTTGATACTCCAAGATTCATCAACTGTAATGAAAATTGAAGTGAATTCAATGAATAAAATTTTCCATAATATCCCAAGATTTGAAATATAAATTTTAATGAAATGAATAAAAGATAAATCTTGATAATTGATCTTGATGTTTTAATGTTATAAAAATAATCACAAAATAATATTATTGAGTTTGAAATTGATCTCGCCAATCAATTTTGAATAAATTAAAAAGAATTATGAGATGAAAGAAATAATTGACCTACATAATTTAAAATACCCATGCTTAAATAAAATTAACAACTAGTCAAATCAAATTCAAGAAGTAAGAAATATGAATTATAGACAATCAAAGGAAAAATATAGTAAAAAGAGTCCCCCCTCGATCACAATCCTAGAAAATCGTATGTCTCCTCTTTATGTCCTGCAATTGGTCTCTCGGTTTTTCTCCTACTTTGTTCTTCTCTCCAAGATTCATCAAATGTATGAATTAATGATAGATCCTCTCCAATCTTGGTTTCTATGAATATTAAATCTCTACTGTCTTCTTCCATTTAGTCACCAACTGAATGCTGACGCAACGTCTTTTTTCACCAAGTCACCGAACATGTGGAACAGTCTTCTACTATCATTGTAACCTATGAAATTCCCTCAAAATAGAATGTAATCTGGTGGTTTAGATGAACCTGGATGCGAATCTTGCTGGGTTCTATTGAATGAAAACAAAAATTTAATGAATTATTTAATTATTATTAGATTAGTGTAAATATTAATTAATTTAAATTTATTTATAATTATTTTTTATTTTTAAATTTTCTGATTATATTTAAACTGACTATTTTAATTATTTTAATTTATAATTTATTATTATATATTTATTTTATTTTAATTATTATATATATATATTAACTCCCTCCTTGTTTCTTCTTTTTTGTGCATGGGGGAGGGGAATGGTTTTCTTGGGTTCATAGAGAAGGAGGGTCAGATCCTCCCTTCTATCCATTAGTGACCCTCAGGGTGGCCCGAGCAAGAAAACTGGTGGAGATTTCAGGGCTAGAAGATATCAGAAGGCATCTTCACCATTTTCAGTGGCTCATGGAGAATAGATTCCTCCACATCAGTTTCATATCTGTACAATGTATGTTCGGTTCATAGCACCTCCTCCTTCAAGATTCCACTTGGCGATAACTTGATTGTGGCGAGACACCTCCACGATGATTCTGAGTGTAGAGAGACTGGCTTGGCTTATAGAAGATATGGATGGAAGCTTCTTGTCTGTATCTCATAGTTAATGTCCAACCGAGTCGACAATGAGTTGAATTGGTGGGGATGGAAGTACTATGTGGTGGTGAAGGTGAGCTAGTGGGTTCAACAATGGTGGGTTGTGAGATCGACAGTGACTCAAGGAGGAATAGGAATTCCTGGAGGTGACAATGACTATGGAGTCACCTTCAGATCTTAAGGTGGCAGTGAGAATAGTTTTCCCGACGGTGTCACCATTTTACGATAGTGGTGATTCCTTGAGAAGATGGTGGTGTGTTGGAAATTGAGGTGTTGCGGTGACTGAAATTATAGCAACAACGATGACTCTATTGGTACAGCTGGCAGTAGGACCCTGGATTAGAAACGAATCAGATGGTGGATCATGAGGGATGGCTATGGATTCATCATTGGTACCGTGCTCGTGCATTCCTCCACGGGACTGCTAGCCAAGTGGTCATGCTTTGTTGAAGGATTCTTCATGGCGCATTTGCTGGGGAGGGGCAGATCCTGTAGTTTATTCTTGGTTGTTCTCTATTTTGTTTGTATGTGATTGTTTTGATGGATCTCTTCGTTTCTTGCTTTATCCTTAAAAGCGTTTTGATAATAAAAAGGTTAATTTTCAGTCATACATTGTTTAATTATTAAAAACTAATAAACATAAAATTAATAAATATATCATAGTTAAAATTAAAAATGTAAATAGATAATTAAACTAAAATAAAAAAGAAAGAATGAAATTAATGAGATTAAAGGATTAAAATTACAATGTTAGACATAAAAATGATTAATTTATAAATTTAATTATGAAATAATTAAAGTACAGTTATTTAAAAAAAATATCACAATTAATTATATAAAGGATAAAAAATTAATAAAAACATATGGAAAATCAATAGATTTTAAGGCCACATCAACATATAATCTCATCATAACTATCAAAGGCCTGAACTACCAATTAATTTCATTGAATCATATTTAGTCTGATAAATAAGTGATCCACCATTCTATCGGGGTTCATGACATTGTCGGAGGTGTATCTTGCAAGCCTTGTAATTTTTACCTCATATGCCATGATAGAAACATTTAGTCTGAGGGACTCCCTTTCCATATTAAGATAAAGGGTTCAGGGAAAATATTTATTGAAAAATATTTTCTTGAAATCCTCCCATTCCATGGAATAAATTTCCTCCTTCGTCTTAGTGTTCTTGATCATTTTCCATCACTGATCAGCTTCCCAATCAAATCAATAGACTGAAATTCATAACCAGTCCCCCGGGGCCTGTGTCGTGACTACCCCAAGCCTGCCTTCCGTAATCCAGGGTTGGTGACTAGCACCAAAAGCATTTTTTCCTAAAACTGGGAAGACATTGCCTTTATAACCTATAACACACACAACCAAGCACACAACAAGATACAAACTCAAGTAAACTGAATAGTAAACAAAGTAAGTATAGTAAATAAAAGGATCTGGAATACAAGCCCAAAAGTAAAGGTACCAGTACAACTGAAATACAATAAAACTGTAGAAAGGGTAAAGGTAGCTACTGGGTCATCCTTCGAGGTTCCTACCTGAAGGGTAGGTACAAATAGCCTCCTCAGCTATCCACACCCACCCATCTCCTCTGCGTACCGACATGCCGTATGGTCCACCTATGGGCACCGTCCCATCCTGGTACTCTCAGCGTCAGTCAGTGATGTCCGTTTTTTGCATCGAACACAACAAGGTGTGGAAATAGCCCATGCAGGGGTGAGTATAACGATACTTAGTAGGGACCCCGAGACCCTCAAGGTCTCACAAAATCCATCTAGGGATAAACCAAAAAGTAAGAAAACGATAGATAAGCCTACTTTGATATATACCCATACATATACCTATGTAAACAAGTAATCCATCTCAATAATGAAGAATCATAGAGGTTCTGACTCATCTCACAACAAGATTTATTCTAGGGGTAGTAACAAGTAACATTGCATGTCACATCTTCGAACACTTCGGCTGCTAGAGAACCGCTACTATATCGAGTTTAGTGGGCATGCTGCATCACATAGAGGCGCTTCCCATTAACCTTGGACTGTTGAGCTACTCATCCTATCGAGTATTATGGGTCTGCTGTGTCACACAGAGGCACTCCCCACCGTGGGTCTGCCACGTCACACAGAGGCTCTCCCCCTCGTGACTTGATGAGGTACTCCATCTGTCGAGTACTGTGGGTCTGCCGTGTCACACAGAGCCCCCCCGTAGCCTACATAGGTACTCATCCTGTCGAGTCTCATTAGTCTTCCACATCACATAGAGGTTCTCCCCACTGTGGGTCTGCCGCATCACAAAAAGGTGCTCCCCACTGGGCCAGTCAAGTCACTCTGAGTCGAAAAGGTTAGCAGTCATCAAGTCTCAACCAGCTACTAGATTCCCGCACTATGCTCGCTCGTCTTTGAAAGGATCTGCTCCACAAGATACTATTTGATACTCCAACTATTACAAAGTCCCTTGATTAGGTATCTCAAAGGTCCACCATGTCATAGGGGTCTCCACGCAACAGACGGTGCGATAATCGGACGCCCAGTATATTAGTTATTAGCCTTTTAGTCCCAAGGCCCATGTTGGATTCATGATCAATCCAACCTGACCATTCCTCATTTTAATCCAGAACATAAGTGGGGTACACTTAAAGGGACAGTCTCGCTCCATGATTTCCAGTGTAACTGACGGTTCATCAAATAGACGTCCAATGCAAAAGTTATGGCCAAAAGAAAGTAAATGGGTTGTAGTGGGACCGAGTCCGGCCCGACCCGACCCGGCATGGGCCGACCCGCTGGGTCGGGCCCGACCCGTTGGATCCGGTTTGACAGGCCATGAGGGGTCGTGTAAGGATATGAGTTGTTGTGAGGGCATGGGGCCGTGGAGCGGCTCGACCGGGGGTTTCCGCGAGGGCACGAGGCTACGGGGCGGCGTGGCCAGGGTGGCTCGGAGGGTCGGCGGGCGGCGCGGCCAGAGTGGGTCGGAGGGTCGCGGGTAGTACAAGCCGAGGCAGCGTGGCTGGGGTGGCTCGAGGGGTCGTGGGCAGTGCGAGCTGGGGCAGCTCGGAGGGCAGCGACGAGGGCAGATTGGAGGGCCGCGATGAGGGCAGCTTGGCTTGGGGGAGAGGCTGGTTCGGACGGGGGGCGGAGCGCCGTGGGTGGATCGGCTAGGGCGTGGGTCCGATTTTTCTGGGTGGCCGGAGCACCGCAGGGTGGTTCGAAGGGCCGCGATGAGGGATTTTTGGACTGGGGTGGTGCGACAAGGGCCGCGGGAGGCGGCTCAGGGCGCGGAGGCCCCGGGTGGTGGTCCCATTTCCTACACCACCTTCTTCACCTTCGTGGTTGGTCACCGTCCTCCTCCATCATGAAGAACACCACAATTCATCACAAGTATTACAAAGAGGACGATCCATGTTAGTTTGGACCGCACTCTCCGCATTAGAGCGGTAGAAAGCAGCTCATCAAGAACCTGAACATTGATTGTTAAAACCCTAAACTTCTTCAATGATTGTTCCAAACCTGCACAAGAAATAGAAGGGAGTACATGGGAAGTGATGATCATATTTTAGTAAACCCCTACCTCAGGTTGTTCATTGTCGTTGGCGCGAGAAGGATGTACGAGTGTCGATTTGTCGAAGAGGATGACATCCTACATTGGAGGAAGTCCCGAGGAAGAAGGTCGAAGTTGAGGTTCGACATTCTTCATCGGTGGAGCGTTCATCATTGAAGAAGTTCTTCACTGGTTTTCCTTGTTGGAGAGCTTTCTCCCACCAAGATCTCTCCCTTTTTCCAACGAATAACTCTCAAAAGAAATGCCAGCCCAAAAATAAAAAGGGTTTCCCCAATTTTTTATTATTGGCACAATTTTAAATTAAATTAATTAATTACCCAAGTTGTCATATTAAAAGTATTTTTGTTGGCACAACTAATGTGGAGGAAGTCAAGAGGCTCCTCCACATTAATGAGGGAGTCGAGAGGTTTCCTCGCCCCATTAAAGGGGAGTTCAAGGGGCATACACCTCTGGTGGTACCCACTATGATAAACTCTCATGGGAGGTTAGTTTGAGTGGTCCCCACCATCATAACCTCTCATGGGAGGTTAATTCAGGTGGTCCCCACCTATGAATCTTCCACATGGATGTTTCAAAACAAAATATAATAAAATACTACACACTTTATTTTTTTATTCTTTTCACGAAAAACCCAAAAATTAACTTTCACCCTCGACCGACTGCCGTCGATATGAAGGTCTCCTTAAGCAAATATCGGCACTGCATGTTCAAAAGTGCCCTCAGATTTCAATTCTGAGCACCGTTTCAAAATTTTAAAAAATCCCGGTCCCACTTTTATTGAACGTACCTGAAAAAAGTTCAGAAATTTATTCTAGACACTCTGGGCCTCAGAATCACGCACCGTCATTTTTTATGGACTCATTAAATTCCCATATATTTTTTTAAAAAATTACATTGAAATTACGGGTCTTTAAATTCTCCCCACCTCAGGGCTCTACGTCCTCGTAATGCATAACTAAAACTAAAAGAACAAGTGGGGGTACTGATCACACATCTGATCCTCCCACTCCCATGTGCTCTCCTAGAGGTTCTTGTGCTACCAGAAAACGTGCACCAGAGGTATCGACTGTCAATGAAGGACCTAGTCCTATCGATCCTCTATCTCAACTATAACCTCTGTAAAAGTTTCCCCATCATCGATGTCTATCTTGTCGTGGGCGATGATGTGGGAAGGGTCATGCACGTATATCCTCAGCTAGGATACGTTGAAGACATTTTGCACCTGGTGCAACTGAGGTGGAAGAGCTAAGTGGTAAGCCACCTCGATAACTCTTCTGAGGACCTGGAAGGGTCTGATGAACCTCAGAGATAACTTTTCGCCTTAGACAAATCTTCATAAACCTCATCAAGGTGAGACCCGTAGGAAGAAGTGGTTGCCATCCTTGAACACCAGAGGTCTCCCTCTCTTGTCGGTGTAAGACATATGCCTACTCTGTGCAGTCTTTATCCACTCCTAGATGATCTGTAATTTCTCTATAGAGGCTCGTACCATCTCTGTTCCCACTAATGCTAACTCACCTGGGCTAGTCCAGCACAAAGGTGATCTGTAAGGTCACCTATATAACGCCTCAAAAGGTTTCATCCCAAAGGTGGAGTGATAGCTATTGTTGTATGAAAACTCCACCAAGGGAAAGTGATCCTCCCAGCTGCGACCAAAGTTGAGGACACAAGAACACAACATGTCCTCGAGGGTCTGAATGGTCTGCTCTGTCTGGAAATCCATCTGAGGATAGAAGGCAGTACTCAAACAAAGCTGTGTCCCAAAATCCACCTGCAACCCCTTCCATATCCGGGAAGTAAAACGTGCTTCATGATCAGAAACGATCATCGAGGGTACCCCATGTGACCTCAAAATCTCTTGCACATAGAGGTGTCCCAAGATCTCTGCTGAACCCATCTCTCAGATCAGTATGAAGTGGGCAGACTTGGTTAGTCGGTCGACAGTAACCCAAATCGAGTCATGTTCCTTGGATGTACTTGGAAGTCCCATCAAAATGTCCATTGATATCCTATCCCACTTCCACTCTAGGACCTCTAAAGGCTGAACCAAGCCTGCTGGTACCTGGTGCTCCGCCTTCACTTGTTGACAAGTGAGGTACCGAGAGACAAACTCTGCTACTACTTTCTTCATTCCCGGACACCAGTACTGTCATCATAGGTTTTGTTACATCATCACCACTCCTGGATGCACCACAAGAGGGGATGTGTGAAAATTCCTCAACACTTCCTCTGGAAGTGACACTGGTACCATGGTATGTCCTCTGAAGAGGATAACGTTCTCCCCACCATCAGAAAATTCATCAGGTGCCTGTCTTATGGATATCTGAGCACGCCATGTCTCACAGTTAGCATCCCCATGTTGCACCTCCCTGACTCTCTATAAGAGTGGGGTAGTGACTGTAAGAGTCTTTAGAAAAGCTTCTCTATATCTATTCAAAAAGGATATCTTCAAAGTGGCCAGCTGCTATGTCGCTTCACCTAACAGTTGTATACCGGATCTCCTATTGAGTGAATCTGCAACAATGTTCCCCTTCCCAGGAGTATAGACTATCTCGAAGTCATAGTCTAGGAGGAACTCAATCCAACGTCGCTATCTCAGTTTCAAGTCCTTATGAGAGAGTATATACCTGAGACTCTTGTAATCAGAGTATACTATAAAAAATTCTCCCTTAAAGTAATGTCACCACATCTTCGAGGCAAGGACCACTGCTTCTAACTCCAGGTCATGGGTACCATAGTTCTTCTCATGTTGTCTCAGCTGCCGAGAACCATATGCGATCATTTATTTCTCCTGCATCAGGACACACCTGAGTCTGGACCCTGATGCATCGTAGTAGAATACGTACCCTATGCCCTCCTCTTGAAGCCTCAAGATGGGGGCACTAGTCAGCCTCTGCCTCAGCTCTTGAAATCTCTGATGGCATCCCTCCGACCACATGAAGGGTTTTCACTACTTCTTCAATGTTGAAAGTGGTGCTGCAACTCTGGAGAAATCTGGCACAAACCTCCTCTGTAGTCTAGTAGATCATAATTTCATCAATAAAGACTACGACAAAGCGATTAAGGTTCGGCTGGAAGATCCTGTTCATGAGACCCATGAACACTGCTGGAGCATTGGTTACACTGAATTGCATGACCATGAACTCATAGTGGTCATAACAACATCTAAAATCCATCTTTTTTCACATCCTCATCTGGCACTCTGAGCTGGTGATAGTCTGATCTGTGGTCTATCTTCGAGAACCACCGTGCTCCCTTCAACTAATCAAAGAGGTTGTCAATACTTGGGAGTGAGTACTTGTTTTTCATGGTCACCTGGTTCAGGCATCGATAGTCAACTCAAGGCCTGAAGCTCCCATCCGCCTTCTTGGAAAACAAAATCAGGGCTGCCCATGGAGAAACACTGGTCCAGATGAATCCCTTCCCCTGCAAGTCCTCTAGCTATACCCGCAACTCAGGAAGCTCCGCAGGAGCCATCCGATAGGCTGGTGTAGATACCAGTTCCATCTCGAGGTACAGGTCAATGTAAAAGTCCACCTCAATGTGAGGAGGTAGACCTGGAACATCATCAGGGAATACATCTACGTACTGGTCCACCACTACAGGATAACTCAAACTCTCCATATCAACCACTCTGAGGGTAAGGCTAGCCAACTGATGAGTGATTGGTTGCACCCTCCTCTGGGTAAGTCCATCATGTGCTACAAAGTCTCCCTTTTAGCCGGTGAAGGTAAACCTAGTCCCATCCATGTGGACCAACCACACATTGCACCTAATATATTCTATTTGAGCACGAACAATAGATAACCAGTACATACCCAAGATGACATCGTAAGGCCTCGACACCGCTACTAAGAGATCCCAACTGAAGCTCTCGCCTCCTAGAGTAAGCTCGCACTACTGATACCAGTGTTTAATCGTCAAATTTACTCCGTTAGGAGTCTCTATCCATAAGGATCGAGCTAAAGGCTTCATCGGAATCTCCAAGCTCCGAAAAAGGTAAGTGGTTATAAAAGAATATCTGGAACCTGTTTCTATAAGTACTGAAGCTAAGGTGGAGTAGACACAAATCATACCTCATATCATCTACGGAGTTCCATGATCGAAAGCTTCAGCTACCTAGAGCTAAGCACTCCCCTATCCACCTGCTCCCTATAGTCGGGGTGGACCTTCCAGTGGTGGTGGTGGTAACATCTCGAATCGTTGCCCACCACCAACTGCACAACCAGATCCTCTGCCATGTATTCTACCTCCCTACGGACCTCCTCAGTCGAACCTCTGTCTCTGCCTGGGCAGTCATGCGATTGTCTTCTGATCATCCATGTGACATTTCGGACAGTAATGAGCCATGTGACCCTGCCCACCATATGTGTAACAATGCATGATCCTTGCCTGACTGGTTCCACCTCGGGTTCCCCACACAACCGATACTGAGTAATGCGGTCGTCCACCTCTAGGTCTTGTCCTCTTGAACCTTAGTGACCTCTATCTACTTCCAGCTGTAGAAGACTCCTCTATGTGATGACTGGTGGTGGGTATCAATGATGGTGACTACTCAGTAAGAAAACTCTCCACCAAGAGGGCTCTCTCCAACACCCCCGCCTACGTCGGGATGCTGAGTGAGATTATCGAAGCAATGATCTCCCGTATGAGCCCCTGATCGAAGGTCCAGAACTTAAAGAATGGATCTCCCACCATATATGTGGAGTATCATGATAGGTCAGTAAATATCACTGAGTACTGAGCCATAGTCATGCTGCCCTGCTGTAGACAAAGAAGCTCATGTATGTGCAATACACGAAGAGTCTCTAAGACAAACTCTACCCGAAACAGGCTTTCGAAGTCTTCCCAGAGAAGAATCACCTCATTGTGAACTTGGAGCATCAAACTCCACCATCTACCCACTACTGCCTACAGAAGGCTGGCGGCAAGGATCACTATGAGATCGGTTGGTGTCCCTATGAGTCGGAAGACTCTCACCACAACCTCCAGCCAATCCTCAGCAGCATGTGGGTCCATCTCTCCCCTGAACCTGGGTGGCCTCTAGCACAAGAACTCAAGCAACTCGCTCAAGCGGCATGCACCCTCTACTACTGGGGCTGGTGGCATCGGTGGCCTAGTGTGTAATGGTACCGTTGGTGCCTCTATTGGAAAACGACCCTGCACCGAGGCCTCGACACTCGGTGGTCTATCAGTGCGTACAACTCTTGGAACCCTAGATGTCTATCTGCGTAGTGGAATCCTGAAAGGAAATAGGTGTTCCAAGATTAATATGTTATACCTAGTGAGATGACTCAAGAGATCACAAAGAAAACTCTTGAAAACATAGACACAATCAATGTTTTCGTGCACTGAGCTGGAAATCAGATGTTTGGGTCCTGGTGTATGGATACGTTAGCTGCTGCATCAACACTGGACTCCCCAAACCAAAAACCACACTCATAACACTTAACACCATTGCTTCACAGAAAATTTCAGAGTCCTAGTTCTTCAGTAGAACTGAACTCCTTTGATACCAATTTATCACGACCCTTCCCCAAGGGCCCGTGATGTGACTACCCCAAGCTCGCCTTCCATAGGCCAGGGGCTGGATACTAGCACCAAAAGCGTATTCCCAAAAACTGGGAAGGAATTGACTTTATATCCTGTAACACACACAACCAAGTACACAACAATATTCGAACTCAAGTAAACTGAATAGTAAACAATGTGAGTACAGTAAGTAGGAGTTAGAATACAAGCCTAATAGTAAAGGTACAAGTACAACTGAAATAAAATACAACTATAGAAAGGTTAAAGGAAGCTACTGGGTCATCCTCCGAGGTTCCTATATGAAGGGTAGGTACAAATAGCCTCCTCATCACTCCACGTCCACCCGTCTCCACTGTGTACCGACACACCGTATGGTCCACCTCTGGGCACCGTCCAGTCCTGGTACTCTCAGCCTCAGTCAGTGTTGTCCATCGTTTTCATCCAACACAAGAAGGTGTAGGCATAGACCATGTAGGGGTTATTATAACAATAATCAGTAGGGACCTCGAGACCCTCATGGTATCACAAAATCCACCAAGGGATAAACCACAAAGTAAGAAAACAATAGATAACCCTACTTAGGTATATGCCCATACATATACCTAAATTATCAAGTAATCCATCTCAATCATGAAGAAACACAGAGGTTATGACTCAACTCACACCTGGATTTTTTCTAGGGGTAGTAACAAGTAACATCATGTATCACATCGTCGAACACTTTGGCTGCTAGAGAACCCCACCTCTATCGAGTTTAGTGGGCCGACCGCGTCACACATAGGTGCTTCCCATTAACCTTGGACTGTTGAGGTACTCATCCTGTCGAGTACTGTGGGTCTGCGATGTCACACAGAGGCGCTCCCCACCATGGGTTTTCCGCATCACATAGAGGCCCGCCCCCACGTGACTTGCTGAGGTACTTCACCGGTCGAGTACTGTGGTTCTTCCACGTCACAGAGAGGAGGTCCCCCTCGTAGCCTACTGAGGTACTCCTCCAGTTAAGTCCTATGGGTCTACCGCGTCACACATAGGTGCTCCTCACCGTGGGTCTATCGTGTCACACATAGGCGCTCCCCACTGGGCCAGTCAAGTCGCTACAAGTTGAAAAGTTCAGCAGTCGTCAAGTCTCAACCACCTACTAGGTTCTCACACTATGCTCGCTCGTCTCCAGGAAGATCTGATCCAAAAGCTACTGGTTGATAATCCAACTACCACGAGGTCCCATGAGGGAGTATCTCAATGGTCCGCCACATCATATGGGTCCCCACGCAATATACGGCATGTCAATCGGACGCCCGGTCTATGAGTTATTAGCCTTTTAGTCCTGGGGGCTCAGTTGGATTGGTGCTCGATCCAAGCTGACCATTCCCCATCTTAATCTAAAACTCCAGTGGGGGTATACTCAAAGAGACCTTCTCACCCCAAGATTTTCAGTGCCGCTGATGGTTCATCAAACGGATTTCTGGTGCCATACTTATGTCCAAAAAAAGTAAATGGGTCATAGTGGGCCTGGGTTCGGTCTGACCTGGTAAGACCGACCCGACCCGGCCTGCAGTGCGTCCCGACCCGTTGGGTTCGGTACGGCCCGTTGGGTCTTTCCCGACAGGCCGCGGGTGGCCGCGGAGGGCCGCGGGTGGCTGCGAGGGCATGAGGTCATGGAGTGGCTCGACCGGGGGTTGCCGCGAGGGCACAAGGCCGTCGGGCGGTGCGTCCGGGGCGACTCAGAGGGTCGCGGGCAGCGCGAGAAAGGGAAGCTCGGAGGGCAGCGGGAGGCGTGATCCGGGGCGGCTCAGAGGGCTGTAGATGGCGTGAGATGGGGCGGCTCGGAGGGTTTTGGGAAACACGAGTGGGGGCGGCTCAGAGGGTCGTGGGCGGCACGAGCAGGGGAGGCTCGGAGGGCCCCGGGCGGCGCGAGCCAGGGAGGCTCTAAGGGCCATGGGCGGCGTGGAGTGTCGCGACGAGGGTGGCTCGGTCTGAGGCGTGGGGCCAGTTCGTCCGGGTGGCCGGAGCGCCCCGAGGCAGCTCAGAGGGCCGCAACGAGGGAGTTTTGGCCCGGGGCAGCACAGTGAGGGCCGCCGACGGCGCGGAGAGGCCGCGTGCGGCTGCTCGGTGCACGGAGGCCGTGGGTGGTGGCGTCATTGCCTGCATCGCCTTCGTCTCCTTCATGGTTGGTCGTCGTCCTCCATCACGAAGAACACCACAATTCATCATAAGGATTACGGAGAGGACAGACAATTTTAATTTGGCCCTCACTCTCCACATTAGAGTGGTATGAAGAGGCTCATCAAGAACATGAAAATTGATTGTTAAAACCCTAACCTTTTACCTTGATTGTTCCAAACCCACACAAGAAATAGAAGGGATAACTTGGGAAGTGATGATCATATTGTAGTAAACCCCTTCCTTGGGTTGTTCATTGTCGTTGGCGCGAGAAGGAAGTTCAGATGTCGATTCATTGAATATGAAGACGTCCTACATCAGATGAAGTCCCAAGGAAGAAGTTCAAAGTCACGTTCAAGCATTCTTCGTGGATGGAGAGTTCTTCAATGAAAAAAATTCTTCATTGGCATTCTTTATTGGATAGTTTTCTCCCACGAAGAGCTCTCCCCTTTGCCAAGGAATAACTCTCAAAAAAAATTCCATCCCATAAATAAAAAGGGTTTCCCCAATTTTTAATTGTTGGCACAATTTCAAATTGAAGTAATTAATTACCCAGGTTGGCATATTAAAAGTATGTGTGTTGGCACAATTAATGCGGAGGAAGTCAAGAGGCTCCTCTACATTAATAAAGGAGTTGAGAGGTTTCCTCGCCCCATTAAAGGGGAGTTCAAGGGTTTTACACCTCCGGTGGTCCCCACCACCATAACCTCTCATGGGAGGTTAGTTCTAGTGGTCCCCACCATCATAAACTCTCATGGGAGGTTAATTCAGGTGGTCCCCACCTATGAAACATTTACATGGGTGTTTCAAAACAAAATAAAATAAAATGCTACACACTTTAGTTTATTTTATTCTTTTCAGAAAAAAACCATAAATTAACTTTCACCCTTGACTAACTACCATAGAGGTGAAGGTCTCCTTAAGAGAATATCGGCACTATGAGTTCAACGATTCCCTCATATGTCAATTCCTAGGAATAGTTAAAAAGTTATAAAAATACCGCTCGTATGTTTATTGAACTTACCCGAAAATTTTTTCAGAAATTCATTCCAGGCACTCTGGGCCTCGGAATCACACGCCGTCAATTTTAATAGACTCGGAAAATTTCCATATATTTTTAAAAAAAAATTACATGGAAATTCCAGGTATTTACACTGACAGCAGAACTTTATCTTTTTTTATCACTAGATAATAAAAAATATTTTCTCAATAGAGTTAATCCATTGTTTTGCGAGGAGGGGATTAGAAGATACACTAAACATGGGAGGCCTTTGTCATATAAAGTTTTCCACAACCACTTTATATCTCTTTAGAGAAGGTGGGTGTTCCACATTATTCATGTAATTATTCATAACTTTCGCTAGTTGAGAAAGTAAAATCATGATGTTTTAACCATAAATTCCCATTAGGTTTTGTATTTTGTTAGGGAAATCTTCACATTTCCTATCACATATATTTTTTTCACGAGTTCTGCTATTTTCATCCATTAACTATGAAAAATAAACTACAATTAAGGGGGGATTTAATACTTAGCTATTAAGTATGTAAAAAAATAAACATTGAACATAAAAGTATGGACTTTTAAATGGAAAGTATATACTATCTTATGATTCCCAATGATTTAATCTAGGTTTTCCATGGTGATAGATTTATCCCTAGGGTTATTACTAAAGATTTCTAATCCTAATATCCAAAAATAAATAAACTATTATTTGATGAAAACTATAGATGCCCTGGGATTTTACACTTTTTACTACATGATTTTATGCATAAATAACCAACAATTATAATCCAAGGATTATAAATTCTAGTGTCTTTAGATGAATACTTACATAATTAGAAAACATGAAACCAAAAAAAAAAAATATTTTTTTATTCTCCATAAAGAACTCCTAACATCCATTAAGATCTTACATATGCATAGGATAACATGGTAAACACATGAAAAAGGGATGGGATAAAAATCCTGGTAAGGGAATAAGGATATGCACAAAGCATAACATATGAGTTAGAAGGTATAATACAATGATATAAAAAGTAATGGATCATGAATAAACATAAGGAATCATAACATGTATAAAATGGGATCATGTAATCATATAATTATAAGAATGTGTAATAAATATATAACATGACATAAGAATGATTCAAGGTTAATCGCAAATACCATTTCACATGGAGGAGCATGAGTCAAGGATAACCACGAAAACCATTGAACATGGAGGACAAGGTCACATAAAGGATTTAGGTTCAATCTCTATTCCAACATGAAATATCATGAGACTACCCATTAACCAATGAATTATTATTCTATTTAGGTACACCCATCATAACATGTTCATCTATATGTGTTCACCAAGAATAATCAAACATAAACATAAGGGCTACCCATGGTAGAAATGAGTATCATAATCATGTCAAAAGGAATAAACAATGGGATTATCATAATGATGTCCATGATTGAATGGATTTATAACATAAATGGACATTAATAAGGTAAAATAGGCATAAAAATGAAAGTTTATGTCAAAATGAAGTGAAAACATGCAAAAATATTATTTAATAAACTTTATAAGTGACCCAATTTAGTGCGGTTTAAGAGAAAATCTTATTGACTATTTAAAATGGAAAAGGAATAATTGTTTGTATAAAACTAGAAACGAACCAAGATATATTTTCATGATAAAATCAGTGACTTTATAAATATAATAGTGGATTATGATATATTATGTATAGAACATTAACATAGGTAATAAATTGGGAAGTTCCCTTCAATCGGGCTTGTTTATTGGGAAGAATTGAGAAGGGAACCCTTTCAAAACATGTATTCCCCAGAAAAATAAGGATAAAATGATATGTAAAAAATATTTTGGAACTCATATAAATAATTAATAATATTTTTTAAAAAATAAATATTAATTACATTGGGGTAGATAGAGAGAGAAAGCATAACCCGAAGGGAAAATGTAGGTTCGAAAAGATTCCCTAACATTATGTCTCAAATGGTTATTCACTTGATCTTAATGTCCTAGATAATAAAATTAGACCCCCAATTTAATTAATAACCTTTTATACATTTATTTTATATATTATAATTTTATTAAGTTCATTCATGACCTTCATGATGAGTTATAAGATACAATTTCATCATTTCGGAGAGTTCGTTTCCTTGGTTTTCATGATCAATTCACTCATATACATGTATGGAAGATCCTGTGAAATGAGTATATTTTTCCAAAATTAAAATTATATGTTATTAATGAAATTAAGGAATATTAAATGGTACTATATATCAATTTTTATAGTTGTGAGGATGATTCATTAGATAAAACGCTAATGATAACTGTTTAGATTATTTTGGCATTTTGTATTGTCATGAACTTGTTTTTATTTATTAATTAATATTATATATATATATAATGGTTATATAAAATTAAATAAGATGTTATAAATATTTTTTAACCATAATAATGGTTTTATTACCATCATTTAATGCGGTAATAGAAATTTAAAACTCTTCATCCTTGAATGTGATAAATGAACACATCATAGATGATGTTTTCATTTTTAGAAGCAAAAGGGAGGGGAAGAGAAATGTTGATGATTTTTTCCATTAAAATAATAAAATTATAGTATATAAAATATACTTGAGTTTTCATGTAACTAGTATAAGGGTTTTTGAGGATAGGAAAAGAAAAGAAATTAAAAAGAAAAAGAAGAGGTTTTAACCTCTTAAATTCATCTCTTTGAGAAGTTACTTAATGAACTTGATTTTGGTCATTTATTGATACCAAAGGATCATGGAAATGGTATAAAGACTTTTTAAGAGTATTGAGTGGAATTTGGACATGATCTAAGGTTTTTTAGGCGTGAGGTGAAGTGGTGGTGAGGGGTGGTATTTTTAGTGGAGCATATGGGTGTTTTTTGATTATTTTATTCATTCGTTTATTATTTTTTCCCAATACTATGAATAGAATTTATTATTATGAATAAAAAAATAACTAGTACATGTTAGTTTGAACCATTTGTTCTTAAATCATCCATACATCATTCATGACTCAATAATTTATGTATTTAGCTAATACTGTAAATTACCATATTTCACTATTTATAAAAAGTTAAACTATTTTAGAAATATTAAAAAATTTACCCTATCCATTTTATGATTCATATAATTTAAAAATACACTCCATTTTATGAAAATAATTTTATAAATATAACAAATTAAATTTTTAATTGAAATAATCATTTATTCAAAATATTCTAATTTTAAAAATATAATTGATTTTATAACACTTTGAAAATTTAATTAAAGTCTCATATAATTATCTTATAATCATAATAAAAATAAAATAACAATTTATAAGTATATTTTATGAAAATAAATTTTTTTTGAATTATTAAATTAATTATAAAATTGTAAATAATCATTTATGTTTCACAATAATACAAATACTTAATTTTTCATTTAAAAAACTTATTTACTTATTACATGATATAAATATATCATATTTTCATTTATAAGGTGCCAAAATTTTATTTATTTTTTTATAGGTGAGGTTACTATTCTATTTGATGAGTTACTATTATAAAGGGTCACATTACAATTCCAAAGGTGAAGTTACTATTTCATTGATTTAGGTTCCTTAATTTCAATAAATACTTCTTATTTCATTTCTTCTTCATTTATAAATTTGGTATTGTGTAATCTACGTAATTTTATGTGATTTTTACTATATGATATAATTATAATAATGGGAATTTAATTGATATAATTCTTGGTCATTACATTATGTCCCCTTATAATCATTGCTCCACTGCTCGAAAAGTGCCCTATACCCATGGTTTCAAACTGTGGGTATAGCTCATTAAACCGTGGGTAGAGGATATACGCACGGTTTGATGAACCGTGGGCTTCTGAGGCATCGACATTGCCCTATAACAATGGTTTTACAGAAACCATTGGTATATCCAACTGAAATTTCAATTTACCCACGATTCTAGAGAACCGTGGATATAGGTCAATGCCCACAGTTTACAGAACTGTGGGCATACATTTTACAGCAGAAAATAGATACCCACAGTAAAGTAAACCATGGGTATAGAGGCTTCTGCAGAAGCATATTTACCCATGGTTTAAAAACCGTGGGTATAGAGGGTTCTGTAGAAGAATATTTACCCACGGTTCTCAAACTGTGGGTATATATTCTTTTCCCAGAAATACCAGCTGCCCCACTGGACATACCCCCGGCAGCCCCTCCCTTCCCTGTTTGGAAAACCCCCCAGCACATCCCCTACCCCTTTGCACACCCCCACTCTCCCCTCTAGACAGAACCCCCTTACACACCCCCCCTGAAACCCCCCTGGACCCCCCTCCCCCCCGCTGGACAGACCCACTGCAGCCCCTCCCTCCCCCCTTGGACAGAACCCCCAGCCTGCACCCCCACTTCCCCCCCTGCACCCCCAACCCCACCTGCACCCAGAACCCCCTACCCCCTACCCCACTACCCCTATACCCATCCCCCCTACATGTTGCCCCCTCTGCACCCCCCCCCCCACTATCCCCTACACCCAGGTCCCCCTCCCTCCCACATGCACCCCCACTGTCCACCCCCCCCCCCCCCACCTCCACCCCCACTACCCCCCTCCTGGACACCCCCATGCACCCCTAGTACCACCTGCACCCATCCCTACACCCAGCCCCCCATCCCTCCCTACACCCAGCTCCCCCTGCCCCCCACTACCCCCATGCACCCAGGTCCCCCTCCCTCCCACCTGCACCCCCATTATACACCCCCACCTGCACTCCCACTCCCTCTTCCTAGACGCCCCCCCATTAACACATGCACCCAGCCCTGCACCCAACCCCCCACCCCCTGCACCCAGCCCCCCCATCCCCCTCACTCCCTCTACACCCAGGTCCCCCCCACTATCCACCCCCCCTCCAATTGCACCCCCATTGCCTCCCTCTTGGACACCCCCCTGCACCCCCAATACCACCTACACCCATCACCCCTACACCCATCCCCCCCCCCCCAACAACCCCATGCACCCATGTCCTCCTCCCCCCACCTGCACCCCCACTGTCCACCCCCCCCCCAACTGTCCACCCCCCTACACCACCACTACCCCCCACCCGGACACCCCCCCTGCACCCCAGTACCACCTTCACCCAGCCCTTCACCCATCCCCCCATCCCCCATACACCTATCCCCCCATCCTCCTCACTCCCCCTACACCTAGGTCCCCCTCCCCCCACAGTCCACCCCCCCCCCCACATGCACCCCCACTACCCCCTCTTAGAAACCTCTGGCACCCCCAGTACCACCTGAACCCAGCCCCCCTATCCCCCCAGCCCCCCCCCCCCCACTACCACCTACATCCAGGTCCCCCTCCCCCCACCTTCACCCCCACTGTCCACCCCCTACCTGCACCCCCACTGCCCCCCCTCCTGGACACCCCCCTGCAGCCCTAGTACCACCTGCACCAAGCCCCCCCCCCCCCCCCCCCGCAGCCCCCCTGCACCCAGCCCCCTCCCTACACCAAGCCCCCACCCATATTAAACCATTGTGAAGCAATGCAAACCAGAATGAAAAACAATGGAACCACAATGAATTGTTTTCAACCATTAAAACATAAGAAGATCTGGCCAAAGTGTTCAAAGAAGAAAAAAGTTCTGATCAGAAAAGGCCTAAATAAATTTTTAATGACAAATCATCACAATCATTTATCTCTTATTGAAGCCAAAGAATGTCTGACAGAGGAAGAGAAAAATAAATCCTTCCTGCACTGGGTTTCAAAAGTCGAAGTCTGGTTCACAGTACATAAGATGATTCCAAGTATACTAAGGCATCATTTTTAAACTTGTAATAAGAAAAATATATTTCCCTGAACTGGTGGACTCTATCGTTTACTTACCTTTCCAGTTCTTTGAAGAAACCGTTCATTTCTCTTACCAGTAATTGGAATCCACCTCATCCTACACATCATATTTCATTTCATATTTAATATACTTGGATGATTCTTGAAGCTATTCATCAGATATGACCCATGATAGATCATATTTAAAAGAAATTACCTCATAGGCTGGATGAGACACATCTACTATATCAGCCCATAAGATAGTATTTTTTACCTTCTCTTGAATGGGATGAATAGGTCCACTAACCTCTGTACTTGAGGAAACTAATTCAAAAACTGGATCATCCAAAGGGGGGTATTATTGTAACCAAGGCTTGATTGGTTGGATTTTTAGAAACTATATGAGGTATGAATGAGGCTTGTTTGATCAAAGAGGCACGGGCTTTGTCAAGAATAATGGCATGAAATTCTATTGCATGAAGATGTGTTGAAAATTTATATATGAAGAGTGAATTCAATGTGTTAACATAAAGAATAAGTCTTAGAAGAGGACCAAGGTTGAAGGTATTCATAAAATAATTTAATAATGAAATAAAATTCATGATTTGGATATATTGATATGTGTTTTCTGTTCTAACAAGGGATTAATCACCCCCACAAAAAATTAATTAAAACAGTAGCATAAAATAAATAAAATTTCGGCATGAACCATCCTTATGTCGAACATCCATGCTAAAGGAAAATAAAATAAACAAAAGAAACATAGTAAAAGAAGACAAAACTGAAACACACTATCAATCCCTAAACTACCCCGATCTCCCTCCCCTGCAAAGAAAACCGCATAGCCACCTTCAGTGCCCTTCTATCCCCCTTCGTAGAATATAAGTACCCTCCTTCAGTAGAAAGAGGTAAAAGGCCTAAGTGGCCGATGTGATAAAGAAAATAAAATAAAAACTCAACTACAACATACCTATATCCTGTTATAAAACAAGTCACCTGCCAACATATAAGAACCGAAATGCCTAATGGGTCCAATCATGTTCCTGTAAGCAACGGGGAAATAGATCCATGATTCAAAATGATATTTTCAAATATTACAGTCCTATTAATTAAGAATCACTCTTCTTATTAGTGGTATATAATTAGTTTGACTCGAGTTTCAATTCCTCATGGGTCTTTCCCCCTGAACAGACCCCCTAGCACACCCCCTCCCCCTTGCACACCCCCTACCCTCTTCCCCAGCACCAGCCCCCCCTAAATACTTGTAACCCCCCCCCCCTCACCCAGCACACCCCTGCCCCTGGATAGCCTCCCCCAGCACATCCCCCCCTTTACACACCCCCACTCTCCCCTCTGGACAGAACCCCCTTTCACCCCCTAACACCCCCTCCTGGACAACCCCTCCCCCCTTGCACCCACCCCCCTGCACACTCCTGGACTGCCCCCTCCCCCAGCACCCCACACCCCCCTACACACACCCATGCCCTCTTCCACAGTACCCCCACCCTTCCATCTTCCCCAGCACCCCCCTGAATACTTGTAAACCCCCTCCCAACACACCCCTCCCCCCTCACCCCCTTCCCACAACACACACCCCTACCCACTTCCCCATCACCATCCCCCCTCCCCGGCACACCCCCTGTCCTTTTCCCCAGCACCAATGAGTGGGATGATCATGTCATTGTAGAAAAAGATTTAGCAGGATTCTTCCCATGTTTCCCAGATTTGTCACCCTTGTATTTTTTAGACATATGCATTATGAAAAAGGTGTTTGTACAGGTAATGTTTCAATGAACAGTTCTAGTGTAAGCATTGCTAGTCTAAGAACTAATAATGTAAGAACTTCTACTGTAATGATGTTAGTATAAACATTCCAAGTGTGAATACAACTCCTGTAAGAAATACTAGTATAATGTTGCTAATAATGAAGCCAAATGTGTCAATATGTAAACTTTTCTAGTGTAAACATTGTTGTTAGTATGGGCTGCTAGTGTAAGCACTGCTAATATAAAGGATACAGTAGAATTTGTGCTAATGTAAGAATATCTGCTAGTATTATTCTAGTGATAATAATGTAAATATGTATTCAAACCTATTTTTTATGGTGTCAGATATTGGAATATTGGGATTGATCATCAATTTCCTTGCGTTTAATGCTGCTACTAAAAATAACAAAACCTTCATAACAGGATTGGGAAGATTATTAGATATTTTATGTTATATAAATTCAAATATTAAATAATATAGGGGTAATAACTGCCTAATGTTTATGATCTCATAAAAAATTCACCTTAAACATCCATGTCATACAAGCCCTATAATTACGAGAATGATTTCTTTAAATGAAATATTAGTAGAGATAAAGATAAAATCATCCGTACTCACTGGCTTATAAACATCATCATCAAAGCCATATGTATATAATTCATCACTGGAATCCTATTTTGTTTCAAGAATAATTGATTGTTTACTTTTTATCATAGTTCCAAGTGATTTCTTAGGTAATGTTTCCTAAACAGAAACATCAAATGCACAATTAGCGACCAGAATTTTAAAGATTATATAAAATATATCAAACAAAAAACCACTTTCACTATTTATATTATGTGAGAGAATTAATAAGAACCCTCACATATTCATCATAATCATTTTATATGAAATGGAGGAATCACACTCAGAAACATTGGCGGATGAAAAAATGACTTTTTTAGAGAGTAGACTGCCCATTAAAAGTAAGAGAAGCTTTAGCAGGAGGCTCCTAAAATAGAACATAGTTTAATTATCATTAAAAAAGAATGAAACAAAAAAAAAATTAGATTGGTATTGGCTTGTTAGAATCAAACCAAGAAATGAGAACCATAGACAACTCATATTCATAGTTGATAAATTCTCACTCCGTCGAAATCACTTTCTATAGAGCTCGATGAATCAGAGCTACTATTGGGAATCACTTTATTATCAGAAGAAACAATGAGGTTTTTAGCACCAGCGTGGGATAATTAGTTAAAATTTCATGCTTGAAAATAGTATCCTATAGAAATACATTCAAGTCCAATTAATACACAAGAGCCTCATCCAGCCTTCCTTCATTGTAGTAAGTAGAAATCAACGGAGTAAATGAAAGAAAATTTAGTTTTTGGACGCATGGATAGAAGAAGTAGAAGGAACTCTGACACCACTACAATTTGATTTAGTTTTTTGAGACATTTTATAATATTATTACACGTAATACTACATGGGGTAAATCCACATTCAGTCATAATTCTGTGGAAATTAAAGCCACGGTATTCTTTTACTTTTCTATGAAAATCTTTCATGACATAGTCATATATGTGGATATCAGCACACCCTTGTCTTCTTGTTTCCTTGCACATGTATAGAATATAATTAATATGATTCAAATACAAATTAAAATGTGTTTAGATAGTATTCAAAATTAATTTCCATAGTTTAAACTGTTTGTAGAGTTCATTATGCATACACGTTCATTTGAATACAAATTGAAAGGTGTTTCTTTTATTGTTCTATGAGAAGTTTGAATGTAATAATCATTGTATTTTAAAAAATATACACAAATAGCTTACTTAATATAATCATTGATAGAAAACAACCATGATAATTCTTTGAAAACACATGTAAGAAACACACCTTAGTGAAACATACCTTCAGGCAAGACAAGATCCATGGAATCCCATACCTATAACCCATCTACAAATAACATCATGAAACCAAACACATTCAAAGCTCTACCCATATCCGCAATGCTACCAGTAATCCCATCTATTTCAATCCATGTGTTTTCACCATTTTCATGCTGCAATAGACAATGAAAAAATAGCAAGATTATCTACAAGTGTATGAATATAAAATGAGAAATGCATGAAATGATACTGAACTGCATAACAATGTAATCAAAAATTGATGACCGAAAGGGAAAAGGGGGAAATGGTAAATGAGAATAAGTTAATCTCCTTTCCTTGTCGAGCAACCATTGTCTTGATCACATTAACACCACAATTTTGGGCAAAGGTTCAGGGTATTACCTCGAAAGAAACCACAACAGCTTCGTAAGGCCATTGTTTATGAATAAACAAAAAAATTATGTATCACTCCAGGAATAAAGAACTACAAATCAGTTCCTTCACGTTTAAAGTAAAAAAAGATTAGAAGCTACTAAACCTTCTTAACGCCTTCAATAGATGAGCTATTCTACTTCAAAGTAGAAGACACAGTCATATCACTAGGATCACCACCAGCTACCATCTTTGGATTCTTGAGAATGTTTCTTGAAACGGACATGGAATCATGTCATCCGGGGTTTTTTATCAAAAAAATGACATGTCAGCGATCAAAATCCTAGTTCTATTTGAAACCTTGGAATATGAGATAAAAACACCTACAAATTACTTTCCACTTCATTGAAAAAATCCTTGCTGGAACCCCTTAGAAGAACGGTGCAAGATTTTGGATTTGAATACTCCACGATAAAGGAAAAAAACTGGTCTCAGATCTTCTTAACCTCAAAAGGCCCATTTTTTTTCCGACATCCGATTCTTGAAGTTCATCAGGTGTGTTTACAATAAAAGCACCACAAGACTTTACTACCCCAGTTATTGTCCGTTTTTCTCAAACGTCTAATGGCACTGACTTCAGATTTTCTCAAGTAATGGAATTCCATATCACTCAGCCCATTCTCCGTGATAATCAGATCAGGTTTTAACTGTAGGATCAACACACAAGGATTCTCAATGTACTCTTCCTCCATTTTTCAGGAGGACTCCCCAGTCTTCTTCTCTCACCAACTCTGCATTTGTTTGGTTCTCCCCTTTTCATACTCCAGAGGACAATCGAGAAGAATGAAGCGGGGGTTCACAATCCTTCTTCTCATTTTTCCAGGGGTAACAACATCTTTTTCAAACATCACCCCTTTAAGAACCATGGAATCCAACAATTGAACACCAGATACTTTTTCGACCTTTATGTACTTCTTGATGTCAACCTATCGCAAACCCTGACCAAGGTCCTTGCCAACTGTTGTTGTAGAATCAAGTTCGAAATCCTAAAAATATTTCAGAAAATTAATATCAGAGAATCGTATAAATTATAAAATATTTTCAAATACTGATATGAAAATAAAAGGGATAGAGGGTTCTTGAATAGAGATAAGTCTACGCTCAAGCATAGTGAAAGCATACATACAGATATTAGATCCCCAAAATGGCTAGTAAATTTTGTGACAATGCAATTCCTTACCAGTCCAAGCATTACAGAACCTACAAAAAGTCAAGAACCACAACATGGAATATTGTGTCATGGTTCAGGATTTTAACGGGGAATATTGGGTAGTACTTGTGATCATTCATATCGAAATGTTTCAAAATATTTTCAATAACTGCAATTTAATCCTTGAGAGCTTTGTTGTAGGCTACAAAATGATATCACTTCTTAAGTATAAATAGTGGAAAAATTTAAAAAATTAAAAACATCAACTGTAAAGGAGAAAATTTTGACATATTAGTCTATACCTCTACAAATTACTATAGGATGATATTTTTTTCAATGAAAGATTCTGCTACAAGAAGCATCTCACCATCTAGAAAAATTTTTCACTTCAATAATAAATATGACTTATAAGCTCAAGGAAAGCCATAAATTATAATATACAACAGAAGAACAAAAAAACAAATTAACCAGGGATTAAAAAAACAGTAGTATTGACAAGATCATGCTGCTGGATCCAAGGAAAAATCCTTGTATACATATATCTAGTCAAAGTATTTCTGAATCTTGCCTCTCTGGTTTATAGTATGCACTACCATTTCCTTTGAAACCTGTGAATTCTTATTAGTGTCAAACTCAAAACATCATCATATACCTCATCAATTAGATTTTATACCAATTTTTCATGACCCACTCCCTCCAATGGCACCCTCTAGGTCTAGATATGATGGAGGTGAATAAACTAAATATAGTAAAAATTTAAACTTCAATACAAAAATTAGTCTAGGTAGTAACCATGAAATAAAAAAACTCCTATGAGCTTCCCAACAACTCATTCAAGATAATAACATGTTGATTGATCACCAGTCATCTCCTTATAACAACATTGATCGTATATATATATATAGTGCAAGAATAACTTCTTTAATGAGTATGATCCTCTGCGAAACCTCTCATAAAACAAGGTAAGAAAGAATACTAAATCACTATGTCTAAAAATCCAAAAACTACCTAATCGATAAAATAAGAAATACTAGTTTTCCATGATCACCATTGATAAGTCACTATGTAACAAAAAATAAAAAATAATTCTATATAGAAATCATGTATATATATATATATATATGAATTAAGGCACCATGGTGCCACTTCTCCATTGGGTTGTCTCTCTCACACCCCAATGACAATGCCCTGTCCTCATCCATCCTATAATTGATCTGCTACCCTATGACATAGTATCATTTCCATTACTACATATTGTGAAACCTGACATATCTCATAAACATCATACTAAAACATAACCCAGTGTCTTCCTTGATGTCACTACAACACACATGTGTGGTTTATAAACCAATAAATTGTAGCCTATAAACAAAAACTCATAGAATGCTGAAACCACTACATGCATATATAATTACGTGTTATACCTAAATCTATTACAACCAAAAAAATTCATGGTAAAAACAGGAGACATCAAAACCCTACTTATAATTAAACCTATACCACAATCCATAATATCCCATGATATGCCTACTAATATATGTCTGAAGGGAGTGTAAAGGAGAGGGATAAATCATCCATCTATTCCCTCGCCCACTAGGATACTAGAGAAAACACCCCCTGCACCCAACCCCACTGTAACACCTCGAGATTTTATGAGAAATATTATTTCTAATTTCTTTGTTGTCTTGTGTTGTACACTACAAAAATATTATCTTGCGCTATATGCGAAACTGCATTATATTTTAGTATACCCAACACTATTTTTGGCTTGTGTTACACGCAATAGCAACCATCCTTGACAGCTTGCGTTGTATGCAATACCGAGTCTCACTAAACAATGATATGTTATTAAAATATTATATAAACTAGCCATTATTAATAGTAATACCCACTTTTTGAAATTTTATAAATTTTATCTTTCAAAATGGACTTCGTTTTTGGATTCTGAATATCGATATTAGCCTAGGGATAATTTTTTATATTTTCCTGATAACTTTCAATTTTTGATGAATATTAATAACACTGAGTTTTTAGTTAAAACTGACTTTTTATTTAAATAATAAATTATTTTATTTAAATTTATTTTGGGTTAAAATAGATAAATAATACCTATATAGGTTCAATGTAATTCATTGGAGTAATTTTATAATAATTTTAGATATACAAAAAAATTATTGAACTTTTTACTATCTTTTACCCACCTCCTAGGAGAATTTGCAAAATTTACAGAAAACATAATTTTACTACATCTGTGAGTGGAATTTCAAAAACCTAAGAGACACAGTTGATATCATTAAGTAAAATTTGGTTCAATAAGATAAAAATAATTTTTGGTGAATAGTAACTTTTTTACTTTTATTTACCACGGTTAAAAGAAAATAGGGTAATTAAGGGTAAAAATAATAATATTATTACCCTAAAAATATCTTAATTCTATTGGATAAGTTTAATTAGACAAAAAACAACCTTAAGAGTAAAATATTACCCTTTAGGTCCACTTTTATTTGATTAGGACATTTATTATTATTTAATTCAAAGAAGAGTTAAAAGAGTTAAAATCAATGTTTAATAAATAAAACATTTTTAATATAGTTTTATACATAAGATAAATTCAACTATAAATATTCATTAGAAAGATAAAATTATTTTCTACATAATGGTATTTTATTTATAATTTTTTGACATTATATAATGTAATTTATATATGACACAATGATGATGTAGTAATTACCTTATTAATGAAATATTAATATAATTGATATTATAAATACGCAAATAAATGTAATTTGAGACTTTTTATGAATTAAACTAATTTTATAGGTTAACATAACATATTACGGTTGGTTATATGAATTTTATTAGAAGTAATAATGCTGATATGAATTTAGAAAAAAACAAATACCAAATAGTGTCAAAATTGACATAAAATAGTTTTTAAAACAATTATTATATTATTAATATATATAATGGTCCTAAAAATCTAAGGCTTAGCCAAAAGAATTATATAATTATATATATGGAATTAATGAACCAATTGGGGTTCTATTGGTAGTTAATAGTAAGTTTATTAACCATATAGTGTAAGAATACAAGAAGACATAGTAAAAGTTAAATTATTTAACTTAAAGTTTAATCTAACTGATAAGGTTAAAATGGTATCCTAAACTTATCTAAAACATATTGGTTGAACGTATTTATACCCATCCCCACCATATCCTATAAATAAGTCACTTTGGAGCCATTATAAACTGAATATGAATTTATTATAAAATAATATTTTAAGTTTTTCCTATGGTGCCCCTCACCCATCTTATAAAAGGGCACTCACCCTTATCTCTAATTCACACCTCCAAAGCCATTTGGCTCAGCCAAACCCTTCCCAAATGTCCCATAAACTGTCATCCCTTCATCCTAGAGGCCTTCCTTTAGTCAGAAATCTAGCATAAGGATCCATTTCGATCAAATCAAAAGGAAGAATCCGAAGAAGTGGTAAATATCCCACCACCTATTTCAAGTTCCTTTCTTCATCCACTTTCTCCTTCTTTGTTGTTTCTGTTCTAAAATAATAACTCTAGTATCTTCTATATACTTTTATGTTAGTATATAAATTGTACAACCATATAAGTTATTTTATCAATCCTATGAATGAAAAAGTCACCACCCGTGCGTTCGTACGGCTTACCGTCTCCACGTCGTGGTGTAGCTTGTTATTCAAAAATTTCATCAGTTTGATGGGTATATTAATGAGTATAAATGATATAAATAATAAATATAACATTATTATGTTTCTTTATATATGATATACCATCCAATTATATACTATTTTAATATCAACAGAATGATATTGTCGCTCGTGCATACGTACAGACTACCGTCTCCACGATGCGATGAGATTCATTCTCCATGATAACCGTCCAAGAATGATTATAAAGTATATATAATAAGTAATCATGAAAAATATGACATAATAATGATACTTTATTTATGTGTTTATATATATATATATTTCATGTACTTTCATTCAATTTAATAAGGAAACCAAAACAACGTTCATGCGTAAGCACGGTCTACCGTCTCCATGAACGGTGTATTTCATTCCATTTATCGATCTGTTATATACATTTATATTATGAATATATATTATATATAAATCATGTTTGACATTCTGGAAGTAAGTAATCACGATCTAAGTAATCATATGAATAAATAAAAGTCAAAACATGTACGACAAATGAAATGATTTTACCCAAAACGATTCATTATCATGGAATTGACAAATGAACGGGTATTATAAAGTTGTAAGTGAATCATATATGATATCATAAATAGTATTATAGTTATATTACCAGTTAATAATATTTTAAAACCCACTATACAGGAGTCTCGAACACATACAGAAGAAATTTTACATAAGTTAAGGTATAATTATTCAAATCTAGTTCTTATCTGAGATTGTTTATTCATAAGTATTTAATAGGGTTATATTTTTCATCCATGCCCATAAAAATGTTTTCATAAATTGTTTAATATTCTTCCATTTATTTTTAAATTCATGTTTACCCGTCTTTGGCTATTACACTGTGTTATGGAAGTAATCTTTCTTTTGTTTACCATACAACGAACTTTTTTACATTTCTGGTAAAAGTATGAGGAGAATTTTTTATTAACTTATACAACGTGAAAATAATTTTATGGTTTCATAATGCCTTATTTTCATGAATATTACTGTACAAGATTTCATGATTATTTTCAAAAAATTCATTTTCTTTAAAAATTAATGGCATTTTGTGAAAATAAAATGATTTTGAAGAAAAAAAAGGATATTTTCCTCAAGAATTCATTTCAAGTGTTTTGTCAAAACTATTTTCCATCTAAGATGAAATTATTTAGTATGATTATGTTTCAAGTATACTTTCTCTATTATTTACATGGTTTCATTCTTCTTCTGATGAAATGATATCCATTTGTTTTATATGTATTATGTTATGATGTGATGATGTTTATGAAACCCATTTTATTCTTTGTGTTATGGTGAATGATTTATGTTCCTTTTGTGGCACAAGTAAGAATGATTTCATTATGAGATGGGTGGGACCTATTTATCCCTCCAATGAATTTGGTAAATATTTATATCTCATGATACATTCATGGCTAGAACGGAATGTTAATCCGGTTCAGTGATACAAGACTGGAATGAGGAGTGAACTCAATTTAGTAGGGGACCTTGTCCACTATGATGGTCTTGGTAGAAATGACTTGGCTACTATGGAAATCATATCATGTGATTAATGGTTTTCCAAAATTACATGTTTTATTTTATCAGGATTAATGTTCCTTTATGATCTATGACTTATGTACTGCCAAGATTTATGTCACTGCTCAAGATTTTGATGTTT
The DNA here is from genome assembly GCA_963277665.1 of Viscum album. Lineage (NCBI taxonomy): Eukaryota > Viridiplantae > Streptophyta > Magnoliopsida > Santalales > Viscaceae > Viscum > Viscum album. The sequence continues at coordinate 1,429,403,875 of OY728131.1, read as the reverse complement.
GAGGTTCATGTTTTTTCATTCAAATGTGTATGGATTGTTTTTATGTTCTCCATGTTTCCCTTAATGAGCATTTGAGCTCACCCTTTTTATGTTTTCTTTTCCCCATGATATAAATAAAGGTTTTAGGTAAGAAAACCAAAGGGGAAGATATTTATGGGAGATGTTGAAGATCTTTCACCATAGAAGATTATGTTCCGAGTTTCCAAAGACACTAAATTAATACGGTCTTTGGGCGTCTATTTTTGTCATGTATTAAGTATTCCACAAAAGTATTGTAATGTCTATGTATGTCAAGTATGGGTATCTACTGTTGGTATCAGAAAAAAGGTTTATTTAACATTTGGAAACTATGACGTGAAAACTTTAGAGATATCCCTAGAGATATTTCGAAGGTATGTCTAGGGATATCCCTAAGGTTAAGTACAAGTAAAAGTTATTGTCCTATAATTACGGTAATGACCATATAATTAAACCTAAATGTTAGATATTTAATGTACCCCCTTGATTATGTTGTTTTTCTAGTACGAGTTTTTCCTCTCATACTATTCTTTTTGGGTTTTAAGAAATGACAGGAAACAGGAGGATTCATGTTAATGGAGAATATGATGGAAAATGGAATGATATTCTTCATGAAGAACCAAATAAAATGGGATTTGGATGTCCAAACAAAGTTATTATTCCTAATCAGGAATCTCATAATATGATCAATAATATCAACTTTGGTAAGTTTCCTGACATGGATAATAAGAGAAAGATAGAGTTTCATGATGATCATAGAGGAAAAAAAGTTCAATTTCCCTCATGTAAATCATGTTGGAAGAGGCATCAGGGAGAATGGTTCAAAAGAACTGGAAGATGATTTGGGTGTGGAAAAGAAGGAAATAGAGCCAGTAAGTGCAAAAGAAATGGTTTAGTAAACACCATGGACAAGTATAATGGTATTAATAAGACATAAACAATGATTAAATGTTTTAAATGTGGAATGTATGGGCATTATGAAAACCAATTCCCTAAGGGAAAGTCTCGTGAAGAGAATCGGCATGGTTTTATGGTTAGTATTTATGTTGATGATGATGAAGAGACTACAAATGATATGTGAGATGAAAGAATTGTTGATGATCAGTCAATGGTTTAAGAAGATAGTGGAATGATTTATTTTTACCAAGAGTTATGTTGTATTGGTAATGGTACTATGGAATAAAGACACATCTAAGGATTGCTACACTATTTTTTTTCATAAAGTATTTGAATGTATATGTTGAATAGTATTAGTAAACATGAAATGTTATTCAGATATTTTTGGAAAGTAGATGATATGAGCATAATGAAGGGATAAGTTGATAATGAGATGTTTGATGGTATTATTGAGCTCATGACTGATATAAGGAAAAAGTGATATCATGGTTTGAGTATAAAGAAATTTTGGGCTTTTGGTATGTGGAAAAATATAACTTTTGATAGCATTCATGTTTTCACTAAGGTTCTATGGTAACTCATGTTTCAAGAGAATACATGATTAAGGAATTCAAATGTTTTGAATGTGACAAAAAAGATATATCTTATGATATATGGGGATAAATGATGGTATTCACATGCTTGGTAGATGACCTCTCTATTAGTTGTTTTCTGTATACTATGAGATTGGACAGAAGTATTTCCAATAAGCCTAAAGGTTGGAATGGATTATGTTGAACATCAGATAGTATTGTTTAAGGATAGAATTCTTTTTTCAGATTTTAGTTCTAGAATGTTATAAAAGTGTAGTTTAAGAAAAGGGACAACCTGTAGAATGGTAGACAACCTGTCGCGTTGGACAGGGATGTGGGAATCGAACCCACAACCAAAGTGCGACAGGCCTTTATCTCCTACCACTGGCCTACAAGAAGTACCTGGTTAGTATAAATTAGTTTTATTTTATTAAGCAGTATGATAGTTAGAGTCTAAGTACATTTTTTTAATCATATACAATTAACCTCACCATATATTAACTTATGTATATTTAATAACTTTTTCTAACCTTTTGTTTGAGATAGATAGAATGACCTATCATTCTATTGCATGATCTTATAACATTTCAAGAATGAAAAATTAAACTTGATTTCTTTAAATAAGGGATGAAGTGGAAATTGTTCATGGAATGACAAATGATGATATTACACTGAAATCATGTAAGTATTTTTCCTTGTGAAAAAATTTTGTCAACATTAGGGAAATGATCTTGAAAACCAAAAACATTGCCCTAGTACCCTCATATTCGATGAATCAGATGGTACCTTAGATCATCAAAAATTTATGGCTTTTTGATTGTTGGAATTTTCATATCCATGTTCTCTACCAATATCCATCAGAACTTGATGGTTATATTTCTCTTCCATATCTGTATTTTCACCTATGTTCTCCTAAGTCAAAACTCAGCGATGAGTTAATTTGGGTAACCATTATGTTTCATACTTCACTTTTTCAAATTAAGTTTTAGTATTCATTTTTATGATGTGGGTTTCTATGAATGAAACTTTCAAGTAGTAAACGATTTATAACCCCAAATAATTTCGAGGACGAAATGCATTTTAAGGGGGGTAGAATGTCACACCCCGAGATTTTATGAGAAATATTATTTTTAATTTCTTTGATTTCTTGTGTTTTACACTACACCAAGATTATCTTGCGCTATATGCAACACCGTATTAGCTTGTAGTATACACAAAACTATTATTTTCTTGCGTTAACGCAAGATCAACCTTCCCTGATAGCTTGCGTTGTATGCAATACCGAGTTTCACTAAATAATGATATCTTAATAAAATATTATATAAACTAGCCATTATGAATAGTAATACCCACTTTTTAAAATTTTATAAATTTTATCATTCCAAATGGACTTCATTTTTGGATTCATAATATCAAAATTATCCTAGGGTGAATTTTTGGTATTTTTCGGAAAACTTTCAGTTTTTGATAAATTGTGAAAACACCGAGTTATTAGTTAAAACCAACTTTTTATTTAAATAATAATTTATTTTATTTAAATTTATTTTAGGTAAAAATAGATACATAATACTTATATAAGTTCAATGTAATTCATTGGAGTCATTTTATAATAATTTTAGATATATAAAAATTTTATTGAACTTATTACTGTCTTATACCCACCTCCTTGGAGAATTTACAAATTTACATAGAACATAATTTTACCACTTCTGTGAGTGGAATTTCAAAAATCCTAGAGACATGGTTGATATCAGTAAGTAAAATGTTGTTCAATAAGATAAAAATAATTTTCGGTGAATAGTAACTTTTTTACTTTCATTTCCCACGGTTAAAAGTAAATAGGGTAATTAAGGGTTAAAATGATATTATTATTACACTAAAACATGTCCTAATTCTATTGGATAAGTGTAATTATACCAAAAATAAGATTAAGAATAAAATATCATCCTTTAGATCCACTTTTATTAGTTTAGGACAGTTATTATTATTTAATTCAATGAAGAGTTAAAAGAGTTTGAATCATTGTTTAATAAGTAAAAAACATTTAATATAGGGTTATACATAAGATAAATTCGTCTAAAATATTAATTCTAAAGATAAAAATATTTCCTACATAATGGTATTTTATTTATAATTTGTAGAATTTATATAATTAAATTTATTTATGACACAATGATGATACAATAATTAACTTATTAATGAAATATTAACATATTTGATATTATAAATAACCAAATAAATTTAATTTGAGACTTTTTATGAATTACACTAATTTTATAGGTTAATATAACATATTAGAGTTGTTTGGATGAAATGTTTTTGAAGTAATAATGCTTTTATGAATTTAGAAAAAACAAAATTCCAAATATTGTCAAAATTGACATAAAAGAGTTTTTAAAACAAATATGATATTATTAATTGATATAATGGTCCTAAAAATATATGGTTCTGCCAAAATACTTATATAATAATATATATGACATTTATGAAGCAATTGGGGTTTTATTGGATGTTTATAGTAAGTTTAATAACCATATAGTGTAAAAATAAAAGAAGACACAGTAAAGGTTAAATTATTTAACTTAGAGTTAAATCTAAATGATAAGGTTAAATGGTAACATAAACATGTCTAAAACCTATTGGTTGAGAGGATCTCAACTCATCCCCACCATAGTCTCGAAATAAGTCACTTTGGAGACATTATAAACCGAATATGAATTTATTATAAAATAATATTTTATGTTTTTCCTAAGGTTCCCCTCACCCCTCTTATAAAAGGGAACTCCCCCTTCTCACTAATTCACACCTCCAAATCCTTTTGTCTTGGCCGAAACCTACCAAAATACCCTCTAAAATGTCCTCCATTAATCCTAGAAGCCTTCATTTAGTCATAAAGCCATCCTAAGGAGCCCTTTTGATCAAATCTAAAGGAAGAACCCGAAGAAGAGGTAAATATCTCACATCCTATTTCAAGTTCCTTTCTTCTTCCACTTCCTCTTTATTTGTTGTTTACATTATAAAATAATAACTCCAGTATCTTTTATATATTTTTATGTTATTATAAAAATTTTACAAACCATATTATTTATTTTATCCATCCTATAAATGAAAAAGTCACCACACGTGTGTTCGTACGGCTTACTGTCTCCACGTCGTGGTGTAGTTTGTTATTCAAACATTTCATCATTTGGATGGGTATTATAATGAGTATAAATGATATAAGTAATAAATATAACATTATGGTTATTCGGTATATATTATATACCATCCAATTATATACGATTTTAATATGAAAAGAATGATATTGTCGCTCGTACGTACGTACGGACTACCGTCTCCATGATGCGATGAGATTCATTCTCCATTTTAACCATCCAAGAATGATTATAAAGTATATATAATAAGTAATAATGAAACTTATAACATAATAATTTTGCTTGATTTATGTATATATATATATCATTTACTTCCATTCAATTTAATAAAGAAACGAAAATAGCATTCATGAGTACGTACGGTCTACCGTCTCCTTGAACGGTGTATTTCATTCCATTTATCGATCTATTATTTATATTTATATTATGAATATATATTATATATAAATCATGTTTTACATTCTGGAAGTATGTAATCATGATATAAGTAATAATATGAATAATTAAAAGTCAAAACACACACGACAAAGGAAATGATTTTACCCAAAATGATCCATTGACATGAAATTGACAAAGGAACGGGCAATATAATGTCGTAAGTGAATCATATAAGATATCATAAATATTATTATGGTTCAGTTACAAGTTAATAATATGTATAAACCCACTATACAGGTGTCTCAGACACATATTTATGAAATTGGACATAAGGTAAGGGATAATTATTCCAATCTCGTTCTTATCTGAGATGTTTTATTCGTAAGTATTTATTGGGGTTATATTTTTCATCCATGTCCATAAAAATGTTTTCATAATGTCTTTAATATTCTTCCATGTATTTTTAAATTCATTTTTACCTATCTTTTACTTTTAAATTGTGTTATGGAAGGAATCTTTATTTTGTTTACCATACGAGGAACTTTTTGACATTTCCAGTAAAAGTACGAGGAGAATGTTTTTTAACTTATACGGCGTGAACAAATTTTTACGGTTTCATAATGCATTATTTTCATGAAGATTCTTCTACAAGATTTGATTTTTATTTTGAACAAAATAAGTTTCATTTAAAATTGAATGACATTTTTTGAAAAGAAAATGATTTTGATGAAAAAAGTATATTTTCCTCTAGAATTCATTTCAAGTGTTTTGTCAAAACTATTTTCCATCTAAGATGACATAATTTAGTATGATTATGTTTCAAGTATAATGTCTCTATTATTTACATTGTTTGATTCTTCTTATGATGAAATATTATCCATTTCTTTTATATGGATTACGTTATTATGGGATGATGTTTATGAAACCCATTTTATTCTTTGGGTTATGATGAATGATTTATGTTTATTTTGTGGCACAAGTAAGAATGATTTAATTATGAGATTGGTGGGATCTATATCTCCCTCCAATTCATTGGTTAATGGTTTTTATCTCATGATATAGACATGGCTAGAATGGAATGTTAATCTGGTTCGGTGATACAGGACTGTAACGAGGAGTGAACTCGATTTAGTAAGGGACTTTGTCCACTATAATGGTCTTGGAAGCAATGCCTTGGATACTATGGAAATAATATCATGTGATTAATGGTTTTTCACAATTACATGTTTTATTTTATAATGATTAATGTTCCTTTATGATCTATGCCTTATGTACTTCCATGATTTATGTCATTGCTCAAGATTTTGATGTTTTATGTTGATGTTTTTATGTTCAAATGTGTATGGGTTGTTTTTATGTTCTCCATGATTAACCCTACTGAGAATTTGAGCTCACCCTTTTTATGTTTTCTTTTCCATAGGATATAAAGAAATGTTTTAGGTAAGAAAACCAAAGGGGAATATCTTTATGGGAGATGTTGAAGACCTTTCACCATGATTAGAAGATTATGCTCCGAGTTTCCTAAGACACTAAACTCATATGGTCTTTGGGCGTCTATTTGTTTCATATATTAAGTATTTTTCAAAAGTAATGTAATGTCTATGTACGTCAATTATGGTTTTATACACCCACCCCCTGCACCCAGCCCCCCATCCCCCCTCCCCCTGCACCCAGCCCCCCTCTCTGCACCTAGGCCCACCCCCTACACCCAGCCCCCCTACACCCAGCCCCACCCCCAGCACCCATCCCCCCAAGCACCCAGCCCCACACCTACACCCAGACCCCCTCCCCCTACACCCACCCCCCCTCCCCCTGCACCCAGCTCCACCCCCTGCACCTATCCCCACCCCCTGCACCAAACCCCCCTCCCCCCCCCCCGCACCCTTCTTACAAGGCTACCTATAAACCCAAAAAAATATCTAACATATACCATATCATTCAGGAACTTGGGATCTCAAAAAACCCAACCGGTTCAATCAATAGAACAACATCAGATTTTACAAAATGAAAATTCTAGAAATAACAAGTGAGGAATATATTCCTTTTTTACTTTCATTAATTTAGACTTGTCAATTCAACAATTTATGAAAAATAAAGAGATAATAAATGGAATCCAATGTCACTATATGGGAAATCATTTAGAGATAATTATTCTATGGTAGTAAGGGAATCAATTACCAATATGCATGACTAAAGATTCCAATTTTAGATTTTTGTAAATTCATGCGAAAATTTATGCAGAACATTTCAAAAGAAAAAAATTAACCATTATCATCCATACAAAAATTCAATTAAAGTTATTTAAGTACATACATAAGTCTCCCAACTAATACAAAAATTGAGGGGATTAATATCCCTCCCATCAACAACATCCCAATCCCCATCCCCATGTCCATGCCAATCATCATCAATATCATCATCATCATTAGAAACATCATCACCAGCCTCATCACCAACAACAGCATCAATAGCATCAAAAACATCCTAACCACCAATGGATCTATCACCATCGCCTTCATTGCCACTATGAACATCATTGGAATCACTCGATAAATAATTTAAAGAGCGCATTGATTCCATATATGATTCAAAAGTAGCAACAGCTACTGATGGAAGCGACTGACTCAAAACTTCCATAGCTTGGATGAAATTTTTGGTCATCAAACACTCCTCTAAAACTATTTTCTTTGCCTCAGATGATTCAGAATGAGTGATTTCTAGATCAGAGGTCTGGGAGGCTTGATAGGATCCCAATGATGACCAATACTTAGAAAGGACGATGTTTTTCCCTGGTCGAGATCGTACTCTCCGTGGGTGCTCCTCACCGAATACCTGACATAAATGATCATGTGGCCCGAAGTTGTCATCTTCCTTACCATCGAGGGCCTCCAAGGAAGACTGTTGAAATTATAAACATATTAAATTATCAATTTCGTATAAATATTTACAATATAAATAAAAAACCATACAATTCTATCTTGTGTCTGTGCATTTACAAAACTTCCATCCTTCTTCTCTTTATTGGAGAAAAATAATTTGGCGTGAGGTGCATGAACTTTGATGCCCAAATTAGCCTGATGTAAGTGAGAAATTCATAAATCAAGATTAGTAACATATATTAGAAATGCACAAATCTGACCTTTGTCTATTCAATACTATTTTTAGTAGAACATCCTATATAACATCACAATACCCGGTTATAGTACCCGGTGCTTTTCATGATCGGGCATTGTAGTGCTCCCCAATGTGTGTAAATATGTCATTGAATCCTTATTGTTTATGTTTTTCTCTGGAACATCATAAAAATTTTTCAATACAATTAATAAGAATTAAATTTTATAAGTCAACCATTAAAGATTGAGATTACCTTAAACTTAGCAGTCTTCCAACGTGCAATCATTTTTTCATATTGACTTTTTGGATAGTCGGGGAATATAGGTACCCCCTCTAAGTCAGTACCAACCCTTCTCTTCCAACCAACATAAAACTCATGCTTGTATGAGCACCAGAACTCCCCAAAATCCATCATCCTTACTGTCTTAGTGGATTCTTCATCGGGAATGTTAAACTGAATCTGTAATGAACATGTTATTTCATTTAAATACACCAATAATATAGATATAACTTTATATAATTTTCATACCAATATTAACTCCCATTATTTTTCCTTAATATCTTTACTGATACGTCTCCATGACACAGATTCCACCAAAATGATATAGTGATACTTGCCCAAAGTGGCCATGAAATTTCTACACTGCGTTGTAGTTGGACCTACCATATGATTTTGTCGATTGTAATCCACCATTAGCTGTTTCTGGTGATTAATAACATCCTTCATTTGAGTGCACCCACGTCGCCTAGCAGAAGAACCCACTGAATAATAAAAATATGGGGGAAAGAAGAATTAAGTCACGGTACAACACGACAAAAATAAAGTGATATAATTTGAAACAATTATAATCAAAAAAATGTCTGTAGATTGCTCAAAAGACTATAATGGATCTATGGGCTATCCTGAATCAACAGCCTTGGTAGGAATTTTCTATTCCAGTACATGCTGTAGGTGACATTCATGCACTGGAGTGGAAGCTAATGGAACAGACTCATTAGATGCTGGCTGGACGGTAAAAATTTGAGGCAGTGTAGACACGACAACATATGGGTAGTAGGATGGGGGATACATCATAGGATATGAAAAAGCTAAAGGTGGAAACATCTGTGGAGGTGGTGTAGTCATGTCATGTGAATAAGAGGGTAACTGAGATGATGATGGAGGCAAGGATAAAAATATCCCTAAAGACTCAAGATAAGGATGGAAAGGTGTGGTGGAAGGGGTGTCTGATGGTAGGGCAGTGTGGTAACGGGTGTGACGGGTGCTCCGTCTAGGTCTAGGGGCATCCTCACTCATACCCATTCTAACCGGATTATGAGTCAAATCCGCTGGAACTGAATGTCCCTATAAAAATTGACAAAGAATATTAATATGAAATTATATGTAATGCAAAAAAAACATTACAATTATAATACTCACTGATGGAAGCGAAGGCAACACACGCTCCTGCCCCAGCCGATCGGGATCAAATAGTCACTTCCTTCTACCCTATTTAGTATTTGGCATAATCTACATAATAATGAAATTTAATGTTTTTAGAAATAGTTTTTACAAATCATGCATACAACTTACATCAATCATGAATTCATGAGAGGAACCAATTTGAATTCTTTTAAATGTAAAAATTATTACAAATAAATGAATTACATAGTTTTTAAAATTACATTAATAGGTTATAAATTTTTTAAAAACAAGATTTAAACCATGGTTTTTACATTGAAATAAATCTGATTTAATGAAACGACATCAGAAAATACAAAAAACAAACATTTCATTCCAAACTGAAACATAATTAATGTAATTAAAATAATATTAACTTGAGAAACTCATGTCAATATAAACTGAATGAACAGTGAACATATGTGGTTGATTCTATATATTACTGACCACTACTTTAGGTTCAACATCAAATCTCACAATGGGAAAATTTGATTCATCAAATGCAATATTTTGGCCAACACCAATGGGTACCTCAATGGTGTCAATTTAATCACCAACATCATAAAAAATATGACTAGGGATTACGTCATTAATGATACCATAATCGGGTCTCAGATGATCTTTCACATAAAACACTTGTTTAGCCATTGATGACAAAATGTATGGTTCATTGATATGCAGGCATTGACTCATATCAATAACTCCAAATCCACATTCATCAATACATGTACCATGACGTGTCATTGAATCAAACCATTTACATTTAATCATAGTGACTCTACCTTGAGAGTAGTAATCAAATAACAATATTGTATCAATTATCCCATAATAATACACATCTTCATATCGAGGTCGTCTATCTGATACACTGGCATATCAATCCATTGTAGCAGTTAACATAACACCATCATGTTGTGTTCTCATTTTCACCACTCGACCTGTTGTAACAAATTTATACCCATTGATTATTAAATATATACATTCACGAACAAAATAATTAGGACCAAAATCTAAGTCTCTCAATTCTTGGGAAACAGATTCAATAGGTAATCTCAACACCTGAAATATATATGAATAATAAAATTAAATGGATATCTATTTTTTAAAATAATTAATGTAATGGTAATACCTTTGATTTCAACCAAGCAGGAAACTCAAGGCTATGCCAAGCCTCTCTCCTTCTCAAAGACAATGATCGATGAACTCTACTTTTAATTTATTTATGATCCCTACATAAAATGATAATAAAATTGTAAGGTATATGTGAAATTTCATAATATGAGATAACATATAAATATCCAATTTACATACTTGATATAGTCATTGAAAAAACCAAAGTTAAACAAGATTGTGCGATGTGCCATCTCCCGCTCTTCAAGGCTCAATGTAGCCAATGTATAAGACCAAAAAATTCCTCTTGTTTGGGGAAGAGATTGAAATGAGGGATCAATTTCCCCTTACTGGTCATCTTCATTTTTCATTGGCTGATTATGTCTTGTGGTGACATGAGACAAATACATTGAACAAAAATCCATACATTCTTGATCCAGATAACCCCTCACAATTGAACCTTCAGGATAATTTTTGTTTCGAACATATGATTTCATTGTGCACATATTTCTTTCAGTAGGATACATCCACCAAAAAGAAACTGGTCCCCCAAGATGTGTTTTAGTTGGAAGATGAACTGTTAAATGCAACATTAATGTGAAAAACGATGGAGGAAAAATCTTTTCCATCTCACATAAAATTAATGGTGCCTCTTACTGCATTTTTATCAAGAATGACTTGGATTAACATTTATCACAAATGTCTCTAAACAAATGGCACAAGCGAATCACTACCACCCTTACATTATTGGATAGAAAATTCCGAATTGCTATTGGAATCAATTCATGAAGAAGGATGTGATAATCATGAGTTTTCAGAGATTTTAGTTTCAAATCTCTTCTGTTGAATCATTTAGATATGTTGCTGGAATAGCCATCGGGAACCTTGATTTTCTCCAAGACTTACAGAAATTGATCTTTCTCTGACAGTGTCATCACATTAGAAGCACACAAGACTTTCCATTTGTTTTCATTGATACACACTGGATGCAGTTCTGGTCGAATACCCCAATCCAACAAGTCTCAATGAGATCAGAAGTCATCTTTGGTCTTCCCTTTGATATTCAGAAGAATTGCAAGAAAAATTTCACATATATTTTTCTCAATATGCATTACTTCTAAAAAATGACGTAACAAATTGGTAGACCAATATAGAAATTCAAAAAAATACTTCTCTTTTTCTAATTGTAAGTGGTTTTAGTGTCAAAATTATCCCTCTTTTAAATTTCAACTGACCAGTACCTAATGAAAAACTGAAATCTTTTAATTCATTAAGAAAATATTTTCCTGAAATACGTCGAGTTGGTTGTTCAGTCTCAACAATATTTTCAAACCTCAGACGATTCGCCCTGTATTGATGATCCATTGTCAAGAATCTTCGATGCCCCATGAAACTGAAACTACGACGATATTTAAGCATTCTCAATCGTGTATTCTTTATACAAATAGGAGATGATAGTTTTTACTTTGTGCTTTACCCAGATATCATTGTATAAGCAAGGAAATCATTTATGGTCCATATAAGGGAAAAACACATCTTAAACGTATTCTTTAAAGAATCATCGAATGTCGGCACACCGAAATACCAAAGTTGTTTCAACTCTCTTATTAAAGGCTGCAAGTAGACATCTATATCATTATTGGGATCAGAAGGTTCATATATCTGTATACTCAAGAAAGTGAATGGTTTTTTCATATATATCCACGGAGGAAGATTATAACCATGAATAAAAACTGGGCATGATCTGTGAGAAGTAAGCATATGACCAAATGGATTAAAACCATCATAGGATAGACCCAACCTGACATTACGCACCTCATCTGCAAAATTAGGATGTGGTGCATAAAATTTTCTACCATGCTTATCCATCGTTAGGATGAACCAACTCACCATTAAATTTAATTCTATCTGTATCATTCCATCAAATATTGGCTGAGATTTCTGTAGACATGAATAGATTTTAATGTCTGGGAATCAATGGAAAGCGCCACATGACTTTCTATGCCCAACGAGATGGTGTTCCATAAACATTTGTATTCCATCGAGATGTACCACATTCTTTACAGTAATTATGGTCTGTTGTTTCCTCCCAAAATAAACCTCAATCTTTTGGACAATCATGAACTTTATTAGTATAAAATCCAAGATGCTTAATTAACTTCATTGCCTTGTAATGATTTGAGGGAATATCTGCACCATCAGTAATAAAGTACTTCAAAAATTTAATAATATAATCAATTGCAGTATTAGAAATTCCATACATGGTTTTCCCATGATATAATCGCATTAAAAATTACAACTTGGTCATTTTAGTACATTTCAAATATATTGGAGTTCTGGCATCATCCAATAAGTTTCTCACTCTCTCATCATCATCTTCAGTATTTTCCTCATGTGTATTGATATCATTGTCTTCTTGCACTGGAAAACTATCTCTCTCCGGATGATGGAAAATTGAAAACCGATCAAATATCAAATTCTCCATGCCACTTATTTCAATTTGTTCGTGACTAGTAGAACATTGACTCGTCTCTCCAGGTGATACCAAACATAATAATTTTTTTGAAATCCAAATTTTGTTATATGGTATCTAAATTCATCCCTAGTTAACCATGGTCTTCAAACACATTTATAGCATGAATATTGTATACAACCTCCATCTGAAGCATTGTCAAATGAAAAATATAAAAAATTCTCCAAATTATTTTGAAACGCTGTTGAAAAACTATCGGTATGATACATCTAACTTCTATCCATTCTATAACAAGAAAAATAAAAGTTATCTTCCAATAAACAATGTAAACCATAATTAAAAAAGGTATATGTACTATAGAAAATAAAACAATTATAAAATAAAAACTTAATAGTTAATTCACATTTGTATTGCAAGTGCCTTTATTTTTATAACCATTTTTAACCCTTTCAGTATCAGAGATAAAATTATTACCTCTATCGTATAAAGGGATGATCAAAAAGGTAAACCATAATGGTCCAAGAAAGGTTTCATATCTATGATAGAGTGTTATGTGTCATTATAGTTGAACTAAGGCAGAGATAAAAAAGATTTTCCTCCCTTAGGTGTAAAATAAAAAAAATCAACTTTAAACATTAAAAAACACCCTTAAACCTGGGTTATTTCATTTAAAGTTAAAGGGAGAGATAAAACCATTCATCCATCAACATAAATATTTTATATGAGCCCCATATCCATGTAATTTAATATTTTCCATCGATAAAATTTAAATTCAAAGAGGGAAAAAATATAAAGAGAACCACTTCAACTCCAAGAATTAATGAAAATGATTTGGATAATTTATATAAAATAATTATGGGTATCATATATTTGTATAAATATAATAGAATAAGAATTTAATAAACTAAATCACTTCATAATTTTTTTAATAAAATTATTACCTTGAAATACCTACTGCATACAAAGTGGAACAAGTCACAACAAGAGTCTTATAAAGGAAATGGTCATTTTGGTAAAATAAATGAATTTAAAATCAATTGAAAATAAAATAATACTTTTTAGATTAATATTGAACACTAAATTTTACACACACTGTGATTAGAGTTCTCATAAGAAATGATAATGAGGGAAATTGATGTGAAATGACTATGGGAATCTCCATTGGGATTTAGGTAATGTCTTGTGTATCAAATGTCATCGATTTCTATTTTGGAATCGTATGGATTACCCTCATTTAATTTTGAATGATGATTTAATTGAATTAGACTAGATCTATTTGGTTAGAATACCTCCATCATAAGCTATGGGTTATAATACTACCATTCTTCTAAATGTCAAGGATGGTTCCATGAGTTTAGACTAGAAGAATGGATTAGGAAGAATGGAAAGGCTCACATATTAGTTTTAATGAGAGATAATTATATATTTATCCTTCACATAATTTTTTTCAATTAAATTGATTTTATAAACTTCACTCATGAAAATATTTTCCCTTTAAAGAATTTATTTTTTGGAATCCAAATAATTTGGTCATAGGATGCTCATGTATGTTTGAGTTTCAAAAAAGAGGGGAAGAAACCAATCTTAAATGAATGAATCATTGTCCCAATGGTAAAACCTCAACCTATTTATATGTAATGTATGGACTATATTTTCATGGGTCCAAGGAACCAAAGTATTCATTTTCATTATTTTATCCTTAGAATTCCATCATTATTTTCCACATTTGATACAATTCTGAGGGTTATTGTATAACCAAAACTCTTAATAAGGGAAAGGAAACACATTTATTCTAAAGTGGCTTCTAGATATCTTGTAACACCCCAAGCTTACACGGTACGTTTCCCTTCGAATAATGCGATAGCGTGTGTTGTACGCAACCTCGAGTTCTAACACACACCACAACTAATTAAACTAGCCGTTGTGAATAGTAATACCTAATTTTTGAAATCATATATATTTTATACTTCAAAATGGACTTCATTTTTGGATTCGGAATATTGAAATTAGCCTAGGGTGAAATTTTGGTACTTTTCGGATAACTTTTATATTTTGATGAATAGTGAAAATTACTAAATTTTAATTAAAAACAACTTTTTTTAATCAAAATAATTAATAGTGATAAATTGTGAATTTGAGTGGTTTTAAAGTATATTTAGAATATATTTTTACCATTTAATATAATGTTGTTCATTGGACATAATTTTACAATTAAACCGAACATAAACAACTGTCAATCTTTTTATAGTTATTATCTCTTAAAAACACGCTTTTTGTTTTGACAACGGGAATTAATTTTAAATTAATTTCTGCCACTTCTGTGTTTTGAATTTAGGAAAATGGGTTCCATATTTGGAATCAGGATGTTCAAATTGTGTAAATAGGTAACTTTTATTTTTAGACATTTTTAATAGTTACTGTGGTAAATATTTTATTTACCATGGTTAGAGGGTAAATCCGGTAAATAAGGGTTAAAAAATAATATTATAATAATACAAAATTACCCTAAAACGTGTCCTAACCTTATTGGTGGACACATACCCGACCATGGGAATCCTTGGGTCAATTTTGGGACCCCTTGGAGCCACTTGTATGTGGTAGGGACACATTATATTAATAAAGTTAAAATAAAAATAAAAATGGCATAAGCTTACATCTTTTAGAAGAAAAATTTTTACATAGGGTTATAAATGTTGTATTTTCGATTATAAATATTCATTAGAAAGATAACAAGATTTCCTACATAATGATATTTTATTTATAATTTTTAGACATTAAATAATTTATTTTATTTATGACACAATGATGATGCAGTAATTACTATAATAGTGAAAAATTAAAATAATTGATATTATGAATACCCAAATAAATATAATATGAAACTTTTAATTAATTAAAATAATTTTATAGGATAATATGATATATTAGGATTGATTTAATTGACTTTGTTCGAAGTAATCAATCTGTTATGAGTTTCACAAAAATCAACTATTGAATAGTGTCAAAATTGACATAAAAGAGTTCTTAAAACAAATATTATATTATTAATTGATATTAAATTCCTAAAAATCTATGTTTCGGCCAAGAAACTTATATTATGATAGGTTCATCATTAATGGACCACTTGGGGGTCGCTTGGATGTATATAGTAAGTTTATTAACCATATTATATAAAAATACAAAGAGACATTGTAAAAGTGAAACTAATTAACTTAGAGTTAATACTTAAAGATAAGGTTAATATAAGTACCCAAACCTGTCTAAATTCTATTGGATGAGTTGTTTTCGACCCATCCCCACCTCAACATTTGAATAGTCAACTTTGGATCCATTGGAAACCGAATATGAATTTATTATAAATTAATATTTCTAGCTTTTCCAATGGTGCCCCTCACCCCTCTTATAAAAAGGGCACTCCTCCTTCTCATTTCCTCACACCTCTCAAGCCACTTGGCTCGTCCAAACTCTACCCAAATAAGCTCCCCACATCCCTCTCCTCCTCCTTGAATCTTCCCCTTAGGCAGAAAGCTTTTCAAGAAGTCCTTTGGTTCCAACCAAAGTGAGTTACCTAAATTAAAGGTAACGATTTCTCTTAAATTATTTTCATTTATTTTGCTTCTTCAACCCCCAAACTCTTTTTATTTCCTTTCTTTTGTAACAACACCATTATCCTCAATATACTAGGATGTTGTTATAAGAAGGATTCAAACTACACATACACACAACTCCATCTAATGGATGATGAACATAATGTTTCTGTGGATGGCAAACTAACGCCTCACGAAACGATGATTGTTCAAATACATCTTACCGCCTCTCATGGTGGCCATTATGATGGCACTGTAATTAAATATGATATTAATGATATATATTTTATATATAAGCTTCTGTAATTCCATTTTATTTCATACCATTATTCGTTTCATGTTGTATATACATACGATAATTTCATTTGAGGATGTGCGGACTACCGCCCCCTTAAAATGATATGACTCGTTCATACCACACATGGAACGTATAAAGGATGGTGTTAATGAACTTAAGTAACATATATAAAATATTATATTATACTGGAATAGTAATATACCTATGTATCATTTGGATTTGATTCTTTTAAAATAAAAATTAAATGGAAATAGCGTTCGTGCGTACGTACGGACTACCGTCTCCACGAACGCGATGAGATTCATTCTCCATCGTATCCATTCAAGTATAATTATCATTTAATGATTTAAAAATGATGTTTAAGGACTTGATATCATTCTGGATATGAATAAGATACAACAAACATCACTTATGTAACAAAACATATAAAGAAAATGAGTAAGTTAACACCCGAAACAACGATAATACTAAGATATTATTATCAAATCAATATTAAAAGATCATATATGATATCATATTAATGTATATGATTCTTGTATAATTTAGTAACAATTATTTCACTATTATACAGGAGGTTATCCTACCCCAACCAAGGAAAAGTACAAGTTAAGGGTTTACTTTACAACCTCTTCATTATCCAAGGTTGTTTATACGTAATAATCTACTGGGATCTCTTTATCATCCACATCCATGTTTCTTAAAAATGCATTTCAAAACATTTTTACTATTTACTAGAATATTAGTTAAAGTCATTTATACCCTTTTTGACTTTTATAAGTGGTTTATAAAGGAATCTTTCGGTCGTATTCAAAACAAGGTCCTTTTTAACCTTTTCGACAGAATTGAGGTAAAAATGTTTTTTTTAACTTATACGGAGGGTGCGGTTATTTTCCGCCGTTATAAAATCGTCGAAGCTTTCCATACAAGCTTATAAGAATATTTTCAAAGAAAATTTTTTATTTTATATGGACCTTAAATGATTTCAAAATAAAAGGAGATACTTCTTTAAAAAGAATTTTGATTTCATATATGTCAACATCCTTTGATGGATTTTAAGATTATTTGAAGTTGATTTATTATGATACAAAACTTCTATATTGTATTGAAGGTTTTGTGATATGTTTGACTGTGGATGTGCTATTTTTATACCATTCATAGTTTATGGTGAAATTATTGACATTTCGTATGCTAGTTTTAATACGAATGTTTATGTTATGTTTAAACCTTTTCATATGGGAATGCATTGGACTTAATAAGTGACGGGTGGAGCCCGCTATAGCTCCTCGATGCATCGGTAGGTCTCATGAGACAAACTAGTGTCTTGGCACAAGGCCTTGGCAAAATCTTATTTGTAGTCTTGGCACGAGGCCTTGACTATGTGGTTATGATAGTCTGGCATTATGCTTTCCAACATTATGAAAGTGGTTATTGATATTGCATGTGATTATTCGATTAGTAGAATATCCATGTGAATAAGTAAATGGCATTATTTCATTTTACTTTTTCCATACTATGTTGAAGTTCAATTTTAAAAGGATTTTGTTTTAGTAATTCATTGCCTTAAATGTTTATGATTATTTTGAATGTTCCGCTATATTGTTATCCTTACTGGGCATTTGAGCTCACCCCTTTTCTATGTTTTATTTTTCCCAGGTAGTGAAGAAGTAAATTATGAATGACTTGCAGGGATATTATGAGGGGTTAATAGTGTGGATATGAAGACTTTGTTGTTGTAGTAGTTTTTCACTTTGAAATGTAATGTAAAACATTATGATTATATCTAGTGTTTCCAAGGCTACTAAACCAATCGGTCTTTCGGGATTTGATCTTTCTTGTGATCATGCCAATGTTATGTAATAATGCACCGACTCTAGGTAGCTGGGGTCGGGGCGTTACAGTTGGTATCAGAGGAAGTTTAGTACAAACCTTGGAAGCTAGATTTAGATAAACTCTGATTAGAGCACGTAGACCTAAGATGAACTTTGAGGATTAGTATAGAAGAACTTCCTAGAATTTTGGTATTGTAGAGATTTTGTGAGTTTTCCGAGCAATACATCCCTGTCTGGATACGAGCAGGTAGAGGCGGCTCTGGCACAGATGTACCTAGGGGTAAAACCCGAAAACACCGCTTTGAGCTAGACTCGAACGGGAACTGGTGCACGACAACGGACCTTGCTGCACTCTTGGTTACGACACTCCCGGGGGATATGCTTAGGATAATTCTCATTTTCTTTACAAACCATTATGAAGGGTTTATGAGTATATACTTCCTCAAAGAAAACATTCTTAGGATTATGGATTATATCCATAAATAGTTCAATTTATGTTAAGTGTTTTATAAGTATGGGATTATGTATTTTGATTCATAAACTGATATAGTTTATGCCATTGTTTAGAAATGGCGCCTAGTGGAAGAAATGGAAACCGTATCAATGCACGCACTCCATGTAGGGATTTCCCCCCTGCTCAAGATAATTATAGTGGGGCTGGTGATGCAACTGGTGCCGATCAGCTAATCACCATACTGGGACAACTTACTCAGGTTATGAATAATAACCTTACCCGTATGGAGTACCCTGATCCGCAGCGTGGAGGATCAATGTTAGATCGATTCATGAGGAAACAACCACCAACGTTCAATGGGAGTACAAATCCCTTAGTAGCTGAGCAATGGATAAATTCTCTAGAGAAAATATTTCAGGCTTTTGGGAGCAGTGAAAGGGAAAAGGTTATCATGGCAGTTTACCGCCTCACTGGAGATGCTGATCAATGGTGGTCATTGATTCAAAATATGAAGGAAGATGATGAAGTATCAAATATGGAGTGGAGGGAGTTCAAAGATATGTTTTTAGAAAAATACTTCCCTCGCGACCATCGAGCAGATATGGAAAGGCAATTTCTCAGTCTGAGACAAAAGGAGGATGAGAATGTCACAAAGTATGAGGCTAACTTTACAAGGTTAGCGAGGTACGCTGGTGATTATATTCGCAACCCAAGAAGTAAGATTGATCGTTTATTTGATGGGTTAAAACCATTTCTCCGTTGAGCATTAGTCTCACAATCCTTTTCATCGTACGAAGACATTGTCTCATGTGCTATCAAGACCGAAAAGGAATTCTCTAAGTCTTATGACTTTAAAGCAAAGCAAGAGAAGAAGAGACCTTCTGATCAATCTGGGAATGGAAATAAGGGGAAGAAGGGAAAGGTTGAATATCCATCTTGTGGTAAATGCGGGAAGAAACATCCTGGTACTTGCTTAAAGGGAATGGGAGTCTGTTACAAGTGTGGTGAAAAAGGCCACCAAGCTCATGATTGCAAGGGGAAGAAGGAAGCTACCAACGTTCAGTGCTACAATTGCAGGGAGATGGGGCATTATGCAAATGCATGTCCTAAGCGTCAGGAGAACTTACCTCAGAAAAGGCCAAGGGATCAAGGCCAGGATTATGCTATCACTACTGCTGAGGTAGAAGCTCCGAAAGACACGGTGGCAGGTAATTTAATGGTTTCCTCAAGTTTAGCAAATGCATTATTTGATTCTGGATCATCGCATTGTTTCATATCTTCCCAGTTTGCTAAGAAAATTAGATATTTCCAATTTGATTTAATAAGGAAGTTGTCAGTTAAAACTCCTAAGGGAAGTATCATTGCAACAAAGTTTTGTGAATCAGTCCCCATTAGAGCACATAAATTTTCTTTATCTGTTGATCTCATCGTCATACCTATGATTGAGTTTGATATAATCCTCGGTATGGATTGGCTTTCGGACTATGATGCGAAGATTTATTGTAAGAAGAAAGAGGTTACGATTATTGATGATAATGATAAGGAACACCTTATTTTTAGAGCAGAATCGTCACCACCTAATTCTTATTTAGATCCACCCCCAGTAGCTCAACTTAATTGAATTATTGGGGAGGAAGAGAATGAAATAACTTTCGGTGAGGAAAGGAATGTTCAAATAGAGGATGTACCTATTGTGAAAGAATTTGTAGATGTTTTTCCGGAAGATTTACCTGGACATCCTCCAGAACGAGAAGTTGAGTTTTCTATTGATTTGATTCCTGGATCAAGGCCTATATCGAAGACCCCTTATAGAATGGCCACTGTAGAGTTAGTCGAACTAAAGAAACAACTAGAGGAATTGAGTAATAAGGGATTTATTCGCCCTAGTGTTTCTCCATGGGGAGCCCCTGTTCTTTTTGTTAAAAAGAAAGATGGATCTATGAGGTTATGTATCGACTACAGGGAAATCAATGCTATAACGATAAAGAACAAGTATCCCCTACCTCGTATTGATGATTTATTTGACCAACTGCATGGAGCTCAATACTTTTCAAAGATTGACCTTCGATCTGGATACCATCAGTTGTGTGTGAAGAAGGAAGACATTCCGAAAACAGCATTTCGAACCAGGTACGGGCATTACGAGTTTACTGTAATGCCGTTTGGATTGACTAATGCACCCTCTGTATTCATGGATCTAATGAATAGAGTTTTCAAGGAGTATCTCAATGAATTTGTGGTGGTATTTATTGATGATATCTTGGTATACTCCAAAACCTACGAAGATCATGAAAATCACTTGCGCATTATCTTGAAGACTCTGAGGAGGCATGAATTATATGGGAAGTTTAGCAAGTGTGAATTATGGCTTCAGGAGATTTCTTTTCTTGGCCATATTGTCTCAAAATATGGAATCTCTGTTGATCCTTCTAAGACCAAGGCAATCCAAGAATGGCCAGCACCTACGAGTATAACTGAGGTACGCAGTTTTATTGGTCTGGCAGGTTATTATCGACGTTTCGTCCAGAATTTTGCCCGATTGGCTAACCCATTAACGAATCTCACACGTAAAGGGGTTAAATTTGTTCGGAAAAAAGAGTGTGAAGAATGTTTCGAAGAACTGAAGAGAAGATTATTCAATGCTCCTATATTGACTCTACCATCGGGGAATGATGGGTTCGTTATTTATAGTGATGCATCGAAGAAAGGACTTGGCTGTGTCCTTATGAAGAATGATAGAGTTATTGCCTATGCATCACGACAGTTGAAAATTCATGAACAAAAATATCCTACTCATGATCTTGAGTTAGCAGCTGTGATCTTTTCTTTGAAGATATGGAGGCACTACCTCTATGGTGAAAAATGTGAGATTTATACTGATCACAAGAGTTTGAAGTATATTTTCTCACAAAAAAAACTCAACATGAGGCAAAGGAGATGGCTTGAATTACTCAAGGATTATGATTGCACGATACACTACCACCCAGGGAAAGCAAACAAGGTGGCAGATGCTTTGAGTAGAAAAGACCATGGAGTTTTGAACATGATGAGAATGGAAAGGGATCCAATTTTCGTGGATCTAGTAAGGATGGACATGGGTATAACCAAGGAAGGTGAAAAATCAATGCTTTTTCAAATGGTTGCCAAACCATCTTTAATAGAAAGGATTAAGAGTTCTCAGACCAATGATGAAGAATTCCAAAAGAAGATTAAAGCTGTGAATGATGGGAGATTGAGAGACTTTGTGTATGAAGATGGAATTTTGAAATTCGGGAAGAGACTTTGTGTTCCCAATATACCTGATCTAAAAAGGGAATTGCTGGATGATGCACATAGTTCCAATTTCTCTATACACCCTGGGAGCACCAAAATGTATAGAGATTTGAAGGAACATTTTTGGTGGGACAACATGAAGAGGGAGATTGCTGATTTTGTGTCAAGATGTATGGTTTGTCAACAAGTGAAAGCTGGAAGGCAACAGCCTGGAGGAGTCATGCAACCTCTTCCCATACCGGAGTGGAAATGGGACAATGTTACGATGGACTTTGTCATGGGGCTACCAAAGACTCCTAGAAGGAACGATGCAATATGGGTTATTGTTGATCGTCTTACCAAGACATCACATTTTCTTGCTATAAGAGAAGATCTACCCCTGGAACGTCTAGCAAGACTATATATTAATGAAGTTGTGAGACTTCATGGAGTACCCCTATCGATTATTTCTGATCGTGATCCCCGTTTTACTTCAAGATTCTGGAAAAGTCTTCAGAAATCCCTGGATACTGAACTTCATTTGAGCACTGCTTACCACCCTCAGACAGGCGGACAATCAGAACGGACTATTCAAACCTTAGAAGACATGTTGAGATCTTGCTCACTTGACTTTCAGGGTATGTGGGATCAATATTTACCTTTGGTAGAATTTTCCTATAACAATAGCTTCCATTCGAGTATTCAGATGGCACCATATGAAGCGTTATACGGAAAGAGATGTCGTACACCAACCTGTTGGGATGACGTTGGTGAAAGAAAACTTGTAGGCCCAGAACTGGTGGAGGAAACGGTGGAAAATGTGAAAGTAATCCAAAAACACATCAAAGCAGCTCAAAGTAGGCAGAAGAGCTATGCCAATAATCGAAGGAAGGATTTGGAATTTCAAGTCGGTGATCATGTTTTTCTGAAGGTATCTCCGTGGAAGGGAGTCATACGTTTTGGTAAGAAAGGTAAATTGAGTCCCAGGTACATCGGACCTTTCGAAATTCTAGAACGAATTGGGGTTGTAGCTTATCGATTGGCAATGCCGCCAAGTCTCTCCAAAGTTCACGATGTGTTCCACGTATCTCTATTGAGGAAATACATGCCTGATCCGACGCATGTACTCAGCTATGAGGAATTAGAACTGGAACCCGATCTGTCTTATTGCGAAGAGCCCGTCAAGATTCTTGATACGAGAGAACAAGTGCTGAGAAATCGGACGACGCGTCTGGTAAAAGTTTTGTGGAGAAATCATAAGATGGAAGAGGCAACGTGGGAACCCGAGGAACTTATGATGAAGAACCACCCGAGTCTTTTTATGCAGTAATACCCTAGAAATTGCGAGGACGCAATTATTTGAAGGAGGGGATAATGTAAAACCCCAAGCTTCCACGGTACGTTTCCCTTCGAATAATGCGATAGCGTGTGTTGTACGCAACCTCGAGTTCTAACACACACCACAACTAATTAAACTAGCCATTGTGAATAGTAATACCTACTTTTTGAAATCATATATATTTTATACTTCAAAATGGACTTCATTTTTGGATTCGGAATATTGAAATTATCCTAGGGTGAAATTTTGGTACTTTTCGGATAACTTTTATATTTTGATGAATAGTGAAAATTACTAAATTTTAATTAAAAACAACTTTTTTTAATCAAAATAATTAATAGTGCTAAATTGTGAATTTGAGTGGTTTTAAAGTATATTTAGAATATATTTTTACCATTTAATATAATGTTGGTCATTGGACATAATTTTACAATTAAACCGAACATAAACAAGTGTCAATCTTTTTATAGTTATTATCTCTTAAAAACACGCTTTTTGTTTTGACAGCGGGAATTAATTTTAAATTAATTTCTGCCACTTCTGTGTTTTGAATTTAGGAAAATGGATTCCATATTTGGAATCAGGATGTTCAAATTGTGTAAATAGGTAACTTTTATTTTTAGACATTTTGAATAGTTACTTTGGTAAATATTTTATTTACCATGGTTAAAGGGTAAATCCGGTAAATAAGGGTAAAAAAATAATATTATAATAATACAAAATTACCCTAAAACGTGTCCTAACCTTATTGGTGGACACATACCCGACCATGGGCATCCTTGGGTCAATTTGGGGACCCCTTGGAGCCACTTGTATGTGGTAGGGACACATTATATTAATAAAGTTAAAATAAAAATAAAAATGGCATAAGCTTACATCTTTTAGAAGAACAATTTTTACATAGGGTTATACATGTTGGATTTTCTATTATAAATATTCATTAGAAAGATAAAAATATTTCCTACATAATGATATTTTATTTATAATTTTTAGACATTAAATAATTTATTTTATTTATGACACAATGATGATGCAGTAATTACTATAATAGTGAAAAATTAAAATAATTGATATTATGAATACCCAAATAAATATAATATGAAACTTTTAAGAATTAAACTAATTTTATAGGATAATATGATATATTAGGATTGATTTAATTGACTTTTTTCGAAGTAATCAATCTATTATGAGTTTCAAAAAAATCAACTATTGAATAGTGTCAAAATTGACATAAAAGAGTTCTTAAAACAAATATTATATTATTAATTGATATTAAATTCCTAAAAATCTAAGGTTCGGCCAAGAAACTTATATTATGATAGGTTCATCATTAATGGACCACTTGGGGGTCGCTTGGATGTATATAGTAAGTTTATTAACCATATTATATAAAAATACAAAGAGACATTGTAAAAGTGAAACTAATTAACTTAGAGTTAATACTTAAAGATAAGGTTAATATAAGTACCCAAACCTGTCTAAATTATATTGGATGAGTTGTTTTCGACCCATCCCCACCTCAAAATTTTAATAGTCAACTTTGGATCCATTGGAAACCGAATATGAATTTATTATAAATTAATATTTCTAGCTTTTCCAATGGTGCCCCTCACCCCTCTTATAAAAAGGGCACTCCTCCTTCTCATTTCCTCACACCTCTCAAGCCACTTGGCTCGTCCAAACTCTGCCCAAATAAGCTCCCCACATCCCTCTCCTCCTCCTTGAAGCTTCCCCTTAGGCAGAAAGCTTTTCAAGAAGTCCTTTGGTTCCAACCAAAGTGAGTTACCTAAATTAAAGGTAACGATTTCTCTTAAATTATTTTCATTTATTTTGCTTCTTCAACCCCCAAACTCTTTTTATTTCCTTTCTTTTGTAACAACACCAGTATCCTCAATATACTAGGATGTTGTTATAAGAAGGATTCAAACTACACATACACACAACTCCATCTAATGGATGATGAACATAATGTTTCTGTGGATGGCAAACTAACGCCTCACGAAACGATGATTGTTCAAATACATCTTACCGCCTCTCATGGTGGCCATTATGATGGCACTGTAATTAAATATGATATTAATGATATATATTTTATATATAAGCTTCTGTAATTCTATTTTATTTCATACCATTATTCGTTTCATGTTGTATATACATACGATAATTTCATTTGAGGAAGTGCGGACTACCGCCCCCTTAAAATGATATGACTCGTTCATACCACACATGGAACGTATAAAGGATGGTGTTAATGAACTTAAGTAACATATATAAAATATTATATTATACTGGAATAGTAATATACATATGTATCATTTGGATTCGATTCTTTTAAAATAAAAATTAAATGGAAATAGCGTTCGTGCGTACGTACGGAGTACCGTCTCCACGAACGCGATGAGATTCATTCTCCATCGTATCCATTCAAGTATAATTATCATTTAATGATTTAAAAATAATGTTTAAGGACTTGATATCATTCTGGATATGAATAAGATACAGCAAACATGACTTATGTAACAAAACATATAAAGAAAATGAGTAAGTTAACACCCGAAACGACGATAATACTAAGATATTATTATCAAATCAATATTAAAAGATCATATATGATATCATATTAATGTATATGATTCTTGTATAATTTAGTAACAATTATTTCACTATTATACAGGAGGTTAACCTACCCCAACCAAGGAAAAGTACAAGGTAAGGGTTTACTTTACAACCTCTTCATTATCCAAGGTTGTTTATACGTAATAATCTACTGGGATCTCTTTATCATCCACAACCATGTTTCTTAAAAATGCATTTCAAAACATTTTTACTATTTACTAGAATATGAGTTAAAGTCATTTATACCCTTTTTGACTTTTATAAGTGGTTTATAAAGGAATCTTTCGGTCGTATTCAAAACAAGGTCCTTTTTAACCTTTTCAACAGAATTGAGGTAAGAATGTTTTTTTAACTTATACGGCGGGTGCGGTTATTTTCCGCCGTTATAAAATCGTCGAAGCTTTCCATACAAGCTTATAAGAATATTTTCAAAGAAAATGTTTTATTTTATATGGACCTTAAATGATTTCAAAATAAAAGGAGATACTTCTTTAAAAAGAATTTTGATTTCATCTATGTCAACATCCTTTGATGGATTTTAAGATTATTTGAAGTTGATTTATTATGATACAAAACTTCTATATTGTATTGAAGGTTTTGTGATATGTTTGACTGTGGATGTGCTATTTTTATACCATTCATAGTTTATGGTGAAATTATTGACATTTCGTATGCTAGTTTTAATACGAATGTTTATGTTATGTTTAAACCTTTTCATATGGGAATGCATTGGACTTAATAAGTGACGGGTGGAGCCCGCTATAGCTCCTCGATGCATCGGTAGGTCTCATGAGACAAACTAGTGTCTTGGCACAAGGCCTTGGCAAAATCTTATTTGTAGTCTTGGCACGAGGCCTTGACTATGTGGTTATTATAGTCTGGCATTATGATTTCCAACATTATGAAAGTGGTTATTGATATTGCATGTGATTATTCGATTAGTAGAATATCCATGTGAATAAGTAAATGGCATTATTTCATTTTAATTTTGCCATACTATGTTGAAGTTCAATTTTAAAAGGCTTTTGTTTTAGTAACTCATTGCCTTAAATGTTTATGATTATTTTGAATGTTCCGCTATATTGTTATCCTTACTGGGCATTTGAGCTCACCCCTTTTCTATGTTTTATTTTTCCCAGGTAGTGAAGAAGTAAATTATGAATGACTTGAAGGGATATTATGAGGGGTTAATAGTGTGGATATGAAGACTTTGTTGTTGTAGTAGTTTTTCACTTTGAAATGTAATGTAAAACATTATGATTATATCTAGTGTTTCCAAGGCTACTAAACCAATCGGTCTTTCGGGATTTGATCTTTCTTGTGATCATGCCAATGTTATGTAATAATGCACCGACTCTAGGTAGCTGGGGTCGGGGCGTTACATATCTAAGCTAAATTTGTTATATAAATATGTTCTGAACACTAATAGTCCTTCAAATAATTCAATTATCACGATACATTTCCAAACTAGGAACTTATTTGAAATGTAAAATTACAATATGTGCCTCAAGTATTGATTACATATCTAATATCACTTATTGATAACAACTCCAAGTAGAACTATTCATTAAAATATATAGTTTGAAAGAAACATACCCATCGTTTCAAATTCTGGTCAATCTCAATGATCAAACGTGTATGATTCATAATCAGAATCATAGTAATCCTGAAAAATAGAAATTTATTGTTTACAAAAGGAAAAAATAATAGTTTTCAATGATAACTCTCACAATTATAACTCTTAGAAAAAATAAACTGAATGAAATAATATATTTAGATTCACTCTAGGGAACATGATGATGAAAATGGTAACAATATTCCAAACAATGATTTAGTACTTTTAGGTTTTTTTATGTTTTCATTTCATTAAAGAGTCAAATAAATTTATATATAATAGAATAAAAAATAAGGAGAATAAATTTCATACTTAGATTCCAGAGCTGGGGTCAGGTAGGCGGAGGCCAGGATAGAACATTGTCGAAGCTGGGGGGAAGTTGAGGCGGAGGCCAAGGCTGGGAGGAGAGGGAGATGAGAGGGGGGACGTCACTAGAGGTGGGGGCAGGGAGGCGGAGGGCGGGATGATGAGGTTGAGGCAAAGGATGGGAGGGAGGTCTAGAGTGGAGGTGGAGGACAGGGAGGGGAGGATATGGGCAGGATGTGGTGGTCAGATGGCCGAGAGGTGAAGGTCTGCGAGGGGAGGAGAGGGCCGAGGGGCAGAGGTCGGATGGCCAGGAGGCAGTGGTCGGGGAGGGTAGGAGAGGGCCGGTAGTTGGGGAAGCAAGGATGAGCATGATGGAAGAGGGCGATGGAAGAGAGGGTAAGGAGGACCTCGATGGAAGAGTAGAGGAGCGTGATGGAAGAGGGAGAAGGAGCGTGATGGTATGGGGGGAATTGGGTATTGGTTTTCAACGGTTTTATTAAAACCGTGGGAATAGATAGTAAAAAAGATATATCCCCATCGTTTTTCTAAACCATGGGGTTAGATGCATGGGGAAAGATCCCCTTTCTAGTAGTGTTCCTTCCTACCCATGTCCCAGGTATATATCCCTTGTACTTTCTCATGTACTATTTGATAGCTCTGACTTTTACCCATAAAATTCACCTATATTTATCTAATATTTTCCTAAAAAAATTTATATGTTCTCAATATCATATTTAGTGCATATAATAACACATATTATAGATCCATTTATAAATCAAAATTAATTCCCCTCACTCTACTAATCTCCACATATGTATCATACATGTTTTCTGGGAGATATATATATGTCATGTGACATTCGGAACAATTATCTCTCGAATTATCTCAACTTGTATTTTTCAATACCTTGTCTATATATATACATTATATTGATCTAATAAACCCATATAACCACATAATAAAATCATATTACATATAACTTGGGTTTCTAAATTATGTTAATCCTTGGATATTTTTTTTCAATACAATCTTATCTAACTATAATACTAATAACTATTTTCGATATGTTATCATTATATTTTACTTAGAAAACTATGGCTCTCTATGTAACCTATTATAGACACATTGAAAAATATCATTGTAAAAAAATATTATATGATCAAAATGTTTTCATTAATGTATAAAAAGATCTATACAACTTGAAATCCTTTTTAGCATTTTATATGCCACCAACTATTTTTGGTTGTGTCATATAGACGTCTTCCATAAGGTTTCCTCCAACATAGTTTGTAAATACCTGTAAAATTCAAGGGAAATTATTTCTTAATTTTCTTTGTAATTTTACAAGAGCGCGGTTTCAGACGGCACCTGATTCCGAGGCCCGGAGTGCCCGGAATTAATTTCCAAAGTTTGGCTTGGGTACGCTCAGTGAATGAATGAGCGGGAATTCCTAACTTTTGATCTGGTGCTCGGAATTGAAATCTGAGGACACCGATGAACTCGCAGCGCCGATATTCGCTTAAGAAGACCTTTTCCGAAGTTGCGTTTGCCTAGGAGGAGTTGTTTAATTTTCTGGATGAAATGAAGAGTAAAATAAAATTGTGATACAATATTTATTTTATATCTTTAAAGTGGTTAACATCTTTTGTTGGAAGTTGGGTGGTTTAACCACCTAAGAGAGGATTAAGGTGAGGAGGGGCCCACCCGAGCCCCACCTTTTCAAATTCCATAACTCCCCTCTCTCCCTCTTTAAAGCTTGATAACTTAACACTTAATTAATTACACAACTCATGTATAATTAATTAAGTGTTTTGTTTTTGAAATTTAAGTTTTTGAAATGCTTGGCTTAGTAAATAAAATAAGGAGGCACCTTATTTTATTTGGATTGTTGGGTGAGGTGTGGAAGAGCTTGGGAGAGAAGCTGAAGAAATCCTCCACCTTCTTCATCTCCTTCGTGGAAGAACGCGAAGAACGTCCTCCGCCCACGAAGAACACCGACGATGACATCTTGACTCGTCTTCTCCGATTGCTTCCTCCTCGACTTCTTCGTCTTCTAACCGACGTCAACGAAACGACGACCGCTTCCCATGACTACGTCAACATGCGACTATCGAGGTAGGGGTTTACTTCAATATGATTATCACTTTCCATGTTTTCCCCTTCTAAATCTATTGTGGGATTGGAAAAAATGTTTGATGAGGATTGTAGGGAATTTTATTTAATTTACGTGTGAATCATTTGAAACAAGGTTCAATTTTTAATTAATTAAAAATTGTGCCATTTGGGTGTTGGTTATTCCCGATTGTTAGCATCTAATGCGGAGGGCAGGGGCCGAACGAACACGGCCCGACAACCCTCCGTAATTTGGTTTTTGGTGCGTGGATTTGACAGTGTTGAGGAATCGAATCCGTAATGGGAAAATGAGGTATCCGTTCCGAAGATCTCGATCCGAGAAAATCGTCGGCGAAGACCGCAAGTGGAACGGACCACCGGAGTGCGTCCGGTGGTCCGCGAAAGACGACGGCCGTGCGCTGCTCCGGCGCGGCGGCGCCAGTGACCCGCGGCGGAGGTGCGCCGCCGGAGTAACCCACCGCGGCTAAGCCGCGGTGGTCAACAGGCGGCCGGCAAAGCCGGCCGCGACGGTCCAAGGGCGGGACCCTTTAGGGTCCCGTGTTTCGTTTTTCGGCCGGCCCAACGGCCAGCCGTTTCCAGGAATTCCGGGGGATTAAACCCCCGGATGAAGGCGGGGCGGGCCCCCCACATGGGGGGGGGGGCGTTGTTTTGCAAAGCACGGGGGGCTGCGCCCCCCCCCCCCCCCCCGTTTCCTCGACCAGCGCTCGGCCAACCGGCCGAGCTGAGCGGCCGGGCCACGCCGCCGGCCGGGCCGGGTCCAGCGGACCGGGTCGGATCCGGGTCAGTTCGACCCGGTCCGGGTCGACCCGATTCGGGTCGGACCAGGGGGGTCGGTCCGGGTCGGACCTGGCCTAGACCCCAGGTTTCGGACGGGTTTCGGTCTTTTGGCCATAACTTGAGCCACTGACCTCCGAATGACGAACCGTCTGCGGCAACGCGATCCATGGATCGAGACAGTCGTCTCGGTATATTACACTCAGGGTTTCGGAATACTTTGAGTTCGGCCGGGTTGGTTCGTGCACGAAACCAACCGGGCCTTCGGAGCGGAAACGCTCATATCTTGGGCTACGGACGTCCGTTTGACGTGCCGTCAGATTTGTTGAGTTCCTCTTAGTGAGACAGATCTTTTCGCATACTCCGCCCGAGGTTTGGACACAGGTGGAGTACGGTAAGGTTGGTTTTTCCTTAAAAACCAACCGGGCCCCAGGGACGAAAATGCCAATAACTCTCAGACCGGGCGACCGATCGACGCACCGTCTGTTGCGTTGAGTTCCTGTTGACGATCCAGAACTTTTGGATACATCAACTCTAGACTTTGTGACAATTGATGTATCAGACTCTCGGATCGTGGAGCGGACCCTCCGAACGAGCTTGCTGTGTGCGGGAACCCTAGTGCTGGCTGCGACTGTGACTACTACTGCTACTGCTACTGCTACTGTGACTGCGACAACGACAGTACAGAGATCCTGTGTGGATTCGACGACGACGACTATAGCACTAAGCGATCCTACGTGGATCAGTGCTACAGGTCCTGTGTGGGCCCGATCCTGTGTGGGTCCGATCCTGTGTGGGTCTTTGCGCTCAGTGGTCCTGTGTGAACCAGCGCCTACAGGTCCTATGTGGGCCCGATCCTGTGTGGGTCTTTTGCGGGGGTTAGTTACCTATCGATCATTCGTGGGTCCGACAACATAGATGGATCAGAGATCATCTTTATCGTCTTTCGAAGAAGTATACCTGTGTGAGCTGAATCCTGTTGCTTTCCTGTGTGGATTGAGTTGTGCTATCCTGTGTGGATTTCGTTTTGCTTTCCTGTGTGGAATACGTTTACTTTCCTGTGTGGACAGAGTTGTACTTGGACTCGGAGGTTGGAGCGTATTGGAATTGATGACTTAGGTATAAGTATGGGCATATACCTAAGTAGTGTCGGTGGTTACTTCGTGATTGTACCTTTCTTTGTGGTTTATCCTTTGTGGATTTCGGGAGACCTTCAGGGGTCTCGGGGTCCCTACTGAGTAGCTTATAATCACCCCTGCACGGGCTATGCCCCCACTATGTTGTGTTGGTTGCAGACGATGGACAACGTTGATCTTGGCTGAGGCTTGCAGAGAAGTACGGTACCTGGAGGTGGACCACTAGGCGGAACGTACTCGGAGCGGACGGTGGCACCCGTGGAGTAGTGGAGCTATCTGTACCCATCCTTCAGGTGGGATCTCTAGTAGACAGCTCGGCGTAGCGGCTTTTACTTACAGTTGCTGTTTTCCCTTTCGAGTTGTAATTTACTTTCAGTTTCGGTTTGTATACTGGCCCATTTACTTTTCCGCACTTTCAGTTGTACTATGTTTTTACTTAGTGTTTACTTTCCTCTTGCTTACTCTGTGGTGTTTGTTTACTTTACAATGGCAATGCCTTCCCTTTTTACCGGGATTTACGCCTTTGTGCTAGTCGCCATCCCCTGGCCTATGGAAGGCGGGCTTGGGGTAGTCACGGCACGGGCCCTGAGGATGGGTCGTGACAAATTGGTATCAGAGGAGTTCGGTTCTACCGCGAACTCTGATCTTTTCTATGTGAAGCAACAATGTTTAGCGTATTGAGTGTGGTTATCAGTCCAGGGAGTCCAGTGTTGGTGTGGCGGTCGACGTATCCGTACACCAGGACCCTGACTTCTGATTTCTGACTTAATGCACGAAAACATTGATTGCGTGTGTGTTTCAAAGTTTTCTTTGTTATTACTTCATATCAGCTCACCAGGTATACTGTTCTGACCGTGGCGCACCTGTTTCCTTTTCAGGATGGCCCCACGACGGCAGCCAGCTAGGGTTCCGAGAGTCGAGTGTGACGACAGCCCACCGAGCGACGAGTCCTCGGTGCATGGCCCTTTATCAGTAGTGGCACCAGCGGTAGCACTACCCGCCGAGCCCCCGATGCTTCCAGCGCCAGCTGCTGACGATGCACGTCGCCTCAGCACACTGCATGATTTTCAACGCCAGCGACCACCCAGGTTTCGCGGGGAGAAGGATCCCCAGGCAGCCGAGGACTGGCTGGAGGTAGTGGTATGTGTGTTTAGGCTAGTGAGGACACCAGCAGACCTCATGGTGATCCTCGCTGCTAGCCTACTACACGCAGCAGCATGACTATGGTGGAGCTTGATTCTCCAGGTTCACGTTTAGACATCTCTACTTTGGACGGACTTTGAGAGCCTCTTCCGCTCAGAGTTCGTCCCAGCCACCCTTCGTGCGGTGCGTATCCAGGATCTTCTTCAGCTGCAGCAGGGCAGCATGACGGTCGCTCAGTACTCAGCGAGATTTACTGATCTCTTGCGCTACTCGACCGACATGGTATGGGACCCATTCTTCCAGGCCCGGACCTTCGAGCAGGGTTTGAGACACGAGATCAGGGAATCGCTGATCTCCCTCAGCAAACCGACTCAGACAGGAGTACTGAAGCGGGCCCTTTTGATCGAGAGCTTCCTTGCTGAGTCTACACTAGTTCCGAGACCCACCGCAGGGCGGCACTTGGCAGATTCATCTGCAGCAGGCAGTCGACGCATGACTCAGGGGTCCAGACAGACCAGACCTTCGGGCAGACGACCTCAGGGCACTGGCTCAGTAGTGCGGGGCACACAGCGAGGATCCAGTCTTTCGAGAGGCAGACAGTGCTACTCATGTGGCGGGCAGGGCCACATGGCTCGTGACTGCCCGAACCGCCGTGCCGAGGAGCAGTAGACAGTTGAGGGACTACCGAGGCAGAGGCAGAGGGTCGACCGTAGCGGTCCGCAGGGAGGAGGCAGACTAGGCAGAGGAGCTGGCCGAGCAGCAGGTGGTGGGAGACGCTTTGAGGCTCTGCAACCACCGCCACCAGGAGGTCAACCCTGACCACAGGGAGCTGGCGGGTAGAGACAGGCACAGCTCCAGGCAGTAGAGGCCTACGACCACGGCGCACCCGATATGATTCGAGGTATTATCTGTGTCTATTCCACCCTTGCTGCAGTTCTTATAGACACATGAGCGAGTCACTCTTTCATAGCCGCTGCCCTTGTTCGGAGCTCGGAGATTCCGACAGAGCCGTTGGCTCGATCCTTACGGCTAGAGACTCCTGCGGGAGCAGACTCGACGATTACGCACTGGTTCCGGCAGGGTGAGCTTACTCTAGGAGGCGAGATCTTCGGCTGAGATCTTCTTGTAGCAGCGTCGAGTCCTTACGACGTCATCTTGGGCATGGATTGGCTATCTACGGTCCATGCATAGATTGACTGTTTTAGGCGCAAGGTGCGATGTGTACGCACCGACGGGAGTAGTTTACCTTCACCGGTGAGAAGGGAGCCTTAGCAGCACAGGATGGACTTCCGAGGAGGAGAGGACAGCCCATTACTCATCAGTTTTCTAGCCTCATCCTTGGAGGAGTTGACGTGCGGAGTCCTGGTTTTCCTGCAGTGGTGGATCAGTTTGCAGACGTTTTTCCTGACGACGTTCCAGGGCTACCTCCTCGTAGATAGGTAGACTTTTATATTGACTTGTACCCCGGGACAGCCCCGATATCCACTCTAGCATATCAGATGGCCCCCACCGAGCTTCGAGAGCTACGGGTACAGTTGGAGGACTTGCAGGGCAAGGGGTTCCTCCGACCCAGTGTTTCACCCTGGGCTTCCCCGATATTGTTCTCCAAGAAGGTAGACGGGAGCTTGCGACTTTGTGTTGAATATCGTCGCCTGAACCAGGTGACATCGAGGAACAAGTATCTGCTACCGAGGATTGATGTCCTCTTTGATCAGCTCAAGGGAGCACGGTGGTTCTCGAAGATAGACCTCAGGTCAGGCTATCATCAGCTCAGAGTCAGAGACGGGGATGTGCAGAAGACGACTTTCAGATGTCGGTATGGCCACTATGAGTTCTTGGTTATGCCTTTCGGTGTAACCAATGCTCCAGCAGTGTTCATGGCTCTCATGAAAAGGATCTTTCAGCCATACCTCAATCGGTTTGTCGTGGTCTTCATCGACGACATTCTGATTTACTCTACGACTGAGGAGGATCACGCCTATCACCTCCAAGTTATACTAGACACACTCCGAGAGCACCAGCTTTATGGTAAGCTCTCGAAGTGCCAGTTCTGGATACGTGAGGTCCACTTCTTGGGTCACGTCATCTCTGAGGCGGGAGTTACAGTTGATCCTGTGAAGATTGAGGCAGTGTTAGCATGGGAGCCACCCAGGAACGTGATGGAGGTTCGGAGTTTCCTGGGACTAGCTGGATACTATCGGAGATTCGTGCCAGACTTCTCTAGAGTTGCGGCACCACTCACAGCTTTGACGAAGAAAGGGAAACCCTTTGTGTGGTCAGACAGATGTCAGTAGAGCTTCCAGGAGCTGAGACAGAGATTGACTAGCTCACCTATCTTGAGGTTGCCCGAGGAGGGATTAGGGTACGTAGTTTACTACGATGCATCAGGGACCGGACTCGGATGTGTTCTGATGCAGGAGCGGGCAGTGATCGCCTATGGATCACGTCAGTTGAGGCCGCATGAGCAGAACTACGCTACCCATGACCTGGAGTTAGCAGCAGTGGTTTTCGCTCTGAAGACATGGCGACACTATCTGATGGGCAAGGGCTTTATAGTCTTTTCTGATCATCAGTGTCTTAGGTATATCTTCTCGCAGAAGGACCTGAATCTCAGACAATGG
Source organism: Viscum album (assembly GCA_963277665.1). Lineage (NCBI taxonomy): Eukaryota > Viridiplantae > Streptophyta > Magnoliopsida > Santalales > Viscaceae > Viscum > Viscum album. Next base: position 1,429,367,611 of record OY728131.1, on the reverse strand, counting down.
CGATGGCTCGAGTTCCTCCATGACTATGACTTTGAGATAGTCTATACTCCTGGGAAGGGGAACGTAGTAGCCGATGCCCTCAGCAGGAGGACGGGCATTCAGCTACTTGAGGAGGCGACGGAGCAGCTAGCCTCTTTACAGATATCCTTCGTGGATAGAGATGGAGCAGCCTTCCTCCAGTCTCTCATAGTCACCCCTCCACTACTGCAGCGGGTCAGGGAGGCACAGCGTGAGGATGTTGACTGTGAGACACGGCGTGTACTGATATCCTCGGGACAGGCACATGATGGTTTCTCCCTTGGAGCAGAGCACGACATCCTTTTCAGAGGACGTAACATGGTACCAGTCGCTTTGCGAGAGGAAGTGCTGAGAGAGTTTCACACTTCTCCTTTGGCGGTACATACTGGAGTGGCGAAGATGTACCAGGACCTCAGGTGACAGCACTGGTGGCCGGGCATGAAGAAGGCTGTAGCAGAGTTCGTTTCTCGATGCCTCACCTGCCAACAGGTGAAGGCAGAGCATCAGGTACCAGCAGGCTTGGTACAGCACTTGGAGGTTCCGGAGTGGAAGTGGGACGACATATCTATGGACTTCGTGACTGGACTTCCACGCACTTCCAGAGGTCACGACTCCATCTGGGTGATTGTTGACCGACTCACCAAGTCGGCACACTTCTTACCCATTAGAGAGCAGGGCTCAGTGGAGAGCTTGGGACGTCTCTACGTTCAGGAGATTGTGCGGCTCCACGGCGTGTCATCATCTATCGTCTCCGATCGAGATGCTCGCTTTACTTCCCTGCTTTGGAAGGGGTTACAGGAGGCGTTCGAGATGCAGCTACGTCTGAGCACAGCCTTTCACCCTCAGACGGATGGTCAGGCGGAGAGGACCATTCAGACTCTCGAGGACATGCTCCGCGCAAGTGTCCTCGACTTTGGTCATAGCTGGGAGGACCACCTACCCTTGGTGGAGTTTGCGTACAACAACAGCTACCACTCCACCATCGGGATGGCACTGTACGAGGCATTGTACGACCGACCTTGTAGATCTGTTTTGTGCTGGACAGACCCTGGGGAGTCAGCACTTGTGGGACCGGAGATGGTCCAGGCCACGAAATAGAAGGTCCAGGTCATCCAGGAGTGGATGAGGACAGCTCAGAGCCGGCAGAAGTCATATGCTGACAGAAGGCGGAGGCCACTGGAGTTCGAGGATGGCGACCACGTCTTCTTGCGGGTCTCACCTCGACATGGTATTCGGAGATTTGGATGAGGCGACAAGTTATCTCCGTGCTTCATCGGACCCTTCCAGGTCCTCAGCAGGGTTGGAGAGGTGGCTTATCGCCTGGCTCTGCCACCTCAGTTGCACCGGGTGCACGACATCTTCCACGTATCTCAGCTGAGGAGATACGTGCACGACCCGACGCAGATCATTGACCATGGGGAGCTTGATGTTGATGATGGGGAGACTTTTACGGAGGTTCCGGTGGAGATAGAGGATCGACAGGAGCGGGTCCTGTGTGGGCGATTGATTCCTCTTGTGCGCATCAGATGGCAGCACGGGAACCTCCAGGAGAGCACATGGGAGCGGGAGGCTCAGATGCGTGCTCAGTACCCTCATTTGTTTCCCTAGTTTTTTATGAATCTTTACGGGGATGTAAAGCCCTGAGGTGGGAGTAATGTAAAGACCCGTAAAATTCAAGGAAAATTTTTTCTTAATTTTCTTTGGAATTTTACAAGAGTGCGGTTTCAGACGACACCTGATTCCGAGGCCCGGAGTGCCCGGAATTAATTTCCAAAGTTTGGCTCGGGTACGTTCAGTGAACGAACGAGTGGGAATTCCTAACTTTTGATCCGGTGCTCGGAATTGAAATCCGAGGACACCGATGAACTCACAGCGCCGATATTCACTTAAGAAGACCTTTTCCGAAGTTGCGTTTGCCTAGGAGGAGTTTTTTAATTTTCTGGATGAAATGAAGAGTAAAATAAAATTGTGATACAATATTTATTTTATATCTTTAAAGTGGTTAAAATATTTTGTTGGAAGTTGGGTGGTTTAACCACCTAAGAGAGGATTAAGGTGAGGAGGGGCCCACCCGAGCCCCACCTTTTCAAATTCCCTAACTCCCATCTCTCCCTCTTTAAAGCTTGATAACTTAACACTTAATTAATTACACAACTCATGTATAATTAATTAAGTGTTTTGTTTTTGAAATTTAAGTTTTTGAAATGCTTGTCTTAGTAAATAAAATAAGGAGGCACCTTATTTTATTTGGATTATTGGGTGAAGTGTGGAAGAGCTTTGGAGAGAAGCTGAAAAATCCTCCACCTTCTTCATCTCCTTCATGGAAGAACGTGAAGAACGTCCACCGCCCACGAAGAACACCGACGATGACATCTTGACTCGTCTTCTCCGATTGCTTCCTCCTCGACTTCTTCGTCTTCTAACCGACGTCAACGAAACGACGACCGCTTCCCATGACTACGTCAACATGCGACTATCGAGGTAGGGGTTTACTTCAATATGATTATCACATTCCATGTTTTCCCCTTCTAAATCTATTGTGGGATTGGGAAAAATGTTTGATGAGGATTGTAGGGAATTTTATTTAATTTACGTGTGAATCGTTTGAAACAAGGTTCAATTTTTAATTAATTAAAAATTGTGCCATTTGGGTGTTGGTTATTCCCGATTGTTAGCATCTAATGTGGAGGGCGCGGGCCGACCGAACACGGTCCGACAACCCTCCGTAATTTTGTTTTTGGTGCGTGGATTTGACAGTGTTGAGGAATCGAATCCGTAATGGGAAAATGAGGCATCCGTTCCGAAGATCTTGATCCGAGAAAATCGCCGGCGAAGACCGCAAGTGGAACGGACCACCGGAGTGCATCCGGTGGTCCGCGGAAGACGGCGGCCTCGTGGAGGCGTGCCGCCGGAGTAACCCACCGTGGCTATGCCGCGGTGGTCAACAGGCGGCCGGAAAAGCCGGCCGCGACGGTCCAAGGGCGGGACCCTTTAGGGTCCCGCGTTTCGTTTTTCGGCCGGTCCAAAGGCCGGCCGTTTCCAGAAATTCCGGGGGATTAAACCCCCGGATGAAGGTGGAGCGGGCCCCCCACGTGGGGGGGGGGGGGGGCGTTGTTTTGCAAAGCACGGGGGGCTGCGCCCCCCCCCCCCCCCCCCCCCCCCCCCCGTTTCCTCGACCAGCGCTCGAACAACCGGCCGAGCTGAGCGGCCGGGCCGCACCGCCGGTAGGGCCGGGTCCAGCGGACCGGGTCGGACCAGGGGGGTCGGGCCGGGTTGGACCGGGCCTAGACCCCAGGTTTCGGACGGGTTTCGGTCTTTTGGCCATAAATTGAGCCACAGAAAAGCTAATGACGAACCGTCTACGGCAACGCGATCCTTGGATCGAGACGGTCGTTTCGGTATATTACACTCAGGGTTTCAGAATACTTTGAGTTCGGCCGGGTTGGTTCGTGCACGAAACCAACCGGGCCTTCGGAGCGGAAACACTCATATCTTGAGCTACGGACGTCCGTTTGACGTGCCGTCAGCATTTTTGAGTTCCTCTTAGTGAGACATATCTTTTGGAATACTCCGCCCGAGGTTTGGACGCAGGTGGAGTACGGTCGGGTTGGTTTTGCCTTAAAAACCAACCGGGCCCCGGGGACGAAAATGCCAATAAGTCTCAGACCGGGTGACCGATCGACGCGCCGTCTGTTGCGTTGAGTTCCTGTTGACGATACAGAACTTTTGGATACATCAACTCTAGACTTTGTGACAATTGATGTATCATCCGCTCGGCACGTGGAGCGGACCCTCCGAACGAGCTTGCTGTGTGCGGGAACCCTAGTGCTGGCTGCGACTGTGACTACTACTACTACCGCTACTGCTACTGTGACTGCGACGACGACAGTACAGAGATCCTGTGTGGATTCGACGACGACGACTACAGCACTCAGCGATCCTACGTGGATCAGTGCTACAGGTCCTGTGTGGGCCCGATCCTGTGTGGGTCCGATCCTGTGTGGGTCTTTGCGCTCAGCGGTCATGTGTGAACCAGCGCCTATAGGTCCTATGTGGGCCCGATCCTGTGTGGGTATTTTGCGGGGGTTAGTTACCTATCGATACTTCATGGGTCCGACGACTTAGATGGATCAGAGATCATCTTTATCGTCTTTCGAAGAAGTATACCTGTGTGAGATGAATCCTGTTGCTTTCCTATGTGGATTGAGTTGTGCTATCCTGTGTGGATTTCGTTTTGCTTTCTTGTGTGGAATACGTTTACTTTCCTGTGTGGAATGAGTTGTACATGGACTCGGAGGTTGGAGCGTATTGGAATTGATGACTTAGGTATAAGTATGGGCATATACCTAAGCAGTGTCGATTGTTACTTCGTGATTGTACCTTTCTTTGTGGTTTATCCTTTGTGGATTTCGGGAGACCTTCAGGGGTATCGGGGTCCCTACTGAGTAGCGTATACTCACCCCTGCACGGGCTATGCCCGCACTACGTTGTGTTGGTTGCAGACGACGGACAGCGTTGATCTTGGCTGAGGCTTGCAGAGCAGGACGGTACCTGGAGGTGGACCACTGGGCGGAACGTACTCGGAGCAGACGGTGGGACCCGTGGAGCAGTGGAGCTATCTGTACCCATCCTTCAGGTGGGATCTCCAGTGGACAGCTCGGCGTAGCGGCTTTTACTTACAGTTGTTGTTTTCCCTTTCGAGTTATACTTTACTTTCAGTTTGGGTTTGTATACTGGCCCATTTACTTTTCCGCACTTTCATTTGTACACTATTTTTACTTAGTGTTTACTTTCCTCTTGCTTACTCTGTGGGGTTTGTTTACTTTACAAAGGAAATGCCTTCCCTTTTTACCGGGATTTACGCCTTGGTGCTAGTCGCCAGCCCCTGGCCTATGGAAGGCATGCTTGGGGTAGTCACGGCACGGGCCCCGAAGACGGGTCGTGACATAGTTGGTCTTAACAACCAATGAAATATATAATGATAAAAACAATTTTCTATGATAATTATAGTTATTTTGGGTTCAATCATGAAGATATTATATAATAAATCAATATTTATTGGTACCATGCACTCTTGAATACCCCCAAATGAATTTATACAAATAAGAGAAACTATCTAAATATAAAATTGATTTAAGTACATGGAATACATTTTATTGAATTCATGTGATATTTAAAATCATATATTATTTCAATTTATTTTTTCTTTAAAGTATGATGATTTATTATTTTTATTGAGTAATATATCACCTTGAACTAGTGATCATAAAACCATCACACTTTTGTTTTATCTTTCCTATATAGTATATATCACAGGAATAATTGATTTCCATGTACTCTTGTGGAACATGTTCCTATGAAAACTAATTATGTATCTCTATCCATGAATTTATCTAATCTAATATTACTCTTATTATCTCTAATGGAGATATTCAACATTTTATAGAAATATTGTCTATCATGTGACTGTATCTTTTCTATCACAGGGATGCGTGTAATATCTTATATAAACATTAGGATAATAACAAAGATATACTTTTTTTCATTGATGAAAGTTTGTTTATTCAGTATCCTAAAAAACAATTTTCCTCAAAATATATGTTTTTTTAAAATAAGGGATTCATCTCACACAATAATTCATATGGTATCAATTCATTATTATAGATGGTATATGGTTATGGGTTAATGGTCTTATTTAAGAATTATGTCTCAGATATATAATAGAAGATGTTAAAAGAAATATAAGCATCATCATTGATTCTCCTTGTACTTACAACATAACTCTAATTTCTATAAGTAAATTTGAGTCTTGGAATAAATCCACTCTATATTTTAATTATCAATGTATGCTTGTAAAAATCATCATTTATTTCCATTTCACTAACATACGTGATATGATGTTAATGAAAATGTTATCTTTGGAATAAATTCCCTCTAAATGTTCATGATTGATCAGTTAATATATTAATCATATTATGGTCTCTAATAAACTCATATCTTAGAATAATGCATGTATATTACTTCACTTTTACATTCCTTAAATCTTAAAGGAATATTATAAAATATTTGAATTTACCTCTATAATCTACTTGATATTTTTCTAAATTATTTTCATGGACAAGTTATAGAAGCATTATGGATTTATTAACTTTATTTATAATGGTTTACTTTTTTTAAACCAGATAATTAATTGTGTTAATAATAATTAATTTTTTTATCTCCAAAGAGTGTAAACATCACACTAGGTATATACCACACCTAAGATTTTTTGATTTTTTTTCAAATGAATTTGATCATTTTGATATTTTTAATTACCTACAACACCAATTTATTCTATAATTACAAATCACACCAAGTTAATTTTTCACTATATGCAACATTGGGTTTGCTTATGCTAAACATGATGCCAAGTTTTAACAAAACCATGATATCTTATTAATATAGCCATTCAAAGGTTACCAATATAACCAAACTTTTAAACATAGTGAGATAAATAATAATTAATATTTTTTCAATATTATGTATAAATTTTTTATACAATGAAATCATTTTTAATAAAAACAATTAATTAATTTTCAGTAAAGTCTTTATATGTTTCGAATATACGATTTTATCATAAAAAGTTTTTTCATTTTTAAGAACATTAATATTGTTTTTTGATAATTTTTAAAAATTAATTTGATAAAATAAACTTCATTTTTTAAAACATAATTTCAAAATTATCTGAAGTTGAATTTTTTGTATTTTTCTAAAAAGTTTAATTTTTTAACGAATAGTGGAAAATAATGTATTTTAATTAAAAAATATTTTTTGCTTAATTTATTTATAAAGATAAATTATATTTTAAATTTGTTTTTAGTGTAAAATTAGTTCAATTATATATCCATTAAACCAACTCATGTTATTGGAATAAATTTCAAAAATAATTTCAATATAAAAACTTTTTAAACTTTTTGAACATTTTCTCTTTAAAACCCGGTTTTCTCATCATATGAGATAGATTAATTTTTAATTAAAAATTTACACTTAGGTGAATGGAATTTAAAAAAATATAATCATAATATTTTATTTTATTTAATAAGTTAAAATTAATTTCTTACCAAAATGAATATTGAAAATAATAAAAAATAATTAGTTCAGTCGAATTAAAAATTTGTTTACCAGGGGTTAAACTAAAAATATAAGAGTTAAAAATGACCCAAGACATGTATAAATCATATTTTATGGATATATTTCCATATTATATATACAAATATAGAATCTATGGTCATTTTTATGATTGTTTTGGGAATTATGTTATAATTTTAGTGCCTTTTGGGAAATTTCCAATTAATTTCAAAGTGGCTTCCTTTCCCACCTTATAATAGGCCACCACAACCCTTTAATTATTCACAACCCTAGAGACATTTGGATCAACAAAACCATAAAAAATAACTTCTAAACACACCTCATCTCATCCTAGGAGCCTATGTTTGGTTAGAAATCCAACCTATGAAGGCTTTGGTGCAAACCTAAGTAGGATATCTAAAGAAGATGCAACATTCATCAATGAGAAATTTTGTTTTATTATTTCATAAAACTCCATAAATTATTATTATAACATGGTTATATAATAAAATCATTGTATTAAATATAATTATATGTTTTTATATTAAGGGAATTACCTATAACCATCTCTACTACTATCAAATGGGTTACGAAATCATCATTCATGTGTATGGAAAACTACCGCATTGGAAATTGATGTCAGTGGTTTTTCCATTAAAACCTTTAATGGTTGAAAGAAATTATGTATTTATTGTTATATATGATATAAATTACATTATTATTCTATTATAATTATTATATTACACATTTCTTCATGCTATCCATTTTTTTGGAATAAGATAACATCACTCATATATACGGAAGACTACCACATTGAGAAGAGATGTGAGTCATTCACAATTTAAATGGATGTTATTAAGATGGTGTTTGATGAAAATATATGATTTGTATGAAATAAATATTATTATTAAATGGTAACTAATCATTTACGTTTCATTATTTCAATATGAAAATAAAATGAAAATAACGTTCATACGTACGTATGACATAACATCTCCATGAACTGTGCATTTCATTTTATATCAATAGATTTTAAAAATTAATCTAAGTACATATATATTTAATATATATGATATTTATACCATTTTTAACATTATTTATATGATTTAATATTGATTAAATTAATAGGATGAAAAATAAAAAATCAAAACATATAAAAAAAACAAAGCAATTATTACCCAAAATGTGACATTAACATGGAATTGTTAATAAAATGGAAATAAAATGTAACAATAAAATAATATATAGTATGATATATATATTTATTTTTATTTAATAGATATATAACAAACATAAATTTATTATACTAGAGGTTTTAACATGTATGCTGGAAGTTAAGACTTAAGGTATGAGATTTACATCTCACCGTTACATTTCTATGAGACAAATGCCATATTCACCACATGTTTCTTTTATGTTGTGTATATACATCCCATAAATATATATTATGATGATTCTATGTAAAATTATTGTAATTTACATATCCATTTTTGTATCTCTATTTAATTGGGTTTATGGTTCAAAAGATACCAAATCATTTTTATGATCCATCTATAAATAAACTCATGAATTTTTTCTACACTAGTTATTAATGATATTTTCAAACAATAGAACCAGTTTTCTATTCTTTAGTACTTAAAACAATTGTGATTTTTTAAGAAAATCTATCATTATTTCTCTCTTTGTTTGGAAATCCATTTTCTTCCAAAACCATGTTTTCTAAAAAATGTTTTAAAAAATGTTTTATAATTATCCTATGATTTTAAAATACATTTTACCCATGTTTTAATTTTTTTTTAAATGTTTTTAAATGGATATTCAACTATCTTTTCGAAAAATGAACCTTTGTATTTTACAGAAAATGAAAGAGGAATCTTTATTTGAACATGTACAACATTAAAAAAACATCTCATCATCATGACCATTATTTTCTTTGAAGATTCATTCAAATTGTTTCCAGTTAATATTTAATGAAAAGTATTTTATGAATATTTTATGATTTGAAATGTTTTTTCTTCAAATAAGAAATGATTTTTTCTTCATGAAATGTTTTAAATATTCGATCAAAATCAGTTTACATCTTAGATGACATCTTTTTATGTTACATATGCCTTACTTTGGATATGATTCAATTATACCATTCTTATCCTTTCTCTGAATGGTTTATATTTATGATGGAATATATTTATGAAAGAAGTTTCTCTTTAATTTGTTATTCTATGATAAAATTCTTATGAAACCTACATCTTTTTTCCATAGGTTATGATATAATGCAATGTTTATAAAACCCACTTCATTTAATGGGTTATGATAAGATGAATATTTTGTGACATTGTGGCACACATATGTATGATTTTCATTATGTGATGGTTGGGAATTATATATCCCTCTAAAGAATTCAGTAAATATGGATAAATCATGATTAAATATGTTATACATGAACCTAATTGCATTTTCACAATGTTATCCATGAACCTGATTACATTTCCAGAATGTTATGTGTGAACCAGATTACATATTCATAATGTGATGAATAAACCCAATTACAAATTCACAATATTATGTATGGAACTATCTTTTATGTCAATAATGTTATGTAGGCACCTATATTTCATGTCCAGAATGTTATATATGGATCTGATTTCATGTCCTCAAATTTATTAAAGGACCTGATTTCATATCCTTAACATAATGAATAAACCTATCTCTATTTATACAAGTTCACAATGTCATAAGCTGATTAGTCTACCACAAATATATGTCTTAGGGGAATGTTATTCTATCATGGATTAGGTTCTTTTGTTTCCTTATAATTCATATATTATGAACTTCCAATATTTATTTCATGACTCAAGACTCAGATCCTTGATATGTGGGGTATGATTTTAAAATGTTATGATCATGTTTTCATTTCCATATTCTCTTATTATGCTTATCTATATCACTTTTTTACCCGTATTGGGTATCTAATCTCAGCCTTTCTTATGTTTCCTTTCCCCAATTTATGAATAAAGGTTTAAGTAGGTAATTTTTTTGAAGAGTACTAAAGGGGAAGACCATTATGGAATACATAGATAATAATTCACCAAATTAAGAATATTGTGTCACAAGTTTTCAAAGGCACTAAACTATTCCAGTTATCAAGAGTGTGTGTAATGTATTGAATATTCATCTAAAAATATGTAATATCCATGTTTGGAAATCCTGGGTATCAATTGTTAGTTGATAGGATAGGTTTAGTTTATATTTAGGGATATTTCTGCGTACATGTCTAGGGATGTATGTAAGGATAAGTATAAGTATGAGTCAAAGTATAAGAAAATGTAATATAATTATGTTAAATTATAGATCATGTGGTTTCCAAGAAATGACATCCAAGTATGTATACTACAAGTGGATGTGGTTTTAGCATATATGTTGTAGTGGTAATAAATACAAAAAATGGTATTTTGAGCTAGGATCGATCATCACAATGTGCATGAAAATGGGCCTTACTACACACATTATTTGACACACCCAGGGGATACACTTTGGAAATTCATAAACTATTTACAAATAGTCATAAAGGATTTAAATAGATAATGACTACGAATTATCTAGGATAAACATAAGGTGTCTATATTAATAATAAGGTTTCATGATTTAGATATCCTATAAGTTCTTTTTTATATTATGTGGTTTTTTGATATGATTATTTTTTATCACACTATGTTTTTTGGTTTTAGTTAATAAAAGGAACAAGAAGGAACTAGGTTAGAATTGAATGTAATAGAGAATTTGATGATGGGAAACTAAATGGGATAATTCCTGGGGTGACAGAAGTTGTGATTATTCCTAATCAGTATTCATGGAACACAACTAACAATATGTACCTTAACCATCTCTCAGAATCACCAAAGAAGATATAGAAAGATATTGCTGAGAGGTCAAGTTGTGAAGACCATAGAATAAAGAATATCTAATATTCTATGTGTCGAGATTGTGGGAATAAACACCCATAGGGATGTAGTAGAGGAACGTAAATATGGTTTGACTATGGAAAATAAGGTCACAAAGCAAGTAATTGCAGAGGGAAAATGAAAATTATGGTTAACACAAGGGATGATTATAATGGTCTCCCTCACAAATTATCGACTATTAAATGCTTGAAATGTATAAAGTATGGGAATTATTAATTTTTTCCTAAGGAGAAATATCGTGAAGAAAATCAGAAAGTTTGTTCGATTAATGGTTATATTGGTGATGATTAAGAGACTAAAAAAGACATATGAAAGGAAATTGTTATTAAGGAATAAGATGTTGAAGAAAATTTAATGGGTTGATATGGAAGTGTGGTGAATGAATTATTTATGTATTAGAATTTAAATATTTTTTAATATGAATGATGAAATATATTAGTATTGTTCAATATAAGTTTTTTGTTAAGGATTTTAAAGGCTATATTGAATGATGTTTATGGACTAGAAAAGTGATTTAATGGAAATGTGATATTCTAAAGATAACCCTTAATATGTACTAAATATTTAGATAAGGATGTTGATAATGATCTGATTTATTTGTATAAAGTAAATTGGATAGTATTGATTTCCTTATAACTGATTAATGTTTTTTTGAAAAATTGGTTTATGCTATAATTTATGGACTTTACAACATTTTTGGATTTAAGGAATAAATCCTATAATCTCTGTTTTATATAAAGAATAAAGTAGAATGTATATTTTCAATAATACGTTGTTGGAAAGTCTACCGGAGGTAGTGGAGGTTCATACGACAATGTGGAACTTGAATCCAAAAAGTGCAGTGGGCCTAAAAGGATTCCCTGGCTCGTTTTATAGAGGCTCTTAGGAGGTTGTGAAACATGATCTAATTCTATCTATTCATGACTTCTTTCAAGGGGCTGGACTTCCTCAGATCACGGCTATAACTACTATGGTTCTCTTTCCGAAGATCAAATACCTGTCACCCCTCACCCATTATCAGCCTGTGAGCTTGTGAAACTCCCCATATAAAATTTTATTGAGTATCATTAATCAGAGGCTATCCAGTATGCTCCCTCGATGGATATCCCTAGAGAAACATGGGTTTGTCAAATATCATTCGATCCAAGTTGCTATGGTGATGGAACATGAGATGTTGAGAGGTCTGAACACCAATTTTCATGGCTCCAATGTGGCTGTTAAGCTTGATATGAATAAGGCCTATGATTTGATAGAGTTTGGATTTATTAATAGAGTCTTGGATAAGATGGGGTTCTCCTCGTGGGCCTGCGATATCATTTACAGGTGTTTTTGTTCATCGTGGATGGCCGTGTCATTTATGGTGAGAACTCACGGTTTCTTTAAGACTGTTCATGGGCTGAGGCAAGGTGACCCTTTATCCCTAAGAATCTTTATCGTTATGTAGGACACTCTTAGAAGGCTGATCAACAAGAGGGTATTCAATGCAGAGATTTTTTCCATACCACAAGAAATATAGACTTCCCCCAACATCAAATTTGATGTATGCTGATGAAACAATAATTTTTATGAATGGCGAGTAGATATCCCTAAATGTGTTTAACATAATCCTTGCGGAGTATTGCCATTGGAGCAGTCAGCTTTTCAATAGGTATAAGAGTAGTATCTATGTTTCTAACTCTTGTAACATGAGTAGGGTGGACTGTATGGGTAGGGAGATGGGCATGAGGTGAGGCTCTTTCCCCATGGAGTATCTTTCCACCCCTATTTCCCAAGGTAGACTACGATCCAGATACTTCTAAAATGTTGATAATAAGATTTTGGATTGAATTACAAACTAGAAAAACCATTTCTTATCCTTCAAGGGACATATCACTCTTGTGAATAGTGTACTCTCTGAAATTCCAGTTCATGCTATGGAATCTACCAGTGTACTGAAAGGGGTTACCAGGTCCATCGATAGAATTCTAGCACACATTATCTGGGATGCATTATCTGAGGGGAAGAGACAATGGGTGTCATGGAGGAAGATGGATTGACCCATATGCGATGGAGGCCTCAACATTAGGAGTATGGTAAACACCATTCATGCCATTCATGCTAATATTTCATGGGAAGTTATCGAGGAACACACTTTATGGGAGAAGCATATGTATTAGAGATATAAGTCTGGTTCTACTACTCCTCCGGTCAGGGGGATGTCATTATGGTCCTCAGTCTACAACATCATTCTGAGCCTTATTCCACATGAAAAATGGATTACTCGGGAGGGGATCATCCTCTACTGGTATCAAAACTAGTCGGGTGACGTGATGGGGTATCCAGGATGTATGGATCCCTCTATCTCTTTCAGGGTGGAAAGTTTTCCCCCTCAGTTTTTTCAGTTCGTTATGGATGAATATCAACAAATGGTTTTTGATTCAGTTATTATTAACTCCGAGAAAGATAGGTGTGTCTACACCCCTTTTATCTCTGGTAAGTTTAACTTGAAGGACTTTTAGATGAGTAATAGTCTGCAGGGGAAACATGAGAGATCGAATGAAATGGTTTGGTGTAGCAAAATCCCCTCTAAACATAACTTCCTCACTTTGAGGATCTAAAATTAGGCTATACCATCTGATGATAACATAAAATGTTTGGGCATTATCATGGTTTCCTACTTTAATTTTTGTGAGAATAAAAAGGAAGAAAGCATGAACCACTTGTTCATCGAGGGGGAATGGGTGAGGCAGGTGTGGAGTTTCTTTGGTGTTTTCACAGGTTACTCTCCCTAAGTAGATACCGATGAGATGTTCATGGGGAGTTGGTTCCAGTGGGTCAACGGGTCGACAATGGAGGACGAAGTGCGAGCCATCATCTTTAATGTAGGTTTCTAGATGTTATGCCAAGATAGGAATCATTCCATGTTTGTGGGGATCCCATCCTCTGGTAGAGCTATTGTGTCTAGAACCATGTGCTTATTGATTGAGTTCATCAGTTTGGCTGGCATCGGGAAGGATGCACCTTCCTTTCATGCTTTTTAGAAAACACAAAGGGAGTCTAGGCAGTATGGTCCTGGGGCTCGGGGGAGATGGATTTTTTGGTCTCATCTAGAGTTTGGTCTCAAGATTAAGACGAATGGATCTTGTGTAAGGGGGAGTGATGCGAGGTGGAGGAGTTATCTGGGACCGTAGGCGGAGTGTGGTGATGGCGTTCACAGCTCATTTTGGACGTGGAAATTCTATTCTGGGTGAGGCTTGTGTGGTTCTTATTGGGTTGTCAATGTGCAATCAAAGGGAAATTATCATCACACATTTGGAAACGGACTGTATGATCATCCACGATGCACTTCTTGGTAAAGGCACTACTCCCTGGTTGATCTGTTATACAATTAGACAATGCAAGACCCTCTTCAAAGGCAATGTTAGAGTATCTCACACGTGGTGTGAGGGAAAAAAAGTGGTGGATTACATGTCTTCTCTTGCAGTTCCTAGGACCCTGAATTGTTTCCTTACAAATATATATCATTTTAAACTGGTGGGGGTGAACCTAATTCAGATCGATTCCCTTGGCCTTCATTATTTATGGGCTCCCAATGAGGGGCTTCCATTTTTTTCTTTTTCCCTTTCCCCACCTTTTTTTGCTTTTTCGTTTTTGTATTGTCCTCATTGGGACTCCTTTTTAGAATAAAAATCATAATTTTGGATAGATCATAATTTATGAATCATATAATACATTGGTTCTTCAAGAATTATAAATCCACATTCATTTCTTAGAGCAAGAGATGGTGTTTAAATTCATCAAGGTATAACCAAAGGGTTATATTGTGCTTATGAAATGGAATGAAATAAAGTAAGTATATATTCTCATAAAAATTATACAATGTTAGGAAAATACCATAAAATAAAATATTATCCTATTATAATCATTTTTAAGATATCAATGAACTTTTTCACGCATCTTTGTTTTATGATTTTAGGGTTGTTAACCTTCTTCAGATCACAAATTTTATTATGCTGAATAATCTTTATCCATATCTATAATTATTTATGCATTTATTCTATATCCAAATATTCACTTACCACATATGTTATCCTATGTGGAATCCTAGATATGATTTACTTTAGGTAATTTTTTTCCAACTTTCCATTTTAAGGGTTGTTTTATTATTCATTTTTATGATATGGGTTTCAATGAAGGTTTTTTCAAATGTTAAGCATTTGTTGACTGAGATGAATTTTGATGGTGAAATTCATTTTATGGGGGTGGAAGGTAACACCATGAGATTTTGTGAAATTCTTTCAAATGAATTTAATATTTTTGATATTTTTTCCCACAACACCATGTTATGATTTCATTACATGAAATACCATGTTAAGATTATTCTATATGCAACACTGGGCTATCTTGTGTTACACATGACACTGAGTTGTACTAAAATGACAATATATTATTAATATAGTTATTTAAATGTGAAAATCATAAAATAACCATTAAACTTTGTGAGATGAATAATAATAACTAATTTTTAAATATTATGTATCATGGTGTTATATTATGAAATCATTTTGATAAAAAAGTACAAATTTTTTAATAAAGTCTGTATTTGTATTGAAAATACTATTTTCTAAAAAATGCCATTTTTCATTTTGTTAACATTAATACAATAATTTTTGATGATTTTAAAATATAAATTTGATAAAATAAATTTCATCTCTTAAATCAACATTTCAAAATTATCTTAGGGTTAATTCTTTCTATTTTTCTTAAAAGTCTCATTTTTTGATGAATAGTGATAAATCATGAATTTTAATTAGAAAAATATATTTTTGAATAATTTATTTATAAAGATAAATTATATTTTAAACTGGTTTTAATGTTAAATTAGTTCAATTATACATCCATTAATCCAATTTAGGTCATTAGAATCCATTTCATGTTGAATTTCAATATAAAAACTTTGTAATCATTTGAATATTTTCTCATTAAAAACCAGCTGTCTCATCGGTCTGTGTGATTAATTATAAATTAAAGTTTACCACATGTGTGAATTAAATTATAAAAAATATATTCCATATTTTTAAACATAATAATTTATGTTATCCAGAAATTTCAACTTAATTATTTACCAAAAATAATTGTGAAAATATTAAAAATTAATTATCATAGTTAAGGTAAAAATGGGTCTATCGGGGGTAGAACTAAAAATATAAGAGGTAAAAATGACCCAAAACAAATCTAAATCATATTATACGTAAATATTTCAATATTAGCCTTTAAAATTTATAATTTATGGTCATTTTTATGTTTTTTATTGGGAATGAATTTATTATTTTCGAGTCTTTTGGGAAGTTTCAAAGTAGTTTCCAAGTGAGTTCGTTTCCCCCATTTATAAAAGTATACCACCACTCTTCAATAATTAACACATGTAAAGTAGTTTTTATAGACCAAAACACCATCAAAATAACTTCTAAAAATCCCTCCTCTCGTACTATTATCCTTACTTTGGGTAGAAATCCATCCTATGAAGGTTTTGGTGCAAACCTAAGGAGGATATCTGAAGAAGAGATAATGTTCACTAATGAGAGATTTTGTTTTATTTTCTCCACACCTACTTAAATTATTATTATAACATAAATATATAAATAAATATGTGAATTACATCTATTGATATGTTTTTATGTTAAGTTAATGACCTAAAACCATCTTCACTTCTATCAAATGGGTTATAAAATCATTGTTTGTGTGTACGACAAACTGCCACCTTGCAAACTGATGTCATTATTTTTTCCATTAACACCATTAATGGTTATAAATAAAGAAATTTTGATTATTTATATATATTATATTTATGATATTAATATTCTTATGTAGTTATTATATCACACATACCTCCCTTCTTTCTATTTTGTGGTAATATGATAATATCACTCATGTGTACAGTGGACTATCACCTTGCAAAGTGATGTCATTCATTAAAGCTTTACATAGATGGTATTAAGGATGGGTTTAAGAAAACATGTGATATATATGACATAAAAAGGATTATTTAATGGTAATATATCATCAGCCATTCTTTTTTTAAATCTGATAAGAAAATGGAAACTGTGTTCATGCGTACATATGGCATACCATCTCCATGAACAATGTATTACATTTTCTATCACTAAATTTTATGGATTAATCTATATAAATATGTAATGAATATATATGACATTTATACCATGTTTTAAATTCATAATATGATGAAATCATGATTAAATTAAGATTCCAAAAGATAAAGAATCCAAACATATAAAAAAAACAAAGCAATTATTACCAGAAACATAACATTAACATAGAATTGCTAGTAAATGGGAAATACAAGGCCATAAGAAAATAATATATGGTATTATATATATAAGTATGTTTCTATAATATATATAGAATACACTTATATATTATACAAGAGGTTTGAACATGTACGCCATAAGTCAATACTTAAGATAAGGGATTTCTATCTCACTTTTTTTATGAGAAAGAGACAATATTCACCACATGTTTATTTTATGTTGTGTATATAATTATAATGAATTAATTTTATGATTATTAAGATTAATATTATTAGTATTTACATATCAGTTTTAGGATCTCTCTTTCATGGGGTTTACAATTCCGAAATTACCAAATCTGTAAGGGATTTTTGTCTCAATTTTTCTTCTTTAAGATGCACGTTATGTTATGAATATGTACTATTTAATGAGGTGTATATAAATTACTTTTGAAATTTAATATAATGAATTTAATTATCTTAAGGTTATTTTATATTCTATTTTATGTTATTCCTTTATGGGTCTTATGATTCAAAGATACCAAAGTGGTAATGATTTTATGTTACAAACTCATCATTTATCAAGTTTTTTTATGAACATGTGTGAAATGTTAAAATATTATAATTCATCTCTCAAGAAACTCACGGATTTTATTCTCCAATGTTTATTAATGATATTTTCAATAAATAGAACCATTTTAACAGACTTTGGTACTTAACATAATTGATAATATGTTTTTAAGAAAATATGACTTTATTTATCTCTTTGGTCAGAAATCAATTTTCATCCAAAACCATGTTTTATAAAAAAATTCAAAATGTTATATTATTATCTTATGATTTTGAAATGTAATTTTAAACCATTTTTTACTTTTTCATCTTTTTTGAAAGGAATATTTTTATATATTTCCAAACAATGGCCATTTGAATTTTACCAAAAATATAAAAGGAATATTTATTTTAACATGTATAACATGAAAAAAACTCCCTATCATCATGAGAATTATTTTATTTTAATATTACATTATAATTTTGAAGAATATTTTCAAAGAAAAGGATTTTCATAATGTTTTATATTTTAAAATGTTTTTTCTTATATGGAAAGGATATTTTACTCATGAAATGTTTTATATGGTCAATCAAGATCATTTTCTATCTAAGATGACATCCGTTGATGTTACCTATTACTTACTGGGGATATGATCCAAGGATACCATTATTATTATTTCTCTAAATGGTTTATCTTTATGATTTCATGATATTTAAGAAATAACTTTATCTTCCGCAGGGTATACCATGATAAAATTCTTATGAAACCCACTTATCTTTTCAACAAGTTATGATATAATGAGATGATTATGAAAACAATTTTATTTCATGGGTCATGATATTATTAATGTTTTGTGATATTTTGGAACAAATACATGTGATTTTTATTATTTGATGGGTGATACATATATCTACCTCTAATGTATTGAGTAAATATGGATAACTCCTGAGTAAATATGTTATGGGCAATCCAAATTACATGTTCATAATATTATGCGTGAAACTAAATAAATATTCAAAATGTTATGTGCGAGCCTTATTACATGTCTACAATGTTATGAATGAACCTGATTATATGTTCACAATGTTATGTGTGAACCTACCTTTCATTTCCATAATATTATACATGGACCTATCTTTCATTCCCATAATGTTATTCATGGACTTTTCATTCACATACATAATGTTATGAGTGGACATTTTTGTATGTCCATATGTTTATATGAGGACCTTATTTCATGTCTTTGACATAATAAGTGGACCGATTTCTATTTATACATGTTCATAATGTTGTAATATAATGTTTATAACAAAAATAAATGACTTATTCCAATGTTATTCGCACGTGGATCATGTTCTTTTATTTCCTTATAATTTATTTCTCATGAACTGCCAATCTTTTTTCCATGACTCGAGATTATGTTCTTTGATATACAAGGTACAATTTTCAATTGCCATGATCATGTTTTCATACACCTATGCTCATGTTATGATTACGTATCTCCTTTTTTTACCCTTACTAAGCATATAAGCTCAACTTTTATTATGATTCATTTTCCCAGGTTATGAATAAATGATTTAGTAGGGTATGTTTGTGAAGAGTACTAAAGGAGAAGATATTTTTGGGAGACATAGAAGATATTTTACCAAATAAAGAATATTTCATTCCATGTTTCTAATGGCACTAATAGATTATGGTCCTCAGGTGTGTGTTTGTAAAATTTATTAAAAATTCATTTAAAAATATGTAATATCCATGTTTGGAAAGACTGTTTCACTATAGTATATCTTTGAGAACTACTTTTAGTTTCACTTGATAAAGAATTTCCTTGCCACACCTAGGAATCACTAAATCCTTCATTTAAAATTCATTATTAAGTATTGATATAGATGATTTATAATTATTGTATAGTAAATCTTTTAATAAAACATGATATACTAGAATAAATTTATTTAAAACTTGGAAAAATATCATTGTGTTTAAAATCAATACATGATTATGTTTTTGGTAACACTTATTACATATTAATTATTTTTAATACATGAATCTATACACTAGGAACTATCAATTAATGATCTTATCTGGATGATATTAGAGTGAACCTATTTTAGAAATTTTAAGATTCAACTCACTCTTATGATGTATCTAAACATCTTTGTTCCTATATTTGGATATAGTAATGCGAGTCAGACATTGTATCTAATACATAAGAAATAAAACAAAAATATCACATATAGTGATGAATATACCTGAAGTAGAATCCTATGATTTCTTATTATTAAATTCATCACAATTTATCTTCCAATAACCATTCTTACTATATGAAAATAAAATAGTCTCATATTTGATGCTCTCACTCTTTATATTTAGTTTCTTATAAGGATTTTTTAATGATCCATTGTAATCACACTTGATTTTTTTTCATTTTATCCATGTTTTTATTATTCTTCACCACAATAACTAACTATTTATCTTTCGTTGTGTTAAAATATTCTTGGAGAAAAATACCCAAAATATATTGAATTATATTATCCAAACTATTCGTTTTCTAATTCTCAATGATACTGGAGTAACAAGGTGATAGTGATGAGAGAATTAGATGAATTAAAAGTTCACGATTCTACCTAAATCCCAGTTACTATAATCATTAAATGTACTATATCATCTCATGTACATGAGGAACAATAGGAATTCCATATATAAATATATACATGATATGTGTGATCAGAATATCATTAATCTCTTATAACACATTTTTCTCACATACTTCTTATAGATGAGACATCATGGTATAACCATCCATGTCATCATGTTTCTTTTTAATCTCTTCAGAAATTAATGAAATAATTATGATGTAAACATAAAATTCATCATCCATGAATCTCCTTTAATAAATATTATCCCCATAGGTTTCTTCTTGATCTGGTTCATCAGGTAGTGGGGAATCCAGAATATACAATTTACTTTCATATCATTGTACTATTTTCATGACCCTATAAAACTCTTATAAATTCATGCTAGTATGGATGTATTCTTTAACTAATATTGATCTTATTGTTTATATGGTATTAAATTAAATTTTTATATAAAACGAAATTAAAGAGATTATTACTTTTATATTGATTATCTATTATTAGAAATCATATATTTATAATTCATAAATGTATCTCACTATTTTACCATATCTCAGAAGCCTTCAATTACTATATTGAAAGACATCAGTCTCTTTGGTATTATAGTTAAATGGATCCATAAACCTCTCATTATATCCTAATATATGGTATTGAAACTACTTTAAGAGTCCAATGTAGTATTTTGGAAAGCCAACTGAATTAAGTCGTGGCTCTTTGATCTTTTGAGTGGTGTCCCATCTCCAAGAAAGTTTAAATTTTCATTAATCAATTATTTGCATCTAAAGTTACAAAAATCTAGTTATTAATACTTATTTTCTAAAAATATTAGATAATTTTACTGACTACTTTCATAAGAATACCCCAGTAGTTAAAGGTAGCCTCAAATATGCCCGAAGAACACCTTAAACATAATGTTTTGTAAAAAATCAAGCGTCGGAAAACATTAATAGATTAATATTTATTTATGATTTTTTATACTTTTAGTTTGTATGTGATTTAAATATGATTCTATTTTTTTCATGTTACTATGTGATCACACTCATAATTTTAACAAATTATAAATGGAGAACCTTCATTGAACATGTTAATTTATTTTATCTATGTATGCTCAATAATTTTTTGATGTGGTTGCATTTATACACAAATAATTAACCATGAATAATAAAATGAACATAAAAGGACATAATAATGAAATTTTTATACTGGTTGATCTTGTGAGAAGATGATGGATCAACCAATACCCAAGGGTAACTCTTTCATCCATACATCAAC
Source organism: Viscum album (assembly GCA_963277665.1). NCBI lineage: Eukaryota > Viridiplantae > Streptophyta > Magnoliopsida > Santalales > Viscaceae > Viscum > Viscum album. The sequence continues at coordinate 1,429,345,786 of OY728131.1, read as the reverse complement.
TCAATTTGTACCAAACATCACAATCTCATTGATTATTTTTATTTTGTTCTATGCCGACACTTGACTGAAACCTCATTATTTCGAACTCTATTTTTACATGTCAGACTCATGCATAGGTGATGGGTACTCAGGATGAAAAAATAAATTTTTTAATACTAAAAAAAGTCAAATATTCCCTTATACATTAAATATGAAGGATAAGTTTTTATCATGTCTAAAATTAATATTTAATAACTAATTATAATAGAAACTGCAATTGAAATAATTAAAATTAAATATTTAATAGTCCAACCATTCAATGGTTTATCTCTACTCATGAATAGTCCAAATATAGTAATATTTCACAAAAAAATTTAAACAAACAAAAATTCAACTCGAGGGTATTTTTAATGTGTTAAAATAATTTTAACTAATTATACATAGATCCCATGGCACTATTTTTTTAAATAAATTCTATAAATGTATATTAATTTTGCAATTTTTTATTATTTTTTGGGTATGTTTGAACCCAAAATGGGCGTTGTAAGATCAAAAAAGGGTTGGGTCTTACCTAAATTAGTTGGGAGTTGATCCATAGCACCCCGTAGAGGGAGGATATTTCTAATAAGGCCACCCAAATTGTTGGGTGATATTGATTTAATTTTTTTTAATTGACTTCCGCCCTTGTTAGGTTATACACCTCTCAAAAAATTCAATGGGGGTGGATTTCGGCCAGGGGGAAGGCACTACCCACCTTTTAAAATATTTATTTTTATTTTTGGTTTGACCACATCATTTCCCCAAAATTGATATATATATATAAGGTTCTTTAATTCCTAAACAATATTTGAACAATAGTTTCCTGTCCACTTGAACTCAAATGGTGGCACTGTTAGTGATATTAAGACCACATTGAAACCCTCTATCTGAATTCTAGAAAATTTAAATAAAATTTCAACTTAAATTATTTCATGACCTGTATGATACCAATTGATGGGACTTGGATCTTTGTAAAAGCTTGAAAATAAAGATTTTAAAATTTTCAGGTCCAGATTCATGTCAAAACAAAAAATCCAATATAGCCTTTCCTAGATTAACACATAGATATCATGAAATTTAATTTAAGTACAAATAAAAGAAATCGAATGAAACCATAAATTATTCCTTATTCATTTGTCAATGACAGTTTTGTCCACTCATTTTCATCGTGTCATAGATCGAAGGAACCAAAAGAGGAATCCTTTATATTTACTAAACATGTACAATTAATCATATAATTCCATTATATTATTGAGTAATATCATGAAAAATTGAATCAATTTATGACATAACATCATTTATGTGAAGAATAAGGACTCAATTTGAGGAATCGATATCAATCCGACCTTTTTCATATATTAGTTTCTCTCTCTAAAACATGAGAGAAGGTGGAGGGGTGAGAAACTCCCTCTAACTTAATCCAAGGTGTTGGAAAAATAATTTTTTAAAGTAATTTTAGTTTTTATACTTATTTTTAAACATTCCTAACTTCCCTTAGTTACCTTAAAGAAATTATACCTAAAAAACCACCAAAAAACGCCACAAACTACCTATTAAAATTTTCATAAATATCATGAAAATTTTACCACTCACTATAATTAACCGACTAGGGTCGACTCAACCTATCACCTAATTCATCATGCCACAAGGCCTGAATAACATTCTCTATCACCATGGGAAGACCCCAATCACTAGACATTACCAAAAATCACTTGGGAATGGTTTCACCCATGTTAAACTAACATGACCTATCCATTAAATGAGATGACCACACTAATAATAATAAAAGTCAATAGTTATAAACAATTATCTTAAGAAATGAAACATATAAAATACAGATACCATAAAAACCATAACAACATATACATAACATGCTATAAATAGGAAAACATAACGGTATCTCAAGACATAACTCAAAACTCAAAAATAAGGGAAAAAATCCCATCAGTCCCAATACATACATCCCAATAGATACAGAATCCCAAAATGATTCCATGCGATCCTACTCCATGAGACCACATATCGTCCACAAAACATTGGATGATGATAATCAAGAAAATCCACCCAGGTACATGGCGTCGTTGCCTTTACCCGTTTCCAGCAAAAAAAGTCTACACATGCCCAAAGGGATATATAGGGTGTGAGGCACATAGCCCTATAGTATACCATCGTGAATCCATTTAATTATTTTACCCATGCGAACCAATAAATTATTCTAAAAAGCTTCTCAAAAATAATCCACTTTGACCACATTTTTATTTTAAAAAAATCCTTTGAAATCTCTTTGGGTTTTCTTTTGAAATAAAACTTGTTTTCCAAAACAAATTCTAATATGGATCAAATAATGGAAAAAAGTCCATGTGGAACAAAATACTAAATATAACGAATAAAAACATAATGTAAAACATATATATTAACATCATATAACCAATAAATTAAAATGGTCATACCATATATAATATCATATATGGGTAAGTTTATTATTCATAACCTGAGTGAGTTGTCCCAGTATGGTAATTAGCTGATCGGCACCAGTTGCATCACTAGCTCCACTATAATTATCTTGAGTAGGAGGGCAATCCCTACATGGAGTGCGTGCATTGATATGGTTTCCATTTCTTCCACTAGGTTCCATTTCTAAACAATGGAATAAACTAGATCAGTTTATGAATCAAAATACATAATCCCATACTTATAAAACACTTAACATAAATTGAACTATTTATGGATAAAATCCATAATCCTAAAAATGTTTTCTTTGAGAAATTATATACTCATAAACCCTTCATAATGATTTGTAATGAAAATGAGAGTTATCCTAATCATATCCCCCGGGAGTTTCGTAACCAAGAGTGCAGCAAGGCCCGTTGTTGTACACCAATTCCCGTTCGAGTCTAGCTCAAAGCGGTGTTTTCGGGTTTTACCCATAGGTACATCTGTGCCAGAGCCGCCTCTACCTGCTCGTATCCAGACATATATGTATTGCTTGGAAAACTGACAAAATCTCTACAATACCAAAATTCTAGGAAGTTCTTCTATACTAATCCTCAAAGTCCATCTTAGGTCTACGTGCTCTAATCACAGTTTATCTAAATCTAGCTTCCAAGGTTCGTACTAAACTTCCTATGAGACCAACTGTAATGCCCCGACCCCAGTTACCTAGAGTCGGTGCATTATTACATAACATTGGCATGATCACAAGAAGGATCAAATCTCAAAAGACCGATTGGTTTAGTATCCTTGGAAATACTAGACATATTCATAAAGTTTCACATTACATCATAAAGTGAAAAACTACAACAACAACATAGTCTCCATATTCCACACTCATATCCCCACATACTATCCCTGCAGGTCATTCATAAATTACTTCTTCACATCCTAGAAAAAATAAAAAATAGAAAATAGGTGACCTCAAATGCCCAGTAAGGATATCAATATAGCGGAAACTTTCATAAAAAATAATAAACTTGTAAGGCAGTGTATAACTAAAAAAAGCCTTTTAAACTTGAACTTCAACATAGTATGGAAAAAGTAAAATGAAATAATGTCATTTACTTATTCAAATGGATATTCTAATAATCTAATAATCACATGCAATATCAATAACCACTTTCATAATGATGGAATGCATAATGCCAGACTATCATAACCACATAGCCAAGGCCTCGTTCCAAGACTAAAAATAATATATTTTCAACTCCTTGTGCTAATAAACTAGTTTGTCTCATGATACCTACTGATGCATCGAGGAGCTATAGTGGGCTCCACCCGTCACATATTGAGTCCAATGCATTCCCATATGAAAAGGTTTAAACATAACATACACATTCGTATTAAAACTAGAATATGAAATGTCAATACTTTCACCATAAACTATGAATGATATAAAATTAGAACATCCACAGTCAAACATATCACAAAACCATCAATACAATATATAAATTTTGTATCATAATAAATCAACTTCAAATAAGTGTAAAATCCATCAAAGGATGTTGACATAGATTAAATCAAAACTCTTTTTGAGAAATATGTCTTTCTATTTTGAAATAATTTAAGAGTCATATATTTATAAAATAAAACATTTTCTTTGAAAATATTCTTATAAGCTAGTAAGGGAAGCTTTGACGATTTTATAATGGCAGAAAATAGCCACACCCACCGTATAAGTTAAAAAAACATTCTTACCTTAATTTTGTCGAAAAGGTTAAAAAACACCTTGTTTGGAAAACGACGGAAAGATTCCTTTATAAACCTCTTATAAAAAGTCAAAAAAGGGTATAAATGACTTTAACCCATATTCTAGTAAATATTAAAAATGTTTTGAAATTCATTTTTAAGAAACATGGATGTGGATGATAAAGAGATCCCACTAGATTATTACGTATAAACAACCTCAGATAATGAAGAGATTGTGAAATAACCCTTACCATGTAATTTTCCTTGGTTGGGGTAGGGTAACCTCCTGTATAATAGTGAAATAATTGTTATTAAATTATACAATAATCATATACATTCATATGATGTCATATTTGATCTTTTAACATTGCATTGTTAATAATATCTTAGTGTTATCGTCGTTTCGGGTGTTAACTTACTCATTTTCATTTATATGTTTTGTTACATAAGCCATGTTTTTCATTGATAGGTTGTATATTATTTATATATAGAATTATATAAAGTCCTTAAACATTATTTTTAAATCATCAAATGACAATTATACTTGAATGGATACGATGGAGAATGAATCTCATCGCGTTCGTGGAGACGGTAGTCCGTACGTACGCACGAGCGATAATATCATTCATTTGATATTAAAATAATATATAAATGGATGGTATATCATATATAAATAATAATTTACATGTTATATTTATTATTTATATGAGTTACACATCATTATTATACCCATCCAAATAATAATATATTGAATAACGATTACACCACGACGTGGAGACAGTAAGCCGTACGTAAGCACGTATGGTGACATGTAATTCAAAGGGTGGATAGAATACTGAATATGGTTGTACCATATTTATAATAACATCACAGTATATATATGATACTGGAGTTATTATTTTAGAATGGTAATAAAAATGGAAGAATAAGTGGAAGAAGAAAGGAACTTGGAAAAGGGTGGTGAAATCATTACCTCTTCTTCGGGTTCTTCCTTTTGATTTGATCAAAATGGATCCTTAGATTGGATTTATGATCAATCTAAGGCCTCTAGATTGTATTGAGGGAAGTTGGTAGAGTATTTGGGCAGAGTTTGACTGAACCAAAATGCTTTTATGGTGTAAAGAAATGAGAAGGAGGAGTGCCCTTTTATAAGAGGGGTGAGGGGCACCTTTGGAAAAGCTAGAAATATTAATTTATAATAAATTAATATTCAGTTTCTAATGGCTTCGAAGTTTATTATTTAAATTTTAAGGTGGGGATAGGTCTAAAGCCATTCAACCAATAGAATTTAGACAGGTTTGGATACTTATATTAGCCTTATCATTAAGTATTAACTCTAAGTTAATTAGTTTCACTTTTACAATGTCTCTTTGTATTTTTATATTATATGGGTAATAAACTTACTATATACATCCAAGCGACCTCAAGTGGTCCATTAATGATATAAATATCATGATATAAGTCTCTTGTCTGATCCTTATATTTTTAGGAATTTAATATCAATTAATAATATAATATTTGTTTTAAAAACTCTTTTATGTCAATTTTGACACTATTCAATAGTTGATTTTTGTGAAACTCATAACAGAATTATTACTTCGAAAAAAGTAAATTAAATCAATAATAATATGTCATATTATCCGATAAAATTATTTTAATCCCTTAAAAGTCTCAAATTATATTTATTTGGGTATTTATAATATCAATTATTTTAATTTATCACTATTATGGTCATTACTGCATCATCATTGTGTCATAAATAAATTAAATTATATAATGTATAAAAATTATAAATAAAATATAATTATGTAGGAAATACTTTTATATTTCTAATGAATATTTACAATATAATTTATCTTATGTATAAACCTATATTAAAAATGTTTTAGTAAATTAAAATTGATTTTAACTCTTTTAACTCTTCTTTGAATTAAATAATAATAAATGTTTTAATTTAATCCAGTGGACCTAAATGATAATATTTTATTCCTAAGGTTGTTTTTGGTCGAGATACTCTTGTCCAATAGAATTAGGACATCTGTTAAGGTAATATTAATATCATTTTTACCCTTAATTACCCTATTTACTTTTAACCGTGATAAATAAAAGTAAAAAGTTACTATTCACCAAAAATTATTTTCATCACATTGAACCAAATTTTACTTCTTGATATTAACCGTGTCTCTCGGATTTCTAAAATTCCATTCACAGAAGTGGTAAAACTACGTTTTATTAAAAATTCAGTTTTTTTCACCACCACTTAGTAGTTTCACTATTCATCAAAAATTGAAGTTTTTCAGAACAATGCCAAAATTTCACCCTAAGCTATAATTGATATTCCGAATTCAAAAATGATGTATATTTTAAAAAATTACAAACATATAAGTTGCATTAATTAATTTTATAATCAATTCCCGATGTCACAACAAATAGCCTGTTTTTAAGAAATAATATATACCAAAAGATTGACAATTGTTTAGGTCCAATTTCAAAGTGAATTTAATTCTAATGAACACCATTGGATAAAAAGGTAAAAATATATTCTAATTATACTTTAAAACCACTCAATAATTTAATTTATCACTATAAATTATTTTGATTAAAAAAGTTGTTTTTAATTAAAATTTAGTAATTTTCACTATTCATCAAAAATATTAAAGTTATCCGAAAAGTACCAAAATTTTACCTTAGGCTAAATTTGATATTCCGAATCCAAAAATGAAGTCCATTTTAAAAAATAAAATATATATAATTTCAAAAAGTAGGTATTAATATTCATAACGGCTAGTTTGATTGGTTGTGGTGTGTTAGAACTCGATGTTGCGTACAACACACGCTATCACATTATTCAAAGAGAAGTGTACCGTGGAAGCTTGGGGTGTTACAGGTGGTTCAATATCAAGCCTATGTTTGATGAATTATATTACTTTGATTTTTTAAATTGTTTTCTAAATGGATTTACAAGATTTAAATTTCTGAGTGGTAATGAGATTTTGATAAAAGTTGATTTTATCATTATTTTTGTAAATGAAAGGGTATTTTTAAAGAACTGTCTAATGGATTTTTGAAATGATTTTTGAAACAATGGTTATGGTGGAATTTATGGGAAAATGTAGCACATGGGAAGAATTAGGTACTCAGATGGAAGGTGTAGTGATAGGCCTCATTCATTGATACTATTGGGGGTTCACACATGGGTTGTTCCTCTACTTCATAGACCTATTAATCTAGGGACTTTTTATACCTACTGGGAGGTTCACATGATGGGGTGTTCCTATGATCCAAATATTTAATGCTTATTTCTATAGACTTGATGTGAGAGATTATCTATGTTTAGGTTATGATTTTTCTAGTTATATTGAACTAAAATTTTCATTGGCATGATTTACCAATGATTTTTTTGTAATACTATGGATATGATATGATATGTGATACATGATTTGACTACATTGATTTATTTGATATTCTTTGAAACACTTTTACATTTTATATGTAAATGTAGAAAAAGAGGAAATTTATTTACCATACATTTGATATAAAAACTATTTCAATGATTATCATTCCCTATTTTATTTAAATTTAATCATGTTAATATTGATATATAGAGATTCATTATGGAACACCTGGGTAGTATCCTACTAATCCCATTTAGATCACACCCTGTGCACCCCATCGGTGGTGTGTAGACCTTGTTATATCTTTCAATATAGGGAAATGTAATACCCCACAGTGATGTGGAGAGGTTGATGTTATCTTTTTATGTGTAATTATTTTTGAGATGGTTGGAATTTTCCCATGTTATTAGATGGAGTATCTATTTATGTTTTAGTTATCCTTTTTCATTGGACTAGTACCTTAGTGGTTTTTTATAAACTTTTGAGTTGTATCACTTCTTTTGTCTTCCTTCAGTTATGGAATATGTGTTTCATAATTTTTATTTTTCTATTTATTTTCTTTGTGTCTGTGTGTTTATATATATATTACATTTCTTTTTTTTAATATTGGGAGAAATTATTCTATCTGGTTTTTTTATGTCCGAGTGTCAGTTTCTAGCACGTGGTGATCGAAAATGCCATTTAGGTATGTTGTATGCTGATTTAAGTATTGGTTTTTGAGGTTAGTCATGGTTGGTTTTCAAAAAACATACATAATTGAGAATAATATATATATTTTAGAAATTCATAATGTGTTTAATATGATTTTTCAACTAAATGATGGAGTTGTAATATATATTGATGTTAAGATAAATAAATTACTTCTTTAGTCGTTACATTTCTTAATATTAAAATTGAATATTCTTTCTCGAGAGATGTATTTCCATAAAATTTAAAAAAAAGGGCATAGAACACACAAAAAAATTTGTTACTCATATTTTAGTTAGAGAAAAACATTAAAATGATGATAAAGGTAAATAGGTAAATCAAATTGTGTTTAGAAAACTCCATGAGAGTTATTATATTTCTCTACTTCAAGACCAAATTTCATATATGTTTTCACTTTATGTTAAAGGTCTCAAAGTGCACCAAATTCATCCCATTTAATTTTAGTGAAGCATTTCCTAAGGTATATAAAATGCACTCTTGATTTTTTAATGGAATATTATACCAATGGAAAGATTTATCTTTTTTGATATTCCAATATTGATGAGGATTCAAGTGTTGGAAACATGATGTTTATATTTGATAGAGTTTTATTATTGGGAGATAAGTGTGTTTCTTATCACATAAACAATAAAATTTCCATTACATTAAGTAAAACATATGTGGAGTACTTTTTACAACTCAAGAACCAATCTAATTGATTTGGATGAGAACTCATCCTGAATATCTCTAGAATAAAGTCAATATTCATTAATTTTAGGTCGTGATAATCAAAGTAAAATCAATATTTCATGAAATATGGTTAAATATTCTCAATCAATTAATATATATATCAAGTAACAATTTATAAATTAACTGGTTGAAAAAGGAGTTCTAAAATTGTAGTTTATTCCTATAAAGGAACAAGTGAAATATGTATTTCCCAACCTACATCCATAAGACTCATTTCAAAATTTGAGGTTGATAATAGGATTTTAAACTTCTTCTTTTAAAGTATAAGGTATTGTGTTCCATCCCTCTCTTCTTGTATTTTGATTTTTGTTTTAAAAGGAGTAGATAACACCATATATTTAAATAATATGTTTTTTATTGAGAATATTATATTTAGGGGGAGTTCCCAAAAGGGGAAAGATAAGAATTAAACAAGTGTATATTGGTGATTTGTTAACCATTATAATGTTTTTGTTTGAGTATATGTATAGGGTATTTTCTCGAATCATGTATAATAATTTTTTAAGAATATGAGTGGAGAAGTTGTGAGGATATAGTAAATATATCTATTTTCAAGTGAAAGTGATTTAAACTATGGATTAATTTTTCATTATTATTCGTAGTTATTTTTTCTCACACTAAGTTCACTGATATAGTGTTAAAATAATTGAATGGTGATTCATTTCTTAGTTATAAGGGTCAATGTTTTTGATGGTCAACAATAAAATCAAAACGGGGATATTTTTATGAATTTTTTTTAGATAGAGGGTGCCCAAGGCTGTTCTTGGTTGAAAGGGGGAGAATTTTGATTTATTATGAAAATATAATGGTTTTGATGTGAGTTTCTAGTGTTTTTTTATTACAAACTCATAAACACATTTTTTAATAAATTTTCAGTATATAAATTATTTTAAAACTCAAGTGGATCATTGAAATTCAGTTGATGTGAAATCCATTTAGAAACATTGAATATCTTGGAAGAATATTGTAGTTAAGGAGTAATGTTTCTATAGGTTTCATGGTTTTTAAGTGAAAAACAAACTAGGAGGTATTCTTCCTTTCCATAAATAGTTTATATAAGATAAAAATTTGGCGACAAAAACAAATCACATCATAATTATAGTGTTCATTCCATGATTTGATTTCAAAATATGAAGGTCCTAAAGCTGGTCTCTCATGACATGAAGATCACATTACAATGGGTATGACATGATTTTTTTGTGTTCTTTCCATTTGCTGTGGGTAAAGAGATTGTTCTGTAAATATTATTAATATAAATTTAATATGATCATCATGAATAATTTCATAATCATACTATTAATTACTATTTGGAAAGTGAAATAGGATTAAAATCTTAGAGATGATATTGCACCATTAAGACTAACACCACACTGCAATTTTGAAGGCCATGAAGAATTTGTGATGCTCTATTTGTGAATGTTTTTAGAGTTCAAACCATAATTTATGGTGTCACCCTACAATATTATTATTCATTGTGTCAAGTTGGATATAACGTTTTTTGTAAATTCATGGCCATTCCATAGAGTATGTTATCATTCCATAATTATCAAGATCATTCCATAATGAACGCGACCACACCATAATTAATGAAAAAGTATAGTTTTTAGTGAATGTAATGATTTGTATTCATGGGTGACATAAAATATACTCTAGATTGATCCATAACATCTCTAAAATATATCAGTAATTAAAAAGAGTCATGGATTTATCTAATAGACTAAATTAAAGATGAAAAAGTTGAGAATGTAAGTTGGATTTGTATTTTTTTGTAATTGAAATAATAATGATAGTAGCGGGATAGTTATCTATAAAAATAGGTTAAAATTGAGATCTAAGTTTAAAAAAAGTGTTGAAATAATTTTAAATAGTTTAATAGATGAAGAGAGAGAGAAAGACACCCAATAGAGAAGATAAGTGTTTAGGATCTTTATAGAAATCATATCTTGAAGTTGGAACACTTGTATATGAATATTAATGATACTGTTGACTAGGATGAAGGATTATTTGGTGTATGTAGTGATGTTATGTGTACCTTATTATTGATTGAAGTTTAGATTTTTATTCTTTCATCAATTACACTAATTAAGAAAGAATATATCGTGTTTTTGGCCATTAATTGTTTTAAATTTTTTTTGATAAATACCCCACTTTGTGAAAAGTAGAAAAAAAATTTACTTAACCCTAGTAAGGTGGAGTTTTTTATTGGAGGTTGTATAATTTTCATGATGTATCTTTTAAGATCATCTATTTTATTGTGTAAGAGTAAATTATATTAGCAAGGAGACATTTTTATGTAACATGGGTTCAAGGATAATTCCAGCTCATTTATTCCTGTGATTATTTTTGGATCATATGATATTCAGTTTTTCGGATCATGCCAATGATGTATCCATTCATTTTTAAAACTAAACCTTTTAAATTTTATGTTCCCACTATTTTTTTGTTTCATTAAATATTTAATAAAGATAAAATAATAATGAATTTAATTACTTTAACAAGTGAATATGGTAATTTAGTTTTGTAATGTAAAATAAAATGATTCACTTATTCACTCCCCTCTTAGTGAATTTTTGATTATCTTAATACCAATTAGTTTCTAGGTATTTTAAATATAGTATAAGGTAGGGAAAATAATTGGGTGGAACTTAAAATAACCAGTTCTTTGTTGTAATAGTATCAAAATTGTGGATCTTTATTAGTTATTAGAAGATGTGTCTTAGTGTAATGATTAATATTACTATGTAATTGAAGTTGGGAAAAAAATTATATAAATGTTTCTACCCTTTACTCAGAGAAATAACATTAATCAAAAGAAGGATTAAGATGAATGTATTTGATATATTAAGTGAATATTTCCTTCTTTATAGAGGATAATTTAGAACCCTATTCAATATTTAACATGAATAAACTCTTTGGTTTTTTAAAATTCATGTAGCGTTAAGTGATTGTTGTTGAATTATTTAATGAATGTAGAGTTAATGATTGGATCCCATTGTTTTTAACGATAGTTTTTTCGGTTTTATACATTTTTTAAAACAATAGTTTAATAGAATAAAAAACATCCAAAATTTGATGAAACCTACATAATGTGGGGAAAAAATATTGTAACCCAAAAACATCATCATAAAATAGCTAATAACATGGGCTAGAAAGAGAAATAATAGAATCAAAATAGAAAATAAAAGGGTACAATTTACCAATGGAACAAAGAAAATATCCCACCGTGTTTCCCTAATTCCAAGTTTGGATAATCAAATAGTTCTCTTTAATCATAATATTACCATTCATAATAATATACAAGGCTAACTGGTGAGTAGTTTGGGTAGAATCCAGAAATCTAATGATGATTTTATCATCTACTTCATTAACATAAAGATAAATATCCCTTATAGAATATGTTTACAAACCCATTTGAATAGAAATTTAATAATTCTTGAGATAAGATATACCAAGTATAATGGGTTATGAATAAGTAAAATCCACTAAAACTTAATATTTATATACTACTTATCCACCAAATATCACACCATATACATAAGATCCAGCTAAATTGAGTTCTTTCCTACTATTAGAGGAAACAAACATACTGATTTCCCTTTGTGTGTTTGGACACAATAAACATGTGTGTAGAACACATTCAATTATAGGGAGTTAAGTATATATATGGCTTGAGATGATTTTCAGAATCTCATATATATTTAATAAATTCATGATGAATTATTAGGAAGGCTAAAACACCAAAACCAAGAACTCCATTATTATGATATATCTGAATATTCCCTAAAATTACTGGGAAGTTGATTAAATGAAATCACCCTTAAAGAAGAGTATAATTTTTTTAAATGTTAATGTTTTAATCTAATATCTTACCAAATTAGTTCTATAGGAGGTATGTCTAGTGGATTTGGGTATATATGTGAACTATGGAAATTCCTATGCATTGAATAGAAGTGTATATCGAAATATATTTCTAGATAATTATATGAGGAGGATAATTTTATTTGGCATATAGGGATCCAAAATCGAGTTATCCCATTATTCATTCTCACTGTTTCTTTTTTTGTGTGGAGGTAAAAATGAAATATAAAATGTCTCGGAAGACACCACTGTGAAACTAAAACAATTTCCTTCCTAGGAAATGGTGATCTACTTGTAAAAAATATATTTAAATTAATCCAATACATTTTAAAGAAAATAAATCTTGGTGATGAAATCCTTGAATTTTAATGATGGTTCAGAATAACCTTTAAAATAAATAATTAACACATCTTAGTTATCCTTCCAGAAAGATACACTCCCCTTACCAACCATTTATCTATATTATCAAATAATATCTTATAAAATATAAATAATTCATATCTAGATACCTGAATGACTTCCATTAGTTTCAATATTTACTTTTTCAAATAGATTAACATGTTTCTTTATCTTGAATTTTGGCCAAAGAGATGATCCTTTCATGTGTTCCCACACTATCTTTACATGTAGAGCTGTCATTGTTTTTTTCAATCCATGAAGATTTAATTCTTCTTCCACTACTATGAGAACTGGAAAATTATAGACAGCCATGTGTAAAAATATATATAAATGTTTATTATATAAAAAATACTAGAATTAATTTTCAATATTCCTCAAATAATCTTTTGGAAATGCATCGATACAAGGATATATATTGGGGTAGTGAAATGAACAATTTTAAGTAGAGTAATTTTCCCACCAAAAGATAGAAAATGTATTTTATAATTATGAATATGAGTAAAAATTCAATTTATTTGGTTATAAAAAAGGAATTTTTGATATTATATAATAGAGTGGTACTATAAGGCACTCTAAATATAAATAAATCCTTTAAAAGTTGTAAATTATTTCTATCTTTTTAACTTTAATATTAGAAATGTGAGATGCTACAAAAAGAGTGTTTTTTGTGATATTATCACTTTAGTTACTCCATTCACCACATGTATTTAACAAATTAGATATATTTTTCCAAGAGTAGTTCTAATAATTTAGAAAAATAAATAAATCATCAAAAAATTGGAGTTGATATATTCTTGGAAAACTAATATTTTCTATGAATATGTAAAATTTCCATACTCATAATCAAAGCATTGATATTTATGATAATGATATCATAAGAGAGGATAAACAGAGTTGAGGAAATTTTATTTATTTATCACAAACAAAAAAATTGATTTAAAGTATTCAAAATAAATTCCAATAGGGTAAACTGATAATCATAGTGAAGAAAATAATCTGAAGAGGATTTCAAAATAACCATCACATAGCCCATGTGAAGAATCACTTTAAGATTGAAACTTAATTCCATTTTTATAGTATTTTTAATTATAAAACATGAACATAAAATTACCACAAATTTCCCTTTTTTGTATCCCAATAACATCTCTTGAGATAATCCAAGATCCCTAGAAATACTTCTACCATAAATGAAACCATTCTTCTATAGAGGAAATAAATTAATTTAACTTTTACAAATATTATATTCTAATTCTGTAAAGAAAATTATATTGGAAATACATATACCCTTTAGGAACTCTCCCTTACTAGGATCTTCATTGTATGTTACTAATATAAGAACCATCTTGTTTATAAAGAATAATTTCCCCAAAAAATAATTTTTCATTGAAGTCGGAATGCGAATAATCATTATTTTGGATACCTTATTAAATCCAAAAGTCTCTTGAATTATTACTCATTTCAATATAAATTTTTTAATGAAATTCCTGATTTTTTTTGTGTTTGAGTTATATATAATTATTTACTCCCTCATTCTAGATCACATTGAATGTTGAGTCTATCCTATTAATTTAATTTTCCCTATTCTCTGCTGAGGAAACAATAAAAAATTTCTTATGTTCCATATCATGAAAATCCACTTTATGGTTCCTTATTTTAGATTTTAAAAATATCCACTCAGAAAATGTTGTTTTTATAGACCATGAAACATTTACCTAATCAAGGAACTCTTCCTCTATCCCTATAAATATAAAAAACAAAATCCTTTATTATGTCTTCTATTTTATCCTCGTATATCCAAGAGATGATAGTGATCTGACGACTCTCATACAAGGTGATTTATAAAATGATTTTAAAAATATTTATTCCTAGATGATTTGAATGGAAACAATTGATCTTGGGACACATTCTTTTTTATGTTTCTAGTTTTTTCACTAAGTTAATATTTCACCTAAATATTTCAATTCTATTAATTTATTTTCAACCATGTAATTCTTTGTGTGTTAAATAAATATTCTAGACAAACTTATGCCTCCATTTTCTCTTGATAATCCTTGATTGTGTTAAAGAATCCACCAAATATCAAGGGGTGTGTTTTGTATAAAAATTTAAATGGTTTCTAGATTTCTGATCAAGATAATCTATATCAAATTTTATATAAAAAAATGTTAAAATGATATCTTTATGTATAGATTGATCTTATACCACCACGAACTTATATAAATTTTTATGAGGCAACACAACCAAGTTATATCTCTACATAATCAATATCTTTTAGTTATTTTAAAAAACATGAAGAATATTTTTAATATATAACATGGATGAATAATCTATATTTCCTTCTACCATTTTTAGTTACAAAATATTTAATAGTGAAATAGTGGAGTCCAAAATATCCATTTAAAGGAATTTACTTTTATAATGGGAACCCATACCTCTTATCTTACAAAATATGAGAGACATTATATAGAATAGATATCTCGAATATTTTTTGAAACCTAAATTCCTCTCAATACTAAAGAAGTTGGTCTTCCTTCATGTCTTAGTTATAAATTTCACAATATAGAGAGAGTCTTGATCTTTATATAAAAACTATTATCTACTCCCATTGAGTTTGATAAATCCATGATTTTATGATTATTCCTATTTCTTCTATTAGTAGGACTTGGGACATTTATGATTATAGATTTCATCAATAATGTGATATTTCAATTAATTACAATGTTATATAGTGGGGATATTTGATTATCTTCAACCACCTTAACACCTTTTGTATATTTTTTTATTCTTTGGTAAATGGTTATAATAATTGATTCTAGGATTTCTAATATAAACCCAAATGAGTTTAAAAAACTAACTCTTTATCGATTAATCACCATTACTACTAGGATATTTATTTACAGATGTGGTTATATGCATTTTCATATTAAAGAGGTATGACGGAGGGGAGGGATTCTTGACATCCTAGTGCCTATAACTTTTACAAGTGAAAGACCCATTAAAACTTATACTTTCATCACTAAAAACCTTCTAATAAGGAGAACTTAGATGATATAGGGATAAGATACTTATTAAAATCTTGGAAAAGAAGGCTACTAAATCCATTTAGAGACTCCACCTGTAGAATTTTGTAATGAGACCAAGAAGGTACAAGGAAAAGACTCTTTTCTTAGAACCATGGTAGATGAAGAGATCCATGTTTGTCTTATCCCATGATTATGAGCCATTAAAACCTCTAACCTACTTTGAAACAAAGTATTTTCTTTCTATAAAAAGATATTTTTCTATAGCGATCTTCAATATGCCCTTGAAAATGGAATTATGGAGAAAAACTAATTCTATTATTATATAATATCTTTTTCCATTAGTTAAATTCATCACCTGCCTTTAAGTTAATATGTTTAGGAATGTCCTTAAACATTTTATACACAAATTAAAACCTATATGGGACTCTTTAAGAAGAGTGTGAGGTTATCTTCTTAAAGAAATATTTTTATTGAATCCAAAAAACCCTTCATAATATAAAAATTATGAAAAGGGAATCAAATCCTTATAATACTGATCCAAATAGAATTTAATGATAGAATACACCCTTAATTAAAGTTTGCTGTCCATTATAAAAATGAAAAATTACAATGCTAAAAAACCCAACCCACATGAGACCAAATATTTTATTTGATTAATTCTCAATAATAATAGTATCTTTCATTGAGAATATTAAAATTTCAGTTATCCCATAACCCTTAATTTATAAAATATTAGTATGCTTTCTTTCATACAAGTTTAATAATTTAGTTTTATAATAAACCAAATAATTATTCTTATCTTTTAGATTGATGTTTTATAATATGGATCAATGTCTCTATGGATTCAACCATGAAATTTTATTATACTATTTCTTTGTAGTTTTAGTTTTAATGAATATTATAATAAATTTATAAACCTGATTATTATGAGAAATAAAGATTCCTCATGGGTAGTAAAAGTATTTGATACTCTTTCCTAGGACTTATGAACTTAAAATAATCATAATTATTATATATTAAGAAAATTATTTCCTTATCTTAACTCTATTTTCATATATTATTCTTTATTACACTTGGTATTTTGATGCTATAAATTTATGGTAAATTCTATAGATGTATTTATAATCAAATGTGTAAAAAGTTTCTCAATCAGGAAAGAAACTCTTACACTATGATCCCAAAATTGAGAATAAATTGAGGAAACATAATAATGAAGATTTCATGGCTCGAGTTGTTGAATTGAAAGTAATGGGACAAGTTATGAAGGGAACATAGTCAAGAAAATGACTATATATAGAGTAAACATTACCTCTAATGGTTGGGGTAAAACTAAGCATCAACATGCCTTTAGATACTCCTAATAAGTTTGAGATAAATCGAATAAAAATTGACGCACCCACACATTTCATTGAATTCATGCGGGTTGTGGTCAGATTAGAATTTGTAAGGTTTTCCCAAACTTCACTGGCTACAAGGTATAATATAGAGAAAGTCTAGGGTCAATCCCACATGGAGCATAACTAGTTTTTGAGAGTCGATGTCTTAAGACCCTATGGGGTAAGAGTCCTTTCTTCTTTTCTTTTGTTTGGGAAATACTAGATCTATGTTAGTAAAATGTTTCTTCAAGAATGAGCGAGAGATCAGGAACAACTTTAGTTTTGTCATGAACCAAATATGGTAGCCACCAATACCAACACCAAAACCATCTCATAGAAATTCCATAAGATATTTCCTTATCCCCACAGGATGACACAAGTTCCCAGGTATCAATAAATTATTTTTGGGTATGATTTAACTGAGTATAAAGCATAAAACATTAAAAGAATCAATAAAAAAAGTATGAAATTTTCATGCCAAAAAAGTTTGAACAAAACAAGATCTAAATAAATGGATTTAAATATAGTAAAAGAGGTCCAAATAAAAAAAATTACATCAGAAATACATCCCCAAATTCTCCACACAACAAGGGGTCGTCACCCCCGAGCAGTCTCCACAACACCGCACCATAGGAGGGGTCTAACAACCCGAACCACCTTCACCCAAGGCTTTGCCTTTACCTGAGTCAAACATAATTGAGTATACTTACACACAAGGGGTGTAAGTAGGGTGTGAGCCAGATCCCAATAGGATACCACCAAAATATTCCAAACAGTATTCAATACAAGTTGATTAAACAAGCAATTTTTAAATGTAAAGAAAAGTAGTGATAAATTCCATGAAACATAACTTTCAATTGAAAATAGTTTTCAAAATAAAAATTTAATAATGATAAAATTTTTTAATAAGAAATGTTATATACTATAACTTAAATCCAAACACGCCCTAATAAAAAGGTAAATACCACAAATCTAATGAGAAAAAAATTGGGAACACCCCTAGGCACTATATTGTCTCGGGCCTTATGTACCTCGTACCTTGGTGTAAAGTAACCGTAGAAAAATCAGTTATCATGCACAAGCCACTAGTAGGGAACATACCCATAACCTAGTGGTCCACAATAATCATCTATATAGTTTAGTTAGAGTTGTCATTATCCAAATTCTAAGTGAAACGGGGACAAAATCCATCCGGTTCACTAGGCGTACTAGTACAAATCCCCCCACCTAGGTGCTCAGGCTTCCCCCTTTGTTGTCAAAAATTTTTATTATGATAAATATATCCATTTTCATATAAAACAACACTAATGGTCACATAAAAAAAATTATAGTATCAATACACAATTTATACCACTTAAAACACACAACAAAACACTTTGAATTTTTTTAATAAAATAATTTCTCAAAAATCCCGCATTGTTTTGCACCAAACACTTTGAAATCCACAATTTTCACGCCATGTTCATACATAAAAGTCAAAAAAATTGAAATTCAAGACCAAATACATTTCAAAGAAACCAAAAAAATCAATTTTATGGTATCCCCATGTGAACCAAGAAATGATATTTTTGTAAAACCACCATTTTCACAAAAACATGGCACTTAAAGTTCACATGTTCCACAAATACCATTTAAACCAGTTTTCGCATCAACAACTAAAGGGGATAATCATTAAAAATATAATTTTCAAACTTATTAAATTTCTATAAAATCAACTGTGTATTTACAGGGTAGCCCCAATTGAACCATAAAAATATATCTAGGAAAAACCCTCCAATTTCAAATACAATTGGCACTTAAAACTCATTTTCATTAAAAACAACAATAAAACCAGTTTTCTCAGAAATAATAAAATGAAATAAACATTAAAATATGATAAACATAGCAATAAAATTCACAGAAATTGCATACGCATGAAATCACCAAGATAAATAATGAAAACCCTTGAATCTTTGTACGAAAATCAAACCGCACCATCGTCACACCACAAGGGACTTATATCAAGCCTAAAACCAAAATAATAGACCAAAAAATCTAAAATAAAAACCTAGGCTCAAAACCCTACTTTCTGGACATTAGGAACTTCAAGGATAAAGAAAGAAACCATAATAAAATTGAATGAAACACTTCAAAAATTGAAAGAAGGATGAAAGAGGCCCAATTACGTGGGGGATCTTGAAAAAATCTCCCGAAATACACTAGTATATGAATTTTCAAATATCCAAAAATGAAATTGAGTTTATAATAAGGAAGATAAGATCATTTAGGAACTGGAATGGGGGAAAAATAGTAAGAATTGAAAGAGTTGTGACGGAGATAAGTTACCTCTTTAAATCTGGACGATTTGAGAAAACCTATGAAGTTTAGTCCTAATTTGGGATGCATACAAGACCCAAAGAGGGTTGAAAGATAATGGGTGAGTTTATGGGTTCAATGGGATTAGGTGACAGTTTGAATAAATGAAAATTAATAAAAATTTATTAATTTATTAAATAATTTTTTTAAAGACATGAAATGGGATTTTGGTTGGCCCAATTCCTTAAATAAAAACCCAAATACACCATTATTATGGATTAATAAAGGGTCTAAATTTAAATTGAGGTGTTGATAGGTCAATTTAGGTCATTTAGAAATTATAATGGATGAAAAATGTTGAGAAATGAAGGATTTATAAAATAAAAACTATTTATTTTTAAATCTGGAAATGGGATCACGGTTTGGCCCAAATTTCAAAAAAACACAACATCCACCAAAATGCATGGGAAACCCCCAAAACAAAGAAAGAATTGAAATTAAAAAAATACTTTTAAAATAAGTTATGAATGTGACAATTCTCCCCACCATGAAAAATTTCCATCCTGGAAAGTCTACTTTATGTTTGATAGGAAAACAGGAATGGGTACTCTTATTCAACCCATGACTTCCACTCCCATGTCTCATGTGTATCATTCTCATGATGCCAAAAAACCCAGAACAATGGAATAAACATTCCCCTAAGCACCTTTATTTGGAAGAACACTATTATCATCAGCCGATCAATAATAGATAAATTAGAATCTATGTCCAACTCCTCCCAATTCAGTACATGGGATGGATCCGGGTTGTGTTTCTTCAAATGGGAGACATAAAAGAAATAATGGATGGATATCAACCGAGAGGGTAAAGACAACCTATATTCCACCATTCCAATATGATATGTGATCTTAAAAGGTCTGGTATACCATGGAGTTATCTTCCCTTTCTATCACAATTGGCGATGGCCCAGACGAGGGGCCACTTTCAAGAACATCATGTCACCCATAGAAAACTCTAGGTCTCGATGCCTCTGGTGATTATAATATTTATGGAGACTCTGAGATTTCAATAAACCTTTCCTTATCAACTTGACCTTATCAAACGTCTCCTTCACTAAACTCATCCCCAGCAGTGAGGTCCACCTACCTCATCCAAACACAGGGGGACTTACAAGGCCGACCATAGAGCACCTCAAAACGAGCCATTCAAATCTAAAATTTGTAAATATTATTATAAAAAAACTCAACCAATCCCAAATGGATCTCATAGGAACCTCCAAAGTCCATGACACATGCAAAAAAGCATGTCCTCTGAAATCTGATTCGCCCGCTATGTCTGCCCATCCGTCTGAGTGTGGTAAGTAGTGCTCATCTTAATAGGAGACCCCAAGGCCTTTTTAAGGACTTCCCAAAATCATGAAGTGAATCGGGGGTCTCTATCTGAGACAACTACTGATGGAACACCATGGTGTCTCACCACCTCTTGAAGATACAAATGTCCCAACACATCTACTTTAGTTGTATCTTTGATCGGAATGAAGTGGGTTGATTTGGTCAGATGATCAATCACCACCCAAATGGAATTCTTACCACGAGGAATATGAGGCAAGACAACAATGAATTCCATGGTGACCTCATCCCAATTCTAGGTATGAATGGGTAATTGATGGAGAAAACCTGAAGTCCTCTAATTCTCTTCTTTCACCTGGTGGAATGTGTAGAATCTCAACACAAAGTCCATTTTGTCCCGTTGCATACCTGGCCACTAGAACTACCGATGAACATCATAATACATCTTGGTTGCACCCAGATAGACAACCCACTAAGACTAGTGGCTATCCTACATCACCACCTTCCATATAGACAACAGAACTACTGAGAATACCTTGAATCACAAGATTCCCTCAGGAGATGATGACGAATCATAGGACGTCTCCCCTCCATGAAGAAACTACCTCGACTGCTGACAAAGCTCATCACTAGGTCGATCCCACTGAATAAACTCTAATAGATAAGGAGTCAACTCAATGCTCACCAAGAACATATCCCCACTATTCTCCCTAATCTACCCATGAATTTGAGAAAAGAGTCCCATAAAAGTCCACTCATCATTGGACTTTGTCATGGCCTGCACTGGAACTCTTACTCTCAATGCGTCGGCCACCACATTACCCTTTCCTAGGGTATAAACAATGTCAAAGTCAAACCCCTACAAGTACTCAATCTAGCGACGCTACCTCATGTTGAGGTCCTTGCGAGAATATATAGGCCAAGATTTTGTGATCATAGTATACCACAAACTTTTCCCCAAAGAGATAGTGACACCACATCTTCAAATCACGCATCACTGCTACCAAATCCAAGTCATGGGTTGGGTATTTATTTTCATGTGGTTGGAGTTGTAAAGAGCCATAAACCACAACATGATCATCCTACATAAGTACACACCCAATACCCACACATGAAGTATCACAATAGACCCCATACCCCTTTATAGCTTCTGCTGAAATCAAAACGGGGGTCGTAGTGAACTACCTCTTTAACTCCTCAAATGATTCCTGACATTCTAGGCCCCATAAAAACTTCACCCCTTTATGGGTGATCATGATTATCAGTGAAGAAAGTCGAGAGAAATCCTGAAAAAAACCTCCTGTAATAACTGGCTAGATTGAGGAAACTCTAGATCTCAAACATAATATTCAGTTGCTTCCATGACATGACTGCACTGATCTTCTCGGGGTCCACTAAAACCCCCTGCTCAAAGATCACCTGCCCCATAAATTTCACTTCCCTGATCCAGAAAGTTCACTTAGACAACATTTCATAGAAGCGGTGATCCATCAAAGTTCCCAAAACAATCCTCAAGTGATGTTCTTGTTCCTCCTCAAAGCCAGAGTATACTTGAATGTAATAAAAAAAACCACAATGAAATAATCGATATTATGATGGAACACCCTATTCATGAGTGCCATAAAGTCTTCTAGATCATTGGTAAATTCTAAGGGCATGACTAAATACTCAATGTGGTCATACCTGCTTCAGAAGGATGTCTTTGGGATATCTGCCTCTTTCACCCTGAGTTTATGATAGCCCGAACGCAAGTCTATTTTTTAGAACCACTTTTCCCCCTTCAACTGACCAAACAAATAATCTATTCTGGGAAAAGGGTATTTTTTTCTTAATTGTTACCTTATTCATCTTCTGATAGTCAATGCACAACCGGAGGGATCTTTGAGCGTTTTTCATGAACAACACAGGAGGGCCCAAGGAGATACGCTTGGCAAAATAAATCCTTTAGATTTTAAGTCATCCAACTATATCTTTAATTCCCTTAGATCAGTGAGGGACATGCGATATGAGGGAAGAGATATCGGCTGGGTTCCCGGCAGCAGTTCAATCTAGAACTCCACATCCCGCTCTGGGGTAAAACCAGAAAAATCATCTGGTAATACAAACAGAAACTCATTCACTACATGAGGTAGTGAACCTTCAGGGGAAATAACATTGTCCTATAGCATGAGTGATGATTAATTAACGATAAAAATTTCCAACTCTAGGAGTGGAGGTCCTGCGTGACCCAACTGAGGATCCCATTCTCCATGAAAAACCTGATGACTCCCATCAGATGCCGTGAAACTCACTCACCGCCTGTTGCAATAAATGTATTCCTGGAAGTGTACTAGCCAATCCATGCCAAGTATTATGTAAAATAGTTCCATATATAAGACTAAGATTTCCCACTCCATATCAATCCATGACATGGAGAGCGCACACGATGAGCACCAAAGACCCTGCTCCTTCTTCTTTCCTAGCGGCGTCACCAACTCCATCGAAAAATACAACAACTCGATTGGTAAATTTTGAGTGTCCAAAAAGAGGGTAGAAATGAAGGAAATAGAGGCACCAGTATCAAAAAGAGCATCGGCTATAGAAGATGCCATCAGAATGGTACCTTGAACTGTCCATAGTCCCGCCTCTGATCATGCTGTTGGCTGATCCACTATATGGAGATGTTCGGTCTCTACCGAAGGATGACCACTAGTTTGTGGTTGTTACTTTAACTGGATCTACCTAGATGATGGCCTAACCCAAACACCATGGCATCCAAATCAAGATCCCCCAGTCCTCGACAACTCAAACTATGCTGGAACTTCTCTTGAATCCACTAACCCTGCCCCACTCGGAAGTGGACGTGCCACCCCAGAGAAGCGTTGTAAATGCCCCATAGCTCAACACTAGTAACAAGGATTTGTAATAAGTGTTAATACTGGTTGTATTTTTACTATATTACCACACTAGTGGAACATGGCCGATCTCATATTTGAAATTTCTGAAAAAAACTTCCTAGAAGAGTGGCCTGAACTGCCACCTCTTTTCTTCACCTATTCCTCCCGCTTACTTTTCTTCTATAAGGAGATTCCACTGCCCACTACTAATTCTGATCCAGATAAACCATCCCTACCTTTTCTATCAATATCCACCATGAAAACCCGATCAAAGAACTCAACATAGGTCCATATCTTAAACAAGAACACCTAAGAGTATATCTCTGGTCGCAAGCCTTTCTCAAACCTCTGGGCCTTCGCCTACTCATTGGAGACGATTTCTAGAGTATAATGAACCAACTCAATGAAATGGTTAGATTACTCTATCATAGATAGATTTCCCTGAACAAGGTCCATGAACTCTTTGGACCTAGCATAAGCCAACACCTCAGGGCAGTATTATTCATTGAAGACAACCTTGAAATCTCTTTAGTGCATCTGATCATTCTTCCCAGTCTGAAGTACTGATTCCCACCACCTATGGCTAGGACCCTCCAGCAGAAAGGAGGAAAATTTCACCCTATTATTCTTAGGTGTATCCAAGAACTTGAACATGCGCTTGATCTTATTGAGCCATTCCTCTGCTTCTTGGGGTTCTATGCTGCCTCAGAAGGTGGGAGGATTATTTTTCATGAAATCCTGGGCGTTTTCCTTTCTAAGAATAGTATCATCCTCTCTAAAAAGAGAATTAATAGGAGATGGTCCTTAACATAGAGCCTGGATAGCCCAGACCACAAACTCTACTAGCCTCTGATCAATAGGTGTTGGAGAACTCACTCTCTCACTTCCTCCTGTGGGTTCATGGGAGCTTTCTGTGGAGGCATGTTTCTACAAAATACAACAGTCACAAAAATAATTGTCAATACCACAATTCTGGAAATTTTAAACAAATATATCAAATATAAATAATCTAAATACATTATAGGGATAAAAGAAACATCTACTCCACCCCACTCGATGTCCTTGTGTGGTATGCAGTCCACACGTCTAACCTAGAACTGAAGTCAATCAAACAATTCCAAAATCCCCTAGTGACTCATGGACTACGACAAGGGGTGCAGGACAGACACCCTACTCATGACCAAAACCCCAAGCCCCAAAAATCCTAGCTCCTGTCCATCCTGACTCATCTCAAAATAGAAATATAATCCAAAAGCATTAACCTTACTCTGATATCATCTTGTCACGAACCGAATCTAGTCACCACCAATAATATAACCAAACCTAGAATTTGGATAGGACCGAAGGGCATTACATATCCCCACAGGCTGGCACAAGTACCAGGGTATCCATAAATTAGGTTTCAGAATGATTTACCTGAGTATGAAAGCATAAAAAATTAAAAACAATAAATAATAAGAATCTAAAATTTTCATGACAAATAAGTTTTAACAAGGCCAGATCTGAATACATGGATTTAAATAGAGTAATAGAGGTACAAATAAAAATAAAGACAGTAGAAAGACATTCACAAAGACTCCACAAGACAAGGGGTCATCAACCTCGAGCCGTCTCCACAACAACACACCACAGGAGGGGTCTAACAACCCGTACCACCATCACCCAAGGCTTTTCCTTTACCCGAGTCAAACACAACCAATTTTACTAACACAAAAATATTTCAAAGAGTATGCAATACAAGGTGATTAAGAAAGCAGTTTTAATTTGTAAATAAAAGCAGTGATAAATTCCAAGAAACATAACATTCAATTGAAAACAGTTTTCAAACTAAAAATTTCAGAATGTTATTAAATTTTAATAAGATATATTATCTATGTAAATTAATTCCCAAAAAACCCTAATAAATGGGTAAATACCACAAATCCAATGAGCAACAAAACTGAGAACACCCCTAGTCACTAGATTGTCTCGGGCCCTATGTACCTCGTACCCCAGTGTAACGTAACCATATAAAAATCCATTCTTGTGAATGAGCCACTAGTAGGGAACATAACCATAACCTAGTGGTACCCAATCATAATCTATATTGTTTAGTTAGAGATTTTTTTATCCAAATTCTAAGTGAAACAGTGACAAAACCCATCAGGTTCACTAGCCGTACTAGTACAAATCCACCCACCTGGGTACCCAGGATTCTCCCTTTGTGCTCAAACAATTTTAGCTTGATACATATATCCCTTTTCATATAAAACATCAATAATGGTCACATAAAAATAGTGAAGTATCTATACACACTTTATACCACTTAAAAAACACAACAAACACTTTGATTTTTTAATAAAACAATTTCTCAGAAATCCCGCATTGTTTTGCACCAAAAACTCATTGAAATCCCCAATTTTCATACCATGTACATACTTAAAAGTCTCCAAAACATAAATGGAAGCCCAAATAAATTTCAAATAAACCAAAAAATCGATTTTATGGAAGCCCCATGTGAATCAAGAAATGATATTTTTATAAAACCTCCATTTTCACACAAACATGGGACTTAAAGTTCACATGTTCCACAAACACGATTAAAACCAATTTTTGCAACAACAACCAAAAGGTATAAACATTCTAAACATAATATTCATCCCTATTAAATTTCTATAAAATCATCTATGTATTTATAGTACAACACCAATTGAACCATTAAACGATTTCTCAGACCCCCCCCCCCCAATTTCACATAAAACTGGCACTAAAAAATTGGCATTAAAAACCACTAAAACCTATTTTTGTAGAAATAATAAAATGAAATAAACATGAAAATATCATAAAAATAGTAATACAATAAACATAAATTGCATACATACGGAATTACCTACCAAAATAATGAAAACCCTGGAATCCTTATGTGATAATCAAACCGCACCACCACCACACCACAAGGGACTTATATCAAGCCTAAAACAAAAATAATAGTCAAAAAAATATTGAATCAAAATCTATGTTCAAAAACCTAGTTTTTTGAAATTATTAACCTCAAGGATAAGGTAATAGACACTTAGAAAATTGAATCAAACCCTAAGAAAATTGAATGAAGAATTAGGGAGACCCACTTACTTGAGGTATCTTGAACAAATCAAAAGAAATACACCTGTATCGGAATTTGAAAATAGGCAAAAATGAAATTGAGGATTGGATAATGAAGATAAGGTCATGTAGGAACTATAATGGGGAAAAAAGAGTAACAATTGAAAGAGTTATAAAGGAGAGAAGTTGCCTCTTAAAATCTAGATTATTTGAGAAACCCTATGAAGTTCTTTCCTAATTAGCAATTCATACAAGATCCAAAGAGTGGGGAATGATAATGGGTGCGTGTCTGGGTTCTGTAGTCTTGGGTGACACTTTTAATCACATAAAAATAATAAAAATTTAATAAGATATTAAATAATTTTTTTAACCTGGAAATGTGTAAATGGTGGCCCAATTACATAAATAAAGTCCCAAATACACCATTATTATGGATTACTAAAGGGTCTAAATTTAAATGGTGGTGTTAATAGTTCAAGGGAGGCCATTTAAGAATTGGAATGGATGAAAAACGTTGAAAAATGAAGGTTTTATAAATGAAACATAATTTATTTTTAAATCTGGAAATGGACTCATGGTTTGGCCAAAATTTTGAAAACACACCACTTTCACCAAAATACATGAGAACCCCCCAAAAAAGAAAGAATGGAAATTAAATTAAAAATACCTTTAAAATAAGTTATATATGTGGCATGTTATCTTTAATAAGGATGATCTTAATTCTAACTTTGGTAGGATCCTAAGGTTTAGCCTGCAAAGAAAGCAGAGGTCACTAGTTGATTTTGATCAAATCAACTAGCTCTACATAAGAGGTAACTTTTTTGTGATTGGGAGATAGTGATTAACTAGATGAATTTGAATTAGCTTCTAATTATGAAATTGGAGGATATTGGTTATACACTAATCCAATCAAACCAAGATAGGGTCCTTTACATAAATATCCTATGATTAGGGACGTTTAAAATAATTTGAAAGACATTGATTATTTATCATAATTACTAACCCTTGGAATAACTTCATCCTACAAGGTAATTCATGTAAAATATGGTCTAATGAAGGAAATATATCATGCAGTTATTAGGAAAATGTGGATTAACAATGATTTTCAATATCAATTTAAAATTAAACCTATTCAGTTATAACCTCAATAAGACCTTAATGAATGTTCTAATATGTTTGCATGTCCCATGTATCAATTAATAAATATTCTAAAAAAATAATATGAAATTTTAGGCTAATAGTTATATAGGGTAATAAAAATAACAAAATAAACTTTACAATCAAAATGGGTATAAAAATAAATAATAATTTAATTAACAGTAATTTCCAAAATGTTGAAATTGAGATAAATTTCTAAGATCAGTAATGATTTTGAAATTCTAAAGAGAGACAAAAAATGAATTATAACTATTTAAAACATAAATTTTTCTATTATTGAAATGGATATCATGTTTTTTAGGTTTAAATAATGCTTAAAATTTGAAAAATGTCCCATAGATAGGTGAGAAAAGAAAATAATTCAAGTACATCAAAAGAGAAAATCAAGAGAAATTACCCAATACTTAGAAGAAGGTAGTTCCCGCACAATCAATGAAATTATTATGGAATTATTTTAGAAAATTAATCATAGAAAAAATTAAATTATATTGGAAAATTTTAAAATTCAGGGAATTGAGTGCTGCTTTAGTAAAGTGGCATTCCATGAGAGAATTTGGATGTGTTTTGAAAAATCTGAGTTACCTGAAAAATGTGTTAGCAAAACATTTATGTACTAGATGAAACATTAGTCCATAGGTATTAAGAATTTGAAGATAAGAAAAAGAGGAAGGTGAATAGTATGATAAACAATAATAACATGTTTTATTTAAATTCATATTTTTTTTACAATAAAGCTCAATAAGGGAATAAAAATGAAAAACAAAAAGACTTAATAAGATAAATCAAACTAGACAAGTGATCCATTATGGGTGGCCTCCCATAAAGTGCTAACATGACATCATCATCCATACAGATGGACCAAAAATATTATTTAGTGGGTTCCATCAGCTCAATTTCTCCTCTTGCATTTTCAATTGCTGGTGAAAGTTCCCCCTAGCTCATATGTTCATTATAATGGGTTGAAAACTTTAGGGGCATTAACGTGATCATGAATCAGATGTGGAAGGAATGGTATCCAAGATCTCGATGGCTGCTATTGGGAATGGATTTTTATAGAAGGTTCATGAAGTTTGAGTTCTATTTCTATAACATTTTGGGTCACCATTTGTTCTAAAAAATGGTGATACTGGGCCATCGACAACGAGAGATGAATCATAGGATATAGACATGGATATATAAAATTTGACATAAATGAATCATAAGCCAAGAAAAAGTAACATAAAAATGAATTTCCATATATTAAAAAATTATTAATACAAAATGTGTAAATAAAAAATGATTCAATAAAAAAAATTATCCCTATCTCAAAGATTATGAACCTAAAATGAATCAAAATGGATGACTAGAAGCTAGGACAAAAAATCTCCTCCATCGTAAATCCATGCGCTAGTGGTGATGAAAGTTGTTGGTCTAGATTAGTGTCCATGGCCACAGTAGGAGTAGGATGATCAGTGGTAGTTGATGGAGTCAATAATATGATACATGGGATGGAGTGGGTGGTGGAGAGGTACTGATCTATAGGGAGGCTATGGGTCTGGTAGCTGGATCGATGAAAGATACCTATTTGGTGGTAGAAGTTTCCAACCCCGTTCCCCACTAGGACTACTTAGCTAAAAACTCTTGGTGGGAAGTATGGTCAGTGATATTAGTATGGAGGTTGGGATGGGCTATAGGTGGGGTGGGAATGATAGAAGATGAGAGGCCGATAGAGGCTGGTGTTGGTGGAGTGGTGAACTCTGAAGGTTCGAATAATGGAAGATGAATATGAGTTGAAATTTGGCACAGATTCACCAGGATGAACTATTATGTAACCCAAATCTATGTTTGGGTGGGATGGGTGGATGGATCTATGATAGATGATGCAGTATAGGTAGGAGGATGGGTGGGTGTTGTAGGTGGGGATGTGGCATATTGCTCAATAGGTGGGTCTGCTGCTGAATGTGGGGTTGCATCCTGTGGTGCTACCTAGTGCCCAACTGTAAAGATCATCCTCCTTCACTAAAAGATTCATCTTAGGTAGCATGATGAAATCAATAATATTAATAGGTCATAAAGAGGTTATTTTCATGGTGGCATCAATAACACCCAGGTGTCTAGCTAGGTGTGTGATAAATGATCCTCCCATCAAAGTACTGTGAGTCTTCTGAGCATGATCCTTGTAATAATGATTGAACTGTGTATCCATGTTTACAGGTGGACTACCCCTATCAACTGAAAAAATATTCACATTCACCTAGATGACACTCCCATGTGACTCATCCCTATAAAATAACCAATGTGTAAGTGCCCTGTGAAGAATATGTTGTGCTAGGCTTCACAAAAATGTATACTTGGTGATTCACAGGTCATGAGGTAACTGCGGGTCTTGGGAAATAGGTTTCCATAGGTGCTACTAATCAACCTAGGGTGTCTCTTGTTGAATATTTTGATATACATCTTAGGTGATAAGCTCCTCTATATAAATTTTTAGGAATTCTCTGAACTTAGTGAATGAAAGATCGTGTGGTCGACCACCTAGGAGGAACCGAAGGATATCGATGGACATCTTCAATGTGGACATAAACTATAAAAACAACCCATGTAGGTCTCCTTATGAACCTCGATAATAATTTTGACATGAATTGTCTTTAGGAGGTCAAGGATGACATCGCTAATGTTAAGACTAGCTAGGATGACCATTTCCAGAGTTTTGTTTTTCCTCATAGGTTTGGCCAATGACCTAGTGAGACTAACCCAATGATTCAGGTTGGAAAATCAAAGGACATGGTACAGGTGGATATCTTTGTCACTAGAGGAGTCATCCAAGGTTGATGAGGAGTCATCTTAGGTAGAAAGTGCAACACAAGTTACTGTAGGTGGTGTAGAAGGTTCTCCTTGTCTGGTAGAAGCAACACCATGCGGGTGCTTTAGAGGCGGCTGCTCATCCGAGGTGGATGATGAGTCGGAAGGTTGCAACCACTTGGTTTGGTCCATCATGAAATGATAGTGGGTGTTCATGGGAGATGGGAATGAGAGGGAGGGGGTTCAAGTGGTGGGTGTGCACTTCAGCTGAGAGAAGGGAGGGTGCAGTGGGGTTGGGGCTGGTGATTGAGAAGGGGATGTGGGTTTAGAGAGTAGAAGGAGGGTGGGTGATTGGGTTTGGGAGAGGATGATAGAGGTGAGGTGTCATAGGATGCACGTAGGAGAGGAGGAGAGTGAGTGGGTGTAGGGAAGGAGGCAGGAGTTGAGGGGTCTAGAGTGTGGGTCATGAACCTAGGGTTTACGGCCTATGTTTTTAAAAAAAGACCTGGTGAGGTACATGGAGTGTAACAGGATTTCACATCATGTAATGATTAATTAAATTTTATTTTTGATATAAATATTACACATTCTGTAATGGGGCTTCACAACATGTAATTTGGTTTTTTTGAATTAAAATTTTTTATCCCCTAACATCTATCACTTAACTTATCTAGAAATTAAGGATATCCTAATCTATCCTAAGATAATATGACCAAACTTGGGTTTCCTCCTAGCCATCACTTCCTTTTACGTCTGGATCTTGACAAAAATATGGCTCAAATGAACTTGGGGTTGATGAAACAACCTTTATGGAATGGTTCTTGAAATGTTTTAAATCATTTCCCATTCACTTGAAATATTGGTCAAACTTCTCTTTGAATATCAATTGTCCCATTAGAAAAAACTTGAATGACTTCGAAGTGGCATGAAAATCAAGATTTTATCTTACTAGGGAATAGTTTCAATCATGATTTAAATAGAAGGACCTTATTCCCTGGGATAATGATACTCCTAACAATTTGTTGATCATGCCATTTAATTATTTTACTTATAGATCCTGGAATTGTCATTGGAATCCCTCTTGATTTCTTTTAATTCAATTAACTACAACAACCTAGCTTATCCCACTTTCTCTGAATCCAAATTCAGTTTCTTAATAACCTAATACGAATGATGCTCGAGTTCCACTAGAAGATGAAATGGTTTCCCATAAACTAGTCTGAATGGTGTTGTTCAGACATGAATTTTATATGCAGTTGGGTATGCCCATATTGAGTCATCCATGTTTAGACTCCAGTCACTTATGCTCATATTTATAGTCTTTTCCAAGATTTTATTGATCTCCCTATTTGATAGTTCTACCTGACCACTTGTTTTTGGGTGGTATGTAGTTCATGTATTGTATCTGACTCCGTATTTCTCTAGAAATCCTTTCACAAGTTGGTTTGTGAAATGTGTTCCTCGATCACCAATGAGTAATCTTGGAAATCCAAATCTGGAAAATAAATTCTTTTTTAGAAAGTTATTTTCCACTTTCACTGTGTTATGTAAAGTTTCCTTAGCTTTAACCCATTTCAAGATGTAGTAAATTCCAACTAGAATGTAGGATTTTCTATATGATGTGGTAAATGGTTCCATTAATTCTATACCCCAAACATTGAAGATTTAGACTTTCATGTTTTTATTTTTGTGGCATCTAATTCATTTTTTCTATGTTTTCAGTCCACTGGTATCTGTCATGTATTTGGAAGAATTCCCTTATGTATTACTGTAGTGTGGGCCAAAAAAATTCACTTTATTGAACTTTGGATACTGTACACTCAAATCCATGATGTCCTCTAGTTGGTGACATATGACACATTTCAATTACATTCAGGATGTCAATTTTAGGGATGCAACATCAGAGCAAGACATCAGCAAAAATTTGGAACAGTAATTGTGCATCCTAGTAGAAATGGTTGGAATCATCTAGAAATATTTTACTTTGTTGATATGATATGTTTGGGTGAAATAATCCAATGTAAAGATAATTGGAAATATCATAAAACCATTTTTTAAGCTGGAAACTAAAAAGGGATTCATCTAGAAAATCTATTTCAATGTTAGCCTCCTCTTTTTCAATTATGAATGACAGGGGAAGTTGGCATAGGTGGTCAGCAATAACATTTTCTCTGCCTTTTGTGTAATTAATTACAATATCAAACTCTTATAGTAAAATTATACACCATATCAGCCTTTGTTTAGCATCTATCTTGTTCCTCAAGTATCTTAGGGTATCATGATCAGTATGCAGAATCACTTTGGACAAAACCAGATAGGATCAAAATTTATCAAAGGCATATACAACATCTAAGAGTTCATTCTCTATAGTCATGTAACTTAATTTATCTTCACTTACTGTTTGGATTTCATAATAGATTGGAAAAAAGATGTGACCAATTTTATATTTTAACACAGTACCAAAATAAAGGTTGCTGGAAACACACATTAACTCAAATTACTTATCCTAGTTGGGTGAAATCATGATTGGGGATGGTATTAGGCTCGTTTTAAATGTCTTAAATTCCTACTGACATTCCTTAGTGAAATCTATGTGGTCTTCTTTGGATAGTAAGTGTTTCAATGGTTGGTAAACCATTGCAAAGCCTTTTATAAATCATCTATAAAATCCAATATGGCCTAGAAATCTTCTTATTCCATTCACTATTGATGGTTCAGGAAAGTCATTGATAACTTTTATTTTGGATAGATAGACCTCTATGGCTTCTTTAGAGATCTTATGCCCATGGACTATTCCTCCTTCTTTGTAAAATGACATTTCTGCCTATTTAGGCCTAGGAATGTTTCTTCACATTGTTGGAGGAATAATTCCAGATTTCTTAAGCAGACCTCAAATAATCTTCCATAGATTGAGAATAAATCCATAAATATTTGTATAAATTATTCTTCCATATCATGGAAAATACATTTCATGCATCTCTAAAAGGTTTCTAGAGTATTGAAAATTCTGAATTACATTTTACTATAGGTAAAAGTTCTAAATGGGCATGTGAATGTGGTCTTTGGGTAATCAGCAGGGTCGACTACAATTTCCTTGTATCCTAAATATAAATCCAGGAAATAGTAGAATTCATGTGCCTCATGATTTTCCAAATTTTGATCTATGAATGGTAAAGGAAAATGTTCCTTTCTTGTTGGTATATCCAAGTATCTAAAATCTATGAAAAAACTATATCCAGTAATGGTCTGTGTTGAAATAAATTTTTTCACTAGTTTTTTCTATTCTAAGTCCACCTTTGTTAGGAAAAACATATAGAGTCCTTACCCATTTACTATCTCAAATGGAAAAGATTATTCCTGCATGAAGAATTTTTAGTACTTCCTTGTTGACATCTTCCTTCATTGGTAGTTTGAGCCACATTAGAGGTTAGCATTTCAGCTTTGCATTTTCCTCAAGTATAATCTTATGGGTACAAATAGAAGGAATGATTCCTTTGATGTCTGTCACCCTCCAATAAATTTACTTCTTGTGTCATTTTAATACTTCAAAAATGTTTCTTCTTATTCCTATGATTTCTCATAATTTATGCTCACTAGTAGGGAGGTCAAGGATCCTAAGTATGAATACTTAACGGTACTGGGTAGAGGCTTCAATTCCAGTGTTTGTGGTTGAATGACCGAGGGGGTGAATGGTGGTAATGTATCCCACGTGACAGGTTCATTGAAACTTAATTATTAAAAAAAAATACTCATCTTCCTCCTCTGAGAGTGACTCATCACTTTATTATTTGATGTCCATGTACTCATCTCCTTTTTAAGTAATAGATACAGCATTGAAATCAACAACAATTTTGTAAATTTTGGGAATCTTTGACTAAGTTGAACACTACTTATTCTTCTCCAACTAAGAAGATCATATGTCATTGATTTACATCTTTCAAAGCCTTTACTATGACTAGGAATGTAATTCTAGGTATAATAGGGATATATCTTTCTTAATCTATGTCTTGGACTAGGAAGTCTACTGGAAAGATGAATTTTTTTACTTTAACTAATACATATTCAAGAATTCCCCAGGGGTACATCAATGATTGATCTACATGTTACAGTTCTTTTCAAGTTGTTTTGAGTTCCTGGAGTCAAAGCTTGTGGATAAAACTCATTGGCATTAAGTTGATGATGCCTCTAAGATCTCATAGAGCTCTTACAAAATTTCATTCTCCAATTTCATAGGGAATTGAAAAACTTCTGGGATCTCTCATTTTTGTGGTATTTTCTACTAAAAAATACCAAAAAATTATTCATTTAATGAGATCACACCAAGGTCTTCTTTATTTAATTTTTTAGATAGAAGATCCTTGATAATTTTTTCATACTCTAGAATCTGAGCAGTAGATTCTGCAAATGCTATGTTGATGTGTTGTTTCTTGATAATAATTATGAAATTTTTTTATTGGACCTCTTATAAGACTGGTATTTCTCTTTAGATGAATGTAAAAGGTGGCTTGTATGGTGGTGGAGAAACATAAATTGTTTCTTTAGGTTTCTCAAGAGTTTGGTCATTTTCATTTGGTGATACTTGTTGAGGCATGGGTTTCATTACTGCTACTTATTCTTCTGCTGGTTGTTATTTTATAAGATATTTAGGGTTCCTTTCATCTCTTACTCTTAGTTTTTGAATTTCCTATATCTTCACGATTCTTAGCACTAATGATTTATCTTCCTCTCATGGGTATGTTTATGTATTACCAGGTAGGTTACCTAGTAATCTATCAGACAAAGACTTCAACATTTGATCCATTTAAACGTCAAGATTTTTCAAGGAAGATGATTGGTTCTACATATCCATTTCCGGAGTATTTTTTCTCTAATCGGGTTTTGAACAAAAGTAGATAGGATCTTTTCTAGGTTAATTTGAGTAGGATAAATTTTTTGCTAAGGTCTAGGATGAGTAGGTTGGAATGGTTATTGAGCTCTTTGTGGGAAGGGTTATTATTGAATATGTTTCTAATTTCATGGAATTGGGTTCATAGGTGTATACCCTAGTGGCCCTTGATTCCTAAATTGTTCTTAAAAACTTCACTCTTGAAAATATCCTTGGTTGTTCTGAGGTTGATGTTGTGTAGGCCTCTACTAGTAATATTATTGCTTCTATTGAAAAGGTGGATTCTATTAATTGTAATTTACATAATTAAAATCATGATATTGGGATTCCTCTACTCCTGCCATAAAATCCTAGTATAAGTGTGGGCCATCAAACATCTCACATGATTTCAACTCCCTTACTGGAGTAGGAGGGGGTTGTGCAGTAGGCATCTGAAATGATTCGATCTTCTTTGTAAGAACTTCAACTTGTGCTACTAATCTGTTGTTTTCATACACCTTGTGAATTCCACACCGTGGTGGTCCATGATCACTTTTCCATAGGCTGTAATTATGAAAAACTTCATCAAGAATAGTTCTTCTAGATTCCAGGGTTTTGAAAATAAGTCCTACATCAACGACAACATCGACAAATGTTCGTGCGGCTGGATGGTGTCATTGGTAGAACATCTGTAACTAAATCTACATGTCCAGTCCATGGTGTAGAAACATCCTCATCAAATTCTTGAATTTATTCCATGCTTCCCAAGAATATTCTCCATCAGACTGAGCAACGTTATGAATATCCTTATGGAGCTTCCAAGACCAAATCGGTGGAACATATTTATCTAATAACTTCTTCAAAATATCATCCCAAGTCACTATTGACTCAAGAGATTGAATTTTGAGCTAGTACTTAGCTTGGTCTATTATGAAAAAAGGGAAGACACGTAGTATGATTGTGTCTAAAGAGACTCCTTGGTTGCTAAAGGTGTCACAATCTTCTAGGATGTTAGAGATGTGCTTATGAGGATCTTCTCTCTAAATTCCACTGAATTTCCCCATTTTTTGGATCTTATAAATGAAGCTAGGTTTTATTTTGGGGGTATGATCTTGGATGAGGGGAAGAACTATTCTTGGGGTTGCACCATGGATTTATGGAAAGCCATAATCCATGATGGTCCTCTCTTGATGCATCAGGTGCTCTCTAGGAATAACTTCTTGAAGGTTATGAGGGTTCAATGGGTTGGTTCCCTTTTGATTGTGTTATTCATCCATTGTGTCCCAATGGAATGTATAAAAGTAACTTTCAATCTCAGGATTGATGGATAAATCTTATTTTGTCTCAAGGATCTTTGAACGACTTTAAGGACCTTGGTATATGCACTATACCATGAAGTAGAGATGCAAGGTAATATTGAAAAGGAAATAAGGAAAGGGGGTTAGGTAAAGGTAATACAAGGTCATAATTATGAGAGGCTGAGTAGATAATTTATTCCCTTTCAATAGTGAAAAATTTTTACATGCCCACACGTGTCATTGAATTCAAAAGAGCTACTATTATATTATAATTTCTAAGTTTTTCCCAAACTTCACTTGCTATAAGGCATAGTGTAGAGAAATTCTGGGGTAGATCCCATGGGGAGCATAACTTTATTAAGAACCTTTTGGAAAGGAGTCCTTTCTAGTTTTCTTTAGTTTGGGAAGTACTATATCTATGTTGGTTGAAATATTTTTCATGAATGAGGGAGGGATATGGATCAATTTTGTGTATCAATAGGAAGGATGATATTAATTTTAATATTGGTAGGATGCTAAGGTTTAGGTTATGAAGAATTTGGAGGTTTCTAGTTGATTTTGGTCAAATCAACTAGCTCTACATAGGAAGTAACAATTATTTGATCAGGAGATGGTGAAAACCTAGAAACATTTTTCTTAGCTTATAAGTAATAATGTATCTTAGGCTATTGGTTATAGCCTAATCCACTCTAACTAGGATATGGTCTATCAATTAAATATCCCATAATCAGGGACATTTAAATGAATTGGAAAGTCATTGATTATTTATCTATTTTACAAATCCTAAAGGTTACCAAAATTTAATGTTTTTCAAAAATTCAGATACACCAACTCTCGATCCCTACTCCATGTGGTTTTACCCACTCATGATAGGAGGATACGAAAATAAACAAACAATTAAAACCATGCTTGTCCTGCTAATAATTTTTGAATTTGAATGATTTACAATCATGCAGTAGTTGATATTCATAAAATAGAATGAGCATGAAATCAGGTTTTGAGAAATATAAATCAAAACATAATTAAATAGTTACTCGGAATGAAAGAATAAATGGATGTGATATGAGTTTTTTGATCAATAATGATGAACAATAATGGAAATAAAAAAAGGGAAATGAAGGTGATTTTGAAATCATGATCCATGACAATTTTATTAAAACAAAATAATAAAAAGGTGAATAAATTTGAGTTTAGGGAAGAGGGAGTTGAAGGAAAATCAAATGGAACAAAAATCACAAAGTAATTCTACAATCAAAGCTCTGTAAAACGTCTGCAGGGCTACTGTATTTATAGTTGGTAAATTATAGAACGTATAAGGTATTTCACGTTGTGTAATTATGAATGCACATAAATCTATATGGGTTTTTAATATTACATATATCTGGTGTGTATCTCATCCTAGATATGATGTTTGACTAATTTCACATCATAGAACACTCACTCACAACATGCAATAGCCTTCACCAGAATTTCTGGAGTTTATTTCTCATTCAAAGGGTTTGAGTGAATTCATATCTTGTTTTTTTCATTCATGATGTATACAGTGTTCTTCACTAGAATGCTCCATGAAAAAGGTTCACGACTTGGTTCAAAACATGTGTTATCCCATGAGATACTATTACATTATGTGAACATAGGTTTCAAAACATGTAATTGGTAACTTTTTCCTCTTTTTCTATATTCTCTTCTTTGAAATATTAGGAGTCTATTTCCTAAAAAATTAAGCATAAACCAATTTCATTATCAAATATATCAATAAAAAATCATTAATTAAATTAAAAAAAGTATATATGATTTTGGATTATCAATAATCCAAATTATCATATATGAGATTCAATTCCTAGAGATACCCCACAAAGATCCAAATACAAATTTGAAAGTTTCCTTGAATATTGTGAAAATTTTAGTTTTAATAGTATTTTTGATGATGTGGTAAGGGTTTGGTTGTTAAAATTTCCATTAATATATTAAATAAATGAATACATTCAATGCAAGGAATAAAATTCCCTCACAATATTGGATGATTTTTTAGGATTTCTTAAAAAACAATCTTCCCTCTAAAATAATGAAATTATAATTTCACATTTTAAATATAGAATAATCTGAAAAGAAATCAATTTATTTGATATGGGAGTGGTTTAAAAAGTCGTTGATAAAGTTTCCCCATTATAGATAAGAGATTTGATCAATTATTTAAATATTTTATATTGGTTTTTATAAAACTAAATTCTTGGTTTTTGATATTTTTGTTAAAATAACATTTATGAATAAATTTCTAGGAGAATCCAATGAATTGTTAGACACCTTGTGTATAAAATGTTTTTATTGGAATGTATAAGAAGAAGAACCATTAAAAAGAGTTCACACGGTAGATTATAATGGATGGATAAAAAATAATTTATTTTTTTTATAAATAATATAGACTCAATTATGGATAAGTGTTAAACTCAAGTTATATTCACAAAAGTCTTAAATTATATGAATTTTTATTGATAAAATAATTTTCAAGGATAAAGGCCATAAATAATTAAATGGATTCAATAAGTTAGGGTAGTTCCAAATAATAATAATAATGACTACCAATTAACTATAAAATAAGATAATTGGAGAAGAATTATTCAAAATTAATGAAACTATTGGGTCTACTATCAATGAGCTAAGAGATAATTCCAAAAAAAATTCACTATAACAGTGAATAATGGAATTTAAATAAGTAGAATTTTGAATCAACTAAATGGGAGTCTAATAAGAGTATTACTAAGTAAAATGGGGTTAATGTAAATGGATTTGTGAAAGGTATCACCCTTACCAGATAAAAAACTATGGAACAAAATTCTGAAATAATGAGAAAAAAACAAGAAAATAAATCTAAAAAAGAAAATAAATAGGTGTAAAATAGGAATTATAATGAAAAGGAAGTAAAAAAAATATGCTATAAAAGAATCCCTATCACTATAAAAACTTGCACTATGATTCCTAGATAAGATGAATCAAGGTATAACTGAATAACATAGGATAAGCTTCTTGAAAATTTTAACAAACATGATATTAATATTTAATTTTTAGATAATGATGTTAATATAACTACAATTTAAAAGTTTATAAAAACTTTCTTTAAAAAATTTAAATATTGAGTATATTGTTGTAATAAGTCTTAATGGTGAGTGTTCATCTATTGTGTCAACAATTATATCAAATATGCAACAATATCACAGTAGTTTTTCACTGTGTATTAATCATAGATCTTATGATTTTGGAAAAGGTTTGTTTAATTTAGATGAGAGTAGGATCCTAATGAAATACTAAACATTTCAAAGATAATAATTTTTTGATAGGAACACCATTAATGTTTCTCTTCATTTAGGGGATACACTAGTGAGATATGATGAAGGTTTGATGAGGGTACTTTGGTTAAAGTGGGTTAATTTTTATTTCTAGTATATTTTCTTATTATTTATATATATTATGATAAATTATCCCTTATTATTAGAAAGACATTTTATAATCCAAAAGTGACCTAGTTAGTGATAAAATTGGAGAGTTATAATTGAGAGTTTGTGGTGGGAAATTCAAGTTCACCATTCAATGAATGATGATTTTTTTTATTAAATATTAGAAATATTAAGTGGTAGAAAGATAATATAAATTGAATATTTTTTTTCGACTAATTAAAGGAACAAAATATATGTTTTAATACAGAAATAAAGGGGAAAATAATGAAAAATAATGATAAATTATGATTGATTAAGAAAATATAATATGCTGATTTTTTTGAATGAATATATCAAAGAGGGTTAATAAGCTTTGATAGACCATGAATTTTTATTTTTTAAATATTAAATAATATTATATAATATTAATATAATGGAATTGAAGAATATTCTATATCAAGGAAGATTAAATTTAATTTTTGAGAAATTATGAATCCCCATCTACTTGGATGAATCATAACTTGGACCATTAATTGATTCAGATGAGGAAAATTAGTTTAATTTTTTTCTTGACATTATGAGGTCATGTATTGATAAAATACGTAGGAAAATAAATTATAGGATATAACATGAGTTGTTTCTTTCTTTATTGGG
The DNA here is from genome assembly GCA_963277665.1 of Viscum album. Lineage (NCBI taxonomy): Eukaryota > Viridiplantae > Streptophyta > Magnoliopsida > Santalales > Viscaceae > Viscum > Viscum album. Next base: position 1,429,304,311 of record OY728131.1, on the reverse strand, counting down.
AAATATTTTTTTTGTAATTTATTTTAGCATTGTCTTAGGAGTAGAAATTATATCATTGTATCTTTTTCAAACATTATTAGATTGGGATTTTTAATTCTATTTCGGTGTTTTCACATTGTTGGACTATGAAAATGAAGAATGAAACCTGATAATATATATTACAATGATGAGATTCAATGTATAAGGGAGTATTGTTTTTTTAATTAACCTATAATTTTACGATTAGGAACTTGAATTCTATTATAATGTTGGAGTAATATTTTTTATCTACGATACAAATAATATCTTAGGAATTAAATTATACCTTATTTTAAATGTTTTTAAATGAGTATGATTAAGTGAGGATGAGAAAATATAATCATGAGAATATTGATCTGATGAATCATGATTTTTCGTGATAAATTAATTTGTGTAGATTAATTTTTTTTTTATAATTTTAACTTAATAAATTTTATAATTATCATGGATAAGAGACATTTGTTAAGGATTATACATTTTGGAATTTTAATTTATACTTGTCTATAACATCTTAAAAATGGTATTAACATGGATTGAACTATAGAATGAAACACCCCAATCTTATTTTATGAACTAAAAATAGATTTAGGAGGAAATTAATGTTACAGATAGAGGTTCAAATTTGGTTTGAATTTCAAGGATTTTTTTAGATGAATTTAAGATCATTAAAACTCAAACTATGATCTTGTTCCAATAATTACATGTAGTCTTTGGAGGAGATCAAACAAACGTAGATTTGTGGATGTGAAACTTGTTCCATGAATGAATTCCATTGAAAAAAGAGAGGTAAAATGAAAAAAATAAAAATAGTGTGACTTTAGATTCCAAAGTTTAAGTTAAATTTAAATTTAAATTTAAAATAAATCCTCAATAAAATGAATAACTGGAAGCCCAAAAATTAATTATGTTTATGTATAGATTGTTCAGAAAAGTAATATTCATAGTTTATTTATTTTATTCAAATCAGAGGAGTTTAAAAGAAGTTTTTATATAATTCAGGGAAGTTTTCCCTCACTAATAATTTTTTGATTTTTTATCCTAATATTTAATGTTTGGATGTGATATAATTTCTTCATGATGGTACGGATATTTATTTTTGAGGACATATAAGAGTTTATGTGTGGAGTACTTTGACATCTTAAATATGTTCAACTTTTTTCCCTTATAAATTCTATTGATAAATAAGTTAATATTTCCTAACTATGAATGATACCAATATTTAATAGTATAATTTATCTCTCGGTTTGATTTGGAGAATTATGAATAAATTTAAATGATTATGGAACCAATTATTATGTAATACTTATATTTCATGGAATGATTATTTAGAGATGAAAAATCTAGAATTTATGGAAAATATTATAGCATGAAGGGATAAAATCACATTGTAATAATTATGTAATAGATAATTCATGGATATTGTGGTTAATAATGGTTTATAATTTATATGTAAAGGTGGTTGTATAAGTAATAATTCTCATGTAAATTTAGGAGTTTTATGTAATATTTGGTAGTATTTTTAGGCTTGCATGGGTTGTTACCCATCAATGTAGAATTTATATGGGCTCTTTGAATGGGTTACTAGGGTTGAATAAGGGTTCACATGTAAGACACACATGAGTGAAAAAACTACATGGTCTTCTACAAAGAGACCAACCATAAAGAATAATGTTTCATAGGTAACTTTCATAAGCTCTTTACCCATGCATGGCACCCAAGAAAAATTAAAATTAATTTTTTTTTGTTTTTTTGTTTTTGTTTTTAATCGTATAAGCCTATTATTTTTTCCCTAACTTAGTGAGTAAGATTCCATGAGCTCCCACCATTAACTCCCTCTCCTACACATATTCTATTTTAATGTTATTCAGTAAATATTCTTGTAAATGATATATTTCATTCATCTCGTGGAAGTGGCATGGGAAGAATAGCTTGGTCCCGATCGACAATGGGGGATCATGTTAACCCTATATTGAGTAATTTTGTGATTTACCATATGCTCCTTTGAACCTATGTGGGAATTTTCAATGGCACCTATCAAGGTTTCAGAAGTTGATAGGGCTGTGGAATTGGATCATTCCCCTAAGGCCAAAGGGGTTACTTTCACAGAGGATTTGTGAGGAACCTGTAGTAATAATAACATTTCTCCATCACCACCAGCACTGATTAGGTTGGTGGATGGTGTCTTTTTTGTCATCATTGATTAGGAAGTCATTAAACATAGTCTTGAAACCTGTATGTTTTCCGCAATGGGCCGCATCTCTCTTATCAAGGGGGTTAGACTATGAAACAATTAAGACGTAAAACTGAGGCTTTGCCAATGTAGGAATTTTTTTGATTCAATATAATCCCTATTAGGATAGTATTTTTCCATATTTTTTTCAATAATAGGGAAGACCTTAGGGAATCCTAAAACAAAGTGGCTACAATTCTCAAACCAAGTGTCTTTAAATTGTTAAAATGGGATAGGAGTTTCAATCCCTTCACTCAACTAAAAAATTATTATCAGGTATGGATTCGCCTGTATGGAATAAATTGGATATAACAGCACCCTAACATTCTCAATGAACTTTCTTCTTACATGGGGATTCTGCTGAAAATTTATCAGCACACTATGGATGGGGAAATTAGGTTTTATTATCACATTCTTGTTGAACTAGACATTGAATCCAATCTTCGTGATGTGGTTCATTTCTTTTACAATGACGTAAAGATTAAAATTAGAATTGATTATGAGAAGAAGCCTCCATTTTTTTATTACTATAAAATGGTTAGTCATTCAGTCTCTAATTATAAGAACATACAGAATCAGGTGAAGCATCTAACTTATGACAAGCCTCATTCTTGGAAGGAGGTTGGCCAGACGGGTAAAGTGAATGGTACCTTATCTAATAAAAGGGAACATTCAGGTAAGGATAAGTAAGAAATTAATAAATGGGTTCATGTCTCTTTGGGAATCAAAGTTAAATGAAAAAGTAGTGATGGTCTTTCCTAGGATGCATCCTTGCCTGATTTAGTGCAGACCACATTGGCTATAGTGGTCTATGGTTCTTCTCCTGGAGATGGAAATACTGGATGAGATGAATTTTCTCCCTCTTCTAATTCTCAGATGGTGATGGGGGTTCCAAATCATTGGATGTAGAGGGCCACATGGAAGGTTCTAATCCAAAATCTGTGCTTCATAAAGATGTTGGTGGTTCATTCACCTCTGCTAGTGGATCCAAGGGTGATATTGGGATTTCTCCTACCTCAGACTCTACGTCGACACTAGTAATACATCAAGTTCCCCATGTTGTTACGGTTGAATTCCTTGTTTCCACAACTAGCATAGCATTAGTGACTTCTCCCTCATCTTATAAGGCTGATTTTCTGAATGATGGTAAGAAGATCTCTACAATGAAGAAATATTGTGATATGATGGAGGGGGAGGAAGATTTGGAAGCTCGAAGTGCTCCACCTTGTTCCTTTGAATTACCTCCTATAAGGGATACAATTATCCCTCCTAAAATGGGATTTGTTTCTAGTTCTATCAATAGGATACAGACCAGGAATCTCTCAAAGATTAATAATGGCTCACTTTTCCTTAGGGAACATTGATGTTATTAGTATTTATGAGCAGATGATCTCTTGCTCCTTTCGGATTGGTTCTAGTTTGATGGTTGGTTACTTCATCTATTCTAGAAATAGATATCAATACATAAGGGGATTATTGTAGGATTATTAAAGAATTGGGGGTAGGATTTCCTCTCCCATGATTCTTGTGGGTGACTTTAACACGGTCCTATCTTATAGTGAGAAAATGGATGCTCTTCACTCACATATCTCTCTTATAAAATTCAAATAATGTGTTGATGATAATGAGTTGATTGAGGTAAGATTATTGGGTTCCAAATACACTTGGTATAGTAGGTTCCTTAATAAGACCAATTGGATAAAAGTCAACACGAATAGAGCCTATAAAGGGAATCCCCGACCTACGACATGTGGTGATGATTTTTGGGATCAAATGGATGTTGTCATGGGATTTTTTATGGCTCTTATGGTGTGAATTTCTCCCTTGAAGCATAGAATATAGTTATTATCCATGATGTTTCTTTTTCTAAATTGAATGGTTGGCATAACCTTTGGTTGGAAAGTGATTCTTCTACTCTTGTGTAGGCTATTAGTAATGGTGTTTTTCATATCTCATAGAGGCTCACAGCCAAATGGATTGAGTGAATGAACACACTTATGGGCCTCAAATTCATTTTCACACATGTCTTTCAGGAGGCCAATATGGTTGCAGATGGTATTTCTAACATGGGCGTTGGATTGGCGCTCACTAGGTTTGATGAGTTACTAGTTGATGTAAGTTTCTTTTATCAAAATGATTGTAATAAGATCATGTGCTTCCGACTCTTGTAACGTATTTCTATGAATAATTACATTGTAATTTTGGTTGGGGGACTCTTCTTAAAAAAATATATTTCTTATAATAAGTGCATAAAAATATCATTATCTCATATGCTCTTATCGTTTTCATTTTTCCAACTTCTTGTTTATGCATCCCCATGGGAAAGGAGGATAGGGTTTCTTGTCTCATGTTTTTTTAATGGGGGTTTTCATTTTTAGGGTTTCTAGTCATCATCTATATATCTTTCTCCCTCTTATGTGGTGTATAAACACTATTCATCAATGGATTCATCATTTCATGTAAGTGTCTTCATGCATTTTACTTTGGTTTTGGAACCATGATTACATATGATTTCTAAATCATGCTTCCAAATAACACACACACACAAGGATATATATATATATATATTAATTTATTAAGTAACTTTAAATGAGTTATATTTTTTTTCCATCAATCATCCTTTTTCATCAAAGTGGATTTATATATTTAAATGAATAATATTTCATTGTAGTAAACTAACAGACATAAGGTGTTTTTAAAAAGGATAACCTTATTTTTTCTTGGATTAATTAAAAATTGTTACATGGGTTTAAATATTATGAATTATAATGATTTATTATTGAGTTCTTATTAATGTTCTCAATAATTAATTTCCAGTTTTATCACTTGGAAATGACTTATTCCATTAGAAAAACAATATTTTTGTTTTCAATTTCTATGATTTTAATATGTTTTTATTATTGTATAAAAAGGTTGGATTTAATAATTTATTAAATGTTTTCAAAAATATTGAGATATATTGGATATGTTTTGGAGTTTATATTTTTGGAATTTATTGTACACCCTTATTGTTATTACCCTTATGTTGTTTTGGGTGAATGTACATCATATAGTGATATGTGATATTGTAAATTGAATTCATTAAGGATAAGGGATATTTTTTCTATTATGTTATGTAATTTGATTCATAGTTTCCATTTATATATAATTTTAAAATCACATTGAACTCATGTTTTAATTATTATTAACTTGAATGTTTTTATTTTAATTAGTTTATGTGTGATGAAAAAAATTAGTGACCTTAATTTTGAAGGATTTTCGTGTGAAAATATGTAGGAATGAGTTTTATTTGTAGGATAATTTCACCAATTTTATGAGAAATATATTGACGACAATATAACTTCATTGAAATATTTAATGACATGTTGAGTTCATAAGATGAAGAATAAGAAACATTTGATGTAGTTGTAATGGGTCCTAAACAATGAAAAATCCAAATGTTAAAGGTTTTCCTATAAATTGACCCACATATTCAAGGATCAAATGAATAAGGAATACACTTTTTGAGCTTACAATCACTTGAAGTATGTAAGAACTTTTCTTTTCGAGAGTTATTTAAATTTTATTATCTTTTTGGGTTTTATTTGTAACATATTTTTTGAGATATTTTCATTATTAAACTCTTAGGATTCATTTTTAAATCATTGAATTTGAGATTTTATGAGGTTTATGGATTCTATTGAAGAAGATATAGTTGTATCAGATCATTGTGATAATAATCTTTTAGGCTGTGAAAGGAAATTCATCACCGATCATCTGGATTGATGTATTTTAGGTTTGGAAGGTAGTGTGTCTGGGTTTAGATATTGATACCTTATGAGAGTTATGAAGTTTAGGTATTATAGGGGTTTGAAAAATAGACCTTTTGATATGTTAATTTTTATGAAACCTTGAATCAAGTCTACAGATTCTTCATGTATTTTGGATAAAAGTAAAATTTATAATATTCTTTAAGGGGTAATTGGTTTTTGAACTTGCACTATGTGTTTTCCATTATGATTACTACAAAGTGTAACTATTTTTATTTCCACTATGCCTCTAAGTTCATTAGTTATTTTTAGTTCAGATGTATCTTTTTTAAAAGATAATAAAATTATGATAATTTTAATTTCCACTAAACATATTCATTTTAATATGATTTACTATGGGTTGAATGTAAGTTCGTATCTTCTGTACATTTTGATACTTGAGGTGGAATAAAAACTGTAAGTCATGTTTTTTGACAACAATTCACCTTCCCTCTTTTATTTTTATTATTTATCTAATCTAGGACGATGTTAAGTCTCAAAGTAGGTCTCTATCTTTGAGGCTAAGCTAGACCTTATTCTTTTTATCTCCGTTTCTTTATCAGAATTTGGTGTTTATTTTTTTGACTCCTTACAATGTGGTGGAGATATTGTATCGTTGATGTCATGAATACATGGTAGAATTATTGAAAATTTTATTCCTATTTGATGTCCTATATCAATGTAATGGATAATGAATTTTTGGGAGATCGTATGGTGAACTTTTTTGTCAACATCAAAGTTGATTTTTTTACATTAAATGGAACCTAAAACATACTAGAGATTGAGGATTATACCATTAATAGAGATAAAAAGGATATATTTTAGTTGATGTTTTGAGTAAGGAATATATTTTATCACGATATTTAGTGATATATATATAGTAATGTTTATTATTTTTGTACAAAAAATAAATTTTACAAGAAATTTGAAGTTGCATATTTTATAACTTAAATAGTGTTGGAGACTAAAAGATATTTGATCAGAGTGGATTTTGAAGTATTTGATTTCCTACAAAGTGAAAATTTATCTAAAATGAATTGAAAAATATTGATTACTATTATTAATAGCTTATAATCTCTTGGATAAAAAGAGTTATCAATTTACTAAATTATAGAAAATTTTATTGATATTTTACATATGGATTTGGATTCTAAGAGTAACTATATTAATGATACTAAAAAAGAATACTTAATTATATATGGATGACTTGATAAGATATTTAATGAAATATAATAGTACACTGCAAAATATCTTTAAATGAAAGTGACACCAAACCTATAAAAGGTGAACCCTCAAATATGGAAATTAGTTTGTTCAAAAATTACAATTTTTAAAGAAATTATCCAAATGATTAGAAACATAAATAATAGACACAATATACGAATGATTTATTAGAACCTATCTAAAATGAATATATAAATAATTTTTATATTTGGATAGATTATTCGGGGTTATAAATAATAGATAAAAATTATTTGAATAAATATCGTAATATAAGATACATGAATAATTTTAAATTTCTAGACACATAGAGTGAAAGTGGATGAGATATTACCTTTGATAGTTTAAAAAAAGATAGTTACGACAACAAGAAAATCTTTTTATTCTATTATTATATTTTAATGGTTAAAAAATTCTTTATGGTAAAATTAATAATTGAAGCATAGATAAACGAACTCTTGATTCAAGATTATTTTACGATTATAAAGATAAAAGTGAGAGTGATGATGAAATTTTATAGTATTATAATATTGAGGAAAACTTTTATATAATATATGATGAAATGAACGATTTTGTTGTGGAATTTGAAGGTATGTATCAAAATATTTCTAAGAAATATTCAGATCATAAATATAAATATGTAGAGAGAATGGAATGATATTTTAAGACTAAAGATAAGATGACTAATGTAATAAATAAAAATTATAAGCTAATAAATGAAGTTAAAAAGTTGAGAATTCAATTTTAAATAAAAAATGAGTTGAATTTTTTTTTTCTATCATTGGTTTAAAATAAGTAGATATTTCTAATGTAAGAAGTAAAAATAGAAATTTTTATAGTGTTATATAAGTCTAAAACACTATTTAAAAGATAAAAGTAAATAGAATTTAAAACTTAGTTAAATTTAAATGAAATTAAATTAATGTTTATAATTATGATAAATCTATATAAGGGAAACTATTTACAAAAAAATGATAAAATGTTTATCAAACATAATTCAGATATTGAAATATTGAAGAAACTACTTAAAATATTTTTAAAAGACCTATTAAGGATCAATGTGATCACTGGTAGGGGGTGAGTGAATCTATGTTAAATTTTATTTTATGTTGCCTTTCTTATAGAACACAATTCACCTTATATTAAATATTTATCACTTTTCTGAAAATCAATCATTTAAACACATCCATAGGAACACAATAACTTGTAAGGTTCAATAATAAAAAGAGTAGCTAGTCCTTGGAATTATTTGGAAATAATCCAATACCACACAATATAATAAAAAAATCTCTTTTATGTGGTTAAAAAGGAAGGAAATATCATTAAACTTGCATAGAACTATGATAAAAACAATAGTTCGTGTTATTATTCTATAATGAAATATTTATGTAATATTTTTTAATAAGTTTATAAACATTAAACAATAGGTTTAGAACATTTTCACTATTTTACTTAAACAAAATTCAATCCTGTTATCTTTTAAGAGTAGTTCCTCACTTTCATACCCAGTATCAGGTAATAATTTGTTTCTATAATTTTTACAAAACTTAGTTCGATCACTCTGTCTGATGTCTCTACATATTTCATCTTTTCATAAATGAGTCTATCCAGAAATTAGTATGCCCGATTTTTCTATTGAACCCTATCTATCTGATAAAATCAACTAGATTGTTCCTCCTATGAACCTTGACCATAAAATATAAAATAAAATCAACCTTTTTATTCACCACAACCAATAGATTCCTTGGTTAGAAATAGTCTAGTAAAAAAATTTGGTCAATAGAAGTTCATCCAATGAATCTGTCTAATTCTTATATCTTAAGTTTTTCTGACCACACCTTATTTTTGAAGACCTTCCTCTAGAAGTATGATATGAAAACTATGAACGAAATAAAAACATCTGTTCTCTCACTTTTTGTGAACATGAATAGTTTATTTTTACATTTTACTTGTAACCCTTTATATAGGTTTTCTCAAGATAGAAATGGCAGGAACTCAAATTTTTTTCCCTGATCAATGAATATTTTCATTCCAAAACTCCCACATAAATCAAAAAATATAAAAAATTTAATATTATTCTTGGATATTCAAAAAATAAATGAAACTTTAGAAAAACATTATTCTTTTAATTTGTTTTCATTATAAATATTTTTTGGGAAAAATAATTTCCATCATACCTTTGATAATATTTCTTTATATTGAAACTCTATCATCTCAATTGATTCTAGTCATGCCAGTCAGGAGAAATGAGTCTGATGAAATACATGAGTTCTTTAATATTTCAAAAACTTCTATAACTATTCAATTTTCTATATGTTGCATAAATAAATATAGTAACACTCTATCTTGAAATATATTTCCCAATCTTCGATGACCTCACATTCAATATTTCAATGAAATTAAATCACTCCCCTATATTCTTTAAAGAAAATTTGAACAATTATCAATTAATGATAAACCCAACAATATTTCAAAAACTTGTAATTTCTAAAAAATCATTGTCAAAAGTCTTTACTAAAATTGAACTTTATCATATTTTTTATTTAGTAACTTTCAAGCTTCAGAAACATTCTCATCAATTGTATTTTATTAACTTCTCAACTTTACATAATTGTTAAAAATTATAAAAAAACATTCATCAACTTACAATTTATCCGGAATTGTTTATGGAGATCATTCACACAAATTTTATGAGAGAAATTTTTATTCCTGAAAAGTTCATTCCCTTCTTAAAAATGGTTGGATCATAATGTTTTAGACTAATTATGTTGAGAACATTATAATACTAGAGAATCATTATATTTTTTTAGATGATCTCTATTCAAAACCCTATATTTGGAATTTCATGTTCAGAATTCAGTGTCCAAAAATATTAGGTCTTAACATCTTCAATAACTCTTCAATAAAAGAAAATATCATGATTATTTCCAAGATATAAAGAACATTAAGACCCTATTATAATCATTTGATTTTATGCCAAAAATATCTTCTTCTATTTCATACTTGGTAATCCTCCCTCATCTATTCGATAAGATCCATTATAGAATGATATTTCTAGAAATAGGTGCAACCAGAAAATATTATTCATAATTGAAAACTTAAATTGATATACATTCCTAGGAAAACTATGTTTGATCATATGTTTCCAAACTCTTTCATCTAATCACCAGGTTTTACAATGTACAATTATTTTTCATAAATACAACAAAATCGAAAAAATTCAGTAAACATAAACCATCCAAAAAACATAAAAACAATCTACATCCAACATGGTCTCAATAATATCACCCTTTTTATTATGTTATCAACCCATAAATCACTAATTCTTTGAAAATAAATTAGTGGTGCACATATCAACAATTATAATCCTATATGGTTAAACTAAATATAAGAAACAAGAATCATTGAAAAACCCCACATTTTCCAAAATAAGTGGATTAAGAAACATCTTGTTGAACTTAAAAACATTCAATCTCTACACAAAATTTAAATTTCTCTAAGAACAAGGTTTTCTAAAATCACTTCCACAAAAGGTTAAACATGTTCACACATTCACATGATAAAATCATAGCTTTTCCCTTTTAACAAAACTCCCCCTAAATATATTTTTTCTTAAAAGGTTTAGCATTTACTAATAGGTATATTTATGAAAAATAATTTCCTCCCCATTCAAAACACTATACAAATAAAAGATGATAAATGGGTCAAAAAACATACCACAACCATGGAGAGAAGGAGGTTGGGAGCCATGTTTAACCCTAGTTTATAAAAATCTTCTTTTGGTAAAGGTTTTGTAAATATGTCAGAAACTTGATATTTTGTAGGAAAACATTCCAAATTGTTTTCTTTCTTCTACACATGCTCTTTGATAAAGTAATATTTGATATCAATATGATTTTATCAAGATGGTTTCACCGGATTTTAATTGAAATTTATAGAAAATTGATTATCAAAAATCAAGAGAAGAGATTACTTAACATTTACTAAAAAACCTTATAACTAAGTTATCATCCAAATAGGTTGTGTTGAATCTTGGGTGGGAAAACAGATCCAGCTTCTTCCATGATAATATTTATGTGTTCTAACTTTTTAGCATTCTAGATAACAAAAATTACCCCTAGAAATAAAACTCCACCATATGTAGATCCTCAATCATCCATACTTCCTTACCAATAAGAATATGTATAACAAAAAAACAATTTTTTCTGAGATTTCATATTTTATAATAAAATATTTCATTCCTTTAATATTTATAATAAATATTTTTTCTTCCAAGAGATGAGATTATTTGGGAGAACATTGAAATATTTCAAAAAATTTAACATCATAAATAATATATAATATTGAAGTAGTTTGATATAACACACTTCCAATAAACCTCCTAAATTCCATAAATTTAACTTCCTTTCATTCCTTATATTTTGACAACGCTATTCATAGGGAAATTAGATTGGAAATTAGTTTTGAATTAACTATTCCAAATTTCATAATACGTTCCTTAGAATAATTTTCTTGATATAGAAAAATATATTTCTTCTTTTGTGAGATTTTTAAGACAATAAAATATCTCAATTCCCCAAGTATAGATATTTGAAATAAATTATTCATCTCATTAGTAAACTTTTCACAAGTTACTTAATCATTCCCAAAAATATAATATCATCAATATAAATAATTATAATAAGAGAGGTCTCTTGATTTTATTTGATGTAGATATTACTGTCACATATTTTATTTATAAAGTTCACTTTGTTTAAGTAGGAATCAAATTTTGAATTCCAATCTCTCATAGCTTACTTTAACACATTCATCTATTTTAAAATCTTTAATACCTAACTGTCATCTTTTCCAATTAAAAATCCATATGGTTGTTCAATATAAACTTCTTCATCATGTTCTCTATTAAGAAAATATGACTTTACATCCTTCTAAAAAACTTATAGCCTCATTATACAGTAATATAATGAATGATTATAGTTTTTTCTAACCTTGAAACTGGAGAAAAGGTTTCATCAAAATCAATTGTTAAATTTTTTTACTAACCTTTTCAAATAAATCATGCTTTTTTCTCATTACTTCACTATTTTAATTTACTTTTTTCAGAACACCCACTTTTTACCAATAAAATTTTTATTATTTGGTTTGTGTACAATTTTACAAGTATCATTCTTCTAAATCTATTCCAACTCTTTATTTATACCATGAATCCACAAATAATTATCAAAATAATTATTAAAATAATTTGGATAAACCTTAAAATATAATGAAATATGTGAAACAAACTTTGATGTTCTTCTCATTTAAACTTTTTTTTGTTAATCACCAATAATTTTTTTTATTTCCACCTATTTCCTCAGCCTAGGATGAGATATAAAAATTTATTATTCATCAATAGAAATATATGAGTCATAATATTAAATTTTCAAGGAATAACCATTGTTGTAATTGTTTTGATATTTCTCATCCATAATTTTTTCATCTTCCCCACCTTCCTTATCTTCATATGTTTTTGAAACTACATATTTATATTTTTAAGAACTTGTAAATTATCATAATATAAGATCTTACATATTTTATTTTTGAAACATATATATCATAAACCATTAGAAGAATAACTTGAAAAATAAATTCTACATCGCTTTATTCAGTTTTTCCAAGATATGCACTTTTTATTTTTATAATGCATGGACTCCCAAAACCCTTAAATGATGAAAACATAGAATTAAATTATAGAAAATTTCATAAAGAATCATATTAGAATATGTTCTGTAGAAACATATATTCTGAATATAAATTTCTATACTCATCACCTTCCTCTAGAAATAGAGTGAAATACCATGTTTGATCAACATTGTACATCCCATATCCACCAAATTTTTATTATATATTTCAGAAAAACCATTTTTCTATAGTGCATATAGTTTACTAAACTCATGAAGAATACCATGTTTTTCTAGATAATATTTGTATTATTCACTTTTTTATTTTACACTATTATCTGTTCATAAATTCTTCATAGAATATCCAAATTACTTTTCCTCTCTTCTCCTAAATCATTTATACATTTTTAGATATTCATTTTAATGTTTCAAATATATAATACATGGAATGTGATTCCAATTATCAATGAAATAAATAAAGTACTTATATCCAAAAGAATGATTAATTTCACATTGGTATAAAAATATCACAATGAATCTCCTCCAAGGGATGATTTGACCGAATTTAAACTTTCTTATGCAATTAATTTGAAATTTTCCATTTTTGAAAATGGAACAACAATAGTCCCTTATTCCTTTCATATCAAAAATATCATAGAAACTGCCTTTCTTTTTTAACACACTCATTTTCCTATGACACATATGTCTCAAACATTTATGACATAATTGATTTTATTCCACCATGCTATGATAAAATTAATTTTGTACATCACCAACTTGAAGCAATTTCCCGTTTGTATGTTTTCCCCTCATAAAAACTCTTCCATCTTATACTATATTAACAACAAAACCATTTTTTTTAAAATAACTTTATTCCCTTCATCACTAAGTTGTGAAAAACGTTCCAAGCAGTTTTTCATCCCATAAAAAAATTAATCCATTTTGGATTCCAATTTGTCTTCCCCAATAATATCATATCAAATTCTTTTGATTCATAGGGATTCATCATTTACAATATTTACATTTCCTTATTTAAAATATTTCTCATTCTTCAAAAGCTTAACATCTCTTATCATATATATATATATATATAACCCACTATCCAAAATCCAAGTTCGTTTTCCATTTGTATCATTGGGAGTATATTCTAGGATAAGATCCTTTTATTTTACAGTAACTTATTCATATATGGATTTGTGAATTTTTATATATTTTTTGTTCTAGTAATAAAAGAAGACATCCTTTTTCAAGGTTTCCAGGAAATTCACATCTTTCAAAAAAAGATTCCAAACGTTGTAATTTATATTAAATATTCATACCTACTTTATCAGGGATACTTCTTTAAGTGGATTGAAACCCCCTAAAACATTTCTTCCAGTTACTCATGGGACAATTATAGTGTTTTTTAGTGAACAAAAACAAATTTTTTGAATAGAAAAATCCACCACAATATGACCAATAATCATAAAAAGAATAATTTCCCCTCTAACTTCCATACTTCATGGAGTTGTAAAATTTATTTTATAAAACATTATTACATTCCACATTAAGGATATTTTGAGACTTATAATTTATTATATCTTTTTAATTTTTCTTCTTTGACATTGATTTCTTCACATTTTCAACATAATCACTAATGGTAAAAAAATTAGGTTTTGAATTTGAATTTTTTGAAACATATAAATTTTTAACTTTGTTTGTATTGGATGCATACATGATTTTCTCATCATTAATACTATTATGAACATATTAATTTTTATTTATAAACTTGGAAGAAATATTTTATTTATCTTCCTTAGGTTCACACTTTTCGAACATTATCCTGTTTTAGAAACAAATTTTTTGAAACTTGCAACTCCCTTCTTAGTTTTAGAGAACTTTTGTTAAACAAGTTCTAACTATTCCTCCATAAATATTAAATGTACATCAATAAATTCATTTAGATTCTTCCCCTTTTCATGAAATTTCATAAAATTATAAATCTCTTCCAGAAACATAGATTTTTCTTCAAGAATATATTCTCGATCGTTCACTATGGAAATAACCCTTTTCAATTTATTGATTTTTATTTCAAGTCATATAATGTGTCAAATACATCCTTTCAACTCTATTTTTAGAGAATATTATATCTCTATATCTTCTTCTTAATTAATATTTTAAAACAAACAAACTCTTTATTAGTTAATTTTTCAATAAATGTTTTTTCTATAGAAACTTCAATGAATTTCTAAGTATCAACTTAACTTTCTTAATATTCATTATCCTTAGATAAAACAATTATCCTTTTGGATTTAGAGAAATTTTTATCCTTTACCTTGGAATAAGATTTATATTTTTCTGCATGTTTCTTAAAGAATATTCCTGAATTTATTTTATCTTTGTTTCTTTATACTTCATCCTTTCTTCGAGGGAAATTTGCATCAAAATTACCAATAGCTCCACAAAAAAATAATTTTAGTGGTAACTTCCCTTTTTACTTTGTTGATGCACCTTGAAAACTTTTAGAAAACATGGAAGAAAATTTATCATAATTATTATGAACCACATCTTTAGTGTCCAAGTCAACAACTTATTCATATTTAAGAATTTTCATATATTTTTCTTACATGGGATTATTGAAGGAAATTTGTTCATCAAATTTTTATTTACTTTTCATAACTTTATTTGTTCTCTTTTAATATATAATGATATTTCTATTTAAGTCATCCAAATATAGAGTTTCCAAATCCCTATCTTGTAAGGATAAATATTTAGCATTGGAATTGTAAGAAACAATTCATAAGATATTCTCCAAAATAGTTGAATCATCATGTTTTTCAATAAGACATCTTATGGGGATTATGATTTCATTCACCCATATGAAAAAATCCCTAATATATTCATAGTCAAAAAAATTTAGGCCTTCATAATTTAGCCTCCATATTTTTAACTTTGAATTTTTCACCTTCGTATTATCTTCATAAATATTTTTCAACTTTTCCAAATTACATTTGATAATTCCAACTCCATTTAATCTAGGTAAATTATTTTCGAAGAGTGAAGAAAGTAAATCATTTTTTCTCTCCCATAATTCTATATTTATTTATTATCAACATCTATAAGAGAATAATTCCCAACATGAGGCATAAATCCATTTGTAACAGCCTCTATAACTTTATATCCAAGGGACATAAGAAATGAAAACATACTATATTTTTAGTTCTAATAGTTTATTCCATAAATATTTTGAGTCCCCATTCTATTCACACAATTAAAATCATCCATAATAAATTCTATTAAAATATATTCAATGTGTAAACATAGGTATACTTCCCTCTAATACCTATTGAAAAGTCCCACACATGATCAATGTAATCACTAAGAGGGGGAGGGAGTGAATCAGTGATATATTTTATTTAATAATATATTTCTTTTGAAAAAACCTTATGAATATAATAATGAATTATAAATTTTATGTAAATACAATAGTAAAACACATCCATAAGAACACAAGAATTTATAAGTTTCACTACTCAATAAGAGTAGCTATTCCTTGGTATGGTTTGGAAATAATCCAATACCAAAAAATACACTAGAAAAAAAATCTTTTTTATGTGATTATATAAAGTAGGAAATATCCTTAAAATTTTATGGATATAAGATAAAAAATATGTCAAGTGCTTATTTTAACAATAAATATGTAAATAATATTTTGATACAAGTTTATAAACCTTCACCAATATGTTCAGAACTTTATTACTGCGTTACTTCAAGAAACTTCACTTTTTTTATTCCTGAAGAAAAGTTATTTACTTTCTTACCTTGAAGTAGGTAAATATTTCTTCTCTACATTTTGTATAAAACACTGTCAAATTATTATTTCCATTTCTTCTTTTAGGAAATGAGTCTTTTTGGAAATGAGTCTTTATAGAAATGTGTCTGTTTGGAAATGAGTCTATTCGATTTTTCTATCTGATCTTGTATAACCTATGAGATCATATGGAATGTTCCTCCTATGAATCCTAATCAAAAATCCACAAATATATTCAACATTCATATTCACAACAACCCATTGATTCCTTGGTTGGAAATAGTCTTCTCAAAAACTCTATTTAATTGAAGTACATTCAATAAGATTGACTAATTATTCTATCCAAAATCTATCTAACCACTTCTTCTTTATGAAGACCATTATTCATAAGTTCTTCATAGAAAATATATTAAAAATATAAACTTTATTGCTCTCAATTTTTGTGGATGTGAATAGTACATTTACTCATTGTACTTTCACCCCTTTATACAGGTACACTCAAGATAGCATATGTGCGAACTTGTAATGTCCTGGAAATTTCCATGTGATATTTTTAAAATTATATGGATTATTTAGAATATAGGTTCTAAGACAACACATGATTCCATGGCCCAGGGTGACAAGAATAATTGCCTGAACTTTTTTTTAATAGTGTGCGTGCGTGGTTTTGGTAACTTCTAAAACAGTTCCTAGATTAAAAATATGAGGTCACTGTTACTTCAAGAATGAATAATTTTTCTTAGAAGGGACCTAACATTGACTAGTGCAGGTTGAGGGTAAAAGTTAATTTTTGGGTGTTTGAAAGAAAAAATAAAATAAACTTATGAAAGGTTATTTTATTCAAAATGTCTCACTAGATCACAGTGACACATCATCTGTTTCATTTCATAAATGAAACAATGTAACAACACTGCGACTCAGCATAACAGAAATGTAGAAACATGTTTCCTCCCTTCAATGGATTAACAGGGATATGTTTCTTGAGAGGATCCTAGAGTTTAATATGAATCTTGTAAAGAATTTCGTTGGCGAACGATGAAGTATGACGAATGACTGATCGTCAATGACAATCTATTCCCCCTCCTCTTTGAAGTATTTTATCAAAAAAGAAGGATTTTGGATTGAGGATTGACGAACAATGGCAGTGCGACTCCGTTCTTCACCAACAATCGATCCAATCCTTGAGGTTGGGGTTTATTTCAAAGTGATTTCTTTCTTTCCCCATTCATTGAATTGAAATAAGTATGTGGATCAACCCATGAACATGTTGATCCACAGATCAATCATGTATGCCGAATGGTTTTGATTTTGGGTATTTGAATTGGGGTCATACATGTTTTGATGAGATCCATGTTTAGAGTTATTAATCTCACAAATTATTTTAATTATAACATGGATAGATCAGTGCCAACACAAACGGGGCCTATATCAATCTGTTTTGGGTGTTATTGTGTTTTTCCCATTTCTCACATTGTAAGAATCAAGGCCACAGGATCGATGGCCGGTGCAAATAGTAATCTGTGGTCCAAGAGGTACCATAGTAGCGGATTAGGACAAACCTGGAGGTCGCGCGAGATGCCAGTGCTAGGTGGACGATCGATGATATGGGAGCCAGTTCCAATGGAAGGACTCAACGAAGAAGGAAGGCCATGTCCATGTAGGAAATGAAAGTAGAGTAACCCACAACAACCATTGAAGTAGGCAGTCAATGTCACATGGTTGGGAACCACGGTCTAGCGGGACGCCGTGGAGGACCCTCAGTGGACGACTGCATTGAACGCGGTGGCCATCCGCATTCTTCAGCTGAGTATGCCATTCCTACCATGTCCTTGTTTGAGTAACCAACCCTCTCTAGTAGGCTATCCTGGGTAGGTGGGCCGACAACATGTTGGACCCATCAGGTCTAGTTCAGGTCGGGTTGGTCCGACCAATTTGAACCTGACCCAGACCCAACCAACCCCTTTTCACTAAAATTCCAATAACTCTCAAAACATACATTTTATTGACAAAGAATTTTGTGGAGTTGAGACCCTAATGATGAGATGGAACATTTGATATAATTTAAGTGGGTTTTCATGGAGGTAGACATATGAACTTTGTCCTGAGGATTAAGTTCTCTTGGGACAAGCATGATACAAGATGGAATCCTATGACTTACTGTGATGAGAAGACTGTGACTACAGGTCTAAGTGACTCAGAGAGTCTAAGTGACTCAATGGGTTTAATTAACTCAGAAAATCTAATTGACTCAATAGGTCTAAGTGACTCAGCTGGTCTATGTGACTCAGCAAGTCTAAGTGACTCAATCGGTCTAAATGAATCAGTATGTGTAAGTGACTAAGGGGGTATAAGTGACTCAGTGAGTCTAAGTGACTTGTTGGGTCAAAGTGACTTAGTGGGTCTAAGTGAATTAATAGTAATAGGGGTTTTATGATATTTCTGATACTCTTGATTTTCATACATTAGATTTATACCTGTGTGAGATGACAATATTTCGTGTGTACATTCCTTTGTTGTTAATCCTTTGTGGTATTTCCATTTTGGTTTCAAGGTGTCCTACAGAGTATTGTTTTACTCACCCCTGCATGGGATTTTCCCACATGTTTCATGTCTTTTGCAGATGAATGACTCTTTGATAGTGACCAAGGTGGTCCAGGACCAGGTGGTTACCAGTGCGACCAGATAGGCATGGTGTACTCCTATGGCCTAAGGAAGCTACCCTTCAACTACCCTTTAGGTATGGTTTTCTACAGATGGGTTTCAAGTGACTTGTGTAATCATTTATTTACAAATTTCCTTTTTTTGGGCTTGTCTACTATCCCCCATTACTTTCATTTTCATACTATTACTCTGAATGGTTGTCTTAGTGGCATGCAAGGTTTACTCAGTGTTTACTTTTTAGTATTTGTGGGCTTGTATCTATGTGTGTGCATAAAGGTTTAAAGGCAATGCCTCCCATTTGTGAGATAGGCCTACTTGGTGCTAGTAACTAGTTCCAAGCCTATTGAAGGTGGTATTGGGGTATTCATGTCATGGGACACACTGGTATGGGTCGTGACATAATGGTATCAGAGGAGTTCGGGTTCAGTTTCTCATTGGGACCAGGAGTCTGTGAGATTGGTTTGGGGAAACAATGATAAGTGTATCAAGTTTCTCTTTTACGCTAGGGACTTTAGTGTTTGTACAACTACCGAAACTTCAATAAATCAGGACTATATACACCTACTTTCTAACTCGGTACATGGAAACACTTGTTATAGAGAAATCAATGGTACATGAATCATATAGGATTTGAAGTTTGTTCTCATTTCCTTCTTGAGTCCGCTCACTAGGTATATTCTATTGACTGAGGTTTATCTTGATATGTTTCAGGATGCCTCCACAGTGATAGATATCCAGGTTTCTATTTCATGACCATGTGGATGGTATGTCTTTCGATGAGGCATTAGTATAGGGACCAGTATCAAAGGTTGCCCCACCGGTTGGTTCACCAGTGTTACCACTACCCATCGATCAGTAGTTGCTACCAGCACTACTAATAGATGATGCACATAGGATCAGTGAATTACCCAAGTTCCAAAGACATATACCTCCTAGTTTTAGGGGTGAGACTGCCCCCCAGGTGGCTGAGGACTGATTTTAGGTGGTCACACAAGTCTTCCATCTAATGAGGGAATCTATCGACCAGATAGCAGTCTCAATCGCAAACCTTCATTAGGGATTGATGGAGAGATGGTGGAGATTGATGATCCAGACACATGGAGAGGCGACCCTCACATGGAGAAACTTTAATCACCTCCTTAGGGAGGATTTATTTTTGGATATGATACGATCTGTGCATATATAGGAGCTACTACACCTATAGTAGGGTGGAATTACAATAGAGGAGTACTTAGCGATATTCACCGAGCTTTCTCGATATTCTATAGACATGGTGTGAGACCCATTCATTAGAGCTCAATATTTTTAGTAGAGACTACACCAGGAGATCAGGGCATCCATTGAGTCTTTTAGAATCTTTACTATGGCTGGGGTGCTGGAGCAAGCTCTACCTGTGGAGAGCTTCTTGGCAGAGAAGGCACTAGAAGTTGGAGCTACCAATAGAAACCAGGTGGCAGAGTCTTCAGCAGTGGGTAGTAGGCAGCAGACATAAGGACCCAAGTAGGTCAATACTTCTAGATGATGGCCCTAGGACATAGGGTTAGTGGTATGAGGCTCCCTGAGAAGAGGGAGTCAATATAAGAGAAGGGTGTGATAGTCATGCGATGGTTAGAGGAAGATGGGTCGTGATTTCCTAACTCACCGCCCTGACGTTCAGCAGATGGTTGAGAGACTGTTTAGGTAGAGGCAGAGGGTTGAGAAGGGTGTTTCGCATGGTAGAGGACATTGAAGGGTGGAGGGAAGATTTGAATGTGGTGGGGGAGGTTTGAGGTACACCACCACTCCTAGGTGGTCCTGCATGGGCTCTAGGTGCCAGTGGACAGGGGCAGGTCTAGCTTCATGTGATAGAGGCCTACAATCCTGATGATCCAGAGATGATTAGAGGTATGATATGTGTCTAATCCACCATAGCTACGGTTATTATAGATATAGGTTTCAGTCACTCTTTCTTTTACACAGCCCTTGTTCAGTGCTTGAATATTCTGGTGTAGCCATTGGCTCGGTCCTTACACTTAGAGACTCATACAGGAGGAGATTAAATAATCATACACTATTTCTGGTAGTGTGATATTTCTCTTAGAGGTTAGAGATTCATCTTGCATCTCCTAGTAGTGGAGTCAAGGAATTACAATGTCATTATAGGTATGGACTAGTTATTCACAGTCCATGCTCAGATTGACTATTTTATGTGAGAGTGCGGTGTGTCTTCAAATATGGGACCACGTTTTCATTTACAGATTAAAAGAGAATGAATTATGTGTAGGACCAAATTTCTCTAATGGGGGTGAAGCTGATCAATCACTCGTTGGATAGATATACCCTTGGTACGGTGGATGATAGGAGTCCTTAATTTTATAGAGTGGTGGATGAGTATGAGGGTGTCTTCCTTGAGAATGTTCTAGGATTACATCCTCACAGGGAGGTTGATGTCTGTATTGATTTGTACCCTGAGAAAACACCGATATCCACACCAACATATTGGATGGATCTTGGGGAGCTTCATATGTTTATGGTATTGCTAGAGGAACTACAGAGGAAGGGATTCGTGAGGCCCAGTCACTAGTGGAAATACGGTCTTTAACGTCGTCGTAATAACGTCGGTTTTTTAAAAACCGACGCGAATAGTATGTGCGGGGAATTTTTGGCGTCAGTTTTACAAAAAACCGACGCCAAATATAATTATGCGTTGATATTTCGCGTCGGTTTTTAGGAAAACCGACGCGGAAAATATTAGGATACATATTATCCGCGTCGGTTTTCCTAAGAACCGACGCGAATAATATTATGCGTTGATTTTTCGCGTCGGTTTTTAGGAAAACCGACGCGGAAAATATTAGCATACATATTATCCGCGTCGGTTTTCCTAAGAACCGACGCGAATAATATTATGCATTGATTTTTCGCGTCGGTTTTTAGGAAAACCGACGCGGAAAATATTAGTATACATATTATCCGCGTCGGTTTTCCTAAAAACCGACGCGAATAATATTATGCGTTGATTTTTCGCGTCTTTTTTTAAGAAAACCGACGCGGAAAATATTAGTATACATATTTTCCGCGTCGGTTTTCCTGAGAACCGACACGGAAAATAAATTTTTAAAATGTTTCGGCGTCGGTTTTCATGAAAACCGACGCCGAAACTCAAAAAAAAAAATATTCCGCGTCGGTTTTCCTGAGAACCGACGCGGAAAATAAATTTTTAAAATGTTTCGGCGTCGGTTTTCATGAAAACCGACGCTGAAAATTTTTAAAATTTATTTTCCGCGTCGGTTTTTCTTAAAACCGACGCGAAAAGTCTTTTAAAAATATTCACGGTCAGAAACCCTCATTTTGTTCGTTCGTCGAAATCGAGTTCCGCTGTGGCGCTTCGGACTCCCGACGACCTTCGAACTTGATTTGCGATCTTGGACGGCCATTGTTGAAGGTTTTTTGTCGTCTGCACGATTTTGGGTATGTGTTCTTCCTATTTATCTCTTGTTTCATATCCCATTGTTTATTTCTTTTTCAATAACCCTATTTTGCGTGATTTTGATTATTGGTTAGATTTTAGTTGTAATTTATCATTATTTTTTGTTTGTATTATCATTGTTGGTGTAGATTTGATATTGTTTGTTTTTGGAAGTAATTATACCGGTCGCAGTTTCGATTTAACATCTCCATTCAGGTTGAACTTCAAATTTTTTGTTTGTATTATCATTATTCCGGTTTAAAATGATCTTTCATTACATTATGAAGTACTATATTTTTAATTCCATTTCCATTTTAATAAATTCTTCTTCAAAAAAATAATTTTATTGTGTTAAATGAATTCACTCACATTTTTGCATGTAGTTTGTTGTTATTTCATTCCTTCTCGAGATTTACCATGCCAAATTCCTCAATTCTTTTTGGGTCTCATAATTTAACTAAGATATGAATAATTACCACTATCTATTATGTTAAAAAAATTTGAATAATTATTTTCATGCCATTATATAATAAATAATTTTTCTTGCAATGTCCATAATACGACTAGAATCATAATGTATTGTAATTATTTCTTCGTAGATAATAATATAATCATTATCCCTCTATTAATGTTCAAAAATACCTTTCCACTTTCATATGTGGGGTTAGATTCATGCATTTTTAATAAATGTCCTCTTAAACTAATCTCATTCCATTGATTATATGTATTCATCTTTCTCTCCCTCTAAATAATAGTCATGAAATGATTTACTTCCCCCTCTAAGTCATAGGCTGCAAATAAAACATTCTCATGATCTAATCTTTCATGGATGGATAATATATTTCTCTTCATGTTGATCCATTCCTTGACATGTTTTGCTGCAATAGACCCATGGATGGGGGTGTAAGTTGTCACCTACAATATGCAATGGAATTTTTATCCCTCCATAATGAATTTATATGTTCATAGTTCCCTATTATAAAACTCATGGATTGAGGGAGTTGAGTTATCATAGTCACCAAAAATTGTATCATGTCTCTTAATACACATTTTCTTAAATAAGGATAGTTATTGCACTATTTTTCACATTAATTTTTCAATGATTCATTCATGTTACATCAAATGAATAAAAAAATAAATATAGTGTGATCAATAGTAGTCATAGTGAGAAATCATATTATCTTGTATGTCATTCATATAATATTTATATCATGAAACTTTATTTTCAAAAAATGAAACCTTTGATTTAACCATTTTGTCCTTGTATTTCAATATAACACACATGTATATAATATTAAAATTAACTGTTTACTGTATTTGTAAACGTGTTTCATATATGATGTCTTTTATCTGATTATCAATAGTTTTTATGGAATATGTTTTTGTTTACAATTTATCTGATAGATATTTAAATGTTTTTATGTTTTAATATATTCATCAATTATATTGTGATATCAGGTATTAATGGATCATAATTGGATTTATCTACGAAGAACTACTAGTGAATATGAAAGAGGAGTTGACAATTTTTTGGAATTTGCTAAACGGCATAATCAAAATATTGATTTGATTTTCTGTCCATGTGTGAAGTGTGTAAATATGAGAAAGTTAAACTTCAGAGAAATCAAAGATCATCTCATTTGTTATGGTTTTAGCCTTAATTATACACGTTGGATCTTGCATGGTGAAAGAACTGAAAATTCAACATCCAATGTTGATGACGATATTCATAATGAGGCAGAGGATCGTATTAAAGAATTAATTCATGATTTAGGTGTTGAAACCATCGAAAAAACACCAACTGTTGAACGATTGTATGGAGATTCTGAGAAACCATTATTCCCAGGTTGCAGTAAATATACAGTGTTATCAGCAGTTTTGGATTAGTTAACTTAAAAGAAAAAAATGGGTGGAGTGATAAAAGTTTCTCCAGTTTACTTTAGCTTTTAAAAGAGCTTCTTCCAGAAGGCAATGGGCTTCCAGATTCCAATTATGAGGCGAAGAAAATATTATGCCCAATGGGATTGGGGTATAAAAAGATACATGCTTGCCCCAATGATTGTGTACTGTATAGGAAAGAAAATGAACATTTATCAAGTTGTCCTACATGTGGAACATCGCGCTATAAGATGGATGAGAGAGTCAACTCAGATTCATTTTCAGGTGATGTCATGTAACGTTATGAAAAAACAATTTTTTTACTTTCCAATGATATCATCCAATATTTTTTTCAAAAAATTATGATAATTCAATTCTGATTTATTTTTAGGTACCAAAATCAAAACTCCATCTAAATCATTTTGGTACCTTCCAATTATTCCTCGTTTGAAGCGTCTATTTGCAAATTCAAATGATGCAAAAAGGTTAAGATGGCATTCAGATGAGCGCATTTCGGATGGTAACTTACGTCACCCTGCCGATTCACCATAGTGGAAGAGTTTTGATAAAAAATTTCATGATTTTGGAAGTGAAGTTAGAAATCTCAGAATGGGATTGTGTACTGATGGAATGAATCCATATCGGAGCCTCAGTAGCCAACATAGTTCATGGCCTGTTTTGCTGGTACTTTACAACTTTACCCCACATCTATGTATGAAGAAAAAATATGTTATGATGAGCTTGATGATTTCTGGACCAAAACAACCGGGAAATGATATTGATATGTATCTTACACCATTGATTGAGGATTTAAAACTGCTATGGGAGAAAGGTGTTACAGTTTTCGATGCATACAAGAAAGAGTATTTTCTTTTGCGTGCTATGATAATTTTCACTATAAACGACTTTCCTGCATATGGAAACTTATCTGGATATAGTGTTAAGGGACATAAAGCATGTCCAATTTGTGAAGAACAAACTTCATATTATCAATTGCAGAATGGAAGAAAGACAGTGTACATGGGACATCGAAGATTTTTGCGAATTGATCATCCTTATCGTAGATTGAGAAAAGCATTTAACGGTTTACAAGAATACAACCTCCCCCTCAACCATTGTCAGCTGAAGAATATTATGACAGAGTGAAAGATATTGATTCAACATTTGGAAAGAGAAAAAGTTCTGGTTTACAAAAACATATCTGGAAGAAGCAGTCTATTTTTTTCGAACTACCTTATTGGAGATTTTTAGAGATAAAACATAACATTGATGTTATGCATGTTGAGAAAAACATATGTGATAGTTTGATTGGAACTTTGTTAGACATAAAAGGAAAGACAAAAGATGGATTACATGCTAGATTGGACTTGATATTAATGCGAATTCGTTTGGAGTTAGCTCCCGCTGTGAAAGGAAAAAGAACATATTTACCTCCAGCTTGTCACACATTAAGCATGATTGAAAAGATGAATTTTTGTCAGTGTCTTCATGGTATTAAAGTACCCAGCGGTTTTTCTTCAAATGTGAATAATTTTGTGTCATTGAAGGATTGTAAATTAATAGGTATGAAATCACATGATTGTCATGTGTTAATGCAACAAATTCTACCAGTAGCAGTGCGTGGTATATTACCGAAAGCTGTCAGGAAGACAATCATCAGGTTATGTAATTTCTTTAAATCCATTTGTAGCAAAGTCATTGATCCAAATTTGTTAGATTTTTTGGAGAATGAAGCAACTCTTATTCTTTGTCAACTAGAAATGTATTTCCCACCCACATTTTTTGATATAATGGTTCATCTATTGGTTCATTTGGTGCGTGAGATAAGAATGTGTGGGCCTGTTTATTTAAGATGGATGTATCCTTTTGAATGATATATGAAAATTTTGAAAGGATATGTTAAAAATCCTTATCGACCAGAGGCCTCTATTGTTCAAAAATATGTATCAGAAGAGGTGATTGAGTTCTGTACTGATTATTTGAATGAGGTGGAGCATATTGTTGTCCCTCTATCTCGACATATGACAGTTGACAGAGAAGGTAGAGGGGTTCGAGGCTTAAAGGTAAAGTTCATTCCACGTGATGAAGTGATGCAAGCACATTTATACATTTTGAACAACACAGATGAGGTTCAACCATATATATCCTCACATATTGCTGAATTAAAGTTACGATATCAGAAAATAAATGAAAAGTGGTTGATGATTGAGCATAAGAAGACATTTGTTTCATGGTTTAAAGAGAAAGTCACCTCAGATATATCTGTATCAGAAACATTGAAGTGGTTATCAGGGGGACCATCTTTTAATGTGATCACTTGGTCTGGTTTTGATATCAATGGCTACACATTTTACACAAAAAACCTGGATGACAAGAGTACCGTTCAGAATAGTGGTGTGATGGTATTCGCTGAAGCAGTGCATTTTTCGAGTGCCAAAGATAAAAACCCAATTTCTGCATCAACATCATATTTTGGAGTTATTGAAGACATATGGGAAATTGATTATATTAAATTTCGAGTCACTATTTTTAAGTGCAATTGGGTTGATAGTAATAGTGGCGTGAAACATGATGAATATGGGTTTAAACTGGTTGATTTGAAAAGATTTAATCACAATGAGGAACCATTTATCTTGGCGACACATGCAAAACAAGTATTTTATGTCATTGATCCGTCGAATGATCAGTGGTCAGTTGTTTTGCAAGGGAAAAGATATCATTTGGGTGATGATGATGATTCTGATGATGCTAGTGATTTACATGAGCATTATTCATCTATTATGCAATTTTCAGATGATTACAATGAATATAAGACAGACATAGTGCATGCAGTACGTACCGATCATGATGAAGGGACGTGGGAAAACACTAAATTAGTCTCCTAATTTTTCTGGTAAATATTTATATTTTGTGTCTATTTTTAAAACTTACAAATGCATGCCTCTATTTTTACATATTTATTTTTCATTTCCTTGTTTCTAATTATTCAGTTTTCTAATGATATGCAGGTACCCAAAATTTCATTACACTTTCTAGTAGCAATGTCAAATACAGATAGAGATGAGCAGTTACCGAGGTATATCTATTTTGACATATTATTAAATATTCAGTAATATACATATTTAATGAAATAAAACTGTTAATTTATTAAAAAAATTGCAGGACTACTGATGCGTCCTCGGCGGAGGAGACTTCTCCAGTTACTACTGAAAAATCAAGTTCTCTAGTTGGTAAACGTGGTATTACACGTTTACCAAAACTATCACTCGCTCGTGATGATAACAAATTACACATCCGTTTTAATGATAATAATAATGCAGTTGGCCCAAATGCAGTTCAGTTTGTCAGTTATATAGCGATGCAGAGCCGTTGCAGGATTAGTATTTTATATCCTGATTGGAAGTCAGTGGACAGGACGGCAAAGCAACAGCTTTGGGAGGCCGTGACGGTAAAATATCTTTATTTATTTATTTTATCTCATTTTTTTAATATTATATAGTTTAAATGACATATTTAATTTTTTCAATTACAGATGACATTCAATTTTGAGGAAACCAAAGAAATTAGGAAAAGACATCTCTCTTTAGCGGCGGTTCGATGGAGAGATTTTAAAAACAAACTGACGAAAGATTATGTTTTTGGAAAGAGAAGGTTTGAAAGCCCATGTCTTAAGTATCCATATATAGATGAAGAAACATGGAAGCGATTTGTTGACAGTCGTCAGGAAGAGAAATTTCAGGTATTGTAATTGTTTTATATTTTAAAATTTATGCTATATTTTCCTTATTACTTATGTGTTTATTTTTATGTAACAGGCCTCCAGAAGATCTCATCAGGAGATCCAGTTGAAAAACGTATACCCTCATACTTTATCATGTGGAGGATACTCGTATTTGGAGCAGAAAATTATTGAAGAAAAATTTGAAGCATTAAGAGCTCGATCAAGTAGTGGTTCAGAAGAGGTCCAGTATGGTCCTCCATATCCTCCCACTCGCCATGAGAAATGGAAACGAGCAAGAAGAAGAAAAAATGAACAATATCTTACAGACGAAGCTCATCAAGTGGCTGATAGAATTGTAAGTAAATATTAATTCTTTGTTAACAATTTTCCTTTTTTATAATTTATAAACACTAATATAAATTTTTTATTTTTCATTTCAGGATGAACTTCAGGAGAAAGAGACACAGGGCTCTTTTATCCCCGAGGGTAGGATGGATATCCTAGCCACTGCTTTGGGAAAGACTGAACACCCCGGCCGTGTTAGAGGATATCAGGCGGGTGTTAGTATTCGGAAGGTTTTTGGTAAGAGTAAGCAACCAAGAGACCCGGAAATCGAATCCTTAAAAGAAGAGCTGCAGGATATGAAACGGTCTATGAGTGATCAAATTCAAGCAGCAGCACAGAAGGCTTTATTAGAACACTTGGCAAGACAGTCACAATCTGCTTATCCTTCCGAGGTATATTATTTACTGTTAACAATTTTTCTTTTCTATAAATTATAAACACTGATATAACTTTTTCATTTTTCAACATTCTCAGCCTACTCACTCAGACTATCCTGCCTCATATGCTTACCCAACACCGTCTGGGCAGCCTTCCGAGGTATATTATTTAATGTCATCAATTTGTCTATTTTATAAATTATAAACACTGATATAACTTTTTCATTTTTCAACATTCTCAGCCAACTCACCCGGACTACCCTGCCTCATCTGCTTACCCTGCCCCGTCTGCGCAACCATTTGAGGTATATTATTTTATTTAATTTTTAATCAATTTTTCTATGTTATAAATTTTAAACACTAATATACCCTTTTCATTTTTCTGACTTCTCAGCCTACTCACCCTGACTACCCTGCCCCACCTGCTAACTTTGAGCCTCCACCTCCTCCATCGGATCGAACCTTATATTGTGAGTTGTTTGCGGGAGATCCTCATGTACATATTGTTGCGTTAGGACAAGTGTATTTTTTGGGGGACTCGGTACATCATCAGCCTATGCAGATGGGTCAGGTTAGAGTATCAGTACTTGTTATTATAGATCCTACTGCTCTACTACCATTTCCTACCGCGGAGATCACCAGTGTTGGGGAATGCATGGGCCATTTTTTACTTTGGCCAACTCCACTTCTTCGTTATATTTCACATGAGGTATGAGTTTTTTTAACTAGTAATTAGAAATGATTCCAAATTACTTATAATATTTTCTGACATTTAACTTATATAGGAATATCTGAAAGCAAAAGAAACTGTACAAATGCAGCAAAATGTTCAGAAACAGTCGGCTGTAGATACTTCTGATATTTCTTCTGGGTTGAAAAGATTATCTCAGTGCTCTTCTTCCTTGAATTTTATCTATGAGTTTCGGATGACGTCCGATATATGTGGAAGAAATTATAAATTGAGAATATTGAAAGAAGATATCATGAATTTAGTTAATTTTGAAGAGATCGGGCTGAATGTGGTGCAGTTGTTTTCCATGTAAGTAAATTGACGTTTGAATTGCAATTTCTTTAATAAAATATTGTTATGTCATTGACTAACTATATTTTCTTTTTAAATTAGGTATCTATACAGGATTCTTTTACAAAATGAAACTACAAGCATTTATAGCTTTATAGATCCAGAGTACATTTCCTTGGAAGTCAAACATGTGAAAAATGATGAAAGAGTTCAATATATATCCGAGAGATTATCACAAACAGAGATTCAGTGCTGGTTTTTGCCATTTCTTGATAAGTAAGAATATCAACATAATTTTGAACTCATGATCATTATAATGTCATTAATTATGAACTTTTTGTATTATAGGGGGCATTGGATGTTAGGGATATTTTTCCCAAATGAATGCACCTTATATTGGTTTTGCTCTTTATTAGGAAAAGTGCGTAAACCGTTTTCCAACTTATTAAACAGGTAAGTTGTTTTTTTATTTTTAGAAGTTCGTTATGTTTAATTTTAATTGTTTACAAAAGTTTTATTAGTTCTTATATAAAAAAATGCAGTTCATGGAAACATTTTACAAATGAAAAGAAACCAACAAAAATCAAATATGTAGAAGTACAGGTAATTAGTTTTTATATTTTTGTTATATATTGGGTTTCATTATTAGTTAAATGTTTTATAACTGTAGTGTCATCGTCAAAATGGAAGCATTGAATGTGGTTATTATATTCTACGATTTATGTACGAGATAATCACAACTGGGGAAACTACTGATTTTCATAAAGTTAGTTGTATTAACTTTTTTATATATTTTCATCCACTTTCTTCTATTGATTAATTTCATATCATTCAATATTATTGTAGGTATTCAATGATTCACAGTCATATTCTCAATCTGATATGATTCATATTCAATCTACTTTTGCGGACTATTTATTAAGTCTGATTAAGATTTGAGGTATGTATACTAATATTTATAAATAATAATATATATGGGTTTAAAAAACTAACTCTTATGATATATTAGGTGTTTGAACCTACTAATAATAAATGAATGCTTCAACAATAACAAACAATGAGCATGTCATATATTTCAGGTACGTGTATTTTAATTCTGCTTTACTGAGTTTTCTCAAGTGCCTCTGCAAAAACTGTTTTATTGAATCTACTAATAATCAAATGAATCCTTCAACAATAACCAACAATAAGCATGTCGTATATTTCAGGTACGTGTATTTTAATTCAGAATTAGTTATTATATTTCTTTTCATTGTTATTTCTTAAAATCATTTGTTTGTACAGTGACAGATCTGTAGGGTGGTACTTGGATCATGAACATAGAGATTCGTATAGCGAAATAACATTCACAAACACTAAAAATTGTCTCCCTTGAATGCACATCAATATCTTCTAGGACTTTTTATTTTTTATGCAAATAAATATCGAAAAATGATTGCCGAGAAGCATATCACATAATACCTGAAACAACGCTTAGTGGGTTCGCACAAAGATAAAATAGAAGGCGTCAATTTTTAAGGTATGTTTCTTTATGTCTCTTCAATCTGCATTTGATTTCAATTTTCTAACCTATTTTTTGCACTCAAACTTATTTCTCTGTTATTCCATAACTTAAACAAATAACAATAGTGAATGGGTAATGCACGTCTATACAGAGCAAATATAAAAACCTGAGGTTGGGGGTGGTGGGGATCCTATGGTGAAATGACACCCCCAACATCTTCAGTGGGGGAGGTGAGGAAGAGGTTGCATCGGCTGAGTGTTCCTGGAATTTTGATCAGGAGTCGTAACATTTCATTTTGGTAATTTACTTTGTGAAAAAATGAATGATTCAAATAAATTACACATTTTCATTTAATGTTTATTCATTGCACTAATATCTTGGATTGATCTTTCACGCACATCTCCTTAGTTTCATTACTATTTTGACAGGATTGGTGCTATCTATGGGAGGAAACTTACAATGATTGATACTGAGTATGGTTAGATTAAGAAAATGCACCATGTAGGTACGTGTATTTTAATTCTGCTTTACTTTGAGTTTTCTCAAGTACTTCTGTTAAAGCTGTTTAATTGTTTTTGTATACTTCGTTATTTTTGTTCAGGGTTCCGATTTGTTTGGAGGAGAAAATATATGTATTTTATTTAAAAAAAAAAAATTACGGCGTCGGTTATTTTAAAAACCGACGCCGAAAGGGTTTTCCGCGTCGGTTTTTAGAAAAACCGACGCGGAAAACCGATATTTCGGCGTCGGTTTTATATAAAACCGACGCCGAAAACCTAGTCGACTATATTTTCCGCGTCGGTTTTTTAATGAACCGACGCGGAAAATAATGTCTAAATGTAGCTTCGGCGTCGGTTTTATAAAAAACCGATGCCGAAGCTCATAAGAGAATTAGTTTTCGCGTCGGTTTCTAAGAACCGACGCGAAAACTGTATTTTTAACGTCGCCTATAAAGACGTCGGTTTATAACCGACGTTAAAAATTTAAAAAAACCGACGCGAAAAAGTGTTTTTGCACTAGTGAGTGTTTCACCTTGGGTGGCCCCAGTTCTATTTTCAAAGAAGACATATGGGTGCTTGAGACTGTGTGTGGACTACTGGAACCTAAATCAGGTGACTATGAAGAAAACATATCCTCTTTCGATAATTTATGACCTCTTCGACCAGTTAAAGTGATCAAGGTTGTTCTCAAAGATAGACCTCAGGCCTAGTTATCATCCGCTTCATGTACGGGATGAGGATGTACCGAAGAAATCCTTTAAATGTCGTAATGGCCACTATGAGTTCTTAGTGATTCCATTCAGCATGTAAAATTCCCATCAATATTCATGGGACTCCTGAAAAATTTCTTCCATCCTTACCATGACCGGTTCATTTTGGTCTTCATTGATGAAATCCTGGCGTACTCGACTTCTAAGGAGGAGCACATGACACACCTGGGGATGGTCCTAGATAAACCTTGAGAGCACTAGATATATGGGAAGATCTCAAAGTGTTAATTATTGATTCGAGAAGTCCAATTTATGGGACATGACATTTTAGAGGCTAGAGTTGCAGTGGATATGGCAAAGATAGAGGCAGTTCTTCTTTGGGAGCCACCTAAGAGCATGACGGAGGTGCAAAGTTTCTTGGGTTTGGCTGGATATTATAGGAGGTTTGTGGCCAAATTTTCTAGGGTAGAAGCACCCTTATCATCGTTTACAGGGAATAAAAAACCTTTATATGGATGTAGAAGTTCCATAAGAGCTTACAGGAGTTGAGGCAGAGACTGGTGAGTTCCCCCATCTTGAGAATACTAGAGGAGGGCGTTAGGTATGTAGTGTTCTGTGATGCATCAGGGACCAGACTGGGTTGTTTCCTAATGTAGGGTCAAGCAATAATTTCCTACGATTCATAGAATTATAGGTATAATGAAAAGAATAATGAAACCCATGATCTTGATCTAGTAGCAGTGGTCTTTGATTTGAAGATGTGGCGACACTACTTAATGGGTGAGTGATTTACCATCTACTCTGACCAAAAACGTATTAGGTATATCTTTTACCGGAAGGACCTGAACATGTGGCAGTGGCAGTGGCTAGAGTTCCTCCAAGATTATGACATCGTGATATTCTATAATCTTGTGAAGGGGAATGTGGTGGTAGACATGCTCAGCAGGAGATTCAGGTTGTAGTTGTTGAGTGAGGTGTCAGATCTGTTAGCCGCGAGGAAGATATCCTTCATGGATGGTGATGAAGAAACTTACCTTCAGTCTATGGTTGTTACTCTCCCACTCTTACAACAAGTTAAGAAGACATAGATTGGGAATGTCAATTGTAAGAACTAATTTGATCAGTTATCCTCCTTGAAATCCCCTGATAGATATTCGATAGTTGGGGAGCCCATCATCCTTTTCAGTGGGCACACCATTGTACCAGTGATATTGCGAGAGGAGTTTCTGAGGGAGTTACATACCTCCCTTTAGTAGTATATCTAAGATTGGTAAAGATTTACTAGGATCTCTGATGCCATTTCTAGTGGTTGGGGATGAATAAGGTAGTGGTAGAGTCCATTTCTTGGTGCCTCACATGTTAACAAGTGAAGGTAGAGCATTAGGTTCCAGTAGGCTTGGCTCATCCACTTGAGGTGCCAAAGTTGAAGTGGGATAGTATATCGATGGAATTGGTGATGTGTTTACCAGGCACATCCATGGGACATGATACTATCTAGGTTATCATTGAACGGTTCACCTAGTGGGTCCACTTCCTACACATCCAAGAACAGATTTCGATAGAGATCTTGGGATGCCTCTACATTCATGAGATAGTTCAGCTTTATAGGGTGTTGTTGACAATCGTTTCAGACCATGATACTCACTTCACATACTATATATGGAGTGTATTTCTGGAGGCATTCAGGACTCTATTGCTCTTGATCATGGCATTTCATCCCCAGATGGAGAGGATTGTCCAGGTTTTAGAGGACAAGCTTCGTACTTGCATCATGAACTTTACTCATAGTTGAGAGGACCACCTGCCACTAGAGGATTTTGCGTACAACAAAATATAGCACTCCACCATTAGTATTAAACCATTAAAGGAACTGTATGGGTGACCATTCAGGTCACCGCTATGTTGGAAGGACCCAGGAGAGTCAACACTCATGGGCCTAGAGTTGGTGTGATCTACCACCGAGAAGTTGCAGATCATCCGGGAGTAGATGAGGACTACACAGAGTAGGGATAAGTCTTATACTGATAAGATATGGATGTGTTTGGTGTTCGAGTAGGGAGACCAAATGTTGGTATGGGTCTCCACTTTGTAAGAATTGCGTAGATTTGGTCGGCGCAGAAAGGTGTCTCTAAGGTTCATAAGCCCTTTTCAGATTCTGAGCAATGTTGGCGAGGTGGTGTACCACCTAGGTCTTCCACCACAAATGCATCATGTTTATGATTTCTTTCATGTGTCATAGGTGAGGAGTTATTTTAATGATCCCTCACATGTGATCAATTAATGTGAGCTTGACATTGATGATGGGGCAATGTTTGCGAAGTTCCCAGTGGATATAGAGGATCAATAAGAGTGGTTCCTTCATGGATGGTCAATTCCTTTGATGCATGTTCAGTGGAAGAACGTGAATCTCCAGGAGAAAAAATGAGAGCAGGAAGCTCATATTCATGCTCAGTATCCCCATTTGTTTATTTGGATCTTGTTTTAGGTTTTAGGGACATAATTCCCTAAGGTGGGGAGAATTTAATTTCCCAGAAATTTCGATGTATTTTTTTAAAATTATATAGATTTTTTAGAAACCAGGTGCTGAGAAGACATGTAATTCCGAGGCCTGGGGTGCCCAAAATATGTTTTTGAACTTTTTTTAACAGAGTGTGTGTAGTTTTGGTAACTTCAAAACTAGTACTCTGATTAAAAATATGTGGTCACCGTTGCATCCAGAATGATGACTTTTCCTTAGGAAGGAACTAACCTCGACTGGTGCAGATAGAGGGTAAAATATAATTCGTGGGAATTTAAGGAAAAATAAAATAAACTTATGAAAGTTTATTTTCTTCATAATGTATCACTATAGCACAATGAGGCGTCAACTGTTTCATTTTATAAATGGAACAGTGTGATGACGTTACGACTCAGTGTTACAGAAAAGCTGAATCGTGTTTCCTCCTTTCAATGGATTAATAGGGGTATGAGATTAGGAGATGATCCAAGAGTCTTCTCTGAATATTTAAAGGAATTTCATTGGATAATGACGAATGATGAATGAGGACGAATGAAAGATCACCAATGACAATAGACACCCCCTCTACTTTGAAGGATTTCACCAACAAAGATGGATTCTATATTGAGTATCAACGAACGATGGTAGTGTAACTCCTTTCTTCACCAACAATAGATCCAATCCTCAAGGTAGGGGTTTATTCCTAAGTGATTTCATTCTTTTGTTATACTTTGAATTGAGCGATGGATATAGATTAACCCATGAATAGGTTAACCCATATATCAATCGTGTATACAGGATGGTTTTGATTTCGAGGATTTGAATTGGGTTCATCCATGTTTTGATGAGATCCATGCTTATTGTTTTTAATCTTCCCCCTATTTTCAATTTTAATGTGGGTGGATCAGGGCTGACGTGAATAAGGCCCAGATCCATCTATTTTGGGAGTTCTTATGTTCTTCTCATTTTTCATGGCACAATGATCCATGTCATTAGTTTGATGGCTAGTGGAAATAGAAATCCACAGGCCAGGTGAGATTGTAGTAGCGGATCTGCCCATGGGTGGTTTCCGTGGGAGATAGTGGTGCTAGGTGGATGACTGCTGGTATATGACCTGGTGGTGGTGAAAGGCCATGGACAGGCAGTCCGTGACAACGGTGTGGGTAGCCAACTCAAAGATCGGTGGTGAGGGAACCCACAAAAACCACCATGAGCAGAGAGTAGGGGCTGCTAATAGGCGGTTGACAGCAGGCTACGGTGGACGCGATAGACAGGTCGGGTCGGGCTGGCAGGCTGGCACCGGGTTGGGCTGGGTGGGACTTGACCCAGACCTAACCGGCCCATTCTCACTAAAATTCCCATAAATTTCAAACCATATATCAGATTGATGAGCCATTTTTGGTGTTGGAACCCTCATGACAAGGCGTTCCTTTTTAGATTATCTAAGTGTGTTTTTATAGAAGAAGACATGTGATCATTGGCTTGAGGATTAAGTTCTCCCAGAAAAAACACGCTACAATAAGGAATCATGTGGCTAGATGTGATGAGAAGACTGTGACTATTGGTCTAAGTGACTCAACATGTCTATGTGACTCAATAGGTCTATGTCACTCAGCAGGTATAGGTGACTCAGTAAGTTTATGTGACTCAATAGGTCTAAGTGACTCAGCGTGTCTAAGTGACTAAGAGGATCTAAGTGACTCAGCGTGTCTAAGTGACTCAATTGTACTAGTTGTTTTGTGATATGTCTGATAGTCTTGATTTTCATTCTTTAGATTTATACATGTGTGACCTGACAATAATTCATGTGTACTTAACTTTATGGTTATTATTTTGTGGTCTTTCCATTATGGTCTTTACTTTTTGGTATTTCATTTGTTGTTTCGGGGCATCCTACTGGGTATTATTTTACTTACCCCTATACGAGATTTTCCCAAATGTCTCATGTATTGTGCAAATGACCGACGCTTTGAAAGAGACATTGGTGGTCTGGGACTAGGTGGTGCCTAGTGAGATCATACATGCGAGGTATACTCCAATAGCCTTAGGTATCTACCCTTCACCTACCCTTCTGTTAGGGTTTTCTGTAGATGGCTTTCCAGTGACTTGTGAACTCGTTTTTTTATAACTAACATTATGTTGGGATTGTATACTGGCCCTCTTTACATTCAATTTTTCTATGATTACTCTCATTGGTTATCTTATTGGCATGCATGGTTTACTCAGTGTTTAATTTTCATCATTTTTGGGCTTTCATTTATGTGAATTCATACATGTTTAAAGTTAATATCTCCCATTTTTTAGACGGGCCTACTCGGTGCTAGACGCTAGCCTTTGGCCTATTCGAGGCAGGCTTGGGGTAGTCATGTCTTGGGCCCCACTATGATGGGTCATGATAGAACTCAAATTTATTTTCATGCTCACTGAATATTCCAAATTCAAAACTCCCCCTCAAATCAAAACTTCTAAGAACATCTCAAATATCTATTGTTCTTTAAAAAACATAAATGAAACTTCAACAAAAATTTCATTGTTAATTTTTTTTTCATCAAAAAAATTCACCTCGAAAAAGAATATCCAGAAAACCTTCATAATATTTATTTGTCCAAAAGCTTTTTCCACTCAACTAAGTCTAGTATTATCAGTGCATAGAACTGAGTCTAATGAAAAACTTGTTTTCTTATTTCTTAAATCAACTTCTTCAACCATTCACTTTTCTATCAACTGCTTAAAAATATCTGTAACACTGTATATGGAAATATGTTTCAAGAACTCTAATGATCTCACTTTCAACATTTAAAAGAAACTAAATAAATCTCCTATAAATTTACTGAAAACTAGAACCATTTTCAAATAATAAATATCCCAAAAATAAATCAAAAACTCAGATTTTCTGGAAAATCTTTTTCAAGATACTTTGTCCAAATTGAACATTATTAAGTTGTTTCTTCAGTAAAATCTTAGATTTGACACCATTACCAAATTTTTCAACATCATAACTTCTAAAATTCACATACATATTAATATTTTTAAACAAAATTCA
This sequence comes from Viscum album, assembly GCA_963277665.1. Taxonomy (NCBI): domain Eukaryota; kingdom Viridiplantae; phylum Streptophyta; class Magnoliopsida; order Santalales; family Viscaceae; genus Viscum; species Viscum album. Next base: position 1,429,265,899 of record OY728131.1, on the reverse strand, counting down.
TCATCTAACACTCTCTCTAGTATTGTTTCTACAAATCTTTCACACATATTCTAAGAGAAAACATTGTATGGATGAACAAGTTCCTAACATTCTAAAAAATAACATGGATAGTGTGTTTTTGTAAGAATCTTGATATTGAGAACTTTATAGAATAAATATATCCCCATATTTTTTTTGAATTATCTCTACTTGAAACCTTGTGTCTGGAATTCCTTATTTAGAGTTCTTTGTTTGGAAGTCTTGTGTCCAAGCAGCTTCAATTACCCTTCAACAAGAGAAATTATCATAGGGTTTCCATGATGATAAGAACATTAAGATCCAAATTGTATCTTCTAATTTCATATAAAACATATCTTTCGATATTATTTTTTTGTTTCTCCAACCTCATCTATAAAAAAATCTCCATTATAGAAAGATATTCCTAGAAACAAGTATAGCTGGGAAAAAACATTTAGAACTGAAAACATAAATAAATAGAATTTCTTAAGAAAATGGTGTTTAATCTTCTATGTCTGAAATCCTTTATCTAATTACAAGTTTTTATAAAGTAAGGTGATTTTTCATAAAGAAAATAAAAACCAAAACATTCAGTAAACATAAAAAATCGTTCAATTTGAAAAATAAACATCACCCAACTTGGTCCCAACATCTTTTATAAGGAATCAACCTTAAACATTACATTTTATAATTATTTGAAAAATAAAATCCCATTATTTTCCAAAATATATTTTAGGTCTATAATTTTAGAGAATTGGGAGAAACGATTACATAGTAAACCCATACATTATAATTGGAAACCTATACTCACTATCAATTATTTCCACATAAGGGGAACCCTTTAAAAATAAAACACATTTTCTTTTCATTAAATATCTTGACAATTATTTTTTTAACCTCATTATTATCCTGAAACATCCTTAAACACTGTGAAAAATATTTCAAAATTTAGGATGATCAAAAAATCTAATAAAGTAATATAATAAGGGAAAGGAAACCGTTAGTTTTGTAAAAACAATAAAACCCATGAGCAACACTTTTCTTGAAAACTAAATATTTTACCCATAACAGGAAATATCATTCCTTTACAAATATCATTTATTTTACCTTTAAAAAATTATTTCCTTAAAAAACTAATTATAAATCATAGGAAATTAATGTAGGTTCCTTGGGATATGATAACATAGAACCCTTAGAGAACCCTTATAGAACCATTACAAATGGAATGGCCATATGGTCACCTTCCATCTATGGAGTACCCAATACATTATAGCGCTAGATGGGTCCATCCATCATTAAGATATAATAGGATCACCTGACACTATCTTGGTGAACCCATAATTTATAATGTCCAAGAACCATAATTTGAATAAAAAATTTCATCATTTGAAAGACTATTTTAAACTCATTTTCAAATAACTTTCCAATATTTAAATACCATTTTCTTTCAAAATAACATTTTCAATATAAAATAAATATTCATTAAAAAAAATTAAATAACAAAATACAGAATAAAAATGGAAATAAGTGTTTTAATTTAATAGGATATATAATATTTCATAGGAATCTAGAAAATAAATAAAAGTCATTATGGTGGAAAAGTTGTTGTCGATGTGTACATTAAATGTAACATTCCATTTCTCATTTTTCAAAATGGACTGTATAAAGAATGTAAAAAATATTCCCTTTTAAAAGTAATTTTAATTCAATACAAAAAATCCATAATATTTCCATTATAATCATTTTATATAATTAAACATATAAAATAATATCACATAGGAAAATACTATGAAATTAAATCTTTAAACATTTTAAAAGGGATTTTTAAATAAATGTGTTCTATACCACTTTGAAATATTTGAATAAAAATAATGATGAAAGAATAAGTTTAACAAAACATTAAATAATATTAGAATAAGAAAATTCATGATATAAAAATTCAATGGGGATATATATATACCTCATAAAAGAAGGTGGGTGTATAACATCAAAATATGCCTCAATGAAAGGAAATCGAGATGAAGTACCTTACCTAGAGTCTGATTCATTATATATGTATTTTACATTCATAAATAGTAAACTTATGTTAATTATTTAATATATTTAGAAATATTTCATGTTTATTATTCCTTGTATTATCTTATTACCATGTTTTAACAATAAATTAATTATTTAAGTTCACATTGGATATTTTGATAATATTTAGTAAATGACTCCAAAATGAATTTGGTATGATGCCAATTGTGAATGTGGTCATTAGTCTATCATCTCTACAATAATATTAATGAATTTATTATAATTTTTATACATTAATTATACTTTTAAATCAAACCATTATGTATGGTTTTGAAAAATTATCTACAATATAATCATGGAGACGGTAGGATGTACATATGCATGAGTAACATTTCAATTTTTTAATTATCATTATAAAAATACGTTTCATCTTATTTTATTTATAAAAAAATCATCATAATGACATTAATAGAGTATTAGAAATTTAAATATACATATATATATATATATATCATTCATCTGATGTGGTAATTGAAAATGAATCCCAACATGTAATGTCGCCACCCAAGTACTACATAATAATCCCCTGATCCGGTTCACCACATGACCTCAAGTGTGCCTCCCCATATAATAGAGACCACCAAGTAGTAGTGAGGGTCTAGTAAGATGATCATGGGGAGTATATAACCTATTTTATTGGATAAAAACACCATAAAAAATAGTAAACAATAGAAGAAACATATATGACCTAGAAAATACCAATATAAAAAAATAACAAATGAAGGGAATAAAATATACAACTGAATTGAAAAACATGTCATGATAAAGTATGTTTAAATGTGTCTACAATGAAACTAAAAGTAAATACACTAAAGACTCCCAATTTGGTATCGAACCAAGTCTGGTTCCCTCATCCAAGCTCCATCCAAAATCATCCATCTGACTTGGGGCCTTTTCCCTTAAATTGTCTAGAAAACACAATGTATATTCAAGTACCGATCAGGAACCCCAAATAGGGTGTGAGTTAACTCAGTAGGCATCCACCAAATATATCTAAAATAAATTCATCCATAAAATAGTGTATGTAGTTGTATAAATAAATAAATATAATGAATAAGTAAACAATTATCACATTATTAATTAATCTTAATTTAACTACAAAACACTCAGGTTCTCATGGAAACCCAAAACTCAATACCTTCTTTTGACTATGCTGGAGTTTGGTCCATTACACAATATCAATTCACAATTAATTTAGTAAATGGGATTCCATTATCCATTTATTTTCAGTTTTATTAAAACATCTAATGGAATACATAATCCAATTCCAACTCATGAGTGTAGATCGTCATGTCTAACACCCCCTTCCTATGAGTATTTGGAGCATCAGTCCTTGACTCACACATCATGGGTATCTGGAGCCTCAGTAACTATTCCATACATTATATTGGCATGGATTATCTTTTCTTAACTATGGGTATTTGGAGTGTCATTCCATTTCCCACACTCATTTATCAATCAAATTCACATGGGTTTTGGAGTGTCAGCCCTTACCCAATAATCATATCTTATTCATTCACTAGCATCAAAATATCACATGCTTCATTATTTCATTTCATTCAAGATTAATCAACATTAATCCCCTTATTACTTTAACTATAATTAATTGAATCAATAATTAATTAACCATATTCATCAAATTAATCAATTCAACAATTAATTAACCACCTTCAATCCATTAATTAATTTTTTAATTAATTAATCCTCTTCATAGAAGAAATATCATTATTCCAATAATTAATTCAAAAATCAATTATTCTAATTTTCTATTCAATTGTTAGATAATTAATTCATCAATTAATTATCTCAATTCCCCAAATCCATTATTCTATCAAATATTTAATTCCTCAATTAATTAATTGACCACATTAATTAATTAAACCATGGAATTTCAATTTCTAATGAAACCTAAAAATTATATAGTCATATACAAATAAAAGATATCAAGACTATGGGATTTGAATTATATTCTACCTACCTTGATTTTTTGATGAAATTTATCCTAATGAAATTCCCCAAAATTGAGTATCGCAATGATATAGATCGGATTTTGGATCTAAATCCCTAAAATCAGATTAAAGATATCTAGATCTTATGAATCTAGATCTAGATCTATAATAATATATCTATATCTCACAAAAAAATGTTTAGATCTATCAAAATAGCAGATAACATTCATAAAAAACAACAGTAGAGAGGAGGATGAACAAAAAAGACATCAGGATGAGATCTACTTACTTGGAGAATAGTGGATCTTTGATTCATGCTTCAAATCACAAAGAACGAAGGTCACACAACCTTATAATCCCTCCAAGAACCTATGAAATCATTAACAATAATCAATCTCTATGTTTAAGATGAATGAGAGGATTTTTTATATTTCATGGGAATTTAAAACTAATTTTATCCAATTAAAAAAATTTCACACAGTTTCATTGGAAAGGGTGCATGGTTTCTCCAAACTTTTTTCCAATTGTGCTCTTATAATATTTTGGGGTGCAAAGATTTATTTTTGGGATGCACAGTTTGTCAAACCATGACCCACCTGTGTGAAACCACACTATCTCAGATTGAATAGTTTCAAGGGTTTGGGTGGACATTTTTCCAAACTGTGCACCAACCGTATAAATCCCCTCTTCCTCGGTTCGCACGGTTAGTTGGGTTGGGTGCACTGTTTACCATAACCATGCGCCAACCACACACAACACCTTTTTCTAATATTTTTCTTAAAACTCCACCCAAACACACCCCAAACCATAAATCAAATGAAAGGTACTTAAATAAAAACAAAGAGTACCTGAATTCAATCCTGGGATAACTCTAGAAAATATTGGGATCTTACAATCTCCCCACCTTATAATATCTCGTCCTCAAGTTGTACTGCCAAGATTCTCAAAGATTTGAAGCCGATAAGATATGGACATTTATGCCTCATATCTAATACCCTTTCCTTTGTCTCCTTCTATACACATCCATGTTTCCATAATAAATGAACTATTAACACCATTTTTCCCTTCAACACTTTCTCACTGTAATCAAACACGCATATAAGATGCTCCTCGAAGGACGCATCTATCTAGAGATCAACCTCACCTACATCAATCACATGAGAATATTCTGGGTGATACAACTGTAGTTTTAATACATGTAAAAAACATTCATAACACTGTTTTTCTGTGGAAGCGATAATCGGTACGCCACCACCCCGATTCTCTCCATAACCTCAAAAGGTCCAACTAACATGGGTGCCAACTTGCCCTATGTCCATATCCTACGGTGACCTAATCTAGGCGACACCCAAAGGAATAAATGATCACCCTCTATGAACTCTAGGGGTCATCTCCATATATCATTAAATGACTTATGACTAATATGAGCCATTTCCATACATTACTGAATCAACTAAACTTGCTATGGCATCCCCAGCATGAAGCGTAGACAAACAACTCTGACTCACCATCTTCCATCCTGTATTGTGGTGTTTTTCATAACCTACCATAAAGAGACTCATATGTTTACATCTATATAATTTTATGATAATTGTTGCAATAGTAAAGCTGTACTAAATCCAAGTTCTTCTCCCATGATCCACCAAAGTTAAGAACACACACCTACAATATATCCTTAATCACCTTTATAGTACTTTTCAAATTCCCATCTATCTATGGGGAAAATTTGTACGCAAAAAAACATTCATATCGAGTGCCTTATTCATTCCCTTAAATAAGCATTAGGTATAGCGTGAATAAAAATCTAAAACTATAGTCTATGGTACCCCATGTAGATAGACTATCTATTGAACATACAGTTCTACCAACAGCTTTATAGGAAAGAAATGAATTACCTTCATCAGCTGACCCAAAATTACCAAGATAGATTCATTATTACAAATAAACTTCTGAATACCCACCACAAAATCCATGGTCATGTCATCATATATCCATTCTGAAATGGGAAACTGTTGCAAAAAACTAGTGGGTTGTTGATTCTTTGTCTTCACCCGTGGATAGGTGATGCATTCTATCATGAACACTGATATCTTCTTTTCATGCTTGGATAGAAAAACTATCATCATAGGTTGTGGTAAATTTTCGTCACACCTGGATATACCGCCAACTTTGAGGTATGAAATTCTCACATAAACTCTTCTCGCATGCTCATTAGCACAAAAACCCAACTCTTGATGTAGATGATCTTATCCTCATCTATGCTCCAATATGAAGGTGAAAACCCACCTTCAAGGAATTCCATCAAGGATAAACACTTCGTATCCTCATAATTCCTATGTATAATCTATCACACAAGGGTATACTCCACTGTAAATGTTGTACCTCAATATCTTTTGATCCATATACACCGGAAAATTCTTTCCAAATAGATAGTGTTTCCAACACTTCAGATCATAAACCACCACTTCTAGATCGAGTTCAGGCATATGGTATTTGTTTTCACCTGGTCTCAACTTACAAGATCTATACACCATGAATCGATCTCCTTAAATCAACCCCACTTCAATTAAGATCCCATATGCATAAAAATATACCATGTACTCCTCACCAATCATAGGTTGGATAAAAATTGGTTCTGATGTGAAGCACTTATTCAACTCCGGGAAGGAATTATCTCAAGATTCCATCCATTAAAACTTAACCCCATTCTTGGTCAATACCAAAATCGGTGCTACCAAATGGTAAAAGTCATGGATTAATATCCTGTAATATCCATCTAATACTATAAATAATCATATATCAAAAACATTATTGGGTGATCCAAATAAAACACTTCCAAAACCTTCTCTAGTTCCATATACACACACCTTCCTATGAGATGATGTTCCCCAAAAATTGTACCTAATCAATCCAAAATTGACACTTAGATAGCTTAGCTTATAGCTGATGCTCTCTCAGTGTACTCCAGATGATGTCAATATATTGGGAATGATCATCATGAATCTTATTTTACCCCAAGATGTCGTCAAAGAATACTACCAAAAATTGGTTTAGGTACAGTTGAATGATCTTATTCATAAAGGACATAAACACTTCTAGTTAATTCATTAACCCAAAAAATTAATGATAAACTCATATAGGTCATACCTTCATTGGAAACTAGTACTCTGTATATCATAATTCCAAACTCTCAACTAATGATACCATGATCTCTAGTTGATCTTTGAGAACACATATGTTCCCTTTAACTGGACAAACATATTATTGATACATGGAAGAGGATATCAGTTCTTTACCATAATTTTGTTCAACTTTCAGTAATCAACACACATGCATAATCTCCCATCATCCTTCTTTACAAACAACAAAGATTATCCCCAACTCCACATACTCAGAAATGTAAATCCCTTATTTTCCAAAATCCTCCAACTAAGTCTTCTATATCATGAATCTATGTTAGTTCCATTTTTTATAGTGGAAGAGATACTAGATCATCCACCATAATGATCCCAATAATGAATTCCATATCTCTCTCAAGTGGAATACTTGAGGTGTTTTCAAGATATACATTCTAAAAAAATTCCACCCCTAGTGGTAAGAAATCATGCTTAACGCCTTCATCGTCCATCAATAAACTAGACACTTGTTCTGTGATATCACCCAATTCAGGAGTAATTGGGCCGGTTCAGCCTTCCCAATAACCCATTTTCCTTGAAGAATATAGTTTTCACCCTTAGGATTTGTAATGGTTACTCTCCTCTGGAAACAATCGATATGGGCTCGGTATGCGACTAGTCATTCCATACCAATAATTAGGTCAAAGCCTATCATATCAAGATTATAGAGAATCCATAGAAAACGATAGTCCCCGATATCATGTGAACATCCCTGTCATAAATCGACACCTCAAGACCATACTCCCAATGGTATATCTATAGTAATTACTCTACTAACAAACTCCATATTTAGGCTCAACCTTAACAAGTTTTGCAGATATAAAGGAATGAGAGGAAAAAATATCAAATAATGAACAATATAAAGTAAAGGCTTCTAGAATAATAATGGTATCACATATATTAACCCAAATTTTTAGGGTTAAATGATCAAATGTAGAGTAGCTTGGGTTGTCGATTCCTCAGAGACCTAATAAAAAACCTATAGACACACACATTCTATGGACTGATTTTGGCTATAAAGTGGCCAAATTTGGGTTGATTTTATATAGGTTTAAGTGAACAATAACAGAATTAAGTGAATTCAAATTAAGATAATGAGTTGATCCTAGGAAATTTCTTGGGGGTGGATTGGATGAATTCCTTTAACGATTTCAAATTATTATATTTGAGGTGGGTTTATTCAAGAATATCAAACAACATCATCTCTTATTGGTTTAATACAAACACACCATAATACTACTCACTTATACACTTCGAGAATCAAATTCATGAGCACTCCATGGTAAAGGTTCGTATTAGCACTTGAAGTATGTGGCCTTAAAATTCAACAAGGAAGAAGAAGTTTTAAAAATTGTCAATTAAAAATCACAAATAAAAGAAGTGACTAGACATTAATGGGGTGATAAATAACATCCAATCTAACCCCTTTCTACTCCCTTAGATCAACACATAAAAGGGTTATTCCTTCATTGATTCTATGGATTCGATGGAAATGGGAAGTAGACTCATGAGGGAGGAAATGGAGAATAAAAAAGAAAACAATGAAAAGAAAATGATCACTCCACCATTGTGTGAAAAATTTCACAAGGTTTGGTGTGAATAAATTCACACCTTGGGGAAACAGTATCAAAGTGAGATGGATAATAATATAATAATAGGAAAAGAATAAATTTTATTAAGAAACTAAGATGAATTGATAAAAAATACAATTGTGGAAAAACATTACAAAGGAAAAGTGGCGGCATAACATTACATTGAAAGAATGAATTCAAGATGATAAACTATTCCTCCACCACAGCCTTAAATAGGAATTTTAGAAGTCTTGGGTCGATCTCAAAATAGTAAAAAGGATCCCACATGAGTATGGTATTCTTAGGGTGGGGGAAAGTAAGGGAGAGGATACTTTTCCACCCTTGACCCGAAGTCTCATCCAGCTTGCATCCACTAGACAGAGGTGCCTAGATGGCCTAATAGATGGAAAAATTTGGAGTGGGAAAGAGGATAAAAAGATGAATCTATGGATGTCTCTCATCTCTATGTAAAATTTCAGCCCAAATGAAGTTATGGTTGTAAAGATATGATTAAATTGGTGGTCTATTTTTATGGGCCGTAGAATCTCACCCATAATTTTATCTCTAACATGGGCCACCTGAAACTCCATTAAAACATCTGAATTGGATCTTCTCACTATTGGATGAAATGTTCCCTATGATTTCGTCTATATAAAGTTAGATTTTTAGAATCATTGGGGATGGATATTGGCCGCTATAGTAGTTTTATTGGGCTGCTATCGAGTTCACATCACCTAGAATGTTGTTTGTTCAAGGACAACATTGGTGGTCTTCCAATATGAATGATCAAGTACTCAAAAACTATCAATTGTTCCCAATTTAATGAGAAACGTGTAAATTAAATATGAAAATAAAATTAAGATCATTTTTTAGTTTAAAAGGTGTTAAAATATGTACCATGTAATAGTGAATTTTAAGAGGGAATTACAATAATAACGTGAATCAATGTTGAAAGTGTTAAATGCCCTAAAATGGTGTTTATGAATAATAAAGAACACGAATATTATATATATTAACAATGAATATTAGCCTCATTTAGTGTCTAATCACACCCCTAACTTGAGTTTTTCTAGTCCTGAGAAAAATATATCTAAAAAATGTGAAATTTGAATTCCCTTTTCCAAAAAATTTTTAATAAAAAATGATAAAAAAACTCTTATATCAAACAAATATGAAACCCATCAAAATATTTTAATACAAGATAGTTTCATAAGAATATCCCAATCCCAATACCATTCCTTTATTCAAATTCATCGCCATATTTCATCCAATATCAATTAATCATTAGGATGTGTTGTGTATCACAATAGATATGATGGTTCATCTTAATTCAAGGGGGAAATTACAGAAGCACTAGGTGGAATCACATTTCAATATTAAGATGAGTATTCATTTTTTTGCAATTTTTCCATGATAATTGAAATTTCACTCAATAGAGTCAACCCATGCAGCGAGACTTTGCCGATGACTCCCAGGCTCAAAGACCTTAGGGCACCAAGTGAAGCCCACATACTCAGGCAACATCTCGAGTTAACATAGTAAAAAAAAAGTCAAATTACCACAAATAGAGGTAAAATTACTAACTCTGGGACAGAAAACTATAGATTTATGATCCCTAAGTGCCTAAAGCCACGTATTAGTTCATTTCATTGCTCTACGCACAAATTTGTTGTTTTTTTTTTGTTTTTTTTTTGTTTTTTTGAATACTCATATTAAAACTAAAATGATCACTAAAACTATGCTATTTATTTGGGGGATCCCATGAACTCAAACTAATACCCCACTATCCAAAGGACACGTGTTGTGATTTTTTTATTTGGATGAAAATATAAATAATGAAATATCACATTCCATAGCCACACTTTACAAAATCTATGCTCATGAAATTATACAAGTATTAAAATCAGAATTAGGTAATGCTAAAATATTTGATATTCAGTTTCAAATTGTTCACTATGTATTATCATGTTCGAGGTTAAATAAATTTTATCTTCGATTAAGGCACACTATTTTAAAATCTTTTTTTGACACTAAAGCAGTTTTTTTTTAATTTTATCTCCCCCCAAAATAAAAAAACCTTTTCCCCATTGTTTAAAAAAAGAAAATTTAGAAGGGGGTAGAGGTTGAGAATGAGAGTTAAAAAAGGAAATTGAAAACCAGGATCATGAAATGAAGTCACTTGGTGGTTGAAGATAATATTCTTGCTACTCCAATTTGGTCATTTGATATCCATGTCACTCACAGAGTTCCCTAGTGGAAAAAATGAAAAACAAACAAATAGAAAAACAAACAAAAAAAATAATTTATATATATATAATAGTAAAAAAATTAAAATATAAGTATATACACAAAAATTATAGAAAAAGGAAGCACTACAGACCGTAGATCAGTGGTATGCACGTGTCTCTGTCTCCCTTCAATCCCGAGTTCAAGTTCCTGTGGCTTCGCCGGTTGTGACAGGGTTTGTCCCACGACCTACAACGCGGACTTTTATTATTATTATTATTATTATTTTATTTAACCTACAAACACATAAAAATAAAATGAACTGATGATAAATTGTCTTTTTTATAAATTTTTATGTAACTTATTACTCAAGGATCACACCATGTGACACAGATGGATATGGCACTCCCCTTTCATACACATCCATAATCATAAAACAAGAACAGGTCAATAGTATAATTTCTTTAAATTATAAAAATGATTAATTAATACTATTTTAAAAATATATATTATTAAAAAAGATTAGAAACATGAAAAACCATGGGTTTCCTCCCATGCAACGCTTTTGTTTAACATCGTTAGCCCCACATGGATCTAAAATCTGTCAATTTTTTCCTAGTTCATAGGTTGGATCAATTAAATAAACCTATGTTTCTTGTTTATCGAATGATTCAATGAATGGTTTTAACCTATGATAATTGACCTTGAAAATGTAAACACTTGTGGGATCCTGAATCTCTACTGCCCCATGGGGGTACACATGATGCACTATGAATAGACCTGACCATCTAGACCTTAACTTTCCCAGGTGTAAATGATGTTTTGAACTATACAAGAGCACGGATTTTCCCAATTCAAAATATTTGACAATGATATTACTATATTGGTAGGATTGAACTCTAGATTTATTTATCCTTGAATTTTCATATTCCTCCATCCTAAGTTCCTCAAGTTCATTAAGATCTAATTTCCTATTTTTTTTAGACAAAGAAATGAAGAAATTCATTTTTTTGATTTCCCAAAATGCAGTATGATCAATTTCAACAAGTACATGGAATTATTTTCCATAAACCAACCTATATGGTGACATTACTAGTATGGTTTTGAATGTTGTAAGATATTCCCTAATATCATCTAAGAGTTTCTCAGACCAATCATTCCTAGAGGGGTTGACCGTTTTTTCAAAAAAATTCTTAATCTCCCTATTCGCTAACTCATATTGATCATTGGTATGAGGATAGTACATAGAAGAAACTTAATGAGAAATACCATACTTATAAATGAGTGGAGATAATGGGAATTTACAGAAATGGGTTCCTCAGTCACTGATTATAACCATAGAAATTCCAAATCAAGAAAATATGTGCTCTTTTAGAAATCGGATCACAACATGATTGTCATTGGACTTGGTAGGAATAGATTAAACCTATTTTGAGACATAATCAAAAGCTAATAGGATGTAGAGGTATCCCCTATAATTTGGGAAGGGTCCCATGAAATCAATTCCCCAACAATCAAAGATTTCTATGACACGAATGGAAGTGAGGGGAATTTGATTTCTTTTGGAAATGGATCCTAATTGTTGACCTTGAGAGAAAATTTTCATAATTGGAAGCAATCCTTAGTGAGGTCAGGCTAGTATAAACCACTTTTTAGGACCTTTTAAGTGGACTTATTTGTGGAAAAGTGTCCTCCCCATGCCTCTCCATGAAAAAATTTAAGAATGGAATCTTTCTCAGACTCAGGAACACATCTCCTAATGATTTGATTAGGACAAAACATGAAGAGGTAAGTATCATAAAACACATAGTGTGTGACATCATAAAGGAATTAACTCTTAGCTTAGGTCCTAAGAATTTTGGAATGTCACCTGTCACCAAATGGTTTTCTATGTCAGCATACCATGTTCAATCACTCACAGAATAGAGTTGCTCATTGAGAAATGAATGAGACACATAAAGGTGATGTGAGTTGTCATTGAATTCCATCCTAGAGAGGTGATCAACTACAAAATTTTCAACACCCTTTTTATCCTTAATGGTTCAATAGAACTCTTGAAGAAGGGGGACCCACCTAATCAATCTAGCCTTGGAATCTTTTTTTTGGAAAAGGTATTTTAGTGAAGAATGGTCGGTGAAGACAATGATGGGTGATACTAAGAGATAAGATCTGAATTTCTCTAAGGAAAAGACAACAACAAGAAAATATTTCTCAGCAGTGGTGTAGTTGATTTATGCATCATTTAAAGATTTTCTTTCATAAGCAATGGCACATGGAGTTTTCTCCGACTGTCGTCCTAATACTGCTCCTACAGTGAATTCATTCGCATCACACATGATCTCTAAAGGAAGTTTCCAATTTGGAGATTGCATGATAGGTGTAGAGATAAGATATTACTTGAGTGTAGATATTGATTCTTCACAACTTTCTATCCATAAAAATGGAGCATCTTTCACCAATCAATCACAAAGTGGTTGAGAAATAGAGTTGAAATTCCTAATGAACCTTCTATTGAAACCAACATTTCCTAAGAAGGACCTCACTTACTTAATAGTTTTAGGAGAGAGAAGGTGAAAAATGATGTCGACCTTAGAATTATGAACTTAAATTCCTCTACCATATACTAGATGGACTAGAACAAGTCTTTCCTTTACCATGAAATGGAATTTTCCCCAATTTAGGATGAGATTATTATCCTCGTATCTAGAAAAAACCCTTTTATCATTAATAAGGCATCCCTCAAAATTATCCCCAAATATGTAGAAGTCATCCATGAATACCTCTAAATAACCCCCCCCCCCATGTCTGGGAAGATTCCCATCATGCACTGTTGGAAGGTACCAGGGGAATTACATAACCCAAAGGGCATGCACTTGAAGTCAAAAGTGATGAATGGACAAGTGGTGGTTTTTTTCACTTGATCTTATAAGGAGACCTCGATTTGATTATACCTTGAGAATAAATCTAGGAAGAAATAGAATTGATGACCCGCCACTCACTCGAGGACTTGATAAATAAAGGGAAAGTGGAAAAGGTCTTTCTTAGTACAAGAGTTGAGCTTTCTATTGTCAATAAAGACTCTCCATCCACTACTGAACCTTGTGGGGAGAATGTCACCATCCTCATTGGTGATCACAGTAATTCTAGCTTTCGTTGAGACAACATGAATTGGGAATACCCACTAACTCTCAGCTATGGGGTAGATGATTCCTGCTTTCAATAACTTAAGAATTCCTTTCCTTACCACATCCATAAGATTTGTATTGAGTCTCCGCTGAGGTTGAAGACATGGTTTGGATTCAGATTCATGAAAAATCCTATGAGTACCAATGAGTGAGATAATCCCAGGAATATCAAAAAGGTTCCATTCAATTTCATTCTTATGCTTTCTTAGGACATCTAGAAGCATCATCTATTGATTGGCTTCAAGAGAGGAAGAAATGAAAATAGTAAAGGCTCGATTCTCCCATAATAATTCATACTTGAGAGATAAATGTATGACTTTAAATTCTAGATCAGATTGGTTATCACTTTCCATGAAAGGATGAAACTTTTTATTAAACTTAGTTTATTTATTCAGATTTCTTGATAGAATTGGTTCCTTGTGAATAGAATTTTCATCCACTAAATTAGCTAGAGCAGTGTCATGAATGGTTATGGACTCAATGTTATTGATTTCACCCATGGTAACATTGATTGGCGATTCAAGAAAATCATCAATAGTGCTATCTGAACGAGATTCAAGCCAATGAGACAAATTTCCCTCATGTGAACAAATAAAATCAATCTCTTCTTGACTTAAACATCCTTCAATAATTATTTTATGCTCCTCTAGTTAACTATCAACACTACCAATCCAATTAACCTCATGTATCTCTTCATTATCCCCAATTTGAGAGTTTTCATTATATATGTTCAAGTCTGGACTCATGTTTCCAAAGTTGATGATCATGTTACAATTTCGGACTCAGATAATAAATTTGATTATTGCAAGGAAGGGACAACCAAGGATTATTGGGGTTTTCTCCCTAGGAACTAATCTTGGGTGATTGTCAAGAACAATGAAGTCAACTGGGTAAATTAGAATTTCAACTTTCACCAAAATATCCTTTAAGATCCCCTTAGGAACTCTAACACTACGATCAGTAAGTTAATGAGTGACAGATGTAGGTTGGAGTTCTTCAGGCCCTAACTGACAATACATGGAATAAGGAATGAGGTTCACACTAGCCCCTAGATCACAAAGGTCTTTGAAAATTTTGTTCTCTTCTAAATCCAAATTGATGTATGGACATCCTGGATCTTTCAACTTTGGTGGAATGGTCCCTTGAATGGTGGTACTCACATTAGTAGCCAAACCGACATGGTTTTTATGTGATAATTTCTTTTTAAAAGTGGACAAGTATTTAAGGTACTTTTAGTAGGTAGTAATGGTTTGTATTGAATCAAGAATTGGAATGTTCAAATTAACCTGAGATAATATTTCCCTCAAAGTTTCATTTAGCCATGGTTTATATTTTCCTCTCATGCATTAAGGGAAGAGAACATGTTCTTTGATGGTTTTGTGTGGTTTTAGTTCCTTCACATTATCATTGGGTTTTTCAGAATCTATGGGTAGTTCTTCATCATTTTAATGCGTTGTTGATGATTTTAATGGTTCTGGAATGGCTTATTCATGTTTCTGAATGGATTTCCAACTTCTTAAAATAGTTAATGCTTTGAGTTGTTCATGAGAGGTTTGTGTGTAACTAGATTCTCCCCTTAAAGTTGAGGATGGTACCACCTGAGTATTAATGGGCTCCTTCCCGGTTTTAATGGTTTGTATTTCATGTTTAAGGGATGAAACTTATGAGTTCATTTTCTCCATTTGTTTATACAACTGCTCAAGGATCAGAAGAGGGACATATTGAGTAGGGGCTTGTGCTGGTTGGTTTATCCCAGGAGGACACTTTGGTTGTTGAATGGTTTGTTGGTATTGGGAAGGAGGGTGTTTTTATTTTATTGGTTGTGGTTGGAACTAGTTATGGCTTTAAAAATTCTGTGGATGGTAGGGGTTTGGTCCTTGGGGATGACTTGGTTGTTGGTTATCCTTCCAAAAGAATCATGGATGGTTATTGTACCTTGGATTGAATGTGTTTTGGTACTGTGGATTCTGAAAGATCATAGCATTGACCTCCATAGGTGTTCCTCTTAGAATAACATCATTAATGGAAGGTATGGTTGGGTAGTTGTCAGACTTGTGGTCATGTTTGTCACAAATTGTGCAAACAGGGTCTACAGTTTGAATTTCATGGACCTTCCTAATATCAATCTCTACGAACTTCCTAGTGAGTGTTGTGAGTTTCAACCTAAGGATTTCCCCCTCTACAAGTGTGTTAATTACACTATTTTGGGTGGATTCTCATATTAAGGTGTTGTTCCCCATGTTTGGTTTTGTTCAGCTAGTCCTTCTAGATACCCGTAAGCATCATTTGGGGCTTTGTTTTTGAAGGTCTCATTACACATCATGTCGATGAATTGTTTGTTTTTCAGGACCAACCCTTCATAGAAAATTAAAACTTCTTCTGGGATTGATAATCCATGGTGAGGTACCATGTTTAGAGTGTCTTTTAACCTTTCTCATGTTTCATAAAATGACTCCCCTTATTTTTCAAAATAGTTTTGGATGCTCTTTTTAAGAGAAATTGTTTTGTGACGGGGAAAGTATTTTTTGTAGAATTATCTATGTAATTGGTCCCTAGAGAGGATTGATGTAGGTCTAAGATGGTTTAACCAATTCTTTTATCTATCCTTAAATGAGAAATGAAAAAATCCTCATATTTTCTGACTCAATTTGATGTGGTGGTCACATGGTTTAAACAAAGTTGTTGAACTCTTTGACATGAAGGTATAGCATTTCCGACTCCATCCCATGGAAGGTTGGAATGTGGTTTAGGACATGAGGTTTGAAAAAATAGTGGGTTTCTCCTAAGTAATTATTCCTAATTCAAGAGGGTTCATTGGTCTAGGTAGGTGTGAGGTAGTCATTAATGATTTGATCGACTGCATTCCCCACGTTTGGGGCTACCTCATTTGGATTTCTATTTTGGTTCCCACACAGGTTTATGAGTTGGTTTCTTTGAATACCTTCCATTGAAATAGGTTTAATTTTTTACTCTATAGTATTAGGAAGATTAGGATCTAATAGAAATATTTCCCTTGGGGTACTTGACTCCCCAACCCCAGGACTATCCACCGTAACTAGACGGTTTGATTGATCAAAAGTGTAAGCGTACATGCGCCAAAAAAATGATAAAGGGAAAAGATAAGATAATTTGGACGAGAATTGAAGAAATGTGGGAGAATAGAATGGGTTTTTAGATAAATTACTTGGGTCCCCATAAATGGTGGAAAAATTTGGTCTCTCCCAAATTTACCCAAGTTTTAAGGGTTAAGCAGTCAAATACAGAGTTGCTTGGGTTGTCGATTCCTCAAAGACCTAAGAAGAAACCTATAGACACACACATTATATGGACTAATTTTGGATATTAATTGGAAAATTTTGGGTTTAATTTAGATAGGTTTAAGTGAAAACTAATATACTTAATTGAATTCAAATTAAGAGAATGAGTTGATCCTAGGTAATTTCTTGGGGGCTGATTGGATGAATTCCTTTAACGATTTCAACTTATTATATTCGAGATGAGTTTATTAAAAAAGATCAAACAACTTAATAAAATATTTTTTTAGCACCAACACACCATAATACTAATCACATATACACTTGTAGGATCAAATTCATGAGCACTTCAGAATAAAGGTTCGTATTAGCACTTGAAGTATGTGGCCTTAAAATTCAACAAGGATAAAGAAGTTTTAAAAATCATCAAATAAAAATCTAAATTAAAAGAAGTGATTAGAAATTAATGGGATGATAAATAAAATCCAATACATCCCCTTGATACTCCCTTGGATCAATCCATAATAGGGTTACCCCTCCATTGATGCTATGATTTCAATGGAAGCGTGAAGTAGACTCATGAGGGGGGAAATAGAGAAGTAAAAAAACAATGAAAATAAAATGATCACTCCACCGTTGTGTGAATAATTGCACAAGGTTTTGTGTGAATAAATTCACACGTTGAGGTAATGGTATTAAATTGATATGAATAATAATAGAATAATAGGAAAATATGAACTTTTATTAAGAAACTAAGATGAATTAAAACAATTTACGATTGAGGAAGAACATTACAAAGGAAAAGTGGTAGCTAGCTTGCATCCACTGCATAAAGGTGCATATATGGACTTCTAGATGGAAGAATTGTAGTGGGACATAGAAGAATAAATTGAATATCTAGTTGTACCGTATATATCTGTAAAATTTCATCCCAAATTAATTTGTTTTTTTTCAAGATATGATTAAATTGGTGGGCTATTTTTTTGGGCCGCAGAATCTGGCCCAAAATTTTATCTCTAACTTGGGCCGCCTGAAACTATATTAAAATATCTTAATTGACTATTATCACTATTATATGAAATGTTATCTATGATTTCTTATATATTTATTTAATGTTTGAGAATCATTGTTCTTGGATAATGGCTGCTGTAGTATTTTTATTAGGTTGTTGTCCAGTTCACTTCACCCAGAATGTTGTTTGTTCAAGGCCAACTTCGGTGGTCTTCCAATAGAAATATTCATGTACTATAAAATTATTAATTGTTCCCAATGTAATGAAAAACTTGAAAAATAAACATGAACATAAAATCAAGATCATTTTTTACTTTATAAGGAGTTCATAAATGTATCATGTAGTAGTGAATTTTAAGAGGGAATTACAAACATAATACAGATCAATGTTCAAAGTGTAAAATACACTAAAATGGTATTATGAATAATAAATCAAATGAATATTATATATATTAACAATGAATATTAGCTTCATTCAGTGTATAATAAAATAAATATCACTATTTATGGACCAACCTCACTCTCCACAATTGTATGCTACACCAGATGTTTCCATCCTTCCCCTCTTCCTTGTGATGCTTTCTGACTCCTTTGAGTTTCAATACTCTAGTTATATGGAAGTTCTTACCCAGAATCACCAAATCTACCACCTCTACCACCTCGTCCAGTAGAACTCCAACTAATAGGCGAATATAGTGCAGAAGATCCTTTTCTTGCACCCTGGTTCGGTCAATCACCTCTATCACTAACTATCTATCGAGTGTTTCTGCAAAACCTTTGTAGATGTCCAATTTTTTAACAGGATCAAAAATCCACTGGTGGTCGAGGACAATGTTTATAAAACTTTTCAAGCCTACCACGCTAATGTAAAAATACTCAGGTAGCGTCTTGAGTCACTGATCCCACTATCTAACCACTTTACTTCCCATTGACATGGATAAAGTTATGATAATAGTTATTCCTTCTCATGGAAGATGTACCCCTGATAATCTAGCAGAAACCACATGTCCACTGCCAAAAGCTTCCTTAAGGATCCCCTTAGAAAAGAGAGACCGATTCACCACTTTTTTTTAACTTTTTTAGTCTAAATATATTAACCTAAGACTTAATTTAACATTTAATCCAATCTTGAAATTTTTAAAAATATTAGTCTCGTCTCCTGACAACACTGTAGAAAATCACTGCAAATATGTGAATCATCTATAATACTCAATCACAAACATTCTCCCTATAGTCATCCTCATGACCTCATTTTCTCTTTCCTATTTTAGTTTGTTTGGATAAAAGTACTCAAATAACTTCTCCTGAAAGTCTTTCCATTCCATAGCTTTGAGCTTCCCATCCTAAGCATGGATGTCCCACCAATGTTTCTCTTGTCCTTATAACATGTTAGAATCTAACATGAACCTCCTCTTAGAAATGTCTCTATGTGGTCATGTATAGTCTGGATGGACTAGAACTAGAACTTATCCCCCTCAGTTCCACCCTTTCTAGTAAAAGTCATAGGGTTTTGCAATTGAAAATCCTTCATATGTTTGGACATGATTTTCACCACCCTCCATGGGAATATTTCCATAAATTGCATGAAGAAAGAATATTTCTCTCATAACTACTCTTCCATATACTCAATTGGCACAATCGATTCCTAAGGTTCCACTACTGGTATACAATCACCAGTTATCTCCTTCTATCGTCCAATCCAAAAGAATCATCAAGGAGGAATAGCTCTACAATCCCAAACACATGTCATATGACTTATACCAAAACTTATAAATTTTATGTAAGACTAATAATCACACCAATTCACAATAATTACATTCCCCACATATTTCTATGTGATCAAAACTAATGCATTATCACTTCCCTTAACCGTCTTACACCTAGGTCTTGGTTACAAAGGGTAAACACATTCTCATTGTTCAAGTTTCTCATTTAGACACCAATTTATTCACATTATTTCATCATTTTCTTTACCACATACCATTTAATATTAGGTAAATTTTTCAATTCAAATAAAAAAGCAAATAAAAATATTCTAAGTTCAAAAACATACCGATAACGCATTTTCCGATGCGTTCCTAAAATGATGCATGTCAAAAAATACACCTGAGTGCCTGGAATGATGCATGAAGGATCAAATCTCATTCCATACTGAGACATGATTCAAAAACATGAAAACATAAAAATAATTTTTACATCACAAAACATGCGTGTCACCAAATGTGAAATTATATTGAATTGTAATAGAAAACAATAATAATAACAATCCCACCATGAGTACCTGGGTTTCCCCAATACATGGGTCTGTAACAACCATGTATGATCTCATTACCAAGATATGACTATTTATAGTATCTTATATAACTTTACCTTAATATTAAGAAAAAAATAAGAAGAAAGGAAACTTGCCACTAATATCACTTTAAAACATCCTGGCCCGAGTGACACACATCACTGCCCTGAGATGGTTCACCACATGATCTCAATCATGACTTCCCATATGATAGAGGCTGCTGACTATCAGGGGGGTATGGTAAGTCAATCATGGGGAGACTATACCCTATTTTATCATAGTAAAACACTAGTAGAAATAGTAAACCATAGAGGAATCATACTTGATCACAAACAATACCAATATCACAAAACAATAAATAAAGGTAATACAATATCAATCTAAAAAAGAAAAACATGCCATTATAAAGTAAGATTTAATGTGTCTAAAATGAAATTTAATGTGAAGACACTTATGAATCTTAAGTGGGTCTCAAACCATGCATGATTTCCTCATCCTAGATTCACCCCAATTCATACATCTTACTCAGAGACTTTTCCTTTAACCTATAAATACAACACAAAGTCTATTCGGGTACTGACCAAGAAAGCTAAATAGGGTGTGTGTACAACTCAATAGGCCAACACCAATATAATCTAAAACAAATACATTTAAACAACAGTTTATGAAGATATATGAAGAAATAATTACAATTATAAAGTAAAAAATTATCACATTATCAATTAATATTTATTTAAATACATAAACCCCTGGGTCCACATGGACACCAAAACTCAATACCTTCTTTGACCCATGCCAGAGTCTGATCAATTCAACATTATCAATTCACAATTAATTAAATAAATGGGCTTCCATTACCGATTTATTTTCAATCGTATTAACATGTCTAATTGAATCCATAATCCAATGCTAACTCATAAGTGTGGATCGTGTTGTCCAACACCCCCATCCCATGAGTATTTGGAGCATCCTTCTTTTTCTCAAACATCATGGGTATTTAGAGCCTCGGTCTCTATCCCATACATAATATTCATATAAATTTTTTTACACTATGGGTATTTGGAGAATCAGTCCATATACCACACTTGTTTATCAATCAATTTCACATGGGTTGAAGAGATTCAGTCTATCTCCAATACACATATCTCATTCATTCACCTACATCACAATATCACATGCTTCATTATTTATTTTCATTCAGGATTAATGAACATTAATCCTCTTATTACATTAGATCTAATTAATTAACTCAACAATTAATTAACCACATTCATCACATTAATCAATTCAATAATTAATTAATTAACTTAATTACATTAATTAATCTTATAATTAATTAATTACCTTTATGAAAGAAAAATATGTATAATAATAATTAATTCAATAATCAATTATTATAAATATCTATTAAATTTCCTAATAACTAATTCTTCAATAAATTATATAAATTTCCCAAATCCATTGTTGCATCAAATCAATAATTCTCCATTCAATTAATTGGCTAGATTAATTAATTCAACCACAAAATTTCAATTACTAATGAAACCTAGATATTATACAATCATATACATGTAAATGATATCAAAACTTTGGGATTTGAATTATAGACCACACACATTGATTTTTTGATGAACGTTCACCCAATGGAATTTCCCAAAATTGAGAAACACAATATCGTAGATTTGATTCCAAATCTAAATCCATAAATCAAGATTAAATACATAAAGATCTTATGAATCTAGATGTAGATTTACAATCCTAGATCTAGATCTCACCAAGAAGGTTCAGATATATCAAAATTGTAAATTACTTACATCAATAAAACAAGAAAATAGAGGAGGATTAAGGGGACAAGCATTGGGATGAGATCCAGTTACTAGGAGAAGAGAGGATCCTCAATTCAGGCTTCAAATTAAGAATAATGGAGGTTGTACGACCTTGGAATCCCCCTACGAAGCTATGAAATCGTCCAAAATTGTCATGGTATCACTTTAGGTCAAACAGGATGACTTTTTTTGGTTTAGGGGAATTTAAAACCCATTTTTATCCAATTAAAAATCCAAAGCCCAGTTTCCAGGGTAGGGGCACATGGTTTTTCATAACACGACGTCTATAATATCTTGGGATGCACAACTCTTTTTTGGGACACACAATTTTTCAAACTATGAACCAATAGTGAAAACCCATACTATCCAGGGTTGCACAGTTTCCTATATTTGGGCACATGGTTTTTCACTTTGTTCCCCCAACCATGTGAATCCCTTCTACTTGGGATCGCATGGTTAGTTGAGACGGGTGCACTGTTGACCCTAACTATGTGCCAACCATGCACAATACCTTTTTCCCACATTTTAATTAAAACTCCACCAAAACACACCCAAAATCATAATAAAATGGAAGATACATTAATAAAAACAAAAGGCACTTGAATTCATGCTTGGGATAACTCCAGAAAAGGTTGGGATCTTACACATCACTTTGTGGAGGTGACTGTTCACAAGTATGCACGAATGACATTTTCATTTTTATGTGCATGGATAGGTAAGAAATTAAATGATAGATTATTCTGAATTAATATCATATAAAAAATTTAATCCCATCATTATAATAATTCTTAATAAATGTTAATGGAAAATTAATTATATCAGTTTGCGGGGTAGTATTCTTCCATACACATGACCAATTAATTAATTTACCATTTTATGGAAATGGAGATGGATTTTGGTGATTATATTAACATAATAAAAGCTCATTATATTATGTATAGTTGAGTTATTATTTCATCATGATGAAAGAATATTTTGAGGAAGTGGAAGAAGAAATAAAATCGAAACACTTAATTAGAAACAATACCTCTCCTTTGGACGACCTCCTTTGATTAACAACATAACACCAATAAGAAGGGTGTTATGTTTACAATAAGGACACTATGATGTGGGTATGGATTATAGTAAGTTATTTCGGTAGATATTGGGTGAAAAAATAGGATATTAAGTGTGAAGAAAAAATAATAAGGTGTTTCCTTTTAGAAGAGATGGGATGGGCACTCTCAGAATTCTATAAAATATTAAATTAATATAAATTAAGTTTCAATTTCAAATGGATCCAAACTGATTTATTTCAAATATGGGATTATTATGGATAAAAATAAATTCATCTAATAAAAATTATACTTTTTTATAATATTTTTTTAATCTATATCATTCTGTTTTAACCCTTATTTGACCATTTTAACTCTTAACATGATATCATGTAATTTAGACTTTGAGGGATAATATAACTACAATAAAATGAAAAACAACCAATAAATGATTAATTTATAAAATTTTAAGACTTATACCAATTATTTGGATGCTTTTTTTTTTGTTTTTTTTATTTTATATTATTTAGTAAATTATCATTTATTTTAAAATATCATTAATGTCAACTTTGACACTATTTATTGCATTATATTTTAAAAATATATCATAAGATCATGATATCTGTGAAAAAAATATTCTAACACATCACTAACAAGTAAAATATATCCATAAAATTATTTTATGACATTAATTATATCAAATTTTATTTATTTTAATATTTTTATATCATCTATTTTTTATTTCCATAAATTAAACATTTATTGTATCATCATTGTGAAAGCCTTTAATTTAATTATTTCTTCACTAAAAATTAAAAATAAATTATGATGGTTAAGATAAAAATTTTATATTTCAAAATAATATTTATGTTTGATAATATCCTTCATATAAATATATATTAAAAATATTTTACTTGTTAAAAACAAAAGTATACAAAAATTGATCTTTCTTTGAATTAAATACTATAAATGGCTTAAAGTCATCCAAGTGGAACAAAGAGCATAAAAAATCATCCCAAGAATTATTTTGGTTATAAATAACTCATAAAATAATATTATGATATTTTTTAGGGTAATTTTATAATATTTATAATTTTATTTGTACCACTAATTACCTGATTTACTCTTTACTTTGGTAAAAAAAATATTACTAAGGTTACTATTCATAATTTTCAAAAGTAAAAGGGACCTATTTACTAAATTTGGACCTTATGATTCAAAATATGGAATCCTTTATTCAAAATTCAAAATATAAAAATTTCATTAATTAAATAAAAATTAATCCCATTAACTGAATGAGAAAACATGTTTTTAAATTAAAAACCATCAAAATATTGAAATATTTTTATATCCAAATTCTATGGAAAATTGATTCCAATGACCTAAATTTTATTAACTGACAAAAAATCAATCTATTTATAATTTAATTCTAATAAAAACAAATGAAATCTAACACTATTATTTTTTGATATTAAAGATCTGTTTTCAATTAAAATGCCGAATTGTTTCACTATTCCTCAAAAAATAAAACTGATCAGAAAAATTCAAAAAATAAAAAAAACTAATTTTTGATGAAAAAATTATAATGAATATATTTATTCTAAAAATTATATTCCATAAAAGTGTCAATAAACTAGATTCAAAGAAAATGTACATTAAAAGCTGATAAAACTGCCTGTTTAAAAAAATATTTTTTTATGAGAAAAATATAATTTATTCTTATATCATGTCTAGAAAACACATAAGGTTAATGTTAAAAATTATATTTAATATATATATATATATATATATATCAATGGTACAATCCATAAGTGTTATTTGTTTATTTATTGGTATAAAATAGATTTGCACACATTTAAATAATTTTTCAGAAAAACATTTTATTTTATTTCAAGAAGGGTTTTGCATTAATTTATACTGAATTGTTAAATGAATTATATATAAATGTGTAAACCATATTTTTATAATTTATTTTACCCTATTCATACCCACCATTATAATGGTTAGGTTATAACGGTCACATTTAAATGATAATATTTAGTTCGTTTAAGATCGACGTGGCACATCAAGTACGCTATCAAACAAAGTGTTTGATTCGTAAAATAATGAGAGGTTAAATTCTCACCCATTTAATAAATTTCATCCTAAAAATTTCAACTCATAATTGAAAACTAAGGGTTTGACATTTTGAACTACCTTTTTTGAAGTCCTACATCCAAAAAAGGATTAATGAATTTTCCACTTTAAAATAAAGAAAGGGAAGTACTGAGGTCAGGTGAGATAATAAATACTAGGTTTAAATATAGAAAAACATGGAAATTGAAGATAAAACTACTATCATGTTCAGATGGATAGTGATAGAGAACCTAGTTATGATAATGTTAATAATAAAAATACCATAAATCTGTGATGGGTTAAAAGGTCATTGATTTCTTAGTAAGAAAAGTAAATAAATAACATTTTTATTTTAATATTCCTTTCAAATATTTGCGGAATTAATTTCATTATTATAATAAGAACATAAATAAATATATTTACTTGAAATTTTTAATTTCATCCTTTAATCAATTTCCACCAGAATTCATTCTTTCTCCAAACGATGAGTATTTTATGATGATTTTTTAATTCCTGGTGTGCAAGAATCAATTTCTATAGAATCACATAATCTAAAATAGATTAAATATATGTTCTTCATATCTTAATAAATTATCCAATACCAAAATGGTTAGGAAAATATAGGATATTTCATCAAAAGTAATAACACTTATATGATAAAAACCCAATTTAATCTCGAAAATTCAATTATAGTACCCAAAGTTCAACATAGAACATTTGATAAGTTGTTGTCCTTAAAATACCATAGAATAAAATATACTAATATTGGAACCTAAAATACATATGGATTTTATAACATATTCTTCCAAGATAAATTTTAATAATTATCTCCAAATCAATCAATATTAATGCCTCATTCGGAAAATGTACGTTTCTAAATCACATAATCTCTAAGTAAGTTTTCCATTTCCATAAATTACCTGAATAAACATAAAATCATATTTTCATCTAAATGATAATTCAAATTTTATTTGTCTAATAAAATCCTATAGTGTTGTATTTACCTCAATCTTATAGGATTCCTAAAATACTGAATGTCTTCCCAAATAACATTAATCACTTAATCACTAAATAATTTTCAAATCCCAAGGTTTTCTATTAGATAAAAAATAAATTCCGGAAATCAACTTATTCTTTTCCGAAAATTTTTTTAATTAAAAAGAAAAATTTATACTAATTGGGACTTCACGTAGGCCAGTAGTAGGTGATCCGCCCTTATCACCCTTTAGTTGTGGGTTCAATTCCCGCAACCCTTCCAGACGTGATGGGTTATCACCCATCTTGTGTGTTGTCCTTTTTCTAAAACTATATTAATATAATTTTTATAAAATTTTATAAATTTCTGAAACATCCAAAAAAAACCTTAATATATCTTAACATCAATGGTTATCTCTTACCTTTCATTTTACATCCCAAATTGTAATAACCAATAATTACTTAAAAATTGAATGCCTTCGAAAATATCATTTTCAACTTAAAAGTTCATAACTAAAAGCATCAAAAAGGAGTTTCTAACACACTGAAGTTATGATCAAACATAAAATAATAAACTCATGATGATATCTATAAATCTTAAAAAGACATCCTAGTCTCCAAATTTGTCTAAACCCTACTCTAATACCAACTATAATGACTCAGCCCTAAACATTACATATTCAAGTTCTTTTAAAACTATAAATCACATTATTTTCCCTAAGATCTGATAGGTATAAAATTTTATAGAATTATGATAAAATATGATATAGTAAACCCATACATTACATGCAGACACTTATACTCATTATCTATTTTTCCATCCTGGGAAATAATTTTTAAATAAAACAAGTTTTCATTTCATGAAATATCTTCAGAATTATCTTTATGAACTCATCCATGCCCCTACTCTTCCATAAACGTTGTGAAAAGAATTTCAGTACTTGGGATGATAAAAAAATTTAATTAAGGAATATAGAATGATAATGTAAACATTTATTTCATTAAAAACATGAAATCCCTAGAAAAACACTTTTCTTGAAAGTATAATATTTTCCCCATAAATAGAAATATCATTATTCTAAATGGATTATTTATTTTAAATTTTTGAAAAAAATTACATAACAAATAATTATAAAGAATAGAAAATTCATGTAGGTTCTTTGGTACATCATAACATCTAACCATTATAGAACTCTTATGAAAACATTACAAATAGAATAGCCATACAGTTGATTTCCATATTCAGAGTAACCAATGCATTGGAGTGCTATCTGGGCACACCCATCATTTAAGCTATAACGGGATCACCCGATACTATATGGGTGCACCCATCACTTATAATGTCAATGAACCACAATATGAATAAACTTTTTCATAATTTTAAAGACTATTTTAAACTTGTAAGTAAATCACTTTCAGATATTAAAATACATCTTTATTTCAAAATCTCATTTTAAATATAAAATAAAAATCTTCTTAAAAATATATTCAATACCAAAATACCAAATAGAAAAGGAAATATGGGGTTTCCTTTAATAATAAATGAAATATTTCAAATGAATCTATAAATTAGATAATATTCATGGTGGAGGAAAATTCATTGCCACCGTGTATGATAGAATGAAACATTCCTTTTATTATTTTCCAAAATGTTCCGTATAAAACGTGTAAAAATATAATTTAAAAAAAAATTTAATTTAATTAAAAATATACATGATATTTAATTTTATTCCTTTTATATAAATAAAAATATAATATAATCTCATGTTGGAATTTTTTTTAAATTAAATCATTAATCATTTTAAAATATATTTTTAAATCAAAGTGTTCTATACCACTTTGAAATATTTGAATAAAAATACCAGTGAAGGAATAACATTAAAAAAACATTAAATAACATGAGAATAAATAAATTCATGATATTATATGTCAATCGGGCTATATATACACCTTATAAAATTATGTGGGTGTATAACATTAAAATATGTCTCAATGAAAGGAAATTGAGATGAAGTCCTTTACCTTGAGTATGATTCATCACATATGTCCTTTATATTCATGAATAATAAACTTATGTTAATTATTTATATTATTTATAACCTTTTAAGGATTATTATTCCTATTATATCACTTATTACCATGTTATATTAATTAATTGATTATTTAAGTTCACATTGGATCTTTTGACAATATTCTATACCTGAGTCCAAAATTAATTTGGTATTATGTAAATAGTAAAATTGGTCATTAGTCCACTAGATATAGAATAATATTCATTAAATTATTATAATTATTATACATAAATTATAATTTTAAATCAAACCATTATGTATGGTTATGAAAAATTAACTACGACATAATCATGGAGATGGTAGGCCATACATACACATGAGTAACATTTCCATTTATCAATGATCGTTATGGAAAAAAGGAAATTATTATTTTATATTTCCATAATGATAATAATATCAAAATTATAATATAAAATATTTAAATAAACTTATATATATCATCCTTGTGATGTGGTGATGAAAAACACAACACATCTCTTCGTGGAGGTGACAGTTCACACGTATGCACAAATGACATTATCATTTTTATGTTAATGGAAAGGTAAGAACATAAATGATATATTATTATTTAATAATGATAAATATTCCATTAATATCATATATAAAAATTAATTATGTCATTATATCTGGTATTGAGACACAGTGATGGGAAACAATTATATCGGTTTTAGGTGGTAGTCCACCTTACGCATGAACGATTAATTCATTTCACATTTGATAGAAATGGAGATGGATTTAGGTAACATAAAAAACTATCAATATATTTTTTATATTGGATTTATTATTTCATCATTATGGAAGAATATTCGAAGGAAGTGGAAGAATAAATAAAATATAAACACTTAATTAAAAATGACATCTTTAATTCGGACGACCTCCTTTGATTAATAACTTGACACCTCTAAAAAGGATTTTATGCCTACAATAAGGCCCATATAATACATGGAGGTATTCTAGGATGACATTTGGGAAGATTTAGGTCAATAAAAATCGGTTTATAATTCTAAATAAAAGAGAAGAAGGTATTACCTTTTATAAGAGAGGGGAGGATCACTCTTGGAATTCATTAAAATATTAAAATAATATAAATTAATTCTCAATAAAAAATTGTTCCAAAATCAATTATTAATTATATATTATTATGTTTCTGAATTTATACATCCAATTAAAATTAGACATGTTCTGATTATTTTTTAACCCTTATCTTTTTGTTTTAACCCCTATTTAACGCTTTTAACTCTTACCATTATGTCTTCTAATTTACACTCTGAGGGTTAATATGGTTACTATAAAATATAAAACGACCAATAAATGAGTCATTTTTTCCATTTTAATACATATTCCAATTATTTGGATGAATTTTAGATTTTTATTAATTTTATATCATTTAATAAAATATCATTTATCGTAAAATATCATTAATATCAATTTTAACACTACTCATTAATTGACATTTTAAAAATACTATAACAACATGATATCGTAGAAAAAAATATTTTAAATAACCAATAACACGTCAAATTCAAACATAAAATTATTTTATGACATTAAATAAGTCAAATTATAATTATCTTAATATTTTTAATATCATTTATTTGATATTTCCATTAATTAAATAAATACTGCAACATCATTATGCAGACCGTTAATTTAATTATTTATCCTATAAAAATTATAAATAAATTATCATGATTATATTAAAAATTTAAAATTTCAATATAATATTTATAGTCTAATATATCCCTTATATGAACCCACATTAAAAATATTTTACTTGATAAAAACAAGAGTATGGAAAAATTGATTTTTCTTTGGATTAAATACTATATATGCATTAAATTCATCCAGAACCACCAAGAGCTCATAAAACCAGTACAAGTATGATTTTTGTTGAATATAATTCATCCAATAAGATTATAATAAGTGTTTGGGTAATTTTATAATATTTATAATATTATTTTCACCTTTAATTACATGATTTATCCTTAACCACGATAAAAAATATTATTATAGTTTTTATTCATAATGTATAAAAATAAAAGTGACCTATTTAATGAATTTACAACTATTTATTCCAAATATAGAATCCATTTTTGAAAATTAAAGACACATAAATTACAAAAAATAATTAAAAATTAATCCCATTGACGATATGAGAAAATGAGTTTTTAAAGTAAACAATTTCAAAGGATTGAAATGTTTTTAAATCGCAATTCAATATAAAATTAATTAAAATGAACTAAATTGAATAAAATAATAAAAATTTTATCTAATTATACTTTAACACCAATCATGAATACAATTTTACACTATTAATTCATTAGATGAAAAATCTGTTTTCAATTAAAATGCATAATTTTTTTACGAATCACCAAAAAATGAAACTTATCCAAAAAATACCAAAGATTCCAATAATGTAAATTTTAATATTAATATTTCAAATATGATGTTTATTCTGAAAAATATAATTTATTAAATTTTCAAAAATTAAATTTAAAACAAGTGCGACATCAAAAGGTGGAAGAACTGCTTTTTCAGATAAATACTTATTTTATGTACAAAATTAGATTTATTCTCATATCATGTCATGAAAATAGATAATATAATTTTCAAAAATATATTTATTATATATATATATATATATATATCCTTAATATAATCCCACAAGAGTGATTTCTGTATTTATTAGTATAGAACAAACCTATCAACATTTAAATAGTTTTTCAGAAAAACATTTTCTTTTATTTTAAAAACTGATTTACATTCATTTATAATTAATTATTCAAATAATTATATATACATATTTAAACCATGTTTTCATAATTCATCTAACCCTATTCATTCCTACCATTATAATGGATATGTTATATTGATATCATTTAAATAATATCATTTAGTTATTCATTTAAGATTAAGGTGGGATATCATCTACACCATCGAACATAGTGTTTCCTTTATAAAATCATGGGTTGTTTTATATTTACCACTAGAAGGAAAATATTTCAAAAGCGTATAGTCATATTAAATTTAGAAAAAAAACTTGGAAGTAATTCCATCAAAAGTTTGACATATGAATTAAATTATTCTATGTTGAGATAA
Source organism: Viscum album (assembly GCA_963277665.1). Classification (NCBI taxonomy): domain Eukaryota; kingdom Viridiplantae; phylum Streptophyta; class Magnoliopsida; order Santalales; family Viscaceae; genus Viscum; species Viscum album. The sequence goes on along the minus strand of OY728131.1, from coordinate 1,429,234,040 downwards.
TAACCCGTTCATTGAATGTGTTAGAGAGGATGAAATTAGTGGATAAATAGTTCATTGAATTATGCTAAATAGTTTAGAAGAACACACAATTTTCTCTCATAAGAATTGGACGCTTATGCGCACTATATATCTAATAATATGTGGGTTACAAAGGTTATTTTAAAAATTACTATATGACATAAGAAGGATTATATTTGAAAGAAATAATTTTAGAGGAAATGAATCTGATGTATATCGGAAGTTGAATTTATATCAACAATTACAAGTAAAAATCATTCTATGTTAGTTAGAAATTTCATATTTTGTGAATTATTCTTTTTTTAGTAGGATTTATTATTTTTATTGTTTTTTTCACACTTAGCATAGATTATTTCAATTTCTAGGCAGTTTATATTTTTTACATATTTAACTTTTCAAACAAAAAAAATCACAATCAAGAAATTTTATTAATTTCAGAGATATAATTCGCTAATAACCAAATTCTATGAAAAAATTTCAATTTAGTTCATTTCAATATAACCTTCATAAAATTATATCAATTATTTTTAAAACCTATAGATTTTGAATATCTATTATTAATTTGATTTTTTTTCATAGAATGAAGTTACATTTTTTTATCTTTTGATCATAATTTTATTGAATATTAATTAATAATTTGAAAAATCAATTCTATTAATAGTAACAATAGCATATTATTTATTGGTAAATAATCTAGATCATCCAAGATAAGTTGATTAATTGTTCTTCTTACCTCCTTTTACCACCTATATAAAGATGGTGGACCCATGGTTGGTTTTCTTATCTATTTTCTTAGGTACTGAAAAATATTTGTTAATATTTTTATATTACTATTAATTTACTCTTTTTAATGTGGAATCATATTGATAAATTTATAGGAGGGAGATTATTAATGAAATATTGATAGTTCTTGAGTTTTATATTATTATTTTAAGCTAAAAGTGGTTATCATGTTTCAGGGATGAGATTCTATATATATTATGAGAAAGGAGAATGATCTAATAGTTCTATAGATTTTCTAATTTTATAGAATTATATGGTGAGAAAATGGTAACTTTTGATATTTTTAAGAACAATTTTACTTTAACTAATGTAACATTATTTAGTTTATTTCCCTTCTACTTGAGGGAGAATCTCCTTTTGTGTCTCACAAATTTCTGAAAGTTCAAGGAATCTTTTTGAAGGCTTATGATGAGGAAAGGCCATTTTTAAGGAGAAATTTCATAAGTATAATCAATTTCCATTAGAATCTAGATTTTTATTTCATTGGGTGGAATCGATGTTGTTACCAAGAAAAGGGGTTAAAGTCATAATTAAAATCTATGATGTTTATCTACTGAATTTCATTTTTAATTTATTCATATTTATCCTCATTAAGTTTATTTTTACTTACATAATGTTTATATACACCATAATGGTCAAGCTAAAAAATTTGTCGTATAGTCAGATTCTGAATAAAGTTCTTTTGAAACTATTGGAAGTCAAAGGAATAAATAATGAGGACCATTATGAATGACTAAAGAATATATGATTAATACTAAGAAAATATCTAGGGTGAGGATGATGTATGATATTAATGAAAAGTTTTTTTTAGAAAAATCACCAGTTGTAGCTTCAATGGATATTCATAAATCTGCTAAAAAGAAGGATGAAAAAAGGAAAGTATCAGAATCTATATATACTACAAAAGTTCTTTTATAAATAAAAAATAAATGTAGACAATTTAAAGTTCAATAAAAGGAAAAAATAATTGAATCAAAAATTTTAATCTAATGAATATTTTTTAAATTTTTGGAATAATAAAGTGAAATATGGATAAAAAATAACAAAGAACCTTGGATGAAGAAAGAATATGTTCATGATAATTTATAGTAAGAAAAGAAAAAAGAAGAGCTATTATTTAAAGTTAATGAAATATCAGGATCCTCATGTATTTTTATATCCCGTTTAAATAAAATATCTAATGGTTGAAGAACAGTAATATAAGAAGAAATTAGACTTCACTGGATTGGGAAAATATATGTTCCTAATAAATCCTCATCTATCTCTTATCATTATCAGGAAGTACAAATTACTACAGAATATTTTATTAAAAACAATTAGATTAAGTCCCTACCACTACAACTGATATATTGATTCCATCATTATTAAAACCATTGGATGTTATCCAGACTAAATTTTTCCAAACAAATATAAGTTGATATTTAACAAAAAGTGAAAGAAGTTTAGGATAATGCTGATGTTATAAGATATTTGAAAAGGATGTTTCTCTGGAGGTGTCTTCAGTTCATTCATCAGAGAATAAAAATCTAGACCCCTATAAAAGTTCTTCAAAATATGTATCTTTATCAAAAGTGAAGACAAGATGAATCACATCCTCATCCAGTACTAGTTATTATATGAATACCTTAGAAAAGTTATAATTCTAGTATATTGACTTAAAGTTCAATCTTAAAATTCTTAAGTTAAAAAGGATAAATTCGGTAGTTCATTAAAATTAGTATCAAAATTCAAATTACATAGAATTGAATGAAAGTTAGACAACCAAAATATATTATTTAGGAAAGTTGATAATATAATGGATATTTTCCTATATATTGACTCCAGAGTTAATATGATTCAAGATTAGTTGGTTAATTTTATATAATCAAATTGGAAATATTACATGAATGATTATCTGTCTGAAATTAAAATAAATTTAAGAAATATCAAAGAAGAAGATGAAGTTCATTATTTAATGTTGGGAAAATTTTCAAGTATTATGAATAATTTAGATTAAGGAATTAAAAAAATTAATTTTATTTTTATTTTTCTTTATGAATACCTTGAATAACTATATATAATGAATTGAGAATGTAAATATGTTATTACATATTTTGTAGAAAAGATAGATCAGTAGGATTAACCAATTATAAAGTTGAATAAGTTAGTCATGTATCAGAATTACCAGATGGTGGAGAAAATTTTGAAGTCTTAAGATCATAAAAAATTATTTTGTAAGATAAATAATATTTGGATGATCATAAATTAAAAATAAAAAAGGTAAATAATATGATCTGGAAAACTCATAAATGAAATTAATTTTTAATTTATTTTTTGTTGATGTTTTCAATTTATATTGATTGTATATATTTTTTCATTTATATGATATTTAATGTTCTATTACATGAACATATTTTATTTTCACAACAAGTAATCCAAATGGAAATAAATATGTTTGTTTTAGATTTTAGGATTTTACATAAAAATTTAGAGGATAAGTTTCTCATATTTCTTATCTTTTCATAAAGAGATATTCTATTTATAATTAATTAAATATTTTCTTAAGAGGATATATTTAATAATTTTTCATCATTAATACAATTTATCATTATTTCCTTTGTTTTATTGTTTCCTTTTGAAAATCACTATGGAAGATAAATTTAAAAAATTGATAAATTTGGTGATTTAAAAATTATATACCTGTCTTATTAAGGAGGAGATATAGAGTCACATTTTATAGAGGGGGATAAAATTTTGAAAAGTTGATTTTATCCTAAGTTTATAAAATTGATTTTTTTTATTTCACACTAGGGGATATATTTTATAAAGGGGAACTTTGATTTTAAAATTTTTATTCAAAACTATTCTTTTCAAAATGGGGAATATTGTTGATTTATAGACTCACATTATCATTAATTTTTAAAATAAAATAACACATAGGTTATAATTATTTTTAACTTCAATTTTTTAAATGATTTTTTTGGAGAATAAAAATTTTATGACCTTAAATCTATTCTATTTTAATATGAAAATCCAATGGGATGTGTTTTCTTTCCAAACTACATTCATTAAATTTATGACCAATGTAGTTAGGATGAACTTACTTCCTCAAAGGATGTGAATTTGTGATAAGTTAATCATATGACGATGATAAATATTTCAATGTAGTTACAGCTAATCTTGAAGAATGTGGAATCTGACAATTGGAGGTTTTCCTATAAATTGTACCATATCTTTGAGGATTATAAGAAGAAGAAATGAACATCATGAGCATACAATTAATTAAATCATACACTATCTTGTTATCATGAGAGAATATAAAATTTTATTTTCATTCCGTGGGTTTTTTATAAAACTTAATTTGAGATATTTTCAATTAAAAACTCCTATAATCCATTTTATAGTCACTATATTTTTTATCCTTCCATATCAATGGCATCCATTGAGGAAGAAAGAGTTTTATATGATCTTTTTGATGATGATATTCTGAGTTTTAGAATAAGTGATACTACTGATCATCTAGATATATGGATTCTAAGATTTAATGATATATTGTTGGAGATTGGACATTGATACCTTCCAAAAAGTATAAATATAAGGGCTTCTTGGGGATTAAAAGATAAACTATTTAATAGGTTAATGTTGTGGACACCTTGAATTAGGTCTACCAATTCTTCTTATACTTTGATAAAATTATTTATTATTATATCATTTAAGGGGAAATTGATTTATGAATTTTTAATCCATGTTTTGTTATTATGAATGTATGTAATACATTTTTTAATTGTTTATATTTTCATAACTCCAACAAGTTCATTATTGTTTTTTGATTTCCACTAAGAATTTTCATTTGTCAGAAGATCATAAAATTCCACCACGCATTATTTTCTCTATTCACATTTGTTTTAATCTAATATTATACCAGCCTAATAGAATTCCATATATTGAACTAGTTTTTATACTTTAGGTGGAAAAACATTTTAAGTCGTGTTTTTACTAATGTTCACCCCTATTCTAGTTTTCCTACTAAAGTAATATTGGAAAAAAATTGTTATCATTGAAATGGGTTGTTTGTTTTAAGGGGTATTAAAGTGATATGAGAGACTTATATTAATGTTTTTTATTAATATTATGGTTTGATATATGTCATGTTTCCTCATCACTATTAGTGTATTTCATGGGAAACTTGGTAAACTATGTGGGATATTGACTAATGGTTTCTATTCTAGTTTTAATACAACTTTAATTAGAATCCTTTAGGATATGATACACTTCAACTATAGGGAGTGCCACCTAGTTAGGCTAGTTATACTAGAGGTTATTTTCTAGGAATGCAATTACATGCCAACAGATTTTTCCACCTGTATATGTATAGTATTGTCTTATTAATACCTAGGTTCTTTCCCATGTTGTTTGTTATTTTAGATTATGTTCTATTATTATTTAACCTTGTTTTATACATCATTTTTTTATTTTCTTATTCCCATGGTTCTTGGATTGTTTTTATTAACGATTGATTTCTCATATATACATGTATATATATTCTATTCCGTATTTATGTATTTTTTAAATTTCATAACTCTCTCTCTCTAAAGTTATCATTTTAAAAATAAATGTTCACTTGTTACCTTTATCATATAAAATGAAAGTTGCAGTTTCATAGTTTCACGTCAAAATATAATATAATAGTTTTATTTATAATATAAATGCATGTAAAATTTGGTGGAATTCCATGGGGTGATTTTGTCACACCCTACATATGACTTTGGGGATATGTAATCCCATATTTATCGATATGGGTAGAATCACGGTGCCACTTATTATATTATGTGATCCTTAAACTTGGTCTGGGAATATTGGTGATGAAAAGTAGAGTTATTATAAATTTCATGAGGGGATTGGATGATCAAATTTGGTTTTATATTTTTTTTTAATTCCATGGAATGTATTTCGAAGATCAAGAAACATCATCTTTTCCTTTTCTTTATTATCATCTTTGGCCTGACATAATTTTTTTTGTAATGTACATTTGTTTATGAATTGTATCATATTTTGTATATTTATTATTTATGTTTTGTGTCTTGTTGAGTTTCAGATTGTGTTGTTAAGATATGTTTAGTTATGGATTATTTTCAAATTATTATTTCACATGGATAACATATCTGTCATATAGAATGGTCATTGGAGATTCCTCAATGTAACACTTTATTTAGATTTATTATTTAACAAGTGAATTTTTTCACAAAGGCTCTATTATTGTATCTTGTTATTGTTCCATGGCTATCGAGAACACAATTCAAGACATGTGATGATATGAATCAGGTATTGGGTTAGGGTGTCCCAGGTTATCTCATTACAAAAGGGTATTATAGCCTAATTATTGTCTTTGTTTTTTTGGAAATTTTAGGTTGAAAGATGATATTATTGATATAGATAAATGGGTATATTATGGGTAGGTGATTGATCAACACCTTTAGTAATAAGACTTGAGTTTCTAGGGGATTTAGAGGCAGTATATCTTAGGATTTTATTTTAATTTAAAGCAATTTTTTTGTGCTTGAATGGTTAGGGTGTTCAGACTATAGACTATGCTTCAAAATCATACATGCCTATCTAGGAAGTTCCATGTGTTTTTATACTAGAAATCCTACTTGAAGTAATTTTATTATATTTTATGTGATTCTTATAATAAATTTATAAAACAAATTATGGTTTTTACATGATTTTAGTTTGGATTAAATGTATTTATTTAATTTTTTCTCTTTTCTAAAGTGTTTTTGAAGTATTTGTGATTTTTTAATGTTATTTGATATATTCCTTTAATATTACTTGAAATTATTTTTCTATTATATATTTATGGAGTGTGTGGTGATTGATTTATTTGGTTGAGTGAATACTGGGTGTTTACCTTTTATTTCTTTTATATAAATGGCCATAAGATTATCTGTTCCAAATAAGTGTTTAGAAATCCTAAAAATTTGGACCTTTAAATGAATGCGTATTTAAATAAATGGGTTTCTATAAACTAGGTATTAATAATGGATACCTAAATGGGGTTGTGAAAATTTAAAAGGTAAAGAGTTTGGTTTTAATTGTTTTTTCCAAATAAAAGGTTAATGTTATAATGGATTTAAATATAACAAAAAAATGGATTTGTATGGGTAAAATATAAATGTTTTAAATTCAATGTGGTTTAAAATTAATAGAATATGTTTTCACTAACATATAAATTTTTTTTGTGTAAAGGAATTTATTTTTTCAATGGTTATTTCTTATAACCTTTATTATTTAAAAGGTAATTTCCTAGAATACTTGATTGAGTAATATGTAGCTTGTGAAGAATGGATTTTATGGTAATAAATTTTTTTGTAGTTAGAGTTCATAAAATAGACCGGATATTATGTGAGTTTAAAATACACTAAATAAGTTTCTTTTCATGGGATAAATGAATTATTTTGTGGTAATCGAATTTGGAAGGTGTTTTCTTTTAATTTTATAAATTAGTGTGATTTATTAATAATTATATATTGTCTCTAATTTGGATTTATTTTTGACTTATTTGGTGTTATTATATTCTATTCTTCATGGTTTATTTAAATATGTGAAGGTATGTGTGTAATCAGTTGAAAACTTGTGTTTTAAAAAGTTAATCTTTCAAAAAATATTTTTTTTACAGTAATTATAAATAACCATGATGTGATTGGTATTTATTTATCGTATAAAATTTTTGAGAAAATTGGTTCATGAAATATCTAAAGGTTTTTTATTACCAACTTTTATAAATTGTTTTTCAAAATTATATATTTAGTGTTTTATTAATAGGATTCCATTCAATGGGAATTTTTAAAAAGGTTGTAATGTTTTGGGAAAATTTTCTTTACTTATGAGATAGTAAATAGTTTGTATACTTCTAGTTTTAATTTTACACTAGTATTTAAAATTACAACATATTTATGAAATGTTTTTCCAAATGGTATTCATATTTTCAAACATATATTTTTCTTATGTGTAATCAAATTATAGGTGTTCAATGTTATTAAATTTTAGGTAATATTGATTTAGTGCATTATCTTTACAATTTTTAAATGTTTTTAATTGTAATTTATTGGTACATCTATTAATACAGTTATGTTAAAGTTGTTTTGTATGGAACTATAAAAGATTCTTTTATGGTAAGAGCTAAATTTTTTAAATGAAATATTAGAAAAGAGTTTGAGTTTTTAGGCTTAAGAATTTATTTTATATTAATTTTTCATAATATATGATGATTTCCCAATGTTTTGAAGGATATTGTAATATTATATAAAAGTGTAATTTCATAGTGGTAAATTAATGTGAAAAATTATATATAATAATAATAATATCCTTTCTGATTTCTTAATAGAAGGACCCATCCTTAAAACAATACATAATCTTGAATTAAATGAATAATTCACATTGAGGATTTTTTCCGGTTTAGACTTTTAGAGAATTAGGACATAACTATTACAAAAGAAAGGAAGAAAAAGAGTTTAAGTGTCACTTGAATACTTCTCATAAAAAATCCTATTATATTGAAGATACTGGTTTTGTTACAAAATAAAGGAATAAAAAGAGTTTAAGGGGTAGGGGAAGCAAAAAAAACAAAATAACATAAGAGAATACATTACCATTAAATCGGGTAACTCCCTTTGGTTTGAACCAAAAGGGTTTCTTGAAGAGATTTATGCCTAAGGTAAGGATTCTAGGATGAAGAGAGGGATGTGGAGAGATAACATGAGCATAATTTGGTCGTTACAAATGCTTTAGAGGTGTGTGTAAGGGGGTAGAGGTGGGGCCTTTTATAAGAGGGAGGAGGGGCACTCTTGGAATGTTATAAACTGTTACATTTTTATAAAGCGATTTTTAGATTATAAAGGCCCCAAAATGATATATTTTGAAGATAATGTGATAAGGGTTTGAAATAAACTCATCCAATAGGTTTTATACAAGTGTAAGTCTTATATTTTTTCCTTATATTTTTCATTTAATTTAAATCGTTCATTAATGAGGTAATCGGTGCATCATTAAGGTGTCATAAATAAATTTATTTATTTAATGTCTAAAAATTTTAAAAATATACCATGATGTAGGAAATAGTTTCAGATTTCTAATGAATATTCATAGTCTAAGAGATCTTTTACGTAAACTAAATTAAAATTGGTTTACTTAGGATATAAAAACCTTTGTTATATTTCCTTTCTTTAAAAAAAATGATAAAAGGTCAATATCACACTAAAGTGATTCCATGGGGTCCCAAGGTTGGCACAGGGCATCCCATGGTCTTCCATGACACCACCAATTGAATTAGGACACATTTTGGGGTCATTTTATATTTTTATGATATTATTTTATTACCCTTAACTACCCGATTATTAATTAAACACGATAATTAAAGATAATTACCATCGTTACTATTCATAATGTCCAAAAAACAAAAAGAGTATTAATAACATAATTTGGACCATCTGATTCAAAATATTGAATCCATTTTATTAAATTCCAAACACATAAATTGATGAAATTAATTTAAAATAATTCTCGTTGTCAAAACCAAGGACGTGTTTTTAAGATGTAAAATCAATCAAAAGATTGATTTGTTTTTTTACATCCAATTTAAATAGGAAATTACATCCAATGACAAAAATTGTATTAAATGATAAAAAAATAATTAAATTACACCTTAAAACCAATTAAAATTACAATCTAACTATAAAAATGAATTGGATGAAAATGCAGTTTTGAATTAAAATGCAGTATTTTTTACTATTTATTAAAAATGAATATTTGTCAGAAAAATACCAAAAATTCACCCTAATCTATATTTGATATTAAAAATTAAAAAATGATATCAATTGAAACAAATTCAGAAAAATTAATTTTCATTAATTGATTTTATAATCAATTCACGCTGTCAAAACAAATAGCGTGTTTCTAAGAAATAATATCAATTAAAAGATTGACACTTGTTTATGTCGAATTTCAAAGTGAAATTAATTAAAATGACCACCATTGTATTAAATGGTAAATATATATTTTAATTAAACTTTAAAACTAATAAAAAAGATAATCTGACCATATAAATAAATTATACTAAAATGAGGTTTTGAATAAAAATACAGTATTTTCACTATTCATTAAAAAAATGAACTTTATCGGAAAAAAACAAAAATTTACACAAAGTAAATTTTGATGCCTTGATTATTAATAAGGATTTTATTTTTTCAAATATAACATATCAAATTTTCAGAAATTGGATTTAAAAAGGGTTTTCCATCGAAAGATGGTTAATCGACCTTTTAAAGAATATTAGAATATTTACTCTTGAAATCAGATTCATTCTCATTTTAAGCATCTAAAATTTATTTTATAAAAGTGAAAATATTTGACAAACATATATAATATTTTTGTAGTTAGTTCTGTTCATTCCCACCATTACAATGTATAGGCATTAACTACCATTTAAAATAATATTATTATATTATTAGTGTGCAATGAAAGATTTCAAAGAAACTCGTTGTTGTGTGTTGTGTACGACATCAAAAGTAGAATCCCCTTTAATGTAATATTGATACTTTATTCACAAATATTAATAAATATGAAAATTTCTTTTTATTTATTTAACTGGGATGTTATATCCTTCCCCACTTTTGGGAATTGCGTCCTTGCAATTTTAAAATTGGGCTCAAAAACATCATTGAAATTCCCACATCAGAACATCTGTCAGTAAAACTATCACTTTAAAATAAAGAAGTCGAAGTAAAAAGGTCACCAGAGTTAACCCATACAAGGATTCTATGTAATAAAAAATGGATATGGATGAAAAATCAAAGGGTCATGTTCTAATGGAGAGTGATAGAAAACTTGATAAGGATAAAGTTAACCCTAAGAAAATTACAAACTTGTGATGGGTTAAACGGTATTTGATTCCCAAGTGGGAAAAGTTAACAGAAAAAATTTTATTTTTAAGTTACTTTTCATTGAGGAATTTATTTATGAGCTTAACTAAATTATAAAAAAAATATACTTACTTGTCGTGTAGACTTTCATCTCCTACAATATTTCGTACACAAACTCATTTTTTTCTCCAAAGGACGAGTATTTAGGATGACTTGTTCACATTAAGAGCGCTATAATCAACTTCTAGAGAATCACATAATCCAAAAAATAAAACTATATATTTCCCATGTCTTTAGACCAAAACCAGAACAAAAAAATTTTAGTACGAGATCAGATAATACCCAAAAAGGATAATCCTTTATAAAAAGAAAATCTATTTTTAATCTCGAAAATTTATCCAAAAAAACACAAAGTTCAACAAAGACCATTCAATAAACAGTTTTCCATAAAATTCTTCAAAGTAATCCAAACTAATAATTAAACCCAAATCTTAAAAGGATTTAATCACATAGTCTTCCAAGATAAATCATAACATTTATTTCCAAATAACATCAGTTACTCTTAAAGTCTCATACTGCAAAGTAATTAACCTAATCACATAGCCTCTATGATAGGCTAATAATTTCCATATATAACCCAATATCAACTTATTCCTGATTCATAAGATCATATAACTAAAAATAATTAGTCATACTAACCATGGACTTCACGTATTCCAGTGGTAGGCGATAAATCCCAGTCGCACTTTGGTTGTGGGTTTGATTCCCGCAGCTTCATTCGACGCGACGGGTTGTCACATGGTCTACATGTTATCCTTTTTCCAAAACTACATAATTCTTATAACATTCCCCCAAAAACAGATAAAATCTTAAAAATTAACCATAACATAATTTAACCTCAAGTTTATCTCATGCCATTCATATTCCATCATAACATATAGTAACCCATAATCACCTCAAAAGTAAGGATCATATAAACCCTAATTGTTACCTTTATAATTATAACCTGAATAGCCACATCTAGTTGGTTCTCTCATACATGATTCATTAGAGAACTCACCAAGGTTCAAGTGGTCAATCATGTCTCCTGGTAGTTGGTTTTGAATAACCATGATATTTCTCATTGAATCACCCATTTCATTGAGTGTCTTAATCAAAGAACCACCACAGTTTCATTCAAACCCATTGTCACTTTGGTGCCTTCTAGATCCATCCATTTACTAAAAACAAAAAGGTCAGTTTGATTAGATTAGTAAAATCATCATATAATAATGAGGAATATAAACACTGAGATATTATTATCCAAGTTATCTCAAACACATTCTAACATCCAAAAAATGACTCCATCCAAAATACTAACCATTGTGGTTATCTACAACATGTCACGTATGTTTGAATAACACTCTAACCTCTAAAGTTATCTAAACCGACCTTTGATACTAGCTATAAGGACCCAGCCTTAAAACATAACACAATCATGAATTAAATGAATAATTCACATTGAGGATCTTTTTAGGTTTAGAGTTTTATTAAATTAGGACATAACTATTAAATCTCACAATATTACAAAAGTAGACACTTCTACTCAGTTTCCATTTTTTTCATAAAATAAAAACTCTTAAAAAGAAACATGTATAGTTCCATGTTTTAGGTAGCATGTCTTTCCTTGATACCATACTTGACCGTATTCACCTTTAAGTCCTGTGTAGAACATTTCAAAAACTTGGGATGAGCATCAACAGCTCAGTAAGGGATATTAAAATATGGAAAGAAAAAATTAGTCCAGGTATACATAAGAATCAATGAAATCATACTTTACTCTTAAAACATAATCACTTTAACATACCTCATGAAATCATAAGTTTTATGAATAAATCATAGAAATCATAAGATTTAAAGGTAACTTGAGGAATTCATAACATTCTTATGTAGGGAGTAACCCTCATGGTTACGTTTGGAATAACCACCACAATATATTCCCAAAATCTCTTCGGAGAAACCTTAGCATTTAACCCCTTCATGTTACCCAATGAATTGGAGAGATATATTGGGCTCACCCACCCTTAGTTTATCACAGAACCACCCGTCTTCATAAACAATGCCCAAGAACCATAACAAAATCGTATCACATAAAACTACCATAAAGGAAACATAACATTTCTATATTTCAATCACAAGATATCAATACAAAATATTGATATAATAAAAAAATTATCAAAACCATTTTCAATACCAAAATAATAGAAAAGTAAAACATGGTATTTATTTTTCATTTAAAAAAAGTTATGGCTTGTAGAGGAAGCCGAAATTCAAATAATGGTCACGGCGGTGGAGAAGTCGTTGTCACCGCATACATAAGACAAAACATTCCTTTTTTTTGTTTAGTAAAACGCTTCGTACAAAAAGATTCCTTTTGAATAAAAGTAAAAGTCAAAGGGTTTTATACACCTTATAAAAGAATGTTGTGTATAAAAAAATATGCCTCAATGAAAGGAGATTGAGACGAAGTCTCTTACAGATTTAGTATCCTTAGATTAAGGATAAATCAATTACATGATTATGTGTGGAAAATATAAATACACCTAACATAAGAAGATATTAATTATAAAACAATCGGATTTAATCCACACATATTCATAGTACGACGTAATCAAGAAGTAGAGGTTTGACCCAAAGAATTGAAATTGGGTTAAGAAGTTCCCTTACAGAAATTTGACAGCCTAACGACGTCACTTTAAAATTCAGAAAATGAGTTGATGAGAGAGAAAATGGTATCTCATCACTTGGAAATAATATTTATTTCAATAATGATATAGAAAAACATATCCCAACATGGAAATATGTAAATGAAAAAACATAACAAAAAGAAGTCTTTTAAAAAAGAGGAGGGTGAAAGAATCCCTTACCGATTTGGGTAACTTTCGAAACGTACACCCCACGAAAGAAGGACCAATAAATTCTAATGTGTATACCTATAAATGAGAGTATATTACACAAATAGTAGAATAATGTTCAGTACACACACCACTCAATGGATATAGTGACAAATATAGCATGAATCTCACGTGAATAAAAGTGAGATAAAAACCTCATACCTCATTGTAATCAATCGAGTCGTATGACCAAAAGATAATAAAAAAAATATGAATCACAGAATACCATTAATATAAATATAATCATGATAATATATATAAAATGGAAGAATAAATACACCACATGCAATAAATAAGTGTCGAACAATGGATATCTCAAGGAATTAAAAGTGAGATAAGATATCCCCTTATGAAAATTCGGCAGCCTAACGACGCCACTTAAAACTTCCAAAAATGGATTGAATATATCAATTAGGGTCTCTCGTCATATGAACATAAACAATTATAGTAATATTAATATATAATATCATACCCCAACATAAGAAAGATGATCTTAAAATAAGTGACATAAAAGAGAGTACATAAAAAGAAAGAGAGAGGTTGGATGTCTTACCTCAAGTCTGACTTGTCTTGTTCGTTTGTTTATATTCCTGAATAATAAACTTTTTTCAATTTACAATTTCTTAAGGAACTCCCATAAATTTTTTTATTCAATTCATATCACATATTATAATGTTATAATAATTTTTTAATTATGTGAGTTCATATCAGACGTTTTCGTCGATGTTCGGTATATGAGTAAAAAATGAACTTGTTTGAAAAGAATTGTCCATGTAGTTATAAGTACACCATCTACAGAATAGTATTAATGATTTAAATATCACATATATCCAGTATATATTCATTTTATACTATTCCATAACATCTGGAGATAAAAAAAATGAAATGCATTGTTCATGGAGACGGTAGGCCGTACGTACGCATGAACGCTACTTTCATTTCTTTGTCACATTAATAAAATAAAATCTAAATGAGATATATATATATATATATATTATAATTCCAGTAAAATATATATGTTATATAGGTAACATAAGTTCATTAATTTCATTCTTTATACATTCCATGTATTGCATGAACGAGTCACATCACTTGAGGGGGCGGTAGTCCATAGACTTCCTCAAATGAAATTATCACATTTTCACAACATGAAAAGCATAAAGGTATGTTATAAATATAAAATACAGAAGCATATAGATGAAAAAAATATAATATATATCATAAATAAATATAGTACCATCATAATGTCCACCATGAGAGGTGGTAGGAAAAGATAGAATGATCATAGTTTGGTGAGGCAGTAATTCGCCATCCACAGAAACAATATGTTCTTTAACCATTAGACGGAGGTGTGTGTATGTGTTTCTCACATCCTTCTCATAAAAACATCCTAGTATATTGAAGATATTTGTTTTGTTACAAAATAAAGGAATAAAAAGAGTTTATGGGGTTGGAGAAGAAAAATAAAACAAAAGGACATAAGAGAAGACATTACCTTTAAATCGGGTAACTCCATTTGGCTTGAACCAAAAGGGTTTCTTGAAGAGATTTATTCCTAAGGTAAGTCTTCTTGGATGAATAGTGGGATGTATAGAGATAAAATGAGCATATTATGGTCGAGACAAAGGCTTTAGAGGTGTGTGTAAGCAGGTAGAGGTGGTGGCCTTTTATAAAAGGGAGGAGGGGCACTTTGGAATGTTATAAAATGTTACTTTATTATAAAATTATTTTCAGCTTTTAAAGGTCCCACAACGATATATTTCATGGATAACGTGATAAGGGTCATAAATCCACCCATCCAATAGGTTTTAGACAAGTGTATGTTTTATATTTTACCTTATATTTTAATTTAATTTAAATCGTTCATTAATGAGGTAATCACTACATCATCAAGGTGTCATAAATAAATTTATTTATTTAATGTCTAAAAATTATAAAAAAATACCATGATGTAGGAACAATTTTTAGATTTATAATGAATATTTATAGTATAATAGATCATTTATGTAAACTAAATTAAAATTGTTTTACTTAGGATATACAAACCTCTGTTATATTTCCTTTCTTTAAAAAAATGATAAAAGGTCACAATCACACTAAAGTGATTCCATGGGGTACCAAGGTTGGCACAAGGCAGCCTATGGTCATCCATGACACCACCAATAGAATTAGGACACATTTTGGGGTCATTTAATGTTTTTATGAGATTTTTTTAATACCCTTATCTACCCCATTACTAATTAAACAAGATAATTAAAGATAATTACCGTCGTTACTATTCATAATGTCCAAAAACAAAAGAGTCTTAATTATATAATTTGGACCTTCTGATTCCAAATATGTATTCCATTTTATCAATTTCCAAACACAAAATTTGCAGTAATTAATTTAAAATAATTACCATTTCAAAACCAAAGATGGGTTTTTTAAGAAGTAAAATATATCAAAAGATTGATTTGTTTTTACATCCAATTTAAACGTGAAATTACATACAAGGACCAAAATTGTATTAAATGATAAAAACATAATTAAATTAAACATTAAAACCAATTAAAATGACAATCTAACTATATAAATAAATTTGATGAAAAGGTAGTTTGGAATTAAAATGCAGTATTTTTCACTATTCATTGAAAATGAACATTTGTCAGAAAAATACCAAAAATTAACCATAAGCTATATTTGATATTAACAATTCAAAAATGATATCAATTTTAAAAAATTCAAAACATATAAGTCGCATTAATTAATTTTATAATCAATTCCCGTTGTTAAAACAAATAGCGTGTTTTAAAGAAACAATATCTATTTAAAGATTGACACTTGTTTATGTCCAATTTCAAAGTGAAATTAATTGAAATGACCACCATTGGATTAAATGATAAATTTATATTTTAATTACACATTAAAAACAATTAAAAATATAATCTTACCATATAAATAAATTATATTAAAAGGAGGTTTACAATTAAAATACTGTATTTTCACTATTCATTAAAAAATGTACTTTATCAGAAAAATAACAAAAATTTACAGAAAGTAAATTTTAATTTATTGATTATAAAGAAGGATTTTATTTTGTAAAATATAACATATTAAATTTTCAAAAAGTGGATTTTAAAAGGGTTCTCCATCAAAAGACGGTTAATCGACCTTTTAAATAATATTAGAATATTTACGCTTGAAATTAGATTCATTCGCATTTTAAGCCTCTAACATTTATTGGATAAAAGTAAAAATATTTGAAAAACATATATAATCATTTTTTAGTTAGTTCTGTTCATTCTTGCCCTTACAATGGCTAGGCATTAACTACCATTTAAAATAATATTTTATATTATTTGTGTGCAATGTAAGATTTCAAAGAAACTTGTTGTTGCGTGTTGGGTACGCCATCGAACATAGCATCTCATTTAAAGTAATATTGATACTTTATTCACAAATATTAATAAATATGAAAATGTCATATTCTTTATTTACCTGGGATATTACACTTAAAATCCTTCAAAACTAAAAGGATGAAACAGTTTTGAGAGACTATGACATTCTTGGTTTTATATTTTGTAGATCCTTTATGTTTAAAATGAGACTTTTATTTTTATAAAGGAATGCGATTTATGATTTGTGGTTCCATTTTTTCCCTTATTTGGGTAGTGTCAGATTTATTTTATTTATAATGGTTATAATTTCACGGTTACTCTTGGGGTTAAAAGTTTCAATGGAAATTTCAAAGTGAGTTTGAATAGGTATTTTTTGGTTTTCATTCTCTAATTTTATTTAGATTAATATATTATTTTCATGATTACTAGTTTTATGAAATTGGTTTTAGTGGAAGTTTTTGATTATAAGTATTATTTTGTTACTATATTAATGGTTAAATAATAACTTTAATAGTTCAAATTGTGTTGTAAAATGATGTTTTCGAAGATAAATTATGTTTTTTATTACAATTTATAAATATTTTGGTTTAAATTTATTTTTGGGTCTTGAAGGGAGAATGATTTAGAAACCTATGTCTTTGTTGTTTAGTCTTTTTAGAAAGTTTTTTATTTTATAAATGATTTATATTTCTGTTGATAAGTTATATATTATGGTGTTTTTGGGTTGAGTGAAATTGGTTATTATGAGTCATTATACATTCATGAGATAATATACTTATGGTTCGATTATGTTATTAGGTTTACATTTGTTTAATTAAATTTTAGATGATATTAGTTTCTTAGATAAAGGAATGAACTAAATAATGGGTATAACCCCTTCCAGTGTGCGAGGGTTTAAAAAATGGATATCTCATGCAATAATTTATATTTTTAATTATATAGAGATGTATTTTGTTATATTAAGTGTTTTCTTTTAAGGGTATTCTACAAGGATTTTCAAGGATAGAAACTGCTATAGTGGGGAGAATGATAACACCTATGTACTAGTTTTTATTATTTAGAATAGTTTATAATGACTATATAATGGTGGTTTTATTAGTGAGATTTAGTTCAAGTGATGTTAATAGGTCTATGAAATGTTAAATATATTTTTTAGGCTTATGTGGTTTGCTGGATGGGAATATAGAATTTTCATGGTCTCTTAAAATGGGTTCCCAGGTAGGTAAAACTTTCATGGGTAACTTTCATGGGTGTGTGAAATATACATGTGATCCAACAAAGAGACCAACCATGTTGTATTAAGTTGCATATGAAACCTTCACAAGAACTCTAGGAATTCAAAACACCCATGCAACATTTTTTTAAATTTTTGGGTTTTATTTTAAGGGGATAACCCTTCTATTTTCTTCTCAATTTTTAATGAATCTTATAGGAGCTCCCACCATTGACCCCCTCTCTTAAAATTATTATTATTTAATATTATCCACTAAATATCCATGTAAATTAAATATTTATTCCAATATTTCCCGAAAAATATATTCTTCACATATCCTCTTATCTTCTTCTTCCTTCTATATTCTCATTCAATCTTCTCTGCAATGAATTCAGCTAGGGTTTCTTGACTCATGTTTTTTTAGGGTGGTTTATGATTATAATTAATATCATAGGATCATTTTCCCTCTCTTATGGATGATAAATTTTTTTAATGGATTCATCATTTCCTATTTGTGATATCATCTATTTTACTTTATTTATAGAACATTGAGAGATTCGGATTTCTAAATAATGTTCCAGCTGATATATATATATATATATAGTTTCTTGGAAAGAGTTATGTTTTTTCTTAAATCCTACAATATCATGAAAACTATTTGTACATTTAAATGCCTTTAATTTAGTTTCAATAAACTAACATAGATAAAGTGTTTATAAAAATGTTTACAATATTTTTATTGAATTAATTTAAAAAATTAAATGGATTGAACTTGTATTAATTATGACAATTTACTATTGTTTTTTCATTTAGGTTTCCAAAGATTAAGGACCCAATTGATCAATTGAAAATGACTAATTCCATTAAAAAAAACTATATTATACCATTCTATCTATTTGTTTTTAGTTTTTTTATTATGGTATAAAAAGGCGGATTTATTATTTAATTATATGATTCCCAAATATTTTTCATTATTTTATATATTATAAAATTATTACTAGTACTATTTATTTTACACCCATAATGGAATACCCCTTATAAGTATAGTTGAAAGTGTATCATATAGTGTTATGTGAGATTGTAAATTTATTTAGATATGGATAAGGGATATTGTTTCATTTTTGTTATTGATATCATTGAGATGGGTTATTCATTTGAAAGGGTTTTGGAGGTGATACAAAGTATTTTAATTGATGTGTTTTATTGATATTACTATTTGATAAGTTACATTTTTCCTCTCCTCTATTGGCGTATTTAATGGGAACACTAGGAAACTAAGTGGGATACCAAGAGGTGGTTTCATTGATAGTTGTGATCGTGTTTTGTCTAATACCCAAAATTATATTACATACTCTTACTATGGGAAGTTCTACTCAGTGAGGCAGGTTAGATTAAACTAGAGGTTATTTGATAGAAATGCATCAATATTCCAAAGGATAGTTCACCCCAGTAAATCATGGATCGTCCCATCAGAACATAGTAAGTTTCCCGTGAATATTATTATTTCAGATTATGTTATAATATTATTTAAACTTGTTTTTTATTATAATTTTATATCTCTTTTTCCCTTGGTGTTTGTATTTTTATAATTAATTAGTGTTTTCCCCACTTACAGGAATATTTCTTTCACTTACTCATTATGTTTTTATTTTAAAACATCACATAATATTCTATACAGAGAGGTAATGTTTCAAAAATAATTATCCATTTGTTAATTTTTTATATAAAATGAAATCATTAATTAAAAATTTCTATTTAAAACTAAGGCAGTATAGTTTAATTTCTAAATTTAATTCATAGAGTATTTGGTGGAATCCTATAGGGTGATTTTTTGATACCCTAGTTATGCCTTCAAGGGAACATAAAAATTTATTATTTGATATAGGTTGAAGAACTATTCCACTTTTTATTGTGTGGAATTCTTAACCTTATTCTAGGTATGTTGGTTGTAGAAAATCGAGTTATACTTGTTTTTATAATGGGATGGGATGATATCATTTGGTTTTATATTTTGGTTTTTCCATGTAATGTATTTCATGGATCAAGACACATTTTCCTCCCCCTTATTCACTATTAACTTTTGACTTTCCCTTATTATTATGTAAAATACATTATTTTATGAATTTTATTTTCTGGTTTATGTTAATTATTTATGTTTTTTGGCTTATTGAGTTCCATATTTTGTTCTTAGGATTTAATAATTTCTGAATTTTTATAAACTATTTATTTCACATAGATGTCTAATCTAATATATAAAATTCTCATGATGGAAACCCAATTGGAATCCTGTATTTAGTTTTTTTTATCAAGTAAAAGTTTTCCTAACCAATTATATTGATTTTATAGAACTTTTTTTCATCCCTTAGTGACCTGGAACCCGCTTCAATCCTTTTGCAATCTAGAGTTTAGTAATGGGTTAGTGTAACCCGAGTTGATTTGTTACATGACACATAATATTTATGATCTTTGTTTCAAATGGATAATTGTGATGTGACCAAGATGGTAAAATGTACTGTTTTAAAACATTTTCTAGATGAAAAACCATATGGAGATATTTCATTATACTATAATTTTATTTTCATGGATATATATTTTGAAATATAAAAAGTAAGGTATGTTGGATAACTTAGAAAAAAAATGAAATTGTGGTGTTTGAATCATATAATTTCAATGTAAAAAACATGTGGTTATACTATGAAAATTGCATTGATGAAGATTCAAGGTAATGTAATGTTATAATTTTGATATGATAAATTTCCATTATGACATAATATTTTAGATTCCAATTGATATAATGGTATGTATTTATTATAATGAAAAAAATAGTATTCCACACCACGATTTTTGGAAATACATGTGATACGGTGTAATTACTACTTTTCTGATATAATTAGAGGTAGTTTGAAAAAGTATATAAATTTATATGGTCATTTATTAGAGTTTTTTTGAAAGTGGTATTGAGTTGGAAATATCAAAAGGACTAATGAAATTTATGTTTCTTAGATATGATAAATTAAGACTCAATTATATAGTTAATATAAATCAACTCTTTGGTTTATATGAATTAATAAAGGGGTAAATGTTTTTTGATGAGTTTTATAATGAATGGTATTGGAATAATTGTGTTCCTTTAATTTTATGGTTTTTTCATTCATATGTTATTTTTATATGTTCTTCTTTTGATGATCATGATCATTATGAATTGAATAAAGAATTTCCATTTAATTTATGAACTACTTGCTTCAATTTTTTATTGATCATAGAAACAGTTTTATTTTCGAGGATTAATCATCCTTTTAGATCCCATAATTATTAAATGAATTAATGTATTTGATTATTAAAAACGAATTTAGTGATTAAAAAGAAATCAGAGTAAATATTTTTTAGATTCAATTCTAGTGAAAACAAGATCATTCATTGATTATAGTCAAAGATTAGTTATCTCATGACACCTTAATTATAAAATCATAGTAAGATCCAATCATTAATTTTAATTTATTTATTTATATAATAATTCAAATTGTTAGTATTAAATTTTGGATAAAATTTTCATGGTAAATACCAATGTATCTAAAGGTTCAACCTCGGTCTTGAACTATACTATGTTTGTGTAGTTCCAGTTTTCCAGAAGAGTATGATAAATTTATAAATTTGATTATTTTTATAAATAATGACACCTTGATGGTAGTCAAATAATAATTCAAATATTTCATAATTAGGGATTTATCTACCTAAGACATTTCAGATAATGAATTTCTAAAAGGTCCAACCTTGATGCATGACATAGATTTCATAAATACTTCACTTTTTTTCTCGGATCATACTATAAACCATTAAAATTTAATTTTTTATATGTCATGGGTTTTCTTCATGGAAATTTCATTTACATAAACCAATAATGTTATGGTTAGGAAACCATGATGTAAAAAAAATAAACTTATAGTGTTTTATTTCATTATAATAAAACAATTATTTTTTCCAATTTTTTTTTATGATAGCTTCTATAAACTATATAATTATTTTATAAATCACAACATTTTTTCTGAAGAACTTCATAAACCATGACATGGTTTCGAAACCATGGTCATTGTTCTAGAAAAACACTATATTGTTTTCATTTTTTCGATCATTTTATTATCGATTATTCAATGATATTGGCTTTAATCTCATTGTATTTTGAGATATATTTATACCCCCATGGATTGAAATAAAAACAAAAAACCTATAAACAAAATCTACTCAGTGCTAAATAAACAAAAATAAATGAAAACCATAAAAAATTCTTACCACCCCATTCCTACAGAATCCAAACCAATAATGAGTTTGATTGAGATTCCTCAACAATAACTAATGGGTTCCTACCTCAAAATTTATTCATTAACCACTGTAATGCTTTGATATTATCTATTCTACTTTGAAGGTTTTCTAGAACCTACTTATTGAAGGAAAATGAATAGGATATAATTATAGATATCATCAATATAGTGAGTAATTACAATTGATTATTGCAATTAGCTCTAAAGATACTAATTATAGAAATTTTAAATTAAATAAAGTATATACCTATATTTTAAATTTTCATACAATATAAAACAACTGATATTTGGATTTCTAAATTTTCAACTCTTATAATAAAAACCTAATTATTTGAGTGACTTGTTAAAAAAATTAACATTAAATTAATATACTCATCATCATATGATGATTCACATAATAAATAAAATATGATATTTAGTATAGTAATATATAATTAATGATATCCAATATCACTCATCATATACATTAAGAAACAGTTCCAAGAGCAATGAGATGAAAAAAAACATGACGTGATAATTATCACTACATTTTAGTTTATGATTTAGTGTATATTTTAAAAAATATGAATGGAAGGGAATATTATATGTGACAAAAGGATTAATTCATTAATGTTGATATATGAGTAATAACATGGATGCAAGAAATCACATGTTATAATTAAATTGTTGAGATAGTGGAATGATTTTGGAATTTACTAGATGATACTAGTAATTTATAGAAACGTGTCTGGATACAATAATGATTTTTTATGGGATAAACAATATTATTATATGTTTTGAAATTATATATACAAATATATGTATATATATATATATCACTAATATTGAAAAGTGATAATAAATGGAGAATTTTCAGTGGATATGTTATTCCATGGATGGAAATGGAATTTCCCCTAGTTATTTTATACCTTTTTAGAGACTATGTTATGTCAAAGACTGTTGAATTTATCTATATGTTATGCCATGATATTAAAAGTGGGGGGTGTATACACAACCAAAA
The DNA here is from genome assembly GCA_963277665.1 of Viscum album. Classification (NCBI taxonomy): domain Eukaryota; kingdom Viridiplantae; phylum Streptophyta; class Magnoliopsida; order Santalales; family Viscaceae; genus Viscum; species Viscum album. The sequence goes on along the minus strand of OY728131.1, from coordinate 1,429,210,501 downwards.
AATGGTCCAATAATGACAATTATAAGAAACCATTACGTGTTATGGTGTCGGGAAATATTTACAAGAAATTTTCAAATTCCAAGGAATTCTTATTTAAATATTGTGACATGTTATTTTCACAGTGTTTTTTATGTTTTTAATTGAAAATTTTCTTTTTAATTTTCATGTATTGGATAAGATTTTTTAAACCACCACTATATGGAAACCATAATCTACGGTGGTTTTAATCATTGTTAAATTATTACAATCATTTTTTGGCGGTTCAAACAGTATTAAGTTATTCTAGTATAAAAAAATTAATATTACCTCTCATTAAAAAAATAATTAAAATGTTTTGGTGAAAAAAAATGTAAATATATACCAATTAAACTAGAAAACATAAAATATTGTCAACTCATTTATAATATAATGATTATATAAACTATGATAATAATGTTTTTAAAAAATTAGAAGCCTATAATATTAATTTTATAATAAATATTAATAGCAACATGCTATTGACGAACTCAATAAGATAAAATCACAATTCACTACCAACATACATTAAACCCCAACCTAATTTGACTATTTATACGTATTATATGGGATTTAAGATTGAATTAAAAGTTTTTTAATCTATAAAAAACTCAAACCATACTATACCTAAAAATATCATGAAAATAATTTCAAGTATCACTTATTTCGTTCATGTAAACATCAACTTCAATGTCATAAAATTGTGTATAACAGTTCAAAATAATGAAGTTTAAAAAATCAAAAATTCATGAAAACAACCCTTTTGGAAATGACATATAACCCAAAAAATGTTATACACCTTATAGACATCATTATTTCATCATAAAACAGGTTATATGAGATCATACTAGTGAGTGATGTGTTTCTTTTGATCAGTAAAAAATAAGTTACATGTACATATTTGTTAAATTTAACTCAACAAGTTATATATAATGAGTTTAGTTATACAAAATCATCAAATTAGAGTTCAAAATTAATCCCCATGACAACCTCCCAATGAGATAAAATCACCTCTAGGTTAATATCTATCTCCATATCTACTACCTTCTTTAAGAACTTGTATTATAATTTACATGGAATTTAAACTATGAATAATTTTTTTATATAAACATAAATTTAATAAATCTATATGTTTTAAAGTAATAAGATATTGTGAAATTTACCTCATGAGTCTGCCTAAACATTAATATAATATCAATTGGAAGTGTCACTAGATCATAGTCTAATTAGACTACGATCGAACCGAATAATCTCTTGAACTCCTCTATTGGGACCCCAACACTATAAAATGGTATAACTATCTTCATGACATCCAAATCCAAAATTTTTTAACTATTAATTAATATCTATCTAACATTATTGATTGTATATATTATGTGAAAAATAACTTATAAGTATAAAAAAATGATGTATGTTCTTTCACATTAATTTTTGTACCCATAATTATGACCCACCAATATGCTCATGAGGTAACTAGAGTGACCACCCACACCCTTGATACATGAACATCACCTAAAAATCATGGTGAATATATAGGAAATGTTACAGATGTTGTTGGGAGGGATATTTAGGGTGTGATAGATTCATTCAATAGGGATGTACAGGGTATGACAGATGTCATTGAGAGTGATCTAGAGGAGGCATTAAATACAATACATGAGGGATGATTAGAAAAATTCAATTATGTATGTATGATGAGTGGATTATATGGTGTCAATTGACTCTTGTAATTGAATAATTTTATCCTCGGTATTCCTATAATTTAAAAAAGTTATAATAGTTTTCAAAAACTATTTTAAAACAAGTATGACATTGAGTTTTTTTTAAAATTATACACTTCTTATAAAAAATAAATTTAAATACGATAAAAAATTAATAGTTTTAAAAATAAATAATACACTACATAAATAGTAGATAAGTTAATGAATGAATGCATATATAATCGTTTTATCCTTCAATAATATCATTATCAGGTTCAATCATTACTTATTCTACTTCATCCTCCCTTGAAAGATAAATATACTCAATTTAACAAAGGAAACATAATTAAATTTCATTCCATTGATGGGATTCAATGTCACAAGTTAATTCTTCCACTTCATCATCCATATTATAAAAATATATTTCTTTAATGTGCACAACTACACTCCACCCTTCATCCAATAAATCGTTCAAATAATATACAATTTTTCCTTGTGATACTAAGCTCCGTTATTTTATTTTGTGGTTGAACTCATGGTTTCTCACTTTTTCATTAAATGTGTTTGAAAAAAATAAAAACTTCATTTTTAATTTTTAGTCACATGTGATGATAAGATATTTGGATCAAGTACTTAATGTTTGAAAACGTCCATCAAGAGATATAATTTTGTATAATTAAATCACAAGGAATCACTTTTAATACCCCTTGTAATATTGAACATATTTTATTTGAATAAAAAATATAAAAAATGAATATTGTGGTTTAATTTGATAATATCAGTGAAATGTTCATAGTATCCTAGTTTTAAAACCATAAATGTACCATTATTTAGTGTTTTCAAATCTTCTTCCCAATCTACTTTTTAAAAATTTTATTTCATTCACATTGCAAGCATTGAATTTCTTAACCTTTTTTAGAGGTCTCGAGTCAAAAAAAATAAAATCTTCTAAAAATTCTGCTCAAATATGAATATTCATTATCTAAAAAATGAATATAAATTGTTACATTTATAAAATATTTATTCTAGTTTAATATATATATGAATTGTAATATTTATGAACTTATACAACATGAAAACCATTCTTCCAACTCTTTATTAGTATATTTTTTTAATACATATCTCATTTCGTGTTCGACTTATCATGTGTCTCTTTTTTGTATCCAAAGATATTAAGTGAATAGATCTCTAAATTACTATTTCATGGAACATAAATATGTTCTTTTAATAATTCTAATGATGTTATTTTAAAATTTGAGGTCCTCCCAACTAGTTGTCTTATAGTAGGAATCATTGTTGATTTCTTATCATGTTTAGATTAACTCAAGACGTCATCCAGACATCTAAGTCAATTGAATATTGTCTCAATATCTTCCAAGTATCTAGAAAAAGGTAAGACACCCCTCTTCCTATTAATTTTCCAAAATATAGCCTTTTGATTGGGGGTTTTTAATATATTATTCAAATGAAGAAGTTGTCTATAAAATAAAATGAAGGAAAAATATTTAAGTATTTATATAATGAATCAGAAATAATGTTTTACCAAAGAAGATAAATATATAAATAAATTACGTCTCAATTAGATACATTAATAAATAATATAAAAGACCTCATAATTTAGTTTCCTTTAACAAATTCATTGTTAAATTCATCATGAATATAAAAAATCATGTGGGAAAGATGATCTATATTGCACATATTTTCATTATAATTATATCCTAAAGCTTACAAATTTTACTTGATTGTAAATTTTTCTGTCATAGTTGTTTGAAGAATGTGTAAAACTCCAATACAACTTCATTTAACTTTCCAAATAATAATCTATACAATAATTTAGGTGTTAAATTCTCTAGAAAAATATATGAATCATGAATTTTCAATCCATGTAACCTACAATACATTATGTAAACACATCTTAAAATGTTACTTGAATACTGATCAAGTAATATCACTTGTTTTAATATTCTATAGAATATATCTTTATCCTTATTTTATATATCAAAAACCTCAAAAACATATTTTCCATTCTCATCTAGACATAGATCATTCTTTATATTCAATGTTTTTAATTCCTTACGAGGAATGAGATAGTCCTTTGATTTTCCATGATCATTATGTTATGTGAAGATAATATTTTCATAAAAACATTCTTCTCAATATACATAACATCATGATTATGATGCAATAAATTATATTCATATTATAGAAGTTTGTAAAATATACATTCTTCTTCCATTTCTATTTTCCAATTTTAACTAATTATGTACTTATAACCCCTCTCCCATTATCTTTCAACTAATGGACCTTCTAAAATTCTAAATCAACATTTACTAGTAGTGCCAATATTTCTAAACATGTATGTAAATTTTGAGATGGTTTAAAATTAATGATTCCATTTAATTTTGATTTGTACAACCAAAATCATAGATATTAATCTCTATTTATATTATAGAAAAATGTGACATTTTTTACTATATGGTAGTCATCTATGTTCGAAATAATATTTAAAAACTTTATAAGACAAACCAGTGTGAGTGTTCCAACTAGATAAGTACCCAAGTCCAAGGAATCACCTAATGATTTATAATAGAGTAACATAAATTTTGAACATATTTTCAATATGTGCATCATATTTCTCAACACCATTGTTACATAACTCATATAATTCATCAATTATATCCCTAAAGTATAGATCAATGTATTTTACATTCATTATTTTAATAATAATCATTGAAATGATGAAGGATATTTGTTTCATACAAATAAATGGAGGTATATTATAATGGATTATAATAATTGAAAAATTCAATAACTTTTACTCAATGTCTAAAATGGGTTAAATCCATTAGTAAAAAAATCCCAATAGAACACTTATTGTATTATATGATAAATATGGATGTAATGAATCAAATTATTTCTATTCTTTTGAATCTCTTGGATATCACATTAATAGTTCATTGTTATTTTCAATAGAATGAAACTTCATGTGATCCATGGTTATAGATGGCAGGAATAATCTCTTTGTTGAGGTTTTCAAGGGAAGTAAAACAAAAAAATTTAAAGGAGCATCCTTTTTGTACTCATTCATAGTAGTATGATGAATTATAATTTTAATATTACCCATTTAATTTTATCTAGAAAAGGATTATTATTTTTAACCATGTCTAATTTAATCCTTTCCACAATATAGCATAAAATCATTGGGGAAAACATGTATTTTTCTTATAATCAATCCTAATATTGTTAGAAAATTTATTTATACCATAAAAATACTTTTGGATCTTATCTTTAGGAAGTTTATCACATGAAAAGTACAATATAATATTCATTTATTTATTATTTAATTACACATAGGCACTGAATATAGAACAATTTTATAGGAAAATATAGTTTTAAATACTTGATACATCCTCCATCCAAATATTTCTTTCTATATTCAGAAAACCCAACAAACATATTTTTGTAATCAATAATGGTTTATCTTACATTTGTATTTACAACATCAGGAAGAGGATCCATTGATGTATTATAATATTATTCTGGTTATCCTGATGTTCCAAAAAAAAATTTAAATTAATATTTAAAACAACATGTACTCATTATACTAATATATTTTAATGGTGATGATGTTTCCTCACAATATGTATAGAAAAATTAATTAGGTTCTGAATTTCATTCTCCACATTTTATGAAGTAGTGTTCTCATTCTATTGAATGAAATTAGTGCTCAAACTTTATGTAATGTTTGATTCTCCATGAAAAATCCAATGCACATAATAATAGGTAATTTATAAAATTATGTTTACATAATCTTCATGTACCATTAACCTTCATATAAATTTACTTTTATGATATAGATATTTTATTCTCACATGAATGGATCAATTTTCAGTTGAAAAATCTTAAAACTAATTCCATACCTAAACATACATTGGTTTTTTCCTAAGAAATTTGATCCATCTATTATCCATATATCATCAATTACATACACTCTTGGAAAGAAAATATAATTAAATAATAACTCATCCAAACCATTAGGTATCGATTGATGTTTTGAAAAAAATTTAAAATTAGTTTTAAATTTTAAAATACTAATTTATAGTAAAAATCAAAACATTATGACAATGAGGTTAGTTTTTAAAATCAAATACCATAATTAAATCTTCATTCGAAAACATTTTTTTAAAAAATTATTTAGTTTGATCCTCATTCTTACACTCATAGTATTGTAAAAAAATTAAACAAATAACTATTTGTAATTAATAAACCTTGTGTTTAGTGTAAAATTCATATTAAAGCACAAAACAAACACCAAAGTGTGTAAGAGGTTACTTATCTTTCACTAAGTGAACTATCAACACCAAGAGGGAAGGATTGATTCCTTCTAGATTAAATGTAATTTAAAAATTCCACCACAAACTAAAAGGAATTTAAAATAAAGGTATTATATGATCACATTACAAATACCTTTTAGAATAATATAATTAATTATATTTTGAAAAATGTTTTCCATCATACCATTTATGATATAACATAAGTAAGTTAATGGAATAGATAACTAATATGAAGTGTTTATAAGAATTTTAAATATGTTAAAGATGATATCAAGATCAACATGCATAAAGTAAGACTTGGTTCATAATTTATATCTATTCAATTATTCATAATCCACATTAATAAGAATTTAATATCCAATTTAGATAATTCATAATTTATCTTAGGCATGGAAGAATATTTTTGTTGAAAATTTATATAGAAACTAAAAAAGGCATTCACTAGAAAACCATTTGTTCATAATTTTATAATTTGAACAGTATTTAACAAATTCTTTTAATGATAACAATGGTAGGTAAATCCAAGTAAGATCTAAGGAATTATATATGGGTTAGTACCACCGACATTTTACTTATCCTTTATGGGCCTTCTAATTGAATACCTTAAAACTATATCCACAACTATCCATAAGAAATTACCCATGTAAAAAAATAGCTATATAGAAAACTAAAATAAAACCTTGCCAAAACCCAAGAAGAAGACCCCTATTATTATTCCATCCATCAATTGATGGAAAACAAAAAAATATTAGACCTAGAATACCCTAAATCAAATACTTTAATGAAAGAAAACCCTATTATAATCATTTCATAGAGGAATATAAGTGTAATATGGAGAAAATAATTTTAAATTCTCAACTAAGGTCTTCTCCGACCCAAATAAGAAAGTTCACAAGCATTTTAAGTATGAATAACATTTACCGAGTAATATATAAGTATTTACCCTTTAATTTTTTAATTATATAATAAATAAAGAGGTAATTAGGTATATATAATTGAAAATGGGTTGTACCATCAACCTACATAGGGGTAGAGTGTCTCTGAGAACCTCACTTATCATTGGTATAATCAAACATTTTTTAGAGGGATCACATATTGTTATAAATATTATTATTGTTGGAGATATTTAACATTACTAAGGGAAATGTGATATTGGGGGAGGGAGTGAAGGGAGTGATTAGTGTAGGGGTAAGAGCAGAATTTCACACTACTAATGTCCCTCATAAGAGAGTTTATATGATTTTGGGGGAAAGGGAGGACTTGGGGAGAAAGGGGACATGATGGGATCTAGGGGAGGGTGAGGTTTGGGGGAAGTGTATTTAATTTTTTTAATTTAATGTTGGTTTTTTTGAAAACCACTATGTAATAAAGAAGAATTTCTTTAGTGGTAGTCTTACAAATTGATGCTAAAGAGTTGATGTCATCGACCCATTTTCCTATAGTGGGGGTGATCCAATGACAATGTCAATTCTTTGATTCGAGATGTTTTGATGAGATATGTTATTGTACTGTATGAAATATGATAAATTACAAGGTACCGGTTGTTTATAAAAATGGTTAAAGTATTAAAATTTAAACATTATGGTGGCTTAGTAGGAACATAATAATTTTGTACAGTTATTTAATTTGTTTGATAAAAGTTTATAAACTCATATGATTTCTTTTCATTATTACACATGAGATCATATTAAAAGTTTTTAATGGTTTATGTCCATTTTGTTTCATTATAACTAGTATTTTCCACACACCCTATACAAAACATTCTTCTATATGTGTAGATTCAATTTCGAATCATGGAAGAAATGGAAAATACTCTATATAGATAGTTATATTTTTGAGATCAGTTGAGTAATAATATTAGGTGGATTTGGATTATATTATAGAGTGTATGTTTTTTTAATAATTTTGGTTCATTTTTTATTATTGAGACATGTTATAGATAATTTTATTTTATTTTTATGTTTTATGTAATTTAATTTATATTTGGATTTGTTTTTTATTATGGAAATTTCAATTTATACTATGTCAATTTAATAAGTGTTTAATATTTTAATTTTCATTATAATGTTCAATGGAGGGTAAATCCCCCCACCCCCAATAATTTATTACACCTCAACCTATAATGACTAGGGAGTGTTTCTAACTCCTCATGACATTTCATTTTAGATTCAGAATCATAATGGGTGAGATATTATAAAAATCATTGAAGAATTATTTTTATTGTCTAAGTTTTACATTTGGGAATATTGAAAGAAAAGAGATGTAAAGGCCAAACCTTATAATAAAATATGTGTGTATAATCTGGGTTTGAGATGAAGGGTAATGTGCCGTCATGCATTCCTACCCATATACAATAGGCTATGACTATTTGTGAGGGACTGAACTATATAGTGGGGAGACTATATCCTCGCTAAAATATAACCATAAGGGTAAAAAATGATATAAATAATAATAATAATAATAACTATAGGATTAATCATATTGGAATCCAATAGATAATTATATTAGTATTAATATCAAAACAAAATACACCCACTAGGACATCTATGTAAAAGGTTTCCCAATATATCGTGGATGAATATATAAAGATAAATAAGTAAAAATAATAATAATATCCAATACGTAATAGAAAAATATTATATAGTATGTCCCCAAATTTCCTCACTACAAACTTTCTCCATCTTCTGAAAAACCAGATATATGGGACTTTCCCTTAACTGTATCCCTGAAAAAAAAAAGTTTGTACATGCTCTTAGTTTCTTGTGCTGTTTGTGAGTAATAAAACCCAACAAGATTCCACTGACACATCCTTATCATAATTTCAATATTCATATAATGGTGTATTCATTGATATAAGTAAATAGATAAACATACAACTACATCAAAGCCATTATGAACTAACCAGGTCACCATGAACCCTAGTTATACCTGATTTAGCTCGACATCGAATGGAAGTGTCACATGGACCTACAAATACCATCTGGAGAATGGTAAATTCCTCCTCACCCAATGCACATCCTTATATCAAGAACCCAAAAATAAATTTCTCACTCAACGGAGGTCAACATAAAAGTCCAAAACACCTTTTCACTCAAGGATAACATCACCACACATCCAATACCATGTATTCTTACTCAAATATGGTCACACAGTCCATTTCAAGACACAACTTATCACTAATGTTTGGCCTATAACTTAAAAACTTAACACCACATTCTCACTCAATATTAGTCGCATATCCCATCTAAAAACACACACACTCACTCAAGTTTGGTCTAGACATCATTGATCCAAATAAGTTAAAAAATGTAGAATAATAATAAGAATAAAACAACCATTATCCCTAAATCATTCTCCATTAACCTCTCAATGTTCCCCACACATTTAAATTCACACATTGGAAACCCTATAATGTGAAGGGATTCATAACAGACACTCAATTACTATACTACAAGGTCATCATAGTCTTCTTAAAATTAGTAATCTTCTATGATATGAGTCCCCACCACTTCTTATGGAACAAGGTAGGATTCCACATTTTCTAATAACTTAACCCAAATCTCACCCTACTAGGGGTTAATACCATTTATAAAAACCAACTTGATCAAATAGATACCAAAATAAGAGTCTGACAGGGTTACACAAAACCACATGCAATTCAATCCATAAAACATTATAAAAAATATATAAAATGATATGGACTTCTTACATCAAGCCTAATGGAGTGTACTAACTAAGTAATGATTTTTGATTAAATATTTAATCACCATAACACTATAATCATCCCCAAATATAGAAATTATGGTTTATCAAATTAAAAATATGATATATAGTAATTTAGAAACTTATCGGGAGTATAAGGTCTTAGACATTTCACAAGAGACTCTATAATGAAAAAAGTAAAAAAAATTAAGAGGAGAGGTTAAAAGAGATGAAAAATTCATAAGGAAGATTTTATGTTTCTCTGAATAATATGGGGTATTATGGAGAAAGGGGGAGTTAAATGGGTTCTATGATGAAATTTACAATTTCCAATTTAAAATAAATTGTATTGAGAATATGCCATGACACGATCAGGTTGTTTTCTTCATAGAACACCCCAAATCATTTTCATTATGGAATGAACATTATGTTCCACAATATTACAACCCATATAAAGAGTGATTGAATATTGAAAATGGTTCAGAACATGATATATTTTTGTCACTCCATGAGACTCCCTGATTCTAGGCGTCACACTGTAACACCCCAGTGTCACCTCACTAATGATTTCCTGAAGCATAATTTTAGATGTTGGCATAGTTCATTTATTAGAAACCCACTCCTAAACAACATTAAAAAACCAATATAAACAAAATTCATTATGAATAATTAGAATAAATCAAAAATTTATAATATAATTCATATTGAATTTTGAGGGGCTTTTCAATAATAGGGAATGTTTTATTTATCACTTTTTTAATGAATGGATCCTTATTCAACTAGATTTCCCCACAATAGTTCTTAGGTTTAATCATGCCTATGGAGGATATGTTCCCTCCTTATATCGTACTATTATTCCTCTCCTATTATTCTTGATTTATGATTTTTTATCACTTTCTTTTTCCTCAGTTTATCTTCATTCACCCATATTGGTATGAACTTATTCCAACTAAATTATTTCTAGTATACGTGGGTATAGGTACATAATTGATAGCCTTATAATTTATCTTTATTTATTTTCTTTTCACTGGTGTTTCTCTTAGTGTGTGGTGGAATATCATTTCTTTATGACATAAATTTCGCCTAGAATCCTCATCCCTCGGTGTCTTGATGTGGTGTCTCCTCCTAGCCCTTCAGAGTTAAAAAAATTACATTATCATCCCAATTGTAGAGGGATTAGTTTTTGTCACTATTACCTAGTAATTACTTTTTAGTAAAAAAATGGGATAAAATTTGGGGAAGTTAATGTATCAAATGAATATGGGAGGTTATTTGAATCAATGGTTCTATTGGGATTTTTTTTCATCAATCACATGTTTTGATTTTGTTTCTTTATTATTGATCCATTTATTTCACTTATCCTATAATTTAGTTGGGTATATATCTTGGATCATTTTCTTATATATAAATTTTTTCTCCTCTCTTATCTTCTTCTTTATCCATTCCTTGGACCGTTCAGGAGAGAAATGTGCTTCAGATTTTTCCACTATCATGATGGATTGAGGTGGTGGGATCCTCCCTATAAAGTCACATACGTTTCATATTAGAGGTGGGAGTATCATTGGTTAACAATTAATTAAAAATGATATATATTATTGAGAGGGGGTAGGAGTGTATTTTCTTCATAATATATTCTTATGATGAATGATCTGATGGATGCTGATTAATATAAATGACTTTTATGATTGGAAAAATTGAGGGTTATACTTTTTTCCTTCTATTAATATTTTTTCGTCTAATTTTCATTGTGTATCATCCTAGTTATTATGTAGGATCCTAATTATGATGGTGATACTATCATATTTTATGTTAAAGACTCAATTTACAGCTTTAGTGGATAATGGTTTTTCAATTCATTCTTAGTGGTGCTGGTTTTGGTATTGTATGATGGTTAATAATTGTGTAAGTGGATTAATCGGTGGAACTGGAAAATGAAACATTGGATGTTAATAGATTTTTTCCCTTATCTATAATGTTATTTAATAGGGTTTTGAGGTATCACTTATCTCAAGAGGTGCGTTTTCTAATGATCGTCTTCCCGAATTTCTCATCCTGCAAATGCCTTCCATGTTTTTTATCCTTTAACTATTTTCAATTTTTATGGATAGTTGTGTATCTATGGTCATTATATGGTGTTTTTATGAAGTTTTTTTTTTCAGTTTCTCATTAAACCAATTAACGTGGGTTCTATAAAAATAAAAAAAATGACGTTAAATAGAAATAAGAGGGGTTGTTCATGCATTATTTTCAGCATGTATGTAAATGAAATATGTGAAAATCTAAGTGAAAGTTATTTAATATTAATATGATATGAGGAAATATATTTTATAAAATAATTTAGTCATTAATAATTAAATGTATGTTTTTGATAATAAATTATTACTTATGTAATTATTTAACTAAACCCAATTAGATAATAATGATGATGTGGTTTATTAGAATGTTGATTTCCATCTGTAAATTTGTGAGAATGATGATTGGGAAATTATATACATGAGTATCTAATGGCATGAAATTAGTTTTGAACTAATTAAAAGTCAACAAAGATTATATTATATTTAATAAAATATTTATTAGTAATGATTTAATTAAATTTTAATTATTTTGTGTTTTTTATAGATTTTATACTTGATTAGTTCATTTACTTGTTTAAATAAATTCATTATGGAAAACATGCTATGTGTTTAAATGGGAAAATGATTACATCATGTTGATCAGTATAATTTGGATATACTTGGTGACTCTTAAATAATTCCTAATAAACCAAAGGAATGAATTATGAAAGTGATAAAATTGGGTGAAATCATGATGTTATTTAAGGTAGAATATTGTTAGTAGAAGGACAAATATTGATAAAGGGAATGATATTGAGGAATAATAATTAGTTACACAAAGTGCGATATGTGGGGATATGTTTTAAAATATCTATAAAGATTTAGTTCATTGAAATTGTTTTTATGTCATTCATTATATTACAAGGTGATTTTTTAAATATATTTTGAAATGAAATATAGAAGCTTATGAAAAGTGTTTCGATGATAATGTGACATATTTTATAGATTATTCTTTCAATTTTAAAGTGTGTTTTTTTTAATTTAAATGAGATGGTTTTTAGTTAAATTATGCGATTTAGAGTCATGATTAATTAATTTAACTACGTAGAGTGGGAATATACGGTTTTAAATTTTTTGATTTAGTATGTTGCTATGATTTTTAAAATATTTCTAAATTTTTAAATATAAAAAGAATGTTTGTTTTTAATAGTGAATAAATACTAAGGGTTTATTAAGAAAAGAAAATTTTTATATTGAAAATTATAAAGAAATGATGTAAAATAATGTTTAATTGAAAATTATGAGATTAGTGAATAATTTTTTTATTGATTTTCAATGCCTTTATTTTGATAAATCATGGTGATATGATTTATATAGTAAAATTTATCATGTTCTGATTGATGTAAATTGTGAAAGCGGGATATCTAATTTTGAAAATTGTTTTTATAATAATAATTTTTTAATTGAATGATGCTTCTTAATTTTTCTTGACTAAAGTAAGAACCTATCATGAAAATATAGCATGACTGAGTAACATGATCCATGTTAAAAGGTTAACATGTATGAGTTAATGTTTAATTTTTTTTCATAATAATGCTGATTTTAATTTTAATACATTGGTGTAATGATTAGTTTTTTTTTGATGATCATTTATAAACATAAATGTTAATATAGTTAGAATATTAATTGAGGAAATATTAATTGTTAATTTAAATGGATGAATTTTTATAATATTTTATACGTTTAAATATCATGATATGGATTGAAATATGATATAATCTATTTAAAGTGAATTGATTATTTTTAAAATAGTTTAAATTAAAAAATGATAAAAATTTAATGTTGTTGTATGATTACATTTATATTTTTTATTTTAAATTTATGTTTGAAATAATAAAAAATAAATAATTATTCATTTATTTTAAGATTATAATGATAATTTGAATTATAAATTCCATGTAGAATGATTAAATTATGTATATAAGAATAGTGGTTTTTCCTATTAATAATAATTTCTTGTTTAGGAATACATTGGAATAAAATGTAGATTTTAATTTAAGAAATTTGATTGAAAATAGTGTTTATTTCTATCATGATCATGCATTTTTTATGTATTAATCTATGTTATTTTTATTAATTATTTAATTAAATGGGATTAAAAAGATTAATATTTATAATTTTGTTTAAATTAAATTATTTCTTTTGCATGTTCATGTTTGGATTTAGATAATTTTTTTAATAACATGAATGCTATGAGATTTAAGGGGTGAATTAAATGATCTATTTTATTTTTTAAACATGCTGGGTGTTACATTTACTTTCTTATGAATGTTTATATGTTTTAAAATGATGAAATAAAATCAAGGTTATGGTTTTAAAATATGATGGAACTATTAATTGTGTTTCATGGATTAAAAATGATTTTGATTATTGATGAATTGTTTGATTCTCCTATGGGTTTTTAAGATTGGTGAGATGATTATTTGATTAATTTATATATTCTATAATTTTTGATGGAATTAAATCTTATTTTAATTTATTTGTTGTATGTACATGTGTTATGGGTAATTAATGGTTAGGTAATGGGTAATTGGGTTTAAATTTAAGATAGAACAGATGAAGTATTGGGAATTGGTTGAGATGAGGTATTTAGGAGTGATTGTAACTTTATCAATGTGTGGGATTTAACATAGTGTTAGAGGTTAGCCAATATTTTTCAATAGTGTATGAGTTTTAGGTGACAGAAAAATGGTTTTAAGAGATAATACTTGTTCATAATGATTTATCCTAGTTGTCATTGGGTTTTAAATTATGATCTAGGAAATTTTAATAAAGCCACATTATTTAAAATATAGATATTAACTCTTTTAGATATGTAACAATATAGGACACTCATATTTTTCAATATTTTTTATATGAATAGTAATATGGGTCTTGTTATAATTTTTGGTGATTTTATTTGATTTTAGCAAAATTTTATGAGAGAATTGACTAAAAAGGACTAAATTCTAGAGATATGTTTCCTCAATAAGGGTGTTAGTTAGATATAGATATCAATATGTAGATCACTGTTGTGGGGAACATCATGATAGTTGTTGTCAATGTGAGAATTCAAGGATTAGTAAATTTTGAATCATGATTAAAATGGTATATAAACGAATATTATGTGGGTTATTAAGGTGACATGAGGTAGGTTATATGAGTGTTTTGGGTATGCATGGTTGGGTTTTTATAATCGAATTTAGTGTGAGATTGAAAAGGGAAATGATGAACAAGGTCTTTCTGGTGGAAGTGATATGTTAAATTTACCCAATGATGGATCTCAAGGATAATAAAAAAATTTATAGAGATTTTCCAATGACTTGAATTTTATTTTATATTGGATGAATTTAAATTTTGTTTTTTTATAATTTATGAAATTAATTTATGTGGTTTCTCGATAGTTCTTTGGGGTTTTAGAAGTTTGGGATGTGTTTGGGTGTTAAAAAGTTATTTTGGTTTTGGTTTAATTACAAATAGAATACCACTAGATGTTTGGTGTGTAGACCCAAGAACATTGTTATGTTAAGAAATGGTATTGCTATAATGAACCAACCTGGGTTAACCTGCCACACCACCCAAGCTCATCTACCAAAAGGTCTGAATTGTAAGAACCATCACCAAGATTTAGTGAAACATAATGAGGGTACTGAAATTGCTTCTTATGAATTATTTTTTCAACTAAATATAGATAAAATGACTTTATACTCATACTGAGTATACAACATTTAGTGTTTATATATAGAAAACTCATGAGAAGTAAATAAGAAGTTTTTAAATTAAAATTGTAACCAAACGTAACAAAACTAAAATGAAAATATATTTAATAACATAAAAAGACATTACCAACAAAATAATAAAGTCATAATTTATAAAAATATTTTATTTCTAAAATAAAATAAAGATATATAATCTCAATACATGGTATATCCCA
The DNA here is from genome assembly GCA_963277665.1 of Viscum album. Lineage (NCBI taxonomy): Eukaryota > Viridiplantae > Streptophyta > Magnoliopsida > Santalales > Viscaceae > Viscum > Viscum album. The sequence continues at coordinate 1,429,194,723 of OY728131.1, read as the reverse complement.
AACTAGTCTATATGTCTCAACCATTGAGAAAGATAATTCCATATGACCCATACTCACCTCCACAACCCTAATGTATATAAGATACTAGAATATAGATAAGGATAACCAAATATGAAGGCAACAACCTGTATACCTTCATAAAGGCGTGAGGACTACATACCCACCAAAGAGAGTATGCAATTTATAAGCTAATGTTTAGTAGGATATAACTAAGAATCCATACCACTCATTTTATATGCGAAACATAAAATGATAGTTTGAAAATAAGAATAAAAGAATAGTGTTTCTTAAAATTTCATGTATATAAAAGCAAGTAACACTAAAATAATACTATTTCCTTCCAAAACATCAGATTATTATTAAAACCAACCAAGTCCTTATTCACATTCTTAAATGTCCTTAAAATACATTGGAATTTACAAATAAATAAAGGTATGATTATTTAAAAAAAACATTTAATTAGTATAAATTTGGTTTGAAATTCAACCTTTCCTACTTCATTAACTTTTATAAAAAACATTACTTTTAGTAAAAATGTCACCAAACATGAAACATGGTAGAGATAAGATAAAAGTAACATAAAATAAAATATTATGAATTAAATAACTATAATATTTTCATATCACAATGAATAATATTGTATATAAACCATAAAAATCATGTACATAATAATAATTAACATACCAATGAAACAAAAAACTAACATATAAAAAGTATTATGGTGTAAACAACATCACATAATATGCATCATATGACTCTACCTTAGGAATAAATGAGATAATAGTAGTTGTTACCAGATGGAAATTACTATTTTCCAATGTTAAGTTTCTAAAAAATTAATTTCCTAACATACTCTCCAATAGCCTCATTGAATGGAACACTATTAGATAAATAAAAATATTATCCAAGAGATACTTATTAAAGAAAAATCATAACTAGAAAAATACCCATATTTAGATTTACCACATTATAACCAAGGGTTTTCCAGGATGATTCAAAATGGTTCTGAGGTAATAATCATAATAACTTGCTATAACATCATTATAATTTGATAAACAACCCTCATCTCACCTTATACAACTATTTAGAGAAAAAACACATTTTAACAACCATTTTAAATAAGAATTCATTAAAGTAAGAGTTTTTCAATAATAAAACAATTCATAACAAATGAATAAAATATAAGGGTGTAATTTATACATGGAAGTTTTTTACTCATTTTGAAAATGGTCCTTTAGTTTTATAAAATAAATTGAAACAAAAAAACTAACCTTTTGAAGTAAATCAATAATCAAAACATCAATTTTATCCCATTAGTTAATTTAATGATACCTAATAAAAACATAATAATAAAAAATTATAATCAAATAGGTAAAAGAAATAACTAATATAATTTAGTAGTAAAAACACACCCTTATATCAAATAAAAAAATCAAAACCATGGTATACCAAAATTTAGAAACCAAATATGGGACAACACATTATTTATAAATAATATATCTTGAAATAAACCCTCATTGAAATTTTATCAAGCATATAGTGTGCATAAAAATTTACTTAGAGGGAAAATACACTAGAATTATGGAATTACACATTTATGTCAAATGAAAAACAAAGGATAACATGATAATTATTTCAAAAAATATGTAAAAATTACATATTTCAGGGTTATCTAGGTTATAAAACAGTTTTAAAACATTAAGCACCCAAGGAAATCCTAAATAAAATGACATGTATGAAGAAACCTACCTTAATTCAATATATATGTCCAAAATCCTTTAAATATAAGACAATATGGATAATATATGGGTTCCATTCCACCTAAGATTCATAAAACCTATGGTTTAGAAAATACTTAATCCAGGGTTGATCCACCATGGTTATTCATTACATAGAGAATAATATAATAATGGGATAAAAGGGAAGGAATTGAGAAATGGACAGAGGAAAATAGAATTTTACATATAAGAGACCACTTGGAATCAATAAAGGAAAAGAATACAAGGATAAAGAGAGGGATTTTATGATAAGGCTCTCTATAAATTTCTCATGTGAATGATATGTAAAAAATGAAAACCCTAAATAAAACTAGATATGATAAAAATGAAAAATATAATTTATATATAATATAGTTAGTTTTGATACAAGATTTAACAATCCATGTGAAAACAATTTCATAGATACTAGAGTCAAAAAGATAATCTAAAAGGTAAGGTTCTACAGTTTTCAAAACCATGTACTAACTGTGTAGAATATACTAGATTATATGTCTCCCTTATGAATGGTACGGGTGCATAGTTCATCAATCCATGTGTATGATATGAAACCAGGAAAATTTTCAAATATTTCAAAATATAAACTTGAACATCACCAAATATAATATAATAAATAATTAGTTGAAATAAATATATTATGATGATGATGGGGTGTCATAATTCTCCCCACCAGTCTAATTTTTCCCCCATAAAATCATTGGCAATTATAGAAAATGAGGAATGACATGAAAAAACATCTACATCAATGTATGATGATACCATATTAAATGAAATCAATAGAGCATTCCACTATTAGGCTAATAACCCTGAATTTACGATCAGATTATCCAACCAAATAAGATTAGATTAAAAATCCAAATTCATCTATCAGTATATTATCTTCCCAAACTAGTATGGAATTAGAAATACTAGTATATCATAATTAAACTAGAAAAAACCTATCCAGAAAAATATAAATGTGGTTATCAGTGAAAAATTCCTAAAAATATAAATTATAAATTCAAAGATATTGACAATGAATCTGGACCCAATGAATCATGATATTGATATATATGGGTTTTCAATAGTGATGAACTAGATCATATTATATTTTAAACTACTACAAAAGATGATTTTAATAATAATAGATTATACCCCTATAATCACTAAACAATTATTGACTACTACTGCATGATTAAATTCCCTAGGATTTTATCAATGATATAAAATCCCTGATAAAGGGGTTCTTTATTAGTGCTGAAAAAATAACCGATAAAACACCTTTTTTCAGAACTTTTATAAGTACTGATAAAAGACACCCGTTATCAGTTTTTTATTTAGCACTAATAATTAGACCCTTTATCAGTGATTCTACAAGAACTAATAATGGAATCCATTATTAGTGTAAATAAATGCAATGATAAAGGCATCATTTATCATCCCTTCTAAAAGAACTAATAAAGCGACCCCTTATCAGCGCTTGTTGAAGCGCTGATAATAGGTCCCTTCATCACTACTTCTAGAAGTGCTGATAAAGTATTCCTTTATCAGTAAATTTAGTAGCACTAATAAAGTGGTGTTACAATGGGAATACTATAGTGTGATTTAATAGCAGACTACACCATAATAAATTGATGTAGAAATTATAAAAATTAGATAAATATATATAATTTAAATGAAATAAATTTTACAATGAATAAACAATAAAAATGATTTTATAGGAAAAAAAGAATGCACCTGTATAAAAAATTCACCCATACATGATAAAAAAACACCTATATAAGAAAAATTCTTATCTAAATGATAATATAGAGAAATAAATTATATAGAAAGTGTTAATTTTAAACAAATCTCTGAGTCATACGAGGAACAATATACATTATATTGAGTTGCAATTTATTCTTTCACATCACACCATTTATTTTTCATCTCCAATAATTATATATTTTAAAATTAACTAAATAATCACAAGATAAAAATAATAAGTAAATTAATTAAGTAATAGTAGGTAGTATGATGAGAAAACAATCAAGGTTTATTTTCCTATTTTTGGAAATGTGATGTGAGTTTTAAATTAAATGAAACATATATATTGAAAAGATGCACTTAGAGTCATACTAGTCACACTGTGAATTGGATTGAGGTGGGGGCGATTAATATACATCCCAAATGAGTTATGGATCATTGTAATAATGTATCAATAGAATCTGAATAGATTCCTCATTTTTGAGTATGTCACTTGTAGTTTTTACTAAAATGTCTTTTTAAACCAGAAACTTGCACTTTGAGTCATATCGGACACATCATGAGTTGATTTGATGTCAAACTAATTCCTACACGTCAAAAATTAATTATGAATATTTTTCCTAAATTTGAAAGAAAATATGAGTCTTTTTTATATTCACTGAGTGATATTTTTTTATATTAAAATGTGAATTTTAAACTGATAACAGACATTTGGAGTCATATCAGAAAAAGACTATATCATATTGAGGTGAAGTTAATTCCTAAATTTCACAAATGAATTATGGATCACTTTCTTAAAGTATCAATGAATTATAAACATGTTTTCTTTATTTTGAGTACGTCAGTTTTTTAACTAAAATTAATGTCAATTTTAAATAAAAAGACGCACTTGGAGTCATATTGATCACAACATGTGTCGTATTGAGGTGAAGATGATTAATACATGTCATAAATGAATTATGGATCATTTTAATAATGTATAAAAATAATCTGAACGATTTTTCTTGGTTTTGAGTATTCCACTTGTGCTTTTTTACTAAAATGTCATTTTAAACTGGGACGAAACACATTAAGTCAAAATGGTCTCATACTGTATGGGTTTAATGAGATAATGATTCCTAAAATTTATAAATTAATTATTAATATTTTTTATAATTATCAATAAAATCCAATCATGTATTATTTTTTTTCAGTGAGTGACACTTTTTAAACTAAAATATCAATTTTAAATGGATAACAGACACATTGATCCATATCAGGAACATCCTGTATCATATTGAGGTGTATCTAAATCTTACACATAAAGAAGACTTATGGATCATTTTCTGATATTATAAAAACAATTTCAATGTGTTTTCTCAGTTTTTAGTAAGTTCTTTTTCTTTTTTACTAAAATTAATACCAATTTTAAATAAAAAGATGCACTTGGATTCATACAAGTCACACCATGCATCAAATTAAGGTGATACTAATTTCTACAAATCATAAATGATTTCTGAATTATTTTCCTAGATTATAAAAATAATCCTAATGTGTTTCCTCAATTTTGAGTATGCCACTTTTGTTTTTTACTAAAATTTCATTTTAAACTAGAATCCTTCACTTTGAGTCATACTGTCACATTGTGTGTTGTTATAATGTGAGAATGATTATTACAAATCACAAATGAGTTATGAATCATTATCCTTAATTACCATAATAATCTACGTAGATTTGGATGGTTTTCAATGAGTGGACCTTTTTTATTAAATTTTCAATTCTAAACTCAAAATGGACACTTTGAGTCATACTGGGCATATCGTTTATTAGATTTAGGTAAGGCTGATTTATACAAGTGAAAATGTCTTATTGATAATTTTAATAATGTATCAAAACAATCTGAATACATTTTCTCTATTTTGAGTATGTTAGTAATCTTTTTTACTAAAATTAATTTTAATTTTAAATATAAAGATACAATTGGAGTCCTATCGGTCACAACATGAATCAGATTGAGGTGCGGCTGATTCCTACATGGAAAAAATTACTTATGGGTCAGTTTATTAAAGTATAAATTCAATACAAATATTTTTCCTTGGTTTTGAGTATGCCACTTTTGTTTTTAACTAAAATTTCATTTTAAACTAGATAACGCACATTGAGTCACACCAGTCACATCGTGTGTGGGAATGATGTGAGAATTATTATTATACATTAAAAATTAATTATGAATTATTTCACTAAATTATCAAGGTAATATAAGATATTTTTTTTTTGATTTTTAGTGAGTGACACTTTCTGATATAAAATGTCTATTTTAAATTGATAACAGACACATAGAGTTATACTAGGAAAATTGTGTATCATATTGAGGTGTGGATGATTCCTATACATTAAAAGTGACTTTTTGACTGTTTTCATAAATTATCAAAAGAATATGAATGTGTTTTATCGGTTTTAAGTATGTCATTTGTCTATTTTTACTAAACTAATGTCGATTTTAAATAAAAAGATGCACATAAAGTCATACCAGTCACACCATACATCATATTGAAGTGGGGATAATTCATAAACATCTAAAATATATTATTAATAGTTTTAATAATGTATCAAAACAATATGAATGTTATTTCTTGGTTTTGAGTACGTCACTTATTATTTTTACTAAAATATCATTTTAAACTGAAAACACACACTTTGAAGCATATTGGGTCACATTATGTGCTAGTTTGATGTGATATTGATTACTCAATGTCACTAATGACTTATTAATAATTTTATTAAATTATCAAGACAATATGTGAATTTTTTTTGGTTTCTATTGAGTGATGTTTTGTGAATTTAAATGTCTATTTTAAACTAATAACATATAATTCAAGTCATACTGAGCATAATATGTATCATATTAATGTTTGGATGATTTATACATGCCCCAAATGAATTATTAATTGTTTTCCTAAATTATAAACAAAATAATTATGTTTTTTCTCGGTTTTGAGTATCTGATGTGGGTTTCGAACAAAAATATAAATTATAAACTAAAAACATACCATTTCATTCATATCAGTCACACATTACATCAATTGAGGTGAGGATAATTGATTTTTTGATGTTTGTTTTTCTTGAAACCATATTCACGAATCAAAAAAAAAAAGAAATGTTCCATTTTTATGGAAGAAGAAATTCCATGCTTCCTAAAATGCCTAATTCAAAAGCACTATGTTTTCTCTTTTCTGGATTGTTATAGAAGATTGAAGGAAAAATATGAATTCTCAAAATATGTAAGAAAAAAATATTATATAAAAAATATAAGTAATTTAACTTTAAAATAGTAGATAAAATGGTAAAAACTAACAAAAAAAGTAGCAAGAATTAAACTATTCATGATGGTTGTATACATTGTTGACCCATTTCTCTATTGTTGTTATCTCAGTTGCAGCCTCGGTGTCCAATATCTCATAAACATGAGATGATTCGAATAGACCACCCCAACATGAGAAACTGTATCCACCTGTATAATAAAACAATTATATTATTAGTAATATCATAAAGAAATAAATTAAAAATAAATATGAAACCACACATTAATAAAATGTCAATTTTAAACTCAAACCACACAATTTGAGTTATATAAGGTAAACCATGTATTTATTTAAGGTATGGTTGATTCCATAATGTTTTTTTAAATTAAAATTCATTCCACACTCTAGGACATCTAATAATATCATGGTTTGATGACCCATAATGTTTAATTTATTATATAATAACAAGAAATTTGCATCATCATGAGTAAATCATCATTGTTGAGTTCATGATCATAGTACAAGAGTGAATCGTCCTTGTTGAAAAAGTCATTTATTCCTAGAAAACATTAAACATTAGTATAATCCTATCAAAATTACTAGATTGAACTAAAATAAATATTTACATATGAGTTTTTATGGATATTAATAAAATATTTCTTCCCTTTCACCATCATAGAGAGAACAAACTATGTGATAAACCATTTACCTTAATTGATGGAAAAAAATTCAGTGGGACCCATTGTGTATTTTTAGAAGACACTAAACTCCATTAAAATTTATTTTACCAATTATTGAAAGTATTAAACATCATTAAAACAATTTATTGAATCGAAATGACACTGAAATCTAGTGCATCCATTAAGTCTTCTTCGATTTTTCTACAGATTAGTATATCTATTCCAATATTCTGAGTGATGATAAAATATGACATAACATCATAATTACTTATTCATAAAAATGGAGATATCCTTATTCTTATATATTTTTATTGATAATGATGATTATTGTTTTATTAATGATCATGTGAACATGGATAATTTTATATAATGAATGTGTAAAAGACATTTTCTATATGACTAACCAAACATTTAATTTTACTAGAATAAAACCAATGTAAAGAAATAGAAATGATTTGAAAAGGGTCGCATTCATGATCTATTGAAAACATGATAAATTATTTAACTCAATCTTCATACTCTATTTTCAAATGATTAGCATGCAACCATTTTGAAAGAAATCGGTAATTGAATTTAAAAAACAAATTACTCCACTATGGTGTGTGTTATGCTCTGAATTCATCCCAAGGTTAATGTTATAGACAATTGCCATCCTCATCAACTTCATTTACTGAATAGTTATTACTTCATTTTGTTTCTTTAGGCTCATCCTAAATTTCATCTTGAAATGAACCTATGTTTCTTGAATTACTCTGAGTAGTAGTCATCCAATACAAGGTACTGGTGATCATTTTGGAAGACTAGTTCTTACAGTATTTGAAGAAACATAGAAGATATGGGGTTGAGTCTCAAGCAAAAAAATGCAATAATAACTATTCGGGGGAGGAAGATGGTGATGATGACAGTTTTCTCCTCAAACCATTATATATTTCCCCATATTAATTTAAAATTTCAAATCATATCTCAAAATGATAAATGGTCACTCCCACTACCATGAAAGCATCAACCCATCCCCACTAAGTGGTACTGACTATAATCTATGTTACTGGACCTTTTACCTAACCTTTATCTCAAATATAAGGTCTCTTTATGCACTAAGGTTCATGTGTAGGATGTGAGTACAAAAAATAAACAAGTAAATACTAACAGGGCCCCTAAAATATACAACAATGCATATATTTGAGTATATGTTTAATGAAGTAACACTCAAAATATAAATGGAAGTAAAGTCATTGTGTACTAACCGGGACACCATGATAATCAAATGTACTAACTTCATTTTATACTAGTGAATTATACTAATCATACCATAAGATTATTCAATGGTTGTTCCCTGACATTCAAATCATCTTAATAATATAAGATTACAATTTTAATCTTATGAGGAGAAAAAATATTTATCTCCCTCTAGAAATAACCACATTACATATACCATGAGATTCAACCTCAAGCCCCAACATCCAAGACTATCAAGTTATTATTCATCTATAGTAACTCACATTCTAACATACCATACCTATCCCTCACATAATACCCATCATATTCAACTATAAGATAATAATTATTTTTATCACATCCACACATGTATTTCTTGTAGAAAAATATTGTAATCATACACTAGGTGGTATATTAAAAATAATTTCAAATAATATAAAGTTATTATTCAAATAAAATATTATAAGGAAAGATATATCAAAATTTAACAAAAAATTAGTTACATATTATGTTTAATACAATAATTTTAAAAAAAAATTAATCTAGAAAAAAAATTGTTAGACATGTAAAAAAATAGTTAAATAATTAGTAAAAAATTTATACAAAGATAAAAATGAAGACATAATAAATAAATTTCACATAATTTTTCCATTTCCTAAAATTATAATTTCAAGAAAAAATTTATTTATAAATGTGTATTGGTTAATTTTACAATATAAGTATTATTAAAAATATATTTTCATATTATTAAAGTAAAAAAATTTAAAGAATATATTTAACCTATCAAAATATATATATTATGAACCATTTCATCTCAAAAATAAAATATCAAATACATATAGAAAACTATAACTAATCTTGTATAATAAACATCAAATTCCTTAATCGAATAATAAAACATGATAATCACATAAATATTCCCATTATAGAAGATGTTATACATAATAATTGATCAAGATTCTATATAACCCATGTTTTATCAAATATAACATAATAAAAACCATTTATTATCATTGATTATGTTCCAAACCAGTCTAAAACCCTTATCAATGCAGTTATTTAATTAGTATTGAATTATTTAAACCATGTATAAGATATTTCAATGGTTAAAAAACAATAAATTATTTATTTTCAGTAAATACTCTAAAATACATACATTATAAACTCTTACATATCCTTCACGATCTAAATATTGTTAAATTAATATAGATATACTTATACTTAAATCAAAATATTTATTATTTTATATGTTTAATGTGAAATAATTTTTTACATCTAATTAGGAAAAAAACTAAATAAAAATGTGATTCAAAAAAAATAAAACATAGATTATATTAATTTCAAAAAACATGTTTATTCCATGTACAATCTAAAACAACTTATATTAAAAAATAACATAAATGAAATTTTAATTATGGAATCTATGATATTACTTTGCAATAATGTAATTCACTTTCCATCACAAGATACCAACAAGAACAATATAATAATAAAACCATTTTCACCCTCATTGTATCAACTATACTAGGTTCTCATGAAGGTCAGGAAGTTAAGAACATATATTTTGACAAAATAAAAAAATAACACTCTAACATGAAATCATTAAAAATGAAAAAAAAATTAAACTATCAATATTCCTTCAGACATTAGTTAGATAATCCTAGCAAACACTTTTCCATTTAACAAGATTATATTTATCAATTACTTTATTGTAAAAATTACCGCAATCATAAAAATAATATAAAAGTTGTACACAACACTAAATTTTCTAATATCTCTCCCAATTTTAAGTTAAAAAATTTAATAATTATTGCAATTAGTATATCATAAACTCATAATTTAATAATATATTCAACTTGTGAAATTATATTTAGATTTATATTCAAATTGTGTATGAACAACAAAAAATAATGAAATGATAGAAAATATACTAGCACCACAATAAAATTCTATCATTTTAAGACTTAGGAAAAAACTGAATTTATTTATTAAACTACATCACATATACAACACTAATCACCCAATATTAATTAAGTGAAAATCCACACCTATCATTCTGTGAAACTTTATGATGATTATTTGCTCAATAGATACAAAAATATTCATAATTATTATTATGGTATTAATTTTTCTTCATCTTCTTGTTCATTCAATACTTTGGAAAAAATATTCAAACAATGACTATCAACACTATCTAAAAAGTAATAAGAAATAAAAAAAAATCAAGAAAACCCCCTTGGATCCATGAGATCACACTTCCCACTATAATTATTTAAATTTATAGGTTGTTATCTGTATATATTTGGTTACTTATATTTACATATTGATAACCCAAGTATGGTAATTCTACACCACACATAAAATTTAGAGAGATTATGGTTCCCATCCCCTACATAGTTTTTTGCTGTCATAATAGTGGATGGAGATACAATTCGAAGTGGTCTGATATGAGGATGGAATGAGTTTAAAAAGTAAGGGTGGTGTTGTGTAGGTATAGGTATGTGAGAGAGAGAGAGATGAGATGTAGAGTTATTAATGGTTGAGAATATCACAAGAATGAAAATTGTGGAACCCAAAAAAGAAATCAATGAGAGAGGAAAAATGAGAAAACAACATACATTAGATTCTAGCATTAATTTGTCTGACATAACATGGAGGAGGAGCACCAGTATTAGGGGAGTTCCATGAAAGATTGAGAATCGTGACTGAATTAGTCATGATTAGAGTTCTTTTAAATATATCGGGGACACTTTTATAAGTGCTTGTAATAAAACACTGATAAAGATCCCTTTTATCAGTGAAAATTTGATAAGTGATGATAAAAAACATCTTTTTCTATGATTTTTTATCACTAATAAATCTCTATCTTTTTCATCACTAAAAAATCCAAGATTATATTTATAATTATAAAAAAAAATCATTAAATATATTCATGTAATTATACATTTATTTATTATAATTTTATAATTATTTAAATATGTAATTATTTATTTGTAATTACATAATTAATGTAAAAAATTATGTTTTTTATTTAAAATTATAAATATATAAGTTTATGGATATAGTAAGTATACATTCATAAATATATTTATAATTAGTTATTTATAAATATATATCTATTTAAATAATTATATATATTTATATAAATATATATCGTTAATAAATATATATATATATAAATATAAATATAGTAAATATATTCAATATTTAAAAATATTTATTATAATTCTGTAATTTTTTAAATATATAATTTTTTATTTATGAATATTTGAATTCTATTTTTAAAAATAAGATCTAGATATTTAAATCATTCTATATATTTATATAATTATATATATAATAAATATAAATATAAATATAAATATAATATATTCATCATTTAAATAAATTAATTATAATTTTATAATTATTTAAATATATGTAATTATTTATTTATATTTATATAAATAAATTTTTAAAAAATATTTAGTTATTTATAATAATTATAAATACATAAATTAATAAATATAATAATTATACATTTATAAATATATTTATTTATAAATATTTATATATGGATAAATTTTTAACATTATTAATGAAAATATAAAAATAAATAAATGAGTTTTAAAAATGAGTGAAATTGAATCATTAAAAATGAGTGCACATTAAAAATATTGAAAAAATGGATATGTTTGATTAATAAAATGTAAATTATTAAAAACATCGATATATATTTAAGTAAAGATGAATAAATATTGAAAATACTAAAACATAGAAAATAAATAAATATAAATAAAAATTAAAAATGATTAAATTCAAAAAATAAAAAAAATGCTAAAAGTATTAAAAAAGAATAATACATAAATTTAATAATATTAATAATAAATAACTATAATTTAATTATTAAAAACATAATATATTGAATGTATCATGATATAATAAAATTATAAAATATACTAAAATTAAAATAAATTACAAAAATATTTGGTGTAAGTGATTTTATATAAGATTTCATTAATTGCATAAATATTTGTATACGTGAATTTTATATAAAAATGAATTCATTTCGTATATTTATATGAAATCAATGTAACTCATGTTTGATATATATCAAATTGAAAATCCAAACAAAATTAAAAATGAATAAAACATTAATGTGTTTTTCATTATTACATTTTAATCATTTTCTATATATTTATATTTAATATATATTATTTATCACTATTTATAATAAATATAAATATATATTAAAAATAATCATTTTTTATTAATAATTGTATCATTAATAAATTTGTAAGTAATTTTGTTAGTTATTCTTTTTAATTTTTTTTAAATTATTACAATTTAATCATTTTATATAACTATATTTAATATATATTATTTATTAATTTTTATAATATATATATATAAATTAAATTTATTAATTTTATAAAAAATTGTTTATTTAATAAAATATTTAATTTTTTTTATTTACTCATTTTTATTTTTTATTTTTTAAGTATCTCATTTTATTTATTTTAAAAACATATATATTTAATATATATATATATTTATTAATATTATTAATATATATATGTATATTCAATTTATTCATTTTTATTAATAATTATTTAATTAATAAAATTGTTAATATAATTTTTTAATTTTTTTTTAATTATTCCATTTTATTCTATAACTTATTTAGCACTAAAAGAGAGCTGATAAAGGCCACCCTTTATCAGTAATAAAAATAAGAACTAATAAAGAGTACCTTTTATCAGTGCTAAATAAAATCATAGATAAAGGAGACCCTTTTTCAGCGATAAAAAAATGATTGAGAAATGGTACCTTTTATCAGTGCTTTTTTAGGACTAACAAAAGATATCCTTTATCAATTATTTTTCCTAGTGCTGATAAATGTTAGCTCTGTTAAAGGTCTGTTATGTAGTACTATTATGTGGACCTGAATAAAGAACCTTACAAATGTAACAATTATACAAGGCTAAATATTATTAGAAGGTTGATACCTTATAAAGGTATCCCTACTATTTAGAATTCACTTTATGAGGGAGGGATAAACAATACTATATCACCATGATCAAAATAAATCTCTAATAAACCATCTTTAAAATAAAAAAAATAAAAAAATAATAAACTCTTAGTGACATTGAATACTCAACACCAGAGATATTATCAAATTTTCCCATATACCATAGATTATAAGAATCACCCAAAAGATAAATTCATTAGATTAAAGGTTAATAGATCCTTACAAAATTGGAGCGAAATGTGAACATGTGTAATATAAGGAAAAAAATCCATCAGAATGAAATAACCATGTAATGTCCCAGATTTTCCATGTAGTTTTTTTTTGAAAATTATATAGGATTATTTCAAGACCATAATCTAAGACGACATGAAATTTCGAACCCTGGGGTGCCCAAAATAAATGTTGAAACTATTTTTTATGTTTATTAAAAATAATGCTTATGTGTAGTTTTAGTAACATTTAAATGAGTGCTCAGATTTGAAATCTGAGGGAATTTTTGTGTTCAGAGAAGCAAGTTTTTCTTAGGTAGGATGTAACTTCGACTAGTGTGGGTCGATTGCGGAAAATATTTTTTTAGATGTTTTAAAGGAAAATAAAATAATCTTAGAAAAAGATTATTTTAATGTTTAACAGTGACGCAAAGGCACTACGATTCAATGACTAAGAAGTTGTTTCATTTCATAAATGAAACAGCATGGCAATGCTACAACTCAATGAAACAACAACGCTGAAACATGTTTCTTAATTTAATAGCTTGGTTGGGATTCGATATCAAATTCACAATATCTAGAGGCTCTAGAAAAATGAATGGAAATGCATTGGGAAATCATCTCGTCAATGGATGACGAATGGTGGCAGATCGATGATCGGATTCAAAACAAGAGTTGGCAGATTGATGAATGATGAATGTAATACTCTCACTTCGTCAATGGTCGATCCAATACTCGAGGTAGCACGTTGTTCCCTTTCTGATTTATTCCTCATTCTTGATTCTCCTATGATGAACGTGAATCAATCAATGAACAGATTGATTCATAAAGCATGCATATTTTTCAGCATGGGTTTTTGATTCGGGATGTTGTTGGAAAGTGAATCCATGTTGTATTTGTGTTGTAATTGATTTTTATGCCTTATTCTTAAATTCTAATGTTCAAAGATCAAGGATGACATGAACAAGGCCTGGATCCATCCAGATGAAGAATTCATGTGATCTGTTTTCTCCCTACATTCTTTTTTGTCCTTCATAGTGCAACGATCCGCGCTGATCTAGCAGAATGACTATTGGATCGATGGTCACCGGTGGTGGTGGAGACCCGTGTTATATGCCGGACTACAATGACTCACATTCGAGGCGGGACCACGTTGACTGATCGGCCTGTAGTAGGATGTCGTGGGTGGTGGTTGGTAGAGCCACTGGCTAGATGGATGGTGGCTGGGATACTCGTGGTAGGAGGCTATGGGGGGAGGCAGTGTTAGGTGACCATCAGCTTGGTAATTGGCGGTGGATAGGCCGATGATAGTGCAGCCACGGGTGACATGTGGGAGTTTTGGTGGCGTGGATGGTCGTGGCTGGAGGCCACAACAGAGGGATTCAGCTCCTCAAAGCTGCATCAGTCAGAGGAGGGACCTATAGTATAGTCATGATATCTGATGGTCAGGAGGACTGGCTGCACCATGTTGTTTGTCCACATTGACAACACCACATGTGACTGAACCATGTGCTAGAGGTGTAGGGGGCCACAGCTCATGGAGCTAGCCGGCCGCCGCATACAGGACATACTGAATTTGCTGGGCCGCTCCAGCAGCCCAGCAGGATGGACCCATGGCCCAATGGGCCAGGCTAGTTTGGGATGACCCAAACTGGGCCGGGTCTGGTTGGGTTGGATAGACCGGGTTGGGTTAGTGAACCCCGGATTGGGTATGTTCAGTCTGACTGGGTCGGACTAGACCCTGACCCAACCGTGCCCTTTTTTCTAAAATGGGAATAAATCTCAAACTATGTGTATGTTTTCAGCGTTGGGACCCTTGCAATGAGGTAGTCCTTTTGAGATACTCTAAGTGAATTTTCATGGATGTTGGCTTCTGGCCTATTGGCTTGAGGAGTGGGTGCTTCAAGAACAAGCGTGTTAATGACGGAATCCTACGGCTGGATATGACCTAGAATCTATGTGTTTACCTTGAATATGTGTTTACCTAAACTATGTGTCTTATCTATACTTTCCTCTTACGAAGACTGAGTTGGTACTCCCTTGTCCCACCATGGTCTGTGTCCCCTAGTCTTTGACGACACTCCATGTGTTACTAACAATCTGTGTGTTATCTACACTCCGCGTGTTATCATCACTCAGTGTGTTACCTACACTTAGTTTGTTACCAACACTCCATGTGTTTCTACTTAAGGGTACCATGGATTCTTACAAAAATCATGTTTACACACCATATACATATACTTGGTTTGAGCTTACTCAAGTGACTCTCTTGACTATATCTCTTAGAGGCTTCACTTTGTGTTCCTCTTTGGTAGTCTACTTGGTGTACTTCTTAGTGATCTTTTTTGTGGTATACTTTTTGTAATTCATTTGTGGTTTGGGGTACCTCACTAGTATTATTTTACTCACCCCTTCATGAGATTCACATGCACGTGTCATGTCTTGTGTAGATAATCGATTTCTTTGATGGAGTCCTCGGTGGGCCGGAGATAGGGGTGTTGTAGGGTGACCCAACAGATGTGGTTCACTTTAGTGACATTCAAATAACTAATTGTACCTACCCTTTAGGTAGGGTTTTCTGTATATCTGATACAAGAGCTTGTACTTTTCTATTTCAGTTGGGCTATTATTCAGGCCCATTTATTTTTTAGTTTTGTAACTTTATCTGAGTGGGTTTTCGTAGTGGGTTTCATCCATGTTTACTTAGTGTTTCTAGTTTCATAACTTTCTTGGAGACGATTGCATCCATTCAGGTACTAGGGAAAATTCCTCCCACCTGTGGGATATTCCTACTCAGCACTAGTCTCTATCCATTGGCCTATAGGATCCGGGCTTTGGGTAGTCACGGAAGAGGCCCTGGAGGATGGGTCGTGACAAGGTTGTATAAAAGGGAAGTAAATTTTACCCTTTTTTTGGGGCAATAATGTTATGTTTTTTGAGTTCACCTTTCAGCCCAGGGAACCCAACATTGGTGTAGTGACCAACGTATCCATACACTAGAACCTTGAATTTTTATTTCAAAATTAGTATATCAAAACATTAGTTGCATGGGAAATTAATGGTTCTTGCATAATATAGGAATTGAGTGTGTTCTCATGTCCTTCTTGATTCAGATTCATCTCACCAGGTATACTCTATGGACCATGGTGCATCTTGATTTGTTTCAAGATGCCTACACATAGACATCCATCCATGATTCTGAGGCGTGACCACGAGGATGGTCCATCGAGTGGTGAGGCATCAATTCAGGGACCGTTGTCAGAGATAGAACCTCCCGGTGGCGTACTAGCGATACCACCACCTGGAGAACTATATTTCCTACCATCATTACCGAAAGAAGATTCATGCAGGCTTAGTGCATTTCATTAGTTCCAGAGATAGCTACCTTATAGATTCTAAGGTGAGATGGTTCCTCAGATAGCAGAGGACTGGTTGGCGGTGGTGGAGCGAGTCATCCGCTTAGTGAGGAAGCCTCTCGACCAGATGATAGTCCTAGCCACGATCCTTTTTCAAGGATCGGCAAAGAGTTGATGGAGCTTGATGACTCGGATGCATGAGGAGGTGATTCAATCCTAGACAGACTTTGAGAATCACTTCAGGAAGGATTTCTTTCCAACGATATTAGGCTCTATGCAAATACAAGAGCTACTACACCTATAGTAGGGCAGCCAGTCAATAGTAGAGTACTCCACAATATTCACGGATCATTCTCTCCACTCTACAAACATGGTACATGAAAGGTTATTTATGGCCCAGACTTTTCACTAGGGGATATTCAAGGAAATCAGGGAATCAATGATATCTCTTATCATCCCAACACATGTTGGGGTACTAGAGAGAACTCTACTGGTAGAGATCTTTCCTGCAGAGTAGTCACCAGCAGGGGGAGATACCACATGGAGATTTATAGTGGAGTCATTGTTAGCGAGTAACTGATAGATTATGTTGGGACCCAAGTGGGTCAAACACTCTAGGGGAAAACCCTAGTATATGGGATCAGTGGTGTAAGCCTTCCAGGGTAGAGATATTCAGCTGAAGGACATATTGTGCTACTTGTTCAGTGGTCAGGGGAATTTGGCATGAGATTGCCCGACCCATCGTACAACTGACCAGGAGACAGTCAAGGGAATGTTGAGGTAGCAGAGGAGAAAAGAAGAGGGTGGTCTTCCAGGCAGGATATGTGGTAGAGGAGCAAGACGAGAGATAGGAGGTGGACCAAGTATTGAGGCACTACCACCACTACCCCTAGGTGGTCCACCCAAAGCTCAGGGAGCTGGTGGACAGGGGTGGGGCCATCTCTCGGTGATGTAGGATTATGATCCCAAGACTCCTACGATGATTAGAGGTATGGTCCGTGTATTTTAGAGCCTAGATTTTGTTTAAAAAGGCACGTGTTCCAGTTACTCATTTTTCACCATGAACCTTGTTTGAGACACTGAGATTCTAGTAGAACCGTTGAATCGATTCTTTCACTTAGATACTCCTATGGAAAAAGATTCAATGATCACACACTAGTGTCGACAGTGTTCCCTTACTCTTGGGGTCAAGAGTTTCGGTTGGATTCTTTTAGTGGTAGCATAGAGGCATTAGAATGACATTATGGGTATGGATTAGTTATCCACAATTAATGCTCAGATCAACTATTTTAGGAACACAATGTAGTGTGTCTGCAGAGATGTGACTAGGTTTTTCACATGTCAATGAAAGGGAGACACTAGAAGCACAGGATGGACTGACGTGTAGGAGGGTGTAGCCGATCACACATCAGTTTTCTAGCATGGACATCGATGTAATGGATGAGACAAGTCCTCAGTTTCCTGTAGTGGTGGATGAGTATGAGGACATCTTTCCATAAAATGTTCCAGGACTACCTTCTTGAAGGAAGGTAGACTTTTTCATTGAACTGTACCCAAGGGAATCACTGATATCTACACCAGAATATATGATGGCTCCCACAATGCTTCGTTAATTGAGGGTACAATTGGATTACTTGTAGAGGAAGGGATTTGTGAGACCCAGTGTTTCACAATTGGCAGCCCCAGTATTGTTTTCCAAGAAGGTAGATAGAAGATTGAGGTTATGTGTGGACTTTCAGTGAATGAATTAGGTGGCCGTGAAGAATAAGTTCCACTACCATGGATTAATTACCTCTTTGATCAGAAAAAGGGAGAGAGATGTCTCTTGAAGATAGACCTTAGATCATCCTGTCACCAGTTTTATGTACGGGATGAAGAAATCCCAAAGAGAGATTTTAGGTGTCGGTAAGGTCAGTAAAACTACTTATTCATTCTGGTTGGCATGAAGAACACCCCAAAAATGGTCATGGGACTCAGGAATAGGATATTATAGCCTTACCTAGACCAATTTTTAGTGGTCTTTATTAATGGAATCCGGGTGTAATCTACATTTGAGGAGGAGCACATGATACACTTACGGATAGTCCTGGACTTACACAAAGAGCACCAACTTTATGGTAATCTCCAGAAGTGTCAGTTCAAGATATGATAGGTCCACTTTTTGGGACACATAATTTTTTAGGCTTGATTTTCAGTAGATCCTACAAAGATAGAGGTGGTGCTTTCTTGGGAGCCACCCATGAACGTTACCAAGGTGCGGATTTTCCTTTGGTAGGAAGGGTACTATCAAAGGTTATTACCCAACTTTTCTATACTCGAAGCATCCATGATAGCCTATACACAAAAGGGGAAACCTTTTGTATGGATGGATAAGTACCATGAGAGACTTTAGTAGCATTGACATAGTTTGATGAGCTCTCCCTTCCTGATATTACTAGAGGGGGGTGTCGAGTACGTGGTGTTCTTCATCACATCAAGGACCATTATTGTTTGTGTCCTAATGCAGGGGAAAGAAGTGATTACTTACGATTCATATTAGTTGATAACACATGATCATAACTACATGACCCATGATATGATGTTGGTGGCGGTAGTCTTCACATTGAATATGTGGAAACACTAACATATGGTCGACCGATTTATCTTCTACTCAGACCAGAAAAGTATCAAGTATATATTTTTTCAAAATGATCTGAACCTAAGACAATAGAGTTATCTAGAGTTCATATAGGATGATGACTTTGAGATATTATATACTTTTCATAAGAGGAACATGGTGGAAGATTATATCAGGCATAGATTGAGTTCACAACTTCTGAATGAGTCCTTGGAGTAGTTGGACTCACTTCATATATCCATTTTGGATAGAGATGAGGCATCTTATCTCTAGTTGAAGGTGGATACTCCTCCACTCTTACATCATGTGCGGGAGGTACAAATAAAAGAAGTCAGCTAAGAGACTACATGTGCTCAATTTCCCATAGAGAATGCCCCTGATGGATATTGGAAAGGTGGGGAGCACATCATCCTTTTTAGAGGAAGCATGGTTGTGCCGGTGACGTTGTGAGATGTGGTGATAAAGGAGTTTCAAACATCCATTTTGGAAGTAAATATAGGTGTGAAAAAGATGTACTAGGACCTATAATATCTGTTTTGGTGATCAGGGATGAATAAGGTAGTGGTAGAGTTTGTCTCTAGATGCCTCACTTATCGACAAGTGAAGGCTGAGCACAAACTTCTAGCAGGTCTGACTCAACCCGTTGAGGTTCCAGAGTGGAAGTGGAAAGGAATATTGATGGACGTTGGGACGGGTCTACCACATATATCTAGGGGGCATGGTACCATCTAGGTAATCATTGACTGACACACCAAGTTAGCCTGCTTCCTAGCAATTTAGGAATAGGGTTTAGTAGAGATCATGGGACACCTCTACATATATGATATAGTTCAACTCCATAGCGTACCATGGAAGATATTCTAAGATAGTGATTCACGGATTACATTCTAGTTGTGGATCGGATTGAAAGAGGAGTTTGGGAATCAGCTGCTCTTGAGAACATCTTTCCACCAACAGAATGATGGCCTGATAGAGCGGATCATTAAGGTCATAGAGGACATGATATGTGCTTGAATACTTGATTTTGGATTTTGTTGGAAGGATAAACTACCCCTAGTAGAGTTTACATACAACGACATTTACCACTACACCATCGGTGTAGCACCATTTGTGGCCTTGTACCAGTGACCCTATAGGTCTCCACATTCTGGGACTGACCCCAAAGAGTTAGCTCTCATGTTCCCAGAGATGGTACAGGATACTATAAGTAAAGTGTAGGTCATCTAGGAATGGATGAAGACTACACAGATCCTTCAGAAGTCCTATGTTGATAGGTGATGGAGACACTTGTTGTTTGAGGAGGGATACCATGTATTACATCAGGTCTCTCCTTGACATGGGATACATATATTTGGTTAGGACATCACGTTATCTCTGAGGTTCATTGAACGTTTTCAGATACTACGTAGAGTGGGTGATGTGGAATACCTCTTGGCTTCACCTCCACAATTAAAATGGGTGCATGATGTGTTTCTAGTATCGTAGATAAGGATATACCTATATGACCCTTCGCATGTCAGTGACTAGGGAAGATCTGGATGTGGACGATGTGATGACTTTTGTGGAGATCCTGATGGAGATTTATGATCGACAAGAAAGGACCATCTATGGAAGATTGATTCCTTTAGTGCATGTTTGGTGGAAGCATGAGAATCTCTAAGAGATCACGTGGGAGCGGGAGGCTCATATTCATTCTTAGTATCCCCATTTCTTTGTGTAGCCCTTGTTTTGTCTTTTAATGATGTAAAGTACAAAGTTTTAAAGAATTTAATTTCCCGAATTTTCCATGTATTTTTTTTTGAAAAATATATGGGATTATTTTTAGAACAGGCACTAAGACGGTATGTGATTCTAAGGCCTTGGGGTGACCAAAATAAATGTTTGAACTATATTTTTACTTCATTAAAAATGTGGCTCATGTGTGGCTTTAGTAACATTTAAATGAGTTCCCAGATTTGAAATCTGAGGGCACCATTGTGTTTAGAGTAGCAGGTTTTTCTTAGGCACTACTCAACTTCAACCGGTGTGGGTCGACTGTGGAAAATATTTTTTGGGAATTTTAATGGAAAATAAAATAAACGTAGAAATAGTTTTTTTTAATGTTTAACAGTGATACAGTGGCACTGAATCACCCAGACTATGTAGCTATTTCCTTTCATAAATAAAAAATGTGTTAAAACTGAAAATCAGTGAAACAATGATACTAATACACATTTCTTTATCAAATATCTTGGTCGGGATGTGAGATTAAATTCAAGACCCCTAGAGGTTCTGGAAAAAATAAAGGAAAAATGTTGGAAAATCCTCTCATCAACAGATGAAAAATGGAGGAAGATCAATGGTTAGATTCTGAATAAGAGTCATTGGATTGATGAATGATGAATGAAAGACTCACTATTCATCAGTGATCGATCCAGTCCTTGAGGGAGGGTGTTGATTCCTTAGTGATTTATTCTTCTTTATTGATTTCCCTACGACGAATGTGAATGAATCAATGAATAGATTTAATCATAGATCGTGCATATTTTTTGGGAAGGGTTTTTTATTTGGGATTATTTTGGGAATTTAATCCTTGTTGGATTTCTGTTGGACTTGATTTTGTTTAAGCCTCATTCTAAAATTCTAACATAGACGTATCATGGATGAAACGAACAAGGCCCAGATCTATCCACACTGAGAATTATTGTGATCCTTTTCCTCCCCCCAAATCATTCTCAATCTTCATGGTGAAAATATCCATATAGAACCAGTGTAATGGTCTCCAGATCAATGGATGGTGGTGGTGACTTGTGGTGGTAGATCAGTCTGCGACATAAGGTCACATGTGGTGGCATGCAGAGTCACCAGCTCCACAGCTGGTGGTGGGGAGAACCATAGAAGGAGACCATGGAGGATGTGGTGCCTATAGAGGATTCCTGAGATTGTACAACCACATGTGGCATGCAGGAGTTGTGGCTAGGTGAGCCACGGTGGAGGGACGTGTTTTACCGGAGCCCTTTCGGTCAGAGGAGGGACCCACAACAGAGTTGTGAGATCCATTGGTCACATGGACTAAACATTCCATGAATTATAACCACGTTGACCATGAAGCAAGTGGATAATATGTGTGCAGAAGGTGTGGGGGGTACGAAAAGGTTTGTTTGTGGATGGAAGAGTAAGTCGGTCTATCGCATGTGGGCTGGACTGAAATGGTTGGGCCACTCTAGCAGCCTAATAGGCTAGACCCATGGCTCAGCAGGCCGGATCTAGTCAGACTAGTGGGATGGACCCACAACCAAACAGGTCATGGTAGTTCAATCCAAACTTGAATAGGTCAGGTTGGGTTGGATCGACGAACCCTAGGTGGATTCAGGTCAGTCCGACTGGTTCAGATGAGACTTGTACCCCACCATCCCCGTTTTACTAATGTGGGATGAACTCTTAACCTATGTGTCCGTTTGACGATCTGTTTATTGTGTTTGGAACCTTGTAATGAGTAAATCCTTTTGAGATACTCTATGTGAGTTTTTGAGGAAGTTATTGTATGGAATATTAGATCAAGGAGTAGATGCTCCCTAAATGATCATGCTAAGGAAAGAATCCCACTGATGGCTATGACCTAGAAGCTATGTGACTACCTAGACTATGTGTCTTATCAAGACTTTGTTTCTTACAAAGACTGAGTCGATACTCCACTGTCCCAACAAGGTATTGTTCCTCTAGTATTTGAAAACACTCCATGTGTTACTAACACTCTGTGGGTTATCTACACTCAGTGTGTTTCCAAAAATCTATGTGTTAGCTACACTCTATATGTTACCCACACTCCATGTGTTACTACTTGATGGTACTATAGATTATTACAAAAATCCTTTTTACATACCATAGAACTATACTTAGTGTGATCTGAATCTAGTGACTCTCTTGACTGTACCTCTTAGAGGATATACTTTGTGTGCCTCTTTGGTTGTATACTTGATGTATTTCTTAGTTCTCTTATTTGTGGTATACATTGCGTAATTACTTTGTGGTTTAGGTCCATACTAAGTACTATTTTACTCACCCCTACAGGGGCTTTTCCCGCACGTGTTGTGTCTTGTGTAGACAATAGGTAGCTTTGATGGAGTCCTTTGTGGTCTGGAGATAGGGGTGCTTTAGGGTGCCCTAACTGACGTGGTTCACTTCAGCGACATTCAGACAGCTTACTGTACCTACCATTTAGGTGTGGTTTTCTACAGATGAGATCTAGGAGCTTGTTCTTTTCTATTTCAGTTGGGCTTATATTCTGGCCCGTTTACTTTTCAGTTTTGTACCTTACTCTATGTGGGTTTTCTTAGTGGTTTTCATACATGTTTACTTAGTGTTTTTAGTTTTAGATTTTTCTTGGTGACGGGTGTGAACATACAAGTACTAGGTAAAATACTACCACGTGTGGGATATGCCTACTCAGTACTAGTCTATATCCCATGGCCTATAGATTGCGGGCTTGGGGTAGTCACATCCTAGGCCCCGGGATATGGTTCGTGACAAACTAGGTACCTTAACTATTATTCTAATTAACAATTCA
The DNA here is from genome assembly GCA_963277665.1 of Viscum album. Taxonomy (NCBI): domain Eukaryota; kingdom Viridiplantae; phylum Streptophyta; class Magnoliopsida; order Santalales; family Viscaceae; genus Viscum; species Viscum album. Next base: position 1,429,170,308 of record OY728131.1, on the reverse strand, counting down.
TTAGTACAAGAACCATTATATACTATTTTTCAGATTCATATTATTTTTGGAACTTTTTAATTCATTAGTAGTAATTTTTATAGAACCTATAATGATTAACTAGATGGCCATATTAATGAAAAGTCATTCGATCTCTCAAATAAGAGGGCTTATAATGGCTTTGTTTCTAACACAAAAAACATATTAGTGATTTATTAATTATTAATGTAGTGGGAATATGATGTAAGTATTGTCCCACATAATAATTAATATCATCCTTGAGTTCCTATTGCTTCTAATTTTCATTAGAAATATCATTTATACTATCATTCGATGACATTTAAGAACATCCTATTATTAGATTTCTTGCTAAACATTACTCCATTGAATTATAATTATTCCATAAAAGAGGTTAGAACAAATAATAAAAGTTAAAAATTGAGATTGGGGTGTATAACCTTTTCAAAAATTCTATACTTCATTGAGTCATTAGTGACTATATTGGGAGAGAAATAAACCATCTTACCAAACTGATCAGAATATTCCTTCACTATTTGATCACCCTGATTAAGACCATAAATTTCTATATCCTTTTCTACATTCAAATACTTGGGGTAAAACCAATGAAAAATCACATACTTAAAGTATTATCAATAAATTTCTTCATATTTATTTGATTTAATAATGGTTTCCCACTATTATTGACTTGGTACCTCAAACATAATAGTTGAAACTACCTCCTTGGAGGTTTTTGGAGTTCCCAATGAATAAAATTTATCTTCAATCCTTATCAGTCACACTATAGACTCCTGAGAACTTTCACCACTATAAAGTATAGGTGGATTATGATTCCAAAACTCTTGGACCAGGTCCTTATATTGCGATAGACTCATCATGTAACAAACTAAACATAAACATTCCAATATTATACGATTTATAGTAAATATTTCATCACATACATAGAGAACAACTTTTAAGATTTGAGTTTTAGATAATTAAGAAAAAACCTTAAATAAAAAATCCCACGTTTTTCTTCAAATGGACATTTTTTCACTAAAACAGACTAATAAAGTGATATATATACTTTATTCAAGGATATAACTTCATGATTAAAAAACAATGACTTCATAATCATTTATTATCTTCCATAATCCCTAAAATATAATAATTTTAAAACATAAGATGACAAGATAAAGCTCTATAATGGTTATAAAAAAAGAAAATATATTTTTCCATTGAAATAATTGAAAAAATATGAAAATGTGTTTCTTTAAAAAAATATTTGAGCTAATATAAAACATAGTTTCAAATTTGAAATCAAGTTTGTTTCTCAAAAATATCCTTAAAATATTTCATATAAATCAATAAAACAAATAGACTAATCATGAAGTTATGTTGAAAAAAATTTGAATTTGGAAATAATATCTTTATTGAAATTCAATCTTTTTCCCTTAGAAGATCTTATATTTTACTATAAATTCATAAATTTACCCCTGAAATGACCATAAACATTCCTTATTTCATTAAATAAGCTTATTTTTTCATGAAATCAATGTATTTTATTTTAAAACTCATGAGAAAAAACTAAAACCCACGAAGAAATCTTGGGATATAAATAAAGGATAGAGTCTCATAACATAATGAATTATGTTCACTCCACATTTCAATAATAATAAGGGATTGACAACCATGGTTGATTATATTCACTCCCCATTCCCTTACATGTCAAATCATAAGATATAAATGATTTCCCAATAAAATGGTGATAGATATAATTCATATCCCACCCATCATCATTTATCAATTCTAAGATAAATAATATGATTAAATGACATAAAAACTTATATAACATGAAAAAATATCATAAAACGTATATTTCAAATCATGAACTCAATAATTTAGCTAACCCATTAAAACATATAACATTAATAGGAACCAATTAATATATAAAAATTATAATCAGTACTTAAATTTAAGAGAAAAACATTTTACCATGAAAAATAACTGGGTTGAAGAAAACAAAACCATACCCTGAGTCCTATAATAGATTTTAATCTTCCCTTAAGGATTAATTTTGTGAAAAACCTTAAAATGTATCTATATCTATCTCTAAATCTCAACAAAAAACTAGATAAAAAATATAAGGGTTCATGGTATGGATATATGGAAGAAAATTTATTGGAATAAAACTTTATACGTTCATAAACACATAATGTAAATGAAATTATATAGATATACCATTGACATTACCTATAAATATAGAATATTTTTCCCTTTTAGAAATATCTTGTTGTCTATATGCTTGGATATAATCCAACATTAGTTTCATGTTATAAAGGTTTAGATCCCACTAAGATCTCATTTGATAATATTTTTATTTTTTCCCTATAAAATATTTGTTGAGACATTATATTTTCTAACTCATTCACAAAATATTCAGAAAAAAGGATTCACATGCCACTTATATTTTTATATCATCAAACTATAGAGAAAAAAATATTTATTGTGATTTATAATATAATTTATCATAACTTTTATTCTCATCCATATCCTTATGCTGTGAAAATCCTATCATATTTAAAAATCCTTTAATTTGACTAAGACACCATAAAATTTAAAAATCTCCATATATATACTTATATTTAAGATCAATAATTATTCGATACATATTTATGCATACAAAGAACTTATTTGATGAGTTAAATCAAAAAGGATATTATTAATTTCAAAAACATTATTTTCAAAAAATGTGTACATTAAAAATGACTAAGAAGTAGTTTAAAGGATAATGTCTAGAGTTTATAAGATAAATCAAAATTCAAGATGTTTTGTATTTGGAAGTTAAAAAATTTAGAGGATAAATTACTGAGCACCAGAAGTATAGGTAGTAGTAGAAGCTACATTTGAAAAATATTTAATAAGTCTCAAAGAATTAAATCTAAAGATTAAAATTGAATGGAATTAGTTTATGACTATATAATATCAGAATCATAGGTCGGAGGAAAAATATATATAATCAGATATTAATGAAGTGTGAGATATTATAGTTTTAAGATAATTAAAAGTTTAAGATGTCTATAAAATTGTTTAAGAATGTTTCAAAAGTTACAAACCAAACCAAAACATAGGTTCAAGGGTCAAATCATGAGTGGAATTAAAATATGTATAGGGAATTAAATAAATATCTCTATATACATAATGTTTTTAGGCTGATTTATATGATATTTGAATGATATTAATATAATGAAAAAGAAAAAAATTAGAGGTTACATAAGAAATTTTAAATGATATGTAACATTCTCTATAATATAGAAATGTGAAAAACATAACAACATTTATAGAATATGTAATTTTTTTGGTTGAACCCTATTGAGTATATGATAAAATATAGAAAAGGGAAAATCTTACAAAATATTTTATTTCTTGGAAGAATGTGTAAAAACTTTACCAAGGATCATGTGAAAATATGACAAAGTACAATATCTTATGTAATATATGAAAACATGGAAACTATTATATATCAATAAGATATAATGTAAGTTCCCCAGTTAATAATTTATTAGATTTCTTGAAATCATAGAATACAATATCACCATATCATAAGGATAATGTTCCTTAGAGTGGGAAATTGGAAAATATATAGACTCAATATATACATAATATATTTTTCATAGATAAGGTTTTTGACTTTTCCAAATTTCTATTAATTAAGATATTTTCATATGAATGATTTTATACATAGAAAAATTTCTTCAAAAAAATTAAAGGAATAGAGAAATTTAATTTAAAAATAAAAATCCATTTAATAGGTTAAAAAAAATATCAATTTGAATAACAATTTAATTAAAATCATTCAACAATTTAAAGACATACCTTTTAAAATGTAAACTCATAACAACCTATATAAAATTATCCCAAAATATCTATATAAAGCTACTAAATTAACAAATGTATCAATTTATAAAATAAACTATAATAAAATATTTTTTTAAATAGATCAAACTTATAAATATTATTTAAATTAAAATGAAATATATCTTTATCATAATTGAAACATAATTCTTTTAAATGTATAATTGGTATCTAGTAGACTACATTTTATATTTTGGGTCATAATTTTTTTAAACAAATACTTATTATATATAAATATTAATAAGACATAAAACAAATTATTTACCACATACATAAATTTTACACCCCCAATATTTTATGGTATAACTTCTTTTTTATAGTTAATCTTTTTTATAACTTACATTTCGCACAACATCAAGCTTAAAAAAAACCTTGATATAATATTAATTTTATTATTTAAAATGAAATTATCTTATAGAAATTACATTAGTGGTTATGAATAGGATTAACTATCTTATGAAGATATATTATTTCATTCATTAGTATCCAAATAATTAAAAATAAATATAAAAACTGATTTAATATAAAGGAAATGTTTTTATAATAACTATTAATGTGCGCCAAAGGTGATTTATCCTAATAAATTAAATTAATTAATATAATAAATTATAATAATTAAATATATATGTAACCAATGTTTAAAATTCATATTATGAGTTTTCTAGTTATGATAAATAAAAAAATATAGTTTTTATACATAAAATCAATATTTTTATAAAGGAAGTTATGTTGCCTTTTGATGGTGCACTTACTTTCAATATACTTTTTGGAACTTTTATAAAGAATATTCTAAAAAATAAAATTATTATTTTAATTTGGAATATAAAAATTTACTTTGGTTTAATTTTTGGTATTTTTAGATAAATTTCATGTTTTGATGAATTGTAAGAAAATACAGAATTATAACTGAAACATACTTTTTTATCAAAATAATTTATAGTGTTAATTTATATTTTTGATTTGTTTTAAAGTATAATTAGATCAATTTTTTTATCATTCAATCCAAATTAGGTCATTGGAATCAATTTCACATCGAATTTGGATATAAAAACATTCCAATCTTTTGACCATTTTCATTTTAAAAACTCATTTTCTAGTTCCATCATCATGATTAATTTTAAATTAATTACTATAACTAATATGTATTGAATTTTGAAAAATTTATTTAATATTTGGAATTAGTGTGTCCATATTAATTAAATAATTTTCTTTTATTTTTGTACATCATGAATACTGACTTTAGTAATTGTTTAATTAACACGGTTAAAGGTAAAACATATAATTAAGGGTAAAAATAATATTATAAATATTCACAACATACAATAAAACTTGTATAAATTTCATTGTATGATTGGTTTTATACCAAAATAATCCTTGAACTGATATTATAACCTTCAGATTCAACTTGTCTTAGATTATGACATTTATTATATTTTATTTAATGAAAAGTTAAAGATGTCCTTATAATATCTTTAATAACTATATAATTTTTAATATAGAGTTATACATAAGAGAAATTAGACTATAAATAATAATTCTAAATATAAAATATTTATCTTTATAATGATAATTTATTTGTAATTTTTAAGAAATAAATATTTACCTTAAAGGCTTATACAATGATGATGTAGTTATTATTTAAATAATGAAAATATCACATAAGTAATAATTAAAAAATTAAAATTAATATAATTTGAGAAAATTAATCTCATAAAATAATGTTATAGATAAATTTGACATGTTACTTATATTTTAGATGTTTTTTTGTAGATATATTGTTTTATTGATTTTTTGTAATATTCAAAGTAATGAATAGTTTCAAAATTTTCATTAATGTTATATTAAAATAAATAATATTTTATTAAATTATATAAAATTCATAAAATTATAAAATTATTCCTCAATATTGTAATAGTTTAATATTTCAACCATTACTCAAATATAATTTTTTTGGCATTTTATATTAACTATATTAACCCTTAATGATTAAAAACACATGTTGTCACGGTAAGATTTAAATGGTTTCAATAATGGTTAAAATCTAAAGATAAGGGTAATAATGAGTTCTAAACTTGTCTAAAAAATATTTTTTAAGATTATTTATACCTATACTAATCTTAAATTAGTAATAACTCACATAGGTAAATTTGGAATTGAAAACTAATTTATATTAATTTAATGTTTCAAGGGTTTCCAAAAATACTTGTCACCTCAGTTATAAAATAACACCTCCTCTCTCATTTAATGAGACCAAATTTAGATTTATAGCTCAGATAATATATTACCATCTATCCTCTAAAACTCCTTATCTAATTTTTATAGATTACGGTCTTCCAAAAATTTCATTCCTAGATCCACAAAGAAGAGATCTAATGGGTGTATTCTAAAGAAGAAGGTAATCGTTCTACCAACCCATTCTGGTTCATTTCTCTATATCATTTCTCTTCATAAGTTGTTTCCATAATAATGTAATAAATATAGTATCATATATTTTTTGAGATTTTATTATGATTATGGTACAACCATATTCCACCTTTTATCCATCCTATAAAAAATTAAAGCACCGTGTGTTTGTATGTACGACTTTCCATCACCATGTCGTTGTATAATTTGTTTTTCATCTCGATATTATTTGTATGGGAATAATAATGGATATAAGGGATATATATTATAAATATGGCCTTATATTGATAATTTATAATTAATATACCATCCAATTATTTATCCTTTAACTATTAAGGGATTGATATCATCACTCGTACATACGTACGAGCTACTATCTCCGCAACAAGATGTGATTCATTTTCCATGTTAACAATTCATGAATGATTATTAAAATTTATATAATGAGTAAATATTATGTATATGAACTTAATATCATAATTTATATGAAATAAATATATAATATTCATATGAAACATGACTTATATGAAAAATAATGCATAGTAAAATGAAGAAGTTAAAACACGAAACAAGGGTAATAAAAAAATATTATTTACAAAATGATATAAGAAGATTTTATATGATATCATTAATTTTAATATGGTTATGGTATAAATTAATAACATTATTCATACAATTATACAGGATGATAAAGCACATTCCAATAAAGTAATGTGCAGTGTAAGGGTTAATAATACAATTTCAATATTATTCAGGATTGTTTATACGTAAGTATCTACTGGGGAATATTTATCATCAATATCCATGATTTTTAAAAATGTATTCCAATTTTTTTTACTATTATCCTAAAAAAATTAAGGTATTTTTAATCTTGATGTATTTTCATAATAAAGATTTAATGGAATTTTTATTTCATTTTCCAAAAGAGGTACTTTATGATTTTTTCGACAAAAATACAGATGGAATGTTTTTTAACTTATACATCATGAGTGGATTTTTCTATCATCATGAAACCTTAATATCATGAATATTATTTTACAATATAGCAAGATTATATTCAATGAAATATTTTTATTTTAAAATTGACTAGCCTTTTATATAAATGATTTTAAAGTAAAAAGGGGTATTTCATTGAAGAATATTTTAATGATTTTATTAGATTATTTTCATCTATGTCAGTATCCTTTGTTGTATCATATGCATGATTGATTTTGATATATTATGATACCATCTACCATATTTTATTTATGTTTTTATGATAAGTTTAACTTTGGATGTTCAATTTTGATAGCATTCATGGTATATGGTTACAATATTCAGATTTTGTATACTAGTTTTTCAATAGGAATGTTGATGTTTTTTTATATTTTAATATGAGTAATGAATTGGACATAGTATGTGATAAGAGATCCAGTTATATCCCCTAAATGCATCGGTAGGTATCATGATAAAAACTAGTTTGAGTATTAGTTGATGTCTTTTCCATTTATATATGGTGTCTAGGGAGAGGCCTTGATGGTATGTTTATGATGTCTTGCAATATACATTCCCTCATTATGAGATTAGTTATTGATATTCCATGTGATTATTTGATTATTAGAATATCCATGTGATTAATTATATGGAATTATTTGATTTTCATTTATTATTTCCATATTATGCTCAATATTATGCTTTAAATGGATCATGTTTCGGTTATACACATTTATTTAATGTTTATGCTTATTTACTCATAATAGCTTCCGATGTATTCTTCCCCTTACCGAAAATATGACCACACCCATTTCTTATGTTTTATATTTTCCCATAATTCCAATATGTATATTATGATTGATATGAATGGTTATTATAGTAGAATATCTATTCTCTCAAAGCATAGACTATGTTGTATTTTATAGTTTCAATTGTAATATATGTCTCAAGTATGTAATCTAGTTTTCAAAACTGCTAAACTGATTTGTCCATTGGGATTAGAATCTTCTATTTATTCCAATATAATAAAATGATGCACTATCTTTAGGATACTGAGTTTGGGATTGTTATAGTATCTATGAGGGAAATTTTAGTAGAAACCTTGAAAACTAGATTTAGAACACATGGATTAGGGAACATAACCCTATGATAGAATTTGAGGATAAGTATAGTATAATATAATACAATTTTGGTTAGGTAAATATTATTTGGGTCCTCATAGAAATAAATTCCAACCTATATATTATAACTGGACTTAGTTTTAACACAAATGTTCCGAGGGGAAACAACACTAAGAAGTTGTATCAATCCTAATTCATTGTAACCTGGAACACAAAAATGGGCCTTTCTGCACATTTCGAATAACACTACTAGGGGATATGCTTATGATAATTCACATTTTATTTATAAACCTTTATGAATTTTTTAAAAGTAAATATTCCACAAAATAAACCTCATTGATGATTATAAGATTATCTATGCATAAATTTTTAATTCATTTTAAGTGTTTTTCTAGTCTGAAATTATGAATTTGTTTCATAAATAATTTAAGTTTATTCCATTTTTTTAGAAATGGGTCTAGTTGAAGCAATGTATACTGTATCAATGCATGTAATCCATGCATGGATTTTCTTATTATGCATTATAATGATGATGAATATGGAGATAATTCTGGTACTAAACAACACATAATTATAATGGGAAAACAGAATTGGGTTATGAATAATAACCTTACCTATATGGAGAAGCCTCTCCCACAAAATGGAGGGAAAATGTTAGGCAACTTTAAGAGATAAAAACCTACATCATTCCATGGGACTAAAAATTCATTTATAGCTGAGCAATATATTAGTTCCTTATGAAATATATTTCCTATTTTGGGATATAAGGAAAGGAGAAAAGATATAATGAATTTTTATCGTCTATCTAGAGATGTAGATCAATGGTGATCACTAATTCAAAATAGTGAACATGATAAGTAAATAGGAAACATATAATGGAATGATTTTAAGGAAATTTTCTAGGAAAAAATATTTCCCTCATGAATAGAGAGAGGATATAGAGATAAAATTCATGAATTTAAGAAAAAAGAGGATGAGAATGTTTCTAAATATGAATCCAACTTTTCATGTTTACAAAGGCATGATGAAGACTACATATGTAACCCAAAGAGTAATATTGATCATTTCTTTGATGGGCTAAATCCATTCCTCTCAAAGTAATTGGTCTCCCAAACATTATCATCAAAATAATATATAATCTCATGTGATATCAAGACAGAGAATGAATTTTCTAAGTCTTATTACTTTAAGGGAATGAAAGGAATGAAGAGAAAGGTGGATTAAAAGATTGATAAAGGTAAAATGTGAAATAACTATTTTCACACATATGATAATTTTGGGAAGAAAAACCTCAATATTTTCCTAGAGAGAATGTGAGTTTGTTACATGTGTGGAGAGAAAGGCCACCCAGATCCTGAATGTAAGGGAAAGAAAGAATATGTAAATGTGAAATGTTTTAACTAGAAGAAGATGTGACACTATGAAAAAGAATTTCCTAAGTTTCAGGGAAATATATCTTAGAAAATGAAAAGTTATGAAGTTAAATATTATGTTCTTACTATAGTAGAAGTGGAATAATTAATGTATTTGGGTTTTTGGATTCATGAATTATGTTATGATATTATGGTTTTATGTATCCTGAGATATATAAGGATTGTATTATAGTTTTTTTCTTTACAAATTTAGAATTATGCATGTATTAATTATGGTTTTAAGGGGATCAAGTTATTCATATATTTGATATGTGACAAAAAGTTATTCATAATGTTAATGGGGGAAAATTTGATGTTAATCTGATTTTTTAAATTTAGTGATCTTCATTATAAGTATTTGGACAATGAATTTGGACATATGTATTTTGGATGACACTTAAGGATAGAATGTATTATGTTTGACATTGGATATTAGTGTTTAAGTTTTAAGTATGATTTTATATATTGGGTAACTGGTACTAACTATTTTGGTTTCAGTAAACTTTTAAAAGATTATGGAATGACTCGTGGATCTTATGATTCATAAAAGTGCTTTAGGAATAAAATATTTATATTGAAATTTCCCATACAGGTGTAAGGGATGAAGTGAAAATAGATCTAAGAATGACTAAAAGATGGTATTATTCTTATGGAATCAAAAGAAATAAATTAATTTTTTATCTTAATTTTAAAATAATCTTTCAACATAAGGAAAAACATTATGGAATAGAAACATTATTCGTTTATTTTTCTTTCTGAAAAATCAATGGCCTTTTAATTGGTAAAAAATTTATTTTTTTGTGATTGTTAACTTTATCCAGACCATGTTATCTATCTCTATCTATTAGAACATGATAGTTAGTTTTCTCTTACATTTCCATGATTTCCAACATGGAACCCTAGTATGTTTTATGTTAGGTGACCTACATACTTCCCATTCATTACTTTATAGTGGAAGTTTTATTAACCTTATTTATAATGTGGGTTTCCAACAAAGGGATTTTAAATTATCAACCTTTTTTTAAGTGAAATTTTAAAATTGGGAGGCCATGATTTATTGATATTTTAGATAATATAATACCCTAAGATTTTATGGTATGCTTTTTTTAGTTTTTTTTTTGATATCTTACATTGTACGCATCATTGAGCTTAAATAAAACAATGATATACTATTAATACTATTATTTAAAATTAATTTATCTTCTAGATTTTATGATGGCTTTTATGAATATTATTAAAAAATTTATTAAAATATATTTTTTAATTCATTGGTTACCAAATAAATAATAAAAATATTAAAACCAATTTAATATAAAGGAAATATTTTTATAAGAACCATTATTGCGTGCCAAAGGTTTTTTTATCCTAATAAATTAAATTAATTACTATTCATGTATTATATTAATTAAATTTATATGAATATAATGTTTATGATTCATCCTATGTGTTTTATACATGATAGAAAAATAAATCCAAATTTTATGCATAAAAGCCATATTTTTATAAAGGTAGTTTTGTCGCCTTTTGATGGAAAACCGGTTTTAATTATATTTTTTTATACTTTTAAATATTATATATGAAAAAATACACATATTAATTAAAATATAATTATATAAATTTTCTTTGGTTGAATTTTTTATATTTTTCTAATAAGTTCCATGTTTTGATGAATAGTTAAAAAATATGAAATTTTAATTGAAAATAGATTTTTCATCCAAATAATTGATAGTGTTAAATTATATTTTTGAATTTTTTTATAATAGTTTGATCAATTAGATATCATTTAATCAAATTTAGGTTATTTTAATCAATTTCACATTGATTTTTAATATAAAAACATTTCAATCATTTGAAAGTTTTCACTTTAAAAACTCATTTTCTCATTCCCTCAGTGGGATTAATTTTATATTAATAAATGAAGCAACTCTGATATGATTTTTTAAAAATGGATTCAATATTTTTAATCATTGGGTCAAAATTATTTAAATAGGGTTATTTTATTTTTGAACAATATGAATAATAACTTTTTTAATTCTTTGATTAATATGGTAAATGGTAAATCAAATAATTAAGGATAAAAAGAATATTATAAATATTAGAAACATATCCTAAAACTTGAAAAAAATTAATTAGATGAGTGGGTGTCAACTGGATGTTTCCTTGGGATGGGATTATAACCTTTGGAAGAAACTTTTATGAGAGTATGACATTTATTATATTTTATTTGAAGAAAAGTTAAAGATGTATTACTCGTATCTTTAATAACTATCAAATTTTTAATATAGGGTTATATAGAAGATAAATTAGACTATGAATAGTAATTTTAATTCTAAAATATTTATCTTCATCATGATAATTTATTTTTACTTTTTAGGAAATAAATAACCACTTTAATGGATTATACATTGATGATGGAATAATTTTTAATTAATTGAAATATCAAATAAATGATATTAAAAATATAATAATAAATATAATTTGAGATAATTAATGTAATAATAAAAATTATAAATATCTTTGAAATATTATTGATATTTTATGAGTGTTTCTTTAAAAATATATTGTTTTTTTAAACAATGTTATAATTAGTATCAAAAGTATCATTAATGTTATATTAAAATAAATAATATTTTATTAAATGATATAAAATTCATAAAAATATAATATTTGGAAAAATTAAATGAATAAAGTTTAAATTTTCATTCATTACTCATTTATGGATCTTTCTTTATTTTTTTATTAAAAATATTAACTTTCAAACTGTAAAAACACATGTTGTCATGGTAAGAGTTAAAAGCTTTAAATAAGTGTTAAAACCAAAAGATAAGAAAAATAATGAGACATAAACCTATCCAAAAATTATTGTTTGAGATGATTTTTACCCATAATCATCTTATATAATAAATAAATATCTTTTAGCCATTTTTAATAGAAATTAATTTATATTAATTTAATATTTTTAGGGTTTCCAAAAGTTCCCCTCACCTCAATTATTAAAAGGAACCTTCTCCCACCATTCATCACACAACATTTATCCTTCTAGACCGACTAAAACCTTGAAATTTTACCTACCAACATCCTTATCCGTGTTATGGAGGTAGTTTTCTTCCCAAAAAACCATTCCTAGATCCATTAAGAATATATCTAAAGGAAGTCCACCAAAGAAGAAGGTAATCGTTTTACCAACTTATTCAAGTTCATTTATTCTTATAATTTATATTAATGTTTTGTTTCATAAATAAATTAATAACTATAGTATCATATATATTTTTGATTTCATTATGATTCTGGGAAAACCATATTCATCCTTTTATCCATTCTATAAAAAATTAAAGCACCACACATGTGTACGTACGAATTACCGTCTCCACATCGTAGTGTATTTTTTTATTCACTTTTTTTGTATGGGAATATTTATAGATATAATGGATTTAAATGATATATATTAAATTATATTGATTATTTATAATTAATATACAATCCAATTCCAGAATGATATCATCGCTCTTGCATACATACGACATGTCATCTCCACGATGCGATGTGATTCATTTTCCATGTTAACCATTCAATAATGATTAGAAAAATTTATATAATAAGTAAATATAATATATTTGAACTTCTTATCATTCTTTATATGAACTAAATATATTATATTCATAATATACATGACTTAAATGAAAGAACATGCATAGTAAAATGAAGCAATTAACACCCAAAACAAGGGTGATAACAAAATATTATTAACAAAATTATATAAGAAGACAATATATGATATAATAAATTTTTATATGGTTATGTAATAAATTAATAACATGTATTAAACCATTATATAGGATTTTAAAGCACATTTAACCTAAGTAATTTACAAGGTAATGGTTAATTTTACAATATCATTATTATTCAGGACTGTTTATACGTAAGTATCTACTGGGAATATTTATCATCCTCATCCATATTTTTGAAAAATGTATTCCAAAATATTTTTATTTTTATGCTAAAAAATTTTAATTTATTTTTATCCTTGATTTAAGTTTTATGAAAAGTTTTGAAAGGTATATTTTTTTCATTTTCCAAATAAGGTACTTTATGAATTTTTCGAAAAAAATACAAAACATATATTTTTTTAACTTATATGGCGTGAGAACATTTTTTTATAGTCCTAAAACCTTAATGTCTTTAAGACTAATTTAAAATTTTACAAAAAAATGTCAATGAAAATGTTTTCTTTTAAAATTTACCACCCTTTTAAATAAATTATTTCAATGTTTAAAGAGGTATTTCTCTAAATAAAATTTTATTGATTTATTATAGAATTTTAACAATGTCATCATTATTGGTTTTCTTTTATTTTTTATTTAGGTTGATCTATTATGATACATTATACCATATTTTATTTAAGGGTTAATGAATATTTTGATTCTGTATTTTCTCTATTGATACCATTCATAATATATGGTTATAGTATTCATGTTTCTTATGCTAGTTTTTCAATATGAATATTTATCTTGTTTATGTTTTCATATAAGGAATGAATTGGAAATATTAAGTGACATACATGGCCCACTATATCCCCTAGATGCATCAGTATGTCTCACAAGGTAATAGAGTTTGGTTATTGGCTAATGCCTTACCCATTTATGAATGGTTTCTTGGTCGAATCCTTGAAAGCATGTTTACGATGCCCAACATTATGCATTCCCTCATTATGAGATTAGTTATTAATATTCCATGTGATTATCTTATTGATAGAATATCCGTGTGATTATTTATCTGAAATTATTCAATTTTCATTTATACATTCCATATTATACTCAAGATAATGTTTTAAATGGATCATGTTTTAGTTATACACCTTACCTCGATGTTTATGCTTATTAATTCATAATATCTTTTATTGTATTAATACCTTTACAAAGAATCTTAGTTAACCCCTTTCTTATGTTTTATTTTTCCCTAGGATTTGAAGATGTATATTATAAATGATATGCAGGGTTACACAAAGATAATATTTGTTCTATTAATGGATTGACCATGTTATATATTATAGATTAAATAGTAATTTATGTTTCAAGTATGTAATATAGTTTCCAAAACTACTAAATAGATAGGTCCTTTGGGATTCGAATCTTTTATCTATTCCAATGTAATAAATTGAGACACCAGCTCTGAGATATTGAGGTTGGGTTCATTACAATAAACATGTATTATCTCTTATTTTCTGATATCTCATAATTCATACCCACAATAGCTACTTCATAGAATATATAATAACTATCCACAATAAATACTTTATTAGATATATAATGAGTAACCATAATGGTTATATTTTCCACATTAAATAATCACCCATCCTATTCTCTCTTTCCATCCTCAGAATGATTGCCATATTTTCACTTATTTTCCTTCGTTATATAATAATATTTGGTGGAGTCATATTCATGGGAGATTATAATGATATATATTAAAATCTCATAGTTTTATTATGTAATTGTATTTATAGTCCAATTTCACTTTTCAGTTATTATAGAGTGTTTTCTTCAGTGTTATTTAATGTTATTTCAGTGTAATATTACTTATCTCATCAATAATATATCAAAAATATTATTCTATTTAAAAAATATGTTATAAAAAATATACAATTCTGGAAAAGATAATACTTTCGAAAACATATTTTTTAAAATTATTCCTTGCATAAATTTAAGCCTCAAAATTTTAATTACCTAAAAAATAAAATAATAGATTACTACTCCCTGTATCATGAAATTTTTATAATAACTCTTCAAACATATAACTTCTTAATAGTTATTTATTACCTTATAACACTTTCATCCATAAATAAAAAATAATTTTATATGAACATTAATTTATTAATAATATTAATACAATAAAATGTTATGAAACTATTTATACCTTCATCAAAATCTATAATTTATTTTTTTTATTATTCTCAATGGGAAAGTGTCCATGCATTGGAATAGTATTTTAAAATTTTTTTATGATATTTACTATATCTTTTCCATATAAAACTTGTAAAATTAGGTATAAATTGATGAAAAATGATATAATTTTAAAAAAATTCATTATCATTGTATAGTTTCAAAAAATATAAATGAACTTTGTTTTAATAAAATAATCTTATAGAATCAAATTTTAAAATTTTCAAAATTCATTTTCTCTGAAATCAATAATGTTTCCAAAAATATAATACATTAATACTAAATACATATTTTCTTCTCGGAGAGACCCTTTATCTATAACTTCCATAAATTTATTATGTTCTACATAGATTTGTGTCATGTAAAAAATATAATAATACCCTAATGACACCTTCAGTGTTGAGAAAGATGATAAAGTCAAGATTTTAAAATTTGATCATAAACAATCAATGGTCCATATAAATTTCATGGTATGTATGAGGTGTTTGATAAATTATATAGCTATTTTCAAGTCATTTTAATGTTGGAAAAGGTATCCAAATCACTTGAGAATGAATTTATAATAATAATTGAAAGTAGGACTTTTGGTAGAGATAGGAATGTTATGAAATATCTTCTTCTGTACGTATTGATAACTGATATGAATTCTATTAATACAATATAACTTTTCTTGAATTAATTACCTTCACCTTAAAATGAATAAACCATTTCTTATTTATGATTACTTCGTTATCCCCTTTTTATAAACAATAATTAAAACAAAATTTTTTGTAATGATAATTAAATAAGAAAGTCCTTTAAAAAAATAACAATTAAAATTAGACCTTTGTTACTTTACTTATTTATCTTTATCTAGTCCTTAAAATCCACTCAACCATAAATATTGAAAAAACATGATCACATATTCTCTATAATTATACTATCCTTTATCCCAAAAATTATTGAACCACAATAATCATCCAAATATTTCTTATTTAACTCTTTAAGAAAGAATTTATGACTACCTTTATTACATATACTCTCAAAAATTAACTCAACCCTACTCACCCAAATAATATTTACCAATTCAATATAAAAGTACACACAGGTCAGTATATACCATATACCCAAAAAATACTTTAAAATTATTCCAAAAGAGTTTTAATTATATTGTCACTAAATCACATGTCATCCCTTAAGTTCATCTATGATTTTTATCATATGTTCCCAAAAATATTATATCATTTTTCCCAAATAAAAACAATTACCTTGAGATCAAATTCAATTCTAACCCAAAATCTAGTCACATAAGAACTAGAAAGGGTACTGATGATTTTTGAATTTATGACTATACTTAAACTTACTAGCCCAGGATGGTACTTACAAATCTTGAATTAATGTCGACCGATAATTTCCCAACCAATAAAAGTATCTAAAACCTTCATGGATAAAAACTCCAATAACTCAAACTTAAATATCCTTTAATTACATAATTTATATAAAATATTTCATCAGTTACATATTCATGACGTTTTTGATTTAGAGTTTTAAAGATTTAAGAAAACCCATTACATTAAAAACATATATTTTTTCAACTAAATGGAAAATTTTCCCACTAAACCAATCACATTAAGTGATAAAGTTTATTTATTCAAGGATATGACCTCACAATCCAAATCATTGACTTCATAATCACTTCTACTCATCCTTAAACCTAGAAATTTTTAAACCATTGGATGAGAACATATACCACACCGAGGGGTATATAAGAAATAAGATCCATTTAGCTATTCAGATACTTTAAAAACCATGTAAAAGTATTTATTTTAAAGTAAGAACCATGATCTAATATAAAAAGTACTTTTAAATATAAAATCAACTTCTTTTCTCAAAAATATTGTTAATCAATTTCATATGAAATGATAAAAAATAGAATAATCATGATGATTCCTTAAAAAATATTGGAGTTTGTGAAGATTCTACTTATTAAAATATAAACTTATCACCCTAAAGAGATCATAAAATTTCCATCAAATACATAATTTTAACTTTTAAAGGATCATAATTTTTTTTCATTAATCTGACTTCCTATTTCAAGAAAACTAATTATTTAATTTTAAAATAAATAATAGAGAATTGAAAACCATGAAAGCATCTTGTGAAATACATAGTTTATATATTACCGTAACATATTGTATTTGGTTCACTCCCACCTCCCATAAATATAGTGGAGAAATTCTTATGATCGATTGGATTCACTCTCAGTCAATTACACATTATCTCAAGAGGTATATGATATTACCCATTTGATTGGGGGGATGTAATTCTAGACCCACTCTTCATAATTTATCATTAACAAGATCTATAACATGATTATGTCAAATAAAATATTCCATATCATGAAAATGTTCATAAAATATATATTTATAATCATAAAATCAATAATTTAGCAGACCTATAAAAATATATAATGTTAATATAAATCAATGAGAATATAAATATAATACTAGATAATAAATTTTATGATAAATACTTCAAAATTTTAAAATAAACATTTTGAATAAATAAAACATGTACCTTCAGTATCATAATAGATTTGAATATTCTTTTAATGATAATCTTGAAAAAAACCTTATTACCTCTTTCCCTCTACCAACCAAAAACTAGAAAATAAATATAAGATTTATTAGTTAGAATATGTGGTTTAACATTGATAGAAATATAACTTTATATGTTTGAAAAAACATAGAGGATGTAACCTTTTATAGACATACCAAATGGATTTTTTGGTAAATATATCATATTGTTTAATTTTTAAAAAATATCAAGTAGTATATATTTATTGATATAATCAGTTATCTCTATCATGTTATGAATTTAATTTTCCTACTAAGACCTCATTTGATATTATTTATATGTTTTTTCTATAAAATATTCCTCAGGACTTTTGATTTTCCAATTTGTTCAAAAAATATTTAGGGAAAGAGATTCACATACCCCTTATCTTCTAATATCATCAAGCCACATTAAAAAAATTCATTTAATGTGATTTATAATATAATAATTCTGAAAATTCATTTAGATCCATAATCATATATAGTGTAAAACCCAATCATATTTTAAAATTAAAATTTATGTTGACGTTTAAAATCATTATTATCTATACTTATTTTTTAAGATATTTTAATTTTATATACATTTCATCCATAAATAGAAATTATTTGATGACTTAAACCCATAAGTTTGACATAATATTAAAACCCTTAATTTTTTTATGTGATACACATTCAAAATAACTTATTAGTTATCCGAAATTT
Organism: Viscum album; assembly: GCA_963277665.1. Classification (NCBI taxonomy): domain Eukaryota; kingdom Viridiplantae; phylum Streptophyta; class Magnoliopsida; order Santalales; family Viscaceae; genus Viscum; species Viscum album. The sequence goes on along the minus strand of OY728131.1, from coordinate 1,429,151,274 downwards.
TCCATCTAGAGGTTACAAGAAGAATCATTGATGTATGTTATTACGTATAAAAATGTTAACGAACTGATAGGATAATGTAAATAGAACTAAAATAATAAGAAATGGTAGAATCTGAATGATATAAGAAATAAATAAGTCTAAAATAAATATATTTAATATTTAATATTTAATTCAAGAATATTATGAGAACTGAATATTAGAATCACAAGGTGGAGAAAACAATCTATATAGTTAAATAATGAAAAAGTGATGGTGATTAGAAGTTGATGATAATCTGAAGTCAAATAGATCATTGAAATATGTTAGGAAGGATCTATAAGTTATAAAAATAAACCATAGAATGGTTATAAGTTTCATTTCATTAGTTTAATTTTTAGAAATATAGAAAAGGCATAAAATCTCCATATATATGTAATGCTTTTCTTGGAAGATGCATATGATAATTGATTAATTCTAAAATTCTAAAAATAAAATCTCTTAATAGGATAAATAATTAATTTTAATGGATAGATAATATCATTTAGAGTATATAATTTTCTTATAGAGAATCAAATTCATTGGATACATAATATTTTTAGTTGAACACTTTTGAGTATATGCTAAAATATTGTAAAGGGAAAAAATTATTTAACATGTATGTTTTTTGAAATTAAGTGTGAAAACGTTACCCAAGATCATTCAAAAATAAGGAAAAGAACAATAACATATGTATTATTAGAAATCAAAGAAAACATTATATTCCAAAAAATATATTATGAAGGTCTCAATTGTTAAAAAATTAAGGGATTTTTTGAAATCATAGAATAAAATATCCATGAATCATTAGGTTAAAGGTCCTTAGAGTATATAATTAGAAGAGGAATAGACTCATTTTTTAGGTAATATATTTTCCTTACATAAGTATATTAACTTTTAATAACTGCCAATGTATAGGATATTTTCATACATAAGATTTTGTACTTAGAAACATTTATTCAACCAGAAATCTAAGGTACTAAAAAAGATAATTTCAAAATAAAAATCCATTTAATAGATTAAAAATCATGTCAATTTGAATAAATTTTGTATTAAAATCATTCCACAGTTTAAAGAATAACCATTTAAAATGGAAAATCAAAACTTCCTTGATAAAATAATCCCATAAAATATCCATATATATATATATAACTGAAAAAAATAATCCAATTATAAAATAACTTATAATTAAATAATTATTTAAATATATAAAAACATTAAATTATATTGAGCTTAATATATAATATATATTTTTCATAAAGGAAAAAAGTACATTTAAATATAGCATTGGTTTATAATAGACTAAATTATATCTTTTGGGTCACATAATATTGAAATAAATATTTCTTAAATATAAGTATTAATAAATAATAAATTTTATTTATTAGATATACCTAAACATATCTTCTCTCACATTTTCAAGAATCTCACAATGACTACACAAAACAACTACATTACTATATATAATGACTACCTAGAAAGGATACTTTATAAGATATATGAGAACTACGCACAATGGTCATACTTTCCCCTTTAAATAACCAACCATCATATCCTCTAATTCCATCCTCAAAATGGTTTCCATATTTCTACTTATTTTCCTTATTTTTATAATTACCTTTGGGAGAGTCATATTTATGGGATATCACAATGACATATATTTTAATCTTATAGTTTTATTTTACGCTTGTATTTATTATCCCATTATAGTTAAAAATTTCTTATAGAGTGTATTATTTCATGGTATTTAATGTTATATTACTTTAATATTATTCATTTATTTTTTGTTATACTAATAGTATTATTTTATTTGAAAAATATTTTATGAAAAACATATAGTTTATGAAAAAATAATACAAGATAAAACCAAGGTTTCTACGTGGAATTTATAACCCATACAAAGTCTAGAAAGAGTTAATACCTAAAATAAATAAATCCAAGTCATCATATAAACTATTCTAAATGGGATTTCCTTGAATACTTTTCTTATCATTTTCAAACAATTAATTAGGAGGCATACTATAAAATAACATGAAATATCAAACACAATTAAAATGTATTCATAAAAATAAAAATATATACATAGAATTAATTATACATTAATAAAACTAAAATAATATAATGTAAAAATTCCATTTTTATTGTTCCAGTGTAAAATAATTTACATCCAATTCCGTATATAAAAAATTTCATATCAAAGTAATATAAACACACAATATTGAAAAAATATTTTTTTAATACCAAATGTTTTTTAAAACTAACCCATTATATTCCCATTAAAAAATTACTAAACATGTAATTTTAAAATTACTAGTATTAAAAATTTAAGTGTCCCAAGTCTTCAAATTTAGTTATTGATCAAAACATCATGTTTATTTGAAATAATTTTTATAAATAACCACAATGAAAGTAAAATAAATTTCATAAAACTTATTTTTGTTCCTAAAAATGATAAAAATACTAATTCAAGTAACCTAGAAAAGGTGATTATTTTACTACATTAGTACAAGATATAATATATCTCATCCCATATGATCATATAGTTTATTAATCTTGAGAGACATGATACATAATTAATTATCACATCACATTAAAAAACATGAAATACATATTAAAATTCCAATGATAACCATAATATTTCTTGAATTATATCTCAGAAATATTTCAATGTTCACTTCATAGTAGACTAGGGACCAGAAAACATTATAAAGGGTAGATCAGTTGTTCAGTAAGGGAAAGAATATAGAGGAATATATTATATAATAAATAAGACATGAATAATATGGTAGAGATAAAAAAATAATCAAATATTTCATCTAACTAATAATATAATAGGAGAATATATCCATGGATTATATAACTACATAAATAATAACATGGATAAAAAATCTAGTTTCATAATTATAGAATGTATAATTTCAGGCATCATAATATTATGGTCCAGTCCTCTTTTCTAGATATCTTACAAAAACAGGTAATTAATATTCTAAACAACTAAGATAGTTTATCACATGAGAACCATATATGCATTGTGTTTTTATCTAATTTATTGACCCACATGACACTTACTATGTATAATTCATTAACTATATTAATGAAATGAATAAAAATACAATACATAATCACTATAAATTATTATATTTGAAAACTAACATATTTATTGTCAATATTTTCCACATTTAATAAATATAGAAACATGATCATATGATATCCAATGAAATAAGGTTTATGGTATCATTAAATTATATCCTTAATGAAGCATAAAATTCTTTCAAGAATTTTTACCTAGATTAAAAACTCTTTTATAAATATATTAGAAGTTAAATTTTAAAAGAGGAAGAAATATCCTTTTATTTTAGAAAATCATAAAAACAATTAATATAATTAAATTAATATGATTCTCTATGAAAAACATGGAAACTTGTGGATTAATATTTATAATTAATAACATGTTTGATGGTGTAAAAAGGAGAACATATTGTAAAAGTTAAAAAAATTCCACATTTTTATAAAAAGCCAAAAATGACTTGAATGGAAGCTGTTAAATTTTTTAATACTATTAATATGACGTCATAGTTAACTAACATTGACCTTAATAAATCATTTGAGAATATAAAATAAAAACCTATAGTAAGATAAAGAATATATATATGGTTGAGAAATATTCCTCACTAAAAAATGAAACAAATATAGTTTAGCTTAAAAACATTCTTTTGGTGGTTTTGAGTAAAAAATGGAAAATGGAAAGAATACATTAAAACATAAAAAATATATATAATAGAAGAAAATATATGGGGCTTATAGGGGAAATGTTCATGTAATTCCCCTAATTAAAATTTATACAAAAAAAATCATGAATAAATATGAGACTCTAAAAGAAACCATTACCATATATCCCTATATGGTAAGACATGTTCCAAACTCATATATATATAATTTATATTTAGTATTCATCTATATAATATACATATTTGTATATATCTTTCTGGAAATAATTTATTCCTATATTCATTTTTACACATTAACTTATAAAAATTTGTTAAAATCAATTATTTAGGTGTTAACTGTTTTGTTTATTATGGACAGTTTGATTTAGTAGTTCTGGTCCTTGAACCTTGGTCATAGTTTCCTAGATTTTATAATTTTAATCATGTAATATTTATGATAATTATTCTTAAAAAACCCTTTTATAACCATCCAATTAAGGAGGTTATAAAAATGAATTACATCCCTTCATGGAGAGGGTAGTCTGTATGTTCATGTGAGAGACATTTTAATTTTTTTCTATTGAGTGAAAACGAAATAAATTATATAATATTTAATTTTAAATAATCATTAAAATGTTATATTTATTATATTTATTCATTAAATATATACTTATTACTATCCATTTATGGAGTAAATTAAAAAGGAATCATATCTTTTTATGGAGGTGGTAATCTTAACATACACACAAGTGACGTTATCATTTTTCAATATAGGAGAGGTTAAGAAGGTATATAATATATTACCTTTATATAATCATAATTATGTCATAAATATAATATATATTTATTAAATAATTATATATAAACATCCATGAAAGGCGGTGATGAGAAATATAATACATATCTTCGTGAAGATTTTAGTTTGTACATACACATGATCGATGTTTTCATTTTCCATTAGTTTTAATGAAAATAGAAAATCGTTGTTACATAAACAAAATAAACATTCATTACTATAAAATTACTTATATATTTATGTTTTTATGCTTAGAATAGATTTGAATATTGTATAATAAGAAATAAACAAGAAATAATTTGGTTAAAACTTATACTTCCTTCATGGATATCATCTGATGACTTGAACCTTAAGCAGTCTATGATTAGAATTTTCTTGAGACTAGAACCTCTAGGTATTGGGTAGGAAATTTTATAAGTTATTTTTGGATGTCTTGGATTATCTATGGTGCTTAAGTGGTTTGTATAAGTGAGAAGAGGTGGTTCTCTTCTATAAGCAAGAGGAGTGGCACTTTTAAATACTTGAAACATTTAAATATAATAAATTTTATTCCCATATAATGTGGGTATAATTTAGTCCAATTTAAAATATAGTATACGTTAATGTATAAAGAAATTAAACCAATCAAATTTTGATAAGTTTTAGAGGTTTTTTTAGTCTTATATCTTGTTTAACCCCTTTGCTAACCCTTTTAACCCTAAATCTGGTGACACAATGTTTTCTAACATAAGGGTTAAAAAAACAGAATGTAACCTTGTGATTAAAAAATTAAGGAAGAATATCAAAAATAGTTCTTTTATTAGAATAAACCTAAATTAGGTTTTAAATATAAATCATAGGTTTATAAATCATAACATAATATTTTAATATTATTAATTAAACTTATTAAATATATTTTTGGTCAATAATTGTTTTTACAAAATTTAGAGTCATTATTATACCACAATTATTTCATAAAAGTGATAGTGTTTGTAAATGTGGTGTTTTTCAATAATAACCCAAAAAATAGATTATTTAAAAAAAATTAAAAAAATTCACCCTAAGCTAAATTCAACCACATATACTCAAAAATGATATCTGTTTTATCAAATTGAAAATCTAGAATTTATAAATTTTACTTGTAAATATTATGATGAAAAATTTATATCGTAATGATAAATTAATCGAATGTGCATTGTTTAATAGTCTAGGGATATAAATTTTACCTACTGCAGTAGGATATTATGTATTAATTTATACACTATTTAGAATAATTTCATCATATATATATATATATCAGTTATTTAAAAAATGTGAGTAATCCTTCCTCATAGCTTCTTCAGGCTCCCATGTTTCTGTCTATAGTTTGTGATTTCTCCAAAGTAATTTCACCATCCATGTTATCTGATTATAAAACACATTCTCTCTAGTGTCAAGAATATGGATAGGTAATTTATTATAATAAAATTCAGGTTTGGATTATATTACATCATAGGTGAGTACATGTATTATTGGTGTAATTTATTCCCACAATAATAAAATATTAAACACATCATGTCATTTAGAGAGGTTGGGAGGTATTACTAATCCATAAGCCACAACTCCAATTTTCTCTAAAATCTTAAAATTTTAAATGTACCAAGGGATTTACTAACCCCTTTTAAAAAATATTATAACTCCCCTCTATAGAGGCAAATTTATGAATCCATAATCTCCCACATGAAATCCCAATTCCTTCCATCGATTACCATCATATATCTTTTTTCCCTCGAAATGATTTGATATGATTTTGAATAGTCTATAATTTCATAATTTTCTCCTCGAAAAGTTCCATGCTTATTGGATTCCTTTCTATACCATCATAAAAACATGTTGGATTATGATATCTCTTCTAATACAATGCTTTATATGGTGCCATATTCATGCTTGAATGAAATATATCCTTTTCTTGAAATTTTTTCAGAAGTAGAAACTAATTCCACATACCATTAATGTAAGGTGAGAAATATCTCATGATGTATTTATTGTATGAATAGTAATTACAAAATGTAAATTATTTTTAGGATGATAGGTGGTTCTTGGATATACCTCTATACTGAAATACTTTTAAAGACACTTTTAACATTTTAATGTGAATCAGGGGTCACGATCAAACACAATTGATAATGGAACACTTTTAAGTCTCAAATATTCATTAATATTGAGCATGTAAAGGTTTTAAAGGGAAATATACCACCTTACTACTAAGAAACGTGATGTCTTGGTATGGTGGTCAATAAAGAAACATAAAAAATCATTCTTCTAAAGAGTCTTGGAAGACTAGTGACAAAGACTATTGTATCATTATCCAACTTCTATATTGGTATAGGAATAGGTTGAATGAATCACTTAACATATTTTATTTTATCCTTTACCTTATTTAATACCATGAATTTTCATTCATACACAACAATTTCCCACTTAATTCCACCATACCATAAATATTCTCTTAGATCGCAATATATATTTTTGCACTAAGGTGTACATATAAATTTTAGCTATGTTCTTTCTCTAGTAGCTCTCTCTTCATCTCTAGTCAGGATGGATCACATAACCTCTTTCTAAACATCAACACTCTAACTTTATAGACTAATTATGAAAATTCACCATCATTAATTACATTAATATTCCCTTATAAATCCTTATCATCCCACTATGAATTATCTATATTTTCGTGTAAAAAATAATTACCAGTTTCATAAAAAATGAATGATATTTCCCATTTCATAAAAATTAATGTACCCAAATTTACTAATTCTATGAACATAAGATCCTTATTCACATTATATTTAAAACTCCATATTCTATCCTTATCAATGAATCAACCAAAATTTTTGACTTCCTATGATTATCATGTAATGAGAAATCATAGTCCTTGAGTAGTTAAAATAATATTCATTTCCTTATTTTGAGCTCTTTTGAAGAGAATATATTCTTAAAAACATTGTTGTTGACATATATGTCACATATTTCACCATAGAGATTGTACATCGGTAATTTTAAAGAAAATATTTTATCTTCCAACTCAAGATCATGAGTTGTATAATTATATTCATGGATTTTAAACTACCTTGAATCATAATAAACTACTATATCTTCATACATAAGGATAAAACTCTGTCCTTTCTTCCATTCATCATTATATATCGCAAATCATTCCTTTACCTATGGTAATGTTAATACTATTGTATTAATCAAAAGTCTATTTATCTCTTTAAATTATTATTTACATTCTTCTAACCATGTAAATTTTAACCCTTTTTGTTTCATCTTCATTAATGAGTCAGCCAATTCGGAAATATTTTGAACAAATAACTGATTATAACAAGATAAAACAAACAAACTATATATCTTAGTTATATTTATTAGAGTGAGACATTACTTGACTAAATTTTTTTAAAGAATAAATAGATATTATATCCTTGTAGATAATATGGCCATGAAAAGAAACTTCGTAGATAAAAAATTCAAACTTACTAAATTTCACATATAATTCATTTTCTTTGAGAGTCTTAATAATTATTTTCAAATAATTCTCATGGTCCTCATGGATTTCAGTGTATATCAAAAAATAATCAATAAATACCTCCATCAAGTAATCAAGATTATCCTTTAATAATCTATTCATCATATTAATATAAAAGGTTCATTAGTCAATATAAAGGTCATTAACATAAAATCATAATTTTTATAGCCATATTTAAAATTATCCTCTTTAATATCATCCTTCTTAACATTTAATTAATGTTAACTAGAGTGAAGACTAATCATTGAAAATTATTTATCTCTTTGATGTTGATAAAAATATGTCGTTGATGTATGGCGGTGATATTTAATCATTATAGTAATGGAATTGACCTCCATATAATTGATGAAAACCAGCATTAACCCATGACTATTTTTCTAAAATAGGATTGGGGATCTATAAGGAGAAACACTATGGAATATAAATCAATTATTTCACAACTCCTATTGTTATTTATTTAACAATACCAATTCCACTTATTATATTCTGTTAGGACTCTTTCATATATGTTTTTCAATAGGGATGATTTTAATAAAAATATTTACTTTATACTCAGGTGGATGTCCTAGAAATTATTTTGAAAATATATCAATGTATTATTAAATAATAAGAACATATTCATCCATAGGATTCCTTTTCCATTCGGAAATAGTGTTTTATATTCCTATTATTAGAAAATTTCATTAAGGCGAGCCACTAGATGTAGATTTATAAGAGATTCAGATAAATAAGTCTCACCATTAAAAATAAGGGATTTTATCCCCCTTCATAAATAATAACATATTTCTCTTAATAATAAATTCCTGAAGTATACTTTAAAGTCCAACCCATACCTAGTATTATATCAAATTAAATCAGGTGAATTGAAATAAAGTATGGAACTCTAGAATATATAAGCATTTGAATTGAGACAGCTCGATATATTCTTATTGTAATAAGATTCCCACTAGGTTTCTTTATTGACAAATATTTCCTAAGAGTATTAGGGGATTATATAATTTACTCAAAAAAATAAGAAACATAAAAAAGAGTGTGTATATCTAGAGTGAAATATAGTGTTTTCTAACATTTATTTTATAGTCCAAGTACCCACTGTCAAGTCATTTGGGACTTCAACCTTAGCTCTTGTGATCACATAATATTGACCTTTCTCCTGTGTTATTTTTAAGGTAAAATCCATAAATTTTAGGGGGAATTAATTTAAATATTTACCTATATTCTAAAAGTTAAAGAATTAGAAATTTTATGATTCTTTCCTACCATTTCATTCATGATCCTGATGATGTTTCTCTCCAAACTTGATGAAAATTCCAATTTTCTTCAAGAATGATCCACAGAGGTTCATTCCATATATATTATATATTGTAAAATCCATAAACATGTAGTGTGTGGTGACACTACTTCATTGGTACAAAATATATGATATAATATCCCACAATATTGAATAGTTTATTAGGATTTAGATAATAGATAGATACATAAATCTCCAATTATATTAGAAAACATGAAATATAACTTAAAATTTTTGTTATAACTTTATTATTTATTCGATTATATCCCAAAAAATCATTCAAAGCTCAATTCTTGGTACTCTGGGGAATGTAAGAAATAATAAAGGGTGATCTCATATTCCCATTAAAGTGGACCACACAATAGAAGATATCATAGAATAAATAAAGAATGCATAATATGAAAGAGGTAGATAATAATAAAATAGTCCATATAAATAATATAAAAAATTGGAATATAACCATGGATGAAACATAAACATAAATAATCACTAAGACAATAATAACAAGTTTTATAATGATATAATTCATAATGTCTAATATCATAATCTTAACATCAAGGCCTCATGATGGGACATCATATATAAATTGTCAAGGAATATACAGAATACCCAAGTTAGTTTTTCTCCTAAGACATACTAATTCATCAAGGGTCTATCTAATGTCAATACCCACCAATAATTACAATTTATAATTCATTCATCATATGATGGAAATAAAAAAATAAAATAACTAATCAATAAAAATATTCATATTTGAAAACTAGTATACAAAATCTCAATATCTTCCCCCATCAATTAATATAAAAATATTTTTTAACATGATTAAGGATATAAGAAAAGTGACAAAATACCCAAAACCTTGGGCCCATAAGGACATTAAACACCCCAAATGGGTTTACCCATTCTATAACAAACTCGTTATATTTTTTTGACAGAAGGAATAGTACCCAAAAGGACATTACATGGGTATGCACCCCTTTCTACATTTCTCCTACATGACCAAATCTATGTGTAACCACTTGAATCATAAACCCCCTAAGGGGGATACCAATATTCAAACCCTAGTCTTTTAGATGTGGAGGCCAATGGTGAGTACCACTCCACCGCAACTCATTCCACAATAATAAATAAATAGAATAATATGGTCATAATCCATCTATATAAATATGATGGATGATATTATTAGAGTATATCTTCAATGAAGTATAATAATCTTTAAATTATTTTGATATGGATGAAAAAAAATTATAAAGGTATTAGAAATTATCTTTGAAAACAATAATAAGTATCACTTTCTATAAAGAAACATTTGAAAACTAATAATCGCAAAAATTATAGGAATAATATTTTATTTGAAAATCCATGGAAATATTTAGTGGAATATTAGTAAAAAATAACTACTATCAAGGTGGTAAACAATAGGTCATTTGGTAAACATTAAAAAAATATACTTTTACAACTTTTGTAAAAAGTAAAAAATGACTTGTATGGAAAATGATTAAAAAATTTCCTTTAATACATTGAAAATAAAGTAATAGTTAATGAAAATTAAACTTAATAAAAAATTTAATTATATAAAATAAAATAATTAGCATAAAATAATTAATATGTATATGATAGAGAATGATTCAAGACCAAAAATAAGAAATAATGTCAGTTTTTGTTAAAAACATAAATTCAGTGGTTTTGAGTTACAAAAAGAGTTAAAATGGAAAGAATAATTGAAAACCAATAAATATTTAGAGGTGAATATAATATGTGGGTTTTATGAGGGAAATACTAATATAATTACCGTACAATAAATTTAAACATAAACAATCCTAAATAAAAATGATATTATAGAATAGACCCTTACCTTGGATTCCCATTGGTAGAACATGTTCTGACCCCCTATATACTAAATTAATATTTATTAATCATATATATAAGATACATATTTATATCTATTATTCAGGAAATAATTTATTCATGGATTATTTTTTATCAATTTACTCATAATTCTTTTTGAAAACCAATTATTCATGTATCGATTGTTTTTTCCTATGTATGGTTTGATTTTGTGGTTCCATTAATTGAACCTTATCGATGGGTTAATAACTTAAATTTTTTTAATCATTATATATATATATGTCATATTTATACATAAAATACACTTTTATGAACATCCATTTAAAGATATTATAAAAAATGAATTACATTGCTTTGTGGAAATGGTAGTTTGTATGTACACCACAAAGATATTTTTATTTTTCTAATAGATAAAATAAAAATAAATTAGTTAAGGCTTTAAATTTATTGAATCATGATAATATTATAAATATCATATTTATTCATTAAATCTATCCTAATTATAATACATGTAAGTCATAAGTAAAAAATAAATTACATTGCTTTGTGGTGGTGGTTTCCCACACGTACACACGAGTGACATTATCATTTTCCAATAGAAGGGATGGTAAGAAGGTTGATAATATATTAACTTTATATAATAATAATTATTTAAAAAATACTAAATATATATAAATATATATATATATATATCCATTAAATACATCCATATTCATTTCCATTAAAGGTGGTGTTGAAAAATAAAATATATCACTTCATGGAGTCGATAGTCCATATATATGCATGAATGTTTTTTCCATTTTCCATTAGATGGAAAGGAATTAAAAAAATTTGTTCTATAAATATAATAAAATGTAATTATAGTTAATTTATAGATATAATTTTGTTGTGATAGTTATAAAATATTTTAAGGATGTAGAATAAGAAATAAACTTAAAATAATTCGGCTAGGACATATACCTACTTCTTGGATATCTTCCTTTGGATTACACCTTAATCCTTCTAAAATGGGTATTTTTGTGATACTAGGATCTATAGAACGTGTGTGGGAGAGTTTTAAAGGTATTTGGGTAGATATTTGTTTGATCTAAGGTTCTGAATTTGTGTGGATAAGTGTGGATATGAGGTTCCCTTTATAAGTGAGAGGAGTAATAGTCTTGAAAATATTAAGAAATATAAAATTTAATAATTGTAATTATCATAGAAATTGGATACGATTTAGTATAATTTAGAATATATATTATTTTAAGGTATATATAAACTCAAAAAATTATAATTAGACAATTTTTAGAGACATTTTAAGTATTTTTTCTTAGTTTAACATCATTGTTAACCCTTCTAACTCTAACCATGGTGATAAAATTTTCACCATGGTTGAAATTAATTAAGAACAAAATTAAGTTGAAATTATTTAATAATATTTATTATTATAATTTAAAATAATGAATCCATTTTAAAAAAAAATTATTTCTATAAGAGGTAAAAATTAATTTTAATATAAGTTTGAAAAACGCAACAAAAATACTTTTTAATAATAAAAATGATTTTACAACAAAATATTGTATAGAATTGATTCTTATAACACTCACTGATTTATGAATTAATAAGGGAAATTTATATGAATTTAAAACCAATATAATACAAATTTTTATATTTTATTTACTTAATTAATGAAAAATATCGAAAATAGTTCTTTTATTAGAATAAAAATTCACTTAGTTTTTTAAAATTTCAAACATTGATTTCAATATCGAACAAAATAGTTTTAAATGATTTATTTTAATTATTAAATATATATTTGGTCTATAAAAAAGTTTTAAAAACATTATATTCATTATTATTCTATAACAATGTCATAGAAGTTGTTGTATTTTTAAAAGCATTATTTTTCACTATTCACCAAAAAAATAAATTATTTTAGAAAAATTAAAAAACACACTAATATAAATTCAACCTTATAAACTAAAAAAATATATTTAATTTATCTAATAAAATAATGAAATTTATATATTTTATATTTAAATATTACAGTGAGTTATTTATATTATAATGATTAAATAATATAAGGTGCATTTGTTAATAGTTTAGGGATATAGTGTTTACATAATAAAGTATGATATCAGATATTATAAAAAATTTAAATTTGTATTCTAAAACCAATTATGACCCCAGAAAATAATAAAGTGCCTATTTTATATCAAAACACATGACTTAAGCCATGGAATTACTTTTTATTACATGGGTATTGTACCCCAAACCTATGAAATTATCTTCTAAAAAATGTCATATATATAACCATATAATAAAATATAAATCATTTTATTAAAAACAATTATTTAAAAACACAATTTTTATAAATTAAAACCAAATAACACATTAAAAATTATTAATCATTACCAAACAAAATAACAACAATACGTAATAAAACATACTCTAAATTACCTCAAATAAGCTATAAACAGTAATAAAAGAACATTTATAGCATTAAGAATAAAAATATTACAAATTAGAAGGTTTTACATTATTTAATAATTTTTTTTATTCCTCAAGATGTATTAAAATATTGAAAACCATAATGGGGTAATCAAAAACAAGATGCATGGTTTGTGAATGGTTTTTTGAATGATTCAAAATTCCCATGAAACCCATTGAATTTCCCCATATTCACTTAAAAACAATGGGATTTCATAAAAAAATTTATGAAATTTATAAACAATACATAATAATTAAAATAAATTATAAACATCTCAAAAAACTAGAAACAAATCTCAAATTCAAGTCATAAAATCCTGACCACCAATGGTTTCTCAAACTATAGCCTGGAAGAGAGTTGGAAAGACACAACTCATACCCACCTCTTGAGTTCTAATGATTGGATATCCTATCTACCTTTACTACCCAAATAAAAATTGGTATTTTATACCATTTTATAACAAACCATCAGTGATGAACTTTCCTTATCACTCAATCTGATATTCCATAGGGCCTAAAGAGTGTTCTCAATCACCATGTGGTGGTGAAAAGGGTTGAGAGTATTAAATATAGTCTATGGGAATTATTTTCACCATCTAAATATTAATAAAATAACATCAAAATCATAATGAGAATACATTATGTAGTATTATTATATTGAAACTCGTGAGATGTAAATAAACAGTTTTCAAATAACCTTCCAACCAAACAATAAATAAATAACATGAGTATATGATGAATAACACATAAATATGTTAAAAATTAATTTTCATGTTTTCTTTCATATAATAAAATATTTCAACTAAAAGATAATAAGTTTTTGACATGGTACAACCCAAATTAGTCCAGATGTGTCATCTTATGAGAATTCTAACTCTATGTGACCCATTTTCACCTCAAAATCCAAATCATACATTAGCTAATGGAACAAAAATTTTGGTTAACCAAATATTAAGAATACAACATGGATGTTTGTTTGGTGAAATAAAGACTACATACACACAAAAGTGGGTATATAGGGTGTGAACCAATGCCTATTATAACATCACTAAGAATACATAACAATCCTTTTATCGGTGAAAAATAAAATTCATGTTTAAAATTAAAAATTGAATATATTTTTCTTTAAATTTTCATGATACAAAAAAAGTAAAGTAATCTAGTCCTATATTTTCCCAAATATGATGTTTTCAAAAAAAATAAACATGCACATATTTATTTTCATTAAAATAAAAAAATATAAAATAATGGAATTTATAAATATATGAATGAATTACTCTAAATTATTTATGGGAACAAATTTATTTTTGTAGAAATGTAATTTTAAATTCAAAATTTCCTTCTTCATTACCCATTTTAAAAAACATTTACTTCTTTTTAAAATGAAACAAAATAAGAAACTAGGAGGTGGTAAAATAAGTGTAACATAAAGTGAAAAACTATGAATGAAATAACTATATGTGTTTCATATCATGATGAATAATATCATATATGAACTATAAATATCATAACTATAATAATCATACACAAAACCTAGAAGAAATTAACTTGTATATATATTTTATTATGGTGAAAGAATGTCACATAATATGAATAATACGAAATTATGTTAGGAACTAATGATAAAATACTAGACATGCTTAGGTGGAACAAAATATTTGACTATATTTCATTCCTGAAAAAATAACCTCCTGAATAACTCTCAATAGCCTCATTATGAAGGAACTACTAGAAAAAGAAAAATCCTTTATAAAGTATTATAGAAAAAGGAAAATCATAAATATCATATCACCTATATATTGATTTCCACTTATTTATCAATGGTTTTACAGAAATTTTAAAAAATTAGGTTTGGTAAAAAATAAAATAACAAATTATAGCATAAATAAAATTTAATAAATAATCCCTTATCTCACCTTTGCGTACCTTCAGATAAGAAACCCCTTTCAAAAATAAGGTTCAATAATTATTCATTCATACAAAAAATGTTCAATAATCTAACATTTCATAATAAATGGTAATCTAATCCAAGGGTTTTATTTATACAATGAAAACATTTTAATCTTTTTCCTAATGGGACTTTCGTTTTATAAAATAAATTAAAACTGAAAAATGACCATAGGAAATAAATCAAAAATTAAAATATCAATAAAATCCCGCATGAAAATTACATGAAACATAATGGAAACAATAAAATTAAAAGTATAAAAAAATATGTAAAAAAATATCTAATATAACTTCATATGGAAAAAACACTTATTTATTAATAAAAAATGAAATACCAAACATTTGAAATACATGATGAGTCAAAAGATCATTTATAAACTACTTATTTGAAAGAAAACCAAATTTAAAATTTTATTAAATATATAATGTAAATAAAATTATACATGGAGTGAAAATAAAATTTAATTATGGAATTTACCCATTATTTCACATAAATAACAAAGGATAACATGATTATCATTCGATAAGCTTAATATCTGTAATAATTTTCTTATTTATATAGGATATAAAATGATTTGAAAACATTAAGTACCAAAGTTATCTAAAATAAATGGAGGGGTATCAATACACCAACCTCAATTCAAAATAGATAACCTAGATCCTTTAAATAATTGAATAGGATGATAAGAAAGGGGTTCCATACCGCCTAAACATCAAAATTATGAAGGTTCAAACAAACCCTATGTTAGGGTTTGGTCACCATGGTCATGTGGAGTATAGATAATGATAAAATAGGATGATATATGGGAATAAAATAAGAAATGATAAAATGAAAATGAAATTTTCCCTAAAGAAAAAATTGGAATCATAAGAGAAATATATTAATTTATGGAGTAAAGAGAGCTTAGACTAAGGATTTCTAGAATCATCCCATGTGAATGAGTGGTAAAAATTAATTCCTTAAATCAAATATGATAGGATAAAAATAAAAGTAAGAATTACTAAATAATATAAATTATTTATCTTTAAATATTACCAAACTATTAGTTGAAAATATGATAATAGTTGGAATAAAATTACTATACTTGTATAGTTATGTTTCACGGTTTTCCTGGTCACAATATAATCTGGAAACAAATTCAAGATTATAATTTTCACTCATGCATGGTTTGGGTTTATGGTTCCTTAAACCTTGATTAATCCATGAAACTTGGAAAAGTTTCATTTTTTTAAATATCTATCTTGATCTCACTAAATACAAGGAGATAAATAATTAGGTAAAATAAACAAATAAATGTGATATTATAGAATCACATTTTCCTTGGGTTGAACTACCATAGTGTTTGGTGGAATCCACCTAGGCTCTAGTGGGAATTAGAATTCATTTCTAGGCCCACTAGAACTCCATTGTTTTTTGTATGTGTGATTTTTAACCATGGGAAGTATAGTTCATGAATTGTATTATGATATTATTTTACTTATCTTGATAAATAGTGTTTATTAGGAATTATCTCCCTTTAACCTCTATTTTATTTATCTATAAATTTTTAATTCTAAATATATTTTTAATCAATTTTCTACATTATATTTGTGATAATGAGACATAATTATTCCCTAAGGATATTTATGTGATCTATTTTTTTATGTTTTTGATTCAAATAATATGATGTTTTTATAGTTAATGGATTCCCAAGGATTATATTATTCATCCATACTTATTTTTTATTTCTTTAATCTAGTCTACAATCATGTGTTTAGTAGGTGATGTCAAATATTTTCTAAAATTTATTCAGTAGGCATTATAAAATTTCGATAATTTAATAAATGATGTAGACATAATAGTGATAAAAATTATTTATTAGGGTTTCTTTTATAAAGAGATTAATTGTGTGGACTACTGTATGTTATATGATTAATTGTAATAATCTTAACTAATTTATTAATATGATTAACATTATTGTTGTAATTATAAACATGATTAAATTGGAATGTATTGTTTTTTATGGTTTAAAATTATGAATATGATATTTAAACAATGATTATTTTACTGAAATAAATTACCATTGATTTAAGATTCAACATTAGTTAAATGAGTAATGTTTGTGATATCTAGAAAAGGTTTTTTACTGTAATATGTGCTATTAACTAATAATTTGAAAAATTTATTTATGTTAGAATTAATTTTTCATTATTGATATTTTATAAAGACTTAATGAATTTTATAAATCAATAAACAAAATACATACGATAAATGGAGTGAATTTATAAGTTAAATTACTCTTGATTACATTTGGTGTAATTTTTAATTGAATTAGAATTACTAAAACCTTTTTTTGGAATACATAAAAAAACAAGATTTTAATTATTTATGAATTAAATGAAATTATATTAATACTAAAATAATTGTTTGATTATTATTTAGGTGTGACTAAGAATATGGGAATGGGAAATCACATGTAGAAATTGAAATATTAATATAGTGGAATGAGTTAGGGATTTACTAGATGATGCTTATAATTTATAGAAACTTATTCGAATTCTATCATGTGTTATTGATTGAATACCTAATATTATTATATGTGTTGAAATTTCCAATATACATCGTTAGTTTTATACAGTGAAAATAAATGGGGTTTCTCTAGTGGTTATGTTACACCATGGATGACTAAGGTATTTCTAGTCAAATAAAAAAGCTCAAACAAAAATAATTCAATGTATAAGAAAAAACTCAATAAAAAGAACAAGATTACCTCAAACATCATTGAGAATAGTAACCAAAATCCAAGAGTGAGATAAAAAATCAGGAAAATTCAACAATAAGTAACAATTTTACTTATTAAACAAAAAAATGAAACAAATTCTCAATTAGTCAAAAGCAAATTATAAAATCACTACCAAGAATAAAATAATATACCACATGTGACATCATTGATCAACCACTTGAACATAGTAAAAATTGGCATCAATATACATCCAAATTTAATAGTAATGAACAAGAATATTACAACCAAGGAAATATAATCAAATAGGACATTGAAACTTATCATGGACACTACCAAAAATTCAAACTAACCAATAAAATAAAGGAAAAAATCAACAATGTATAATAATTGAAAAATAATGTAAAATTATATACAAAAAATAATAAGGGAACAGACAAGAAAAATTATTTGTTAGTAATAATGGAAATTACCCTGATTATTTTGAAAAGGATTTAAAAAAAAGTTAAAAATTATTATTCATGGGGGAAATGATCTTTTTCATTTTATTATATGTATATCTAAGTATAAAAAGAAAATTTTCATTTGATAAAACCAAATAAGTTATTTTATTTTTTGAGGGAGAATACCAAATATATTAATAGATTCATAAATGTTCATGTTATATCACATTCTAGCTAGAGAAAATGACACCACATATTCCTAAAATAATATGAAATTGATAACCTCAAACTAAAAATTATCAATTTAATTACACATTTTTTAGGATAGTCTTAATTAACCATTGAATGAGGGATTTATTATGGATCAAAGAAATAACTTATTGAATATCTATATACAAAAATATATTTCCATTTAGTTTTTTTGGACAATTTCAATTCATGGAGTTATGTGAACATCTTCATATGTAATACATATTTGGGTGACCATGTTTCTTATAGAGGATGAACAAATTTACTTAAGGGTTTCAAAGGAGTCTAATAAAAATTATTAGATGAAGTAGAAATGATTAAAATCCTTTTCCCAGAATTTCCTATGTAAGAAAAATGAAATTACGTATAAAAATAAAATGAAGAACTACTATAAACATGTGTACCTTACATTGAAAAGCCATTAATTTATCATTACCACATTTTCAAAGATTATAAAGTGTCATACGAATGAAATCCCACCTTTGAAGGTATCTATAGGATAATCTAAATTGCATGTCCTATAAGAAAGCCTCTCTATCCTTCATGATGTGCTAGCATCTCATGATGTAAATGAGGTAGGAGAAAGAGAGCTTCTAGTTTTGGTAATTATGTTTAAGAATCATGCAATCATTAACCCCACCATTTCATGATAGTGATTTAAATATAGTCACCCAAGAAACTCCTTAGGTTTTGTTGTGTTTATTAATGTGTTATAACACATTCATAAATGGTAAAACCAACTAAATACGTCAAATGTATGAATAAATTTCCTCTTATACATTTCATCTAATGAAAAAGAGATAATAAATGATAGCATAGGTGGAAGACTCACTCAAATAATCACTATTTATTTTTCAACTATCAAGGATACGAAATGATACACCCTTATAATGCACACAAATTATAATTTTCATGAAAAAATAAAAATAATAAAAAGACACATATATATATATATATATCATATGTATATAGATATTCCTTTAGGGAATATCTCATTCAATCTCACATTTTCCTTAAATCTTAATAGATTGGATCCATTTCACCTTATACTATATCATACACAATATCTTGTGAAATCATATCCCAAATATTATGGATAGCTTCCAAATTACTTTTCTAAGTCCATCACAAATTTCACCATATTTCATGTCATATGTAATACCTTGTGCACCACTTCGGGTGTGGTGTGGTAGTGAAGGTGAGCGGTACAACAACGCTGTTCTTTGGGAGGTTCAGGGTTTGATTCCTGGGAGTCTGCTTTCAGGATGAGCCTCTCCCCTGAGATCCACCCGTCTTGCCGGGTCACCCAGTCTCTACTGGGCGGTAAAAATGAGGCGTATCCTACTGTGCTGATGGATTTCATTGATGAACCATCACCGATCGGGTTGTCACCCTCTGAAATGATCTTCCATCTCAGCAAGAAACAGCTCCTTCCACGGCTCGGGGTCTACTTCAGGGCAGTGACCACTTCTTGGGGAATGAGGGTTAATATGTGTGGAGGGTTCGAAAAGGCCACACATGGGAATTCCCTCACTAAATAAAAATATATAATACCTTGTGAATACCAATCCAAAATACTTTTGGAATGAATTTAAAAATCTGTTTGAGTATCTATCTGAGTTAAACGTAATGCACATTTATTTAACCATAAATTATGACCCCATGAGCCTTTAAAATATTGAAAAAAATACTAATCACTAGATGTATATATGTAAGAAAAGAGTGGCCTCTAGTAAAGCATCAATTATACTAAAGCGGTAAAGGTATATGACATGATCTCAATCAAACACATGTATCTATATAAAAGTATCTAATTTTATGCATCATATGAAAACATGAATTATCATATTTTCCCAATTTCCTAGACATCAAGTGTCAATGAAAAATGAAACATACTAATCCCATATTTCTAACTAATATGTTATCTATTATTAGAATATAGACTGATAAGATCGATGAATACATCACAACTCATTCATCATTATGGATATCTATATCACATGTCCCTTATCCGGATAGATATATAATGTCTAGGTGAGGCCACACAATTTCATATTATATCATAATATAGGGCCCATATTCCATACTCATCATATGAGAGGACATATAAAATCTTGGCTAAGCTCCAACTAATGACATGATCAGCAACATACCCAACCACCCCCGTATTAACTATGCTAATATATAGACTTTAATAAGAAAGGTATCAAAGAATTAAGGTTCTCATGCTTGGTATCTCTCCAAACATATGGAAATAAGACAAAAATATGATTCATTCACCCCTAGTATACCAAATAAATCTGAATGATACTCCATTTGTATACTTAGTAGGTCTTCAAGTTCACAAAAAAAAATTCTATTCTTTGTTTTAGGCCTTATAGGGATACTCTATATGTCCATAAAATGATCATACTCACACTAACAATAATTTTTTTTCACAACCTATAATACTCCTTTATTAACATTTTTTAATGATAACTCAATGTTTTACCTTGAGAGTTCAATTATCATTACAGTTCATGAAATTTGTGTGTGTATATACAAACATTAATTCAGTTAAAGTGAAAGAATGATAAAGTGGATATTTTCTTTAATATTATAGATTTTAATATTACTAAACTCTTTTCGAATGTTTAATAAACACCAAATAAATCCCAAATTATCATATTACATATAGTAAAATGCTAGATCAGCCTTATGATTGTTTCACATTCTAGTTTTTGTGAAATTTTTACAAATTATACAATTACTATCACTTCTTTATGTGATGATCAGATAAAAACCACCCATTAAATTATTTAGTTAAAACTATATATAAATTATGATAGTTTTAATAATAGTGAGACTTAGGATTCAAATTTTTAGTTGTTCAGTTACTTAAAAATATTCAAACCTCTTAGTATCACAACATAAAATGTTATGATGTCAAATTCTTTTGTCTATGTAAAATTATTTCTAAGTTCATCATCATCGTCCTTGTAAACCTACTACAAAAAACTTTTATCTTGAAATAATTAAAATAGATACACTATTTAATAACAATATATCCAAAAATATTTAAGGATATTAAATAAAATTCTCTTTAAACATGGAATATAATAATCTTTTAACTGTGAACTTATGTCCAAACATTCCCCCACTAGCTCTATAGAAACTATATTTCATTCAAAATATCTTACCATGATATTCAAAACATTAGGTTTTTTATAAATAAAAAATATATCACTTTTAAGAATATTTAACAAATAAACTATTATTTCTATATCATATGTGTTATTCTATACATTTAGAATATTTTAATTTAAAAAGAAGAGTATTAAAATATACTACTGATGGGTGGAAGGAACACATTTCCTCATATTTAAAAAAATATAAAAAATTTAACCTGGATAAAAATATTTTTTCCCATATCTTCTTCGTACAAATTGTTATAGAAATTTAGGAATCATAAACCATGTACATACAATTAATATTCTGGTACTATTTCATAATAACTCTTTGTTATCTAGAACATTATCTTATCACATAATATAAATGAGATAAATATGAACATATTTTATATAGATTCATTAAAATTGTTTAAATTTATATTCTAACTGTCATACATATTTAATTCATCTTATGAGTATGAAATAAGAGCATAATAAATTATTCATTTGATATTTAACTCTAGTATATTTACAACATTTTATAAAATATACATTTGTTATCAGATACCTATTAAAATAAAATAATTAATTTCTACATCATTCATACCTCACATGGATGTTAAATGGAGTTTCATAAAATCCATCAGGTATATGAGGGATAATCCAATTATATTGAATTATTACTCTTATTTCTTGAAAAACCTATGTTTAAATGACATTAATTGGATTCTTGAAGAAACATTTCTAAAATATTTAACCAACCTTTCATATTTCAGTTAGAAATTATTCCTACTTGTACATTCTATATAGTACTTTAGAACGTAAAAATAATATGCCTAGTTCAGATATATATTCCCAAAACGTTGATAATATATGGTAGACATTATATAAATTATATCATATTGATAGAACATTTCCATATATGACCATAGGGAAAATTATATAACTAGAACAATAAATTTTTAATCTCCCCTTAGAGAATTTTATAGAATTCAATGAATAAAATTCCATGGGTATTAAAAATACCCATATCATTTAATTCAAACAACTATTGTTTATATTCTCTTCTCAACTGCTAAATGAGATAAATAATACACATCTTATAATAAGTTTATCGAATATTGAATCATCCAATTTATCAATGCAGTAACTCCATTGATCTATTACATAAAAGACACCATCAATCATCAAAATTAAATTATATTCCCTTTATAACATTTTAAATCTATAAAACACTTGTAAATCATATGTTTGATATCACATATCTATTAGAAAAATATAATTGAATTATAAAACCAGTAATTATTTATAAAAACATTTACTCTCATCCAGTTATCAAAAAATTCAATCACATTTAATATCATTTTATATACCCAATAATATTGAGTATTTGCGACTAAAATTCATTAAATCATTGATGTACCCAATCATATTGAGTACAGGAGTAAATAATAAGATTCCTTTGGTCATTTTTTTCATATAAGCCCTCTAAAACCATGAATGAATCAATCTATGCTTCCCTAAGAAGCTAGATTCACTTATTGAATAATTTTATTACTTGTTTACTCAGCAAAGGAACAATTCTAACACATTGAATTTTCCTTAAGAACATTTCATAAATCACCAAAATTTCTTAAGAAGTTTTCTTATGTTACCATTATGAAGTGCTACTTACATGAAGATTCTCCTTATCAAGGATTGGGGAAAATGTTTAGCTTGCTAATGATGGTGATATTATCTATAACAGAAGCTTTTATCATATAAGTATCATGAATTATTAACCATTTAATACATGAATTTTATTAAATAGACTCCCACTAAAATGATGACCCCTTAAAATAAAAAAAATCCCATTAGTGGTTCAAGATCCATATTTCGCAAAGTAATGATACCAATCAAGTGTTTCTCTAACCACTTAGTTATTTAGGTAGGGAATCATCTAAATTTTAATAGATTTGAATCTTTGATAGTGGAGTAGACAACTCTTTGTCCAATCCATCATATGGATAAACTAAACTTTATTCCACTAGAAAACTAATCATATTAGAGTATCCTGGTAGTGTAGCCCAAAATAGTCATGAAGATATTGTTATAAAGAACAATATATGGGCAACCAAATATGGAATGACCTACCCAAGGATGATCTAGTGTCACCAATCATTTCTTTTTGTACAGAAGATAATTCACGGTCACCCAACTATGAAATGACCAAACTGGTTGGTTGATTGAGTTCTTGAAAAGTATAGTTTTGGAATGAATCTAAAATGTAGTATTTAGAGGGGGTTTAATCTCACCACATTATCTCATGTTAATCACTTTTATATTTTTTGAGCTTCTATTAATTTAGTATGGAATCTAATTATCTCCATAAAACCAACACGTTTAAGCCATATTGATGTGTAACTCTTTGCACAACCCATTGGTTTGTGTTACTCAACCAAAAATAGAATACAAACATATCTATATATATATTAATTCATCAAATGCATAAGGTACATGAAAACTTTTTGGAAAGGCATATAATTATATGAGATTCTGAATCTCTACAAGACTAATCTTGATGTGATAGGCTATTAACCCCATTGACCATCCTTGACAACGCATAAGCCCCCGAGTAGGTAGGTAGTCCAACCCCAAGTACCTCCACACAATAATACTTTAACAAATAGAGAAATCAATATATCATAACTCTAACACCTAATATGCATAAAATATATTCAAAAAAATTCAAGTTAACAACCCAAATTACAAACCGAGGTTAAGGTAGATGGAAAACTAAATTCATTGTAGAGTTAATCTATGCATGTAATACAATTATCTATCCTAAAAACAGTTTAACATTTTAAACTAAAGAATAAATCATTTATTAAATAAATAGTTTATAACTATGAATAAATTAGGGAATAACCTTTAAATAAATTATCAGTTGAAATATTGAAACATGAGATAAATATTTATGAACAATTCATAAATAGAAGATAATTATAATTTTTTTTAATTTTATATTTATATTATTGAAATTCTATTCATATGAACACAAAATTTGAAATTCACTCTATAATCTTGAATATAAACACTTTACATTCAGGTGAAATGAACACTTTCATACTAATCAATTTATGGTACTTCAATTTTTAATAAATGATACTTTTTTATTTATAAACAATTTATAATTTAATTCCATTTATGTATACATAATCTAATATCATATGATTAATAATAAATAAACAATGATCATATCATTAATCAAAACACTTTGATGTGGCTTAAATAATATCAAAATAAATCCCCTTTAATTTTAATAGCTCAAATTAAATAATTATAAATCAAGCACATTTTAAATATAAAAAATATATATTTTGGATATATTTAATAATTTATAACCCTTTATAAACTATTTTTTATGATTTAAAAAAAATTATTTCTAGACCATAAGAAATTCCATACTGTAACACCCCTAGTGTCACTTTTTTGTGAGGGTATTTGACGTGTGTTTTAGCCCCTTGAGTGAGAGGCGTTTTGGGATGAAAAGGGTGATTTTTAAGGACTTTTTACAGTTTTCACGGTTAGCACATGGTTAAACTAGCCATGCAACCTAATTGTGGAGCCTCTTACTGTGGTGATCTACATGGTTTTCACATGGTTTTTTTAACAGTGCAGGTAGACCATGTGTCACACTCGAGAGGGATATGTCTATCCTTTATCCTTATTTTAAATTGTTGTTTTCTTCCCTTGAATTCCACAATTATTTTCTACCAACTTGGTTGCCTCTCCCATCCCTTTTTGGCTCCCTCAAGCTCCTCTAAAGTTGATTTTGTATTGACTTATTTTTAATTCTCCACCCAGTCTAAAAGGTTTGGTTTCCTTTCCTCTTCTTCTTGGGTTTTATTTGTTCCCCTTTCTTCTTTGACACTAGTGGCCATGTTTCACAAATTTCAATTCCTAGGGTTGTTATGATACTACTAGAAAATTGACCTTTTACGATGGTCCATTTGTGATTGGATTTTAATCCTGTCACAAATTCTATTAAATAAAAAAGTATTTGCAATGGAAAAACAAACCCGTCTCAAATAATTTTGGTGCACCTTCCCACCAAAATGTGGGAATGTTTATTTGTAATGGGACATGCTTCCCGATGCAAATACCATTGGTCATGTAAAGGTAATTGTGATGAGATCATTCTCCCATCGAAAATACTCTGTCGGTAGGTCAGTATTTGCGACGAGACCCATCGTAATTAGTTTTTTTACCACCACATCAAGTATTTACTGAGGGAACTTTTTGCGGGAGGCTTCCCATCGCAAATAGCACAATCACTACTAATCTAACCTATATACCCCGCAATTGTTTTCTCCCCATTCACTAATTCACCTCTCATTTCTTTAGTTTTCCCTTTCTTTTCTTCCATTGTTTATGTAGAAGTATAAATTTTTATGGGGAAATAAATTTTCAATCAAAAAAAGTGATATTTAGTATTAATTAGTGGTAATTAGTAAAAATCAGTGATTAATTAAAATAATTATTGAAAATTAGTGATAATTTGAAAAAAAATGTTATAAATTCAAAAAAATAGTAATAATAAGTGGTAATTATAACGACATGAATCTGGAGCCCTTCCACTGGTTTCCCATACCTGGTTCACCACATGACATCAAGCACCTTTCCCCAAATGCTAGAGGCTGCCGACTAGCAGCGAGGGCCTTGGTGAGTCGGTGGGGATACTATACCCTCATTCGGTAAAGTATACAGCGGAAGAACAACCAAACATAATAGTGGAAACAATAAACAGCATACAAAAACCGAACTGAACAGCGGAAGAAATGTATAAAACAATAATGCCGTAACAGGGTACATATGTCTATGGAAAGCAGTAAACAAACCAACGTGCTGAAGTGCAACTGAAAACAAAGTATAAAAGAAAAAAAAGAAACTCCTCAGCATTGCAGGCCACGACTCAGTCACATCCTCTCAAACTCCAGTTCAATCATGAACCTAAAGTAGAAGGTTGCTTGCCCTTATCTATACCTGCAACAACATAGTCTTCTTGGGTCCAAAATAATGGCCCAAAAAGGGTGTGTGATACAATCCCATTAGGCAATCACCCAAATATTTGTGCCTAATAGTCAATGAATACATGGCAGTAATAAAACAAGAAGCAGTAAACATGAAAGCACAAGAAACTACAATCCACAGTTCTAACAAACAAAGTATACAAGTAAACAACCAGCAACAATAAGGAAAAATTTAACCCTCTGGGTAGCTCTCACAGCCTAACCCCTATGGTTCAACCTATAAGGACTAGCAACCCTCTAGGAGGCACACACAGTCCCACCCATCTGGTTCACCTATGAAAATAATACTCTCTGGGGAAGCACTCACCGTCAATTCCTACTATAGTCTCTTATTGCGCTAAAGGCTTTCTGGGGAAGAACTAAACGTCTATTCCCCCTTGTATCCCACGTCGAGGAACTACATACACTATGAGGAAGCACTCAATATCAATTCCCCCTGTGGTATCACATCGTAATTAAAAGACAATCTGGAGAGGACCTTCCGTCAATTCTCCTCATGGTCTACTACTCTAGGTTCTCACAGTCCTGAGTGAAAGATAAAACATGCTCAGCATGCGTACATCATCCAAGTAAACCTCAAGAACTACTCGGATATCATTATAAGGCTCAATAGCCTAAAAAGTAGCAGTTCCACTATCCTATGACTAGGCAGGGCAACTGGAAAAATTCCAAACAGGCATAACAAGCATGGAAAAGCAACCTAAGCACAAAATAAATACTCTACTCACAAGTATAAACCTATACTACAACAGTCATGAAAGCAGGAAAACAACAGAACAAAACATGTAACACGCAATACCCCATTCAAGGGTATTGGTGGAATTTGCACAAAATACTCATCAACTTTCTATGAAAAGGCACAAAAAACCTACCTAGAACCTAAGAGATCGATATACGTGAACCACGATGATAGATTCCCCTTAGAACATCATAGATCTGAGAAAAACCACAAAATGCTCAACCCACGATAACTCGAAAACGAGGATGAATCAGAAAACAAGCCTCAAGGAGAAGGAAGAACTAACCGCTGCGATTCCAATACAATCGACCGTGCTCAAATCGGAGAACGGATGAATAGTTGGGAGCTCATTGAAGATCTATCCATACGAGTCACTCTCGAATGAACGGGGCCTAGAAGGAGGTGTTTCTGAGCGTCAGGCACGACCTCGATCCCTTTAGTGAAAAAAAAACAAAAGTACATGGTGTGTATTTTTAAAGTACACTGTGTGTTTGGCCTAGCACGACCAGCACACGGCTTCGAGTCGGAGAAGAGCACACGGCGTGTACTCAGAAAGTACAGGGCGTGTACTTTGAAAATTTCCAGAAAGTTCATTTTTTCTTAAAAACTCTAGAAAAAGGAAAACCATACCTAAAACAAAGATCGGGGTTCTTACAAACTTCCCCCCATAGAGAAATTCATCCCTGAATTTCCCTAACATGCCGGAGAAGAAGAAACCCTGAACATATCCAGCCACTGCGATCGTACATCAACCTCCCTTTCCCAAATCTCGTCTTGTACTCGCCTGTGCTTCCATAGCACCTGTACTAGAGGAACAGACCTCCCGCGGAGAACCTTTGTACTACGATCGACAATCCGGATAGGATTCTCCTCAAATGATACATCTGATTCAAGCTCAACCTCCTCAGGTTGAAAGACATGAGACGGGTCTGAAAATTAGCATCGGAGCTGAGAGATGTGGAAGACGTCGTGCATGGCTTGGTACCGCTGAGGTAACTGCAGCCGATGAACAACTGGCCCAACTCTCTCCAAGACCTCAAACGGCCCGACGTACCACGGTGAATGCTTACCCTATCTTCGAATCCTATTATGTCCCAACCTCGGTGCGACATACAGGAAAACCTGATCCCCGACCTCGAACTGTAGAGGTCGACTCCGCTGATCAGGATAAGACTTCTGTCAAGACTGTGCTGTAGCCATCCTCTTCTAAATCAGCTCTATCTTCTCTCAGGTCTCCTAAACGAGACGAGGTCCTAGCAAAGCTGCCTCTCCTGCCTCCAGCCAACATAAGGGTGATCGGCATGTCCTACCATAAAAAGCCTCGTATGATGCCATCTGAATGGTCGCCTGGAAACTGTTTTTTTAGGTGAACTCCACCAGAGGGATATTCTTCTCCCAAGAACCACCAAATTCCAGGATGCAAGCTCTGAGCTTATCCTCTAGCACCTGTATTGTGCACTCGGACTGGCCATCAGTCTGGGGATGGTATGTCGTACTCAAAAGTACATGTGTACCAAAATCCTTCTTAATTTCTTTCCAGAACTGAGAAGTAAAGTGCACATCCCTGTCAAAAACAATAGAGCATGGAACTCCATGCAGAAGAATGATATCTTGGATGTAAAGTCATCCCAGATCATTGACACTGAAGGTCTCCTTGATCGGCAAGAAGTGGGCAACCTTCGTGATCCTGTCGATGACAACCCAAACAATATCATTCCCTTGAGGCGACCTCAGCAAACCAGTCACGAAGTCCATCGCGACGTCGTTCCACTTCCAATCCGGAATGGGTAACGGCTGCAGAGGCCCTGCTGGTTGCTGATCCTCTGCTTTCACTTGCTGACAAGTAGAACATCTCATGATGAAGCCCACAACATCCTTCTTCATACCTGGCCACCAGTATTGGAGATGAAGATCCGGATACATCTTGGTGACTCCAGGATGAACTACCCAAACAGAGAAATTAAATCCTGCATCAGGTCCTTGCGTATGTCTGCTGGCACCCATACGTGTCCCTGGAAACACAATATCTCATCCTCTCCCACTGTTCATCCAGGAAGAGGGTCCCCTCCTGACACACTCTCCCGCAGGACTAAGCCTTCTGAGTCTGATATTTTCCTCATCCGTACCCGATCAAGAAGTGTGGAGGTAACAGCTACTGATGATAGGAAGGTCTGTCCCTGTCTGTCGTGCACCTCCAAATGCATCTTAGAGAACAGAGCCATAAGCTGCCACTCACTGCTGGCCTCCTAAACTGCCTGAACCTGAGTCCTCTTGCTCAGCGCATCTGCCACTGCGTTGCCCTTCCCGGGTGTATAGGCAAGCTCAAAATCAAAAGACTGAAGATACTTGACCCACCTGCGCTGCCTCATATTCAGATCATGCTGAGTGAAGATATAATTGAGACTCTTATAGTCAGTGAAGACCACAAAGTGCTCTCACAGTAGATAGTGTCTCCAACAACGTATGTCATGAACAATAGCTGCCAACTCCAGATCATGCGTAGGGTAGTTACTCTCATGTGGCATCAACTGCCGAGACCCGTATGCAACTACTCTGTCCCCCTACATAAGCACAGCCCCCTGCCTAGTACCTTAAGCATCATAGTAAACTTTGTAGCTCTTTCTTGGCTCCGGAAAGACTAGTATTGGTGCTGACGTCAACCTCCCTTTCATCTCCTGAAAGGCTGACTCACAAGAATCTGACCATAAGAACTTCACCCCCTTTTTGGTCAGACTTGTCAAAGGTGCTTCTAGACAATAAAAGTCCTGAATGAAGCATTTGTGGTATACAGCGAGCCCTAGGAAGCTCCGTACCTTGAAGACGTTCTTCGACTACTCTCAGGAAACTATAGCTCTCACATTTTATGGGTTAACAGATACTCCTACCTATGAGATGACGATCTCAAGATGTGTGGCATGGTCATGTCGAGTGTGAGAGTACACCAAGATATCATCCACAAAGACCATGAAAAAAGAGTCCATGTAAGGATGGAACACTTGGATCATCAGTTCCATGGAAACTGATGGGACGTTCGTGAGACTGAACGTCATGACTGTATACTCGTATAGACCATACATGCTCCTGAAGGCTGTCAGAGGTATATCTGATGGTCTGACGTGAAACTAATGGTAACCAGACCTCAAATAGATCTCCGAGAACACCCGGGCTCATCAAAGCTGATCAAAGAGTTCATCGATCCTCGGAAAAGGATATCAGTTCTTGACGGTCAACTAATTCAGCTTCCGATAATACACACAAATCCAAAGGGTATCGTCTGCCTTCTTCGCAAATAGCACAGGAGAACCCCAATGAGAAGTACTGGGTTAGATGAAACCCTTTTCCTGCAACTCCTCCAACTGCTTCTTGAGCTCCTGCAACTCAGGTGTAGCCATCCTATAAGGAAAAATGGATACCGGTGCCACACTCGGCATAAGCTCAATAGAGAATTCTACCTCACACTCCAGAGGAAAACCTGAGAAGTCCTCTGGAAAAACGCCCATGAAATGATCCAACACTGGATGAAAGTCCAACTATGGAGTCCCCTAATCATTCAGATAAATACTAGCAATCTGGGTTGTCACCCCTTCTATCCCAAGATGCTCGAGTCCTACCCAACTCGTCCGAATGTCCCATTCGCCTTTATGATGAAAAAACTCTCCCTTTGGTGAAACGAAACTCACTCTGCGGTCATAATAGTCAACGACTACCTGAAAGAAAATCAACTAGTCCATGACGAGGATGACATCATAGCCTATCATTTCCAGACATAGATATCCCATAAGAAGAGATACCATGAAACCTCGAGGGGGGAACTCTCTACACTGGCGTACACTAGATGTCCTCGTTCCTAATGGTGTGTCTAGTGTCAACGAGTCGGCAGAAGAAAAGATGCAGAGTCCAAGGCTCTCCATGACAGCAACGAAGATAAATTTATGCGTATCACCAGTATCAAAATGGTATGAACATAAAACTAAGGCTACTAAAATCATACCTCGAATAGTAGAAGGGTCGGGATCCTGATCTTGATAAGTCTTCTCCATGTCAAAAGATGGGCCTGTACCGTGGCCCTGCGCCCCTGGCTAACAACTCTAAGCTGAACCTCCCTACTGGTTCTGAGGAACTGGTGACTGACCGCCACGGCATCGACCTCCACCTCGGCCCGAATGGCCAGAAGAACTCCAGTTCCCCAACTGGTGAGAAACTGGGGGTGTTTCTCCTGAACGAGGAGTCATGGAAGAACCCTGGTCACCAACTGCTGGTGAGAAAACTTGACAGAAACCCTGAAGTTGACCCATCTTGCCCCAATATCGGCACTCCATGGGGTCCCTCTGGCACTGCGGCCTCGTGTGCCCTGACCGGCCACACTGGTAGCATGTCACCAGGATGCCTGACGATGCATCTCGCTTCCTCAGTTCACCGCACATAGGCTCTCTACGGTGCTTCTTGCTGTCATCTGGAGGCAAACTAGCTTTGGAAGCAAGACCGCCCTAGATTTCAGCTTCAGAGTCTCTCAGATTGCGCTCCATAGTCAGTGCCTGGTTGACGATGGAGGTGATGGAAGTCAGCTAGAAGATGTTCACCAGTGAGCGGATCTCCCGCCTTAGACCATACTCAAACTTCCTTGCTAAGAACACCCCACTCCCATCTTGGAGGGGTGTGAAGCGCTTCAGCTCGGTGAAATGAGCGGAATACTCAATGAAATAATGAGTACCCTTCTCTAAGCTCATGAACTCCTGGGCTCGGTCGTCCCTCAGGGTCTCCGGGTAGAAGTAGTCATAGAACACGCGCTGGAAATCCTCCTAAGCCATAGCCTGCTGTTGACCGGCCTGTGAGATCATGTCCCACCACCTCTTGGCGGAGTCTTGGAGCATGTAGGTAGCGAGCTTGACCCGCCTCTCTGGAGGCATCTCCAGATGAATGAAGATAGTTAGTATGGATTCCATTCATGCCTCTGCAGCCTGAGGTCCTCCTTCCCCCAGGAACGTAGAAGGATGCTACTGCTGGAAAACCCACGTCAAGTCTGCCATAGTCGTGGAAGGAGGTGGTGCTCACTAGAAGGCCCGCATCATCTTCATGAAACCTTCCCTGAACTATGCGTTAGTGCTTGGAACTAGTATGACAGCCGGTGCAAAGGCTGGCCCGACGGGAGGATCGGCAGGAAGTCCCTAATCAGCCCTGTTTGGAATATGATCACTGCCTGACGACAGACGTACCACCAGAGGATGTCTCATAGGTATAGCTCTGAAAGATCAAGAGTACACCTTAGATAATGAAAATAAGGACGGAGAACACAAGAGTACAAAACAGAAACAGGGGAATGAAAACACACAAGTCTACAAAACTTGACTACACGACGTGTATAAAAACTACACGGCGTGTCTTCTTAAGCCATTGACATGGGAATGTACTCCTTCCCTACAAGTCATGTAAACCTCAAACTACATAGCGTGTTGACCCCAACACACGGCGTGTACTTGAAAACTATTCCACTGCCTGAGTCTCTTCACACGGCTAACCCACATGGTCCAACTCAACCTGAGACTACACGGCGTGTTCGAAACAAACACGGCGTGTACTAGACAAGGCTTTGGCAGCCCGTGTTGTTAGGCACACGGCCGTCTACACAGATGAACCTTACACGGCGTGCTCCGAAAAAATACGGCTTGTATAGGCGAAGGTGACACCGTTCTGTGTTGTTCGTGACATGGTCGGGTACCTGGACACGACCACACGTCGTGTTCCAAACAAACACGGCATGTTGAAAAGAAGGTAAATTATACCGTGTTGTTCATGACATGGTTGGGTACCTGGACAGGACTACACAGTGTGATCCCTCTGGAAACGATGTGTTCTACCCATGCTCCCTCGACCCGTGTTGTTCGTGACACGACCAGGTACACGGCTCCGAACTTACACGGCGTGTACCTACCGTACGCGGCGTGTTCCCAGGTTACTTTCATGACATCGCGTTCTACTCACACTGTCAGTGACACGCCTTGAAAACTACATGGCGTGTATCCAAAAAGTACCCGTCGTGTATTCTAGGGTTTTCTGGGAAATAGCTTCGAAACTGCATAAAATGCCAGAAACACTAAAAACTAGGCAAAGAGGTGCCAAATTACGATCCATGAGGGCCCATACTCTCCAGGAATCAAGGCTTGGAATCTCCCATAGCCATTTACAAGAGCAAACAGGATCATTATCCACCAAGTTTCTATTAATGAGGGCCCATAACACCTCACGAACCAAAATTTGGTGCTCATTTTTAAGAAAATAGGAAAAAAACAATTTTCTAACATAACAACAGAGCATCTATCAAGCATATATCACAACAGCATGCATAATCTACACAGAGTCTATCACAACAACATGAAATTGCTAATGCACCCTAGATGGCATGTCAAGAATGCATGGAATGTGATTTCTACAAGTGCCTATATGATGAATGGGATGGCATACCCTCATCTCATCGGGTTGCGACAGAAATAGAACCGAAGTATCAAAACAATAATAGCACAAGTCATGTGAATCACTCTAGGTGAAATCAGATCAACCATAAAAACTCAAAACCAGAAAAATTGCAATTAACGAGGTAGTATGGCTTTTCCCTGTACAGGGGTTTGCTACTCTCGAGCACAACTTACTACAAAGTACCGAATCCATTCTATCCCTGGATAAAGTCTCCAAACAGTAATGCAAGAGAAAAGAACTCCTTTGATACCACTTTGTAACGACCCGAATCCAGAGCCCTTCCACTGGTGCCCCGTACCCGGTTCTCCACACGACCTCAAGCACGTTTCCCCAAATGCCAGAGGATGCCGAGTAGCAGCGAGGGCCTTGGTGAGTCGGTGGGTAAACTATGCCCTCATTCGGTAAAGTATACAGTGGAAGAACAACGAGACACAATAGTGGAAACAATAAACAACATACAACAACCGAACTAAACAGCGGAAGAAATGAATAATACAATAATGATGCAACATGGTACATATGTCTATGGAAAGCAGTAAACAAACCAACTTGATGAATTTCAACTAAAAACAAAGTATAAAAGAAAACAAAGTAACTACTCAGTATCGCAGGCCACGGCTCGGTCCCATGCTCTCCAACTCTAGTGCAATCAAGAACCTAAAGTAGAAGGGCGATTTCCCTTATCTATACCTACAGCAATATAGTCTGCTTGGGCCCAAAAGCATGGCCCAAATAGGGTTTGAGATACAATCCTAGTAGGCAATCACCCAAAGATTTGTTCATAATAGTCAATGAATACATGTCAGTAATAAAACTAGTAGTAAATAGGAAAGCACAAGCAGATACAATTCACAGTTCTAGTAAACAAAGTACACAAGTAAACATCCAAAAACAATAAAGAAAAAGGTAACCCTCTGGGTAGCTCTCAGAGCCTAACCCCTATGGTTAAAACTATAAGGAATATCAGCCCTCTATGAGGCACACACAGTCTCAACCATCTGGTTTAGCTATGAAAATAACAGACTCTCTGGGGAAGCACTCACCGTCAATTCCCCCTATAGTCTCGTATCGTGCTAAAGGCTCTCTGGGGAAGCACTCAACGTCTATTCCCCCTGTGGCCCGCGTCGAGGAACTACAGACTCTCTGAGGAAGCACTCAACGTCAATTCCCCATGTGGTCTCGCATTGTAATAGAAAGACACTCGGGAGAATCCCTTCTGTCAATTCTCCCTTTGGTCTACTACTCTAGGTTCTCACAGTTCTGATTGAAAGATAAAACATGCTCAGCGCGTGTACATCATCCGTGTAAACCTCAATAACTACTTTGGTATCATTCTAAGGCTCAACAACATAAAAAGTAGCAGTTCCACAATCCTACGACGAGGCAGGGAAACTGGAAAAATGCCAAACAGGCAGAACAAGCATGGAAAAGAAACCTAAGCACAAAATAAATACACTACTCACAAGTATAAACCTCTACTACAGAAGTCAAGCAAGAAGGAAAACAAAAGAGCAAAACAGGTAACACGCAATACCTCGTTCAAGGGTATTGGTGGAATTTGCACAAAATACTCATCAACTTTCTGCGGAAAGGCACAAACTGCCTATCTTGATACTAGGAGTTCGATATATGTGAACCACGATGACAGATTCCCCTAAGAACGTTGTAGATCTGAGAACACACATAAAACGCTCAACCCATGATAACTCGAAAATGAGGAGGAATCAGAAAACAAGGCTCAAGCAGAAGGAAGAACTCACCGATGCGATTCCAACGCAATCGACCGTACTTGAATCGGAGAACGGACGAAGAGGTGGGAGCACGTCAAAGATCCGGTCGTACGGGTCGCTCACGAACAAATGGGACCTAGAAGGAGGTGTTTCTGAGCGTCAGGCACGACCCCGGTCCGTTTAGTGAAAAGAAAAAAAGAAAAGTACACGACATCTATTTTTAAAGTACACGGCGTGTACTGGGTCTTTTCCGTACTCCGCCAAAATCAGCCTCTACGTCACCCCTACACACCGTGTGTGTGGCCCGGCATAGCCCGCACACGGCTTCGAGCTGGAGAAGAGTACATGGCATGTACTCAGGAAGTACACGCCTTGTACTTCGAAAATTTCTAGAAAGTTCATTTTTCTTAAAAACTCTAGAAAAAGGAAAACCATACCTGAAACGAAGATCCAGGTTCTTACAGTAATTATAAGTAATTAGTATTAATTAGTAAAAATTATTGGTAATTAGTAAAAATTAACGGTAATTAGTAAAAAATAGTGGCAATTAGTGTTAATTAGCAGCAATTAGTAAAAAATAGCGATAAATCAATATAATTATAAAAAATTAGCTGTAATAAGTAAAAAAAAATTAAAAATAATAAAAATTAGCAATACTAAGTGGTAATTGGTATAAATTTATGATAAATCAATATAATTATTAAAAATCACCTGTAATTAGTAAAAAATGTTATAAACTAATAAGAATTAGTAATAATGAGTGGTAATTAGCTGTAATTAGTAATAATTATTAATAATTAGTTATAATTAGTGGTAATTAGTAATAATTATCGGTAATTAGTAATAATTAGGTATAATTAGTAATAATTACTTGTAATTAGTAAAAAAAATTATAAACTAATAAAAATTAGTAACAATAAGGGACAATTAATATTAATTAGTAATAATTATCGATAATTAATAACAATTAGATGTAATTAAAAATAATTTGTGATAGTTAGTAAAATATAGTGTCAATTAGTAAAAAATGGTGTTAATTAATAAAAATTAGCGGTAATTAATAAACATTAATAGGAATTAGTAAACATTAATGGAAATTAGTAGAAAATAACACTAATTAGTAATAATAAGTGGTAATTATTGGTAATTAGTGGTAATTAGTGTCAATTAGTAATAATTTTTCCTAATTAGTAGTAATTAGTAATAATTAGTGGCAATTACTAGTAATTAGTAATAATTAGTGGTAATTAGTAATATTAAGTAATAATTACAAAAATTTAGTAAAAAATAGTAAAAATTAGTAAAAATTTGTGATAATTAGTAAAAATTTGAGATATTTAGTAAAAATTAGTGATAATTAGTAATAATTATTGATAAATAATAATAATTGGTGATAATTAGTCATAACTAGTGACAATTAGTCATAATTAAAATTAATCAGTACAAATTAGTGATAATTAGAAAAAATTAGTGGTATTTAGTTAAAATTAGTGGAAAATGATAATAATTTGTCGTAATTATTGGTAATTAGTAATAATTAGTAATAAATAGTGGTAATTAGTAATAATTAGTAAACATTAGTGAGAAGTAGTAATAACTAGTGATAATTAGTTATAATTAGTAGTAATTTGTTTTAAATATTATTAATTAGAAATAATTAGTAGTAATTAGTAGAAATTAGTCATAATTTGTTGTAATTTGTTGTAATTAGTAATAATTAGTGGTAATTAGTAAGAACTAGAAATAATTAGTAATAATTAGTGGTAATTAGTGGAAATTAGTAATAATTAGTAGTAATTTGTGGTAATTAGAAATAATTAGTGGTAATTAGTGGTAGTTAGTGGTAATTAGTGGTAATTAGTAATTATTAGTGGAAATTAGTAATAATTAGTGTTAATTAGTAATAATTAGTAATAATTAAAATTAATTAGTGGTAATTAATATTAATTAGAAATAATTAGTGGTAAATATCAGTAATTAGTCATTATTTGAGGTAATTAGTGACAATTTGTAGTAATTATAATAAATTAGTTTCTATTAGTAGTAATTTGTAGTAATTAATAGTAATTAGTGGTAATTAGTAGTAATTAGTAGTAATTAGTAGTAATTAGTCATAGTTAGATGTAATTAGTGTTAATTATTAGAAATGAGTAGTAATTAGTGGTAATTAGTAAAAATTAGTTTTAATTGGTTTTAATTACTAGTAATTAGTAGTAATTAGTAATAATTAGGAATAATTAGTATTAATTAGTAGTAAGTAGAGGTAATTAGTGGAAATTAGTAATAATTAGTAAAAATTAGTGATAATTAGTTATAATTAGTGATAATTATTATTAATTATAGATAATTAGTTTTAAATTGTTAGTAAAAATTAATGGAAATTGGTGGTAACTAGTGGTAATTAGTAACAATTAATAGTAATTAGTAATACTTAGTTATTATTAGTGGTAATTACTAACAATTAGTGGTAATTAGTAATAATTAGTGGTAATTAGTTATAATTAAAAATAATTAATAATAATTAATAATAATTAGTGATAATTACTGGTAATTAGTTGTAATAAAAATAATTTCTAATAATTAGTCATAATTAGTGTTAATTAGTGGTAATTTGTAATAATTAGTAACAATTAGTAATGATTTTTAATAATTATTAATAATATGTTATAATTAGTAATAATTTGTTATATTTAGTCATAATTGATGATAATTTGTCATAATTAGTAATAATTAGTAAAAAAATATCATAATTAGTAAAAACTTATCATAATTAGATGTAATTAGTAATAATTAGTTATAATTAGTAATAATTAGTAATATTTAGTAATAATTATTAATAATTAGTTTTAATTAGTTGTAATTTTTTTAATTAGTAGTTATCAAAATTAATTGTTATTAATCAGTAATAATTAATAATAATTTGTGGTAATTAGTGGTAATTAGTAAAAATTAGTGCTAATTATTGGCAATTAGTAATCATTTATGGTAATTACTGATAATTAGTAAAATGTAGTTGTAATTAGTAATAATTAGTGGTAATTAGTGGTAATTAGTAATAATTAGTAACAATTAGTAATAATTAGTTATAATTAGTGTTAGTTAATAGAGTAAAAGTGATAGTAATTTTAAATTATAAATATTAAGTTATAATTAGTAAAAAATAGTGATAAATTAGTATAAATTAATGGAAAGCATTATAATTATCAAAAATTAGTGGTAATTGGAAACAATTAGGAAAATTAGTGGTAATTAGTAATGATTAGTTGAACTAAACATTAAATAACTATAATTAGTTAATAAGTAATGGTAATTAGAAAAAATCAGTGGTTATTAGTAAGCATATATAGTAAATAGATAAAATTAACAATATTTATAAGTAATTTTTTTTAATTTAACCACTTTTTTGGAGCGTCTTTTTATTACATCAAATTAATCATAATTTTTTTTAAATATTTTAGAGTAATATCGAGTAAGGAAATTGACAAAAACGTTTATTATATGATCATGATTAGAGAAATCATTACAAAATCTTAACGGTTCTTGAATAAATCCTATATATATTGATAGTGTTGAAGATTTTTTTTCATTTGCATCACCCAGAAAAAAAATTGTTCATAAGGTAAAATTTAGTGTCCATGTAAGAAATGTGATTTGTGGAGGTTTGACACATTTTACAATGTTAGGGGTCATCTTTTGTGAATTGGTTTTAGAAACATTTTTTTTGGTATCAACATTGTGAATAATTTTCTATAGAAGATACGAGTAATTTGGTTCTAGATCCATCATAGTTTCAAAATTTAGTACATTATGTGGCTGGTTTGTCTTTTCAAAAAATTGGAAATCATAATGACATTGATTTAACTTATGAGTTGGAACCATCACAATTTTATGAGTTATTAAAGTCTAATGAGGATTCCTTATATCTTGATTGCAAGATAAGAAAATTTTACGTGGTTTCAAAATTTATGCCTATTAAATTAGATAATAGAATGTTAATTAGATATTTTGATTAGATATTCTCTTTGGCTAAAGCACTATTACATAAAATAAATGTGTTGCCTAAAAATTACTATGATATAAATAGGTTGGTTTGTAATTTGGGTCATTGTTACGAAAAGGTTTGTGCATGTTCAAATGATTTCATCTTATATTATGGTTAAAATGAGTCGTTAGTTAGTTGTCTTACATGTGGATAATCGAGGCACAAGGAGGCTCAAATAGGGAATTCTGGATTGACTCCTATAAAACTGTTGAGGTATTTTCCACTTACACCTATGTTACAACTTTTATTTATGTCTCATAACACACTGTCCTTGATGACATGACACAAAACCAATATTTCAACTGATAAAAGATTAATTCATCCCTATGATAGTGATTCATGAAATCATTTTTCACTAAGTAAACCCATATTTTTCTTCAGAAGCTTGAAACCTACAATTGATTCTTTCTACTAACAGTTTCTATCCATTTGGTTCTTATAGTAGTTAATATTCTTATTTATACATCTTTATAACTCCATACAATTTACCTCCTTGGATATTGCTGATTGAGTCATATATCTTTTTGAAAATTATAATTATAGTACATTTAAAAAAAATATCAATGTTTATTTATAGCCATTGATTGATAAGTTAAATTTATTGTAGAGTAATGGTGTGAGAACATATGATATTGTTGTAGAACATAATTTCCTAATTCAAGGAACATTAATGTGGAAAATTAGTGACTTCCCAGTATATGACATGTTATCTAGATCAAGTAAACATGATAAAAAATCATGCCCATACTATATGAGATATAGAAAATTGGTTATGTTCTTTAATGGAAGAAAAACATGTTTTTTCGAATGTCATCACAGATTTCTTCCATCTGATCATCCTTTGCGGAGAAACAAATGTCCTTTCAAAAAAATCACAATTGCAAGATATGGACATCCAAAAATAATATCAAGTATTGAGTTAAAATCTATTTTCTCATAATTACCTCCCATTACATTTGGACTAACTATAAAAAAAAAAGTTGATGGCTTTGGGTAAAACACAATTGGATAAAACAGATATTTTTCAGGATCTGCTATAATGGTAAAACAATTTGGTTTCTCACATGTTGGATGTCATGCATATTTATAAGAACTATTTTAATTATATATTTTATACATTTTTTTACACACCAGGCAAGACCAAAGATAATGTAAAGGCACAATTAGATATTTCCTAAATTTACAGGAAACCATAACTTAAACTGTTTGAAAATGTCACATCATAGAATTTAATTAATCCAAAAGAAAATTGTAAAGTTTCAAAATTAAATCCATTATTATTTTGTTAGTGGATTACATATTTCAGGCTTCTAGATGGTTATGTATCCAATTTTTCTAGATATGTCATAAATGGACATATTACCATATTAAAAGGTCATGATTGTGATATTATAATAGAAATAATTTAACTCAATAGATTTAGAGGTTTTTTTGAATTATATGATTTTGTAATGTGATAAAATAAATATCATATTTTTTTCAAAGAAATTTTTATGGTAAAAACAAACTAATATGTACTAAGTAGACTCAAGAAGATGTTTTTTTAATTTTATGTAAATGGAAAAAACATTCCAAATGGATTTCATTGATTCAATGTAAAATTTGATATTGTATTTTCCACATGATGAAAAATGTAGAGGGATATTATAGATACAATGGTTGTACCCATATGAGAGATTTATATAGAAATTGAAGAAAAAGGAATGTAAAAAAAGCATTAGTTTAAGGATTAATTGTAGAAGATTATTTTAGGAGGAAATTTATTTTTATTACTATCATTATTTTCAATCTAAAAATCCCTTAGAACATAATCATATAGATGGTAATGAGGAAAATTTTGATGATGAAATAAACAATAAATTATCAATGTTTAATCATCATGAACTTGACTTTGGTGGAGTTCATGAATGATGGATTTCAGACGATGAACATCACAGAGCTCATACATGTGTTCTTCTCAGTTGTGATGTAATGACACCATTTGTATAGTGAGTGCTACTATCAGTTATTCTATATTTTTTTATAAATTTAAATTAATATTATTTTATTTATAGTTTATATGATAATCATATCAAGAAACAGTTTCCACAAATTTCAACAGCTTCTCTTGATGAATATCAATAAAATATTTTTTTCTTAATAGTGTCAAAAATTGGTAAAGTAAATTGTTTATGATTTAACATAAAAAATATATTTATTAATTTTTATATTGATAATTTTTTTTCAAAAATTTCAGGTATCTCAACATACCGATAAATTTGATAATCGATTGTCTGTATTGAGTAAACCACCATATAAAATGGTTAAATCTTATAATGAATATCTAGTTAATTGTTTTAGATTTTATACATGTGAATATGAGGAATAAATAAAATTAATAGCGGTGTTTTCTTGAGAGGATCTCATTATAGAGAATGTGAATTTGACTTTTATGGATTTTTGGAAGAAATGATTGAACTATGTTATCTAGAATTGAATTACGTAACGATATTTAAATCCCATTTGTTAGATATTGATTGAGGGTTCTGTGTCCATTTTCACAATGGAATTTCTGATATTAAATATAAAATTATTCTTGTAGTAAATGAACCAATTTTATTGGATCATTAGTTAAATAAAATTTATTATGAAAATTATGGTGCCGCTTCAAGATAGTTAAGTCATAGGTGGAGCATAATAAAAATGAAATCTCGTGAAAATCATTTTATCAAAAGTGAATGTGTTTCTGTTGAAGTGTAAGGAATTGAAAATTTTCAAGAGATAACTCCAAATACATCATTTCATAAAAGAGATACAAATATCTATGATGACACCCCACAACTATGGGTCGATGGAGGTGATGATATTGTTGATGTAAAAAGTGAATTTGAAATAGTAAGAGCTGATCTAGAGGAAAATCCATTGAAAATTTCTGACAGTGAGGAGGAATATATAGATACTGACACCATCATATAAGAACATGAGGATGAATATTGACATAATTAAATACTATTCATAATCATAAATAATATATACATAATACTTATTTTCAGTTATTTGCTGAAAATAATCATTTTGTGGTTCAGATAACTGAAAAATGTTTATCTGATATATTTTTTGAGTTTGATGATGGTGTACTACCTGATGAAGAGATTTATGATACATCATTTGACCCCCATACTGCTAGAGGTATAGAGAGGGATCAAAGGGTTCATGGTCTTGTGAGATTGATGATTCCTAACACTATTCCATAGAAACCTTCACATATTCAGTTCGATCCACACATGTAGATGTATGTTTAGTTTTTTTAATTAGTTTTAATTAGTTTCCATTAATTTATTTATATATTAATTCATTGATTATTTATTATCATTTTTTACATTTATCTCATATATATATATAGTATATGAAAGTTCTATATTACAGAATTATTTTTCTAGAGAATGGGATACATGAGATCAGATTCCCATTGATGTTCAACACTGCATGTTCTATCATTGGATAATATATAAATAAATAATATTTATTTTTAAATTTATTTAATTAATAACTTGATATTATTAATTAATTTTATGTTTTATTGTATCCCTTGTTTGATAGCATGCGATACTCTATCTA
Source organism: Viscum album (assembly GCA_963277665.1). NCBI lineage: Eukaryota > Viridiplantae > Streptophyta > Magnoliopsida > Santalales > Viscaceae > Viscum > Viscum album. The sequence goes on along the minus strand of OY728131.1, from coordinate 1,429,107,442 downwards.
GGAATTATAAGATGTTTTTATGCATGTGTGTTGTCATAAGTTATTACACAATCTGAGGAGGAGAACAATGTGGAAAGCTAGAGTCACCGATTTTGATTAGTCTTGTTGTGCCCACCAAAAACATTACATCACATATAAAGTTTGGAATGAATTATTTTCATATTGGATGGGAGATAATTTTCATAGGAGATCATCATTTGGTCAACAGAACCAGGGGATGAAGGAGGTGGTGTGTTGAGCTGGTAGTCATACATTCAGATGACATCGAAAACATAAGGAATATACTTTCTTTAATAATTTATATAAATTTAAATGTAAACTATTTATTTTACACTCATATAGGCAGTAGAAAAATCCATATAATGGAGTTAGACATTTATTATAGAATGTACAATGATCTTGTCACTATAGATATTATATGTGATCACCAGCGTTATATGTATAATTTCTTTTTGAGTTTTACAATTAACTGCAAATAATATTTTAACTATTTTAATTTTAAATTATAATTAAAGGAGTTATATGAGACTGTGATGTCTCAGACACGAGTAGAGAGTGAGGCCAAGACTTAGGATCAGACCTCCAATGCAGAAGGATTTGATGGTCCAACACAGATGCAGGCGAGTCGATATACCTTTGAGAAAGGTTGAGTTGTTGTTATCAACAATCGATTAATGTCTGGGACTTATTATGGTACCACTACGAAGTCCTAGAAAAGATCAAGTGGAGCTCATGGATAGTCATCATCATCTGCTATGTAGTATGAGGAGCAGATGTGTGCTCAAGGTGAGCTTATAGAGACCATGCATAGGGAGCAAGAAGAGCTCCATTGATATTAATAACAGTAAGAGGAGATGCGTCCATGATAGGAGAAACATAATAAGCAGGCGACAGAGTATATGTGACATCTGACTCATGATTTAGGGATGGTGTTCCCTCCAACAGCTACTCCAGCTCATCCAGCTTATCCAAATGACCCCACCCCTCAAAGATATATATAGTTTTTCTTACAAACATTTGAATGTACAAATTTTGTGTAATATGTTTATTAATCTATATATTTAAATTTTTATATAGGTAATTGTTTGTATTGTTTAAAATATTGTGTATTTTATTATTTTATTATTTATTATTGTATTATTTATTATTATTATTTTTATTATTATTTATTTGTTTATTATTTTTATTGTTTTTTTGTATTGTTGTGAATAATGTGTTTTTTATTAGTTTATTATTTTTTAATTTTATTATTGTTCATTATTTTAATCATATTTTGATTAATTTTATAAAATTTATTAATTTTTGTTATTTTATTATTTTATTTTATTAGTATTATTATTAATTTTAATGTTTTAAATTTTATTATTAATATATCTTTTATTTTATTTTATTATTATTATTATTATTTCAATAAAATTTATTAATATTTTATTTTTTATTTATTTCTTTATGTTTTTTTGTGATGGGTGGATCATCCCACCAAAATTACTTATTTGCGATAGGTACATCCACCCATCACAAAAGTGTTTTTTAAAAACCCCAGATAAACTATTTGTAATGTCATTTTCTACAACGGGCCATTTGCGATGGGACTCCATCGCAAATGACGATTTTTAATGAGAACCCATATCAAATAACCTATAAAAAATAATTCAATTTCTAGTAGTGTGAATTAGGGATTTTAGTTTTTAATGGTTGTGGGCCATCACATGCATTCCTTTTCTGTAGATTTTGTCAAAGGTGACAAGGTTCCACTACTTGAGGTTGGTGTTTCAGATTAATTTCATTTTATTAAAGAGTTCATTAAATGATTTATGTTTCAAAATGTTTTTTTGAATTAAATTGATGTTTTATGTGGAATTTAGTTTTGTTTTCAAAAGTTCTTACATGCTTGATGGGATTTTTCATTTGTAAAAAGTTTTTGGATTGTTTGGTAAAATTGAACTTGGCTTTAGAATGGTATTTTATGCATTATTTAGGTTTTTAAAAAAATACCAAATAGGGTTTTCATTTATAATTTAACTTTTTCATTGGGTTTTAAGATAAATATGGTCTTCAAAGATATTTTTATTTTTTAAGGATTTTCATATTTTAAAATAGGTGGTTTTGTTTCATAGAGAAAATAGAGTTTACCTTGATCTTATTCGGTTTTTTAGAATACTTATTCTTCCTTTTGTAATTGTGTTTAAATCAAAAAAAATTTGAAGATGGATTTCCAAATTTATATGTTTAGTGTGAAATTTGAATGCTCGATTGACACCTTATTGAATGATTATTCTTATGCCACTATGGAGCCCCCTTGTTTGTTGATGATGTTTATGTTATCCCTTTGATGTATGTTTGTGTTTTGTTTCATGATGTGATAATGGTATGGGGATCATTCAAAGGGAGGTGTGATGTAGAAAGGATTTGATAGTGGTGTTATCCCTAGGGGCTTGATATTATCATATGATGGCATTATTTTATCATGGACCACCTTTGTCATTATTCCATGGAGATACTAAGCCTACTAAGTAAGAAGTAGTTGGGCATTGTTCAGATAGATAAGGTTAAGTGCTAGATAGGCCCCCTAGTTGTACATAACACATAGCTAGGGGTATTATCACTAAGGAGGATACTTAGAGAGATTCAGTGGAGGGATGTGTGATCATTAACCTACCTAAAATATGTCTACTTTTATATTTCTCGGGCTATCATGTTAGTCCTAGTGGTGTTGACCTATGATATGTGTTTATGTTTTTCCTTTTATTATATGTTTTTTATATGGGTTGATCGTTTTTTGGATATAAATTCTTTATTTGTTTATTCTTTTATTGTTTATTCATATTCTTTTCAAGTTTTGTTCCATCCATTTATAAGAATTATTTGTGACCTTTTTTGGTCAATATTAATTATATTCTACCTTGTTTTCCTCATACCATATTTTGGGGTTTGTAAAAATCTTTTGATGAAAAAATGGGAGAAATTGTTTCCAAATTTTTACTTTTGGGTTGTTATGCTTTTGAAATATTTTAATCCATGTGTGGGTTTATTTTCAGATACATAGTGTTTTAAAGGTAAACGATTTGTTTCCTTTGATCTTACCTTGGTTTTGGAAAAGCCCCATTTTTTCAATTGGTTATAGATATGGAATTGGTTTTAGTAAAACATTTTGATGAAATGTTTTTTAAATGTTGTGCTTTAAGGAAATGAAACATCCATGTTTTATTTTTCTTATAGTATTTATAATAAAAATGAATCTTATTTGCATACATTATTTTAAAAAATAAATGTTATGGTTACTTTTATAAAATGAATGATTTGGAATCATGTTTGTATCATACTTTCTTTGAATCATACCCTACATACTCATGTTGGTCGGTATGTATCCTTCATGTTTATTAGTAGGTTTCTTTGGGTTTTTCCTTTTGGGTTGGTTTCCTGTACCATCTTCTTTAATAATTATATGGTTTTTGGGATCATGGTGGCGATGGGAGATCCCCATGGAGATGGTGATTAGTCCTTAAGTTTTGAGAAAATGGTTGGCTTGAGTTTTAGTATCATCCTCTTTGGTCATTCATTTTGTTTTATCTGTTGGCTTCCATTTTAGTTTTCTATCTTTGATTGGTTTTTTATTTATATGATACATATCTTGGAATGTATCTTGTCTCTTAATTATCATACCTTATTTGGATTATTATATTTGGGTTCTTGAGGATGCAATTGTCCCCAATAGTTTTCCCTTGAGACCCTTGATGATTTTTATCTTTTTGAAAGAATCCAGGATGCTCCTTGGATATGTATTGGGCTAGCTCAAGAGTCTGACGGATATAATTCCTTGATTTTTTGATATAAAAAGTTTTTAGAGAAACCCTATTTGTTATTTGGGATTTTCTAGGGTAGTCTAGAAGTTAGGATTGTCGTCGGGGCTTGGGTGGAGTATAATGGAAAGGGCAAGGCTAGCTCTTTGATGCACTGAACGTTAAGTTTCCAGGGATATATCCTGATTGAGTCGTGATGATGAGTTTATATTTGGATTTTTTTTAAGATTTTAGATATGATGAGATTATAATTTGATACCAGTTGAGTGTACTAGTTATTTTAGGGGTTATTTTGAGTTTTATATGTGAAAATGGTGAATAAACCTCGGTCACATGGTTAGAATACATGGTCAGGTAATCCATACGGTTCCCATGTAACAGTTATTTTCAACCATGACATTATCTATTACTCTTTTGGAACACGATTTACCAACCCATGCATCCTGACCTTCCACAATGCAGTTTCACATACATGGTTGTTGTTATTCCACTCAATCTTCTCATATTAACACTAATGGAGTTTTATATTGGCATTATATCCAATAGGGATGTTTCAATTCAGGATTTTTACAGCATGTGTGGTTATTAAATGTGATTTTATAAGAGATTTTTGTTGGTGTTATTTGTTTTTTACCTTGGGGACTTTTTTATGAAAATTGGAAAAAAATGGTTTTCAAAATGGTAAATATGTTTAGATTTTGAAAAATAATTTTATGGTGGTTTGAAAAATATATATTTTTTTATTTTGAAACTGTTCTATGGAAAAAAATTGCATGGAAATAAATTTATGTTAAAAAGAGGAATTTTTTGGAACAATTTATGTCTTAAATTTGGTGTTTTAAGAATGGATTTATGGAATATTTTTTACTAATAAGGTTTATTTTAAAGAGTATTTTTGCATTTTTTTTGAAAGGATTTTGATATTTCACTATTTTTGAGAATTTATTTTAAGAATTTGAAAAATATTGACCCCTAGATTTAAATGATTTTTGAGGTCAATGGTTCTCAGTAATCCGTTAAAGTTTTTAGAAAATAGTGGTGGAGAATTGTTGAGAATTCAAATTATATTTTCAAATATGTTCAAAAAAATTTCAAAGGATGTTTTTAAAATATTGTGTTGTATGATTCCGGTGGTCATGAGATATCCTATTTTATTTGAGGATCTAGGTATTTTGGGTTCATGTCTTGTATTTTTTTCTAATTGAATCCTAGAAAATTCTTGGTGGAAGAGATAGTTTTGTTCATAGGGGTTCTCTTTTAATTGTTTTTTCCTAGGGTTTTAGCATCCTTTATTTTGGATTTCATGTCTTGAGTGCTTAGTAGTCCTAAAATTACCTAGTGTTAAGGCGTAACCCCTTTTATGTAGGGTTGTTTAGGTATTTAAAAGATGTTAAAGGTGAATTTTTTTCCCTAAAGGATGGTTTTTACATGAAATTTAAAGTGATACATAGAATGAAAAGGAGTGATAAATTTTTAAGGATGATTTAAAATAGGCCGTGGATCTTTAAATAGGTTTTCAACTCGTTTGGTTCATGAAATAAAATGGAACGTGTGGTTTTAGACTTCTAAAGCTTACTCTTGGGTGATTCAAGTGGTGATTTAAAATTTAAAGTGATTAGTAAACTATTGTAATAGTGTCTTAAAAAGATCATGACGTTTTAAAATATGTCATCCTCAATTGGGTCATTTTTTAAAATTTTAATGCGATGTTTTATTCTTATTAAGGATTTTAAATGAAAATATTTTATTTTTTAAATTTCTTCTTATTTGGGTTTTTGAAAACCCATTTGGAAGATGTTTTTCAAAATTTATTTCAAGATCTTTGTTTTGAAATAATGTATTTATGTGGTACTTTAACAATTTAATATAGGCACTATTGGAGTTTTCCCAAACAGAATGGGTGAGTAGAGTTTATGTTCACTTTTGAATTGGATTGTGGAAATGATTTGAAAGGTGGTTTTGGAAAGGAAAGGTGATGTGCATTAACTTCTTTTTGGGAAGATATTTGAAACATTCCAAAATAAATTTTTATTATTTACATGTCAGGTTTTAGGAAATGGTCCTCTTTTGATGTTTTTAAAAGTGGTTGTGGTATGAAAAGTTGATTTTTAATGGCTTGTTTATTTAAAATAAATGGGTGTGTTTTGTGAAATGATTTTTTGGGACTTTCATTTTTAATTCTTTTGGTATGTGTCCTTACCTTACTATATGTGAGATGTCATGGTTTTTGAGCTTGGGTGGATTCTACATTGTTTAAGTTGTATTTTAGAAACCTCTTGTGTTTTCTTATTCTTTGAACTATTTTAAGGTTGGTTTATTAATGATATGGGTGTAAGTAAACTTTGGTTCAGTACATGGGTAACTATGAGACATGTTTCCTTTGGCACTTTCAGCACTCGATGGTGCTAATTTTATTGGGTTCATCATGGTATGGTGTTTCATGGTGAGGTCCAAGTTTACCCATAGTGTACGGTGACCTAGGTCAAGATACCATGTTAATTTTCATTATGGAATGCATTGATAGTTATCCCATATGAAGGTGATAGTTAATCTTATTAATGGTTCAACCATGTCGGTGCTGAGTTTTTCGAGGTTATTTTTCCATTGAGGAAGTTATATCTTTTTTTTAAGTGTTATTTAGAGTTTTTTGGTGATGTTTTCCCACGATGGAGGTTTTCATTTGAGATGTTCACTTTTTTTTAAAACATTTAGTATATTTATAAATGGTGTAAAAACACATACCATATCTCCATTTACTTTTTGGTCTAATATTATGGTTGTGTTTTTTTAGAGACATTTGACAGCCTTGTGGATTTAGTGGTTTGGTTCTAAGGAATCATCATCCCTTGTGGGTTTATTCTTAGGGACTTATCTTGTGCCACATCTTCTAACTCAACTTGATTTATAATGGTTGGGTTGTTGTTTGATCTTTTTTACATGTATCCTAACTCGAAACTTTTTGGGAGTAGAAATTAGTATGGTGGGGAGTTTGTGACACACCAAGTGTCACTTTTATATGGGGGTATTTTATGGGTGGTTTAGACCCTTGAGATATATGTGTTTTGGACTGAAATAGAATGTTTTGGGGACTTTTTTTAGGTCACACGGATGGGGCATGGTTAAACTAACCATGCAGCCTAAGTGTCAATCCTCTTATAGTGGTTATATACATGGTTACTGCATGGTTTCTTAACCATATGGGTAGACCATGAGACCCAACTAGGAGGGGGCATTTTTTCCTTTCTATTTCTTTTTTAATTGGAGATTTCTATTTGATTCTCTATTTATTTTCCACTGAATTGGACACCTCTCCCAGTCCTTTTTTTGTCATCCAAGCTCCTCCAATGGTGATTTTTTTAATGAATTCATGGTGATTATCCATCTATATAGACGTTTAGGGGTCCTTTACTCTTCTTATTGGGTTTTCTTATTTTATCCCTTTATCCTATAACCCTAGTTCCCATATTTGGATGATTTCTATGACTATGTATGTTATGATGTGTGGATTTAGGTTTATAAAGGTTGTGAGCCATCATAGGATCTTCTTTCTAATGGATTTTGTCAAAGGTGAAAAGGTTCTACCAATAGAGGTAGGTGTATCTAATTCATTTCATTTTATATAAGAGTTCTTTGAATGTTTTATTTTTATAGATGTATTTTTGAAATAAATTGATGTTTTATGTGAAATATAGTTTGGTTTGAAAAAGGACTTACAGCATTATTGGGATTTTCCTTTGGAAAAAGTTGACAGACTAGTTGATAAAATGGAACTTGGATTTGGAATATAATTTTATCTATTATTTATTTCTGATAAAATTCAAAAGAGGGGTTTCATTGAAAATTTCACTTATTCATTGGGTTTTTATCCAAACTGGGGTTTCAAATTTGTTATTATTTTTATATTTTTAAATTTTTTTCCGTATTTTAAAAGGGTTGTTTTGGTTTTTAAGATTAAACTAAGTTTCCTTGATCTTATTTGGTTGAGTTTATGAATTATTATGGTTCCTTTTGGATTTTTGTTTGAATTGCAATTTTATTTAGAGAGGTAATTCCAAATTCAGATGTTATATAAGAAAAGTGAAGGCCCAAATGGGACCTTATTGATTGATTGTTTCTTGTCACCTTATTAAATAACCTTGTTTATTGATGATGTTTATGTTATTCATCTGATGGATGTATGTGATTTGATCCATGGTGTGATCATGGGTTGGGATCATTCCAATGTAGGTGTGATGTTGGAAGGATGTTATTGCGGTGTTTTCCCCAGGGGATTGATATTTTCAAATGATGACATTTTTTATAATAACCAACATTTGTTATTATTCTATGGGGAGACCGTGGATACTATGTTGGAATTAGTGTTAAATTTTTGGCCTAGTTGACTTTTATCACTATCTAACCCCACTAGTTGTAAATAACACTTAGATAAGGTGTTTTTCATAGAGAAGACTTCTTAGATTGATTTGGAGGTTGGATGTATGATCTTTAACCTACTGATAGTAGGTCCACATTTATATGTATTATGCTATTCTATTAGTCATAGTGGTGTTACCTCATTCTATGTGTCTATTTTATTCCCTTTGTAATATTTTATGGCATATGTGTTGATTTTTTTTATTATATGGAGTTTCTTGATTTGTTTATTCTTTTATTATTTATTCATGTTATTTTTTAGTATTTTTACATCAATTTGAGGGAATTATTTATGATATTTTCTGGTTATGTTTGATTTTAGTTTCCCTTGTTTTTCATGTACCTTATTTTTAAGTTTTTAAAATATTCTTTAGTAATAATGGGACAAATAGTTTCCAAAGTTATACTTTTATATTGGTATGATTTTGAAATTTTTAAATACATGTGTGGTATTATTTTCAATGGTGTGGTGTTTTAAAGTTATAGGCTTTGTTTCCTTTGAAATTGATTGTGTTTTGGAAAGAACCTTTGTTTTTAGAAATTGTTATAGAAATGGAACTGGTTTTAGTAAAAAAATTGATGACATGTTTCACAAAAGTCAAGCTTTGGGGAAATAAATGTTCTCTGTTTGGTTTTTCTTATACTATGTATAAAGGAAATCAAAATATTGTTTTTATAATTTCTTTCCAAAATATCATTTTTGGTTTCTTTTATTAAACGAATGAAATATAATCATGGTGGTATCCTACTAGCTTTGAATCACACCGTATATAGTAATTTTGGTTGGTATATAGCCTTCATTTTTTGTGTAGTTTTCATTAGGAATTTGATTTTAGGTTGGTTTCTCATATTATCTTTATTGGGAAGATCATGGTTGTCAAGATCATGGTGTGGACGTGAGAGTCACATGAAGATGGTGATCAGTTGTTCGGTTTCGTGGAACCAATTTGGTTGAGTTTTGGTGTCAACCTCTTTGTTAATTTGTTTTCTTTTATCGTTTGGATTCCATTGTGTTTTTGTATCTTTGATATGTTTTTTATTTATATGAGTTGTATCTTTGAAATTATATTGTCACTATATTATTATGAATTTTTTCGATGTTTATATTTGGATTCATGAGGGTGAAACTGTCTTGAACAGTTATGTTTGACACAATTGATGCTTACTATCAGCCCAGGGATATCAGGGACGCAACTCAGGTATATAGTGTGTTAGATCAGGAGTATGATGGGTGGATGACCCACGTTGGTTCGTTGCACAAAAAATTTATAGAAGGACATTTTAAAAATTAACATTTAATATTAAGGAATGATTTTAAAAAAAATTTAATAAATTATAAAAATTGTGTAATCAATTATTCTATTAACATTTTATATATTTAAATATATCAAAATACATTTTATAATGATTTATTAACATTTTATAAATCATTAAATCATTTTATATGTTTGAAAAAAGTTTTTATCAATTTTTATAACAATTATGTTTACCCTTACATAGAATCCTTATTTTATATAAGGTTAACCTCACTCTACCCTTACACAGACACTTTTTATTAGTGTAATATTACTTTATATCCATAAAATTTGGGTATAACTACTTTTTTAATACTTTTTAAGTGTAAAAAACCAGTTTCATCAAGGTAACACATCAGTTACCTTTACACAACCTTGATATTACTTTTAAATAATCAAACTGAAAGCTGATGTCTAAAGGTAGATCAAGTGACCCTTAATTAGAACTCTTTTATGTAATGGTAACCGTAAAATTCATTATCCCATATAATGATGAAAATTAAATACGTTTAATAAAAATTCTTTACTTCTACATGAGTCTTTAAAACACAACATTACCATTACATGAACACTTTTTCTTAAAGTTAAGTCCTTATTTACGTTTATGTTGCATTAGAAAAATCATTAACACTTTTACACAACCACTTTGATATAGGAAAACATTTTTTTACCTCCTACAAACCATTTTTTTAATGGTAATACATTTTTTAACATTACACAGCCTTATTAAATAAGGTTGAATTGTATTTTCTAGATACTTGGGAAACATGAAAAATGATGATCTGTTTTAATTTATTCTTCATTTCAATGAATTATTTTATAAATATAAATTGTGGGTTCCCTCTGATACCATTAAAATGTTTTATATGAGTCTAATAATAATTATCAGATAAATAAAAAGTAATTAAATCCCATTTTTTAGGATCTCCCATGAAATAAATATGATGTTGTGTATAAAAAATGAAGAACTATAATAAACATGTGTACCATTCACTGAAGGGGAACTTTTCCTTAACCAAATTTGAATAACATCAAATGTTCTTAACAAATATCATGAAGTGGTTATCGAATGAAGGCCCACCTCAGGATGTATCAATAACCTAATATTAATTTCATGCCATACATGTAGGCCTCTACATACTCTATGAAATTATAGCATCTCATGATGCAAAGAAAGTAGGACAAATAGATATTTTGATTTTGGGAAGTATAGAAAAGAATCGAGTGATCATCAAACCTATTATTACATGGTATTATTATAAATATGATCACCTTGGGAAACTCTTTGGGGGATGTTTCATTTTTTCATTCATTACAAATCATGAATAAATTCTTCATCCATGTTCATACATGTAATGTATTAATGAATTTCCTCCTGTACATTTCATCTAATGAAATGGTATAATATATGATATCATATATAGAAGTCTCACTTTAATGATAATATTTTATCATTCAATTATCAAGGATGTGTCCTATATGAAACAATAAAACATTATAGTTTATTCAAATCATAATTTTCATGAAAAAAATAAAACACACACACACACATAGATATATATATATATATATATATCATATATAGATAAATATTGGATTTAGGGAATATATTTTTCATCTAATTACTCTGATTTTCTATCTATTATATCCCTTACCACGACAAAAAATTTTATGAGGTACCAATGATGGGTTTGATAGTCCCCTTTTTATGGGTTTTCCAAGTAATTAAGTGCATATCGTATTTATATAGATAAATAATATATTTGTTTATCAAAAATATCATGAGTTTTAGTTGGTTTCCTAGACTAATTGGTAATTCCAACATCAATGTGGAAATATTGAAATAATTTTCATGACTATACCAATTAAGAGATAATATTCAACATTTATATGAAATACTACTTTGGATAATCCAAATTATAAAAATAAAAATTATAGATTGTAATCTAAACAAAATATATTGGAACTTATTTTTATAATGAATCCATAATTGGTAGCTGAAATATTTGGGGGGAAAGTAATTATTATAATTAAAAGTGATACCAATGTGTTTTGTAAATTTTAAAATAATATTAAGAATCTAAATAAAAATAAAAGATAATATTATTAATAGTTTATTTACTATAGTCAAAAATAATACACCTTGATGGTTAGTTGTGTGCTAGATTTTGAAGATAGTCAGCCATGTGTAAGTTCTTTTGTGAACCCTCAATGAAATATTTTATATTTTAATTGATATATATTTTATAAAAATGATAGAAAAGAAAATTGAGTCATTTTAAAAATTATTAATATATTTCGTAATAAAAATAGAATCCTTTTTTAGCAGTTTTATCAATGATGTGCATGTGACTTAGTTGAATATTTTTGAATGAGATAAAAATATGTCTATTGCCTAATGAGGGGTTTCTAGATTAAAATTGAATATACTTTCCCACCATTACCATAGTTTATTGATTAGAAACACTAAATAATATTATCCAAATTATCATTTTCAATGCTTTGGAAAATTAATTTTTCTTTCTAATTTCAAGAGTGTTTTCATTAGTGGAATAAAATATTGTTTTTCAAGAAACCCAAAGACACATTTATCATAAATTTGAGTCACTCTATAGAAAATTATCCATTTAATTCTATAAATAATGAATAACTTTTTTTGTAAGTGAGTGAACACCAAGATAGTAAAAGGAATAAGTGGAAAGGAAATGAATATTGATACAAAGTATTATACCCACCAAAAGAAATTTTCTTTCAAAATTTTAAATGTGGTGATTAAATTTATCAATAGTAATATGTAAATGAGACGATTTCATATTACATTTGAAAATGGGATAACTGAGGTACGTAGTTTGGAGATAATATATAGTCATATTGGTTTTATATTGAATAGTTTTATATCTATTAAGAAGGTATCTTTTACCACAATGAATTTTATTTTGGAGTGATTGATACCTAAATCTAATATTTTTTATAGGATTAAGAAATCACATCACATTTCTAGGGTTTATAGCATCTATTAAAGTAAAGAGATAAATATAATGAATATAGGCACGATGTGTAATTGTGTTATAGTTTCTTTGACTAGTGAAAGGGTGAATTTTTCAATGATGAAATATTTAACCATATCCATACTAGTAGCATCTAAGGAAATTATATTGAGAAGGTTTGAGATAATGTAAAATTAGTTGACCCTTATCAATGTTTTAAATAAACCAATTAGTGAACCATTAATGATGAGGACTAATTATATAAAATAAAGAATAAATTTGATGATGCTAAAAAATTCATTTTGAAACTAAATTTATCAAAGGAAGAGAAGAGTAAATCCTAAGATATAGTGTAAAAGTATTTTTGAATATTAAAATTTATTATGATATGGAATACTATTTTTTTGTTTTGTTTTAGAGTATGGATGATTTACTTATCATTAAAAATATTTTCATGAATAGAGAGGCTTCTAAAAAATCGAAATAACACTTTATATATATTTATGTCACAAATGTCAGTAATTTTAGTAAACAATATAGGTGAAAACCTAACTAGAAAAGGTACATAAAGAAATATGATTAAAATACTTATATTTTTAAGGTTTATTTTCTTGGGAATTAATTTTTTTGACACTACCAATTATACAATGGATAAAGGTGTTTATTACATAATGATTTGTCATATATTTTCACCTTTATACTTGCAATCTATATTTTTTATGAGTTTTTGTCTTACATTATTAAATACTTTTTCATTCTATTTATATTTTTTATTTATTATATGAAAATAATATTATGATGGAATATATAAGAAAATTGATGTGTTTATGGAATGAAAAATTATATATTTATCATTAAATAAATTTCTAAATTATATTATGGGTCAATATAAATTACTGATCAATATTTGGGCCATAATCTTGGAATTTCATCATGTTTTGGGTCTTTAATAAAAAATGAAATATTTTACTATGTAAATTAATTAGAAACCATGTTTTTTATAACATTGTCTATATTAATTCTAATTTAAAAATTCATTTTTATTATATTAATACTTAATGAAGATAAAATTCATTAAAATGGACAAGGATTTGAATCAAACCACATGATTTCTAATGGGATATCATGATGTGATGAAATTTTGGGTAAGAAAAAATTAAGCCACATTCGCTAAAAATACAATAACATGGGTTAAGAATATATTGGTTGATTTAAAAAAACATTCCTAAAGATGAACAGTCCTTGGAAACCTATTTTCATGATTCAACTTATAATGCAGTTATTCACACATTTATAAATAATGAGATTGATTGGTTATGTAAATATCATTCACCTAAAAAACCATTGAATTCTACTACAACCCTTAATTAAAATTGAAAAAAAGTCACCCCATACATTATAAATCGGGGATGATTGACCATAAAGTGATAAATAAGAGTATTAGAATTATTTATAATATTTATATCTCCAAAATCAATCACTTACTAAGATAGGGATATGTTGTATACTTTTTGGGATTTATATGCTGAAACCGAGGGGGTTGGGCTTCAAATCATTCTATCATAATGTTTACTCATTATCTTATAGATTTAATAATATTCACGGAATAATTATCTATAATAATATCATGTAATTTTTTTCAAATTATCTAGAAAAATTCCTTTGATGAAAGGGGAAAATTGACGTTCAAATTCTTAAGGGGGAACTTAAATAAATTAAATCATTCCATTCTTAGGTAATGGGGAAAATCAAGTTAGTTTTATATGGAATGGATATTACAATGTATTTTATATAAATATATAATGGAAATATAAACTTTAATTCCATAATGAAACATATAATGTTTATATTGAAGTTTAGTTTCTTATATAAATTCTTAAAAGGGGTTTTCATGAGTTTTTTATTATCCAGGAAGGCTTATTATAGTTCTGGTGAAGAAGGATTAATTATTCTCACTATAGTTTGTATTTATATGTGAATATGTGAATATTATGATGAGATTTTGTGTCATTTAAGAAGAATTATGTGTTTACATCACAAAAAAATCTTAAAAATATGGTGTCAAGGATACATTGTAATTTTACTCCATCTCAGAAGGACTAAAGGGTTATGTTAAAGTTTATTATTTTCTAGGAAAATTGAAGGTTATTATGAAGTTTAGTTTCATATAAGAAGTAATAAATTATTATGTAATATCTTAATGATATCAAAGAAAATTTTATTGTATTCTAGAGTTTAGTTCCATATTGGATGTATTAAAGGATTATACATGAGTTTAATGTAATCCAAGAAAATGAAAGGTTATGCTATATTTTAGTGTGGTCAAGGAGAGATTAAAGATTCACACTAGACATTAATATCTTATATAAATATAGATGATTATTAAAGAGTTTTGTGTTATCTAAAAAGGATTATATATTTTTAATAGATTTTAATGTCATCCAGGAATATGGAAGGTTATACTCAATTTTACTAACATCAAGGAAGGCTCAATGTATTACCCTATATTTTAATGTCATCGAAGATAATGGAAGGTTGCATTGAAGTTTAGTACCGTAAAGTAAATATTAAAGGGTTCCAATGGGGTTTAATTTCATATATAAAGATGAAAGCTAATATAAGAGTTTAATACCTCAAAAAAAGTCTTAAAGTGTTACCATGGAGTTTAATATCATCTAAGAAGACAATAGGATTAGATGTGTATGGAGTTAAAATGGTTTTAGGATTGAACCTCTAGAAGGATTCATATGTAACCATGATAAGGGGTAAACCCACTTAGTTTGTGGGCCACAATTTAAATCCTTGTGAACATGGTGTTCCGCTCATCCTTGATAAATGATTCCTTCAATTATAGGCTGTGAAATAATTAAAAACATGAGATTTTAAAATATAAGATCATATATGAAACTCATATTTATTTTGAGTCTTATAGTTTAAATCCATTAAATAAGGTTCAACATTTTGTTTAAGATTATGTGGGATAGACCATTTTGAAGTTCCTTTTAGGGTTTTATGATAAGGACTTAGTGTTTTGTAGTGTAAGGTTATATGATTAAAACATTCCATTGAAATTTAAGGTAGAATGAAGAATAATGTTATATATTAATTATTAAATACATATAACTAGATCAGAGAAATTCATATTGGTGTCATGTGACTACGACCAATGGTCAGTCTTATGCAAAAGGACTAAACCCTGGAAAGAAAACATATCTTTAAAATATGGGTAAAAAGGTGGGGTACTAATTAGGATATACACATTATAACCAACAACAATTATGGATCTGAATGAAGTGGAAACCTATGGGAGAGAGGTGGGGATTACACCAATGTATCCCAGGATGTTCATAGTAATTTATTAACTTATGGAAACTGTAGAACTTACACTATAGAGGAAACCCAAAATTAGTCTATAAAGCCATGAATGATCCTGTACAACTAGTTAGAGGACACATGTTTGTGTAATATGATTCTTTCTTATATATATGTAGCCTTGAGTGTTTTGGAGCACAGAAAACATTATGATATTAAATACCAAAAAATAATTAATTTAAATAACATGATTGTGGATTTGAAATAAGTATCCTATGGATTTAGATCATTTTAATAAACATAGGTATAGATAATAACCTTCATAAAGTAAATCTAGAATTCACCTTAATCTATTAGATATAGAAAAGGGTAAGAAGAACTCCATGAAGTGAAACCTAAAGAAAGGGTAAGATCCTTACTGAAATGGGATTTTGTGAATATGTGGATGTGGTACATATACAAAAGTAACCCATAGTAACCTATAATTACACACATGGTTATCATCATACTTAATATCGGATTGTAGAGAATAGCTACACTCTATAAGAGAATAATGGGCTTTATGAGTCAAGGGACTTACACACAAGAATAAAAACAATGAAGGTGAATCTCCATAAGGTAAGTAATGATATAAATTTTAAGAAATTAAAATTAAAATATTTTTTATTAGAACAGAAAAAAGGAATAGAAAATTTCAATAAAATTTAAAATAGGTAAATCAGACTTAATTCTCTAACTTATTTTCCTTACATATGATAATGTTGTCCAAATATAATGATATTTTCTTGATTTTTTAATATTTTTTTGGTTTCAGGGAAAAACATTTGAAGTATTTTGAACATATATTGGTAAATCTCATAGGTAATTTTGAATGTTTGTATCTAATAACACAAACATAACTCATTTGAAATCTTGATCATTTATTCTCCACCCAAGAGAGGAATATTTAACATCTTTTCCAAAAAATGATGGTGGTAGTAAAACTGTCAACGTTAAAATAATCACAAAATTAAAATAATGAAATAAGATTAAAAAATACCATATGAAATGAAATGATTGTATTTTGGACGGCGGTTGGGCGGTGTTTCAGCATTGGTGAAGTAGTGGAACGATAATGCAGGTTTTATTACAATGGAAGAAGGTGGAGTGGTGGCTGTGTGTTAGAAAATTAATAAATGATGGAGATTGGAATTAATCCTTTCCATGGATATAAACAAGTGCATTGGTCAAAATGTTGAGAAAATCAAGATCCATTTCTCATAAATTGTTAAAACAAATTCTAGTATCATTTAAAAAAAACTAAAACTAAAAAACATTAAAACATTGGTTTTTATAAAAAAAATGATGTGAAGGGATATTTCATCATGTAATTTTTGATAGTTATTAAATAACTAGTTTCAAAAGCCTAATGTGTAATGTAACTATTTTACTAATGGAATATATTTTGATGTAAAATTTTAGACATGTGTTCTTGATTTCACTTAAGTGAAAACAGAAGTTGAAAGGTCACATCCACCATTCTATATAAGGGTGTTCATACAAAGGAGTAGACTTATTGACTTATGTGAAACCTCAATGAAATAAGATCTCTTCTCATGAAGGTTAACTTTTATCTGATATTTATTTTTTTAATTGAAATGTTTCAAAAATACACATGATACTACTTGAGAAGCTATTAAATGGAAGGTTGTTATAAAACATGATAGTGTTGATCTATATATTACACATGTAGGACCTTGACTAACACACAATTCTATACATATCTAAAATTAATTAATTTTCCCCACCTTTTTCTAATTTTAATAATTACTCTATATTTATTCTCTATTTATATGAAATGGTTTAATGTTCTACTCACCCAAATCTCTAAAACATAAACAATATGAGGGAATATATAGATGAAAGTGTTGAGTCCAATTTGTGTTTCTTGATTTAACCTAAGCATCAGATGATCTAAAAAACCTCCATTTAAAAATTAGAAATTATTCTTTATTAAATAGGAATCAACTATATTGATTCATTGAATGATATTACAATCCGAGTTCCCCACTAAAACATTCCATCTACATGGACATGTGTAATAAAACAACTCTTTCAATAGATAATTCAACCATGAAAAAAATTATATGGATACATACAGTCAATGGTACTCCTCACTAATGATGGAAAAGAAAAAATGGGATTGTGAATCCTACATCCCCAACAAAAAAACAACCCTCAATTTATTAATAACTGATAGGAGTAAGGTATTTATTCTATAATAGGCTATCTACCTTGTGATTAATTTTATGAAATAATAGAAGTGGGTTTTCTAAGCCGACCATACCTACACATAATTTGATTCTTTGATAAGAGTTTTTGGAATTTAAATGGTGGTATAGACATAAATTTTTTTATCTACCACTATATTAATTTCATCATGAAGATGAATTGTCCCTGGTTCATAAGGACAAATACCTTCTATATTATTCATTTGGAAGTAGGTATCAAACTATGGGATGTCTATAAGATCAGTTAAATTCACACACATTGTTACATGTATGAAGAGTTCATACCAAAATAAAATGTTTCATTAAATACTATATGAATACCCCTTTTGGAGAATTTATTTTATCACTGACCAAAAAAATATAGAATTAGGTCTATTTTTTCTAAAATTTCTCTATAACAAGTTCATAGATATCTATTTTATTTTATATAGGTAAAATATAAGGGTTTATAGTTTGGTGAGTTTCCCAATCAATCATGCTCCTAGAAATGATGGTATTTACTAGGAAATGTAGAAAGAATATTAGTAAATATATTAGGGATTCTAGAACATGCTAAAATTGATTTTAAATCTATTTTAAGTTTCATGGCCATGTTATTTAGAAAGTGGTCTCTTTTAGTGGTAGTATAACACAAGGGGATCTGATTGAGTATGGTTTTTACAGCTTTATAGATGGTATAATATTAAATAACCAAATTAACTATGCCTATTTTGGTCAATCTATAGCATGATTTGGGTTATATCAATTGATGTAAGGACCTGCATATGATGTACAGTTTGATTCAATTTCAATATAGTTTAGTGGTGGCACACCGTGGTGGATATGAGTTTTGAAACATCATATATGTTCTTTAATATGAGTTATAATTATTAATGTTGAACATTTATAGCATGTGGATAGTAATAATAAATACAGTGGGGATTTCTAGTGTTTTGGGGTACCACGACATGGTTTATTCATCCTATATGAGGCACCAATCATGATGATAATGAACAATGAGAATGGAAATTATGAGGAATTAAGACACCTTAAGACTTTAGTATCAACTTATCTTTTAAATAAATACAAACTTAAATAGATTATTTGACAACCAAATATAATATAAAACAAACCAAAAAAAAATTTATTGAGATAAAATATTACAACAAAAGACATATGTTAATACATTACGAGAATGCAATATTGTAACAAAATGATAATATTTAATTACGCTATTTTATTATTAATATATATATTCATTCATCACATATTCTTATTATATGATTCAAATAAATATTTTAATATTAATTGATATGTAAAATTAATTTTTTAGAATTTAAAAAATTAATTGTATTTTGGGATGTTTACTTAATGGAAAAAAAAATAATTTTCAAATAACTATTTTTTTAAAAAGTATTGTGTATTTTTAATTACTCTTGAATAAAGAATAATTTTAATAAAATTTATTTATAATATTTATAATAAAATAAATTTACATCCACCCAATAGTTATTACTAGGTAAGTAATAAGAATAAAATCATTTTATGCTTAAAAATGTGTTTATTTAAAAAATAATTTTTTTTGCGCTGTGTATTTTTATTTTAAGTTGATAAATGTATTATTGATAAATGAAGAAAAAATATATTTTTTATATGAATAACAGTTTAATACAAATTTAATTAGTAATTTATAGGTAATAAATATAAGAAAAAATTATATTTGTAAAATTCATTTTCCAATAAAAATAGTTTTTGAAAATATTTTGTTGTTCTATTTAAAAGATAAATTCAAAAAAATTAAATTTTTATTTTGAAAGAATGAAATTATTTTTTATACATTTCATGAAAATATTAGACTAATATTATATTTTTCAATTTTTGTGAAAATATTAATTTTTTGGTGAATAGTACAGAATTTCATTTTCACAAATACCATGGATTTTATAAAATCATTAGGATGTAAGAATGGCTGAATTTTGTTTCAAACACTTTTACTGACCAAGGATGTATTTAATAAGAACTGTTTTATATTTAAAAATATTATGTTTAAATTATAAATCAATGTTTGACATTTTATTCAATTAGTTATATTTTTAAAAAATTGAATAAACATTATACATATATAATTTTAGAAATATTTTTATCACATTTTGAAATTTAATATTGTAATTGTTTTATATTTTGTATCATCGTATCCAAATTATTTGATCCGAAAAATTTTATTTTTTATGATAAAAATATGTTAACTAGGTAAAAAATTATTTATTCTGGTAAAAATAAATTAGGGTAAAATTTTATGTTAAGGGGAAAGGGAATAAAATATTAGAAAACATATCCCTTATTAAAGTGTATAAGATTTTGATCAACCAATACATAAAAACTCTCTATTATTTTCCCCTTTTGGATCCAATTTCCTTGAATAGCGCACCTCTTATTTTAAAAATGACACTCCTATCACTTATTAAATGATCCCTTCACCAACAATTTTATCCTCACACCTTAAGCTAATTGGTTTGAAAAAAAACTATTCAAATTCTTCCCCCAAAATCCCAAACACATCCTATAGGCCCTTATCTCATTAACTAAGTATGTTTAAAAGGATTAATCCAATTTGAAAAGGAGTTGTTTTAAAGAGTAAGGCAAAAAATCCTAATCACCTCATTTTCATTTATATTAATATTTTCATCTTATACCTCCCCCAAATCTATTTTACCTATTCTAAAATAATTAAAAAACTATTATAATTATACAGAAATGATATTACTCTAATGTAATAATTATTTTGTACCTTCCTCCCAACCTTTTAAAAAATGAAAACGTCACTCATGTTATGTCTAGACTACCACCTCATTGAACAACATATTTCATTTTTATCACTGTATAACATGGATGGTTATAATAGAATGTTTAATGAATAAATATAATAATTTTCAGATTTAATATTCTATAAATATTAACTGGATATTCTATTAATAATCACATCTATTGGAAAATAAAAATATCGCTCGTGCGAACGTGAGAATTACCACCTCTATGAAGAACATATCAAAATGTTCACCACCAATTTACATGGATGGGTTTAAAATATATATGAATAATACATATGATATTAAGGATTAATTTACATCATGCATATTTTTCATAAATTATTACATAAAAATTTATGATCATTGAAAATTAATTCATTAATATTGGTAAATCACCAGAAACAAGCTCAACATGAATCTCATTCTCTTAAAGATTTATAATAATTTCCATAAAATGAAAATGAATATGCCTAAATCTTTCAAAAAAGGGATTTAATTATATTTTCTAATCTACTAATGATGAAATTAGTTTCAAATAATGGGGTTTAATGTCACCATTACAAAACTTGTCCGAAACAATAAAAATTATCAACATCTAATGAATAATGTAATTAATAAATAACTGGTAAATATGTAATGTATTTTTATAATTTAAGAGTATAAAAGGTTTTATATATTTATAATTTTATGATATAATTCATTAATATGGTTATTTTTTTATATAGGAGGTTGAAATTCTTTCACGAAAGTCATTTTTAAAGGTATGATTTTTCTTAACTTAACTCCCTTTCAATGAGTTTTAAGATTCATTATTGAACTTATTTATTCTATGTAGGTTTTATTCCAAAACTAGATTATATTATATATAAATTTATCTTCATCTCTAGGGAAAATGATATTTTTAATTCAAATCTTATTCCTTGATGAATTTCATTCACATAAAAGTATATTGTTGTTAGTTATAATTCTTATCGTCTTTAAATACTACTTTCCTTCCATATCCATATTCTTTATTTCCAAAAAATATTTTAATTTCTTATTTTAATATCCAAATATGTATTATATCTTTTTATCTACATAATTTTCTTTACCAGTTTTCAATAAATAATTTTTATTATACATTTTTTATGATGTGGGTTTCAACAAAGGTATTTTTAAATATTAATGGTTTTTTTATTACAAGATCGTATGTTTTCTCTTCAAATCGATATCTCTTCTTGAAAAGCATTATGTATCTTTGAAGGATTCTATATTGTTATCTCTTTCAAAATGATGTTTAATTTTTTTAATGTCAACTTTTCAAAAGAATCTTTTGAAAGTAACCCATAAATTCATTTTTTATATAATGTTAAAAACATTTTATAAAAACTATTTTAATGATTTCACTTCCATTATAACATTTTTTTTTTCTAAAATACCTATCTCCATGGCGGTTATGTTACATAAATCTCCATATAAATACCCTTATAAAATACTCTTTTTAGGTGATTGAATTTTTTTATCAACCTATCAAATTTACGAAGTTGTTTTATGTGATACCATTTTGAAATGTAATGAAACCCATTTTATTTCCAAGGATTTATTTTGATATGAATAATTATTTGTCTCATATGTCCCAAATATGTAAGGATCTATATTATGTGATGGTTGAGGCCATATATCTCCTCAATATATTTTTTAGGTATTTTATATTTCATTGGATAATGAATCACGAATGGATGTGATTGTGGTCAACTATTCACATAAGATTTATATCTAGACATAATTTCCATTAGCTTCGTTTATGATACCCTGTGTGGATTTGTTTTTAGGTAGAAATGTTCACAATTTTTTTTTAATTCTCTATGCCTATGATTATGCAACATTTCTATGTTATATGCCTTTTATATGATCTATTAAATGTGATTATTGTTTTATGATTCTTAACTCTTATTCTATGGTATGTGATTGACCATTTGAGATTACATGGAAACTCTTATTGGTTCATTCCCTTTTAAACTAGATATTTCTACCGTGATCATGTATTATATTCTTATTATCTAACCCTTGATGTCATTTTGATATGTTTTTCCATTACCATGAATATGAGATCATCCATTCTTATTTTTTGCATCCCCTGGGTTATGAATATGAGCATAACATATAAGATTTCAAGAAGTTGATCTAGTATATTGAATTTATGGATAAATTACCATAGTATTGTAAAATAATTCTCCTACATGTCTAGTATATAATGACAATAAACCTTTGTATACTATGGTTTGATTAATTTTAAGATATAAGGACTATTCATGAGAAATTAAGTAGTTTAAATTGATATTTATCTAGGGTTTCCATTGGAATACTATATACGATACTCTTATAATATTGGGTAAAATCATAATGTATCATCATGACTAATATATATAAAACCTATACCTTATTCATGTTTTCTTGGTATCTCATATGCTTATTAAAGATAAATATTTTACACTAGCATGGTTTTTGTGGTGAAAACAACCAATTATCGCATTCTAGTTCTATTTAATAATGGTGTATACTGACACACACACACACACTTATATATCACCCTGTTACCCATTGACCCTATAATTTTCATGTTCCTTGAATATTCCCAAACCTAAATATGGTTATATAAAGATACGTTTTTGAAATAAATTATTATTAATATAGACTATATACTTCATGCACAAGGAAAACAATATTATATCTCTTAGTGGATATGGAATAATATGGGGCCCAACCATACACTATTAAAATAGTAATCGTGTGATAGGGTTTCCACACAATGTATCTTAAAATATGGGAAGCATTGGGGACATGAAAAGTTGCTTCAACTAGGTAAATAGCCCCAGTTTGAGAGGGATTCCATGTTAAATTCTCGAGATAAATAGAAAATCATGATAAATAAAATAAATAATAACAAAATATTGAAGAAATTAATCGTGAATTTATATTAGAATAAAGCCTAAATGATTTCACTATTGGAAAACCCATAGAGAAAATTTTACTTATTTTTTACCTGATTCCCGTATTCTTCCTCTTCTGTAAAAATTAAAATGAAATTTTTATGATAAACATAACTTATAAGGTTTTTATATGATAGTATATTCTAAGACACCAAATAAAAGAATTAAATATTGTGATAAATTATGATATTATGTATTAAAAAATATAACTTATTGGAAAAAGATAATTTATATAAGAGATAGGGACTTAAAAATAGTATAAAATTAAAAATATATAAAACTCTCATTTTTATGGACATTCGTTACAAAAATATATATTGATATATAAGATAGAATCAATCATAAATTAAAATAAAGAGAAATCATTAATTTTTCTCAATATGAGGACCATAAAAAACATAATGAGTCTCCATTAGATTTACCTTTTTCAAATTCAGGATGGTGTAATGTAATAGGTCGTAAGATAAAGGTAGGTAGAGGACTAAGTCTTGAAATCCAAGTGAAAGTAAGATCCTCTAACTATACCATAGTATAAATGTAACATCTCGGATTTTCAATGAATTTTTTTATGAATTTTTTTCCTTAAATTATATATATATATATATAATGAGTGTATATATTTTTTATTTTCATTTTTTGTGATATGAATCTATAATATTAACAAATTAATATCTTTCATGATATTATTAATTCTCATATGTCTAATAAATAGTAATTCGTGTAAATAAAAAAATGTGAAAATTAAATTGAAATCAACATGTATTCAGTCAATCAATATATTATTTCATTTAAATAAAAAATTAAATATGAAGGAAAAAATTCTTGATAAAATTAAAAAATGAATAATTGGATAATAAAAACAAGAATTTAAAAAACCAATGTGAGAAATTTTCATATGGCATGGTATTATAGATGTAAAAAATTCATTTAAAAAGAAAAAAATAATTATAAATATTATTAGCATTTTTTAAATTAGGTATAAATAGGCAATGTAGAAAATTGATGAATGGATAATTATAGAAATAAGAGATAATTATTGGATGTGTAATGGTTATATGATCGTTGTAAATGTTACCCTTATAATAGTAACTCGACCTTTTGAATAGTTATATAATCAATGGAATAGAAAAATAACTATTACGTTAAATGGTGAAGTAACCTTATAAATAATATTTAAATTATATTATATTTTTAAATTGAAGTGTAAATATACTAGAAAATAATTATTTAATCGGTATAGAATAATGTAATTAAAAAGAATTATTTTTAGGGAATTTTTTTTACATTATTTTATAAAAGAATATTTTTTATACGAGAATTAAATATTAAAATTAAATGATTTTGATATTTATTTTGAATGAATGGATTTTATTTTGGGAATAATCATTTCAAATTTTTTTAAGGGTGATGTTTTAGTAATTTTTATGAATAGTAAAATACACAGCTCAATAATTACATTCATATAAATTCCATGAAAATACTTATTTTCATGAATAATCTCAAACTACATATGAAGGAATTGAATTGAGGGCCATGAAAATATATTTTATTCTATATGATTACCATGAAAATACTTATTTTCATGAAGAATATCAAACTACCTATGAATGAATTGAATTCAAATCCCTGAAAATATTTGTTTACACGAATACATTTGAATTCCATGCCAGATGAAAGAATATATTTTATTCTGTTTGAAGAAAATTTTGAATAATTCTCTCATTTGAATGGGAAATATTATACTATGTAATTTAGTAAGTATATATTTAGGCCTTTGTGAGAAAATAGTGGCCAACCAAAGTGATCCCCACATGGTCTAGCTCGACAACTTATAGGATCCAAGGGTCAACCAAGTGGGAACCGGCCCAGCATGCATATCAATGATGGAAATGAGTTAAATAGTGTTTACAACTTTCCTTTGCATTAATAAATGGGATCACATGCGTAGACGTGAGCAACAGTGGTTTGGGTCGTGGGTTGGCAACATGGTGGATACTGTGAGTAGATCCCAGTTACTTGCTTTTAGCATGTTGGGGATACATGATTACTTATTAAATTATATTATGACTATACTAGAGTTCGGTGTTGGATGAGTACTTTGTAGGGGTACTATTCATGTGTTAATAAGATATGCATAGAAGGAGAGCTACCTCATTAGATTAATCTCAGTTGTCTGAGTGAATATTTGCCGTTGTCTTCAACATTACACCAAAGGGATTCCCTCGTGCTTATATCTTACATTCGAAAATTGATCCAGTTCATGATGCATGTTAATCAAAACATATCCACTTATCCAGCCATAGGGAATAATACATGCTCGATCCCTCCAATTCATGCATATAACTTTGTCTTGAATGGATCTAAATATTAAAAAGCATGATACTATTGAGGATAAAAATAATATTACAATGTGATATATGGGAATACAAAAGAATGAAATAGGCTAAAATGATTCATGCGATATTATCTTACTCACATGAGTGATTTATTGTGAATGAAAATGTTGTTCTTGTATAAGAGATAATGCTGCCATTTTTGGCATCGTATGTGAATAAACATGTTTGAAACAATTCTATGATCTTTAGCATTTTAGATATGTATTTATGTTGTATAAAATTGAGATTTAATGAGGTTAATACATGAAGAAGAAGTGAGTATTATTTATTATAAATAAAAACATACCCAATATGAGATTCGAAAAGGATAAATATTTCCAGCACTCATTTTTCATAGAAAAATATAGTATTTTATTAAGAATTCATATACAATAATTGGACGAAGAGGAACAACCATCCACTTAGATAAATGAATGGAGGTTATCATAAAATATCTTAAGTGAGGAATAACCACATAACATCTATGGTGTTTAAAGATCACATAGATACCACAAACCTACCCTAGGTTGTGTAATGAAGTATATGGGTCCCATGAGAAACATGGTTTAGTGAAAAAGAATACATCCACCTGAAATAGTCACAGAAAGGTGTTTGGGGAATACTCGATCAGACTATTATATAAAGATAGTGAAACATAATATGTTATGTAAATTATCACTTGCTTTTGTAAACTTTTAGTTCTGTACATGCCTTACATGAAGGAACGATCCCTATGAGCTTAAGCTCGCATGAAGGAAATGAACCCATGCAAACTAATGTCACATACTTATTTAGGTATTCATGATAGAGGTAGTGCACCTGTATGACTACATGGAACTCATACATATTTTTTTGGGAAGATCATAAATTAAAAAATAATAATTGAAGGGTTTTGTGAAATCGATTATGTTTTTTCATGGTTGATCTTATATAAAACAATAATTAATGTTCATTGAGATTCAGTTGCTTAAATATTTACACAAAAAAAAATTAAGGAGAACCAATAAAATTTCAATTATTGATATTCTCTATCGAGGGTTACCGACATTATTAGTGCATTGAATCTTTATATTATTGTGACTGAAGAAGAAAAATTGGCAGTATACCAGATTGGTATATTACTGAGGCAACCTGTAACACCCCAAGAATTCATAATGTGTTATTTCTTCAAAATAATTCAATAACTTGCACTACACGCAACACCGAGTTCAATTTCACCATGACTTACCAAAAAGCCATTCAAAAGAGGTTATGAATAGTATTAACTAAATTTTAAACTTTATATAATCCTTATAATTTTTCCATATTATGAGTATCTTAGACATAATGCAAGAACAAATTCATTTTCAGTATCGCACTTTTATCAACTTTTAATAGTGAACCCTTTTTAAATACAATATTTTAAACTTTTTGACTAAATGGGGACATCAAAAATTTAAAATGAAACATCCCAAGCTTCCACGGTACGCTTTCTTTGAATAATACAGTAGCGTGTATTGTACGCAATCTTGAGTTTTAACACACACCATAACCAATCAAACTAGCCGTTATGAATAGCAATACCTACTTTTCGAAATTATATATATTTTATATTTTAAAATGGACTTCATTTCTGGATTCGGAATATCGAATTTAGCCTAAGGTGAAATTTTGGTACTTTTCGGATAACTTTCATATTTTGATGAATAGTGAAAATTACTAAATTTTAATTAAAAACAACTTTTTTAATCAAAATAATTAATAGTGATAAATTATGAATTTGAGTGGTTTTAAAGTATATTTAGAATATATTTTTACCATTTAATATAATTTTGGTCATTGGACATAATTTTACAATTAAACCGAACATAAACAAGTGTCAATCTTTTGATAGTTATTATCTCTTAAAAACACGCTTTTTGTTTTGACAGCGGGAATTAATTTTAAATTAATTTCTGCTACTTCTGTGTTTTGAATTTAGGAAAATGTATTCCATATTTGGAATCAGGATGTACAAATTGTGTAAATAGGTAACTTTTATTTTTAGACATTTTGAATAATTACTGCGGTAAATATTTTATTTACCATGGTTAAGGGTAAATCTGGTAAATAAGGGTTAAAGAAATAATATTATAATAATACTAAATTACACTAAAACGTGTCTTAACCCTATTGGTTGATACATGGTCGACCATGGGCATCTTTGGGTCTATTTTGGGACCCCATGGATCCACTTGTAAGTGATAATGACACTTTATTTTAATTAAGTTAAAATGAATACAAAAATGACACAAGCATATATCTTTTAGAAAAACAATTGTTACATAGGGTTATATATGTTTGATTTTAGATTATAAATATCCATTAGAAAGATAAAAATATTTACTACATAATGATATTTTATTTATAATTTTTATGACTTAAATAATTTATTTTATTTATGACACAAAGATGATGCAGTAATTACTATAATAGTGAAAAATTAAACTAATTGATATTATAAATACCTAAATAAATATAATATGAAACTTTTAATGAATTAAACTAATTTTCTAGGATAATATGATATATTAGGATTGATTTAATTGACTTTTTTCGAATAAATCAATCTTTTATAAGTTTCACAAAAATCAACTATTGAATAGTGTCAAAATTGACATAAAAGAGTTCTTAAAACAAATATTATATTATTAATTGATATTAAATTCCTAAAAATCTAAGGTTCGGCCAAGAGACTTATATCATGATAGGTTCATCATTAATGGACCACTTGGGGGTCTCTTGGATGTATATAGTAATTTTATTAACCATATTATATAAAATTACAAAGAGACATTGTAAAAGTGAAACTAATTAACTTAGAGTTAATACTTAAAGATAAGGTTAATATAAGTACCAAAACCTGTATAAATTATATTGGTTGAGTTCTTTTATACCCATACCCAACTTAAACTTTGAATAGTCAACTTTGGAGCCATTAGAAACCGAATATGAATTTATTATAAATTAATATTTCTAGCTTTTCCAAAGGTGCCCCTCACCCCTCTTATAAAAAGGAACTCCTCCTTATCATTTCTTCACACCTCTAAAGCCTTTTGGTTCGGAAAAACTCTGCCCAAATACTCTCCCAACATCCCTCACTACAACCGAGAGGCCTTAGTTTGATCATAAAGACAACCTAAGGAGCCCTTTTGATCAAATCAAAAGGAAGAACCCGAAGAAGAGGTAATGATTTCACCACCCTTTTCTAAGTTCATTTCTTCTTCCACTTCTTATTCCTTTGTTGTTACCATTCTAAAATAATAAATCCAGTATCATATATATACTGTGATGTTATTATAAATATGGTACAACCATATTCAGTATTCTATCCACCCTTTCAATAACATGTCACCATACGTGCGTACGTACGGCTTACCGTCTCCACGTCATGGTGTAATTGTTATTCAATATAATATTATTTGGATGGGTATAATAATGATGTGTAACTCATGTAAATAATAAATATAACATGTTAAGGATTCTGTATATATGATATACCATCCATTATATATTATTTTAATATCAAAAGAATGATATTGTCGCTCGTGCGTACGTACGGACTACCGTCTCCACGAACGTGATGAGATTCATTCTCCATCGTATCCATTCAAGTATAATTATCATTTGATGATTTAAAAATGATGTTTAAGGACATTATATCATTCTGGATATGAATAATATACAACCTATCCTTTACAAACGTGTCTTACGTAACAAAACATATAAAAGAAAACAAGTAAGTTAACACCCGATATAATGATAATACTAAGATATTATTATCAAATCAATATTAAAAGATCATATATGATATCATATTAATGTATATGACTCTTGTATAATTTAATAACAATTATTTCACCATTATACAGGAGGTTAACCTACCCCAACCAAGTAAAAGTACAAGGTAAGGGTTATTTCACAATCTCTTTATTATCCGAGGTTGTTTATACGTAATAATCTACTGGGATCTCTTTATCATCCACATCCATATTTCTTAAAAATGTATTTAAAAACATATTTATTATTTACAAGAATATGGGTTAAAGTCATTTATACCCTTGTTTGACTTTTTATAAGAGGTTTATAAAGGAATCTTTCCGTCGTTTTCAAAACAAGGTATTTTTTAACATTTTCGACAGAATTAAGGTAAGAATGTTTTTTTTAACTTATACGGCGGGTGCGGCTATTTTCCGCCGTTATAAAATATTCAAAGCTTTCCTTACAATCTTATAAGAACATTTTCAAGAAAATGTTTTGTTTTATATGGCTCTTAAATGATTTCAAAAATAGAAAGAGATATTTCTCTAAAAAGTGTTTTGATTTCATCTATGTCAACATCCTTTGATGGATTTTAAGATTATTTGAAGTTGATTTATTATGATACAAAACTTCTATATTGTATTGAAGGTTTTGTGATATGTTTGACTATGGATGTGCTATTTTTATACCATTCATAGTTTATGGTGAAAGTATTGACATTTTGTATTCTAGTTTTAATACGAATGTTTATGTTATATTTAAACCTTTTCATATGGGAATGCATTGGACTTAATATGTGACGGGTGGAGCCCGCTATAGATCCTCGATGCATCGGTAGGTCTCATGAGACAAACTATTGTCTTGGCACAAGGCCTTGACAAAATCTTATTTGTAGTCTTGGCACGAGGCCTTGACTATGTGGTTATGATAGTCTGGCATTATGCATTCCAACATTATGAAAGTGGTTATTGATTTTTGCATGTGATTATTAGATTAGTATAATATCCATGAGAATAAGTAAATGGCATTATTTAATATTATTTATGCCATACCATGTTGAAAGTTCATGTTTGAAAGGCTTTTGTTTTAGTTATACATTGCCTTAAAAGTTTATTCTTATTTATAAAAGTTTCCGCTATATTGTTATCCTTACTAGGCATTTGAGCTCACCCCTTTTCTATATTTTATTTTTCCTAGGAAGTGAAGAAGTAAGTTATCAATGACCTGCAGGGATATTATGTGGGGACATGAGTGTGGATTATGGAGACAATATGTTGTTGTAGTAGTTTTTCATTTAATGATGTAATGTAAAACTTATGAATATATCTAGTGTTTCCAAGGCTACTAAACCAATCGGTCTTTCGAGATTTGATCTTTCTTGTGATCATGCCAATGTTATGTAATAATGCACCGACTCTGGGTAACTAGGGTCGGGGCGTTACAGTTGGTATCAGAGGAAGTTTAGTACAAACCTTGGAAACTAGATTTAGATAAACTCTGATTAGAGCACGTAGACCTAAGATGAACTTTGAGGATTAGTATAGAAGAACTTCCTAGAATTTTGGTAATGTAGGGATTTTGTGAGTTTTACGAGCAATACATCCCTGTCTGGATACGAGCAGGTAGAGGCGGCTTTGGCACAGATGTACCTAGGGGTAAAACCCGAAAACACCGCTTTGAGCTAGACTCGAACGGGAACTGGTGCACGACAACGGGCCTTGCTGCACTCTTGGTTATGAAACTCCCGGGGGATATGCTTAGGATAACTCTCATTTTCTTTACAAATCATTATGAAGGGTTTATGAGTATATACTTCCTCAAAGAAAATATTTTTTATGATTATGGATTATATCCATAAATAGTTCAATTTATGTTAAGTGTTTTATAAGTATGGGATTATGTATTTTGATTCATAAACTAACCTAGTGTATGGCATTGTTTAGAAATGGTGCCTAGTAGAAGGAATGAGAACTCCAGCAATGCACATGATCCAAAGAGAAGGAAGGATCATATATTTCATGGTCTTAAGCTAGAATTTATAATAGAAATAGTCTCCCATGTATTATCATCATATGAAGAAATAATATCATGTGTTGATAAGATAAGTAAAGAGTTTACTGAGTCCTATGGCTTTGAAGGGAAGCAAGAGAAGAAAAGGATGGAAGAGAGAAAGATGGATAAAGGGAAGAGGGAAAAGAAGAATTTTCTCATATGTGGTAACTGTGGAAGGAAACACCCTGGAACTTGCCTGAAAGGAATGGGAGTTTGTTATAAGTGTGGAGGAAAAGGGCACAAAGTACGTGACTGCAAGGGTAAGAAAATGGTTTCAAATGTACAATGCTTCATTTGCAAGGAGTTTGGACACTACACGAACCTATGTCCCAGTCATCAGACTATGCCGCAAATGATGTTATTGGATAATAATCAAGTTATGATACTACCACATATGAAGAGTAATGATTAGAGTTCTTATGTTGATTATGTCAATTGAGTGTTGTATCAACAATTTACTTGTTATAATAATTATGGAGTATATAAGGATTGTACTGCAGTACTATTTCATTAAGGACTTGAGATTGTGTGGAACAAAGAAAAGTGACTCAATAGCAGGATAAATTTTTGGAAAATATATGGTTGAGAGAATGATAAATCATAATATAGTTCTGATACTGAGGTAGTGATTTTGGAATAATATGTGATTGTTTTGGATAAATTATATTGGATATTCTTGACTACCTTGGAACTGATTAATGATTTGTATATTCCATCATTGTTGGGGTTTAAAACATTTTTGGATTAATGATGTATATCCAGCATTCTATATGGAATAAGGGAGCATAAATGTAATCAATAAGGAATATGGTAATACATGATGAAGGTATTCATATTCTATTACGGGGTAAAAAGGATCTATATTATGTTTACCTTCCTTATAAATGTTGGACTGTGAGTTTGGACAGAAGTATTTTGGATAGTTCTAGTTTGTATTATTTTGGATTACCATAAAAAGACAACCCGGAGGTCGGGCGGCAACCCGTCGCGTCCGGCAAGGCTGCGAGACTTGAACCCGCAACCGAAGGGCGACAAGGGTGTATCACCTACCACTGGCCCAAGAGATGTCCTGGATTAAATAATGTAGTTTTTTTACAAAATATCTGGTAGATGAATTATAAATTAGTTTATTTTGGAACCTTGTATGAATAGTATAAATAGAATTTTTTTACGAGTGAAAGATGAGTTTGTGGTATAAATTTATTAATGGACAAAACTCTAATTATAAAGTAAGTATATATCCTTATGATCTTATCCAATCTCATAAATAAATTCCTCAACATTAAGAAAAGGAACTTAGAACAAAAATGTTTCCCTAGATGGTACCTTAAATCATCACTAATTCATGGCTTTGGGATTGTTGGCCTTTTCATAGCCATGTTCTCTACCACTCTCCATCAGATAATTGATGGTTAGATTTTTCTTCCATATCCATATTTTCCTACATGGAACCCTAGTATGTGTTATTTTCGGTAATCTTTATACTTTCCACTCTTTATTTTAAATAGAGGCCTCATTAATTCATTTTTCGATGTGGGATTTCAACTAAGATATTTTGAAACGTCAAAAATGTGTTATCCTAATACCCTATGTTTTGTTGAACCAATGGTATTTCAAATCATCATAGATTGATGAGTTTAAGGACCTAAATTTTATATTTGTTTGTGATTGATGACCTCAATCACTACCTATAAATATTTACGTTTTTCCTCCAATTATATGTCTCTAATTTTCACCAGTGTTCTTCTAATCAAGATCATAATTTGGTGGTGACCCTTTCATTTCTCTTTTCCTCATATTAAGACTAAATTTTAGTAACCCAATTTCCGATGTGGTTTTTCCCACAAATATATTATCTACTTTCAACCTTTTATTTTCGAAGAACAATTTCAAATTGCGAGGACGCAATTTATTGAAAGAGGGGATAATGTAATACCCCAAGAATTCATAATGTGTTATTTCTTCAAAATAATTCAATAACTTGCACTACACACAACACCGAGTTCAATTGCACCATGACTTACCAAAAAGCCATTCAAAATAGGTTATGAATATTATTAACTAAATTTTAAACTTTATATAATCCTTATAATTTTTCCATATTATGAGTATCTTAGACATAATGCAAGAACAAATTCATTTTCAGTATCGCACTTTTATCAACTTTTAATAGTGAACCCTTTTTAAATACAATATTTTAAACTTTTTGACTAAATGGGGACATCAAAAATTTAAAATGAAACATCCCAAGCTTCCACGGTACGCTTTCTTTGAATAATACAGTAGCGTGTGTTGTACGCAACCTTGAGTTTTAACACACACCATAACCAATCAAACTAGCCATTATGAATAGAAATACCTACTTTTCGAAATTATATTTATTTTATATTTTAAAATGGACTTCATTTCTGGATTCGGAATATTGAATTTAGCATAAGGTGAAATTTTGGTACTTTTCGGATAACTTTCATATTTTGATGAATAGTGAAAATTACTAAATTTTAATTAAAAACAACTTTTTTAATCAAAATAATTAATAGTGATAAATTATGAATTTGGGTGGTTTTAAAATATATTTAGAATATATTTTTACCATTTAATATAATGTTGGTCATTGGACATAATTTTACAATTAAACCGAACATAAACAAGTGTCAATCTTTTGATAGTTATTATCTCTTAAAAACACGATTTTTGTTTTGACAGCGGGAATTAATTTTAAATTAATTTCTGCCACTTCTGTGTTTTAATTTAGGAAAATGGATTCCATATTTGGAATCAGGATGTTCAAATTGTGTAAATAGGTAACTTTTATTTTTAGACATTTTGAATAATTACTGCGGTAAATATTTTATTTACCATGGTTAAGGGTAAATCTGGTAAATAAGGGTTAAAAAAATAATATTATAATAATACTAAATTACCCTAAAACGTGTCTTAACCCTATTGGTTGATACATGTTCGACCATGGGCATCTTTGGGTCTATTTTGGGACCCCATGTATCCACTTGTAAGTGATAATGACACTTTATTTTAATTAAGTTAAAATGAATACAAAAATGACACAAGCATATATCTTTTAGAAAAACAATTTTTAAATAGGGTTATATATGTTGGATTTTAGATTATAAATATCCATTAGAAAGATAAAAAGATTTAATACATAATTATATTTTATTTATAATTTTTATGCCTTAAATAATTTATTTTGTTTATGACACAATGATGATGCAGTAATTACTATAATAGTGAAAAATTAAAATAATTGATATTATAAATACCAAAATAAATATAATATGAAACTTTTAATGAATTAAACTAATTTTCTAGGATACTATGATATATTAGGATTGATTTAATTGACTTATTTCGAAGCAATCAATCTGTTATGAGTTTCAAAAAAATCAACTATTGAATAGTGTCAAAATTGACATAAAAGAGTTCTTAAAACAAATATTATATTATTAATTGATATTAAATTTCTAACAATCTAAATTTCGGCCAAGAGACTTATATCATGATAGGTTCATCATTAATGGACCACTTGGGGGTCGCTTGGATGTATATAGTAAGTTTATTAACCATATTATATAAAAATACAAAGAGACATTGTAAAAGTGAAACTAATTAACTTAGAGTTAATACTTAAAGATAAGGTTAATATAAGTACCCAAACCTGTCTAAATTCTATTGGTTGAGTTGTTTTCGACCAATCCCCACCTTAACATTTGAATAGTCAACTTTGGAGCCATTATAAACCGAATATGAATTTATTATAAATTAATATTTCTAGCTTTTCCAAAGGTGCCCCTCACCCCTCTTATAAAAAGGAACTCCTCCTTCTCATTTCTTCACACCTCTAAAGCCTTTTGGTTCAGACAAACTCTGCCCAAATACTCTCCAAACATCCCTCACTACAACCTAGAGGCCTTAGTTTGATCAGAAATCCAACCTAAGGATCCCTTTTGATCAAATCAAAAGGAAGAACCCGAAGAAGAGGTAATGATTTCACCACCCTTTTCTAAGTTCATTTCTTCTTCCACTTCTTCTTCCTTTGTTTTTACCATTCTAAAATAATAATTCCAGTATCAAATATATACTGTGATGTTATTATAAATATGGTACAACCATATTCAGTATTCTATCCACCCTTTGAATAACATGTCACCATACGTGCGTACGTACGGCTTACCGTCTCCACGTCGTGGTGTAATTGTTATTCAATATAATATTATTTGGATGGGTATAATAATGATGTGTAACTCATGTAAATAATAAATATAACATGTTAAGGATTCTGTATATATGATATACCATCCATTATATATTATTTTAATATCAAAAGAATGATATTGTCGCTCGTGCGTACGTACGGACTACCGTCTCCACGAACGCGATGAGATTCATTCTACATCGTATCCATTCAAGTATAATTATCATTTGATGATTTAAAAATGATGTTTAAGGACTTGATATCATTCTGGATATGAATAATATACAACCTATCCTTTACAAACATGTCTTACGTAACAAAACATATAAAAGAAAACAAGTAAGTTAACACCCGATATAATGATAATACTAAGATATTATTATCAAATCAATATTAAAAGATCATATATGATATCATATTAATGTATATGATTATTGTATAATTTAATAACAATTATTTCACCATTATACAGGAGGTTAACCTACCCCAACCAAGGAAAATTACAAGGTAAGTTTTATTTCACAATCTCTTCATTATCCGAGGTTGTTTATACGTAATAATCTACTGGGATCTCTTTTTCATCCACATCCATGTTTCTTAAAAATTTATTTCAAATCATATTTATTATTTACAAGAATATGGGTTAAAGTCATTTATACCCTTGTTTGACTTTTTATAAGAGGTTTATAAAGGAATCTTTCCGTCGTTTTCAAAACAAGGTCTTTTTTAACCTTTTCGACAGAATTAAGGTAAGAATGTTTTTTTAACTTATACGGCGGGTGCGGCTATTTTCCGCCATTATAAAATCTTCAAAGATTTCCATACAAGCTTATAAGAACATTTTCAAGAAACTATTTTGTTTTATATGGCTCTTAAATGATTTCAAAAATAGAAAGATATATTTCTCTAAAAAGTGTTTTGATTTCATCTATGTCAACATCCTTTGATGGATTTTAAGATTATTTGAAGTTGATTTATTATGATACAAAACTTCTATATTGAATTGAAGGTTTTGTGATATGTTTGACTATGGATGTGCTATTTTTATACCATTCATAGTTTATGGTGAAAGTATTGACATTTCGTATGCTAGTTTTAATACGAATGTTTATGTTATATTTAAACCTTTTCATATGGGAATGCATTGGACTTAATATGTGACGGGTGGAGCCCGCTATAGCTCCTCGATGCATCGGTAGGTCTCATGAGACAAACTAGTGTCTTGGCACAAGGCCTTGACAAAATCTTATTTGTAGTCTTGGCACGAGGCCTTGACTATGTGGTTATGATAGTCTGGCATTATGCATTCCAACATTATGAAAGTGGTTGTTGATTTTTGCATGTGATTATTCGATTAGTAGAATATCCATGTGAATAAGTAAATGGAATTATTTCATTTTATTTATGCCATACCATGTTAAAAGTTCATGTTTGAAAGGCTTTTGTTTTAGTAATACATTGCCTTAAAAGCATATTCTTATTTATGAAAGTTTCCGCTATATTATTATCCTTACTGGGCATTTGAGATCACCCCTTTTCTATGTTTTATTTTTCCCAGGAAGTGAAGAAGTAAGTTATGAATGACCTGCAGGGATATTATGTGGGGATATGAGTGTGGATTATGGAGAAAATATATTGTTGTAGTAGTTTTTTGTTTAATGATGTAATGTAAAACTTATGAATATATCTAGTGTTTCCAAGGCTACTAAACCAATCGGTCTTTAGAGATTTGATCTTTCTTGTGATCATGCCAATGTTATGTAATAATGCACCGACTCTGGGTAACTAGGGTCGGGGCGTTACACAACCCATTTTATTACTATATTATTGGTGGACATTTTATTTTTTTATTGTGTGAAAGTTGATCAGAGTAAATGGAGTCTAGTAAGGATGACATGTACAACATTGTTGATTACTTCATAACAGAAAGAATGGCATCCTATATCTTGTGCTTCAATGTTAAAGCTTGTATTATACCTGGTTGATTTTAGGATAATGAGTACAATGTTATACCCTTGATCATTCTTTTATTGATAATAAAATATATGTTGTGTGGGGATAATTAATTCCATGCACTGAGGATACAGTTATCAACACTACAGTTGAACCTCATAAAAATCATTGTTTTATTTTTGTTTTAATGTTTTATGTTTGTTCTTGCTAACTAAAGGTTAAGAAGAAAATATAATCATTCAAAAAATAAGTGACAGAGTTATAACAAAGGGATAAAAATTTAAAGTGGTAAAAATTCATCTTATATTGATTCACTCTCTTTCAGTATGGTCTTCCCTAAAGTTATATTAATAATTTTTATCAAAGTGAAAGGTCACACCATTGAATTGGTTCTATGATCTAAATATTATTTAATATTTTATCTCTATTCATAATTTATAATGGAATGAAAACATGGAGGAGTTTTTTTATTGAATATCAGAATCATATCTCATTTAAGACATTAAAGAATAGAATAAATAATGAACTAATAATGATGAATAAAATATCATTCCTGTAAAATAGGATGATGAATTAGTTTCCCCATGTAGGAATTATGTGAAATAAAATAATTTCATGGATGTAGATTATTTTTTTAGTTCAATAAAATAAAAAATAAATGGTAAACAATTCAACATTATATATTGATGAAGTTGTATCAGATGTTTTTAAAATGTCTAAAAGAAGATCAAAGAACAAGATATGATGATAATTCCCTAAATAATGAAAATTATGAGGTTCAAAGGAAGTCCATGAAAGATAAGATCGCCCATATTGAAGATGAATATTTAAAGAGAGAATGTGTGTTGGAAAAAAGGGTGATGGCATGTGTAGCTATCACCAAATAATTCAATTACAAAAGTTCCATAATCAATGATCTTGAAAAATCAAGATCGAAAGTTGGGAAGGATTTGTTTAATGAAATCCTAAATAAATATTATAACATTGATAATATTTCATGGAAGTTCATGAATTAGAGGAAAAACCAAAGGTGATCATTGATTTCAAGAATGATCAACATGAAATCAACATAAAAAAGATCAAAGAGCTTAACACCTTGATGCAAGACAAATATATAATGCATAATGCTAAAGTTATGAAGATTCAGAAATAATTTGAAGACATAATGAAGTCAGTGGAGGATGAAAAATTTATACAAAATATGAAGTGTCTTGAACTTGGAATCAAATTGGAAAACATTTAAAATGTTCGATCCAAGTATTCACAATAAGATGAAAGAATATCTGTCACTATAAGAGTTAAAACCATAAAAACTTAAAAGGATGAGTATTATCCTAACTGACTTCTATCTAGTGTAAAGTATCAATTGAGACAACTGAATGATCAATCTCATGTAATATCTAAACGGAATCTTTTATCCATCTTTGAAAATATTATCTGTGCTAATTCTGGTACAATTTATAGTGCATGTTCACAAACCAAACCTATGAAAAATTGGATGAAGAACGGTAAAAAAGTTTTTACCACTACATTATATAGTAAAAGAGACTTAGTGTTAAAGAAACCATTCCAAGAAAAAATATCCTCTAAATAATGAAAATAAATAAAATAACTAAGAAACCCAATCTAGTAATAATACTAATATAATGAAAAGATAAGTATTTTTTGGCTATTGTTTGTATAATGAAATATCTGGGAAGAGTACATTTGACTATTGGTATAATATTATATTATCTAAAAATCACAGGATACCAACATTAAATGTTTTATGTAATCTCATAAGAAATAAAGGCCCTAGATGAAAGGAAATAACATGACTGTTATGAAATGATTTTAATGTTTAAAGATTTTTTTTTATTTTTAGTGGTAGTGGTCACAATTAAGAATAATGTTAATATAAATATATTCGGCACGGAAATAGATAAACATGGATGAAAAACACATATAATATAAAGTATGGAGATAATCTACCATGGTAATGAATGAGATGAAAACTATCCCCAAGAAGAAAAGAAATGCTACCATGGGTGTTGATCAGAAGAAGATTGATATTCTAGTCAAACATAAGGGGTATAAAAAGGGTAATACACCAAATAGAATAATCTAATTATTTTTTTGATGAATAGGTTAGACTATAGATCTGTTTAAGTAGACCATGGACATCACAATTTAGGAATGTAAGCCTAATAAACAAATGGAAAGACCAGTACAAAAAATAAAAGGATGAATTGGTAAAGAGAACACCTAAGAAGCCATGTGGATCTAACAAACATATTTTGCATATTCTAAATGATATACTGATAATTTTTCCATCTTATTTTGAAAAAAAATGCAATTAAAAGAAATATAGATAAAATACAATGATCGTATCAAACAAAAGATTCCACATGAATAAATATAATTTCATGATATGTTTACTTTAATTGAAAACAATACAATCATAGAAGTACTATGTAGAAGGTGAAATAAGGATGGAGACATCTCTGATAATTTCTCATTTATATTTTCAAATTAGGTAGATATATGGAATAATATTAATAAATAAATAATTTATGCATGTTCCTTGTTGGACAGTGTTAACAAGAATAGAATTCAACACAAATAAATTACCAAAATCAAATATTCCATGTTGGCTAAGATTATTATGAAATCTATTAAAGTTAGAATGAATATTAAACCCTCAAATAGAGTTAAAAATACAAGTCTCATGGTTGATAAAAAAATATCAACCATGTTTATCACATTTAAAAGAAACCAAGATCCGCCTTATTTCCATATACTTTGTTTTTATTCATTAATTTTAATGAATTGAAGGTGATTCATATATGTGTGGGGGAGAACTAAGTTTAAGAATATATTACCATATCAGTAAGATGGAATACTCATTCCCTATTTTATAGAAGTTACTATCTTATTTTAATCTATCTTTTAATATCTTGAGGATTACTTGTTGCAAAAGAATATGAGATCAACCTTGATGAATATGATCAAGGTACTATATATAGCCATTGAATTTGAAGTCACCGCCATAGATGTGATAAACAATTGATATTACTTAAATTCCGCATTTATAAGAACAACCTATGACAATATCCATCTTGATATTGATGAATTAATGTTATATATCATCCATTTTGGGTAGAATCCAAATAAAATCTTAGAGACTTATAATTCATCCAAAACTAACAACTTTCAATGGTAAGTGTTCAAGGAGTCATTGAGGATGTATGTTGTTACACTCTCCCATTCGTATTGATAAGAGAAGAATTGAAGTTTGATATTAAATTATATAATATTAATGAATCAATGAAATTAATAAAGTAATATATAAGAACATCCATGGATAATTTCATGAAATTTACATTCCAATTATGATTGAAGTTTTTGAATACATTTATTGAGATGAGTGCATGATTTAAGTCTAAATGTTTCTTGTAAATATTATTCAATAAGTGGTATAAACAATTTTCCACTTTCATTGTTTAAATTAGAAATAAACCAATTAATATCAACTTATAAACATTTTAATAGTCTCTGAGGAATCAATCAAGTTTTGG
The DNA here is from genome assembly GCA_963277665.1 of Viscum album. NCBI lineage: Eukaryota > Viridiplantae > Streptophyta > Magnoliopsida > Santalales > Viscaceae > Viscum > Viscum album. The sequence continues at coordinate 1,429,065,680 of OY728131.1, read as the reverse complement.
AATATCATTTGGTATCATATTATAATTTGATAATGGAAACAATGATGTCTAAATTAAAATCATTTATTTTTACACCAGGATAGCCTAAGTAGGATTTAAGTGTAATAATTAATGGAAAATTTAATAATAAATAAATGATACCATCCTTTCTTAGGTATTTTGAATTTTTTATCACAAAGGTTCAGATAATAAACTAAAAATGTTATGTACAAGGAGGAGAGAAGAAAATAATATGTTCAAAATGGATAGACATATTGAAATGGATTTTTTTGTGTGGAAAAAAATACAATGGGGTACATTGAAGATCCTGATTTGTGTTTTTGTTTTATTTTTTGTTAATGAGTTGATAATTGATGAATCACTTACAATAAATATGTCTTGAATGGGAATAATTTGGAAGTAAACTATTGATCCCAGGATTTTTTTGAATTTTTAAAAGAGATGCGTCCATGGAAATTTAAAGGTCATATGATCATATATTGTATGAAGTGGTTATTCTTAGAGAATTTTTATGGATTAATCTAATGTAATTTGATGAAATGATTGAAAAATTATCCATGTAAGTCTAAAAATTGTAGAATAATGACTTATTTATAAACATACATAGAAGGTGTTTGGATAATGGATATTGTTTCTACATCTCTTAATGTGAATAATTTTAAAAGGTCTTGTAATACTTCATTATTTTATTAGGATTTTCATGAAGACTGTGAAAATAATTATTTTCAAGAAGAAGGTAAAATTTATTATGAAGGAATAGAATTATAGAACATAAAAATATTTATTTAAATAAATATATTTAAATTCCATGTAAAAAGAAAGAACACATTTTTATTTGTCATGATGATAATTTTTAAGAAGGATCTCACTTGAAACAAAAATATTATACTTATTAATTTAGTATGTATATATTTAGGCCATTATGATAAAATATTGGCCAACCAAAGCCACCCAAATCGGATAGCTCAACCACTTATGGGATTCAAGGATTAACCATGTGGTAAACTGACCAACATGGGTAGTCATGGTGGCATGGATGGGATTAATGGTAACAAAGAACCTGCATAGGCAGGGATGGTCTCACGCAAGACAGTGTGAGAAATAATGGGCCAAGCCGTGGGTCGATAGCATGATTTATATAGAGAAAGGACCCTAGTTATTTTATTCTAGACTACTAAGGAAACATGATTACTTATTCATTTTACACCAACCAAACTATTGTTTGTTGTTGGTGGAGTACCATGTGGGGTAATTTTCATGCATTAATATTGAAATTTATATAATTAGACCTATATAATTATATTGATCTCAACAATCTGACTGAATCTCTACGTTCATCTTTAACCTTTTATCCAAGGGATGATCCAATATTCATATATAAAATTAGATGATGACTCCAGTATTCGATAAATGTTATTTTAGTTATCTCTACTGATGCAACCCATGGTAATAATACATTATCAATCACTTGATGTCATTCTTTCAAATTTATCTTATATGAATTAAATTATTCATAGTACATGATATTGGAAAGGATAAAAACTATGTTGCAGTGTGATATACTAGCATCAGAAAGCATCAATGAGTTAATGATGATTCATGCAATATTATCTCATGCATGTGAGTGATTTATTGATAAATAATAATTTTATCTTGCATAATAATAGATGCCACCATATTCTCCATAATATTTTAAAACCATAATTTGAAATAATGATGCGATATTCAGTATTCAAGATATGGATTTATATATCATAAAACACTAATATGAAGCAGTTAATACATTATTTATAAGTGAGGATTATTTCTTATAAATACCAAGGTTCCCATGTTGAGATTCACTACTAAAAAATATTTTAAACTCTCATTATCATAGGAAAATAGAGTATCATGTTAATCCTTTAGGAAAAAAATTTTCAAGAAGAGTAATAGTTATCCACTTTACTATGCCAATAGAGGTTCCACAAATATATTGGGTGAGGAAGAACCACATACCTTTTATGGTACATTAATATCTTTAAGATACTATGAAACTGTGCTAGGTTATGAAATTGAGAAGGGTCACATGAACCATATGGTTTCCCAAAGAAGAATAAATCTGTGTGAACTTATCATGGAAAGGTATTTTAGGGACACACACACACTGTTATATGAAAATAGTGAAATAAAAAATGTTCTGTGAGGTATCTATTACTTCTATGATGTTATATTTCCATTCATGGATTACATAAAATAATAGATCCTATTATTTTCAGATCTTATAAAAGAAAATAACTTGAAAAAACTAATATCAATAACCTATTTGGTTTTTTATAAAGGAGGTAGTGCACATGAAATAGTTATGCACTTTTTTAGTATAACATAAATTAATAAAATAGAATGAAATGGTTATGTGTAAGAGATTAAGTTTGTGAAGGTTGATCTATCATAAAAAATATTCAACGTGCAGTGTGATATAAATTAACAAATATATTAACTTCACCAAATGGAATTGGGGAGAAATGATATAATTGGAATTGTTGATAATATGTATCAAGGATTACTGAGACTATCATTCCATTCCATCTTCATATTATTGTAACTGAAGAAGAAAAAGATGAATTTTTCTAGATTGTTGCATTAAATAGAAAACCCTTTTGATTGTTGTATTCATGGACCATATTTATTCACTGCACTTCAAGGAAGTTGATCATAACAGTTGGAATCTATTGAATAAGACTTGTGCTACACTAGTGATCACTTTAGAAGGGGGTGGCTAGAATCCTTTATCTTATGCTTAAAATTAAAATATTTTATTATATTGGGTTCATGCTAAGAGAATGAGTAAAAGGTCATACCCTTTTTCATGCTTGTCTTTATAATAAAATGTAACATGTCTGAATGTGAGATAATGACCACCATACATCAAGGTTGTAATCATCCAAACTGGAGGTGAACCTCATAATAATCCTTCTATTTTTTGTGCTTTACTATTTATAAGAAATCTTTCTAACTATATGTGAATAAAAAAATATAAATATCCATAGAATAAGTTACATAGGAATAAAAATGGATAAAAGTTTAAAGTGGTTAAAATTCACCCCACAATGATTCACTCCTCTCTTAGTGTGGTCCTCCATAATGCGATCCGAAGAGTTTTAAAAATATTAAATAATTTTTTAATGTCCCATTTATTGTTGAGTCACAATCAAATTACTATTATTATTTTTTTAAATTGACGAAAAGTACTTTTTTTATTACTATTAAATCACATGTTTTATCACTATTAAGAGAAATAATATTTCATTTAAAAACACACTCCCTATTTTAAATTCCACCTCTAAACACCCTATTTCTCCTCACTTAGAAATTATTCCAAAGAAAAATCCCCAAACAATCCTTTTAAAACATCCATATATATGTTCTATAGATTTTGGCCTTCACAAAAGACCATTCCTCAAATCCCAAGAAGTAAACTAGAGGATGAATTTTAAAGGAAGAGGTAAACTATCTCAACTTAACTCTTTAGATTTTTCTTATTTTTCATCCTCTAAACCACTTTAATAATATAGATATAATATAATAAGTATCATAAATATACTGAAATGTTATTATATTATTGGAATATCCATTTTGCATATATAAGTGTAGTATAAATGGAAAAAATAAATAAAATTTAATCTGATAAAATAATAAAACAAATATTATATTAATAACATTATTAATAAATAATCATGGTCGGTTGTGCCACTTAAACTGTTAAGTTACATAACCGTGTATAATATATAACCTAAAACCTACCCTTGATAAAAAAATTATTTTAAAAAAATATTATGAGAAACATATAATGAATATAGTTTAGTTTATGAACACATGTGATTTAGAATGATGACCTTTACAAATATGATAACGCAAAATCACATACTATTAAAAAAATACATTGAAATAATTATCCCGAACAACAACAAAATAATAAGTTTCTAATGAATTGATTTAAAAGTAAAATAAAAAATTCAATACAAATGATTAAAATTTTGAAATGAGTAACTAAATAATTTATAAAATCCATTTATATATTAGTTTTCGATTTTTTTAAACACTCTTAAAAATGCCACTCATCTTAATTTATATTTAAAAAACACCTTACGAATTCTATATAATTTCAAAGATTAAGTGAAGTATTATTGGTAGATTTAGTTGTTGATTTAGCTAGGATAGACCACATAGATATTTTCAAAATCTTAAATTTCTCTCACAAATTTTTTCTCTTAAGCCTTAATTGTTAAAGTTTAACTTAATTATTATAGAAGGAAAACCCTAGTGATGCTACCAACTTTCTAGTCTTTGTAAAGTGGCCCTAATATGAAAGAAATATATTACTAGATTCTATATATTATATCTTTGAAAATAAATTTCATAATGTTATTTCTAATATTTAAACCTACTATCTCAAAAAAAATACTTAAATGGCCACATATCATGTTTATTTTGATTGAGTATCAAATATTATTTACACTAACCAAATAATTTAACTCATTAATCAATTCTATACACAATGAATGTATATTCCCAACATCCATATATATAATTAATTAATATTACCAACATTCAATTTTAAAAAATGACTATGTAACAACTATATTTTTCTTTTTTATATTATTACATATTTACTTTTATTAAAATCATTTAGCATATTCCCTCAATTCTATCTCAATATGTCTTCTATATTTCTAATGTGTTTAATTATTTCAACAGTTATCATCGATGGTATTATCTTCATGGTAGATCATGATGATGAGTATTTTAATCATATATTATTTTTATTTCATGTGTGTTTATTCATTTTGTATTTATTTAAATAATGTATCATTTTTTATTGTAATTTATGACATTTTTAATCATTGTGATAAAACATAGTATAATAAGGAATTTTTCATTTTAGTTTAGTGTTTCATGTTAGACATGGTATCCAAAAAAATGGAATTTCACCCTAAGAAGATGGGGTGTTATAATTATAGTTTTGGGAATATCATTAAAATATTCTTCCAAGAATACAAAACATAACATTCAAAATAGCTCTATAATTTTTTATTTCCTATACCTTCTCCCTCACATTTATATAATTAAAAAATATAATTTTTACATTATTTTAAAACACTATAAAAACATTTTAAATGGATAACATGGTAAATATAAATAATAAAAATAATAAAGATAATTTTATAATGTAATAAATAAATTATTGATACATATTAACCTATCCTTTAATAATAAATAAATAGGAAACCACCATGTATTGATATATTGTTAATGTTTTAATGAATATAACTAAAATATTTATTCTAATCATGTAATAAGGAAACATTTGTAAGAATGTGATAAATAATAATAGCCTATATGTTATAACTTATCAATTTCGATCCATGATGCATGAGATGTGATAATTTATTAACATCTCAAAGAAATGGTAAATATGGATCCCAAACTACCCATAGTAACTAAATTTTCAGTGATAATTATTCTAGAAAAACATATTTATTGGTTACTTCATAAGTCCAAGAGATATTATCTCAAATATCATATTAACTGCCACTCCCAATAACCACAACCATGTTCGATAACATTTTTTAATGATCATGACCTGTATATATGAAAATTGTTAGATGGGTTTGATAAAATACCTAATGTATTCTTCCAGGTCACCGAAGGATGATATAAATTTTGGGGGATGAATAAAGATATGTTGGGAGATTTTTTTTTGAATGTTTGGGGCCGAATCCCCAATTGATTATTATTTAAAACAAATACCTCTTTAGACTTTGTAGAGGGATACCCATTACATAGCCCTAAGGCCCAAGGCCGAGTGTCCTGAATACAAGGCTTGAAATCCCAATTTTTGGCCCAAAGGACCCCTCGGTGAACAGTGCAGCTACATTACCCTGCGCTGCTACATTTCCTGCTACAGTACCGCTGCCGCTATAGTACCTACTACAGTCTCTACGCCGCTACAGTGTCGATGCTGCTACAGTACTGCATCATTACCTCGGAAATTCTCCCCCTACTCGGATTTGATCACGGGTCTTTTGTGAGGTGATTTTACTTCATTAAGGTAAAAATGAAACATCATATAATCAAACTTGAATTTTGGCATGAACATTGGAGAACTAGGATTTACAGAAAAAATAAACCTACCTTCCATGAATGTATATATATACTAGGTAAATAGGACCATGGTAGATATAAGAGGCTATATTTACATCAAAATTCTATTTAACCAGAGTAAAAAATCCATGATGTTCATAAAATAAGTTAAACTATATATAAAAAATTATAAATATATTAAGTTCATGAAAAAAATACTAATGAGAAAAAATATAGAATATCATAAGTGATATTTTCTCTATATAAATTGAATGATATCACTTAAATACTTCCCTATTTCTTCCATCCAAAATTTGAAAAATATGACCCGGTCTATATATTCCACATGTTATGAGTTCCCATGTTATGGGGAATTCCCTTTCTCTGGATCACATATAGAAGGGTGTACATACACCCTAATTTGGGACATTTATCGGTTGTTAGTATGATATACTCAATAGGTATTCATTAACCCACCCCTACTGACCTATCGTAAGACAATATATTTGTAACAACAATTAAAAATATAGAGGTAATTACAAATAAATAATCATAATGTTATATTATATACGTCATTCATAATATCTATCAAAATATATAACCCTAAAATTAGGAGTGTCCATAACTAGTTTAATAGCTTTATAAATACCTTTGAATCCATAAAATGAGGATGTAAAAAACATAGAGTTTTAATCTCATCTCAAGGGAAAGGGGATTGTGTATACAAAATTTGGGTTATTTTATAACCCATTACTTTGCAACAAGGGGAAAGTGTATACCATGTCAATGTATTTTTAGACCATCTCATTCCATAAACCACTCCATAACCACGTGGAGTACCTTATCATTATTTATATAAAATAATATATCCTTTAAAAATCTACATAAATAATTAATTAGTATTTATGATCAAGAAACAATATCATGCATAAAATAATGGTCAATGTTCCCAAAATTAAGTTAGTATAAAGTTATCATTACCTAAAATCATAAATGATACCAATGTGGATATAAATAAAACCTAATGATTAATTATATTACATATATATTTTAACAAAAGTAATAAATAATTCATGTCAAGTGAGAAATTAATAAATAAAAATCCATTAAATTAATATAGAAGGTATGTCATGATCAAAGGAAAAACAAGATTAACAAAAATAATTTCTAATTTTTAAAAAAAATTTTTTGAAAAACATTATTAATAGAAAACTTATTTCTTGAAATAAGTTCTCTACACACTATACTAATTATAGACCTACTATTTAGGAATATGAGATGAATAAAGGGTCTTCTACCCAAATCAATATAGAAGGACTCTTCAATGTTCAAAGGAAGTAGATACATAACCATTAGAAATGTTTGACCGATATAGCATAAGCAATTTTTCGGATGGAACCATTTCCAATAACTGATTAGATAACCTAAAAATATAAAACCAAACCAATAACTTTTTTTAAAATGTTTAATTATCAAAATATCTAGTGAAAAAGAAACCAAAAGGATTTAATAAAATTAATAAGAACTAGTATTACAGAATATAGGAATGAATTCACTTGTAGAAACAAAGGAGAAGACAAGATTAGAGGAAATACTTACCATTTAATTTTAAATTACAATCTTCCAAGAACTATTGGATGAAATGTTTCTAAGTATTGATTTTTAATTATCTTGAGATAGAATATATGAAATCAAGAATTTAAGAGGGGGTTCCCTACAACTTGGATGTGATGAAATTTGGAGGGAAAGGTTTTTAGGTGTTAAATTTTATTAAAAATTACCAATATGACCTAAAATATAAAAGAAAATCTATAAATCTACTAGGTACCTCATATAGGGCCATTGGGTACCATGTGTAGCTAACAGAATCCCAAAAACTAATCAGGCATCTCTTACCACCAAATACTTTTCCACTCAGTACCCAGTGTTATCCTAACTCCTAGGGCCATATTCCTAATAATTCTATCATTTTTGAAATTCTAGTATGTAACACCTGATATTTTAATAAATATATCTCCTTAAATAATTATAATTTATCAATATCATGTGTTTCATGTAACTATGATTTTATGCAAACTACGATACACTATTAGTATAAAATGATTCTTATAACCAAGGCATTAAATTAGCCAAAATAAATTTGAATAAATAATATGTGAAATAAATATAAATTTCAAAACCAATATAAATTTATTGGTAATTTATTAGAAAATGATCATATAATATTTAATAAAATCACTTTATTATTCAAAAAAATATGTTTTCTTAAAAATCAGTTGTCATATTTTGGTTAATAAATTTATTAAATTTATATAAAATGGATTTGAAAAAAAAATTAAATTTTTTGAATTCATCATGTCAAAATTATGTTATCATTATGTTTTTCTAAACCTTTTTTGTATGGAATAGTGAAATTGATGATTTTTATTGAAAAATATATTTTATATTAAATTATTTATAAGGTCAAATTATGTTTTGATTTAGTTTTAATTTTTAATTTGTTCATTATTATTTTATATATTCAAATTGTTTTTTTGAAAAGGATTTTATATGGTAATTTATTATAAAAATACTATATGTCTTAAAAGGGAATTTTTCCGAAAAAATATTTTCATTTCATTTTAGCAGCTTTATAGTAAACAAAATTCTGAAACTTTTCTTTTTTTAATTTTGAGGAATGGATTCCAAATTTGGATTCATAAGGTATAAATTTAGTAAATTTGTCACTTTTAATTTTGGCCAACATAAATAGTAACCTTGGTAAATTTTGTTACAATAGTAAAGGATAAATTGAGTAAATTAGGTTAAAAATAAAAATATAAAGTCTATGAAACTACTCTATCACATGAAAAAATATATTTTAATGAATAATATTTTACCCATAAAATAGAAATATCGAAATTAAGATGTTTAATGGAAACTTGTACATGAAAATGACATATATAATATTTAAATCAATGGATGTCACAAAATATCACTTTCTTTATCTTTAATATACCTTATGTGTCTACAAGGAGAAATTTGTTTTATGAATGAATATAACTATAAATTGTTAAATTAATAATAATAATTCATGATATAAATTTAATTTTTACTATTACGATCGCTTAAATGAAATTATGGTGTTTATAATATTTTCTTTGATAAAAAGTTAACGATGTCACATTCATGTTTTAAATATTATATAATTTTTATATAGGGTTACAAGAAATATATATTTTAATATAAATATTATTATAAGATATAAATTATTGTTATTTATCATGTTATTTTCTTTTTAATTTTTAGTGAACAAATAATAATATTAAATAATTACACAACCCTGATGTAGTTATTATATTATTAATTGAAATATCAAATAAATGTTACTTAATATTAAAATAAATATATTTTGAGATAATTAATGCAATCAATAAATTTTATAGATGAACATGAATCTTAGGGATAAAAAAAATATATTTTTCAATGTTAAATTTTTATCTTGGTATTTTAAAAATTCCAAGCAATGAATAATGTCAAAATTGACACTAATGATATTTTATCAAAATAATATATTCTAAAATTATTTAAAAATCATAAAATATCATTAAAAAAATAAAATAATTATAATATGGTCTAAAATGTGAAAATTTATTCATTTATTATTTAATTAACATCAAAAAGGTAAAATTAATATCTTTTTAATATTGGAAAACGTGTTGTCATATTTAACATTAAAATAAGTTAACTAAGGGTTAACTAACATGAAAATGTTTAAAATAATACCAAAACATGACTTAAATCTAATTTTTGATGATATTATATACTTATGTCATATTATATTCAAATCCATGTCATTTAAAAGGTATTGGGATTGATATTTATTTTTTTATAAATTAATATTTTGAGAATTATTCTAAAAGTTCTCCTCACCTCAATTATAAAAGGGAACCTCCTCCCTCACTTATTCACATAAATTTGAGCCTTCAAACTCGACCAAAACCTAAAAAAAGTCTTCTAAACATTCCTCTACACATTCTAGATGTGTTGGTATTCTCAAAATACCAACCCTAGTGTCCCTATGAGGAGTCTAAGGGATGTTTTCAAAGAAAAAGGTAATCGTCTTTACCAAATCTTCCAAGATTATCTCTTATTCTACTTCATTTTATTTTTTTCTTCCATTATAATGTAATAAATACTGTTTAAAATATATGATTATATTTTATTCTAATTATGGAACAACCATATTCCACCTTTTATCCATCCTACAAAAAATGGAATCAATACACGTGTGTACGTACGACTTACCATCCCACAAAGTTGCGTAATTTTTTTTCATCACCACATTATTGGGATGGGTATATCGATGAAAATAATAGATAAATATAATAATTATAACATGATATTTATTCTATAAAAAAATAAATACAACCTATTTCTTTACCATTTTCCTATTAAGTTAATGATACAATCGCTCGGGCAAACGTATGTCCTACCACCCCCAGGACATGATGCGATTAATTTTACATATTCATCATCAAATAAGGATTATATAAATGTATATTATGAATAAATATGACATATATTACATTAATATATTTTTTGAATGACCAAAATATATCCTATGAACATGAATCGAGACTTATATGACAAAACATGAATTATAAAATGAAGCATTTAACAACCCAAAGAATAGAAATAATCAAATATTATTAAAAAATAGGTGATTATATGATCATATATGATATAATGAATGTAAATATGGTTTTGGAATTAGTTGATATTTTTTTAATCTATTATATTTGATTTTCAAATATTTATGAAGGAAATCAGACCTAAGGTAAGGGTTAATTTTGCAATATCCTTATTATTCAGGATTGATTATATGTAATTATATATTGGGGAATATTTATCTTCTATCTATATGTTTCATTAAAAAAAATTACTATTATTATATATTTTTCAAATTAATTTTTACTCATGAGTGAAATTTTACAAAATGGTTTAAAATGAAATCTTTTTGTTTTTCTTAATGAGGTACACTTTTATTTTTTTGGAAAAATTTTGAGAGGAATGTTTTTTAACTTATATGAAATGAATGGATATTTATTCATTCATGATTCCTTAATTCCATGATTATTCCCTTATAATATAACATGGTTCTTTTTATATGAAATATTTTCCTTCAAATATTAATGACATTTTATGAAAATAAAATTTTTTCTAAGAAGAAAGGATATTTTCCTTAAGAATTATTTTAAATTTATATCTCAAGATTATTTCCCATTTAAGATAAAATTATTTTATGTAACATATGTTTTAATGGGGATATTTTTCAAGGATATTATCCCTATTATTCCTATATTTGGTTCATATTTATAATGCAATTATATTTATAAAACCCATTTATTTTTATGGATTATGTTTTTATTGTGATTTTTTATGAAACCCTTTTATTTTCTTGAGTTATCATATAATGAATGATTTATGTTCTTGTGGAACACATACGTATGATTTTCATTATGTGATGGGCGAGACCCATATCATCCTCCAACACATTGCATAAATATTTATATCTCATGAGATAGACAGGACTGAAATTGGAATTGAACTCAGTTTAGTAGTATATGACTGGAATGGGAGTAGACTCGATTATTTAATACATGTATGGAATAGGAAGTTAACCCGTTTCAGTAAGGTACATATCCAATATGATGGCCTTATAATTATTCCTGTACTAATATAGAAATTATTTTTTATGATTATGTGTATGCCATAATTTTAGGAATTATTCCATGCTCTCATAAAATATGTTCTTTGATTCTTTATATACTTATATGATTTATCCCATGATAATAAAATATGATATTTTATATGTAAAAAATAATTTTCAAATGTTTTTCTTTGTTCTTATGTCTTATGATCATGATATTATTGAAATCTCCCTTTATTACCCTTAGTGACCATATTAGTTCATCCTTCCATATGTTTCTCTTCCATAAGATATGAAGAAAGGTATTAATTAAGATGCATTAAGAACTGTCATATTTATGAAGGAACAAGAGGGAGATGATGCACATATTTTATGAATCAATTGTTTAGGTTTTCTAATTTCTAAAGACACGAAAACTATACCATTTTGGTGTGGTATTGTTAGGTTATGTAATGAATATTCTTATATTTTGATGTAATATCTATGTATGGAAAGTATATTCTGTTATAGTTTATATCAGAGAAAGATTTATTTGACCTTTGGAAACATGGATGAAAAAACATTAGTAAGAACCCTAAGTATAAGTCAATGTATCAGATACAATTCTATAGTTTGTTAATGACCTTGAATAACCTATAAATTAAACCTAATGTGTCATAAATTGAAATTTTATAAGTAATTTTCCTTGATTATGTGCTCTTACCATTATGATTATTATTAATCACAGTATGATTTTTGGTTTTAGTCAGTGGATAGAACTTAAAGGAACAACATTAATACTAAATAAGATAGACAAATATAATGATTTTCCTCACGTGTAAACAAATATTATGGGATATATAATGAAAAATCTTGTTGATATTCTCACACAACTTTCTCAAGTGAAGAATCTTGCTATACTTCCAAATGAGAAAAATGTGAACAAAATTCTATTGAGTCTTTCATGAGGTAGAACACACCTTCTTTTCATGGTTCTTCTGATCCACTAGTGTTTGAACATGGATTTGTACCATTGAAAAAAATATTTTCAGTCCTCCAATTTCTAGAACATGAGAACGACAATCTAGAAGTGTATAATTTGGAAGGTGAAGTAGACCAGTGGTGTAATGTCATTAATAATACGAGGAAACAATATGAAATAGACTCTATCGAATGGGATGAGTTCAAGAACTTATTTTTCAATAAGTACTTTTTGATATTCTTTAAATGAATATGGATGAGGAGTTCCTTGTGATTATGAAAAATAATAATGAATTTGTTAGTACCTATAATGAAAATTTTACAAGACCCGCATGGTATACTTTTTAAATAATCATTCAAATTGAGAGTAAGGATGATCGATTCTTCAGTGGCTAAAAATCAATTCTCTAATGGGAATTATCCATAAGGGACTTCATTAGCTATGATTAAATAATTATATGTCATGTCATGATTTATATATATATTAGAGTCACCCATAAATCATATGGGTTCAATAAGAAGAGAAAATTTGAAATCAGGGGAAAATCTAAAAACATAGTGAAAATAAGAGGAAATTTTATTTATGATAAGTGTAGAAAGAAACATGGGGAAAATTACTATGAGGAATATTAAATGTTCAAAGTTTGAAAAAGAGGTTCATCATGAATTTGAGAACTTAATTGATGGAAAAAATATTTCTAATGATAAAAATATAAGAAATGAAACAAATAATGAACCTCCCATACTTTAATGTTACAAGTGCAAGGAAAATGGGAATTATGATGAACAATGCCCTAATCTAAATGTTATCCATGATGATCAACATGAACAACCTATTTAGTCCAAAGATAATGTGAAATCATATGTGATCACTATTTTCAATGTGAAGAATGACAATAAAGCGGTGAAAGGTACACTTACCATCCACTCGAAAGTATGTAATGTTTTATTTTATTTTGGATCCACCCACAAATTTATTTATAAATAATTTTCTATAGGAATTTTCATATTACCTCAAAAATAAAATGTTGAGTTAGATGTGAAAACTCATAATGGAACAAATTTTTCATCACAAGTGTATAATTCTTCTATGGTTGAAGTTTTTGGGAGAGTGATTCCAAGAAATCTTGTGATTCATCCTTTAGTTGAATTAGATGTGATTCTTAGCATTGATTATATTTCTCTATAAGGAAATCATATCAATTTACAATTAAGGGAAGTCACATTTCATATTTCAATTAAATATATGACCATAAATCAATGCAAGGATGAATATAAACTTCAAGTGGAAATTACTTCTATCCTATGGGTATTAATTACTATAATGTAAGATTATATATCGTCAATGGTAGGGGAGAAACTCACCCTTAAGTATACACATATTATAGGGAGTTTTTTGATGTATTTGTGAATGAATTATAGGTCTTCCACCAAATTGTGAAGTTGAGTTTTCAAAATAACTCATACCAGGTGGTATGACTATTTCAAAGACTCTTTATAGAATATACCCAATTGAGTTGCAAGAATTGAAGATGAAAATCCAGTAGAATCTTGACTAGGTATTAATACACTATATTGCATCACCCTGGGGTGCACCTATTATATTTTTTAGGAATAAATATGGATCAATGAGACCCTAAATATATATTCAAAAACTTAACAATATATTTATCAAGAACAAATATCCTCTCCCCCGTATTGATGATATATTTGACCAACTATGTGGCGCTCAACACTTTTCTAAGATTTATCTTCATTATATATATCATCAATTAACGTTCAATAAGGAGGATATACCCATGATGCAATCCCATAATAGGTATGGACAATAATAATTTATATTGATGGATTTTGGTCTTACTAATTTCCCTTCTATTTTCATGTATTTAATGAATAGATAATTTGAAGACTATTTTAATTAGTTTTGGGTATTATTTATATTTTATATTATTATATATTTAAAGAGAAAGGAATAACTTGAAGATCACATGAATATTGTACTGAAGGCCCTGAGAAAGGGGAATATTTTTGAAAAATCTACCCAGGGTGAATTTTGGCTTCAAAAAGTATCATTTTTAGGTAACATAATCTCAAGAATGAGGATATCTAAGCATCCACCAAAGAAGAAAGTTATTAAACATTGGCCTTTCCCAACAGCAGTAATTGAGATCCAATTATTCTTCATTTGTATGGCTGTTATTGATATTTTTTGAAATATTTATCATGATTATCTATTCTATTGACAAAGTTGACTTGGAAAGAAGTTATGTTCATATGGATGAAGGAATGTAAAAATCACTTCAAGGATCTAAAAGAAGGTTAGTCAATGCACCAGTTCTCATACTACCTTATAGTGGAGAATATTTTATGATATATATTGATGCATCAAAAAAGGGGTTTGGATCTGTTCTCATGAAAAATTATATTTTGATAGCTTATGCCTCCTGATAATTGGAAATTAATGAGAAAAATTACCCAAATAATTATTTGGAGTTACCTGTGGTAATATTTTCATTACTGATTTGGAGAAATTATCTATATGGAGAATAGTGTGACATATATACTAATAATAAAAGTTTGAAATATATTTTCACTAAAAAGGTGATAAATATGCTCCAAGGAAGATAGTTGGAGTTGATTAAAGATTTTGACTACTTAATTCATTACCATAATAGGAAATTGAAAAATGCAGAAGATTCTTTGTGTCAAAAGGTCCATGCTTGCCTATGTGTGATGAGTATCCCAAAAGATCCAATATTTAATGATTTTCAAAGGATAGACCTTGAAATCATAAATAAAGGGGAGAAATATTATCTTTCTCGAATAAATGATCAATCATCTATATAAGTGAAGATTAAGGAGATACAGAATAAAGATGTTGAGCTTCAAAAGAAGTTGATAAATGTTTCTAAGTTCAACCTTGATTTTTAAATAATAATAAGGTTTAAGAACCTTTTTTGTGTCCCTCCCATACTAGAAATAAATAAATACCTATTGGATGAGTCTTATAGTTCATCATTCTTTATTAATCATGGAATCATAAAGATTTATAGGGGCATGAAAGAGTATTTATGATGGGATATAATGAAGAAAAATATTGAAAAGAATGTTTTTTAGTGCATGGTTTTTCATAATTTTAAGGTGGAGACAACAATCTATAGGGATGTTACAACCATTACCCATACCAGAATGAAAATGGGAAAACATCAGCATGGATTTTGTCATCAAACTTCCCAAAAAATCTAAAGGTCATAATACAATATGGTTTATAGTTGATCACCTTATGAAGTATTCACACTTCATTACTATTAGATAATAATTCTATCTTGATCAATTTTATAGAATATATATTAAGGAAGTGGTAAGATTTCATGGAGTTCCACTTTCCATTATATATGATTAGGATATGAGGTTTTCCTCGAAGTTCTAGAGAATTATTTAGTAGGCTCTGGATATAGATTTATGTTTAATAACTTATTATCATCCTCATATAGGTGATCAGTCTGAGTGGACAATTAAAACTCTATAATACTAGTTGAGAGCTTGATCTTTGGATTTCAAAGGTGGTTGAGATCAACACCAAAATTTGGTGAAATTTTCATAAAATAATAGCTTTCACTCCAGTATTCATATATATATTTACGAATCCCTCTATGGTAAGAAGCACATAAATCCAACAAGCCAGAATGATATTGGGGAAATAAATCTATTGAGACCTGATATAGTAGAGGATATGGAAGAGAAGGTTAGATATATTCAATATCACATATGATAATCTCATAGTCGAAAAACAATTATACAAGAAATTAATGAAAAGGCCTAGAGTTTGAAGTTGGTAATAAGGTATTTCTATGAATATTTCCCTATAAGAGAGTGATGATACTTAAAAACAACGGAAATATAATCCCTAGGTATATCGGTCCTTTTTAAATTCTTGATCGTGCTTTAAAGATATATTACATATTGGTGTAATAATAGAATCTATCTCGGGTTCAGGATGTGTTCCATGTATCTCTCCTGAGAACGTATATATGTGATCCTTCACAAGTACTAAACTTGAAAGTCATACCATTGTAGTTTGATCATTCTTATAAAGAAAAACTGATAGAGATTCTGGATTATATAGAGAAATTTGAACAAAATAATATCACTCTCTAGGTTAAGTTTTAGAGCGGAACCAACAATCTGAGGACGAATCATGGGCACATAAGTATGTGATGAGGTAGAGGTGTCCTCATCAATTTTTATCCAAGTGAAAAATTTTGAGGCTGAATTTTATTTTAATGGGGATATAATGTAACACCTTTATATTTTAATAAATACTCATATTTAAATAATTTTAATTCTTCAATAGCTTCTGTTGTATGAAACTGTGAGTTTGGGAAAGGTGAAAGACACTATTAATATAAAATAGATGTTATTACCTAGATGTTAAATTTACGGGAATAAATCTGAATAATTAATTTATGAAATAAATATAAATTTCAAATTCAATAATAATTTGTTGGTATGATCTTAGAAAATGATCAATCTATTTTTAATAAAATCACTTTATTCTTAAAAAAATTGTTCAAAATGATTTTTCTAGTTTTTATTATTTAATTTTTAAAAGTTCCAGAAAATTTATTTTAAAAAAATATTTTAATTATTTTATTTTATTATGTTCAAATTATGTTAAAATTATTTTTTATGAAATCATTTTTATGGAATAGTGAAAATACTGATTTTTATTGAAAACTACATTTTCTTTTAAAGTATTTACAAGGTAAAATTATGTTTTGAATTAGTTTTAAATTTTACAGAGTTCATTTGGATTTAAAATATCCTAATTTTGGTTTTTTAAAAGGATTTTATACATGAATTTATAATATAAAAATTTTATCTTTTAAAAGTGCATTTTTTCGAAAATTGTTTCACGAAATTTTATAAGTGTTATATAAAATTTAATTATGAAAATTCAGTTTTTTGAATTTTTAATAATGGATGAAAAATTTTGGATTTAGAATATTCCAATTTATTAATAAAGTGTCTTTTCATTTTGGAAAATATGAATAGTAATGCAGGTAAATTTTGTTTCCATGGTAAAAGGTAAATAGAGTAATTTAGGTTAAAAATAAAATTATAAAGACATTAAAAAAACTCTAACACATGAAAAAAGTTGGATGAAGAAACATCTACCCTTAACACATAAGGATCGAAATTAAATTTTTTATTGGATACTTTTCCATGAAAATGACTTATATAATATTTAAATCAAATAAAGACATAAAATGTCACAATCTATGTCTTTAATATCCCTTACATGTCCACATGGGGAAATATTTATGTTATTACTGAATATAAATATACCTTTTTATCTTAATAAACATATGTTCATTATATAAATCTATTTTTTTCATTTTGGGTCACTTAGATGAAATTATGGTATTTATAAAATTTTATTTAGTAAAACCTAAAAGATGTCACATTATTATTTTAAATATTATATCATTTTTTATATAAGGTTAAAAAGAAATAATATTTTACTATAAATATTATTCTGAAATATAGAAGATTTATATTTTTCAGGGATTTTTTTAGTTTTCATGGATTATTAGTCTATTAAATAATTATACAACAATGATGTAGTAATTATTTTATTAATGGAAATATCAAATAAATGTTACTTAACATATTAAAATAAATATAATTTGAGATAATTTATGTGATAAATAAATTTAATGGATGAACATGACCTCTTAAAGATATATTAAATATATTTTTAAGTTACCTTATTATTTTGATATTTTTAAATGTCTAGGTAATGAATTGTGTCAAAATTGACACTAATGATATGTTATCAAAATAATATTTTCTTAAATTGTATAAATATAATAAAAATATATTTAAAAATAAAAATAATAATAATATGGTCAAAATATTATAAATTTTTCGTTAATTATTTAATTAAAATCACATAATTGAAATTAAAAAGCTTTTAATATTGAAAAAATTGTTATCATAGTTAAAATTAAAATTGGATAACTAAGGGTTAATTAAAATTATAAGAATTAAAATAATACAAAAACTTATCTAAAATATATATTTTTTATGATATTAGAAAATTATATTATCTTATCTTTGAATAAATTTAATTTTAGAGGTATTTTTCTTTATATTTAATTTTTTATAAATTAATATTTTGAGAAAATTCCAAAAGTACCCCTCACCTAAATTATAAAAGGGAACCACCTCCCTCACTTATTCACAAAACTTTTATCATTTATGCATGATGATTCCCTTAAAATTTCTCTACTAAAGTTAACTAGACACATTCTAGAGGTTCTGGTATTCTCAAAAGTCTAACCCTAGTGTCCCTAAGAGGAGATCTAAGGGAAGTTCGCTAAGAAAGCAGTAATTATATTTACTGACTCTTCCAAGATTATCACCTATTCTACTTCATTTTCATGTTTTTTTTCCATTCTAAAGAATTGAATACAATATAAAATATATTATTATATTTTATTTCAATTATGTAACAACCATATTAATCCTTTTATCTATTCTATAAAAAATAGAATCACCACATGTGTGTACGTTTGATTTACCATCTCCATGCAGTGGGGTAATCTATTTTCGTCCGCACTTTATTTAGACGGGTAGAATGGGGAAAATAATATATATATAATCATTATAACATGATATATATTATGGAACTAGATATATACCATACACTTCCTTACCCTTTTACTATAATGGGAATGATACCATCGCTTGTGTGTATTTACGACCTATTGTCTCCACAACACGATGTGATTCATTTTCCATATTCACCATATAAGAATGATAATATAAATGTATATAATTTATAAATATTATATATATTACCTTATTATAATTTGAGAAATTATTTAACTATGTTCTATATAGAATAATTGATACTTATATGAAAAAACATGCATATGAAAATGAAACAGTTAGCACCCAAAAGAAGAGTAATAATGAAATATTATTAAAAAACTTGGGATAAGAAGATCATGAATGATATAATAAATATTAATATGGATCTAGAATAAATTAATAACTTTCTCTAATCAATTATACATTATTTTAAAATATGTACGAATTAAATCAGACATATAGTAAGGTTTAATTTAATAATCTCATTATTATTCCGGATTGATTATACATAAGTATATACTGGGGAATATTTATCTTCAATGTACATGTTTCATAAAAATTATTTCAAAAATATAATTACTATTCTTATACAAATTTTAAATTCATTTTTACCCATTTGTAAAATTTTACTAAATAGTTTGAAAGAAATCTTTTGTTTATTTTCATAACAAGGTACTTTTTTGACATTTCTAGAAAAAAGTATGGGAGGAATGTTTTTATCTTATGCGAAATGAATAGATTTTACCACTTTCATAATGCCTTAATTACATAAATATTACCTTAATATCATTCAATTTTATTTCAAATAAAATTTTTTCTTTTAAAATTGTGTGGAATTTTAAGAAAATAATGTTTTTTCAATGATGAAAGTATATTTTCCTCAAGAATTATTTTTAAGTGATATCTCAATATTATTTTCCATTTATGATAACATTATTTGATGTTAATTATGTTTTAATGTGGATATTTTTTATAGATATTATCCCTATTAATCCTATGGTTGGTTTATATTTATGATGGAATGATATTTATGGAACCCATTTTTTTCCATGGGTTATGTTATGATTGTGAGATTTTTATGAAACCCATTTATTTTCATGGGTTCTAATATAATGAATGATTTGTGTTTTTGTCACAAATATGTATAGTTTTCATTATGTGATATGTGTGACCTATATCTCTCTCTAATACATTGGGTAAATATTTATATCTCATGAGATATAAAAGAGTAGAATAGGTAGTGTACTTGGTTTAATAATACAGGACTGGAATGGGAGTAAAATAGATTCATTAATACATGGATGTAATGGAGAGTAAACCCTGTTTAGTGAGGGACTTTTTCCACTATTATGGTATTGGAAGATCTTTGACTAATATGGAAATGATTTTCCATGCTTATGTGTATGCCATTATTCCATATCTTATGTTATTGTCTCATGTAATAAGTTATTTGATTCTTTAAGAACTTCTATAATTTATCCCATGACATGATATTATGATCTTTTATATTTAGGAAATAATTTTCAAATGTTTTATTTATATTACTATGTCTTATGATCATTATATTATTGAAATACCCCTTGTTTACCCTTACCTATCAGATGATCTCACCCTTTCTTTTGTTTCTTCTCACCAGGAGATAAATAAAGGCATTAAGTATGTTGTATCAAAAAGGATTCTAGTTATGAAGGAATAAACATGAGATAATGTGGATATTTTATGAATAAGTTTTTTATGTTTCCCATTTTTCAAAAACACTAAACCTTTATGGTTCTAGCATGCTTTTGTTATGTTATTAAATGAATATTATTCTATTTAAATGTAATATTTATTTATGATTAGTATGGAATAATATATAATTACTCCACTTTATCTCATAATTATAAAAAATAATGAATTAAAAGGTAAAATAAAATTAAAATAGTAACTCATAAAGGTGAGAGTCATTTTATAATATAGAATAATATTTGAAAAATATTATATAAAATAATAAAATTGTATTTTTAAATCTTGATCCAGTAAATCAGTTTTCTCATGCTTATATTTACTCATCCACCCATCATCTAACAAATTTAATTTTTTCAAAAAATGACATTTAAAACAAGTTATTATGGTATTACTAAGAAATAATTTATATCATTGATCAGAAAATAATGTAATGATTTAATTATGGAATGAAATTTCCTAATAAGAAATTTATGTTAATTAAAAATTCCATGAAAGTAAAAAATAAAATGAATTTAAAACAAAACCAACTTTTATATTTAATCTCTTTCACGATATTTTTTCTTCATAATATATCTTTCTCCCAAACAATCAAGGACTTTGAAAAATAAAATACATAATTAAATATACATTGTTGGTTCACAAACATTTACCCTGTAGGTTAAAGCGGTTTCTTGTAGCACTTCTAGGGTTGTTGACTCCCTAGATACATAATAAAAAAATCTAAGGACATATAATCATTATTGAGAGTTAATTTTCAATAATTAGATAAATATAGGGATTAGTTTATTTAAAATAATAGAACTCTCTAATATCTATGTAAAATTTATTAAAAAGGGATGGTCCTAAGTAAAATCTAAGGATTGATTAGCTGGATTTTTTTAGATAAGTTTAATTTATATAATTCCATAATTACCCATTTAATGAGATATAAACTACCTTCATCACTTACATGTTTAATCTCAACACAATTCTATGGATAATCACCTAAACACAAAGAAAATCATTCGTGAACACTCCATTGTATATGATAGTACTGGAACATTAAATGTGTAAACATAAAATTCTATAAGGATGACAAATAAAATAAATCATTGAATGAAATATCAATTTAAATATGTGATTATTAGTAAATGAAAAAATAAATAAAATTGAATACAACACATGAAACTTCCCACAAACAACCTATAAGAGGGTTAAAACACCATTTATCTAAATGCTTCGATGAAAGAAATAAGTTGATTGTTAAATAAAAGAATAAAATAATGAACCCACTTCCATTTTTATAATAATATCACTCTTTGTTTTCTGAATAATTTCACACCCATACACAATAGTAACACCATTATAACATCAACGACCAGATAAATGTATTTCTATTGATTTAGGTTCTTTAAAGATGGGGGGTTATTTATTACATGGTTATTAGATTATATGAGATCACATACCTAAGCTCATAGTTTAGTATTCCATAAGATACTATGTATATAAATATTATATTACAATTCATGTATGATATTTTACATTATTAAAAAAATTATTTTTCATTAGTCTTATACCTATTACCAATCATACATAATATTACTTTTCATTACCTATAGAAATGAGACATATAAAAAAGATGATCTATGACCCTAAATAAGGGATATTGTATGATGTAAGATAATGTGGAATAACAATGAAATAAATTACTTATTTTGAATATATAATAAATGGTGTTATATAAATTAATAAATAAGCATAAGATAATCTATAAAATTCAATAATTAATCACATAGATATTAATAAATTACCTCATAATGATGTGAATGCATAATGATAGTCATCATAAACATACTATCAAGGCCTTATGCCAAAAATCATATATATCGGGTAGGTATACACCGGATACCCCAAAGAAGTAATCTTAAGATACCCATAGATGCACTGAGGATCTATTCTAGTCTCCACCCATCACTTAATCTCATCCAATTAAAAAAATGTGAATATATAATATTGGTAATCTTTATCATAGTATCAAGGCTGTGTTCCAAGAATGTATATAAAAAGGGAATACATACATTAAATACCTATGGTATTGGTCCCATGAGACATACCAATAAACCAAGGGAATATATAATTATAATCTCCACACATAAAATAAAATTCTAATTATTTCTATTATATATTAAAATAACACAATTTTTACATTGAAAAATTCTATTAAATCAAAAACATATAAATTCATAGAATAATTTCTCATTGAATCCTATATTATAATATTTTCTAATATAGAACAAAGGACTGTACATAAATGTTAAAAAAATTACCCATTAAATGAATTAATAAAGATTTCTATGTGAATTCCTTAAATTATAATTGTGAATAATTATGGGTTCACAATTTTAGAATAATTAACTATATCGCATGAGGAATATAGAATTGTAAATATATTTCACATAAAATGATTAAAATAACCAATGAGTTTAGTAAATTGAATAAATTAATTTTTAATGGTAATAAAACAAATAAATTATAGATAAATTCCCACTAAAATCTGGAGAATGTAATCAAAAAAATTTGATACTCACTTTTTATAAAAATTATTCTTAAAAAGAATTGTTTAGGTCTACATGCTTTAAGGATAAATGTGAATTTGTTCGAAAATCAAGTGTAATCCTCTTGGGACCCTATATAGTATCTAGTGGCTCTATTAATGTCATATTTATTTAGAATAAGTACCAAAAACAGTAATAATATTTCCAAAATACCATAAATACATGGCATAAAGAAATTTTTTATCTTTAGACAAAATTTGAGTTGTATGACTAGGGAAAATTTTGATTTTATTATATATTATTAATGATGTATAATTTTAGAGAAATAAGATCTTATATGAGTAGGATGTAATAAGGTATTATATAAAATGAAATTGTAATTTTTTTATAGTAATATGTTGGAAATTGATACAGATACTTTGATGGAAATGAAAATAGGAATTGAAAAGAGAGACAAAGGACCCATAGTTATTTTGACTTTCTTATCCTAGATATGACCCCTTAACCTAAAAAAATATTCAATAATAAATAAATATATATTGGATATAATCCTTCAGATATATATAAAGAGGTAATTTTAACATGGTTTGTAGATAAATGGGAAGAGGGAGTTGGTATTTATAGATGCGGTGAGTGGAGTCCCATTGAATAAGGTATTGAATATTTTATATTCCCATTATGTCAAGAGTTCTACTACACAAATAGAAAAACATTACATCCCTTAGTACACCAATATAATTTCTAGTACAATAATTAAGAAAATTACACTCTCATTGGTGAGTTTTTTCATGCTTACATATATATAAATAATGTCATATATACCATATTTCATTGTATTTAAAACGATTTATCATATATTAATTTTTTAATAAAATAAAAAATTTCACCAATTACATAATCTAGATATCCTAAATCAAAATATGTAATCTATTTTTTATATTTAGTCAATCAATTTAGTTAATATTTTAGATAATAATGATATATTTAATAAAAATATTATAATAGTAAAGGCCAATTTATTACTAAAATAATTTATACATTAACACTAATTAACCCCTAGATATATATCCCCTTCTTAAACAATTATAATCCTTAAAGTGAAGGTGTGAAATTGATAAACATTCAATGGTAGTTTAACCAATATTGATCTGGCAGTGGTTTCCTCAAACATTAACATATCTAGAGGACGACTCCACTAAAACCTCAATTGTTAACATTTTTTCTAGGTGTATTCAATGGAAAACACTTTTCATGCTACCTACATCCCAAACCCTTAAGGATTATTATACTAGTCGAAGACACAGTTTCATCCTTCCTCACCAAAAACTCATATTATAACCCTTAATATACACTAGTTCCAAAAACTAATTTTTAATGGCTATATCACTATGTGTTATATCTTGAAATGGTCATATATAATATTAATTCATATAAACTAATTCATAAAACCCCACAAAATAATGAATATCATTGTTATTTCATTCAATATATCAATTCCATGGATTGTAATATTTTTATTTTGTACTATACTTCTTAATTTTTGATGTTTCTTAGAGAATAAATTCCATGAGACATTTACATTGAACACACACCATTTGTTTTTCCTAATATGAATTATTAGGTATAGTAGTTTTAATAAATTTGAATTTTTTTAAAAAAAATCAATTTCTATTTTTTATTTATTACTAGACTTTCTGGGGGTATTACATTCTCCCCTTTATAGAAATTTCATCCATCAAGTTATAAATAAACCCACAATTAATATAGATATGTATTCCAAAATACATTAATAGGATCCAATGTTTCTTTACCTAGTTAACGATTACTCTAAATAGCCTTATCCATCTGATTGTACCAATTTCATATTATTTATTCTCTCATATTAAGAATCTAAATCTACTCTCCATGACATGATAAATCATTCTCAGAATTAAATTGATTAACCTTAATAAAATGTGAATGGTATAACATATACTTATTTAAAATTGATATATGGATGATATTAGGACATTTAGAAGAGTTTTTATAGAATTTATGAATGATATTTCATAACTCATATATTATTGAATATTTTAAATGACCCAATATACATTGAAAATAAATTACCTTTCATTCCAAATCATATATACCTTTTTCATAGATATATCATTAGGGAGAAATATTACCTTTCTAGAAATTCATGATCCATTATTATATTTTATGTATAAATTTTATATCTACTTTAGGATTCCATGATATGATTCTATATATACGTCACATTTTCTAATGTCTCCTCCATAAGTTTTTGACCCAAATAATCACATCCACCAACATTAACCCAACATGTTTTAATCCAACATCCCTTTCCACATAAGGCTTTACATGGTGCCTTTTTCATTATAGATTATTAACATTATTGTATTAAAACAAAACTTGAGATAAATATTGATCATATTTCAATGTAAATCAAGTGATGATGACTTAATTATATCCTCTAATTTTTATGTAATCCATTTATATTTTCTATCTTTTTGAGGATGATATGTTATTCTAAGATTATCTTCTGCATTTAAATCCTTTTGAAAACTCCTCTAAAATTTCAATGTGACCATTTGATCATGATCTCTACTATTTATAGGGTCACACTATGGAGTATCATAAATTTATTTATATAAAATTTTGAAAGGAAATCAAGAGATAAATAATCTTGAATTTCTTGGAAATAGGATATCTATGTATGATGATATATAATGACCCATATTTCATTATTCCCTATTGATGTTTTAGGAACCATAGTAACAAAATCTAAAGTAAAATTATCCCACATTCACTATAGTATAATAAATTGTGTCATAACTCTTTTGGAATTGTTTTTTATTCATTTACCTAGTGGCATACTAATAATATTGAAGTGTAATTTAAAAATTTTAACAAAGGGAATTTTATCACATGAAATTATCTTAGATATCCCTATACATACCGATGTTTCTATAATGTATAAGTAAATTTTAGATATGGAATTTATTAAATACATAATTCTTCACTTATAGTATTTAGAAGACATATAACATGTCATGACCCCCTCCCCAAAAAGTGTATCCCTCATTGGTTGTCAATGTTAGAAGGGAGATAATGACCCCTGAGTCCCGCCTCCAGTAGAGCCCAGGTTGGCGAATATCATTGAGGGTATAGTAAACACACAATTGGGCGGAATTACCCTCTAAGAGAACACATACGGAAGAGAGAGATAAGATAGACACCAACCAAATCCAACTCATAACTGCAATATAAAATAAATCCCATTGCACATATGTAATGTCATGCAAAACTACTATAAATGGAAGGGAAAAACTACAAGTACCCAAAATGAAGTAAAAACAACAACAACTACAAGCCCGAACAACTCTTGAAACCGCAAAGCTAGTAGAAACCAGCCTGATCTCCAACCTGCTCCAAGTGACCTGAAAATAGTTTATATATACATAGGTTGAGTATAACAGTATACTTAGTAGGATCCTACCCAAATCCTCCCATGAAAAAGTAAAGAAATCATGCTAAAGAACAGTGAACAACAAGTGAAAATGACTTATCACCTAAATAGGTATACTAATTTCCTAGCCTCACCATGGATACTCTCACCAAGTAATTCATACAAGAGTATATAATATAATAAATAATATCAAGCGTACCCCGCTACTACTTCCCCATTGGTTTTCCGCTTTTTCCCAACGTCGCACGTTCAAAGCATCTCTTTCTAAAAGGCTTGCCTGCAGACACCTGGGCGAACCACCACAACATGCACCTTATGCAACAACACCACCACTTCCACGTAAGCAAAGTAACCAAGTAGTTTCTGGGAGCCACCAAAGCTCACATAACGTGTATCATACGTCGGGTATTATACCTCAATCCATTACATCCCATACACAGAGTAAGGATCCTCAAGCCATCATAGCCTATACACATTACACCTATAGTAGTCCATAAGAAACTATATCCAGAATATATATGTGTGAATAACCACAATCCATTAAATCCCTCTACACACATATATGGGGAAAACTAACCACTTTTCCTACCACCAAAAGTAACTACCAAGAGAAGATAGCGAGGCCAATGGGGGTAGTCATCCATCCATCCTCTCACTGGAATGTTGGGGAAAACACCCCCCCCCCCAGGGCTCAGAATCCCCAGGGTATCAGTTTCCCTTACTGAAAGGGTGGAGTAGTGTATAGAAACACAAAAAGTACATAATATTCTATATCTCACAACCACTCTATGGGAATAACCTAGTCATAGCCTCAACTGCAGCTAACGTCTCTCGGACTCCCAACTGCTACTTCTAATACTAGGTTTCCTATAATCACACAACCATTTAAAGAGATTTATTTTCTTACATTATTCCCCATTTATCCATTCCTCCTTATGTTAATAAATTAATCAAACATTAATTAACCATTAACAATTCCACATTAAATTTCATTAGCATCACACCCAAAGTCCACTATCCCTTTAAAATTTTAACCTCAACATTTCATTCCAGCAAGTTCCAACCCCATGGGTTAACATCATTTATTCAATTATTTATTTACAGCATTAATTTTCCAAATTCCCTGGCATTCTAGAAAAACATTATATGCTACTAAACACAAGGGGTATTAACACGGTGAGTAGATAACTACCTGTCGAGTCTTTGCCGCCTATAGAAAGAGCGTAGACCCACTCTCCCTTTAGAAGCTAAACACGGAAACCACGCGGCATACCTCGCGCGTCTTCACCCCTTTTGGAAGAACGGTATGTAATAATAGATGCCTTGAGCAGTAGGGAAAGTAAAGCAGATAAACAACCAATAAGAATCAACTAGAATCCAAACATTTACATCCAACCTATTTCATCATCCTCGGTGTCCTCCTTGACACCCACATACAAAAACCGATGCATCTCGCCAGTCTAGGATTCATCTGCTACCATGACTTAAAGGCCTCCCTTCCCCCACATATCACAACATCCATCCAGCTTCACATCACAACACAAGAAGCAGGAAAAAAACATCATATCAATTGGGATCTTCGCCCATAAACAAATAAGTGGGTAATTCAGAACCCTTCATGAAATTATCTTTTATAAAAAAACCAGTTCTTTAATCCATCTTGGATTAACTGATTTATTATTCATAGGTTTCAAATTCTGGAAACCTAACTACTAGGCTATCAATAAAAATTAAACATGCTTCCTCCACCAGTTTGATAAACATAAACATTCAACAACATCAATCAGATTCATTCACATGCAACTTTATCTTTATCAAAGTGATTATCAATTAATTCCATCTTTATGTTCTTTACCAATTTCCATCAAGAATAAAATGATAAACATAGCAATAATTAATATCAATCTATCTATAAAAACAAGAGGCAACAATATATGATTGATATCAATTTTTTATCCGGTTCAAATATTTATTAGGTCAATTCTATTATGATCTCGTGAGATAAAACATGCTAACAATACAGTTGCACGTAAAAATAGAGAGAAGAAATGAATCCCCTACCTCAAATGGTTCTTGATGTTCTTTATATGAGAACAGTCCACACAACGGATCACGATCGTCTCCTCTCGTGACAAATGTATCCACCCGAGGATGTCGCGACACAACCGCACCAACCGAAACCCAAGAAACTCCATTAGAATCATGGAGATCACATTCCATAATAAGGAAAGGAAAAATCGGAGAAGATGAACCCAACAGAAGAATGATAAATCATACCTTGTATCAAAGATTTATAGATACTTCTTGGTTGCACCAAAATAGGGGTGAACTTGCAGCAAGAAGAACGTCGAGGGAAACCAATCCATGGGGAAAAGATTGATCTCATGAATCCTATGGGTAGAAATAAAAGGTTAGAGCATATCACACTAGATAAAAAGGAGGAAGAATAGGGGAGGATAATATCTTGTCCCTTTTGAAGATTTAAAAGAGCGACGGTTTAAGATACGCTTAATTTTCCATTAAAGGAGGATCTCATTAAACCATACAATTTTACCATTTAAAAACATCTAGATCCTTTGGAATAAATAATATAGGAGTTATGGCCTTTGAAATGGCCTTAGAGTCCTTAAAATAAGGATTTAAATTCATTTTACAATGAAGGAAACATCAAAGTGGTGAAACTATAGGATGCTGGAAACACTGTTCACAAACACAAAATTTAGCATAGGAAAATAGAGGTTACCAATGAAACCTCACCGTTCTGGAAACACTTTTCACAGAAGGTCACCGATGTCACTATTCTCATAAGGTAACTGATGGCACTGTTCCCTTAAGTTTACCGATAAACTATTCACATAAGGTTATCATTCCACTATTCACTGTAGGTTACCGATGACACTGTTCACATAAGGTCATTGAAGTCATTATTCGAATAAGGTCACCGATGTCACTGTTTAGAGAAGGTTACTGATGAAACTTTTCAGAGAAGGTTACAGATGACATTGTTCACCTAAGGTTACCGATGGCACTGTTCACCTAAGGTTACCATTGCACTGTTCATTGAAGGTTACCGATGACACTGTTCACTTAAGGTTACTGATGCAATGTTCACTAAAGGTTATCGATGTCACTGTTCATATAAGGTCACCAATTTCACTTTTCAGATAATGTTACTAATGAAACTATTCATAGAAGGTTACCGATGGCACTGTTCACCTAAGGTTACTGTTTCACTGTTCACTAATGGTTACCAATGTCACGATTCACATAAGTTCACCGATATCACTATTCATAGAAGGTTACCAATGACTATGTTCATAGAAGGTATAGTAAACACACAGATGGAAGGCATTATCCTCTAAGAGAACACATGCAGAATATAGGGATAAGATAGACACCAACCAACTCCTACTCAAAACACCAATATAAAAGAAAACCTCGTACACATATGTAATGTCAGGAAAAACTACTACAATTGGAATAGAAAAACTATATGTTTCCAAAAGAAAGTAAAGACAGCCGCAACCAAAAGCCCGAATAGATCTTACAAACTCAAGCTCGTAGAAACCAGACTGATCTACAACTTGCTCCAAGTGACCTGAAAAAGAGTTTATATATACATAGGGTGGGTATAACAACATACTTAGTAGAATCCTCCCCAAAGCCTCTCGTGAAAAAGTAAAGGAAATATGCTAAAGCACAATGAACAACTAGTGAAACTGTCTCCTCACCTAAACAGGTATACTAAATTCCCAGCCTCACCATGGCTTCTCTCACCGAGAAACGCATAAAATAGTATATAATATAATAATGAATATCAAGGTTACCCTACTACTACTTCCCCACTGGTTTGTCAGCTTTCCCCAACGTCGCATGTCCTAAGCATCTCTCTTCAAAAAGGTTTTCCCGTAGACACCTGGGCGAAGCACCACAACATGCACCTCATGCAACAAAATAGCCACATCCACATAAGAAAAGTAACCATGTAGTTTCTGGGAGCCACCACAGCTCGCATAATGTGTATCATACATCAAGTATTATACCTCAAGCCATTACATCCCATACACCGAGTAAGGATCCTCAAGCCATCACGGCCTACACACGTAACAAATATAGTAGTCCATAGGAAACTATATCCAGAATATATGTGTGTGAATAACCAAAAGCCATTATAGTGCTCTACACACATATATGGGGAAAACTAACCACTATTCCTACCAGCACAAGTAATTACCAAGATAATAGAGCGGGGCCAAAGGGGGTAGTCATCCATCCATCCTCCCACTAAAATGTTGGGGAAAAGACCCCCCCCCCCAGGGTTCAGAATCACTAGGGTGTCAGTTTCCCTTACTGACAAGGTGGAGTAGCGTATAGAAACAAAAAAAGTACAGAATATACTATATCTCACAACCACACTATGGGCATAACCTAGTCTTAGACTCAACTCCAGCTAATTCCTCGCAGACTCCCGGCTGCCACTTCTAATACTCGGTTTCCTATAAGCACACAACCATTTCAATATCTTTATTACCTTACTTCATTCCCCTTTTATCCATTACTATTTATGTTAATTAATTATTTAAACCTTAATTAACCATTAACAATTCCACATTTCATTTCATTAGCATAACACCCAATGTCCACTGTCCCATTAAAATTGTAACCTCAACATTTCGTTCAAGCAAGTTCCAACCCCATGGGTTAACATCATTTATTCAATTATTTATTTACAACATTAATTTTCCATATTCCCAGGAATTCTAGAAAAACATTCTATGCTACTAAATACAAGGGGATCAACATAGTGAGTAGATAACTACCCATCATGTCTTTTCCGCCTATAGCAAGAGCGTAGAACTATTCTCCCTTGAGAAGATAAAAACAGAAATCACGTGGCATACCCCACATGTAATCACCCTTTTTTGGAAGAAGGGTAAGAAATACCAGTTACCTTGACCATTGGGGAAAGTAAATCAGATAAACAACCAATAAAAATCAGCAAGCATCTAAACATTTACATCCAAACCATTCCATCATCCTCGGTGTCCTCCCCGACACCCACATGTATAAACTGATGCATCTTGACACTCTAGGAGTCATCTGCTACCACGACCAATAGGCCTCCCTGCCCCCACATATCACAACAACCATCCAGGCTGACATCACAAAACAAGAAGCAGGAAAACAACCATCATATCAATTGAGATCTTCTCCCTTAAATAAGAAAGAGGGTAACTCAGAACCCTTAAAGGAATTATATTTTATCAGACAACCATCTCTTTAATCCATATTGGATTAACAGATTTATTATTCATAGGTTTAAAATTCAGGTATCCTAACCAGTAAGATATCACAAATAATTAAACATGCTTACTACACCAGTTTGATAAACAACAAATTTCAACAAAATCAATCAGATTCATTCACATTCCACTTTATCATTATCCAAGCGATTATCAATTATTTCTATCCTTATGTTCTTTACAAATTTCCATCAAGAACAAAATACTAATCACAACAAGCATTGATATAACACTATTTATAAAAATAAGAGGCAACAGCCTACGATTGATATCAATTTGTTCATCCGGTTCATATATTTATTAGGTCAATTCCATTGTGATCCAGTGAGATAAAAAATGATAACAATATAGTTTCACATAAAAGAAGAAAGAGGCAACGAATCCCCTACCTCAAACAGTTCTTAATGTTCATTATACGAGAAGGATCCACTCAATGGATCACGATCACCTCCTCCTGTGACAACTGCATCCACCTGAGGATGTCGTGACACGACCGCACCAACCGAAACCCAAGAAAATCCA
Source organism: Viscum album (assembly GCA_963277665.1). Taxonomy (NCBI): domain Eukaryota; kingdom Viridiplantae; phylum Streptophyta; class Magnoliopsida; order Santalales; family Viscaceae; genus Viscum; species Viscum album. The sequence goes on along the minus strand of OY728131.1, from coordinate 1,429,032,692 downwards.
TTAGAATCCTAGAGTTCACATGCCATAATATGGAAAGGAGAAACAAGAGAAGATGAACCCAAAAGAATGATGATAAATCATACCTTGTATCAAAGATTTATGGATACTGCTTGGTTGCACAAAAATAGGGGTGCACTTGCAACAAGAAGAACGTCGAGGGAAACCAATCCACGGGGAAACGTTTGATCTCACGATACCTATGGGAAATAATAAAAGGTTCAAGAATCTTTAACTATATAATAAGGTGGAAGAATAAGGGAGGAAGATATATTGTCCCTTTTGTGGATTTAACAGAGCAACGGTTTAAGATACACTTGATTTCCCATTAAAAGTGGATCACATTAAACTACATGGTTTAACCATGTAAAAACATCCTGAGACTTAGAAATAATTAATATAGGAGTTATGGCCTTTGAATCAGCCTTAGAGTCCTTAAAATGAGGCTTCAAATGAATTTTAATTCAAAAGAAACGTCAAAGGGGTGAAACTGTAGGATGCTGGAAACACTATTCACAATTTTGAAATTTGGCAAAGGAAAAATAGAGGTTTCCGATGGAACCTCACCATTCTGGAAACACTATTCACAGAAGGTTACTGATGGCACTATTCACTTAAGGTTACCGATGGCACTGTTCACAAAAGGTTATAGTTGCACTGTTCACTGAAGGTTATTGATGTCACTATTCAGAGAAGGTTATCGATGACACTGTTCACATAAGGTTACAATTGCACTATTCACAATTGTTTGTCATTGGAACTTTTCACCGATGGTCACTGATGATATTGTTCATAGAAGGTTACCGATGCACTGTTCACAACTGTCTATCATTGGAACTGTTCAACGATGGTCATCGATGACACTTTTTACAGAAGGTTACTGATGCACCGTTCATAACTATCTACCATTGGAACTGTTCACCAATGGTCACCGATGAAATTGTCCACAAAAGGTTACCGATGCACTGTTCACAACTTTCTACCGTTGGAACTATTCACCGATAGTCACTGATGACACTGTTCACAGAAGGTTACCGATGCACTGTTCACACATTTCTACCATTGGAACTGTTCACCAATGGTTACTGATGCACTGTTCACAATGGTCTACCGTTGAAACTATTCACGGAAATGGAAATTTGGAAAAGTGTTGAGGATAAGTCACCTTGACCTCTCGAAACACCTCATACACCTGATTTTTGCAAAGAAATATACTAGAGAGGTCCGGGAAAATACATCAGATACCTCTCAAAACATTCTCATCCTCGAAAATTCAAAACCCACCTAAAGGGATAACGAAACTAGGTTCGAACAACCACCCATCGATATACCTCTCAAAAGAGAGCAAGCCACAAGATGAAACCAAAGAAAACCATCTCATAAACAAAAAAGTTATATAACCAGAAAGGGGAAATCGTTACTTGGAAAGAGTTAAACATCATACAACTCTAGGTACTAAGCACGTTTCTATGACTCACATTCCCAGGTACTCTCCTCCATGCCACCGTGTTCCGACAAGACACAATCCAAGGTAATAGAATGCCCACACAACAGCTTCTCCTTGCGGTCTTTGATCTCTACCGACAGGTCCTCGAAGGTCGCATAATCATCAACATCGATCTCTCCCCAATCGATGAAGCGAGAGTCATCATGACGATAACAACAGATCTGTGACACATGGAAAACATCATCTATCCGGATCATCTATGGGGAATGTTTTACTCAATATGAAATAGCTCCAACATGAGTCAAAACCTCAAAAGGCCCAACAAACTGGGGAGAAAGCTTACTCCCACGACCAATCCTTCACTGCCCACGATGGGGATTCACCTTCAGAAACACATGATCCCCAAAATCAAACTCTAAGGGTCTCCTCCTTTGACCATCATAAGATTTCTGATAATCTTGCGCTGTCTTCATCCTCTCACAAATCACATGAACCATCTCTGTTGTATTCTACACTAGTTCTAGTCCGAGAATTGCTGACTCTCCGACCACTGTCCAACACAATGTAGAACAGAAAGTCCAGCCATGCAACTATTCAAACGGCACCATACCAATAGTGGAGTGAAAACTATTTTTTTAATCGAACTCCACCATGGGTAAGTGCCTCATCCACAAACCTAAAAAAATCAAAGACACAAAAGCATAACATTTCTTCAAGAGTCTGGATAGCTCTCTCTATCTGACCATCCGTTTGAGGATGAAAGGAAGTGTTAATGCATATTTGAGAACCAAAAGCTTGATATAGACCTCTCCATGCCCTAGAGGTGAAATGAGGATCTTGATAATATAAGATCATCCATGGGACTCCATAAAGTCTCACCACCTCCTCCAGATACTTCCTTGACAAAACATCCAATGAGATCGACTCCTTGATTGCTATAAAGTGGGCCGATTTTGTTAAACGATCCACTACCACCCAAATAGCATCATGTACTACCTGAGATTGAGGTAAACCAGTAACAAAGTCCATTGAGATGTCCTCCCTCTTCCTATGGGGAACATCTAACGACTGAAGATGACCACCAGGAACACGGTGTTCAGCCGTCACCTTCTGGCTGACCAAACATCGAGACACAACCTCCAAAACTATACTCTTTCTCCCAGTCCACCAAAACTGGATCCTCAAACTCGGAACATATTTTGTCATGCTAGGCTGCACCACTAACAAAAAACTATCAAACTCTCTAAGAACCATCGCACGCATTTCTAAAGTAACAAAAATCCTTCCATGATACAACACTCGATGTTGTTTATCCTCTGACCAGCCATCATGGGCCCCACCAAAAACAACTCTATCTCTTCAGACCTCCACCTCTAGATCCCCCAAATGGGACTCTTCCACCTTCTACATGAGATATGACTACACCATCATCTAAAAAAGACAACCTCTACCATCAAATTCTTCCATATCAAGATGTAATGCTGACAGTTATTCCATTACTCTCCAAGAGTCACTAGATTCACACACTACATCACTACGTGACTTCCAACTAAGTGGATCAGCTACAAAATTCCCCTTACCAGGTGTAAATGATATTTCAAAGTCATATTCCTATATGAACTCCATCAACCGACACTGTCGTAAGTTCAATTCACGCTGAGAGGAAACATACCTCATGCTCTTATGATCATCGAAAAAAACAAAGAACTCACCAATGAGGTAATGTATCCAAAAATTCCAAGAAAACACCACGACCGCCAACTCAAGATCGTGGGTGGCATAGTTGAATTAATTGGGACGTAACTGTCGAGACCCATAAGAAAAAACTGATCTTTGCTGCATCATAACACAGCCTAACCCTAGATGTGAAGCATCGTAGAAAACATCAAACTGAACTCCCTCAGCAGGAAGACAAAAAACCAGAGCACTTACTAAATTCTCATTTAGATACTCAAAAGCTTCTTGAAACTAATCAGTCCATATGAAAGCCTGATCCTTCTTGGTCAATACTGTTAGAGGAGTCACAACTCGAGAGAAATCATCTATGAACCTCCTATAGTATCCTACGAGACCAAAGAAACTTCGCACCTATGACATAGTATTGGAGGCTTCCCAAGACACAACTGCTTCTATCATCGATGGATCCACAGCTACTCCCCACTGGGACACAACATGACCTAGGAAATAGAATTCTCGCGCCCAAAACTCACACTTTTACAACTTCCCAAACAACTGATGTTGATTAAGGACTCCCAAAATGGCGTGTAGATGCTCTGCATGCTCTTATTCAAACATAGAGTACACAAGGATGTCATCGATGAAAACTACGACGAACTAGTCGAGGAACTCATGGAACACAACATTCATCAATCCCATGAACACAGCTGGAGCATTTCTCACACCGAACAACATTACAATGAACTCATAATGCCCAGGATGACAACAGAAAGAAGTCTTTAGGATATCCTCCTCATTCACACGCATATGATGATATCCTGACCGTAAATCGATCTTTGAGAACCAAATTTCTCCCTTTATTTGATCAAATAAATCATCAATCCATGGAAGAGGATAGTGATTATTTATTTTCATTTTGTTCAAGCGACGATAACAGACACACAACCACAAACTTTCATCAGCTGTCTTTATGAACAAAACTGGTGCACCCCACAGTGACACACTCGGAAGAACAAAACCGCATTGTAATATACCATCAAGATGTATACATAGCTCTCGTAACTCAGAAGGGGATATTCTATATGGAGACATAGAGATAGGAGACTCTCCTGGTTGTAGCTCGATCCCAAACAGGATCTCCCGTCGAGGGGGTAATGCTACAACCTCATTTGGAAAGACACCTTTGTACTGTTCTACAACCCTAGGAAACGCCAACTTCTGAACCTCAGAGAACTCAGAATCATCTCATCCATCATGGATGATAAGGATGGAACACACCTCTGACCTATCCGAGGGTCTCGCTCGCCAACGAACACCACTGGCTCTCCATCTGCATCGAAGAACACAACCTGCCTCACGAAGCAATCCACAATAGCATACAACAAATACAACCAATCCATGACAAGGATGACATCATAAGATTGTATCCATAAAATAGGAAATCTCCCCTAGAGCGGTGTTTCCCCAGCACTAGCTCAGAGTCTCTACATACTTAAAAAAAGTCAGCTCGGCCTCCAACTGGCGTAGTCAACACCAAGGGCACTAGAAGCCTCTCTACCTCAAGTCCCAAAGCATGGACAGGGGTAGGTGATATGAAGGAGTGTGTCACTACTGAATCAAACAAGGCATATACCAAGGTATAAAACAAGAAAAGGGTACCTTGAATGATGTCTTGCTCACCTTGAGCTGGCAATTCTAAAGCATAAAGCTGACCACGACCTCCTCGATGACCTCTGACCTTAATGGCGAACACTACCACGATTGTGCTATGTTGTCTGAGGATGGGGAGCATCATGGGGTTGTCCTATGCCTACCCCATCTACCCTCTGCTGATCTAAAGCTGGTTCAACATGATGTTGCTGCCTCGGCTGGAACTGCCTCAACGGAGGAACCGGGAGATCAAAACCTGGTACATGATGACTGCTCTGAAAGGTTGGGCACTCTCACTAATGATGAACTCAACCAACACAAGAAAAAAAGGTTCCTAATCCCTTAGTATAGACTTGAGAGTTTCTACACCGGGAGAAATGAGATGTTGGGGGCTGGGACCTACCCCCGACCGAACAAAAACTCTTCTGCACTGAAAACGGGAACCCCTGACCCCAGCTCTGCTTCGTTAAGAATCATGATTACTCCCCTCTCATGATAATCCGATTCTAGCCAATGTTCTCTCGACTACCTCTTACCTTTCCATAACCTCAAGATATGTCTTCAGTATAAACGGGGTGACCAGGTGCTGAATCTTTGGATGTAAAGCCTCCTCTAAATGCCTTTCCCTAGCCTCCTCATCTGGCAAGAGGTCCGAAGCATATTGAAAAAGGTTCCTGAAATGGATTCCAAACACTCGCACATTATAGCTCCCCTATTGAATGGTAAGAAGCTCCTGGAGACTGGATGCCTTCATGGTCGAAGAAAGAAACTCGACTCTAAACTTGTCTCAGAACTACTCCCATGAGATCACTAACTCCTCACGATCCCTGAGTAACAAGAACCATCGCTTCCTCGCTACTCCATGCAGCATCGTCACAACCAAGGACACCCAGTGCTCTTTCTGAGCATGGATCGAACTAAATCCTATCTTGACCTCCTCCAACCAGTATTCTGTGACTTCATATGAAATGGATCCCCAGTACTACTACAGACTCTGGCACTGAAACTCTCAAAGTGTCCTCCTCCAAGTTTCATCATCATCGACCTCTACCCGACGACGATCTTATGGAATAGCCAGCTGGACATCTTCTATGAGATCCTGATGAGGACATCGACCTGGAGCCATACGTGTAAAATAACAAATAGTTAGAGCTCCTAACCCTATAATATGGATAACTCATCATTAATTAGTTAATTTTTTTACATTTATTCATTTTAGGATAACCTATCCCAAGGTCTACACATTCAAACATAAGAACATAGAAGGATGATGCATCATTGTTTCCAAGGTCTCGACCCTGTAACTACTATCACCTAGTTTAGTAGTCATTTTAAACTTAAAGGTCCGTAAATCAGATCATAGGGGGCCCTAAATGCCTATATCTCAGTCGGTCTCTAGTGTTTACATCACTTGCTAAACTTGACTGACATTGTTTCCCTACCAACCCATGCAACCTCACCTATTACTAACACCAAACTCCATCCTATCCGTCAACCAGACCTTGGATACCACTCTGTTATGATACCCTCCCCACAAAGTGTACCCCTCCTGGGTCGGCAATGTGATAAGGGGGATAATGACCCCTGAGTCCCACCTCTAGAAGGCCCCAGGATAGAAACCAGTACTGAGGGTATAGTAAACACACAGATGGGAGGCATTACCCTATAAGATAACACATGCAGAAGAGAGAGATAAGATAGACAACAAACAACTCCAAATAAAAACTCCAATATAAAATAAACCCAGTACAAAAATGTAATTTCATGAAAAACTACTAAAACTGGAAGGGAAAAACAACAAGTACCCAAAAGAAAGTAAAAAATAGAAGAAACCCCAAGCCCGAACAGCTCCTGCAACCCTAATCTAGTAGAAACCAGCCTGATCTCCAACCTTCTCCAAGTGACCTAAAAAATAGTTTATATATACATAGGGTGAGTATAACAGTATAATATATAGGATCCTCCTCGAAGCCTCTCATGCAAAAGTAAAGGAATCATGCTAAAGCACAGTGAACAACAAGTGAAACTGACTCATCACCTAAATAAGTATACTAAGTTCCAAACCTCACCATAACTACTCTCACCATGTAACGCATATAATAGTAAATAATATAATAAAAAATATCAAGGGTAGCCCGCTAATACTTCCCCACTGGTTTGCCGCTTTGCACTAACGTCGTACGTCCTAATCATCTCTCTCCAAAAGGCTTTCCCACAGACACCTGGGAAAAACACCACAACTTGCACCTCATGCAACAAAACCAACACATCCACATAACCAAAGTAACCAGGTAGTTCCTGGGTTCCACCACAGCTTGCATAACGTGCATCATATGTCGGGTAATATACCTCAAGCCATTATATCCCATACACCGAGTAAGGATCATCAATACATCACAGCCTATACACGTTACACCTATAGTAGTCCATAGGAAACTATATCCAGAATATATGTGTGTAAACAACCACAAGCCATTACAACCCTCTACACAAATATATGGGGAAAACTAACCATTGTGCCTACCGTCACAAGTAACTACCAAGAGAAGAGAGCGGGGCCGAAGGGGGTAGTCATCCATCCATCCTCCCACCGGAATATTGGCGAAAACACCCCCTAGGGCTCAAAATCCTCGGGGTGTCATCTTCCCTTACTGACAGGATGGAGTAGCATGTAGAAACACAAAAAATACAAAATATGCTATATCTCACAACCACACTGTGGGCATAACCTAGTCTTAGAATCAACTTCAGCTAACGTCTCTCGGACTCCCGACTTCCACTTATAAGACTAGGTTTCCTAGAAACACACAACCATTTAAAGATCTTTATTAACTTACTTTATTCCCCTTTTATCAGTTCATATTTATGTTAATTAATTCTTCAAAACTTAATTAACCATTAAAAATTCCACATTTCATTTCATTATCATAACACCCAAAGTCCACTGCCCCTTTAAAATTGTAACCTCAACATTTCGTTCCAGTATGATACAACCCCATGGGTTAACATCATTTATTTAATTTTTTATTTACAAGATTACTTTTCCATATTCCCAGGAATTCTAGAAAAAAATTATATACTACTAAACAAAAGGGTGATCAACTCGGTGAGTAGATAACTACCCATCGAATCTTTTCCTCCAATAGAAAGATTGTAGACCCATTCTCCCTTGATAATCTAAACACGAAATGCTCGTGGCATACCCTGCGCATATTCTCCCCTTTTTGGAAGAAGGGTAAGCAATGCAAGTTGGCTTGAGCAGTGGGGAATGTAAAGTAGATAAAAAACCAATAATAATTATCAAGCATCCAAACATTCACATCCAACCCGTTCCATCATCCTCGGTGTCCTCCCCGACACCCACAGGCATAAACCGATGCATCTCACCACTTGAGGCATCATCTGATGGCACGACCTATAGGCCTCTCTACCCCCACATATCACAAAATCCATCCAAGATCACATCACAACACAAGTACCCAAAAAGAAAGTAAAAAAAGTAGCAACCACAAGCCCAAACACCTCATGTAACCCCAAGCTAGTAGAAACCTGCATGATCTTCAACCTGCTCCAAGTGACCTGAAAAATAGTTTATATATACATATGGTGAGTATAACAGTATACTCAGTAGTATCCTCCCCAAAGCCTCTCATGAAAAATTAAAGGAAACATGCTAAATCATAGTGAACAACAAGTGAAACTGACTCTTCACCTAAACAGGCATACTATGTTCCCAGCATACCATGGATACTCTCACCAATTATCACAAACAAGAGTATATAATATAATGAAGAATATCAAGGGTACCCCACTACTACTTCCCCACTGCTTTGATACATTTCCCCAACGTCATACTTCCTAAGAATCTCTCTCGAATAAGGTTTTCCCGCAGACACCTAGGTGATTCACCACAACATTCACCTCGTGCAACCAAACCACCACGTCCACACAAGAAAGTAACCAAGTAGTTTCTGGGAGCAACCATATCTTGAATAACGTGTATCATACGTCGGGTATTATACCTCAATCCATTACATCCCATACACCGAGTAAGGATTCTCAATCCGTCACAGCCTATAGACGTTATTCCTATAGTATTCCATAGAAAACTATATCTATAATATATGTGCATGAATAAACACAATCCAGTACAACCCTCTCCACACATATATGGGGAAAACTAACCACTGCGCCTACCAGTATATGTAACTACCAAGAGAAGAAAGAGGGGCCAAAGGGGGTATTCTTTCATCCATCCTCCCACTAGAATGTTGGGGAAAACACCCCCAAGGCTCAGAATCCTCATGGTTTTAGTTTCCCTTACTGATAGGGTGGGATATCATATAGAAACACAAAAAGTACAAAATATACTATAGCTCACAACCACACTATGGACATAACCTAGTCTTATAATCAACTGTAGCTAAGTCCTCTTAGACTCCCGACTGCCACTTCTAAGACTAGGTATCCTATAAGCACACAACCATTTTATGAGCTTTAATACATTACTACATTCCATTTTTATCATTTTCACTTTACATTAATTAATTCTTTAAACATTAATTAACCATTAACAATTTCCACATTAGATTTCATTAGCATCACATCCAAACTTCACTTTCCCTTTTTATTGTAACCTTAGTATTGCGTCCCAGCAAGCTCCAACCCCTTGGGTTAACATAATTTATTCAATTATTTATTTATAGCATAACTTTTCCATATTTCAGGGCATTCTAAAAAAATATTCTATTCTACTAAACACAAGGTGGCTCAACACGGTGAGTAGATAAACTACCTGTCTATTCCTTGACACCTTTAGCAAGAGCATAGATCCATCCTCCCTTGAGAAGCTAGACATAGAATGAACATGGCATACCCCTCACGTCTTCGCCCCTTTCAGAAGAAGGGTAAGCAAGACCAGCTACCTTGAACAGTGGAGAAAGTAATGCAGATAAACAACCAACAAGATCAGAAAGTATCTAAACATTCACATCCAACCCGTTCCATCATCCCTGGTGTCCTCCCCGACACCCACATGCATAAAATGATGCATCTCGCCACTCTAGGTGTTAACTGATGCCACAACCATTAGGCCTCCATGCCCCCACATATCACAACAGCCATCCAGGCTCACATCATAACCCAAGTAGTAGGAAAACAACCATCATATTAATTGGGCTCTTCGCCCTTAAACAAGCAAGAGGGTAACTCAGAACCCTTCATGGGATTATCTTTTATCAAACAAAAAGTTCTATAATCCATCTAGGATTAACTGATTTATTATTCATAGGTTTCAAATTTAGGAAACATAACCAATAAGCTATCACAAATAATTAAACATGCTTACTACACTATTTTGATAAACATCAAATTTCAATAACATCAATCGGATTCATTCACATGCCTCTTTATCTTTAGCCTAGAAATTATCAATTAATTCAGGCTTTACATTATTTACCAATTTCCATCAAGAACGAAATGATAAACACAACAAGAATTAATATCACACAATCTAGAAAAAGAAGAGGCAACAACATATGATCAATATCAATTTGTTTATCACGTTCAAATATTTATTAGGTCAATTACATTGTGATCCAGTGAGATAAAACATGCTTACAATATAGTTGCATGTAAAATAAGTGAGAAGAAACGAATCCCCAACCTCAAATGGTTCTTGACGTTCTTTATACAAGAACAGTCCACAAAACGGATCACGATCGCCTCCTCTCGCAACAACTGCATCCACCCAAGGATGCCACGGTACGACCGCACCAACTGAAACCCAAGAAAACACCATTAGAAGCATGGAGATCACATGATATAATATGGAAAGTATAAACAAGATAATATAAACCCCAAAAGAATGATGATAAAACATACCTTATATTGAAGATTGATGGATACTTCTTGGTTGCACCAAAACAGGGGGAGCACTTACAGCAAGAAGAATATCGAGGGAAAACAATCCATGGGTAAAAGTTTGATCTCACAATTCCTATGGGAAGGAAGCAAAGGTTCGAGTGTCTCGCACTAGAGAATAAGAAGGAAGAACAAGGGATGAAGATATCTTGTTCCTTTTGAAGATTTAACAGAGTGACGGTTTAAGATACGCTTGTTTTCCCATTAAAAGAGGATCGCATTAAACAACAAGGTTGGGCGAAGTAAAAACATCTCGAGCCTTAGGAGTAATTAATATAGGATTTATGGCCTCTAAATCAGCCTTAAATTCCTTAAAATTAGGCTTTAAATTCATTTTACGTCAAAGGAAACATCAAAGGGGTGAAACAGTAGGATGCTGGAAACACTGTTCACAAACTCAAAATTTGGAAAAGGAAAATAGAGGTTACTGATGGAACCTCACGGTTCTAGAAACACTGTTCAAAGAAGTTCACCGATGGCACTGTTCGCAGAAGGATACCGATGGTACTGTTTACCTAAGGTTACTGATGGTACTGCTCACCTAAGGTTACAGTTGCACTGTCCACTGAAGCTTACCGATGTCAATGTTTACATAAGGTCACTGATGTCACTGTTCAAAGAAGGTTACCAATGATACTATTCATAGAAGGTTACTGATGACACATGCCACATAAGGTTACCAATGGCACTATTCACCTAAGGTTATCGATGACACTATTCACCTAAGGTTACCATTTCACTGTTCACTGATGGTTACCAATTTCACTGTTCACATAAGGTCACCAATGTCACTATTCAGAAAAGGTTACCAATGACACAGTTTACAGAAGGTTATCGATGACACCATTCACCTGAGGTTACCGATGACACTGTTCACCTAAGGTTACCATTGCACTGTTCACTAAAGGTTACCGATGTCACTATTCACATAAGGCCGCCGATGTCACTGTTCATAGAATGTTACTGATGACACTGTTCACAGAAGGTTACTGATGAAAATGATCACAAAACGTTATCGATGCACTATTCACAACTGTCTACCATTGGAACTGTTCACTGATAGTCACTGATGAAACTATTCACAGAAGGTTTCCGATGCACTGTTCACAACTGTCTACCATTTGAACTATTCACTGATGGTCACCGATGACACTGTTCATAGAAGGTTACTATTGTACTATTCACAACTGTCTATTGTTGGAACTGTTTACCAACGGTCACTAATGACACTGTTCATAGAAGGCTACTGATGCACTATTCACAACTTTCTACCGTTGGAACTGTTCACCGATGGTCACTGATGACACTGTTCATTGAAAGTTACCGATGCACTGTTCACAACTGTTTACTCCAATGGTCAATGATGACACTATTCACCGAAATGGAAATTTGGAAAAGTGTTGGGGATAAGTCACCTTGACCTCCCGGAACACCTCATACACCTAATTTTCACAAATTAATGGACTAGAGAGGTCCGAGTTATTTCATCAGATACCTCTCAAAACATTCTCGTCATCAAGAATTCAAAACCAACCTAAGAGGAAATAAAAAGAAGTACGAACATCCACCCATCGAGATACCTCTCAAAAGAGAGAAATACACAATGATCAACCAAAGAAATCCATATCATAAACACAAAAGTTCTATAACTACAAAGGGGACATCATTACATGGAAAGAGTTAAGCATCAAACAACTCTGGGTACTGAGCTTGTATATGTTACTCACATTCCCAGGTACTCTCCTCCATGCCACTTTGTCGCCACAAGACAGAAACCATGGGAATAGAATGCCCACACAACACCTTCTCCTTGCGGTCTTGGATTTTTATACGCTGCTCCTCGATGGTCGCATCGTCATCAACATGGATCTCTCCCCAATCGATGAAGTGAGAGTCATCATGAAAATAATGACAGAGCTGTGACACATGAAAAACATCATATATCTGTCTCATCTACGGGGGAGGTGCTACTCGATACGCCATGACTCCAACAAAAGTCAAAACCCTGAAAGTCCCAACAAACAGGGGAAAAATCTTACTCCCATGACCAAAACTTCACTACCCACGACGGGTAGTCACCTTCAGAAACATGTGATCCCCAAAATCAAACTCTACGGGTCTCCTCCTTTGATCAGTATAATATTTCTAACAATCTTTCTCTGTCTTCATCCTCTCACAAATCACCTGAACAATCTTTGTTGTATTCTGCACGAATTCTAGTCCTAGAATTGCTGACTCTCCGACCCCAGTCCAGCATAATAGAGAATGTCAAGGCCAGTCATACAAGGATTTAAACGGAGGCATACCAATGGAGGAGTGAAAACTATTGTTGTAATAGAACTCCACCAAGGGAAAGTGCCTCATCCACGAACCTCCAAAATCAAGGACACAAGATCGTAACATTTCTTCAAGATTTTGGATGGTCTTCTTTATCTGACCATCCGTTTGAGGATGAAAAGAAGTGATAACGAATAGTTGAGAACAAAAAGCATGATGGAGACCTCTCCAAACCCTGAATGTGAAATGAGGATCTTGATTAGAAATGATCATCTTTGGGACTCCATGAAGTCTCACCACCTCCTCCAAATACTGCCTCTACAAAACTTCCACTGATCTTCACTCCATGATTGATATAAAGTGGGATGATTTTGTTAAACGGTCCACTACAACAAAAATAGAATCATGTCCTACCTGAGCTTGAGGGAAACCAGTAATAAAGTCCATTGAGATGTCCTCCCACTTCCACTGAGGAACATCTAACGGCTAGAGAAGACCCCCAAGAACACGGTGTTTGGCCTTCACCTTATGCACGATATATGACAGCACTATCATCCAAAAAATACAACCACTTCCCCCAAATTCTCCCATATCAAGATGTAATGCTGACAGTTCTTTTATTACTCTCCAGAAGTCACCAGATTCATGCACTGCATCACTATGCAACTTCTGACTCAGCGCATCAGCTATAATATTCCTCTTGCCAGGTGTATATGATATTTCAAAGTCATATTCCTATAAAAACTCATTCCACCGATGATGTCATTAGTTCAATTCACATTAGAAGAAAACATACCTCAAACTCTTATGATCGGTGAAAAACATAAAGCGCTCAACAATGTGGTAATGTCTCCACAAAATCAGAGAAAACACCATGGCTGTCAACTCAATATTGTGGTGGAATAGTTACATTCATGGGGACATAACTGCCGAGACCCATAATAAACAACTGATCTTTACTGCATTAGAACACAGCCTAACCCCAGATGTAAAGCATCACAAAAAACATCAAACTGAACTCCCTCAGCTAGAAGACAAAGAACTAGATAACTTACTAACATCTACATAAGATACTCAAAAGCTGCCTGACACTGATCAGTCCATATGAACGCCTGATCCTTCCTGCTCAATGCTCTCAGAGGAGTCACAACTTGAGAGAAATATTCTACGAACCTCCTGTAGTATCCTGTGAGACTAAGGAAACTTCGCGCCTCTAACACAGTCTTGAGTGATTCCCCTGAAAAAACTGCTTCTATTTTTTATGGATCCATGGATACTCCCCACTGGGACACAACATGACCCAAGAAATGGACTTACCAAGCCCAAAACTCACACTTCGACAACTTCCCATATAGTTGATGTTGATGAAGGACTCCAAAAACAGCGTGTAGATGCTCTGTATGCTCTTCTTCAGACATTGAGTACACTAGGATGTCGTCGATGAAAACTTCGACGAGCTTGTCCAGGAACTCACGAAACACAGCATTAATCAATCCTATGAACATAGCAGGAGCATTTGTCACACCGAACGACATTACAATGAACTCATAATGGCCATGACGAAAACAGAAAGCATTCTTCAAGATGTCCTCATCTTTCACACGCATCTGATGATATCCTGGCCGTAAATTGATCTTTAAGAACCAACTTGCACCCCTGAGTTTATTTAATAAATCATTAATCTGTGGAAGAGGATAAAGATTCTTTGTTGTCACTTTGTTCAAGTGACGATAATTGACACACAACCGAAAACTGATGTCAGCCTTATTTAAGAACAAAACCGGTGCACCCCACGGTGACACACTCGGCCGAACAAAACCTCATTGTAATAGACCATCAAGCTATATATGTATCTCTCGTAACTCATAAGGGGCCATCCTATATGAACACATAGAGATAGGAGACTCTTCTGGTTGTAGGTCGATCCCAAACTCGATCCCCCATTGAGGGGGTAATGCTACAACCTCTTCTAGAAAGACATCAGGGTACTCTTCTACGACCCTAGGAAATGCCAACTGCTAAACTCTTGATGAACTCGGCATCAGGTCATCCATCATGAATGATAAGTATGGAACACGCCTCTGACCTATCCGAAGGGCTCACTCGCCAACGAACACCACTGGCTCTCCATTCGCATCGATGAACACAACCATCATTCTGAAGCAATCCACAATAGCCTGCACTGAATACAACCAATTCATGCCAAGTATGACATAATATGATTGTATCTGTAAACATAGGAAATCTCCCCAAGAGTGGTCTTTCCCCAACTCTAGCACATAGTCTCTACATAATTCAAACAAGTTAGCTCGGCCTAAAAACTGGCGTACTCAATGCCAAGGGCACTGGAAGCCTCTCCACCTCAAGTTCCAAGGCACAGACAAGGGTAGGTGATATGAAGAATTATGTCACTCCTGAATCAAACAAGGTATATACCAAGGTAGAAAACAATCAAAGGGTACCTCAAATGACGTAAGACTCGCCTGGAGCTTGCAACGCTAAAGCATGAGGCTCACCACGACCTCCTCCATGGCCTCACCATGGCTACTATTAAGAATTAATGCATACAAGAGTATATAATATAATAAAGAATATCAAGGGTACTCCGCTAATGCTTCCCCACTAGTTTTCTCTTTTCCTCATTGTCACACGTCCTAACCATATATCTCCAAAAAGTATTTCCCGTAGACACCTAGGTGAAGAACCAAAACATGCACCTCATGCAACAAAACCACCACATCCACATAAGCAAAGTAACCAGGTAGTTTTTAGGAGCCACCACAGCTCGCATAACGTGTATCATATGTCGGGTATTATACCTCAATCCATTACAGCCCATACGCCGAGTAAGGATTCTCAAGCCATCAGAGACTATACACATTACACCAATAGTAGTCCACATGAAACTATATCTAGAATATATGTGTGTGGATAACCACAAGCCATTACATCCCTTCTATAAACATATATGTGGAAAACTAACCACTACGACTACCAGAACAAGTAACTACCAAGAGAAAAGAGCGGGGCTAAAGGGGGTAGTCATCCATCCCTCCTCCCACCAGAATGTTGGGAACCCCCCCCCCCCAGGGCTCAGAATCCCCAGGGTGTTAGTTGCCCATACTGACATGGTGGAGTAGCATATATAAACACAAAAAGTATAGAATATACTATATCTCACAACCACACTATGGGCATAACTTAGTCTTAGACTCAACTGCAGCTAATGTCTCTTCGACTCCTGACTTCCACTTCTAAAACTAGGTTTCCTATAAGCACACAACAATTTAAAGAGATTTATTTCCATACTGCATTCCCCTTTTATCCATTCCTATTTACTTTAATTAATTATTTAAATGTTAATTAACTATTAATAGTTACACATTACATTTCATTAGCATCACACAAAAATTCCACCGTCCCCTTAAAATTATAACCTCAACATTTCGTTCCAGCAATTTCCAACCCCATGGGATAACATCATTTATTAAATTATTTATTTACAGCATTAATTTTACATATTCCAGGGCATTCTAGAAAAACATTCTATGCTAGTAAACACAAGGGGGCTCAAAACGGTGAGTAGATAACTACCCGTCGTGTTTTTTCCACCTATAGCAAGAGCGTAAACCCACTCTCCCTTGAGAATCTAAACACATAAAGCACGTGGCATACCCCACCCATGCTTCTTCACCCCTTTTTGGAAGAAGGGTAAGCAATACTAGATGCCTTGAGGAGTGGGGAAAGTAAAGAAGATAAAAAACCAATAAGAATCATCAGGCATCCAAACATTTACTTCCAACCCGTTCCATCATCCTCAGTGTCCTCCCGAACACCCACATGCATAAACTAATGCATCTCTCCACTCTAGGCATCATATGCTGCCATGAAGAATAGGCCTCCCTACCCCCACATATCAAAAAGGCCATCCAGTCTCACATCACAACATAAGTAGCAGGAAAACAACCATCACATCAATTGGGATCTTCACCCTTAAACAAATAAGATGGTAACTCAGAACCCTTCAAAAATTATTTTCTATCAAATAACCAGTTCATTAATCCATCTTGGATTAACCGATTTATTATTCATAGGTTTCAAATTCAGGAAACCTAACCATTAATCTATCACAAATAATTAGACATGCTTACTGCACCAGTTTGATAAACATCAACTTTCAACAACATCAATCAGATTCATTTACATGCCTCTTTATCTTTAGCCAAGTGATTATCAGTTAATTCCATCTTTATGTTCTTTACCAATTTCCCTCATGAACAAAATGATAAACACAGAAAGCATTGATATCACACTATCTAGAAAAACAAGAGGCAACAACATACGATTGATATTAATTTGTTTATCTAGTTCAAATATTTATTAGGTTAATTCCATTGTGATCCTGTGAGATAAAGTATTCTAACAATACAGTTTCATGTAAAAGTAGAGAGAGGTAATGAATCCCCTACCTCAAACGTTTCTTAACGTTCTTTATACGAGAATAGTCTACAAAACGGATCACGATCGCCTCCTCTCGTGAAAAATGTATCCACCCAAGAATGTCGTGACACGACTGCACCAACCGAAACCCTAGAAACTCTATTAGAATCATGGAGGTCACATGCCATAATATAGAAAGGAGAAACAAGAGAATATGAACCCTAAAGAATGAAGATAAATCATACCTTATATCTAAGATTTATGGATACTGCTTGGTTGCACCAAAACAAGTGTTCACTTGCATCAAGCAGAACGTCGAGGGAAACCAATCCATAGGGAAAAGTTTGATATCACAATTATTATGGGAAGGAAGAAAAGGTTCGAGCATCTCGCACTAGAGAACAAGGAGGAAGAACAAGGGAGGAAGAAATATTTTCCCTTTTGAAGATTTAACATACTGATGGATTAAGATACGCTTGATTTCACATTAAAAGCATATCGCATTAAACCATGTGGTTTGACCAACTAAAAACATCCCGAGCATTAGGAATAATTAATATAGGAGTTATGGACATTGAATTAGCCTTATAATCCTTAAAATGTGGCTTTAAATGCATTTTACGTCAAAGGAAACGTCAAAGGGGTGAAACTTTAGGATGTTGAAAACACTGTTCATGAACTCGAAAATTTGAAAAGGAGAATAGAGGTTACCAATGGATCATCACCGTTCTGGAAACACTGTTCACAGAAGGTCACCAATGTCACCATTCAAAAAATGTTAACGATGGCACTGTTCACCTAAGGTTATCGATGCACTGTCACATAAGGGAACCATTGCACTGTTTACTGAAGGTTACTGATGTTACTATTCACATAAGGTCATTGATGTCACTGTTCACGTAAGGTCACCAAAGTAAATGTTCATAGAAGGTTACCGATGACACTGTTCACATAAGGTTACTGATGACACTGTTCACATAAGGTTACCAATGGCACTGCTCACCTATGGTTACCGTTGCACTGTTCACTAAAGGATACCCAAGGCACTGTTCACCTAATGTTACTGATGCACTGTTCACTGAAGGTTACCGATGTCACTCTTCACATAAGGTCACCGATGTCACTGTTCAGAGAAGGTTACCAATGACACTGTTAGTAGAAGGTTACCGATTGAACTATTCACCTAAGGTTACCGTTGCACTGTTCATTGAATGTTACCGATGTCACTATTCACATAAGGTCACTTATGTCACTGTTCACAAAAGGTTACCGATGCCACTGTTCACAAAAGGTTACCGATGACACTATTCACAACTGTCTACCCTTGGAACTGTTCACCGATGGTTACTGATGACACTGTTCACAGAAGGTTACCAATTCACTGTTCACAATTGTCTACCGTTGGAACTGTTCACCGATGGTCACCGATGGAACTGTTCACATAAGGTTAACGATGCACTTTTCACAACTTTCTACCACTATAACTATTCACCGATGGTTACCAAAGGACTATTCATAACGTTCTGCCATTGGAACTGTTCACAGAAATGGAAATTTGGAAAAGTGTTGGGGATAAGTCACTTTGACCTCCCAAAACACATTATACACCTGATTTTCGCAAAGGAATGGACCAGAGAGGTCTGGTCCATTACATAACCTCTTACCAAACCCTAAAACTCCATCTTCACTACTATTGAAATTTGACAACATGCCTTTTCTTTCCTCCAAAATTTTATTTTATTGGGACTCATCATCATGTTGATATTTCTTAATCCTCTCCAATAAAGTATTTTGGGTAACTATATGGAATAAGTTTTATGCTCCCCCCCATTGTAATGCTCAACTCAATTATTACAAAATCCTTGAGAATTAGACCAATCTGTACTCTAATCATAAATAATATTCCACCATTTTTCTACTCAATGCATCAACTACCTAGATTTATTTTCAATAATGATAACATGTAGCACAATCATACTACTTGTGTAGTTTCAAATATCTTATTTGTCTCATATATTATATATTTCTATGCAATATATAATTCCAAATATTATAATAAGTATAAATATATCTTTTCACTACATAGACATAAATTCACTATATATATATATATATCACAATGAACATTGCCATAAAATCTAAATCATTAGTTGGATAATTAAACTCCAAATGCTACAACTATTAATATCTATAGGACACTACTCTATCTATTTGTGTTGGATACAATCTAATATATTTCCTTGATGCATTAATGTCCTTCTTTACCATATGGAATAGTCAATTAAGGCGTACATAAAATTATCCCCCTTAATCACTAAATATTATATTCGTATTGTGTTATCCATGTGAATTTGGAACCATTACATGTTAAATGGGTTAATAGATAAGTTAATTGAGAAATGTTTTCAACAAACCTCCGGTAGTATCCAACCATGACAAGTAAATTATGTATTTCAGTTATGATTGTGTGTATTTCCAGTTACTTATCTACCATTTTTAAAAATGGTTATTCTATTTACCATAATTCAATACAATATTGACAACGATGAGTCTTGTTGAACCCAAAATTCACATTTTCTAAATTTCTTATATAACACATTTTTCATTATAACATTAAGAACAATCTTCAAATGACTTTCAAGATCCTCATAAATTTTACTTTATATAATATTGTCATTAATATATACCACCCAAACATATCAAGATAATATTAAAATAATTTATTCACCAATTCTATAAAAATTATGGATTACTTGTTATCCCAAAATTTATTATTATGAACTCAAAATGAACACACCTTATAAAAAAACTATCATTGGTATATAATACTCATTAACTTTTAACTGATGATTACTATATTGAAGTTCATTATTTTAAAAATTTTGATCACCTAAATATTGATCAAATAAAACTTCAATACTTGGAAATTGATACTTATTCTATATAGTTATTCCATTGGTTTCCTTATAATAAATACACACCTCCTTGAACATTCCTACTTCTTCACAAATAAAACTACTGCACTATAGGGTAAAATTGTTGGATGAATGATAAACTTATCACATAAGTCTTATAATTTCTTCTTTAACTCAACTAATTCCACTTGAGACATTTTATATAGTGTCTTTGATATGATTTTTTCATGTGGGACAAGATCAATAGAGAATCAAACTTCTCGATCATGGGTAAATATAGGTAACTCATCATGTAATACATTAATATAATTGTGTACAATGGTTATGTATTATATATTAAAAACTCAGTATCCTTAATAAATTCTATTTTATTCATTTTTTCCAAATGATCTCATTAATATGACATATTAGGTGTGGTTTATGAAATGATTTATGTAATAAAATCTCCCCTAAAAATACATGCATTCTATACCAACCTCACATATTCTAATTTATTTCTATATATACACTCATGATTTACAATTCAAGAGAAAATATATCCAAAACATTACATCAAAATTCATAATAGTTATTATATTTATATTTTAAACAAGACTATCCCCCTAACATACATGATAGAAAATAGTGTCCATATCCATAACTAAAACACATAGTAGATAATATTTAGTATGTATTAAAATTACCTACAATAAAATAATTTGTGGATTCAAATTTGACTTTGGTAATTGAAAACATTACCCTCAACCCCTATACCTATTTTGGGTAGATTCCTTTTTGACTAGTGTATTTACAAGTAATATACCATATCCTTGTAGTTAAAATATTGCACACAAGGTTATTCTCTCCATACCTTAAAATCGTGATCTTGATGACCATTTAATATATAAAAATATAATACATTAAATCCTTTAAATCTATACCATACGAGTTTCTCTATGTATTTATTACATCCAGGGAACTCCACTTTTTATTTCCTTTTATTTGTGAATGTTTTTTTCCACATGGTGATTGGCCAAGAACTTACATTATAGTCAACAATTGTAAATTAACGATTATGAGAACTCCTTAGTTTTTATATAACTCGTTATGATATCTGTATATGTTGAAATCATATGGGATACTATAGATATTCATTGTATTTTCTTTAAACTTCCAATTAAGTGGTACATATTTATTTTAGCATTATATAAATATTTCAAAACATACATTTCCATCCTTTTGAAATTACTCTCATGATAAAACATAATATCTTTTCCATTTTATCTTTTATTAATAAACTTCCTTTACATTTTATAAATTTTCTCTAATGTAAAATATTTGTCATGAAGAATCACCTTAATTTCATTCAAATTTTTTTCAAACTCTTCTACCCTCTTAGTATTTTTAATCAGTGACAACCATTGATCAAAACCCCTTTAATATGATCAAAATAATTTCATCCTTATTGTAGGCTGTAAGATACATAACTTTTATTTATTAAAATAAGAATTAATTTTCCAAGAATTGTGTCTATTTTTAAATAGAACTGTTAAATCCATTGTCATGATCATTTAAAAAATCCACAAAATGCCTTCAATTATTTTCTTGGTTTCTATTCCTTTTAATTGGAGCCAATATCTAAAAAATGGTAAAGCATAATTATAAATATAATAATTTACCAATTTATAAATCATGATTTATATTACATTTTCATAAAATTTGGTCATATATATAGGATATTTATGATTGAAATTATAAAATAATATATAAAATTTTTATGGGTATAATATATATCACTGCCTATGTAACACTAAATATTGTTCCTAAGAATTCTAAAAAGCCTTTATAAAACACTAATGACAATTCCCTTGATCCTGGTCACCTAGAGTTGGTGGGTTATTTATTACATGGTAATTAGATTTCATAAGATGAAATTGTTGATTCAAAATTTTCTTTTCAAAACTTTCTATTATAATTTTTAAAATCAAAAATAAATTTATTCAATTTTTATACTTTACTACCTTTTGTACCTCAAAATATTTATATTTTTTTATAGAAATAATGTTTTTTCAAATATAGAATATTCATTCCATACGATGGAGATTCATCATTGGACGTAAAATTATTTCTTACATTTGATATCAGTATTATTTGAATGGATATTTATAAAGTCCACAAGAAAAAATATAATTATGTCTCATCACATGATGTTTTGTAGAGCCGATTGGAATATCTTCATCTGATCAAGTAAAACATTCTTTTTAGATTAATTTTAATAAAATCTATCAGACTAAGTAAACCCTATTGTATGAATGAAGGAAATTCATCTTATTAGGTGGATTCCAGAATCATTGTAATGATATTTTTTGTAAAATAGAACATCAAATGGAGAATATATGCAAAAAAATTCCAGGTGAAGGAATAGTTCATATAAAGTCATTGAAACCACCTCTGAGATATGAGGGATATGACTATTAGATAAATGCTTATAAATAGTATATAATACTTGGAGGAGGTATCATTTTCAACATCGACAATCTATATTTTTAGTGAAGCCTTATGTAACATATTTTTACTTTTAGAGTTCTTTAGTTATAATATATATAATGTATTTTACAAATGGAATTTGTGTGAGGATTATTGTAAATGACTTAAGAAGTTCTAATTTTATTAATTTCTATTCGTATGAGACTGTGTGATCGGAGGGATAATTAGTTTAGAAAAATTGTGATTTATAATCTTACTAATCGTGGATTCTCATGGAAAGGGAAACATAACTTTGACTGATCTTAGTATCTGCGGATTTCTTATTATAAGAATGATAAAACTTTATAGTTTAGTGGAAACATGGATACATAAAGTCAAGAATAGTGATGTACTAAACTTATATGGATATAGAGAGTAAATCATTGTCATAATGTCTCTATATGTTTTTCTTAATAATTTATAAAATTTATTTTACTTGTTTTAACAAGTTATTGTTTCCACTTTGCCTTAATTTAATAAAGCTTTACATTTTATGTTTAAAGCATTTCAAAACTCTGAATCATAAAAAATATTCATCTGATAAACCTACATATAGTGTTTTAAAAAAATTATTAGTTATATTTTATGAATTAAAATTCACCCCACTTTTAGTATTAATACTTAATGTATGTTTCTACATTTTGTATTATATAAGATTTTCTACATTTATTAACATTGTTATAAAAATTTGTTATTAACTTTGTTCTGAAATATTTCATACTAATTTTTCTTTTATAGTAAAGAGTATATCTATTTTTGAGATACAAGGTTTAAATATTGGAGATTTGGAAATATTAATCCCATAAGACCGCCATTATTTGATGGTTTAGATTATGAATATTATAGAGATCACATGAATAACATATTTTATAAATAATGGTGTTGAAAACTATGTGATTATGACTAGATATTAAAAAATTCATAATAAATAAGTCCCTAATTCTACTAGAGAAAAAAATATGTGTATCAACTAAATTATTATGTGAGTAACACTCTATTATTCTCAATGAAAAAATTTATCTATTATAAAATTTTATACTGTGAAGTAGATAATATTGTGTGGAATAAATCATAATTGACAAAAATTAGATCTAATAATGTTATTAATTTGAATAATCTGTAATGATATAAGATTACATATACTTTTATTTCTTATTCGTAGAAGCAATTGAAAAAATGATTCAAAGTTTTACGAAAATTATAAGTTGTTTTCAATCTTTGGGAGGCAGTTATTTAACTGATGAAAATATGGTTGAGATAATTACTAAAATTATTCCCAAAGATTGGTATTCTTAAAGGATGAAACATTATTCTATATAACATCTTAAAAAGCTAATTCAAGATGATTTTATCAAAAATATCATACAATTTGAGTTTAAATTAAAAAGAGATGTAGACAAATCTAAAATGATTAATGGTGTAGCATTTTATTCTACATCTATAGTAGTAAATATAATATGATTAGATAAGAAATTTTTGGATTATTTTAAGAAGAATAATGTAAAGGTTAAGGTAAATAGTAGTTCATATAATAAAGTTATAATGATTTTACTAATCTTTTATAGAGAATGAATAATTTTTTGAAAGAAATATTTTCATTAAAAATAAAATAAGAAATATAAGGATAGAAATGAGAGGAAATTCACTTCATACATGGTTTGGTATGAATTAAAGAAACCCGATCACATCATACCAAATTTTCTAGCACAAAAGAATAAGGACAATAATGGTATGAATTCAATGAATTTCTATAAAAACAAAGTCACGAAAATCATAAAATCTCATGACACCTAGAGTGTTAGTATAGGTAATAGTTATTTAGAAAATTCTTCATAATAAATAAGTTATATTAATAAAATCATATAATTATATGCTATATTTAAAAAAGAAAAATCAAGGCATTATTGACAAGGTAACATGTTGAATCGTTGAAATTTCTAGTTATACATGTTAATTATCGAAATTCTGATGATGAAAATAGTTCAAATTCATTAAAAAGAATAATAAAATACTTCATATGAAGAAAATGATTCATCACCAAGTTTTTTAGAAGTTTTTAGATTATATAAATTTCATTTAAAAATTTTAATATTTCTAAAAAGTATTAAATTTCTAAGTTATATGTTTCCAATGTAAATTATCAAATTTCAAAACATTCAATTGAAATTAATAATCTTACTGAAGAATTTGACAGAAATTTTTGTTCTACTTATTCACATGATAGTAAATATTTTTTCATGATAATATATTCTAAAATTTTAATTCTAAAAAAATACATATCAAAATTTACTTACTGAAAGGGAATTTTTGAAATATATATTAAAACATTATACATCATAGTAGTATTTATAAGATTGGTTTTAAAATCTCAAAAAAAACATTTTCAGAATAACTATTTTTTCCGAAGAGTATACCGATTTTTATAAAGTATGAAAGTGATGGACATTGGAAAAACAAGTGTTTATAAAATAGAGTTTAATATTTTATATTTTATAATGATTATATTTCTAAATAATTTGTAGTTGTTCAATATAAGAAATTTGGGATGATGTGGATTACAAAAGTTTTATTTTATAACAATGATGGACCCAAGAAATGTTGGGTTCCAAAATTCCAACATCACTTTTTTATAGGTAAATAAGAAAATTTACAACTTAAATAATACTTTCTACATGGATAATGATTGATTTAGGAATCTGATTAGAAATAGGAAAACATTTCATATGGTTATCAACATGAAAGCTGGTAAACTCACTTTTGACTATAATCTTTATGGATAAATTTATTATGTAAGTAATACTATTATTCATGTAAAAACAAATAATTTTAAATGATTTATTTTTTCTAAGACATAAGAACAACCCAAAAAGTATAAACCAATTATGTTATGAAGGAAACCTTGTGAACTTCAAGAATTAAAAATGTATTGTTCAAAGTTCAGAATATAATTTTATTCCTTCTCTTGATAGGTATGATAATGTATACATTATTAGCATAGAATACCTTAAGAACTAAGATGTACATTTTATTAGTGTAATTTGAGACTAATCTTTGTTATGGAATAGAAGTTTAAGACACTAAAATTTTATAATGTTATCTAAACTCTATAAGAAAGGACTTATTAGAGATATACCAGAGCTTAGATTAAATTATTCAAACTTTTATGACCCCTATCAATTGGTAATGAAACATAATTCATGTTTTAAATTTATTAGTGATGTATAAACTTTCAATGCTTTATATTAAACGCTCATTGATTTATTTAGACCAAAAAAATTGATTTATAAGATGAAAATACTATGTATATGTCTTAGTTGATAACTACACTAGATACATATGGGTCCATTTTATAAAAAAATTCAAAAGCCTTTTCCTATTATAAAAAATATTTATTCCATTTCAAAATTATTTTAATCTAACTTTGGTTTCTATTCAGAGTTATCAAGGTAGATAATTTTAGAAGTTTAATTTTGAATCTTTTTTTGGTAAAAAAGATATTTTACATAACTTTATATAACCTAAAACTCCTTAGAAAATTTTTTAGTTGAATGAATAATTTGAGTTATTTAAGAAGAAACTTGAACCATGTAGAATGAATACTTTATTGATAAATTTTTTACGGTTGAATTAGTTAATACGTTTTGTTATATTATAAATTGAGTCTTTCAAATACATTTTCTTAATAATTATTCTTATGAGTTATGGATAGGAAGAAACCCTAAAATTTCTTAAATTAGAGTTTGTGGATGAAAATTATTAATTTTGAATACAAATGATAATTTAAAAAAATCATCTCCAAAATTTAATGAAGGAATTTCTATTTGGAATTCTATAATTGGTAAGATTTATAGAGTTTTTAATAAAAATATAAGTACTACTGAGGAAATAGTACTCGTTAAATGAGATGAAAAAATATTTTTGTTTTTAAAGAACCTATATCTACATCTAAAAATGATTTTTAGAAAACCAATTTTTTAAACCATTGTTGGAAAATACTTCACATAAGAGAATATCTAAAGATATATTTTCTAAAGTTATATCTCAAGAAGAAATTAAACAAATTATTGAAGAATGATTTTTTATGAACTAAAGAAATTAGATTATCTTAAGGTGTCATCCATGTGATAATATTAATGTTGATGTAGATTATCCTTTCAAAATAAGAAGTTAATTAATAAATGGATGTGAACATTGTGATTTTTTTTCACAATTTTAACATAAAACTCTAGATAAATATTTAGGTGATAATGATTCAATAAATAAATATTGGATGAAATCAATGAATTTGAGTTGAAACTAGTTTGGACTTTTTTTTAACGTCTTAATGATTCACCTATAATCAGTGTAGAATGTTTTTTTTTTGAAATAAATGTGATGAAAATTGATTTATAATGGGGAATACAATGATAATTGTTGAAAAGGGTTATAATAAAAAATAAGGCATAGACTATGAAGAAAAATTTTCTCCAATACCTATACTTCATGCTATTCATATACTTTTATATTATAAAGAATTATTAAATTTTAATATTTTTCAAATATATATGAATTGTTCTTTCCTTTATGGATATGTACATGTGGAAGTTTATATAGAAGAACTGTCTGGGTTTGGAAACAAAAAATCTCCAAAAATGTATTTAGAATTACTATGTACTTTTATAGACTTAAAAATAACTAATATTGTATAATATATTAATCATATTTTTTGTTATAATTAATTTGGTTAATGGTGATTTCAATCTAACACTTTTTTATTTAAAAAATTGTTAAAGATACAATTATAAATTGAATTTTTGTTGTTGGAATTATATTTTGATCAACTGAAAAATACTTAACTAAATCGTTTTTGGATGTTATTAAGTATTATTTTAATATGAGAATGATGTATGAACTTACTATTTTCCTTGGTATTGAAATTTAACAAAAACCAGATGGAAATTTTGTATCTCAATAAAATTATATAAATGATCTAATTAAAATTTTAGGATATTAAAATACTAAAATTATTATTACTTCTATATAGAGATCAATAACTTTAGATCTTGATGAATTTTGGAAACCATTCAATCAAAATAAATTTAGAGGAATGATTGGTATTCCACTATACATTACAACTAGTTCTCCATAATTAATTTTTCCTATATTCTTATGTGAAAGATATGAAGACAATAAATAAAATCCAACCTTAAAGTAGTAAAATGAATTTTTCATTATGTTTTTAAAATGTACCCAAAAATTCAAGAAGATCATATTAATGAATAAACTTTTATAAAAAATTTTTGTAATTATTTTAAAGAGGTAATGGTAAATATTTTTTTATTCCTATATTTCATTATATTTATTCATATATTGTTTATAATTTATAAAAATTTTATATAATTTTTAGCTTTTATAAGACTAAATCTTTGAATCATAATGACTATAACAAAGTTTTATTTTAAATTTAGGAGTTTAAAATTTTAATTACTCATCAGATGAAGAAATTTATGTGATTTATATCTAAAGTATCATTTCAATATAAGCCATTGGACTTGAAAAAGATAAATAATCTCTCTCTAGGATCCTATATAATAGGAAGTGGACCTACACATGTAATTAACAGATTGATTCTATAAAGAGCTATCATTTTTCAGATTCTCATCTTCATGATATTTTATGATTCATCCATATTTAGTTTTCTGATAAAGAAAATATAAACTTCTTCCAATGACTTATCCAATATCATTCTAGTCAAGGAAATATTGATAGAGAGAAATTAGTATTAAAAATAAGATTTTTTATGGAATTTTGTTATAGTCTGTTAGGTTTGAGAATCATTTTGTGTAGAAAAAAAGAATTTGACTTACATTTTTTTGAGTCAGTGAGGGCTTTATATACATCCCATGAGTTTAGTGAATTGGATGTATTAAAGTTTGTAACATTTTTACTATTTGAGAAATCCTATAATTGGAGTATCAAAAACATTTCTGATTTTTACAAGTCCCTTTTGAATGTGAGGTTAATTTAGTGACTTAAAAACTTCCATATATACTAGGATATTTTGAAAAAAAATGTAGAAACATATATTTTTTCATTGTAATAAAAAGTGATGAATGTGTCACATTTTTCTTCATATACCCGAATAGAGGTTATATGGGTTTGGGTTGTCCTTATACTAAGAAAACGTTATAGGGATACTCTACATGAGTAAGACGTTTATGTTATGTACTTTTTGTATAGCATGAGATTATTCATTTCTGTTAAATTTATATTGAGTGTAATTGAAGAATTTAAAGTTTGAATGTTAAAGTTGAAGATTATAATTTATCTAATCATTATCAACAAGTTGTCGGTAAATTTTAGGAATGCTGAAAATATAAAAAATAAAGCAACTAATGTGAGAGAATATGTCATATATTGGTGAGGAAAATATCAATAAAATAATGATGGTATATATTTCTCCATAGAGAATATTTTTTTAAAATTTTAATAATTATGTATCTAAAATTGAAACTAATAAACTAAAAAGATATTTTATAAAAAGTGAATTAGTTTAAAAGTATCCTCCTTTAATGAGGACGATGAAAAAGAAAATGTTAGTAAAGTATTTCGTTAACTTCATTAAAATGGAATAATAGAAGAAACTTGGTGATCCATCTATTGGGTTGGATAAGGTTTAGGCCATGGAATTTAAGGACAAAACTTATCAGAATCATTTAGAAGAATAAAATAGAAAGAAACCAGCTAATAAAGAAAGAAATGAAATCTTTTCTTGATATTTTATAAAAGGAATTTCGAAAACTCATTCAAATATAGATGTTATAAAAAAGGAAATGTTTATTAATTAGATCATCTTGAAAAAAAATTATCATAAAACTAAAATATATTTAGTTCCTTTTTTAGCTTAACCACTGAATGTTGAAAAAATAAAAGGCAAGGAATTAGTAGAATAAAAACATCTTTCTGAAGATATGCATGCTGATGTTCAAGGCACAGTTAAAAAAGGTAAGGAAGGGATCGATCAATCTTCTTACCGAAAATAACTAACTCTTTTTCTAATAAATATGAGGTTAAAGATTAATTATTAAATAATTAAATCACTCCAATAATATTTTTATTTTGATGAAATTTTAGAATCATACTCCACTTCTCTATTCTTAATGTTTGGGACGGAAGTTTCATTGAGAAATCAAAATGAGTAATAGTTCTCAAAAGAAAATAAACTACAATAAAAATCTCAAAAATCATACAAACCATTTTTGGTGATAATAATAAAATGATATAATTTTATTAAAAACAATCATATGATGAGAAAGATGACGGTGGTCCTTCTAGGTGATCAAGGCCATGAGTTCTAAGTGTTTCATCTGATTCTAAAAGATTTCCATAAGAAATTACATAAAGAGTATGGAAATGAAGATAAATTACTTCTATCAAGATATCAATAAGCTCGATATAATAAAGAAAATATTTCTAGAAATACCAACTAGATGTAAATATATTAATGGAAATATTTCTCAGTTAGAAGGTTGAAATTCTTTGATGTAGCTTGCTGAGATGG
This sequence comes from Viscum album, assembly GCA_963277665.1. NCBI lineage: Eukaryota > Viridiplantae > Streptophyta > Magnoliopsida > Santalales > Viscaceae > Viscum > Viscum album. Next base: position 1,429,002,322 of record OY728131.1, on the reverse strand, counting down.
TAATTCCAAATAAATTTGTATTCAAATATTTCATAGGATTATCTCAATCTAATTGAAGGAAGTTTATGTAACCTATTTAATAGATTAAGAACACTAAATGAGATTTGAAATTTTATGATTAACAGATGTAAGGTTTAAGAGAATGAACAAAAATAGTGTTCAAACTTAAAAGAAGCATCAATATTGATGTTATTAAAACTACAAGGAATATAGGTAACAAAAAATTCCTAGTAATTAATAAATATTATGAATTAACTAAAAAATAAAAAAATTAGGATCATTAAGACGAATTACAAAATCTAAAGAAAACATTGGTTGTCTACGAAGATAACAAGGTGGAATCATAGAAGTATGAGTTTTGGTGGAAGATGTTTTGAATATAATGAAAATAGTGGCTACTTTAGAAGAGAAAAAATGGGAAATTAATAAATTTCCAGCTTTACAAGTTGATGTTGTAAAGTTAAAAAATTTTGTTTCCAAGTTAGATAAATATCAAGAAGACATAAAAAAGATGGGTTTGATCATCAAGAAGATATCAAAGAATGATTGATATTTTTTCTATGAACTCTTAAATGATTTTTTAAACCTCAAAATATATTCTTAGAATGTATATTTTTAGATTTATTTTCATCCTCATATATTATTTATCTGGATCTTTTATTATTGATTTGGTTAAAATAATTTCTTTTATTTTTTGATTAATGTCTTAAATATAATTTTTTATTATTTTATATATTTTTTTGTATGTAAATTCAGTACACATTTTACCTCATTAAAACATTTTCTAAAATCAAAAATATGGAGAAATGATTATAGATTTTTATTAAATGTTTACAAGAAAAGTATCTAAACTCTATAACAAAGGGGGATAAAGAAACATAAAAGTTAAAAGTAAAAAATGGTAGATCATTTGAGATAGGGGGGTATGTATTTTATGTTTTTAAATTTAGTTTTTCTTTTTAAGAATTTATGATTTGTTCTTTTCAATAAGGGTAGATAGTTAACTCAAAATTTTCTTTTCAACACTTTCTATCATAATTTTTAAAATCACAAAACACTTTATTAAAAGTTTTTAATTTACTAATTTTAATACTTCCAAAAATTTCTATATTATATTTATAAATACTATTTCTCTAGGCATTGAAATTTCACTCCATTAGATATATATTCATCATCAAACATAAACATATTTTTTAAAATGGATTTCAGAGTTCTTAAAATGGAGATTTACACATCCCAAAAGAAAATGTATAACTGATTCCTATCATTTGTAATTTTATAGAGTATATTATAATAACCTCGTCATATGGAGGAAAATTTAACTTATGGACTAACTTTAATAAAATATACCTAATCAAGTAACCCCAGTTTTTTGGTCAAAGGAAATTCATTTTATAATAATGAATCTAAAATAATTGTAATGGTTCTTTGACAAAGTGACCATTCATAAGAGAAACTATGCAGAACATTTAAGAGGAATAAAGAGTTTTCTTAAGGCCATTGAATCCACCTTTGAGATATTTATTATATGATAATTTTAGAAATGAATATAAATAGATGTTTTATATGATGATTAGGTATCTTTTTCATCATCAACAATTAGTATTTTTTGTGAATCCCTTTGTAATATCTTTGTAACATTGAGAGTGCTTCAGTTGTAACTTCTAGAGTATCTTTTTCATAATAAATTCATGTGAGTTTTTTTGTAAATGCCTTAAGTATTTCTGATTTTTAATTAATGTTTTTCCAATATCGTGTGATCGAGGGATTCATTAGCTTAAAAAATAGAGATTTACATTACTATTGGTTAAGGTTTCCTCAGTCTAGGGAAACAAAAGTTTGGATAATCTTTATATCGATGGATTTCTTGTTATAATAAAGACAGAAATTTATAGTTTGGAAAAAACATTGGATACGTCATGTCAGGGTTAGTGAATTCTTTAACTCTTAAGTATAAATAGATGATATCATTGTTATAATGTTTTTGAACATTTTTTATAAAACTTTTAAAAAATTACTTTAATTATTTTTACAATTTATTTTTACTACCATTCATCATTTTAGGAATGTTATACATTATTTGTTACAAGATTTTATAAACTTTGAATCCAATTAAATATTTATCTGATAATACTATATATGTTGGTTCGTTAAAATTGTTGGTTTTATTTTATAAACAAAAATTCACCCCTTCTTGTAATATTATTGTATACTCTATGTTCCAAAATTTTGTAACATAGGAGGCTTTCTACTTCTATTAAATTTGTTATAATGTCTTTTTATTAATTTTTTTATAAACATGGTTACACTGATTTGACTTTTATAGAAAAGTGTTTATCTATTTTGGAGATAGTAAATCTAAATGGTGGAGCATTAGAGAATATAAATCCAAGAGGACCAAAAATAATTGATGGTTATGATTATGAATACTAGAGATATCACTTGATTTCATTTTCTATAAATATTTTTTTTTGATAACATTATCATTACGATAGAAAAATATTAAATTTTTTATTAGAAAGTTACTATTTTAAAATAGAATAAAAATATGATTGTCAACTAAATTATTGTGTGAGTAACACTCTACTATTATCAATGATAAGAAGTATCTATAGTCAAATTTCATCTTGTGAAGTAGCTAATTGTATATGGAATAAATTATTAGTTACACACATTAGAACTATAAATGTTACTAAAACAAGAAGATAAATGATGAGAGATGATTATTGAGATGTTTATTTCTTATATGAAGAAACTATTTCGAAAATATATCAAAGGTTTATGAAAATTGAAAATAGTTTATAGTATTTGGGAGATAAAGATTTAACTAAAAAAAATTAGAATTTTTTTGAAATTAATCCCAACGGATGAGAATCTAAAAGGATAGTACTTGATGATACAAAATATCTTACAAACCTAATCCTAGATGATCTTATAGAAACCCTCATGTATTATGATGGTAGATTAAATAGAGATTCTAATAACACTAAAAATAATAATGGTGTAACATTTTCTTCTACCTATATAGCATTATTGAATGTAAGATATGTTTTAAAAATTTCTAAATCATATAAGAAAATGAAATTCAAGGTTGATAAAAATAGTAATTTATCTGAATAGAGTCATAATGATATTTCTAATATTTTAATGTTAATGGTTTTTTTTTTGGAAATATATATATATTTAAAAAATACAATATGAGTTATTATGATAGAAATAGGAAGAATGGCTCTATAGGGATGATTTTCTATAAAACAAGAGACCCAGTCACATTATAAAAGTTTTTACAAGGCTTAATAATAAGGATAAGAAATATCAACATTATAAGAACTTATATATCAATTAAGGAAATAAAATCCTAAATTCATCTGAAACATAGAGTTCTAGAGGTGGTAATAGTTCTTAAAAATAAATTTTTGACAGTTAGGACATCATGGTATTATATGATTGAATTATAAATAAAAATAAATACATGATGTCTAAGGTAACCATTGAATATTTAAAAAATATTGATTTTAAATTCTAATTATCATGATTATAATGATGGAAGTAGTTCTACTTATTCCGAAGAATACAAAGATACATTCTATAAAGAATATGATTCCTTAACAAGATTTCAAGACATTTCTATATTTTCAAATTTTCAAGAAAATAAAAAAAACAATATTTTGAAAATGTATGAAATTTATAAGGTGGATCTTTCTGAAGAAAATTATATAATTTCAAAACATTTACTAGAAATTACTAATCATACTAATGAATTTGATATAAAATATTGTTTTAACTATTCTAATGATGAGAAATGTTTAGATTTAAAAATAAATTCTGAATTTTTAATGATGAAAAAACTCCTATGAAAATTTACTTATAAAAATTAAATGTTTTATAATATATACAGAAAAATTAGGCCTCATACTTTTATTTTTGGGATTTGTTTTAGAAAATAAAAAACACATTTTTAACATAAAAATTTTATTCCCAATAATAAACCTTTTTATAGAAAGTGTCAATGTGGTGGAGAGAAGAAAAATAAGGGTTCTTTAAATCGAGTTCAGTCTTTTGTATTTTATAAATCTTATATTTCTAAATTATTAGATATTGTTCAACATAATAATTTTGGATTTATGTGGATTATCAAAGTTTTACTTTCAAATAATATTGTACCCATGAATGTATGGGTTCAAAAATCAAAACTACCCTATTTTATTTGATAAAAACAAAATTCATAAAAGAAAAAATATTTTAAGTTCAATGGTAATATTTAAATTCATATGATTATAAAGAGAAATTATTTTCAAATATTATCAAGATGAAAGGTATTAGAATCACTTTCGATGATAATTATCAAGTAGAAATTTATTATTCACAAAATATTTTTCTTCATGAGAAAACATTAATTTTGAATATTTTATTTTTTTTATGACTAAAGAAAAACCTTATAACCATAAGAAACTTATGTAATAAATGTTACCAAGGGAACAAAGGGGATGAAAAATTAACTATTTAATGTTAAAATGTAATTTTGTTATTTCTCTTAGTATGAATTAAAATGTATACACTCTTTAATTATAAGACTTTAGGAACCAAGATATAGATTTCCTTAGTCAAATAAAATACCAATCTTGGTTATGGAATAAAAGTTTAGGAAACTAAAATCATAGAACATTAGCTAGTATCTCTTTGAAAGGACAATTTATTGATCTACTAGAGATTAGGTTTAATTATTCAATTTTTTTTGGATCCTTATCAATTTAGAATGAAACATATGTTATGATTAAAATCAATTTTTGAATCTTCAACTTCCAATGATTTTTATTTGGTTCACATAGATTTTTTTTGAACAACCAAAACTGAAAGTATCAGAAAAATACTATATATAAATCTTATTTGATGACTATACTAGATAAAAAATGGTCGATTTTCTAATGAAAAAGTTAGAAACATTTTTCTATTTTAAAAACTATGTATTCCATGTCAAAATTTAGGAAAATATACATTTCGTATTTGTAGAGGTCATGGTGGAGAATTTGAAAATTCTTTCTTGAATTTTTTTTTGTAAAAATGAATTTTACATAAATTTTCACTAACTAGATATCCTCAATTAAATGGTGTAGCCAAATGAATAATTAGTCTTATTTTGGAAATTTCTAGAATTATTTTGAGTGAATAGGTAGTTTATAAACATGTTTAGGATGAAACAATTAGTAATTCATATTTTACAATAAATAACTATTTATAAAGACATATATTAAATAAAAATTCATATGAATTGTAGAAAGGATGAAATCCAAAAATTTCATAATTTATTTTCATTGAATTAAAAGTATTCATTTTTAATACTTATGAAAATTTACATAAATTCATTGAAAAATAAAATGAGTGAATTGTTATTGGTTATTCTATAAAAATTATAGCCAAATGTTTCTCTAATCATACTACTAGTACTATTTAGGAAACAGTACATGTTAAATTTAATAAAACTTATAATTTTATTTTTAAACAACCTATTACCACATATATAGATGATTTTGATAAATATAATTTTCTACCAATTTTGGAAAATTCATTACATGAGATAATAACTGAATAAATTATTTCAAACAATTTACATTATGATTAAATTTAATAAATTATTAAATAACATAGTTTTACAAACCCAAGGAACTAGAAAATATTAAGTAATCATCCAAACGATAATATCATTGGATATATAGATCAACTTGTTAAAACTATATTGTCCTTAATAAATTAAATTAGACATTTTTTATATTTATCACAATTTTAATCTAATAATCCCGATGACTCTTTGGGTGATAAATATTGGATAAAAGAAATTTAGTGTGAACTCAATGAATTTGAGAGGAATAAAGTTTATAATTTGGTTAAACATCCTTAGGATTCACCTATAATTAGTGTAAATTGGGTTTCGGAAATAATTGAGATGAAAATGGAGTTATAGTTTGAAATAAAGATATAATTTGTTCAAATGGTTATAAAAATAATAATTCATAGACTATGAATAATATTTTTCTTTTGTAGCCATAAATAACACAGTTCATTTTCTTAAATCTAATGAAATATTTCAAAATTTTAATTCTTTTTTAGACGGATGTGTAGCATGATTTACTTAATGGATATTTATGGGAGAATTTTTATGTAGATCAACCCCCGTATTTTGAAAACAAAAAAATAAATGGATAATTAATTTAGACTTATTAAGACCCTCTATGGATGTAAACAAGCCCCATGTGTTGAGTCTAATAGATTAACCAAGATTTTATTAAGAAACAATTTGTTAAGAGAGCTTCAAATCCAATAATTTTTAATTAAAAAAATTCCTAATGTTTCCATAAATGTTAAAATTTATGTCAATTAAATTATATTTGGATCAACAAAAAATAATAATTTCATGATTCCTTCATATATCTTATGAAATTTATTTTAGATATGAGTATAATGTGTGAATTTATTTTATTTTTTGGCTTTAAAATTTCATGAAAACATGAAGGAAATTTTGTATCTAAACAAAATTATATAAAATAAATTCTTAAATGTTCAGATAAGAAAATAATACATGTATTATTACTCTTATTAGGACCTTAATAACTTCATATCTAGATGTAATTAGGAAACCAGTTGATCAAATGATGTTTAGAGGAATGATTGTTAGTATAATATACCTTACATCTAGTCATCGATAATAATTTTTTTATGATTATATGAAACAAACCCAGAAAATACAAGATAATCCTACCATAAATATGTAAAATTAATTTTTTTACCTTAAGGGAACTATGAAATTTTCTTTATTTTATTGATCTAGAAATGATATTGATCTAAAAGATTTTTCAGATACTGACTTTGGTGGATATAAAATGGATAGAATGATTTTATATAAAACATAAGATTTATTATTAGAGGCTTTAATATCTTGCTATTGTAAGAATCAAAACTTTTTAGAACTTTTCACTTCTGAAGATGAATATATGGCAGTTGGAAGTTGTTATACTTAGGTATTTTAGATGCAACACACACTCAGTGAATTTGGCTTGAGTTTTTATAAAACTCCATTTTATTTATAACACAATTGATACCACATTGTATAAAAATCCATCACATATCTCATGAGATAAGAACATATATATAATATTCCATTTCCTTCAGGATCACACACATAAAGTAGATATAATTTTATAATTTATAATAATGTAAGAACAACCCACTTATAGTTTTAAAAAACCAATAAACCTCAATATATTTGAATATATCAAATATATTATGGTAATGGTAAACATAATATAATCATTCAAACTATTTCATGTTTAACAATCTCTTAATAATAATTTACTTTTTAAAATAGGGAGAGTATTTTTTTATGTTTTGAAAATATAAAGCGTCATTAAAAAATTTCGTAATTTTTACCTATTTTTTTTTAAATAATTGTTAAAAAGTATACATAAATATTATCTTGGAAATCATTTATTTTGATTTTATTTTGATAAAAAATAGGATAAACATTTTAAAAAGAAACATATATCCCTATAAATATTTCCCAAAATTTTAATTGGACAAAAATTACTTTAATGTTTTTAGACAAACATTCCCTAAACATGTTGGAAAAAATTTCCATAATAGTATTCATTATATTTTCTCTTGTCATTTTTTTTATAATTTTTTATGTTTATAAGATGTATCAAAAAAACAAATAAGATAATATTACAGAGTAAACATTTATAATAATGTTTATAATTTTTCCCTAAGAGGTAAATTCTAAATCTTTTATATCTATATCATTTTTTTAACTTTTATTATACTATGTATAATTTATAATTTATTTTCCAAATTTTAAGTTTTTATCTTACTAAATCCGTGACAGAAAAACTATACCTAACTTCTTAAAAAATTCAAAAATCGATAATTTTTCTTAATCATTATTTGATGAAAGTTGTTAGTCATTATTATGAAGTTAAATTTCAATTTACGATGTTTGATCTGAAGAAGTTAAATTTTCTATCTTAATGAGTAAACTTAAAAAAGTATTTGGACACCAATTATTCTTCATCACTTCATTTTTTGAATATCAATCATATTTTAGATTCACTTCCACAAGATGTTTTCTTGTTCATCCTATCTTTTATTCGAACAATCAAGAAAATTTTGGATTCCTCAAGTGAATTCTCCTATTTTATTCAAGGAATGATATATAGATAGTGCATGGTGTAAAATATATTATTATTTTATAATGTATTTTATAGTCTTTTAGTACTAAAAAAATAAAAATTTACTTCAAATAACATTTGAAGGTGAGGAAATTTTCATGACTCGCAAACTTCTAGGGAAACTAGGATATTTTGAGAAACTCAATGTAGAACCATATAGTTTTTTTCATATGAATAATTAAGGAATGTATGAAGTCTTTACCTGGATTCCCTAATAGTAGAAATATGGTTTTATAATTTTCTCATACCAAGAAATGGTTTTATGGATATTCTCAAGGTATAAGATGATTATGTTCTGAAATTTGGGTACAACATGAGATAATTCAATTTGGTTAAGTATATGTTTAGTGTAATTGATGCAAATAAAACTAGGATAATAAAGTTAAACATTATTATTTACCTAGGATTTATCAACAAATTAATTGTATCTTTTATTAATGTCAAAAATATTTAAAATAAAGAAACTCAAATCAGAGGAAAATTTCCATATATTAGTGGAGAAACTATCAGTAAAATGATGTTGGTATATATTTATTCTTAGAAATTATTTTTTGAAAAATTAGATAAATAATTGGAAGAATATGAAACTAAGAAATTGAAAGAAAAAATTGATAAAAGGAAAAAAATTGGAAATTTTCATCCTTTAACAAGGGAAAAAAATGAAAATCTCAAATGAGGATTTTGTTTTCTTTCAAGAAAAAGGAAAATGAGACACTACAAAAAAATTGGCTTATATAAACAGAAAATTAGTGACAGATAAAACATATGTTGGAAAAAACAATTAATTCCAACAAATATAATTTTTTTATATTAATTATAATTACAAACACTTTTTTTACGGAAAAATGCATCTGTCGATATTAACTGTTTAATAATAAGAAATATTTTACTTACAATTGGATATGTTACTTTATCATCTTATACAAACATTTTTTTCCAAAAAATAATTTTTTTAAAATCACATATTTAATTTTTTATTTTTAATAACATTATGTTTTTAATAATTATTTAAAATAAATATTTCAAATAAACTTCCGAAAACCCTACCATGCACCCCTGATCCCGAGCCCCCAAAATTTTCTATCGGATAACCCGTGAACCAGTTTGACGGGTTCGACCGGTGTCCTCTTCTTCTTTAAGCCATTGTTCATCACTCTTCGGTTCATCCCCATTCGTTATGTAACCACCTTTTCGACTCTACACCACCCATTTCAAGGTATGTTTCCCTTCTCTAGTCACCCCTTCGGTTCGCTGATGTCGTTCATTATCTATCTTTTGTGCATATCATCGCATTTGGTAGGAAATCATTATTTCTACGATCAATTTCTTCGACTACAATAAGTATTGATGAATGAAGGGAAATTTTTAATTTTGGGTAAAATGTAATTGAATTAAGTTGTGAAGAACTTGTTGGAGGCAAAAAAAAAGTGAAATATCTATCACTACTTCCCAATTTCTGGCTATGAATGCTGACGGAGTACCTCAATTGTACATTTCATCTTTCATATCTTAAATCTTCATGAATTACTCTATATTTGTGCAATGATTCTCGTCTTTATTATTGTATTCCATTAATATTTTTCCTTACGAAATCCCTATTTGAGGTTAGGAAAAATCATTACAGCTAAATTCACTAAAAATATTTCCATATGGTATCTTCTCTGAGATAGAGGGTGTACAACCACTCTTTGGAAAATACGTTAAGAGATCCAAGTAATAATCTCTGTTTATCTCGAACATCTACGACACCTCATGGATTAAACATTACACACAAAACAGAAAACATATTGATTTTCTTGTTTAGATCCTCTCTTATATGGACACTAAAATTTGGAAATTGCTGAATCATTCAAATTTTCAATTTAAAATGTTCTTTTTAGAAATTCACTATAGATATGTCTCCTAATTTTTAGTTCAGTGAGATTTTAAATTGAATTCACAAGGACCAATTTGAGTTTCACATGGTCCATTCAATGAAATAACCACTAATTTAGTGTGTTGAATGTCAATGTATCACAATTATTTATTTCTAGTTAGAATGGTTCTATAAATATCTATATCAGGAGTTTTGATTTAGTAGAGGAACACCTTATCATGAGGTGGTTGAATAAAAATAGAATATAAGGTTAAATATAATGTATTTGGATATTATATTGTCACCATGGAGGGGTGAAATTTCACAGTTGTAATTAATTTAAGTGTTAAAAGGGGGTTTTGTAGTTTTCAGTGAAATTGATAGAAGTATGATGTAGTAAAATTGATTAACAATTAGATGATAGATTATTGAGCACAACTGTACTACAAAAACTGCTAGATTATTAGTTATTCATGTTGTGGGTATACTAAGTTAATGCAAAAGCTAAAGTCAGTGTTAATGCGCATGCTGAAGTCTTTGTTGTTGAAAAATATTGTGATATTTTATTAACATGCACTTCTTTTAAAAAAATGTAAATTTTTAATTTTTTTGAACAGTATTGCATGCATTTTTTACTGAAGCTTTAAATGGGTGATAAGAAAGTTTCTTTTATGAAATTCATCAGTTTTTCATTCTTTGATTGTATTTTATAGCTTTATAAATTTATGATAGACTATCTAATACTCTTATATAGCCTTGGTGATGGATTAATTAAACCATGATATGTAAAAACAGATTTAATATGGATTATTTTCACTCTAAATTTTCCCATTGAAGATTCGGGGACCTCAAATCATTAACCTATTAAAATTCAGGTTAAATTTTTAATTGAATTTAATTATGGTTATTATTTTTACATATTCTTTTTTTAGGAACATCAATGGTTTCAACTGGATTATTTTATATAACTTGGAAAAGTGAATTTCTTATGGCTGAATTCAGAAGTCAATGAGGCACTTATCAGGGGAGTTATTTTTTTAATTCTACAATTTTTTCAGTGGAATTACTCAACTTTATGGCTTATTGTTTTTAAGGGACTGAAAATAGTTTAATGTGCTATTGGCATGCTGATGTTAATTCATGACTGAGAAATCCTTTTGAAAATTCATGAAAAAACATGCACTGCCTTGAATTAGATGCTACAGCATTGACTGATCCACGTGATAAAAGTTTCAATGTTATTCTATAAAAATTCCTAAAATTATGATCCCTTTCTCTATCACTTGATTAATTATACGGTCTTTATGAAGATACTCTCACATCTGGTTGCTATAGATTTATAGCATTAAAATGATCACATTAAGCTAATATTATCACCTTTTTGAATAAATATAATTGAGAATAATTATCTAATACTCAAATAGATATATCATATTCAAATATGAAGTATCCTAATGATTAGAAAACATTGAGCATGAGTATATTAGGGAGATATTCTTTCTTCCACACATGTTCCAACAATCTCCAACCAATTCACTACCTTGTAACTCATATAACACCATCTTCATGATTGATTGAGTGAAAGAAGAAAATTGATTAATGACTAAAGTATTAAATAGAAAAATGAAATGAAAATTTATCACAATCACATTCAACAACATATAACTATCTATAAAGTAATATATTTCGATTAAGGAAGAATAAAAGACGGTTTTGGAATATCAAGTATAAAAAGTTTCTCCCACTTTAATCACTAAATAATTTTTGATCTATCAATGTTATAGATCAAAATCACAAACATCAAGATACATATACTACAAAATATTTCCATCCAAAAGCCCACTAATGGAAAAAAATACTCCATTAATGAAGATGTTTTCTACCTTTTTTTCATTTCCCGTCATCCCATTTCAATCCTAATGCCATTTAGATGCTACTGATTTTTTACACATGGATTATGTCATTATCTATTGAGTTCTTAGGTAATGGGTTCACTCCTATCAATTAAATGGGTTTTTTATATCTTGTAAATCATCCATAATGTTCCTATTACACTATCTAATTTCTAAATTTTGTTATAAATTGTTATTGAACATTCCTCTTTTCCATGTATCCTTTATATAATTTCCATATTCACTTTTTTTAGATGCTACTAATTTTTTAAACATGGATTATGTCATTCTCTATTGAGTTCTTAGGTAATGGGTTCACTCGAATCAATTCAATAATAGGTTCAATCCAATCAATTCAATTGATTTTTTATATCTTGTAAATCATCCACAACATTCCTATTACATTATATAATTTCTAAATTTAGTTAGAAATTGTTATTGAACATTCTTCTTTTCCATGTATCCTTTATATACTTTCCATATTCACTTCATTTAGATTCTACTAATTTTTTAAACATGGATTATTTCATTCTCTATTGAATTCTTAGGTAATTGGTTCACTCCAATCAATTCAATGGATTTTTTATATCTCGTAAATTATCCACAACTTTCCTATTGCATTATCTTATTTCCTAATTTAGTTAGAAATTGTTCTTGAACCTTCCACTTTTCCATTCCTTCCTTGCGTTCTAGATTAAACAACATTAGGTGGTTAACATGGCTACATTTAGTGTTGATATTTCGTTGGATGTTAATGATGTCATGAGATTTCATTATCTTGGCCTCTAAAATATGCAGTCACATAAGCTATTTGTTGTATAGAGTTTGTATGTGTTGTTGACTTCCTACCAATCTGTTGGGCATGTCGTAATGTCATTATATAGGCACACAGACTATTGGTAGTTGTGTAGTATATGATTAAGACCCAAAGGAAGTGTTGGATTCATAAGTAATGTGATGTTATGATGAGATATTCCTTTAATTGGTAGTAATATACTCAGTTATAAAATGATTTTAATTCACAAAAATTCTAGGTATCATAATTATCATTACATTTACCATCCAGCTGAATCTTATGAGACATCATTGCACTTTGTTGGGATGAATATAATGTCTGATATAGTAGCAGTATAGAAATTCATTAAACTTATAATACATTCTATTATACTTCCTTCTATTAGACACAAGATTTTTTGGCATCTGAGATATACTTGGGTCCAAAAGTCACATTATATTAGACAAAGTATCATAAAGAAGACAACTTTTTCAGTATTTGAAAATGTAGTTTTAGCATGCTTATTCAGATCTGCAACTCCTTCCTACTCAAAACACCTTATGTGATCACATTCCATCTAGTAAATTAATAAATTAAAGGATGTATTATATTCAACCATTCATATTATTCCCAATAAATTATTAATCTATAATATTCACAGTTTTTCCAAATCCAGAAAAATTTACTACATCTAAAAAATTGAAGTGTTATACTAAAAACATCCTAGAATGCTCATGAGTAAAATGTGAGGGGATAAAATTAGTCCATTATGTATAATATATTTTGATATCATGGGTACCTTCTTCAAGTTATTATTTAAAATGTAATGCAAAGTCTACATTTTTTATATATAAAAAGTTGTTTTTGAATGTTTATTTCCCTGTTGTGTAGGTACTACTTTATTGAAATATAGAAGGAAGTTCACCTCTACATTTATCTAAAGACATGAGGAGGTTAACCATAATGGATGATCCATTTATTGAAAAGAAGCATCAAATGAATGGTCTCTACCAAGATAATACAATTTCTTTTTGGATCTCCATAAGGAAGCCATAACTTTGACCATTAATTAGTGATGTTCATGATGGCTTTAAATTAATCTGGGTAATAGATGGTTGACATTCCTTAGTCTGTTTATTTTGTTTGAATTTTCTTGTAGTGAAATGCAAACTTGTTACATTGATTAAACATGTAATTTTTTTTATAGAAAAATTTTCTATGGTTTACAGAAAGCTATCTGGGATGGATGGGTCGGTGATCATCATTGTTGGTTGGTGATGGCTCGCTGGCCTTGATGGGTCGCTTGTGCTCGTTGGCATGGATGGGTTGGTACTGGAGCTTTGGATTGGCTGGTTTTAGAGCTGGCTCGCTGTCATGGATGAGAGTGGGCATGATGGCATGGATGCACTACTTATGTGATAACATGGAATGGATGGGTCATTGGTGCTACTCGTTGGTCAATGGTGTGGGTGTTGGTTCGCTAGCATGGATGGGTCGATGCTGCGCTGGCATGGATGAGTCGTGGGGGGTATCGTCTTTTTGTGGGTGGGGTGCGATGAATTCTATTGTATTAACTTTCATTATTAATATATATATATATATATTCTATAACTCGATGTGTTTAAATAATCTTTAGATGTATTATAAATGATAAATTAACTAATAAACATGATATGAAATTTTATTATCAATAAAAATTTATATTTTATATTCGAATGTAATTTATAAACATATTATATATTGGTTGTATTATTACCAACAGAAATATTTGTCAGTAGAAACTATTTCAAAACACATTCACCAACATATATATTATATGTTGGTATTTTTATAATTGTAACAGAACTATTTTATCTGTCGAAAAAAGATTTAGCGACAGAGTTTTTACCGACAGTTTAGTGACAGGGACATATGTGTTGGTAAAATGTTTTACCAACAGAAAATATACTTTTACCAACAGATATGCCCCGTTTGAAAAAGTGAAATATTTTTTAGTGAAAATAAACATGGTGATCCGTATTTTGGATTTATTATGGTTGAGGAATTGGATATTTTTTATAAAATATATCATAATCTCTGAGAAGAAGAAAATAAAATGTGTAATGGTGGGAAGGAATAGAATGAAAAATTAACTATAGATATTTTAAAAGGAATTGAGAAAATTCATTGAAGTGTAAATTTTTTTTGAAGATTAAAAGTTATTTCATCTTATTATCAAGAAGAATTGTTTTCTTAAAAATCTCAAAGTTCTGTCTATTCTACTTTAAATTTAACACCTAGAAGTTGATAAAATAAAAGTAAAATAAGTGGTAGTAGAAAAAACTATTTCTCAAGTTTTTAAATATGATGTTAAGAAGTAGTTAAAATGGGAAGTAAGGGACTAATCAATATTCTTACCAAAATAACCAACTATTTTTCTAAGAAATAGTTGGTTAAGAAAGAATTCCAAAATAGTTAAATAACTCCAAGAATATTACATTATAATACATAAATGACATATTACTTCATTAAAGTAAATATTAATTTTTTATAATGATATAAATGGTGCTGATATTATTTTATAATTATATTAATTACCTATATAAATTGATTATAAAAAATGGTTTATCTTATACACTTTGTAATGTATAATGTTTAGTAGAAGCTAACATTGAATAAAAATAGTTCAAATGACATAGCCGAAATAGATAATCAATTTTGACATATTAATTAATTAGTAAGAAAAAATATAATATCTATAAGTCATTCATTAACCATATAGATATAATTAAATGATTCCATAATTATTGGATTAATGATAGTTCATAGTGTTTAAATTCATAGACATACATTCAAGGAATTGTTCCAAGACATCACACAAAAGGGGTAAATATAAACAAAATACCTAGAAATTTGTTTCATAAAACATATTAGTAAACTGAAAATTTTCTTGGGATCCTCTAAATAATTAATATCATCAAATTTATTCTAATGGAAATTTATAAATTCAGGCATCATGAAAATAAAATTATGGCCTCATTCCAAGATATCTTACAAGAAAGGGAATGTATACAACAAATACCCAGGATGCGTATCCCATGGTACCTACTAGTGTATAGAGGGGCTCAATTATTTTGGTTCCTAGCTGTTAGATGAAATTATAATGGAATACATCATATTTTAAAATATTATATTCAATACATGGAATAATTTTCATGAATGGAGAACTTAAAAAATACAAATCATAATAGATCAATGATGTTTACCTTACATGATTTATTCTTATATAAAAAAGGATTATATAGACATTTTAACAGAATTCCCCAATTAATGATTTGTAAATAATTTTTAGAGTAATAACCATGAAACATATTAAGAATAATTATAGATTCATAATGTTATAAAAAATACCCTTATAAAGTGAATAATATTGAATTATATGTATCCAATGCTTATAAAGAATATCATAATAATTGTTTTTAGATATATTCATATCTTAATATTTAATGTTAGTATTAATAATAAATTATAAATAAATATACAATAAAATTATATTTACATAATCATATATATTTGATAAACATAAGATATACAAAATTTTCTTATGTAGAAACATCCAAGTTGGTTTTCTTTGATGGAAAACGTGTAACTATTCCAAAATCATGTTTAATCAAATTTAGACCTGATAGAGGCTCAAACAAGTACATAACCATCATCCATATGCAATATAAAACTGCTATAAATAATACATCCATAAAATCATAAATAAATGGCTTGCATAGTGATTTTTTTATCATTTGACAATATAGAATTTTATACCTATTGGGAGAGTTTCAACAATATAATTGCTTATGAAAGAAGTATAAAGTTCATGAAATATGTCCTCGCATGAATAGAATATGAAAAGGATAATAATTTCAATGATATTTAAAAATTATTAGAATATAATATTGGAAATTGAAAATGATATAGCAATTTAAATGAAATTAATATTTGAAAATGGAGAGAAAAATTTGCATACCTCTTTTTAGCCTCGAGTTGACCCTAACTACAAAAAAACTCTTCAATAATTAAGGGATATGTATGAAAGATATTTTAAGAGATATATATGAATAAGTAATTAGAAATTTTTCTATAATTAAATGAGAATAGTGGGATGGTATTTATAGGCATGGTGAGTGGAACCCCATGGAATAAAGTATTAGATATTTTAATTTTCCTTTATCATAAGTGTTCCATTACTCCCATAGTTCCCAAGTACATATATTAATTATTTAATATAATGGATAGTTCCAAGATCTATCAAATATATCCATCTAGAGTGAATATGAATAATTAAAAATATATATGATTTCATATTTATCACATATCACCTTAGTGCACTATATTGTTCATATTCTAATTTTTTTCACAAAATTTTACCAAATTTCCCCCCATTCTGATATTTTAAACCATGGTTGAAAATATTTAAACTTTTTTTAGAATCCACCCTGAAATAAATTTACTTTTTTACTTTTAAATAATTGTTATACATCAAATAAATTTTTTGTATAATTGTAAATGTCATTTTTTTACAAAACAAATTACACATTAATACCACTCAAACACTAGATACAAAACCCTTTATTAATCCAATATTATACTGATGGGTAAGGTGTGATATAGTGGTAATTTCATGGGGATTTAGACAAACATTGATCCAATAGTTATTTTTACAGACATGAACTTCTCTTGTAGATGAATTTGTTTAAACCACATTTATTGATGTTATTCTGGGGTCTGGTCAAGTGAATACACTTTCGATGATACCTCCTCCCAAAACCATAATAAATTTACCTCATAAGGTATGTTCCTATTAGTGAAATGCATTTTATATTCCTTTTTTACTATTACCTCTATTCATTACCCATAATATACATCAATTCTAATGGTCACATTATATCTTCTTTATCACCAATGGTTGTAACACCCAATAGTCATATATAATCTTACTTCAAATAATTTATTCATACGAACCAAAAAACATAATTCTTCTCCTATTTAGTTAATTAATATACCAATTAAATGGAAAATAATATTTTTATTTTTTTATTATACATCTTATAATATTGATTTATGTTGAAGAATATGAGTTTGAAGATAATTACATAGTTCTCAAATTATTTTTTTCTATATTGTCCATTCTTAGGTATACCAGTCATAATAAATCCATATCATTGAATTTTATTACAAAATATTGTAACTAAATATGTTTATTTGTTAATATAATTTCTCAAGTTTGATAATAAAATAAGAATAAAATAATTTATTTTTATTACTATAGTGGTTTTGAACAACATGAAATTTAATAAAAAAACATGAAACGTCATTGTGATAATATAAAATTACAATCAATAGTTGATAACACATTCTCCAATTTCCCTCCTTAAATATACCTTTGGTAGAATTTTTTAGATACATGGGGAATACTATCTTCCATGAAAGTTACCAAAATTGATTAGGTTAGAAATAGGTGGGTTAAAGTTGGTGGAAGTTAAACTTTCCCACTATTGATTCTAATTAGTGGACATTGTCTTCATCTATTCAGATATGAAAAAAAACACCTTATAAATGGGATATTTTTTGTATTTCAAAAGAGAAGGTAATATAGAACAAAAATTCATATACCAGAGAGTGAAATTTAACCCCAATTGGATTATTAATGATGATGTTAGGATAAAATAGTTGGCTATCTTTTTGAGCCATGAAATAAGGCTTAGAATATTTCTTCAACACATGCTACCTGTATCACATTTATATCATAAAAATTGAGAAAAACCACAGTAAAATAAATTTTTTCTCATGATTTTATATATATTAAATAGATATTTTATTTTCATTGGATACATAACAATAAATCCACATTCATTTTAGTGAATTGGCGGTCAATTTACTTTTCTATGAAAATTTTGGATTGAAATCCCAATATAACCATCTTCTGAGATGAATCTCTCATTACTTCACAAGGAAAAAACATTTCTAATAAATTATGTAACATGATCCTATAATTTCAAGTTTAAATGATTTTATTATATTGATATACATCGTGTTGAATAATCTTCCATGATTAATGAATTTTAAATAATAAATAAAAAAATAATTATAAATAAAGATTAAATTATAAAATTCATTAGTCCCAATGTTTTGGAATAATTAATTACATAATAAAAAATCAAAACA
The DNA here is from genome assembly GCA_963277665.1 of Viscum album. NCBI lineage: Eukaryota > Viridiplantae > Streptophyta > Magnoliopsida > Santalales > Viscaceae > Viscum > Viscum album. The sequence goes on along the minus strand of OY728131.1, from coordinate 1,428,983,383 downwards.
TAAGGAAAATTAAAATCATTTAGTGGATAATTATATTTGTATATTATATATTTATATTTCCTATAAAATAAATAGCTTAAAATATAAAAATTAAATTCATTTTTCAAAATCCTTTTTAAATATGATGTTTATGATTAAAAAATTAAATAAATTAATCTTTAAACCCATAAAAATACATTAAAATAGGATAATTACATAAGAATATCTCAATACCAAGCCCATAATATTGTTAAAATTTATCTATATCTTTTATTCAATTCTAATTTGGAATTAAAATGTGTCGTGCATCATAAAATACATGGGTGTTAATTTTTATTCATGGTGATATATAAGGAAGATCTTGGTGGGAATTAGATTTTATAATTAGTATTAGTATCAAGAAAATTATTTTTTCAAAATACATAATTTAACATGATTATTGATACCTTTATAAATCATGAAAACCCCTATAAGAAGTATTTAATGATGAATCGTAGACATGATAACCTTAGGGAATCAATTGATGCTCAAATTCTTAGGTATAGTATTAAGTTCAATTAATTAATAAAAACATATGATACCATAAATAGTTATAAACTTTATAACTCCATGTCATAAAACTATGGAATTTATATCCCAAAGTGATGGAACCTACAAATTGATTCAAACATTATTTTATGATCACATTTTCTTGTTAATTTAAATATTTATTATATTTTTTTAATTAATTTTATATTTTTAAATTATTTTTTAGATATTAAAATCAGACATTAGATGATCAAAAAAACTATTTTTTTTAACATGGTACTTAATAACTAAAAAATACACCCCACAATATAAATGGCGTACATTCTAATATTTTGATTAAAAGGATAAAAAATATAGACTATGAAAAATTACAACGGATAACCATGACATCCAAAATTTATATTTTTGAATGTAAAATTTCTTTATGATTATAATAAAGACTTGATAAATTAGTTGATATTTCTTTTTAATATTTAAAAAGTGTATTATCATTGTCATGGATAGAGAACATTAGTTATACATTATCTCATAAATTTTTTATACAGAATGTCATAGTTTTTTAAGACATAGTATATAATGACACTAATCATAGTGTTAAAAAAGGGGGGGAATATGTGGAGGATAGATGTTTCAAAATGAAATTTTAAATTAATTATGGAATAAAATTACCTAATAGTTTGATGATAAAGATCATGTAAGAACTAATCAGTCATTTTTTCCATATGACACAACTAAACTAATCATGTATAATGGAAGATTTATTTTTTTCCCAAGAAATTAATTTGTTCTACTTCAAGCCATTTAACCTCTAAAATCTCAAAATCTGACAAAAAATAAGTTATATCCCTATGAAAATTCCAAGGGGTTTCTTTAATAAAAAATTATAAATATATAAAAAATAAAAAATATGTAAATATTTATAATGAATGAAATAGGGAATAAATATAACATGTAAGTATATAGTAATGTGTTTTACACTTTCACCCTTCAATTATGGGTTTGGGACCCATAACCTCTCTATAAATGATTTTATTTTCACCTGTCCTTTGTACAATCATTTTAAAGAAAAATATTTTTTATTTTTTAGAGACTATTTTTAAAAAAATACATAAACACACAAAAAAATTCTATATATAATCTGAGTTACATCCCAAAAATATATTAGTTTAATGTTTTTATCTCATATTAGACCACAAAACCTGGTACATGTGGTCTTGTTCATAGGTTAATTCATTTAATTCAATATTATTTTTATGATTATGGTACTATTCAATGAATTCCATTAATAATTGAACATTGACCATTAATATATCACTACTAATTGGATCTTGAGAATCAAGTACACTATGAGGGTACACATGATTCACAATATAAGGCCCAAACCACCTCAATCTTAATGTCCTTAGGTGAAAAAATTGGTTTGAAAAATAAATGATTAGGTATTTTCCCCCTTAAAAGTAGTTGAATTTAATATTTATTGATCCAAAGGCTTAAATTCATGCATTTTTTATCCTTGAAATTTGATAATCCCTAGACCTATGTTCTTAATTTTCATTAAAGTCTAATTTTTTCATTGTTATAATTAGGGAAGTTACGAAGTTCATTTTTTTGATCACATAAAATTTCTTCTTCTAATTTTTAAATAGTAAATGTAAATATTTTTTATAAATAAACTAATATAGCGACATTACTATCATGATATTTGTATACATTCTGATATTCCCTAAGGTTATCCAAAATACTGATTGAAAAATATTCAAGAAACAAAATTATTTCCCTATTATCCCTCTCATATTCATCATTTATTTGAGATTGGTAGGATATATAAACATTATAAGAGATCCCAAACTCCAAAATTATTAATGATAAGGTATGACTATATAAATGAGTTCCACATTCACTAATGATAACCCTTAAAAAATTAGAATCCAGAAATTATTTTTTCATTAAGGAACTTAATCACAACTTGATTAACATTGGACATAGTGGGAAACGTATGAACACATTTATACATGTATTTAACTTTTAATAGGGCTCATAGATATCCTATAGAGTTTACAAAGGGTCCCATAAAATCAATATAACATCAATCAATGGTATCTATAATCAAAAAGGGATTAATTATAATCTGGATCATTTAAGTGATGGAGCATATTTATTAACATATAGGGTACCTATGATAGTATTTATAATAATACATAGAGAGGGAAGGACAAAATAAACAACATTATAAAAAATTTAGAGTGGTTTGAAAAAATATAAAAGTTTCCTCCACATGGATATCTTTTATTTTTTTGAAAACAACCTGTTGATCAACCTCCAGAATATATAATATAATGACTTGATCAAGAAATTTTTTTTATAGGTATGTACACTAAAACATATTATAAATAAAATGAATAGTATTTTTTCCTAAATTGACTTCATTTGAATTGAAAGTAGAAAATCAAAACCAATTAAGAATCTATAGTCGCAGACCATAGGTCATCACACATATAATGATGTTTCTCATTTAGAAATGAATTACACATACAAGTATGTAAAGAATTAACCATCAATTTCAAGATTAAGATGTGGTAAACAAACAAGTTTTATATAAAATTTTTCCTAAATTGTTATGTCAAATTCTAATAAGGACCCACCTATTCCATATAGACTTGGAATACGATTTATGGAATAGGTATTCTAATGATAATTGATAACTGAACACAATTTAGTGGGTCTAATTAGATATGATCTAAAATTATCAAATTTGAATAAAATAACAAGAAATTATTTTTTAATGGTTGTGTAGTTTATTAAGACCAAATATAGTGATTTTATAGCATAATCAATGATAAATTTAATTTATTCACATATTTTCCTAGGAAAACTCCTATAGTAATGTCAATTACATCATAAATGTGTTCAAAATAATTCTTCCAACTACAATAATTCATGATGGGTGTAGAGATAAGAAATGAAGTGATAGCTTAGAAGGATTGATCATAGATTTTCCTCCATTAAAGATGATAATATTTCACAAGTAGACCATAAAGTGGTTTTTTAACAGTGATGAAGTTCTTATGAAACTTTAATAGAAACTTTCATTCCAAAAGAGGGGTTATAATAAACTGACTATTTATGGAGTAGGAATGTGATAAATGATAATAACATTGGATATATCAACGTCATTACTTAAAATAGATATAATATGGTTGAGGGATAATCCATCCCTTAAAATTAAATGAAATTATTTCTGATTTTAGAAATGTTTTTTTAATCTAAATTCTTGATAGAACACTCTAAACATTTCTTTTTCATCCCATAATTATCTCTTAAAAATTGAAATGTAATCTATAATTTATTATTAAAATTACACTACTATTTATGAAAAAATACCCCTTATACATTTATAGAAGGCAACTAGGGTTCTTCATAATTCTAAGGGAATGTGTTTGATAGGAAAAATTCTAAATATATATTTTAATATTTTCTTCTAATGATCATTTATTGAAACATTTATTTTATTATACCTTGAGTATTTTTAAAGTATGGGGATCACAATATTCATTTTATATCTAAATAATTATATTTTTGTTAGGTACCACTTAAATTGTTCTTACTCTCTCAATTTTTTCAAATAGGTTGATAATCATTGATTTTAACAACATAATATGTTTCCTTGATACAAAATTAATTAAGGATTTATTCTCTAATGGGGGGGGGGGGGGTTAAAAGGTTAAGAATCATCTTCAAGAACATCCATAGAGGCCCTAATTAGTGGGATAATCCCTATAATATCATTAAAGTTCCCTCTAAATATTTTCTTATTCCTAATCAAGATATTAAGAATTATACTATGTTTGTTATATTTGAGTAATGATGAAATGAAAATATAAAAGGTTTTTTATCCCCTAAGAATTTAAAATTTTGCAAAGTATTCCCTTAAATTATATCTTGGGTTGGTTAAAATTACATAATATATATTGTGATTTTAACTCATACTCAGTTACTTTTTTTTATTTTATCCAAAATTGGTCCCTTTAGAATATTTGTTTTGGGCACTAAACGTTTTGGGGAATTTCTATGAATGGGTATATCCTAAAATTTCATGACTCCCCCATGGTTAACTAATTAATAATACATTAAAATAATCATAGTATCTATATGAATGATATCTGTACCAAGGAGACAAAATTACAGTCACATAGGTAAGTTATATCGATTTCTTATGGACTTAAAAATCCATTGAAAATACATTGGTGTTCCTCTTGTTCATTGTAAAAGCTTATAAAAATCTTAAAATTGATAACATACAATATTAATGTTTATAATGAGTCATATTTTCCTGAAGGTTATGGTCATTTTCATTTTTCTAAACTAGATGACAAAGTGTATTGTTTCTAGGAAGGGATGACCAATAATTATAGGGTTTCTTTCTCATAGACCTTTGTTTGGATAATTTTCAAAGAAAATAATTTTATTTGGTTAAATGAAGTATTTATAATTTATAAAAAAATTATTTTAGTTACCATAAATTAACCTAAAATAATTATCTATGATTTAGAGAGTAATATATAAGTGTGGGACAACCTCGAACCTAAATTGGCACTACAAATTATATAGAATAACATTAAAACTAAATCCTAGATCATATAAGTTATTGAAATTTAGATTCTACATTATTCCAAAATGATGTAAGGAGAATCAAGTAATTTAAACTTAGGTTTAATGGTTTCATGGATTAAGTGGATCATATTAAAAAATTGTGTTTATTTTTGTGAAAACAATTCCCTTTTAAAAATACAGAATATTGTAAGGTACTTGGATTGTGTAGGTTTTGTTTTGATTGTATTAAGATGATTAATTTTGTTCCCAATACATGATATTATTTTTTAAAGAATCATTCATCTTATGTTTGGATTTTTCCCTCATTCATTAATTTAATAGAGATTATTATTTTAGTATTTGGTGAAGTGGCGTTTTCTTCACATTTTAACAACCAATATATTTATTGTTCATTTTTTCATATGTAATTTTATTTTTTAGTGCTAGAATATGGGGATTTTGTAATATTTTGGAAATATATCAGTATTATTAGGGGTTGAAACATATCAATGATATTCTTTTAGATATAGTTAGAGTCATGGGATATTTTTCATGTTCTTGGGTGGAAGCTGGAATGGGGTCGAGGTGACACCTTTATTATTATTTGTATAGGTGTCCAATTATGTCCCTAAATGTGTCGCACACTTTTTTATGATGGGATAATCAAAATGGGTCATGCCATGACTATATTGGGCCACAAAATATTAGTGTTTTTTTGTTTTACCTAAGGGAAAGACCCTTTTGAATGTGAATCATGTCATGTACTAGAGGGGTCATGTTGAAATGGTGACCCTTGTTAATAAGGCCAGAAACCCCTTTGTTTTTTCCTATTTTATCATGGAATAGTCCTGTGATTCCATGACCTATAGGCCACACCATTAATTCCACCAACAAGGTATGTCATGACTTAGATCATGTAGGCTCCACACAATGATGAAGGGAATAAATTTCTTAAAGGATTGGGCCCCACCTGGGAAAAGTGTTTCATACTATGACCCGAAGGGGTCAAGCTACGATGATGTCAGGCTTGGACTTGATCTCTATACCCTATGATAGTCATATAAGGACATATTTTGGTTATTCCATGATGAAGGGTGGTGGTGGTTTCAGGCCGGCTACCTAGGAGCTATCATGCCACAATATTGATAGGTAAAGGTTTTTGGGTCATCTTCCAAGGGGAGGTCACGTTGTGACCTAGAGGGGTCACACCACAACCTACCCAATTCCTTGAATTTCTAACAAGGGAAAACTAAAAAATTCAGGGTTATACAATTCAATTTTTTTAATTGAAGATCCACTCAGGGAGGGGTCATTTGACTTTCACCCCCTCATTCTTCCCCTATTATAACCAGGTTGGATTGTGGTGTCTTGATATCAAATTTATGGAGATATCAAGTGAAATACTTCCTTTGTTTTATATTTTTTATCCCCCCTTAATTAACCTTTGATCACAGAATTAGTTGGGCTAGGGTTTGGTTCTGATTCAACCAGATCATAATGGAATTGGGTGAAAATACTAGCATGTTTTTTCATTTGTCTAGAGGATGTTATGAAATTATAAATACAAAAAGGTTCATGTGGTTTCAATTCTTTAAATATTGTAGGTGAGTTTTTAGTGATTATACATCATTATTAAATTGAGTAATTAATTATAATTTTTCATAATTAATTATATAGATTATGCGTCTTTAGATAATATCTTAGGAGGTGATGTGAAATTGGAAGGGACCTGGAAATGCTTGGTTAGAGATGAGTGATGCATCAAAAGGATGATAACTCATGTTATAACTCACTATATTTTTTTGGGGTGATGATAAAAAAACATTTTAGTGTTTTAATTTTTTTATTATAGTTCTAATTCAATATTTTTATTTGAACACCATCCTATGGAATCTATAGACCAAATGATGTCATCAAAATGGTTGATGAGTGTCACATTGAGGACACTGATTAGGAAACAACACCGACTACCTAAAGGGGGACCAACAACCGGTTGGTAAAAAAAGAAGCTACAAAACTTCATGGAGCTAGCCATATACTAGATAGAGTATCATCATCAAATTTTTCGCAGTGAAAAGAACCAATATAGCTATTGGATGTCCACCAACTACCATGTTGAGAAGACCGATTATTTGATGATTCCTGGACAAAACTAAATTCCTCAAGGTAGTTCACTAGAATCTTATTGAAAACCAGTTGATACATTATGGAGTTGATAGGGACCTAGAATCCTAATACCAGACCATCTGTTAGTTGGTAGCATTGTAAAGGTAGTCAGTGGTATCAAGTCAGCTAGTTAGAGGGTTCATTTATGGTGGTCTTCAATGGCTTCGTTGGTCCATTAACTCATCCCACTCAACATAGAGACACCTATACATTATAAAAACAATCCATGGGATGCCTATAAAGATAAAATATTAAAAAATAAAAAATTTAATTGATATATTGAAAATAATAATGAGTATCAACTAAAATTTTCTTTCATTATTACTCATCTTCATATATCGTTGTACTTACTTCCTAATAAACATTGTCCTTATATATATCTCTATCTCGTTATATTAATTTAATCATTTATATATTTATAGAGAATTTATTTCAGTTATTCAAAGGTAATTTTCCTAATAAAATTTCAACTTTCTATCTTTTTTCTGGGACTTGGTAACCACTATAATAATGGTCTTTCTCTCTGGGTTCTTGGAAACCCTAAAAATGTTACTCAAATAATTTTATGACTATATAAGTTTTGTCTCACGTAATATTCCTATCATTTATATGCCTTTGTGTGCAGTATAGATCATACAACATAAGAAAATATTTAATAAAAACTAATTCCATGATTAAAGTGTGTGGATTTAATACATGTGTGCCAAAAATTAATGAATGATAAGTATAGCTAGGTGAATAATATTTAGTGTAAATGGGGATGTGTATCTCAATAAAAATGTTTGGCTTGAAAAATAATTGAATAAGTTTGGCATCATAATTGGTTTATGTAAATTTCAGTGGAAGGGCTTCTTAAGAGTTAATGTATTTACCTCATTTATTTGGAATCATAAGAAAAATAAAGGTATATATTCAAACATATTTTAATAATGATGATGAGAAATAAAAAGGATTAATATAAATAATGTACTGTAATAATTAGTAAGTGGAATATAATCCACTAAATTGAGGGGGATATCTGAAAATATTGATAGGTGCTTTTTAAGAGATTAAAAAAACCTTGAGAGGGAATTAGAGAGATATAGGGATAATAAATTCATGATTAACATGTTTTATGTAAAGAGGAATGTGAGTTTGGGTGGGTATTTATAGAAATATATTGGGAAATTGTTTATCAATATCTTAACATAGGTTTTTTACCCTAAGTAATAAAATAATCATAACCGAAAACAGTCCCATATTTTTTACAATGTTTTATAAAAAATGGGAGTGATTTATACTATTTAATTAGGTTTATAAGTGAACTCATTAAATAATACCATTATTGATACGTAAGTGAGTCATGTTCATAAAGAATTATTTTGAAAACATTAAAATATAATATACATTCTATAGGAATTATTGTAGGTTTTTAAAATTAATTAAAAAACTACAAAAACAAATAACTTTAAAGGTAAACCCATTTTTAGCCATTGATTTCTTTTATAGTATTTGTTTTTATCACTTTTGGGATATTTATGATGTCATAATAGATACCAAATATTTATACTATATTGAATGATTACCAAAAATTTTGATTATCTAAATAAATTATGAATAATTCACTGTTAGATAATTTCAAAATGTTGACTTATAAAATTATATTTATTTTTAAATTTTTTTATAAATATTATAATTTATATTGTAAAATAAAAATTCCAATTTTTGGTAAAATACTAGTTTTTATGACTCTAACAACATTATGACCCTTATAAGAATTATATGACACTTAATTAAATTATATTATCAATTTTATATAAAGAAATTTAATTAATACAAAAAAATGATTTTTATTATAAATCTCATGGATTTATCAAAACATGTGTTTTAATTGAAACTAAATATTTCCCAAAAATACTAAATTTGGTTTCTTCCTTTCAAATTTTTATTTTTATCAAACTCTTTAAATAATCATGTATATTTAAAAAGTAACAATGAAAAGTGATCAATATAATAATTAATGTATTAAAAATAATATATAAAAATTAATTCTAATAGAATATATATAAATAACCATGATTAAACTAGTGTATTCTCTAATGGTGAGGCATATTATAGTAGTAAATTCTTAAGGTGGATAAAAAACATGGTTTGGGTGGTGATCTATAGAAGCTTGAACTTATATTCTAAATGGTCTCACTTGAGTTTCTGTTGTTGAATCTTTGATTTTGATTTTTTAAGGTAAAATCCTAATGATTCCATTTCCCTCATAAGTTTTGAAAAATGGGACTCATAGGGTGTGATTCTATAGGTTGAGGCCATCAATTATTCTTTATATACAAATTATATTTTATTATAAAAAACAATATATTATAATTCTAATGGTTTCTATATAATGACTATATTAAAATTGTTATTATGATTAATGATTTTTAAGGCTAAAAAACAAGTATGGATATATTTTATAAGTTTCCAAAATAGAAAATTTAACATTGTGCAAGTGTTTTAAATAAATAAATAACAATATAAAAAAACATTCACCTAGAAGGGAATTTTATTTATAAAAGTTAGGGATGTTAAATATTTCATGACCTATGAGATCACCATGAAGCAATATATTATAAAAGGGGATAAAGAAATGAAGGAAAAGAATATGATTGAATTTAAAAAAATTAATAATGAAACTTCAGAAAATAAGACCCATATATCACTTATATCTAAGAAAGTAATCAAATTAACGAGGTTTAATAAAACCTTTTACCATGTTAAAAAGTTGAATCATTGGAAATAAGTTTGGGTAACTTGTTATCAATGTAAAAAAAAGTCAAAAATCAAGAAATATTTTTACTTACTCAAAAATAAAATTAATAAAAGTAATAAATAATGAAAATTTCATACTTTGAGTGTATGTGATGACTCTCTATCCTCTCCAGACTCAAGTTATAGAAGTGTTAAATGTCTCATGGTCAAAATTGAGGGATGTAATGAAGTTAATTCTCCTACTTCTTCAACTTCTAATTACTCCACCAATTATTGTTTTTCAAGATAATCAGATTATGATTCATTAGTGTATTGATTTTGTGAAAATAATAAACAAAATACAAATAACCATAAAATAAATATAATCATGCATTTTTTTAAAATAATAAAGTCTTAAAGTAAATTAAATGAGTTATCCATAAATTAAAATAGAAACCTACTGTTGAAACTTTATAGTCAATAATTAATGACTTCAAAATTATCTTTTTATCTTAACCAAAGGTAATAATGTTTTAAATAAACATCTTGGTTCTCCACAACATGAAAAAATTGAATTCGGTTGTTCAAATCAAGTTAAAACCTCTAAAAATTCAACCTTTATAAAAGGTTTCTCAGAAGATAATTTTTGTAATAATTTTAATAAAACCAAGAATATTATTTTTGATTAGATTGTAAAAATTCTTGTTATAATAGGCCCATGACAATTCATATCTCTTATAATACTTCTTTTATGAATTCTTATAGAAAATAAAATGCTAAACAAGTATGGATTCTAAAATCTATTTCAGAAAACATGACTGGACCCAAATTTTTGGTACCAAATTCATTAGTTTCATGATTATTTTATAAGAAAAGTATTTGAAGATTAAAACCCATTGTTCCACATGGAAAATTTCTAGAAATTGGTTGATATATATATATATATAGTTTTTTCCCCAATTTAATAATCTTGAAAATTTCGATAGAGCCTATGACACTTTTAGTGATAAATCAAGGAGTAAGATCATTAGTATAAGTATTATTGGGTTTTCAAAAATTTCTATTACTAATGATGTTTTATATGTTAGAGGATTAAAATATAAACATATAATTATTATTCAATTATGTGATTATGATTTTAAAGACTCTCAAAATTGATTTTATTAATGTTTTTTGATTCAAAATGTGAACTTTTATCTTCAACATCTAGTTTTAAAATTTTTTAGGTCATTGATTTAAAATATCATTCAAGTAAAAATATAAATTTTTTAAGTGAATAGGATAGTGAGTCTCACCATTAAAATATGTGAGTTGTTCACTATAGCAGACACACACTTGTCAAAATCTACCAAAATCATCTAGTATGAGGTTTACATAAATTGAAATTCAAAAAGAATATTGTTTGTGGACATTCACAACTAGATAAGAAACACAAAATTTTCTTTAAATATAAAAACGTTTACACATTAATAATTTTACTTGATTAAACTAGGGCCCTATGGATTATTCAACTTGATTTTATTAGACCAACTGTATTTTCAATTATATGAGGTAAATCTTACACATTAATAATTTTATATTATTATACTATATTTACATGGGTTTATTTCTTGTATCATCAAAATGAGTCTAGTAAATACTTTATTAAATATTCAAACAAGTTCTAAAATGAAAAATTCCATAAGATCCTATAAATTCATATTGATCAAAGGGGAGAGTTTGAAAATAATTTTTTTGATGTACTTTGTTCTTTACAAGGTTATAATGGTTCTTTTTCTTCTCCAATGGCTCCATAAAAAATTGTTTTATTGAGTGATAAAATCAAACTCATCAAAGAAATTTCAATAACTATATTACTTTATTTTAATTTCCCTCAATATTATTTACCTTAAGTATTTATTACCACTTGTTATACCTTAAACCCTATTTTCCAAAGACCCTTATAAATAGAACCAATGAAATTTAGAAAAAAACATCCTAAATTTTTATTTCTTGAATTTTTTGAATGAAAATTATATATTCTTAACACCAAAAAAACCTTATAATATTTGAACCCAAATTGGATGATGAAATTTTCTTGGGTAGTCAAAATCAATAATAGTGTACTGAATTTTTAATAAAATGATGAAGACCTTAGAATAACTGGTTCAAATAAAATTGGATGATAATTTTCTTAAACCGCACCCCCAAATTGATGATGTGGAGGTTGACTAAGAAAATTTGACCTTAAATAATTTACATAATTCTCATTAAATTTATGATTTGGAAGAACCACTATTTCTCACTTTACCTGTGTCATGTGTTAAATATAATGACCGTCCTTTATAAAATGTTATCTGTGATTTATAAGATATTAATCATACTAGAAATATGTATTAAAATAAGGATGAACAGTATGCTTTTGTTTCACATATAGTGTCCCTAAATATTATTGATTTCCTTAATGATTAAAATTTCATACTTTTAATATAGGATTAATTGAACCAATTCACATTGAATAATATTTTTACTATTGTTTAATGATCGATTGATCAACCCATTATTGGTACTAAATGGTTTTTTATAAATTAAATTATATAATCATGGTGACATAAGTCATAAAAAAATAGACATGTATAAAAAGGGAATAATCAACAAAAATTAAATGATTATAGTGAGACCTTTACACCTTTCACTAGGATCTAATATATTAAAATATTATTTCTATTCACCACTCATTGGAATTTTAATCTTTTCCAAATGGATGTTAAAATTTATTTTTTGAATGTATTTACTTATGAAAATGTTTTTCTAGAAAATTATCCTGCTTTTGAAAATTCAAAATTTGTAAATCAGGATATTAAGTTAACCAATGATCCTTAGGGTTTAGAATAAGCCCCTCTGTCTTAGTATTAATGGTTCACAAAATTTATATTAGAATATTATTTTAAAATAGAAATATTCAATTTGATTATTTTTTTGAAATCCCATTCAAATGATTTAATCAGTATTAAAATATATTTCAATTTTTTTTAATTTTTTATTATACAAAAGAACTATTTTTAATGAATTTTATGATTTACTAAAACTGTAATTTGAAATGATTTAATGAGAGAACTTATTTTTTTCTTTGTTCTAAAATTTCCCAAAATATAGATAGAATTTTCTATGACTATTGACATAAAAAATGAGTTCCATGCTCTTTGCCACATAATTCATGATTTGACCCTTACATAGAATTTTTTTTGAGTTCAGGTAAACTTTTTTCTCTATTCTTGAAAGATTGTATTGAATTTCCATGTTCCACAAAAATTGTCACATCCTGAGGGATAGACATTCCTCCAAAACATTTCTTAATCCAATGGAATGGTGGTGAGATCCTCCATATGAGAGTAATCCATGGATTACTAAATAACTGATCAAAGGTGATGATGCATTATGATAAATTTTCAGTGTCTTAGAAGAAATATTTGGTATCATAAAACAATAAAAGAGAATCTTTCTATTTTTAAGATTTAATTTAACTATCATTGGATCCCAAATGAACTTATAGATCAAATTTTATGCCTATTGGTTGTTGAGAAATTTTAATTAAGGAATTAGAGCTTTTGAGAAAGCCATTCACACAACCCCTTTTGCACAAGGCCCTTATGAAATCCCATCTATAAAACTACTTCCACATAGACCCTTCTGTTTAGGTCCACTAGATGATCTACAAATATACCCCACTACCTCCAATTTAAATAGGACAAACGAACTCTTGGATGATGAAGAAAGGTGAGAGCTCTGGTCACATAACTCCTTCACCCATGTAGTCCATCACTACTTGGGAAAGCTACCATATCCTTACCTCACTAGGGAAAGGCCACCAAACCAACACTTGGGTGACCCACACCTATTCAACCCACACCTAGGAGACACACACCTAGGGGAAACCAACTAGGGTGACCCATACTTGGGCAACCCACAATTGGCTGATCCATACCTGGACTACCCATATGTGGGAGAACCATATGTGGGTGACCCTAACATGGGTGAGCCTCACTTGGGAGACCCTTTTTGAAGTCATTCCACTTGAGTTAAATATATGGGTGACCCTTTGACCATGTCACCCAATTTTGGTGAACTTCTAGAACCAATTCAAGGATGTTTTTCGTGGCAACATATATAACCCCACATATCGTTCCAAATCACCATGAGTCTAGATACTCCTCATGGTTCTATAAAAAAAATTATCCACCTAGGTGCAATCCTCAATAAAAAACACCATATGTCGAGACAATCCTCATGGTTCCAAAAATATGGGAATTCTCCTAGCTGTAAGCACCAAGAGAACCTATAAATCACCAAGATTTGATATAATCCTCATGGTTCTAGAAACAAAAAAACTCCTCATTGAGTAAGTCACTATATGTTCATGCATAAGGTCTTACCCTCCTATATCCCATATCCATGGGTTACAAAAACAAAAAAAGGATATGAGTACATTCATTCCAATTCTCTCTCCCATAGCCCTAGTATGGTACACTAGTGGGAAAAAGAGATTGTGTGGTTTTACATATCAGTTATCTCTTGTTTATCATATAAATTATAACACATATAAGATTAGAGTTTATAGTCTTGACATCCATATGATAGAACAACTATCTTGGGAGAAAATTCAAACTTCTAATCTTCCTTTCACCTTCCAAATTAGCCTCCTAATCAATATAAACCTCAACCATAATCACTCAAAAGGGACTCATATTTGGTATAATTCCCATCCATGTATCCATGTCAGAGGGGAATATCTCAAATGATACAAACTTTTAGAGGAACTCCAAATTTATGGATCCTTGACCTATTTGAACTACTTGGAGATTTCATTCCCATCCAAATAGAATACATAGGATTCCTATCTGAGGTCCAAACACAACAACCAAAATCAACCCTAATATTTTATGGGCCACATTACCAGTAGGGTCATATCCAAAATGGAAGACCACATCCCTTCCAGGTTCCTGGTGATGCTTCAACATAAGTCCCACACCAAACATTGACCAAGAATATTTCACCTTGATTTCCTTTCCACACGATGTTAAACTATATAGTTTGGTGCTCGTCAAATGACCTTTAATGTTATGATGTGTCTCATGGAGTGGAACCAAACTATGTGGGTTATAATTAATCTCACAAGGATACCTAGGAAGCCCATATCATGGGCCTGAGATTGACATCAATTAAACCCCCATCCCCCTAGATGATGATAAATTCTAGAGCACCACACTGCATGGCTTAAAATTAGTATCATATTAATAAAAAAATAAGAATCTATAATTTGTTTACTAATGGGTACCAATGACGGAAAACCTCAGATAAATACATATGTCTCTATAAATGATGAACCTCATATAGATACAAATGAATCTAAATTTCATATATTATAATAAATGACTGTTTATTTAAGGAAGATCTGTGTCATGTTTTGGATTTAATAAAGGATTCAGGAACATATCCTAAATCATTAATAGAATCCCAAATTAGGAAATAATTCCCCCAAAAAGGGTGTGATATGACCGACCTCAAATCCTCTCAACCAATGTGAGTCCATAAGTTTTTTTTTGAAAATATCTCAATAATCACATTCCTTTGTAATGTAGGTTCATGAAACATCTTAAATAAGATAACTATTGGTTGTTTCTGGATCCACAAACAAAACTTGTTCAATTTAATTTAAAAAATGGTTACTCAAAGTGAATAATTATACAAAATTCATACCCCCACAATGAATTATCTCACCAAATAAATTTTTTCCAAAACAAAAATTGGAAAAATAAACGTTAATCCTTAACCAAAATGACTATGTTTCCCACATGTCATACCCCTTTCACACCCAAAATGAAAGAGGTACAAATATGGATCCTAAAAAATCAATTGTGCTTGTGTTAATTTATTGAGATGTCTGTTTGATGGGGGTGTTTTTGTTTTTTTTCAAATATTTTAATTAATTTATACTAGAAATCCACCCAATACAATGAAATCCTACTGGTTCCAATAAAAAGATGCTTTGACCCCTACAAAAGTTGTGTCCTTGACTAAAAAAAGATTCCCTCACTAACCCAGCATCACCAATAATGAGTTTCAAATTCACTCATCAGAGATTACTATCCTAACCCTTGAGGCCACTCAAAATTATATCCATATCATGAATCCCCACTACCCATCCACTCAATGATATCTAGTTTCCTAGAAATAGATGACACCAATTGATGTCTCAAACTTTTTCAGAATTTTATCCTTGAAACTTAGCAGTTAGATCCTCCATTATCTTAGATAGGTATATAAATAGGTCACTAAAGGCCTCATATATATTGAAAAGTGGTCCCTATAATAGGATCTTATAAGAATCCACCACTTCCAATGTTGTGTGGTGAAAAGTCATCAGCATGATGGGGGTGTTTCCCTCGAGAGTACGAATTAGGTCCCCAAGACCTAAGAACGCTAGAAGACCCACGGAGGGTAGTGACCAGACAACTCAGAGGAGTGATAAACCTTTTTTTCCTCTATATAAGTTGGACCATAAAATTCAGTGGCAAATTATGAGTAAGAATAGTCACCTTCCAGCATTAACGAATCCCACTAATCAAATTCTGTGGAAAATGGCATGAAGGAAAAAACTTTTTCCCACCCCAACCATGCCCACCATCACAGTTTTACATCATTTAGAGAATTATTCCATTGAAATTTAGTGGAAAACTATGAGCTACCTCCACACCTATCCATATCTATCAAGACAACCTGCCTAACCTGGCAGTATTCAGAGAAACCAGTTGGCATGTAATGAAAAAAATAAGGGGTGTAGCCATATATTTTCCCCCTCACCTATGTAAAAACTATGTATAATAGAATGAAATAAAGGATAATAGTAGATGAAAACCCCTATTATAGCTATAAAATATAAATATATCACCATTCCAGCTAATGAAGTTACCGAAAATGTCTTGAAAATTGTTAAGGGGAAGATTTAAATTCCTTCCCACATCCTAAAAACATGCTAGGATATAATAACAACAACAATAATGGTAGAAGGGAAGAAATATAACTCCATCTGCAAAGTTTTGGTGACTCATGAAAAAAAAATGAGGTTCACTTAGTAGAATATACACACCCATTCTCTCATCTAATTAGTTCAAGGACCAAATTCCCCTAAAAATATACAGACAAATGGATGAGGACCAAACCCCCATTCCAATTGGAGTCCATCTGTATACTATAGTGGTTAATCTAGAGAATACACAAATCCTTTCCCAAATTATAGAGACTTTTCTGAAAATTATGATAGGAACACATGATCTAGTCAAAAAATATTCCATATATGTACTCAATTATCTCTAACAAGTAGCTCCAGCCTCCCCCAAGAAGGAATCCAAAATGAACCCTCACCGAAGGAAATTTTAAAAATGAAGTGCTTTTATATGATCTCATTTATCTTAATTCTAGAGTTCTTGAAGCCCTATATATGGAGTATTAAGATCCTAATCTTATATTACCAAATTATATAAATATTATAAATAGTTCTGATGGCCCTCCATAACTCCTTTACCATGAATTCCTACTTCATGTCCATAATCTGATAGATCTTGAGAGTGCATCTCCTAATGAGTTTTACAATAGCCCTAAGTGTGGCTGAAGGATTAAAAAATAAGAATATCATACCCTCTCTATCATCCCCCCTAATTTTCCTCCTAAGTTATAAGATGTATAAACTTTCCTTGGCATTTTACGTCAAGGATCTCTTGACACCGCTACATTTCCAATTGAAATCATTTCTCAACCATATGACATCCCATGGAAGAATTCATTCTCCATGACACCATTGGATATCATGCCTTCCAATATTACTGAGAAAATCCCCAAAAATCCCACTATTTACAATAAATCTCTAGGAAAGCATCCATATTGGTCAGACCAGGTGGAGGAACCTCTGGTGAAATATGAATAAGGAATTTTGAACATGAAGAGATACTTTTCTCTGAACAATATATCATTCATGTTTTGGACTTTATACACTAACCAATAAAACATCCAAGAGGTGTTTTCAGAATAGTTTATTCATGAAATCCACCTAAATGTATGGAACAGTCATTATTACATAAAAGAAAAGTATTTCCTTACAAAAAATATCTGATCCACGCCACTATAATATAAAGGATACACAATATCATTGACTTTGAGGCTCTCCTAGATATATGAACCCATAAATTGGGAAAATAAAAAAGTGGCCATCGATGTACATGTCTCGATATGTTAAAATGGACATGTAAAATGACAACTAAGACCTCATATGGTGCTCATATTAGAGGATGGGAAAAACATGAGGTATTTAATTTAACCATGCTCCCCAATTAAAAAATCCAATAATAGGAGAGATCATGAAATTTCATTTCCCAAATACTACTTTATGAAATGGGCTATATTCGCAACATATGGTACTCTTAGAAAAAACCGACCTGAACAACTCTCGAAGACATTGATATAGAAGAGAGAGATCCATTAAAACAATTCTATGTCAAGCATCCAAACATATTGAGCATGATTCCCACCTAAGGGAAGGAAATCATCAAGAATCATCAATGTCATCAAAAGAATGTAACTGCATTGTAATAAATACAATGAATTGATCCCATGTTTAAATAGGGCTCTCTAGAATAAATAAACCATCTATGGTAGTAAAAGCCATGATAGTTGAGTAATAACCCCAACCCGTAGGAATGGGGACTATTTTAACACAACCCTAAAGGTTGACAAACCAGACTTAGATGTTTGTTGAAAGGGAATGGGAATAACACCATCTGTTATGTCTGGGTTTTTTTACCTCAAAACTACTCCTCGTTAGAAGTCAGTATTCTCTTAATTAGTGGGAACACTACAAAATTAATATTTCTATCTTTTCATGTCATGTTATTTAGTGTCCTTAGTTGGAACACTGATACAAAAATTGTTTATAGATTCCCTTCAGATCACCACTCATCAAGCAATTCTAGTAGGGATAGTGAAGAGGATGATTATGTGTCATAGAGGGTGAAAAAATTATCCTCCCAATGAGGTTGATAAAGCTCTTGAAATGTGTTATAGATCAATGATAATCATTAATGTCACCACTAAAGATGATAAATAACATGATACTGATATAGTGGAGTAATAGGAGGATGTTCCTTTTTTGTGAATTGGTCCACACTTAAATGATTTAATGAGGTTTGAGTACCTAAATCTAGATTTTTATTTGGATTTAACAGTTTATCAACCTCTCCAATACTACCTCCTCAATGATAATACACCAAATAAAATGGTAAAGTTAATGTCGGACCTCTTGAATAGGTTAAACCCCTCACACATGAAAAAATATTTCTTCAACAAGAGGATGAAATGGTATATTTGAGAGAACTAAAAATATAACTACTATGAGGAAACATCACTTCTAGATATGTTATGAAAATAGAGTATCATATACCTCTCCCAACCAGTGTAGCTCAACCAATAGGGTTCACTCCAACTACTAAAATGGAGACTAAAACATTTGTTCAACATGAGGGATCACAAAAATATATATATGAATCCCATAGAATTGATATATCAGTAGTTCCCTCCATTGGGTGTACAGGAAGGGTTTTTTCAAACATGTCCTCACAGACTATCCCATATAGAATACCTACCACAGGTACAAATAGATCCACCATTGATGTCTATACTTATTGTTTTCCCTACTCAAGCTCATGTTCAACTAGATATCCCTAAATTGATCAAAAATACTATTGATTCATTGAAGGCACTATTGGAATATATAGAATAATAGAGTGAACTAGTAATATTAGAAAGGAATACTTACCCTGAGTGAGTGGATCATACCCCTCCCTCTCCAAATTTTGTGAATGCTACATTTCAAATTTTCAATGTATTGGGGGACCAAGAGCATAATTTGGGGAAATTCATGTCCCACTGTGATCCCATGATGGGGAACACTTCAAAAAAGAAGTAGTAAAGCTCAGGTTCTTTATGAAAACAATATAAGGGCCTTCCATTTTATGGTATACTGGTTTTCCACATTAGTCGATCACAGGATGTGAAGATCTCCACTTAAATATTCTCTTTAATTTCATATCAACAACAAAGAAAAAAAATTTCCTAGACCTATTAAACTACAAATACAGGGATGATGATAGGGACTTCAATTTCATTACTCAGAAGAAGGGGTTAACATAGTCCCAAATCCTATATCTTTCCCAAGAAAATTTATTGTCCATATGAAGAGAGAATCTGTATGAAAAGTTTTTCACACCAATCATCCCTATGAAATATAGAGTAGGGTTTTTGGATCTCCATGAGGTTTCTAAAATATTGGACTATTTTCTCTTATGAACTAAGGACAAGTCCTGAGTAATTCCATCAATTCAAGGGAGGAGAACAGGGAAAGCAAAATCTATGATAGACATTCTTAAACCCGCCCCAGTAGCTGCTCCAACTCTGAAAACCACACTGTATCATGCGAAAACCCCTCCTGAGTGTCACAAAAATGATTTCTTCATTATAATGAGTGATTTTACTAGAGGAAAAACTAGTTTTTTAAACTATATAATAATTTTTACTCATTCTGAGATGAGAATGTTCATGGATACTTCATCACGACTTTAGAGAACAAATTGATCAAGTTTCTAAATCCCAAGAGGCCTAATCAAGTTGTTTTAAATGATCTCCCAAACTATTTCACCTTTTAAAAGACATTGGGGATACCATCTAGTATATTCTTTATTTTTAATGATATCCTGCAAAAATAGTGGACTCTAGGAAAGTAAAGCTGGGAAGACCTCTCATTAAAATAGCATATGTATTTGTCACTGATTTGGAGGAAGATAGTGAATGGAAGAAAATTGATATAAAACGTACATGGAAGTTTATAGATTAAATGGATAGAAAGTAAATCAACCAGACACTTTAAATCCTTTGAATTTAGTTAAAATAGGCAACTATGCCCCCTCTATTTATTCTATGGAATCAATGACTAAGTCAAAACCACAACCCTCTAAAAAACAATCTTCGAAAAGATAACATGGAAATATGTGAGAGAAAAAAACATGAGAAGATAATTTATATTTGAATGTCTCATAATTCATGCTTTCAGTCCCAGAAGCATGGGAACTACCTTTTGAAACAACACCACAAGAGTTGACCATCCTGATGAAATCCTCATTAGATGAGGAATTAATCATTAGTTTCATTAATTCCATTCACATAATGGATTCTTTATCTTATAATGAATATGGATATGAACACATGTTTCATGAAACCAATTGGGGATATAGGAGAGGAAGCCACAAGAGTTTAGGATATAGGGGAAGATGCGATTGTGGAAGAAATCAATAATCCTGCCACATCCCTACTCAGATAGTTTATTCTTCAAAAACTCATTGGATGTCCCTCTAACAATACCATTAAGAGAAAGAAAGTTCCCACACACATGTCAGGGGAACCCTAACCCAATCATATTGGAAGAATTATTAGATGGGTAACTATCATCAAATCATCCTAGCCTCATTGGGAGTCCTAGTAGAACAAACTCGCCATGGAAAAGTGAACCTTAAATTCCTAATCAAATGGCCAATCTGCCTATTTCATGTAATTCAGTTCTTAAATCACCCATTATAGAGAAATCTCATTCTAGAAATTATATTCCAATATCCTAGATGTACAAAATTCGAATGCATTTGGACTTATTTCTGGCGATGTTGTCAATCCTGGATGTTCTAAGTTTATCAAAAGGCCTTGGTTTCATCAGAAAGATGAAATCCTCTTATAATACCCCCAATGCCTAAAATATCCCATTAATGGTAAAATTGGTACATTTTATGGTGATAAATCCCCATTTGAATCCAACAGAAATTAGTATATTGATTCAAGATTCTATCAGAGGGAAGGGAAATAACCCATAAATGATAGTGTTTCTCAGGTCACTTCCCTAAGAGGTCTAAAAATAAACCTTGAAAATCCTTTTAAATAGCTCAATGAATAATATCATATAATAATCATTCATATCGAGATCATTCTACCAAATTCGAGTGCATATTAAATATACTTCATGATATAATCTATGACAATTGATCCTAGAAGCACTGATAAATTCACTGACTCTCCAGATAGTGGTGTATGATTGGATGATAATTCTCTCATTCCATTCCCAAATATTCAATAGATACCTATCTCATGAGATAGGTAGAAATTGAATGCCATGTCATTGAGAGATGATGGAGACAATCCTACCATATCCCTCACTCCATATCCTCCAGATCTTCAGAAAAACCCAACATCATCAGTTGGGCAAAGGAAGCTACTTCACCTTCAAAATGCCAAAATTTTGACCCCACTTTTATCTTGGGGGGGGGGGATTTACTTCATCACCCACTTCCCATAACGCAACGTATGAAGGGGAAAGTGGAATGAAATGGGAAGAATAAGAGGAAGAGGGACTTAAGGATTCCCCTCTATCATTTGAAGAAAGAATATATACTACCATTGACAAACTCAGACAAATAAATTTGGCTATAAAAGAGGACCCATGGACCACATTGATAAGTGCATCTATATCTTCCAAAGAACAGTAGGTAAAAAACCACTTGTGAAGTAGAATCCGAATATTTTTTTTCTGAAGATATAGAGAAATTCAAGGCCATGATCCTAAGGTATCCACTTACCACCTTGGCTAGACTGAAAACCACTTGGGATACAAACAGGAAGACGGAATGACACACCTAACCCACATAGCCAAAATTCTGGCGGAACTTGACAAGATTGTAAATGACAATTTAATTTGGGATGTATAGTGTCTAAAATGGATAGCTCGTATCATTCTAGTAAATAAGTTGAATGGGAAAATGAGGGACTACATTGACATCAGATATCTAAATAGGTATTATCCAACAGATGATTCCCTAGTCCTGATTATATAACTTCTGATCAATGAAAATGTTTTCTATTAAACCTTTACATCATATATGAATATTATGTGTATAATTAAACCTAAATGTCCTAAGATAATAAATAATTTTCCACCTTCATGATACTCAGGGATTATTTTTCTATCTTGTAATTCCCTTTGTCTTTATTGATGTTGAAACTATATATCAACATTCCATTCAAAACAACTTCAAACTAATATTGGTAAGATCATTAAAATTATACATAGATGATCTGGTAGTTTAGTATCAACCACATTATAACCATCTCACTGATATTCAGACTATGTTAAACAAACTATGACATAAAAGTATGAAGTTGAACCCTATAAAATGGGATTCTAGGTTTACATTAGGGAAATATATAATCTTCTTCGTATGCTATAATGGCATCAAAATCGATTGGTAGAATAAAAATACTATCATTAATATGTCAATCCATAGAACCTTAATGATTTTAGGGGATTATAAGTACACATATCCTAAAATTGTAACTTTATAGAAAACCTCATAAGAAAGAGTTTACCCTTCACTTAGATGATGAAGAAGGGGGTCACTTATTATTGGATTGATGGTTTTCAGGGAGCATTTGTTATCCTAAAGAAATATCTCTTGATTCCACTAGTATTAATTCCACATTTTGAGGGGAAATAATTCATTCTGTACATGAAATACACTAAACGATAACTGGGATGTTTCTTTTCTCAAAAGAATGAAGCTGACAATGAAAAAACCTTTTTTATCTTAGTCAAACCATGATCGATAAATATAATCATGATTAAAATATTGATAAGAGATTATTGGAGTTAATATTAATTTTTAATAAGATGAGTCACTACTTGAAGAACCATGTGGTCTATTTAGTCTCTCTCAACAACCTACTCTAATACATCTTCACCCATCCCATGTTGACTAGATGAATGAAATGGTGGGAATTTATCTTACAATAGTTTTTACCTTCAGTTTTTGCCCTAGGTAGAAGTAAAATTATAGTATTTGGAAAAATTTCTTAATTAATATCCATCTATAGAATCAACATTGTTAAATACCAAATTTCATGATGGAGAGATCTTCTCTTTTCAATACAACCTACAGACATGGGGAATTTATTTCAATGGAATATCCAGAATCATAATATGGGAGAAAAGGTTGTACAACCAATGAGGAAGAATATCATTACATCATTTAAAGGATATAATTAAAACGTCAAATACTAGTGGTCCAATTGAAGGTGAAAGGTGATTTGGAGTCTGTAATCTATCAGATCAAAAGGGATTATACTATTAGAATGAAGGAGAAAATCCCCTATATGGACTATGTATAGGGAATAATTGAATAATTCCCCTTAGAGATGACATTAAATCACATTCCAAAATTATATAATTCCCATGCCAATGCATTGGAGAATGCATTTAAGGATTTTTTAGATCCAAAATGGAATGAAATAGTCATCAGCATTGTGCACCACCGAATGGTCTCACCTTTTGATCGTGTCATAATGGAATGAATCAATGAGGTTAATTTCATCTCCCCAAAATAAGGTCCTATGAGTGATTGGATGATAAAAATTTTAAACTATATTCAAAATATATATCTCTCATTGGAAAAATCCATAGAATAGAAAATATGAAAGTGAGTGACTGAATCGACTCGTTATGAGGGCCCAAATCACTAGAAAATCCTCAATAAATGTGGAATTGATAGAGTCCTTCTTTGGTGAATTTATGGAGAATATGTCACTTCTATCATGAAATTAGTACACATGGTATCCTGTGATGACATCCAATCTAGGTTCAGGCTTCCCAATCAAATCTAAACTCTTGGATATTTTGTCCTTTAATGATGTAGGACTTCACAAAATTCACCAAAATGTTTCATCCATACCAAGTGCATGCCAAATTTATCCATCAATCCTTAAAGTTTATATATATATATATATATCCAAATACTACTAGAAATTTTTCATATAGGGAATGGATGTTGTAGGTCCATATACTCTAGCAATGACCAAATAGTTCAAATACATCCAAAATGTTACTAAATTATTCTCCAAATTGGATGAAGTAATACCCCTCAAAGAATTTGGAACCAAAATCATTTTCAACTTTATGAAAGATGAAATCGTTAATAGATTTTCTTTCCCTCAAATAATGTTAAAAGACAATAGATCCAATTTCTATTCTACTATGTAGGATGATTTATATCAAGTGTATAATATCAAATCAAATCATTCATCATGCTATCAAGTAGTGGCTAATGGAATGATATAGGATTTCAAGAAGACCTCGTCAAACATACAATAAATGATTGTGGATAAAGATAAAAATTATTGTCCTAAAAAGATCGTACATTCCATGTGGGATTACCAAACTACCACCTAAACCACCATGCAGGAAACCCCATATCCACTTGTATATGGGATAGAAGTAGTCTTTCCCATTGAGGTCAAATTACCATCACTCTACATTTCCATCTATGATCAATTATCCACATATGAGAAATCCCAAAAACAGATGGATTAATTGAAGTGACATGTTGAAAAAATATTACATAAAGTGCTCAAATTGGAGATCCATCAAAATTAGACAGCTTAGATAGTTAACAAGAAATTATGCCTCCGCTCATTCCTCCAAGGGGAGGCGGTACTAGTCCTTAGGACCCCAATGATACCGGGGAAGAAACCTATAAATTTTGATCCAATGTAGGAGGGACCAAATTCCATACACAAGGTCCACTTTAATGGATCTTATTACCTAATCATGGTGAATGGAGAACTTGTTATAGCCCCTACCAATGAAAGATTCCTTAAGAAATACTTCATGTATTAAAGAAACCATTTCTTCCATGTCACATGAAAATAAATAGCATAACACCAATGTCTTAGTCATGTGATATTAAACTGTATGGATTCCCTTCAAATTTGTTTATTGATGCTAAAAAAATAGAATCATGGTCCTGCATGCATGTCCTTGATAGGAATGCCAGATAGTTCAGGTCATATTTCATAAAAGCTACAAGAAATCATAGTCCTGGATATAATACTCTAAACTATGTGGCCTAACATCATAGTCATAATACATTAAACTGTATGACAATTTCCTTTTCGAATGACATGAAACAGCATGGTTCACATCCTCATTTCATGATGTAAAGCTGCATAAAATTTCTATTTGTTCATGAGTGGATCATGATCCTTAATGATAGTCTCCCACCACACATCCATTCAAGAACTACATCTAGATTGATTCCTTCCCTCATAGGATAAGTAGTGACACTGGGATATCCAATCCTAAGTCCATTTGAAAAATGAAAATTTCCCCCATCCCTGTATTTGGGTAATACCTACATAGGAAGATTTCATATATTAACTAAATTTTCCTTTATTTATGATATCATGGGATACATGGTAATTTTTAGACCTTATTTCTAGGGCTCATCCATGAAGAAAATAAATTCCCCCTATTATGTATGAAAAAAATCTATGTAGGAGACTCGAAACTCCATGGCTAATGATGGTCCAAATTCTTCTTTTGTGCTTAGTAATATTCCTTCTACACATTATACATCTTTTATTGGAAATTTCATATCTCTAATATATTTTTCTATCTATCAGTAATATTATTTTGGATTCCTAAAGACACCATTGTTTGAATATGATTTAATATGATCTAGTAAAATTTTCACAAGCCCCCCACCAATAGATCTTGTCAATCAAATGATTATGTTTTTTTACTATGAATTTATATTCCCAATTTGAATTTGAAAATTTTTTCCCGAATGCTTCTTTCAATTAAAGGAACAAATGTCCTTTGAGAGACCTATTCTATCTCTATAATCCTCTAAAACATCATGATGTAAACTGATTTTCAAACATGGGCCACAGTCATTCCTTTAATTTTTCTCCCATATCACATCTTCTAATATATGAACCCCCATGATCATGGTTTTTAATTTCCTTCTTCACATTCAAATAATTCCAAAACATCATTGGCCTAGTAAGCATTATATCACCCATTGTTTCTATGACATCTGGTAACCTACATCCTTTTCACATGATGTTAAACTACATGGTTTCCTAGAACTATGTATGGAATTATTCTATATTTGGTAAGATACGTAGAGATACTTAGATTTAATATCTTTTCTCATCCACTATTTTAAAAAAGTACCCTATCATTTC
Source organism: Viscum album (assembly GCA_963277665.1). NCBI lineage: Eukaryota > Viridiplantae > Streptophyta > Magnoliopsida > Santalales > Viscaceae > Viscum > Viscum album. Next base: position 1,428,956,260 of record OY728131.1, on the reverse strand, counting down.
TTTTAATTTCCTCTATGTTTTGAAAGAAACCATTTATACTCCTTATTTGTCACACTGAGTGTGGATCACATGATCATAGGATTTTTGGTGAGGATTCCACACATGATCAAGGAATATCTATACTTGCTATGGTCAATAAGACATTAAAGTATATAGATGATATCCCTTTCATGATTAAATTTCCTTAAACTATGTGTGGAATGATTCTTACTTTTACAAGATACACAACGATTACTAGATCCTATATCCAATTCAAGAAAAAATATGGGAAGAATACCCTAACTCTCATATGTATAAGCTAGATCTACATAGGACAGTCCAATACGGGGTCTCACCTCTCTCGTGAGACAATATTAACAAAAGGACATATCTCTGCAAAAGAATTGTATTAGTGTGGGGAACCTCTTTTAAAACTATGAGTGGAGTGATTCTCTCATTAATGATATATGTAGAATTTCTCGGACCGTATGTATTTGGCCCATGAGCAATTAAAAAAATTCCCACTTTTAAGCGTATGGGTCAGAACCATGTAGATAATAACTTCTCACCATTATTTATTACTTTTTAGGTGAAATTATTCTTCTATATTCCTAAATTTATTTCCAAAAACAACAGACAGTGTTTGGGGAAATTTGGATCTCCACAAACTTTCTTTGTCCATTGGTAATAACATGTCATATTTCTTAAAGACAACTTTTTCTTGACTATGTGAAATATACCATAGTGTGGATCTTCATAAGTCATCCAACAAATGGTCCTATCATCCAAAGGATGCTGATGTTTGACTATGAATAATATTCCCCAATCTGGATCTATATATGTTTCCCATAGTAGGGGCCTCTCAAATAGAGGAACACTCATCCTTTGGAGAGACATCTTCTATCTCTATATGCCCCAAAAAAATTATACTAGAAACTTTTTTTCGAACATGGTTCATATTCATTCCTTATAAAATTTTCCATTATCACAAATTAGATCTAGAAGCCCCAATATTATATCATAAAACACTTCCCCTTAATGCTAGAAAATGATGGACCATTCTTGGTCATATCACCATGAAATTAAAAAATTCTAATATTTTGGCGAAAGATAAGTGACCTTAAATTGTACACCTCAAATTAATCACCATAATTAATTAAACTACATGGCACATGTTCTACTCAAATGAAATTAAACTACATGATTCTTTAACCCATGTATAGGTGGAATCTTCTCTATTGATGTTTGTCTCATGAAACCATCCTAGTGGGACCCATGCCACTGCTCCACAAGACCGCCTCCAATAGGTCATGGATTGTTGACTAGTGTTAAGTAGGCATATCACTAACATGGGATGCCTTAGCCTATCTTCCTATACACATGAACATATCTTTATTCCTATATAATGATGAAATGTTAAAACAATTGAACATCCATGCATGAAAACATATAAATACCACAACCAGTGTGTGAAAAGAAGAAAAGGAAAGTAAATAAAGGCCAAATACATGCCCACCACACATATTTAGAAAAAAAGTCCCACCAGAAAGTAAAACTAGGTTTCCATAAATATTCCAAAGGAACATACCTCATTCGGTCCGGTCTCGCTAAGCAGCATCTCATCCTAGTCCATCAATGACTCTATCAAAAGGTCGATCATCTACAAAATAAATGACACATGTAGGAAAATACCATGTAGGGGTGAGTATAACAATGACCATTATGACTCCCCAAAACCAACCAAGGATTCTAGCTTGAAGGTTACACATATAACACATTTGTAGAACACACTCTTAAATATGATAGAACTGATGACATCTATTTGAGAGGTAATTATCATCAGTTGTAATCATTATAAGTATATGCTGAAGGTTTGAATAGATATGATACAAATATGAGGATTACTCCCAAGGCTATGGGGTTTACCAAAAACTCAATCTAGATTATCCTACTAAGGAGAGGATCAATGTCTATATAGCGTTGTACCTGATGATATAAAGAACTCTACCTAGGGCATGAAAATTAATATAGGATCTCACTCTAGGTCTCATGGATGGATTCTAGTGGATATACCCAAGAAGTCATGCTGAAGGGATCATTGTCCTATGTATAGGAGGCAATTCAATACTAACCCTCTAGGAATAGATAAGGGGAATGCACCCTAATAAAGCATTATTAAGATATATAGAATAATGGATCGAAGCTATGTTTAAGGAAGTACACATTGTGTAGAATGGTTACAATCCATGTCCCATGATTCTGAGTCTTTCCCATGTCTCATCTACTATCTGTGTCTATGTAGAAGAACATGGTGTGTTGGCATCCCATGTACTCCACCCATGTACTAGTACACAACTTATCTTATGTACTTTTCCAAGCTATCTTCATTTAGGGGAGTAGATGTTATTATCTAACATGTGTTCTCCAACCAATGTCTATGTACCCTTTGAGGTACAGGATGAGTTTTTGGGTAGAGGTCATACATCCTGTAATACTTAATTATCTCCCAAAACACTAGCCTCCATAAATGGAAATTCACATGACATGTAACTCCAACTTACACACCATGTAACATGGAATTTTCTAGATTCTCATATATGGTTCTGTACATCTTATACAATTCTCTGACCACCGATCTGACCGTGTCTCAACCATAAAATCCAGGGGAATCCTCATTCAAGACTCACCATTTACAAACAAAAAATTTTTAACCTTAAATCTATTCAAAAAATGAATTTTAAAGATTTTATTCAATGCATTCCAAAGAACATGAAAATAGAGTATCTATGTTGTCTGATCTTCTACTGTCACCACCATCTCACCAGTATCATGTCATGCCGATCCCAGATCTACAATATCAAATCATTGTGCTATGAAACTATTTTACAACGATTGATTCATTGGGATATATAGAACCACAACCAAAATGAAGAACACCCATGTTTAAAAAAGAATTAGGGGAGAAATAAACAACCAAAATTGAGGAATTAACATCATTCAATGTTCGTGTTTGACTCAATCCATCACCATTAGAATAACAATGAACAATAAAATATCACCAAGAAATTTTTCCCAAAATAACCCTACAAATAACCCTATCCCATCATACGATTGAACTATGGATCAATCTATTCATTGATTGATTCATTTTCATCATATAAATTAACAACACGAAAATAATCCAATCAAAAAAACTTCCATCCTTGATTGGGATCAATAAATGAAGAAGAATGTTGTGGTGTTATTATCATTGGTGTGATCCTTCGATTCCTTTGTATTTCAATCATCAATCTATGATCTAGTTGTCATAATCCTAAGAGAGATCATCCAACTCTCTCTCCAATAGCTCTCCAACAACTCTAGATTTATGTGGGTGACCCAAGATTTCTATCACAATAATCTATGTAAAGACTCTCCAATAACTACATTAATGAAAAATAATTAAAAATAATAATAATTTTTTTATTCATTTCCATGTCCATGATGACTTTTCCACAAACTCCCTATGCTGGAAAAGGTTATGTCATGCCTAGGGTCAACCCTGCATTCTGAACTCAATGGTGCTATAATATTTCTAATCCAAGCCTCATTTTTGAAGTTATTCCACTTTTTTAGGAAAAATTCATTTACATTCTATTTAATATATTTCAACCATTTATTTGAGGCACACTGTCCCTTGTAATTGCATGTTGTATCATCTCCTGATCTCAAAAATAATTCATACTATATCCAAAAATAATTTATGGAAAATATGAGTTGATAAATTATCTCCACCTTGGGAATTTTTGTCCTGAAAAGAAAAAAGAGATGCTACAAAAAGAGATGTAGGTACTGAGTAAGAATTTGAGCCTCTTGCTCCCATGTGCACTCCTAAAGATTTACGTGCTTCCACAGGACATGCACTAATGGAATCAATCACTAGTGGAGTATCCTATCATATCAATTATCGATCTATACTGGGTACTTAGAAAATGTAGCTCTATCCAAATTATTCTTCTCTCCTTAGTCGATATCATGAAATAGGTCATGCACATACCTCCTCAACTATGAAATATGGAATGCATCGTGTATCTGATCTAACTATAGAGGTAGAGCTAAGTGTTAATCCATTTCACCGAATCTACATTGTATCTAGAAAGTTCAAACGAACCTTATAGATATCTTTCCACCTCGGCCAAATCTCTAAAATCCTTGATGAGGTAATACCCACAAAAAACACATTATATCCTACATTAAACTCTAAAAGCCTATATATTTTAGCCACATAATAATTATGATGGCTCTATGAATTCTCTATTCACTCCAGTATGATCTATAACTTTTCATGGTTTCTCTCATCGACTCTAGGCCCATGAGTGCTAAAACTTCTGGGCTAGTCCAGTAAAGTGGTGACCTGTAGGGTTTCTCATAAAAACCCTCGAATGGTGCTATATTGATGGTCGCTATTTTCATGAGAAAACACTACTAGTGGTGGATAATCCTCCAAAATATGGACAAATTACATCATGAAAGCCTCTAACATGTCATTCAGAACCTTAATGGTCCGCTCAATTTGTCCATCTATTTTGGGGTGAATCGTTATGCTCAAGTGTAACTAAGTCCTAAATCCTCCCGTAATCCCTTCCAAAACTAGGATGTGAAGTTAGAATCATGATTAAAAATGATATTAGATGGAACTCTAGGGATTCAAACAATATTTTGGATATTGAGGCATTCTGATCTCTCAAATGAACTCTTCTCTCAAATAGCTAAGAAGTGGGAAGACATGGTGAGTTGGTCTATGATCACCCAGATGGAATTATGTCCCCTTGATGTACCTGGTAGGCCCATCACAATTTCAATGGATATCCTATCCCACTTCCACTCTGGAAACTCAAAGGTTTGAGCTAAATTAGCTGGAACGTGTTGCTCATCCATCTCTTACTGACATGTAACGCATCATGAGACAAACTCTGTAACTATCTTCTTCATCCAGGGCCACCAAAAATAATGTTGGAGGTCCCAGTACATATTTTACACACTTATATATACCACCAAAGGATATTTATGAAACACTAAAATAATATTCTCTCGTAATTTCACCGGTACCATCATGCGTCCTTCAAAAATAAAGACATGATCCCCACTATTATAAAATCCATTAGGAGCATATCTAGTGGATATATGAGTTTTTAGGGTATCACAGTTAGTATCCCCTAGTTGTGTCTCCCTGAATTGTTCAAATAGTGGAGGGGTGACAACCATTAAATTGAGGTAAGTTGATCCCTCTACATCCACAAATGATAACTGCAATGATGATAACTACTCTGATGCCTAATTTAGAAACTATGAAGAAGATATTCTACTGAGAGAATATTGTACCACATCCCACTTCCCAGGAGTGTAGAAAAATTCGAATTCATAGTTCTAAAGGAACTCTATCCATGACCTTTGTCCCAAGTTAATATCCTTTTAAGAGAAGATATATTTGAGGCTCCTACGATTAGAATAGATGATAAAATGCTTGCTCATCAAGTAGTGTTGCAACATATTTAGTGTGAATATTACCATTGCTAATAAAAGATATTGGGTAACATGGTTCTGCTCATATGGTCTCAACTCAAATGAACTATATGAAATCACCACCTGCCTTTCCATTAGAACACAACCAAGCTCGATTCCTGACACATTTCAGAACAAAATGTAATTGACACCCTCCTCCAAAAATCTAATTTGGGATCAATCATCAATTCTACCTCAATGGTTGAAAATCTTGCTCAAACCTCTCCAACAATATGAAAGGCTCCCCCTTTCAAGTCAAAACTATCATGGGTGTTGAAATCCTAGAGAAATCAGGTATGAATCTATGGTAATAGCCTGATATTCCAAGGAAGCTTCGCACCTCTATCACTCTTTTGAGTGGGTCCCAAGATAACACTACCTCAAACATGGCCAAGTCCACTTATAATCCATCCACTAAGACAAAATGTCCCAAAAAGTTGACTCTCTGCATTGATAACATACACTTCGAGTGATTTCTATAAAGAAGGTGCTTTTATTGTACATCGAGAACCTTCCTCAAGTGTCTCATGTGCTCCTCCTCGAATGCTGAGTATATAAGGATATTTTTGTTTAATACTACCATGAACCGGTCTAAAAAAGGCCGAATATTTTGATTCATGAGTCCCATGTACACTAATAAGGAATTATTCATGCCAAATAGATTCACCAATTACTCATAGTGACCTTAGAAATATCGGAATACCTTCCTCAGTATATCCTCATCCCATACTCACAACTGGTGAAAACATGATTTGAGGTCAACCATTCAGAACCATCTTGCCCCTTTAAAATGATCAAAGAGGTCATCAATCCTTGGTAGTGGATACTTATTCTTCACAATCAACTGATTCAAGAGTTGGTAGTCGACACATAACCTCAAGGACATGTCTTCCTTATTGAAGAATAAAACTAAGGTTTCCCAGGGTGAACCGCTGGGTCGAACAAAGCCCTTATTCTACAAGTCCTCAAATAGAACCCTCAACTCATGATTCTCTATGTGAGCCATCTGATATATTGGCATAGATATCAGTTTTATCCTGGGATGTTGATCAATAAAAAATTCTATCACTCAATAGGGATTTAAGCCTAGAATATCCCCATGTAAGACATTATCATAACCCACCACCACTTCAAGAAACTAAGAACTCACTAGATATAACACACGAAGTGTTAGTCTATCCAGGTGATGAGGAATTGGCTACACGTATGAGACCATCCTGCACTGCATAGTTTTCCTTTTCACTAAAAAATGATAACTTATTTCTATCACTGTGGATACACAACATCCTTTACCTGGAACAATCAATATGGGAATACTAATTGACAACCATTCCATACCTAATATGGAATCATAAGGCTTCATCATTTTTATAAATAAACCACTACCGAAACTATCACCTCCTAGATTAAATTCACACCATAGGAACAATTTTGTGATTGTTGAGTAGTCTCTAGTAGGAGACTCCAAGTGTAAAGTTCAAGCCAAGGGATAAACTAGAATATATAAGAGTTGAACAAGATATGTTCTAAGAAATGAATTACTAGTAGCTATGTCTATCAGTACTACATCTAAGGTAGAAAAGAAACATTTCAAAGCTCGCTCTAGCACATAAGGATAGGTAGGAATTCATAGCGGGATAACATTGGATTTCATGTCTCTATGAATACCTCACTGAATGTTCTAAGCCTCTAGAAATAGGTCATGAACCATGTCCATCAAGTACTGAGATATGTTGGTAAACCTCAATTAATACCCAAATACAGTCATGGTTCCCTATTGGAGCTGTAAAAGCTCTTCGATACATAAAAACATCATTGTAGTTAGAGATAACTCATCTCTAAAAAGACTCTCAATACTTAACAAGAGTTGAATTTCGTTGTCACAAGTCTGGGCCTTTAACCCCCACCACTATCTTGTTGATCCATGGAGAAGGCTCGCCACTAAGACCACCACCACATCATATAGTGTCTTATTTAGATGGAAAACATGGGACAATACCTCAATATAGTCGTCATCAACCTATAGGTCAGGCTCGCCTCAAAACCTTAAGGGTCTCTATTGATGAAACTCATGAAGTGTACTCATCCTGTGCACCACATCTGTGGGTACTACAGGTACCATCATCCACTCAATAGGTTGTGGTATGGATGGTGAACCATCTGGAGGTATCACCTCTAGAAATGGTCCCCATATCAACACCTCATCACTGAGGGGATCATCCTCATAATCATGATGTGGAATCCAAGATAGCATATATTACGAAGGAATCCTTATATCTAATAGATGTTCCACGATCAATGAGTATATCTGGAGTTCTAACTCAAGAAGGATATGGAAACCATAACTCATTCATACATGATTCATGTACCATTATTTTCCCTTCAATCAATGTTCTCATGTACTGAGTCAAAAATAAGGTGATTAGAGTCTTGCTGTGTGGATATGGCAGTCACCGCACTAACACTAAAGTCCCTATCCTAAAATATGAACTAGAAACACTTAACACTATTGCCTTAAACCAATATTAATGACTGAGGTCCTAAGGTAGAATCATATTCTATAATAACATTCTATCATGACTCATCCCAATGGGGCCCATTCCATCACTCGCTAAGACTTCCTACAATTATCTTGGGGATGGTAGATAGTGTCCATTAGGCATATTACTAACAATTGATGCATTACCCTATGTAAATGTACACATTCACAAATATCTATGAATATACAATTCTGAAATGTAAAAACAACTGAACAACCATGCATGAATACATCTAAATACCACAACCAGAGTGCACCATGACGTATGTGAAAGTAAACAAGGGAAAATAAAATTCCACCACACATAGTCTAAAAAAATGCCCACCTAAAAGTAAAAATGGGACTGTTGTTAAAATGGCACATGAACACACCTCTGTCTATCCGATCTCACTAAGCACCATTTGGTCCTAGTTTCTCATGGACTCTATCAAAATGTTGATTGTCATCACAAGACACAACACATGTAGGTAAATCCCATGAAAGGGTGAGTATAACAATACCTAGTAGGACACCCTAAAACAATAAATCATAAAAAAAGGAAATGCAGTCTGCTCTACACATGTATATTTATATAACATATATATTAAGAATATCCATATATACTCAACAAATACACATATTCTAAATGTAATTCTCCACTATAACAAGTATCCTAGTATTCCCGGTTAAGGGTTCCAAATAACACTCATTTGGGAGGACACACTATTGATTCTGATAGCACTGATGATTTTCATATGAGATGTAATGCTCTTTACGTCTTTCCATTAAAAGTACTCGTTGAAGGTCTTAAGAGATATGATAAATAGATGAGGATCACTCCCAAGGACAAGGGGTATACCAATAAGTCAATCAATATTAACTTGCTAATTATAGGATAAATTCTCGCACACTATTTTTCATAACAATATCAAGAAATCCACCTATGGAATGAAGATGAATAGATGATCTCACTCTGAGCCACATAGGTGGATTCCAATGACTCTATCCAACAAGTCTTGCTGAAAGGGATCATTGTCCTGTGTGTGGGAGGAGATTCCATACTAACCATCATAGAATGGATAAGGGGAACACAACCTAAAAAAACATTTCCAAGACACAAAGGATAAGGGATCCAAGCCATGTTTAAGGAATTACATGGCATATAGAAGCGTTACACACTGTGTTCCTTGAACTTGGGTCCTTCCCCTGTAAATGACCTATGTTTCATCATGTGTCTATGTTTGTGTATAATTATATATCTTGTTAGCAACTCTTACCCATGTTCAAGTACATGATTTAGCTGATGTAATTTTCCAGACTATTTCTGTGTAGGGTAGTTTATAGTGTGCTTCAACCCAAGTACTTAAACCCATGTTTGTGTATGCTTCGAGGAACATGTCGAGTCAATGAGGATAGGTCACATGCCATGTGACCCAGTCACACATAATGTGATACTTAAATATCTCTCAAAACCCTTTCTACCACAAAAGGGGGCCCACATGGTGTGTAGCTCTGAATTAAATGTTGTGTAACATAAAATTTTATATATTCTTAGGTCTGGTTTCATGCGTCCTCTCCATTTCTCCAACCACTGATCTAGCCATGCCTCGCATGGAAAATCAAGGGGAAGCCTTGTTTGATACTCACTGCCGATGAACAACAACTTATGACCCTTTGATACATTCATAAAATATATTTTAATGATGTTAATCATTTCACATTGAAGAACATGAAAACTAGGTATCTATGTCATCTGATCAACTTCCATCTCCATCATTACACCACCATCATTTCATAATGATCCTAGATCTATGATATCAGATCATTGTGCCATATAATAGGTACAGAATGATCTATTCATTAGGATATGTCAAACCATAGGAAAAATAAATAATGCCCATGGTGAACAATGAATCGGGGGAGAAATGAAAAACCAAAAACATGAGGAACAAACTTCATCCAATGATCATGTTTTCCGTGATCCATCACCATTAGTATAACAATGAAGAATCAAATATCTAAAATTTATATCTCTCAAAATAAGCCTGGAGATAAACCCATCCTATAATATGATTGAACCACAGATCAATATGTTCGTTGATTAATTCACGTTCATCATATAAATTTAAGAACTAGTAAAGAATAAAATTAGAACAAACATTATAGATCTATTTGGATTAATCACTAATGAAGAATAATGCAGTGTCATTGTCATTGGATATATCCTTTTATTCTTTTGTAAATCCATCATCGATCTATGATCTAGTTTTTTATTTCCTGAGAGAGATCCTCCAACACACTCACCCAAGGTTCTCCAATGGCTTTAGGGTTATGTGACTAACCCTATAATTAAATCATAATAGTCTACCTAAATAATCTCAAATTCCTGCATCAATGAAGAAGAATTAAGACAATTAATCTAATTATTTTATTTATTTCCATGCCGGTGATGAATCTTCTATAAACTCCCTATGCCAACTGAGGTTATGTCATAGATAGTAGAAAACCCATGTTATAAACTCAACAATGAACTTATATTTGTGAACAAAAACACCGTTTAGAGGTTATTCCACTTTTTCGGAACTCTATTCACATATCTAGTTTATTATATTTAATATAATTCAAAAATTTATTCCAGGCACACCGGTACTAAGAATCACGTTCCATATCAGCACATAGTATTGAAAATAATCCATATGATATAAAAAAATAATACATAGAAAATCCAAGTCACTGCTATTTTCACCCACTATATCACCTCAAAGAGATATGTAGAGGATGATGATGATTCCATTATGACATGTAGTGATGCTCAGAATCTCCATTATAGGCCCAACTGTAACAACATCAAAAACACGTGTGTTTTACTATTCGTGTACAAAACCCTGATATGTGTATAAGGTTCTATAATTCTCCATGAAACACACCTTTTAATTCTTATGATAAAAAAAATCATCATCCTTTTCACACAATCCAAACTTGTGTATGAGTAGTTTCCCATTCATGGAAACTTCCAACAAAAATACTTCCTTCATTATAATATACATTACCTTCACAAACCAATTTCAATGGTCTTGATAAATATAGATACTCACAAACTCCTAGACCATTAGTAATATAATTTTATATTTCTATAGAAACTTTTTTTACTAAGGATTGATATTCCCCTCTCTGGATTTTCAAATTTCACCCACCAAAATATCCTATCAACCTGGGGCACATTCATCCTTTGTGGAGACTTCTTCTTTCTCCGTAATCCCCAACAACATCATGATGGAAACTAAAATTCGAATATTTTACAAGTTCATTTGTTTCTTACATGTATAAAATTATGTCTTACATCCATAAATCAAAAAATCATGCCATAAACTTCCCCATGTGTGTATATGAATAATGATAGTAGATTCACGAACAAAAATCCTTACTAGGGTCATTATTTCCTAGCTCATAGTAAAATACATTCAACCTAAAACAAAAATATCATTAGTCCATCTTGAAATACTCTAAACTACCAATGAAAAGAGGCATAATACTCCCCAGTTTAAAAACTCACAAAAGTGAACCCCGGGTAAAATTCAAGTCTCGGATCACTAGAGTTTCACTTTGGATGGATTAGAATATAATTGACCATGAAATTAAATAGGCATAAAACTTGTTAGTTTTAATACAAAAAAGGTAGGAATAATCAAATTCTTTGTCTCTCTCACTAATACTTCTTCATATTTTACTTGGGAAAAAATAGGGTGATGAAAAAAAAGACACAATGTTCATAGGGACATTCATACGACTCTAGAAATAGTCAAATAACGCTCTCTATCACCCATGGAATAAGAAAAAATTATAAAATCCTCACATTGTTGAGATAGCACCGATACCCACCAAATTATTTTGGATTGAGTTAAAGTGACCAATATTTACCTTAGAACTAGATTATTCTCATTCCAAAAAAATCTAATTCCAAGGGATGTATTTTTTTGAGACTAAAAAATTCATTATATGGACTTTGTCACATCATTCATGATATGATCCTCATGTAGACAACAAATTTAATGTTTTAGTAAAATTTCATCTCTATACTAGAAGGAAAATATTTTATTTCCATGAGCTACAATAATTATTACACATCTAAGGATAGAGATTCCTCAAAAACATTTCCCAATACAATGGAAAATTGGTGATAAAATTCCTATGAGATTAGGTCATGTATTCCTAAAATAACTGCTAAAAGGTTCTTACACATTAGGATTCATTATCGATTTCCTTCTAAAAACCTTTTGGAATTAGAAAACAACACTAAAGAGTATTTATCTTCTAAGTCTTTGATTTGAATGGTCTCAAATCCCAAACAGACATATAGATCAACATTTATGGCTTTCATATGTTGGGAAAATTTTATTATGGAATTTGAGATTCTGCACAAGCCATTCATAAATCCTATTTTGTGCAAGGACATCACGCAATCCCATCTGCATATCCCCTTTTTCATAGCCACTTATATATAGTTTTTCTATCTGGTCTACAAATAGACCCTTATGCCTTCAATTTCAAGAGGACAAACGAACTCCTAGACAATGAAGAAAGGTTAGAGCTCTGGTCATGTATCTCCATCACCCAATTAGTCTATCCATTCTTGAGATAACTACCATGGCCCACCCCTACAAGAGTAAGATCCCTATCACAACACTTGGGTGACCCACACCTGGGCAACCCACACCTGGGTGCCCCACACCTAGGTGACCCACACCAGGGTGACCAAAACCTAGGTGACACACTCATGGGCGACCCAAGCCTAGGTGACCCACACCTGGGAAACTCACACCTAGGAAACCAACAGCTCGACTACCAATATGTGGGAGACCCACTCTTGGGTGACCCTTCACTCAAGTACCCCATACTTGGACGATCCACACATAGGTGAGACTCACTTGGGTGACCCTTTTCCCAAGTCATTCCACTTGATAAAACTACTTGGGTGACCATTCTCCCATTTCATCCCATTTAGGATACCCTTAACGCCCACTGGTGTACACCGTAGGGGATTCACCACCACATTCATGCCCATGATAAGTTATAGGTTATGGTCTTGAGCCTCCGAATAGTTACATTCACTACCATTATTGACCCCCATGAAAAATAGAGAATCACACCATGAAATTCATATGCAGGTTTGATAATGTTTTTGGTTTTGAAATATAAAAACCCACCTCTAATTACAAATAACCATGTGTCAAGATAGTCCTCATGGTTCTAAATAATATTATCATCCACCTAAGAGTAATCCCCAACCAAAACAAATCATCATTAGATGATAAAATCCTCATGGTTCTAGAAATATATACATCCACCTAGGTGTTAGCCCCAACCAAACTTCTAAATCACCATGATTCAAGATACAGTTAATGGTTTTAAAAATAAGGGATTCCCTCTTAGAGTAATCCCATATCCTTTCTTAAAGGATTTCATACCCCTACTATCTCTAGTACCCCATGTTTTTGAAAACAACATAGTAGGTTGGAATATAAATGAACTTTATATCTCCCTTGGTCTCATCCACTAGTAGAAAAGGAGGATTGTGTGGTTTTCGAGATCTGTTCCATCTTATTTCTCACACTGAGCTTGAATGGTGTAGGTGAATAGGTTAAAATCATGACATACACATGATCAGACACATATATATGGATGAAATTCCCTCTCTGAACGTTCCTCTAGCCTTCCAAATAGGCCTCCTATTTGGTATAATCCATAAACATACTCACAAAAAGGGCCAATTATTCAGTATAAGCCTTGTCCATGTATCCATGTCAAAATTTTCATATATCATGTGAGAAAAAAAACATTAGCGGACCTCCATTATAGTGGGTCTTCAAACTATTCAAACTATGTGATATTTCATTCCCCTCCAAATGTGATACGTAGGAAGCCTCCATGAGTTCTAAACCCAACACCCCAAATTTACCATAGTTTTCCTTGGGACACTTTCCCTATATGTACATATCCAACATATTAGACCACATACCTTCCTGGTTCCTAGGGATACTTCTACATAGGTCTCACACAAAAATTTGACTTGGAACCTTTTTCCTAGACATCTTTATTGTACAATGTTAAACTGTGCAGTTTATTCCTCCTCACATGTCCTTAAAAGATATAATGTGTATCATTGAGTGGAACCAAACTATGGGGGTTCTAATTCCTCTATAAAGGATATATACAAAGCCCATCTCATGGGTATGATCATAAAATCAAATCAACCCATGTCTCCCTTTATGAAAATAATTTTTTGAGCACCCCACTGCATGGCTTAAAACCAGAATCATAATGATAAAAGTCATATGAATATCTAATCCATTTACAAAAGGGTACCATAAATGGAGAACCTCATATATATAAATATTCATATATATATGGATAACCTTTGATACAAGAAAATATTTTAAAAGGTCATATATAATAATAACTTATTTTTAATTTATGGATGACTTGTTTCATGTTTGGGATTCAATAAAGGAATCACGAACATATATTAAATATTTAAGATAGTCCTAGAGTAGGAAATAATTTCCCTCAAAATTGTGTGATGAGAACAACCTACCATCCACTCAACTAATTTGATTACTAACACATGTGTGGACCACATCCCAATAACCGATTGTCTTTGGAAAGAGGGTTCATAAAAAATCTTGAATAAGGGAATTGTTGTGTGTTTATGGCTCCTTGAAAAAACTTATTAGAGGCCATTTAAAAAATGGTCACCCAAAATTAATTATTATAGAAAATTAAAACCCAAAAATCGACCATATTTCCCATGAGCTTTCATCTGAAACAACATAGAATAAAATACATTAATGAAATTTTAAAATTCCTATCTTAGATCAATTAAAGGAAAAAAAATAAACCTATAAATACATCTAATAATATAAAATTATATGTACTAGGTAAACCAATTTAGAAAAAAATTATAGAGGTATTATTGGGATCTTTATATACCTTAATATGACCTATCCATACATTATGGTAATTTTATTCCTCTATGATCAATTTTAGTCAAATCCAAAATATTCACAATGGAATGATCTTAAAATATTTATAGATATTAAAAATTTTATAAAAATCTCGTTTTATTTTATCCATTTTTTTTAACTTATATGATTTTAAAATGATGATTTTTGTGGATATCAATTAGATAGGAAAATCGCATGAGTGAATTTTCACCCACATGGAAAATCCCTTGTCTCTCGAAAAGTTAAAAGAACTTATTTTTTACTTTTTTTGATGAAGAGTAATATATGGTGGTGGGAGATGTTGCACCCAAATTATTTAGATGAAACACACTCTTTTCGATTATGGTTTGAATTACAATTATGTTCCTATTATTTACAAAAAAATTAATTTTAGTATTATTAATATAAATCATTTTCAATAATCTATCACTATGTAAATTAAACGTAGAAACCATATTTTGATAGGTATCTTCCAAAATGGTTATATCATGTTTGAGTTTATTATCACCAATATTTAGCTGGTCGTTATATTTAAAAATCCACTTAATTTAGATAATTTTATCATTACTAAGGGTGAGTTAGGTATGGTACATTTTTTATAATTATTCATTAAATTTTCAAATCATGAGTTATTTCTAATTTATTAAATATTTTAACATCTATCAAATTTATTTTTTATGTTGTGAATATTTTCAAAATTTCTAACAATTAATTTTGAAAAATAAATGTGATTCTGATCTTACAATAAAATAAATTAATGTCTGGATAGAAGAAAGTGGATGTGGTTCTAGAAAAGATACACCTATAGGTTATAACCATGAAATGGATGGTTAGGTTTTTAATTTAATATTCAATCTGGGAAAGTGTAGAGGGTACTTACTATACACATAGTTTGAAACACTCATGGAATATTATCTATATTATTCACATAAAATTTCTTAGCCTTTATAATTAATTAGAATTTATAAAGTAAATTATTTATTATTTTATAAATTCTTTATTTAAGTTTCCATGGTTTAATGTTTTATTTAGAAAATATTTCATTGATATTAAATATGTTATTTCTATTTATTTATTTCTTGATCTTCACTATTTTATGGCTCTCTATATCTTTAATAAATCAATTAAGGGGGATATTATCTTGCTAATTATGAAAGTTTTCTGGAGGACACAACCAAATTTAATCTGGATCTTATTTTAGAGAAATTAATATTTCATTATTTTCTCTCAATATTGATCATACTCAATATCTAATTCTAGAAGAAAACATTCATGTTTTTTATTACATTAATGTTTTTTTATTTCTAAACTTTTAAATTTTTAAATTATAAGGAATCTTGTTTTTTATGAAATCTTAAATTATATTTTTATATCTCTCGAAGGATCATTAATGAAAAGAAACATAATATTTCTTAATTTTTTAGTTATTTAACCCTATTTATAAGTTATTTTGGATAATCACAAAGTAGGAAAAAATTTTGTTAAATGCCTGGATATTTATGGGTTTAAATTATTACTTTTTTATGATTTCATTTAAATGTTTCCAAAGCTTTGTTTTAAATCACTATTAAAAAGAAATCGTTTTGATATTTTTTTTATCATTAATCCATTTAAAATCCATTTGTTTTAATCTTTTGAGTATTAAAAATAATTATTTCTGAAGTGCCCAGATCAATGTGAATCACTGAGAGGGGGAGGGGGTGAATCAGTGATCCCTTAAACCTTTTTACTAATTGATTCTTAATCAATTAAACCTCTATGGCTGGTTAAAGCTTCGATCCACTCTTCTTGTATCTCTCAACCTTTCCCGAATGATGCAGTAATGAAAAGGCACAGGACACAAGGATTTACAAGGTTCGGCACCAAAGGCCTACATCCTTGCCATGCTCTCCCAGCATGGATTCTCCATTATAACCTGTTAAAATTACAATGGTCGATACAGAGTCCCACTGTATCTCTCCTGAGTCCCACAGGAGGGTCTTTATACTGCATCCCACAGTGTTACCAGAGTCCCACTGGCCTGCTCCAGAATCCCACTGAAGACTTCTTCTCCCTGAGTCCCACAGGGTCTTCTCTTGGCTCCTCGAGTCACACGGGTAGCTCTTCTTCTTGTTCAGCTCTTCAAGTATCTTCAGCAGTCTGGGATAAAGACTGCTGGCCTTGCTCTGTACCACTGATCACTTGTGATGATCAGGTCTTCTCGTCTTGCTCAGGCTTTATCACCTTCTTCTAAGGATGACCTGGCTTCTCTCCAACTACTGAATACTCAGACAAATGATGTCTCTCCTTTCAGTCTGGCTCAGTCTCACTTCAACTTCACTTCACGCACTGAGTGCATGGCAGCTCTTCATCCTCATGCACTAATAGCATGGCCTTCTCAATTCTTCAAGAACTTCAAGTCTTGGACAACTCAGAATGCACACCACTGATTTAGCACTGTTCACGTGTGCATGTGCATGCATGCAAGCATACACTCTCCTCTTTCTCCTCTTGGTGCAATAAACCCTTAAAGGGTGTAATTCTTTTAAGCACACACCTTCACTGAACTTCACACACTTTATCAAAGTTGTTCACACACTTAGAAGTGTGTTTTACTTTAGTGTGGAACTTCTTCTTCTTCTTCTAATGTGTATACACTTTTTAGTGCACACACCTAGGTTCGGCCACTTCTTTAATTTGCACACAATTGTTTCACTTTAGCACACACATGAGTTGGCCTCCTCCTCTTCTTGTTGCACACACACACTTTAGTGTTCTTTTAGTTTGTTCTTCAAGGTATGCACACACAAGGTCACATCCCTCGGCCTCTTCAAATGCACACACTTAAAGTGTGTTCTTCTTTGTTCAAATGCACAACCAAGACTACGGATTATTCAATTCTTACACACACACAAAGTGTGGTCTTCCACTTCACTTGGCACACACCACTTGGTGTTGTTCTTTGTGCACACACATGGCCTCGGGTCTTCCTTCACTTTAGCACACACACACAATGGTGTGGTCTCCTTTGTTTGCACAAGGCTACGACCTTTCTCTCCTTTTTGCACACACACTGCCCACGGTGCTCTTCCTTCACTTGGCACACAAGGAAAAGGGTCGGCCTTCTCAATGTTCACACACGAGGCATGAAAGCCTCGGGTCCTCTTCTGTTTTTGCACACACCCAAGTTGTGGTGGTCTTCTTGTTTCACACACACTCAAGGCTACGGCCTTTACTTGCACACACCCGAACTCAAACTAGTCGCGCAAGGGGGTGTGTCCACTCTCAACAGCCGTGCAAGTCCTCAGTGCAAGGGGCAGTCGCGCAAGGTGCATGAGCACCGCGGGGCGCTTCCTCCTGTCGCGCAAATTCACGAGCAGAGAGGGTGACAACCACAAGCGCGCAAGGATGCTGCGGCCCTGGGTACTTCCTGCCGCGCAAAGATTAGCGCGCAGGGGACCTTCGAAGCCTCGGGTGGCTCCGGAACCTTCAGCCGCGCAAGTTCTTTGCGCGGGGCTTCAAACCTTCGCGAGGCAGAGAGATGCGCTCACGGGACTTCAAAAATTCAGCGCATCAGCAGCTTAATGAGAGCCTCGACCTCTCTTTTTATAGGCAGAGAAACGCCTCTGTCCATCCGCGTGTTGAATCTTGAATCACCGAAATCTTCGGATCTTTAAAAACTTTCCAAATCTTGAATTTGGTCCTCGGTTCACGCGGGTTCTCTCATTTTTTGTTCCTCTACGTGCATGCGACTCATAACGCATGCACAGCCTTCGGTTTAGGCTCATCCCATGCAAAAACACCAACCACGTGGCCTCGGCAGCTTCTCTTGCCTCGTCCTCAACCGAAATTCTCCCCTTGTTGCATGCAGGCTCATTTTAATGCATGGTTGTGTTCAGTGTGGCCAGACGAGCACTATGGAGCCTTCGGCTTCGGCAATGGTGGCCGGGAACTCGAAATAGGTCGTCGGGATGCCTCTGGTTCGTCGGCGGTCGTCGGGTGGCCTTGGCATGGCCTCGGCACGAGCTCGAGGTAGGAGACGCCTCGGAGCCGTTGGATCAGGTCTTTGGACGGCGTGGATTTGATCGCTAGTGGCGCGATTAGATGAGCGGCTCGGATCTGGCGCGCGATGAGACGGACGGCCAGGATCTCTTCCGCGGGAAAATCCCGTGTCCCACATCGAAACGGCGAGAGGAATTGCCGCGGTTTATTAATATGCCGCTCCCTCAACCCGGCAATTGAATCTTCTCCATCCACGGTGCCGCCCCGCACCGTGTTCTCCCTGCGGGCGCGCTCTGCGCCCACTCTGCTCCTGCGAGCGCGCTCCTAGCGCCCACTATGCTCTCCGGGTGCGCGGGTTTCACCACCGCGTGCCCTCGGGGGCTTATACACGGCCCCCCTGCCTCTCGGGCTGGCCACATGGGATCCCCCCTTGGGCGTGGCGCCTTAGGCCCACATGTGCCTTGGGGGTTGAACCCTTAAGGCTGGCTTGAGATAGCTAATTTTTTGGCAAAGGAAAATCTAATGACTTTGTTAAAAACAAAGTTCTCCTCCATATAAAGCATGCCAAGTGCCACTTCTTCCAAGCCATCATTCTCATTTCTCCTTCTTCCTCTCTTCTTCTTCATTTTGAAATTCCTCCATTATCTTCAACATGTATTCATTACTTAGGAGTGAATTCTTTGAAGGTTCACCATCAACCGAAGCTCCTGAATCAAATAATTCTTCAATGTTCTTCAATGATCCACTTAGAGGTCAAGTTGGATCACATTCACATTGTCATGCACTAAGGATTAGTACATGTTCTTCTTCAGCTCACTTCATCTACTTAGAAGTTGTGGATGGCTCTCTTCATCTCCTCATGCATTGTGAAGACAATGCATGGTCTTCTAAAAGTGTTGTGACTTTGTATCCAGTTGATACAAGTTCTTGGAACTTAATGATCAGCTCAACAATCGTCAGATTTACATGGAGAATGTTTCAACCACAATTTCCAATACCACTTAGTGAATCTCCTAAGTGACATGCATCTTAGTACCATGGCCATTCTCCTTCATCACCATCACCATCACATCCTTTGACATTCACATCTTGACTCCTTGACATCCATTCATTCCAAGACAACTTCATGCCTCATTGACAACAAATGCAACACAATGCACTTCAATCTCCCCCTTTGTATTTGTTGTCAATACACTCCTTCAGCACATATGAATGGGTCAATATGTGTGCCAATATTTTCTCCCCCTTATTGGCAATCAAATGCAAAGGTGTGGTGTGGTTCACTTTTTCAAAAATCTCTTCCTCCCTTCGAATAGCATCTTCTTAAAAAAAATCACTAAGAGAGGGATGATGCCACATGTTCTTCTTTAGCAAAGAACCTTTAGTTAATCAACTCTAAGTCTACTTGGGCTAACCCGGTGTAGAAAACAAGAGTGATGTACCCAAGGTACTCAATGCTGTCCAAAATTCTCTACACATGTGAGATCATGCTTAGGGGTTTGAAATTTTTCAGATATAACAATGAATTTGCTAAATCCTGCACAACTTCACAAAACTCATTAGAAAGTTTAGGTGCAAAGATAAAGCTCCCCCTTTCATCCATTTGTCTTCAATCCATACTCCCCCTTAATTGACAAGATAAACTCAATTAAGAAACAAGGGATGAAAGTATGATTGGAATACCTTCACTTTTCTCAAGATGGTATCAAATCTTAGAATCCCATCTTCTTCAGATTGGCTCCCCCTCAAGGGGTGCACTCCATTCTGTCCTAACCATCCTCCAGCTGAGAATGATCATCATATTCAATTCCCTGCAATGTCAGCACATGTAAATACCAATAGTATAAGGGAATAAGATGGAACCTCCTTGGTTCATCAATGTGAACAACAAGGTTGAGAAGATTCTCTCAACCGAGATGTCCCATTTTCACCAGTCTTCACACTTGCACATTTGATCTTCATTGATGATTGTGCTGGTGTGGTTCTCAAAACATCTTCATGTGAAACCTTATTCTTCCCTTTTGCTTTAGCAATTTCCAGAGCTTCATCTTCAACTCTTTGTAGTTCTCTGGCAAGTTGCAACTGATGTGGCCATATGACAAGTAAATCATTTGGAAGAGTGGCCCCAGTTCTGGAAGTTCCACATGGTTCCTTAGATGATGTCAAGCTACCTTTCTTAGGAAACTTGTTTTCAATCAATCCCTTATGCTTCTTCTGGATTGATTGTCTGTTTGAGTTCAGTCTGCCTCTATTTAGTTTCATGGCTTCTTTACAAAGGTCCATGATGTGTCCTTTCTTTCCACAGTAGAAGCATGTCTTGGTGGTCCTTCTGGATGCATCACCCTTCTTGGATTTGAATTCCAAGGACTTCTCTTCATTCTTCAAAATCTTCTTGGGAGAATCTTCCAATTTCTTTTTCTTGCTTCCCAAGGAATCTTTCTGAGCCAGGTTCTGTGATCTCTTCTTCTTTTGAGCTCTGGATACAGTTGGAGATTGACATGTATCTTTTTGACCACTTTTGCAATCATCCTAGATGTTGTCAAGTAATCCAAATCTATTTGCAGTAAACAGATGTCTCTGGACCTGTGGATGTTGCTTATTTCCTTCTGGCTTGCTCCCCCTTAGCATGGGCTTCCTCTGTGCTTTGGCATTCAGTGGATTGTACCAACAATCCTTTGCACAATGCCCATACTTGTTACAACACCAGAATTGTCCCATGAATCTTGACCTCTTCAGTCCTTCTGATTGTAGGGTACTTTTCTTGACCTGTTGTGCTGTTTCAGGAGAGCTCTGCTTCTTTACTGTCTTCATCCATATTTGTTTGGAATTATCCTTCCATCCTGTACTTTTTGTGGAAACACAATTAGAAGCATCAGTACAAGACGGTATGGATGGTACCTTCTTTCTAGAAGATGTTGCACTTTTATTAGAGGATGTCTTTCTCTTAGAATCATCCTTCTCAAAGCTCACTTGAGTGGCAACATTTCTTCTTTTAGCTGACTGGGAGGATTCAGCTTTGGGTGATTGCAGATTTTTCAATATCACCTCTAGTTCTAAGTATTTCATGTTGAGGGAGTTCTTCTCATCCTCAACAGTTCTTAGCTTTCCTTCCCAATTCTCCACCAGTTGTTTCATCTGGTCTTCATGCACCTTCTTTAATTCTTGCAATGAATTGTCCAGCTCCTTCACCCTTTTGACTTTTTCTTCAAGTTGAGCATCTCCGACAATCATTGACACTCTATGCAGCTTCTCCAGTGCATGGAACACTTCTTTTATTACTACTTTAAAGAATTCTTTCTCAGAAAGGCTTCTTTGCAATTCTTCAGCAGTGTCTTCATATCTTTCATTGCAAAGGGATACTGTTTCATCTTTGGCATTTACCAGCTTTCTGAGAGTGTTGGTTATGCCAACCCTTTTTGCCAACTGATCTTCCATTGCATTGGCTTCTTCTTCTAACTGTGATTTTTCTTCATGAAGATCATGGATGCCTGTAGCTATACACTTTTCCACTTCCATGGGAACTGTCTTCTGAAGATATTTGAGTGCACTCTGAAGATCATTCATTGTTTCAACTTCATCACAGCTAGGACAGGATTTCTTCATCTTCTTGGCCTGTTTCTTCTTTCTATTTTTCTGAGTCTTGGCAGATATCTCCATTTGAGGCTGGTCACTCATTTCCTCAAATCTGCACTTCATAAAGACTCCCTTGGATCTTTTAGAGGAAACCTCCCTTTGATACCAATTGAAGTGCCCAGATCAGTGTGAATAAATGAGAGGGGGAGGGGGTGAATCAGTGATCCCTTAAAACTTTTTACTAATTGATTCTTAATCAATTAAACCTCTATGGCTGGTTAAAGCCTCAATCCACTCTTCTTGTATCTCTCAACCTTTCCCGAATGATGCAGTAATGAAAAGGCACAGGACACAAGGATTTACAAGGTTCGGCACCAAAGGCCTACATCCTTGCCATGCTCTCCCAGCATGGATTCTCCATTATTACCTGTTAAAATTACAATGGTCGATACAGAGTCCCACTGTATCTCTCCTGAGTCCCACAGGAGGGTCTTTATACTGCGTCCCACAGTGTTACCAGAGTCCCACTGGCCTGCTCCAGAATCCCACTGAAGACTTCTTCTCCCTGAGTCCCACAGGGTCTTCTCTTGGCTCCTCGAGTCACACGAGTAGCTCTTCTTCTTGTTCAGCTCTTCAAGTATCTTCAGCTGTCTGGGATAAAGACTGTTGGCCTTGCTCTGTACCACTGATCACTTGTGATGATCAGGTCTTCTCGTCTTGCTCAGGCTTTATCACCTTCTTCTAAGGATGACCTGGCTTCTCTCCAACTACTGAATACTCAGACAAATGATGTCTCTCCTTTCAGTCTGGCTCAGTCTCACTTCAACTTCACTTCATTCACTGAGTGCATGGCAGCTCTTCATCCTCATGCACTAATAGCATGGCCTTCTCAATTCTTCAAGAACTTCAAGTCTTGGACAACTCAGAATGCACACCACTGATTTAGCACTGTTCACGTGTGCATGTGCATGCATGCAAGCATACACTCTCCTCTTTCTCCTCTTGGTGCAATAAACCCTTAAAGGGTGTAATTCTTTTAAGCACACACCTTCACTGAACTTCACACACTTTATCCAAGTTGTTCACACACTTAGAAGTGTGTTTTACTTTAGTGTGGAACTTCTTCTTCTTCTTCTAATGTGTATACACTTTTTAGTGCACACACCTAGGTTCGGCCACTTCTTTAATTTGCACACAATTGTTTCACTTTAGCACACACATGAGTTGGCCTCCTCCTCTTCTTGTTGCACACACACACTTTAGTGTTCTTTTAGTTTGTTCTTCAAGGTATGCACACACAAGGTCACAGCCCTCGGCCTCTTCAAATGCACACACTTAAAGTGTGTTCTTCTTTGTTCAAATGCACAACCAAGACTACGGATTATTCAATTCTTACACACACACAAAGTGTGGTCTTCCACTTCACTTGGCACACACCACTTGGTGTTGTTCTTTGTGCACACACATGGCCTCGGGTCTTCCTTCACTTTAGCACACACACACAATGGTGTGGTCTCCTTTGTTTGCACAAGGCTACGGCCTTTCTCTCCTTTTTGCACACACACTGCCCACGGTGCTCTTCCTTCACTTGGCACACAAGGAAAAGGGTAGGCCTTCTCAATGTTCACACACGAGGCATGAAACCCTCGGGTCCTCTTCTGTTTTTGCACACACCCAAGTTGTGGTGGTCTTCTTGTTTCACACACACTCAAGGATACGGCCTTTACTTGCACACACCCGAACTCAAACTAGTCGCGCAAGGGGGTGTGTCCACTCTCAACAGCCGTGCAAGTCCTCAGTGCAAGGGGCAGTCGCGCAAGGTGCATGAGCACCGCGGGGCGCTTCCTCCTGTCGCGCAAATTCACGAGCAGAGAGGGTGACAAACACGAGCGCGCAAGGATGTTGCGGCCCTGGGTACTTCCTTCCGCACAAAGATTAGCGCGCAGGGGACCTTCGAAGCCTCGGGTGGCTCCGGAACCTTCAGCCGCGCAAGTTCTTTGCGCGGGGCTTCAAACCTTCGCGAGGCAGAGAGATGCGCTCACGGGACTTCAAAAATTCAGTGCATCAGCAGCATAATGAGAGCCTCGGCCTCTCTTTTTATAGGCAGAGAAACGCCTCTGTCCATCCGCGTATTGAATCTTGAATCACCGAAATCTTCGGATCTTTAAAAACTTTCCAAATCTTGAATTTGGTCCTCGGTTCACGCGGGTTCTCTCATTTTTTGTTCCTCTACGTGCATGCGACTCATAACGCATGCACAGCCTTCGGTTTAGGCTCATCCCATGCAAAAACACCAACCACGTGGCCTCGGCAGCTTCTCTTGCCTCGGCCTCAACCGAAATTCTTCCCTTGTTGCATGCAGGCTCATTTTAATGCATGGTTGTGTTCAGTGTGGCCAGACGAGCACTATGGAGCCTTCGGCTTCGGCAATGGTGGCCGGGAACTCGAAATAGGTCGTCGGGATGCCTCTGGTTCGTCGGCGGTCGTCGGGTGGCCTTGGCATGGCCTCGGCACGAGCTCGAGGTATGAGACGCCTCGGAGCCGTCGGATCAGGTCTTTGGACGGCGTGGATTTGATCGCTAGTGACGCGATTAGATGAGCGGCTCGGATCTGGCGCGTGATGAGACGGACGGCCAGGATCTCTTCCGCGGGAAAATCCCGCGTACCACATCGAAACGGCGACAGGAATTGCCGCGGTTTATTAATATTCCGCTCCCTCAACCCGGCAATTGAATCTTCTCCCTCCACGGTGCCGCCCCGCACCGTGTTCTCCCTGCGGGCGCGCTCTGCGCCCACTCTGCTCCTTCGGGCGCGCTCCTAGCGCCCACTATGCTCTCCGGGTGCGCGGGTTTCACCACCGCGTGCCCTCGGGGGCTTATACATGGCCCCCCTGCCTCTCAGGCTGGCCACATGGGATCCCCCTTGGGCGTGGCGCCTTAGGCCCACATGTGCCTTGGGGGTTGAACCCTTAAGGCTGGCTTGAGATGGCTAATTTTTTGGCAAAGGAAAATCTAATGACTTTGTTAAAAACAAATTTCTCCTCCATATAAAGCATGCCAAGTGCCACTTCTTCCAAGCCATCATTCTCATTTCTCCTTCTTCCTCTCTTCTTCTTCATTTTGGAATTCCTCCATTATCTTCAACATGTATTCATTACTTAGGAGTGAATTCTTTGAAGGTTCTCCATCAACCGAAGCTCCTGAATCAAATAATTCTTCAATGTTCTTCAATGATCCACTTAGAGGTCAAGTTGGATCACATTCACATTGTCATGCACTAAGGATTAGTACATGTTCTTCTTCAGCTCACTTCATCCACTTAGAAGTTGTGGATGGCTCTCTTCATCTCCTCATGCATTGTGAAGACAATGCATGGTCTTCTAAAAGTGTTGTGACTTTGTATCCAGTTGATACAAGTTCTTGGAACTTAATGATCAGCTCAACAATCGTCAGATTTACATGGATAATGTTTCAACCACAATTTCCAATACCACTTAGTGAATCTCCTAAGTGACATGCATCTTAGTACCATGGCCATTCTCCTTCATCACCATCACCATCACATCCTTTGACATTCACATCTTGACTCCTTGACATCCATTCATTCCAAGACAACTTCATGCCTCATTGACAACAAATGCAACACAATGCACTTCAATTTCATCTAATTTAAATTACATTATTAAATTCTAAATTTCATTTCGAATTTTTTATATGCATATTCCATGTGTTTTATATCATAAAAGTTGTTGTTTTTGTACCTCACTCACATAGATTTGTTTAACAATCACAAACACATTTTGGCTATCTAAAATATTCATTTAATTGTTATTTTTCCATTATTATTAGACATTAGCCAAGGGAGTAAATGGATAAAAAGAGGTAATCAAAATGGTTGATTAGGTTCACTCTAAAGGCCCTCACTACGAAAAAATGCCAGCTACCCGATATAAGAACATTGACTAATTGGTAAAAAAAATAGAATCTCCTGACCATCATGGAGCTCACTGGATACCTATTTTTGTTTCACTGGTGCTCCTATGAGATCTAGATAGAAATGGATTCCTCTAGGTAGCTCACCAATTACCTAGCAGTAGACGGTGGTTGTCCAATGGAGTCTGTAACATTCTATAGGCCTATAGTAATCCCCTGGCTAGCCAGTAGCACTGGGAATATAGTTGGTGGTCTTAAGTTAGAATTTCAATTTGTGAATATATAGAGGTCTTCAATGGATTCCTTAACCCATTATGTAATGGCCAGAAAATTATTTCTATGATTAATGAAAGGCCTTTTTTATATAATATCTATTCCATTATTTTTTATAATGGAAGTACATAAAATTACTATTACAAAATAAATATTACATATAAAGTAACGATACCAATTAATGAAACTAAGGATTGTATAAGGATATAAAAACTAAATAATATCCACCTTATAATGGTATACTCCATATGATCAAAAATTTATAAAAATTCTATGCTTTCCAGGAAAAATATTAAAAGAAAATGAAATGTTTGGATAATAATTGATATTATCATAGAAATTGTAACACCTTTGGGAATGAAGTAGAAACTATTTTTAAATGGTGGAGTATACATAGGGTATAAAGGTAAATAGGATCATTAAGACATTAACATTGGAAATAATATTACTCTTATAATTATTATTTATAATTAATAATGAAAAATAATAATTAATGTGGAAAGAAGAAAAAACTGCCTTAGATGGTAGAGTCGTTCTTTTTGAAGCCCATTTGTTAGATCTCGGATGGGAGGTAAAATCAATGGGGTTCAAACATGAAAAAGCACAATAGAAGACTGAACAATTTGGGATTGAATGAAATCACATATGGGAGCTATTAAACATAGTGGAGATCACCAGTAGGTAAATGATAGCCAAACCACCCCATCAAAATATCGCTGGCATGAACCTTAACCTTAAAAAGTATGTTAGGGCAATAAATGGTTAGTTTTCTCAGCCTTAGTATAATAAAAGATTAATTTACTATGTGTAAATAAATAGTTATTTCATTAATCCCATTTTCAATATTATTTTTTTAGTAAAATATAGCTGAATATAAGACAAATTTTACAATTTTCTTTTTAGAATCAAATAACACATAAACGTGTTATCCAAAAATATATAAACTTTTATAATAAACTATTATATTATTAATAAAATTATATTTCATAAAATATTGTTATATAACACTATTTATTTAATTATAAATTATAATATAATTTTGTAATGTCCTATGAAAATTTATAAGTCTCAAAAATTTGAATGTGATACAAAAAGTGTTATTTTTTAATAAATAATTATGTTTTTATTTAAAAGATATTTTTTGATATTTAGAGAATTATTTTGATAAAAATAAATATTATATTTGAATTCATCACATCCAAACTAGGTTATGTGAAATTTTGAGAATTTCCTGAAATACTTTATTTTTCAGTGAATAGTAGAAAAATAGTTATGTGTTTTCGATATTTCTTATGAAATAATATATATTTAATAGTGATTAAATAATTAAATAAATAGAATACATGACATGAAATATGTTATTTTAAATATTTTATGTACTATTATAAATTTAAATCACTTTATAAACCTAAAAATGACTTTCCAAAGTCTAAAATAAAAATTTTGATTTTAAAAACATTATTTGGTGGACAATTTACATTTCCATGCACAAAGCACTATTAAAAAGGGATTTAGGTTATAAAATATTAAAATATTATAAAACATGACTCAAATGGACAATACCATGATAAAAAAACTTGGGCAATCCAATGGTTTTTCATTATCCGCAACTTATAATTCCTAGTCCTATATTTGAAAATTATTATATAAATCCCCCTATTTTACTATAAATACCCTATTATATACCATTAATATTTACTCAAAATAAAAAATACATGAAATTATGGTTATTAAAAATCCCAAATAGTTCCAAAAGGATTCATTATGTCCACAAGGTTTCATATTCATGTTGTAGGAAGCTACACTTGAAGTTAAGGGAGTTATCCTCTTCTTCTTTTCCATTTCAATTTATTATTTTGTGGTATATTTATAAAGGATAAATTAAATCCATTAGATACCCTGATTTATTATACCATTTTTTACAAGTAATTTTTTTAAAGTGGTAGACCATAGTTACCACTTATTTTACAATTTCTATGAACTATGTTTTATACCTGTCATGCTACTGAACTATTTTTTTGAATTTCTCTATTTTTCATGAGAAATTCTCATATTGTGAATACAAAAACCTCTTATTTTTTCACATTTATTTCTATTAATGAAATAATTATTTACTTAATTGGGTATTTACATGTATTACACCCTTATTTCTTTATCATGGGTTCATAATGATGAGATTTTCATGTATCTAAGAACTTATATACTAAAATATTTTATATGAAACTCGTTCTTTATTATTCACAGTTTATTGATGAAATGATTTATTATGATCAATGTGACTCACATGAATTACTAAATATGATGTTTCTACCTTGATAACACTCCAATGTATTAGGTAAATAATTTAATCTCTATATCTGATATATTTTATGATACACTGGTGAATGAAATTGGTAATTGTGATTATGAAACCTTTTTGATTAACCTTAGTGATAAGCTTACAGATGTATCATTTTTATTATGTAAACACATTTCTTTATTATATTTCATGATATTATGATATTCCTCACGTTCTCATGATCATTATTTGTTGTTTTTACTTATTTTATTTTTGATATACCTCATGATGACATGCTAAATGTATCCTTTATTATTCCATTATTAGGATTTTAACTAACCCCTTTTATTGATGTATATATCCAAGATATTATATTTAATAAAAGTAATAGATTATCAACCTATGAAGAATATTTTCAAGTGGAATATAATATTTTTACATTTTTATGAATTCTGTTGTTATGTTTAATTAATATTATACTTAAAATATCTTATGTGTTATTAAGTGTTATACCATGTAATGAAATATTTATTTATTAAAAATGTTGGATTCCAAAGTTGGTGTCATAGAAATGTTTAGATATTTTTAGAAATTAATATTAAAAACATTATTATGAACCCTAGGTACCGGTCTTAATATATGAAAACATCCTTGAATTTTATTATTGTAATAGGTGAGTGGTTTCGAAGCAATGAAATCTAGGTATGGATACTACAAGTGGATGTCGTTTTGGCTTAGAAGTATCTATCGGTATAAGCCTAAAAAAAGTTGGTCAGATATATCCTGATCATTATACTGGTTCATGGTGAGTGATCCCTTATTGTACACCTATTTTGACACTCCCAGATGATATTCCTAGTTAATCACAATCTTTTTACAAACCATAATAAACGATATATAAGGAATGTAATTATTATTAGAATATACTAAAGAATAATATCTTCAATATTATTTTTTAGGAATAAAAACCCTTTAAAATTATAAAAATTCCAAAAGTAACATGTTTTTTCACTATGATTTTATTCTTTTATAATAATGGTGAGAAATTATATGAAATAAATAAATGATGAGTATAAAAAATGATGCAATTATGACCATCCTAAATTGATTGAGAATGGATTGAAATACTTTATAAGTATGATTAATCAATAATCTTGTGATATTGGTAATATTCTTAATCATTTTGAGTTTCCAGATTCACATTTAAGCAAAAAAATTACAGATGATTCCTTCATGCTTCAACGAACTTCTTCATTTAGTGGATCTACTGATCTATTAATTTGGGAACAAATAATTTCCTCTATAGGAAAGATATATTTATACACTGTAGTTTAGAGCTGGATAATTTCACTATAAAAGTATACCATCTGGAAGGAGAAGCTGATCAGTAGTTTACAATGATTAGGAACAAATAGAAAATGTGTCATATTAATGTGATATAATGTGAAGAGTTCATGGGAAAAATTTTATTAAATATTTCCCCCATTAGATGTGAAAAAATGGAGAACGAATTATTAGAGCTGAAGTAGAAGTAAAATGAATTAGAGGGAATCTATGAAATTAACATTACAGGACTTTCTTGTTACACCTTGAGCTTAGTTATGGATATTATAATAAATGTTG
Source organism: Viscum album (assembly GCA_963277665.1). Classification (NCBI taxonomy): domain Eukaryota; kingdom Viridiplantae; phylum Streptophyta; class Magnoliopsida; order Santalales; family Viscaceae; genus Viscum; species Viscum album. Next base: position 1,428,925,561 of record OY728131.1, on the reverse strand, counting down.
ATAGAATCTACATCAGAGTAAGAATCCATCCACATAGGAATATGGTAAATCAAGACTATGGAAGATATGAGAAGATTGTATTGAGTGTTATAAAGGTTGAAATGGAGTTTTTGGAGATAAGGTGTCCTCGTTGACTAAATTAAAATAATATAGTAATGGATAAAAACATAAGGATGAATTTTTATCATAGAAGAGAAGAAAAGAAACAAAAACTACCCATATACAACAAATGTGGGAATCAGAATTCGAGAAACCACCATCAACCTCAAAAGAGTCCAAGGGAGAAAGGTTGTGATTTTAGGAACACAATAACATAATTAGAAGCTCCAAATGATGTGGTGGAAGGTACAATAATTTTTCTCTAAAAGAAACAAAGTACATAGTTTGACCCTGGTTCTACACATTCATTGATTTCATAAATTCTTTCACATAATATAGAATCAAATAATAAAATTCTAAAATTATAATTATCTGTTAAGACTCATGGAGGGATTATCTAGGTTTCAAAGGTGGATAGAAACTCTATTGTTAACATTTATGAGTAAAATATCATAATAAAATATTTTAGTCATTCCCATGGTGGAATTCAATACTATGTAATATATTGGATCTCAAATTATAATTCTATGATCAACTATAGAAGAAAGTAAGTTTTATTAGTTTTTAATATAAAACATATAGTACTTTTTAAAGGATAGATATATCAGCATGATATTTGTCAAGAAAATAATGTGTAGCCTTCTATATAGATATGATTTCTTAATAAGGTGACATAAAAGGAAGTAAAAATATATTAAATTTACAAATCATTCATAAATAAATTGATGTATTTTACTAAAAGAGTTTCCCAGACCAACCCCATAGAGAGTGGTAGAGTTATTCATTGAAATCATACATAGATCAAAGTCAATATTGAAGACCCCATATAGAATAATAAATGTGGAGTTATAGGAATTAAATAAACTATTTCTTGGTATTTTGGATTAGAAATTTATATGACCAAGTATGTATGCTTAGGGATCACCTGTTCTATTTCTAAAGAAGAAGGATAGATCAATATAGTTCTGCATTGCTTATAGGGAACTTAATATAATGATAGTAATGAACAAACAAACTATCTCCCAAGGATTGATTATTTGTTTTACCAACTTCATGGGGATCAATTATTCTTCAAGGATGACCTTTGATCTAGGTATCATTAGATGAGGGTGAAGAAAGAAGATATCTTAAAGAATTAGTTCTGAACAATTTCTATAAATTATTAGTTTATTATTATTCCCTTTATCTGGACTAATTCTCATTCTATATTTATAGATTTGGTGAATATAGTCTTTAAAGACTGCCTTGATAAATTCATGATCATATTTATTGATGATATTATGATATTTTTTAAAGGTAATGATGAGCATAGGTATCATCTAAGGTTCATATTATAAAATAATTGGGAGGATAAGTTGTAAGGTAAATTTTGTATATGTGAATTATGTTTATAATAAGTGAAATTATTTGGGAACATTGTAACTAGTGAATGAATCCCAGTAGATCCTATCAAGATAATGCTTTTAGAGATTTGTCCTCATCCTACAACAGTGACTAAGATTCATTATTTCTTTAGTTTAGTGGGTTATTGTAAAAGGTTTGGTAAAACAAATTATTTATTTTTAATCCACTATGAAATTTAAATTAAAAAGGTGTTAAGTCTGTTTCGATAAATTAATGTGAAGAATGATTCTAAGAACTGATGAAGAGGCCAGTTAGGGCACTAGTGCAAACACTATAATCTATTAGAGAAGGATTTCTTATATATATTTATTCATCTATAAAAGGGTTTCGGTGTATCCACATGTAAAATTAAAAGGTGATTTATTATTCATCTCAATAGTTAAAGCTTCATGAGAATAATTTTCTTACTTATGACCTAGATTTATATCCAGTCGTTTCTGCTCTAAATATATGGATACAATATATTTACAGGGAGAAATGTCATATATACATAAAAAAAAATTTAAAGTATATATATTAAATGAAAAGGAATTAAACATGAGACAAAGGAGATGTATGGATATTTTTAACAACTATGATTTTCTAATTTATAATCACCCTGGACGAGATAAAAAAGTCACATATGCATTATAAAAGAAAGATTTTAGTGTTTTGGAAATGATGATGATTGTCGAAGATACATTGATTATAGAACTAGTAAGGTGGGATATGGGAATAATAAGGAAAGGAACATCATCAATCATATCTCAAATTATTTATCAAACATAATTAATATATAAAATCAAGAGATATCAAAGTGATGATCATTTTTTTCAAAATAATATAGAGGTTGTAAAAAATGGAATGTTTTCTAAATTATACATTTATCAAGAAGGTGTACTAAAATTTGGGACAACACTATGTATCCCATCTATCCTAGTGATAAAGAAGGATATAATGGATGAATGTTATAGATTATAATTTCTAATACATCATGGGAGTACTAAAATGTATAAGGATATCTGTGATTTTTATTAGTGGGATAATATGAAAAAGGATATTTTGATTACACTGAAAGGTACCTGGTGTGTCAATAGGTGAAGGAAAATAAACAACTTCCAAATGGTGTATTGATACTACTACCTAAACCTATATGGAAGTTGGAAATATAACAATATAATTTTTCATTGGTCGCCTGAATATATAAAAAAACAATACGTTATGGGTAATAGTGGGGCAACTAACCAAGACCACCCATTTCATCACTATTGATAAAGATTTATCACTAAACTAACATGCTAATATTTACGTTAAGGAAGTGGTCACACTATATGGGATTCCACTGTCAATAATTTTTTATCATGATTCACATTTCACATCTAAATTCTTGAGAAGTCTTCAAAATACTCTAAATATTGAATTGAATTTTAGTATGACCTATCACCCCCAAACTGATGTCCTTATAAAATAACTATTCATACACTTAAGGACAAGATAGGAAACTAAGCAGTTTAATTTAAAGGTGGATAGGATCAATATATCCCATTATTTGTGTTTTTATACAACAAAAACTTCCACTCGAGTATTAAAATATAACCATATTAAGCTCTATACGTGAAGTGATATAGAACTTCTATTTATTGGGATGACGTTGGTGAAATAAAGATACTTGGAACCGATGTAGTACAGGAGATGATAGAAATAGTCCAGACCATCCAAAAACATATAAAATATGCATAGAGTTATTAGAAGAGTTATGCTAAAAACCATTAAATGGACTTGTAGTTTGATGTTGATGACATAATTTTTCTTTAATAGCACCATGTAAAAGAGTTAAATAGTTTGGATGGAATGGAAATATTAAACCTTGGTACATTAGACCCTTTTAGATCCTTTATTGCATAAGAAAAGTGTCATATTAGCTAGAACATCCAAAAAACATGGCTCATGTTCATGATTTGTAACATTTATCTGTCTTAAGGATGTACATACTAGATCACTCACATTTACCAAACTCAGAGGTGGTACAAATGAAAGGTGACATCCATTATTAGGAACATCTAGTACAGGTATTGTAACATATAGAAAAATTTATATGAAAAAAGGAAACTTAATTTGTAAAATTGTTTTGGAAAAGCATAAATTTTTAAGAAACTTTTGAAGTAGAAGAAGAAATGAAGGAAAAATACCCCCAGTTGTTTTGATATAGAGAAAAAATTTTGAGGATGAAATTTCTTGGGGGGAGATGTAATCGCCAAAAAATTGATATCTATGATTAATAAAAGATATTTTTTTAATTATCAATATTTATAATTTTACACAATTGTATAAAATAAAAATAATATTAAAAAAATAAATATTACATGCCATGTAATGATACCAATTACTATAGATAATTCTAGTATAAGGTCATAAAAACAAAATAATATCATCTATTAATGGTATACTGTATAGGATCGAACTCCTCCAATAAGATTAAAACTTCTATTAAAACTATTAAAATAAAAATAAAAACTAGGAATATAATTAACAATATCATAGGAATTTTAAAACCTTTGGGAATAAGGTCGTAAATATTTATGATTGGTAGAGTATATATAGTGTATAAATGGAATGATGTCCATTGGGATTTGACCATTGGTCAGTATAAACATTGTTCAATATGAATTTTAGTCAGTATGAAAATTGGTCAATTTAACCATTACTGATAATATAACAATTAGAATTAGTGTTTATTAGTAATAATGAGAAATGATAAATGATGAAGAAATGAGAAACAATGGCCTCAACTAGTAGAATCATGCATTTGGAATCCCATTTTTTAGAACATGGGATGGAGGTAGCATAATTGGGGTTCTACCATGACTAGTCCCAAGTGGATCATTAATAATTGAGGCTAGAACAAAATCACATACAATATAATTTGACATTAGTGAAGATAACCACTAGGCCATTGTTAGTTGAATCACCCAATGAAACTATTATTATCTCACACCTTTCTCATAGGGTGTGTCCCAAGGTAATATCTGGTTATGTGTCCCAGAATTAGTGTCATAAAAGTGTAATTCACTTGTATAAATAAAATGGTCAATTAATTATTCCCATTTATAAAACTATTTTTCGTAGTAAAATATAATTTAATATAAGTTGAATTTTCCAATTTTATTTTTGGACTCAAATAAAACATAATCATATTTTAAAAAAAATATTTACACTTTTATAAAAAAATAATATATTTTAAATAATATTTATTATCAAAAAATATTTTTTAAAACAATATTTATTTAATTATAAATTATAACATAATTTTATATTCTCTAATGAAATTTTATAAGTCACAGAAGTTTGACATTATCGTAGAAACTATTTTTTTTCTATAAATTATAATTTTTTTACATAAAAGTTAAAATGATAATATTTTGATAATTATTTTGATAAAATAAATATTATATTTGAATTCATCACATCAAAATTATGTTAGGGTAAAATTTTGAGAATTTTATAAAATACATTATTTTTCAATAAATATTAAAAAAAATTATTTGTTTTCAATATTTATTATAAATTAATATATATATATATATATACATATATGATATATATTAAATAATTAAAAAATATATAATCCCTGAGATAAAATATGTTATTATACATATATTACTTATTTTATTGAATTTAAATCTATTTTTAAACATATAAATTACTTTCCAAAGTCTAGAATAAAAATTTGATTATAAATAATTACTTTATTGAAATTGTACTTTTCCATGTTCCAAGTAATATTTATAAATGGATTACAGAACAAATAGATTAAAATATTATAAAAAATACTCAAATGATCAAAACCACTTTCAAAAACCATGGGTATGATAATGTTTTTTAATTTTCCACAACCTTGAATTCCAAAACCTATATTTGGAAACTATTAATCGAATCTCCTTTTTTACTATAAATATCCACCAATTTCCCATTCCTATAAACTAAAAATCCATTATACACAAAATTTTCGTCATTTTACACCCCAAATAGTCCCCAAGGTGTCATTAAGTCCTCAAGGTCACATCCTCTTATTTTAGGAAGCTACACTTGATGGTAAGGTAATTATCCTCCTTTTCTTTTTAATTTCAAATTAATATTTTTTAGTATTTTATAAATGTTGAATAACATAAAATTTATAATTTATCAGTGAGAGAAATTCATTCCCTCTCGTTTACCCCTTCCTTGAATTACGTTTTATACATGTCTTGTGGTTGAACTCATTTTTTGAATTTATATCTTTTTCATGAAAAAATATTATTTTTTTAATACACAAAAATCATACATTTCCATAGTTAGTCACCTATATTTAAAAAATATTTGTTTAATTAGGGTTTTACATGTATTGACCCCACATTTCATTCTCATTGGTTCAAAATGATGAAAAGTTCATGTATTTAAGCACTTATGTACTGAATGATTTTATATAAAACCCATTCTTTATTCTTCATGGGTTATTGATGAAAATATTTATTATAATCCATATGAGTTACATGAATTAATACAACTGAAGTGTGTTCCTCAATAGTGATCCAATTAATTAGGTAAAGAATTTAATCTCTAAAGATCACATGTTTTACAATACCTTAGTGAATAAATTTAGTAATTATAATTTTTGACACCTTGATGATAAAACATTGTGATATGTTTACAAATGTCTCATTTCTATGATGTAGCCATATTTCCAGGTTATGTTTCATGATATAATTTTATGAATCATGTTCTTTGATACATTCTCTATTGTTACACCTCATGTTATTATTTACATTCCACATGATCACATACTAAATGTCAACTTTGTTTAATACCTTACTTGGAATTAGGACACCCATTTTTTGATGTATATCCATAAGATATGATATATTGTAAAATTAAATTATTATGAACCTATGAAGAATAATTTTAAGAGTATTTGAATAATTTTTATGTTTTTCATGAATTATGTTCCTAATTTCTAAGAAAATAAACCTTAAATGATCGAGTGTGTTATTAACTATTATAATATGTAATGAGAGATTTATGTTTTAAAAGGGAGTGATGTGATACATTTACTTTTCCAACTCAACATAGATACCCCTAGAGCCTATAAATACACCATGTATGATGTTTTTAAGGTCACAATGTCAATATCCAAAAAGGTTCATTGATATTACCCAAATGACAATCAGAATCAACAACAAATAATTTACCATTACACCTCTTGATATCTATTTTTATATATTTCCCCATCCACCATGATCTCCCATATTTATCTTTTACATACTCTCAATTTCATCTTATATGTATTTTAATAGAATTGGGAGATTTTAATCAAAGGGTTTATTCCTAAGAAAACATCCTATTTATCTCACTTTGTAGGTTTTTTGTAAACTGCTAAAACCAAGTTCTTTCTCTTCAAATTATTTACAAACAACTAAAACCTATTTAATCTTCCTAGTTTCTAAATATTCTAAAATTCAAGTGTTTGTGTTATTTTTTGAATTCTTGGATATTTATAAAATTAAATTCTATTAATTTATAATCCCTAAAAAATTATGGTGTGTGACATAGGGGATCATCTTGTACTATTTCCATACTAACTTATGAGATTGTGTACCTTTTATTTTATTTACTTTCCATATATTTAACCTTTTAATATATTTAGTATATTAATCTTTAATCACAAAAATATATTAATTTACTAAATTATATAAATTATCCTCACAAATTATTGATATTTTTTCCTTTAAGCTTATACTTTTGAATTTTAATTGTCTAACCAATTGCATTATTCTGACATTAACTATTTTATTTTATCACCCCATTGGTTTTTTGTATCAAATATTTTATTATAATTTTTTAATGTAAATTCACCCCCTCAAAACATCAAACTCTAACCAACATCTCCCTTTATGAGTTAGATGGTCCCTATAATAATAAATCATATATTTATTTAATTATTAGTGAACATTTCATCATGTTTTCAAGGGAAAAGGTAAAAGGATATAGACTTAGAGAACCCAAGAGTATGATATGGAGATAATTATCTTTATAAATTTTGTAATTTTTTGATCCCATGGTAACTATTTCACCAATCGGTAAAGATTCCTAATGGATAATGAGTATTCTAATTAGTTTTATTAATGTTTTTTAGTTTGGTACGAGATTCTTAGTCTTAATAGTTATGGATGATATGACTATAGGTATCACACCTAATAGTAACACCCTTTTTTGAGTAGAGTGAAAACTTAGTCTATGCTTTGAGAAAGATAAGTCATTTGATAATATGTGTGGTTTAGTAGAGAGGGGAATACTCTATATGATTAGATGAAATATTTTTATGGGGTTAATTAACATGGTACACATTTTGGTCATCAAAATTGTGGGATTACATGGAATGAGTAGTCCAAGTGAATTATTGTGAGTCAGTTTGTGACTACCCCTAACTAGTGGGAAAAAGTGTGAGAACATGATGGGGTGTTATTTGTAGCTTGGTGCTAGTCCAAATAGTATGAAATGATTATAAGTATAAAAATTTTAATGTTAATATTAAATCAATTTTATGTCTTATAAATATTCATGATTTGAGTTTATGGATTTATATTCACTATACTGATTTTATGCAATTTTTCAGTTGAACATGAAAGAGTTTTTTCAAACCAAATAGTTTTTCGTGAGTTATATAATTTTATTTAATTGTTAAATTTATAATTATTTATAAATTTTTTTTTAAATGTACATTTGATTTTTATTCTTCATTTCATATTTTTCTTAAGGTGTATTTTTCAAGTTTTTCTAAAAATATTGTATGTTGTGTAAATAGTAAAAAATACCATTTTTTTAAAACCTGTCATTTATTTTAAAATAGTTAAATAGATTCATTTTTTTGGATTAGTTTAAAATTAAAATTATTATAATATTAGTAAAAATAATAAAATTAGTTAAAAATGAATCAATAATATACTTTATTTTGGTATAAAATCATTTTTAGGCTTAAGAAAACATTTTGTTTTGTAAAAATTGATCTTTTTATATTTTACATTTTTTATTAATATTAATTTATGAAACTCATTCAGATTTAATATTAAAAAATTTAATTAATATTTGGAATCATTAGGTTCAAATTTAGTTATGTGGAAAGTTTCATTTTTGTTCATAATGAATAGTAACCTTAGTCAATAGTTATCACCGTGGTAAAGGATAAAACATGTTAATTTGTGTTAAAATATTGTAAAAAGTCACAAAAAATGATCATAATTGTTATTGGATGATATTATATATATTATAATCCCTTTATATGAGAAACTGGATAGTTTTGGATCCAATTTTCATTGAATAAGACATTATATTATTGTAAAACTTTAAATAATTAAAAGAGTGCCACTCTCATCACTTATAAAAGGGTACCTCCTTTACTCTATTATTAACATACATTGTTCTATTTAGATCATAAAATAACTTAACAAATACCTTTAAAATATCTATAATTATGTTCTATAGTTTCCAATAACACCAAAATACCATTTTAAGATGACTTAATATGGAAGACATAGGAGGTTTCTGGAAGAAGTGGTGTAATAATTTACTGAGTGTTTTTATGTTTATTTATTATTCCACCTCCATAAAATAATGATTAACCTTGGTGGTATAATAATATAATTATATTATATATAATAAAAAATTTAATGTTGATGTAATAAAACCTTTTAATCTCCTTTTATATCTTATGAAAATGGAAAACTTTGCTCATGTGTACATGTGGACTATCTCCTCCAATGAGTGATGTGTAACGTTTCTCATCACCAAATCACCCGGATGGTTAAAATTATATTTAAAATGATTATATATGATATTTATGAAATTTATGATGTTTTTATTTTTCATAAAAGATAATATATTACTCAACTTCTACCCTTCCATCCATTGGAAAATGGCAACGTCACTCATGTGTATGTGTGAACAACCACCTCAATGAAGAGATACAATTAATTTTCATTTAAAAATTATATAGATGACAATAAGAATAGAACTAGTGAATAAATATGGATTTTACAACATATTTATGATTATATAAAAAAATATCATTAAATTTATTTATTTCCCACCCAGTATAAAAATGAAAACATTGTTCATGTGTATATAGAGAAAGTTATCCCCATAAAATGAAATGATTTATTTTTAATGAAAAAATTTTCTAAATAATTATAAAATTGTATTGAATGTATAAATAAAATAATTATAATTTTTTAATATTCTTTAGTTATTGTAACCATAACCCCTTTAAACACGGTCAATTTGTAGATGTTATTTTTAGGTTTTAAACTAAATGACCCCAAAACATCCAACGTGAAATTAAGAATTTTAGTAACTAAATATAACATTGTAACAAATAAAATAAAGGTAATAATGATAATGGAATGAAGAAATATAAATTTATTATGAATTTATATAACTAGAAAACATTTATTATTCAGGAGTTAGATAACGTGTGAAGATGGATGAGACCTAAGGTAAGGGATTTCTTGTCTCAATTTCCTTTCGTTGAGACTTGTGGAATTTTTCCATATATTTTCTTTTATGTGGTGTATAAATTATCTTATACATTTATGTTATCATTAAAATAATCAACTCAAGTTCTTACATAATATATTTAATGTTCTATCATTCAATATTCTTTTTATTCTAATGTTACTAAATCCGTAAGGTAATTTTCATTACAACCTAGTTTAAAAGTTTTATTTTGAACTAATTTTGAACTATATACATATTATTTTAAACTATTCAAGAATTTTATTATTTTTGGTTAAAATATTTTGCAAGATAATTTTTTTCTATATTTAAATTTCTTTATAGACATTTAAAAGGAATCTTCTCAACATTTTCTATATGGTTTATTTTGGAATTTTAAAAAAAGTGAAAAAAGAATGTATTTTGATGTATATATATCGAATGAATTTTTATACTATCATATAAGTTATTCATTATAGTACTTAATATAAATTTATTTATGTTTTTTTAATATATATACTATTCTCACTCTTCAGGGAAATTATTAATTTTAAGAGTTTGAAATGAAAAAGTATATTTTCCCATATATATATAAATGGTAAGTATTTTTATGGGTTCAAATGTGTTTTTAAGGGTTTTATGATTAAAAAGTTATGCATAAAAATTATATTTTTATGAAATTATAATTGATAATTATATATGACTATGGGTGAGCCTGATATATCGTATAATGGGGGTGATCATGATAAATCTCTGCAATGAATTGGGAAATTACTTAGTCTTTGATGATGAAAATGAGGAAGATACGCAGGTTGATCACTCCTATAGAATTAACTGGAATTTAATTAATCTATCATTGGTTAAAAATGAGTGAATGTGGGTTATGAATTTTATACTCCAATGTACCTATATTATTCTTGAAAAGGGGGTTTTACGGAAATATTTTGATCTCATAAGGTAATAAATATTTATGAACTTTTAAAGAAAAAAGTGTTCTTTTTCAGGAAATTTTTTCCATGTATTCCCACATACCTCAAGAGAACTATATGGTTTTACGTACTTACTAATTGGATTTATTTTTTTAGAAAATATTTATTTTCATTTGTAGAAATATTTTAGTTATTCACTCAATGATTTATTCTGTAAAAGGTAAACATTTTCATGGGTTTTTATATGTTCAATAGACTAACACCATTCATTAATTTTTATATCCCTTTTTGAGATTTTTTTATCATATCATGTTTTAATTTTTTTTCATATGATCTAAGGAAGATTAATAACTACATTATGGTTAATATTTCATCTTTGGTTACTACACTTTAAAGAATAAAAAATATCTTTAATGAAATAGGGGTGTAAATTTAATTACCCTTTTTGTGGGAAAATGTAATTTTTGTGGAAATTTTAACTTTTTTTCTAATGGTTTTCTTATTTCTCAAAAAAAATATAGCTCTAAAATATTATTTGAATATAAACATGTGAAATCCTTCCTGTGAAACTCATATTTTTGTGTTTTTACTACAACATGACATTATAATTGGTATCAAAGAAAGGATTAGATACCATTAATGGGTTTGGAGAGTGTTAAGATAATATTTAAAGATACTTTAATTTATGTTTATATTTTAATGATATATCTTCCAAGGATTTACACATTTCATTATCTAATATGTTTCTATTTATAATTTTTTTCAAAAGAGGAAATAGGACAGCTAACATAAGAGGGAATCAAGGGGATAATAACCCTCCAAATAAGTAACCTAGAATAGTTAGAGTAGAGATGTTCATAGTAGTTTTAACTCATTTGATATAGGATACTAGCAGTGGAAACCATTAATGAGTAAAACTGAACTATCCTAATAGATAAACATGTATATAGTCTAGAATTTCATTAAACTATACCATCCATATTTTAATAGATCTTTAGTCCTGGTGAAAGTTGAAGTATAGATAAATTCATTGGAGAATATATTTTATATTTTAGGATGTATATAACATTAAAATTTAATACTTTATTTTTATTATTTCGGAGGTGAATATAATCAATAGATGTCTCTCATTAAGAATACTAAGGATACGGATGATATTCATGCATTGTATTGAGAGTCCTTTCTAGATTTTTTATTGAGAAGTATTTTCCTAAAGATCATTGGCATAGAATGGAAAGGAAACTTCTGTAATTGATAAAAAATCATGAAGTATTAGTGGATGATTATGAAGAAAATATTACCAGACCAGTTAAGTACGCAAAAAAATTCATTATAGACCCTGAGAGTAAAATTGAAATATTTTAAATAGGTATAAAACATAGTTTATAATGATTTTGACCTCTCCTAAATTTAAAAAATATTGGGACATTGTTCAATTATTTGAAAATATTGAGATGGAGTTTTCTGACACTTATGTACCTCATGAAAATAAGAATATGAAGTGGTGTTTGTTGAAAGAAATGGAGAATCATCAAACTATGAAATCTAGAGGTAATCCCCCAAATTGATCCTAATGTGATACAATTATTTTTAAACAATGCTTTATGAGACTGAGAAAGTGTTATTAATGTGGTAATATTTGTTATTTGGATGGTGACTATGAGTAAAAGAGTTCTGATTAGGCCATTAGAGGGAACATAGATAACCAAACATCAGTTAAAGGTTTTAATTTTAATGATTTGGGACATTATTCAAACACATGTTTGAATTTTGTTACCTCACGTGGGAATCATCATGATCGGAAATAAAAAATTGCATCAAAGACTTTTTAAACTACTAGGATAGATGTTAGACCCTTAAATTATGTGGTGAAAGGTACATTACATTTTAATGCATAATATATGAATTTTGTGTTTTATTTGGTATCCAAACATTCTTTTATATCTTATAAAATTCTGAGTAGAATAGAAATACCATCTCAAGAAATGAATTCATATATTTTTGTAAAATTATTGGAGTAATATTTTGGTAATAATAATTCATAGAAATAATTTCGTTATAATCTTTTGAATAGTATTTCCTGTAAACCATATTGCCTTTCCCATTATCAAGTTTCATGTAATTATATGTATGGATTATAATTTAATTTATCATGATAAGATATATTGAATATCAAAAGATTTTTTCTTTCATAATGAGTTTAATTTTATATATATGAATAAATTCGTACCTTTGATGAAATAAGAAGTTGTTGAAAAAATGATAAAATATAAAACTAAATGTTATTTTTATATATTTTTTTGAGAGGAATGAATTATTAAAATTAGTGATGTACTAGAAGTAAATGAATATTTGGATGTATTTAATAAAACTTTTCCTTATATTATTCATGATCGAGAGGTTAAATTCACTTATGACTGAGTCCCAAATGTTAATCTAATTTTGAAACTATGTTATCAAATAGATCTAATGAAATCTTTATAATTGATAAATAATTACAAGAGTTTCTTTAAATGAGTTTCACTCATCCCAGAACTTCACCTTGGGTTTCTCTTATTTTTCTTGCTAAAATGAAGTGTGTTTCAATAAGGATATGCATTTATTTTAGTGCACTTTACAACATCACTGTAAATAATAAGTATACATTGAATCATATCATTTTTTGAAGGTTGATCATTGATTTGGGTATCACCAGCTGAAGGTGTGGGAGAGTTAAATTAATAAGTTGATGTTCCTTACTAGGAATGGTAAATATGAGTTTATGGTTGTGCCTTTTGGGTTTAATAATGCACTCACTATATTTATGGATCTTAAAAATATAGGTTTACTTGAATATTATGAAAATTTTATGGTGGTTTTTATTAATGAAATTTTATTTTATTCTAAAGGTTATGAGGAAAATGAAAAATATATAAGGATTATTCTATATACTTTAAAACAAAATAATTTGTATATAAAATTTAACATATTTGAATTATGGTTATAGAATATTACATTCTATGAAATGTTTTCTTTTAATGATGGTATAAATATTGATCATTCTAAAAAATAATGGGGGATAATAATGTAAATATCCTATAAATTCCACTAGGATTCATATTTTTCTTATGTTGATGGATTATAATCAATGGTCCATTGAAAACTTTCTTAGTTATCTATCCCATTAACCAATTTAACTTGAAAGGGAGATAAATTCATATAGATAAAGGAACATGATGAATGATTCCAAGAATTAAATTGAAGATTGGTTAATGGTCTAGTGTTATCCATGAAAAACTAAAAATAGTGATTAAATTATTTATAGTGATGCTTCATTGAATGGACTGTATTTCTTCTTGGTGAAATATGATTGGGTACTTGCATATTCATCACATCAATATCAACTACATGAGAATAATTACCTTGCACATGATAATGAGCATGCAGTAGTGATTTGTGCTTATAATATTCGGAAGAATCTCTTATATGGATAAAAATGTGAAGTTTATAATGACCATAATAGTTTTAAGTATATATTCACTAAAACATAGTTGAACATGAGGCATGGAAGATGGTTGGAACTGATAAAGGGTTATTATTGAATGATTCACTATCATCTAGGTAAATAAAATAAGGTATAAAATTCCTTGAATTGAAAATATAATGTATCATTAACCATGTTATGTTTGAAACATCATCCTTATGTCAATTATTTAATAAATCATTTCCTAGAAATGGTGCATGCAGGAACTCTATCTATTTTGATTCATGTGTTAGTGAAATCATATTTGAGATATATAATTCGATATACTAAGAAGTACGATTTTGATTCCTAAGAAATGGTGTAATTGGTTAATAATGGTATGTTTCGTGAATTTAAAACTGATAATAAAGTTCCATGACATTTAGAAATAGGTTGTGTGCGCAAACTAATTCCGATAAGAAGAAGGAATTTTATTGTGAATCACAATGCTCTCCATTTTAAATTCATTCCAAAATCACTAAAATTTATAGGCATCATGATGAATATCATTGGTCATGTGGAATGAAGAGGGATATTTATGACTTTACCATGAAATATTTTACTTTTCTATAGCTTAAATATTAAAAAAACAAATAAAGGGGATTATTTAGACTTTTCTAGTTCCTAAAGTAAAATGAGATAATATATGTATGGATTTTATGGTGTGATTACCAGGATATATCTAGGTAATAATGTGATTTTGGTTATTTTTTATCATTTGACTAAATCTTTACAATTTCATCCTATTTGAGATAATATGCATTTGGATTAATTAACTAGAGTTCATATCAAGGAGATAGTTTGATTATATGGAGTGTAACTCTATATTTTATTTGATAATGATCCAAGATTTACCTAAAATATTTGGAAATGACTTCAGAAATATTTGGGCACTGAATTAAATATCAATATATCTTTTCATCTTCAATCTTAGGGATTGTCATAGTGAAAAATTAAGACATTATAAGATATGTTTTAGGCTTTCTCATTTGATTATTAGAGATGTTAGTATCAATATATTTCAATGGTATAATTTTTATAAAATAACACTTTTCATTCGAGTATATATGTGGATCCTTTTGAGGAAATATAAGGGAAGTGGTATCGACCTCCATCATGTTGGGATAATGTTGGTGAAAGGAAGTTTTTTTGGGAAAGAATTTGTAGAAGATATGGTTGATTAGATTTATATGATTTGATTCCATTTTATGGAATCTCATACAAGGTAGAAAAATTATAACGGTAACCAGATGAAAGATCTCTTGAATGAGGAATGAGATCATGTTTTTCTTAAATATCCTACTTTGAAATGTGTTATGAATTTTTAATGGAAATAAATATTAAGTCCATGGTATATTGTTCCATGTGAAATTATATGAAAATTGACACTAGTTTCATACCAAGTGGTCTTACCAACAATTTTGTCTTAGTTGCATGATGTATATCAAGTTTCTTTGTTAAATAAATATGTACCCAATGAATCTCATGTCATGATCTATGAAGTGGTTCTTTATAAAATAATTATTCTTATGAGGAAAAGATAGTTTAGATTCTAAATCATAGAGAGTTTGTTTTGTGAAATGTGGTAACTTATTTATTTATTATTTTTTCAAGAACCATATGATTGAATAAATATGGGAATCAAGAAAATATTTGAAGGAAAATACCATCACCTATTTAAGAAATGAATAAAATTGCAATGATGAAATATATTAAATGGGGAAAATGTGAAATCATAGATAATTTTAAAAATAAATAAATTTCTTGCCTAAGTTGCAACACCCTAAGCTTTTAAATTATTTAATTTTATTATTTCTTGGCTTCGGTTAGCCAGGTCATGTTACGGGTTGAGTGCATGTTTAAATTTTTTGATATTTGTTGTTTTTCGTGTTTTGGACCAGTGCACGGGCACCACGTGGTTGTAGGTAACCATGTGGTTGGCCTGGATGCCCCTACAGTCACCCATAATTAAAATAATAAAAATTTATGATAATGAAATAAATTATATTTTTAAGACATGATAATAATAACATTATTATATAGATAAAATTGTTTTTTAATTAAAATTGTTAATGATCTTATTATCATTAAAATGGTTATAAATATAACTATTATTCAGTTTTTATTATTTTTGTTATTATTTAAAAGAAAATGAATAAAATTATTATTATTGTTGTTGTTGTTGTTGTTGTTGTTATTATTATTATCATTAACAAAATTAATGGTGTTGTTATGATTATATAATTAATAACATTATTATTAATATTGTCATTAAATTTTTGTTATTATTATTATTATTTAAATTTTTATTATTATTCCTATTCTTATTATTATCATTATTATTATTTAAATATTTTTTTTATTATTTATTTGTTATTATTTGTATTTTTATTTTTTAAAAGGGTTTTAATCATCATTTTTATATCCATCATGCCTCCCACTTCTCTCTTTTACCAATCATGCACTCACCCCTCTTTTTTTATAAATCACACCTCCCCCATCTCTCTCCCTATTACTCCATTTTTATTGTTTTTTTATTTTATTCCCTATACACCTCTATCCACACACCCCATCTCTCCCATTTAATTCCTCCCTTTTATCCCTCTCTCTACTCGTATCTCTCTCTAATCACTCCCACTTTTTTCTTTTTACCAATCCCACCTCTCCACCTTTTTTTATCCCTCATGCACTCATCTCCACCTTATTCCCTCTATCCACTCACCCATATACCTATTATCTCTCATGCACCACCCTATTTCCCCCCTTATTCCCTCACACACATCCCATCTCTAATCTCTTGCGCACGCCTCTTCCCCTCCTGAGCTCCTTCCAGCAGTCGCTCCTCCCTCCGACAGTTCCTTCCGGTGAGTTATCTTCCCCAAATTATTCTATCCACACTAAATTTCTAGGGTTTACATGTGGGATTTTCTTTTTTATTAACCCTAAATTTTATGGTTAAAGTGTATCTCATGTTTCCTTTGGATTCAGGGTGTTGGATTTGTCAGTGGGGCGTCGTTCTTCCTCTCGTTGAAGTTTCTTTCCAATCACACGAGGTTTTGGTAGGTGTTTCTTTTTTATTTCTTTCCTAAATCCTTTTCATTGATTATTTACATTATAAATATACTTATAAACTAGTTTCACACCTCTATGGATCCATTTTTAAAATTATTATAGAAAATTGGAATTTATTTGGTTGTTTAAAAATAGTTTTTAAATGATTTTTGTATAAATTACCTGGGTTTGGGGGTACCTAAGAAGCTTGTTCTAATTGTCTTTTTTTTACGAGTAATTGGGTTTTTATGAAATGTATAGAGATTATTATGTTTTAATGTCATTTGTTGTTAATGAACTTGGTTTGGTGTATATTAGTTGGTTATTTTATAGCTTGGTTATTGTGTTAAAACACTTTGGTAAGGATTTAATGTATTCGATGTTTTGGTTTTTTTTCTTTTAAAATAATGTGGGTGAGTGGTAAAGGTTTTAATGAAAATGGTGTTTTATAGAAATGGTTTTTTGGTAACCCTTTGGATGTGTGATATACCATTATATGTTGACATATTCATGGGTGCACTAGGTGCACACATGGATGTTTCTCCAAATGAATATGGTGACATAAAATAGTGTTTTTCTTAAAAAACTTGGTTCCACAAAATAAATCATTAGATTATAAAGGATGGGGGTTCTTTTTTTAATTTTCAAAGTACATAGTTAATGTATTCCTCAAGTTTTTGGTTCATTTTTCCTTGAAAAAATCTTTGGTGTGTGCGTTTGAAACTGTGTTCTCGTTTGGATCTTGGTTTGGGTTTTGGTGAATGTTTTCTTAGAGGCACATTTGTATTTGTAAATTTAAAAGTGGTATTGGTAAGATGTTTTGGGTAAATATATTTAGACATATTGAGTTAAATGCACTTTTGGAACTTTTATCCTAAGGGTAATGTTTTTACTAACATTTAAAGGGGCTTGTGTTTTGGAAAAATTGTATGCCCGATTGGAAACTTTGAGTGTTTTTTGAAATGTTTTAAATTTTTAATGGTATGGAACCCCAGTTGGCACCTTTTTGTGATATGAAATTTATGTATATAAATATGGGGAACCTTTATAAGAGGTATATCCCTTAGGGGTTATCATATAGTGGAGTCTGTGTTTGGAGTAGGCAAGTGTGATGAGTTGAGTCATGCGTGCAAGGTCCTCGTATTTACACAGTATTACTATAACCACCATGAGTTCATAGGCATATTATATATTATATAATGATGGTTACTCACCATACCCGATTCGACAGGTTAGTTCCCCTGGTAGATAGAGAGGCTAGGTAGGATTTGCCACAGATTTTTTCGCAAGGGAGAACTGTGGGTTATAGACTATGGGGCTTCACCATCTGTCGGCAGGTGGTTCCAAAGTGAGTGCATCCAAGGGTTGTTAGGGGAGGTTTAGGATCACCCAAGGTTATAGATTTTATTTCTTGTTTATTTTCTGCTAAAATGGTATATTTTTAGCTTTTATTATTTACTTTCCTCCCTTTTTCACAACCCTGATATTACTTGTTTGGTTTTTTTATAAAATGGTAAACTGTTTTTGAAATAATATATGGTGTGAGTTGGTTCTCATAGTGGGAAAGAGGCATTATTTTGTTTAAATAGGAAACACTTATTTTTATAATTGTATTTTCCAAACTTGTTTCATAAGAAAACTTTGGGTAAAGAAACACTTAAATTCAGTGGTTTACATTTTGCATCCCTACTAGGAATTTTTGTGCCTATGCCTATCCTTTACCATTTCAGTTGTAGGTTCAGCAATTGTTTAGGATTTTCCTTGGTGGATTCTCATGTGGGAGCAGTTTTTGGCTTATGGTTAGAGGTGATCGAGGGGTCACATGAATATCATTGTAATGGGGTCTTATTCCCAGTTTTGTTCTTTTTAGTGGAACTTTGTATCTAGATCATTTCTTTCACTATTTATGATTTAGTTGTCATTTTGTTGCATGATCTGTTTATTCTATTTATTTATCTGGTATTAGTTTTATCACTTGGGATTAAATCATTCCCTCATGTATACTTTGATGCCCGACACTAATTTCCATCCCATGGGAATCGAGAACACCCTTCAATCCTTATTGTGAACTACCTCCGGTGACTTGTTGAGGTTCGAACCAGGTTGGTTCATGGAAAAATGGCATCAAAGGAGGCCCTTGTTACTTGGGGTGTCTGGTAGATAGATATTAGGACTATCAAGACTTGGGAGGTAGGTACGAGAAGGGTTTCATGAACCCTGGATCATTCTGAACCTTGACTCTCCATGGGTAGTCCGGGTTTTGAGTCTTTTCTCTTTGTTTTGGATTGAGGGATGAGAATAGAGGTGACTCTGTGACACGTTATGACATCACATGGAGTAGTGACCCATGTGGATCCCAGGTTCCCGGTTTAATGTCCTCTTAGTTCTATGCTTTCTTGGGTCATAGATCACTACCATGTCTCCAAGTTAAGCATAACTACTAGTCCCTCTCTCCGAAAGTTTTGCGTAAGTTGTGTTTTTTCTTGGATTTGGTTGGTGTAAGTGTGTTTTTAAAAATGAAAAGTGATTTTGGAAATGATGATGCTTTCTTTTAAATGGTTTTTAGATTGTTAAAATTAATTTTAAAGGAAAAATGTTTTTTCCATATTTATAACTGTTTGGTTGTTTTTAGATTGAAGTACTCTTATTGACTTTTCTTTGGCTTGATATCAGTTTTGGTTTTGTGTTTTATATGTTGTTTAGAATATGGTGACCAGAAAGGTCCCCAAGGTTTTTGATAATTTATACTCAGTTTTTGGTCCTTTTTGGATATTGTCTATTCTTAACGATGATTGAGGTTCACTAGAGGAAATGGAGTGTCTTGAAGAGGTCGATCACACTTTCAGGATATTGGGAACTTCCGAAGTGGTCATAGTGCAGGCCATTTTGGGTCTATTTGAAGGTCCAACTATAGAAAAATGAGAGTTGTTTTCCCAACCATCAATGCAAGTTGGGATTATGTGGGATTTATTTATATCTTTCTTCATCTGATGGTTAATACCCGAAGAGGTGAAGATGAAGAAATGGGAAGAACTAATGCGTTCTCAATGAAGAAAAATGGACAATGGAGATTTATGTTGACTATTTCAAGGAGCTTGTGTCCTTTTCTCCAGAGGTATCATCATAGTATTTGATGAATACTTCTCTCTTCATCAGGGGACTTCATCCAGAGATCAAGAAGAGAGTCCTCCCTTCTAAGGACCATATTTTTAATAAGCTCATGGATGAGGCGTTCCTAGCAGAGTTGGTCTCTAGAGAAGAGATGGTTGGAAATCCATCATATCCAGTTAATCATGGAGGTTTCCCATCTAGAGAACAGGATGTACTAGAGGGGGATGTTCTTAAAGAGTTCTCTAAAGTGGTTCTAGATTCCAGTTTGTCGGACCGTTCAATGGTGTGCAACCAGTGTGGCCGGTTCGAGAACATGAAGTCGTTATGTCACATCCCTCTGAAGATGTGTCATCGTTGCGACTGTCTAGGTCATCTGGAGAATATTTTGCATGAAGCGTCGCCTAAAGAAGATGATGTGAATGGAATAATTTCAGTGTCTGACTATGAGGTGGGAAATGATTCATCCATCGGAGCCCCATCCATAGGACTCAAGGTGAATCTCACACGCAGGTAGGAGTTTTCGGGGGGTGGGAATCCTCGATTTAGGTTTTGTGTTCCATGTTGGGATTGGAACATTTAAAGACTTTTTGTTCTTGTTTATTTTCTGTTCAATTTTTACTATTATTGTCAGGTCATTGCATCAATGATGGAATGTAATGAACTTGTTCCATTGTAATCTAAATAGTCTTGTTTTTTGAATAGGGTCTTTTGAATCGGGCCTTTTTCTTAAATGTGGGTTTTTACCTTGTATGGGTTGATCTCGATTTAGCTGTGTTCATTTGGAGATGTAAGTTCTTATGCAAGAATCGATGTTTGATGTTAAGCTCATGTTCACTTCTTGGGTTAAGTTCTTTTTGGAGGTTTTTCTCTAGTGTTGGGGTTTCTTGGTCTGGGTAGAGAGTTCCAAGTTTTAGCGAAAGTGTTGTTTCAATCATGCTATAAAAGCTAGTTTGGATTGATTGGGAGCCCCCCCCGGAGTGGTTTGTTTGAGTACTTATTCTTGTGTTAGGGGAATTTTTGGGGTGGGGAGAACCCTCTCGTGTTCTCCCCTTTTTTTCTATGGTTTCTCTTTGAGTCAGTTGAGTGTAACTTGTATAGTTAATATTCATCTTGAGGCTCATATTTTTTACAATGGTTTTGGTCGGGCATTTACTTGAATTTTAGTTGACTTTTAGCTGGGTGAATTTATGTGGAAAGAAAGTTTTGTGGTGAGGATAATTGTCACACCCCAATATTTTAAATTATTTTATTTTATTATTTCTTTGCTTCGGTTAGCCTCATCAAGGTGTGGGTTGAGTGTATGTTTGAAATTTTTGATATTTGATGTTTTTGGTGGGTTTCTGATCGGTGCATGGGCACCGCACGGTTGGCAGTAACAGTGTCGTTGACCTGAATTCCCCTGCGGTTACCCATTACATAAAATAATAAAGATTTATGAGAATAAAATAAATTAAAATTTTAAGACATAATAATAACATCATTGTTTTGTAGATAAAAATGTTTTTTTAATTAAAATTTTTAATGACCATATTGTCATTAAAATGGTTATAAATTTTATTATTATTCTGTTGTAATTAATTTTATTATTATTCAAAAAAATGATTAAAAAATGATTAAAATTATTATTATTCTTATTATTCTTATTTTTATAACTAATAAAATTAATGGAATTTTTATGATTATATAATTAATAATATTATTATAAATGTTTCCATTAAAATTTTGTTCTTATTATTATTATTTAAATTATTATTATTATTATTATTATTATTATTATTATTATTATCAATATTATTAACATCTTTTTTATTATTTATTATTTATTGTTATTAATTTTATTTTTTAAAAGGGTTTTAATAATCTTTTTTTTATCCATCATGCCTACCCCTTCTCTATTTTACCAATAACACACTCACCCATCTTTTTTTACCCATAACGTCTCCCTCCTCTCTCTCCCTATTACTCCTTTTTTATTGTTTTTTAATTTCATTCCCTATACACCTATCTCCCATTTAATCCCTCCCTTTTTATATCCTTCTCTCCATTCACACATTTCTGCAATTACGCCCCCTCTTTTCTTTTTACCAATCACACCTATCTACCTTTTTTTGATCCCTCACGCACTCATATTTCCCCCCCTTATTCCCTCTATCCACTCAAACATCTCTATATTATCCCTCAATCACCCCACTCTTTCCCCCCTTATTCCCCCACGCACACCCCCTCACTAATCCATCACACACGCCTCCTCCCCTCTGGTGCTCCTTCAAGCAGTCGCTCCTCCCTCTAGCAGTTCCTTTCGGTGAGTTCTCTTCCCCATATTATCCACTCCTCACTCAATTCATAGGATTTCTATATGGGGTTTCTTATTGGGATAACCCTAAATGTTTGGGTTAATGTGTATTTTAGGTTTCCTTTGGATTTAGGGTATGAAATTTGTCTGCAGGACATCATTATTCACCCCGTTGAAGTTTTATTCCAATCGTACTAAGTTTTGGTAGGTGTTTCCATGTTTTTCTTTCCTGAAGCCTTTACTTCTATGATTTACACTTTAAATAAATTTATAATCTAGTTTTTAACCTCTATGCAACCCTTTTATAAATTATTAAAGAAATTTTTAATTTATTTGTTTCGGTAAAAATGGGGTTTAAATGAGTTTTTGTGTAAATTACTTATGTTTGGGGGTACTTAAGAAGCTTGTTTGAATTTCCTTTGTTCTTTTAATAAGGAGTTGGGATTTTATAAAATTTATAGCGATTATTATGTTTCAATGGAATTTTCTGTTAATGAACTTGGTTTGGTGCGTATTATTTGGTTATTTATGGCTTGGTTATTGTGTTAAAACAATTTGGTAAGGATTTAATGGCTTCAATGTTTTGGATTGTCCTCTTTTAAAACAATGTGGGTGAGTGGATATGGTTTTAAAGAAAATGGTGTTTTATGGAAATGGTTTTTGCGTAACCCATTGGATGTGTGATGCACTATTAGATGTTGAAACATCAATGGGTGTACTAGGTGTACACATGGTTGTGCCTCCAAATGAAGATGGTGACCTAGAATGGTGTTTTTTCTTAAAAACCTTGGTTACACAAAATGGATCTTCCGATTATAAAGGAAAGGGGTTCATTAATGAATTTTCAAAGGATGGGTTTAAATGTATTCCTCATGGTTTTGGTCCATTTGTCCTTGAAAAATTCTTTGTTGTGTGTGTTTGAATCATTGTGCCTGTTTGGCTCTTGGTTTGGGTTTTGGTGAATGATTTCTTAATGTCTTGTTTGGATATGTAAATTTAAAATTGGTATTGGTAAGATGTTTTATGTAAATGTATTTATACATGTTGAGTTAAAGGCCCATTTATCAGTTTTAACCAAAGGGTAACGTTTGTACTAACATTTAAATGGGATTGTGTTTTGGCGAAAGTGTATACCCGGTTGGAAAATTTGAGTTTTTTATAAAATGGATTAAATGTTTAATGGTATGGAGGCCTAGTTGGAATCATCATGTGATATGAAATGTATGTATATAAATATGGGGTAGCTTTATAGGGGTGATATCCCTTAGGGGTTATCGAATAGTGGTGTTCGTGTTTTGGGTAGGCAAGTGTAGTGAGATGAGTTACACGTTCGAGGGACTTCTACTTACACAATATTACTATAAACATCATGGGATACTTGGAATCTTATTGATTATTGAGTGATGGTTACTCACCAACCCCGATTAGATGGGTTGGTTCCCCTGGTAGATAGAGAGGCCCAGTGAGATTTTCCGCTGATTTTTTCACAAGGGAAATCACTGGGTTATAGACTATGGGGCTTCACCATATGCCGACAGGTGGTTCCAAACCGAGTGAATCTAAGGGTATTATGGGGCTGTTCAATATTTACCATGGATACAACTTGTATTTCATGTTTCTTTTTTTTTCTACACTGGTTTATTTTTAGATTTTATTATTTACCTATCTCCCTCTGGCATAGCCCTAATATTACATGTTTGGTTTTGTTTATAAAATGGTAAACTATTTTTGGAATATTATGTGGTGTAAGTTGGTTCTCATAGTGGGAAAGAGGTTTTAATTTTTTTAAATGGGAAAACAATATTTTTATAATTTTATTTTCCAAACATGTGTCATCATACAAATTTGGGAAAAGAAACACTTGGATTCAGTTGTTTGATTTTGGCATTCTTTATGATCATTTTTGTGGTCATGCATATACTTTACCATTTAAGTTGTAGGTTTAGCTATTGTTTATGCTTTTCCTTAGTGGATGCTCATGTGAGAGTAGTTTTGAACTTCTGTTTGGATGTGACCAAGGGTTCACATGGAGATCGTTGAATCCGGGTCTTATTCCAAATTTTATTATTTTTAGTGGTACTTTGTATCTAGATCAGTTCAATACCTATTTAGGATTCAATTATCAATTTTTTGTGTGCTCTTTTTTTCTATATATTTATCTGATCCTAGTTTTATCTCTTGGGATTAAATTGTTTCTTCATGTATACTTTGATGTCTAACACTAGTTGTCAGCACTTGGGGATCTGTAATGCCCTTCAGGCCATGCTGCGGACCAGCTTGGGTGACTAGTTCAAGGTCGACCCAGGTTGGTTCGTGACATAATTAATATTCATAAATATATTTTATGGATTTATATACTCTATACTATTTTTATGTTAAAAAATGAAAGAAAAAATGAAATTTCATTTTTCTTACCAAATTTATTTTAATGAATTATATGGTTTTTTATAAATGTTAAATTTATAAATTTTAGGAATTTAATTTTTTAAAAACGATTTCAATTTTTTATTCAGAATATTAAAATTTTATTGGGGTGAATTTTTCTAATTTTCTATATATATTGAATTTTAGTGAATAGTAATATATACTGATTTTTTTAAATGACTTTTATTTTTATGTAAACTGTAAAACTTTTTTTGGAATGATTTTAAAGTAATATTAGTTCTATTTTACTAAAAATAATACAATTAATTCCATAAGAATTTTATGATATATGATTTTAGTATAAATACATTTTTATACATAAAAACACATTTGTGTTGGAAAAAAACTATTTTCCTTACATTTTGGGTTCTTTTATTAAAATTAATTTTGAACAAATAAATAGATTAAATCATGAAATATGGATTTTGTATTTTTAATTTCTATGTTAAAATTATTTAAGGAGGACAATTTATTTCTTGGTCATAATGTATAGCAGCGCTGGTAAATAGTTATCACAACGGGAAAGGGTAGAATGTGTTAATAAGGGTTAAAAAATTATGATAGTTTCATAAAATCTCATCCAAATTCTTATTATAAACACTTATTTTAATCCTTATCAACTTATAATAGAAATTATATTGTTTTGGATCCTCCTTCCCATGAATAATAGTTTATATTATTTTAATGTGTTGAATAATTATAAGTGTGCCACTCCCCTCAATTATAAAAGGGAACCTCCTCTCTTTCATATGTATAAACGACCACCTCCACAAAGTGATGTGCTTTATGTTACATCACCGAATAATTAGGGTGTGTAAAATGATCAATAAAATGAATATTTTGAGGATTATGACATTATGATGGTTTTTTAAATATAATATATTACTTAACTTCTAATTATTCCATCCATTGGAGAATGATAATGTCTCACGTACGTATGTGTGGGTAACAACCTCCACGAAGCGATGTGATTCTTTTTTCATTTACACCTTATAAGGATGATAATAAGGATGGAACTAATGAAAAAAATATTAAATATACAATAGTTTTATGATTTCTTAAAATTAAAATATTATTTACTTTTTTTCTTTTCCAACTATTAAAAAATTAAAATGTAGTTCATATTTACCTATGGACTTCCATCTCCATGAGATGATGTGATTAATTTTTCATGAATACCTAACATAGTTGGTTTTAAAATTGAATTTATTGTATAAATATAATAATAATTACATTTTTAGGAATCTAGAGGTAATTTAACCATAACCTTATTTACCATGATCACTAAAACACTATTATTTTGAGATTATAAACCAAAAGATCTAAAAATTACCAACATGAACTTAACTATTTTATTAACTAAACAAAATATATTAATAAATTAAATAATGGGAATAAATAGAATGGAATTAAATTAAAAATATTCTTATGAAATTAAATAACTAATCTAAATTTATTATTTTTAGTAAAATAACATATGAAGCTAGAAGAGACATAAGGTAAAGGATTTCTTATCTTAATTTCATTTCTTTAATACTTATGCCAATTTCACCACATGTTTTTCTTTTAGGAATGTTTAAGAAAACATATGGATTTTATTATATTTTATCTAATAAAATTAATGTGGTTTTAAAATATATTTAAGTTTGTCTCCTTTAATGTTCGTTTGATTAAAAAGTTACTAATGTTTCAAGGTATATTTCCTTTAAACCATATTTTAATGTATTCTTTCCAACTCTTTTTCCTCCATATCCATGTTCTTTTAAATGATTCAATAATCTTATTAATTATGATTATAATTTTTTTAAAGTTAAATTTTTTACTATATATTATTTTCATTATTAAGGATTAAAAAAATATTTTCAAAATTTTCTATATATGTTATTTTTTAATTTTTTCAAAAGTGAAAAATTATTTTTCTAACATATACGGAATGACAAAATTTTCCACCCTAATATGTTTTATTAATTATAAATATTATTTAAAGATTTTTAATGCTTTTTTAAATATTTTCCAATTCCAAAACATTAGTCAATTTTCTATTTTTAATACCTTTCAATGAAAAAGGATATTTATCCTTATATTTATATGAAAATGGAAACTGTTATTCTTATGGATTTAAATGAGTT
Source organism: Viscum album (assembly GCA_963277665.1). Taxonomy (NCBI): domain Eukaryota; kingdom Viridiplantae; phylum Streptophyta; class Magnoliopsida; order Santalales; family Viscaceae; genus Viscum; species Viscum album. The sequence continues at coordinate 1,428,898,117 of OY728131.1, read as the reverse complement.
TACCATGGGTTTTATAATGAAAAATAACAATATAATAATGTTTTTTCATGTTAAATTACATGAGAATTATATACTATGAAATATAATCTTGATATAGTTCATCATGACTAGTGAGCTCGATATAGCTCCTCAATGCATTGGGAAATGATTTAATCTTCATAGGGAAAATATGGGACATATCCAGGTCTGTTATACCTATGGAATTAACTCGAATTAAATAATTCATAAAAGGGTTACATGAGTGAAAATATGTTTTTCAATATGATACTCTAGGATACCTATATTATACCTTCAAAAAATATTTTTATGGAAATATTTTTATTTTATGTGGTAATGTAATTTTATGAATAATTAAAGGTGAAAGGTGTTTTATTCAACAAAATGTTTTCATGATTTCGCACAAGCCTAAATATGTCTTAACGGGTTTCAAATGACTACTAATTGGTTTTAAAAAACTTTCATTGAATAAAGGTTGATTTTCATTATTGTAAATGTTTAATTTATGTGAAACGAGTTTCATTTTGGGAAAATGTTAACATTTTCTTGGGTTACCATGTCTTCACTAGAATAATGTGGTTTAATTATTTATATATCCCTTAATGAGTTTTTTTCATCCCCTGTTTTCAAAAAAACATAGGATTAAGGATGAGTAGGAATATTATAAATTCCAATATTTCCACTATCATGACTATTCATAAAAAAATAATTACCTTGAATGAATCATGGGTATAAATTTGTGAACCCATTGTTGTTGAACAAATTCTCACTATGTAGAAATACCCACTTTGTTATTTTTATTTTTTTATTCATTCTCTAAAACTATAAACATAAAATATCATGAGAATGTAAGTTTTTTAAAACTTTTCCAATAAAATAACATTTTTTATAACACCTCAAGATCTTAATATATGATTACCTCTAAATAAGTTTATTTGTTCAACAAATTACCCCCCCCCCCCCCCCGTAACACCAAACATAAGTGAATCCATGATATATATCTTTAAAATATAAATATTTATGTATTAATATTAAAACATGGATATTAAATTAACATTAATTAATAAGATTAAATACTTTATGAAATTTATATAGATAATGAAAATACAGGCTACTTTAAATTTGATAAAAACTCAATTATTTTACCTGAAAGTACTAATAAGATCAATTAATATTTAGAAAAGTATATTTATAAAAAAATTATCTTTATAAGAGATATTTATTTTTATTTCAATAATCATATGATTAATAATGAAAACTATTTTTTATATTAATAATTGGATAGCACCAATTTATTTGGTAAATAATATAAAATAAGAATTAGAACACTGGATATTCAAGAAAATCATTTTCCAAAAAAGAAACACCTTGTTATATATTATGATTTTATTAAAAAACAAAATTTATAAATTTTAAAATTTAAAATTGATAAATTGGAAATTATGTTTTATATTTTTATAAATATATTATCCTTACTTGAAATTCTAGTTATTTTCAGTTACATTTATTTTTAGTCAAAAATAAAGTGTTTGTAAACATTATAATTTTTATAATTTATAATTTTGTAAGTATGTCCTATAAGATTAAATAAAATTTTAAGTAATAAAATATTTATTGAAGCATTAAAATTATTCATTTTAATATATTCTTTGAGCATATAAATCTTATGTCTAACATTTTTTGAACTAATTTATAATGTTAACAGAAAATTACTTGCAGTCTTTTCTTTGAAAGAAGTATTTTCAAGGTGATATTTGGTTTTGGATTTCCATGAAATCCAAAAACCATTGTTTTTTTAATAATAAACCAATTTTATTCATTATAATTTATAACTTTAATAATTGTGTCTTTCACATAAATTTTAAGCTTAAAAACACATGTTTTCTCAAAACTATTTCTCACATTATATGGTTAGTCTTAAAATTTACTTTTAAAACCCATAAAAATTTTAATTTATAAATTCATTTAAAAATTTGAAATAAAATGGTTTAAATTGGTTAAAAGTTTTAAATATTAATTTTTATTTTTAAAATAAATTACTACGTCAAAAATTAATTACCAAGGTAAGAGTAAATTTCAGAAAAAGAAAAAATATAAAAATAAAAGCCTTAAAAAATTAATATTTTCTCCAAAATGAGTGTTTGTATTGATTTTAAACCCAAAATTACCGCCCCATTATATGTTCTCTATTTTGGCACCATTGATCATAGAATAGTAACATCACATTATTGAAAATGTTTAGGTCACTTCCAAAAGTGCTATCCTTTTCAATTATAAAGAAGGTAAAACTTCATCCACTTAAAGACTCACCATCCATTAAAATTTTTTCTTGAACCTCTGTAATTTTATCCTAATATAGTCGTATACCAATTTGAAAATATTCTTCTCACTAGTAGTTATCATGTGGCCTTCATTACCAAGGAAAATTCCAAGGAAAACTCAAGTACCCAACATGAGTATTATATACTACTTAACTTATCTAATTAATTATCATGATTGAAATTTTTGGCATACATACTAATATAATTATATTATTTCATTTATATACTTTAACATCACTATATTAATGGTATTTTCATTTAATATTCATCTAACTCATCAGTAAAACAAACAAAATTGGCATTCATGCGTATGCCCAAACTACCACCACCATGAGAAATTAAATTAAATTTTCAACGCCACCCATAATTTATATTTTCTATAATTTATTAATGAGTAAATATGATATTTATTACATCATTTAGGATTATGAAAAATTTTATAACCTATTAGTGATATGACCAAAAATAGTTATCATTAATTCAATTGTTTAAAATGTAAAAACTAATAGGAAAATAATATATTATTTTTAACTAATGAGTTTATTAAAATATATTATCCTAATAATTATTTAAAAATATGATATATAACACTAATAAATACTAAATAAAATAATTATTATTTTTTATAATTATGTTATGAACATACTATCTCATAATAATATATTAATCATGGTAAGTTTATATTTGGGCCGGTTTAACCATGTACTTGAAGCATATTACGCATTTTTATCATTGAAGAATCATAAAACTTATTTACTATTATAATATGAGATAAATATGTGCATAATATTTTTTTGGTTTTGGTAAGGTTATATTGATATTTAACTAATTAATTTAGAAATTGTTTTTTACTTATTTTGAATCACCGAGGTATGATCATTGTTGATTTCATCTTCACGGTTTGTAACCAAAAAAATATTGAATGAAACAAATGATTTATAAACTATATTTTTATATATATTAAACTACCTTATATGATCCTATGATTATGTACCTTGTCAATATAATAGATACCAACACCTCTTTTACAAAACTAATTTAAAGTTATAAAAATTACTTACACTCGTTGTGGAAAATTGGTAAAAACTAACTAATATAATGTGTATAATGAATATAAATGAGAATTATAGATGTTTATAGTCCTAAATGACGTTATTTATTATGTACGTAATAAAATAAATTAAATTATTTTGGAAGTTTGTGGCATGTGAAGAATGAATCAGGACTAAGATAATTCTTTTTTGTCTCAAATTCCTCTCTTCGAGACATGTGAGGTATTATGAACCAATTTACATTTATGTGTTGTATATATTACCTATTTGATATATCATATCATTAAATATATCATAATCATGATATTTTAATTTCAATTAAAAACCATATCTTTTAAGGTATTTTGATTCAGAAGTTTCCAAAGCTTTAAGGGTTTTCTTGGTCTCTATTCTGAATCTTTGAGACATAATACATTTTTTGCAACATGAATTCATTGAATGGTGTATTAACATCACACGGTTATATGTTAATATTTTTGTTTTTTTTCAAGTGATTTAATAGAAAAATAATTATTCCTTATCCAATTGTCTATTGATTTGTTAGTTTCCCTTATAGTGATGTTTTTTTGGTAAATCAACAATCATTCATTGAGTTATAATCAATCTCTTGAACTTATTTCTTTTAAGTTGGGTACATTATTATCTTTTATTTTATTATGTATTTTTTCTATCATTTATTCTTTGGGATATACTTTCCTTCCAACTGAACCCTTTTAAAAATATTTCTCACTTCTTGGGTTATGTTCTTTTTGAACCTCCCACATTCTTTATTTAAATGGAATATGTCCATGTTATTTCAGTATTGACCTAGGAATATACTCAAAGATATATGTGGTTTGAAACTAAAATTTTACATAATTTAGATTATATTATGTTCACATACAAATAATGTTATTAAAATTACATGTGGGAATGTATTGGTGTTCCATATGTTTATATTGTAATACGACTGATTACTGACATGTTGACTTTAAATTGTTTAAACATACACCTTCTTTATCCATATTGGTAATGATCATGTTATAGAATTCATTGATATGGGAAAAATTATTAGAGTCATATAAATTATTATAATAATACTGATGATTATTGGAGAAGTTAATTATGAATATTTTATTTATTTTATCATATGATGAATGCATTGCACATAGAAATGTGATGGGTGGAGCCTACGATTATATAGCCCCTCAATACATTGGTAGGTATCACAATGAAAACATGTTTGGTTATTTTGGGGAACACATACCCAAATATATATATATATATATATATATATATATATATATTTCGTTAATGGTAAGATCATGATATCAGGGCTTATGGTATCGAATCAATAATCTAATATTATATTTTTTATCACATAAGATCTGGGTATTGTTATCCATGTGATATATTTATTTTTTTATCCATGGATATATTATGATCTCACTTTTAATAAATTATACTATTATTTATATTATTTATTCCGTCTATATTATGCATTCAAAGTTTATATTTTTGATAGATTTAGTTATATATTTTCTTTACTGAGAATTTGAGCTCACAAATTTATTATGTTTCCATTCGCCAAGTTATAAAGAGAAGTAATATGCATGAATTGTTTAGAAGGATAACACATGAGGATGAATTTTGGGGATATTTTAAGGACATATCATGAATTGATTATAATATAATATAGTGGAAAAAATTTACATTAGAGGAGAAGGACATGGGATTTATTAGTTTATAGTTTTTACTAATTACTTAAATATTTAACTTGAAAGGATCCTTTGAATGTGAGAGATATAATAATTATTGTTTTTTAAATAAGGATGGTCATATCCATCCATTTATAACTTATATGAAAGTGTGTATTTAAAGTGCATGTTTATTCGAACTAGATACGAGTGTGTGGGTCTGGGGCATCATGGTTTGTATCAAAGTAAAAGTTAAGATAACTTTCAATATTAGGATGTTTTTTTATGATAATTTAATTGTTTATGAGATATGATTAATCATAATTTAAAAGGTATATATAACCCATTTTTATAGTCTACAATTTCATTTTATAGAAATAATGAAAATTTATTTAGGGATTAGGAGAAGAGATCTTTAGTAAAAACTCTAGGAGTATGTATAAGTATCAAATAATGTCCTATAGTTTTGGAAAAGTATTGAGTATATTTTTTTCCTAGAACAATATCATTTTCAGGATATTGGAAAGTGTATGAAGATTTAGTACATATGAATCTAGGGTTAATCACCCCAAAAAGGTTGATTTAACATCAACTTGATCTTCACTTTGGATAATGGTGAATGAGCCTAGGACTTCACATGTGAATAGAAACTATCAGGTGAAATTTTTTGGTTAATCAAGTTGTTTTTAGGAACCACTATGAAGGATTTAGTAATGATGTCAATAAATGATGCAAGATTACCTAAGAGTAAAATGACCCCGGATAACCAATGATTGAACAAAGGATTCATTAGTAGATACTATAATATCATATATTAAAAAAAGGATCCATAAGGGAATAGAAATTCAAATTGATTTTTTAACATTAATATTTTTTATATTATCATAACCTTTTTTGTTTTAGTATTTGGTTGAAATGGGTCATGAATATGAAGTTGAGAGAGAAATGTATCTGGAAACCACTATGTCTTAAAACCAAATTAAAAATCATACATAAATGGTTAATAATTTTATAATATAATAATTATGACGGAAAATGTGAGTTTCCTAGACATATATATGGAATAAATCTAGAAATGAATTTTTGATACACTTATCTATTTTAAATGAGTGAAGTTATATTTATTGATGACATTTTGGTATATTCTAAATGTTATTAAGGATTATGTGAAATATATAAGGATCATTCTTCAACATATTTTTATTAATGGTTTAAAATAATATATTAAATGGTATCAATAGTTTATAGAAATTATTTTATGGAAAGGTTAAATTTTTGTAGATAACTATTGTAGAAAACATTTTTAAGGGATTAAATTTTTGTATGTTTATTATATTTTTGATGTAGAGAAAATAAAGGGTAGTTTGATTTTGAAAGTTTATGTAATGTAGTAATAATAATATTATGATTGATAAAAATTAAGGATATCTTTGGAAAAATTTATCTAATTTCTAGGATTATAATATAAATTTTCTGTTTTTTACCTTATAAAAGAGTGTTTAATACCATTTCATGTTTAAAGATAGAGCTAATGTTTTGTGGAATATATAACTTTATTATTTCTTATTGACTAATAGATTCAAATGGTTTTGGGAAACCTATTTTATGGAGAATATATTATTAGGGTGTATACATACTTGGATAAATTATTGTATGAATGGATAAAGTTGATTGAAGAAAGATAAGTAAATAGATATATCCTAAAAGTGTATGGTAGATGATATATTTGAGGTTATACCCCCAAATGATGAATATGTTAAGAATACCCTCAGATACATTCTTAAATGAATAATAATTAAAAGTAAAAGTAAATAATTCATTTATGGGGGGCATGTAGTGTCTTAAAATATAAATATATTATTACTTTTGAATAATCCAATGTGTTTAATAGATTTCTCCACACACTACTTCTAACATAAATAAACCCATGATATATTTAGATAAAATATAAATATTTAACAATGATATTTAAAACTTATCCATTAAATTAGAGTAATTGAATAGAATAAAACTCATTATGAAATATATTTATAATGAAAATAAAGGCTACTTTTAATTTGTTATAAATTCAATCAGTTTATATAAAATGACTAATAAGATAATTTATTGTTTAGATAAAAAAATTCTAAAAAATAACTTTTATTCGATATAAAATTCTATTTCAAGAAATATAGATTGAATAGGATAAATTATTTTTTATATTAATAATTACTTAGAACTAATTTATTTGGTAAATTATATGAAATTATAATAATAAGACTTAATATTTGGAAATATTATTTTACAGTAAAAACTTTTTTTCCATTATATAATATGATTTTATTTAAAAAATAAATTTATAAATTTTAGAATTTTAATTTTAAAATATGGAATGAAATTTTTTCTTCAGAATAAAAATATTAACTTGAGATTAAATTTTGGGTTTTTTCCAAAGAATATTTCTTTTTAGTCAAAAAATAAGATTTTTATGAAAATTATATTTCTTATAATTTTTAATTATATAAGAATATCCTAAAAGTTTAAAAAACCATTAATGTAAAAAATATATATTTAATGAATAAATTTATGTTTTTTAAAAATAATACTTGAGCTAATAACTCCTATGACCAAAAAGTTTACAGCTAAATTAAAATGCAAGTTTAATAAATAAATATTTTCATTATTTTCTTTGAAATAAATAATTTCAATGTTAGATTATGTTTTTACATTCAATTAAATACAAATACCATTCTTTTATAATAATTTAATTTATTAAATTTTAATTTATAATTTTTATGACTATATATTTCACCTAAAGGTTTATCATAAAAACACACTTTTTAAAAAAACTATTTTTTGGTATTTTGTGCGCTAATCATAAAATTAACATTTCAAACCCATAGATATTTTATTTGATAAAACTATATCCATATTTTAAAATATGTGGATAAAATTAAGTTAAATGTGCCAATATATATATATATATATATTCATTAAAATTAATCACTTTTGTTAAAAATTAATTGCTAAAGTAAAAGTAAATTTGGGTAAAATGATAAAAGTAAAAATAAAATCCATAAAAAAATAAATTTCTTCTAATAATTTAGTGGTTGAGTCAATTTTAGACCTGAACTAACCCGCCCCCCCCCCCCATATTTTTTCCACTTTGGGTCCATTAAACATGGAATAGTAACATCACATTATTGAAAATGTTAAGTGTACTTCCAAAAGTTCCCTTCTTTTCACTGATAAAAACAGAACACTTCCTCCACTTCAAGAATCACCATTAATTCAAATTTACCATTAAAACTCTTCCAATTTTCTCCTATAATAACTCTATACAAATTTCAAAACATTTTGGTCACCATTAGTTAAAATTATTCCTTCATTTCCAATGATAATTCCATGTAATATAAAGTACGCAATGTGATTATTATCCCCTACTTAAATTTTTTCCATAATTATCTTCACTCAAATTTATTCTTTAAATAATAATATATTGATATTAGTTTCATTTATATAGTTTAATATTACAATATTAAGGGAATTATCTTTGTATATTCATCTATCCCCTCAATTAATAAAAACAAAATCAACAGCTGTGGGTACATATAGACTACTACCACCATGAGAAATGAAATTCATTTTACATAAACGCCCATAATTGATGGATCGTATAATGGTTTAATGAATAAATTTTATTTTTTTACATAATTATGGTTTTTTATAAAAAAAAATTATATCCAATTAATGATATGATCAACAAATGGTTATTGTTAATTAAATTGTTTAAAGCAAGCAAACTAAGAGGGGAAAGATAACTTCTTTCTAAGTAATTACATTAATATAAATTATCATCAGTTTATAATTCATTCAAATTATGATATAACAAACAAATAAAGACTAAATAATATCATTATTTTTCTAGTATAATTATATTATAACTAAACTATCTCACAACCATCCATTAATCAGAGTAGGTTCATGTTTGGGTCAGTTTAACCACTTACATGAACAATACTATGAATTTATATAATGGGTGACTATGAGAAACTTTTTTAAGGGTATAAAAAGATATAAATATATACATAATGTTTTTTAAGGTTTTATAAAAATTTAACACATTAATTATGAAATCATAATTTTATTGTTTAGAATCACCGAAACACAATCACCGTCAATTTCATCTTTACAGTTTGTAACAAAAACTACCATTGTATGAAATTAAAAATTTATAAAATTTATTAAAAAAATATTAATATAAACTAAATTATAAAATAATGGCTGAATTTGTAAATATAATATATATTACCACCTCTTTTATGAATGTACTTCAAAACTGTAACGATTGCTTATAGTCGTTGTTGTAAGTATATTAAAACTAACTAATATATTTATACGTATAGAATGATTACAAATGTGAAGTATATATGTTTATATTTATGAATAGGGTTATTAAGTATGTATTTAATGAACTTAATTTAATTATTTTAGATGTTTGGTGTAAGTGCATAATTAATCAAGACCGATGTAAGGGTTTGTTGTCTCAAATTCTTCTCATCAAAGCATGTTTGGAATTATGCACCTAATTTCATTTATGTGATGCATATACTTACTATTTGAGATAGAATATAATGAATTATATATTAATCATGGTATTTTATGTTCAATTATAGGCTTTATATTTCAAGTTATTTTGATACAAAAGTTTCTAATTCTATAAGAGTTTTTTTCCTCAATTCTTATTCCTTGAGACATAATTTACATTTTTCAGCATATTTTTTTTATGAAATGTTCACTCTCTATGGATATATTTTTATCGTATATTTTTTTTATTTAATGGGATTTACTATCCAAAAATATTACTTTGTTAATGTGGTTATTTATTTAGTTGTTTCCATATTAGTAAATATTTTTTATAACTCAACATCCATTTATCAAGTAATGATCAGTCTCGTGAACCTATTTTATATAAGATCAGTAAATTCTACCCATTGATTTTGTTATGTGGTATTATATTATTTTTTATGGATATAAATTCCTATAATATAAAAACATTGATATATATTGCTTACTTCTTTGGTTATATTCTATTACAACAATATACCCTCTTTCTCTTGATGGATTATGATCATGTTATTCCAGTATTGAATCAACAATATACTCATTTTCTCTATGTGGTGTGAACATCAAAATTTATTTTATTTGGATTTTATTATGTTCAACAAGAATGAGTGTAATTATATTCACATGGGAAAACTATTGTCCTTCTATATAATATTGTTCCAATATAGATAAATATTTACATGTTGATTATGTATTTTTTAAACATCCACCTTGTTTTTCTAGATATGTTATGATCATGTTATCATTTTTATTGACATGTGGAAAAGAAGTAGTGTTTTTTATGTTTTAATTCCAATATATATGATTTTTTTAAATTCTAATTATGATTTTTTTTTATTTTCTCATATAATAAATGCATGGGACATAAACAAGTAATGTGTGGGGCGAGAATATATATAGTCCATCGATGCATTAGTAGGTCTCCTAAGATAAACAATTTTTGGTATTTTTGTGTATGCTATCCTCTAAAATGATATTTCCATGATATTAATATCATGATGTATTATATCATGATTTATTAGATTATTTTATGGAATTAACTATTTTACATTATGAATTCCGTCATTGAGGGATGAGTTATTGTTTTCCATATGTTCTATTTCTTTTCATTACTATACACAGATATAAAATTATTTTATTTTTTGATAATTATGGAATTATTTATATTATTTATTCCTTCCATATTATGTATTCCCTAATAATGTTTTTGGTAGCTTTAGTTACATGTTTTCCTTACTGAGAATTTGAGCTCGCCCATTTCTTAGGTTTTCATTCCCAGGGTTATGAAGAAAAGTAATATATGTGATATTTTTATAGGGATATATCATGATAAAGATGTTCAAGAATAATAATTAATTATCTAGTTTCTAATATTTTGGGAAAACATTTCCCAATAGTTTATAACTACTTAGGAATTATTATTTTTTGTTTTTTATTAATTCTCTAAATCTCAAAACCTTAAAAGATCCTTGCGATACAATAGATGCGGTAATCATTACTGGATTTGTAATTAAGGATGGTTATATCAAAGATTTTATATATGGTATTAAATAATGTATTTAAAGTAAAAGAATATTCACATCATATATGGGATGATGGGTTTGTGTCATCAAACTTATGTATTGTTAAAGTAAAGGGGTGTTCTACTATGGGATCGAGTTAATTTCCTCATGGGTGTGATGATAATGATGATATACATGACATATTTTGTCGGTGTGACTAATATGGTATTTATGGGATTAACCCTAATACATATATGGATAGAGAAATGTGCATCAAGACACATGGAAGTGTTTTGAGTGACTAACACACTGGTGATGATATGGGGAGCTTCTAGGATGGGTTACATAACCGGTTTGTTATTTCTTGTGTATTATATTTATTGGGACTAGATTGTTGTCCATGCCTTGAGTGAGAAGTAATATTCTTGACCATACCATGAGTGATAAGATAACAACTAGGTTATGATATGATATGAGACCCTATCTTGAGTGCGAAGGTGGTGGTTAGGATAATAGCCTCCCCTTTAGTGATAAGATAGTGTTTAAATAAAGATGTGATATGATATATAGATAATAGGTCATACCTATAGTTATTGTTTGTGGTTGTTATGTGAATATTGTCCTCACCTAGAGTGAGAAGGTGCTTAAAAGGACACCCCTTAAAACACAAATGCAGGCATTTTGATTTTATGTTCGACCCACCCAGAGTCTTCAGGTATGGGCTTGGGTCTATAGAATGAGGAGACTGGTTTCTATAATTGGATTATTAAGGTATAGTAAGGTATCATGTTGGAATTTTATCACTTGAAAAATAAATGTGTGTGTATTTTTTTGTGACATGTGTTATTTGGTTCTATCATAGGTTGAAGAAGGTTTGTCCAGGTGCCATAGTAGTATGGTTTTCAAATGAGGACCAGGCATGCATGTTATTTTCTATTATTTATTTTCATAAGGTATATAAATATATATAATCATATTTGTAGGGTATATTTTTTATAATCCACTAATATGTATTTCCCACACCCTACATGGTTACTTTGGTTCACATCCAAACCTTATGTCTGCTTCATAGGTTAGACCATAAGATGTTTAGTGGATTGGGTTAGAGAAACTCATTGGGTATTGGAAGTTATGTTGGTATGAGGCTCAAGGAAAATAATGGATCTTTATGTGTATTTTGTTTTTTTATGTGTGATTTTCTATATGGGTGATCATCTATGTTTCATGACTATATATTTTCACATTTCATTTGTTATAGCAAGGATTTGTTTTTTTAATCATGTGTTAAATGACTATTTATTGTAGGTATAGTTTGATTATTTTTAATTTTATTTAAGATTATTATTTTAAATTCATAGTCTAAAAAATGTATGATTTAAGCCCTCATCACTAGGAAATATCCTCTGCTTATGTGAATCCATGATTTTTGACATCAGATGCTTCAACAAAAACACCAGTGTGTGGTATTAGGATTTGGTATGAAAAAATAGTGTCAGAGCATGTTTTTCTAGTATTACAATTTTGGGTATGGTGGAAAAGGAATAAGGATGTGTTAATGTTTAATATGTAACATAGAAATATTATTCCGGAACACATTTACAATGGTAATTCTAGGTTTATTTGTTAATGATATTTTCATTATTTGTTTTAACTATTATAATTGAGATGTTTATTCAAATATGAAGAATTTTTAATGGTTTTTACTGTGGTTGTTGGTTGTTGGACCATAATGTATTGAGGTCTATTTATATGAATGAAATTTTACATATAGGATTAATATAGTGACCTTATCCTTTTTCACATAACATTACATGATTTTAAGAATAATTATACATCAGAGTACGATCAAAGGATCATTTGGTCTAATGTATTTGAAGACTAGGTACATAGTCAAACAAAAATAGAACTTTTCATTTGAACTCCATAATGAGTTTCTATATTCCATTTTTCTCATACATATTCACAGGATAACCTAGGGATAACATGAATAAAGGGATGATCTAAAATCCATGTAAGGGAATAACCATGACAAAAAAGCATTAGCACATGGGATTGAAGGCATGACATAATGATATAAAAAGGAATGTATCATATGGAATCATAACATATAAACATTGGAAAATCTGAACATGAAATCATAAAAATGTGGAAGAAACATAAACCATGTCTTTAATATGAGTCAATTCTAACCGCCAATCTTATTTCTCATAGTATTACGGGTCAAGTCTAACTGCCAATCCCGTTTCCTATAGTAGTATAGGCCAAGGCTAACTGCCAAGACCACCACACATAGAAAATAATGAGAATTAACATTACCCAATACATTGGAGTGCTATCTAAGTTCACCCATATTATCATTTTCATGAATATTCATTCCACATAAATAATCATACATAATCAACCATACATAAACATAAGGGTACCCATGGAAAGAAATGGGCATCATAATCAAGTCATAAAGCCTAATAAATGTGTGTATCATAAAAGTTTCCATTAAATAAAGGAATTAGAACATACATGGACTTTCATAAGGTAAAATATTCATTTATCATGGTAAGTGATGTCAAAAAAAAGTGAAAACAGGTAACAAATGAATTTTATAAATTTTAGCTTTAAAACCTTTTTGTGCGGTTTTAAAGAAAATATTATATATCCTTTAAAATAGAAAAGGGGAAGATATTTTATATAAAACAAGAAGTGAACCGAGAAGGTTTTCATAAAAAAATACATATTTTATAAATAAAAAGGTGGATTAAAATATAAGATAGAGTTCACTTGAAATCAGGTAAGAATTCAAGAAGTTCCCTTAACATAGGTTTTCTTATCAAAAATTACTAAGGAGGGAGACTTTTAAAAACATGTATATCCATGAAATAGAGTGATGAAAGGGTCTTGATAAATGAATTTTTTAAAACTAAATTGAATTTAGAGGATTCTCATAAATATATAAGGTAACTCCATTTTGATATAAAGAAAGATAAGGAAATCCAAAATAACAAAGGATGATCGGGTAGAATTCGGTACGGATTATCGGCATGGTATCGGGTGTACCTAAGAAGGATTGATGAGACAGTAAAGGGGTTTCTAATCACTTTTAAATCATGAGGTAAGTATGGGGGAGGTGTTAAATCATACCTTATAATTTTTTATTACACATAAAAATTCATAGCATAGAGGACAATCTTGATTAAGAGTGAAATGGAGAGGATTCCTTACCTTAAGTTCGGTGGTGTTCTCCACTTGTTATTAATGAACTGAATAAAAAAATTAGGTTTATTAATTAATAATTACAAAACCTATTATATATTTAATTAATTTTGTATGACGTTTTTTAGTTCATTCAAGACCTTTTTCACTGGTCATAAGGTTCAATTTCATTGTTCGGGTCTGTTTGCTTACTTGGGTTTGATGACCAATTCACTTATATTCATGTTCGGATAAATGTGTAAGATGAAATTGGTTGTCCAGAATTGATGTTATATTCTATTAGTGAACATAAAAGATATTACATGGTTGAAATTTTTATTTGGTTACTTAGAGTGCAGTCGAATTATTATATAAAACCTTAGTGACACCCGTTTTTGTTAATCGGTGGGTTTTGATTACAACGAACATGTTTTTCTTTATAAATTAATATAATTTGTAAAAAAGGATTAAAAAACCATAACTAAGATATATTATATATATATATATAATATTTTTCAACCATAACACAAAAGGTTTCATGACCATAAATAATGATGATAATAAAATTTGATAAACCGTTGTCCTTGAATATACTAAATTAACACATCTCAAAAGTGTTTTCATTTTATTCCAATAAATGGTGGGGAAAGGAGAGATGATAATGAAATATCCAATTATCATAAAAAAATCCATTATATTTATGTTACAGGATTTTTGATACCATTCGGATGATTAGAGGTAAGGAAATAAAAAGAGAACGAAGGAACTTAAAAATCAAAGAAAAAAAGAGGAATTTTACCTCTTGAATTAACCTTCATTGAGAGCTTCTTAAGAGGATATGTTTTGGTTCTTTTTTAGGAGACCAAAGGATGTTTGACATGGATAGGGATATTGGGGGGAAGTTTGGGTAGAATATTGGCAAGGCACAAGGCTTGAGATAAGTAAAGAGAAGAGGGAGTGAGGGGGGTTATAGAGGAGGGGAGGAGGGTTTTCATAATTTTTTAATCATTAGTTTATTAATTTCTCTCGAGACTAACAATAGTGATAATTCCATGACCAAAAATAGTAAATGGGTCATCTGATTTCTAACTAATTGTGGTGACATCATTCATGATGCTAGTAATAGTATATTTAGCTTATAATGTATATATACAGTAAATTAATGTATTTTACTATTCACTAAAAATCAAATATTTCAGAAAAATCCTAATAATTCATCTTAACCATTTTTATAAATGTATAATCCAAAAAATAAATACATTTTTCAAAAATATGATTAATTTAATATTGAATTAAAATCATAAATTATTCTAAAAAAATAGTTTTAAAACATTTATTTACTTATTCCAAAATATATGTAGTGCCCCAAATCTTGAAGTATAGGGACATTACATTACTTTTTTGGAATACTTAATACATAACAAAAACCAACACTCAAGGATCGTAATAGTTTAGTGTCTTTGGAAACTCAGAACATAATCTTCTAATCGTGGTGAAAGATCTTCAACATCTCCTGTAAAGATCTTCCCCTTTTGTTTTCTTACCTAAAACCTTGCCTTAAATCCTGGGGGAAAGAAAACATAAAAATGGTGAGCTAAAATGATCAGTAAGGGTAAACATAGAGAACATAAAACAATCCATACACATTTGAATGAAAAATCTTGAACATAAAATCTAAACATAAAAATCTTGAGCAAAGACATAAATCTTGGAAGTACGTAAGGCATATATCATAATGGAACATCAATCTTGATAAAATAACATTGGAATAAAACATGTGATTATGCAAACCATTAATCACATGATATTATTTCCATAGTATCCAAGGCATTGCTACCAATACCATCTTAGTGGACAAAGTCCCTTTGTGAATCGAGTTCACTCCTCGTTCCAGTCCTGTATTACTGAACTGGATTAACTTACCATTCCATCCATGTCTATCTCATGAGGTAGAAATCTTTACCCAATGAATTTGAGGGATATATAGGTCCCACCAATCTCATAATGAAATCATTCTTACTTGTGCCACAAAATAAACTTAAAACATTCATCATAACCCAAAGAATAAAATGGGTTTCATAAACATCATCCCATTATCACATAATCAATATAAAAAATGGATATTTCATCATAAGAAAAGTTAAACCATGTAAATCATAGATAAATTATACTTAAAGCATACACATATGAAATAATGTCATCTTAGATGGAAAATGGTTTTGATAAAACACTTGAAATGAATTCTTGAGTAAAATATCCTTTCTTCTACAAAATCATTTTCCTTTCACAAAATTTCATGCAATTTTAAAAAAAAGGGTTTTTTTGAAAATAATCATGCAATCTTGTAGAAGAAGCTTCATAAAAATTAGGCGTTATGAAATCATAAAAATCCGTTCACGCCATATAAGTTAAAAATAACATTCTCCTCGTAATTTTGTCAGAAAAGTCAAAAAGTACCTCAAATGGTTAAAAAAAGGAAAGATTCCTTACATACCATGTATTAAAAGTCAAAAATGGTTAAAAATGAATTTAAAAATGCATGAAACTATTTTTAGGAAACATGGACATTGATGATAACAATAACCCCAGTAAATACTTACGAATAAACAATCTCAGATAAGAATGAGATTAGAATAGTTAGTCCTTACCATAGGTCTGATATGATTCGTACATATTCGAACCTTATGTATAATGATTTAAATAATGTCATTGACTTATTAAAGAATCATATTAATTGTTATTATATCATATATGGTTCACTTATGACTTTATATTACCCATTCTTTTGTAAGTTCCATGTTAAATCAGCGTTTTGGGTAAAATTGTTTTATTTATCGTACATGCTTGGACTTGTTGTTCTTGATATTATTACATATATCATGATTTACTTAATTCCAGAATGTAAAACATGATTTATATGTAATATATATTCAGAATATACATATATATATATGATATATCGATAAATGGAATGAAATACACCGTTCATGGAGACGGTAGGCCGTACATACGCATGAACGTTGTTTTTGTTTCATTATTGAATTGAATGGAATTAAGTAGATGAAATACATATATATATACATAAATGCATTATCATTATTATGTAATATATTTCATTATTACTTATTATATATACTTTATAATCTTTCATGAATGGTTAACATGGAGAATGAATCTCATCGCGTCGTGGAGACGGTAGTCCGTACGTACGCACGAGTGATGATATCATTCCCATGATCGTGGAATTGTACTAAAGTGTATGTATAATATTTTATAATCAATATAACTTTACAATAATCATATATAGTTATTTATTTACACCATTATACTCATCCACGTAAGGTGGTGGTCGAAAACAGATTACACCACGGCGTGGAGACGGTATTCCGTACGTACGCACGCGCGGTGATTTCGTTTTCGGTATGATGGATAAAAGGTGAAATAGGTTTGTTTCATATTTATAATAACATTTCCATATATAATTAATACTTATTTTATTACTTTTTAATGATACAACTAAATAAGAATAAGTAGAAGAAGAAATAAACTTGAGAGAATCGGAAGAAGTGATTACCTCTTCTTAGACACACCTCCTTTAAGGCTTCTCTTAAGGAAGTAGAGTTGGTATTTTGAGAAGACCAGAACCTCCAAAGTGTTTCTAGGGAAGTTGGGAATAGAAATGGTCAGGGTTTGGCTGAGCTTCAAGGCTCAAAATGGTGTGAAGTGAAGAGGGAAGGAGTGCCCTTTTTATAAGGGAGGAGAGGGGCACCTTTGAAAAAACTTAAAATATTATTTTATAATAAAAGTCATATTCGGTTTTTAATAACTCCAAATTAATTAATTTATAATATAAGGTTGTTATGGGTCTAAATACTCTAAACCAATAGATTTTAGATAGGTTTGGGTCATTATATCAACCTTATCTTTTAGTTTTAACTCTTAGTTAATTAGATTGACATTTACCATGTCACTTTGTATGTTTATATTATATAGTTAATAAAATTACCATATACATCCAAGATACCCCCAAGTGGTCCTTTAATGATACACCTATCATGATATAAGTATCTTGGCCGAACCTTATATTTTTAGGAACATAATAACAATTAATAATATAATGTTTGTTTTAAAAACTATTTTATGTCAATTTTGACACTATTTGGTAATGGATTTTTTTGAAAATCATAACAGAATGATTAGTAAGAAAAAATCTAATTACATAAATAATAACATGTCATATTAACCTATAAAATTATTTTAATTCATAAAAAGTCTCAAATTACATTTATTTGGGTATTTATAACATCAATTATATTAATATTTCATTAATAAGATAATTACTCCATCATCATTCTGTCATAAATAAATTAAATTATTTAATGTCTAAAAATTATAAATAAAATACCATTATGAAGGAAATATTTTTATCTTTCTAATGAATATTTATAGTCTTATTTATCTTATGTACAACCCTATATTAAAAATCTATTAGTTATTAAACTTTGATTTTAACAATTTTAACCCTTCTTTAAATAAATTAATAATAAATGTCCTAATCTAATCCAAGTGGACCTAAATGGTCATATTTTATTATTAAGGTTGTTTTTGGTCTAATTACACTTATCCATTAGAATTAGGACATGTTTTAGGGTAATAATAATATCATTTTTACCCTTAATTACCCTATTTACTTTTAACCGTGGTAAATAAAAGTAAAAAGTTACTATCCACCAAAAAAAAATTTCATCTCATTGAACCAATTTTTAGTCCTTTATATTAACAATGTCTCTCGGATTTTCGAAATTCAATTCACAGAAGTGGTAAAAATTCATTTAAATGAAAATGTCAGTTTTTTTAACAACCACTAAGTGGTTTCACTATTCATCGAAAATTGAAGCTTTTCAGAAAAATACCAAAAATTCAGCCAATGCATTATTTGATCTTCCAAATTCAAAGTTGATGTCTATTTTTCCAAATTCAAAACATAGAAGTGGAATTAATTAATTTTAAAATTAATTCTCATTGTCAAAACAAATAGTGTGTTTTTAAGAAACAATAACTATCAAAAGATTGATACTTGTTAAAGTGAAATTATTTCCAATGAACAACATTGGATTAAATGGTAAAAATATATTCTAATTAAACTTTAAAACCAATTAATAAGATAATCTAATCATATAAATTATTACGATGAAAAAATTTGTTTTCAATTAAAATATAGCGTGTTTTTACTATTCATTAAAATATGAAAGTTATCATAATAATATGAATAATTTAACCAAAATAAATTTTTATATCCTGATTCCAAAGAAGAATTTTATTTTGTCAAATTGAACTTATAGACATTTTGACAACAATATTTAAAGTGGGTGCGCCATCAAAAGGCGGGAAAATTGTAATTTTTGAAAAACACATATTTTACACGAAAAAATTATTTTGTTCTCATATAATATACTAGAAAATATGTAATATGAATAATAATGTTATAAAATTAAAAATGTAGTTAACACTTTTCATAATGGCTAGTCTATAATAATATTATAACAATATATTGTTGTTTAGTGAAACCCGGTATTGAGTACTACACACGCTATCGAGGAAGGTCGCGATTGCGTGTAATGAAAGCCAAGTCAGGGTTGCATGTAGTGAAAGACTCCTTTGTTGTTGTGTATAACAAGATCCAACAATATTTCATTTATACATTGAATATATATATATATAAACAGTCAATGTTTCTTAGAATAACTACTATCAAACAAAATTGAAATTGTGTGTAACACGATCCAAGAATAGTGTAGCATATGCTGCAAGCTAATATGGTGTTGTTTATAGTGCAAGATAATCTTTGTGTAGAATATAACACAAGACATCAATGAAATTAAAAAGAATATTTTTCATAAAATCTCAGGGTGTTACATTCTACCCCCCATAAAATGAATTTCTCCCTCGAAATTTATCGGGGTTATAAATGGTTTACTATTTGAAAGTTTCTTTCATAGAAACCCACATCGTAAAAAACAATAAGAAAACATAACTATAAAAACTAAAGTATGAAAGATAAAGGTTACCCAAATTAACTAATCATTGGGTTTCCACATAGAAGAACATAGGTGAAAATATGGATATGGAAGAGAAATCTAACCATCAAATTCTGATGGAGAGTGGTAGAGAACATGGAAAAGAAAAATACAACAATCACAAAGCCATAAATTTGTGATGATCTAATGTACCATCTAATTCATCAGATATGAGGGTACTAGGACATCATTTTTGGTTTCCACGATCATTTCCATAAAGTTGAAAATTTTGAATTAGAAGAAATACTTACTTGATTTTGGTACAATCTCACTATTGTTCATGCCTTGAACAATTTCCACTTCATCTCTTAACGAAATGAAGTTGAATTTGTTATTTGTGAAGTGTTAGCAGATCATGTGATAGAATGATGGGTCATTCCATCTATTTCAAACAAAAGGTTAGAAAAAGTTATCAAATATAAATAAGTCCATCTATGGTGAGGTTAATCATATACGATTCCAAAAATGAACTTATACTTCATCTATAATACATCTTAATAAAATAAAACTAGTATCTACTAACCAGGAACTTCCTGTAGGCCAGTGGTAGGCGATAAAGGGTTGTTGCACTTTATTTGTGGGTTTTATTCCCGCATCTTTGTCTGACGTGATGGGTTGTTACCCATCTTGCAGGTTGTCCTTTTTTCTAAAACTATACTATCATAATATCAAAAATCTCTATCCTTAAACAATACTATCTGATGTCCAACATAATCCATTCCAACCTTTAGGCTTTTCAAAAATACTTCTTGTCTAATCTTACAGTATAAAGAGAATGATTACTAAAATGGTAATATAATAAGAACACGAATACCATAATTTATCCCTCATATATCACAAGATATATCTTTTTGATTGCATTCCAAACATGTAAATACCTTAATCCTGTATTCTCGGGAAAAACGAATACCCATTGAAGCTTAAGGAAAACATGAATGTTGTCAAAAGTTAACTCTTTCCATATACCAAAATCAAAAAATTCTATATACTCAAACCATTATATAACTTTGTCCTTATATCAGTCATGAGCTCATTAATACTATCAAACATTTCATTGTCTCTTAATCCCTTCTTTATGTGCATTTTAGGTTCTTTCCAAAAATATATGAATAACCATACATGGTTACCAGTACCATTCATCATATACTTTCAAATACTTTAGGAAAAAAATAGTGTAACAATCCTTAGATGATTCTTTATTACATAGTATCATTAAATTACCTCTACAACATAACTCTTGATAAATATACAATCATTCCACTACCTTCTTAAACCACTGACTGAGTTTCATCATTTTATTCCTCAATACTTCTTTCATTTCATATATCATTTGTAGTCTCATCATCATCATGCACAAAAATACTACCCATACGACCATGCTGATTCTCTTCATGAGATCTTCCTTTAGAGCATTGGTTTTCATAATGCCCGTACATTCCACATTTAAAACATTTAACCATCGTTGATGCCTTAGCAATACTATTATCCTTGTCCATAGTGTTAACTAAACCTTTTCCTTTTCAATTATTGGCTTTGTGTCCTTCTTTTCCACACCCAAAGAATCTTCCAGTTCCTTTGAAACATTCTCCTTGATGCCTCTTCCCACATGATTTACATGAGGGAAATTGAACTTTCTTTCCTCCATGATCATCTTGAAACTCCATATTTCAATTATTAGCTGATTCAGGAAACTTACCAAATTTGAGATTATTGATCATATTATGAGATAGCTTATTAGGCATAATAACGATATGTGGACTTCCAGATCTAATTTCATTTGGTTTCTCATGAATAATATCCTTCCATTGTCCATCATATCCTCCATTATCATGAATCTTCCTGTTTCCAGCCATTTTCTAAAACCAAGAAAGAATAGTGTGAGTGGAAAAAATCATACTAGGAATACAACATAATAAAGGGGGATTACCTTCAATTTCTAACATCTTAGGTTTAATTCTAATATCTTTACTATAATTCTAGGACTATAACCTATACTTATAATTAACCTTAGGTACATCCCTAGACATACCTTAGAAATATTTCTAGGGATCTCACTAGAGTTTTCGCATCCTAGTTTCCAAAGGTTAACTAAACATTTCCTCTGATATCAACTGTAGTGCCCTGAATCTTGACGTACATGGACATTACATTACTTTTTCAGAATACTTAATGCATAACAAAAACCAACACTCAAGGACCGTAATAGTTTAGTGTATTTGGAAACTCAGAACATAATCTTCTAATCGTGGTGAAAGATCTTCAACATCTCCCGTAAAGATCTTCCCCTTTTTTTCTGACCTAAAACCTTTCTTTAAATCCCAGGGAAAAGAAAACATCAAAAGGGTGAGCTCAAATGCTCATTAAGGGTAAACATAGAGAACATAAAACAATCCATAAACATTTGAATGCAAAAGATTGAACATAAAATCTAAACATCAAAATCATGAGCAAAGACATAAATCTTAGAAGTATATAAGGAATATATCATAAAGGAACATCAATCATGATAAAATATCATGGGAATAAAACATGTGATTATGGAAACCATTAGGCACATGATATGATTTCCATAGTAGCCAAGGCATTGCTGCCAAGACCATCTTAGTAGACAAAGTCCCTTTCTGAATCGAGTTCACTCCTCGTTCCAGTCCTGTATTACTGAACCGCATTAACTTACCATTCCATCCATGTCTATCTCATGAGATATAAATCTTTACCCAATCCATTGGAGGGAGATATAGGTCCCACCAATCTCATAATGAAATCATTCTTACTTATTCCACAAAATAAACTTAAAACATTCATCATAACCCAAAGAATAAAATGGGTTTCATAAACATCATCCCATCATCACATAATTCATACAAAACAAATGGATATTTCATCATAAGAAAAGTGAAACCATGTAAATCATAGAGAAATTATACTTGAAACATACATATATGAAATAATGTCATCTTAGATGGAAAATGGTTTTGATAAAACACTTGAAATGAATTCTTGATGAAAATATCCTTTATTCTTCAAAATAATTTTCATTTCACAAAATTCCATGAAATTTTAAAAGAAATGGTTTTTTTTAAAATAATCATGCAATATTGTAGAGGAATCTTCATAAAAATTGAAACCGTAAAAATCTGTTCACTCCGTATAAGTTAAAAATAACATTCTCCTCGTACTTTTGTCGGAAAAGTCAAAAAGTACCTCGTATGGTTAAAAAAAGAAATATTCCTTACATACCATGTATTAAAAGTAAAAAATGGTTAAAAAGGACTTTAAACATACATGAAACCATTTTTGGGAAACATGTACATGGATGATAACAATAACCATAGTAAATACTTACGAAAAAATAATCTCGGATAAGAACGGGATTGGAATAGTTATCCCTTACCTTAGGTCTGATATGCTTTGTACGTATCCAAAACACCTGTATAATGATTTAAATAATTTCATTGACTTATTACAGAATCATATTCTTTGTTATGGTATCATATATGGTTCACTTATGACTTTATATTAACCATTCTTTTGTAAGTTCCATGTTAAAGCAGTGTTTTGGGTAAAATCGTTTTATTTATCGTACATGTTTGGACTTGTTGTTCTTGATATTATTACTTATATCCTGATTTACTTAATTACATAATGTAAAACATGATTTATATGTAATATATATTCAGAATATACATATATATATGATATATCGATAAATGGAATGAAATACACCGTTCATAGAGAGGGTAGGCCGTACGTACGCATGAACGCTGTTTTGGTTTCCTTATTGAATTGAATGTAATTAAGTAGATGAAATATATATATATATATATATATATACATAAATAAAGTATCATTATTATGTCATATAATTCATGATTACTTATTATATATACTTTATAATCATTCCTGAATGGTTAACATGGAGAATGAATCTCATCGCATCGTGGAGACAGTAGTCCGTACGTACGCACGAGCGATGACATCATTCCCATGATCGTGGAATTGTATTGAAGTGCATGTATAATATTTTAGAATAAATATCAATTTACAATAATCATATATAGTTTTATATTTACCCCATTATACCCATCCAAGTAAGGTGGTGGTCGAAAATAGATTACACCACGGCGTGGAGACGGTATTCCGTACGTACGCATGCTCGGTGATTTCATTTTCTATAGGATGGATAGAAGGTGAAATAGGGTTGTTTCATATTCATAATAACATATCAGTATATAATTAATACCTATGTTATTACTTTATAATGAGACAACTAAAGAATAAGAAGTAGAAGAAGAAAGAAACTTGAGAGAATCGGAAGAAGTGATTACCTCTTCTTCGACACACCTCCTTTAAGCCTTCACTTAAGGAAGTAGAGTTGGTCTTTTGAGAATACCAAAACTTCCAGAGTGTTTCTAAGGAAGTGTAGAAGAGAAATTGGTAGGGGTTGGATGAGATTCAATGCTCAAAAGGGTGTGAATAGAAGAGGGAAGGGGTTCCCTTTTTATAAGGGAGGAGAGGGGCACCTTTGGAAAAACATAAAATATTATTTTATAATAAAGTCATATTCGGATTTTAATAGATAAAAATTGAGTTATTTTGAAGCTAAGGTTGGGATGGGTCGAAATCCTCTCAACCAATAGATTTTAGATAGGTTTGGGTCATTATATTAACCTTATCTTTTATTTTTAACTCTTAGTTAATTAGATTGACATTTACCATGTCACTTTGTATTTTTATATTATATAGTCAATAAAATTACCATATACATCTAAGAGACCCCCAAGTGGTCCATTAATTATACAACTATCATGATATAAGTATCTTGACTGAACCGTAGATTTTTAGGAACATAATAACAATTAATAATATAATATTTGTTTTAAAAACTATTTTATGTCAATTTTGAAACTATTTGGTAATGGATTTTTTTTAAAATCATAACATCATGATTACATTGAAAAAATCTAATTAAAAAAATACTAACATATCATATTAACCTGTAAAACTATTTTAATTCATAAAAAGTCTCAAATTACAATTATTTGGGTATTTAAAACATCAATTATGTTAATATTTCATTAATAAGATAATTATTGCATCATCATTGTGTCATAAATAAATTAAATTATTTAATGGATAAAAATTATAAATAAACTAAAATTATGTAGGAAATCTTTTTATATTTATAATGAATATTTATAGTAAAATTTATCTTATTTATAACCCTATATTAAAAAATTTATAGTTATTAAACTTTGATTTTAACTATTTTAACCCTTCTTTAAATAAATTAATAATAAATGTCCTAATCTAATCCAAGTGGACCTAAATGGTTATATTTTATTCCTAAGTTTTTTTGTCGAATTACCCTTATCCAATAGAATTAGGACATGTGTTCGGGTAATAATAATATCATTTTTACCCTTAATTACCCTATTTACTTTTAACCGTGGTAAATAAAAGTAAAAAGTTACTATTCGCCAAAAAATATTTTCATCTCATTGAACCACATTTTAGTCCTTGATATTAACCGTGTCTATCAGATTTTTGAAATTCAATTCACAAAAGTGGTAAAATTTCATTTAAATGAAAAAATCAGTTTTTTTAACTACCACTAAGTGGTTTCACTATTCATCGACAATTGAAGGTTTTTAGAAAAATACCAAAAATTTAGCCTAAGAATTATTTGATATTATGAATTAAAAATTGAATTCTATTTTTCCATATTCAAAACAGAGATGTGGAATTAATTAATTTTAAAAATTAATTCCCATTATCAAAACAAATAGCTTGTTTTTAAGAAACAATAACTATCAAAAGATTGATACTTGTTTATATCCAATTTCAAAGTGAAATTAATTACAATGAAAAACATTGGATTAAATGGGAAAAATACATTCTAATTACACTTTAAAATCAATTAAAAATATAATCTAAACATATAAATTATTATGATGAAAAAAGTTGTTTTTAATTAAAATATATCATGTTTTTACTATTCATTAAAATATGAATGTTATCCGAATAATATGAAAAATTTATCCAAAGTAAATTTTTATATCCTTATTCCAAATAAGAATTTTATTTTGTCAAATTGAACATATAGACATGTCAAAAACAAGATTTAAAGTGGGTGTGCCATCAAAAGGTGGGAAAACTTCAATTTTTGAAAAATACATATTTTACACGAAAAATTTATTTTGTTCTCATACCATATTCTAGAAAATGTTTAAGATGAATAATAATGTTATAAAATTAAAAATTTAGTAAATAATATTCATAACGGAGAGTCCATAATAATATTATAACAATATATCATTGTTTAGTGAAACCCAGTATTGTGTACTACACACGCTATCGAGGAAGGTCGTGATTGCATGTAATGCAATCCAAGTTAGGGTTGTGTGTAGTGCAAGACTCCTTTGTTGTGGCGTATAAAAAAATCTAACCATATTTCATTTATACATTAAATATATATATATATATATACACTCAATGTTGCATAGAATTACTACTATCAAACAAACTTGAAATTGTGTGTAACACGATCCAAGAATAGTGTTGTGTATACTGCAAGCTAATACAGTGTTTCATATAGCGCAAGATAATCTTAGTGTAGCGTATAACACAAGACATCAATGACATTAAAAAGAATATTTTTCGTAAAATCTCGGGGTGTTACAAAATAGGTACATAATACTTTCACATAAATCTTATTCATATACTATCATAGGTAAGGTTACTATTCATTAGGGGTATATCACTATTCATAAGTTATATATTAATATTCATAAGGATACATTACTATTCAAAAAAAATTAATTTGGTCATATTAGACTCTAAATAACATACTGATCGCAACTGTGTATGTCATATTTTTAAAATTTCAATCACATAAGTGTCAAAATTATGTTTAAAGGTTGAATAAAACATAGTAGTTAATTGTGTTATGATTTCATGTGATTATGACATATTGATAAGAAATTAATTTCCATTGAAAAACATAGGTTTGTTACATTCTTCCCCCCTTAAGAAATTTCACCCTCGGAATTTCGTTTTAAATTCTAGTCCATAAACAGGTGTGAGTACTTTTCCTTAATTGCCTCCTCCAGTTGTCATGTTGCCTCTTCATACTGATGGTTCTTCCATAGTACATTAACCAGGTGAGTAGTCTTGTTACGTAGAACTTTATCTCTATGATCCAAGATCTTCACTGGCTTCTCCTCATAATAAATGTCATCCTCCAACAGTACCACCTATGAAGAGAGTACATGTGAAGGGTATGGTATGTACTTCTGTAAGAGAGATACATGAAATACATCATGTACTTTGGCCATGGTAGGTAAAAGTTCCAGACGATAGGCCACATCTTCAACATGATCAAAGATCTCAAAGTGGCTGATGTACCTAGGACTTATCTTCCCTTTATTCCCAAACCACATGGCCTTCTTCCACAGAGATATGTGTAGAAATACGATGTCTCCAACCTTGGACACAAGGTATCATCGATGATTGTATGCATAAATCTTCTGTCAACCTTAGACTACCTTGATATAATGATGAATAGTTTTCACCTTCTCCACTATTTCTTTGATCATTTCAGGTCCTAGAAGGTTATGCTCACCAACTTCATCCCAACACGCTGGTGTTCTGCACCTTTTCCCATAAAGGGCTTCATATGGTTCCATTCAGATGCTCGAGTAGAAATAGTTATTGTATGAGAATTCAACCAGTGGAATATGTTGGTCTCATCCTCCTTTGAAGTCTACAGAACACTCTCTCAACATGTCTCCCAGTGTCTAAATATTTCACTTAGATTGGCCATCATTTTAAGGTGATAGGCCGTACTGAAGTTAAATTCAGTACTTAGAGCATGTTGGAGGCTTTTCCATAACTTTGAGGTGAATCTTGGATATCTATCGAATACTATAGATAGTGGTAATCCATACATCCTTACCACTTATTTGATGTAAATCCAGGCAAGTTGATCCAATTATAATTCCTATCTAATTGCAATAAAGTGAGTTGTCTTCGTAAGATGATCCAAAACGACCCATAAAGCATTGTTTCCTCTGGTTGTCCTTGGAAGTCCAGTGAATAAGTCCATGGTTATGTTCTCCCACTTCCATGTTGGTATGGGTAGTGGTTTCATCATCCCCTTAGACTTTTTCCTCTCATCCTTCACTTTTTGACATACCGGGAACTTTTATGTATATTTAGTAATCTCCATTTTCATAGTGCCCCACCAAACGTTTTCTCGGAGATCTCGATACATCTTTGGGATCCTTTGGAGGATAGTGAAGGTTGAGATATGTGCATCATTCAGAAGATCCTTCTTTATCTCTAGATTAGATGGGACACGTAATCATGATCCAAATCATACAAATCCTTCCTCATCAATCTTAAAATATGAGGATTTCCCATTTTTAATGGCTTCCACCCTTTTCATAATTTCATTATCTTTTCTTTTAGCATTCTTTATTTTATTCAAGAGGAATGGTTGAGTAATAATATGAGAAAGTATTGATGATGTTACTCCCTTAATGATTCCCATGTCCATCCTATGAAAATCTAATAAGATTGGTTCGTTTTAAATTTTCATCATTGATAAAGATGCAAGATCATTTCTACATAGATTATCTTCCACATTGTTTACCTTACTGAGATGGTAATGGATTTGGTAGTCATAATCCTTGATAAGATCTATCCATCTTCACTGGCGCATATTAAACTCTTTTTATGTGAATATATATATATATATATATATGATACTCTTGTGATCAGTATATATCTCACACTTTTCATCATAGAGATAATGTTTCCATATTTTCAACGTAAAGTGAAGTTACCCAATCAGGATCCATGTATCACTGAAAGGGGGAGGGGGTGAATCAGTGATATCTTTCTATTTTACGTTTCCTTTATTTTGAAACAACCTTCGCCTCTTTTTAAAAAGGTATTTCCCTACTAAACGCACATGACCACATGAACACAAGATTTACAAGGTTCGCTACTCAACAGGAGTAGCCACGTCCTAAGTATGGTACAGAAATAATCCATTACCACACAATTCACTAGAAAACAATCCTTTTATGTGGAATAAAATGAGTAGGATATACCCTTACACTCTTGTAGAAATTGGTAGATAATCCTCAAGTGTGTGCACCCTCTTAGCACAAACAGGGAAAAATAATGTTACAGTGCTTCTTTACAATTCAAAACGTGTATTATCTGAAGTATAACTATTCACTTTCCTACCCAGAAGTTGGTAAGAACTATCTTATACATAACTGAATACATGCGAAGAACCCAAATCTGCTGCTCACCCTTCTATGTGTCTTGTTCACAACGTTTGTGCCTCCCATGCAAGATTTGAATTTTTTCATGAAACACCTCTTGTGTACAACTTCAATGTTGCATGAAACTTCTCTTTCTTGCACACAACACTATTTATTTTGTGCACCTACCTTTACATAAAATTATTCCATTCTTTAGAGCTCAGGATTTATCTAAGTTTTGAGATTTTTATATGTGATGGGTTCACTTCTTATTTATAGACCTCTTCGGCCCCCGCACGCAAAAACCCCGATGTTTCGCACAAGATCCTAACACGTCAGAAAAATCCCCATTTGACGTCGCATTGGGCATGTAAATCTCTTTCATGAAAACCTCATCTTTCACACACTTCTGGAATCTTTCACGCACTTCATGCCTTTTCAATTTTTCGATATTTTGACCTCGAATCATGCCTTTCATGTAACATTCCAAACTCCCTTCAATCTTGCACACAAAAACCAATCTTTCGTGAAAGCCTCTCCTTTTCCAGATTTGGATGTTAGAAAAATTGGAACTCCACTTACACACAACATAAAAATCCATATTTAAACTTGTGTGCATCATCCTTTTCCAAAATCACATTTCTCCTTCTCCTAATTTTCAGCCCCAAAAATTTGGCAAACACTGTGAAATGACACCACCTTAAAATCTGCTTTGTCCAGAACAGCAATGTTGCGTCATTATCATCTGGTGTATTCAAAAAACAACTACATTCATCATTAAACAAATCTATTGTGATATATTGTCTTTGATTGAACACCTTTAGCATCATCAGATTTTCAACAGAAATTACTAAAACTTCCCTGTCTTCCACTATCATCTTTCCTTCCAATAAAAACTGAATATGGATGGAATCACATTTACTCCACCTTTTCTTTATAATTCATGCATCACAAGTCATCTTAACTTATTATATTTGTGAAATACAATTCAAGAAAAGCATCGTATTGTTTTCAAGTCCTTTAAAGAGTGAATTGATTAAACTTCTTTGACAACAAAATAAAACACTCTGTAAAAACAAACTCTTATTAGAAAAAAACAATAGTCTATAACAGAAAAATATTATTACTTCCTTCTCCATCCAACTTGTTCCCAACACAAAGATCACAGCTGCCAACTCCCGATCATGTGTGGGATTGTTTTGCTTGTGTATTTCAATCTCCTGGAGCCGTAGGATATTGCTTTATCATTTTCCATTAGCACACATCCTAAGCCCTTATTTCAAGCATCAATATACACCACAAAT
The DNA here is from genome assembly GCA_963277665.1 of Viscum album. Taxonomy (NCBI): domain Eukaryota; kingdom Viridiplantae; phylum Streptophyta; class Magnoliopsida; order Santalales; family Viscaceae; genus Viscum; species Viscum album. The sequence goes on along the minus strand of OY728131.1, from coordinate 1,428,867,119 downwards.
ATTTATCCACTTTTTGGGAGTGTGAGTATTGGCACAGTGATAAGACTCCTTTTAAGCTCCTTGAAATAGTCTTCACATTCCTAAGTCCCTACAAACTTTACTCCCTTTTATGTCAGCTTGGTCATTGGGTATGACAATTGTGAAAATTTCTTCATAAATCTTCGATAATAACTAGCTAGACCCAAAGATATATGGATCTCCATTACAGATGTTGTCCTGGGCCACTCTTCAATTTCATTTGTCTTGGAAGGGTCCACATATATCCCTTTTCTGGTGATAACATTCCCCAAGATTGATACTCCCTCCATCCAAAACTCACATTTACTATACTTTGGATACAGTTTCTCCCTTCACAAAGTCTTTGACACAATATTAAAATGATCCTCATATTCCTCCTTTCTCTTAGAGTATATCAGAATATCATCAATAAATACTACCACAAATTTTTCATGGTAATATTTAAAGACTCTATTCATTAAATCCATGAAAATTACTAGATCATTAGTGGGTCCGATGGGCATCACTATGATCTCATAGTGTTCATATATTATTCTAAAGGAAATCATGGGAATATCTCCCTTCCTCACCTTTAATGGGTGATATCCCGACCAAAGGTCCACCTTATATAAATAACTGGTCCCACGAAGTTGATCGAACAAGTCATTTATCTATGATAGGGGATTCTTGTTCTTTATCATGATTTTATTAAGATCACAATATTCAATGTAGAGGCATATTGATCCATCCTTATTCTTGATGAATAGGACTAGTGCACCCCACAGTGAAGCAATCGGGAGTATAAAACCCTTCTCCAGATTCTCCAGTAACTGCTTGTTCAGCTCTTCCATCTCTACGATGGCCATTCTATAAGGTGTCCTTGACATTGGTAGAGATCCAAGAATAACTTCAATTGAAAACTCAACCTCTTGGTTAGAAGGAAGACCAAAAAACTCTTTAAGGAATACATCAGTGTAATCCTTCATGGTGGGCATGTCATTAAGCATGATTCTCTCCTTTTTCCCAATCATTTGAGCATGACATGCTTTAACATATGGAATTAATATCCACACTTGATACAATGATTCTAAAGGATATTCATATTTATCCTTACACTTGTAAAGAATCGGAGGATGCTTTGGGATGTGATGAGTGATATCACTTTCTCGATAGTTGATATTGGATTTTTATAAAGGTAGCCAATACATTCCCAAGATAAAATCAATCTTTACAAAAGGATGTATGAAAAGATTTTCTAGGAGGTTCAGTCCACAAACGTTAACTGAGGAGGAGTTATAAACCATGGATACAACAATTTCCCCATTTTATATTCTCGTAGATAACATATCCTCCAAATTTTGAGGTGGTGTTTTAATAGTTCTACAAAACATTCAAGATATGAAAGAATGCATAGAACCATAATAAAAAAGTATGTTTTCTATTCTTTAATGAATAAATAGTGTACCTATCACCACATTATTTTATGGCTCCACATCAGCAGTAGTGATAGCATAATCTCTTCCTTGTTTCCTTGGAGGTTGTTGTTGATTTCCTCCAATAACCCCTGTCTTAGGGAAATTTTTTGCATAATTCCCATGCTTCATGTAGTTTTAACACTACACTATAGGATGAGTGTGGATCTAAACATTCCTTTCTTCTTCCACATTAGTTGGATTCTTCATATCCCTTCGGTAGTTCTTGGACATGTGTCCCATATTTCAACATTTGAATCAATTACTGGATCCCTTTAGAAATATCCCAGGATGCTTCATCCCACAAAGTTTACAAGTGGCCTATTGGGGCTTCCTTCCATCATGGTATTTTTTTGTTGAACCACCCATGTTGTTATCAATTTTCTACTTTTTGTCACTGGGCCCATGAGACCACTAAGAGTCTCTCATATCCATTTCAATATTAAGGGTATAATGGAAAATCTCCTTATAGCTATGGAAGTCTTGAATCACGAACACCTTCTGTACACTCATCTTTAGCCTGCTAAAGTAGTAATCCACCTCGCTTTCAGTGTTCATGTCAAAGCAAGAAGTGTACCTTGCAAGACTTGTAATTTTTGCTTCATACGCCCCAATGGACTCATCTTCCTTCTACTTGAGTCCAAGGAACTCTCTTTCCATCTTGAGATGGAGGGTTCGAGGAAAATATTTATTGAAAAACATCCTCTTGAATTCCACCCAATCCATGGAATCAATTTCCTCTTGGTACTTTGTATTCTTGATCAGTGTCCACCACTGATCAGCTTCCCCATCAAAATGATAGACCTCCAGTACAACTTTCTTTTCATCCGAGAACTGGAGAATAGAGACTATCTTTTCAATGGAGTTAATCCATTGTTCCAAGAGGAGGGGATCAGAATATCCTATAATCATGGGAGGACTTTTCCTATTGAATGATTCTACAACAACTTTATCTTTCTATTAAGGAGGATGGAGTTCCACATTATTCAAGTTATTATTCATAACTTGAGACAGCTGAGCATGTAGTGTCATGATTTTTTGAGCACCCATTCCCATCATATAAGACATATCATTAGGTCAATATTCATATTTCTTATGACATTGTTATCTGGAACATGTTCTTCTATTTCCCATCATTAACTAAGAAAAATAACATACAATTAGAGGGCTTGAATACTTATTTATTGAACATAGAAAGGAAAATTTTGAACATAAGAGTATAAACTTGTAAAGGAGACGTATATCCTAACTTGTGATTTACTTAGGTTTAAATCTAGGTTATCCTTGATCTATTTATTGACTTATATTCTTATGGGATTTTTTTATTCCCTTAATAATGGGTTGTACTAAGCTCATGAATCTACCAAAGCATATCTCCTGGGAGTGACAAACCAAGAGTGAAGCAAGACTTGTTGTCATGTACCAGGATACCTTGGTTCAAGACTAAAACTCCTTATTAGAGTTTTCACTCCTAGGTAAATATGTTCTAGAGCTTCCTCTATCTATTTATATCTAGACAGGGACATATTTTCTTGATAAACCACTTAATTTTTACTTACCAAAATTTAGGGATGTCTTATTATACTTAGGCTCATTCTTATGGTTCTCACTAAGGTTCTATATTCATAATATTCAAAAATAACTAGACCATCCTTTGATACCAACTATAGAGACCATAGCCTTTTTCACATAACATTACGTGATTTTAAGCATAATTATACATTAGAGTATGATCCAAGGATCATGAGGTCTAGTGTCTTTGAAGACTAGGTACCTAATCAAACATAAAAAAACTTTTTATTTAAACTCCATAATGAGATTTTATCTTCTATTGTGATCATACATATGCATAGGATAACATGAGGATAACATGAACAAAGGGATGAGAAAAAATCCCAGTAAAGGAATAACCATGAGAACAAAGCATTAGAACAAGGTATAGAAGGCATGGCATGAGTTTATAAAAAGGCATGTAACATATGGAATCATAACATATAAACATTGGATCATTTAAACATGGAATTATAGAAATGTGTAAGAAATATAAAAAATTTCTTTAATATGAGTCAAGGCTAACCGCCAGTCCCATTTCCCATAGTAGTACAGGTCAAGGCTAACCTCTAATCCTGTTTCCCATAGTAGCACAGGCCAAGGCTAACCGCCAAGACCATTGCACATAGCATCTCATGAGACTTAACTTTACCCAATGCATTGGAGTGATATCTGGGTGCACCCATATTATCATTTTCATAAATATTATTTCCACATAAATAATCATACATAATCAAACATACATAAACATAAGGGTACCCATGGAAATAAATGGGTATCACAATCTAGTCATAAAGAAAAATAAATGGGTGTATCATAAAAGTGTCCGTGAAAAAAATAAATTAGAACATACATGGATGTTCATAAGGTAAAATGATAATTTATCATGGTAATTTATTTCAAACATAATTCAAAACATGTAAGAAATTTATTTGAGAAATTTTAGCATTAAAACATTTTTGTGCGGTTTTAAGTAAAATACTAGAGCCTTTAAAATTGAAAGGGGTAAATATTTTATATAAAACCAGAAATGAACCAAGAAGGTTTTAATAATAAAAATAATGATTTCATAATGAAAAATATGTCTTAAAACATAATATATAGTGCACTCGAAATTAGGTAAGAATTCAGGAAGTTCCCTTAAAACAGGTTTTCTTCTTGGAAATTACTAAGGATGGAATCTTTTAAAAACATGTATATCCCCATAAGAGAGTAATGAAAAGGTCTTGAGAAATTAATTTTTTAAAACTACATAAAATTTAGATAATGAACATAAATATATAAGGTAACTCCATTTTGATATAAATAATGTTATGTAAACCCGAAAGAACAAAGGAGGTTCGGGTAGAATTCATTATGGATTATCGGCATGGTATCAGCTGTACCTAAGAGGGATTTATGAGAGATTAAAGAGGTTTATCATCACTTATAAATCATGATTTAATTATGGGGGAGGTGTTAAATCATACCCCATTATTTTTTATTACATATAAAAAGGCATTTTATATAGGAAAATCTTGATTAAGAGTAAAATGGAGAGGATTCATTACCTTAAGTCTGGTGGTGTTCTCCACTTATTATTAATGACCTGAATAAAATAAATAGTTATATTAATTAATAAATAAATAAAATATTCTATATTTAATTGACCTTTTAAAAACTCTTTCAGTTCATTCAAGACCTTTTTTGATTGGTTATAAGGTTCAATTTCATTGTTTGGGTCCTTTTTCTTACTTGGTTTTAATGACCAGTTCAATTATATTCATGTTCAAATTAACATGTAAGATGAAAGTGCTTTTAATGAATTGAATTTATATTCTATTAGTGAACATACATGAGATTACATGGTTGAAATTTTAATTTGGTTACTTAGAGTGGAGTCAAGTTATTATATAAAACCTTAGTGAAAACTATTTTTTTTAATCGATGGGTTTTGATTACAACAAACATGATTTGATTTATAACTTCATACCATTTATACAAAAGGATTACAGAACCATAAATTGGATATATTACATATATAATAATCTTGTTTAGCCAAACCAAAAATAGTTTAATGGCTATAATTAAATATGATAATAAAAATTGATAAATTGTTGTCCTTGAATGTGCTAAATTAAAACATCTCAGACAATGTTTTCATTTCTTTCAAATAAAAGATGGTGAAAGGAGATATGATAATGAAATATCCCATTATCATAACAACATTCCAGTACATGTATGGTACTATATTTGTAATTCCATTTGTATGAGTAGAGGTTAAGAAATAAAATAGAACAAAGGAACTTAAAAATGAAAGAAAAGAAAATAGGAATTTTTCCACTTGAATCAACCTTCCTTGATAGCTTCTTAAGGGGAGAGGTTTTGGTACATTTTATGAGACCAAATGTTGTTGGACATGGAGAGTTATTTTGGAAGAATATTGTAAAATAAAAAGGCTTGAGAGAATTAAAGAGAATAGGGAGTGGGGGGGGGGGGGGGGGTTATAGTGGAGGAGAGGTGGGTTTTCATAATTTTTTAATCATTAGTTTATTAATTTCCTTCAAGACCAATAATAGTGATTATTAGATGACCAAAAATAGTAAATGGGTCATGTGAATTCGAAACAAGTTTGGTTACAACATCCATGATGCTAGTAATATTATATTTAGCTTATAATGTATTTATACGGTAAATTAATGTATTTTACTATTCACTAAGAATTCAAATATTTCAGAAAAATCTTAAAATTTCACCCTAACCATTTTTTGACATGTAGAATCCAAAAATGAAATCCATTTTTCAAAAATAATTTCAAATATTATAAATTTAATATTTAATTAAAATCATAATTTATTCTAAAAAATATTTTTAAAACATTTTTTTACTTATTCTAAAATATAGGTACATCATACTTTCACTTAAATCTTATTCATATACTATCATAGGTAAGGTTACTTTTTTATTAGTGAATGTCACTATTCATAAGGGTAAAATTACAATTCATAATGGTACATTACTATTCACCAAATATTAAGTTGGTCATATTAGACTCCAAATAACTTACTGATCACAACCGTGTATGTTAGATTTTCGAAATTCCAAACACAGAAGTGTTAAAATTATGAATAAAAGGTCACATAGAACTTAGTAGTTCATTATGTTGTGATTTCATGTGATTATGACATATTTATAAAAAAGTAATTAGCATTGAAAAACATTGGGTTGTTATAATTCACAAGACATACATATGATTATGCGTGACTGAATTCAATTATGATAGGGGGTTCAATTTTTTTAATTTTAAAAAATAACTTATATGGTTTTTCCCATATAATATGTTAGTGAGAATCTACTAACATGAAGAATGATATATTTATTTTATTTTTGATCGTGTGTATTTCATGGGAATTCATTCCCCAATGATGGATATATGGTACTTTGGGTAATTTATATATAGTTCTAACTAGCGGTTTGGTTTATATATTGGATTCCTTGGTGATAGACATATTTGGGATCAATGATAGTGGGGTTTTTATAAGATATGTGATCCAAGGATGGGAATGAGTTTCTGTGGGGTTATAGATAGCCATGAGAGGGTTAAGGAAAGACAAATGAGATTACTTTGGATTTCAATATGTAAATCATGGTGAGGTGGTTTAGTTTTGAGGTTGGCTTCTGGGAGGAAATATCGATTGGATGTATGTACTTATGTATCATGATCCTAGATAATTGGGATCTTGGATGTGTAGAGCAGGGGTAGATACTTAATGGTTTTAAAATGATTCCCTTGTGGTGGGTCATCATGTGGTGGGCCTTATAATGATTTATATTCCTCAAGCCAGTTGGAGGAAATCATCAAGGATTTCATTTGACTAGATGAGTATAACCTTTGAGCGGAGCATAACTAGTGATTTGGAGTTTGGGCCTAGGTTTTTTTGGGATTTGAATCATGAGAGCATGAGTTTAATTTTGTTATTGGATTATATGAGACCATAAAGATGTTTTTTAATGATATCAAGTTATATAATGGTTAAGAACTAGTGAGAGGGTTGTTGAACATTCAATCTTCAAGGGAAAATGAGATTGAGGGTAGGCATGAAATTTGGGGAATGAATCTATGTGAAAGGGAAATTTTGTGTTGGTTATGCATAGTACCATTGTGTTTGTGGATTTATGAGAGTAAATTTATGGGTTTAAGACTAATAGATTTGATGAGACCACTAAACTAATAGTGGAAATGGGTTTTTATTGGATTAAGTGGTGTTTCTTTACAACAAATTTTGTTAACATTTATGAATTATAGTGTCATGGTATGAATGATCTGATCATGTTCGTTGACAGGTGCTTATTAGGATTGGATGGGCATAGGATAGGAGGAGACACACACACATGTGATGATGGAACATGTTAGGAATTTTTCTCAAGGTTAATTGTAAGGAAAAACATATGGGGGTAAACCAATGGTTGTTGTAGTATGTGGACCTCAATTCAAGAGAATTTTCATGATCACCATGGAATAAATTCATGTTGAGTTAAGAATGGGTAGATATTGGTGTTTCTTCTTGTTGATTTAGTATGAGTAGGAAAATCATGTCTGGTTAATACATTCATTAATAGATAGACCATGGTATTTAGAAATTAGGTTTTTGGATCAGTAGTGAAATGATAAGGATACTCATTTAGATGAGAGCATGTAATATTTCATGGGTGCATTATGGCCATGTTTGTAAGGGTCATGTGTTTAGTGAGACTATTTTGTGGATGGTAGATATGGAACTATGAATCCAATGTATTAGTATATTTGATGAAATTTTATTTCTTAGTAAATAATAGATTTGAGATTTTGAGGTGGTGAATAGTGAATTTAACCATTAGTACTGCATAGTAAAATCACAGTATATTTTGGGTGTTAGAATCAGAGTCAGAATGGGTTAGTGTGATTAGAGGGTGAGTTGGAATAAAGTAAAATTAGTTCTCATGGTGAGAATGTGATGACTATTGTGAATTGATGATGGCCCAATCAGGCAATTGAACTATGTTTTAGGAACAAACTTCATCATTTAAGTGTGTATAATTCAAAAATTTATTCAAGAATTAAGACATCATGATTGGATGATGTGGTGATGTGTCTGTGATTGAGGTTGATTGTTTTTAAGTAAAGTTAGCTAGAGGGGGTATGAATAGTTTTTTGGTATAATTGTATGTGGTAGGTTGGAAACCACATTAGGTATGTCATATTAGTTGTATTGGGTGTTTTTCAATGATTAAACAAATATTTATATTGAAAAGGTGGTCTATCTTAATTGTTTTAACAAATTGTGGAGACTCATTCATATTAGTTTGGAATTGGGAATGAGGAGTGGTATCCAACTTTGATCAAAGGATTAAAAGTAGAGAGACATTATAGTAAGCTTCTTATATATGAGAATCATTATGTTGTGGTGTTTGTAACAACCCATAGACATACATGTAATTATTTTATAGATAATTTACTTTTTTAGTCCCAATTTAGGCTACATTTTTAGAATTGGGTCTCATATATGGATTCTAATAGTTGAAACATATCAAGGATACATTTTTAGATGTGATTAAGGCATAGAATATTATTACAGTGGTTGGGTGGATGTCCAAGCGGTGTTAGGGTGACCCCCTATTGTAGCTATTTTAAGTGACCTACCATTCCATTATAGGTGTAGGTCATGCAATGATGAGGGGATGACCTATAAAGGTAACAACGTCCCTAGTTGTTATAATGAAATGGAAGGTTTTTTTGGGTCTCTAGAAAATTGATTGACCCTTATCGATGGGTGGATGATCCTGCTCTATAGGGCTTAATCCACAATAGTGACATTTATTATTGATGTTGGAGACTGTTATATGTTTTTTTATAAAAAATAATCTTCTCATTCCATGACCATTTTTTAATATTGTGAAAACCTTCTACAAGTTGTTCTTTGAGTTGGAGCATTAAGTAATTGTGATTTATTGAATAGAGGTATCACCATTGAAGATTGCGTCTCTTCAAGGATAGTGTGTTCCACACTTTAACCCAAGTTTTATTCTAGGATAGTGTTCATTCAAGTTTCATACTATTTTATTATATGAATTCATGAAACAACCTCGTAGGTTATCTCTATGATAGAGGAAGGATGTTTGGACCTCTTCCTAGGGAAAAGTTCACCCTGAACTATAGGAGAAACATTATGATTGAGGTAGTCAGGGTACATAGTCCCTCGTATTATTGGAGACCACACAACAATAAAGAGGGGTCATATAGTGACCAACCTCCTTCCCTATTTTGTTACAGGGGAAAATGCATTTTTAGTATTGGTCCACTTCATGTTTTATAGGGAAGTGGAACATGGGGGGCGTATTTGGCCAAATCTCCCACTAATTCTTTCCTAATTAGAACCCCATTTGAGAGGTGTGTTCTGGATGGTGATTTGTTAGTTATTTAAGGTGATTTTTTTAAACAAATTTGGGGATAAATTCTATTTTTATAATGAAATATAATACCTAATTCATTATGGGAATAGGGATACCCATTACATAGCCTGAAGGCTAAAGTCCAAGTAGATCATGAACATGTCATGAAGGCCCTAGGGCATGAATGACCAAAATCTAGGTCCAAAAGACCATTTTTTGAATGAAAGGGATCTTTAGTGAATAGTACTACTACAATGCCTAGACTATTATAGTACATACTATAGTACCTCCACTAATATAGTTTATGTTATAGTCCCAAATCTATTATAGTTTAGTAGTTCAAAGTGAGGTCTTATCTCCATTCCTTATTTTTTCACTTATCATATATCACCCTATAATTTTGATATGATTTAGGAGAGGTTGTTAACTAATTCCCACAACTATAAATTTCAACTATAATTACATAACTATGTTAATTGTATTAGAAAACTTCTAGAATTGGTATTACCTATACCAACAGTTTTAGAGAACTGTAGGTGAAAGTACTATATCGGTACCCTATAAAAATGGTTTTGATTAACCATTTTTATAGGTCTCAATATATTTGGCCACCCATGCCAGAGATTCTCAAAAACCATTGTTAAACATTTATACCAATAGTTTTAGTGAACTGTTGGTATATTTATGTGATTTTTTATGAATTTTTGTAAATATCATTAAACACTTAAAAATTCAAAATATTTTTAAATATAATTATATATGTTTGTCTAATTATTTTCATCAAATTTAGTGTAGCTTAGTGGTTAAGTTGTTGAAGTATAACTGGGATGCACATGGATCAAAGATAATTTGTCTTTTTTTATATTACTTTAACTAATGATTTTCCCAAACCTTTGGTATAGTAATTTCATAAGACCAATTCCAATGGTTTGGGAACCAAGGGTATAGACCACTTATACCAATAGTTTGTGAAAAAACACTGTTATTACTCAATACTAATAGAAAAATTCAATAATCCTTCAAACTGTTGGTATAGGCTATACCAATGGTTCCAAACCATTTTTATATAATTTTTTTCTAGTATCGTCCACCTGAACATGGTGGAACTAGGTAGACATAATGAGAATTTTTCTTTTCTTGTAGAAAGGATGTTACAAAAAGATGTAAGATTCCTTGTGGTTTTAGTAATGTGGTGATTCTTGGTTACTTTTTTATAATTATTACTCTTTGGATTAATCTAAATATTTATTTATATTAATAATTGATTATTTAGATTTTGTGCCTTGATATAGGAGCTCAGTAGTTGATGTGATCTTCGATAAGGCATGAACGTTCTTGGCCGATGATAAGTAGATAATTAAGAGGATTGTAAATCCATAGTAGAGGTAGGATTTCCAATAATAATAAACTATATACATGTTTATTCTTGAGTGTGCATGATTTCATGTTTACATTGGACTAGGTAAAATCATTTGGACTAAGAGAGACATAGTACCAGAGTTGGTGGAAGTGATCTTTAGTACTTTGGGTAGTTTTAGATTGAATAATGACTATGTTTCTAAGGGATTGTGATTTGATATGATGAGTGAGTATCATATGTATTTTTCTTAGGGATAATTGTAAAGGAGTGAGATTCTTAGGCTTAGTGGTGGAAGTTGAGAGATCGGTAGGTCTCACTCTTAATGAGAACACCCTTTTGAGGGTGGATTGGAATCCTGGTGTGTGATTTGGGTGAGATAATTAATCACGGGTTAGAAATTATGTGATTGCTAGGGGTTTCCTCTAGATGATGAGTTGAGATATCTTTAAGTGGATATATGAGATAGTACCAAAGTTTTGTTTGTTGTAATTGTTAGAGGACTTAGAATCATGATACCAAATGAATTGGTTTGAGTCATCTTGGGAATATCCCTAGTTTGAGGGACTCAATATGATTTGTGATTTTGATGGGGCTTTGGAATGAAATTTTATGTTATTGGTGGGTGGAGAATATGAGTTGTGAGAACACTATTTGGGTATTAGATGTTGGTTGGTGTAAGTAAATTGAGGTTGAGATGCGTTTCAGGTCCCTATTGGATTTCCATATGAGAGGGATGCTAATTTTCAGAGTCTTGAAATATTATTCTTATGTGACCAAGATAGTATTTAGGGGATTAGACTGACTATATAGATGGATTATGATATGTGATTTGAGATTTGGCCCAAGTTCTTAAGTGAGTAGAACCCATGTTATGATATGTTGATCTTACATTATGGGTCATACACATAGTTTCTTATTGAATGCATATGATAGATAGTCTAAATATCTGTATGGCCTCTCATTGAGTGCGAAATCACTATATGGGACCTAACTTGAGGGTTAAGTTATTGGTTATCCTATTATAAGACATCTGAACCTATCTTTATTGTGACGCCCCAGACCTCCACCCATGGGTTTGGTGACATATCATATACTTTTCATTAAGGCATTGATAAAAACTCTAAATTCATAGACATAACGATCCTATAATTACACAACAAAAAGAAAATATTTCATTACATACATTTCAAATAGCTTTTAAGTTTATATCTTTAGATAATTTGGAACAAAGTAAACTAAAAAAACCAATTTATTTATCAGCTAATGAATTATTTTTCAATATATATGAAGTAAATTATCCATAATAAATATGAATAATCTTCCAAAAATTCTCTAAAAATTATATCATATTAGACGTATCATGTGTAATAATTTTCTTTATAACATGGGGAAATAAAAACATAAGAAATTTTGATATGAAGATCTCAGTAAAATAAACATACAATTTAGGAAACCATGGAAGAAACATGACATTAATATTATTGAAGGAATAAGTAGTATTCACTATTCCATAATCAACTAAAACTAATATCCTAATATATCCATGTATAAAAATGAAAATAAATACGTCACATGGATAATAATAATTGGTTACTAAGAAATGAAATGCATAATGCCAGGTAATTAATTACAAAACCTAATCCAGGATATCATGATTTTAGACATCATGATCTTCCCATTAAGTAAATATATTTTTCCTGGAAAGATTACACAAAAATACCAAGACACATTTGTATTAAGAGACCCACTGATTCATCAAGGTGCTATATAATGTCATGCCCCACTCATCACATTTTTATGTCCAATGAATTCATAATATGAGAAAAAACTCATAATCATCTTTTTCAATAATAATAGGTAGTTGTTTAACAAAATATGAGACATCAATACTTTTAAACAGGTCAATAAAATGCATAACATGATCATAAACCATTCAGATGAATAATGTGGATGGATAAACAATATATAGTCAACATACTAGTTATCATCTATTTTGGAATGACAATATACCGAATCTATTACTTTATCCATTTCAATAAATGGGATTAAATGATCATAACCCATCTGCAGAAAGAATGTGGATGGACAAAAAATATATAGTCAACATTCCAATAATCTTCTTTATTTGAATAATAAAATAAATAATGACAATACTTTTCACAATGTAAATATACATAAATAATTTATTGGTGAGCATAATCCAATATAAATTATGTTAAATGTGAATTTCACACCATATAGAGAAATAATTTTATGAATACGTCGATACTTGAATAACATGATCATAAATGATAAAAAGATAGAAGGTGGGTGGTTACAAAAGTGTATAACCCAAGTAATGAGAAATATATATCAAATGGTTTATGTGGTTGAAATGTATATCCCAAGAAAAAATGGTTGAATACCACATAATACAATCAATAGGAAGAATTTACCCAACTTATATGAAATTAGTTCAATAAAATGATCAAAACTCAATGAATGAATGTTGAGTTACAAAAAATCATACCTAATATAGAAAAAATAAATCAATAGATAATTTAAAACGAGTATAAAATTTGGATAATAAATATAATAAAATAAAAAATAATAATGTACATATACCTCATTTAATAGTAAATCAATAGAACACCATAAAAAAGGGAACATGGTGTATAACAGGTAATATGTCTCAAAGTATCATAATTGAGACCCAGAAAACCCAAAACAATTGTGTAATATTTTAATACAAACCCCCTGAATGAAATGGAATATAATTCAACATAAATTAAAAGGATTAAAATATTAATCATGATATTAAATCTCAAAATGGTAGTATATTAACCACATTAATTAAATTAGGTGCATTATATATAACATTTCTCGAAGAGAGGAATTTGAGATGAAAACTCTTATATTTTATTCCTTCTTACTTTATCATGCTACAACCTCCTATATAACAAACATAAAAGTATTAATAATTTATATCAAAACTATTATATAAACATACTAACATTTATATAACTATGTTATAACCATATATTAAAAATATATTAACTGATTATAGTTTATGTTTAGAACTTTTGATTGTTTGTTTCTTAAAAACTTCATGAAGATGATATGGCTTCCCACTAAGTGTTTTTAAGTTCATCATATCTTGATAATTTAAGAAAATTTAACAGATATTCCATAAAAATTATAATGTCCCACTTTCATTCAATGGGATTTTTAATTATGACTCATGAAGATGAAATTTGTGATAAGCTTGTTTCGACAGTTTTTAACAAATGAATATGATATATTAATAACATGTTAATATATTAATATTATTATTATATACTAATTAAAACATGTTGAATAAATTGTTACTATATTTTATTACAATTATATTAAATTCATTAATCATTAATTACCTAAACATTACCACATCGTTCATGTAAGTAGTAAAACTTACCAGAACAAGAGAATGTTATAACATTTTGAATGAATAAGAATTTATTATTATATAATTTTAATAAAAAACATTATAGAAACTTTAAAATTTCATATATATCATATATATATATATATTAATATAATTATTATAACCATCCATATTAGGTGGTTAGAAGAAATGAAATTCATCAATCGTGGAGGTGGTAGTCCACACATATGCATAATTAACGATCCAATTTTTAAATGAATGGATTTAATAATGGTATATGATAATTTAAAATTTTAGAATCATAGTTATATAATATAGACCATATTTATTCATAAATACAATACTTATTACTATCCATTATATACTATGGGGATAAATGGAAAATGTCATTTCATGGAGGCGGTAGTCCACACATACACATGAATGGTGATTTTTTTCTTAATGGATGATAAAGTTTAGTATTTTATGATTTTGTCCTTAATATAATTACAATAAAGTATATAATTTATTCTAATATAATTACATTTGTGTTCTTATGGTAAATTTTAATGAGTAATATTGAGAATAAAAACAATGTTGTTAATAATACTCACATTAGAAACAAGATCTTTCATGGAGTTATTCTTGGAATTGAAGGAATTAGCATAAATTATTGAAACTAAATGATTATGTTAATTGGATAATGATATAAAGAGATTAAATTGACATGAATTTGAGGACTAATTTCAAGAATATGGGATTTTTTAAGTGGAGGGGTGTTACCTTTTCATAAGTGAAGAGAAGGGAACTTTTGGAAGTACCCATAACATTTTCAATAATGTGTTGTTTTTATTCCATCTTCAATAGAACAGAACTGGAAATATTATAGAGTAGAGCCTGTGTGGGTAAAAAATAATCTTAACTACTAATTTGGGAGACAAATCTGAGTGTTTAAAGTCATTTTTTTACGATTTTTTAACTTTTAACCAAATTTACTTTTACCTTGGTAGTTAATTTTTAATCATAATAATTAGTATTAATGAAAAAATTAATAATGAACCATTTACCTAATTTTAACCTTCATATTTTATAATTTTTAAATAATTTTATCAAAAAAAATTCTTTGATTTTTAGAAGTTTATTTTATGATTAGTGCACAAAATGTATAAAAATAGCTTTTTGAAAAAAAAACCATGTTTTAATTATAAAATTTATTTGTAATCCATAATTATTAAAATTATGAATTCCCATCACATATTTTTATTGTTAAAAATAAAATAAAAGTTATGAATATTTCTTGAAATTCATGACCATGTCTCACCTTGAAAATACTTTATTCCTAAAAAACACCAGAAATAAGTTTTTATTAAACGAACATTTTAATTTAGAACTAAAATGTTGGAAAAATGATTGATAATTTCAAATAATATATATTAAAATGAGTAATTTAATTCCTTAAATAAAAATTTTATTTTTTTAATGGATTTTAAACTTCTATTGTACATGTACATGAATTTAAAATCAAAAATTATAACTTCTAATAACACCATATTTTTCATCTAAAAAATCATTTTTTGGTAAAGACAAAAACTTTAATAGTAAGATAATATTTTTATTATAAAGATAAAATTTATTTCCATATTTTAAAATTAAACTTATAATAGATATAAACTCAATTTTTTAATAAATTCTTAAAATATAAGAATTTTTTTTATTGGAAAGTGATGTTTTTTAATACTAACTTTTAATTTCATTATTTCATAGTATTTACCGACTAAATTGTAGTTAAACAACCATTAATATCGGACATAATTAATAATCATTGATAATATGTTTGTGAAATAGAGATTCCTATCACATAAAAAATGATTTTTATAAAAATACATTTCTAAATGATAAATGATATTATTAGTCATTTTGGGTAACCTATTTGAATATCATTCATATAAAAATAACCTTTACTTTCATTATAATTGAATTTCATAAAGTGGTTACACCTATTAATTCCATGTAATTAAATAACCTAGTTTTAATTAACATACTTAAATATTTATATTTTATCTGAGATTATCATGATTTTTTTAAGTTTGGAATTGTATGTGGAGAAAGAAATCAAAAACAATTACTTATTTAAAGGTGATCTTAAATTAATATCTCAGGGTGTCATATTCACCCAATTTAAATAAGTTGTTTTCAAGTAATTTTAATTATTACTTATTAATGAAATTAGGTGGGGGTATTCTCAATATATTCATCATTCAGGGTATAACCTCTAATTTTAAATCTTCCATACTCTCTTAGGATATATCATGTTACATAAATTTACTCAATCAAAATTATTCAAATCTATAACCATATACTTAATTATGTATATATGCTAATAATATATTCTAAATACCATTCCTTTCCCCAAACCATTATAATATCCATTTCAATAAACTATAATGTAGTTATATATTCATCTAAGAACTAAATATATCTTTAATAAATATTTAAAAAAGTCACACAGTAGTCTATATATAGATCATAATCCAAATAATTAGATAAAAATTAACAAAAATATCATGAATTATCCTCAATCCCAAGGATTTTAATATATTATAATTACATTTCCATAATTAACCAGTCCTTTATTATCGAAACATCAGACATATACCCAACATAAAACTTATCAATTCCTTAAACATGTGTTCCTCAATAGTTATCTCTAAAAATATAACCTTTAAATAAAATAATTTCTCAAGTTTTTTGAGAATATTTAATTGATGATTTCATCCCGTTAATGAAGAAATTATGAATAATGATCCTTATATGTTTCATATATTCCTCAAAAACAATTAGAATATACTAAAATTTCATCGATAAATATTTCATTACTAATTAAAATATCAATGAATATTAATAATTAATTTATATTGTGATATAAAATTACCACCACAGGTAAGACTCGGATACTCACATTTTCTATAATAATAAACATATAATAAAATTCTTAACCATTTACATATGCTCCCTTATTTGGTTATAAGTAATAGTGGTTTCTAGACACATACATTTCATAGATTCAACTTTGTGATCCCTTTTCAACCAAATACTGAAACTAAAATGGTTAAGAAAATATGTAAAATATGAAAAAAAACATCAATATGAATATGTCTTTCCTTATGAAACATTTTTTTTAATGTATGATAGTTTCATATCAACATATGACTCTATTTTTTAATCCTTGGTTATCCATGGTCGTTTTTCTATTAGGTTCTCTAACCTAATTAGTTAAAATCATTCTTAAATCCTTCATAATGATTGCTAAGGAAAATTTGAATGACCAATGAATATCCCATGGGAGTGTCTATCCAGTTTTGAAATCATAGTCCCATTAATTGTGCACCAGAGTAAATATTGGAGTTAATGATCAATTAAACTTTTTGAGGTTATTACTCATTGATTCCTGTATGAAAAATTAACATTCACTTGAAATGTATCTAGATAGGCATTTATTTCTTAGGAAAAAAATATTAACTTTACCAAAACATCAGGATGTTATTCAATATTTAGACTTATTCCTTGGGTTATCATTAATGTTACCTCATCCAAATTCATAAATATAATGTGAATTATTACCTTAGATTTAAATCGTATTCATTTAAAAATGGTTATCTGTTATTATCTAATTTAGCTTTTCAATACTTAAATTATCCTCCTCAAAAAAACTAATATATAAATTTATCTAAAACCTAATATGATATTAACTGTAGTCCGCAAAACTTGCTCTCCAAATCCAGTTCTATAGTCAAATTATTTACATATTAAATTTGATCACAATAGTAGATTCATGAATATAACTAACCTGTAATTAAATAAATAAATTAAAAGTTTAAATTACATGAATTTCAAAGACCTTATAGGTTTAGAGTTTTGAATAATCAAGAAAAAAACTAACAAAACCCTTTTATTTCTCAATTTCTAGATATATTTTTTTCTATATATAAAACTAATAAATCCATAATATGTCTTGAATGTATCCCACAAATTCTAGACATAAGATATCATGTTAGATCTATCATGTGTAATACTTTTCTTCATAACCTAGTAAAATGGAAAAATAATAAAGGGTTATCTCAAATGATATGTAAGAGAAAACTTACAAATAATGAAATCATGAAATAAAAATGGAATAAAAATTATGGAAAAAAGTAATCTTCATAAATCCTTAATCAAATGAATATAATATCATAACAAATCAAAAGATTTAGTTGAAAATAAATAGATCATATAGAAAACAATAACTATTTCTTTAGTAGTGAACTACATAATGACGGGCAGTTAATTTGATTCTACACTCCAAGACATCATGAACATAGAAATGGTGATCATAATAGCAAAGAAATATCTTATCCTGGGAAGGCATATACTAAAAGACACAAAAATGTTTATGTTCTGATACTAACCAGTGTGTCAAGGGGATATATAATGTCACGGACCACCCATCACTTTTTTATTCCCAATGCATTCATCGTGCTAAAAAATAAATAAAAAATTCAAAATCAGAATTTCCAATAATAATTGTTATTGGTATAAAAAAATATGGAAAACCAGTACCTTTCCCCATGTCAACAAAAGGGATAACATGATAATAACCCATCCGAAGGAAGAATATTGATGGTTAAACAATACATAGTCAAATTTATAACAATCACCCATATTCGAATAACAACCTATTAAATTCTATTACTTTACCCCATGATTATTAAAGGAATAAAATGGTCATATCCATCCATGTAAGGATGTTTTATGGTAAAATAATACATATTAAACAATCAAATAATAATATGTATTAAAAAAATTACAAATCCATAATATCCATGTTAATAGAATAAAATTATTTCTTGGTGAGAATCACCATACAATATGAATTATGTAAAATTTTATGTTCACGCCATATAGATAAATGAGATTATAAATATATCAACACTAGGATAACATGATCATAAGACATCGAGAGAAAGAAGGGGTGGCTTCAAATGAAAAAAACCCAATTAGTGGAATATCTTTATCAAATGGTTTATGTGTGTCAGAATGTATACCACCATAAAACATTGAGATAATAAAACATAATAAAACAAAGGTATAATGTTTACCCAACTTATAAAAAACAATTCCAAGATAAGGACCATAACATAATGAATAAAAGTTGAGTTACCAAAAATATTTTCTACTGGGGAAACAAATAGATAAATAGCCACATGAATAAGGGAAAAATATTTGGCTATAAAATATCAAGAAATAAAAGAAATTAAGAATATAACATTCATGGGATATTAAATTTGTAGAGAATCATACAATGTGAACATGTTTCATAACATGTAAAATGTATCAAATAATTAAAATTGAGAGCAATAAAATCCATATGAATTGAGTATCATTTTAATCCAAACCCCATGAAATATAGGGAATGTAATTGAACTTAAAATAACATTATTAAAATAAAATTCATGATATGATATATTATATAGGCAGTATATAAACCATAAAAGTGAGATTTGGTGCATAATACCAAACATGTCCCAAAGTGAGGAATTCTAGATGAAATTCCTTACATTGTATTCATGGTTACTAAATCATGCTCAAACCTCCAGTATAATGAACATAACTATCCTAATCAATTATCTCAAAACTATAATATAAACATACTAAATATTTGATAAATATTTTATTACCATATATTTCCAATATATTAACTGATTGTAGTTTAATTTCATTAGCTAGTTTTGGAAAATTGAGTTGTTTATTTTGTGGAAACATCTAGAAGACTATATCAATTTTCACTAATTTGTTTCAAGTTCATAATTTATATAATATTTAATACACTATAATAATAAAAAAATGGTTTATAATGTCTCACATTCATTCCATGAGAGTTTTAATTATGTCCCATGAAGAAGAAATCTGTGAAAATTTTATTCTCGCAATTTTTAATGAATTAAGATGGTATATTAATAACATAATTTGATATCAATATTATCATTAAATAATCATTAAAAAATATTTAAATAATTATCATTATATGTTATTACCTAAATAATACATTCCTTAATCATTTATTACATTAATATAACCACAACATTCATGTAGGCTGTGAAATAGACCCAAATAAGAGGTTGTTATAACATTTTAATGAATAATAATATAATATTATATAATTTTAATATAAATTTTATAGAAACTTAAACATGTTATATATATCATATATCTATAATAATATTATTATTATAACTATCCATTTTGGGTGGTGTTGAAAAATGAAATTCATCACTTGTGGAGGCGGTAGTCCACACATACGAACAATTAACAATCCCATTTCACCATAAATAGATGAAATGATAGTATATTTTAATTTAAAATTTTAAAATTATAATTATATTATATACACTATATTCATTCATAAAAACCATCCTTATGACCCTCAATGAGAGGTGACAGTGATAAACATAAAGTGTCACTTCATGGAGGTAGTAGTCCACTAGTACCCACGAATTCCGATTTTATTTTTATTAATAGATGAGAAAAGACATTTAATTATCATTATATATTTAATATAACAAAATTACAGTGTATAAGTGAATATAATATAAGTTTACTAGTGTGGTTAGAATAAATTTTAAAGAATAATATCAAAAATGAAAAGCTAGGTTGTTGATAATACTCATGTTGGATACTTGATATCTCCAAAGAATAATTCTTTTAATTGAATTTCCTAGTTTAATTCCCTAAAATTATAAAATAATACAATGTATGATAATATACAGGACACAAAACAACATGATTTAATGACGAGAAATATTTTTATTTAAATTTTATTTTTATAATCTTGTAATTGAATTGGATGGTATAAATAGATGTAACCACATTATGTAATATATTTATAATTTTCCATATCAATAAAAATATATTGATAAATTATTATTAAATAAGGACTAATTTTTTATAAAGTGATTTTATTCTTCAAAAAAAATTCATAAAAAATTGTTTTATTTCATTTTGTAAGTGAATATTGTCATTAATTTCTTCCATTCTAAGGAATTATATTTGATAAAAAAGTTTTAAATTTTTGAAATTTCCATATAAAAAATATTTTATGATGATATTTTGAGATTTTTCTGGAAATATTAATCTTCTATTGAATAGTGAAAAAATATTAATTTTATAAAAAATTGTCGTTTACATTCTAGTATTTACAAAGATCAATTCTATTTAAAATTGATTTTTAAATTTAATTAGTTTGTTATGATTAAAAATAATCCAATAAATTTAAATCTATATTACATTATTAATTTATTAATATAAAACAATTTTTATACAGAAAGTACATTTTTATAAAAATCCCTTTTGTTTCTTTTTCTAAGTTAATTTTAAAAGTAATTTACACCAATTATAGGGGTTGATTTAGATAAAATTGATTCTACATTTTAAATTATCAAATTTGAATTTGGTAAATTAGTCAACTATATTTTAGTTTTTAAGAATATTAACTGTGGTAAATATTTGTCAACTCGGTAAGGGTAAATTAAGTAATTAAAGTTAAAAATAATGCGACAAGGCTTTAAAAATATATTAAAAAATCTTCATTATATCTATTATATAATCATAGTTATACTATCCTCATACAATCTTTGATGATATAAAAAGTTGGTTCCATTTTTCTTTGATAAAGAACATAATATTATTTTATTTAAATAATAAATACAAAATGTCATGGACATTATTTTAATATCTCTAATATTTTATCCTAGGGATAAAAAGTGTTTATGTTTGGATAAAAAAATTTATTTGATATATGAATTATGTTTTTTATTATGGTAATTGTTTTTAAATTTATAGTGATAAAATAATTACATTAAATTTGTATGCAACACTAACACTGTTCTTGTGTAGGAAGGAAAAAATTAGTTAAATGATTTTAATAACAATAAATTTAATACAATTTGGATGAATTATTATGTTCCATGAATTTTAAATATTTATATTACAAATTAGTGATGTTTTAATAGTTTAGATTAAAATTACATAACTATATTAATTTATTTAAAGTAAAACTATTTGAATTGTCCCGAAAATAACTTTAAGGGAATTTTATGTTAAATAATATTTTATTAAATGAATTAAAATTCATAAAAATATTATATATGGTTAATTTAATAGGATATTATTGATAATATCAACCATTTTCCATTTATGTGTCTTGTGTCCTTTTATTTTATCTTTCTTGACCCATAAATAGTAAAAAAACATAGGTATCATGGTAATGATTAAAAGAGTAACTGAGGGGGAGTTAAAACTAAGCTATTATGGTTAAAAATCACGTAAACATATAATATTTTTATATAATGAGAGGATTTATACTCGAAATCATCCCTAGTTTCAATTTATCATGAAAATTAATTGATATTAATTTAATACTTTAAGTAATTCAAAGGGTTCCCATATCCTCTCTTATATAAGGACATCACATATCCTATATTCCATACCCTTCCACGAGCCACTTATATTTACCAAACCCTACCAAAATATCTTCTAAACTTCTTTAGAATAATTACAGATATGTAATTATTCTTAAAAAACCATCCTCAGGTTCCTTAAGGATAGATCCATAGGATGTTCTTTAAAGAGGATGTAATCATCTTAACCGTGATTTTTCATTTTACTCCTTCAATATTTTTAAATTATTTATTAACCATTTCTATATAATAAGAATAGTATCTCACATATATCGAGGTGTTATTATGTTAATGGAATAACATTATTCATCTCCTTTTTCTATCACCACCTCTCATTGATTTTTATAATGATGGATTTAATGTTTATATATGTTATCCATGAAATAATAATCATTCTGTAAAGATAGTATATCATCTATTTTGATACCATTACATCCATTGGAAAATTATAATGTCATATGTGTGCACATTTTTATTACCTCCTCCATAATGAAATACTATTCATTTTTCATTTAAAAATTTCATGGATGGTTTTAAAATTGTAGTTAATCTTGAAAAATTATAATCAAGCCGTGATTATTATTCTGAATATGATGCAAAAACAGCCCCTTTGTCTATGGTCAACCTATAGAATTTGTTTTCGGATAATGAACCGAAAATCCTCAAAACACCAAATGTGGACATAACTAATTAATTAATTAATTATATTATTTAAATAAATGAAATAAATGGTTTAATGGTAAATTAATAAACTTAGATAATTTTCTTAAGCAACAAAATAATTAATTTAATTTTATTATAAAGGAGTTAAAGGACATACATAGAAAGCCTAGACTCAAGGTAAGGAGTTTCTTAACTCAATTTATATTCCTTAGGTTATACTTCTACTTCATTAACTACATTATGTAATGATTATTTGTGAAATGACCTCAAATTATGTTATGTTTTATTTTCACTTTTTTATATGGTTTTAAAATTGTTACACATAATCACCTCAATGATTAATTCTCACTTCTGTGATATGGAATTCATAGGATTATTCATCTCAATATTGTTTATTTCAAAAAAAAATTGTATTGTGAAATTACTTAATTTAATAATGTGTATATTCTTCATATTGGGAAATTATATCATGATTGACTCATTGATCAATATATTTAAGGTTTTTTTGAATTTATATATTCTTAGAGTTATTGATTCAAATGTTATAAAAGTTTCAAGGGTTTTCATGGTCTCAATTTAAATTCTTTAAGATGTACTTCATGGTATGCATTATAATTTATTTTATATGATGTAATTATATCCCCATAAACAAGTTATCACATATAATTTCATGTAATTTATATTTCTTTATAATCGTGAAAAGTTTGTCCATTCAATGGATTTTTTGTTCAAGCATTACCCATGTTGCATGGGTTTCCCATCTCAAACAACCTTCTTTAAGACATGTTTTTATTGGTTCACTTATATTAAATTATATTGTGTATATAATGACAATTGAAATATAATATAATTGCTATTTCTATATTTATGGTATTTTGACTTCATTTTTTATGTCATTTCTTTCAAAGGGTTTTTGTGAGAAGATGACCATAAATGGTTTTTCCTTAAAAATGTTCCTTTAAAGGATTTATATTCTCTTATCCAAAATATTACAACTTGTTATTTTGTTTTATTTAAATAATGTACTTTTCAAAACATAAATTATTTACTATTGTTATTTTAAATGATCATTGATCTTAATTTAAATGCTTTTAATGTAGAATTTTATAACGTTTTCCACACAGATCAATTTTGACTCTCTTTACAAAACATAGAAAAGAACGGTTATTTTTAATGATTTCAAAATTAATGTGTTTTAGATCCATCATAAATATTATTTTTTTTGGAAATTACATTTCACGTTTCAATGATTATTTTCAAATAATATCCCTTTCTAGATATTTTGGGAAATTTTAATTTTTAAATGTACGGAAAGAAAATGGTATTCTTCATGTTTTCCATCAAATGTCTAAATGTTATTTTACAGGTATTTTCATATATTTAAACATCCTTTAATGATTATATTTATTGAGTTGGGATATGATCTTATTATACCATTCACATATTTTCCCTCGATGCATTAAAATAATGTTTTAAAGAGACTATCATGGAAGTTGTTCATTTTCCATTAGTTAATGAAGTTAAAAAGGAAAGGTGTTTTTTACAGGGTATTATATTGAAAATTGCAGGCCTATAAATGTTTTTTTCATTTTATTTTACTTGGAAATATATAGGGTTGAATAATTGGATGTTCTATTATAATCCAAGGATGGGTGGTTATGTCATAACCCTAGAATGGGTGGTTAAGTTATAAGCAAAGGATGGGTGGTTCTGTCATATCCCTCGAATGAATTTTTTAAAGAAATAAGGTTAAATAATTGTAAGTTACTCCACGTGATGGAAAATAATAAAAGTTATAGGTTACTTCTAAGATATATGTTAATTATCAAGTACAATGACTCCATATTGAATGTTTTTTTATAATATACCCACACATTTTTTTTCAATTGTTATTATGGATTTAAATGGATCCTCTTGTCAATGATTATTTTCTTATAGATATTTATTTTTTAATTATATGAATATTGGGTTATATTTAACCTTTATTCCATGTATCAATATTTATGATCCATGTTTTGATAGGTATTAATTGACTTTTTATAAGATTATATACTTTTATTATTTCATCATACCCATATTATCTTCTTATTCTCACCAATGACATTCAATTATTAATGATTATGTTCATCCATATTAAGAATTTTATTTCACCCTTCTTTGGTTTTCAATTTTATATGGGTTTTACGAATGATGTTAATAGAATTATGTGTAGATAGATTTTATGTTTGAATTATTGTATAGTAGGTTTGGAAGAATTATTGGTAAACAAGAAAATCTAGCTATAGTAGAAAAAATGATCACATGAGGATATGGTTACTATATTGTAAGAGTTTGTAATAACTCTATAAAACTGTAAACTGAAAAGGTTATTTGTTATGTAAGTGATACTATATCTATGTTTGTTTTTATATTTTTTGGATGGATAAAATCAAGTTTCATATATAATTATCTTATACAAAAATTTATGATTATGTTTTTATCACTGGATATGAGAGTGTGGGTTTGAGGAATTACATAAATTTGGAGAATAGCATGTCTTCATGTTAAAATAAATTAATAATATTCTATACAATAATGGATTTATAAATTTAATGTTCATCATAAGTTATAAGGCATATACATCCCTTTTTAGGATTTATGTAACGGTATTTTTTATTAATTAATGATATTTTTGGAGATTTTTTATTAGAGATAGGTATACGTGACACTTAGGTTTAAAGTGAAGGATTGTTTTTGGAGAATTACATTACATTTTTCTAATGTAAGTTTAATGTTTTGAGATAACCTTTTAGGATAAAAAATTATTTAATGTTGAGTTTCTTAAGTTTATTTAGGATATAGGTATAATTATTTATTGAATGATCCAATTTGAAGCTTTGGTGTTATTATGGAAATTTTGGAGTTAATTTTATTATTTTACCTTATAAAGGTTTATTAATTTTTTTTATTATATTATCCTATGATAGTTGTTTTGGATTTTGTAAGTATTGGAGGATTATGTATTTATCCTAGTTTAGATCCTATAATATATTAAAGGATTATACTTTTGGCATATAAAAGATTCATCATGAATGATCATCGCTTAGAATATGAGATTAGATAAAGGTGGAAACCAGTTAAAAAAAATAAAAGGTTGAATGTTAATTAATGATTTTAAATAAAAACATTTAAGTATATATTCCATTTTTATTAGTTAGGGTAATTAAATAATCACTCATAAATGAAAAATTTTATCTTTTTATAAACATTTTTGATGAATCTATTATCATCCTCTATTGATAATGGATTATAAATTATTATGAGATAAATAAATTTTATATGATCATGTTCTATACCACTCTAAATTATTCATTTGAAATTATTTTTCTCCACTAGGTCAATATATTCAAATCCCACTATTTTTCTCCCATTTGGAAACAAAGTTATGCATTATTCCAGATGAACATCATATTTCGCTTTCCCTTTATCCAAAAGGAAATTTTATTAACCATTTTTACAATATGGGTTTTCAATATAGGTATTTTCAAAATTTAAATCATTAAATTTCCAATTTGAAGATAAAATTTTTAGTATGAAATTTATTAATGTGGGGAAAGGTGTAATACCTCTATATTTTTAAATAACACATTTTTTGATAGCATACAGGAAATAGAATATCAAGATTTAATGACTATGGATTATTATAATTTAAATATGACCATTATAACCAAGATGTTGAATTTGAAGGTATCAAAAGGAGTAACCACATTATCACATATATATATATATATATTAATCGATAATAATGTAAAGTTATATTCTTAGGAACTATAAATACTATAACTTAGGCCATTAAAAGAGCTAAAAATGGCCTTATTAGCACTATAGAAGTGCTTAATATTAGTGAGAGATTAAAATCCCATGTCTTTTATTAGTGTTAAAAAAATAAAGTGGTACATTATCAGTGCTTAAAAATACATAATAAAGGGGCATGTTGTAGTGCGATGTAACAACACATCACGTCACTAAAAACACCATGAAATTAGAAAAATAATGTACCAATATAGAATTTAAATTAAATAAAATTTCTAACAAAAATACATGAAAATAACTATATTATAGAAATTTTGGGTATTGGTTTATACAATTACATAATTCCAAATTATTATATACATTCAAAAACATCAGTGTTCCATTTTATTTTGATCCTAACACATGAACAACAAAAAAACACACCCGTATGAGAAACAATTCTTAGGTTACTAATAGTATATTGAAATTAATTAATGAAAATGTGTTAATCTTAAACTAAACATTGAGTCATACCAGGAACATTGTGTATCATATTATGTTGCGGTTGATTCTTGCACGTCACACCATTTATTATTCATCTTCAAGTATTATCTCTTTGAAAATTGACTTAATAATTATAAGATAAAAATGATAATGAAATTAATTAAGTAATAGTAGATAGAATGATGAGAAAACAATCTAGGTTCATTTGGTCGATTTTGGAAAGGTGATGCATATTTAAAACAAAAATGACAGTTATATATTAAAAAATATTCACATGGACTCATAACAGTCACACCATATATTTGATTGAGGTATGAATGATTTCTAAACATCACAAATTTCATTTGGATCATTTTCCTAAAGTATCAAAACAATCAGAATGTGTTTTCTCAATTTTGAGTACATCGTTTTCCCTTTTTACTAAAATGTGATTTTAAAATGGAAAGAAAAAAATTGAATCATACCAGTCACATCATGTATTAGATTGAAATTATAATTATTCCATCACATAAAAAATGACTAATGAATCATTTTTCTAAATTATCAAGAAAATATGATTGTGTTTTCTGTAACACCCCAAGATTTTAAGAGAAATATTATTTTTAATTTCTTTGATGTCTTGTGTTGTACGCTAAACCAATATTTGATTTCACTCTATGCAACATTATATTAGCTGGTAGTATACGGAAACACTATTCTTGGCTTGTGATGCACGCAAGAGCGACATTCCTTAATCGCATGAGTTGTACGCAATACCAAGTTTCAATAAACAACGATATATTATTATAATATTATTATGAACTAGCCTTTATGAATATTATTAACAGAATTTTGAATTTTATAACATTATAATTTATTTACACATTTTCTAGAATGAGGAATGAGAACAAAATCAATTGTTTGGTTAAAAGAAGTATTATTCAAAAAATGCAGTTTTGCCGCCTTTTGATGGCGCACCCATTTTAAATATAATTTTTGACAGGTTTATAAGTTCAATTTTAAAAAATAAACTTCTTATTTTGAATCATTATATAAAAATTTACCTTGGATAATGTTTTGAAATTTTTCTGACAACGTTCTTATTTTCATGAATAGTAAAAACATGCTAAATTTTACGTAAAAACAAATTTTTTCATCGAGATAATTTATATAGTTAAATTATAATAGAAAATTGTTTTAAAGTATAAATAGAATATATTTTTACTATTTAATATAATTTATGTCATTAGCTTTGATTTTACATTGAATTCGTAGGTTAAATCAATTCATTCTTTTGTAATGTTTTAAACAAAAACCCATTTTTTTCGACAACGGGATTAATTTTAAATTAATTACTAAAACTTCTATGTTATGAATTTGAAAAAATGGATTCCATTTTTGGAATAATTAGGTCCAAATTATTTTAATAGGATAATTTTTATTTTTGGGAATTATGAATAGTAACTACGGTAAATTTTATTTACAACAATCAAAGGTAAATTAGTTAATTGTGGGTAAAAATAATATTATAAAATTACCCAAACACTTGTCTTAATATAATTGGATGATTATTTTTCATTCTAAAATATACTTGGGTCGAAATGGTATCTATTAGAAACAATTTGTATGTGATTAAGATCTTTAATTTATTTTATTTAATTGAAAGTGAAATATGTCTCACTCAAATATTAATAATTAAATTATTTTTAATATAAGGTTATATAGAATATAAATTAACTTTTAAATACTAATTTGACAGATAAAATGTGTTTATTTATCATGGTAATTTATTTGTAATTTTTTAAAAATATATAATTACCTTAATAGCTTATACATTAATGATGCGTAAATTATTTATTTAGTGAAAATCAATAATATAGTTCTTATTAGGATAATAATACCCATAAAAGGCCAAAAAACTTGACCCAAACTTATATTTCGTGTAAATATGAACTATAATCATCCAAAGCTCTAATTTTTTACCATTTTTATCTTTATAAAAGAGATTAATAAATTTATAGTTTTTTATTTTAAATGATGTCAATGTTGTTACCTTCATAATTTAATAAATATATCATTTTAAAAGTTTAGTGTTTTAGAATATAAATTCGAATAAAATTAATCTTATTAAAGATATTAGATTTATTTTCTTCATAGTATTTTATTTTTAATTTTTATGAAACAAATAATTATATTAAATAATTATACAAAAATGTTGTAGTAATTATTTTATTAAGAGAAATATCAAATAAATGGTTCTAAAAATATTAAAATAAATATTATATGAACTAATTAACATGATACACAAATTTTAAAGATTAATATAACATGTTAGTAACCTATTAAATATTTTGGTTCGAATATATTCTCTATTTTTATTTTATTTAAATTCAAATAAATTAATAGTGTCAAAATATATACTATTAGTATTTTATAAAAATAACATATTAAATTATTTAAAAATCACAAAAATATTTAAAAAATTATAAATTGAATATTATATGGTCGAAATGGTTTTGAAGTATCCAATTATGATAAATTTACCACATATAAGTATGTATTTATAGCAATTTAAAATTTAGAATATTATTACCACAAAAAAGATTAAATAAATTAAATAAGGATAAATTAAATTGATAAGGTTTAAAATAATTTCCCAACATGTCTAAATTTGATTGGTTTATGATATTATAACCATATGTGACCTCACATTTTAATTTGAGTCACTTTGGATGTTTTTATGTGGGGTTTTATTTTATTATTAATTAATATTTTTGAGGTTTCCAAAAGTGCCCCTCTCTTCTCTTATAAAAGGGCACCTCATCCCTATCCTCTGCACACCATTTTGAGCTTTCAATCTCAGCCAACCCCTGACCATTTCAATTCTACACTTCCCTAGAAACCTACTAGTGGTCCTGGTCTTATTACAAGACCAACTTTAGTTCCCTAAGAGGAGGTTAAGAGGAGGCGTGTCGAAGAAGAGGTAATCTCTTCTACCGATTATTTCATGTTTCTTTATACTTATAATTCCTATTATTTAATTATTTAATTATAAATTAGTAACATAAGTATAACTAATATATTGATATGTTATTATAAATATTAAAAACCCCATTCCACCTTCTACCCATCCTACGAAAAACAAAATAACCGCGCGTGCGTACATACGGAATAATGTCTCCATGTCGTGGTGTAATCTCTTTTTCCCCCACCACCTTACATGGATGGGTATAATGGAGTAAATAATAACTATATATGGTTATTATAACATGATACTAATTCTGAGATATTATATCATCCACACTAATTCCATTCAATAATTATGGGAATGATATCATCGCTCGTGCGTACGTACGGATTACCGTCTCCATGACGCGATGAGATTCATTCTCCAAGATAACCATTAAAGAATGATTATAAAGTATATATAATATATAATAATTAAATATATGACATATTAATGCTACTTGATGTATATATATATTATTTAATTACTTCTATTAAATTTAATAAGGAAATAAAAACAGCGTTCATGCATACATACGACCTACCGTCTCCATGGACGGTGTATTTCTTTCAATTTATAGATCTATTATATATATTTATATTCTAAATATATATTATATATAAATCATGTTTTAAATTATAGAATTAGGTAATCATGATCTAAGTAATCATATGAATAATTACAAATCAAAATGAAATGATTTTACCCAAAACACTACTTTAACATGGAATTGACAAATGAACGGGTAATATAAAGTCGTAAGTGAATCATATATGATATCATAAATATTATTATGGTTCTATTACAAGTTTATAATATGTTTAAACCCACTATACAGTATTATCATACACATAAATAAAAAATTGGACATAAGGTAAGGGATAATTTTTCAATCACATTTTTATATGAGATTGCTTATACCTAAGTATTTACTGGAGTTATATTTTTTATCCATGTCCATAAAAAATGTTTTTCATAAATTGTTTAATATTATTCCATGTATTTTTAAAGCCATTTTTACCCCTATTTGACTTTTAATTTTTGTTACGGAAGGAATCTTTCTTTTGTTTACCATACATGGTACTTTTTGAATTTTCCGTTAAAAGTATGAGGAGAATGTTTTTTTAAACATATACGGCATGAATGGATTTAACAGTTTCATAATGCCTTATTTTCATGAAGCTTAATCTACAAGATTTAATGACTATATTCAATAAAATACTTTTCTTTTAAAATTTCATGGAATTTTGTGAAAAGAAAATGATTTTATGAAGAAAGGATATTTTTCTCAAGAATTCATTTCAAGTGTTTTATCAAAACCATTTTCCATATAAGATGAAATTATTTCATATGTTTATATTTCAAGTATAATGTCTCTATTATTTTCATGGTTTCAATTTTATTATGATGAAATGATATCCATTTGTTTTATATGGATTATGTTATTATGGGATGATGTTTATGAAACTCATTTTATTCTTTGAGTTATGATGAATGATTTATATTTATTTTGTGGAAAACGTAAGAATGATTTCAGTATGATATGGGTGGGACCTATATCTCCATCCAATTCATTGGGTAAATATTTATATCTCATGAAATAGACATGGCTGGAATGACAAGTAATATCCGGTTCAGTAATATAGGGCTGGAAAGGCATGTAAACCCGGTTCAATAATGGACTTTGTCCACTATGATGGTCTTGGAAGAAATGCCTTGGCTACTATAGAAATCATAACATGTGCTTAATGGATGCCAAAATTACATGTTTTATTCCCATGCTAGTTTATCATGATTAATGTTAATTTATGATCAATGCCTTGTGTACTTCCAGATTTTATGTCATTGCTCAAGATTTTGATGTTAAGATTTTATGCTCATGTTTTTGCATTCAAATGTTTATGGATTGTTTTATGTTCTCTATGTTTACCCTTACTGAGCATTTGAGCACACAATTTTTATGTTTTCTTTTCCCCAAGATATAATGAAAGATTTTAGGTAAGAAAACAAAAGGTTAAGATCTTTATGGGAGTTGTTGAATATCTCTCAACATGATTAGAATATTATGTTCCGAGTTTCCAAAGACACTAAACTAATACTGTCTTTGGGCTTCTGTTTTTTTCATGTATTAAGTTTTCTGTGAATGTAATTTAATTTCCATGTATGTTAAGATTTGGGTTTATACAGTTGGTATCAGAGCAAAGGTTTAATTAACCTTAGGAAACTAGGATGCGAAAACTTTAGTGAAATCCCTAGAGATATTTTTAAGGTATGTCTAGAGATGTCTCTAAGGTTAAGTATAAGTATAGGTTATAGTCCTAGAATTATTTTAACGATCTTATAATTAATTCTAAGATGTTATATATTGAAGGTACTCCCCCTTTATTATGTTTTTTTCTTAGCATGATTTTTTCCGCTTGCACTATTCTTTTTGGGTTTTAGATCATGGATGGAACCCAAATGAACTGTATTGATCAATGTAATGGAAAATAAAATGATTTTCTTCCTGAACAAACCAATTTTATTGGATATGGAGTGTAAAATCTTATTTCTATATTTAGAAAAGATATGAATCATTCTTGACTTCCAAATGATCATATAAGGGAACAATATTCCATTGGGTCCTTAATGAGGGAACGTCCATCGTCTTTCAGTGGGTCTCCTGATCCACTTGTTGCTAAACAATAGATTAGTAACATTGAAAATATATTTTCCATACTTCGCTGTTCAGAGCATGAAAAAGTATTTTTGGCTATTTACCAGTTAGAAGGTGAAGCAGACTAGTGGTGGACTCTAATTAAGAATACAGGGGCCCAAGATGAAATTGAATCTATGAAATGGGATGAGTTCAAGAACTTTTTTTCAATAAGTACTTCCCTCGTATTCTTCACACATTGATGGAAAATGAGTTCATTGAGCTTAAGAAAAAATATAATGAATCTGTTGGTATATACGAGGTGAATTTTACAAGGATTTCAAGGTATGCATCTAGCTTTACAACCCAACCTGAAATTAAAGTTGATCGATTCTTCAGTGGCTTAAAACCAAGTCTTCGAAGGGAATTATCTATAAGAGATTTCAGTAGCTATAAAGAAATTGTGTGTTATGCGATCAAGGTAGAACTGGAAGTTGATGTTACATATCCATCTAATGGTTTTGACAAGAAACAAAATATGGAATTTAAAGAAAAATCTCAAAACAATGCTGAAAAGAAGTTGAATGTTTCTTTATGCTCAAAGTGTGGAAAGAAGCATGGTGGAGATTGTATAAAAGGTACTAGAAAATGTTTCATGTGTGGAAAAGAAGGTCATCGAGTAGCTGAGTGCTGAAGTAATGGGAAAAAAGTTTCTAATGACGTGAATAGAGAAAAGACTACAGAGAACGCTCCACCAACACTTCAATGCTTCAAGTGCAATGAAATGGGGCATTATGCTAATCAATTCCCTAATCCAAGGGTTAGTGATGATCAATGTGAGCAACCTCTTAAGGCAAAGGAAAAAAGTGAAGTCACATGCGATCACTATTTGTGATGTTGATTATGACAATGATGTAGTGGAATGATTAAGTGTTTATGTAATGGGATTTCAAAATAGTATCATGGAATCTCATTTATAGTATCGTGGAATTTTGGAATATCCATGTATTGGTTTTCAATAATTGTATGGTACTGGTAACGATGAAAAGTAATTGAAATATTTTTGGAGAGAAGATGATATACGCATAATGAAGGTATAAGGAGAAAATGAAGTGTTTGATAGTATTAATGAGCTCATGACTGATATAAGGACAAAGTTATATCCTGGTTTGAGTATATAGAAATTTTGGGATTTTGGAATGTGGAAAGAGTTAACTTTTGACAGCATTCATTTTTTCACTAATGTTAAATGGGTATTCATTTTTCAAGATAATACATGATTAAGGTATTAACATGTTTGGAATGTTCCCAACAAGATATATCTTACGATATATGGGGGATAAATGATGGTATTCACATGCTTGGTTGATGAAATTTCTAGTGATAATTATCTTTATACTATGAAATTGGATAGAAGTATTTTGGATTAGCCTAAAGATTTGAAATTGATATGTTTGACATAAGATAATATTGTTTAAGTATAGAACCTTTTTTTATATTTTTTTTGGAATGTTATAATAGAGTAGTTTTAGATAAAGGATAACCTGCAAGATGGGCAACAACCCATCGCGTCGGACAAGGTTGCGGGAATCGAACCCACAACCGAAGTGTGACAAGCCTTTATCGCCTACCATTGTCCTACATAAAGTCTCTGGTTTGTAGAAATTAGTTTTATGATATGATAGATGAATTATAAGTCCATTTTTTGAACCATATACAATTAACCTCAATATAGATGGACTTATGTATATTTAATATCTTGTGCTAACCTTTTTGTGATAGAGACAGATGGAATAACCTATCATTCTATCGCATGATCTTATAATACTTCAAAAATGAAAAATTCAACCTCATTTCTTTAAATACGAGATGATGTGTAAATTGTTCATGGAATGACCAAGGATGATATTATACTAAAATCAAGTAAGTATTTCTCCTTATGCAAAAAATTCATCAACTTTTGGAAAATTATCTTGAAAACCAAAAATGTTGTCTTAGTACTCTCAAATCTGATGAATCAAATGGTACCTTAGATAATCACAAATTTATGGCTTTTTGATTGTTGGTTTTTTCATATCCATGTTCTTTACCACTCTCTATTAGATATAAATGGTTAGATTTCTCTTCCATATCCATGTTTTCACCTATGTTCTCCTATGTGGAAACCTAGTGATGAGTTAATTTGGTTAACCATTATGTTTCTTACTTTACATTTTAAAATTAAGTTTCAGTATTACTTTTTATGATGTTGGTTTCTATGAAAGTTACTTTCAATTAGTACACAATTTATAACCCCGACAAATTTCGAGGGCGAAATTCATTTTAAGGGGGTAGAATGTAGCACCCCAAGATTTTAAGAGAAATATTTTTTTTAATTTCTTTGATGTCCTGTGTTATACGCTACACCAAGATTATATTGCACTACATGCAACACCGTATTAGCTTTTAGTATACGCAAACACTATTCTTGGCTTGTGTTGCACGCAAGAGTGGTCTTCCTCAATAGTGTGTGTTGTACGCAATACCGAGTTTCAATAAACAACGATATATTGTTATAATATTAATATGAACTAGCCATTATGAATTGTATTAACTGCATTTTTAATTTTATAAAATTATAATTCATCTTACAAATTTTCTATAATGAGGTATGAGAACAAAATCAATTATTCAGATAAAAGATGTATTTTTCAAAAAATGTTGTTTTGCCGCCTTTTGATGGCGCACCCATTTTAAATCTAATTTTTTGAAAATTTTATAAGTTAAATTTTAATAAATAAAATTCTTATTTTGAATCAGGATATAAAAATTTACATTGGATAAATTTTTGATATTTTTATGACAACGTTCTTATTTTGATGAATAGTAAAAACACGCTAAAATTTGCTTAAAAACAACTTTTTTCATCGAGATAATTTATATGGTTAAATTATAATATTAAATTGTTTTAAAGTATAAATAGAATATATTTTTACCATTTAATATAATTTATGTCATTATCATTGATTTTACATTGAATTCGTAGGTTAAATCAATTCAATCTTTTGCAATGTTTTAAACAAAAACCGGTTTTTTTCGACAATGAGATTAATTTTAAATTAATTACTGCATTTTATGTGTTTTGAATTTGGAAAACTGGATTCCATATTTGGAATAATTAGGTCAAAATTATGCTAATAGGGTACTTTTTATTGTTGGTCATTATGAATAGTAACTATGATAAATTTTATTTACCACAGTTAAAGGTAAATTATGTAATTATGGGTAAAAATAATATTATAAAATTACCCTAACACTTTTCTTAATAAAATTGGATGATTATTTTTCCTCCTAAAATATACTTGGATCTAAATGGTATCTATTATAAACCACTTGTATGTGATGAAGACATTTATTTTATCTTATTTAAATGAAAGTGAAATATGTCTCACTCAAACATTAATAATTAAATTAATTTTAATATAAGGTTATACAGAATATAAATTAATTAATAAATACTAATTTTAAATATAAAATGTTTTTCTTTATCATGGTAATTTATTTGTAATTTTTATGAAATATATAATTACCTTAATAGCTTATACATTAATGATGCATAAATTATTTATTTAGTAAAAAATCAATAATATTGTTTTTATTAGACTAAAAATACCCATAAAAGGCCCACAAACCTTACCAAAACTTATTTTTAGTTTACATATGAACCATAATCATCCAAAGGTAGAATTTATTACCATTTGGAGCTTTCTAAAAGTGATTATGACATTTATAGTTTTTTATTTTAAATGATGTCCAAGTTGTCGCCTACATAATTTAATAAATATATCATTTTCAAATTTGGGTGTTTTAGAAGATAAATTTGAATAAAATTAATATTATGAAATCTATTAGATTTATATTCATCGTAATTTTTTATGTTTATTTTTTATGAAAAAAATATGTATATTAAATTATTATACAAAAATGTTGTCGTAATTTTTTTATTAAGAGAAATATAAAATAAATGGTTTTAAAAATATTAAAATAAATATTTTATGAACTAGATAACAAGATACTATAATTTTATAGATTAATATGACATGTTAGGAACCTAGTAAATATTTTTGTTCGAATATATTCTATGTTTGTATTTTATTTAAATTCAAATAAATGAATAGTGTCAAAATTTACACTATTGGTGTTTTATAAAAATAACATATTATTAAATTATTTAAAAATCACAAAATTATTTAAAAATTTAAAAGTTGAATATTATATGGTCTAAAATGATATAAAGTATTAAATTATTGAAAATTGACCACATATAAGTATTTATTTATAATAATTTAAAATTTAGAATATTATTACAACAAACAAGATTAAATAAAATAAATAAGGATAAATAAAATTGATAAGTTTTAAAATAATTTCCCAACAAGTTTAAATTTGATTTGTTGATAATATTACAACCATATATTTCCTAATATCCTAATTTGATTCACTTAAGAAGTTTTCAAGTGGGGTTTTATTTTATTATTAATTAATATTTTTGAGGTTTCCAAAAGTGACCATCTCTTCTCTTATAAAAGGGAACATCATCCGTCTCTTCACACCATTTTGAGCCTTCAAGCTCAGAAAACCCCTAAAAGTTTCACTTCTCCACTTCCCTAGAAACTTAATAGAGCTCCTGGTATTCTTCCAAGACTAACTTTAGTTCCCTAAGAGGGGGTTAAGTGGAGGCGCGTCGAAGAAGAGGTAATCTCTTCTACCGATTATTTCAAGTTACATTATTCTTCTACTTCATATTATTTAGTTATTTCATTATAAAGTAATAACATTAGTATAAATAATATTATTATATTTTATTATAAATATTAAACAACCATATTTCACCTTCTACCCATCCTACGAAAAACGAAATCACCGCGTGTGCGTATGTACGGAATACCGTCTCCACGCCGTGGTGTAATCTGTTTTCCCACCATCACCTTATATTGATGAGTATAAGGGTGCAAAGAATAACTATATATGGTTATTATAACATTATACTAATTCTGATATATTAAATCAACCACTCTAATTTCATTCAATAATTATGGGAACGATATCATCACTCGTGCGTACGTACGGATTACCGTCTCCATGACGCAATGAGATTCATTCTCCAAGTTAACCATTAAAAAATGATTATAAAGTATATATAATAAATAATAATGAAATACATGACATATTAATGATACTGTATTTATGTATATGTTATTTACTTACTTCCATTCAATTAAATAAGGAAACAAAAAAATGTTCATGCGTACGTACGACCTACCATCTTCATGAACGGTGTATTACTTTCCATTTATCGATCTATTATATATATGTATATTCGGAATATATATTATATATAAATCATGTTTTACATTCTGTAAGTTAGTAATCATGATCTAAGTAATCATATTAATAATTACAAGTCAAAACATGGATGATAAATGAAACAATTTTACCCAAAATGCTGCTATAACATGGAATTGACAAATGAACAGGTAATATAAAGTCGTAAGTGAATCATATATGATATCATAAATATTATTTTGGTTATTTTACAAGTTAATAATATGTTTAAACCCACTATACAGGAGTCTTGGACACATACAGAAGAAATTTGACATAAGGTAAGGGATAATTTTGCAATCTCATTTTTATCCGAGATTTCTTATATGTAAGTATTTTTTGGAGTTATATTTTTCATCCAAATCTATAAAAAAAGTTTTTCTTAAAGTGTTTAATATTCTTCCATGTATGTTTAAAGTCATGTTTACCCCTATTTTACTTTTACTTTGTTTTATAGAATGAATCTTTCTTTTGTTTACCAAACGTGGTAATTTTTGACTTTTTCGTTAAAAGTACGAGGAGAATTCTTTTTTAACTTATACGGCATGAACTTATTTTTACAGTTTCATAACGCCTTATTTTCATGAATCTTACGCTACAATATTTCATGAATATTTTCAAAAAAAATCCTTTTCTTTTAAAATTTCATGTCATTTTGTGAAAAGAAAATGATTTTAAGAAGAAAGGATATTTTACTCAAGAATTTATTTCAAGTGTTTTATCAAAACCATTTTCCATATAAGATAACATTATTTCATATGTGTATGTTTCAATTATAATGTCTCTATGATTTAAATGGTTTCACTTGTCTTATGATGAAATGATATCCATTTGTTTTATATGGATTATGTTATGATGGGATGATGTTTATGAAACCCATTTTATTCTTTGGGTTATGATGAATGATTTATGTTTATTTTGTGGCACATGTAATAATGATTTCATTATGAGATGGGTGCGACCTATATCCCCTCCAATGAATTGGGTAAAGATTTATATCTCATGAGATAGACATGGATGGAATGGAAAGTAAAATACAGTTCAGTAATACAGGGCTGGAACGACATGTATACTCAGTTCAGTAATGGACTTTGTCCACTATGATGGTCTTGGCAGAAATGCCTTAGCTACTATGGAAATCATAACATGTACTTAATGGATTCCACAATTACATGTTTTATTACCATGCTATTTTATCATGATTAATGTTCCTTTATAATCTATGCCTTGTGTACTGCCATGTTTTATGTCATTGCTTAATATTTTGATGTTAAGATTGTATGTTCATTTTTTTACATTCAAATGTTTATGGATTGTTTTATGTTCTCCATGTTTACCCTTACCGAGAATTCGAGCTCGCCCTTT
The DNA here is from genome assembly GCA_963277665.1 of Viscum album. Classification (NCBI taxonomy): domain Eukaryota; kingdom Viridiplantae; phylum Streptophyta; class Magnoliopsida; order Santalales; family Viscaceae; genus Viscum; species Viscum album. The sequence continues at coordinate 1,428,827,166 of OY728131.1, read as the reverse complement.
TTATGTTTTCTTTTCCCCAGGATATAAAGAAAGTTTTTAGGAAAGAAAACAAAAATAAAAGATCTTTATGGGAGATGTCTAAGATCTTTCAACAGGATTAGAATATTATGTTCCGAGTTTCCAAAGACACTAAACTAATACGTTCTTTGGGTGTCTATTTTTTGTCATGTATTATGTTTTCCGCAAATGTAATGTAATGTCCATGTACGTTAATCTTTGGGTCTCTACATTTTCTCAGTTTTCAGTGAGTGACAATTTAAACTAAAATGTCGATTTTAAACTGATAACAAACACATTGGATCGTACCAGGAACATCATATATCATATTGAGATGAGGTTTATTCCTACACATCAAAATTTAGTTTGGATAATTTTTCTAAAGTATAAAAATAATATGAATTTTTTTCGTAGTTTTGAGTAGGTCATTTGTCCTTTTCACTAAAATTGATGTCGATTTTAAATTAAAAGACGCACTATGAGTCATACCAGCCACATTGTGAATCAGATTGAGGTAAGACTAATTACTGCACACCTTAAATGATGTATCGATCATTTTAATAAGTTATAAAAATAATATGAATGTTTTTATTAGTTTTCATCATATCACTTATCTTTTTTACTAAAATGACATTTTAAAATATAAATCACTACTTTGACTCATACCAGTCACATAAAATGTTGGTTTGATGTGATACTAATTCCAATACATCAAAAATAACTTATGAATAATTTTCCCAAATTATAAAGGTAATATTAGCACATTTAATTGGTTTTCAGGGAGTGAATCCTTTTGAAATAAAATGTTGATTTTCAACTGATAACAGACACATTGAGTCATACTAGGAAAATCGTGTTTTATATTGAGGTATAGTTGATTAATATGCATAAAAAAATGTCCTATAGATCATTGAATAAATTTTAAAAAAATCCAAATTAGTATTCACTTTTTTGAGTAGTTCAGTTTTCCTTTTTACTAAAATTGATGTCAATTTTAAACAAATAGTTACACATAGAGTTTTACCAGTCACACCGTGCACCTGATTGAGGTTTGGATGATTCATACATTTCTCAAATTATATATGGTTATTTTTATTAATGTATCAAAACAATCTGAATGTGTTGACTCTATTTTGAGTACTTCACATGTATTTTTTTTACTAAAATATCGTTTTAAACCTGAAACATGCACATTGAATCATACTTATCACGTCATATATCAGTTTTATGTGAGAACAATCCCTATAAATAAAAAATAAATTATGAATCCATGTGATAAATTATTAATAAAATCCAAGTGTGTTTCCTTGCTTTTCAATGTGTGACAATTTTTGAACAAAACTATCAATTTTAAACTAATAACATATACATTGAGTCATAACAGGAACATGTTGTATTATATTGAGGTGTGGCTGATTCATTCACATCAAAAATGGCTTATGGATAATTTCACTAAAGTATAAAAACAATCATAAAGTGTTTTCTTAGTTTTGAGTAGGTTATCTTTCCTTTTTACTAAAATTTATATCAATTTTAAATAAAAAGTCACACTTGGAGTCATATCGGTCACACTGTGCATTAGATTAATGTGAGACTGATTTATACATATCCCAAATTACATATAGATCATTTTATTAAAGTATCAAAATAATTATAATTTTTTTTATTTTTTTTGAGAATGTGATTTTTCCTTTTTACTAAATTAAAAGTCAATTTTAAATAAAAAGAAGCACTTAGAGTCATACTTGTAGCACCGTATGTCAGATTGAGGTGTAACTGATTTTTATATATCCCAAATGACATTTTTATATTTTTCTAAAGAATAAAAAAAATACGAAAGAGTTTTCTCAATTTTGAGTATGTCACTTGTATTTTTTAACAAGATTCTATTTTAAACTAGAAGTGCATAGTTTGACTGATACAGATCACATTGTGTATCAATTTTTTGTGAGAACGATTCAAACACATCAAAAATGGATTTGGAATCAATTTCATACATTAACAAGAAAATCTAAGTTCATGTTATTATTTTTCAATGTGTGACACTTTTTGAACTAAAATTTCAATTTTAAACTGATAATGAATATTTTGATTCAATAGGGCACATCATATATCAGATTTAGATGCGAATAATTCCAACACATCAAAAATAACTTATGGATCATTTTCTTAAAGTATCAAGTAAATAAGAATATGTTTAAAAAAATTATTATGTTAGTTGTCTTTTTTACTAAAATTAATGACAATTTTAAATGATAATAATCAATTGGAGTCCTACCAATCACATCGTGTATTGGATTAAGGTGCAGCAAATTCCTACATGTCCAAAACTATCAAAAAATACTAATTTTCAATGTTACCATGATTTAAATTACATTTATTTTTTTAATTAACATCATTTCATATTGACATGATGTTATTATTTGAAAAAACTTTCTCATTGTTGATTTCGAGAAGAGATTAGGACGCTCATATTCTCATTATATCATTAGAATTAACTAAAATAGGCACATGATTTTCCTCTAATCTTTTGTATTTCAACTACGATAAAGGTTTTTGAGCTAGGAACATCAATTAGATATCTAGTATTGGAAGTTCTATAAATAAGGGAAATAGAAATAGAAATCGTGATAACATTGGAAGAAATAAGGTTTTCATCTTTTTTGTGGATTTTTAGAGATAGTTGAAAGAAAAATATGACATCCCAAAAGATATTTGAAAAAAACTAAATAATTATTAGATAAAAATGATGAGTGAATTAACATAAAAAATAGATGGTGAAATGATGAAAAAATTAATTAAATAACAACTATGAATTCACATATTTATGATGATTGTATACTTTATTGATGCATTTCATCATTTTTATTATCTCAGTTGCAAGATCGAAGTCCAATCTCTCATGAGCATGAGAAGCTTCAAACAAACCACACCAACTTGAAGAAAAGAATCCACTTATATAAGGACATAATTATTATATGCATAATACTAAAAAGAAATAAATTAAACATAAATATGAAACAATTCATTAATTCTATAAGTAGTTATTTTACGATGAAAACACCAGGATTATATTTGTGATTGATCGGTGGAGGGAACTTGAAGAAAATTGATAAATTCTAACACAATAGGGGTGAAAAGGTTTATAAGGAAAAGAATTATGTGGATGTTTTGGTGTATAATTTCATGAAATAAGGAAATACAACCAAAAATCAATACAATAATCCACCTATATAAGAAAAAAATTCTAATATGAGTAAGAAAAAAAAGAAATAAATTTATCATATATATGAAAAAATACATTAATTATATGGACAATTATTTTACTATAAAAACATCAAAATTGCCTATATGATTGATACGTATAGGTAAATTAAAGTAATGTGATAAATTATAACACTACATGGGTGATAAGGTTATGGGGGACAAGATGTATATGGATGTTTTAGTGCATAAATGCATGAAAGATGGACATACCACCCAAACTCAAATAAAATAATCCACCTATATAAGAAAAAAATTCTTACTTGTGTAATATTAAAAAAATTAAATATAAATATGAAACATAAAATTAATTTCTTGAATAATGATTTCATTGTGTAATCATCATGATTACCTTTTTGATTAACAAGAGGTAGCATCATTTCTATTCCTGCAAATGCAGTGGAGGGGGTATTAAGGAAACTGATAAATGGAACACTATAGGGGTGAAATATTTTTGAAGGAGAATAAGACTATGGATGTTTTTGTGTAGAAAGGAAGAAATGATGGGAAAAATATAATAAAATAAATGAACTCTATAAAAATAATGAATATTGAATCAACATATCATTATATAATTGTTTGGTAAAATGGAGAAATTATATCGTACCGTTACCTTTAAAACTTACCAAAGGTTTTACTTTGTTATAGTTGGTTCTTATGAGGAATTAGTAAAATCATCATGTGCATAAGAAATTTTCTTCAGGAGAAATAAAACATTTATTTTATATTATGTTAATAGAGTATAGAACATATAATATTATAAGTAAAATAGAGTATATTAAAAACACTTGTACCTTCTCATTGAAATCTCTTTACTTTTTTAATTTATTTAGGTATTTGGTTCCTCTATAGAGAATCCAAATCCTCTGTTTTGTTCCCCTATAATGTACAAGACATTTTCTACATTGGGACCGACATGAACTGATTGTGATCTCCTAATGAAAGGTTTATCCTCGATTGAATTTTCATCTGACCCAACATTTTTTGAGTCATTAGTATGAGAATATACTAATTATTTTTTGTTGGATATGATACATTAAATACTTACACTACTTGTGATAACATTATGAATGGATCATTTTCCCCTTCCAGACAAAAATTCACCTTCGCGAATCCCAATTCAACAACTTTCACTACAGTTATATTGTCAACCCCTTTTCAATGGAAAATCACCACTTGAATGTTGTATAATCAAAATTGTATATCTATTTTATAATGAGAAAATATGACATATTTTCAAAAATTGGATTTCTATCCTTGAAACCTGATATGTGCATCACTTCCATCACAAGAAAAGCAGTACTATTTTTAATCATACTATAGTCATCATGTTATTTTTTATAGAATATATAAACATTGATTATAAAACTAGTGTATAATATAAGATTTTTATTTTGTCCCCTGGCTATCCATTGAATTCATTTGGAAATTAAATTTTTGTTTTTAGATAACTCCTTACAAATTTAATATCAAAACCATTATATAAACTTTTGATTATGTGTATTTTATATCCACCCTTAATACTTTAATGGATTAAAATCCCTAATAATTTATTTGTGAGATTAAATATATGGATCAACATATTCACTATTATTTAAAATATAAAGGTGCACTTTCTCCCTCCCTGTTAAGGTAATTGTTGTAATATCGCTTATGAAAATCCCTTCCCCCATAAGGCATATTATGTGATGAGACTTTTGGATACCAGTGGTGTCAACATATAGTTGTAATCTATATATAATTCATTATCTTATTCAATAATATATCATTTTTCAATACAACCTTATGGAAATATCATTCCAATTAGTGTGCATCTTCAGTTTTTTCCCATTTTAGTCCAACATTTATAGATATGATCTATTCCATGATAAATTAAATGTTCTACCAACTCTTTCTTACTAATTTTTCTTGAATAAAAATAGTGTAAAAATATAAAAGGGGTTTGATAAGGGTATTATGGATACTCTATTAAGAACTTGACGTACTCTTTAACTCCATCTTTAAAATATTTTTTCAAATGATTATCCTGCATCCAATTTTGTTTCATTATCATCCTATTAGGGTTCATAAAATATTAATTTTGTATAAAAAATAAATAAATACACATATGATATTTATAATAAAAATTGAAAATCATAGATAATTCTTATAATGGAAACACAACATTTGATTGTTTGAAATAATTTTAGTATTCTTTGAAGAAGATTAGTAATTTAATTTATAAAAATAATTAATCCACTATGGTAGGTGTTTTCCTTTGAATTCATTCAAAGGTTAAAGTTATAGATAACTGTCATCCTCATCAACTCATCTCTAAAACATTTATCATTTCATTTTATTTTTTATCACACATACTCCATCTCTTGTGGACATGAACCTATTTTGCTTGAAATAATCTAAGCAGTAGTCATCCACGAGATGAATAATGCTCAGAGTAGTACGAGAAACATAAAAGAGATGGGGGATGATTCTCAAAGAAATAACATGAATTAATAACTATTCAGAAGATGAAAATGATGAGGATAACAATTATACTATATTTTGTTCTCTAAAAGGGGTAATGCCTACCATTTGTGATAATTACACCATTTTCACTAGTTATTACCTCATGGCCTATTGAAGGTGAGATTTAGGGGTATAAAAATTCTTGTATATGATTCTAGGGATCTCGGTGGGGACATATTGTTATGATATGTGAATCTTTGGGGGCTCTATAAATTCTATATTTATAGGTAAAATCTCGTTTTTAATACTTATAATCCTCTAACTAAGACTAGTCCCACCTCAATTAAAATGAGCCATCAAGCCTTTTTTAAATATCATAAAAAATAAAAAATATAATATAGGAAATTAGGGATTCATAAGAAGCCCAAATATGAACAACAAGAATAATGAACTATCATTTCATCAACTAAAAGATATTAAAAAAAATTGATAAAAAATTTTAATAAATAAAAAGTAATTTCATATACATGGATTGTTATTAGAGATTCCCAGGGATGAAACATATACATGTAGTCCTATAATTATGAATACCTAAAAATAATTTCTAATAATTATTCCAATATATATATAATTTGATAGCCTCCATTATATTTTTTGGAACAAGTGATGTAACAACCTAAAGAATTATTTCATTTAATATTAATGACATATCAAATATTTGATAAAAATTGAAAATTAAAATTTTATTTAAAATTTTGATAAGGAGTGAAAAATAATAATTTTTGGAAAATAATATACCTAATAATGATAATGTTTTTAAAATTTTCAAAATTCATAGTTAATAAATTTATTTAAGAATAAGGTCTAGATAGGTTTAAAAAAATTTAAAAGCAAGAAATGAGTTGGCTTTAGAAGAAATTTTCATTTTCATTGACATTATGGGTTTTATGGTGGTTTTGGGAAGATAATATAACATTTTAGTCATAATGAAATAAATAATAGTAATTATGTAAGATATATAGGCTTTAAGTTAAATGGGCGATGACCCACTCTTACAAAAATAAGATTGAAACTGAGATGAATCTTGATAACGAATGTGTATTTTTTAAATGAATATATATATATTTGTGTAATATATTTGAAAAACATTTTTTTCTGACATATATTTTTATAATATAATTGTATATATACTTATATAGTATATTTTCATAATATATTTTTATAATATATATTTATAATATATATTTGTATAGTATTATATATAGTTGGGTTTGTATAATATATATATTTTCATTATGTATTTGTATAATATATATTTATATTATTTATTTATTTATTTTTAAAATATAAATTTGTGTGTGTCGCTATATATATATATATACATGTATGTATGTATAATATATAATATAAATATATATCTTAATTTTTTATATATTTATATATGTTTTAAAATTTTACATATAAATATATAAATATTTAATGTATTTATATATGTAATGTGTTAAATCCATTCAATAAAAAATTATATATACACACACACACACACATACATATTGACATACATATATTTAAATGTATTTATAAACATGTGTGTGGGTCTGTGTGTATATGTAAATATAATTATATTATCAATTTATCGATATATATATCATTATATAGATATGTGCTAGGTGAGGTTGGAATGAGCATAGAATTCATTCCATAGACCCTATGACTGAGTCTAACCGGAAGATAATTTCTTGTTTGGTGTTTTCTATGAGTAGAAGGGTGACAGTGGTCGCCTCTGCTGGAAGGAGCAAGCACTTGGTGGGGGACGCGATCATGCGTAGAAGGAGGGAACGGTGTAGATGAGATTTATTCTATTTCCAAATTATAAAAAACTATAAGTGGTTGATGATCTCATGAAGTAGGATTCAATGGTGTTGGGGTGGGAGGGTTGCACATAATCGAAAAAAGGTGTGGGCAGTGGGGTTTAAGGAATGATATCCATATCCTCTTTCAATCAAAAATCCCTAATAAACAATATTGAACATATGGATATTCTGAGGGTAATGAAAGAATGATGATAGAAAATGAAATTAGATCTCTATAAAAAGTAAATCAATGAGTGATGAGGATGAGGAAAAATAATATACCTTGTATTGAAGCTTTGAATCATCTGAGAGAAGTAGATATGTCAAAAATGAGGAAAATATTTGAGCCTTGGATTCTTTCAACCCTCTAATCATTTGAGCCTTGGATTTGAGGCTTGAAATTATTAGATCCTTGGATTTGATCCTTGATTCAAGCATCAATTCACCAAGGAGGAGTGATGGCAAGAGGATGGATTCCATGGAAAGATTCGGTATCATGATGAGTTCTCGATTAGTTATCATTATTTAAATAGTTTGGGACACATTTTGCATTGTTTCCAAAAAAAAAGTATTGATGAAGATCCCTTTAATCATTGTGAAATTAATTAGCGATGATAAAAGTCATCTTTATCTGTGATAATGTTTTTTCAGAATTTTTTAGCACTAATAAAATTTTATCATTATCTGTGCTAAAATGGTGCTCATAAATATGTATTTTATTAGCACTAATTAATTAAGCACTGATATGTGATTTATAATTATAATTACAAATAATATTTTTTGTAAATATATTTATACAATTATATATATATATATATTAAGTAAATACATATAAAAATAAATATAGTAAATATATTTTTTATTTAAATATATTTTTTATTTTTTATAATTATTTATTTATAATTATATAAATATTGAAAAAAACAATGTTTATATCACTGTATATATTTATATAATTATACATATATATTTAATATATATATATATGTTTATATTTTATATATATTCATTTTTTAAATAAATTTATTATAATATTTAATAATTTAAATATATATAATTATTTATTTATAAGTATATAAATTTTTTTTTAAAAAAATTATAATTATTTATTTATAATTAAAATGATGTCAATTTATAAAAATAGTAAATATAAATTTATATATAAATATTTTTTTTGAAATATATTTTTATCATTATTAATGAATATTTATTCTTAAGTATATGATTATTTAAAATGAGTGAAATTGAATAATTAAAATGAGTATACTTTAACAATATTAAAAAAAGGATATGTTTTATTAATTGAATAGAAATTAAAATATATATATATATATATATATATATTGAAATAAATATGAATTCATATTTAATATATTAAAATATAATAAATATATATATATATATAATAAATGATAGAAATTGATTAATTTCCTAGAAAAATATTTTTGTGTGTGCATTGTATATAAAAAATGCTTTAATTTTATATATGTGAAATTAATATAACACACGTTAGGTCTATTTTAAAATGAAAAATCAAATTACATTCAATTATGTCCATTACTCGATACAATTATTCAATATTTTCAATTAATATTAACTATTAATTATAAACCATTATTCACTATAAATATTACTATTTAATGTAAAGAATACATATTTTATATTATATAAATCATGTAAATATAAATTCATATATATAATATATAATATTTATTAATATTATAAATAATTATTCAATTAATAAAATGTTTAATTTTTTTTAAATATTCTTATTTTTAATTTTAATTGATTTAATTTAATTTTTATATATATCTATATATTTAATATATGATATTTATTAGTATATGCAATTTATATATAGTATAATAAATTTATTCATTTTTATCAATAATTATTTAATTGTTAAATTTTTTATATTTTTTAATAAACACATTTTTATTTTTTATTTATATAATTATTTCAGTATATTCAGAAATTTATTGGCGCTAAAAAAGTGTTTTAAAGAATCCATTTATGGGCGCTAAAAATAAAGTATTGATAAAGGGTATCCTTTATCATCGCTAAAAATAAAGAGCTTATAAAAGGAGTCCATTATCAGCGATTGTTTTAATGCTGATAAACAGAACCTTTATCAGCACTTTTTTACAGTGTTGAAAAATTCCAGTGCTGTTAAAAGCCTATTTTATAGTATTGTATGCAGACAATTAGTAATAAAGTAATTTTATTTTGTAAAAATATCTTTTCATCAAAACTGGTTTTTATTACTTTTAGGAGAGAATATTACAATTAATTTATCTCAATTTTAAAAATTGTACTTTATAAAAAGGATAACATTTTTTAAATCAAAATACAAAAATTAGGATTGGGTGATATTCTGATATATTAAATAAAAGATTAATTTTTCAGTGAATACTAAAAAAATAAATAATTTATTGAAAACTTTATTTTCCATTTAAGTTGTAATGACCAAGACTTTTTGAATAATAATTTTTTGCTGAAAATTTGTTATATTTTTCTTTTACACAACAAAACAACTAATATTTAATAATTAAGTAAATATAAAGGGAAATATTAACATATGGATTTAACCATTATATTATTATTGATCAATTATGAGTCTGTCAATATGATTTTCAGAAACAATACTCGGGAAAAAAATTTAATGTTATAATAAGCATTTATAAGTTGAAATGACAAAGGGTAATTAATTCAGAAAGGAGAAACGATGGACTCAACTGGTGCGGTCCTATCATACGAAGCCCATTTTTCAGAACATGGGAGTGAGGTAACATCACGAGGCTTCTCTCTTTACAAAACCCATTCTAAGATTCAAGAATTCAATATTTAATGAAATCACCTATGGGAGATGTTCAAGTTGGCAGAAATTACCACTCTAACAATGTTATCCGAGCTGCCCCATGAATCTATCACCATTGCTCACCTTACTCTTAGATCGTATGTGGGTGTTATAAGGGGTCACATATCCTGGAATTATTTTCATAATGTATAATAACTTTTTATAAATAAAATTGTTGTTCCATCAATTATATTTTAAGAATAGTTATTCTTAATAAAAAATATGTCCAATTTGATAAATTGATTTTTCAAAAAGAAATTGTTCGTTTCAAAAAAGTTATAATTATTATAATAAACTAAGTTATTATGAATAATATTTATTTTAATGAAATATTATGATTATAAAACTCTAATTTAAAAATAAATTATAAAATATTCTTTTCCAAGTTTTAGAAATTTTACCATCCTTTTTCAATCCCCTATTATTTTTTATAAAAAATGATTTTTAAATTTAAAAGTTAAAATTATTATATTTAGAGAATTATTATTAAAAATATATATATCATTTTTGAAATCAACTTGTAAAAATTAATTTATAATGAATTTTTTATAATTTTCTAAAATACTTTATTTTTTCAGGAATAGTAAAAATAAAGTTTGAGTTTTTCAGTATGTTTAATAGCATCATAATTATATCTTAATTATGTAATAAATAATTAACCAAAATCAACGATATAAAATAGGTTATTTTATTAATATCAAGTGTTTTAATAGATTTTAAACATTTCCCAAATATCTAATTTAATTTCCAAAACCAAAAATTGATTCTTAGACTTCAAGAATATTATTTTGAGTAAACGTTACATTTCCAAGCCAAGATAAGTAATATTAAATGTTGTTTGACTATTATGGATTAAAATAACATAAATTTTTTCCCATGTTTCTAATACCATTGTAAATCACATGGTTTTTCTTTTATAACTATTGAGGTGTCTAAAGCCTAAATTTAGAAATTAATAAATAAATCCACCACTTTTTCTATAAATACCCAACAATTTTTCCATTTCCTTTCACTAAAAATTCATCCTCCCAGAATCTATGAGGTTTTTACCTCCCAAAATGTCCTCTCAATGTGTCATTAATCCCCCAAGGTTCCAATCCTCATTCTTTAGGAGTTACTCTTCCTTATAAGGGAAATATCTTTCTTTTCTCTTCATTTCAAGTACCTATTTTGGTATATATTTTCTGAATGCAATGGTCACTCTCTCTTATATCCTTTTTATTAATTCCATTACTTCAAAATTATATTTTATCAATGGGATTCCCTTGTCACCCTCTTTTTCACCTTGTCTAAAACCATTTTTATACCTATTATGTTGTCTATTTTACTTCACAAAATTTATCTCTTCTCCTATAGAAATTCAAATTTATTTTATTTATAAATACCCAAACCTCTTTATTTTCTAGGATTATTCACCAATATGTAAAAATTATTTATTTTATTTTGGTATTTTAATACATAAAACCCTCATTCCATTTCTATGTGTTATAAATGACTTAAATATCTTGTATTTAAGAACATTTTTTTAAAAAACCTCTGATTTTATATGAAATCAATTTATTTTAATCTGCATAGGTAATTTATGAAAGGTTTTATTGTGATATATGTGGATCAAATTAATTAATACATATTAATGGTGTGACTTTATAGTGCCCCACTTATTTGGGTAAATAATTTAATCTCAAGAGATGACAAGTTTCACTATATCTTGGTGAATAACCATGGTAATTTTTATGAGACCTCGGTGACCAACCAAGGTGATATTCTTATCAATGTCTCATTTAATTGTTGTAGAAACATTTCAAAATTATTATTCATGTTATTTTATTTATTATATGCATTATAATATCTTGTTCATTCAACAATGATATTCCACATGTTATTGATTTTCCTCAATATCTCATGTAAATTGTTTCCCTTGTTTTCCCTAACTAGGCCATATAGTCACCCTTTCCGTTGATGTATTTTCCCAGGTTATGAGATGCGATAATTTTACTTAGGATGAACCTATGATGAATCATTCCATGTGGTTTAGAAGTATTTTTAATTTTTTCATGTATTATCTACCTTTTTTCCAAGTCACTAAACTTTAAAAGATCCTCAGTTTTGTACAATGTAATGAAAAGTTTATGTAATAAAAATGAGGGATATCATAGTTGGTATTAAATTATAGTTTAGTTATTTTTAAAAATTAGGCATTGAAAAATATTGGAATAATCCTATAGAAAATTTAAATATAGGAAAACATCCTGGTATTTTGGTGTAATATTATGTTAATGTTTTCCAAAAAACAAAATCCCTATGTGGATACAAACAAGTGGATGTGGATCTGGAATAGATATATTCAGGGGTAAAGGCCAAAAACACAACTTTGAGATAAACTGTAATGGGCACTAGTGCATGATAATAATACTTGTTTCACTCCTAGTAGGACCCTACCAGGGGATATTTTTGGTTAATAACAATATTTTTATGAACCAATAGGAATTATTTATAGAAAATGTAATTGTGGTTAAAAAATAACATATTTAAGCATGATGTTTTAAGACATAAAATTCCTTTAGAAATTATAAGATTCTTAAAAGTAACATGATTCTAACAAAGTATTTCTTCATTTATAAAATAATGAGAAATAGGATAACCATGTAAAGTGTGAGCACAATGAACCATGTGATGACGAACCTCTGATAGAATCCCTAATGGAAAACATCATAATAATGAAGAATCAACTAACCCAAGTTATGTATAAAAACTTTAATCAGTATGTGATACTAGATTCACATATAAATGAACTAATTTATGTTGATTCCTTTATACATCAATAACTACCTTATTTTAGTGGATCTACCGACCCATTCATTACTAAACAATGGATAAGATCTAAAGAAAAGATCATATTTTTACTCCATTGTTTAGAATAAGAGAAGGTCACCCTAGCTATATACCACATAGAGGGAGAATCTCATCCGTGGTGGAAACTGATTAAAATTAAGAACCCATGACGGGAGATTGAATCTGTGAAGTGGGAAGTGTTCAATGGAACCTTTTTATAAAATATTTCCCTCATTCAATGCGAATGAAAATAGATAAGGAATTCTTAGAGCTGAAGCAAAAGGAAAATAAATCTATAGGAAGATATGATATGTACATTCAAGCCTTTCTTACTACACCTATAGCCATTTCATGGATCCTAATTGGATGGTTGATAGGTTATTTGGTGGATTAATAACCTATGTCTAGAAAAATATATCAAATCGATAATATGATAACTATGAGGAGATAATGCTATGAAGGTTAAACCAGAGTTCAGAGAGATGGAGTGGTCCCACAAGTAAAATGAAAAGAAAATATCAATGGATCCAATATCAGGGAGTATTATTGATCCTGGAAGAGGAGTAAAGCAAGTGAAACTTTCCACATGAAAAAAAATTGGGAGTAAGCATTCAGTGAACTACTTTCTTGGGAGCAATAAATGTTACAATTGTAGAAGAGATGACTGTATTACTTAGAACTATCATAGTGAGATTAAGCCCCAACTTATCAACAATAATGACAATGGGAAGATGGTGGTGGCCTAGTTTGAAGTCCAATGCTTAAAGTGTGTATATATTGGTAACTTTTACAATCACTATCCAAAACTAAAGTTAATATAGGGAAATTACCATCAACCTCATCATTTGAAAATGGAGGAAGGTCAGGATTTTTCTATCATGACAGCTGAAGTTGTATCTCTAAATGATATGGTGGTTGGTACTATCTTTGTTCTCTAAAATCTAGAAATTACTTTGATTGATTATGGTTCTACAAATTCCTTTATTTACACTAAGTTTTTAAATAATATATAATAATTCCCTGAACTACTAAAAGTATAGTTATCTTTCAAGACTTTTTGATAGATTATACAATAATCAAAAGTGTATATAAACTCTAGTATTACCATTGGTGAGCACAATCTCATTGCAAATCTAGTATTCATTCCAATGTTATAATTCAACACTATACTAGGGATGGAATTGATCTCAAATTAAAATACTAATATCAACTATAGAAGAAAGGAAATATTAGTACTCTAAAATTGGAAATCTACAGTTATTTTCAAAGTAGATATATCTCTACCCGAGATTTTTCTTGAAGAACCTCTCATAGTATTCATTGTGGATATGATCTGTGAAAATGAGGAAGGAAATTAAAGTATAAGAATAGAAAATTTCCCCATTCTTTATGATTACATTAACATAATTCTTAAAGAGTTACATGTATATCCCCCATAAATATAGGTATAGTTCTCCATTGAACTCATTCTTGGATCCAAACTGATATTAAAGACCCTTCATAGAATGGAAAATGTGGATCCTGAGGAATTAAAGAAACAACTTCATGATCTTTTGGATAAGGTTTTTATCAAACCAACTATGTCTCCTTAGGGAAAACATATTCTATTTGTGAAGAAGATGTGTGGAAAAATTCATCTATATGTTGATTATAGAGACCTTAATAAGATCACAATGAAGAAAAAGTACCATCATCAAAGGATTGATGATTTATTTGACCATCTTCACGGGGATCAATTTTTCTCCATGATTGATCTTCAATACGTTTAACATGAATTGAGGGTGAAGAAACAATATATTCTAAAGAATAACTTTCAATAAAGATATGAGAATTATGAGTTTATTTCTATGACCTTTGGATTGACTAATTCATCTATTATATTTATGGATTTGATGAATAGAGTCTCAAAATACTACCTTGATAAATTTTTGGTAGTTTTTATTGATGATTTTATGATATATTATAAAAGTAATGAGGATCATGAGAATCATATAAGGGTGATATTGCAGACATCGAGGAAGGATTGGATATTTAGAAATTCTATAAAATGTGAATTTTGGATATAATAGGATTTTTTTCTTGGGTCACATTATAACAAATGAAGGAGTCTCAATTGATCTTGCTATAACAAAGGTTGTGGAGGAGTGGCCTCATCCTACAATCACAACTATGATTAATAGTTTCCTTGGGTTTATAGATATTATTTAAGGTTTGTGAAAAACTATTCATGACTTTCTAATCCACTATCCAAGTTAACTCGAAAAGTTTCCAAGCTCATCTAGATAAAGGAGTGTGAATAATGATTCAAAGAGATCAAAAAGTGATTGGTTACTACACTCATGTTAACTCTACCCTCTATCGGAGAAGGATTCATTTTCTTTATGAATCTACGAATGTTATTGGGTTCATTCTCATGAAAAATGACAAGGTTATTGGTTATACATCTCAACAGTTGAAGCCTCATGAGAATAATTATCTCAATCATGACCTAGAGCTAGCTACTGATGTTTTTTCTTGGAAGATATGGATGCACTATCATTATGAAGAGAAATGTGATATATACACATACCACCAATGTTTTAAGTATATATTGACGCAAAATAAAATGAACACGATTGAAATGAGATGGTTGGAACTTCATAAATACTATGATTGTTCAATTCATTATCACTTTGAAAGAGAAAACAAAGTCACTGAAGCATTCAGTATGAAATAACCTATTGTATTGGAAATGATGAGGATTCAAGGATATCCTTTTATCAAAGACCAATTAAAACTAGAAAAGGGAATCATAAGGGAAGTGACATAATCAACCTTATCCTAAAAGATTAATAAACCATCATTACTAGAGAAGATATAGATAACTCAAAGAGAAGATCATTAACTACAGAACAAGATAGAGGCTGTGAAGAATGGGAAGTTTTTTGAGTTTAATATTGATCAAGAAGGTTTAATGTAATTTCATACAAGACTGTGTCTTCTATATATTCTAGAAATAAAGAATGTGCTGATGTATGAAGCTCATAAATCTAATTTCTCTATACATCCTAAAATAAAAAAACAAGTATAGGGACCTAACTTATCATTATTGGTGGGATAACATAGAAAGGTAGATTGAAAATTACACTAAATGGTGCTTGGTGTGTCAATAAGTGAAGGTAAAGAGACAAATCCCTAAAGGGTTATTACAACCAATACCCATACCAACATGGAAGGGGGATAAAATCACAATGTGCTTTGTCACTGGCCCCCAAATAACATCTATAAGAAACAATACGACATGGGTTATAGTGGATCATTTCATCAAGACCTCCCATTTTATCTTTATCTAGGAAGACTCATGTTTGGAAAAAAATTCCAAGATTTACGTAAAGGTTGTTGTAAGGTTTCATGGAGTGACACTTTATATCATTTTTTATTATGATCCAAGGTACACATCAAAAATTCTGGACAAGTCTTCAGTATTCTCTAAATATTGAATTGAATTTAAATGTGGTTTATCACCCACAAACTAATGGACAATTTGAAAGGAGTATTCAAAGACTTGAGGAAATTTTGAGAGCATGCGCAAAGTAATTTAAAGGTGTATGGGATCAAAATATTTCATTAGTTTAGTTCTCATACCACAAAAACTTCTATTCGAGTAATAAAATGGAACCCTATAAAGAACTATATGGGAATTGATTTAGAACTCCTACTTATTGGGATTAAGTTAGGGAGATAAATATTATTGGGCCTAATATTGTGCATGATATGAAAAAAAGTTCATGTCATCGAACAACAAATAATGGTTGCTCAGATTTGGTATAAGATCTATGGTGAAACCATTTAAGGGACTTGGATTATAATGTTGGAGATAATGTATTCCTTCAAATTCCACCATGGAAGTGAGTCATGTTGTTTAAGAAGAAAGTTAATCTTATCCCTAGGTAAATCGGCCCCTATGAAATCCTTGATCGCATAGTATTAGTGGCCTATAATCTTACACTTCTCCCAAATCTAGAACATATTCATGATGTATTCCACATATCTCTCTTGGAAGTGTACATAATTAACCCTTCACATGTACTAAATCCAGAGGTCATACAATTGGAACATGACCTCTTTTATGAGGAGCATCCAGTGGAGAACTTGGACCATAGTGACATAGTTCTATGAGAAAATACTAACTACATCATCAAAGTTCCTTGGTTAAACCATATATCTGAACAATCGATGTGGGAACTAAAGGAATAAATGAGGAAAAATTACCCAAACATATTCTCATCTGAGGTAATGAGTTGAACATTCAAGGATGAAATTTATTTAGGGGGAAGAATGTAATGACCCATACTTTTTGAATAATAAATTTTTCCCTGAAAAATGTGTGTTATATTTTTATTTTACACTACAAAACCATATCTCTTTAATAATTATCTAAATATAAATGTAATGTTAACATCTATATTTTATTATTAGATGCCATTTTTCAATAAAGATAGTGGGTCGAGATGACTGTTGGAAAAAAATTGTTTAAAAGTTTTTTAACATTATAATTAGTGTTTATAAGTAGTAATGACAAAGGAAAATTAATACAGAAAGGAGAAACGATGGACTCAACTAGTAGAGTCATGTCATACGAAAACCATTTGTCTGAACTTAATATAAAGGTAGCATCACTAGGATTTTCTCTTGACCAAGCCCAATCTGAGCTTAAACAAGTGAATCTTAAACAAAATCACCTCTAGGGGAAGCTTATGTTAGTGTAAATTACTGGTCAGGTGATGTTATTTGAGCCACCCATTGAATATTATTCCATCGCTCACCTTAAAATTAGGTCATATATAGTTGTTATAATGGGTTAAGTATCCAAAACATAGTTACATAAGGTATAATACCTTTATATAAATATAATGTTTTCCATCATTTCTGTTTTAAGAATAGTTTTTCTTAATAAAAAATATAATAAATTTGATAAATTAATTTCTTAAGAGAGAAATTATAATTTTTATAAAAGATATAATTATTATAATAATATAATATATTATGAATAATATCTATTTTATTTAAATACTATGATTAAAAAATATTATTTAAAAATAAATTATAGAATTATTTTTTCAAGTGTTAGAAATTTTACTATACATTTTCAATTTGCTGCTACTTTTAAATAAATAAGGATTTTAAAATTTAAATGTAAAAATTATGATTTTTAGGGAGTTATTATAATGAAATATATGTCATTTTTGATATCAGCACCTTAATATTAGGTTGGGGTGAATTTATGAGAATTTTCAAAAATAATTAATTTTATATGAATAGTAAAAATAAAGTCTGAGTTTTTTTTGTATAATTAATTACATCATAATTATTTCATAATTGTGTAATAATTAATTAACCACAATCCTTAAAAAATGTTTTGTTTTATTTATATAATTTAATTTAATATATTTTCATCAATTTCTAAATATATAATGTACATTCAAAATTAAAAAATGTAAACTTTAACTTCAAGAATGTTATTTTGAGTAAACATTAATTTTCATTTCAAAACTAAATAATATATAATTATGGTTGACTATTTGATATTAAAATAAAATAAAATGTGCCCCATGTTTCTAATACCATGGGTAAGCCCATGGGTTTTCATTTACCACTACCTATGTGTCTAAAGCCTAAATTTTTAAATTAATAAACAAATACAAAAAATTTGCTATAAATACACTCCCATTTCTCATTTCCCTTTCTCTTCCAATTCATCCTCCATAAAGCTCTAATATTTTTACCTCCCAAAATTTCCTTAATCACCCAATGTCTCCATCCTCATGTTTTTGGAGTTACTTTTTATGGTAAGGGAAATATCCTTCTTTTATCTTCATTTCAAGAAGCTCTTTTTGTATACGTCATCTGAATATCATGGTAACTATATCATATTTCCTTTTTATGCACTTAATTAATTACAAATTATGTTTTACCATTGGTATAAACCTATACCCTCTCTTTTTGGACTTTTCTAAAACCATGATTTATACTTGTTGTGATGCTGATTTTACCTCTCAAAATTTCTCTATTCTCCTCACGAAATTCCTTTTTATTTTATTTAAAAATACCCAATCTTCCTTATTTTATAGGTGTATTCACCAGGATGTAAATATGATTCATTTTACACTTGTATTTACATAAATAAAACCCTAATTGTATTTCTATGGGTTATAAATAACATGAAGATATTATATTTAATCACTTTTTAAAAAAATGCGTTGTTTTTTATATTAAACCCATTTGTTTTATTCTATACGATCTATTTATGAAATTTTTTATTATTATCTATCTATGTCACCTTAATTATTAAATATTAAGGGTATTCCTAAATAGTGATCCAATGTATTTGGTAAGGAATCTAATCACTAGAGATGACATGTTTTATGATACATTAGTGAATAACCTTGGTAATTTTTATGATACCTTGGTGAAAAACCATGGTGGTATACTTATGAATATATCATTTAATAGTTGTAGCCAAATTTCCAAGTTATGATTCATGTTATTTTATTGATGATATACCTCATGTTCTCTTGCTCATTCTATAATGATATTCATAATGTTGTTATTTATTTTCCTCAAGATCACATGTAAACTATTTCTCTTGTTTTCCCTTACTAGGCCTTATGCTTCCCCTTTCCTTTGATGTATGTACCAAGGTTATTAGATGAGGTAATTAGACTAATTATGAAACTATTATAAACAATTTTAAGTGTATTTGAAGAATGATTTATGTTTTCATGTATTATGTACCTTTTTTCCAAGACACTAAACATCATAAGGTTCTCTCTTTTGTACAATGTAATGAAAAGTTTACGTAATAAAAATGTGGGATTCCACATAAGTATTAACAAATTCCAAAAAATTTAATTAATTTTTAAATTTCAACAGTTAATTTTGATTTAATATAATCCAATTAATTTCATTTAAATTTATATTTTTCAAAACTTTGATATAAAAATTTATACACTAAAAATGCATTTATCAGGAAACCAATTTTTTCATCACGTTTTGTGGGTTTATATTTAAATAATTTTCTACCACTTATAGGAATTTCTTTTTATAAAATGGATTCCATATTTTAAACCATAATTTTCAAATTTTATAAATATCACAGCTTTTTTTAGTCATTATTAATATTACCCGTTCTAAATATTTTTCACCTCGATTAGTGTATGTTTGGTAATTAATGATAAAAATAATGTGATAAGGATTTAAAAATATATCCAACACCTTACGTTTTTCAATTGGATGATATTATTTCAATAATCCCATCCAATATTCAACTATATGATTTTTTTGGAAATTTTCATTGATAATGTCCTTAGCTTTCTTTGTAAAGAGTAAATAAAAAATGTCACACTCTATTTTTATATATCTAATATTTCTTCATAGGGATAAAAAAGGTTATGTATGGTTCTAAATGGTTCATTTTAGAATGAAATATTTTTTAATATAATTTTTTATTAAATTTTATTGGTGAAATATTTTCTTTAAATTCTTACACATTCCTTACACGGTTCTTTTTTAGGTATTAGAATAACAACATAAATTTTTTAAAAACCATTAAAATTAATTCAATTTAGGAGAATTATTGTGTTCCAAATATTTTTTAGATATATATAAAATATTATTAATGTGTAAAAATTGAATATTCAAATTATATAACTATATTAATGTATTTAAATTAAAATTAATTGAATAGTCTCGAAAATGAAATTAAAGGTATTTTATGTCAAATAAAATTTTATTAATTTATTTAGAATTAAAAAATATATTATCATTGATCAATGTAATCGGATATGATTGTTCATGTCCTCCATTTTCCGTTAATGGGTCGCTTATCCATTTATAGTAACATTCTTGACCCCTAAATAGTAAAAAAACATTTATATCTTGGCAATCATTAAAATGGATAATGAGGGATTAAAAATAAGAGATATGGGTTAAATAATCACATAAACTTTCAGAAATTTTTTGAATGATGGGATTAATACTCAACCTAATCTAAAATTATAAATATAACATTTTTTATTTACATGAACATTAAAATTAATTTATATTAATTTATTACTTTATGTAATTTTAATGGTGCATGTATCCTCTCTTATATAAGGACACCACCCCTCCTATATTCTACAAACTTCATGAGATAGTGAGATCACTCAAACCCTACTAAAAAAACTTCTTAACTTCCTTTTCTACATTTTGGATGTGTCATCCTTATCAAAAAGGACACGCCTAGTGTTATTAAGAAGTGATCCAAATGAGGTTCTTCAAAGATGATGTAATCATCTTAATTAATCATTTTCATTTTACTTCTTTTTATACCTCCTAAAAATATTTCCAAACAATTTATATATAATAACATCATTTTTTTTCATCTAGTGAGATGTTATTATGTTAAATTTATAACTATATTCATATCCTTTTTCCATCAGCGCCTATCATGGATGCTTATAATGATGGTTTTAATATATATATATATATATATATGATATTAATGATGTAATTATAATTACAGAAATATAATATATCATCTATTTCTGTACCCTTCCATCTGCTTGAAAATGATAACATTGTCAATGTGTACATATGGATTAAAACCTCTATGAAGTGATGTGATTCATTTTTATTATAATCATTTAATGGATGATTCTAAAATAGTATTTAATTTATAAAAATAATAATTATGTCATTATTATTCGTTTATAGATGATGAAATAATTACCCCTTTGACTATGACTAACTTACTATTGTTTTTTTGGTATTATGGAAAAATCTTCCCAAAACACCAGGTGTGGACTTAACCGATTAAGTATTTAAATATTTCATTTAAATAAATGAAATAAATAGAATAATGATAAATTAATAAACATATAAATGTTTCTTAAAAAATTAAATAATAAATATAAGTTTATTATACTAGATTTAAAGGATATATATATATATATATATTTATTTATATAATGTTTGGACATGAGGTAAGGGTTTTATTAACTCAATTTTCACTTATTGTGTTATACATCGACTTCATTTACTATATTAGGAAATGATTGTGTTTGAAATGATATATGACTATATTATATTTTATTTACACATAGTATATTTTGTTTTAAAAATTTTACAGATAATCACCTCAATTATTAATTCTCATGTTAGTGATATTAAATTTAAAAGGATTATTGGCATCAATATTTTTTTTTGAGATGTGACTCATATTCTGCACCTACTTCATTATAAAAGGAATATATAATTAATATTGAGATATTATATCATGGATGAATATTTTATATTTACATTTAATTTACCATTGATTTAATATTTTTCATTAGATATTGATTCAAATGTAACAAAATTAGCAAGGGTTTCCATGCTCTATTTCTATTCTTTGATATATAATTCAATTTATACACCACATTTTATTCTATATGGAACATTTATTACCCCATGAACATTTTCTTCATATTATTTCAAGTAAATTTTGTGTTTTATAGAATCATTATATGTTCCTTCATTAAATGTCTCTTTTCTTCAAGAATTACCCAAGATTCAATGGTTTCTAATCTCAAACATCCTTCTATGAGACATTTTTTTATTGATGTACCTATATTCATTTATATGTTGTATATATTGACTCTTGAATTATAATATAATGAATATTTTTAAAATAATTTTATTTTAGTTCCTTTTTATATTCATTCCTTCAAAGGTTTTTTGGGTTTATAAAGCCATAAATTGATTTTCTTTATAAAAATTTATTTAATGGTTTTAAGGACTTTTATATAAACACTTCCTACATGTTATTTATATTATTTAATGAATTTTATTTTAATAAAAATAAATGAGTCCCTAAATTTATATTACATGATCTTTTATTATATAATAAATGGTTTTAAAGAAAAATTTCTTAATTCTTTCCACATGTTTCAATTTTGTTTATCTTTACAAAATTTTGAAAAAATTATTATTTTTGACATTTACAACATGAAAAAATTTCCATACCATCATAAAAATTATTATTTTTTGAATCATCAGTTAAATTTTCCAAGATTGTTTTCAAATGAAATAATTTTTTCAATATTTTAGGAATTTTTATTTTTTAAAGGTACCGAAAGAAAAGGGTATTTCCCCATATTTTCCATGAAATGTTTTTAATATTATTTTAAAATTATCATCATATACCTCAACATAATTTAATGATTCCAATTAATAACTGGGGATATAATCATATGAAACCATTCAATTAATTTATTTGAAAGGTTTATGATGATATTATAAAGATATTTTCATGCAACCCATTTATTTTCCATGGGTTATTCAAGTTAAAAAAAAGAATGATGGTTGTGTTATTTTGAATAGCGGAATCATTAAAATGTTTTGTTCATTATATGGTACTTGTAAATATGTATGGATGGTTGACAGTTAGTTTCATTATAAACCAAGTATGAGTGGTTATTATATAAACCAAGGATGGGTGGTTACATTATAAACCAAGGATGAGTGGGTCCGTAATATCTCTCAAATATATTGGGTAATGATACAAAGTTAATTGATCATAATCTAATAGTAGGTGACAATGGATTATAGATGTTATAGGTTACTCCTAATAGGTATGTTAATTATCTATTAATAAAATTCCATGATTTTTTTATGTTCCCAGAAACCTACATAATTTTTCCAATTCTTCCTTGGAGTTATAATTGATCATTTTTTGAAGGATTATATTCACATAGTTCTTGATTGTTGAATTATATAACTCTTCACTTATGTTAATGATTTTTCCATGTCTATATATTTTTGAACAAAATATTGATGGGTATGAAGTCTCTTATGTTATTATTATGAACTTTTATTATATCATAATACCTATATTCTAATCTTATTTTGACTAATGACATTCAATTATTAATGTTTATACTTATCATTACTGAGTGTTTGATATAATCCTTATTATGTTTTC
This sequence comes from Viscum album, assembly GCA_963277665.1. Taxonomy (NCBI): domain Eukaryota; kingdom Viridiplantae; phylum Streptophyta; class Magnoliopsida; order Santalales; family Viscaceae; genus Viscum; species Viscum album. The sequence goes on along the minus strand of OY728131.1, from coordinate 1,428,802,934 downwards.
CATTTCCACAGTTTATAAATAATGATTTTATATTAATTATTTCTATAAATGATTCATGTGTGAAGAATTTTATAGTAGATGCTGAAGACTTCATGAGAAATAATAAGATCTAGTTATAGTAGGAAAAATAATCATTTGAAGACATGAGAATTATTATGTAAGAGTTTTTCCTAATTCATTAAAACTATAAACCATAAAGGTATTTTGGTATCTATGTAATCAAATATTATAATTTTATATTGTCTACTGTATATGGGTAAAACCATGTAATATTTATCATTATCAAAACTATAAATAGAAATATTATTTTTTTTAGAACCCTATCCAGTGGAATGAGTTTGGGGATGTCATAATTATATAAATAAAGTTTGAATAGATTCTAATTTTATGGTGGAAGGATATAGGGGGGTAAAATCTAAGTGTTTATAAGATTAAATTAAATAATAGGTTAGTATTAAAGTGTAAGGAGTGTTAGATTTTTATAAGTAAATAAAAAAGAACTTTGGGATGGGTCATTAACATTTTCAATAATATAATGTTACTTGTAATTCTTTGATTCTATATGGGTGACTAAAATTTTATAAAACATTGATTTTTAATACTATTTTATGGGGAGTTTCATAAAAGTAACATCATAATTGAATTATGAGGGTTGTATCCCCTAAAAATAACCATTTTGGGTTTAGAATTATGTTCTATAGGGGGGTCTAAGGTCTCGGGGATGCCAAGAGGTTTGAGGCTTGGAATAATTTTTTTTAGAAATAGAATAAGGGGAAATGTTTGTGTTCACCCTTCCACCTAACTTTTTGTTTTTGTTTGTATAGTACCACAGTTTATTAAACTTTGTGAGGGGTGCCAGGATACCCTCTAAACACTTGTTTAAAATTATATATCTGTTTCGCAGGGTTGTTGAACATTTTTTCAATCATTGAACATAACCATGTGAAGTTAAGTGTTTTGGTTAGAATGTATCACATTGTTAGAGCATAGTTTTTAAAAACATATGGGAAAACCAAGATCCATTTAAAAATTTTAAAATTTAAATTATTACCTTTCAATTTTAAAAGGGTTTAACCCCCGTTTTTCTTCCATTTTAAAATATAACTCATGCATACATCCTTGATTCTCTCTCCTCTCTTCCATGGTGGACCTCTTATATACATGGTTTAAATCTTATTTCATTTTTGTCATTGTAAATACTAAGGTATTTTTAAGATTCACTTGATTCTTTTCCTATTTTCTCTCACTTCCAAGTACTGATTCACCATTTATGTGGGTTATTCCCTTTTTAGTGTGATTTTATGGTTTTCCATTATATTACATTTTAGCTTGAAATAATAGACGATATTGGATGATTAGAATCCTATGAGGATATATTAGGATGAACCTTGAATTTATTCCATATTCCTGTATTTTTTTGAAGTGTGTGCATGGTGTGTTAAAGCCGACCTTCCTAAGAAATTACCCCTTTAATTTAAAAAGCTTTACTATGTGGTAGAGTTAGATAAATTCTCATTTAATTTGTATTGGACCATATATAATGGTAATATGAAGTTGGATTCTTATTAGGACAACTATCCTTAAAAATAATTGATGTATTGAAATGAAAATTATTTCATAAAAATTTTTTAAAAAGAAGAATTCTATGAATTGGTAGTTTTGAAATGGAATCTCACAACCATCCAAAATTGGGATTTGGTATTGAAACATGAAATAAATTAGACCCAACATAATGGGAAAAGTAATAAAACCTATATGAAATATATTTTTGAGAGTAGTGAAGATTTTTTTAAAAAATGGTTAACTCAGTTTTGATTTTGGTGTGGAAATTTTAATTGGATTAAAGGTGTGGTATTATTTTATTTAAAATAGTATTTGAGATGTGAATTGGAATGATATTTTGGAAATTATTTTTATATTGAGAGTATTAATGGTTTAAAATTTGTTTTGGAAAATGAAAATTAGACATATTTTTAGAAAAGAAATGTAAAATTATCCCTTATTCCTTGGTTGTTATTCTGGTTCTATAAAAATAGTGTTATGTTTGCATAATGTTTTAATTTATATGTATTGTTATGATTGTTAATCTGGGGTGAACATGTATTTCAGTGGATGCATGATTTTTATTGTTAACCTATATTAAACATACCCCTATGGTATTCATGGTATTTATGGTTAACCTGGGGTGAACATGGGCATCGATGGATGCTTAAACTAATGGTTAACCCCAGGGTGAACATGACACTTTGGTGAATTATGCGGTTATAGTGACGGGTATATCTCTTATGGATGTCATGTGGTTTTGACCCTAGATGGGTATAATACCACTAGTCAAGATGTGGTTGAAAAGGCCCTTGAAACATTCCTAGAAACACCCCAACACTAGCCTAAGTAATTATGTACCATTCCCTTGGTGAACTCAACCTATGGGTTTGTTATTTTATTTATGAATTTTAGTTAAAAAAATTTAATGGATATTTCAAAACTGATCACCCTAAAAACCATTGAATACATATCTATTAGATTGATTATTTTAAAGAAACCATTATTTTTGGACCAATGAGATATACTCACGCCTTTCTTAGGAAACCATGGCATTTGGGTACCTGAGCAGACACCATTCTTTTTTATTTGCACATGCTTTGGGAAAGCCTTGATGTTGATGCATTTTTATTATAGTCATAGGTTATAGTTGAATTATGGGACTAGGAGGGACTAAAGTCATGTTGGGGAACATGATATAAACCTTAGTTTTTAATTATTCTTTTAGTAATACTTATGCATGATCCACCAATAAGGGATGCAATCAGTATATATGACACATTCGTTGATATAACATATGACGTTTTTTTTATTTATTAGCACTTTACCTGGTTGTGATTTTTATATATGTATGGTACCTATTTTATTTTATCTTCACTATTATTATACTTTGATTATAAGGGTATATTCTCCCTAGGTAAACCCCTCATAACCTCACCACTAGTTGGTTTCCTTTTATGTATGAGGAGGCATGTATGAGGTCTTATGGACAGTTTGGTTACTATTCTTAGAGTGAGTGGGTAAAAACATCACAAAGTTGTTTCACAGGTGTTCTTTTATTTTTTCTTACTATTTGGTAATAGTATTCATGAGACTATAATTGTGTCGGATCTTATTAATGATCTCATACAACATATTTGTAGCCCCATGTATGGTGGAAAAACTATGTTTTTTAGTGGTGGGAAATGTTATTACTTTTTTATCTTTTATAATTTACGGATATACACCTGGAGCAGGCAACATAGATTTAGTGTTTTTGATATATGGTATTTTTATTTATTTTATAGGTATGATAGTATAGGGTGTGTGTGTTTCCTACATCATGTTCGGTTCATATGGTTGTTATATCATTTTTATACAACATGTGAGATATAATTCTTCAGATTCACATGTTCTAGTATTTTATTAATCATCATTAAACTTTTTATATAAAAGCCATATATATCTTCTTATGGTATCAAATTATTGATAGGGGTTGGTATTTAAAATTTATATAACAATTTATATGTTTCACTTATAAGTGTTTGGTGGAATCCATATTGATCAACATCTCAAGTGACATCTAGTAAATATGAAGGAATGAATGAGTTATAAATTAATGTTCTTAGTTAAATAAAATTATAGTAAGAAACTTATATAGAGATTTCTATTATAATTTTTGAAATAAAATCTACCTATCCAAAACCTAGTATCTTAAATAAAATAAAGCTTGATACCATTGAAATGTTGGGTAATGAAAAGTTTTTAAAATGCCAATCCTTGGGTACAAAAATGGGAAAGTATTACAAAGTTTGAATAATACATGTTGGGAACTATTTTTTATATTGGAGCTCATTATACCATGTTTTGTGGCTTAAACATGTGTATGTGTGGTTTGGGATTTGGGAGGGCCATAGTTTTGAGACCCTTAGTTATGGGTTGTGAGACCTTGAAGATGTTGGGTCATGAACATATGGTTGTTAGATGTCTCCTTGTGTCATGGTTTCTTTTTTATGACCCTTGTATGTTGCGTTAGACCCTAACATGGTTGTATCAGCCCATAGTTCCATTAGATTGAGTGTATGTCTATGGGTGTGGGACATAGAGTACGTAGTTGGATTAGTGTATTAATTACACATGTTTTAGAATTTGAGGCATGGGTTGATGATTGGATATGTGAGATTGACGAATGAAAGTTTCTATATAAGGACATATAAGTCATGGTAGTGCCTCAAATAATTTTTAAGGGACTCACCTTAGGTGATTGTGTTCTAATTTTAGGGTCATTTTAATATGGAAGGACCATTCTTATGCCTGTTCCTATTATTCTAATGTTGTATCAATGTGATGATTGATGTTGACTACTAGAGGATGAGTTCAAATATGTGAGACCTGAGGTAGAAGCTTTTCTTGGGTTGATGTCATATTTGATGGGTTTTTATGTTGTTATACCTTTCTTATTATAAATTTAAAGCTTTTTGATGTAAGAATCAAGGATGTATTAAGTCTAGGGAGACCAATGGTCCAGGTGGAAAGGTCGTATACTTGAATAGGTGCCTTAGCCAATTTTTGTAATGAAAGACTCATGAGAATTTTAGTTGGTTGTAGTAAATGGTCATATAGATATGTATTACCAAGGGTTTTGTTGTGGTTGAGGTGGTAAGTGCATGTCAAAGGTGCATAGTGCTATTGGGATAAAAGATATTGTGGCTTTGGAATTGGAACCTATTACTTTCTTGTGATCAAGGTGATTTGAAATGGTTATAAGTAAGGTTATTTTGTTCTATATCAATAAAATGGATAATCTACATTCCATTGGAAATAATTCAGGTATTGTTTTATGAGTATAAGAGGTTTAGTGTTGGTGGGGATGTTATAAACATTATCTCATGACTTTTTTTCAAAGACTAATGAGGTTATGGACAATCTCAATGCACGAGTTTCTCCTTGAGAAACGTGTCTCGGAAAATGATGATATTATTGTGGGAAGGGAAGAATAGTTCCTAAGGTTAGGTTTTTTGAAGTCTCTAATGTGATAAGTGACATAGATGAGTGTTTGGGTGTGGGGAAATGGATGCTTGGGTTGACCCAGATATAGGTGTAAAGGGTCGTGAAAGCATCACAAATGGCATAGAGGAGAGGCACACAATGTCTTAATCTAAAATATTTGTGGTTATTCTCATGGAGTGGTATAATTATATCAATATGGTGGGGTGTGTACCTTTATCCAGGGGATATAAAGTTCCTCATGGTGGATTAAGTTTTAGGGAATATTTTGGGAAATGTTCTCATAAACTAGGAATGAATGGTAGTTGACATTTTGTTTTGTTACTCAGGTAAGAGTGAGATGGATACATTAATTCTTTGTGTTTTTTGATAGATGGAACATATTTTCTAGTATTTAGTAGTTTATTGAGTGAATCAATGACAATAAATTTCCTATGGTGTGGAGTGATGTACCTATCATAGGCGTATGAACCACATGCTAGAAGGGTCATAAAAATATAGAGAATTCTTGGTGGCATTGGGGATTTTGTGTGTATTAAATTTGCTGCATACAAGAATTCTAAATGAAATTACAAGGTGAAATTTTGATGTGATAGAGGATCAAGACTAAGAATTTTCTTTTTTTAGGGGTATTACTAAGTGATATAAGGGTTATTATACTAGATATATGTCAATTTATATAGTAGGGAATTATGATGGTCATGGATGGTTGAGGATTTAAACATGTAATCTCACCATGTGTCTAGTATATACTTGGAAAAGTGTGGTTGGATGGTTGTTGGGTGCCTTAGGGAATGAAGGAATCATGATCGGGTATGTTGGTGGTGTAAAATATTTAAAGCTAAGTGTTTTTTATATGATTCGGATGAGAATGGTTCAACTCATGGTTATGTGTTTGTTTCGATGTATAAATTTTTGAACAAAATGTAGAGTGTCATTTAGTTGATGTTGGATGTGTTTTAGGAATCAAATCATTATTTTCAAGGAAATTCTAGTGTGCTCTTGGCTTGTGCGCTAATAGTGGTTAGGCGTCCATCCTCTAATGGAATTCGATAATGAGGAAGGTTTCTGATACTTAACTAGAAATTGCATGTATTTTTGGGTGAGGTTTGTTGGGAATAACACTGTATGTGTCATTAAAGCATAATTTTGATGATCCAATAGGATATTCTGATAGAGGAAGGATTGAAGCATTCAAATTGATGACCATAAGTCGAATCTTATAGTGGGAAACACTATAGACTTGTTGTGTGATTAGATGAAAACATTGTTGGTGGTTCATACTAGATGGGATTGATTAAGTTCCATACTTTTGTTTCATTTTTTAGTTGGGTTTTGGATTAGGTTATAGTGGTTTGAGTACCTTGAGTTGGAAATTTGACTTGGAGGTGCACATGTGCTTGGTTTGGAGTGGGTTTGGTCATCCTTGAATTGGTGACTGGTGTAGGTTGGAAGATTTGGTTTGATGACCACTGAGACTTCTTAGGGTCAAGAAGTGGTATAATTAGAACCTTCAAATACTTCAATTCTACATGGTTGTTTATAATTTGAAAAATTATTGAGTTTTCAAACTACTAGATGAGAAGATATTTAAATCATGATTCAAAATGGAATTCTCATGGGTGTAAACCCCTAAAAATAAAATTTTGGTATGGAATGAAGGTCCCTAGGGGGTTTAGAGGTCTTAAGAGTTATTTGACTTTTGGGGATCAGAATACCGTGTTTTGGAGGAATAGAACATGGTGTAAAAAAATTTTTAACCATGAACCATAAACGTTTATTTCATTTTTTATAGGAGAATGGTTTATGAAACCATGTAAGGGGGGAAAATAAATTATGAAAATACATATAGTAAATTGTATATATTTTCACACAGTTGGCACATAGTTATTCAAAACATGTTCCTAACTATGGAAATTGAAGTATTTTGGGTAGAGGGGATCACATGGTTGGGAATGGTTTATCCAACTATATGACCAAACCCTACATCCATTAAAATGTAGAAAATTGTTTTTTTTTCTAATTTTAAAGGGGTTTAACCCCCTATTCTCTAAAATTTTTATCTGGCACCCATGTTTACCTCCTCCCTTCCCTCTTCTCTCCTCCAATGTTAAACTCCACCATCTATGAACCAAATTAACTTATTTCAATGGTGTTGGGAATCATGTGGTAATTTTAATAGTATTTTGATCCCTTTATACATTTCTCTCACTTCTAACTATTGATTCACAATTTATGTGGGTGATACCCGATTTGATAGGTGTTTCTCATGTTCTTCAATATTTATTGTGTGAGTTAAAACTGATGGTTGATACCAAATGAGTAGGGTCCTATGAGGCTACGGTGGGTAGCCCCTTGAATTTAATCCAAAATCATGCCTAGTTTCTGAGTATGTGTATGGTGAGTTCAAGACAGACTTTCCAATATTTGTCCCAAATTAATTATACTTTTTTTACTATGGGTTAGAATTAGATAAATTCTCATATAACATGTGCTAGAACATAGTGAGGGTAATTCAAAGTGGGTTGTTTAATGTGAGAGTTATCCTTAAAAAGGGTTGATGTCTTGAAATGAAAATTATATTTTAAATGTTTTAAAATGGATTTTTTAGTATGAATTAGCTTGAAAGAATGGATTTTGTTTTCTTTAAAATCATATTTTTAAATTGAATTGAAATAATATTTTGGAAATGAGTTTTTAAATTCTGTTTTGATTGATATTTGAAGTGGTTTTTAAATCTATTTTGGATAGAACAAATTGTATATGTTTTATAAATGAAAATGTGAAATGATCCATTATGCATTGTTTTTTATTTTAGTGTTATGGAAATGGTGATATGTTTTCACTATATTTTTAAAGTATATTAATTATTTTGATGGTAAACCTGGGGTGAACATGGATTATAAGGGATGAATAGTATTTTTAGATACCCAAAGCTTGACGTACATAGACATTACATTACTTTTGCGGAATACTTAGTACATAACAAAAACAGACACACAAGGACCGTAATAGTTTAGTGTCTTTGGAAACTCGGAATATAATCTTCTAATCATGGTGAAATATCTTCAACATCTCCCATAAAGACCTTTTTTTACCTAAAACCTTTCTTTATATCCTGGGGAAAAGAAAACATAAAAGGGTGAGCTCAAATGATCAGTATGGGTAAACAAAAGAAATATCAATCACATCATATTCATAATAACATAACATTTTAGAAATCTAAACCTGCAAAAGAGAGCATAATTTCATAACATGGGATAAATCATAGTAGTGAAATGAAATCCCAATAATCATAACTTAAAACATGAAACTTTGTGGCATACACACAAAATCATAGAGAATCATTTCTTATTAGTCAAGACTCATTGCCAGGACTATCTTAGTGGACAAAGTCCATTTCTGAATCGAGTTCACTCCTCGTTTCAGTCCTGTTTCACCGAACCGGTATAACCTATCGTTCCATCCATGTCTATCTCATGAGATATAAAATCTTTACCCAATGCATTGGAGGGAGATATAGGTCTCACCCATCTCATAATGATACCATTATTATGTGTGCCACAAAATCATAAATCATACATCATTGCATAACCCATGTAGTAAAAATGGAATTCTTAAACAACATGACATCATAAAAAAATTCATATATGATAAAGGAATTCATAAAAATATTTCCATCACAACATAATCAAATCCATGTAATAATAGGGATAGAAATAGAACCCTATATTATCTTAGATGGAAAATAATTTTGATAAAACACTTGAACTCCATTCTTGAGGAAAATATCCTTTCTACTTCAAAAACACTTTTCCATTCTTAACATTTCATAAAATTATAAACTAAAATAAGTTGATTAAAATTAAACATGAAAACTTGTAAAGGAATATTCTTGAAAATAATGTTTTAAAAATCCATGCATGCCGTATAATTTAAAAAAAACATTCTTCGTACTTTTGTCGGAAAAGTCAAAAAGTACCTCGTACGAAAAATGACAAAAGATTCCTTTCATATCTTTTACTAAAAACTCACCAAAGGGTAAAATTGGATTTAAAACATTGTAGTTGGTTGTAAATAATATTACATATTGAGGAAACAGGGATGTGGGTGATAAAATACACCCTAGTAAATACCAAAGTGTAAACAATCTCGGATAAAAATAAGATTGTGATATTTACCTTACCTTAGGTCTGATATGCTTTGTACGTGTCCGAAACTCCTAAATAATGATTTAAATAATGTTATTGACTTATTCCAGAATCATAATTATTTTTATGATATCATATATGGTCATATTCTTAGCTTCTTAGTAGTAATATTTCATTGCTACTTGTTATTCGGGTGTTTATAACTTTTTGTTCTTATGCGTGTTTTGTCAAATATATTCTTATTCCTCTCTTTAGGTTATAGATACATAATTTACAGAATGGTATTATTGTAATATATATCATATTAATTCATTAAATTCATTTATATAATCATTATGAAATGAAGATCATGTAGAACGAGTCGCATCACATCGTGGAGACGGTATTCCGTACGTACGCACGAGTGATGATATCGTTCCTATGATCGTGGAATTGTATTGGAGTGTATTTATACTATTTCAGAATCAGTATCAATTTATAATAATCATATATAGTCATTATTTACACCATTATACCCATCCAAGTAACGTGGTGGTGGAAAATAGATTACACCCCGGCGTGGAGACGGTATTCCGTACGTACACACGCGCGGTGATTTCTTTTTCCGTAGGATGGATAGATGGTGAAATAGGTTTGTTTCATACTTATAATAACATATCAGTATATTAGTGAAACTGATGTTATTACTTCATAATGAAACAACTAAATAATAATAAGTGGAAGAAGAAATAAAGATGAAAGAATCGGTAACGGACATTACCTCTTCTTTGAAGTGCTTCTTTGAGACCTTCTTTTAGTGAACTAAAATAGGTCTTTGAAGAAGACCAGAACCTATAGGATGTCTCTAGGGAAGTGGAGAGGATAAATTTTAAGGGTTTGGTCGAGCATGAAGTCTCAATGTGGTGTGAGGAAGAGGGGGAGGAGGTGCCCTTTTATAAGGGAGGAGGGGGGCTCCTTTGGAAAAACTAAAAATATTATTTTATTATAAAGTCAAGTTAGGTTTTAAATAGCTCCAAATTGATATATTTCTAAGATAAGGTGGGTATGGGTCTAAATACTCTCATCCAATAGAATTTAGACAAGTTCAGGTTCCTATTTTAACCTTATCATTTATATTTAACTTTAAGTTAGATAATTTTACTTTTACCGTGTCTTCTTGTTTTCTTACACTATAAGGTTAATAAACTTACTATATCGAGCCAAAAGAACCCCAAGTTGTTTATTACTAATATATATAACCGTATCTAAGTCATTTGGCCGAACCTTAGATTTTTATGAATTAAATAACAATTAATCTTATAATATTTGTTTTAAAAACTATTTTATGTCAATTTTGACACTATTTAGTAATTTATTTTTGTTATAATCATAACAGAATTATTAGTTCAAAAAACGTTAATTAAATCAATAATAACAAGTCATAGTAACCTATAAAATTAGTGTAATTCATAAAAAGTCTAAAATTAAATTTATTTGGGTATTTATAACATCAATTATGTCAATATTTCATTAATAAGATAATTACTGCATCATCATTGTGTCATAAATAAATTAACTTATTTAATGTCTAAAAATAACAAATAAAATACCATTATGTAGGAAATATTTTTATCTTTCTAATGAGTATTTATAGTCGAATTTATCTTTTGTGTAACCCTATATTAAAAATTATTTACTTATTAAACGTTGATTTGAACTATTTTAACCCTTCTTTAAATAAATTAATAATAAATGTCCTAATCTAATCCAAGTGGGCCTAAATGATCATATTTTATTCCTAAGGTTGTTTTTTGTCTAATTACACTTATCTAATAGAATTAGGACATGTGTTAGGGTAATAATAATAACATTGTTACCCTTAATTACCCTATTTACATTTAACCGTGGTAAAAAAAAGGTAAAAAGTTATTATTCACCAAAAATTATTTTCATCTCATTGAACCACATTTTACTTACTAACATCAACCGTGCCTCTCGGATTTTTGAAATTCCACTCACAAAAGCGGTAAAATTAACTTTTATGAAAAATTCATTTTTTTAACTACCACTTAGTGGTTTCACTATTCATCAAAAAAATGAAAGTTTCCAGAAAAATACAAAAAATTAGGCCTAAGCTATATTTGATATTATGAACTCAAAAATGATGTCTATTTTACCAAATTCAAAACATATCAGTTGCATTAATTAATTTAAAAATTAATTCCCGTCGTCAAAACAAATAGCGTGTTCTTAAGAGATAATAACTATAAAAAGATTGACACTAGTTTATGTCTGGTTTAAATGTAGAATTACATCCAATGACCAAAATTGTATTAAATTGTAAAAATATATTCTAAATATACTTTAAAACCCCTCAAATTAATAATTTATCATTATTAAATATTTTGATTAAAAAGGATGTTTTTAATCAAAATTTAGTAATTTTCACTATTCATCAGAAAATGAATGTTATCCAAAAAGTACCAAAATTTCACCCTAAGATAATTTGGATATTACGAATCCAAAAATGAAGTCCATTTTGAAAAATAGAATTTACAAAATTTCAAAAAGTGGTTATTACTATTCATAAAGGCTAGTTTTAAGCAAATCGTTGTTTAGTGAAACTCGGTATAGCGTACTACACACGCTATCGAGGAAGGTCATGATTGCGTTTAATGCAAGGAAAGTAAAGGATGCGTGTTTTGAAAGATCCTTTTGGTGTAGTGTACAACACAAGACATTGATGAAATTAAAAAGAATATCTTTCATAAAATCTCAGGGTGTTACATTCTACCCCCCTTAAAATGAATTTCACCCTCGAAATTCGTCAGGGTTATAAATGGTTTACTATTCGAAAGTTTCTTTGATAGAAACCCACATCGTAAAAAGGAATAACAAAACCAATCTTTAAAATCAAAAGTATGAAATGTAACGGTTACCCAAATAAACTAATCATTGGGTTTCCACATAGGTGAAAATATTGATATGGAAGAGAAATATAACCATCATGTTCTAATGGAGAGTGGTAGAGAACATGGCTATGGAAAATCCAGCAATAACAAAGCCATAAATTTGTGACGATCTAAGGTACCATCTTATTTATCAGATATAAGAGCACTAGGACAACATTTTTGGTTTTCAGGATCGTTTCCCTAAAGTTGATGAAATTGGTATTAGAAGAAATACTTTCGTGATTTCGGTATAGTCTCACCGTTGGTCATTATTTAGACAATTTCCACTTCATATCTTAAATAAATTAAGTTGAATTTGTCATTCATGATGTGTTAGAAGATCATGTGATAGAATGATGGGTCATTCCATCTGTCTCAATCAAAAGGTTAGAAAAGTTATCAAAAAATACATAAGTCTATCTATAGTGATATTAATGATATATGGTTCCTAAAATGGACTTATACTTCATATATCATACTGCTTAATATAATAAAACTAGTTTCTACTAAACAGGGACTTCTTGTAGGCCAGTGGTAGGCGATAAAGGCCCGTCGCACTTTGGTTGTGGGTTCTATTCCCACGACCTTGTCCGACGCGATGGGTTGTCACCCATCCTACAGGTTGTCCTTTTTCTAAAACTATATTACTATAACATCCCATCAATAATATCAAAAAAAACTTCTATCCTTAAATAATAATAACTTAATTCCATCATAATCCATTCAAATCTTTAGGCTTATCCATAATACTGTAGTCCACTCTCATAATATAGTGAAAACGATTACCAGAGATTTAATACCATCGTTGGTCCCCATATATCATAAGATATGTCTTGTTGGTCACATTCCAAACATTCAAAGGCCTTAATCATGTATTTTCTTGAATACCCATCGAACCTTATTGAAAACATGAATGCAGTTGAAAGTTAACACTTTCCACATACCAAAATCCTCAAAATTCTATATACTCAAACAATGATATCACTTAGTCCTTATATCAATCATGAGCTCATGAATACTGTCAAACATTTCATTTTTTCCTTATCCCTTCATTATGAACATATCATCTTTTTTCCAAAAATATCTCAATCACTTTCCATGGTTACCGGTACGATAAAATTATTGAAAACCACAATAGACCAATACATAAATATTCCAATATTCCACGATACTATATACAACATTATTTTTTAATCCCATTAAATAAACACTTAATCATTCCACCACATCGTTATCATATTCAACATCACCAATGGTTATCGCATGTGACTTCCCTTTGTCCTTTGCCTTAAGTGGTTGCTCATGTCGATCATCACTAACCCTTGGATTAGGGAATTTATTAGCATAATGCCCCATTTCCTTGCACTTGAAGCATTGAAGTGTAGTAGGTTCATTCTGTGTATCCCTTCCTTTGTTTGCATCATTAGACATCTTCTTCCCATCATTGCGGCATTCAAATGCCCGATGACCTTACTTTCCACATTTTAAACATTCACTTGTCCCTTTAAGACAATCTCCACCATGCTTCTTTCCACACTTTGAGCATAAGGAAACATTCATCTTCTTTTCACCATTATTCTAAGATTTCTTCTTGAACTCCATCTTTCGTTTCATTTCAAAACTATGAGATGGATAAGTAACACCAACTTCCATTTCTACCTTGATAGCACAACACACAATATCTTCATAGCTACTGAAGTCTCTTATAGCTAATTCCCTTCGAAGATTTGTTTTTAAGCCACTGAAGAATCGATTAACTTTACTTTCAGGTTGGATGATAAATCCAGATGCATACCTTTCAAGCCTTGTAAAATTTGCTTCGTATATACCAACAGATTCATCATCCTTTTTCTTTAGTTCAAGAAACTCCTTCTCCATATTTGTTGGACGAATACGAGGGAAGTACTTATTGAAAAATAAGTTCTTGAACTCATCCCATTCCATGGAATCAATTTCATCTCTTTGCCTCGTATTCTTGATAAGATTCCACCATTGATCAGCTTCACCTTCCAAACGATATACTTCTAAGATGACTTTATCATGTTCAGAACATTGAAGAACTGAAAATATCTTTTCAGTGGTACTGATCCATTGTTCAGCAACAAGTGGATCAGAAGACCCACTGAAAGAAGGTGGACGTTGCCTCATGAAGGACTCAATAGAATATTGTTCCCTTCTCTGCTCATTTGGAAGTCCAGAATGATTCATAGCTTGTGTAAGTATAGCAATAAGATTTTGCACTCCATCTCCCATAACATTTGTTTGTTCAGGAGGACAATCATTGCATTGTCCATTGCATTGATCAACACGGTTCCTTCTGGTTCCATCCATCGTCTAAAACCCAAAAAGAATAGTGTGAGAGGCAAACATCATGCTAGGGAAAACAACATAATAAAGGGGGATTACCTTCAATATCTAACATCTTAGGTTAAATTCTAATATTGTTAGCGCAATTCTAGGACTATAACCTATACTTATACTTAACCTTAGAGACATCCCTATACATACCTTAGAAATATCTCTAGGGATATCACTAAAGTTCTCGAATCATAGTTTCCAAAGGTTGACTAAACCTTTCCTATGATACCAACTGTAGAGACCCAAATCTTGACGTATATAGACATTACGTTACTTTTGTGGAATACTTAGTATATAACAAAAACATACACATAAGGACCGTAATAGTTTAGTGTCTTTGGAAACTCGGAATATAATCTTCTAATCGTGGTGAAAGATCTTCAACATCTCCCATAAAGATCTTTTTTTTTACCTAAAACATATCTTTATATCCTGGGGAAAAGAAAACACAAAAGGGTGAGCTCAAATTCTCAGTAAGGGTAAAAAAAAGAAATATCAATCACAACATATTCATAAGAACATAACATTTTGGAAATCTTAACCTGCAAAAGAGAGCATAATTTCATAACATGGGATAAATCATAGTAGTGAAATGAAATAACAATAATCATAACTTAAAACATGAAACTTTGTGGCATACACACATAATCATAGAGAATCATTTCTTATTAGTCAAGACTCATTGCCAAGACTATCTTAGTGGACAAAGTCCATTTCTGAACCGAGTTCACTCCTCGTCTCAGTCCTGTTTCACTGAACCAGTATAACCTACAATTCCAGCCATGTCTATCTCATGAGATATACAATATTTACCCAATGCATTGGAGGGAGATATAGGTCCCACCCATCTCATAATGATACAATTCTTATGTGTGCCACAAAATCATAAATCATACATCATTGCATAACCCATGTAGTAAAAATGGGATTCTTAAACAACATGACATCATAAAACAATTCATATAAGATAAAGGAATTCATAAAAATATTTCCATCACAAAATAATCAAATCCATGTAATAATAGGGATAGAAACAGAACCCTATATTATCTTAAATGGAAAATAATTTTGATAAAACACTTGAACTCCATTATTGAGGAAAATATCCTTTCTACTTCAAAAACACTTTTCCTTTCTTAACATTTCAAACAATTATAAACTAAAAGAAGTTGATTAAAAATAAACTTTAAAACTTGTAAATGAATCTTCTTGGAAATAATGTTTTAAAAATCCATTCATGCAGTATAATTTAAAAAAAACATTCTTCGTACTTTTGTCGGAAAAGTCAAAAAGTACCTCTTACGAAAAACGACAAAAGATTCCTTTCATATCCTTTACTAAAAACTCACAGAAAGAGAAAAATTGGATTTAAACAGTTTTAGGTGGATGGAAATAATATTACATATTGTGGAAACATGGATGTGGATGATAAAATACACCCCAGTAAATACCAAAGTATAAACAATCTCGGATAAAAATGAGATTGTGATATTTCCCTTACCTTAGGTCCGATATGCTTTGTACATGTCCGAACCTCCTGTATAATGATTTAAATAATGTTATTGACTTATTCCAGAATCATACTTATTTTTATGATTTCATATATGGTCATATTATTAGCTTCTTAGTAGTAATATTTCATTGCTACTTGTTATTCGGGTGTTTATAACTTTTTGTTCTTATGCGCGTTTTGTCGAATAAATTCTTATTCTTCTCTTTAGGTTATAGATACCTCATTTCCAGAATGTTATTAGTGTAATATATATCATATTCATTCATTCAATTCATTTATATAATCATTATGAAATGAAGATCATGTAGAACAAGTCGCATCACATCGTGGAGACGGTATTTCGTACGTACGCACGAGTGATGATATTGTTCCTATGATCGTGGAATTGTATTGGAGTGTATGTATACTATTTCAGAATCCGTATCACATTATAATAGTCATATATAGTCTTTATTTACACCATTATACACATCCAAGTAAGGTGGTGGTGGAAAATAGATTACACCACGGCGTGGAGACGGTATTCCGTACGTACACACGCGCGGTGATTTCTTTTTCCGTAGGATGGATAGATGGTGAAATAGGGTTGTTTCATACTTATAATAGCATATCAGTATATTAGTGATACTTATGTTATTACTTCATAATGAAACAACTAAAGAAGAATAAGTGGAAGAAGAAATAAAGATGAAAGAATCGGTAATGGACATTACCTCTTCTTTGAAGTGCTTCTTTGAGACCTTCTTTTAGGGCACTAAAATAGGTCTTTAAAGAAGACCAGAACCTCTAGGATGTCTCTAGGGAAGTGTAGAGGAGAAATTGGAAGGTTTTGGCCGAGCTTGAAGGCTCAATGTGGGGTGAGGAAGAGGGGGAGGAGGTTCCCTTTTATAAGGGAGAAGAGGGGCTCCTTTGGAAAAACTAAAAATATTATTTTATTATAAAGTCATGTTCGGTTTTAAATAGCTCCAAATTGATATATTTAGAAGATAAGGTGGGGATGGGTCGAAATCCTCTCATTAAATAGAATTTAGACATGTTTAGGTACCTATTTTAGCCTTATCATTTATATTTAACTTTAAGTTAGATAATTTTACTTTTACCGTGTCTTCTTGTTTTCTTACACTATAAGGTTAATAAACTTACTATATCAAGCCAAATGAACACCAAGTTGTTTACTATTAATATATATAACCTTATTAAAGTCATTTGGACGAACTATAAATTTTTAGTAATAAAATAACAATTAATAATATAATATTTGTTTTAAAAACTGTTTTATGTAAATTTTGACACTGTTTAGTAATTTATTTTTGTAAAAATCCTAACAGAATGATTAGTTCGAAAAAAGTTAATTAAATCAATAATAACATGTCATATTAACCTATAAAATTATTGTAATTCATAAAAAGTCTCAAATTACATTTATTTGGGTATTTATAACATCAATTATGTCAATATTTCATTAATAAGATAATTACCGCATCATCTTTGTGTCATAAATAAATTAAATTATTTAATGTTTAAAATTACAAATAAAATACCATTATGTAGGAAATATTTTTATCTTTCTAATGAGTTTTTATAGTCGAATTTATCTTTTGTATAACCCTATATTAAAAATGATTTACTTATTAAACTTTGATTTTAACTATTTTAACCCTTCTTTAAATAAATTAATAATAAATGTCCTAATCTAATCCAAGTGGTCCTAAATAATCATATTTTATTCCTAAGGTTGTTTTTGGTAAAATTACACTTATCTAATAGAATTAGGACATGTGTTAGGGTAATAATAATAAAATTTTTACCCTTAATTACCCTATTTACTTTTAACCGTGGTAAAAAAAAGGTAAAAAATTACTATTCACCAAAAATTATTTTCATCTCATTGAACCACATTTTACTTACTAACATCAACCGTGTCTCTCGGATTTTTGAAATTCCACTCACAGAAGTGGTAAAATTAAGTTTTATGAAAAATTCATTTTTTTACTACCACTTAGTGGTTTCACTATTCATCAAAAAAATGAAAGTTTCCAGAAAAATACCAAAAATTAGGCCTAATATATATTTGATATTATGAACTCAAAAATGATGTCTATTTTACCAAATTAAAAACATATCAGTTGAATTAATTAATTTTAAAATTAATTCCCGTCGTCAAAACAAATAGCGTGTTCTTAAGAGATAATAACTATCAAAAGATTGACACTAGTTTATGTCTGGTTTAAATGTAGAATTACATCCAATGACCAACATTGTATTAAATTGTAAAAATATATTCTAAATATACTTTAAAACCACTCAAATTAATAATTTATCGTTATTAATTATTTCGATTAAAAAGGTTGTTTTTAATCAAAATTTAGTAATTTTCACTATTCATCAGAAAATGAAAGTTATCTGAAAAGTACCAAAATTTCACCCTAAGCTAATTTCGATATTTGGAATCCAAAAATGAAGTCCATTTTGAAAAATAAAATTTACAAAATTTCAAAAAGTGTTTATTACTATTCATAACAGCTAGTTTTAAGCATATCGTTGTTTAGTGAAACTCGGTATTGCATACTACACATGCTATCGAGGAAGGTCGTGATTTCGTTTAATGAAATGCAAGTCAAGGATGTGTGTTGTGCTAGATTATTTTGGTGTAGCGTACAACACAAGACATTAATGAAATTAAAAAGAATATTTTTCATAAAATCTCGGGGTGTTACAATATTGATGGTTAATTTAATATAAAAAAACATATAGGGGATGCATGATTTTAATGTTTATCTCTAGGTGAACATGGTCCCTAGGGGACACTGATACTAAATGTTAAACACAGGGTGAACATAGCCCCTATGTGGATGTTTAAGCTCTCGAGATGGGTAAATTACCCAATTATTAGATTTGGTTTGGACCTGGGATGGGAATATTACCCCTAGTCAGGAGATTGTTGGAATGGTCTTCATGAAGTTCTTAGAGAAACCAAGGAACTGGCTGAAGAAATTATGTATCATTCCTATGGGAAAACCCAACCCCAAGGGTTGGTGTTTAATCTATTAATTTTATCTAAAATGATTTAAATGATTTTTTTGTAACTAGTTGACCTGATCACCATTTCATGCACTACTATCAAACTAGTTATTTTAGGGATGCCATTTTTGGTGTCCTACTGAGTTTTAATCACACCATTATTGGGACTCCATGACACTTGGGTACCTAACAGGACACTTTTTTTGGTTATCAGTACATGTTTTGGGGGAGGTTAGACATTGTTTCAAGTTGACGGCTTCATTAGGTTGGAGTTGTATTATGGGACCCAGAAGGACATGGGACCTATTGGGTAACATTCTATCAGACAAAATTTACTTTTATTATTTTTATACTTCTTGTGTATGATCTACCCACAAGAAATCCAATTAGTATTTATAAAATTATCATTGATATCATGTTTGAGGTTTGGTTTATTTATCAACACTTTCATTTTTTGTGACGTTTTTGTATAGATGTTGTCTATTTAATTTCTTTTACACTATTATTTTAGTCTGATCATTAGAGAATAGTCTCCCCATGGTAAATTATTAGGCCCTCTCCACTAGACAGCAACCTCTGGGGTACTACGAGGCACTCATACAGACTTGTAGAAAACCGATATGGTTACTATTATTAGAGTGACCTTGGCTTGTATGTTAAATTTATATTTCATGTTCAATGTCTCAAAAATGGAAAAAAGTGGAGGGAAATGTGAGTGTGGGTAAAAAATTAGATAAATTATCTATTCAGGTGACAAATTTGAGTGTTTTAAGGCATTTAATTTTATCTTTTTAAATTTTAACGCAATTTTTATTTACCTCGGTATTAATTTATATCCTTAGTAATTAATATTAATGAAAAAATTATTAGTAAACCCTTTACTTAATTTGAATAATATTATTTTCAAATTATGAAATCATTTAATAAAATTAAAATTCTATGGTTTTTAAAAGTTAATTTTATGATTAGTTGACATAACACATAAAAAAGTTTTTTAGAAAAAATGTGTTTTTAAGAATAAAATATATGTGTCAGCCATAATTATTAAAATTTTTATGTCCACTAAAATATTTAGTTTATTATAAATCAAATAAAATATATGAGGCTTCCATGGAAATCCAAAACTAAATCTCACCATGAAAGTACATGATTCAAATAAAAAGACTGAAAGCAATATATTATCGAACCAATATTTTTAATTTATTTCTAAAAATATTGACCATATGATTTATAATATCATAGAATATATATTAAAATAAAAAAAATTATTCATAAATAATATTTTTTTGAAAGTATTTAATAAACTTATTTGATACACATATAAGGTGATAAGTTCATAAGAATTATAACTTCCACAAACACTAAATTTTTTGACATGAAATCAATGTTTTTGGAAGAATGAAAAAATTCCACTAAAGATAATATTTTTATTATAAATTTAAAAATGAGTTCAATATTTTCAAATTTGACTTATAATATTTATAAATTTATTTTTTTCAATAAAATCATATAATATAAGGGAAAATGTTTTTATTTGAAAATAAAAAATTTAAATATTAACGATTATTATTATTATTTCATATTACTTACTAACTAAATTATTATTAACCAATTAAAAATTAAAAATATAATTTTTCATTATTAATCATATGTTTCTTGATATAGAAATTTATATTTCCTAAATATGTATTCTATTTGAAAAATACCTTTCTAAATAATAAATGACCATATGAGTCATTTTAGGTAAACTAATTGAGTTTTATTAATATTAAAAGTAGACATAATTTTATTTATATATATATATCATAAATCATTTAATCATATTCATAACCTTTAATTCACCAACTAGGTTTTAATGTTTATACACTCATATTTATTTTTTTGTTAAAATATACCACAGTTTCATTTATGTTAAGTATTGTGTGTAGAGAAATATATAGTACACATTGACTTATGTAAAGGTAATTGTATATTAAGATCTTCAAGTGTTACATTTAGTGGTAGGGTATTTGTTAGGATAGTGGGAAATCCTTGGGTGAGAAGGTGCTGGATAAACCCTACCATGAGTTAAATGATAGTGTACATGGTGTGATGTGATATGAGACATAGATGATGGTACCTACCTCAAGTGATAAGATATTGGTTGAGATATGGATGATCTATTCACTAAGTGTGAGAAGGTTATGGCATGGATTTCCCTTGAGTGAGAAGATATGGTATATTATTTGAGGTGAGATCAACCTGAATAATTCATTTATGGGTCATGGTTATTGGATCATTGTGATTGGTCTCTAGAATTTTCTTAATAAGGTATGATTGGGTGTTATGGGGTCCTGGTTATAACACAATGGCCCAACATGTATATGTGTGGTTAGGACGTGAGTTGTTGGTTCAAACATAAGTTGAAGCTGGTTTAGTTAGGTGTTTCAATGACCATGTTAACATATTATGACTTGACATACAAGTTATATTATGTTATTTATTTTCCTTATGAATGCAA
Organism: Viscum album; assembly: GCA_963277665.1. Classification (NCBI taxonomy): domain Eukaryota; kingdom Viridiplantae; phylum Streptophyta; class Magnoliopsida; order Santalales; family Viscaceae; genus Viscum; species Viscum album. The sequence goes on along the minus strand of OY728131.1, from coordinate 1,428,781,433 downwards.
TTATACAATGGTGTATATTAATGGAACAAGGTGAGACCCTATTGAGATGTATTTCTAACACCATACATGGGAATTTTTGTGTATGTACAAACCTTATGTCTTCTTTATAATTTAGATCATTGGAAGCATATTTTATTGGGAAGTACCATCTCAATAGGGATTGCATAATGGGTTGATTTGAGGCCTAGGGATAATAGAAGAGCCACATGTATAGTTTATTTCCTTCTTTATTTATATATATGTTAAGCTTATGTGGAAATTAACTATGATGTTTGATTAAATGCTTCCAAATTTCAATTCGTATAGAATGTATAATTTTGTGGATAATGTATACTCTTATTATTTTTTGTTGTTGAAATTTGTTAATTTTTTTATTATTGATTATTATGATATTGAGGACATAGTCTAGGAAATATATGATTTATTCCCTGACCACTTGTTGGAAAAATATAGGATATGAGGAGGTGTTTATGAGGTTATGTGATGCTCATATTGGGACATTGGTGATTTGTATCATGCTAGGGTGTGACACATAGTCTCATTAAATTTATTAGATTTTATATTTGGTTATTCATAATTATAATATCAGGTTGAAGCATTAGATGGTTTAAGAAAGATTGATTCATATTTTTAATATATTTCTCAATCCTCTATATAGTCATTTAATTAATGTATTTTAGAGGATAATTTGTGAAACTATATTCTCTGCCTATGGTTTGGGAAGTTGTATCCTAACTATTCATGCATTCTAAAATAGCCAACCCAGGTCACCATCCAAACTAGTGCCTGAGATGACCTGCCACATACCTGAGGAGGGTAACTAATCCCCCCATATTGTAGACATGTGTCAAGGGTATTTATGATAATGGTTAGGTATTGTTTCACCATTAATGAATGAGGATTTACATATAATGGAAATAGTGGAAGGGAAATACCAAACATCCAAATGGGGAAAGAAACTAAAAATACACAAAATATTCTATAAATCATTTTTGACAACTAAAACCAATTATATATGTATCTTATTTCAAATCCCAATGAGGAAAGTAAAAAAAACTTATAGGAAACAAATGGAATATTAGGTTGTCACAATGATGGTCTAAACATGGAAAAATGAAATAGCCACAAACCCCAACATCTCTATTTAACTCTCTTTTCACAACCATCACCTAGAAAACACATGCACCATAATGGAAAGCGGTAACAAGAAAACCTACAAGTATAAAACCTAAATAATTTAGAGAAACATGAATAATCCATACCCAATACCATGACCTTGCAAGGTGTGAGCCAAGGCTAGTATGATTCCACCATGAGTTCATTTATTTTCTTTTATAATAGAAACTATTTATGTTATTTTGAAAACAAGTTGTGGAGAAACATGTTTTTATTTTACTTTCCAAAATAAAGTAATAAAAATATAATGAAACTTGAACTTTATTAAGTTATTCCATTTTGTAAAATCTATTTCAAAATGGTGTTGATTTTTTTCCAAAACAAAACCAATTAAAATTGAACACATATGTTTTTCTTTAAAGCATCATACATTTCAAAATAAACCCGCATGTGGTTTAAAAATTTTCAAAATATTTTCACCAAATATAGAAACTTTGAAAAAAAATCACCATTTTTATTTTCAAAACATTAAACCACTAAAAAAATTAAATAAAGGAAGAACATTAAATATCTATGAAGAAACATGCTAAATAAATAGATGTAACGTCGCTAGAAAACCCCAATCCCAGACCAAAAAAGTCACAATGCAACTCTATCCAATCAATAAGCAATAAATATGAAAATATATAACCAAAGGAATAGAATAATATAAATAGTATAAAAAGACTAAAATAAGATACATTAAAATTAGACAACACCATAAATACTATTGGGAAAGTAAAATATACACATGGTGAATCTACTTTTAATAGGTTAACGATCACACTTCCATCAACCAAATCACTCTAACCAGTATCCACAGTGATGTCCCCAAGCCTATTTCTTAATCTTCACTAGGGGAGACTATCTAGTATGTAATATAAACTATCATATATAGATCCACTAAATTCACACCTAGTATACATGGGTTTCCCAAGTAATAACCAAGTAGATATTCCTAGAACAACCTCAAGGGTCATCACATGATAATATAAAGTGTAAAAGTCAAAAAACACAATAAACTTCTTCCCACCTCCAAAAATAACCATAAAAGGAGATCCAACCCATAATAATAATATGAATCATATATAAATCATCCACCACATGGATAAAAAAATTATCATCAACAAAAATAAGGAGTATCAACAAGTGCGTAACTAATATATCAACCTTTACTTCACAAGTGCCAATCAAGCCTTCCATTTATCACTTTATACATGTGTAATTTTGGAAATCACTTGAAAACCCCTTTGGAAATAAAATAAAAATAAAAGTGAAATCACAAAAATTCGGGAAGGAATTCCAAAACATAAAAAAATGAAACTGTAACACCCCATGTTTTTATGAATTAATTTTTTTAAATTAAATTTCTTCGATAGTTTGAGCTGCACATAACAACGAGTTCTAACGAGCAATGGTATATTATTAATATTAATATTTAGATGAAACCATTATAAAAAATATTTTAAACATAGTCGTATAAATAGAAATAACTAGTTTTAAAATATTAATTATGTTTTTATATAAATAAAATGTATTGATAAAAAAATAAATTAATTTTCAAAAAAATCATTATAAGTTTTTAAAATACTATTTCCCCAAAAAATTACTATATTCTTTTTGAAAAAATGATAAAATTAATTCTTGAGACTTTTATAAAATTTATTTTACAAAATTAACTTCATTTTTTGAATCAGTAAATGAAAATTTGGTTAGGGTGATGTTTTGATATTTTTCTAAAATGTTTCATTTTTTGATAAATAGTGAAAACACTAATTTTTATTAAAAACTACCTTTTCATTTAAATAATTTACTTGAACCATTTTATATTAATGTGGTTTTAAAAATAATATTAGATTAATTATATATTATTTAATAAAAATTAGGTCCTTGGAATTAATTTCATATATGATTTTGATATAAAATATGTTTCAATTTTTTAATGTTTTATTTTTTGGAAAATCTTTTTTCGACATGTATGAAGGTTTAATTTTAAATTAATTTCTTCCACATATATGATTAGAATTTGAAAAAATGAATTTAATTTTTGGATTAAGAGTAATTTATATTATCTAATAATTTCAAATACATTTTTTACGATAATAATTAGTGAAAATAGAAAGGGTTATTTACAGTGGTTAAGGTAAAAACAATTTTATTAGTGGGTTAAAATAAAAATATAAATGTGAAAAATGACCCAAAAATTGTCCAATTATAATTAAATGGACATATATAGAACTTTTACATTCTATTTTTAAAACTGATACATTTTTAACCTTTTTTATGTGAAAAATATGGGTGGAATTATTTCTTTTAAAAAATTTATAGTGTGCCCTCTCCCAAACTTATAAATGGAATCCTCATATACTCTCCTATTCATAAATAAAAACTCTATTATTTCATGCATGTAATTCCAAAATAATTTACCTAATTCCCTAACCTCATCAAAGAATAATTATTCTTGTTATAAATCTTACCAAGAAATTATTTTGGTGAAAACTAAACAAATTTTCCTGAAGAATAGTTAATGTTCTTAAACGATAGTTTTTATATTATTTATTTTCCATCATCCTTAGATTATAAGTTAACCATTATTATATAATAAAAATATTATTATAAATATAATTAAATTTGGTTTATAATAATGGCATTACCTATATTCATATACAATTCCCTCAAATAGGAAATGATAGTGTCGCTCATGTGCATGGAGGACTACTTCCTTATAAACTGATGCGACATGTTTTCTATCAACATCTCTCACGGTTGGGAATGATGAAGGATATAATGCATATATATGACATTTTTTCATAATTATACTTTTTGAAATATAATAACACATATACCCTTTTTACTTCCCATTATGTGGGGGATATGCTAATATTGATTGTATGTATGGTGGACTACCGCCTCGTGAAGCGATGTGACTCATTATCACTAATTAGTTGCAAGGACGGAAATAAGGATTAAGTTAATTATAATATTTTTTATACATAAAAATATAATTATTATATAAAATTTAATAATTATTTACCTTTATTTCATTCCATATGTAGGAAAAATGAAAACAATGTTCATTAATACGAATGACTTACCATCTCCATGAATAGTATATTTCATTTTGATACCTATAAATTTTATGGATGAATATAAATAAATAAATAATGAATATATATTATATTAATAAAATTAATAACATTCTAGATATTATATAATGGTGATCAAATTACAAGTACCAAAACTACCAAACCAAAACAAAAATGAAAAATGAAATTATTAACACCGAGAAATGACAATTTTATAAAAGAATTATTAATAAAATAGTGATGAAACATTATAAGGGAATCATATATGATTTTATAAGTATGTTTATGGTTATATAATATATTTATAATAAATCTATATATATCATATATGAGGTTAGATGTCTTTCAAGGAAAAAAACTCATGTTAAGGGATATTCATCTCACTTTTTATATTAGCATGATAAACACCATATTCTCTACATCTTCCTTTTGTGTGGTGTATAAAAAACCCATTAATTTATTTTATTATTATTATCATGAAAACTAGGGGGATCTAAATATACATTTTTGGATCTCTCTTTTATAAGGTTTTTAATTTAAAAGTTACCAAAATGGAAAGGGTTTAATGTTACAATCTCATTGTTTATTAGGATAGTTTATGATTATTTTTTAGATAATGAAATATTATGATATATTTATAAATAAAATCATTAATGATTTCCTCATTTGGTTATTTCTTGAGAATATAAATTTTCCCTTAATTTTATTCTATTGATGTACTTAATATTTTGCTTAAGTTTTTTTATATAAAATCAACTTTATTTATTGTTTTGGTTGAAAAAACCTTTTCATCCATAGACATATTTTTCGAAAATTTATTTAAATTTAATATATTATTGTTTAAATTAATTTTATCCTTTTTTTATTTTTTTAAAAAAATTAATGGCTAATTTGTGACTTTTTCCAAACAAATACCATTTGTAATTTACCAAAAATGTGAAAGGAATATTTAATTTATCATGGTAAACATGAAAATAATTTTCTACGATCATGACCAATCATTGATTTGAAGAATATTTTATAATAATCCAATTTTATATTTATGTAAAATTATTTTGAATTTATTATATATATTTTTAGTTTTAAAAATCTATTTTCAAAGTGGAAAGACTATTTTCCAAAAGAAATGTTCGAAGAGATCTTTCAAAATAATTTTCCATCTAAGTGGACATCCTTTGAAATTAATTATTCTTCAATGTAGTTATGATTAAAGTATCCCACTATTATTCATTCTCAAAATGGTTTATGTTTATGATGGAAAGATATTTATGAAACTTTTTTCACTTCCACAGGTTACACTGTGATGAAATGATTATGAAACCCATTCATTTTTTCCATAGTTCATGTTATAATGATATGAGGAAAATTTTATGAAACCCATTTATTTTAATGGGTTGTAATATAATTAATGTATTATAATATTTTGGAACACATATGTATGATTTTCATTCTTTCATAGGTGCGACCTATATATCCCCCTAATTCATTGGGTAAATATTTAAATCTCATGAGATATACAGGACAATAATGGACGGTAAACCAAGTTCTATAAGGAAATTTGTCCAGTATGATAGTCTTTCGAGTGACCCTTTACTACTATTAAGGTTTGGGTGGGAAAACAATTCCATTATGATATCCTTGGAAGTAAAATAAGAACACTTTTTATCTAGTTTCTGAAGACACTAAAATTTTACAAACCTTTGGAATGTTTTTATATAATGTATTGAATATTAATCTAAAAAGATGTTATATTTTTTATGAAAACCCTGGGTCATTATATTTTGTATTATATTAATGGTTTATATGAACGTATGAATATTTTATGAGAAAATATTATTGATAACACTTAGAATATTCCTAGGAATAAAAGAACTTCCTAAGTTATGTTTATGGAATGAGTGTGGTTTTAATAGAAACATATACATGTTTGGACATTATAAGTTTATATAGTTCTAGAATAAATGTACCTAGGCATAATAAATCCGAAAAATGCATGTTGGGATTGACATAATAGTGACCTGGTACATGATAATGGGACTTACTAGGAAGCTTGTTTGACACTCAATGGGGATATTATTAGGTTAATCTATATTTTCATTATGAACCATTATGAAGGATTTGAATATATGATGATCATGGATGTACTAGGTTAAACCTAAGGTTTCACAGATTTAAATGCATGTGTTATTATTTAGATATATTATAAATAATATTTCATGATTATGTTTTTTTCCAATGAGATTAGTATTTCTCACACTATGATTTTTTTCATTAGTTTTTGGACGAAACATCGAGGAACCATGTTAATGCTAAATGTATTCGATGATGAAATTATTTTCATTCTAATAAAATAAATGGAATGGGATCCCAAATTAAAAATATCATTTATATGCTCAGACAACTTTCCCAATCTATGAATCATGATGGACTTCCAAATGATCAAAGTAGGGAACAAAATTCTATAAAATTATTCATGAGGTTACATCCACCTTCATTATCTGGGTCTTCTCATCCATTATTCCCTAAAAACTTGGTTAGTACTATGGAAAATATATTTTCCATTATCTACTTTTCATAACATGATAAAGTGATATTAGATGTATATTGTTTGGAAGTTTTAGCAGATAAATGGTTGAATCTTATCAAGAATACATGGAAACTAGATGAAATTTACTCCATCGATTGGGAAGAGTTCATGAAATTATTTTTCAATAAGTTATTTACTCATATTCCTCATATGGTGATGGATAAGTAGTTACTTGAGCTAAAACAAATGGATGATTATCTCATTGGTACCTATGAGAAAACAATTTCAAGACTTGTGGGATATGATTTTGGTCTTATCATCCAACAAGAAAGTAAGGTTGATCTATTCTTTAATCGCTCAAAACCAGGTAATCAAAGGGAATTTTCCATAAGATACATTAGTAGTTATGATTAAATAATTTATTTTAATATCAAGGTGGAAATGGGCTTTGTATCTACACATCAATATCATAGTTTTGATAAGAAGATAAATATGTAATTTAAGGGAAATATTAAAAATCATGGATATAAGAAGATTAGTTTTCCATGATGCTCAATGTTTGGAAGGAAACATAGAGGAAATTATCTTAAGGGGACAGCAAAATATTTTACTTTTGGGAATGAAGGTTATTGTGTAATATATTATTAGAGTAATTAGAAAAGGTTAGTTAATGATTTAAATTGAGAAAGTGCTCAACAGAATGCACCACACACACTCCAGTGTTTCATGTATTAGGAGAATGGGAATTATTCTATCTAGTACCCATATATTAAGGTAAAAATGATTATAGGATTCAAAAACCTCTTATGTAGATAGAACAATAGAAATATCTTGATATCACTGTTTTTTAGGAGGTCCTGATAATGATGTTGTGAAAGGTACACTTATTGTCCACTTTGCAACTCCTAATGTCTTATTTGACTATAGATCTGCCCATTAATTTATATCTAAAGAATTTTATAACAGTATAAATATTCCACCCCAATGACTAAATATAGAATTATAGGTAAAACCCTCTAATTTTGTGATGATTTATTCTCAAGTCTATGATTCTTCTCTAATTTAAGTTTGTGGGGATGTGCTTCATGTAAATCTAGTCATTATCCCTTTGGTTGAATTTGATGTTATCATATGTATGGACTGGAATTAACATAATAAATCCCACATATATTTATGAGTAAGGGAAGTCACATTTTATGTTTGAAAAAAAACTATGATCATCTAATTGTGTGATGATAATTATGAAATTCCAATAGAAATAAAATACATTATATGGGTCTTTATTCCTTATAAAATGTGTTTTTTATTTCATATGGTTGGGGAGAAACATAACATTGATGGTATGACTATTATTCATGAGTTTTTTTATATATTTAAAGAATAATTTCATAATATTTTACCAAATCATGATGTTATGATCTCAACAGAACTCATAACTTGTTCATCACCTATTTCAAAAAATCCTTATATAATGTCCCCGATCAAGTTGTACGATTTGAAAAAGAAACTCCAGGAGAATAATGAAAAGGTATTCATTCATCCATGTGTGTGAACATTGGGTAAACATATCCATTTTATTATGAAAAAACATTGATCAATGTAACTCTTAATTAATTATCGAGAACATTACAAGATTACTATTAGGATAAATTATCATATACCTTATATTGATGACTTATTTGATAAAATATATGAATCTCAATACTTCTACAAGATTGAAATTCATTATGGATATCATCAATTGAAATATAATGAGGATAGACCCAAGACATTATTCCAAAGAAGTTATAGACATTATGAGTATAATGTGATTCCATTTGGTCTTACTAATTCCCCTTATATATTCATAGATTTAAGGAATGTAGTTGTTAGAGACTATATTGATCAATTTTTTGTATTATTTATAGATTATATTTGTTTATATTAAAAGATCATGGTAGAGAATTAATACCACATTATAATTGTAATGAAGACCCTATGGAAGAAGAAACTATATGAAAAGTTTTCAAAGTGTGAATGTTGGCTACAAAATGTTTCATTTATGGTTCATATAATCTTCAATGTGGGTATATATGTGTATATATCAAAGAAATATGCTATTTAACATTGTCTTAGACCCACCATGATGTCTGAGATCTAACGATTTCCTTGTTTGGATGGATATTATAAATGTCATTGGGAAAATATCTCACGACTATCAAATACAATGAAAAATTTAACTCTAAAGGGAGGCATGTTAATTTTCACGTAAGAATGTGAGGAAACATTCAGGGAATTAGTTAGTACACATGTACTTACATTAACATACAATGGATAATGATTTGTAATCTATAATGATGCATGGAATATGGTACTAGTATTAGTGATGATACAAAATGATATAGTAATAGTTTATTCCATACATCAGTTGATGGTTCACAAGAAAAATTAACCAACTCATGATTTGGAGTCAGCTTCTATAATATTATCATTAATGATATGTAGGAATTATATTTATTAAGAAATGTATGAGATATATAATTACTATAAATGTTTTATGTACATATTCAATCTAAAAGAGATGAATATATTCTAGAGAATATGGTTGGAACTGATTAAAGAATATGATTTATCAACACATTAACACCCTAGGAAATCAAATATAGTGGCCAATGATTTGAGTCAAAATAATTATGGTATATTATTAATGATGAAGATAACAAAATTTCCAAAATTTATGTATTTAAAAAGGATGGATATGTATAACATAAAGTAAAGGGAGGAATATTATCATATTTGAAGGAATGTTCAACCACACATAAAAGTGACTATTAAATAGGCAGAAAAGTAAGTTATATACCTGAAGACAAATTTTAGGAATTTTCTTGAGTTTAACCTTGACTAGGATAGAATGATAAGGTTTAGGAACCATGTATGTGTTTTTTCCATACCAGATTTGAAGAATGACTTATTAGAATAATCCCATAGTTCATCATTCTTTATCTATTCTGGGAAGTATAGAGATGCATGGGGATTTGTAGAGTATTTCTAGTGTGATGGAATTAATATATATTTCCATTATGGTATGTTTCTCTAAAATAATTTCAATTCATTAGATAGCCTATATTGCATAAATCACTGATTGTATTTGAAACAACACTTGGTTATTTAGGTTATAGTCATAACCTAGCTATTAAACTTAAATTTACTACTTCTATGTTTTGAATTTCAAAAAAAATAGACATACACGGTTGATATTAAGGTGATATTTGAAGTATGATAGAATCAAATTAATTTTTAGCGAATAGTAGCATACCCTTATGAATAGAAACATACCCTTATGAATAGTAATATGACCCTTATGAATGGTAACCTTACCCCTGAAAGTATAAATAAGTTAAGCACCTTAAAAATGAAGATGAATATTTTAAGTGTTGGTATTTTCTGATTAAATAATGATTTTAATTAAAAATTAAATTTATCATATTTAGAAAATTATTTTCAAAAACTTGAGTTCATTTTTGGATTCTACACATTGAAAAATGGATAGGGTGAATTTTTTAGATTTTTTTGAAATACTTGAAATTTTGGTGAATGGTAAAATACATTAATTTACCGTATAAATACATTTTAATTTAAATGCACTATTATCATGAGTGATTTAAGAACCCGAATCTCAAAATCACATGTACATATTACTATTTTAGATCATGGAATCATCAATATTTCTTGTCTTAGGGAAAAATAATAAACTAATGATTAAAATAATAAGAAAACCCTCCTCTCATCTACTATATAAACCACCCCTCACCCCCTCATCCTATCACACCACTCAAGATTTGATCCTTACCTAATTTATAAAAAATACACTTCCCAAGACCTCCCCCCACATCCAAGACCAACTGGTCTCACCAAAAGTTCAAAAACAAAGGCCTTAAGGAGATTCTCAAGGAGGGGTACTCAAGAGGTGAACCTCACTTCATTTTTCTTTGAACATATTTTAGAAGTTCCATTATTTTATTACTCTCTCCTAACCTCCCCTCATCCAAATAATATTATAATTATAGTACCTTACATGAACTGAAATTTTATTATTCAAATATAATATTTCATCATCATCTCTCTTTTCCCCCTCCTCTTATACTAAAATTGAAAACACCATCTGTGATGTGTTAATTTATCATATTCAAGGATGATGGGTTTTAAATTTCTATTAATATATTCAAGATAGGTCATGAAACCATTTTAATGGTTTAAAAAGATCATAATATATGTATTTTATCTTATGAAATGTTCTATAATCCGTACACACTCATAATATAATATAATCAAACAAAACAAGTTCATTATGCAAAAACACCGCTAAGATAATCCAAGCATTTCACATTAACCTTTATCAAATGATTCTTCCTAATGGTATATAACCAAAATAATTATAAGATAATTTTTAAATATTTAATGTCACTAATAATATATATTAACAATTTTGTATTTTTAACCACATTTTCAAATGAACTTCTTTTCATGAATACAAGTAAACCGGTCATGAAAACCAAGGAAGAAAATAGTTCCAAAACAATAAAATTGAACCTCTTAAACCCATAAAATAGTCCATGAATGAACCTAATAAGGTTAAAATAAATCAATTAAAATTAAATTAGGTTCTTCAATTTTTAATTAATGAATAAAAATTTGATTTTTCAGGTCATTAAGATCAAATGAAGAACACATTTGGTCTTATGGGAAGGGGTTTATCATCTCACTTTTATTTCCATGATATTTCCATTATTCGCCACTTATTTATTGTATATGGGGTATTAAATTTGATATATAATATCATGATTCTCTATATGTTCAGGGTATTAAGCGATTCACTTGATTATTATTAACTTGATTGATTACAATATTGTAAACAGATTTGATTCAGTTTCTATTTCATTGTGATCTACTTGGTATTGTGAACCTAATCATTATTATGTGGTGTACCTACTACCCTTTAGAGATAATTTTTCATTATAACTTATAAATATATTATATATCTATATTCTGGTTTCATGAATATGATTATTAACTTAATATGTTTACACTTTTACATACGGTTTTTATTTGGGAAGTTGTTTTAACTATGGAAATATTGATGAATCTATATCCTCTACTCTATATAGATATTGACAAGGCATATTGTACTTGTATTAAATCTATGTATAAATAATTATTTGTACTTTCAATGATGGTAGAGGACCTATATAGCACCTTTGTGCATCAACAAGTCTCATGAGACAAATCAGTTAGAGACAAACCCTTCGTGTTTGTTTCTAAAATAGAATCAGAAGGGTATCTACCCATAAAAATAAACCGTTTCAACGGTATAGTGGTATCATGTTCCAGATACCTGAAATCCAATTAATAATAATTCTCTCTATTCATTTTCAGTTATTACTATCCATGAGTTTTTCACTGTGAAAAAATATATAGATGTAGTTTTATTATCAGTTTATTAATGGCATGTGTTTTTCATTAATTCGCCATGCCATATTGACTATGACAATTTGATTACGATTCAATTATTTTTGATTTATGCTTCTGCTATTTATAACCCTTACAGAGCATTTGAGATCACCCCATTAATTTTTTTACCTTCAACAAGTTATGAAGAGGATTACATTTATTGATTTCTTATGGATATAGTTTATTTGATTTTATTATGTATCATATATTGTTTCCCTTACAAATGTTAAACGGGTTCCATGTACATATCTAGTTTCTTCATGACTGATAAACTGATTAGTCCTTTGGGATTTGACTCCATGTAATCATGCCAATATAATAAGTAATGCACCAGCTCCGGGATTCTGGGATCAGGGCCTTACAGTTGGTATAAGAGAAAGTTTAGCAGAAACCTTGAAAACTAGATTTTGGAATCATATTTTAGAGGAAATATCCATATGTTATAATTTGAGGATAATCATAGAAGAGCATCTTGGAATTTTGGTAAAGTAAAAATTATGAGGGTATTCCTAGAAAATATATCTCTATCTAGATACTACAAGTGGGCGTGGTTCTGGCACAAATGTGCCTAGGAGTAAAAACATTGACAAGGAGTTTTGGGCTTGACCCAGGGTACCCTATTACATGACAACATGCCTTACTACACATCTAGTTTGACACTCCCAGGGGTTATGATTAGGATAATTCACATTTTCCCTACAAAACATTATGAAGGATTCAAAAGTAAATAGAAACAATGTTTATGATTATAATATTAGTCTTGCATAAATTTTCAGATTATGTTAAGTGTTTTCTAGCTAGAAATTATGAATTATGGCCTAATTTAGTATATTCCATTTTTTAGTAATGGTGTCTGATGGAATAAGGGGGATCAATACCCACAGACAATGTAGGGATTACCCCACTGAGAAAGTCAACATAGTCAATGTTGGAGCAGATCATATCATGAACATATTGGGACAAATTACTCAGGCTATGATGAATAACCATGACACACCTATATGGAATTGTTTCACACAACAGAAGCTCCCCTATTTTAGGGGGACTACTAATACGGTGGTAGCTGAGGAGGGGATCAAGTCTCTTGAAAATATGTTTCTAGTATTAATATGAAATTAAAATGAAAAGGTATTACTGGTAGTATATTTCCTCAAAGGTGATGCTAATCAATGGTGGTCCTTGATCCAGAATACCATGGAGGAAGAAGAAATAGAAGATATGGAATTAAGAACTTTTAAAGAAATATTCTTTGAAAAATATTTCCCCCGTGAACAACGAAGTTAAATGAAGAGGAAATTCCTTATCCAAAATAAAAAGGAAGGAGAGAGTGTTTTGGAGTATGTGTATACCTTCACAAGATTATCTAGGTATTCTATAGATTATGTATGTGATTTGGAAGAAAATATTGATCATTTATTTTAAGGTCATAAGCCAAGTCTCTGAAGGGCACTGTCTTATCAAAAAATTTCATCATATGATGAAATTGTATTAAGTGCCATCAAAATGGAGATAAAATTTTCTAAATAAAATTTGTTCAAGGAAAATCAAGATAAGAAGAGGCATTATAATAACCATGGAAAAGCTGAAGTGCCAATGAAGAAGAAGGGAATGAAGCAATTTCCATTACGCAAGAATTGTGGAAAGAATCAACCTAAAAAATCATTGAAAGACATGGGATTTTTCTATAAGTTTGGAGAAAATGTTCATTAATCTAGTGAATGCAAGGTGAAGAGATAAGTCAATGATGTCCAATGATAAAATTGTAGATATATGGGACACTATGCAAATGAGTGTCCTAAGTGCCAAGGAAACTTGACTCAGAAAATGCCATAAGATCAAGGGAAATCTTATGATATTACAACCATGGAGGTTGAAGTTTCTAATGATGTGGTGACAAGTACTATAATTATTTTCTCAAACATAGACAATTTTTTATTTCATTCTAGATCATCACATTCATTTATATTGTCCTAGTTTTCCAATAAAATTATACATGTCCAATTTGATTTAATAAAGGAGTTGTTAGTAAACAATCATAGGGGATGTATCATTGCAACAAATATATGTCGATCATTCCCCCTCATGACACATAAACGTGATTCAATTTCTAACCTTATCAACATACCAATGATTGAATTTGACTTAATCCTCAGTATGAATTGGCTTTCAAATTAGGATGTGAATATCTATTTCAAGTGTAAAGAAGTTACAATTTTTGAGAATGGTGTAGAATACCTTATCTTAAGAGTAGAAACCTCATCATATGATTGTTATCTAGATCCACACCCAGTAGATCTACTGAATGCATTTATTAGAGAGGAAGATAACACAATATATATGGGAGAGGAAAGAAATCTTCAAATATAAGATGTACCTATTTTTCACGAATACATTGATTTATTTCAAAAGGATTTACTTGGACATCCTCTGGAGCAGGAAGTTGAGTTCTCTATTGATTTAATTCCTAGTGCAAGGACTATATCAAATACTATCTATAGAATGGCCACTATGGAATTAGTGCAGCTAAAGAAACAACTAGAAGAATTGAGTGAAAAAATATTTATTCTTACTAGTGTTTATCCATGGGGAGCCAATGTACTCTTTGTCAAGAAGAAAGATAGATCCATGAGGTTATGAATTGATTATAGGGAAATCAATTCTATTACAATAAAGAACATGTATCCTCTACCACGTATTGATTATTTATTTAATCAACTTCATGAAGCCCAATATTTTTTGAAGATTGACCTTTGATCAGGATATCATCAGCTATATGTGAGGAAGGGATATATTCCAAAGACAACATTTCAAAATAGGTATGGGCATTATGAATTTATAGTAATGCCTTTTGGACTAACTAATGAACCCTCTATTTTCATGGATCAAATGAATAGAGTTTTCAAGAAATATATTATTGAATTTTTTGTGGTATTTATCGATGATATCCTCGTATACTTCTAAATCTATGATGACTATGAGAATAACTTGAGGATTATTTTGAGAATTCTTAGAAGAAATGAATTGTATAGGAAGTTTAGAAAGATTGAATTTTGGCATAAATTAGTTTCTTTTCTTGGTTATTTTTTCTCTAAGGATGAAATCTTACTTGATATTGTGAATACATAGGTAATCCAATATTGTCACATGCCAACAAAAATAACTGAGGTGTGTAGTTTTATTGGCTTAGTAGATTACTATCGACATTTCATTCATAATTTCACTCGAATGGATAACCCGCTAACCAAGCTCACACATAATGGGGTTAAGTTTTTATGGATGAAAGAATGTATAGAATTTTTTGAGGAATTGAAAAGAAGTATGGTCAATACCCAAATTTTGACTCTTCTATCTAGAAATGATGGATTTGTGATATATAGTGATGCATCAAAGAATGCACTTGGTTTCATCCTTATGAAAAACAATAGAGTTATTGCATATGCATCAAGGTAGTTGAGGACTTGTGATCAAAATTATCCAACTCATGATCTTTAGTTAGAATCCGTAATATTTTCTCTTAAAATATGGAAACATTATATCTACGATGAAAGATGTGAGATATATATGGATCACAAGAGTTTGAAAGACATTTATACACAGAAAGAACTCAAGATGAGGAAAATGAGATGGCTTGAGTTACTAAAATATTATTATTTTTCAATACACTAACACCTAGGAATGGAAAACATGGTGGCAGATGAATTAAGTAGGAAAGATCAAGGACTTCTGACCCAAATGAGGATTGAGAGATATCCTATATTAATGGATCTACTAAATATGGATTTGGGAATTTTTATGGTAGGAGAAACATCTTTCCTCTTTAGAATTATTTCTAAACCATATTTACTAGAGATGATAAAAATCTCTCAATCTGATGATGAGAATCTATAATATAAAATTAAAGCTGTTAAGGATGGAATATTTGAAAAAAAATTGTATGTGGATGGAGTTCAAAAATTTGGGAAGAGGTTCTGTGCTCCATCAATACCTTAGATAAAAGGGAACTATTAGATGATTCTTATATCTCAAATTTCTCTATACACCATTATAGCACTAAGATTTATAGAGATCAGAGGGAACATTTTTGGTGGGATAACATAAAGTGATAAATTTCTAACTATGTTTCAAGGTGTCTAGTTTTTCAACAAGTGAAGTCCAAGAGACAACATCCTAGAGGGTTCATGCAACCTCTACCAATTTCTATGTGTAAGTGGGATGACATTACGATGGATTTTTTCACAAGACTACCAAGGACACCTAGAAGAAATGATACAATATTGGTAATTGTTTATTGTCTTACAAAATTAGCATATTTTCTTTCTATAAAAGAGGATTTACCAATTGAGCTTATATAAAGGCTTTATATTAATGAATTTTTAAGGCTTCATGGTGCACCTCTATTAATTGTGTTCGATCGAGATCCCTAGTTTACATCAAAATTCTTCAATTCTCAAGAAGGATTTAGATACTGAGGTTCATATGAGTACTTATTCTCTCCCCCAAACCAAAAGACAGTCTGAAAGGACTATTAAAACACTAGAAAACATGTTGACATCATGCTCTCTTGACTTTCAAGGTATATAGGATCAATACTTACCTTTGGTGGAATTTTCCTACAATAATAGTTTTAATTGTAGCATTAAAATAGTGTCATATAAAGCATTATATTGTAAGAGGTTTTGAACTCCAACTTGTAGGGATGAGGTTGGCAAGAGGAAACTTATAGGCCTAGAACTTATAGAAGAGACAACTTCAAAGGTAAAGATAATTCAGGCCCATATTAAAGTATCCCAAAGTAGGAAAAAGAGATATGCTGACAACAAAAGAAAGGATTTGGAATTTCAAAAATGATATTATTTCTTTCTAAAATTATCTATATGGAAGGGTTTCTTGAGGTTCGGTAAGAAATGGAAAGTGAGCCCTGGGTACATCGAACCGTTAAAAATTATAGAAAGAATTGGAGTTGTAGAGAACTGTTTAGAAATTCCACCAAGTCTCTCCAAAGTTCATAATGTGTTCCATGTGTAGTTATTAAAGAAATACATGCCAGACCAAATGCATTCACTCACCTATGAATAAATAGATCTGGAACCAGATTTTTTATACTATGAAGAGTCTATTGAGATTCTTGACACAAGGGAGAAGGTATTGAGAAATCGGACAACTCGACTAGTTGAGGTTCTTTGGAGAAACCATAAAATGGAGGAAATATCATGGAAACCTGAGGATGTTATGAAGAAGAACAACCCACATATTTTTAAAGGGGTTTATACATGAAAAAAATTGAGGATGAAATTTCCAAAGGTAGGAAATATTTAACACCCCAAACAGTTTATGATATGTTTCTCTTAAATAATTTCAATTCATTAGATAGCCTATATTTCATAAAGCATTGATTCTATTTGAAACTACACTTGTTTATTTTGTAGATAGTAATAACTTATCTATTAAACTTATATTTTCCACTTCTGTGTTTTGAATTTCGAAAAACAGACATACACGGTTGTGATCAGGGTGATATTTAGAGTTTGATAGAATCAACTTAATTTTTGGTGAATAGTAACTTACCCTTATGAATAGTAACGTACCCTTATGAATAGTAACTTACCCTTATAAATTTTAAAATGAACCTTATGAATGGTAACCTTACCCCCGAAAATATAAATAAATTTAGGCAACTTAAAAATGAAAAAGAATATTTTGAGTGATGGTATTTTTCAATTAAATAACAATTTTAATTAAAAATTAAATTTATCATATTTAGAAAATTATTTTTTAAAAAATTGAGTTTATTTTTTGATTCTAAATATAGAAAAATGGTTAGGCTGAATTTTTTATATTTTTCTGAAATACATGAAATTTTTGTGAATAGTAAAATACATTAATTTACCATATAAATACATTATAATTAAAATCCACTATTACTAACATAATGAGTGATGTAAAAAACCAAATATCAAACTCACATTCACTTGTTACTATTTTAGTTCATGGAAGTGTCAATATTTTTTGAAAATTAATAAACTAATAATTAAAATGTTAGAAAACCCTCCTCCCTTCTACTATATAAACCACTCCTCACTCCCTCTTCCTCTTACACCACTAAAGATTATATCCTTTCTTAAGTTCTTCCAAATACACTTTCCAAGACCTCCCCATACGTCCAAGACCTGCTGGTCTCACTAAAAGGAAAAAAAGGCTTTAAATAGATTCTCAAGGAGGAGTACTCAAGAGGTGAACCTCTCTTCCTTTTTCTTTCAACTTCTTTTACAAGTTCCATTCTTTTGTTGCTCTATCCTCACGTACCCTCATCTAAATGCTAAGATAATTCTATTACCTTACATAAATTGGATTTTTATTATTCTAATTAAATATTTCATCATCATCTCTCTTTTACCCCTTCTCTTATACTACAAATGAAAACACAATCTGAGATGTGTTAATTTATCACATTCAAGGACGATATGTTTTCAATTTCTATTAATATCTTCAAGACTGGTAATTAAACCTTATTAATGGTTGAACTAGATTATAATATATTTATTTTATCTTATCAAATGTCCTGAAATACTTACACACTTATAATATAAAATAATAATACAAATAAGTTCATTATGCACAAAACTGCCAGGTTAATCCAAGCGTTTATCATTATACTTTATCTAATGATTCATACTCATGTTATATAACCAAAATCATTATAAGATCATTTTTATCTATTTAATTTCACTAATAATATATATTAAAAATTATGTATGTTTAACCATATTTCAAATTAACTTTCATTCATGAATACAAGTAAATCGATCATGAAAACCAATGAAGAAAATACTTCCAAAACAATAAAATTAAACCAATTAAACACATAAAAAAGTCCATGAATTAACCTAATAAGGTTAAAATAAATAAATTAAATCTATATTAGGTTCTTTAATTATTAGTTAATGAAGATAAATTTGATTATTCAAGTCGATAAGATCAAACGAAGAACACATTCGGGCATAAGGTAAGGGGTTTCTCATCTCACTTTTATTTCCTTGAGATTTCCATTATTCGCCACTTATTTATTGTATGTGGTGTATGAAATTTGATATATATAGTATCATTATTCTATTTATATTCATGGTATTAATTGATTCACTTGATTATTATTAAATCTATTGATTAAAATATTTTAAGGGGCTTTGTTACGGTTTCCATTTCATTGTGATTTACTTCATATTGTGCAACTAATCATTCTTATGTGGTGTACCTACTATCCCTTTGAGATAATTTTTCATTTTAACTTTTAAATATATAATATATCCTTATTATAGTTTTATGGATATTATTATTTTCTTAAGCCTTATACCCTTTTACATACAGTATTTATTTGTGATGTTGTTTTAACTATGGAAATATTGATGAATATGCATCCTTTACTATATACAGATATTTAGAAGGCATATTATACTTGTATTAAATATATTTATAAATAATTATTTGGTCATGAAGTGAGAGGAAGTGACCTCTATAGTTCCTCGATGCATTGACAGGTCTCACGAGACAAATCAGTTAGCAACAAACCCTTCAAGTTTGTTTCTAAAACAGAATCAAACAGATATCTACCCACAAACATAAACCGTTTCGATGGTATAGTGGTATCATGTACTATATACATGATTTCCAATTAATAATCATACTTTTTATTAATTTTTAGTTATTACTATCCATGATGTTTTTACAATGACAAAATCTATGCATGCAGTTTCATTATCAATTTATTAATGGTGTGTGTTTTTCATTTATTCACCATGCCATATTGATTATGCCAATTTTATTATGATTAAATTATTATTAATTCATACTTCCACTGTTTGTGACCCTTATAGAGCATTTGAGCTCGCCCATTTAATTTTTTTTACCTTCATGAGATTATGAAGAGGAGATAATTTAATGAGTTCTCGTGGATGCAGTTTATTAGCTTTTGTTATGTATTATATTTTGTTTCCTTTTAAAATGTAAAATAATTTCCATGTATGTATCTAGTTTCTTCAAGACTAATAAACTGATAGGTCATTTGGGATTTGATTCCTTATAATCATGCTAATATAATAAGTAATGCACCATATTTAGGATTTTGGGGTTAGGGAATTACATTTTTTATATTGGTGCTTGGTATGTCAGAAAGTTAAATGATGAGAGAAAATAGTGTAAGGGGATATTAAAACCATTACCCATACTAGAATTGAAATGGGAAAAAACCTCCATTTATTTGGTCATAGGACTCTCCAAAATGTCTAAAGGGAATAACATTATTTAGTTTATAGTTAATAATTATAAAGAGCCATCACAATTCATCTCTATTAGATAAGAATTATCTCTTTATCAGCATTCTATAATATTAATTTAGTGGTGATATTTCATTGAGTATCACATTCTATTACATCTTATTGGGAACTAAGGTTTGCCTCATTCTTCTAGTGTAGTATTCAGCAGGTTATGGGTATATAATTAATCTTAAAAATTACATATCATCCTTATATATATGGTCATTCTGAGATTATAAATCAAACCTTACATGATATTTTGAGATCTTTCTATCTAGATTTTAGGATGGATGGTATTAAGACCTTTCCCATGTTGAGTTTTCTTATAACAATAGATTTCAATCTAGTATTAAAATGTCTCCTTATGAATTACTATATGAAAATATCGGTATATATGCAACATGATAGAATGAAGTTGAATAAATAATGTTATTATAACAAAAACATGATGATCAAATTGTAGATAAGGATAAAAATATTCACCCACACATAAGGGAAGCAAAATGTTGACAAAAAATTTATTTTCATAATTGGTGATGTTATCTAGAACATGAAGTTGGTGAGAAATTGTTTCAATGAAATTATATATAGAATAAGTCTATGAGATTCAGAAAAAGTTAATATTGTACCTAGGTATATTTTCTATTCATAAAAATTTTATTGTATCAGGAAAATATTTTACCATTTGGTGCTTCCACCAAACCACTCTTGTGTTCAAGATGTGTTCTATGTATCACTCTTGATGAAGTACATTCCTGATCCATCATATTCACTAAAATCATAATTCATACCACTAAATCATGTTATTTCTTATAATGATAATCCAGTGGATATTCTAGATTTTAGATAAAAAGTGATTCGAAACATGACAACTCACCTGGTTAAAGTTTTTTTATAAAACCTCCAATTTTAAGAATATAAATGGGAAGTTGAGGATATGATAAGGCATAAGTATCTTCAATTTTTAATATCAAAGTGTTGAATTTTGAGGTATAAAATCATTTTAAGGGGATCATAGTGTATGAAACTGTTTTTTTATGAATTATTATTATTTGGAATAAATTAAATTTCTTCAATGTCTTATCTTATACATAACAGTGAGTTTTAACAAACCTTGTAATATTATTTATTTTATTATTTAAATGATACCATTATAACATATCCATTAAACTTAGTGGTATGAATATTAATATATAAATTTTAAAAATTATGTATAATGGTTTTACATAATGAAAATATATTGATAAAAAATACATAAATTTTAGAAAATCATTTTTATGGTTTGAAAACACAACTCTTTTAAAAAATGTTCTTATTTCAATTTGTTAAAAAATAATAATAGAAATTTTTCAAAATTTTATAATTTTTTTAAATGAACTTTGTATTTGAAATCAGCTTGTCAAAATAATTTTAGGTTATATTTTTTGTATTTTTCTAAAAAATTTATTTTTTCGATGAAAAGTGAAAACACAGTTTTTTTTAAAAACTTCCATTTCGATTAAAGATTATACAATACCAATATTATTTTAAGGTGGTTTAAAAGTAATAATAATTAAATTATATAATAATAAATTCAAAATAGGTTATTGGAATTAATTTTATAATTTATTTTGATATATAAACTAATTTAATTTTTGAAATTTTTTGTTTGGGAAAACATTTTTTTTGACACGTTTATGGGTTTTTTAGTTATATTATACAAATTATGTTAGTTTAATTTTGAAAATAGGATTAAATATTTGGATTTATAATAATTAAAATTATATAATATATTTAACTTTATTTTTTACTATAATGAATAGTGAAAATAGTAAAAAATATTTACCTTTGTTAAGGTAAAAATTGGTTTATCATGGAGTTAAACCAAAAAGATAAGGTTTAAAAATGAACCAAATATTTTAAAATTATAATTTTATTTCAAATTTCATAATTATAACTTCTAGGTCCAAAAAATGGGTACATTTAGGATCCCTATGTAATGAGTAAAACATGGGTGGAATTGCATCTTTCCAAAAATTCCAAGTATTTCCTCTCCCCCACTCACAAAAGACCACCCCCTCTTATTTCCCCTTTAGAAATACAAAACCCATTGGTCCAGAAACTACCAAAATAAATAGATTCTTGGATTACCTCACCTCATCCATGAAGCCTAGGTTTGGTTATAAATCCAACCAAGGCAGGATTTTTGGGGCAAACCAAAAATATATACCCCAAGAAGTGGTGATGTTCTTAAACGAGCATTTTTATTTTATTTACTCTTCCACCACATTAAATTAATATCTAAACATTTTTATATAATAAATTTAGTATAATATAAATAATTAGATGTTTTTATGATAATTTAAGGACCAATATGCATCTCTTCTTCTCTCAAATGGGAAATGATAATGTCTCTAATTTGTATGATAGACTTTCACCTCGTAAACCGATGTGACAATTTTTTAATCAACACCTCTCAAGGTTGGGTATGATAATGGATATAATGTATATTTTTTATATTTTTTTAATAAATATACTTATTTAAATATAATTTTGTAAATACATTTTTTACTTTCAATCTTGTGGGGGATACGGTAACATCACTCACGTGTACTGCGGACTATGGCATTGCAGAGCGATGTGATTTATTTTCACTAACACATTACATGAAGATTAATAAAAATTAATATAATGATTATATGTGATATATATTACATCATAATGACTCTGTAAAAGGGAATAATTATTTTCCTTTATTTCATTTCATCCTTCGGAAAAATGAAAATAATGATCATGCGTACATATGGTCGATTATCTCCATGAACAATGTATTTAATTTTTATACCTATAATTTAAAGGATGACTCAAAATATGTGTATAGTTAATGTATATGGTATTTATAAAATAATTAAAATTCTTCAGATTATTTAATGATGATCAATGTAAAAGGACTGAAACTAACGAACCAAAACTCTCATGAAAAACAAAATAGTTAACACCCAAAAATGACGATTTTATAAAGGAATTATTAAAATATGGTTGAAACATTATATAAGGATGATATATGATATTATAAGTATTTTTATTATTCTATAATAGTTTTAAAATAAATTTATATTTTTTATACTATAGTATATATCACTTTCATTGAAACAAAAATTAGAGACAAGTGATTTTCAACTAACTTTTTTTATTTTTGAGATAAACTCCATATTCACCACATGTTACTTTTATGTGGTATGTCTAATACACATAATTTTATTTTATTATTATTATCAAGAAAATTATTTGTATCTACCTATAAATTTTAGGATATCAATTTTATGGTGTTTATGATTTAAAATTTACCAAAGTGGTAGGAGTTTAATGTTATAAACTCATTTTTTATCAGGACTGTATATGATTATTCTTTAAATGATGAAATATTTTGATTTTTTATCAATAACATAATTAATATTCTAATACTATGGTTATTTCTTTCAAATACATATTTTCTATTAATTTTGTTCTCATTATTCAATTAGGTTTCCAAAAAAAAGTTTCTAAATAAAATTTAATTTATTTCTTCCTCGATCAAAAACCCTTTTGATTCTATATCCATGTTTTTTGAAAATTATTTATTTTTGCTATATAATTATTTAAATTTATTTTTTACCATGTTTATTTTTTACAAAATGTTTTAAAATGACTCTTTATGTCATTTTCCAAACAAGATCTCTTTGCATTTTATCGAAAATGTGAAAGGAATCTTTTTTTAACTTGTACACAATGAACATAATTTTCCACCATCATGACCAATAATTTATTTTATGTTTTATTCCTATAAATAAATTCTTGTTTTAAAATAAAGTTACTTTTATTTTTTTATAAATATTTAGTTTTTAAAAAGTTATTTTCAATGTGGAAAGTCTATTTTTCTCAAGAAATATTCCATGTGATCTTTCAAAATAATTGTTCATCTATGATGAAATCATTTAATATTATATATGCTTCAATGGAGTTATGATCCAAGTTTAACACTCATATTGTTTTTCAAAATGTTTTATGTTTATGATGGAATTTTTTTTATAAAACTCATTTCTCTTCCATGGGTTATACCATGATAAATTCTTATGAAACCATTCCCTTTCCATGGATAATGTTATAATGATATGATCAAATGTTTGTTGAACTAATTTCTCTTCATGGGTTCTAATATGATGAATTTTTTATAATTTTTTGGAACATATATATATATTATTTTCATTATGTGACTGGTGGGACCTATATCTATCTCTAATTCATTGGGAAAATATTTATATATCATGAGATAGACTGGAATAGAATGGGGAGTCAGCCGAGTTCAGTAAGGGATTTTGTTCATTATGATGGTCTTGGGAGTGAACCTTCAATAATGTGATGGTTTAGGGAGTGAAAACATTCCATTATTATTTCATTTTTAATAAACCATGAATATTATTGAAAATATTATCTATTCTTATTTTTATGCCATAATTCCATGCCTTACAGCTATGTTTTGACCTCATAGCCTATGTTATTTGATTTCATTATGAATCATGTATTATGAACTTCCAAGATTTATTCTATGTCTCAAGATTATGATATTTTATATATAGGTAATGGTTTTCAAATTTTAATATCATGTTCTCATTTTATTTTTACTCATGTTATTCTAATGTGATCATTGAAATCCCACTTTCTTATCCTTACTGATCATCTGTGCTAACCCTTTCTTATATTTACTTTCTTATATGTATTTTATCTAGGATATAAATATAGATATTGTGTAAGATATTTCCAAGAAAATTATACTGTGGTAGGATATTTGTGGTAGATGTTGAAGATCATTCACAAAATAAGAACATCATTTATCTAGTTTCTGAAGAAACTAAATATTTACAACCCTTAGGCATGTTTTATATAATTTATTGAATATTAAACTAATAATATGTAATAATTATGTATGAAAAGAGCAGGTTTCAATAGAAACACATTTTCATTTCATAACCAAGGCACACATTAGAACAAGAAAACCCCTATTTGAAAACATATATTTGTCATAAAAAAACAAACAAATGTATTCACCCTATAAAACTAACCTATGAATTTTACCAAACATTTAGAATTCATAAAATACTAATTTCGAACAAATAACCACTTCAAATATGAATTTAACCCATGTTCCATATAAAATCCATGAAAATTATAAGAAAAATATAGAAACCCAATCTTAGATAACCCAAAACACAATTATATAGGTTATAAAAGAATTTTAGAAAATAAATAATCAATGTAACTCTAAAATAAAATAAAATGAAATGAAAAAACAAACCTCAAGTCATGGAACCTAATAACATTTGAGGAAATCCATTGGAAAGGGACTCCTAAGATGGTCAACAACCCTTACAGACCAATGGCCCCAATTTTTACCAACTATAACCAAGAAAATTTTCCATGCATAACAATTAGGGTTATAAGAGTTGAAGAAAAGTAAATAAAACCAAGGAGGAATGAGAAGGATACCTTGACCTCCCAATCCATGTGAAGAAACACTAAGAAACCACCTCAAAATCACTATAGAGGAGATTAGAGAGGGAGAGAACCCCATAAAAGGAAACTAGGATGGTGGGAAATGAATTGGGAAGATATTGGAGGAATACCTATTAAAAAAGAACCGGAAAATAAAAAAAATAACCCTATTAATGTGGGTTTCATAGTTTACTTTCATAATTAAACAAACTGTGTAAAAACCATGTAGACCACTACTTTTAAGTGTTGTAAAGGCTATATACTTAGGCTACATGGTTACTTTAATGGTGCATCTTAACCATGGAACCAATAAAAGTCCCAAAATTTTCATCTTTTCATCACAAAACACCTCTCACTTGATGTGACAAGCCATCCATCAAATACCCTCATATAAAAGTGACACTAGTTCTTTCACAAACTTCACAAAATTCTAATTTATTCCCAAAAAAAGTCTTAATTCAATATAAAAGTAAAAAAGAAAAAGAAAAAACACACCATCCATTATGAAAGGTTAGTTATAT
Organism: Viscum album; assembly: GCA_963277665.1. Classification (NCBI taxonomy): domain Eukaryota; kingdom Viridiplantae; phylum Streptophyta; class Magnoliopsida; order Santalales; family Viscaceae; genus Viscum; species Viscum album. The sequence goes on along the minus strand of OY728131.1, from coordinate 1,428,754,843 downwards.
GATGATTCAATATAGAGGTCCCTAAGAGTAAACTCCCATGAAATGATGATTTTTATAAACTGAATAACTAAATCCAAAAGGCTATAAAATTTCTCTAAGAAATACTCAACATCATTCACCAGTATAATACCCAAAAAATTAATACAGATCGGGAACGGGTCTCCCTAATATTTTTAAATATCATAAATTGTATAATAAAGTATAAAACCTCAAATAAATACCTCCACTATGAGAAAACATCTCAAAAAAGGTTCTAAAGAACACTTTCAGAAAAAAAATTCTAACTTCATTAAAGGAAAACCTACATCAAGAAACTTAACACCCACATGGTGAAGCCATCAATAAGGTCAATACTCAACTTTTATAGGGATAAAATTCAAGGAATTACATAGTGAGGGAAAACATGGGATCTTGACCTGGGTCACCATACACTGGAGTTACAATACGACCTCAAATTGGATCACCATCCCACAGTGAACCCCAAAACACTATCACCACTGAGTTCTCAAAGGAATGAAGGCAACATCCATCCTGATTACCCACATACCTACCCTAGGGTCACTTATGTACAAATAAATAAGAAACTGATCATAAATATTCCACTATACAAGAAAACATTGAGGCTTCAAAAGAAGAAAAAACAAACAACAAGGTATTCACTCAGGCTCAAAACCCATGGAATATCACAAGTCAGAAGGTAAAAAAAATCAACATGAATTCATAAGCTAAAACACACAAAATAATTTCAAAAACACTCTTATTTATATAAAATAATCAACCACTTGAAAATAACCATTCTTATCCTCATACCCTTTTGTAAAATGCATAATGGGATAATTTGTTAAAAACTATGGGACCAACAAAAAAACATTTTATCCTCTTTCAAGACATTTTCCCCAAAAAATCAAGGCACATCACCTTGATTTTATAAAACCATTTTCTAAATTATTTACCAAACCCAATTTTAATGAGAATGAAAAAACCACTCACCCATTCCATTTAGGAGAACCCTGAAAAATCGAAATGGGCATATCACAAAAGACATTAAAATATGAGATAATTTTCGATGGATAATGTCCCACTTCAAACCGTTATTTCAAAACCAAGCTATTGAAATTTGGAAAGACAACCTCCAAATGAATTTTCATAAACCCAAAGAATAATAATATTAAAAACAAAATAATTTTCTATTAAAATCCTCAATAGTATTAAAACTCCAATTTTAAAGTTTCACAACATGAAGCAAACAATGTCAAAACCATTTAAAATTCTACATCCAATTTGAAATCAACCTTTAATTTTATAACCACATTCTATTTCAAGTAAATATTTAAATAAAAAGTTAAACCTACCATTAAAGAAAAGTAAATTCACTTTGAACACATTTTAAATTCCTAAAACACTGAACATGTGACTGTTAGACGTTATCACTAGGGCACTTTAAAAATGCCATGCACTCAAGGCATAATATAAAACCTACCCTTATTTCAATGAATACATGGGCTGGAGTACATCATCTAATAATGGATAATTCCCCAACAAGCCTCAATTAATCCTATGAATCCCCATGAATCATGGGAGAAATTAGGAATAGATAATATCAAATCCCTAAAAACGGAGTCAAATGATCAAAAAGGAACCCCTGTGGACAATAAACTCTCTTCTGTAAAGTATTTTCTACAAGGCACTTAACAACTAACACAAGACATGATACCAAAAATCCATTCACCTCAAACAAAATACATGCCTCCCTTAAAAGTAAATATAGACAAAAAATACCTGATGAGGGTCCTTGATCTCCTTGGGCTAACTCCAAGAATCAAGTGTTAAAAACCAAGATGGATTACCCAACCCGGTTTGTGGCATGGCCCAAAGGGTATTCCAACTCTCCATAGGATGTAAACTAGTTCTTGTGTATCAAAAATATTCTTTCATAATTATTTCACTCATTTATATAATAATGAACAACCAAAAATAATAAACACCATAATAACTGATAAACAAAACCAAATGAGGTACAAATTTTTTTGATTCAATGTTTTACAACCTTAACCATAACCAAAAGTACCATAATAGAATGAGAACAACACAACCATCCCAAAAACTTCCATGGAAAAAGAGGGGAATCACCCTCAAGACACCACCATAAACACTTGCATGGATTTTCATAATAGAAACCAGATCCAATATCACCAGCATGACACATCTTTCCTTTACCTGGGTCAGACATAAACAATTATACATACACCCAAAGGTGTATATAGGGTGTGATCCAAAGCCCAGTAGGATTCCACCCAATAGAAAATATTCTATTTTATAACTTAAGAATAAAAATTAACATGAAAAATTCCAAAATAATTTTTAAAAAATTTTGAATAAAGCTTTTTAAGGATAATATTCTAAAGAAACACTTTTTAATAAAAAAGCTTTTTAAAAAATAAGCTTTCTTGAAATAAAAATGTACACAAGGTCTACCGCATACCGATGTCTTGAACCACATCACATAAAAATCTTGTCACAAGAGATAACCATGGTAAAATAACTAATGGTAATTAGCACAAGTGGGAAAAAATGAACCTTATACATTGGTGTTTAAAATCCTCCAACTCAACTACCAACAATGATTATTTTCATGATCTGTTAGACGATATCCCATCCCAAGTTTTAATGATCTACATATTTTAATCCAAAACCCAAAGTGTTCTCATGCATGAGCCATTAGAGGGGAACACATCCCATGTTATAGTGTTCTCTAATTATATCACAAGATTAGTTAGTGTTGTAATCATCAATCCTAGAAGCTTAATATAGGCCTCATCCACTTCAAATCAACTAGTAAACTAGTTCTAATTTTCCTAACTAGATACTTGGGATTCCCTTTGTGCTCAAATTTAATTTCATATATCACATAAGTCAACACTTTCATATACCCAAGCCAAGAATCATATCACACAAGAAAATTACCACTTTCATACTTTCACATTAATCCAATGATAAAAATCCACATGGAAACAACCATATTCCCTAAATAAGGACCCTTAACATTTCACACACACACCAAAACCATTTTGAAATTCATTTCACACCATTTAAACAATATATAAAAACCCCATTGAAAACACCACAAGAAAAACACATAAAAATTTCCACAGTTTCTATGGGATAATCCTATTTTCAAATTCATACTCACATCAAATCCATTTTATAACATTATTCACATTAATTTGACAATTCAAAGACACTTTTATGTTTCAAAAAAAATATCTAATGTGAATCAAAAACAACTTCCCCATAAAATTAAATTTCAAACTCATTTTAACCATTAAATATTTTTGAAAATTAATTTCATAACTTTCTAACATGGAATCAAGCATAGTTAATAATCACTATAATAAAAAACACATGAAACATAACCAATTTCCATTCCAAAATCAAATTTCATCATATGTTAATCTCAAAATATTTCCAAAAAATATTTTAAACCACAAAAACAATTCATAAAACAATTTTATGAAACTAGGAAAGCATATAAAAATCATCTAATAATGTAAAAGCAAGGAACCACCTATCTCACACTTGGAAAATTCGGGAAATTAGTGTGAAACCACAACCACACAATCACAAGAACCTGTAAAGTTAGGATAAAACAAAAATCATCAATATTTCATGAAATAACACAAGATCAAACCTCTTTTTGGTAAAAAAACCCACTGTAAAATAAGAAATCAAGAAAGAGGGGGGGAAACCCTAGTAAGAGGGATAAATTCTAATAAAAGTGACTTACATGTAGATTCCTTGAAGTTAACAAACCAAAGCCACCATAGGATTTAAGATAATGGGGCCTATGTAAGATTAGAGGTGGCTCTCGTGGCTATGAATCTTGAATGGGGAGAAATATATGAGATTTAGGGCGAAATTGAATTGGTTCGAAAGGTCAATTTCCAATTTTTAATGACCTAGACAAGTCGCATAGTTTATATTCACTACTTTCCAAACTGTGAAAACAACCATGCATCCCTTATTGTCCATGAGTAATAAGTTACATGATTAGATCACATGGTTTTCCAAATAATGTATCAATCATCAGGTCATGACTGTCCCAAATCCACACTTGTTGCATGATTTCCTAGTCAAGGGTGGATGGTTTCCTATAACTGTGTACAAACTGTACATGACCTGATTCAAGCCCCAAATATCCATTTTTCCCCAAATTTAATTGGTAAAACAAGGGGTAAAAGAAATACCAAAGATAAAGAAAATAATACCTTGAAAAAAATCATAAATGTAAAAAATGTCCCCATAATGAAAATTTTCTACCCCGAGAAAGTAAACTCAAATCTTGATCCATGAAAAAATGGATAATCCTCCTCAAACCAAGAATTCCACTCCCATGTCTCATGCTCATCACTACCATGCTTATAAAAAACTATAACCAGTAGAATAGAGTTCCCAATAATAACTTTATCTTGAGAATCTATAATCCACATCGACATCTCAAATATAGATAAGTTAGGCTCCAAATCCAACTCTTCTTGATTAAACACATGAGATAGATTTGGGTTATACTTTTTAGTTTAGAGACATAGAGTACATCATGAATTGATGTAAAATAAAAGGTAAAATCTAACATGTATCCCACTTTACCATCTCTCTCGATAATTTTAAATGGTTCAACATTCCAAAGTGTTAGCTTCCTGTTCTTACCCAAACGATGAAGACCCAAGCAAGGTGCCACTTTTAGGAACACATGGTCTCCCATAGAAAACTCAAAATATCAATGCCTAAGATCGGAATATTACTTGTGATGAATATGAACCATCAATAATCAATGCATGATCAACTAAACTTTATTAGATGTTTCTTGCAAAAGGCTTGGTCTAAACAATGAGGTATCAACAACCTTAACCCAACGCAATGGGGAATGATGTGGCCGAACCTAAAGCACCTAAAAAAGATACATTAAAATTAAGGTTTCATAACTATTTTTATATGAAAACTCAACCAATCCCATATGGCTATCCCATGAACCTCTAAAATCCAACACTCATTCCTGAAGCATGTCTTCAAAAATATGATTTTCATGCTCCATCTAACCATCCATTTGAGTATGGTGTATCATGATCAAATTAACTCACACCCTCATCACCATATGAAGGAGTTCCCACAACTTTGAGGTAAAATGAGGGTCCCTATCAGAAATAATTACTGATGACATTCTATGGAGCCTCATAACTTCCTGAACATACAACTGACCCAACTCATTCACTTTGGATGTATCCATGATTGGAATGAAATGGGATGATTTTTCCAGTTAGTCAATCACCACACAAATGGAATTCATCCCTTAGAGTGTATGAGGTAATCCAATGATAAAATCCATTGTGATAGCAAACCACACCCAAGTAGGAATAGCTAGCAGCTGAAGAAACCTAGAGGGCCTTTGGTTCTCTACTTTAACTTTTTGACATGAATAACACCACAATACGAAGTTAGCTACATACCACCTCATACTTGTCCACTAGAACTACTGATGCATTTAATAGTACATCTTGGTAGCACTAGGATGAATGGACCACTAATATTGTTGGATATCCTACATCGCCACCTTCTTCAATAAAAATGGCACCACAATGTGACCCTTGAAGCACCCAACACTATTATGAGACAAAAACCATTCACATGGAACCTACACACCATTTTTAAATCTAATAAAACACTAGAATAACTCATCACATTGATTATCATATATTACCCACCAAAAGAGAAGGTTTCAACTACACACTACCCAAGAATACACCTCTATTATCTTCTTTGGTCTCGAGATGCATCTGATCAAAAATACTCATCAACTTCTACTCATCACTGGACTTTTTCAATGCTTATATAGAAAATATCATGCTCAAAGAATCAAAAATAGAATTTTATTTTCCTAGGGTATAGAATATATCAAAATTAAACCCCTGAAGGCACTCAACCCAACAATTCTACCAAAAATTTAGGTCTTTCTTGGAGAAAATTTAGTATAATCTTTTATTATTAGAATAAACCAAAAAATCCTCAAAAAAGAAAATGATTACATGTATTCATGGAATGCATTTCCACTTCCAATTCTAGGTCATGGGTTGGGTAATTATTTTCATGTGTTCCGAGATAGAGAGAACTATATGCCACCAAATAGACATCATGCATCAGTCCACTCCTAAGACCCATACATAAGGAATCACAAAAGACCATATATCCCTTTCCAGATTATGAAAAGATCAAGATAGTGGATGTGTTCAACTATCAATAAATCATTTTGATGGACCCTTGACACTATGGGATCCATTAAAATTTTACCCCTTTGTAGGTAAGAGCTTTCATAGATGGAGAAAGATGAGATAAATCTTAAAAAACTACATGTAATAACCTACCAGACCCAAAAAGGTTCTAATTTCAAAAACATTATTCTAATGTTACCATGACATAACTACCCAAACCTTCTTCAGGTCCATAAAAACCCATTTTTATAAGATATCATGGCCCAAAAACCTCACATCCCTAATCTGAAGGCTTACCTAGAAAACATCAAATAGAGACGATGATCCCAAAGGGTTCCTAACACAATTCTCAAATTCCTTTCATGCCCCTCATCGGTCTTATAATAGACTTGGATTTCATCAACAAATACCATGACAAACGAGTTAAAATACTTATAGAACACCATGTTCATAAGTTCCATAAAGACAGTTGGAGAATTTTTCACCCTCACGGGAATGAAAAAATGCTCCAAATGGTTGTACCTATTTCGGATACCTGTTTTTAGAACATCAGCCTCTATAACATTGACTTAGTGATACCTAAAATGAAAATCAATCTTTTAGGACCACCTTCCCCCCTTCATTTGATCAAAAATTTCATAAGTATGAGGAAAAGGATACTAGTTATTGATCATCACCTTATTCATCATCTGGTAATTAATGCACAACCGAACGGATCCATCATCCTTTTTTACAAATAGAACTCGGGATTACCAAGTGAGACACTTGGAAGAATGAATCCTTTAGATTCAAAATCGTCTAGTTTTAAATTTAATTACATCAACTCAGTGGTGTCTATACGGTATGAGTGATGATATACCATCTATAGACATGGAACCAAATTGATAGTGAACTCCACAACCCTCTCTAGAGGAAGACCTGAGAAATATTATGGAAAAACCTCTAGGAACTCATCCACCATAAGAGGTAATCCACCCTTAAGAGAACCATCATCATCCTCCAACCTGAGTGAAGAGATCTAAAAAATTTGATTTCCCAATTTTGGAAGTGGAGGTCTAGCACATCCTGACCGAGTATCCCATTCACCTTTAAAAACATGGGTACTTCCATCAAGTTAAAAAAACTCACTCATCGCCTATAGAAATTGGTGTCTGATTGAAAACACATCATCCAATCTATAATAAAGATCATATAAAAATGTTCCATTTCCAAAAAAAATCACATTCCATCTTAACCCTTGACAAGGTGATTTCACAAGATGGACACATGAAACCATTTTCTCACTTCATACCTAGAGACATTACCAACACCATCACATATAGAATGAGAACATTTTGAAACTTTGGAACATCCCCAAGACATTCAGAAATAAAATAAAATGAATTACCAGTATTAAAAAACAACATATAAAGATAATGAAATAAGAATGGTACCTCAAACTATCATAGGCTATGCATTCAATTCCACTGTCCCTCGATCCACAATATGAATATATCCCATCATAGCCGAATCCTGAGAATGACCACTACCCTATAGCTCTACCCAAAACTGACTCTGCCTAGAAGATGATACAGCCTACCACAATGACCTCCGAACCGAGAACCCACTATCCTAGATGGTTATGACTAGGATTTCATACCTTTAGAAGATAAATATCCTATACCAATCTGATAAAGGAACACTAGTTTTCAAAATAGATACAAGTTCTTTATAACTAGAAATCAGTGATAGGGCCCAAGAAAAGAGGAACACACTGGTCACATTTACCCTACTTTCATATACGAATGAAACACAACTGAACCAGCATCATATGCCACAAACGATGACAACCAAGAAGGATGGCCTTAAATATCACCTCTGTTATTCCCCTACTCTCCCCACTTTCTCTTACACATAGAAGAACTACCACTTCCCGCTAATGATACTGTTCTTAAGAAACATGACTTGCTTCCATAGTCAATCTTCACCATCATAGCATGATTAACCACCCCACCAAAAGTTTTTATATTGAAAAATAAAACATGATATCAGATTTTTGGCCATAATCCCATCATGAAATTTTTGACCTTCATCTACTCATTACAAATGATCTAGGGTTTATACTACACTAACTCTAAAAAAAGGTTAGTGTACTGCATCACAATACGGTCTCCCTAGATAAGATCCAAAAACACAAGGACCAGGGGAAGGCCAAAATCTCAAGAAAATACTACCCGTTGAAAATGAAATTAATGTTATTTCAACCCATCACCTTGTTCTTTCTAGAATACCCCAATGAGTCCGACACATCCAACCAGGACCTTCAAACATGAATGAAGAAAATTTCAATTTTAATTCCTTAGGAATATCAAGAAATTAAAAAATTATACCTATATTCTTGAGCCACTCCTCTAAATCTTGAGGTTCAATGCTACCTCAAAAAGGAGGAGGATTGTTCTTGAGGAACATCAGAGCCTTTTCCTTTCCTAGACCTGGTTCAGCCTATCTAACCTAAGAAGGATTAGATCCCACTTCTCTTCCCAAATATTGGACCAAATGAACCCTTGAATCCAACAACCTATGATCAACTGGATAGAGAGAACTCTCTTCATCCTCTTCCCATGATTGCACATGAAGTCTTTGAGGAGGCATCTTGCAACATGAAGTAATACCCATAAGGAAAACTATCAATAGAACGATTATGAAAATCAACTTCCAAAAGAACAAATACCAACAATTTTATAAATACAATCATAAAAAATCATTACAATAACAAGTCAACCAAACCAATCCACCCCTACCTTGTGTTCATATACAATCTTCATCTTGTATGTCTCACCTAGAGGATAAGTACAACAAAATTACAACATCCTATGGTGGATCAAATCCTATCACAAGGTGTGTTGGACAAGTTTCATGGTTTTCACTCATGGTTTTCCAAAAAGTGTGTCAACCGTGCATCCCTTACTATCCAAGAGGAAAAAGCCTTGTGGTTATCCTTCACAGTTTTTCAAACAATGTTCCAACCATGTATTCACCACTTTCCAAAATCAACATATGTCGCATGGTTTCCTGGGAAAGGGAATATGGTTCCCCTAACCATGAACCAACCATGTGCCACCTACTATCAAGCCAAAAATTTCCAGTTTTTCTTCAAAACACATGGGGAAACCATGGTATAAAATAAATACAAATTATAATGAAAAGAATACCTCTAAAAATCACATATGTGACATTAGTTTTATAAAATATAACTTTTGGGGATGGTTTGAAGCATAATGAACCCATAATAAGTATCCAAACATGTAATAACAATAAATAGGCAATATATATTCCAAAAAACATCTAATTTAAAATATCAATTGTTTTTTAAAACTATTTTCTCAAAAATTTAACCCAATATTGATACCCACCAGGCTTAATAATAAATTAAACAAAGAGTTAACACATTATCATTCAAAAACATCACCTATGTTTTCATAAAAATGGAAGTCTCACATACGTTTCTAAAAAAATTCAAAATCCTACTTTGAAATAAACAATATCTAGTAGAACTCTTTCACGAAAAAATTCATAAAACATCAACTTTAAGACATAAAGTTTTTTAAAAAACTAAAAAATTTAAACTAAAACTATTTTTCACTCAAAATTTTTTTATAATAGTTTCAAAACAATGCACCCATGGTTTTCAAATTACAATAACATTTTTAATAATTGAAAAACTATTGACCATTGAAAAAAAATCCTTTTCATATATAAAAGTCCCCAAGGGAAAAAACCAAGCACAATAGAAAATATCTCAAATCAAACCACATTTAACTACATCTATTTCCATAAAAATACCAATTAAAACTCCCCTATAGGATAAAATTCCAATGGAGTAATTCATAGGATTAAATCTTGGCGACAAGGGAGGGAGAAAATTCCAATGGATAAATTAAACTGTACATTCTTTGGCCTCATAGGCTAGAAAAAAGTTAACCAACCATACAAAAAAATTACTATCAATTTTTTAGATCCATATTGCAAGGGAACCACAAGGTTTACCATACCGCGCATCCTAACCATAATACCCTAGTCCATTTTCCATTTCCTCCTTTGAAACAAAAATTTTCCCCCAAAATCACAAATACACCCAATGGGGATCATAAAAATATTCTCAACACATCAAAAAATACATCAAAACATCCAAATCCAAACTCAATTTCAAAACTCAAACATGAACACCCATGTAAACTTGATATTTAGTGCAATGAAGACCTATACATTCCCATACCAATACCTTCCACCTAATTCATGATGAAAATCCTAGTCTCCAGACTACCCATAAACACCCTAAATAACAAAGAGTGTTTCTCTAATACTATTTTGTAACTAGAAAACCCACAAAACCATACAAACTGATGCCCAAGATGACCCCACACAAACTCAAGGAGCATCCCTAATCCCCTTTAGATGATGATAAGAATAAAGGGTATTGAACATAACCGTTGGGGAAATTTTCATCCTTATAAAATGATGATTGAATTATAATGGAAATAAGTTTAATTAAATACCAAACATCAGTATGGGGAACAAATATAAAAATATAAAAAAGCTCTTATAAACCATCTTTCACAACTAAAAAATATTTTATATAAGGCCTAATTCACATTACAATAATAAAATACAACATATTGAAAAGAAACAAAATGACTAAGGGGGTGATATAATGGTGGTTTAGATGTGATGAATGAAAATGACCATAATCCCCAACATCTCCATGTGACTCTCTAACAACCATTGTCACTCGAATGACACTCGCTTCCCAATAGATAGTTGTAACAATCAAACCTATATGTCCAAACATGAAACTAGTAGAGAAAATAGAGTATTTATTACCCAATAACATGAATATCTAGGGTGTGAGCCAAAGCCAGTATGATATCACCATGAGTATATTTATTTTCTTTTCTAAAATAAATTAATTATGCTAGTTTTAAAACAAGGCATGAAAATACATGACTTCACTTATTTCCTAAATTAAGGAATAAACAAAACATGAAACATGCACTTTTTTAAGGCGTTACATTTTGTAAAATATATTTCACAAAGGTGGTGTTTTTGTTCTAAAAGGAATCCATTCGTAAAGGAAATAAAATATTTATGTTCAATGCATTACAAATTTTAAAATAAACCATCACATAGTTTAAAAAATGTCAAAATATTTTCACCGAAGACCAACACTTCGAAAAAATTTATCACTTTTACTTTTTAAATCATTAAAACATAACATAAATTAAATCAAGGAACAAGGGTTAATAAAAATGAAGAATCATGCTAAATAAATGGATGGAACAATAGTAGCCAACCCCAAGTCCAAACAATAAAAGGTATATGTCATTAAATAAATTCCATAAAATCAATAAGAAAAACACATGACAATATTTAACCAAATACATAACATAATATACATAGAAATAAAGTCATAAAATATAATATATAAAATGAGGAAACTCTATAGGGACTAATGATAATGGAGAATATGTAGAGTTCGGACCTAATACTGATAGGTTAATGGTCATACATCCAACAATAGAATCAGTATAACTAGTCTCCTTGGTGACGTCCCTCTATCCAGTTTTTAATTTCCACTAGTGGTGGGTATCCAGTTCATAATATAAACTATCGTAGACATGTCCCATGACTTACTGATGAGTATCCTCAGGTTCCTCATGTAATAAATAATATATATAGGCCTTAAACAACCCCAAGTGTCATCACAAGAAAATATGAATCCTAAAAGTATTACACCACATTTAATTTCTTCCCACCTCCCATGATACCCTTAACAAGATCCCCAACACATAAGAACATCATGAATTATATATAAAATATCCATCACATGGATACATATAAGAATGATTAACCAAAACAAGGGGGATCAATAAAGGTATAACTAATCAATCAATCATCATTTCAAAAGTGATAACTCGGATGTCAATTTATCACACTATACATATGTACTTTTGGAAATCCTTTTTCAAATCCATTTTGGAAAAAATGCAAAACCAATGAAAACAAAATAAATTATCAATTCATCCACAAACCCAAAAAAAGGAAACACCATTTCATTTCAGAAGTAAGACATTCATTAAAACATGAAAATCCCCTTTGAAAACATATATTTTTCATAAAAAAAACAATTTTTTTCTCCATGTAAAACCAAAATTGGAATTTTATCAAACATTAGAATGTATAAAATAACCTTCTCTAGTAAATAACTATTTAAAACATGAATTTCACCCATTTTCCATATGGAAAAAGTAAAACTAATGGAAATTGTAGAAAAAAAACAATATAACCCACAACACAATTATCTAGATCTAAATTAAATTTTAGAACACCAAGCATCAATTAAAATATAAAATAAATAATAAATAAATAGAAACACCTACCTAAAATGGTGGAACCTTATTAAATTTTATGAAACCCATCGCAAAGGGACTCCTATGAGGGTTTACAACCATTAAAAACCAAAAACCCTAATTTTACTAACCCTAACTATGAAAATTAGCTGAGAATTATCACTATGGCTTCAGTAGCTGGGAAAAATAAGATAAAACAAATGATTATAGAGATGGAGATCCCAACCTCCCAATATGAGTGAATAATCACCAAGAAACTGCCTTGAAATCACATTTGTGGATATTTTGTGAGAGAGATAACCCCATGTATAGTTCCTAGGATGGGGGAAAATTAACGTAGAATCCAAGGGATGAAACCCAAATTAAAAAGATAAAGTAAAAAATAGCCCTATTTATGTGGGTTTCATGGTTTACCTACATGGTTAATAAAACCATGTAGTAAATTTTTAAATAATAACTATTAAGAGATACACAGGCTATACAGATAGGGTTCATGGTAGGTTTAACCATGTTACTTATCCATGTGATCTAAAAAAAGTCCCTACATTTTTATCTTTTCATCCCTAAATTCCTATCACTCAATTGTCCCTTCCATCCATCAAATAAAATCATATAAAATTGAAAGTATAGGCTTCAACTTTACATACACACATTAATGGTATTTGATTCATGTTTTTTTGATAAAACACTATAAATAATTTTCTCCATTTTCTTATAAAGTTTCTTAAGTAATGTTAGAGGTGAAGATTTGGTAGGTGTTTGAACTGGTTACTTTTTCCATGTAGGATATTTATGTTATTTAATGAGATCTTGTAATTGTATTTAATGATGTTTTAATTACACTATTAGTATTGAAACTATTTATGGGTTGGAAAATTTTCTGAAGGGGTTTTGGCATTATGACCAATTTAGTTTTTGATTATCCCCTTAATGAAATCATGAATAGTGTTTTTATGTCACATTGAAATTATTTTGGTACTATGACTTCTCAAAATTCATGGAATTTACATATGTAGATGGTCACCCTATAAGAACATCATTGACTTATATAATGGTAATGTAATTATCATTCCCACAGTCATGTTTACCATAAATTATGAAAACAAGGTTAATGGATTAAAAATTATAGACATTTTGAAGAAATACCTCCATAATATCCCTATAGTTGCTTCTTATTTTATCCCCCAGTCATTCATCTTCCCAAATAATGTGCATACCAACCATTTTGGGCAGCTTCTCATTAAAGGAAGAGGTTCTCCATATTTGGTTTTATTTAGTAAGACCTTACATGTACTCATAAAGGCCATTGGGGTATTTAGTTCAGAAGATCCCATTTTAAATCACATCTATTATAATACATCATTATTTTAAAATAAGACTAATTTTGATAGTATATAGTGCATTCAATATTGAGCATTATTACCACATAATATCATCATGTAAATATGATTATTATAACCTAGTCGTTGAATTGGTAGGTATAAATAGATGTAGATACATTATGATATATATATATATATATAATCCATACTAAATAAAAATATACTAATAAAATATTACTAAATAATCATTCAATTTTTAGTAAAACTATTTTATTCTTCAAAAATTTCTTTTCTTCAAAAATTGTTTTATTTGATTATGTTGGAGAATATTATAAATAATTTATCTTACTTTTAGAAATTTTATTTGATAAAAAATAATTATTTAAATAATGATAAAAATGTTATATAAGGATGATAAATTTTAAATTTTATAAAAAGAATAATTTTTCAATGAATTGTAAAAGTATATTGATTTTATAGAAACCCGTCCTTTCTATTCAAGGATTTAAACAGACTATTTTTTTAAAAAAATTGATTTCAAAATTTTATTTACTTATTTTGATTAAAACTAATATAATTAATTTCTTTATAATCAATATTATGCTTAATTTTAATGTAGAAAAAAATTTATTTAAAAATGATTTTTATGGAAAATCAATTTTCATTGTATTTTTTTGTTTTATTTCAAAAGTAATTTATCATATTATAAGGATTTATTTTGAAAAAATTTAATCCATATTTGAATTAATCGTGTCCAAATTTGGTAAATAGGTTAACATTATTTTTGGATGTTATTAATAATAATCTTGGTAAATATATGTCACATTGGTTAGGGTAAATTGAGCAATTAAGGTTAAAAATAATGTGATAAGGATTTCAAATTCTTTCTAAAACCTTCCTTGTTTCTATTTGATGAGAATATTTCTCCCATAATCATCCAATATTTTATGATATGACAATTTAGTACTATTTTTCTTTGATAACATCTTCAATAATATTTTATGAGAATAATAAGTACAAAATGTCACTCTCTTTGATTTAATATCTATAATATTTTTTTATATGTATAAAATAAATTATTCTATGATATAAATGTTTCATTTAGATATAAATGATTTTTCATTATTTTAATTTATATTTCATTTTTATTGGTGAATTAATTACCTTAAATTCTTACAAAACGCTGACATAATGCTTGTGAAAGAAAAATGAACAGGTAAATGAATTTAAAAACAGTAAAATTAATAAAATTTGGGTGAATTGTTATGATAAAATAATTTTTTGGATATAAATATATATATATAATATTATTTATGTGTTAAATATTTATATTTGTATTACATTACTATCTTGGGGTCTTTAATTTCTAGTTATGTGAATTATATTGAAAATGAATTTTATGGTATTTTATGTTAATTATTAAATTATTAAATTATTTTAAATTCATAAAAATAGGGTATTTTGTCAACTTAATGGTATATGGTGTATGATATCCTCTATTTCCCATTTATGGGTCAGTTTTCATTTTATAATAACTATATTGACCATTAAAGAGTAAAAAACATTGATATCGTGGTCAATGTTAGAAGGGTTGGGGGGGGGGGGGTTAAACTAAGAGGTAAGGGATAAAAATTCAACTAAAATTGTCTAAAATTAATTATTTTTTAGTATTTATGATTATAATAATACTATATTTGAGATATATCATTTTTTAGCTATATGAACACGAAATTGATTTATATTAATTCAATACATTATGTAATTTCAAGGGTGTCCCTTAATTTTCTTATTTAAGAACCCTAATTATCCTCTCTTAATCAAAATTCTTGAGCCACTTATATTGACCATACCCTACTATAAAACCCTCTCAAATTTATTATCAACATTATAGATTTGATGTTATTCTTAAAAGTCTATCACTAGTGTCCCGAAAGAGAGATCTAGAGGTGGTTCTTCAAAGAGGTGACAATGGTCTCAACTGGGAATTTTCATTTTACTTATTATTATCCATCCTTTAATTCAATCCTAACAATTTAAATATAATAAAATTATTATTTAGCATATATTTATATCTGTTTATGTTAATTTTATATCATTATTAATTTTTTTCCTCATCAAATGACTAATAAAAAAATCATTCATGCGTACGTGTGGATTACCTCCTCCACGAAGCGATGTATTTTTTCCCATCACAGCCTATCATGGTTGTTTAGAATGATATATTACATATATATATGATATTAAAGATAATATTATCATTCAATAAAAATAATATGTCATCTATTTCCAAACCCTTTAATCAGTTGGAAAATGATAACATTGTTCATGTGTATTTGTGGATTACCACCTTGAAGAAGTTATGTGATTTGTTTCTCATATACACCATTCATGGATGGTCATAAAATTATATTTAAGACAAAAAATTATAATTTCTTTAGTATTATTATTTGGGATATGATGGAATAATTACCCCTTTGACCATGGTCAACCTACTTAAGTTGTTATGGGATTTTAAATGGACATCCTCAAAACACATGACATGGACTTAAATGATTCAGTAATGAAACATTTCATTGAAATAAATGAAGTAAATTATTTAATGATAAATTAAAAAAACCAAAAAAAAATTATTAAACAATTAAAATAATTAAAATAATTTTATTATACCAGATTTAGAGGACATATATGGAAAGTCTAGACTCAAGGAAAGGGGTTTCTTAACTCAATTTTCATTCATTGGGTTATACTTTTCCTCGTTGACTATATTCTGAAGTTATTATGTGTGAATTGAATTATTATTATGTTATTTTATATTTCAACTTGTTTTATTTATTTTTACAATTTTTTCACATAATCACCTCAATGGTTAATTATCACTTCAGTGATAAAAACTCTAAAGTATTTTACATCTCAATATTGTTTCTTCGAGACATATTTTATATTATACACATACCTCATTTTATATGGTTTATATGAATTATATTGAGGTATTATATCGAAAATTTATATTTTATCATGATATTTAAGGTTCCTTAGATGTTATTACATTCAATAGATATTGATTCAAATGTTAAAATTATTTAAAGGGTTTTCATTATCTCTATTTCAATTATTTTAGACATAATTCCTATTATGAACCCTATTTATTTAATATGGGGTACTTAATTCCACATGAACATTACATCATATCTGTTTTCATGAATGTTATGGTTTTTATAGGATAATTTTAACTTTCTTTATTCAATATATATTTGGTGCAATCAATACCAAGGTTGTAAGGGTTTCTCATCTCAAACTACCTTCTTTGAGACATGTTTTTATTAATGCACCTATATTAATTTATATAGTTTAGATAATGAATATTTAAATATATAATCATGAATATTTTTATACTCATGAAATTTTATGTTCCTATCAATGTTATTTATTTCAATGGTTATTTGTTTCTAAAATTTGGTAATGGTTTTTCTTTAAACACATTTCTTTAATGGTTTTAAGATCTTTAATCCAAACTCTTCTTCTTTGTTATATATCCTATTTTAGAAATATTATTTTATTAACATAAATTATTTCCTAAATATATTTTCCATAATATTTTACCTATTTTATAATGTTTTAATGGAAATTTTCCTAATGTTTTCTAAACTAGTAACTTTTGACTCTCTTTATAAATGTTTGAAAAGAATGTTAAATTTTAACATTAACACCATGGACAGATTTTATCAACGTCATAAATATTATTTTTTCCACTTACATTACATGTTTCTATTACCAATTTTAAATAACATCATTTTCTAAAGAAAATTGAATTTCAATTTCTTAATAGTATAGATGTAAGGGGGTATTTCCCCCTTTGTCCATGAAATATTTTATATTTTATTTTAAATGTATTTTCATCCTTGAAAAAATCCATTAATGATTCCAATTTTTCATTTTTGATATGATATTATGATACCATTCACTTCATTTCTATTAATGATATATTATGATGTTTTAAAGAGATATCATGGAACCTGTTTCTTTTCCATAGATTAATCAAGTTAAAAAGGAATGATGGTTATTTTCAAGGGTGTTTTATTGAAAACTGAAAATATTTAAATTTTTTGATCATTCTATTGTACTTGGAAATATGTATGGATAATTGAATGGTGGTTTTTTTATAAACCAAGGATGTGTGGTTAAATTATAAACCATGTAAGTGTGGTTATGTTATAAACCATAGAAGTGTGGGTCCATTATATCCCTTCAACGTATTGGGTAAAGTGATGGTTTTAATAGATTATAAGGTAATCCTAAGAGATAATATAGTTTACTGATTATAGGTTACTCCTAATAGATATAAGAATTATATAGTTAGATTATTATAAGATTAATGTTTTTTTGTTCCAAGATACTTATATAGTTTTTTTAATTCTTATTATGAGTTTAACGGATCCTTTTACCAAGGATTATTTTCACATGGATACAGATTATTGACTTATATGAATCTTATCTTTTTTTTAATATTTATTTCATTTATCATGATTAATGATCCATGTTTTGATGGGTATTAATTGTCTTATGTTATTCTCATGAACATTGATTATATAATCATATGATTAAGCTTATCTTATTCTCAGTGATGAAATTCAATTCTTAATGCTTATGTTTATCTTTACTGAGCATTTGAGATAATATTTCTTGTGTTTTATATTTCTCCAAGTTATAATGAATGATTTTAAATGAATTATGTATAGATATGATTCATGTTTGAAAACATTTATGGGATATTCTAAACAACTATTTTAAAATAAGAAAATCTAGTTATTGTAGAAAAAATGATCATTTAAAGACATGAGTATTGTTATGTAAGAGTTTATCCAAAATCTATAAAACTCCAAACCTAAAAGTTCCTTGGATATGTAATTGATCTAATATATATTTATTATGTTTTAAATTTTTAATAGGAAAAATTGGGTAACCTTTATCATTATAAAATATTTAAATGTAAATATTAGGTTTTAGCACCATATCTTGGAGCACGAGATTGTAGCCTTTGTATGTGGTATTAAAAGAGGGTTTCAATAACTTTGTAGATTATGAGATTTTCTTATGATATTAACTTATAAGATATTGACACCATCATGGATTTATAATTTTAAGGTTGATAACAAGTTTATTAGAATAGACCTCCCACTTTCAGTTTTATGTGATTGTATTTTTAGTTGACTACTGATATTTTATGAGATATTTTACTAGAGTGAGGTATATGTAATCCTTAGGTTTAACATGAAGGATTTTTTGAGAATAATTCTATTACATTTTTTAGATATAATATGAATATAATGAGAAAAGCATTAAGTTTAACAAATTATTTAATGTTGATTTTATTGTGGTTATTTGGTTTATAGGGTTATTTATATAAGGAATGATCTATGTTGAACCATTAGTGTTAGTATGGTAATTTTTGAGTTAAATATATTATTTATTCAGATAATGGTTTAATAATTTTGAGTAATATATTGTCTTATGTTTACCATTTTGGTTTTAGTAAATATAGAAGGATGACCTTTTCTCCTTTTCTATATCATATAATCTATTAAATGTTGATTCTTTAGGAATAAGAAATATTCATCTTGGATACTCATCGCTTAGAATATGGGATGGGGTAAAGGTGGTGACTTGTTAAAACCTGAAACCATAGGAGGAAATTACATTCATGAATATTAATAAGATATATAAGTATATTTTCTAATTTTCTCAGTTATGATAATAAAATATTCAATCATAAATTTAAAATACCATCTTTTTACAATATTTTCATATGAATCAATGGTCTTCCTTTACTGATAATGTATTATTAATTATTGTGATATCATTCACTTTTTTATGATCATGTTATATATCACACTCCATTATTCATTGGACATTATTTTTCTTCTCCATGTCTATATTTTAACTTCCCACTAATGTTCTCCTATTTATAAACCTAGTTATGTTTTATTCTAGATGACCTTCATATTTCCCTTTCCCCCTTTTAGAAGGGATGTTTTATTAACCTTTTTTATAATGTGGGTTTTCAACAAAGGTATTTTTAAAATTTATACCCTTTAATTACCATTATCGAGATAAAATTGTGAAGAAACAATTTATTAAATTGGGGGAGAATATAATACCTCTATATTTTAAAAGAAGATGACGTTTGATAGTATTCATTATATACAACACTGATAGTAAACTACCATGAAATATTATTAGTTAAATATTATTGTTATAATAATGTTGTAGAATTGAAAAATATGAATAGTAGTATCCAAATTATGAAATATATATATATTTTATACTCAAAAATAAATTATTTATAAATTATTAGTAAGTAAGCACTGAATTTTTAGTAAAGTGATTTTTCTTTAAAAATAAGTTTTCTTGAAAAATGGTTTTTATTACATATTATAGTTAATTTGTTGAAATTTTAAAAATATTGTTTGATCAAAATGATATTATATTTGAAACAATTATATAAAAATTATCTTTGGAAGATAATTTTAATTTTTTTTATACAATTTATTTTTCCATGAATAGCGAAAAGGTATAAGTTTAATAGAAAATTTTCATTTTCATTCAAGTATTTAAAATATAATATTTTTTTTAAAATATATTATAAATTTAATTTATTCTTTTTTATTTAAAATAATGTAATTAATTTCATTTCAATCTAAATTATTTTTAATTTTCATATAAAAACATTTTTTATGTAAAATTGCATTTTTTGGAAAACTGTTTTTTATTGCATTTTGTAGGTTTATTTTAAGGTTAATTTATTCCACTTAGAGGTATTGGATTTTATAAAAAAAAATTAAATCAAAATTTCCAAATTTTCAAAATATGGAAACTTTTGTTGTCATTGTGAATAGTAATTGTGGTAATTATTTGACACCTCGGTAAGGGTAAATCAAGTAATTAATGTTAAAAATAATATTATAAGGCTTTAAAAATATATATATATATATTTCACCTAACATAATTCTATTTTATGAGATAGGTTAAACCATCCTAATATATTATTCGATGATACCATTTTTTTCGATTTTTATTTTTTAATAACCATAATATTATTTTAAGTAAAGAATAAATTCTAAATTTCACTCTATTTGTTTTAATATCTCTTATATTTTTTTCATAGGTACAAAAAGATGTTATTTTTTTATAAATGTATAATTTAAAGTTTGATGGTTTCTTTTATTATGGTAATTTATTTTTACTTTTAAGTGGTGAAATATTTACCTTACATTCTTTCACAACATTGACATAGTTCCTATGAAGGTTATCTAAAAATCAAGTTAATGATTTTAAAATAATTAAAATTAATATAATTTGGTTGAACTATTACATTAAATAATTTATATATATATATATAACATATTGTTTTTGTTTTAAAATCATAGATTCTAATTCCATTTCAATTTTCATATATTTAATGACAAACATTGTGAATATTCCCAAGAATAGATTTAGTGGTATTTAATGTTAAATAATATTTAATTTAATTATTTAACATTCATAAAAATATTATATTTGGTAATTTTAATTGAATATGGTATATATTATAAACCAGTTACAATTTAAGGAAAACATTTCCTTTTATAGTTATTATCTTTACCCCTAAAGAGTAAAAAACATTATTATCATTGTAATTATTAAATGGGTTAACAGGGTGTTAAAACTAAGACATAAGTGATAAAAATCACCTAAACATTTACAAATTTTATTCTATGAGAGTATTTATACTCATATCATCCTAAATTCTAAATATTTCATTTTTTCCCAAATGAACCTGAAAATTGATTTATATTAATATTATAAATTAAGAAATTTTAAGGGTTCCCCTATCCTCTCTTATATAAGGATACCAACTGTCCTAAAAATGAAAACATTTCAAGACCAAAAAAATTAAAAAAACACATTTTTTAACTTTCATAAATACATTATAAATGTAATTGTTATCTTAAAATACCATCATGAGGGTCCTTAAAGATTGATCAATTGGATGTTCTTCAAAGAGGATATAATTTTCATAACATTTCATTTATATTATACTTATTTTTATACATCCTAAAATCCTATCCTAAAAAGTTAAATATAAAAACACAAGTAGCATCCATAAATTTATATTTTAATATGTTAAAGTAATATACTTATTTATCTCCTTTTTCTATGAAATGGTAATAAAAACATAATTGGTGTGTACGTGTGGATTACCACCTCCACAAAGATATGCCTTTCATTTTCCATCACCTAGGTACATGGCTATTTATAATGGAGACTTTCATATATATATATGATATTAATTTTATAATTATCATTCAGGAAATATAATATATAATATTTTTTCATTCCCTTCTATCTATTATAAAATGGCGTCGTTATTCATGCGTACATGTGGATTACCACATCAAGGAACATATGTGATTTCTCTCTCATGTATACCATTAATTAAGGGTTATAAAACTGTATTTAATGTATAAAAGTATAGTAATTTTATTATTGTAATTCAGGAGATAATTTAAAAAAATATCCCTTTGAACATGGTCTACCTACATAAGTTGTCTTGGGATCATGAACTGGACCTAATGAAAACACATAATGTGAGCATAACTGATTATGTCATTAAATATGTTATTGAAATAAATGAAATAAACGGTTTAATGAAAATTTAATAAATCTTAAATAATTTCTAAAAATAATTCAATAAATAATATAATTTTATTAAACTGATGTTAAAGGATATACATAACAATTCTGGTGTCAAGGTAAGGGGTTTCTTAATCGAATTTCCATTAATTATGTTATACTTATACTTCTTGTTCCATATTATAAAATTATTATGTGTTAAATGAAATATTATTTTATTATATATTTTTTCATTTGTTATATTTGGTTTTACATTTGTGACACATAATCACCTCAATGATTAATTCTCACTTTATTCATACAAAATTTGTAAGGATTATTCATCTTAATATTATTTATTTTATACATGTATTTTATTAGAAAAATAATCCCATTTATAAGGTGATAATGCTACATATTGAGATTTTATATCATGAATTAATATTTCATCATTATATTTAAGTTTCCTTTTATATTATCTCTTTCAAGATATTTTTATTCAAATGTTATAAAAGTTGTAAGGGTGGTATCAATTTCAATTTGTTAAGAAATAATTCATAAAATGAACCATATTTATTTATATGGTGTAATTACTACCTCATGAACATGTTTTCATGTATTATTTATTTTTAATTATGGTTTTTACAGAATCAAGTTAGGTTCCTTCATTCAATAGACCTTTGGTTCAAGCATTAACCAAGTTTCAAGGGTTTCTCATCTTAATCTTCCTTATTGGAGACATGTTTTGATTGACGCACCTATATCCATTTATATTTTATATACACTGACTATTATACAATAATATCATGAATATTTTTATAATCATAGTAATTTAGGTTCTTTTTTTATTTAATTTATTTCAAATTTGTTTAGTCTTAAAAGATTGTAAAGTGTTTCCCATTAAAAAAAATCTTTAAAGGTTTTGTAGACTTTTATCAGAACACTTCCTCCATGCTATTCATCTTATTTAAATACAGTTATTTTTTAAACATAATTGATTTCCTAATGTTATTTTCTAAGATATTTGAACTTAATTTAAATTTTTTATAGGAAAAATTTATTAATGTTTTCTACATGAGTTACCTTTTACTATCTTTACAATAGTTTTAAAAATTCATTATTTTTAACATGTACGACATGAAAGGATTTTCGAACCATCATAAATATTTGTTTTTTGAAACTTTCTTTAAAATATTTCTTGATCAGTTACAAAATATAATTATTTTCTCAATATTTTCAGATTTTTAAATTTTTAAAGGCGCCAAAAGAAAATGGAATTTTACCTTGTTTTTCAAGAAAAATTTTAAATGTTAATTTCATGTAATTTTCATCTTGGTCAACATACCTTTAAAATTAAAATGCTTCACTGGAGATATTATATTAAGATACTATTAACATTATTTTCATAAATGGTTTATGATGATGTTTTAAAGATATTTTCATGAAAACTATTTCTTCTCCATGGGACAATCAAGTTAAAAAAGGTAATGCGGTTGTTTTAAAGAGTATTATATTGAAAACTGGAAGATTATAAACGTTTTGTTCATTATATAGAACATGGAACTATGTATCAATGATTGATAGGTGGTTATATAATAAACCAAGGATAGATGTGTTATAAATAATGGAAAGGTGGTTATGTTATAAACCAATGATGGGTGGTTCCATTATCTCACTCCAATGCATTGGGTAAAGTGACATAGTTAACTAATCATAATTTAATCTTAATATATGATTGAGTTTACTGATTATAGGTCACTCCAAATAGATAAGTGATTTTTCTATTTTGGTGATTCTATGATGAATAATTTATGCTCCATGATTTCTACACAATTTTTTCAATTATTTTTATGAGTTTAAATATATCATTTTCATAAGGATTGCTTTCACATGGCTCAAGACTATTAAATTACGTGACTCTTATCTTATGTTAAGTATGTATTCCATGTATCATGATTTATGATCCATGTTTTAATGGGTATGAATTATCTTATGTTATTATCATGCATTTTGATTATGTCATAATACACTTATTCTCATATTATGATCACTTAATAAATTTAGTTATTAATGATTATGTGTATCCTTACTGAGAATTTGAAGTAACACTTATTATGTTTTCCATTTCAACAGGTTATGAAAAAATATTTCAAATTAATTATTCCTTGAAATGTTTCATGTGTGTATATGTTTATGAGATATGATTAAGACATATTGTGAAAAAGAAAAATATTTATATAGTAGGCAAATTGATCACTTGATGACATGAGTATTGTTATATAAGAATCTATACTAAATCTATAAAACTATAATCCTAAAAATTCATTGCATGTGTAACTAATCCACTATTTATGTTAGATATTATATGTTTTTGGTTGCTAAAATTGGGTTATGTTTCTTATTATCGATTCCATAAATGAAAATATTATGTTATTAGAACCAGATTAAATAGTGTGGGTTTGGAGATATTATATCTATGAATTGTTTATTTGTAGGACATAACCCCTCATACATGATTAAAAATTTTTCTTGGATTAGAAAACATTAGTGATTTAACATGTTTATAATATCATTATAATTCTCCCATGATTCATAATAAAGAATATCCTTTTTCTAATAATACTTAGAATACTAATTTTTAGTTTTTTTATTTATGTAGAAAAAGAAAATTTATTGAAAATTGTTTATAATTGGTACCATGATTTGATTTGTATTATTTTGAATTTATTTAACCAATTAATCACTTGGTTTTCTAGAGAAAAAATAAATTTCTTAATCTTGGTTTGCTCAATTTGATGTGTGGGGGAACATGGTTCTAGTTATTTCATTAAACCCCATGGTATGAAGGTATCACATATTTGAATCCATCTCAATAATAGTGGTAGGATACTTTAGAACATGGGATTAGAAGAAATAATGTAATTATATTTTATTATCATTTCATATGCATGAGAGGGCATTAGTCTAAGAAAAAATATGTTTATCATTCATGGTATGATTAATGACATTCCCCATGTTAGAGGATGCCTCATTAGAATTTCCATTTTAGTTATTTCTTAGGATTATTGTTTAGTTTTTAAGAAGAAAATTTATGGAGTGAAATCGTTTTTTGAGTTTTTTAGTCATGGAATGATTATGATCTAAATAAAGAAGACCTCTAGGATTACTTGATTTCCCACCCCTATGATTATCCACCAGTAAAATTCTATTGGAATATATATGATATTATATAAAATAATTGAAATCATAAAAATCACAAAGATAAGATAATTATTAGTGGGAATAAAATTATATTTTCTAATATAACATATGTTGTTCCTAAACATTTTCACCTAAATATTGTTAGTCAAAATTTACCCTATGGGTTATAGCAGACTCTTATAGCACAACTAAGGTTATAAATTATAGAGAGACCTAAAATAAAATTTAATTACACATTCATTATATAAAGTGATTTTCCAATAAGTTGAAAACTATGCGACTATCATATCATTTTTCTGGGGATTAATTTAGGGGATTTATTGTTTTGAAAATCTTAGCTTTTTTGACTTTTGAATTTTCTTATCAATTAGATAAAAAAATCCTCATCACATAAATGTTTTTCACTAATAGAATTCCCAAGATAATCACTTAAATAAATATAAAATAAATTTCATAAACACATTGATGTATGGGATCATACTAATATATAAAATTTATGGGTGTAAAATTTAATAATAATAATGAAGAAAAAACATCAAAGTAAAATCCCAATTAAAATATGTAATTAAAAATTAATAGAAAATAAAATATCATCTATTTTAGATAAGGAAACCTCCAATGATCAAACCATTGTAGGTTTATCACTATATTTATACAAATATATCAATGTAAGTTGTATATTGAATCATTGAAACTAAATTTATGTATAAAAAATAAAATAAATAACACTCTAGTGTTGTGTAAATAATTTATCAAATGATTATGGGAATAATTTTACACCCTTATAAAAAAATATCATCAGTCTATTGTGAAGATCAAGATAAAAATATAAAAATATATTTTATTTGGATCAACATATTGTGTCTAAACAATTTATAATTCAAATAGAAACATGAAAAATCTTAGAGTTAAAATAACATTATAATTGAAAACTAATATATCATGCTATATTTTTCCCCATTCAATCAGAAATAAAAATAAATTTTCAAAGCCATGGGTTATCCCCCCATCTTTTCAATTATCCTCAATTGAATAAGGTTGGAGGATGTGGTTGAATATATAGTTGATGTTTAAATTTTCCACATTTGAACTCAAATGGTGAAAGTTTTATCTGTCCAACCCAACACATAGAAAACATTATAAATGGATATTTTAGGTAGGTCATAAAAGAATAAAATATTAAAAAAATATTTATTTACCTATTAGTTATATTTTATCCCAATTATATTATTTTTGATAATTTTATGAGTGAGATGGTGGAATATCTTTTTGGTTTATGAAATCTATCCTAGAAGTTAATATTCACCATTGGCTGCTTGGATCAAATATGGAAGGTCTAAATTATCATAGACCATAGTATAATGAAATTATTCTAATGACTTCCTCTATCTATAATAGTCATTTCAATTTCATATAAATTTAGCATGGATAATAAATTCAATTTACTAAACTACTATACAGTTTACATTATAAGAATCGTTTTTCATTCATTTCATATAATAATTATATTTCTTTAGGAATATCTCATTTCTTGAAAAGTAATAAATATTCCCCATAAATTTAGTAACCTGATTATTAAGGTTAGAATTAAAATAATGATCATATAGTGTTTTATATGAGGTTTAAAAATGGTTCTATATTATTGAATTTTGAAAATTAATTAGTAACATAATGAGAACCTGAATATAAATTGAAAAATTCAAAATTCATAGTGATTATGAATAATGAATCTCATGAAAAATCATCAAAACATAATGTGATTTTCCATCTTTTAGTAAATAATCAATGGTCTATTCTATTAATGATAAAAAAATATTTGTTGAATGAATTCTAAATCCATAAATACATCTAAAATAAATTCTACAAAACTAATTCCTATAAGAATAAAAACATTGGTCGCCACCTCTAAGGACATTGTTTAAATTAATTTTACTGTAATCAACCTTACTATATCAATTGAAACATGAACAAAATGATTTCAACTAATTAAAAATAATTAATGGTCTATGTTCAGTTTCCTCTAAATAAATGGGGATTCATCATTTCATTGGAATTTTCATTACTCATCATTGTGATAAAAATTTCTCCACTTTCATATTTCCAATATAATAATCATGAATTGATCATGAGAAATCAAAAGTTAATTTATAGACCAACCAAACTTGTTATCCCTTATTAATAAGATCTTTCATAATATAATTTCTAGAATTATTTGTCTTTTTAATCATAACACTTCTCCCTTTTATTTCATAAATTTATTTGGTTTCATTATTATTCAGTAAACACCTTCTACACCTTTATCTATAGAAAAAAACCTCAGTTTTCAACTCATTTTCTTCATATAAAACTTATTCATATTCATCAAATGTTTTATTACTCAGTGAATATTTAAATTAAATTTCTCACAAAAACACTCAATGATTACTTACCACATCAAAAAATTGTTATGTCCCTTCTTATTATTAAAATGAACCTATCAAGTATGTTTGATTTATCCTATAAATCTATCTCAAGCATAAAAAATATTCTAAATGTAATGTTTATTGATTTTAACAAAAATATCCTAAATTTAATGGCATGGATATCTCACTACTTTATCCTTTGATAGAAGAGATAAATTCATTGGCCACATCATGCTTTTAGATATTGTTTAGGACTATATGCTGAAACATGAACCTGAGTTATATAAATATATCCTAGTATTAATATAATTAATAGTAATAGAAATTAGAAATATACCTAAAAATTATTTTTTATTTTTTATGCTATATAATACAATGGAAGTAAATTATCCTATAAGTGGTATTGTTTACATCTCCTAAAGCTTACTCTTGTTTGAAACAAACTACTTTATTAACTTTTCATGTGTTGATGTGTTTAATAAATCTTCTTCTAGAATAATTTTAATATGATGTTTATTAAAAAGGTATATATTCTTACTCTTATATTCCTTAGTTATAAAATATATTTTTATTTAAAATAATAGTTTTTACATATTTTATGGTGGTCAAGATTCTTTTATCACTTCATTCTCAACTTCCCTATCTTTCTATTTCCTCTTTTACTCTTTATTAAACTCTTATTTTACTCAATTCTCTTCACTTCACCTCCATTGTTCAAAATAATTTTCCATATTTTTTATATTACTTAGTGTGATATCATTAATTCAACACATGTAATGATCTCTATATCACCTATAAATACTACTACATGACTCTATTTATGTTGTTTTTCAATTTGGAAAACATGGAATTCCTAATTTCTTATTGTAACCCTGAGGTTAGTGAGGAATATCCCTATGGTCTCTAATAATGAACTTATTTGATTCTGAAATGGTTACCTTGTTATTATTATTGTTAAAACTCTTGAAACCTTAAACTTTGTTAAAATCAATGACTTTATTATATACTCCACCCTTAAAAATTAATTTTTTTAACTAATATAACTATAATATAAAAAGAAATATATCAAATATGTATACCTTTGAGTTGATTCATGTATATTATGGTATCTTTTTCTATATCTAATGGTATAGTTGTTGAAGTATTTATCAATTAGAATATAGAACATGAGACTTAGCCCAATTGGTAAGGACTTCGTAAGTGCATCTAAGGGACCAGGGATCAAATCCAAGTGGAGGCAGAATTTCCAGGTACTGTAGAAGGTACTATAGTAGGTACTGTAGTGGGACTGTGCAGTACTGTAGCAGGTACTGTAGCGAGGACTGTAGCAGGCACTGTTTGGCATTATAGAAGCCGAGAATATGACCCTCTTTGGGCTTCCGGGCCACCGATTTGGTCCCTGGGTCCTTTAAGGCCTTCAGGCCACCCAGTCCTTCAGGTCAGTAAGGCCTTAGGGCCACCTCAAGGCCTTCGGGTCACCTTAGTGCAGATTCAAACTAGACAACCTACAAGGAACAAGCTCTACAAGAAGGATGAGCAATGGTCCTTCACCACAGCTGAAGCTAAACGGATGGCAAGAATGATAGGGTATGGAGCCTTCCATCAAGACAAGTCTGTGCATGCACAGGAATTCCTAGCCGAACATCAATGTGAAGGTGGAGAGCTGATTTCACGATGAAGATGCTGGGGAGGAGCAGTTCCAAGTAGTTAGTATGGGTTGTATGTGATGTTTGAAGCCTACGGGCAATGAATTCCTCTAAAACCTACGGGCCATGTAATACTTATGCCTACGGGCCTTGTAAGGGTTCTACTTCACCCATTGAAAGGTGAATTATCAAAATCAATAAAAAATGAAGGCCTTCGGGCCATTAGAGGAATATACATTGTGAATTCCTTTTGTTTATTTTGCATCTTCTATTCATAATGGAAATGTTTTGCTATAAATTTCATCAAACAATTTATATAATTCTCTCAAAAGATTAATTATCATTGATCCTCTACTCCTAATATCAATGACTAAAAAATTACATTAATAGAAACCCTTATAAAAATATTTTAAAATTAACCACATTTCTTGCCCATTATTTGGGTATATTCTTAGATCTTCCTTAAGCCACATCTATGTTGTATAATGTGATTTCATTTTAGACTATTTAAAATTTAATATAAAGAAGTAGAGATTAATTTTTTAAGATTAAAATAGAATATATTTAAGGATAATCACACAGTTTCATACCATTTTGTGAATTAATATGGTGTCAGTCATCGAATCCAGTCTCTGGAAGTGAAAACAGTGAAAATATGAACATTTGAAGCCTTACAAAATTATTTAAAATACAATTTAATTTTAAAGTACTAAAAAGTATAAGAAACATACCAATTATGTTTCTATATCTTCATATAGTATCCTAATTAATTGAATTGAGTTAAAGGTCATTAGAATGATTGATAGATTTTTTTAATGTTTTTACCATGAAAAAATTTCATAGGGATTAATGATTTACTCTTACACTTGATGGTAAACAATACTATATTAATATTATTATTCATGTTTCTTCTTATTTTATAACTTGTTAAAATTATAAATACCTATCAACTCCAAAAATTATTTCTTTCTTATTTTTCTTCCTTAATCAATTTTTTAATCCCAATATCATACTTATAATGTTTTTCCCACATTAATAATAATTTTCTATATTTTATTAACCATTCAAAAAAATATTTAATCTAAAACCCACAATGAAAACACACCAAGCATAAAAAATATATTTTATGTTAAAATAAAAAATACAATTGGAAATTATGATCATAAATTATCAAATTTAAGATTCTTATATGTTCAAAATAATCTAATAATTATGAAACGAACTTCCACTTCCCACAAGGATTCATTAATTCTAATTATGAATCATTTTTTGAAATTTATAAACACTCTTCCCAATCACTAACTAAAAAATAATATTTCATAGGTTTTCTTAGGATTCAACCACAAATAAATGGGATCCCTAAAATATATCTTCAATTCAAAATTTTTTAGTTATAATAAAATTGTATTTGAAACTTAATTAAAAATAATTTGATGACCTCAAATATTAAAGTTGTAATTTGACTTATACGTCTTGATTCATGAAGTAATTAAAATTTTAAAATATACAAAAATATTGTAACTTCATATAAACTCTAAGGTATGAAATTATTTAAATGTTTTCCTAACCATTTTTTTATTTTGGACCATTATATGTGTATATTGAGATTTGAGATATGATTTCAAGGGTTTAGAAAAAAAATTCAAAAGATTTAAATTGGTGATAGATGGAAGTTGGTACATTAGGTCCTATATTGGGTTCATGGTGCCTATTGAAAGAGAATTAGAATCCCTAGACGGTCATTAGTTAGAATTTTACCTTGTGGTAGGTACCCAATGATAGATACTGGAAACCAAGTGGATCCATATATGGTTTTCTTATTATTAAATTATTTTAATTAATTGTTCAAAATTTCTTATAATTAAAAATACCCCTTTCCTATATGAAATTTTAATTTTTATTCTCTTCCTTTATGTTATTTATTGTGAATGTGTGGTTCTACTCTATTTGATAATGGATCGAAAGGCCATTTATCCCAAAGGACCTCAATGGGAACGAATGATGGTCATATTTTGTCTATCCCCACTATTTCATTTCATTTCAATATTCTTCTAAAAACCATAATATATGGGTTTATGTTGGTTTTTCCAATTTACATCAATTGACTCAATTTCATCTAGTGATTATTAATTAGTGGAGACTTATGGATACTAGGTTGAGAGTCCCTAATCTTTTCCATTAGTTTATAAGTGTTTAGTGAAATGTCTGCTATGTAGTTTGCAAGCAATGTCTACAAATTAACCAAAATGAATATTAAATAGTTTTTACTGTCTCTTAAATAATAATCAAGTTATATTTGATTTGTGTTTTATATTCTAAGTATTGAACTTTTATGCCATGGTTGAATGTGATAATGTGTATAATTTAATGTATTTTAAGAAATTGAAATGGTAACCGAAGAGGGGATTTCAAGGTTATTTTATTATATAGTGAACCTTATTATATACCTATGAAACTAAATTGAATAGTGGATGTGAATTCATACTATAATATGAAAATAGATCATATTTTAATGGAATTATGACTTTTTATACGATTATTTTCCATGTTTGACATGTATATGGGGTGAGATTTCTTCCTCCTATAGATTATATGGTTTCTAATATGTTATTAATTTGATTTGAACATAAGATAGGGGTTGGGTGTGTGAGAACCAACCTAATGTTGATTATAAAATAAATTAGATTCTATTCCTTTTTTTGTGTTTTATATGATATATTTGATGAATTATTAATATTCTTTTAGAGGTTTTTAATATGGGATATTATACCCTATTGTTTTTTAATAAATGGGGTGTAGATCAACATGTATACTAACATTTTATATTATCTAATAATGATATAATAGAACCATTTACTTGTTTTTCCTGTGGATTTAGATAACATACAAAATTATATTATTATTTATTTTTAAATATTAAGTATTTCCCATTTACCTTATAGTTGTTCTAGGAATACGATATAATGACCACATTGTTGTTGTTGTTTATAGAAAGGTTCCATTCAAGAGTTTTGATATTTTTATAGGAGGTTATGATATTAAAAGGATGCTATACACACTTACATGATATTTCTCATATATAGGGACATTATTCATACTTATGAAAATTTTATATAAGGGTATGAGGTTCCCACATATATTGAGATGGTTATAGCCATGGGATGATTTTCCCACATGTAAATATTCCTATAATAAGTATAGAGTGTTGATCCTGTTTACTTGATAATGATACCATATGGGATTCCATTTTAAAATTTAGATATTGTGACCTATGAGACATAGTATCTTTTTTTTGTTTCATTATGCCAAAGGCTACTATTACCATGCACCATGATTTACGTTATATGACAATACATGTTATCCAAATAAAACTCTATGTTTTTAATGGGTGGCCTATATGATAAAAATTTGTATTATATGTTTAATATTTTATATCCTATAACAATGTTATCTAAATCAGGTATAGTCACTCACATGGTGTCTAGTATGATACCAGATGAGGTGACAATTATTGTTACCATTACTATTTGTAATTGTTTTTAGAATATCCCAAAATGAATGTACTATTATATTACGAATTTGTTTAGGGACACCATTTTTAGTGGCCTATTATGTTTTACCCTCCCCCAATAGGGGTATCTCGATGTGTGTGAATATTTGACAACCTGGTATTCATGTAAGGGAAATGGCTATATAGTTGATTATTGAGATGGAATGTGGGTTGGAGTAGTATATATGACCATTTGGGGACTCAGATCTACGCTATTTTAATATTCAACTCTATTATATTTTATATTATGTCTAACTTGTATATGATTGGTAATATTGAAAATTTTTATAGATATGTATAACTTTAGTACATTATAAAAACATTTCATTTTGTTATAGTATGTGATATGGTTCATATATTTGGATCATCTATGTAATGTCTATATTTTACTACTATATTATAGTTATATTTTTTATGTTATTTATTGGTATCTTTGAAAATAAGTATAATATACCCACGTTACTTTGAGACCCTCATTATTGGTCTATATCCTCTAGTGCACATGGATAATCACTTGAGATCATGTGGCACAACTAATTTGGTCACCATTCATGTTGGTCGAGTTAAGATGTTCCATGTAGTATTATAGCCCTATTTTTATTTTTTATACAATTTTGGAATAGAAGTTGGACATAGGATGTGGATGGAACCTGTGAAAACCCCTACGCATGGGCATAACTAAATATTCTATAAGGAAAGTACATATAATCGAGTAGGGGGTTACTTTGATTTATTTTCATTATTGTGGATGAGTTATTTTTTACTTAATAGAGTGATTTATAGTGATAATATATGTTTTAATATAATTTTGGTTTTGGGTAGAATGAGGTATTCTTTTATGCATCATCTTTAGGATTCATGATTTATATGACATTTTTATGACTACATATGATTTATATCTTGATTTTTAAGAGGGGGTTGGTCATTTAAAAATTAAAAATTAAGGTATATAACTTTAAATATATAAGTTATCATTGTAATTCTACATTAGTGTACTGATTATTTGAGGAAGATTTTAATTATTATGTGACAATTATCTAGGTAGATATTATTTTTATTTTTATTATCCCTTGAGAGTGTGTTATCAGATTTAGAGAGACCTTGAATTATTTGAGACCATTATATGATAGGAAGTGTGTATAGAGTAACATGATTGTATTCCTATGACTATTATTTCTTATCCAAATTTAATATATCAATAAATGTTTTAGAAATATCTTATGTTCTATTTAGTGACATTCCACCCCATGGGCCTCTAGTCATGCACCAAGATGGAGGGGTATAACATGATCCACGAGAAATAGAGTTGAAGAACCCAATTTATTTGACACAATTTATCTATTAGTATCCCCAAGAGAGTATAATATAGGTAATTCAGTTTATGGTACATGGTACACTAATATATAGTCCTTAAATTTAATATTTTACAAGAGAATCCCATATGAATCATTAACCTCTAATTACAGGTGAGGGGGAAACATGATGTTGAAAATATTTTTATGTCCTCTTATTCTAAATTTTATTAGACTAAGAAACCCTTTTGAAGGATGGATAATCATGATATGTATATATAATGACATAAATTTAAATTCTACTATGACACCCATGATTCAATATTACAACATGAGAATTTTTCCTGTAAAGATTTTCTAGCAGGTTTCATTGAGTTGTTTTTCCTTGAAATATTGAGGACCGATAAGGCTCTAAATTTATTTCATATTGTTCAAGGAAACATGTCAATGATATATTTTACTCCTCATTATATCCATTTTCTATAGTTTTCAATCATGATGTAAGGTGATGATATTAACATCATTCACCATTATTTATAATGGATTAAGTTATCATATATAGGTTTAAGTGAATTTATTACAACAAAAATATTTTGGTATAAAAGTGACCAAAAAATAATTTTATAAAGGAACAAAGTACTTTATTATATTCCATTTAATCCAGGATCATATATTGGATATTATAGAGGTTTTTCTAGATGTATGAAGTGAAATTATAGTGATTTTCATTGGAGTGGTGATAGAATGATATTTATGGTCATGGATAATCATTTACCCAAAAAGGGGGACTCTTTGATTCTTAGTTCAGTTAGTAAGAGTATAAAATATCTAACTCAAGTTCTATAGAAAAC
This sequence comes from Viscum album, assembly GCA_963277665.1. NCBI lineage: Eukaryota > Viridiplantae > Streptophyta > Magnoliopsida > Santalales > Viscaceae > Viscum > Viscum album. The sequence goes on along the minus strand of OY728131.1, from coordinate 1,428,719,284 downwards.
TTCTGGAGTTCCATTCATATTAGCATATGATAAAATTGTAAGGTTTTAATCAGTGTTTTTTTCAACTGGAGAGGGGATGATTTAATGGATAGGATCAAGTATTCAAAGTTAGATCATGGTTATTTCTTCAAGTTGGTAATTGGATTTATTCTAACTAGAATGGGTAGGGAGGAGGATGTAGTACCCAATAGTAAAGGAAATAAGGTATTTATCTATAGGGTAATTAGTTAATAGAAGGTCAAGATAGAGGCATATATTTAGGCTAGCTACAAGATATCATCCATACTATATACAAACATACCAATGGGTAATTGACTGTTCAATGTATACTTTTATCCATAACTACCAAAGAATGTGTTTTATTTCATATAGGTGAATTTTTTTCCTTTACATCCATAATTATTATTCGTTTATAAGGTCTAGTAGGGAATATATGTTTGGGATAATGACTTTTAATTCACCATTATGGGTGAAATATGAGGGCATTCATTGGTGACAAATATTCAATATCAGGAGCTATGGTTTTCATCATATATAGGATTTATCTTATTTGAGAAGTTATAATTTTATCTAATACTTTAGACTAACTAGTTGACTCATTGTCGAGCATGAATTGAGTTATACCAAAAATGGGTATCATTCATTTATATTTTGGTTGATAATTGTACCCTTATCAGAGTGTTGAATTTAAAAACAGGCTATTTTGGACCTCAACTAGTTGGTTGGGGAAAATTCTATCTTAGTTTTTAAGAACATATATGAGGGATTATGTGGAGATAGAAAAATTAAACTCTATTTTTTTATTGGAATGTTTCAATATTTTGATTCTAAATTAATGGGGTTTCTTTATGGCAGATAGGATCAGTTCATATTCAATTTGATTCTAGAAACAGATCCCAAATCAATTCCATAATACAGAATGGATACTGGAGGTTATAGATATTTGAATGTTTAACTAGATGAAATTTAGTAAAATAGCCTGGTCATTCCCCTTGGGGGGATCCTATTTTATTTTTCAAGAAGTGTTATTTTAGGTTTCAATTATGTGTGGATTACTATAGGATGATCCAATTAATGATAAAAAAATTATCATAGTCCTTGTACAGATAGCATATTCAATAAGTTAAGAGGATAAAATTAGTTCTAAAATATCAATAATGGGTTTAAATATAACAATTCATGGGTGAGTTAAGTGGATGTTCCTCATAAAAATTTAGGGGAAGGTTAAACTTATAATATTTCATTAGGATGGTATTACAATTGAAGAGTATACTAATAATGTTCATGTCTCTAATTAATAGTTTATTCTGTCTGTATTTTCATTAATCATGGTATTTATTTATTATATTTTTGTCAACTCAGAAATTTTAGAGGGATATAATAAATATTTAGATTTTTTTGAACATGATGAGGAACAATTATAAATATACCAAGCTCTTAAAGTGTCATGTTGGAATTAGAGAGTTTCAATTTTTAGGGAAAGTTATATTTGAGGTAGGTATATCAGAATACTCTCAGATGGTTAAATATGTTGTTTCATAGGATTGAATCAAGGATATTTTTTAGATATATAAATTATTTGTATCAATGAGATACTATTTGAGATTTATTATGGACTTCTCTCGATAAGATTCATCTATGAAGGCTCTACCCACAATGGGGGTGTAGTTTTAATGATTTAATTCTAGGTAGATATACTTTTAAAAGATGAATGTTATGTTTATTAACAAACTTATACATACATTATTGGAGTGTGGTAAGGATTATAAGTTATATTTTGATGAATTAAGAACTTGTCTTAGATAAGTGTTGGTGAAAAATGGGCGATTATTCATTTATAGGTTTATGCAGCTAAGGACAAATAAGAATAATTTTCTAACACATTATTCATTGTTGGTGGTGGTTGAAAATGTGTTGATATATTATAATCATCACTTGTTGGGTGAGATGTTTTTTTTACACCAACTATAAGATTCTTATGTTTATCAATTCATAAATGTACATATAGCTTTGTCAAATAAAGCAGGTTCAATACTTGAAATTCTTTGACTTTGGTATAACACATATTCCCAATAAGGTGATTTTTTTTTGGATTTATAGAGTATAAAGACTCATTTTATTGAAATATATACAACTAGTAGTGAATGGGTATTTATAAACCAGTTCATTTATATTCACTTGTATGTATAGGAATTTGAGGGTTGGGATTCTATTATTGCTTCGAGTATTTCTAATAGACTCCTTGAAAGTGTTTATTAAATTAGATAGTTTGACTATGATTTTTTGGTTATGAGTGGATATTTATATATATAGTGAGGAGGCATCACCATATGATACATAGAATTATGTAAATATCCTATACAATCATTAATAGTTTATTTTTTTATAGGTATTAATGAGTGGATATGATGAGATTCACATGCCTCGAGATAGATTGTTCACAAGGGGATGTCCAAGATATAACACAAAATCCGTAAGAAATATTGGTAGCCTAGAATGAATAAGGATATTTTTGGGTATCCACAAGATTCCTTTCCTATAAACAATTTACATCTCTATTGAAGAGACCCATAGGCCTTCTTCATTCGTTACCCATTCTTGTGTGATGATGGTATGATGTTTCATTGGATTTATCTGTGGAACATCAATGGTTACCTCATGTTAGTTATGTGGTGTGCATTATAGTTAATCAGTTGATGAATGTGGATAATTTATAATATATTAGGGAGACCTAGTAAGTTGATTATCTAGATAGGATATACATTTGAAGATAGTATGTCTTCATGGAAAAACTAAGAACATCGTATAAAATATGGATTCTAGATTTACAACACATTTCATGAATGTATTGTTGATGGGTTCAAATAATCATGTGAAATTTTAAATAACATTCCATGCTCATAATTATGGGTAGTCTAAGCATAGAATCTGTATTATAGATTAAAATTTATGATACTTCATCCCTGATTTTGGTGGTTCAAGAGAGAGTCATCCTGTGATATCATGATATCCTACAACAATAGTTATTAGGAATCTCTTTATATGGAACCTTTTGAAGCCTAATATCCCATGGTGTCTTTTTTACCACTATAATGTCTATCAGTTGGGTATTTTATAGTTTATAAATAATGTTTTAAAGATAAAAAACCTTCATATAAGTTCATAGGGTTGATAAACACATTAATTGGTATTTTACAAAGTTTTATACATAGGGATGACAAATTAATTCTATAATTTATATTTTCTAGTGGTATCATTTATATAGAAGTATTAATATTTATGTAAGGTAAGTAAAAAATTATGTAGGAAAGGTAGAATTAATAAATCTATGTGGATGAGAGTTAAATAATAGGAGAAATTAAATTTTTTTAAGAGTCGGTTATAGAAACTATAGGGTGTTCTGATTAGTTTCATTACATAATTAAGATTATGCATGAATTCATCGATTTATTTCTAGCAGACATACTATTCCATTCGATGTTATCTCATAATTCACACATTAATTTCTAGGTGATATCATAATTCTATGTGAGGCTTAATTTTATAACTATAATGATAAAATTATATTCGTTATTTATTAGATATATATGCTTTACCCTCCTTAGAAACATTTATGCTATATAGAAATGAGTCCTTACACCAAATGCATGGGATTGAATTTCCACTTTCTCTCATCATCCTCTCTAATATGTTTATCTATATGTTGATTAGTCAAGTAAATAATTATAAAAATAAGTAAAAAATATTTAAAAAAAATATAATCATTCTGTCATTAGGAATACTCCACATATAAACTATGCCCATTCCTAAAAGGTTCTAAACCACTTATTTCCATGATTAAAAAACAAAATAGAAAGAAGGAGAAGAAACATCTCTAATGATAAATTATGTATCTTCCTCTAATCAACTAGATATCTATATCCCCATTCTTCTTATCTTAATAATGATTCCCATTATCAATTTACAAATATCCTCATATAGATATATAACTAGTTCCCTATATTCTAAGAATGAGATGTAAACTAATTAATCATTTATATCAACAATAATCATTCATCACAAATAATGATATATGATGTCAATCCACATGGTAAACAGATCTCACTTGGTGAAGTTACACTACCCTTTCCCACATATATCATCATCTCACTCTCTTGGATTGGTTACCATGTATCTAGGTTTTCATTTAATTTTCGGATTTTATTAGACATGAATGTTCTAGGAATATCCCCCACTCAAGCTACACATGTGATATATGTTCCCTCTCAAAAAATATATATCACCCAAATAAGGATATCCCATCATTACTTATCAATGATTATTTTTTAATATATTTACAAGGATCCATTTCCTAATTTACTATTTTGGTTTACTTATGACCAATCATAGTTTATGTGAATAAATTCTAAAATTAGGGACCTAAGAGTAAATTGAATTCAACATATCCTACATTAGGGCTCTCAAATATTTTTTATCATAAACGGATCCTTGAGTTGGTCATTTATGGGATCCGTTGTAATTTTGAGGAAACATGTTTTATGAAATTACATTGTGTTAGAACTATGGAATATTCTTATGAATCAATATAGGTCATGTTGGTGCTGAAAAATTGCATTTGATGTGTTATTTAATCTCAACATCCATTATTTTTGAATTCCAAAAAATAAATAATCGTATTGCTTATTGTATTTCCATTAAGTTCATATCCTTCATTTTCTCTCCCTAATATGTTTCATCACATATTTTTTCTGAATTAGCTTCCACAAGACCATTATGGTGGTGGTGGAACACCAAGTACAAACCTTACACAACATTGAATTTAACGTAGTCCTCGTGTGTTAATAATAAATTTTTTCATGAAATGATGTAACCTTATAGTGATGTTCATGGAATTATGTTTAAAAAAAACGTAATCTTAATAATTAGTATTAGATTGTGTTTCCCCTATATCATCCTCAACATATTCTTCCTAATATTATGATGGACTTAATAGATACTTAGTGAACTCTGTGATGCTAAATTAATTCTTTGAGACATTATTAGAACAACTGATGAGTTTCAATTTATTTTTATATAGAGTATTCCTTCTCCCATTTAATCTTATATATATAATTTTTTATTCTTCGATAGGACCCATCAAATCATCCACAAGTCACTATTATTTTAATTAATCATAAAATTATCTTCTCCTAACTTATAAATATTTTCAAAAATTGGTGATTAAAATTAAAAAATTAATAATTTAATTAATAGATTTAATGAATAAAAATCAATGTGTGGATTTCCACAATTATGATCTTATTTACAAAACCAATAATATTCAATAAAATATAACTCAATATCTAAAAATAAAATAAAGAAAAAAAATTAGAAAGGAAAAATGAACCAAAATCAATGAAAATAATTTAAAATAAACATCACCTCACACTTCAGTGATAAAGTTTCCTCAAGATATTTCTCTCAACATGTTTCACAAATAACCTAAATCATCTATAAATTTATTCCTAGGTCATTGATGATTATTTGATGGGATTTTATTTGAATCATTTCTCAAATAAGAAATTATTTCAATGATTTATCTACTTTACGTTTCTCATTCTATCATTGGTTTCTCACTTCCATGATATAACTTAAATGGAAATCTAATAAGTTAATTTTCCCCTTCTTCTTCTTTTAAAAAATCTAATCACTATTAACTTCCTTTTAAACTAGAAACTCAGACAATTTTTTATTTTTTTGATTTGTAGTATGTTCTTTTCCATTATTAATGCATTTTTACTATCATATAATTAATCTATCTTCTAGAGAGATCATCCCTTAAGAGTAATTGAAATATTCAATAAATAGAATAAAAATAGCAGGTGTTGGCTATTAGAATTTCATTTCACGTTTTATGTGTTTTTTTCACTCACACACACAGTGCCTAGTCATATTAGAAAATTAATGTGGGATCGAAATTTCCTCATTTGACTCTAATTTGAAAGGATTTATAGGATTATATTTTATTAAGTCCCCATAGGTGTGAAATATTTATAATAAAAAAACCACCCAAATTTAAATTAAAATTGAAACATGTACACATCATATTACAATTCACTATAGGCCTTCCAATTAAGGTTCACCATCCATGTCCATAGACCATAAAATCAATATTTTTGAGTAATATTACACATAAAAAGTGAGGGAAGGGTATCTTGATTTTAATTATATATTAAGTCATACACCACTATGAAAACTTTAACCCTATTAATAATTTATTATGGTTACTTTATTGCATTATCACTATATACAAGCAATCAAATCCTAAGGGATCAAAAAGTTTATTAGTTTTTCAATACTAGATACATGTTTAATCTCATAATACATTTGAATATATAAAATACAACATCACATTTTCCATAAAAACATTGTATTATCACTATATTATCTTTTTATATCAATAATGGCACACTTATTAGCATTATATGCCAAGTAATTAAAATAAAATAGTGATATCATATTATTATTAATGGAATTCATGCAGTGGAAGAAATCATGGAATAAATAATCCATTAATAAAATAGAAGGAATAAATGATGTTAAAATAAAGAAATATAAATAATATCATGAGATTAAAACTTATCCATGGATCAATTAACTATTCTAATAATCACATGGGTGTCAATAAATGATATCATGATGATGAAATTCATAGAGTAAAACAACATAAACTTACTGTGGAGTACTTTTTCCAAGTCATCATACATAAATGGATATGGAATATTCTAAATACCCAACCTATTTTTTCTCATGAGACCTAAAAATTAATCAAGTGACTATGTAATTATAGGACTCACCCATTACCTAATAATTATAATGCATTCATTATACGAATGAATAATAAAATCTAATCAAAATGACCTAATAATCTACAACTCTTTATATTGGAGTAACTACAATAAAAAATATAAATAAACACACTAAGTAAAAATGATTATAATTCATCTAGAGATATATGTGGAAAATTATCAGCAGATTATAACCTCTATAAAGTATAATATCGATCAATGAAAATACATTTAATTGATCAGTGGAACATTTATTGAGGAAATTACCCACTTAATTTTAAAATCAATTATGTAATGACCCAGCCTTTTAAATGATATTTGTTTCCCAAATAAATGTGTGAAATATATAGTATTACATTTAAAAAACAAATTGATACTGAAAAAATTTAATATCCTTAATAATGATCATTATAGTATTCATCTATGAAACCAATTAAAATGAAAAACAATATAACTGGAAAAAAATATAAATTAGAATAACTAAAATGATAATGTATAGATCACACCAATATAACATAATCATCACCCCCACTTCATATTTTATATAAATAAAAAAAATTAAAATGATCAAAATATTATTAAAATTAAAATATAACATTAAGTGGGATTGTAGAGAATTTTGAGTGAATCAATGAAGTGGTATTTATTGGCTATTAAGGGATATGTAACCATTGGGATTGGACTGTTATATGAACATTGGTCATATGAATTTTGGATACTATACCATTGGTTGATAATTCTACCATTATAATTAGTTTTTACAAATATTAATGAAAAATGATAATTGAACCAAAAAAGATAATTGATGGACTTAACCAGTAGACTAGTGCAGTTTGAAGCCCATTTGTCTGAACTTGGGAGGGTGATAGGGTCATTGGGTTTCACCCTTGATCAATACCAATATGATATTTAACAAGTTATTCTTGAATTAAATCTCCTACTATATAAGATAACGTTAGTTAAGATTACCACTTGGTCGATGTTATCCGAGCTACCCCATGAAACTACGACTATCACACACCTTACTCTTAGGGAGTATGTATGTGTAATAAGGGGTCATATGTTTAGGTATTAGTTATATAAAGATTAATTCCCTTTGTATAAATAAAATTCTGATTCCATTAATTCCATTTAGGAATATATTTTCTTAATAAAACATAAGTGTAATTCAGTTGAATTTTGTAATTTGATTTTTTGGATGAAAATGAAATATAAATGTAATTTATAAAAAATATATACCATTTTATAATAAAATAATGTATTATTAATAATATAATTTTTAATCAAATAGTCTTTTGAAACATTCTTATCAAAATAAAAATAATAAACTTATTTTATAATGGCCTAGGAAATTTTTTTAAATTTTAGAAATTCGATTATTCCTCAAAAATTACAATTATTAAATAAATAAGAATTTTTAAATTTAAAAGTTAAAATTATAATATTTATATAATTATTATATAAATATAAAAATTATATTTGAAATAATCAAATTTAAATTATTATAGGGTGACTTTATCATAATTTTCTAAAATACTTTATTTTTTCATGAATTGTAAAAAATACCATTTTTGGTTTTCAGTTTATTTTATGACTTCATATTTATGTTATAATAATGTAATAATTAATTTAACATAATACATGGCATAAAATATTTTATTTTTTTAATATTAATTAATATAATTTGTTTTAATAAATTTTTAAAACCACAAGAGACTTTCAATAGTCTAAAAAGAAAATTCTGTTTTTAAAATTCATTACTTTGTGGAATATTTATTTTTCAAGACAAAAGAAGTATTAAAAAAATTTAGTATATTTGGATTAAAATAATATAATTTTTTTCCCAAATTTCCAAATCCATGAGAAAAAACAATTGGTAATCCAGTTATTTTTCATTTTCCACAACCTAGTTTTTGAAGACATATATTTTGAAATTATTAAATAGTTCCTCCACTTTTTCTATATATACCCATATATTTAACCATTCATACTCAATCCCATTCCATAGTATATAATTTTTTGGTGATTTATCATCCCATGGATTCTAACCAATGTTCCTTCAATCCCCCAATGTTCCATTCCCCAAGATCTAGGAGTAACTCTTCAAGTTAAGGGAATTATCCTTTTTTCTCTTCAGTTCAAGAACTTGTTTTTGTATATATCTTCTAAATGTTATTGTTATTATATTTTATTACCCTTTTTATAATACCAATACATCAAAATTATTTTTTATCAATGGTATACCATTATCTCTTTAAATTTTACCTTTTTCTAAAACCATGTTTTATACTCGTTCTACTACTGAATATACTTCCCAAATTTCTCTCTTCTCCTTAACAAATTATCTTTTATTTTCATTATATGGATACCCAAACCTTTTTATTTTCAATAAGGATTCATATATATGTAAAAACATTATTTTATTTAGTAATTTACACATAAAAAACCCACATCCCCTTTTCATGTGATAAAAATGACATAATTATCATGTCTTTAAGCACTTTTCAAACGCCATGATTTTGATAAGAAAACAATTCATTATTCTCCATAGGTTATTAATGAAATGGTTGATTATGATTTATGTGTCCAAAATTAATTAATAAATTTTAAGGTTTCACCCTAATATCACTCCAATTCATTGGGTAAATAATTTAATCTCTTGATATGACATGTTTTATGATACCTTTGTGAATAAACTTGGTAATTTTCATTTAAGACACCTTGGTGATAATACTTGGTGATATTCTTTTTAAAGTGTTATTTAAATGTTGTTTCCACATTCCCATGTTATTATTAATTTTCATATTATTATTATATACCTCATTTTTACACCTTACTTTTATTCCTCATGTTCTTTTTAATATATCATATGATCACATGCTATATATCTCCCTTTTTTCCAATCACTAGTCTTTATGATCACCCCTTTACAATGATGTATGTTCCTAAGATATGATATTTATTAAAAGTAACTTATAGTGATGCTAAAAATGTGTATTCATTTTGAATTAGAAGAATATTTTATGTTTTCATGTATTATATAGCTTATTTCCAATAAAATTAACATTAAAAGATCCTCAGTTTGTACCTTGTAATGAAAATTTATGTAAGAAAGGTGGGATTACATAGTTGGTATCAAAGAAAGTTTTTGTTTTTTTATAAAATTTATGACATTAAATATTTAGGAATAACCATAAGGAAAAGTCTAGATATAGGAAAATATCCTGGTATTTTGGTAAGTATTAAGTATGTTTCTTCCAGAAAAATGCATCCATGTCTAGATATTACAAGTGGATGTGGATCTTGAACAGATTTACCTTGGGGTAACAATTGAAGAAACTGATTTCAGTTATACTGAAATGGGAACTGGTTCATGATAACCAGCCTTGTTTCACACCTGTTTTGACACTCCTAGGGGATATTTATGGATAATCACAATATTTTTATGAATAATTATAAATGATATATAAAAAAATATAATTTTTATTATAGGATATTAATAAAATATTTAATAATTAAGTTTTAATAAATAAAATTCATATAGAATTATAAGATTCATAAAAGTAAAATCTTTCTCACTATGATTTTGTTATTTTAGAAAAATACTAGGAAATTTGAATATCCACAAAAATGATGAGTGCAATGGATGATACACTGATCATGTTCCAATGGTAGATGGAATGGAAAAAATCATGAGTATAATGAATCAACTAACTTAAGTTACAAATTATAACTTAAATCAAGTAGAGAGACCAAATTCACCTTTAAGGGAACAACTTTCTATTGAGTCCTTATTGTGTCAACGACCACTCTCATTCAGTAAATCTACCAACCCATTGATTTATGAAAAATATATAAGCTCTATGGAAAATATATTTTCTTTACTTAATTTTTTAAACCATGATAAATTCACCATGGTAGTATACTGCTTAGAAGGAGAAGCTGATCAATGGTGGATACTGATTAAAAACAAAAATCCAAGAAGGGAGATCAATGCTATGGAGTGGTAAGAGTTCAAGAGAATATTTTTTGATAAATATTCCCCTCACTCAATGTGAAAAAAATGGAGAAGGAATATTTAGTGATCAATCAGAAGGAAAATTAATTGGGGGGAAGATATGAGATGAAATTTACAAGACTTTCTAAATACACCTATAACATTTTTATGGATCCTAAGGTAATGGTTGATAGATTATTTAGTGGAATGAGACCCCATATATGAAGTAATCTATGAAATTGATACTATAAAAGATATGAGGAGATAATTCTGAGTGCTCTTAAGGTTGTATTTGATTTGGGAGAGATACAACTATCACATAGATTTAATGAAAAGAATATATCAATGGATCCAAACTCAGGGAATAAATTTGATCACAGAGGAGGAAATAAAGTGAAACATCTAAAATGAAACAAATTTGGGAGTAATCATTCATGTAATTACATTATTGGGAGTATAAATTGATAAAAATGTGGAATATATGGGTATATAGTTCAGAACTATCATAGTGAGTTGAAGACTCAAATTCTCATCACTAACGAAAAAGGGAAGATAGTGAATTCCCAATAAATGTTCAATGATTCATGTGTAGAAAAATTGGAAACATTTCAAATAATTTTCAAAATCAGAAGAAAATGGAGAAAATACATCGTCATCCTTAGCATAGGATAAGAGGTCAAGGTTGATCATTTTCTATCATGATGGCTGAAGTGGTGGATCTGAATGATATGGTGGAAGGTGCACTCTTTGTGCTCTAAATGTAAGAAAGTAAATTGATTCTAGTTCTACACATTCCTTTATTTCATCCATGTTTTGAAGGAATATATAATTAATACATAATCTACTAGAATTATAGTTATTAGTTAATACTCCTGAAGGAATTATCCTAGCATCAATAGTGTATTGAAACTCTAGTATTTCCTTTGGAGATTATAATCTCTTATCAAGTAGAGTAGTTATTCACATGGTGGAATTCCTCACTATATGAGGGATGGACTAGATCTAAAAGTATAATGATAAGATGAACTATAGAATTAGATAAATTTTAGTAGTCTTAAATAAAAAACCTACCTTTATTTTCAAAAGAGAGATATCCTAATCTGAGAATTTTCTAGAAGTGACTCTCATAGCCTTCTTTATATAGATGACTAATAAAGAGGGAGAAGGAAATAAAATTATAAATATAGAGAATGTACCTATTGTTCTAGAATACATTAAAGTATTTATTAAAGAGTTACCTCAACCTCCCATAGAAATAGTGGAAGATTTATCCATTAAAATCAGACCTAGATTCAAGATGATATCTAAGAACCCTTATAGAATGGAAAATATAGAGTAATAGGAATTAAAGAAACAAAATTAAGATATTATATAGAAGAAATTTATCTAACCATGTATATCTCCTTGGGGAGAACCTAATATCTTTGTGACTATGAAAGATGGATAAATGCAGATATTCATTGATTATATAGAACATAATGAGATCACAATAAAGAACATGTACCCTCTCTCAAGGATTGATGATTTATCTGATCAAATTTATGGGGCACAATTCTTCTCCAAGACTGACCTCTAATCTGGGTATAATCAATTGAGAGTGAGGAAAGAAGATATTCAAAATACATCATTTTGAAAATTATATAGAAATTATGTGTTCATTGTTATTACCTTCTAATTGACTAATGCTCCTCCAATATTTATGGATTTGATGAATAGAGTATTTAAGGAATATGTTGACAAATTCATTGCAGTTTTATTGATGATATTATGATATATTTTAGAAGATGTGAGGAGCCTGCGGATTATCTAAGGTGTATATTAAGAACTATGAGGAAGGAGAATCTATTTGTAAAATTAAAAAAATGTGAAATATGGTTACAACAAGTTGAATTCTTGGGTCACATTATAACCAATGATGGAATCTTATTTGACTATTTGAAAAAAATGGTTGTATAGGAGTGGAATTATCCTAAAATGTTAACTAAGATTCGTAGTTTCATTGGATTAGTATAATATTATAAGAGGCTTGTGAAAAACTTTTCATAACTTTATAATCTACTAAATAAGTTAACTCAAAAAGGGGATAGGTTCATCTGGATAAAGGAGTGTTAAGAAAGTTTCAAAGAACTAAATATCGGATTGGTTACTACACTTGTGTTAACTATACCCTATTTTAAAGAAGGTTTCATTATTTATAGTGAAACATCTCTGAAATGGATTGGGTGTGTCCTCGTGAAAAATGATAAGGTGATTACTTATGTATCTCGATTGTTAAAGCCTCATGAGCAGAATTATCCAACACATAACCTAGAGATTTCTATAGTTATTTTTTCACTGAAAATATAGAGGCACTTTCTTAATGGGGAGAAATGTTATATATGAACATACCACAAAATATTGAAGTACATGAAAAAGGTATTGAACCTGAGATAAAGGATATGGTTGGAACTTCTTAAATACTATGACTATTCAATTCATTATCACCCTATAAGAGAAAACAAAGTACCTGATGCATTAAGTAGGAAATAACCTATTGTGATAGCAATGATGAGGATTCAAAGAGATCCTTTCATCAAGGACCTAGTAAAATTATACAAGGTAATTTTAAGGGAAGATACATAATCAACCCTATCCAAAATGATTTCTAAACCATCATTACTAGATAAGGTTAATAAATATCGAACAGAAGATGGTTTATTATAAAGGAAGATAGTGGTTTTAAAGAATAGGAAGTAACCCCAGTTCAATATTGACTAGTAAGATGTTTTTAAATTTCATACAATGCTCTGTATTATGTCTATATTAGAGATAAATAAGAAGATAATGGATGAATCTCATAGTAATACATTATCTAGACATACTATATGAACTAAAACATATAAGGACCTTCGAGATCATTATTGGTTGGATAATATCAAAAGGGATATTTATAATTACACTATAAGGGGTTTAGTGTTTGAAAAGGTGAAAGTAGAGAGTTAACTTCATATAGGTGTATTGAAACAACTACCCATACCAACATAGACGTGGTAAAATATCACTATAGACTTTGTCACTTGTCTCCCAAGAACATCCAAATAAAATAATTCAATACAGGTTATAGTTGATCATCTCTATAAGAAATCCCATTTTATAGTAATTCAGGATGATTTATATATTGAACAACTTTCCATGATATATATAAAGTAATTTTTGAGGTTTAATGGGGTGATACTTTCTATCATTTTTTATAGTGATCAAAGGTTCACATATATATTATGGATAAGTCTCCAATATCCTGTGAATTTTGAATTGAATTTCAGTAAAGCCTATCACCCCCTAACTAATGGAAAATCTGAAAGGACTATTCAGACACTTGAGGATATGCTGAGAACATGATTAATGGAATTTAAAGGGGGGTGGAATCAACACCACCCATTACTTTACTTCTCATTCAATAAGATTTTCCACTCGAGTATTCAAATGGAACCATATTAACCTCTATATTTGAATTGATACAGATCTCCTGTATGTTGGGATAAAGTTGGTAAGAGGAAATTTCATGGGCCCAATATTGTGCATGAGATGATAGAAAAGGTTCATTACATCCCACAACATATAATGGTTTCTCAAAGTCAGTATAAGATATGTGCTAAAAACCATCAAAGGGACTTGGAGTTGATTTTGGAGACAAAGTTTTCTTCACTTACCACCAAGGAAGAGAGTTATGAGATATGGAAATAAAGGGAAACTTAACCCTAGGTACATTTGACCTTTTTAAATCCTTGATCCCATTGGAGAATTGGCCTACCGGCAATCACTTACACTAAATATTTTCCCAGTTCATGATATATTTCATGTATCTCTCTTCAGGAAGTACATAACTAATCCCTCACATGTACTGAATCCTTAGGTGGAATAATCAAAACATGACCTCTCCTATGAGGAGAAACTGGTGGAGATATTTTACCATAGAGACAAGGTTCTATGCAATAAGACTATCCACATTTTCAAAGTGTAAGAGAGGATCCCTAAATATGAAGAAGTGATGTCTAAACTAAAGGATACAATGAGACAGAATTACCTTCACCATTTACAACTAAGAGACTAAGTTGAACTTTATGGGTTGAAATTTCTTATGGTGTGAAAAATATAATGACCCAAACTTTTTAAATGATATTTGTATCCTGAATAAATGGGTGTTATATGTAATATTACATGTCAAAAATATAGAGAAAATAAAAATAATAATATCATTAATAATAATCATTACATTCGTAAGATATGAAACCAATTAAAATTCCATGAAATACTAATGGATAGAAAATATAAAATAGAATATCTATATTCT
Source organism: Viscum album (assembly GCA_963277665.1). Taxonomy (NCBI): domain Eukaryota; kingdom Viridiplantae; phylum Streptophyta; class Magnoliopsida; order Santalales; family Viscaceae; genus Viscum; species Viscum album. The sequence goes on along the minus strand of OY728131.1, from coordinate 1,428,704,130 downwards.
AAAATTATGGATTCCCCAATCTACTTGAATCATCACCCCCACTGTAAATGCTATAAAAATGAAACAAAATAACAGTAAACCGATAAAAATATTATGAAAATGAAAATATAAACTTATGTGTAATTATAGTGAATTTTGAGTGAAATAATGAAGTGGTATTTATATAGTACAAAGGGATATGTCACCGTTGAGATTCAACCATTATATGATAATTGGTAAAGATGACCATTGATCATTGTCACTATTGGTTAATATGACCATTGGTAAAGATGACCATTGGTCATTGTCACTATTGGTTAATATGACCATTGGTCATTATGACCATTGGAAAATACACCCTTGGATGATAATTTCACCATTATAATATGTTTTTATATGTAGTAATAAAAAGGATAATTGATATAGAAAGGATAATCAATAGACTCAACCAGTAAAGTTGTGTTGTTTGAAGCCCATTTATCTGAACATGGGGGGAGGTAGCATTACTGGGGGTCAACATTGACTAATTCTAAGAGGATATTCAACAATTTAATCTTCATTAAAATTTCATATGGGATAAGTTCTAGTTAGTGGATATTACCCCTTATTCGGTGTTATTCGGTCTACCCTATGAAACTACAACCATCACACACTGAACTCTTAGGGAATATACGGGTGTAATAAGGGGTTATGCGTCCAAGACATAGTTACAAAAAGTGTAATTTATATTGTATAAATAAAATTAATATTCAATAAATTCCTTTTAATAATATCTTTTCTTAATAAAATACAAGTTTAATTGAAATAATTTTGATAATTTGATTTTTGGACGCAAATGAAACATAATTGTATGTTCACGAAAGTATATATAGTTTTATAATGAACTAAATTATTATCAATAATAATTATTTTAATAAAATATTATTTTAAAACACTCTTATAAAAATATAAATGATAAAATAAGTTTATAATGGCCCAGGTAATTTTTTATAAGTGTCAGAAATTTGATAGTGCCTTAAAAACTTCTATTTTAAATTAATTAAGTATTTTTATATTTAAAAGTTAAAACTATCATATTTAGAAAATTATTATAGAAAAATAAAATTTATATTTTAAATCATCACATCAAAATTATGTTGCGGTTAATTTATGAGAATTTTTTAAAATACTTGATTTTTTCTTGAATAGTAAAAAATACAGTTTTAGGTACTCAGTAAATTTTATGCCTTAATATTTATGATATAATTATTTAATAATTAATTATACGCAATAAAAAACCTAAAGTATTTTATTTTATTAATATTAAATATTTTAATCTATTTTAATCTATTTTTAAAACTATAAGTATATTTCAAAAGTCTTAAAAAGAAATTTTATTTTAAAATACATTACTTTGTGGAATCTTTACTTTTCCATGCCAAAAGTAGTATTAAAAAAATTTATTCCGTTCTAGTGGATTAAAATAACTTAAAATGTGACCCAAATGTAAAAAAATATGATAAAAACACATGGGTAAGACACTGGTTTTTAATTTCCCACAACCTAGTTTTCCAAGACATATATTTGGAAGTTAGTAAGTAATTCCTCCACTTTTTCTATAAATACAAACACATTTCACCATTCTTATTCACTCCCAATTTATCCCCTATGTAGTTATGATGATTTTACCTCCCATTGAGTCCCCCCAAGTTGTCCTCATTCCCCTAATGTTCCATTCCTCAAGATCAAGGAGTAACTCTTCATGGTAAGGGAGTTATCCTTCTTTTCTCTTCAATTCAAGAACATATTTTTTATATATATTGTAATTTTCATTATTATTATCCTTTATTACTCCTTTGATTATACATATACTTCTAAATTATGTTTTATCAATGGGAGACCCTTTTCTCCTCACATTTTACCCTTTTCAAATACCATGTTTTTATTCCCATCATGTTACCAAGTTTACTTATCAAATTTATCTCTTCTAGTTAAGAAATTATGTTTTATTTACATTTTTTAGGCACCCAATACTTTTAATATTCATTATTATTCACCTATATTTAAAAATTATGTATTTTATTAATGTATTTACACATAAGAAACCCACATTCCATTTTCATGGTCAAAATTTTTTGTAAAGATCGTGTCTTTTTGTACTTTTTAAATGCCATGATTTTGATAAGAAACTCGTTCTTTATTCTCAACGGTTTATTAATGAAATGATTGCTTATTATCTATGTGGATCACATTAATTAATACAAATTAATGGTGTTCTCTGATAGCACTCTAATACATTGGGTAATTAATTTAATATCTAGAGATGTCATGTTTTATGATACCTTGGTGAATACCCTTGGAAATTTTCATTTATGATGCCTTCATGATAAAACATGGTGATATTTTTATGAATGTATCATTTAAATATTTTAACCACATTTTCATTTTATTATTCATTCTATGATTATTATTATTATATACCAATTTCCATGCCTTGTTGTTAAGGCTTGGGTTTATTTTGTGTGTCCCTTGACCACATATTATATATCTCTCTTTTCTTTTCCCTTAATCAACTTCATGCTCACCCATTTCCTTTGATTTATATCCCCAGGATATGAGATATAGTAAAATTAACTTAGGTTGAACCTAGGAAGGTTTATTCAAGTGGACTTAAAAGTGGTGTTTAGGTTTTCATGTATTATATACCTTATTTTCAAGATATTATACTTTAAAATATCTTTTGTCTTTACCAAGTAATGAAAAGTTATTTAAGAAAAAGGTGGGATCCCATAAATTATTTAAAATATAAAAATATAAAAAATTATAAAAAACATTTTCTTTATAAATAAACATAGAAACCTTTAAGGGAGTAATTAAATAAATTTTTAGTATTGATGATAGAAAATTTTGTTTGTGAATTTTTTTTTAAATAATGATTATTTTCAAATTGTTGGTAAAAATTTCCATGATCAGAAAATGATGATAAAATTCCATTTAGACCTTTATAAGAAATTAAAATATCTGTAAAAATGAATTTAATCAATCATTTTATAAAACTAAAAAACATTCATGGAAATATTTTAAATAAAGTATAGACATAGAAGAAAGTATTCCAAATCAAATAGAAAAAAAGTATGTTTCCCATAAAAACTATTCTTTCCTATTTTTGAGTACATAGAGAGAGGAAAATGAAAGGAAAACATTTAATTTAAAAAAAATAACTAGGAGAGAATAAAATTTATTGGGTTTAATATTGAAAGGTGATATAATTCCACTAATTAAAACATCAACACAAACAATCCCAAATAAGGATGATATTGTAAAATAAACACTTACCTTATGTAAAACTTTCTTTTAAAGTGATTTTAACCTTCTGCATTATAAATTTATATTTATTATAATTATATAACTAAGACATACACATAATTATAATATTATATATGAAAAATTATTATATTTTAACCTATATTTATTAATTATTCCTTATTAAAATTGCTATTTTTGAGTGTTAAATATTTCATTTTTCATGTAAGATTTGGTTCGGTAGTTTTAGTCCTTTCTTATTTCAAATTGTCACATCACCTCCATAATTTGAATAATGATATATATATATATATATATTCATTATATAAATATTTATAATCACCCTATAAAGGATTATATGAAAAATGAATCAAGTCTCTTCATGGTGGTTGTAGTCCAAATGTATGCACAAGAAATATTATCATTTATTAACATATAGAAGGGTAGAAAGGTAAATGTAATATTATATTTTAATAATCATAATTATATCATATAATATAGATACATATTATATTTATCATAGTAACCATCCCTAAATTGTGGTGATTAAAAAAGAAATACACCACTCTGTGAGGTGTTACTCTGTACGTACTTATGAACGATGCTTTTATTTCACATTTGATAGTGGAGAAGATGAACAATGGTTTCACAATAGGCATAATAAAATCTTATTATATGAGAGTTAATTATATTATTGTATCATAATTTTTACATTGAATTTTAGGATCTATAAAAAGAATCAAAATGAAAACACTCTATTTAGAGATTTACCTCTTCTCTTGACAACCTCCTTTGGCTTACACATTAAGCCTTAAAAGGTTGGTATTTTGAAAAAAACCAGGATCACTAGATAATGGGGAGGTATTTTTATTAATTAATTGGATATATATTTATTATTATAGAAGTATCTTGAAGTTTGGAGATGAGATGAGACATGGTGTCCTTTTTTAAGTCATGGATATTACACACATGGAATTTTTCCAAGTATTAAAATATACTAATGTATTATTCAGGATGCATGGATCCAAAATGAATCATATTATAAGAGGAGTTTATATAGGGTAGAAATATTTTTATAATATATGATTTATGTAAGTTTTTAATTCCTTTTAACCCTTACAATTTTCTTTTTATCCCTTTTAACCTTTTTTAACTCTTAACACGGTAAATAACTTTTCTTTACCAAAGTTAATATTCATAATGAACAGAAATGATAAATACTGAATTACTAAACACATAAATTATAATTAATATTATGGATCCAATTGTATCGAATTTAATTTCTAATAGAACCAGAATTTAATTTAAAAATAAACCCATAAATAATGATGGGAAATAGTTTTCCAGAAAAATGTCATTTTATGTATAAAATCCATTTTATAAAAAATTAAAGTATAATTTTTTATCATAATAAAATTAATTTATTGATTTATAATTAAAAAGAACTAACGGAATTTTATAACCAATAAAAAAATGAGTCTGTGCAAATTCATTAAAGGAAAAGATGGATTACTTAAAAATCAATATTTTTCACAAGTTAATTAAAAATAAATATTTTTTAGAAAAATTAAAAAAAAATACCATAGTCTAACATTAACCTGATGATTTGAGAAATAAAAATTAATTTAATGAAATAAAATTTAAAATTTTGATAATTTATGTTTTAATAATATTCTTGAATAAAGCTATGGGTATTGTATTTTTCTTTCTCTAGAAAGAAAAGATTGCTATAATTAATAATAAGGTGTTACATTCCTCCCTTATTCAAATAATATTTATCCTTAAAATGTGAATAATTTCAACTTGTGAATAGATGTGTGTAGTTTATCATCAAAACTTATTAAGATTCTCATGTCACTTCTTCTATCCTTTTATCTCTCTAAAGTATTATTTCCTACTAAATCATCTGATTCCACAACACTTATTCTCTAATGTCACAAATCTAGATGGGATTGACATATTTAGATAAAAATGGTTCCAATTATATTTCTTATTGGTGATCATAGTAATTAGACATAGAATTTACTTTATCAATAAAAATATATGGAACACATCATGAAAATTTGAGATAGTAGGTGGCATTTCCAAACAGTAAGACACAACTCCAATTTTTCTAAAATTTCAAAGGGCCCAATGTGTGTAGGACTTAGTTTCCATTTGTTTATGAATCCTAAAAAACCTTTTTATGGATATACCTTTAATAAAACATGAAGTACCACTTGAAATTCTAAATACTTTCTTTGATTATCAATATAACTTTTTTCTTCATCATTGAGCTTCCTTAATGGGATTCGGAATAGTATTCAATTTCACTGTTGTCTCCTTTACAAGACATGTTCATATAATTTTACTTCAACCAACTATATAAAAACAAGGAAAATTGTGGCATCTATTTCCATACAATGCTTCATATTGTTCCATTTGAATTCATTAATGAAAGATATTGTTATATGAAAATTCCAAAAAAAATATAAATCATGATCCTACATACCTTGGAAGTCAATCAAGCATGACTTAAACATATTTTATATTTTATGAATAGTACTTTTAGACTTCTCATTAGGTTTAAGATTATTTTCAATGCTCAAATTTACCTCAATGTCTTCAGATTTCAGAAGAATATTCCATAATTTCAATGTAAACTATAGATCATGATCAAATAAAACTGAATAAGATATACCATGAAGACTTTCAAATTCAATAATATATATACATGTAATGAACTCAAGTGGTAGATCATTCCTAATAGTGAGTAATGTGCATACATGGTAAGAAGATCAACAATAAAACATATGGAATCATTCTTTATAATATTATTTGGAATTCTAATTAAACATTCCATTCTAATATCATTATATTTAAAAAAATGAATTGGTAGAGGTTTCATGACCCCATTGGGATGTGTCCTCTTATTATTTACCTATTTAAAAGCTAAACATCTTGATAAATAGTCTATAATTTCCTATTTTATATTTTCCCATCAAAAAATTTCCTTAAAATCCCTATACACTTTAGTTCTTCCAAGGTGTATAGAACAACTCAATATATTGGATTCATCTAATAATTCTCTCTTCATTATGGATATAGATAAAACACATAAATTATTTCCAAATTCCAATACACCATCTTCATAAATAAAATCAGGTATTTTCCCATCATTAAAGAATTTAATTTTATTTTTTAAACTCTTATCATCGTGATGGGAAATTTTTATCTTTTATAATAAGGGTGGTTTAGCAATCATTTGGAAAAGTTTATATGTTTCCAATTTCCTAATAATCTACATATCAAAAATTACTAATACCTTGAATAAATAATCATTTTCAATACTTACCATATTCATAACTCAAATATATTTTATAATAAACATATCATCTACATTATTATCCATCAAAGGAGGTAACATATTGAGAAATCATAATCCTTGAGTAACTCTAATCATGTAATTTTACCCATATTGTGATATTTATATGAAACAATGTATTTAAATATCTTATGATTTGTATATATATCTCATTTTCACAATAGAGATAATTCCTCAATATCTTAAATTTATTAATTATAGCTGTTAACTCAAGATTATAGGGTGGATAGTTCATTTCATAGATCTTTAACAGCTCTAATACATAGGAAATAAATTTATTATTATACATAATGACACATCCAATTATATTATTTTATACATCACTATATATCATAAATACATCCTATCTTAATGGTAATTTGAACATTGTTGTATTGATCAACCTCTAATTTAATTCACCAAAACATTCTTTACATTCATCTATCTATAATAATTTTACACCTTTAACTGTAAAATTGGTTAATAAGTTTTCTGATCTAATAAAATTTTGAACATGTCACGAATAGTAACATTCTAATTCATGGAAACTATATACCATGGTTATTCTTATTGTTGTATTCCATTTTTCAACTACCATTCTCTTGAAGGATCAACTGATATTTCAGACAATATGTCCATGAAAAGAAACCTCTTGATGATAAAATTTAAACTTGATAAATTTCTCATATAACTCATTTTCTCTATGGTTCCAAAAAACAATTCATAAAATTCTCTTATGATCTTCATAACATTTTGAGTATACTATGATATCGTCAATAAATAACATAAATAAATTATCAGGATATTCTTTGCATACTCTTTTCATCAAATCTATTAAAATATAGGGTGAATTAGAAAATACAAAGGTCATTACTATAAACACATAATGTCCATACCTCATATGAAATTATGTATTTATAATTCCATCCTTACTTACTCACAATTTATGATTCACATAACAAAGATAAATATTTGAAAAATATTGAGCTCCTAGAATTTGATCAAACAAGTCATCAAGACAAGGGAGATAATACTTTTTATTCATGGTAATGGCATTGATTTCCCTATAATAAATTTCCAATATCATATTCCCATGATTATTTTTTACAAATTGAACAAAAGATCCACAAATATAAACACTTATATGTCTGAATCCCTTATGACAAAACTCTTTTAACTGTTTATCTAAATCCACTAGCTCCACCATAGCCATTTTATAGGGAGTTATAGTTACAGGTTTCACCTCAGAGATGAGTTTAATAGAAAACTCAAACTCACTCTCATGTGGATGTCTAAGTAGCTCTTCCATAAACACATCAATGAAATATATAATATGAACAAATTCTATCCAATGGTTACCTTTTCTATCCATAAGTTTTGTCTGATCTTCTTATCCCATAATTATATTATAGAGAGATACTTGGGGTAGATCCACAAATGATCTAAATTATTAAGTATCTATTATTTAAATAAGTAATTAAACATTATCATAACAAATCATGTTATCCTTCTCCTAGAAATAAATTTTTTTATTTATATTATGAAATCCAATTCATAAAAAGGATTATGTTAAAGTCAACTATATGTATAATAATAAAATTTGTAAATAGATTATGTCCATGCATTATAATGGGGATTGAATTGCATAACATTGCTAAAATAATATTTCCTATATGTGTATTTATTGATAACTGAATTATTTGTGTGATAGATAAATATTTAATTTTCATATAAAACCTTAAAGATATAAAAGAGTGTGAGGATCCAAAATCAAATAAAGTAGCAACTAACTTTGAAGTTATACTCAAAGTACGTGTTACCGCATTATAAGAAACATAAATTTTAGATATAGTAATTGAATTATCTTGGCCTTCTCCCCTTGGCCTCTTATATGGAAAGTTACCTTCATGTTTAAGAAATTGGTTGGAATAGTTCCCTATATACCAAAATTAAAATCACTATATATTTATGGCTTCTCCTTTACCCCTTCATTCATGAGCATGAAGTCCAATTTCTATACACTTATAGAAAAATATTATTTATTTCAAGAATAGACTGATGTGTTTCTTTCAATAAGTATTAAATTTTTTAAATTTTCCCTTATCTTCTTCCCTTTATATATATTTTTTCTATATGAGGTGATAATTCATCCTCTTATTTTCTTTATTTCCCTCAAAGCTAAAAGACTTGTATAATTTTTTCTCTTTCTTAATATCACATGATACTATATCCTATTCTAATGAGAATGTTTGGGATACTAATTATATTTGGAGGATTTGATTTATACCAAAAAATAAAGTTTAAATTTTATTCAATGGATTATGTATTTAGTCCATAGTATGCCTTTCTAACATTGTAAATATAGTTTTATACTTGGAAAAATTTTAATAATTCTTTTGTCTTAGACTCAGGAATTGTCTCTCTATATCGTCTCATTGTTCATAAGAAAAAAAATCATATAATTATATCTTAAAATCATTCCAATATATATTATTTATTTCTTCCACATTAATAGTTTTTTGAATAAATGACCAATATTGATCTGTATCCCTTGTGAGATAATAAACATCCATGAAAAGATACTCCCTTTTATTATATCCCAAATAAATAAATGTCTTTTTATGAAACTAATCCATTTCTCAAATACTAATGGATTTATGGTTCCATTGAATAAAGGAGACCATTATTGAAGAAAATACTCTAACATCGCTACACTTTGTTATAGTTCAATAGGATACTCCATATGAATAGGATTATTGGCCATGAAAATGATTCACCCACCCCAATAGTGTTATAATTTTCTCATCTCTGAACCGAGCTCCAACTCCAACATCATTATGTTTCCTAAGAGTAAATTACTACATATATTATGTTTATTTATATGGATTCCATTACTTCCACTAGGAACCATGTATAAATAAGTAAATATACTATATTAGAACTTTTTATTATAAATAATAATGTACAATTATAAAATTGGTGAAACACATATCATAAATTAAAAAATTATATATAGATAATCTTAGAATGATAAGATTAGTATATTTTTGAATATCATCATATCCTAAAAATATTTTCATATAGTTCATAATTGTATAAAAAGAGCATGTAAATCAACCAAAGAATATCCCCAAGGATTTTCTAGGCAGGTGTGTGGTCATAGGCCCACTCATTAAGAACCATTGACGATCTAGTTAATACCCAATCCACCCATTTTAGAGTTATTACCCATAGTTTCATCTATTTAACAACCACATCCTCTTTCCATTATCCAGATTTGGATTTATTTTCTATAAATAACTCACAATTTATACTTCATTAAAAATTTATGATATTTTCCAATACTTAGACTTATCCCCAAAGTTAGTCATGGGATTATGATATATAACTTTTGTTTTCCAAAATCTAGTTCCCAAATTTTATATTAAACCTCCTATGATAACATCTATAACATCCATGACCCTAGTATCCCAAATATGGGGGTTATATTATTACTTTATTATAATATACAAGTGATCTGATACTGTGAGATCAAATATTTTAGTAGTTTTGTAAAACTAGAAATATGAATGAATATCACAATACATTTTAAAACATAAAATAAAATATACTATTTTATTTTGATAAAATTATATTCCTAGTAGAATATCATTTAATATGAATCATTGTATACTTTTTGGAATTAAGGTTAAATAAATCAAAATAAAAGGGTGAGATCTGATGCCCAGTAAGGGAATACGTACAGAGGAAGCTATGACATGATAAAAATGAATAACATGTTATGATCAAATAATTCTGTATAAATGATCCCATAAGCTTGAAACTTATCCAAGTATAACATATCTATTAAAATAATCACAAGTAAATCATAAATTAATTTTATAATAATGGAATTTATAATATCGGACATATTAAACTTACCATTAAGGCCTTGTTCCAATATATTATATGTAAATGGATAAGGAATATATAAATTATTTTATTTATTTTATTTTATGAGAATATTCAATGCATCAATTGGATTTTTATTTTTTGACCCCATCTATCACTTAATAAGTCCAATGCATTCATTACATGAACAAGTAATACAACTTAATCAATAATCCTTAATCATTGATAACTATATGTAATGGATGAATCAGCACACAGAATGTCAATACATTCCACAGTCAAAATAATCATATCAAATATAGAGTAATATTTTGGTTGGTATCATTAGACTATAACCTCATTAAATCATAAGATTCATCAAATAATGTTTACCTAGATGAAAATAGTTTTAAAAGATCACCAGAACATTTCTTGATGAAAGTACCCTTCTCATTTTCAAATCACTTATTTAAAATCTAAAAAGTTCCAAAATATTGGGATAAAATTTCTTTGTAAATAACCATATAATCATGTAAAGTATTAATCAATTAAAATAGTATGCATGATAGAGGTAAAATCCATTCATTTAGTGTAATTTAAAAGAATGATTCTATTTACACATTTAGAAGAAAATTCATTATTTCACAAAATGATAAGAATATTTTTTGAAATTTTTTTATATAAAGTCTAAATTTTGTAAAAATTAATTTGATAAATCATTAGATAATTAAAAAATAATAATTATTTAAAACATTATAAGTAAAAATCTTACATGGAAGACAAGATTCCTAACCGCTTATAAAAATAACTACATTTATCCTTAAAAACATTCATTCAACATTTTGAGTGCCTAGAGAGTGTAAAATGAAAGGAAAACTATTAATTTATTAAAATAACCATATAAGAATAAAATTTAGTTTTTTTAATAAATAATTATCATATAATTTCTCTAACAGAATCTTAAACATAAATAATAATGAATAAGGATAAGATTGGTAAATAAACCCTTACCTCATGTCTAAATTACTTCTATGTTATTTTATCCTCATGTATAATAAATTTAAATTTTGTATAATTTTATACTCGAATGATATAAATATTTATAATATCAAATATGATCTAGGTATATCATTCCAACACCCTCTTATTAGCAATTACATAGCAAAATCATCGCTTCAGAGTGTAATTTTTTTCTTCTATATTCTGGTTCGGTAGTTTTAGTCTTTGCATATTTATCATGGCTCAATAATATATAAAATTTTAATCATGATATAAAACATTATATATATTAATTATATATATACACAATAATTATTTAAATTATGACCCAAAAAATGAATCACATTGCTTCGTGGTGGTTGCAATCTACACATAAGCACGAGCGCATTATCATTTCTTAATGGTTGGAAGGGTAAGAATGTAAATGATATATTGTATTTAAATAAAAATAATTATATCATATATATAATATAAAAACATTTTAACCATCATAATAATGATCCATGAATTGTGGTTATGAAAGAAAAAATACATTCTTGGTGAGGCGATTGTCTGTTCATACACACTAACGATGATTTTGTTTCCCATATAATAGAGAAGGAGATGAATATAGGTTTAAAAATCGACAAAATAACATCTCAATATATGGGATATACTTATGATATTATATCATCATGTTTAGGATATAATTTAAGGGTGTATGAAAATAAATAAATTTAAAACACTGAATTAAGAGTTATACCTCTTCTTTGGACAACATACTTTGGAACACATTAAGACATTTAATTTTAGTATTTTTATCTAAAAAGAGCCTTTAGATCATTTGGAGGTATTTTATAAAGGTATTGATGTTGATAATTTCTGATCTATTAGTCTCTTGAAGTGTTTATAAGAGAGGAAATACGGTATCATTTTATAAGTTAGGGGTAGGAAACATGTGGAATATTTGAAAAGAATAAATTATATTAATGTCCTATTCTTAAAAAGTGTCTATATAATTAATAAATTTTAAATATTATATGATATGGAATCTAAATATTACCATATAATAGGATTTAGAATAGTTTTTTAGGTTATTTTAACCATTATCATTTTTTTAAAGATTTTAACCCGTTTTAACTCTTACCATGGTAACTAACATTTTTACCAATATTACTATTCATAATGAAAAAAATTGAAAGTGGAATCATTAAAAAAATAAGGAAATTATGATTAAAAATATTTATTCAATTTTAGAAAATTCTATTTATATTATTTTAATTATTAAATTTATAAAAAAACCCATAAAATGTGATGGAATATTATTTTACTCAAAAAATGCATTTTAAGTATCAAAATGTTTTTATACCAAATTCATCTATAATTTTTTTAGTAATGAAATTAATTTATTTTTTTATAATTTAATGGAACTAATGTAATTTTATAATCAATAAAAAATATGACTTTTTAAATACGTGAAAATAAAAAAAAAATCTAAAAAACTTATATTTTTCACTATTCACATAAAAACAATTTTTTTTCAAAAAATTTCAAAAATTTAACCTAAGCTAATATTAAGATGTTAATTTTATAAATGACATTAATTTTTTCAATTAAAGTTTTCTAAAAATGATAATTTAGGTTTGAATAATATTCTTGAATGAAACTATGTGGATTTTGTTATTGATTATTTAGAAAGAAAATCATACTATAATTGAAGCATTGGTGTTACAACCACACTCCCCCACACTTGGTTTTAAAATAGTACTCAATATTCATAGATGTAGAAGATCTGTATTATGATAATATTGTAGTTTTTTTTGTAATTCCAAAACTCTATAAGTCCAGAGTCGGTGCATTATTTTAATATATTCGCATGATTACAAGGAATCAAGTCCCGAAAGACTGATCAGTTTAGTAGCCTTGGAAAATAAATTACATACATGAACATTACATTACACATTCAAACATAAAACACAACATAAATAATCCATTGAGTACTCCATTATTCCCCTAGCTTAACCCTACATATCAAACATAATACACTTCTTGGAATCCTGGGAAAACAAAACATAAGAAAGGGGTGATCTCAGATTCCCAGTAAGGGTAAATAATTTAGCGGAAGCTATAAACTTTTAAGGAAATATGTGTAATAAAAACAAAAGCCCTTTAAACATAAACTTGAACATAATATGGATAAAATAAATCAAAAATTACCATATAAACATGTACATGGATATTCTACTAGTTGAATAATCACATGTAATAATTAATTTCATAATGAGGGAATGCCTAACGCCTGACATCATTACCACATAGTCAAGGCCTCGTGCCAAGACTACAAATAAAATTTTTGTCAAGGCCTTCTTCCAAGACAATAATCTATCTCATGATACCTACTGATGCATCAAGGAGCTATAGTGGGCTCCACTGATCACTTACTAAGTCCACTGCATTCCTCATATGAAAATGTTGAAACATAACATAAACATTTGTATTAAAACTCGCATACGAAATGTCAATACTTCAACCATAAAACATGAAGGGTATAAAAAAATCACATCCATGGTCAAACATATCATAACTCATTCAATAAAATATGGAATATTTTATTATAATAAATCAACCCTAATTAAGAATAATATCCAGTAAAGGATGTTGATATAGTTTAAAATGAGCAGTGAAACTTTTTGAGAGACATATCCATTTTTGTGAAATCATTTAAAAGTCACACATTTATAAAGAAAGTCATTTAAAAAGATATTTTTGAATCAAATTGTTCCATACCACTTTGAAACTTTTGAGAGTAATTAACATTTTAAAACAATCATGTCTAAATAAATAAATCCTTCAAACCATTTTGAAAACATGGACACTAATGAGAAAGATTTTAAGGAATATATATTTAAAACATTTGAAATGATTCTTTAGTTAAAGAGTACCTTAAAAGAATAATTTTAAAAATTATTTTATGAAACATGGACATGGATAATAAATATGTCTCAGAAAATACTTACACATATACAATCTCGAATAATAATGAGACTGAGGATTTAACCCTTACCTTGAACTTTCCTTTGGTCGAGGGTACGTTTAACCTCCTGTATAATGACCATAGTATGTTATTAAATTATACCAGAACCATATTAATATTTATTATATCATACATTATTCATTTATGACTTTATACTACCTATTTAATAATGATTTCCATCTTAAATTAACATTTCAGGTAATAATCCCTTTCTTTATCGTACATATTTTAACTTGTTATTCTTGATCGTATCATTTAGATCATGATTTAAATACCTACAGAATATAAAAAATTATTTATATATCATATATATTTAGAATATAAATATGTATAATAGATAGATATATGAAATGTAAATCACTATTTATAGAGACGGTAGGTCGTATGTACGCATAAACACTGTTACTGTTTTCATATCTTATTGAATGGAAGTAAGTGAATAAGATATATGTAAGTACACACACACACAAAAACACACACAGATATATATATATATATATCCAGTAGAATTATTATTTCATATATTACATACATATTAATAATATATATTTTTATAATCATCGTTGAATGGTAAACCTGGAAATGAATCTCATCACGTCGTGGAGATGGTAAGCCGTACATACACACGAGCAACAATATCATTTCCTTAATGACTAAAAAGCATTTAATTGGATGGTATATTAATTATACAGGTAAATTATCCTGTTATCTTCATTATTTATCTACATATTACTCATCATTATATCCATCCAAATAACATAGTGTTGAATAACAAATTACACTACGACGTAGAGACGGTAAGTCATACGTACGCACTCATGGTGACATTATCATTCATAGAATGGATAGAATAATGCATATGGTTGTACCATATTTATAATAACGTCACAGTATGTATAAGGTACTCAAGTTATTATTTTGGTATGGAAATAACAAAGAAAGAGAAAGTGGAAGAAGATAAGAACTTTGAAAGAGGTGATAAAATAATTACCTATTCTTTGGGTGTTTCCTTTTTATTTGAACAAAATGGCACCATAGGTTGGATTTCAACTCAAGGTAAGTACTATAGTATGAAGTTAGGAATTTTTTGAGGATATTTGGGAAGGTTTTGGCCAATCCAAATGTCTTTGGAGGTGTGATTTTGAGAGAAGGGGATGTACCCTTTTATAAGGGAGGTGAGGGTAACTTTAGGACAAGTTTGGAATATTATTTTATTATAAAATCATTTTCGGTTTACAATGGCTCCAAATTGATTTATTTCAAAGAAAAGGAGGGTATGGGTCTAAATACTCCCAACCAATAGGTTTTAGATAAGTTTAAGTTACCATATTAACCCTATCTTTTAGATTTAACTCTTAGTTAAATAGATTAACTTTTACCATGTCCTCTTGTATTATTATAATAAATGGTTAATAAACTTACTATAAAAATTAAAGAGGACCAAAAATGGTATTTTATTGATATATAAAACCTTATCCAAGTCCTTTGTCTGAACCTTATATTTTTATAAGTATTATATCAATTAATAATATAGTATTTGTTTTAAAAATTCATTTATGTCAATTTTGACACTATTTGGTATTTTGTTTTTGTTAAAGTCATAAAAACTTTATCACTTTAATAAAAATTTATTTAATCCTCCCTAACATTTCATATTAACCTGTAATATTAGTGTATGGCATCAAAATCCTCAATTTACATTTATTTTTATATTTATAATATCAATTATTTTAATATTCATTGATAAAGTAATTACTGCATCATCATTGTGTCATAAATAAATTAAATTATTTAATCTATAAAAATTATAAATAAAATACCATTATGTAGGAAATATTTTTAGATCTCTCATTAAAATTTATAGTTGAATTTATCTTATTTATAACCCTATATTAAAAATTCTTTAGTTATTAAACATTGAATATAACACTTTTAACTCTTCTTTAAATAAAATAATAATAAATGTCCTCATCTAATCCAAGTAGACCAAAAGGATCAAATTTTATTCCTAAGGTTGGTTTTGGTCTAAATACACTTATCCGAGAGAATTAGGACATGTGGTAGGGTAATTATAATATATTTTTACCTTTAATTACACTATTTACTTATAATTGTGGCAAATAAAAGTTAAAAGTTACTATTCACCAAAATTTATTTCCATCTTATTCAACCACATTTTACTTACTAATGTCAATCGTGTCTCTTATATTTTTCTAATTCAATTCACAGAAGCATTAAAATTACGTTTTATGTAAATTTGCAAATGTGCTTATTAGGTGGATAAAAGGTCTTAAAAAGTTCAATAAAGTTTTATAAATTTAATTTTATTATAAAATAACTCCAATTAATTAAATTGAACTTATATGGGTATTATATATCTATTTTGACTTAAAATAAATTTAAATAAAATAAATAATTATTTAAATAAAAAGTCGATTTTAAACAATAACATAGTGTTTTTCACTATTCATCAGAAATTTAATGTTTTCATAAATATACCAAATAATCACCCTAAGATAATTTTGATATTAAAAATTCAAAAATGAATTCTTTTTCACCAAATTAAAAACATAGAAGTTTCATTAATAATTTAAAATCAATTCCCGTTGTCAAAACCAAAAAGTGGGTTTTTAAACTATCAAAATATTGACATGTGTTTATGTGAAATTTAATTGTGAAATTACTTATAATGACCTAAATTGTATTAAATGATAAAAATATAATCCAATTATACTTCCAAACCATTCAAAATCATAATTTAACACTATAAATTATTTCGATTAAAAATTTTGTTTTTAATTAAAATTTAGTATTTTTCACTATTCGACAAAAATATGAAAGTTATCAGATGAGTAAGAAAAATTTATCCAAACTAAATTTTTATGTCCCACTTCTAAATAAGAATTTTATTTCACTAAATTGAATATATAAAAGTGTAAAATGTTGGTTTTAAAAAAGGTTCTCCATTAAAAGGCGGTAAAATTTCATTTTTTTAAAATACTTCTTTTATTAGAAAAAAATGAATCTGTTCTTATATTATTTCTAATAAACACATAATTTGGATTTTAAGATTATATGGAGTATTTTTAATTCAAAATATAGTTAATAATATTCATAACAGCTTTTTGAACGGCTAGTTTGGTAAGTCGTGGTGCGCTTGAACTCGGTGTTGCGTGTAGCGCAAGCTATTGAATTAATTTGAAGAGATAACGTACTATGAAATATTGTGGTGTTATATTCTCCCCTAATTCAAAAAATTTTGTCCTCACATATTGAAATTTTTCTTCTAAAATAAAATGTTAAAAATAGAAAAATACCTTTGTGGAAAACCCACATTGGAAATTGGGTTAATAAATTTTAATCTTAATAATAGGGAAAAGGAAATGAAAAAGTCACCACCAAATCATGATATCAATTAATAAGACATTGGTGGAAATTATAGACGCATAATTGGAGGAAAAATGTAAATTTTTATAAGGAGTTATTGAGGTCATCAATCACAGATAAGTGTAAAATTGAGGGCCTCAAAGCCATCAATTTGTGATGATTTAAAATATCATCGGTTCAACAAAATATAAGATATTAGGATAACACATTTTTGGTTTTAATATCTCTTACCTAAAGTTTAAGAATTAATTTATTTATATAATAAGATTAAATAATATACTTGACAATTAGAGTTTCATCCTTAAACTAATTCCTACCACAAACTCATCTTTCCCTCCAAAAGATAATAGAATTCAAAAATATTCTATTTATCCTAATCGTATAGCGTTTCAAAAATAATGAATTTATAATTCATTTATCAGACTACTTAAAAAAACTACATTACAAAAACCAAGAAATCACGTAGTCCATTGGTAGGTGATTCACCCTTGTGACCCTTCAGTTGCGGGTTCAAGTCTTGCGGCCTTTACAGATGCGACGGGTTGTCGTCGGACCTCCGAGTTGTCCTTTTTATAACAATCCAAAAATAATCTTAAGAAATTATTTAATCTTAACAATAGTATCCAATGTCAAAATTAATATATTCCAACCTTTAGACTTATCCAAAATACTTCTTTGCAAACTCACAGACCAAAATTTATAAGGAAGGTAAATACAATGAAGATCCTTTTTTCCATGTAATAACATGTGAATACCTTCATCATGTATTTTTTTAAAACACTGTAACACCCAGAATTACCATAAAACCATATTGATTATATTCATGCTCCCTTATTCCATATATAATACTAAATATACACCTTATATCCAAAAAATTTGTAAACTCCAACAATAATGGAATAAACAAACAATTAATTAGTTTCAAAGTAGTCAAGAATATCAAATATAATTTATCCAAATAAATCATATCTTATTCCAAAATCACTACCTCAGTATCATAAACATATTAAGGTTTATCTTTCCTTAAACCATGTATTTTCCAAAAAGTTTAACTTTCTATTGAGTCACTTTTAATAGAACCATATAATCTCAAATCTTTGATGAAATAGTACTGTAGTACGATCCTTATTTATTTTCATAATTCAAATAACTAGTACATTTTTGATACAATACTCAAATGAAATAATTATTTAATAACAACATAAGAACACTAGTCATTACTCTTCATATGTGGTAGTATAATAACTTTATTGTTATCCAATAGCATCATTTTGAGGAATACTCCGATGATTTGGACATTGATTCGCGTAGTGTCACAACTCCTTACAGATGAAGCATTGTACATTTGAAACTTTTTTCTTACCCATGAAATCACGTAATTGGTGTCTTTTTTCTCTAAACTTATAAAAAACTCTCATTCCCTTCAATTATTTTCTCAGGTGATTCTTTCCACACTTATCACATATGGGAAAATCATTCGTTCCCCTCATCTCTTTATCCATCTTTCTCTCTGTCATCCTTTTCTTCTCTTTCTTCCATTCAAAGCCATAGAACTCAGAGAATTCTTTACTTATCTTATTAACACATGATAATATTTCTTTATATTATGAGAATAAGTGGGAGACTATTTCCCTTCTAAATTTTGACGTATACCATAAAATATATTGTCCTTCTTACTATTTGGATCATGCGTATTACTAGAGTTTGCATTCCATCTAATGGGTGCCATTTCTAAACAATGGAATATACTAGGTTAGTTTATGAATCACAATGCATAATTACAAACTTGTAAAATACCTAACAAAAATTGAAAATATTATGCATATAAAATATAATCATAAAAAAAAATTTCTTTGAGGAGGTATTTACTACTAAATATTTCATAATGACTTGTAAAGAAAATGTGAATTATCCTAAGCATATCCCCTGGGAGTGTTGTAACCTAGAGTGCAGCAAGGACAGTTGTCGTGTACTAGGATACCCCGGGTCAAGCCCGAAACTCCTTGTCGGATTTTTCACTCCTAAGTACATTTGTGTCAGAGTTTCCTCTACCTACACGTATCCGTACAGGGATGTATTGCTTAGAAAATACACAAAATATCCACATTACCAAAATTCTAGGAAGTTATTCTATACAAATCCTAAAATTATATCTTTGGTAATGTTATCTAATAATAGTTTTTCTAAATCTAGTTTCCAAGGTTTGTACTAAAATTACTCTAATAAAAATTTTAATGCCCTGACCCCAGAAGTATGGAGCTGGTGCATGGTTTTAATACATTGGCATGATTACAAGGAATGAAGTCTCGAAAGACCGATCAGTTTAGAAGTCTTGAAAAATAGATTACATACATGAAAATTACATTACACATTAAAAAATAAAACACAACTTAAATGATTATTTGAGAAATCCATTATTACCCTAGCTTAACCCTACATATCAAACATAATACACTTCTTGGAATCCTGGGAAAAAACATAAGAATGTGGTGAGCTCAGATTCTCATTAAGGGTAAATAATTTAGCAGCGGGTGTAAACTTTTAAGGCAAGATGTGTAATAAAAACAACATCCTTTTAAACATAAACATGAACATAATATGGATAAAATAAATCAAAAATTACTATATAAACATGCACATGGATATTCTACTAGTGGAATAATCACATGTAATAATTAATTTCATAATGAGGGAATGCTTAACACCGGATATCATTACCACAAAGTCAAGGCCTCGTGCCAAGACTACAAATAAAATTTGTGTCAAGACCTTATTCCAAGACACTAATTTTTCTCATGAGACCTACCGATTAATATAGGAGCTATAGTGGGCTCCAACCATCACTTACTAAGTCCACTGCATTCGTCATATGAAAATGTTGAAACATAATATAAACATTCATATTAAAACAAGCATACGAAATGTCAATACATCAACCATAAACAATGAAGGGTATAAAAATAGAAAATACATAGTCAAATATATCATAACTAATTCAATAAAATATGGAATATTTTATTATAATAAATAAACCTTAATCAAGAAAAATATCTAGTAAAGGATGTTGACATAGTTGAAAATGATCAGTAAAACCTTTTGAGAGAAATATCTATTTTGTGAAATATTTTAAAAGTCACACATTTATAAAGGAAGTAATTTAAATGATATTTTTGAATCAAAGTTTCCCATACCAATTTGAAACATTTGAAATTAATTAACATTTTAAAACAATCATGTTCATATAAATAAATCCTTAAAACCATTTTAAAAAAATAGACATTAATGAGAAAGATTTAGAAGAATATATATTTAAAACATTTAAAATGATGATTTAGTTAAATATTACCTTAAAAGATTCATTTTGAAATTTATTTTGTGAAACATGTACATGGATAATAAATATTTCCCAGAAAATACTTACACATAAACAATATCAGATAATAATGAGATTGAGGAATTAACCCTTACCTTGCACTTTCCTTTGGTCGAGGGTACGTTTAACCTCTGGTATAATGACCATATTATGTTATTAAATTATACCATAACCATATTCATAATTATTATATTATAAATTATTCATTTATGACTTTATACTACCCATTTAATAATGATTTCCATGTTAGATTAACATTTTGGGTAATAATCGCTTTCTTTATCGCAGATGTTTTAACTTGTTATTATTGATCGTATCATTTAGATAATTATTTAAATACTTCCAGAATATAAAACAATATTTATATATCATGTATATTTATAATATAAATATGTATAAAAGATATATATATCAAATGTAAAACACCATTTATGGAGTCAGTAGGTCGTATATACGCATAAACGTTGTTTCTGTTTTCATATCGTATTGAACAGAAGTAAGTGAATAAGATATATGTAAGTGCATACATATATATATATAGAAGAAATATTATGTCATATATTACATACTTATTAAAAATACATATTTTTATAATCATCATTGAATGGTGAACCTGGAAATGAATCTCATCGTGTCATGGAGACGGTAATCCGTATGTACACACGAGCGGCGATATCATTTTCTTAATGATTAAAAGGTGTGGAATTGGATGGTATATTAATTTTACATATAAATTATCATGTTATTTTAATTATTTATATACAAATTACTCATCATTATATCCATCCAAATAACATAGTGTTGAATAACAAATTACACTACAGTGTGGAGACGGTAAGTCGTACATACGCACACGTGGTGACATTATCATTCATAGGATGGATAGAATAATGGGTATGGTTGTACCATATTTATAATAAAATCATAGTATGTATAAGGTACTATATTTATTATTTTTTTGTGGAAATAAAAAAGAAATTTAAAGTGGAAGAAGAGAATAACTTTGAAAGAGGTGATAAAATAATTACATATTCTTTGGGTGTTTCCTTTTTATTTAAACAAAAGGGCGCCATAGGTTGGCTTTTTTCTCAAGGGAATGACTATAGGAGTAATTGAGGGAAGTCGGGAGGAGATTTGGGTAGGGTTTTTCCGATCAAAATGGCTCTGGAGGTGTGATTTTGAGAGAAGTGTAAGTACCCTTTTATAAGAGAGGTGGGGGTCACTTTAGGACAAGTTTGAAATATTAATTTATTATAAAATTATTTTCAATTTATAATTGCTCCAAATTGGTTTATTACTAAGATAAGGTGGGTATGTGTCTAAATACTCTCAACCAATAGGTTTTAGACAATTTTCGTTCACCATATTAACCATATCTTTTAGATTTAACTCTTAGTTAAATAGTTTAACTTTTACCATGTCCTCTTTTATTATTATAATAAATGGTTAATAAACATACTATAAAAAACGAAGAGAACCCCAAGTGGTTAATTATTGATATATCTAACCTTATCTATGTCATTTGGATAAACCTTAGATTTTTATAAATATGATATCAATTAATAATATAGTATTTGTTTTAAAAACTCATTTATGTCAATTTTGACACTATTTGGTATTTTGTTTTTATTAAAGTCATAATATCGTTATAAATTCAATAAAAATTTATTTAATAAACCCTAAAATATTATATTAACCTATAAAATTATTGGATGGAACAAAAGCCTCAATTTACATTTATTTGTATATTTATAATATCAATTAATTTAATCATTCATTGATAAAGTAAATATTGCATCATCATTATGTCATAAATAAATTTAACTATTTAATATCTAAAAATTATAAATAAAATAAAATTATGTAGGAAATATTTTTAGCTTTATAATTAATATTTATAGTCTAATTTATCATATGTATAAGCCTATATAAAAAATGGTTTTGTTATTAAACTTGGAATATAACAATTTTAACTATTATTTAAATAAAATAATAATAAATGTCCGAATCTAATCCTAGTAGAACAAAAGGATTATATTTTTTTCATATGGTTGGTTTTGGTATAAATACACTTATACAATATAATTATGACATGAGTTAGTATAATTATGATATCATTTTTACCTTTAATTACCCTATTTACTTTTAACAGTGGTAAATAAAAGTCAAAAGTTACTATTCACAAAAAATTATTTTCATCTTATTGAATAAAATTTTCCTTACTAATTTCAATCATGTCTCTTTGATTTTTGAAATTCAATTCAGAGAAGCAGTAAAATTATGTTTTATGAAAATTTGCAAATGTGCCTAGAAGGTGGGTAAAAGACGTTAAAAGGTTCAATAAAATTTTATACATCAAATTTTATTATAAAATGACTCCCATGAATTAAATTAAACTTATATAAGTATTATATATCTATTTTTACTTAAAATAAATTAAAATAAAATAAAAAAATATTTAAATAAAATGTTGGTTTTAAACAATAACGTTGTGTTTTTCACTATTCATCAAAAATTGAAATTTTTCAGAAAAATACCAAAAATTCACCCAAAGATAATTATGATATTAAGAATTCAAAAATGAATTATCTTTTACCAAATTAAAAATATAGAAGTTTCATTAATTAATTTAAAATTAATTTCCATTATTAAAACCAAAAAACGGGTTTTTAAATGGTAAAAACTATCAAAAGATTGACATGTGTTTATGTCAAATTTAAATGTGAAATTAATTATAATGACCTAAATTGTATTTAATGATAGAAATATAATCCAATTATACTTCCAAACCATTCAAATTCATAATTTAACACTATAAATTTTTTCGATTAAAAAAGTTGTTTTCAATCAAAATTTAGTATTTTTGACTATTCGCTAATATATGAAAGTTATCAGAAAAGTACCAAAAATTTATCCAAACTAAATTTTTATATCCCACTTCTAAATAAGAATTTAATTTCATAAATTTAATATATAAAAGTGTCAAATATTGGTTTTAAAAACAGTTCGCCGTTAAAAGGCGGTAAAATTGCATTTTTTGAAAAATATTTCTTTTATCTGAAAAAAAATGAATTTGTTATTATATTATATCTAATAAACACATAATATGGCTTATAAAATTATATTTAGTATATAAAATTCAAAATTGAGTTAATACTATTCATAACCACTTTTTGGATGGTTAGTTTGGTAAGTCATGGCGCGCTCAAACTCGGTGTTGCGTGTATTGCAAGTTATTGAATTACTTTGAAGAGATAATGTGTTATAACATATTGGGGTGTTACATTTTTTAAAGTATATAAGTATGTAAAATACTTCTCTTATTTGGAATTTATTCTCATATAGTGTATTATCTTCATTCTTCTTTAATAGCCTCCACAACCTAAAATTCATTATGTTCAAAATACACCGAAAGGTGGCATGTTTTTCCAAAGTATATATGGATATATACCAATTATATATTTATAATATGTTTTGTATTCCAAAATATCATCCTACATCATGTATGTCCAATATTTTCTAGAGAAAATCAATACATTTTATAGAATTCCTTTCAAAGCCTTATTTATCATGAAAACCTATACACATTTTTCAAATAGGATACATTGTTGAAGTATTTTAATTACTTAAATACTTCTCTATAATCCTTTTGAATTTATTATTCAATTACTAACCCCATTAAAAATACTATGGCTCTAGGAATGTCAAATATATAGAATATATTCTTCCTTACAAATATATTCATAGAAGCCCCCTTGTTGTCTTGTCTAGTAGTAGCCATGACCCATTTGGTTATATATTCTATTACCACTAAAATATTTCAATTCCCATTAGATATTTGGAATGATCAATTTAATTATAGACCCTTGAAATTTAAAATCTAATCATCCAGAATACCTATTTGAGGCATCTACTTCATTCTCCTTGTAATTCATATCGTTTGGTAGCTATCATAATTTCTAACATATTATCTATCATCATTTAAAATTGTAGGGTAATAAATACCCCCAATGAGGGATTTTTTTTAAAATTTATATAGTGATGAACACATGTAATTTAATACAAGTGATTTAGAATTTTAAAAAATACCATTTTAGAATTCATGTTCCTATAATTCCATAAGCTTATTATTTTTAATCATATGGAACCTCGCATATGGAGTAAATCCAATTAGAATGAAATGTTATTATTTAATTCCATTCCATCCCAAGCCAATTATTCCTAGTAGAAATGTAATTTTAAATTTCATAGTACCAGGTTATATCATTGTATGAAAGTAAAAGTAGTTTCCCATCATTAAATTATCCTTTAATATGATTGAATGGATCTATCTTTAATTATATTAGTCTAGAAAGGGTATTAGAAAGTTTATTCCCTTATCCCGTTTAATCATTAATATCAATATTAAATTTTTTTTAATATAAGAACCTATATAATTATCCATATCTTGTATTCCTTATTTTATAGAGAAATCATCAAATATGAGTGGTTTATAAAAATAGTTACATTTTGTCTAATGAGGTATGATTGAGATTTTTACATGGTATACAACATTTATAACATATTTTTTTAGTTTTAGAATAATTTAGTATTTCTCCATTTAATAAATTACTTATATAATATATGAAATACTTATTTTTCTAATTATTATAACTAAGAATATATCCCATAAAAAAACCCTGACAACACACATAATTTTAAATTGATGATACTATTCAGGTGACTCAATTATTGGTGAAAATAAAAAATATTTTTCAATCTCTTAAAATAATCCAAGAGTTACTAATAAAATTTAAACATACCATCCTTTTAAAAAAGTGAGAATAATTGACATGAAATTATTTATAAGTACTTAATAAACCATCTATAAAGTTAAAATTTATCATGGAAAAATTTGTGTACTATCAAAAAAATTGGAGGTAGTGAAAAAATCACTTCAATTTTAGCTTCATCCATAGCTAGTACCTCTCTTAAAATTACATGGCCAAGAACAATTCATTCTCCAAACATGAATTGGTATTTCTCCCAGTTGAGTGTTAAATTGGTCTCCTATAATCTAGTTATCGATTTTGATATATTTTCTATATAATAACTAAATTTCATCTCAAGGATAGAATATTCAACCATGAATACTTCAATGATCTATTAAGTAATATTTGAGATAAGATCCATTATAAAACTATAAATATTTTTAGGTTAACCACATAATCCAAATTGAAATTTTTTAATTAAAATATTCTATAGTAACATGTGAATGTAGTCTTATTTTGGTTAACATGACAAATAGTCACCTAGTTATATTCTAAATAGCCATCAAAAAACTAATAATATTATTTAACTACAATAATTTTCAACCTATAATTAATGAATAGAAGTTGAAAATGATCATTCCTTATATAATTTTTCATTTTTTGTAGTATATACAGATTCTTAATATTTTCATATTTGTTAAGGAAATCTACTCATTCCAAACATTATTTCTTACAATCATATAAGCCTTCTTTTCAACCAAAAGTATAGGAATCAACCATTCACTATTAAGGGTGGTATAAATTCTAAAAAATTATAAAATTTTATTATACTAGCCTCTATCACTACTCTCATATTCAAAATGATACTTTTTTAGAACTTTACTATTGGATTGACCTTATCCTCAATTTAGATTTTGTGTATGAAATTTATTGTGCCTATTCCATTAATATCTAATATAATCAATAAAACTGTAATATGATTCATTCTTAGTAATAAAAGAATTATTTTCTCTTTTTGAGAATCCAATTTAGCTACAATAATTATTAGTAGTATCACTTTTAAATCTAAATAAGTATATATGATATTATCAAGAAATACTATTTTTTACAAACTTGGTAGATTCTTCACAAATAGTTGGTTAATATTTCTATAAATATCCATATCCTTTTGTTTTCCTTCAGAAAAATATATTTATGAGTATATTTCACTTATTATACTAGATTTAAAAAAATACATGGTTATTCAAAAATTGATTTTAGAAAATTCCTCTAGATTAGGATATTTATCATAATATTGAATCTATGACTCATCTTTTCACCTCTTGATAAATGATATCAATTGAAAATAATTATCTATGTTATATGGAATCTTTAGTATTTTGAAGATATTACCCATTTCCTTATCTTTACCATCTAGAATAGTGAGTTTTCCCTGAGTTATGTTAATCATGAAACCTCCAATGGTAATGGATTATTTTCTCGTGATAACAAGAGCTTCCTTAACACTTTCTATTACTATAATATTGAAATTAGATGAAAGTATTGTTTTTTCAACATTAAATAGTAAATCATTAGTAACAATATTAGGGTCTGAAAAATATCTATCATTTAGATATGATTCCATTGTTTTGGTTATGGATTCTAAAATTACAATCCTGTTATTCTCTAATAGAGGTATCATATTAAATCTAGATCCCAAATATGTAAGACTTCAGAACATTCCATTCCCTTAAAATTCATAGAGAAACTTAAATTACCTAAGATATTTTATCAAATAAGTGATATTCATTTATATAACTACATTTAATTCTTTTGATAAAATCAAAATTGAATATTCATCAAGAATTTTTTATTTGAAAGGATATTATTAATGAATTTATGGTAGTATAACATCATTGAAAGTTATTATTCAAATTGTAAATCTAATATAATATTCTATATTAGTTAAATTAACCTCTTAAAATAATTATATTTATAATTATAGAAATATCAGTTTCATTTTTAGAATAATGAAGGTGGATCATATTCATTTACATCACTCCCTATATGTTTAAGAATCATCATCTAATAATCTATTTCTATTATTTTTTCATTATATTTTTCAATTAAACATCCAATTTCTTGTTATACACCTCAATATTATCTTTATAATTTTTATATCATACTTCCTTACGTAAATATTTTTCTTCCTCAATTTATATATTTCACTCTTAATATTTCCCTCTAATATCCTTTCCCCATACAATGGATATTTCTATTCCACTTTCCCTTTGTTTTTTTCTTAGCTCTGTTATGCATTTTTCCTTTAGATATTCCTATATTTTTTTGTTTAAGATTCCCAACATTTATTTCCATGTTCTATATACTATATTGGTCCAGTTTTATTGGTTTTTCAATCATGTATATATTTTATATGGTGTTCAGAACAATGTAATTCAACATCAATAAATGAACATTTAATTCTCTTAGCTCCTCCAAAATCTTTGGTATTCTAGAATAATTTTTCATGGATGTTTAAACTTGTTTTCACTTATTTTTTTGGTTGTTCTTAACTTAATGAATATTTGCTGGAATTCATGAAATTTACCACAACCTCTTTACATGTAGGTTTCTTTTTCATTCCATGATATTCTTGGATGATTCTTAAAAACTATATTAAAGGTATTTATAAAAGTATCATTCCTTGTGGGATATCTCCCATAGTTTCCACATTACAAGATTCTTTAAAATAGTGGGGTATTCCTCCTACTCCATTGTGTCAAAATTCATTCATTTAAAAATAGTGTCTATAAATTCTATAATAGTTACTTTTTTATCATCTTCCTTATTTATCATATACAATATAATGAATCTATATTTTTAAATCATTTATTTTATCATTCAAATCATCCCTAACTATAACCTCATTGATAATAACTCTTTACCCACTTATTATATATTTTTGATAATGAGAAAAAATAATATTATAGGGATTTTGAGTTAATATTTTTTCTTATTGAAATAATTAATTCTTTATATAGCTTCCACTAATGATTGTACTATAGGGTTAATTATTTCAAAAAAGAACTGTACAATACAATCATGTGGAAATTTGTGTTGGGTTCACTAATTGTATTAATTATTGAATTTAAACTCTACATCCTGAAAAGAATCATAATAATATTTTATAAAGGAAGAAAATTTGGTCCTCATATCCATTTTTTTATGTTCATGATATAATATTCTAATCAATAAAATGTAAATTTCATTTAATGTCCATAGTGAATCTTTCTCTTATTGGAAGAACCATGTATTATCTTGTTCCTAATGAAAAGTTGGAAAATATATCATATATATCTCATATTCACTCAATTGGATGAGTGGAAAATATATGATAATGGATAAAAACTATTTTATAAATAACAAAGTATCATATAGTGGTAAACCGTTGAAAAGTAGTAGATGTTTCATTTGATGGTTCCTTAGCTTATAATTTATATCATTATATGTAAAAGTGATACATGAGGTATTACCAAGCACCATAGATATTTACAGGTCCCTAATTCCTAGTGGTTCATGACCATTCTATATGATTTCCCTATTGAATCTATGTTCGGTCTATTTTTTTCTCATGTCTAGATTTTTTGCATCCCTTTATTTTGTTATCTTAACATTACTCTGGGGGAAATGTCTCTCTATTTTAGTAATAAAATGTAGTATATCTTGACTCAATATCCTTACGAGCATGTCCATACAATGGCACAAAATTGACTTTATGAGTAGTCTTAAAATTAAATGTTTGTAAATCTATGATTTTTCATGTGTTTAATTCCTATATTATTATTTTATATATTTATTTAGAACATAAAATAACATTGGCCCATATATACCATGTAATAGGGAAAAAATTTCTTAATTGTTAACTATATGGTAAAGCTACGAAACCTCTATGTAGGGGCTTATGGATGAGATAAAAATTAAAAGAGAGATGGGGTTTATTCCCTAGAACCAACTTATATGGACATTATGACTACCTATATTAATTTATTTGAATACTAATATTATTCTCATCACATCGTGATTTTTCTTCTATGTGACATAGTATGTGATAATTTCCTAAATGTACTTATCATGATAAAATGACATAGAAGTTCCTTTCTATGATAAAAACCTATAAGTTCACTAAAAATATTGAAATAAATGTTCTTTTTCTGAATGATATAATTTAATGGGTTAAAATGAGACTGTAAATCAGGGGTAGAGGCTCATATTTTATTGAGACTTCTCCTCATGATGCTCATCCTTAGTAATATATAGGATAAAGAGTCTATGAGAAAATGAATTGCTGTTAGGAAATGAAAATTGAAATGTGTCATTGGATGTTATTATTTATGAACATCTGTAATGGATACTAGGAATTAATTTTATTGTTAATTAATGTAATGAGTCACATACTTTTATATATTGATGAAAATTATGGAAACATATTCTCATATATAGGTAATATAAATTTGGTGAATTGAAATTGATATTCCATTAATGAATAACATGATAAAGGATTTTTTCCTTCATAGTTTAACAAAATTTGATATCGCGTGACCTTTGATGGAAATGGAATTACCTTATTAACTAAATACACATAACATTATATTGGAAAGTTCATTTTTACAAATTCAAATAAAGATACAACAATCACATAAGTTGATGACACCATCATCCAAACTACTTGATTAAATAATTCACAATAATGAGATTATATTACACAGTGTACGTTCATATATGGTTCTTGTCATTTTGGTATTTAAATTCATTATTTATGGGTTTATTGGATTATTTATAGATGATAACCTTAGACTTTACATATAACAACATAATTCTATATAAAATTAGGTCTAAAGGGTTGCACACAATTTCTATTCAAATTCTAATTTAAATTATATATTAATTTAGAATATTGAATAAATATTATTTCAAAACATTTTTTAATAATTAATCATTAATTATTGATCATAAATATTCATTAACCTATTACATAAGATAATATATATATATATATATATATATATTCGAGTGTAATATTTAATAAATATTTATTTTATATTTTATTTAATATAATATTTATTTATAAATCAGTGAATTATATAGTGAAATTTATTTATTTTAATAAATAATCATTATTTAAGGCTTGATAATTATTGAGGAGGTTGTAGGCCGAGTTAGTGGCCCGATGAGAACAGACATATTAAAAATTATTTTAATAAATATTGATTTATATATTTGGTAAAAAATTAAGATTTATTTTATTTTAATGTTTAATGCATGTCCATTAAATGTTAATTATAATATTATTTTATATTTTTGGTTCAGATTTTTAGAAATTTAAAAATGGGTCTAGGTGAAACTCTAACAGCCCGAGATTTTATGAAAAATATTCTTTTTTATTTCACTAATGTCTTTTGTTGTACGCTACACCAAAAGGATCTTGCACAACACGCATCCTTGACTTGCCTTGCATTACACGCAATCGCAACCTTCCTCGATAGCGTGTGTGGTACGTAATACTGAGTTTCACGAAACAATGATATGCTATTAAAATATTATTAAAACTAGCCGTTATGAATAGTAATAACCACTTTTTAAATTTTAGAAATTTTAAAATGGACTTCATTTTTGGATTCAGAGTATCGAATTTAGCCTAAGGTGAAATTTTGGTACTTTTCGGATAACTTTCATATTCTGATGAATAGTGAAAATTACTAAATTATAATTAAAAACAACTTTTTTAATCGAAATAATTAATAGTGATAAATCATTAATTTGAGTGGTTTTAAAGTATATTTAGAATATATTTTTACAATTTAATACAATGTTGGTCATTGGATGTAATTTCACATTTAAACTAGACATAAACAAGTGTCAATCTTTTGATAGATATTGTTTCTTAAAAACACTCTATTTGTTTTAACAGTGGGATTTAATTATAAAATTAATTAATGCAACTTTTATGTAATGAATTTGGTAAAATAGACTTCATTTTTGAATTCGGAATATGAAATATAGCTTGGGATGAAATTTTGGCATTGTTCTGAAAAACATCAATTTTTTATGAATAGTGAAACTACTAAGTGGTAGTTAAAAAACTGAATTTTTCATAAAACTTAATTTTACCGCTTCTGTGAATGGAATTTCAAAAATCCGAGAGACACGGTTGATGTCAGTAAGTAAAATGTCGTTCAATGAGATAAAAATAATTTTTGGTGAATAGTAACTTTTTACATTTTTTTACCGCGGTTAATAGTAAATAGGGTAACTAAGGGTAAATATGATATTACTATTACCCTAACACATGTCCTAATTCCATTGGACAAGTGTAATTCGACCAAAAACAAACTTAGGAATAAAATATGACCATTTAGGCCCACTTGGATTAGATTAGGACATTTATTATTAATTTATTTAAAGAAGGGTTAAAATAGTTAAAATCAAAGTTTAATAAGTAAATAATTTTTAATATGGGGTTATACATAAGATAAATTCGACTATAAATATTAATTAGAAATCTAAAAAGATTTCCTACATAAGCGTATTTTATTTGTAATTTTTAGACATTAAATAATTTAATTTATTTATGACACAATGATGATGTAGTAATTATCTTATTAATGAAATATTGACATAATTGATGTTATAAACACCAAAATAAATGTAATTTGAGACTTTTTATGAATTCCACTAATTTTCTAGGTTACTATGATATATTATTGTTGATTTAATCAACTTGTTTCGAACATATAATTCTGTTATGACTTTCACAAAAATCATGTATCAAATAGTGTCAAAATTGACACAAAATAGTTTTTAAATCAAATATTATATTATTAATTGTTATTTTATTCCTAAAAATCTAAGGTTCGGCCAAATGACTTAGATAAGGATATATATATTAATAATAAACAATTTGGGGTTCGTTTGTCATGTTATAGTAAGTGTATTAACCATATAGTGAAAGAAAACAAAAAGACACGGTAAAAGTTAAATTAATTAACTTAGAGTTAAATCTAATTGATAAGGTTAAAATAATACCCTAAACTTGTCTAAATCCTATTGGTTGATAAAATTTAGACCCATCCCCACCTTATCTTCAAAATAAGACCCTTTGGAACCATTATAAACCGATTTTGACTTTAATATAAAATAATATTTTGAGATATTCCTAAGGTGCCCCTCTCCTCCCTTATAAAAGGGCACCTCCTCCCCCTCCTCGTCACACCAAATTGAGCACTCAAGCTCGGCCAACCCCTGCCGTTTTCTCCTCTCCACTTCCCTAGAATAATCCTAGAGGTCCTGGTCTTCTCCAAAGACCAATCTTAGTTCCTTAAGTGGAGGATTCAAAGAGGCGTTCCAAAAGAAGAGGTAATATCCATTACCGATCTTTTCAATTTCTTTCTTCTTCAACTTCTTATTCATTAGTTGTTTCATGATAAAGTAATAACATCAGTATTACTTACATACTGATATGTTATTATAAATATGAAACAACCCTAATTCACCTTCTATCCATCCTATGGAAAAATGAAATCACCGCGCGTGCGTACGTACGGAATACCGTCTCCACGCCGTGGTGTAATCTATTTTCCACCATCACCTTACAAGGATGGGTATAATGGTGTAATGAGTAACTATATATTATTATTATGAAGTAATATTGATACTGAAATAATATATATATACTCCAATACAATTCCACGATCATAGGAACGATATCATCACTCGTGCGTACGTACGGAATACCGTCTCCACGATGTGATGCGACTCGTTCTATATGATCTTCATTTCATAATGATTATATAAATGAATTGAATGAATGAATATGGTATATACTACACTAATACCATTCTGGAAATGAATTATCTATAACCTAAAGATAAGAATAAGAATTTATTCGACAAAACACGCATAAGAACAAAAAGTTATAAAGACCCGAGTAACAGGTAACAATGAAATATTACTAACAAGAAGCTAATAATATGACCATATATGATATCATATCAATATGTATGATTCTGGAATAAGTCAATAACATTA
Organism: Viscum album; assembly: GCA_963277665.1. Lineage (NCBI taxonomy): Eukaryota > Viridiplantae > Streptophyta > Magnoliopsida > Santalales > Viscaceae > Viscum > Viscum album. The sequence goes on along the minus strand of OY728131.1, from coordinate 1,428,670,069 downwards.
TTTAAACCATTATACAGGAGCTTCGGACACGAACAAAGCAAATCGTACCTAATGTAAGGGAAATATCACAATCTCATTTTTATCCGAGATTGTTTATTCGTAAGTATTTACTGGGGTGTATTTTATCATCCACATCCATGTTTCATCAATATGTAATATTATTTCCATCCACCTACAATTGTTTAAATCCATTTTTACCCTTCGGTGAGTTTTTAGTAATATCTATGAAAGGAATCTTTTGTCGTACGAGGTACTTTTTGACTTTTCCGACAAAAGTACGAAGAATGTTTTTTTTAACGTATACGGCATGAATGGATTTTTAAAACATTATTTCCAAGAAGCTTCCATTACAAGTTTTCAAGTTTATTTTTAATCAACTTCTTTTAGTTTATAATTGTATGACATATTAAGAAAAGAAAAGTGTTTTTGAAGTAGAAAGGATATTTTCCTCAAGAATGGAGTTCAAGTATTTTATCAAAATTATTTTCCATCTAAGATAATAAAAGGGTTCTGTTTTTATACCTATTATTACATTGGTTTGATTATGTTGTGATGGAAGTATTTTTATGAATTCCTTTATCTTATATGATTTGTTTTATGATGTCATGATGTTTCAAGAATCCCATTTTTGTTACATGTGTTATGCGATGATGTATGATTTATGATTATGTGGCACACATAAGAAAGGATTCATTATAATATGGGTGGGACCTATATCTCCCTCCAATGCATTGGGTAAAGATTTTATATCTCATGAGATAGACAGGGCTGGAATGGTAGGTTATACCGGTTCAGTGAAACAGGACTGAAATGAGGGTTACTCGATTCAGAAAAGGGACTTTGTCCACTAAGATAGTCTTGGCAATGAGTCTTGACTAACAAGAAATGATTTTCCATGATTATGTGTGCATGCCAAAAAGTTTCAAGTTTTATGTTATGATTATGGGGATCTCATTTTCACTTCTATGATTTATCCCATGTTATGATATTATGAGCTCTTTTGCAGGTTAAGATTTCCAAAGGCTATGTTCTTATGTATATGATGTGATTGTTATTTCTTTTGTTTACCCTTACTGAGCATTTGAGCTCACCCTTTTATGTTTTCTTTTCCCCAGGATATAAAGAAAGGTTTTTTGGTAAAAAAAAGGGAAGATCTTTATGGGAGATATTGAAGATCTTTCACCACGATTAGAATATTACGTTCCGAGTTTCCAAAGACACTAAACTATTACGATCCTTGTGTGTGTGTTTTTGTTATGTACTAAGTATTCCGCAAAAGTAATGTAATGTCCATGTACGATAAGCTTAGGGTCTCTACAGTTGGTATCAGAGGAAAGGTTTAGTCAACCTTTGGAAACTAGGATGTGAGAACGTTAGTGACATCCCTAGAGATATTTCTAAGGTATGTCTAGGGATGTCCCTAAGGATAAGTATACGTATAGGATATAGTACTAGAACTATGGTAACGATCTTAGAATTTAACCTAAGATGTTAGATATTGAAGTTACTCTCCCTTTATTATGATTTTTTCCTCTCACACTATTCTTTTTGGGTTTTAGAAAATGGCTGGAAACAAGATGATTCACGATAATGGAGGATATGATGGACAATGGAATGATATTCTTTATGAGCAACCAAATGAAATGGGATTTGGAAGTCCAAACATCATTATTATGCCGAATCAGAAATCTCATAATATGATCAATAAAGTAAAATTTGGTAAGTTTCCTGACTCGGCTAATAAGAGAAAGATGGAGTTTCATGATGACCATAGAGGAAAGAAAGTTCAGTTTCCCCTATGTAAATCATGTGGGAAGAGGAATCAAGGAGAATGTTTCAAGGGAACTGGAAGATGCTATGGGTGTGGAAAAGAAGGACACAAAGCAAGTAAGTGCAAAGGAAAAGGTTCAGTTAACACCATGGATGAGGATAATGGTATTGCTACGACATCATAAATGGTTAAGTGTTTTAAATGTGGAATGTATGGGCATTATGCAAACCAATGCCCTAAGGGAAAGACTCATGACGAGAATCAGTATGGTCGTATGGGTAGTATTTATGTGGATGATGATGAAGAAACTACAAATGATATGTGATGTGAAAGAATTGTTGAAGCTCGGTTAATGGTTTAAGAATGTAGTGAAATGATTACATGTTTATCATGTGTAATGTTGTATAAGAAATCTCATGGTACTATGGAATAAAGAGACATCTAAGGATTGTTACATTATTGTCTTTTCTTGATTTTTAAAAGTGTTTTATTAATGTTACCAGTATCCAGGAAAGGTTATTCAGATATTTTTAGAATGCAGATGATATGGGCATAATGAAGGGATAAGGAGAAAATTAAATGTTTAACAGTATTCATGAGCTCATGATTGATATAAAGACTAAGTGATATCATGATTTGAGTATATAGAATTTTGAGGATTTTGGTATGTGGAAAGTGTTAACTTTTAACTGAATTCATGTTTTCACTAAGGTATTTAAGAGAATACATGATTAAGGACTTTGAATGTTTGGAATGTGACCAACAAAACATATCTTATGATATATGGGGATCGACGATGGTGTTAAATCTCTGGTAATCGTTGTCACTATATTATGAGAGTGGACTGCAGTATTATGTATAAGCCTAAAGATTAGACTGGATTATGTTGGACATAAGTTAGTATTGTTTAAGGATAGAAGATTTTCGATATTATTGATGGGATGTTATAGTAACGTAGTTTTAGAAAAAGGACAACCTGCAGGACGGGCGACAACCCATCGCTTCGGACAAGGCTGTAGGAATCGAACCCACAACCGAAGTGCGACTGGCCTTTATCGCCTACCACTGACCTACAGGAAGTCCCTTTTTAGTAGAAACTAGTGTTATTATATTAAGTAGTATGATATATGAGGTATAAGCCCATTTTAGGAACCATATATGATTAATCCCACTATAGATCGACTTATGTATATAAATTTTGCTAACCTTTTGAGACAGATGGAATGACCCGTCATTCTATCACATGATCTGCTAACACTTCACGAATAACAAATTCAACTTCATTTATTTAAGAGATGAAGTGGAAATTGTTCAAGGCATGAACAACAGTGAGATTGTACCAAAATAAAGAAAGTATTTATTCTAATTCAAATTTTCAACTTTAGGGAAACGATCTTGAAAACCAAAAATGTTGTCCTAGTGATCTTATACCTGATGAATCAGATGGTACCTTAGATCGTCACAAATTTATGGATTTGTGATTACTGCCTTTTCCATAGCCATGTTCTCTACCACTCTCCATCAGAACATGATGGTTAGATTTCTCTTCCATATCCATATTTTCACCTATGTGGAAACCCAGTGATTAGGTTATTTGGGTAATCGTTACATTTCATACATTAGTTTTTAAAGCCAAGTTTTGGTATTCCTTTTTACGATGTGGGTTTCTATTAAAGAAACTTTCTAATAGTAAACCATTTATAACCCCGACGAGTTTCGAGGGCGAAATTCATTTTAAGGGGGGTAGAATGTAACAGCCCGAGATTTTATGAAAAATATTCTTTTTTATTTCACTAATGTCTTGTGTTGTACGCTACACCAAAAGGAGCTTGCACAACACGCATCCTTGACTTGCCTTGCATTACACGCAATCGCAACCTTCCTCGATAGCGTGTGTGGTACGTAATACTGAGTTTCACGAAACAATGATATGCTATTAAAATATTATTAAAACTAGCCGTTATGAATAGTAATAACCACTTTTTAAATTTTAGAAATTTTAAAATGGACTTCATTTTTGGATTCGGAGTATCGAATTTATCCTAAGGTGAAATTTTGGTACTTTTCGGATAACTTTCATATTCTGATGAATAGTGAAAATTACTAAATTATAATTAAAAACAACTTTTTTAATCGAAATAATTAATAGTGATAAATCATTAATTTGAGTGGTTTTAAAGTATATTTAGAATATATTTTTACAATTTAATACAATGTTGGTCATTGGATGTAATTTCACATTTAAACTAGACATAAACAAGTGTCAATCTTTTGATAGATATTGTTTCTTAAAAACACGCTATTTGTTTTAACAGCGGGATTTAATTATAAAATTAATTAATGCAACTTTTATGTAATGAATTTGGTAAAATAGACTTCATTTTTGAATTCGGAATATGAAATATAGCGTGGGATGAAATTTTGGAACTGTTCTGAAAAACATCAATTTTTGATGAATAGTGAAACTACTAAGTGGTAGTTAAAAAACTGAATTTTTCATAAAACTTAATTTTACCGCTTCTGTGAATGGAATTTCAAAAATACGAGAGACACGGTTGATGTCAGTAAGTAAAATGTCGTTCAATGAGATGAAAATAATTTTTGGTGAATAGTAACTTTTTACATTTTTTTACCGCGGTTAATAGTAAATAGGGTAACTAAGGGTAAATATGATATTACTATTACCCTAACACATGTCCTAATTCCATTGGACAAGTGTAATTCGACCAAAAACAAACTTAGGAATAAAATATGACCATTTAGGCCCACTTGGATTAGATTAGGACATTTATTATTAATTTATTTAAAGAAGGGTTAAAATAGTTAAAATCGAAGTTTAATAAGTAAATCATTTTTAATATTGGGTTATAAATAAGATAAATTCGACTATAAATATTACTTAGAAAGATAAAAATATTTCCTATATAAGGGTATTTTATTTGTAATTTTTAGACATTAAATAATTTAATTTATTTATGACACAATGATGATGCAGTAATTATCTTATTAATGAAATATTGACATAATTGATGTTATAAACACCAAAATAAATGTAATTTGAGACTTTTTATGAATTACACTAATTTTTTAGGTTACTATGATATATTATTGTTGATTTAATCAACTTGGTTCGAACATATAATTCTGTTATGACTTTCACAAAAATCATATATCAAATAGTGTCAAAATTGACACAAAATAGTTTTTAAATCAAATATTATATTATTAATTGTTATTTTATTCCTAAAAATCTAAGGTTTGGCCAAATGACTTAGATAAGGATATATATATTAATAATAAACAATTTGGGGTTCGTTTGGCATGTTATAGTAAGTGTATTAACCATATAGTGAAAGAAAACAAAAAGACACGGTAAAAGTTAAATTAATTAACTTAGAGTTAAATCTAATTGATAAGGTTAAAATAATACCCTAAACTTGTATAAATCCTATTGGTTGATAGGATTTCGACCCATACACACCTTATCTTCGAAATAAGACCCTTTGGAACCATTATAAACCGATTTTGACTTTAATATAAAATAATATTTTGAGATATTCCTAAGGTGCCCCTCTCCTCCCTTATAAAAGGGCACCTCCTCCCCCTCCTCCTCACACCAAATTGAGCACTCAAGCTCGGCCAACCCCTGCCATTTTCTCCTCTCCACTTCCCTAGAATAATCCTAGAGGTCCTGGTCTTCTCCAAAGACCAATCTTAGTTCCTTAAGTGGAGGATTCAAAGAGGCGTTCCAAAAGAAGAGGTAATATCCATTACCGATCTTTTCAATTTCTTTCTTCTTCAACTTCTTATTCATTAGTTGTTTCATGATAAAGTAATAACATCAGTATTACTTACATACTGATATGTTATTATAAATATGAAACAACCCTAATTCACCTTCTATCCATCCTACGGAAAAATGAAATCACCGCGCGTGCGTACGTACGGAATACCGTCTCCACGCCGTGGTGTAATCTATTTTCCACCATCACCTTAAAAGGATGGGTATAATGGTGTAATGAGTAACTATATATGATTATTATGAAGTAATATTGATACTGAAATAATATATATATACTCCAATACAATTCCACGATCATAGGAACGATATCATCACTCGTGCGTACGTACGGAATACCGTCTCCACGATGTGATGCGACTCGTTCTACATGATCTTCATTTCATAATGATTATATAAATGAATTGAATGAATGAATATGGTATATACTACACTAATACCATTATGGAAATGAATTATCTATAACCTAAAGATAATAATAAGAATTTATTCGACAAAACACGCATAAGAACAAAAAGTTATAAAGACCCGAGTAACAGGTAACAATGAAATATTACTAACAAGAAGCTAATAATATGACCATATATGATATCATATCAATATTTATGATTCTGGAATAAGTCAATAACATTATTTAAACCATTATACAGGAGCTTCGGACACGAACAAAGCAAATCGGACCTAAGGTAAGGGAAATATCACAATCTCATTTTTATCCGAGATTGTTTATTCGTAAGTATTTACTGGGGTGTATTTTATCATCCACATCCATGTTTCATCAATATGTAATATTATTTACATCCACCTACAATTGTTTAAATCCATTTTTACCCTTCGGTGAGTTTTTAGTAATATCTATGAAAGGAATCTTTTGTCGTATGAGGTACTTTTTGACTTTTCCGACAAAAGTACGAAGAATGTTTTTTTAACGTATACGGCATGAATGGATTTTTAAAACATTATTTCCAAGAAGCTTCCATTACAAGTTTTCAAGTTTATTTTTAATCAACTTCTTTTAGTTTATAATTGTATGACATATTAAGAAAATAAAAGTGTTTTTGAAGTAGAAAGGATATTTTCCTCAAGAATGGAGTTCAAGTATTTTATCAAAATTATTTTCCATCTAAGATAATAAAAGGGTTCTGTTTTTATACCTATTATTACATTGGTTTGATTATGTTGTGATGGAAGTATTTTTATGAATTCCTTTATCTTATATGATTTGTTTTATGATGTCATGATTTTTCAAGAATCCCATTTTTGTTACATGTGTTATGCGATGATGTATGATTTATGATTATGTGGCACACATAAGAAAGGATTCATTATAATATGGGTGGGACCTATATCTCCCTCCAATGCATTGGGTAAAGATTTTATATCTCATGAGATAGACAGGGCTGGAACGGTAGGTTATACCGGTTCAGTGAAACAGGACTGAAATGAGGGTTACTCGATTCAGAAAAGGGACTTTGTCCACTAAGATAGTCTTGGCAATGAGTCTTGACTAACAAGAAATGATTTTCCATGATTATGTGTGCATGCCAAAAAGTTTCAAGTTTTATGTTATGATTATGGGGATCTCATTTTCACTTCTATGATTTATCCCATGTTATGATATTATGAGCTCTTTTGCAGGTTAAGATTTCCAAAGGCTATGTTCTTATGTATATGATGTGATTGTTATTTCTTTTGTTTACCCTTACTGAGCATTTGAGCTCACCCTTTTATGTTTTATTTTCCCCAGGATATAAAGAAAGGTTTTTAGGTAAAAAAAAGGGAAGATCTTTATGGGAGATATTGAAGATCTTTCACCACGATTAGAAGATTACGTTCCGAGTTTCCAAAGACACTAAACTATTACGATCCTTGTGTGTGTGTTTTTGTTATGTACTAAGTATTCCACAAAAGTAATGTAATGTCAATGTACGATAAGCTTAGGGTCTCTACAGAAACTATTATTTTTCTTACCCTATCTCTATTTAAAATTGATTATGAAATTTCTAAATAGATTGTGATTATACATAATGAATTCAAGAATATTTTATAAACTGTTAGAGAGTTTCTACTCTGGAATGATTTAATGAATGGTGAGAGATCCTTATTGACCAACCTATCAAGAGTAAAGAGATCAGAAAGAGTCCTTCAATATAAATATATTCTTATGGTGATCAAAAATTAAATTCTGAATCATCATAATCCTCATCGCTAGAACCCTAATAATTCTATAGGTATGTTTAGAGGTTCGTGGTGCATCTTTGGATCACCACTAGAGATATTTTACTATCAAATACTCTTAACACAATGATGAAACAACAAGAATTGATCTATCTATTTTTTCAAAGAAGAAAGAAATTAAATGAAAGGTATTTATTTATCCTAATTAGTTAATTATAAATTACATTTTATGGTCCTATAGTGTAGGTTCAATCATAATATTCAATTAATAATTTATTTAATTTATTTGGTAATGAAATTATTCATCATGTAAATATCATATTATTCATTGAATATGGATACAAATAATTTTTTCAACTTCCTAATAGGTTATTTCTCTAGGATCAGGAACTATAAGTTGGATTTGAGGAGTCACATGAATAATTTATAATTTTTTATTAATTTTTTATTGATAATATGGATTTGCAATTAGTGTATATATCTTGAGTCTTCGTTCATTAAATAAAAACATAATTATATTATCTTATCCTTATTCTATCTTGACCATATTACCAATATTAGGTTAAATTAGATCAAAGGAAATTTGAAGACTCTATTAGGATGATCCACATGTTCTAACTTGATAACAGAAGACTACACAATGTGTATCCCATTTTCACATGCCATGTACCCATGTTTATTTCATGAGGATGAAAACAGAGATATTTGTGTTTCCATGAAATATATACACCTGGAATGCATAAAACTCACGTCACATGTTAATCGATTTAGGCAGGTACATGGTTTCTTAGATTACACACCATACAAATAGCTTACACACTATGTAGTCTATGTGTTTTGGATATAGAGAACATAGAATAAAAGCCATGTCTTGCATTTATAACATGGTACAGGGACAAAAAAACCATGAAATTTCATGGTCACATGGATTTTATCTGGTGTAGGAAATTTTTACCTCATGGTTTTCTATTGCAAAACAATATTCTCATTCCCTAGGAACATGTCACCGATATAAAAATAATAAATTACACAATTTGTAGCCATAGTAAACTCTATGTAACCTATTGTATATAATGTAATTAACATAAGGTGTAAATAAAAATTAATTATGTTATGAAACATTATAATAATTTTTTCATGTGTCACTTCTTTACAGTACATTCCATGTGACGAGTTAATTAAATTATCATTAAATTAATTTTTTCATTAAATTATTTATTATAATTACTATGTTAGGTAGTTTGGACTGGTAAATGTTATTACCTCTAAGTAAACTTGTGAACTTTATTAATTTTAAATAAAACTATTTTATTGAATTTGTTTAAAATTATAGAAGATTATAATTTCCATGACAGTTCAGATGGAGTTAAGAAAAATTGAATTAACTAGTTAATAATATAATTAATTGTATTAAATGAGTGAAGTTTTATATTACTTAAAGAATTAATTTAAGTAAAATCTAGTTAGTATAAAAATGTATATTTGTTTCATTTATATGAATGAACATGTTATAAGACAAAACATATATATTTCAATTGTTTCTATAATTTATTATTATTAATTTAAATTATGGCCTACATATCATCCCCTAATCTCATTAAATATGGTGCTTCATGCCTATGGTTTATTTTATGTCAACCCATTAAATAATACTTTATTTCCACTCAACTCTTTTTGAGTAAACATTATGTAATGAATGGTGTGACTATGAATGTAAAGGTAGTTCATTTTCCAAGATGAGATGAGAACTGTAATAGCCTTAAACCGAACCTCTCGGATCCTGTGCTGAAATATATAACATTAAATTCCCAAATTTGATGTCGGTAATTGTGACCAAAATTTTTCATCTAAACCTTAAAATATTAAAATCAAAACTTGGATCACTTATATAAATAAGGAACTTTTAATATCATAGTTTTAGAAAATTAGGAAAAACTTATACATAATCAATTAAATTTACTTTAAATGACCATTTATCCCACTTAACCCAGTTTTTATTTATCACATTAATACATCTTTATCATCAATATAAAATCACTTCTAGATATAACTCGATCAACATAATTTCATTAAAACCTAAGGGAAAGGAAACATAATAAGGGTGATCTCAAATTCTCAATAAGGGTAAACATAAACATTAACAATTGAATTTTATCAATGAGAAAAATAAGAGAATAATTGTATGATGACATAATAAACATACATGTGGGAATCATAAAGGTCATCATACACACCAATACATGTATAAAGAAATATGAAAACATGGAAAAGGAAATAGAAATTAGAATCAATAATCATGATCCATGTGATATCAATCTCAATCATGAGAAACATTATAAACTCATAACAAGAAATAAAAACTTTTTTGGTAATTTGGATCATCACTTTAATAAAACCCTTTAAAAACCCTTTTAAAACCCTTTCAATTGGAATAAACATATGGTATAATTCCAATATTATCATCACCCAATGAAGTTGAGATATGTAAAGGGGTCACCATGAATTATCTGTGCCACACCATGTTAAGATGTAATGGTATTTCCCGACACTATCTGGGCCTCCCCATGTTAAGATGTAAGATATTTTCGAAACTGTATCTGGGTCACACCATGTTAATCTATAATAGGCTCTCTCGGCACTATCTGAAGCACCAATTTTATGATATAACAAGCTTAACCTGCACTATATGGGTACACAAATCATTTATAATGTTTAATAACTGAATACATAGATAATTCATCAAAACTCATTGGAACAACATTAATCCTTTTCAAAACATGATTAAACTATATAAATGAAATGGGTTCCAAAAAAATATATTTGAAACACAATTATCCCATTGAAAATAAATGGTTTTCAAAAAAATTATTTAAAACATAATTAACCCATGGTAAAGAAATGGGATTCAAAATAATCTCTTTGAAACATGATTAACCCAAGAAAAATAAATGGGCCACAAAATAATATCAATAAAAATCATTAATTCAGGGAAACAAATGGGTTCCATAAAAATAACCTTGAAAAATTATTAATCCATGAAAAATAATTGAGTTACATAACAATCTCTTTAAAAAAATTACTAACCCATTGAAAATAAATGGGCTCCATAAAAACCTCTTTGAAACATGATTAACCTATGAAAAATAAATGGGTTCCATAAAAATATTTATGAAACAATAATAATCTATAAAAATAAATATTGGGGATGGTATAAATAAAAAATATCCCCATAGTAAGATGAGTAAGAATAAGGTTTTTTTATTTTTATGAATGGAAATAGATTTAAAATATCATTAAAAACATTTTTGAGGAAAATAACCTTTAAACAATACAAAGTGTCTCATACCACCTTGAAAAATCTGAATCATGATACCTATAAAGGAATAATGATACAATAAATATATAATATCATGGGAATAATTAAATTCATGATATATCATGTCAATGGATCATTATACACCCCTCACAAAAGAATATACGTGTATAACATAAAAAATATCTCAAAGTAAGAAAATATTGAAAAAAATCCATTACTAATTTGGTGATTTTTGAAACCATAAACCCCATGAAAAATAAATCATCAAAATGATATGTAAATCCTCATGAAATTTAGTATTTTTATAATCAGATACATTCTTTGGAAGTATATACCATACACAACAAAAATTATTTGTGAATATATAATATATATCACAAAAATAAAAGTGAGATAAGAAAAAATGTTATAAAGATCATATCATTAGAGGGAGAATAAATAAATAAAGTAAAGTTTGAAAAATAAAAATAAACACAATAAAATTTTAAATAAATCATTATATAATTATAGGTTATTTCACACATATTCATGTAATAACATTTCCAATGAAATAGAAGTTTAACCCTATGAATGGAAATTGAGTTTAGAAATCCCTTACATTGAGTCTAATTTGTCATTTTTGTACTATATATTCAAAATAGAATATTATATTAATAATTTAATCAATTAATAACCTTTTAAAAGTTTATTATAACTAATATTTCGCTTATAAACAATTTGTAGACAATTACTTAATCAATAATGTGTATGTCGGATGTTTGACCATATTTGGCTTAACTGAACTTTGTAGGTCGACTATGGTCAATGAGTTCATTATTTAAACATATATAGCATAATAAAAATTACATAATTATCACATTTTTACATTTATTATTCTTTTAAAATTATATAGGAAATATTTTTAAGAAAAATGAACTATCTTTACAATCATGGAGATGGTAGGTCGTATGTATGCATGAGCAATGCTCCCATTTTCAATGATCAATATGGAAATATGGTAAGTAATTTTTATCTTTAAAAATGATAATTATATCAAAATTAATATATTATTTAATTATATAAACTTATATTTATAATTATAGTGTGGGGTGAGTGAAAACAATGAATCACATCACTCTAAGTAGGCAGTAATTCACATGTCCACGAACGACATTACCACTTATTCAGTGTGTGAAATGGATTGAAGAAAATGATATAATATATATAATAATATATAATAATGTATTTAATATCATAAATATGTCATTTATATCAAAAAAATTATTAATACCATCCTTAATACATTCTATTTAAATATAGAATGTATCGTATCACTTTGAGGAGGTGGTAGTCTACATGTCCACAAATGATGTTATCGTATTCCAAAAAATTGAAATAATGAAGTTATGTGTTATATAATAATTATATAAGTAGTAATACATCATAAATATAATATATATCATAAAAAATTGAATTTACATCACAATTCCAAACCATGACATGTGGTTAAAGAAAAAACAAAGACATTGTTTTGTGAGGCGGTAGTCCGCCGTATACATAAATGATGATTTCATTACCCATTTTATGGATGTGTGTAGGTAGAGGTTGAGAGAGTAACATAAAAAATATATTAGTAAATTTATGATACTTTGGTTATTATTTAATAATGTAATAATAATATTTTAAGTTGTTTGAGACGGAAATAAAACAAAAGTGATCATTGAACAATGTTACATCTTCTTTGGGTAACTCCTATTTGTTTTCACCAAAGGGGTTACTTGGATTGGTTTATAGAAAACGTTACTATTATAAGATTAGAGGAGGGATTTTGGTAGTTTATGTGATAAGGTTTTGGATGAAAAATAAGGGATTTATATATGTAAAGAGTGGAGGATGAGAGGAAGCCTTTTATAAGGGGTAAAAGGATGCATTGGGTATTCTTGAAATGATTTGAGTGCTCCCAATGTTTAACTTGTAACCCAATGGTTAAAAATGGACCATTATAGATACACATACGTTTAATTGTTAAACTATTTTTTAAAATAACTTTTATACATTTGGGAGGTCATTTTTACGCCATATATTCTAAATTTAATCATTAATTTAACTCATTTTACCTCAATCACTGTAATTAATTTTAATTACATTCAGTAATATTTCTGTTATAATACTTATTTTTCCTAAATAAAAATTTTAAATTAATAATATTAAAAATTTATAATCACTTTTTTTATAATTACAAACATAGAAGTTGCCAAAATTATTTTTAAATAAATCATGCGGATGGGACAAGACTGCGAGTTTTCCAAGAGAAAAATTAAAATGTTTGAAATGTTTTTATTTCCAATTTCAATGTGAAATTGAATCAAACAACCTAAATTGGATTTCATGAAGTATAATATAACTAATTATACTTTTAAACAAAATTAAAATATAATTTAACTATTTAAATAAATTAGAATAAAAATAAGTTTTCAATTAAAATTTAGTATTATTTACTATTCATCAAAGTATGTATGTTCTTAGAAAAATACCCAAAAATAACCTGAAGTAAATTTTTATATCCTGATTTCAAAGATTAATTTTATTTTATCATATAAAAATTATAAATGTGTCAACTTTTATTTTTAAAGTAACACTTCCATTAAAAGTTGGTAAAACTCCCTTTTAAAAATATGAAGTTCTTTATGCTAAAATTGGATTTATTCTCATCTTAAGACTATAAAAATTATTTAAAAAATTATAGAACATTTTATTAAATATATAAAATATAAATTTCATTAATATATTTCACTAATAGTGATTATTTTAATTTATTAAGATAAAACTTCATTCTGGTCATAAAAATAGTTTTTCATAAATAAACATCTTTTCTCTTCAACTGGTCTCTATTTTCAATTATAATTAATTATTAAGAAATAACTTAATTTTGTAAAAATTTATAAACTATAAATTAATAATTTAATTAATATTATTCATTCCTTTCATTCTAACAACTAAGTGATAACTGTTTTGTTAAATAAATAGTAGTAATAGTATATTGTTGTCCTGTAAGACTCAGTAGTGTGTGTAACACAATATATCTAAGAAACTAAATGTTACATTAAAAATAAGATAAAATGGATATTTCATATCATACAAGTTAAACTATGTATTTCATATACCATAAGATATCAAAGAATTTAAATTAATTTGAATAAAGATAATTCTTAAAATCTCTGGATGTTATAAGAACAATCTAGGATATACATTGGTATAAAGTTATGATACTAAAACATGAACCAAGTTTTTTTTCAAGTGGTTTTTTAGTTGGATCAAAGGTTATTTTATCATCATCTAGATATGTTAACCAATAGAAAGTCTCCAGATTATATCATTTTAATCACTACAAGAAAACAATCTTATAGCCACCATTTTTGGAAAATCATGGCTATATGGCTCAGAAAAATTTTAAATCCATTGTTTTAGGAAAATTATTTTTATATGTATTCCCTATATCCATAATTATAACACCATGATATTTTAAAAGAACATTATGTTTGATAGCTTACGTTGCACAGAGCACCGAGCTTAAATGAACACCAAAATATAATAATTTTAACACGCAAATTATAACCCTACCATTAAATTGGAAATAATAAATAGTATTAAACACATTTATTAACTCATTTTTAATATATTAATTTATTCTTAAATAATAATCACATAATTTTTAGTAATGAAATTTTTTCTTCAAATATACATTTTATTTTAAATGTGTTTTTTATTTCATTATTTGAGAAAAAAATAATTGATTTTTTAAATTTTATAAAATTTATTTGATAAAATTATCCAAATTTTTGGATTTATTATGTTAAAATTATCTTAGGATTAATTTTTTAGAATCTTCTGAAAAGAATAATTTTTAGTCAATAGTTAGAAATAATGAATTCTTGTAAAAAATTCATTTCTTTTCAATAAATTAATAAATATAAAAGAGATATTATGTTTCAAATATGTTTTAAATAAAATAAATATTCTTTAATTATATTTAATCCACTTAAAATATTTTTAAACCAGTTTATATTATATTTTAAAATAAGTTTATTTTTGGGTTTTAAAAAATGATTTTTCTAAAAACAGTTCTAAAGTAAATAATGTTTCCATTTTTCATGTAATAACTAATGGTTAATGTTATAAATTAAATTCATATATTATATATCATTAAATATTAATTTAGTTTCTTACAATGATAATTATTAGTAATAGATTTAATATAAAATCATATTTTTCTTTAAAAATAAACTTCTTGAAAACTTTCCTTTTCATTATGTGTTTGGGTTTTGTTTTAAAAATTATGTTTCCAAGTATATGAAATTAATTTGGATAAATTGATTCCATATTTGGAACTAGAAGTCAAAAAAAATTCAAGTTTATTTTCATTTTTAGGCATAAAAACATATTGTGGTAAAAAAAATTACCATAGTATAAGTAAAATAATGTAATGGGTTAAAGTTAAAAGGTAAAGGGTTAAAATAAATAAAAACTACAAAAATAAATGGGTGGTTGATATTTTTATTGACCAAAAATTTCATTTAAAAATTTAAATATAAATATAATTTATTAAAACTAATTCCACCTAAATGTGGTTGGCATTAAATAAAAAATAATCCATATTTAATCACTTTAAACCAACCCTCATCAAGTATAAATATGACCCCTCACCAACCCCTTATACTAAAACTCCTTGAATCTAATCAAATATATAAAAAACTCTTCTATCCACTCTTCCCATGTACAAGTTCTTCTTGTATCACCAAATGACCAATTCTAAGGTATTTAAGGGATCCTTCAAGGAGGTGATATTCAAATTGTAATTTTCTCAAACCTCGTATTTTCTTTTCTTTTATTCTTCTACATTATCCTCACATCCACCATCAAGGAAACATAAATCCAGAGTCATTTAAATACTATAATTGTATGTTTTTAATGAAAAATATTATATGCAACTCTTTTATTACTTATTCTTATTCAAAGAAATGAAACTATTTTCCAAATTATGGTTGTTAACCATATCTATGAATAATGATTTTTTGTCTCCATTACCACCCTCAAGGATGGTCATAAAAGAATTATTCTAGTTAAATAATATTGTAAAAGGTATATTATAACCTAATTCATATTTAATAACTAATATATATACATAATATTAAATAAAACAAAACTAGTTTGTGATTATCGAAAAAACGGAAAAATAAACTGAACAATTATCATTAACATTTTATCAAATTAATCATCCTCATATTATAAATAAAAATATTAAATCGACCATTTAAAATTTTGGAATTCCATGAATAAAATTTTATTTCACTTTGGGAGTTTTATTTCCATTTGACAATAAAATACATAATTATACACAAATGAACTGATCATGAAACCATGAAATGATGCACCCAAAACAATGAAAATGACGAATTATTATCAATCAATGGGTGGTAAGATGTTATAAAAGTATAATATAAGGTATTAAAAATATTTTCATAGTTATTTAATAAATTAATAACAATATTTAAACCATTATACATGAGGTTAAAGTATGCATCACTAAAGGGAAGCGTTTGGTAAGGGTTTCTCATATCATTTTTACTTATATGAGATATATGCCTTATTCACCTCTTATTTATCATTTGTAGTGTGTATATGATACCTTATGATATATGATATCATGAATATAATTATATTAATGGTTTTAAATGTTTTATTGTATAATTATTACTTTTATGGGTCATATGATTTGAATGCTTACAAAGTGTTATGTGATTTCTTAACTCAATTTCCATTCATTGGGTAAACTCTACTTTATTGATCTTATCATTATAATATTATGTGTGAAAGGACTTATGATTAAATTATGTTTCATTTAAATTTTTTTGTGGATTTATAGTTGATACAAATAATTGAATCATTTTATTAATGACCACTTCTAAGATATAATATTTTTTAATAGACTTTATTTTAAAAAAATACTTTTTAGAATTTACCTTAAAACACACTTTTTCTTCCATGATCATGTTATTTTAAAAAAAGAAAAAATATTTTTTATATACTGCTATAAATGTTTTATGTCATTTATACTCATTTTTAATTAAAAAATAATTTTTATTTTCTAAACAAGGTTATTTGAGACTATTTTGATAAAAATAAAGAATGAATTTTTTTTTAACTTATATGGGGTGAGTGGATTTTCCTACCACCATAATTCCTTCATTATTTAAAGATTAATTTTCACTATAAAATGGTAATTTTCAAAGAAAATTTTTTCTTTTATAATCGCATGGTGTTTTAAACATAAGTGATTTTCAATGTGAAAAAGGGCATTCTCCTTAATAATTATTCAATGATATTATTTAAAATATTTTCATTATGTTAACATAATTTTTTGAATATTATGTTTAATTGAGGTTGATATATTATGATAACATATTCTGTATTTTATTAAATGTTTATTTTTCTTTCAAATGGGTATGTACTATTTTATACCATTAACCATATTACTCTTGATGGTTTTTTATTATGTTTACTAAATGGGGAAAGTTATAAAAATTTCATATACAACTTTGACTAAAAAAATTTATGTTGATTATGTTTCACCATTTCAAAGGAGTAAAGGTTTGTAAATTCTAAAATGTTTGGGGACTCTATATAGAAAATCCCCTCAATCCATCACTAGTCTCATGACATGAATATGTTGGCCAAATTAAATGGGTTTTTACCCATAAATATTAAACTGTATTGTGATAGGTCTTGATGTAAAAATTATCATGTTCCTGGGAAACATGACGTCCAATAATTAAGAATTTCCTTCATTACGAATTTATTTATTTTTTCGATTATATTTTCACTATGATATTATCCCTGGATTCAAATTTTGAAAACGTTATTGATTAAATGGATTGGTTGTTCAGTTATTTTAAATTTCCATGTTTTTTATACTTATTTATGATATGTAATATTATATTTTTTCCCTTAATGAGCATTTAATATCACCCCTTTATTATGTTATATTTTCTACATGATATGGAGAAGTGTTTTGTAATTGATATATAGGGATACAGTATGTGTAATTATGGAATTATCAATGTAAATTAATTTCTTATTTTATTTTTGAAATGTAATGGAGATTTCAAAAATGTATGAAAATTTTCAAGACTAATAAACTATTTGGTCATTCGGGATGAAATTATTTTTATATTGGGCCAATGCAATAAAGTAACCACTTACTCTGGGCTACTAGGTTCATGGTATTTACAGTTGGTATCAGAAGAAGTTTATTAAAAACATGGGAACTACGTTTAAGATAACATGGATTAGATAATGAAACTCTATGATAGAATTGGAAAATACATAAAAAATAAAACTTATACTTTATAGATTACTTATACCTAAATTTTCAATTTACATTAAGTAGTTTTGAGATTATACATAATGTTTCATAATTTTATTATCTAATCTAGTGTATTCCATTATTTAGAAATGCCACCCAACAGAAGGAATGGGAACCACATCAATTCACAACATCCAAAGACTACAAATGATGATATTATGGATGGGAATAAGTCAACCTTTTAAAGGGTACTAGTCTAAAAAATATTATCATCATTTGATTACATAGTAGCATATGTTAAAAAGATGATGAAATAACTCTCTAAGTATTGTGTATTTTATAGGAAGCAAGATAATAAGAGGATGAAATGGGAAATGATATATAAGGAGAGGAAGGGAAAGAATTATTTTCAAACATGTTATAATTTTGGAAGGAAACACCTTCATACATATTTAAAAGGAAACATATTTTTTTCAAATGTAGAGAAAAAGGGAACCATGATTTTGATCGCAATAGAAATAAAAAAAATTCCAATGTAAAATGCTTCAATTGTAGGTATATGAGAGACTATTAAAATAAATTCCTTATTCATCAAAGGAATATACCTATAAAAAATATAAGGGATCAAGGTAAATATTATGCTTTTAATATAGATCAAATCGAATGATTATTATGCTTGTGTCTTTTGGATCCAAAAAATATGTTGATTGAAATTATCATTATTATATTTATGAAACATATAAGGATTTTTCTATAGTAATTTTCATTAAATATTTTAAAGCATATGTTAATTAGTACCAATGACCAAGAAAAGTGATTTAATAGAAAGTTGATCATTTTGAAAACACATGTTTGAAGGAATGATAACCCTTAATATGTTTCTAAAGTTAAATAATGATGTTGGGATAAAGATATAATTGATTTGGATGAATTAAATTAGATAGTACTAACTACATTTGAGCTGATATATATTTGTTGACAAAGTGGTTTATGATACCGCTGATGGATTTGACAATATTTTTGGATTTAAGGAAAATAACCAATAATCCATTTTCTATTTAAGTCATAACGAAGCATTCATATTTTCAATATTATTTTTTTGGTAATTTAGGTTATTACCATGTTTTAATAGAATACATGATGAAGGTATTGACATGGTTTTTTTGTGATTAATAATATCTAATTCATGTTTTTTGGGAGAGTAATGATAGGTTTATTTTGAAAATTTAGGGACCATATTTTTAAAGTTTTGGATTTTAATATTTTTCAAGGTTAATAATGGTAACCATTTATCAAATTTATTATGTTTAAATTTGGATGAGGTTTTAGAGATTAATTTATTACTTAACCATGTGAAGAATTACGAATATTGGATAACTTGTGCTTACCATTTTTTTATAATGATAAATGGAGACAAAAGAAATGACCTATCATCCCATTATGAATCTTATGATCCAATTTTCATTAGCCATTAAAATTTCAACATGATTTCTTAGAGAAATAAATGAAGCATATATTGATCAAATCATAATAAAAGAGTGATATTGTACTTATGAAATCATATCAAGTAAGTATATCTTCTCAAATTATTTTGAAATAAAATGTTATCCTTTTATCATCATTTCTGATGATATCAATGAACTTCTATAGATATATTTGGTCTATGGTTTTGTGGTCATTAACCAAATATTGAACATGTTATCTATCACTATCCATCATAACTTTATAGTTACATTTCTTTTCCATGATCAAGTTTTAAATTCCCATTAATTTTCTCCTATAAGGAAACCAAGTTTGGTGGTGACCTTTATATTTTCCTTGACCTAGTTTTAAGATGGAGTTTTATTAATCCTTTTTATAATGTGGTATTTCCACAAGGGTATTTATAATAACATAATTAAATATCCCAATTTTAAATTTTCAGGACACAATTTATTGAATTAGGGGAGAATGTAACACCCCAAGATTTTAATATAACATTACATTCAGTAGCATGCATTGCATATAACACCGAGTGAAAACAAACTCCAAAATATCATCATTTTAACATGAGAATTATAACCTAGTCATTAAATTGATGGGAATAAATAGTACTAACCAAATTATGAAATACATATTTTTTAAAATCATTATTAATATATAAATTTATTCTTAGGAAATAAATATATAACTTTTAGTAAATTCATTTTGTTCTTCAAATATAAGTCTTCTTCAAAAAGTGATTTTTATTGATTTCAATTATAAAATAAATATAACTTAATTTTCAACACTTTTATAAAATGTTTTTTATAAAATTAACATCATTTTTGGATTGATAATTTCAAAATTATATAAATATGAATTTATGATAATCTTCTAAAAAGACTTATTTTTTAGTGAATAGTTAAAATAACGATTATTATAAAAATGTCATTTATTATCAATAAAGTACGAAAATTAAAATTAAAATATTGTTTTGAATATGTTTTAATGTAAAATAAGTATTATTTAGTTAAATTTCATCCAATTAAATTATACTGAAACAAATTTATATTGCACTTAGAATAAGTTTATTTATGTGTTTAAAAACATGATTTTTCTAAAAATTGTTTTACAGTACATAATTTTTATCCTTTTTAAGTAATCCATAATGTTAAATGTTTGAAATGATATTTATATATTATATATCACTAAATATTAATATTTTTCTTTAAATGATTATTACTAGTCATAGAGTTGTTATTAAATCATCATTTTCTTAAAAAATACACTTTTTGAAAACTAAATTTTTCGTCACATCTGCAGTTTTTTAAAAATATAATTTTTAAAATTATTTGAATTAGATTTGGTAAAATAGATTCCAAATTTGGAATCATAAGGTACAAATGAATTGTTAGGTTTATTTTAATTTATAGGAATAAAAAATTTACCATGGTAAAAAAATTTCCCCAATATAGGGAAAATAATGTAACAGGTTAAAGTTAAGGATTAAGCCTTTAAATAGCTAAAAACTAAAACATTAAATGGGTGTTTGATGTGTTTAATGAAAATGAAATTCATTTAAAACACTAATTACAAATATAATTTTTTGGAATTAATTCCACCAAAATGTGGTTGTATTTAATTATAATATAATCAATATTTAATCACTTAAAACCACCCTACCTCAAGTTAAAATACCACCCTCACCACCATATTTCACCTCACAAGAATTGAAGATCCTCAAATATTTTCCAAAAAATATACTCTCACACAAAACAAGTCCAATTTCTTATGGTCTAACCAAAATACCAATTCCATGATCATTAAGGGATCCTATAGGGTTGTGATATTCAAGAGTTAATTTTGTAAAACCACCTCTCTTATTTTATTTTATTCTTATAGATTCTTCTCACCTATTTCATCCATCAAGGAATAATAACTCCAAAATTATTTAAATACTATAATTATATGATTATAATGTAATATATTATATCCATCCCTTTTTTTACCTCTTCTTATTTGATGAAACAAAACTATTTTCCAAATTATGGCGGTTAACCATCTCCGTGAATAATGATTTTTCATTTTCCATTACCACCTTTATGGCTGAGTATAAAAGTATTATTATGGTTAAATAATATTTTAAAATTTATATTATAACATTATTCATGTTATGTAACTAATATATATACATAATATTAAATAAAACAAAACTAGTTTGGGATGATTGAAAAACCCACCAAAATAAACTATACATTCATCTTTAACATTTTATCTAATCAATAATTATCATGTAATAAATGAAAATGATATATAGAAACATTTAAACTTATAGAAGTTCATGAATACAATTTCATTTATCTTTGGGAGTTTTATTTCAATTTTACAAGAAAATCCATAATTATACACAAATTAACTTATCATGAAACCCTAAAACGAACGCATGAAAAATAATGAAAATAATGAAATATTATTAATAAATGGGTGTTAATATGTTATAAAAGTAACATATAATGTATTATAAATATTATTATAGTTTTATAATGAATTAATAAATTTATTTAAACCATTATATAGTATGTTAAAGTACACACCATTAAAGGGAACTGTTATCTAAGAATTTATTGTCTCACTTTTACTTCTCTGAGATATGTTCCTTATTCACCATTTATTTCTTATGTGTGGTGTATATAGACTAGAATTTGATATATCATATCATTAATCTCATTATAATCAAGGTATTAATTATTTCATTTGATAATTATTACTTTTATGGGGCATATTATTCGACTGATTACAATGTGTTAAGGGATTTGTTAACTAAATTTCCATTCATAAAGTTAAACTTCTGCTTCATTGATTTTTTCATGATACAATTATGTGTGAAATAACTTTTCATTATCTTATTTTTCATTTGCACTTGTTTTATTTGGATTTATTGATTATAAACATAATCAAGTCATTTTATTAATGATTGCTTCAATGATATGATATTTTTTTAAGATACTTTTAAAAAATTATCACTTTATCGTTTTCTGTAAAACCCTCTTTTTCATCAATGACTGTTATTTTTAAAACAAAATCCAAATTTTTTTTAATATGCTTATTTGATTTTTTAAATTCATTTAAAATCATGTTTGAAACCTTAAAAATTATCTTAATTGTATATTTTTTTCATTTTCTAAACATGGTTATTTGATGCTTTTCTAACAAAAATATGGAAGGAATGTTTTTTTAACTTATATTAAATGAGTGGATTTTAATGCAATCATAAAACCATAATGATTTAAATATTCATTTATATTTTTTTTAAATAAATTTTTTTATTTTATAGATTCATGGAGTTTTAAGCGTAAGTTATTTTTAAAGTGAAAAAGGCTATTTTCCTCAAGAAATTTTTAATGATCTCATTTAAAGTATTATCATCTATTTTATCATAATTTATTGAATTTTATTCTTCATTGAGGTTTATCTATTATAATAAAAGCTTCTATATTTTTATTAAATTTTTATTGATCAGTTCTACTGGGGATATATAATTTTTTAACATTCACCATATTAGTTTTGATGATTTGTGATTATTTTTACTGAATGGGTAATGGTATTTACATTTTGTATGCTAGTTTCTATAAAATTGTATATTATGATTATGTTTCACCCTTTTATATTATTAATTATAGGAAAAATCAATATTAGGTGGGGACCATATATATAAAATCCCCTCGATGCATCAGCAGCATCATGAGACAAATAAGTTGGTCAAAATAAATTCACTTTTACCCATAAAGTTTAAACTATAGTATAAATGATCTTAATGAAAATGGTATGATTTTCTAAGGAAACATGACATCTAATAATTAAGAATTTACTTCATTAATAATTAAGTTATTTTTTCAATGAGGTTTTCACTATGATATTATATGTCGATTCATATTGTGTAAAAGTTATTGATTAAATGGATTATATGTTAAGTTAATTTATTGTACACATTTGTTTTTTATTATTTATGATAGATTCCACTGAAATCTTACCCTTACTGGTCATTTTATATCACCCCTTTATTATGTTTATTTTCCCTAAGATATGAAGAAGTTATTTGTGATGGATATGCAAGGATAAAATAAAGGGAATTATGGAATATTCAGGGAAAAATAATTTTTTATTTTATGTTTTAAATGTAATGTGAATTTCAATAAAGTATCCAGTTTACTAGGACAACTATACAATTAATCCCTTTGGGATGTGATTCCCTTTATCATATTCCAATGTAATAAAGTAAACATGA
Organism: Viscum album; assembly: GCA_963277665.1. Classification (NCBI taxonomy): domain Eukaryota; kingdom Viridiplantae; phylum Streptophyta; class Magnoliopsida; order Santalales; family Viscaceae; genus Viscum; species Viscum album. The sequence continues at coordinate 1,428,645,917 of OY728131.1, read as the reverse complement.
ATATGCGTAACTAGGGTTGAGGTCTTTATAGTTGGTATTAAAGGGAGTTTAGTAGAATACTTGGGAACTAAATTTAGGAAAACATGGATTAGAGAATAAAACCCTATGATATAATTTAGAAATACTCCCAGAGAAACAAAAATTATGATTTATAGTTTGGTTAAACATAAATTTTAAATTTATTTCATGTAGTTTTGAGATTATACAATATGTTTCGTAATGTTATGATGTAATCTAGTGTATTACATTATTTAGAAATGGAACCTAGTGGAAGTAATGGGGACCACAATAATTCACGTGATCCATAGACCAAAAATGATCATTTCTTAGATGATCTTAAGGCAATATTTCGAACAAAACTAGTCTCCCAAACATTCTCATTATATGAGGATATAGTATGATGTGTTTAAAAGATAGAGAAATAATTCTATAAGTATTTTGTCTTATATGGGAATTAAGATAAGAATAGAATAGTAAAGGAAATGATAGATAAAGGGATGATGGGAAAGAAGGATTTTCTAATAATATAAAATTTTGAACAGAAACAACATTGAATATTTTTAAAATTAAATGGCGTTTACTTCAATTGTTGAGAAAAAGGGAACCATAGTCGTGATTTCAAGGGCAGGAAAGACTTTTCCAATGTGGAATGATTCAATTGTAAGTATATGGGACACTATACAAACAAATTACCCAAGCATCAAATGAATATACCGTATAATAATATAATATATTAAGGTTAAGATTGTGCTTTTGATATATCTGAAATGGAATGATTATTATTATTTTGTTATTTGATCCATGAAATGCATTATATAAAATTATCTTTATAAGAATTATGGAATTTATAAGGGTTTTATTATTGTAATTTTATTTAAGAATTTATGAGAATATTTTTAATGGTACTAATGACTTGTAAAAGTGATTCCATGGAAATTTAATATTTTTTTAAAACACATGTTTGAAGAAAATATAACTCTTAATAAGTTATTGATTTTTAGATAATGATGTTGGGATGATAAGATGTATTATATAGATATTGTAAATTAGATGGTACTGACTACCTTAGAGATTATTAATGATTTGTTAAAAATTGGTTTGTGTTACTATTTATAGAGTTGATAACATTTTTTTATTTAAAAATAATATTCAATAATATGTGTTGTACTTAGGTAATAAGGAATCATGTAAGTTTTCAATAAGTATTTTTTGTAATTTAGGTTATTATCTTGTTTAAATAGAGTACATGATGAAGGTATTCACATGTTTGGTATGAGAAGATTAATATATACTTCATGTTTTGGGGGGAGTAATTATAAGTTGATTTTAAAAAAAATTGGACCTTCTTTCAAAAGTTTCTAATTTTAATCTTTTGTAAGGAATATAAGGGTAACCATTTATAAAATTATTTATGTTGAACTTTTGATAAGGTTTTATAGATTAATGTATTAATAAAACATATGAATATTTATGCATATTAGATAACATGTGAAACCCATTTTTTATGAATATGACATGAAATAGAAGAAATAACTTATCATCCAATTATAGATCACATGATCAACTAGTTCTTTAGGCATTACAATTTAAACTTGATTTCTTAGAGTAAGAAATGAATCAGAAATTGATCAAGTCACAACCAAAGTGTGATGTTGTAATAATTAAATAAAATAATGTAATTATATCTACTTAATGTATTTTGGAATAAAATTTTATAATATAACCATCATTTCTAATGATATCAATTACCTTTTTCATACATATTTGGTCTATGGTTTTGCAGTCATTCACCATATCTTGACCATGTTCTATATCACTCTCCATCATAACATGATAGTTAAAAATATTATCTATTCTCATGTTTTCACTTCCCACTGTTTTTCTTCTATACATAAACCTAGTTTTGTGGTGGCCTTCACATTTTCCTTCACCTCTTTTTAAGAGAATGTTTTACTAAACCTTTTTACGATGTTGGATTTCCACAGAGGAATTTTAAACAACGCAATTATAAATTACATGTTTAAATTATAAGGATGAAAATTATTTAAGGAGAATATAATGTAACATGATGATATTTTAATAGAACACTAAGTTCGATATCTTCGTTACACAGAACACTGAGCTTAAACAAACTCCAAAATATCGTTCTATTAACATGACCATTATAATATAGTCAATAAATTAGAAGTAATAAATAGTATTAACCGTATTATGAAATATTTTATTGACCAACTAATTTCTAACATATTAATTTATTTTTCGGCAATAAATACATAATTTTTAGTAATTTAATTTTGTTCTTCGAATATATGTTATCTTCAAAAAGTGTTTTTTATTTATTTCTATGAGAAAATTTATATAAATTATTTTTGAAACATTTTAAAATTTATTTTATTAAATTAAAATCATTTTTGGATTCATCATGTCAAAATTATATTTGGATGAAATTTTGATAATCTTTTGAAAATATTGATTTTTTAGTGAATAATGAAAATACCAATTTTTGTAAAAATGTCATTTCTTTTCAATAAAATAAGAAATTTAAAATATATATTATATTTTTAATATGGTTTCATGTAAAATAAGTTTTGTTATTTTTTATATTTCATCCAATAAAGATATTTTTAATTAAATTTATATTGTATTTTATAATACGTTAATTTTTTCTTTTAAAAATAGGATTTTTATAAAAAGTTTTGTAAAGTACATAGTGTTTCTACTTTTTAAGTAATCTATAATGCTGAATGTTTTTAATAAAATTTATAGATTATATATCATTAAAATTTAATTTAGTTTCATACAATGATAATTATTTGTCATAGAGTTAAAATGTAATGTTTTAAATAAAATTTATAGATTGTATATCAGTATATATTAATTTAGTTTCATACAATGATAATTATTTTTCATAGAGTTAATATAAAATTATACTTTTCTTGAAAAATACACATCTTGAAAACCCACTTCTTCATCGTGTCTATAGGTTTTTTTAAAATATAATTTTTACAATTATTTGAATTGAATTTTAAAAAGTTAATTTCATACATGGAATAAAAATTTCAAAATTATGTTTTATGTTCATTTTCATTTTTATTCATAAAAAAATTACTATGGTGTCGCGATGTTGGTACAGGGTGGTTTCATATGCTGTGGTCTGGGGGTTTCTGTTGTGATTTGCATCGTATGCGGGTGTGATGGGTAGATCTGAGCCCGGGTGCGATTTTGAAGGCGGTGACGGGACTTGCGGCATAGGCTTGTGGAGGTGTCCCATACCAGCGAGATCTGGACTAGTTTGTGTTTGTTCGCTTGTTTCTATGTTTTTTTTGTGGTTTTGTGGTACGATGGTTTTTGCGGCGCACTGTGTGGACTCGAATTCGACTACGGCGACCAGTGATGCACGCTTGGTGAACGAAATCTTGGTTTCGAGTGATGTGTGGAGTTATGTGATGGATTCATAGTGGAAGACCAATTTTCACAGACTTATTGTGGCGATTTTGTAGCACGTTGGATGAATTTGTGATTGTGGTTTGGTTTTTTCTTGTTTTCTCTGATTTTTGGAATGATGAATGGCTGTCTGGTTTGTGGTCCACAGTGGTTGGTGTTCCTGACGATTAAATGACAACAGTGGTGGTAAATGTCGATGATGAGATGTGAGGTGGAAGGTATTGGAAACCGGTGATCCAAATGGTGTTATGTCTGATATTTTTTAGGTTCTCACTAACCCAAAAAGTGACTTATTTGAAAATCAAAAAAAAATTTAGTCAAATATAAATTCATCAATATTTTATCAATTAAAACCACTCATCCTCAAGTATAAATACCACCCATCACAATCCACTTTATCATCACAAGACTTGAAGATCCTAAAATACTTGTAAAACTTTCTCCTAAAAAGTATCCCCATGTAAAATTTCTACTGGTCTCACAAATATGCAAATTCAAAAGTCTTTAAGGGACCCTTCTAGGAGGTGATATTCAAGAGGTTATTTTCTAAAACTATGTCTCTTATTATATTTTATTATTATACCTTCTCTTCACCACTATCATCCATCAAAGAATAATGAAAATATAATCATGAAAATAATTTAATGTTATGTTTCTAATTTAATATCTTATATCCATACCTTTTATTACATCCTCTTATTCAAAAAAATAAAACTATTGTCCAAATTATGGTGGTTAACTGTCTCCATGAATAATGTTTTTCATTTTCCATTAGCACCATCAAGGCTAGTAATGAATTTATAATTTGGGTTAAATAAGATTTTAAAAGGTATATTATATCCTATTTTATGTTATGGAGCTAATATATATATACATAATATTAAATAAAATGAAACTAGTTCAGTATGATCGGTAAAACTGCAAAAATAAACACAACATTTACCATTAACATTTTATCAAATGAATCATCCTCATGTTAGAAATAAAAATGATATATGGGACCATTTAAAATTATTGAATTTCATGAATACCATTTCATTTCACTTCTATATTTTTAATTCCATTTTTCAATAAAATCCATAATTATACACAAATGACTCGATCATGAAACCTTGAAATCAACGCACCCAAAACAATAAAAAATAATGAAATAGTATTAATTAATGGGTGTTAAGATATTTTAAAAGTTTAATATAAGGTATTATAAATATTATTATAGTTCTGAAATTAATTAATAACATTATTTAAAACATTATGCCGGATTTTAAATTTTTCATCACTTAAGGGAAGAATTATGTAAGGGTTTATCATCTAACATTTACTTCTTTGAGATATATTCCTTATTCACCACATATTTTTTATGTGTGTTGTATATATACTTCCCTTTGATATATAATATCTTTAATATCATTGTCTTCATGGTATTCAATTTTTCATTTTACAATTACTACATTTATGGGTCATATTATTCGACTAATTACAAAGTGGTAAGAGATATCTTAACTCAATTTCCATTCATTGGGTTAAAATTCTACTTCATTGATTTTATCATGATAAAATTTTGTGTGAAATGACATTAGATTATCATATGGTTCATTTCTAATTTTTTTAATTGGGATTTATAGTTGATACACATAATTGAATCATTTTATTAATGCTCAGTGCAGTGATATGAAATTTTTTAAGAGACTTTCTTTTAAAAAAATATTTTTAAAATGGTCCTTAAAATTATATTTTTATTCTATTACCATGTTTTTTAAATTTTTTACAAATATATTTTTAATATCATCATATTATTATTTAAATTCATTTATAATCATGTTTTTATTTTTATATAATGGTTTGAATGGAATATTTTTTTTCATTTTCTAAACAAGGTTCTTTGATATTTTCAAAACAAAAATATAGAGGTGTTGTTTTTTAACATATATGACGTGTTTGGATTTTCACTCTATAATAAAAAAAATAATTCTCAAAATCTACCTTTACATGTTTACATAATTATTATCAATGAATTTTCTTTCCTATAAAATTTCATGGTGTTTTTAACATAGATGATTTTCAATGTGAAAAAGGTTATTTTTTTTAAGAAATTATCAATAATCTCATTTAATTTATTTTAATATATGTTAACATCCTTTGTTGAATCATATTATTAATTTAGTATTATCTATTATGATACCATATTTCATATGTTATTAAATTTTCATTGATTAGTTTGGCTGGGGATAGACTATTTTGATACCATCCACCTTATTACTCTGGATGGTTTTTTATTATGTTTACTGAATTGGGAAAGTTTTTTAAGTTTGGTATGCTAGTTTCAATACAAATTTATATTCTGATTATGTTTCACCATTTCATATGATTAATTATTTGGACATGAATGAACAAGCGGGGAATGTATATATAAAAGTTGTTGGATGCATCGGTGGTCTAATGATATGAAGAAGTTGGCCAAAAAAATATTTTTACCCATAAAGATTAAACTATCTTATGAATGGTCTTTATGGTAAAGGTATCATGTTAGTAGGAAACATTAAATCCAATAATTAAGAATTTATTTCATTATGAATTAATTTATATTTATCCATGAGATATTAAATATGATATTATATGTGGATTTAAATTATGAAAAATTTATTGATTAAATGGAATGTGTGTTTAGTTGTGTTACATTTCAATATTTGTTTATTCTTATTTATGATATCTTCCATTGTAGACTTACCCTTACTGGGAATTCAATCTCACCCATTTCTTATGATTAATTTTCCATATGATACGAGGATATGTTTTGTGATGGATATGCAAGGATACAATAAGGGAAATTATGACATTATCAAATAAAATTCATTATGTATTATTTGTTTGAAACATAATTTGAATTTCAATAATATATCCAGTTTAGGAATACGACTAAAATATTCAGTCCTTTGGGATGAGATTCCTTGTATCTTATAACAATGTGATAAAGCAACCACCTACTCGGGGCTACTGGGGTGTGGATATTTACAGTCGTTATTCATGTAATTTTAATAGAAAACATGGGAACTAGATTTTGGAAAACATGGATTAGAGAATGAAACCATATGACATAATTTTTAAATACTCCAAAAGAAACAAAACTTATGATTTAGAGATTATTTATACATAAATTTTAGATTTATGCTATGAATTTTTGAGACTATACTTTATATTTCATTATGTTATGATATAATATTTTTTATTCCATTATTTATACATGGAACCTAGTGGAAGCAATGAGAACCAAATCAATGCATGTAATCCAAATAGTATGAATGATCATTTCTTTAATGGGGGAAACTTATTCTATTGAAGGGAACTATTCTCCAAAACAATGTTTTTATATGAGGACATCGTATCATGTGTTAGAAATATGGATAAATAATTCTCTAAGTATTTTGTCTTCAATGTGAAGAAAAATAAAAACAGGATAGTGGGTGAAATGATAGATAAATGGAGGAAGGTAAAGAGGGATTTTCTAACATGTTATAATTGTGGATGGAAATACCTTGGTATATGCTTAAAAGAAAAAGGAGTTTGCTTCATGTGTGGAGAAAAAGGCCACCATGCTCATGATTGAAATGAAAAATAAATAATTTTCCAATGTGAGTTGATTCAATAATAGGGATATGGAACACTACAAAAATAAATTCTTCAAGTGTAAGTAGAATATACATCAAAATAATAAAGGGGATCAAGGTCAATATTATGCTATTTATATCGTCGAAATGAAATGATTATTGTTCTTGTTTTCTTAGATCTAAGAAATCTGTTGTATGAAATTATCGTTATATGATTTATGAAATATATAAGGATTGTACTATAGTAAATTTCTTTAAATATTTTAGATAATATGTTTAATGATACTAATGACCAGGAAAAGTGATTTAGTGGAAATTTAATCTTTTTGAAAATACATGTTTAAAAGAAAGATAACCCAAAATATGTTATTGATGTTGAGATAATAATATTGGGATAAATATATGATGATATGGATAATGTAAATTAGATTGTATTGAATACCTTGGATCCTATTAATTATTTGTTGATAAGGTGGTTTATGCTACCATTGATAGTGTTAACGTGATTTTTGGATTTAAGGAAAATATCTAATAATATATAATCTACTTAAGGAATAAGGAATAATTCCTATTTTAATTTTTTTTATAATTCGGGTTATAACCATGTTTCAAGAGAATACATGATGAAGGTATTCACATGTTTGGTATGTTATGATTACGATCAATTTTATATTGTTTGAGAGAGTAGTGGTAAGTGGATTTTGAAAATTTAGGTACCTTCTTTTTAATGTTTTGGATTTTAATATTTTGAAAGGTTCATAAGGGAAACCAGTTATAAAATATTTTACATTTAACATTGGATGAGGTTTTAGATATTAATGTATTACTTAACCATATTAATATTTATTCATATTGGATAACCTGTTCTATTCATTTTGTTTTAATTATATCTAGAGACATGTGAAATGAATTTTTATCCCACTATGAATCTTACGATCCACAAGTTTTTTAGGCATTACAACTTCATCTTGATATCTTGGAGTAAAACATTAAGCGTAAATTGATCAAGTTGCATCCAAAGGGTGATCTTGTACATTAAAATTAAATAAAGTATATACTCTCAAAGGGGTTTAAAATAAAATATTATCATATTATCATCATTTTTGATCAAATTAATGACCTTATTCAGACCTATTTGGTTTTTGGTTTTGTGGTCATTAACTTTTTATTCACCATTTCCTTTATCACTCCTCATCATAACATGATAGTTAGATTTCTTTGCCAGCTCCATGTTTTAACTTACCACTGATTTTCTCCTATACTGAAACCTGGTTTTGTAGAGACTTTTTCATTTTCCTTTACCTCTTTTTAATAGGATGATTTATGAAGTACTTTTATGATAGAGTATTTTTAGAAGGGTATTTTAAACTACATGATTACAAATCAAATGTTTGAAATTTTAGGATTAAAATTAATGAATTATAGGAGAATACAACACATAAAGATTTTAAAATAACACTATGTTCGATAGCATATGTTTCACTGGACATTGAGATTAAAAAAATCCAAAATATCATTCTTTTAATATTATCATTATAACATAGCCATTAAATTAATGGTAATAAATAGTATTAACAAATTATTAAATATATAACTGAAAAAATCATTGTTAATATATTAATTTATTCTTAGGTAATTCATGGGAAAAATACCCCAAGGTGCCTTCTCTATATGTTTTGGGTGTGATTTTTTTGTTGGAAAAGCCAGATGACCATGAATGAGCATGAATGGTGTTTACCGAAGCACATGTTTAAGGTGGCGCAGTTTGGCAATGTTTTATAAATATTTGGGCCTCAAAATCAGGAGTTTAGTTTTTGGAAAAGGATGATTTCCACATATGGGTGAATAGTACGAAGACCATGAAGGACAGTATGTGGACCGTGAACTATGGTACGTGGAATGGTGAAGAGAATCGTCAAAATAAGGGATCCACGTAGTGCTATGTGTGGACTGTATGAAATAATGGTTCTTGAGGACCAAACAATTCGCAGTGAAGGCATGCAGTATGCGAAAGTCTTGCGGTATGCAGGATGGATTTTCATTCACGGAAATAAGACAGTGATTTGAGAAACCATGAAGGGTGTCATTCTTGAAAACGTGATGGTGATTTGGGCCACCATGAAGGAGGAATGACATTATTCAGACCGTGTAGGGATGAATGGTTCGTGGGTGAAGCGGTACGCGATGAAGACGGTACTAAATTGAAGATTTGGTAAATATTGAATGATCAGTTTTTTCGGATCTAGTTTTTCTATATACGTATCACTAAAATGATAATTATAGAGAGAGATTTTCATAAGAAAATATCTTTTCTCTGTGAATTCGGTGATGTTTTAAAGAGGTTGTCTAGGTAGAATTTCATGAAGAGTGAAGTGGTTTGAACAAAAGCAATTCCACTGAGGGTTTTTGGTGGGGAACTATAGCCTGTAAAGAACATGGTATGTGGAGGTGGAAGATGTGATATGTAGAGGAGGAAGACCTAGTATGCAAGGGATAGATGGTCCACTGATGTAGATGTACTCCACAGATGAGATATGGTTTATAGAAGTGAAGACAGTTTTCAAAATAGGGATTGTATCAAGATGAGAGATGGTTCGTGGAGTAGAGGTGATCCATGAACCATACCTACTACACATTACACGGAGGAAGTAGTGTGGTACACTGAGGAAGCTATGTGGTTCTTGGAGGACACAAGGAAGCTTAAAAATTATCAAAAACAGTTTACGAAAGAAATTTCTGCTAACCTAACAGTACACAAAAAAGTGTATTTCATTTAGTTTTGAAAAGGGGACTTCAACATAGAATCTACCTATAGTTTTGGATTAATGCTTTCATGAAAATAAAGGGACCTACAAGTTGATAAAATTTTACTGGATCTTTTCCAACAGAAGTGAGTGAAGTAAGAGGAATACAGTGATCTTTCCCACCGGTAGTGAGCTAGAGGAAGAGACATAGGGAGTGACCCTTGGGAATACAGTGAGAAAACCCTAAAACTTGTAAAGTCAGTTATCCTAGGCATGGAAGATCAAGCCGAACATTATAATTTGGCAGTGAGATTTAGTGGATTTGGTACATCATAACATCATTGGTGTGTGTTCCTTATACGTATCCCAGTGAGGGTGAACCAAGTAAAATCGATGTGTCATGTGCATGATTTCATTTTTGTTTATATATTTATATAGGATAAAGATAGAAGTGGATTTTTTTAAATGAAACAAGATCTGAAGGGGTGATTTTAATATGTACCCTAATCCACCCCTCACCCCCCACACTCAGGGTATTTAACCTGGTGAGCCTAACAATTGGTACCAGAGATAAAGGTTAAAATTTAGTGATTCTCTCTCAATAGAAGAAATGGCAGTGTTCAACCAAAAATTAATTAAGATCTTCGACAGAAACAATTTTAAATTAAGGAAGAATTAGATACATAACTACTACCGATTATTAGGAATGGATGTCTTCACAGTAGCTATGCATGGAATATCAGCCGATATCAATAGTGGTGCTTTATTAGAAGCTGAAAGTAGAGAATTAGATGTCGATGCTAAATGGATCAATTCTTTAGGGGGATCCCTATCAATTGAAATTTATACTAGGTGATGTCATGTAAAACATCACTTGATATGTGGGAAAATATTTTTAATATCTATGAATAAGATTCAAAGGTCATATAGGTAAAGATGAAGGTTTTTTGGAACAAGTATAAAGATCTGATAATGAACCCAAATGAATCTGTTTATTCATTCTTTAACAAGGTAATTGTTGTAGTGGAAGACATGCCTGGTCTTGGAGAAGTCATTGAAGGTATAACGATAGTGAAGGGTATCTTGATGAATCTTCCACCTTGGCTTAATCTAAATGTTTCAGTATTAGAATATAATGATCCAATGAAGCTATCATTGGATAACTTTCATAGTACCCTTATTGCATATTAAATGATAAATGATGATAACAATGCTTTGGAAAATGGGAAGTCTAAATAAGTGGAATTAAATTCTATGAAGAATCTATCTATTGAAGATAGTTAGGAAAAATATGATTTGGATGATGTCATGTCATTTATCTCTTTAAATATATAGAGGAAGAGGAAAGTACAAAGTTAAACTTCCACTTGCATACTTCTGATTTGGAAAGGTTGGAAATTTTTCAATAAAGTGTCCTAAGAAGTTTGAAGATAACAATGAAGACAATGATGAAATTCCCTAAAATAAGTATTCATAGAATGTGAAAGGTAGGATAAGTTCTAAGATAAAGTTATTCAAAAAGAAAAATATTCTTTCAAAAGAAGATGAATGTTCAGAAGAATCTGAGGTAGAAGAGTTGGAGGACTGCAAGGATCATGAGGTAGATGATTTGATGGTGGTTGTCAAAAATTCTATATAAAAAGCTAAAAGTGACAATTAATAAGGATAAGTTAAAGGAATAGTTGATCTTCAGGCTGAATTATAATTTAATCTTGAATAAATAGATGTTTGGAGAGACAAAACAATGAAATCTAACAAAGTGGTTTATGATTCCAAACTCTATATCCAGCAGAAGGAAGAGGATAAGTCAGACCTAAATGACGAAATTAAAAAAATAAAGTCTTCAATGCCAGAAATATCAAAAAAGTTGGATGAGTACAAAATCAAAATTTAATAATAGAAAAGAGAGATCGATAGATTCACTAAAACTAGAAAATATCAAATCAAACATATCAAAGAACTTTAAGGGGAAGTCTTCAGTATGTGATTAAGTGTTAAATATTAAGAAAAATCATTGACTTTAGGTATGAAATCAGGAAATTAGATCATACAAAAAATATAGATGATAAAATTTTAGCATATTGGTCGAGTGAAATAGAAGCAGTAGTCAAATAAAAATGGTAAGGCTAGAATGGGGCTTGATTGAAAATAGAAAGAAGTAATATTTGAAGTTAGAACACAAGTACCGACTCCAAATTTGAATATTTATTTGGGTATGGAGTAGAATGAAAAGATTTAGAGAACCCAAGGGATAATCAGTGGTGTGGTATGCCATGAAGGAATGTACCCCCACCTAATATGCTATTGGTGGGGAAATATGGAACATGAACAAAATGTTTGTTCCAAATAAAAGTGATACTGAAGGGAAAAGGAAAAACTGAGGTAGTCATACAGAGCTCAATTTTTGATGTCATCATTTGATGGTCACTTTTTAAAGTTTGGAGGATTTAAAGACATGGAAAGATATTTCTCATCAATAATATAGAGTAATGTTACAAAGTAGACTAATTTTGGTTATAATTATTAGACAAATGTATCATCAAATGAGATGAAAATGAAAAATTGATTTGAAGATCTATAAGATGAAGTCTGTCCATCCTATTTCAAGGAATGTTAAGAGTATAAGTCCATACTTCATATGAAGTTAGAAACATGGATCAAAAAGAAAAGATCTGAGTAGGAAGTGGTTGCAAAAATTGGGTTCAAGGAATCAAATAGCACTGGGATATAGATAATTGATAGAAGATTCACCTCCCATATGAGAGGAAACAAGTATCTAGTGATGGGAATTAGGTATGATAAAGAAGGTATCATATGGTTTGGAAATGATGAATGGTTGAAAATTATTATCTCTATAAATGAAAATTTTCGTGGAAAAGACATGAGATGTGCATATTCCTTGATTGTTGACGGTCTTAGTCACAACTCATTAAGTGTAAGTCAATTGTGTGACTCAGGAAATTTCATAATAATTTCTAAGAAATTATGTGTCATCAAGGAAAAATATGGTGTTATTGTATTGTAGGTAAATCATACAAAATGGAATCTATAACTTTTGAGCGGAGAATAAGATATGTGCTTTATGTCCAAGTAAGGAGGAAAAAATTTGTAAACTAAGCATCTTGGACACGTGATCCAAATGTTATTGGAATATCTAGTGAAATATGATGCTTCTTGAGATCTCCCTAGATTGTCACGTGACCATACACATACATTTGATGCCTAAAAATAAGGGTAGATCATTCAAAATACATATAATGAAAAAGAGAAAAGGTCTACAAGATTTCTTGATTTTTCTCATATTGATGTGTGTGGACCAATATCACCAAGTTCTCTTGACAGGATGATATATTATGTTCTATTCATTGATGATTATAGCAAGATGGCATGGGAATCAATTATTACCCACAATTTTGAGGTATTCAGTTACATTACAAGATATCGACAAGAAGTTGAAAAATGCTAGGTCAGAAAATCCAGAAGATCTGAATAGATAATGAAACAGAGTTCACAAACATCCAAGTGGAGGATTATCTCAAGAAACATGGGATAGGGAATCATGTTTCAGCGTTAAGAACTCCATGGTATAATGGATTAGTTTAGAGAATAAATAGTATTATCAACAACATGAATAGAACAATTCTCATTGAGAAATACCTTCTAGATAAATTTTGGAAAGAATTAGTGATGATGGAATTCGACACATAAAATATAGAATTACTATGTCCAAAGGGATAAAAGATTATTTATGATCTATGGTATGAAAATAATCCATCATTGAAGTACTTTTAAATCATTGGATGTAAGTTTTTCAATCTGAACAATGAGAAACATAGGAAGTTTGAAACATGTGGAGATGAAGGGATATTTCCTGGATACTCAAAGAAAATAAGAGAATATATATGATTAAAAAAGTTTCTAGGAAAGGTTATTGAAATAATAGATGTAACCATAGTGGTGAATGAGTAGAACCTTTAATAATTGCATTATTAGTCTCAAGACGATAGTGATGAAGTTGTAGATATTTTGAAAAAGGCCTTACCCAAAGAATAATTTTAAAGGCATCGACTAGATCTCAGAGTTCAATTAACTCCCCAAACTTGAAAAAGTGTGGTTTTGTATCCGCCTCTCCATGAGGTATGGTTTATTTTTCTATAATTTTCTAATCTTTGTTATTTTACCTATTGAAAACCACAAAGGAATGACCTTAGGGTTTGTTGACAAAGTAGGACAAATTGTGCTATTAAAAGGGAGAAAATGTCTTAGTCAAGAAAAAGGGAGAAGATGACAGGTGGAGCAGTTAGATAGGGGAGTTAAAGCTATTAGGGATAACAGTGATGTAGGGGGTATTAAATATGATGATTCTAGGTGTGATTGATCAAATTATACAAATCACGATAGTTGAGGATCATGATGAAAGCAGAAGAGTGGTGTTGGGAGTAAAAGAAGTGATTCATTGATGAACTTATCATTATACTCTCGTTTATCATGTTGAGTATGGCTCAAGTGGGTTTAGAGTATGTGTTGAGGAAATCCTTTATCACTATCATAATCTTAATAAGTGAATGATGATATAATAAATGAAGGATCTTGAATGAGGTATCATTTTGAGAAGAATTTTCAATAAACACAAAGGGAGAGATTGTTTGGGAAAAAAATCCATCATGGTTCCTTCTCGGTAAGTTTTAGGTGTGATTATGTTTTTGGAAAAAGAAAAATAACTGTGAATGAGAATGAATGGTATTTTTTGAAGTAGTTGTTTAAGGTGGAGTAGTTTTCCAGTGTTTTCCAAATTTTTGGGCCACAAAATAGAGAGTTTGGATTTTGAAAAATGATGTTTTCCATATAGAAGTGAACAGTATGTGAACCATGAAGGATAGTTCACAGATCATGAATAATGGTATATGAAACAGTGAAGATAATTATTCAAATAAGAGAGTCGTATAGTGCGAGGCATGGACTGTGTGTGGGAACGGTTTGCGGGGAGAAAATGGTTTGTGGAAAATTCATGTGGTACGCAGAAGGCTTGTGGTGCCCAGGATGGCTTTTCATTCACGAAAACGAGGCAGTGATTTGCGAAATTGCAAAGGGAATAATTTGCGAAAATGTGATGGTGATTTGGTCCATCGTGAAGGAGGAATGGAAGTATGCATACCGTTTATGGAAGAACGGTTCATTGGTGAAGCGGTACATGGTGAAGGCGGTACCACATTTAATATTTGGTCAATCTCATATTATCAAATTTTGTGGATCTATTTTTCTATATAAGGAGATAAAATCCTATAATTAAAGAGATAAATTTTCATAAGACAATATCTTTTCTCTAGTGATTTAGTGAAGACCGAAAGAGGTTGTCTAGGGAGAATTCTATGAAGGGTTATGTGGTTCATGTAGAATCAATTCCATCAAAGGTTTTTGCGGGAAACTATAGCCCACAAATAATGTGGAATACTGAGGAATAATACATAATACATGGAGGAGTAAGACTCGGTATATGGAGGAGAGATAGTCTCTTGAAGCATAGGTAGTCTGTAGATGAGAGACGGTTCGCGAAAGAAGAGACAGTCTGTGAAGTAGGGACAGTATGAAGAGAAGATATGATTTTTGGAGTAGAGGTGATCTGCGAACCATACCTTCTACACAGTACATGGAGGAAGTAAGGTGGTATGCGGAGGAAGATAAGTGGTTCATAAAGGACTCAAGGAAGCTAGGAAAATATCAAAAATATTTTTCGAAAGCAATTTCTGTTAACCTAACAGTACAGAGAATAGTGGATTTCATCTACGGGATAAAAAGAAACTTCAATAGATCATATACCTCTAGTTGAGGATAAATGCTTTCATGAAAATAAAGGGACCTAAAATTTCATAAACTGTGACTGGATACCTTATAATATCAGTTACTGAAGGAAGGGGAAGACGATGATCCTTTCCACTGGCAGTGATCCAGAGGAAGAGACATAAGGATTAACCCTTAGGAATATAGTGAGAAGACCCTGAACCTTGTAAAGGCAATGAGCATATGAATTGAAGATATATCCCAAACATTGTACTTTGAAAGTGAGTTTTACTATATTTTTAACATCGACACATCACTGGTGTATGCTTCTTGGACGTATCCTAGTGAGGTTGAACCAAGTAAAATCATTGTGTCCTGTGTATGATTTCATTTTTGCTCATATATTTCTATGGGAGAAAGATAGAAGTGTGTTTTGTTTAATGATGAAACAAGATCTGAAGTGGAATTAATTTTAATCTTTGATACCTTGATTCACCCCCTCTCAAGGTATTTTACAAAGTGAGCTTTATAGTAATAAATACATAAATTTTCATAAATTCATTTTTTTTCTTCAATTATATGTTTTCTTTAAAAAGATATTTTTATTGGTTTCAAGGAAAAAATAAATATAATTGATTTTTTTCACTTTTAAAAATTTTATTTGATAAAATAAAAAACATTTTTGTATTCATAATTTTAAAATAATCCTATAATTAATTTTTTAGAATCTTCAGAAAATATTATTTTTTCAGTAAATAATGAAAAATACAGATTTTTCTAAAAATGTCAATTCATTTTAATAAATTAACAGCATTAAAAGTACCATTATTTTTTAGAATATTTTAAAGGAAAATAATTATTATTTACTTATAATTTATCTACATAAATTCTTTTCAATAAAATTTATATTATATTTTATAATAAGTTTATTTTGAGTTTAGAAATGGGATTTTTCTTAAAACTATTTTAATGTACATAATGTGTCAAATTTCGATGTAATGCCTAATGGTGAAATTTTTAAATGAAGTTTATATATTATATTCCAGTAAATTTTAATTTATCTTCTTAAAATGATAATTTTTATTTATATAGTAAATATAAAATCATATTTTTCTTGAAAAATATACATCTTCAAAACCCCCTTTTCTATCATGTATGCGGGTTTTGTTTAAAATCTAATTTTTCCAATTATATGGATTTAATTTGGTAAAATGGATTATATATTTAGAATCAAAATTTTAAAATTATTTTTTAAGTTCATTTTCATCTTTATCAATAAGAAATTTATCAAGGTAAAAAAACATTTACAATAGTATATGTAAAATAATGAAACAGGTTCATGTTAAAAGGTAATGTCTTAAAAAATAAAATAAAAAAAATTAAAAATTAAAAATTAAATTGGTGTATGATGTGTTTCTCAAATCAACCAGTTATTAAAACATTTATTATCAATCTAATTCATTGTAATTAATTTCACCCAATTTTTTTGGATTTAAATATAAAATAATCAATATTTAATCACTTGAAACCACTCCACCTCAAATATAAATACCACCCCCTTTTTCCTCACAGGCCTTGAAGCTAATAAAATATATTCCATAACATCTCCTACCAACTCTCCCCAAGTTCAAGTGATTATTTTCTTACAAAAATACCAATTACAAGGTCCTTAAGAGATCCTTCAAAGAAGTGATATTCAATAGCTCATTTTCTCAAACCACCCCACTTATTTTATTTTCTTCTTCTACCTTCTCCCCACCTCCTTCATACATCATGGAATAATAACTCCATAATCATTTAAATATTGGAATTTTATGTTGATAATAAAATATCCTATATCCATACCTTTTATTACTTACTCTTATTCAAAGAAACAAAACTATTGTCCAAATTATGGAGGTTGACAGTCATTGTGAATAATGATGTTTCATTTTCCATTACTACCATCATGTCTGGACATAAAAGTATTAATATTATTAAATAATATTTTTAAAGGTATATCATAACTGATTTAATGTTTTGGAGCTAATATATAAACTTAATATTAAATTAAATGAAACTAGTTCATGATTATCATAAAAACGGGTAAAATAAACTAAAAATTTGTCATTAAAATTTAATCAAATGAATCATCCTCGTTTCAGAAAGAATGATATATGTAAACATTTAAACTTCTAGAAGTTAATGAATAAAATTTATTTTCACCTCTGGTGTTCTATTTCCATTTTAAATTAAAATCCACAAATATAGACAAATGAATCAATCATGAAACCATGAAATGAATGCACCCAAAACAATTAAAATAATGAAATGTTATTAATGAATGGGTGGTAAGATGTTATAAAAGCATCATATAATGTATTATAAATATTATTATAGTTTAATAATAAATTAATATGATTATTTAAACCATTGTAAATGAGTATAAAGTACACACCACTAAAGGGAAGAATTAGGTAAAGGTTTCTCATATCACTTTTACATCTGTGAGATATATTACTTATTCACCACTTATTTCTTGTGTGTAGGGAATATATACTGCCATTTAAAATTCCCTATCATTAATATAATTATATTCATGGTATGAAATGTTTTATTTTATAATTATTACTTTTATGGGGAATATGATTCGACTTATTACCAAGTGGTAAGGGATTTCTTAACTCAATTTCCATTCATCGGGTTAAACTTCTACTTCATTTATTTCATCTTGCTAAGATTATGTATGAAATTAATTTTGATTAGATTATGTTTAATTTACACACTTTATGTGTAATTATAGTATATACACATAATATAATCATTTTACTAATGATCACTTCAATGATATGATATTTTTTAAGATACTTCCTCTTAAAAAATTATATTTTTATAATTTTCCTTAAAAATACCATTTTCTTCCATGACCATATTTTTTAAAATTATTTCCATAATTATTTTTACAATGATATTATTATTGTTTAATTTCATTTATTATAATTTTTGATTATTTAAAAAATGGGTTGAATGGAATATTTTTTCATTTTTTAAACAATGTTCTTTGAGAGTTTTTTGAAAAAAATATGGAAGTAATGTTTTTAAGTTATACAGAGTGAATGGATTTTCACTCTATAATAATTCCATAATTCATTAAATATTTATTTACAATTTTACATGGTTTTTTTCAAATAAAAATTTTTCTTTTATAATTTTTTGGAATTTTATACATAAGTGATTATTAATATGAAAAATGTTATTTTCCTCAAGAATTTTTCAATTATCTCATTTTATGTATTTTCATATATATTAACATATATTTTAGGATCTTATGCTTCATTGTGGTTGATATCTTATGATAAAATATTCTATATTTTATTAAATGGTTATTGTTAATTTTGTATGAGGATGTTAAATTTTTGTACCATTCACCATGTTACTCTATAAGGTTAGCGATTATGTTTAACGAATGGTGAAAGTTATTTATATTTTGTATTTTAATTTCAATTGAAAAGTATTTGTTGATTATGTCTCACCTTTTCAAATGGGTAATGCATTGTACATGAAATAACTAATGGGGAATGTATATAGAAAAGCACCTAATTGCATCATTAGTCTCATGGGATGAATATGTTGGAAAAATTAAATGGGGTTTTACCCATACCAATTAATCTGTCTTATAAAAGATCTTGACGGTAAATGTATCATGTTCCTAGGGAACACAACATCCAATAATTGTCATTTTATTCATTAAAAATTTATTTATTTTTATCAATGATATTATACAAGGATTTATATTGTGAAAAAATTATCGGTTAAATGGAATTTGTATTCATCTATTTTACCATTCCATGTTTTTTATTATTATTATTTATAACAACTTCTACTATGTGATAACTCATACTGATCTTTTAAGATCACCCATTTATTATGATTTATTTTCTCCAGGATAAGAGGAATTGTTATGTGATTGATATACAAGGATACACTGAGGGGAATTATGGAATTATTAAATAAAAATAATTGTGTATTTTATGTTTGAAATTTAATGTGAATATTCTGAATATATCTAGTTTACCAAGACTACTAAACTATATTATTGATTAGTATATGATTAATTGTATCTTATGAAAATTTAATAAAGTAACCACTGACTCTAGGATAACACTGTCGAGGTCTTTATAATTGGTATTAAAGTAAGTTTATTAGATAACATGGGAACTTTATTTAAGAAAAAATGGATTAGAGAATGAAACCCTATTACAGAATTTGAAATTTATCTCAATGAAACAAAAAATATAATTTATAGATTAGTTATACCTAAATTTTAAATTTACATTAAGTGTTTTTTATATTATACACTATGTATCATAATTTTATGATCTAATCTAGTGTATTCCATTATTTAGAAATGGAATACAGCGAATGGAATGGAATCCACATCATTGAACCTGATACAAAGAGTAAGAACGATCAATTTTTTATGGGATTAATACAATATTTAGAATCGAACTAGTAACACAAATATTCTCATCATATTAGGATATAGTATAATGTTTTTTCAAGAAGTAGATTGAGTTATCAATGTATTGTGGCTACGATGGGAAGCAAGAGAATAAGTGGATTGTAGGGGAAGAGGTAGATTAAGGGTGGAATGGAATGAAGGATTTTATAAAATTTTATAATTTATGAGGGAAAAACCTTGTAACATGATTAAAAAGAAAAGGAGTTTGTTTCAAGTGTGGAGAAAAATTCCACCATGATAGTGATTTCAAGGTAAAGAGATAATTTTCTAATGTGTAATTCTTCAACTATCCAGAGATGGGACAATACGAAAATAAGTTCCCTTGGAATCAAATTAATAAACCTCAGATTAATCTAAGGGATAAAGGTAAAGATTTAGATATTTATATAACCAAAGAGGAATTATAATTATTCTTTTGTTTTTAGATACATGAAATATGTTGTATGAAATTATAATTATAAGAATTATTTAATGTAAAAGGATTGAACTGTAGTACTTTTATTAAGGATTTGAGAGAATATGTTGAATGGTACAAATGAATAGGAAAATTTCTTTAGAGGAAATTTGATCTCTTTTAAAACACACATTTAAAGGAAATAAAACCCATAATATCTTCCAAATGTTGAGATAATGATGTTAGGATTAACAGATGATTGATATGGATAAATTAAATTGGATAGTTCTAACTACCTTTGAGATTAATGATTTCTTGACAAATTGGTTTATACTAACCTTTATGGGGTAGATAATATTTTTGGATTTAAGAAAAATCCAATAATTTGTGTTCTAATTAAGGAATAACTAAGCATGCATATTTTCAATGAGTTTCTTATTTTTTAATTCAGAGTATTACCATTTTTGAAGGGAATAAATGATGAATGTATTCATATTATTGGCATGTGATGGTTAATATCTAATTCATGTTGTGTGAGAGAGTAATGATAAGTTTATTTTCAAAATTTAGGGACCTTATTTTGATTTTTTTTATTTTAATATTTTTGAAATTTTATAAGGGATATCATTTGTGAAATTTTTTACATCTAACATTGGATGAGGTTTTAGCTATTAATGTTTTACATAATCATATGAATATTTTTTTCATATTAGATAACCTATATTATCAATTTTTTATGATGATAATTAGAGATAGATGAATATCTTGTAATCCCATTAGGGGTCTTAAGATCCCCTAGTTCTTTAGGTATTACAATTTCAACTTGATTTATTAGAGTAAGAAATGAATCAGAAATTGATCATGTCACAACCAAAGGATGATATTGTACTAATGAAATGAAATCAAGTTAATATATCTTCTCAATGGATTTTGAAATAAAATATTATGTAATTATCAACATTTCTGATTATATTAATAACCTTTTTCAGGCCTATTTGGTCAATGGTTTTGTGGTCGTTAACCTTATCTTGACCATGTTCTCTATCAATATCCATTTAAACATGATAGTTATATTTCTTTTCCTTGTCCATTTTTTCACCTCCCTCTAATTTAATCCTATAAGGAAACCATGTTTTATAGTGACCTTCATATTTTACTTTACCTCTTTTTAAGATAATGTTTTATCACATTTTATAGTGTGTGACTTTCTAAAGGGTATTTTAAACTCCGTGATTATCAATCACAAGTTTAAATTATGAGGATTCAATTTATGAATCATGGGATAATGTAACAATTTAATATTTTAAAAGAACACTATGTTAGATAGCTTATGGTTCACAAAACACTGACCTTAAACAAACTCCAAAATATCTTTATTTTAATATAACCATTATAGCCTAGCCATTAATTTTGTGGCAATAAATATTATTAACCATGTTATGAAATGTATGATTTACCCAAAAAAATTTAAAATATTAATTTATTTTTAGGATATAATCACATAAATTTTAGTAATTTCATTTTATTCTTCAAATGTATGTTTTCTTTAAAAATCAATTTTTATTACTTTCTATGAGAAAATAAATATAATTGATTTTTGACAGTTTTATAAAATTTATTTTATAAAATGAAAATATTTTTCAGATTCCACATGTCAATATTATCTTAGGATTAAGTTTTTATAATGTTATAAAAATACTAAATTTTTAATGAATAGTGAAAAATACATAATTTTCTAAAAATGTCATTTATTTTCAATAAAATGAGAAATTTGATGATCCCATTATGTTTTTAATATGGGTTAAATAACAATAAGTTTTATTTATTTATATTTAATTTAATTTAATTATTTTTAATCAACTTTATATTATTTTTTATAATAAGTTTATTTTAGGTTTTAAAAACAGGATTTTTCAAAAAACTATTATAAAGTACATAATGTTTCTTATTTTTTGTGTAATCTGTAATGGTGATTGATTTAAATTAAATTTATTGATTATATATCATTAATATTAATTTATTTTATTAAAATGATAATTATTTTTTATATATTTAATATAAAATACTCTTTTTCTTGAAAAATACAATTTTTGAAAACCCTCTTTTTCACCGCGTTTGTAGGATTTGCCTTAAATATAAATTTTCCAATTCAATGAACCAAATTTTGTAAAATGAATTAATATTTTGACTTATAAGTTTTAAATTATTTTTTATGTCCATTATCATTTTAAATCATAGAAAAGATATCATGGTAAAAAAAATTACCATAGTATAGGTAAAATAGTATAACGGGTTAAAGTTCAAAGGTAGAAGCTTGAAATACCTAAACAATACAGCATTAAATAGGTTTATGATGTATTTATAAAATATAACTATACTTTACTAAATTAATTATCAATATAATTAATTTTATTTAATTATGGCCCAATTTTGGTGGCTTTAAATATAAAATAATTAATATTTAATCACTTAAAACCATTTATCCTCAAGTATAAATACCCCCACTCACCACCCCCTTTATCCTCACAGTTATTTAAGATCATAATATATCTAAAAAACCCTCTCCTACCCACTATCCACACATCCAAGTGATTCTGGTCTCACCAAAACACCAATTCCAAGGACTTTAAGGGATCCTTCAAGGAGGTGACATTCAAGAGGTAATTTTCTCAATTTATATCTCTTATTTTCTTTTCTTCTTCTACCATCTCATCAACTTCTTCATCCATAACGTAAAAATAACTAAATAATCATGTAACTACTATAATGTTATGTTTCTAAAGGGATATATTATATCCATCCCATTTATTACATAATCTTATTCAAAGAAATGAAATTATTGTACAAATTATGGAGGTTAATCATCTCTGTGAATAATGATATTTTGTTTTCCCTTACCACCATTAAGTCGGGTCATAAAAGTATTATTATGGTTAAATAAGATCGTAAAATTTATATTATAACCTATTTCATATTTTTAAACTAATATATATATAATATTAAATAAAATTAAAATAGTATATGCTAGTTAGAAAATACCACAAAATAAACTAAAGATTTATCATTAACATTTAATCAAATGAATAATCCTCATGTAAAAAAATAAAAATAATACATGGGACCATTTAAGATTATATAATTTCATTAATACCATTTCATTTTACTTCTGGTATTTTATTTCTATTTTAAAATAAAATTCATAATTATACACAAATGAACCAATCAAGAAATCATGAAACGAACACACCCAAAATAGTGAAAATAATGAAATATTTTTAATGAATGGGGGGTAAGATGATATAAAATTATAATATAAGGTATTTTAAATATTTTTTTTTGGAATGAATAAATAACATTATTTAAACCATTAAAATAAGGTTAAATTATGAATCACTAAAGGGAAGCATTAGGTTAGTGTTGCTCATCTCACTTTTACTTATATGATATATATATCATATTCACAACTTATTTCGTGTGTGTGGTGTATATATACAACCCTTTTATATATAATATCCTTAATCTCATCAAATTCATGGTATTAAATGTTGAATTTGATAATTATTACTTTCATGGGGTATATTATTCCACTAATTACAAAGTGGTAAGGGATTTCTAAACGAAATTTCCATTCATTGGATTAAAATTCTACTTATTTGATTTTTTCATGTTAATCTTATGTGTGAAATTAATTTTTATTATATTATTTATCATTTTCACTTGTTTTATGTGAATTTTTATTTTTTACACATAATAGAGTCATTTTATTAACACCCACTTCAATGATATGATATTGTTCAAGAGAAATTTTTTAAAATTATTTTTAAAAAAAAATTCATCAAAACATTATTTTTCCTCCAAGATCATGTTTTTTAAAAAAATAATCAAATTTTTTTATAATATCCTCTATTTATTTTTTTAAATTAAATTATACTCATGTTTTATTTTTTATAAAATGATATTAAAGGAATAGTTTTTTGTTTTGAAAATATGGTTCTCTGAGACTTTTCCGAAAAAAAATACCAAAGGAATATTTTTTAAACTTATACTGTATAAGTGGATATTCCCATCAGCATAATTCCTTAATTCATTAAATATTACTTTAAAATAGAATATTTTTATTTTCAAATAATTTTTTTTATAATTTTAGGGAGTTTTAAACAATATTGATTTTCAAAGTGAAAAATGGTATTTTACTCAATATTTTTTTCAATGATCTGATTTAAAGTATTTTCATATATGTTAATATCTTTTATTTAATATTATGGGTCATTTAGGTTGATATGTTATGATACAATCTTAAATTTTTTATTAAATTGTTTTTGATTAGTTTAACTGGGGATTTACTATTTTGATATCATTTACCATATAACTCTGGATGGTTTCTGATTATGTTTCTTGAATGGGAAAAGTTATTTACATTTTTATGCTAGTTTTAATAAAAATTAATATAATGATTATGTTTCACACCTTAATATGAGTAATGATTTGGATTTCAAATTATGTGTGGGGACCATATATAGAAAATCCCCTCAATTCATCTATAGTCTCATGAGATGAATAAGTTGGCCAAATTAAATGTGCTTTTACCCATAAAGATTAAACTGTCTTGTAAAAGGTCTTGATGGTAGAGGTGTCATGTGCCTGAGAAACAAGATGAAGAATAATTAAAAATTTCCTTCATTAATAATTTATTTGTTTTTATCCATGATATTTTCAATATGATATTATCTATGGATTCATATTGTGAAAAATATATTGATTAATGGCATGTGTGTTTAGTTATTTTATCATTCCATATTTTTTATGCTTATTTATAATAGATTTCACTATATTCATACCCTTATTAAGAATTTGAGCACACCCATTTCTTATTTTTTTCCCCAAGATATGATGAAGTGTTTTGTGACTTATATATAGGGATACACTAATGGGAAATATTTCATTATCAAATAAAATTCATTCTATATTTTATGTTTGAAATGTAATATGAATTTCAATAATATATTCAATTTACCAAGACTAATAAACTATTTTATCCTTTTGGATTTTATTTTATGTATCTTATGTCAATTTAATAATGTTATCATCTACTCTGGGCTACTGGATTCGAGGTCTTTATAATAATTTTCTTAAAATCAAGGATTTAGTTTTCCTATGAAATTGCGTGAAGGGTATAGGATAACCCTGTGGTCATGGTTTAGTAACCTATAATCATGTTATTATATATCTATATATATATGTATATGTATATGTATATGTATATGTATATGTATATGTATATGTATATGTATATGTATATGTATATGTATATGTATATGTATATGTATATGTATATGTATATGTATATGTATATGTAGATGTAGATGTATATGTATATGTATATGTATATGTATATGTATATGTATATGTATATGTATATTTATATGTATATGTATATGTATATGTATATGTATATGTATATGTATATGTATATGTATATGTATATGTATATGTATATGTATATGTATATGTATATGTATATGTATATGTATATGTATATGTATATGTATATGTATATGCATATGTATATGTATATGCATATGTATATGCATATGTATATGCATATGTATATGTATATGGATATGTATATGCATATGTATATGTATATGTATATGTATATGTATATTTATATGTATATGTATATGTATATGTATATGTATATGTATATGTATATGTATATGTATATGTATATGTATATGTATATGTATATGTATATGTATATGTATATGTATATGTATATGTATATGTATATGTATATATATGTATATGTATATGTATATGTGTATGTATATATTATCAAAATATTCAATAAAATAGTGGTTAAGTGATATGTATAGAAATGTGGATGTATGGGGGGTCAAACATGATGATTCCTTATTTTTCAAATGGTATGGCCATGATTTTGAATATTATAGACATGGTTTCAAACTATGACAATAGAGTACCTATAGTCATGGTTTTGTTAAAACTATATCTATAGAGACACTATAATAAATCCTACATACAATGTTATAAAAATTGTGACTTTACCTTATAGTCAGTATTTTTTGGCTTTATCCACGATTCAAAACCATAGCTATATCACAGTCATGTTTCTCCATTAATTTCCCTATCAATTTTTCTATTAATTCATTTTTTATCACATTAATTAATGAAATAATGATCTCAAAATATGGAATTAAAATAAATTCTATTGTGCATAAATTTTATTTATATATAGTTAATCACTTATGTAAAATCCAATTAATATTAATAAGTGTATAATAAAATAAAATGATAAATTTAGATATAAAATTTAAATACCATAACCAAAATATTATGTTCTTATCTTCCATCATGGATAATGTTGAAATACAACCATATCTCAATGTACTTTTCTGGCCATAGTTAGGGTTCTCTCAATTATTGGGGATTTTTAACTGAGGCCATGGTTTGTATTAACTTAGTTCACATCCAGGGTTTAATATTAAAGAATGAATTGGTGTAATTGGGAAGTAGTGGTGATGAAATCTAGGTCCATGAATTTTTTTATTAGTGAATCTGCTCAATGGATAGAGGATTTCTATGTTAATGTAGTGGGAAAGTTATTCCAACCTAAAACCCATTGAAAATCTTTTTTAGACAATGTCTAGATTATGAGAAGGGGAAAAAAGATCCTTTACACAAGAATATCTATGAGACAAGATATTTCTAAACTAATGGTGAGGGATATTAGGTTTCAATAAAATAGTGGAATATCATTAGATTTAGAAATTTATTATCTAAATTTTTAATATCGATACTGAAAAGAAATTATGTTCTTATTTATAATATAAATGTAAATTTTCATGACTAAGAATATATAACTATGATTCATAATAGTGATGGAAACCCCATATTCCGGAAATAGTATAGGAATTTGTTCATTATACTACACTAATAGAGGAACTTATTCATGATGGAAACCCTAGTCCCTAATTTTCTAACTAAATAGGTTAGTAAGTAAGAAGTATCTCTACAAAAAATATGTGTATAGGCCCCTATATATCCAATTTCTAATGTTATCATCCATGTCCAGTGAACTCTTTATGGAACTTAAAGATATGGATGTATATAATATGATTTATGTACCTCTAGATCTTTATAAAAAGAAGGAGAAACAATAGAAAAATGAGAACTCCAACACACTATTTAGATTCAGGGTTGAAGAGCCAGTTCCATTTTGGCCTCATGTAGTCATGAAGATTGGATACATATATTACATAGAAATGTTGGGATTTAAAATCCCTGATGAGTTATAGGTAGATCTCATTTTATCCCTACCACCTATATAAGGCCCCAGCCTTAAACCTTACTTAATCTTGAGTTATTACAAGATTTCACATTGAGGATCTTTTCAGGTTTAGAGTTTTAGAGAATTAGATCATGAAACATTCATTACATTCCACATTTAAACAAAGTGTTTACATAAAAGACAAAATTCATTCTTCTCATCAACGGAAACCTATTTAAAATTAAACACAGATTCTTTCTTGACACATCCTTGACTCTATCATCTTATCATGTACCTTTCCCTTGACCTGAAAAAAAACATTTAAAAAACTTGGGATGAGCATAAAAAGCTCAGTAAGGGATATAAAAATATGGAAGGGAAACATGAGTTCATATATACATAAGAATGAAATCATACTTTACCCATAAAACATAGGCATATCAAATCATGAATAAATCATAGAAAACATAAGACATAAAGGTAACTTGAGGCATTCATAACATTCTTACGTAGGGAGTAACCCTCTTGGTTACGTTTGGAATACCCATCATAGTATATTCCCTAAATCTCTTCGGAGAAACCTTAACGTTTCACTCCTTCGCGTTACCCAATGCATTGGAGAGCTATAACGGGCTCACCCGCCCTTAGTTTATCACGGAACCACCCGTTCTTCATAACAATGCCCAAGAACCATAACATAATCGTATCACATAAACATGAACATAGCATTTCCACATTTCAATCACAATATAACATTTTAGGATATTGAAATAATGAATCCATTCAAAAAAGAAACCATTTCCAAAACCATTTAAAACATTTAATAAAGATATTTTTGAATCAAAGTGTCCCATACCACCTTGAAGATTTTAACATTTTAAACCATTAATATCCATATATATAAATCCTTAAAACCATTTTGAAAACATGGATATTAATAAGAACAAATAATTAAAACATTTAAAACGATATTTTGGTTATAAAGGGGTTTTACCAAAATTAGAGACACTTGAATACAATAATCGAGGAATAACATTTAGTCAGAACTTTATAATATCATGAGAATAAAAGGATTCATGATATAATACTCCAAAGGACAGTATATACACCATATAAGAGTGAATTGGTGCATAACAACAATGAACCCTCAATAGAAATGTCAAATGTGATGAAATCCCTTATAAAGAAGGTATCCTTAAATTAAGGACAAATCAATCTCAAAAATATGTGTGACAAAAATAAATACACTCAATATCAGTGGATATTAAGTATAAACAATAAAAGGTCATTCACACATATTCAATGGATGACATATTCAATGACTATATGTTGAACCCAAAGAAATCGAAATTGGGTTAAAAAGTTCCCTTGACAGCCTAACGGCATCACATCAAAAAGAGTTGATGAGAGATAAAAAGAGTATCTCATCACTTGGACATAAAATTTACATCAGTAAGGATACATGAGAACATATCCCAATGTATCAATATGTAAATTAAAAGACCCAATAAAAGAAGTCTTTTAAAAAGAGGGGGGTGAAAGGTTCCCTTACCGACTTGGGTATCTTTCAAAAAATACACCCCATGAAAGAGGGACAATAGATCATTTATGTAAATACTCATAAACGAAAGTATTTTACACAAAGTGTAGAATAATGGGCAGTACATACACCACTCAATGAAATTTGTGGCAAAAGTAGCGTAAATCTCACGAGAATAAAAGTGAGATGAAAAATCCCTTACGAGAACTCGGCAGCCTAACGGCGCCACACAAAACTTCCAAAATGGATTGATGAGAGAGAATAGGGTCTCTCATCACATGAACATAAAAATTACAGTATGTTTAATATAAAATATCATCCCAATAACAAGTAATATGAGCTTAAAAAGGAATGACATAAAAGTGTATACTTAAAAAGAAAGAGAGGAGTAGGATCCCTTACCTCGGGTCCGACTTGACTCGATCGTTCCTTAATCTCCTGAATAATAAACTTGAGTTAATTTCTAATTCCTTAAGAACCCTTTTTCATGTTCATTATTACTTTTATACCACTTATTACCATGTCACAAACATTATGTAATCATTTAAGTTAATAATATTTGTTTTGCCGATATTTTGTTCTTAAGTCGAAAGTGGTCTTCTTACAATTACATGTTGTTCAAGTGGCCAAATGTTTATTATATCCAGAATTGTATTCATTATGTAGATATCATATATGTCACATATATCCAGTAAATTCATGCATTTATAACATTACATAATCATTTAGAGGTAAGAAATGAAATGCACCGTTCATGGAGACGGTAAGCCGTACGTACGCATGAACGCTACTTTCATTTCTATTTCATATTTTATAGAATGGAATAATAATGATATAAAGGTATATTATAATTCCAGTATAATATCATATATAATATCATATTTCCATCCTTTATACATCCCACATATGGTATTTAACGAATCAAATCACTTTGAGGGGGCGGTAGTCCGCACTTCCTTAAATGAAGATATCGCGTATACCCATAATGGAAGCCACAAAGGTAAGACAAAAATGAAAAATACAGAAGCATAAATAAAACATAAACATATTATATATCATATATAAAAATAGTGACATCATAATGGCCACCTTTGAAGGTGTTAAATGAGTATTGAACAATCATCGTTTCGGGAGGCAGAATTTCACCATCCACAGAAACCGTATGTTCTTTAACCATTTGATGTAGTTGTGTGAGAGTGTAGCTAAAATAAATCTTGTAACAACATCCTAGTATATTGAAGATACTGGTGTTGTTACAAAAGAAGTAAATAAAAAGAGATTATAGGTTTGGAGAAGCAAAATAAAACAAATGAACAAGAGAGAAAGAGTTACCTTTAAAAGTGTAATCTCCTTTTGATTTGAGCCTAAAGGCTTCCTTTGAAAGGATTCTGCCCAAAGGGGATCCTCTAGGATGAGGAGAGGGATGTTTAGAGAGTAAATGGGCAGGGGTTGGCCGAGCCAAAGGCTTGAGGGGTGTGGGAAAAGAGGTAGAGGTGGGGGCCTTTTATAAGAGGAGAGGAGGGGCACTTTTGGAAAGCAATGAAATATTACATTATTTGAAAATGCTTTTCGGTTCTAAAGGGTCCCACATTGATAGAATTCGTGGATAAGGTGATAAGGCATCGAAATACACTCATCCAATTGGTTTTGTCCATGTGTATATTGTAGATTTTTCATTATCTTTCCATTTTAATTAAATTGTCAAATAATGATGTCATCGCTGCATCATTATTATGTCATAAATAATTTAATTTCTTTAATGTCTAAAAATTATAAAAAAACTACTATGATATAGGAAATCTTTTTAGCTTTCCAATGACTATTTATAATCAAAATTTGGACTTGTATAACCCCACTTAAAAATTGTTTTAGTAAACCAATTTATGTTAGTGTCATTTTCACTTTAACATTAAATAAAAAGTATTTTATGTTATTTCCCAACAAAAGTGGATCCATGGGGTCCCCAAGTTAGGACATGGCTTGTCTTGGTCGGCCATTACATAACCAATAGGGTTGGGACATGTGTCTAGGTCATTTTATATTATTAAAGCATTATTTATACCTTAAACTACCCTAATTACCACTAATCGCGATTAAGAACTTAATGAGTTACTATTCACCAAAAAATTATTATAATCTCATTGAACCACATTTTACTTCTTAATGACAACCATGTATGTCGGATTTTCAAAATTCAATACACATTAGTGGTAAAATTTCATTTAACTGAAAAATCAGTTTGCTTGATTACCACTTAGTGGTTTCACTATTCATCAAAAATTGATGTTTTTCAGAAAATTACCAAAAATTCACCCTAAGCTATATTTGATATTCCGAATTCAAAAAAGAAGTCCATTTTACAAAATTCAAATCATATAAGTCACATTAATTAATTCAATAATTAATTCCCGCTGTCAGAGCAAATAGCGTGTTTTTATAAAACAATAAGTATCAAAAGATTGACACTAGTTTAAGTCCGATTTCAAAGTGAAATTGATTCCAACGACCACTATTGGATTTAATGGTAAAAATATTTTCAAATTTCACTTTAAAACCAATTAAAAAGATAATATAATCATATAAATAAATTATATTAAAAAGAGGTTTTGAATTAAAATACAACATTTTACACTATTCATTAAAAAAATGAACTTTATCAGAAAAATACCAAAAATTTACACAAAGTAAAATTTGATGTCCCGATTCTTAATAAGAGTTTTATTTGGTCCGAAAGAATGTATAAGAGTGATCAAAACTAAATTTAATGATAGTTCGCCATCAAAAGGCGATAAGTGAACCTTTAGTGAAAACTAGGGCATATATGCCTAAAATTGAATTCTTTCCATATTTTAAGCCTCTATCCTTTATTGGATAAATGTTAAAACATTTAAAAACATATATAATCATATTTTAGTTATTTCTATCCATTCCCGCCATTACAACGGCTACATGTTAACTACCATTTAAAAATAATATTATTTTATTATTAGAGTGCAACGTAAGATTCCCAAGAAACTCGTTGTTGCGTGTTGGGTACGCCATCGAGCATAGCGTCCCCTTTAAAGTAATTTAAATATTTTATTCACAAATATGGATAAATATGAAATGTCATATTCTTTATTTACCTGGGATGTTACATCCTTCCCCCCTTTTGGGAATTGCGTCCTCGCAATTTTAAAATTGCGCTTGGAAACATCCTTGAAAGTCCCACATCGGAACAAAAGTCGGTAAAACAAACACTTTAAAATAAAGAAAGATAAGTACAAAGGTCACCCGAGTTAACCCATACTAGGATTCCAAGTATGAAAATATGGACATGGAGGAGAAAACATAGGTTCATGTTCTCATGGAGAGTGATAGAAAACATGTTTAGGAGAAAGTTAACCATGAGAAAATCACAAACTTGTGATGGGTTAAACGGTATTCGATTCCCCAGTAGGAAAAGTTAATAGACAACATTTTTGGTTTAAGTTACTTTTTATTGAGGAATTTATTCATAAGGAAACATAATCACTTATCATGTTGACTTTCAACTTTTATTAGATTCCCTAATCAAACTCATATTTTCTCCAAAAGGCGAGTATTTTGGAAGACTTGTTCACATTAAGAGTACTATAATCAAATTCTAGAGAATCACCTAATCCACAAAATAGAACTATATACTTCCCATGTCTTTAACCAAAACCAAAACCAAAAAGGCTAGTACAAGATCAGATATTCCAGAAAAGGATAACCCTTTATAAAAAGAAAATCTATTCTTAATCTCCAAAATTTGTCCAACAAAACCCAAAGTTCAACGAGGACCATTCTATAATCAATTTGTCCATAAAATTCTTCAAAGTAAACCAATATAAGATTGAAACCCAAATATTTGAAGGATTTAGTCGCATAGTCTTCCAAGATAAATCGTAACATTTATCTCTAAACAATATTAGTTGCTCCTAAAGTCTCGTATTGAAAAGTAATTAACCTAGTCACATATCCTCCATGATAAGTTAATCATTTTCCTAAATAACCCAAAATCAACTTACTCTTAATTAATAAAATCATATAACTAGAAAGAATCAGTCAAACTAACCAGGGACTTCACGTAGTCTAGTGGTAGGCGATAAATACCAGTCGCACTTTGGTTGTGGGTTCGATTCCCGCAGCTTTGTCCGACGCGACGGGTTGTCACACGGTCTGCGTGTTGTCCTTTTTTCAAAACTATATAATTCTTAAAACATTCCCCAAAATGAGATAAAATCTTCAAAGATGATCATAACATATTTTAACCTCAAGTTTATCTCATGCCTTTCATTTTCCATCAGAACATATAATAACCCATAATTACCTCAAAAGTAAGGATCATATAAACCCTAATGGTTACCTTAATAATTATTACCTGAATTTCCACATCGAGTTGGCCATCTCGTACCTAATGCACTAGAGAACTCACCAAGGTTGAAGTGGTTGATCATGACTCCTTGATAGTTGGTTTAGAACAACCATGATTTTCCTCATTGAATCCTCCATTTTACCTAGTATCTTAATCATAGATCCACCACAGTTTCCTTCAATCCAATTGTCACTTTGGTGCCTGCGAGATCCAGCCATTCACTAACAACAGATATGTCAGTGTGAGTATATCAACAAAACCATCATGTACTAATGAGTAAGATAAACACTAAGATATACTTACTCATTCACTTTATCTAAAACTAGGACTCTTTCTGAAATCCTAACCATTATGGTAATGTCACTTATGCTTAAAGAATACCCTAACCTCTAAAGTTATCTAAACCGACCTCTGATACCAACTATAAGGCCCCAGCCTTAAACCTTACTTAATCTTGAGTTATTACAAGATTTCACATTGAGGATCTTTTCAGGTTTAGAGTTTTAGAGAATTAGATCATGAAACATTCATTACATTCCACATTTAAACAAAGTGTTTACATAAAAGACAAAATTCATTCTTCTCATCAACGGAAACCTATTTAAAATTAAACACAGATTCTTTCTTGACACATCCTTGACTCTATCATCTTATCATGTACCTTTCCCTTGACCTGAAAAAAAACATTTAAAAAACTTGGGATGAGCATAAAAAGCTCAGTAAGGGATATAAAAATATGGAAGGGAAACATGAGTTCATATATACATAAGAATGAAATCATACTTTACCCATAAAACATAGGCATATCAAATCATGAATAAATCATAGAAAACATAAGACATAAAGGTAACTTGAGGCATTCATAACATTCTTACGTAGGGAGTAACCCTCTTGGTTACGTTTGGAATACCCATCATAGTATATTCCCTAAATCTCTTCGGAGAAACCTTAACGTTTCACTCCTTCGCGTTACCCAATGCATTGGAGAGCTATAACGGGCTCACCCGCCCTTAGTTTATCACGGAACCACCCGTTCTTCATAACAATGCCCAAGAACCATAACATAATCGTATCACATAAACATGAACATAGCATTTCCACA
Organism: Viscum album; assembly: GCA_963277665.1. Taxonomy (NCBI): domain Eukaryota; kingdom Viridiplantae; phylum Streptophyta; class Magnoliopsida; order Santalales; family Viscaceae; genus Viscum; species Viscum album. The sequence goes on along the minus strand of OY728131.1, from coordinate 1,428,611,140 downwards.
TTTCAATCACAATATAACATTTTAGGATATTGAAATAATGAATCCATTCAAAAAAGAAACCATTTCCAAAACCATTTAAAACATTTAATAAAGATATTTTTGAATCAAAGTGTCCCATACCACCTTGAAGATTTTAACATTTTAAACCATTAATATCCATATATATAAATCCTTAAAACCATTTTGAAAACATGGATATTAATAAGAACAAATAATTAAAACATTTAAAACGATATTTTGGTTATAAAGGGGTTTTACCAAAATTAGAGACACTTGAATACAATAATCGAGGAATAACATTTAGTCAGAACTTTATAATATCATGAGAATAAAAGGATTCATGATATAATACTCCAAAGGACAGTATATACACCATATAAGAGTGAATTGGTGCATAACAACAATGAACCCTCAATAGAAATGTCAAATGTGATGAAATCCCTTATAAAGAAGGTATCCTTAAATTAAGGACAAATCAATCTCAAAAATATGTGTGACAAAAATAAATACACTCAATATCAGTGGATATTAAGTATAAACAATAAAAGGTCATTCACACATATTCAATGTATGACATATTCAATGACTACATGTTGAACCCAAAGAAATCGAAATTGGGTTAAAAAGTTCCCTTGACAGCCTAACGGCATCACATCAAAAAGAGTTGATGAGAGATAAAAAGAGTATCTCATCACTTGGACATAAAATTTACATCAGTAAGGATACATGAGAACATATCCCAATGTATCAATATGTAAATTAAAAGACCCAATAAAAGAAGTCTTTTAAAAAGAGGGGGGTGAAAGGTTCCCTTACCGACTTGGGTATCTTTCAAAAAATACACCCCATGAAAGAGGGACAATAGATCATTTATGTAAATACTCATAAACGAAAGTATTTTACACAAAGTGTAGAATAATGGGCAGTACATACACCACTCAATGAAATTTGTGGCAAAAGTAGCGTAAATCTCACGAGAATAAAAGTGAGATGAAAAATCCCTTACGAGAACTCGGCAGCCTAACGGCGCCACACAAAACTTCCAAAATGGATTGATGAGAGAGAATAGGGTCTCTCATCACATGAACATAAAAATTACAGTATGTTTAATATAAAATATCATCCCAATAACAAGTAATATGAGCTTAAAAAGGAATGACATAAAAGTGTATACTTAAAAAGAAAGAGAGGAGTAGGATCCCTTACCTCGGGTCCGACTTGACTCGATCGTTCCTTAATCTCCTGAATAATAAACTTGAGTTAATTTCTAATTCCTTAAGAACCCTTTTTCATGTTCATTATTACTTTTATACCACTTATTACCATGTCACAAACATTATGTAATCATTTAAGTTAATAATATTTGTTTTGCCGATATTTTGTTCTTAAGTCGAAAGTGGTCTTCTTACAATTACATGTTGTTCAAGTGGCCAAATGTTTATTATATCCAGAATTGTATTCATTATGTAGATATCATATATGTCACATATATCCAGTAAATTCATGCATTTATAACATTACATAATCATTTAGAGGTAAGAAATGAAATGCACCGTTCATGGAGACGGTAAGCCGTACGTACGCATGAACGCTACTTTCATTTCTATTTCATATTTTATAGAATGGAATAATAATGATATAAAGGTATATTATAATTCCAGTATAATATCATATATAATATCATATTTCCATCCTTTATACATCCCACATATGGTATTTAACGAATCAAATCACTTTGAGGGGGCGGTAGTCCGCACTTCCTTAAATGAAGATATCGCGTATACCCATAATGGAAGCCACAAAGGTAAGACAAAAATGAAAAATACAGAAGCATAAATAAAACATAAACATATTATATATCATATATAAAAATAGTGACATCATAATGGCCACCTTTGAAGGTGTTAAATGAGTATTGAACAATCATCGTTTCGGGAGGCAGAATTTCACCATCCACAGAAACCGTATGTTCTTTAACCATTTGATGTAGTTGTGTGAGAGTGTAGCTAAAATAAATCTTGTAACAACATCCTAGTATATTGAAGATACTGGTGTTGTTACAAAAGAAGTAAATAAAAAGAGATTATAGGTTTGGAGAAGCAAAATAAAACAAATGAACAAGAGAGAAAGAGTTACCTTTAAAAGTGTAATCTCCTTTTGATTTGAGCCTAAAGGCTTCCTTTGAAAGGATTCTGCCCAAAGGGGATCCTCTAGGATGAGGAGAGGGATGTTTAGAGAGTAAATGGGCAGGGGTTGGCCGAGCCAAAGGCTTGAGGGGTGTGGGAAAAGAGGTAGAGGTGGGGGCCTTTTATAAGAGGAGAGGAGGGGCACTTTTGGAAAGCAATGAAATATTACATTATTTGAAAATGCTTTTCGGTTCTAAAGGGTCCCACATTGATAGAATTCGTGGATAAGGTGATAAGGCATCGAAATCCACTCATCCAATTGGTTTTGTCCATGTGTATATTGTAGATTTTTCATTATCTTTCCATTTTAATTAAATTGTCAAATAATGATGTCATCGCTGCATCATTATTATGTCATAAATAATTTAATTTCTTTAATGTCTAAAAATTATAAAAAAACTACTATGATATAGGAAATCTTTTTAGCTTTCCAATGACTATTTATAATCAAAATTTGGACTTGTATAACCCCACTTAAAAATTGTTTTAGTAAACCAATTTATGTTAGTGTCATTTTCACTTTAACATTAAATAAAAAGTATTTTATGTTATTTCCCAACAAAAGTGGATCCATGGGGTCCCCAAGTTAGGCCATGGCTTGTCTTGGTCGGCCATTACATAACCAATAGGGTTGGGACATGTGTCTAGGTCATTTTATATTATTAAAGCATTATTTATACCTTAAACTACCCTAATTACCACTAATCGCGATTAAGAACTTAATGAGTTACTATTCACCAAAAAATTATTATAATCTCATTGAACCACATTTTACTTCTTAATGACAACCATGTATGTCGGATTTTCAAAATTCAATACACATTAGTGGTAAAATTTCATTTAACTGAAAAATCAGTTTGCTTGATTACCACTTAGTGGTTTCACTATTCATCAAAAATTGATGTTTTTCAGAAAATTACCAAAAATTCACCCTAAGCTATATTTGATATTCCGAATTCAAAAAAGAAGTCCATTTTACAAAATTCAAATCATATAAGTCACATTAATTAATTCAATAATTAATTCCCGCTGTCAGAGCAAATAGCGTGTTTTTATAAAACAATAAGTATCAAAAGATTGACACTAGTTTAAGTCCGATTTCAAAGTGAAATTGATTCCAACGACCACTATTGGATTTAATGGTAAAAATATTTTCAAATTTCACTTTAAAACCAATTAAAAAGATAATATAATCATATAAATAAATTATATTAAAAAGAGGTTTTGAATTAAAATACAACATTTTACACTATTCATTAAAAAAATGAACTTTATCAGAAAAATACCAAAAATTTACACAAAGTAAAATTTGATGTCCCGATTCTTAATAAGAGTTTTATTTGGTCCGAAAGAATGTATAAGAGTGATCAAAACTAAATTTAATGATAGTTCGCCATCAAAAGGCGATAAGTGAACCTTTAGTGAAAACTAGGGCATATATGCCTAAAATTGAATTCTTTCCATATTTTAAGCCTCTATCCTTTATTGGATAAATGTTAAAACATTTAAAAACATATATAATCATATTTTAGTTATTTCTATCCATTCCCGCCATTACAACGGCTACATGTTAACTACCATTTAAAAATAATATTATTTTATTATTAGAGTGCAACGTAAGATTCCCAAGAAACTCGTTGTTGCGTGTTGGGTACGCCATCGAGCATAGCGTCCCCTTTAAAGTCATTTAAATATTTTATTCACAAATATGGATAAATATGAAATGTCATATTCTTTATTTACCTGGGATGTTACAACCTAAATCCTTCTAAAGTTTCATTATGATTTATAATATAAGGAATAGTGACAAGACTCTTTTAAAACTTATTACTTTAATTCTATATGTTGATAAAGTCATGGGGCATGAAAAACATGAGGTACTTGTGGTGAATATGAAAATGAATAAAATGGTAATGTGACCAAATACTCATTCAATTTCTAATACTCTCGATCAATATCCTTCCAAGAAGAAGAATATAAAAATGAATGGAAAGGAATAATTTTTTGTATGTTTTTCATGTGGATAGCTTGAAAACAAGAAGAATAACAACACCCAATTGAAGAAGAAAATGGAAGCTTCAGGGGTTTTTAGTATCATGTTCCATATTTCAAAATCAAATCATTGGGCGATAGATATAACTTGTGGTTCTCAAATCTATATCAAAATTTATAAAACCTTGTATATTTGTTATGATTTCTAGAGGAGAGGTGGTTCCTTGAGCAGTTGATGGAGTGTGAGTCGCTTATCTAGCTATGGGATACTTCCACCTTCAGTTTCTAAAATATATGATCATAGTTTTAAATGATTGTTATTAAGTTTTAACTTTTAGGAAAAAAATATTTTATATATCGTTCCATGATATAAATAGATTTATCTTCATGTTTTCAAATAATAGATATTTGGTTTATAAATATAGAATATGTTATGGTATAATGAGCTTAAATAATTTTCATAATATATTAAATTATCAAAACAAGTGTTATTAATTGATAATGAATCAAATTCACATGAAACATTCCACACAAATTTTTGGAATCATCGTCTTGGTCATATAAATAAGAATCATCCAACAAAGATATTTCAAGATGGTTATTCAGAATATTTTGAGAAAATACACTTGAAAAATGACATGCTTTTTGAAAATGAAAAATTACAAAGCCACAATTTGGTTTACATGGTGAAAGGGAAAAAAATATTCTTGAGTTTGTACACACCAATATGTGTGGACCTTTTTCTAGTAGAATATAGATGCGGGTATTCTTACTTTATATCTTTTATTGATTACCTGAGGATATATTGTTATGTGTTCTTGATGAGGTACAAGTCCAAATGTTTTGGGAAATTCATAGAGTTTAATAATAAATAATTGAATCCTATTGGTAATAACATAAAGAATATTTTATATAATCAAGGTTTTAAATATCTTAACAAAGATTTTATAAAAAATTTATAGTAGTTTAGGATCTTATCTCAACTAACTCCATATTATACACAACTATGGATTGGTGTTAGTGAAAGGATGAACTGTACCATTATTGACATGTTGAGGTCGATGATGAGTCACACATATCTTAAATTATATATAGAAGTATATTCATCAAATATTATTTCATATGGAGTAAACCAGGTTCTAACTAAAGTGGAAAATAATATTCCTTTTGAGTTATAGAGAAAAAATGAACTTATTTTTCATAGATTCATGCATGTAGTTGGGAACAAGTTTCTAAGGCCAAATCTGGGGAAAATAATAGTAGGGGAAATTTTTTTTCTTTATATTATATTTAAAGGATACTAAGGGGTATTATTAATATAACTCATTTGATAAGAAAATCATAGTGTCCTAACATACCAATTTTATTTAGAGAAAGCATATCGTTAAGAGGGATAGTGGGATGAATATTTACATTTATGAAGTTGATGCTCAAGATACAAAATTCTTGATGTAGGAACACATTATATAGTTCCTCATAGAAGATATTGTTACGAAAAAACATGTACCATGTAGTAAATCTAGATAGGTTAGATAACTATAATGATTTTTCTTTCTATTCACTGAGGATAGTGACTCAATAATGGTTTAAATTAATGATCCAATTTCCTGTAAAGAGGTATTATATATATTTGATGTTTCATGATGGATTGAAGCTATGAATTTTGAGATGAATTCCACGTATCAGAACTAAGTATGGGTTGATGTTGATTGACCATTTTATGTAATTATTATTGTATATAGGTGGGTATTCAAGATAAAAATGGACATGTAAGGTAAATTGAGTTCCAATAAAAATCATATAGTAGTTAAAGGGTTTAAAAACTTTCTAGGAATAGATTACGATGAAACATTTTCTATAGTACCAATGTATAAATCCCTTAGAATTATAATTTCTATAACATCTTTCCAGGATTATGGGATTTGAAATATAGATTTCAAAACACATTTCATTAATGATAACATCAAGAATATTTCTTGTAAGTATTTATAAAACTGATGTTGTGTTTTATAACTTTCATTACATTCTACACTGAATAACAACAAACCACAACATATTAAGATAATTTTTTAATAAATTTATAATAAATACTGAGGTGGAAAACCATTAAACATTTAAAAGGTAAATAATTAATGAGATAATATTGAAAATGGTTATTTTCAAGAAAACCAATTTTATTTGTATTATATACTTTCAATTAAAATGTAGATATAAAAATTTTAGAATATAAATATTAAAAAATAAAAATAATTTTTTAATCTCTCACATGAAAATTTACTTTGAATGAATATATATTGTTTTCTTAAAATGTTGGTTTTCATATGAAAATACTGTTTTTGCAAAAATTATAATGTTTATGATTTAATAATCATGTAATATTTTCCTCAGAGATTGAAAACTCTTTTATTTCAATAAATATGAATTTTAAGGAATAAAATTTCTAATTTTAAATTATCCTTTGAACTTATAATCCTATCATCAATATTTTAAAAACTGAACTAGAATTTTACTTTAATAAGATAATTTGTTTTTAGACTTTCCCTCCAAATAAGTGTTTAGATAGTGATAATAAATTTTTCATTTTATTTTAAATCCTCCATCCAGTTATTTTTTTATTATAAATCAATTTATTTTATTAAAATCAGAATCCAATATAATTTTTTATTATATATAAATTTAAATCTAAAAAAAAGTTATTTTTCTAATAACAAGTTTTTGTCATTAAGCGTTATTATTTTAAAATTAACTTCTCAAAGCTTTAAAAATTTTACATGTTAAAATTATTTTCAAATTTTAAACTAAAAGAATCAAATTATATAGAATTATCTGATCATAGTTTTTAATATAAATGTTAATTACTATGATTAAAAAATTTATTACCAAGTTAAAAGTTAATTTGGGTAAAACGCTTAAAGAAAAAAATCCTTAAATCATTCTTAACTTATCTAAAATAAATATATGAGATTATTTTCAACAATATATTTTCCCAAACCACCTCATTGAACAATTTTTATCCATTAACCCTTGATTAGTGTCATGGAATTATTAAAAAATGATATGTGTTTTGAAAAGTTTCATGTTATTCTCTTATAAAAGGGAACCACTTTCAACCTTTCAACTTACCTTTAACCTAAGAATTTATACATGAAACTATACATTTTATCCTATTATAACCCTCTACCACCAACATAAGTTTCTAGTAATATTATTTTTTCTTAAGGCCTTCACTTTTAATGAGTTTTCTAAGAGAAAATCAAGATTCCAACGTGAGTATTTCCTTCTCTGTGTCCTTTGTTTTATTATACTCCTTCCTAAAATAATTTCTAAACTTGTTAATATAATTAAATAATTATCATTTTTAATCTTAAATTTAATTATTTTAATTATATTACAATCATCCAATCCTTTCTATACATGAAGAAAACAAAACAACATCGATCGTGTGAAGGTGCAGACTACCGCCTCCACCACGTGAAGTAGTTTTTTTTCCATAACCATCACTCAAGGATGGTACCAAGGATGTATTTTATGAATAAATAGGTTTTATATGTCATAAATATATTTAATAAATGATCATATACTATGTATCATCATTATTCTAGTTTTTTGAGAAATGGGATCGGTAATTGTTCGTATGTGTGGACTACTATCACCACAAACAAAGGAATTTCATTTACCATAAACACCCATCATGGATAATTTTAAGAATGAAATAAATGAATATATATGATACTTAAATTTTTTTGATATTCTTTAATGTTATATTAACATTACATAATAACTTTATCTTACTCATTCCAGGAATAGAAACTACTCTTGTTTATGTCATTTTTCTACCTACACTATAATGCCTCGACCCCAGTTACCCAGAGTCAGTGCATTATTACATAATATTGGCATGATCACAAAATATCAAGTCTCAAAATACCGATTAGTTTAGTAGCCTTGGAAACACTAGATATATTCATAAGTCTTGCATTATATTATAAAGTGAAGAAAACTACCACAATATCTTGTCTTCATATCCCCTCATACTGTCCCTATAGGTCATTCATAAAATACTTCTTCACATCCTGGGAAAAATAAAACATTGAAAGTGGTGAGCTCAGATGCTCAGTAAGGATAACAATATAGCAGAAACTTTCATAAATAAACATAAATATTTAAGGAAATGTTTAAATAAAACAAAAGCCTTTTAAACTTGAACTTCAGCATAGTATGGCAAAGATAAAATGAAATAATTCCATTTACTTATTCACATGGATATTCTACTAGTTGAATAATCACATGCAATATCAATGACCACTTTCATAATGATGGAATGCATAATTCCAGACTATTATAACCACATAGTCAAGGCCTTGTGCCAAGACTATAAATAAGATTTTATCAAGGCCTTGTGACAAGACACTAGTTTGTCTCATGAGACCTACCAATGCATCGAGGAGCTATAGCGGGCTCCACCCATCACTTACTAAGTCCAATTCATTCCTCATATGAACAGGTTTAAACATAACATAAACATTCATATTAAAACTAGCATACAAATGTCAATTCTTTCTCCATATACCATGAATGTTATAAAAATAACACATCCACAGTCAAATATATCACAAAACCTTCAATACAATATGGAAGTTTTTTATCATAATAAATCAACTTCAAATAAGCTTAAAATCCATCAAAGGATGTTGACATAAATAAAATCAAAACTATTTGAGATAAATATCTCTTTTTTTAAATTATTTAAAAGTTACATAATTATAAAATAAAACATTTAATTTTAAAATATTCTTATAATATTGTAAGGTAAGCTTCTATGATTTTATAATGGCGTAAAATAGCCACACCCACCATATAAGTTAAAAAAGACATTCTTTCCTTAATTATGTTGAAAAGGTTAAAAGGACCTTGTTTGGAAAATGATATAAATATTCCTTTATAAACTTCTTATAAAAAGTCAAAAAAGAGTATAAATGACTTTAAACCATAGTCTGTAAAATAGAAATAATGATTTGAAATACATTTTTAAGAAACATGGAAGTGGATGATAAAGAGGTCCCAATAGATAATTATGTATAAACAACCTCAGATATTGAAGAGATTGTGAAATAAACCCTTACCTTGTACTTTTCCTTGTTCAAGGGTTGGTTAACCTCCTGTATAATGGTGAAATAATTGTTATTAAATTATACAAGAATCATATAAATTAATATGATATCATATATGATCTTTTAACATTGCTTTGTTAATAATATCTTAGTATTATCATTGTTTCGGGTGTTAACTGATTCATTTTCCTTTATATGATTTGTTATGTAAGTCATGTTTGTTATGGATAGATTGTATATTATTTATATCTAGAGTGATATCAATTCCTTAAAAATTACTTTAAATCATCAAATGAGAATTAGTCTTGAATGGGTACGATGGGGAATGAATCTCATCGCGTTAGTGGAGACGGTAGTCCGTACGTACGCACGAGCGACAATATCATTATTTTGATATTAAAATCATATATAATTGGATGGTATATCATATATACAGAATCATTATAATTTTATATTTATTATTTATTTTAATTACACATCATTATTATACCCATCCAAATAATAATGTATTGAATAACAATTACACCACGATGTGGAGACGGAAAGCCGTACGTACGCACGTATGGTGACATGTCATTCAAAGGATGGATAGAATACTGAATATGGTTGTAACATATTTATAATAACATCACAGTATATATAAGATACTATATTTATTATTTTATAATGGAAATATCAAAGAAAGAAGAAGTTGAAGAAGAAAGGAACTTGAAAGAGGGTGGTGAAATCATTACATCTTCTTCGGGTTCTTCCTTTTGATTTGATCAAAAGGCCTCCTTAGGTTGGATTTCTGATCAAACTAAGGCCTATAAATTGAATTCAGGGAAGTTTAGAGAATATTTGGGTAGGTTTTGGCCGAGACAAAAGGCTTTGAAGGTATGAATTTGAGAGAAGGGGGGTTCCCTTTTATAAGAGGGGTGAGGGGCACCTTAGGAAAAACTTAAAATATTATTTTATAATAAATTCATATTCAGTTTATAATGGCTCAAAAGTAAATTATTTCTAGGATAAGGTTGGTATTGGTCGACATCCTTTCAACCAATAGATTTTATACAGTTTTGGGTCACTAAATTAACCTTATCATTTATATTTAACTCTTAGTTAAATAGTTTGACATTAACCATGTCTCTTTGTATTTTTATATTATATGGTTAATAAACTTACTATATACATCCAAGGGGACCCCAATTGGTTAATTAATGATACACCTATCATTATATAAGTCCTTTTTATAAACCATAGATTTTTAACAATATAATATCAATTAATAATATAATATTTGTTTTAAAAACTCTTTTATGTCGATTTTGACACTATTTGGTATTTTGTTTTGGCTAAATTCATAACAGCATTATAACTTCGAAAAAAATTCATCTAACCAACCATAATATGTAATATTAACCTATAAAATTAGTTTAATTCATAAAAAGACTCAAATTACATTTATTTGGATATTTATAATATCAATTATTTTAATATTTCATTAATTAGGTAATTACTGCATCACCATTGTGTCATAACTAAATTAAATTATTTAATTTCTAAAAATTATAAATAAAATACCATTATGTATGAAATATTTTTATATTTCTAATTAATATTTATAATCAAATTTATCTTATGTATAACCCTATATTACAAATTTTTTAGTTATTAAACTTTGATTTTAACTCTTCTAACTCTTCTTTGAATTAAATAATAATAAATATCCTAATCTATTCCAAGTGGACCAAAGAGGTTAATATTTTATTACTAAGGTAGTTTTGGTCGAATTATACTTATCCAATATAATTAGGACATGTGTTAGGGTAATAATAATATCATTTTTACCCTTAATTACCCTATTTACATTTAATCGTGGTAAATAAAAGTAAAAAGTTACTATTTGCAAAAAATTATTTTTATCATATTGAACCACATTTTTCTCCTTGATATTAATCATGACTCTCGGATTTTCGAAATTCCACTCAGAGAAGTGGTAAAATTAAGTTTTATGTGAATTTGCAAATTCTCCTAGGAGATGGGTAAAAACTGTGAAAAGTTCAAAAAAATTATATATCTAAAATTATTATAAACTGAATTCAATGAATTACATTGAACTTATATAATTATTATGTATCTATTTTGACCTAAAATAAATTTAAATAAAATAAATAATTATTTAAATAAAAATTTGGTTTTAGATTATAACTTAGCATTTTTCACTATTCATCAAAAATTGAAAGTTTTCAGAAAAATACCAAAAATTTACCCTAGGCTAATTTCTGTATTCCAAATCCTAAAATGAAGTCCATTTTGAAAGATAAAATTTATTAAATTTCAAAAAGTGGGTATTACTATTCATAATGACTAGTTTGATTGGTTGTGGTGTGTGTTAGAACTCAAAGTTGCGTACAACACACGCTACTGTATTATTCAAAGAGAAGCGTACCGTGGAAGCTTGGGATGTTACATTCTCCCCTCCTTCAAATAATTTTGTCCTCAAAATTTCTAGAATATTACTGCATAAAAATACTCATGTGGTTCTTCATCATAAGTTCCTCGGGTTCCCACGTTTCCTCTTCCATCTTATGGTTTCTCCATAGAACTTGTACCAGACGATTCGTCCGGTTTCTCAACACTTGTTATCTGGTATCAAGAATCCTGACGGGCTCTTCGCAATAAGACAGATCAGGTTCTAGTTCTACTTCTTCATAAGTGAGTACATGCATTGGGTTAGGCATGTATTTTATCAACAGTGATACGTGGAATACATCGTGAACTTTGGAGAGACTTGGTGGAATTTCCGAACAGCAAGCTACAACCCCAATTTGTTCTAGAATTTCAAAAGTTCTGATGTACCTGGGACTCAATTAACCATTCTTACCTAAATGTATAACACCCTTCCATGGAGATACCTTCCATAAAACCTGATCACATATCTGAAATTCCAAATCCTTCCTTCGGTTATCAGCATAGCTCTTTTGCCTACTTTGATCTGCTTTGATGTGGTTTTGGATTACCTTCACCTTTTCCATCGTTTCTTTCACCAGTTATGGGCCTATGAGTTTTCTTTCACCAACGTCATCCCAACTGGTTGGTGTGCGACATCTCTTACCGTATAATGTTTCATATGGTGCCATCCGAATACTTGAATGGAAGCTATTGTTATAGGAAAATTCCATTAGAGGTAAATATTGATCCCACATACCCTGAAAGTCAAGTGAGCAAGAACTCAACATGTCTTCTAAGGTTTGAATTGTACATTCTGATTGTCCATCAGTTTGGGGGTGGTAAGCAGTGCTCAAACAAAGATCAGTATCCAGGGATTTCTGAAGACTTTTATAGAATATTGATGTAAAACGTGGATCATGATAAAAAACAATCGATAGGGGTACTCCATGAAGTCTTACAACTTCATTAATATACAATCTTTCTAGACGTTCAAGTGGTAAATCCTCCCTTATAACAAGAAAATGTGCTGACTTGGTAAGATGATCAACAATGACCCATATTGCATCATTCCTTCTAGGAGTCTTTGGTGGTCCCATGACAAATTCCATCGTAATATTATCACATTTCCACTCAGGTATGGGAAGAGGTTGCATGACTCCTCCAGGCTGTTGACTTCTAGCTTTCACTTGTTGAAAAATCATACATCTTGACACAAAATCAGCAATCTCCATCTTCATGTTGTCCCACCAAAAATATTCCTTCAAATATCTATACATCTTGGTGCTCCCAGGGTTTATAGAGAAATTGGAACTATGAGCATCATCCAACAATTCCCTTTTTAGATCAGGTATATTGGGAACACAAAGTCTCTTCCTAAATTTCAATTTTTCATCTTCATACACAAATTCACTCAATCTCCCATCATTCACAGCTTTAATCTTCTTTTGAAACTCTTCATCATCAGTCTGAGAACTCTTTATCCATTCTAGTAAAGATGGTTTGGTAACCATTTGAAAAATCATTGATGTTTCATATTCCATGGTTATTCCCATATCCATCTTTACTAGATCCATGTATAAAGGGTCCTTTTCAACTCTCATCTTATTCAAAACTCCATGATCTTTTCTACTCAAAGCATCTACAACCTAATTTACCTTCCCTGGGTGGTAGTGTATCATGAAATCATAATCCTTGAATAGTTCAAGCTATCTCCTTTGCTTCATGTTGAGTTCTTTCTGTGATAAAATATATTTCAAACTCTTTTGATCAGTATAAATCTCACATTTTTCACCATAGAGATAGTGTCTCCAAATCTTCAAAGAAAATAATACAGCTACTAACTCAAGATCCTGAGTAGGATAGTTTTTCTCTTGAATTTTTAGCTATCGTCATGCATAGGTAGTAACCCAATCATTCTTCATAAGGACACTACCAAGTCCTTTCTTCAATGCATCACTATAAATAACAAACCCATCATTCCTCGATTGTAGATTCAATATAAGATAATTGACTAATCTTTTCTTTAGTTATTCAAAATATTCTTCACACTCTTTTTTCCAAACAAATTTAACCCATTTACGAGTGAGCTTTGTTAATAGGTTAGCAAACTGGGAAAAATTTTGGACGAAACATCGATAATAACATGTTAAACGAATAAAACTGTGTACCTCAGTTATACTCATTGGTGCTGGCCATTCTTGGATTGCTATTATCATAGAAGGATCAATGGAGAATCCATCCTTAGAGACAATATAGCCATGAAAAGATATCTCCGGAATCCAGAATTCACACTTGCTAAACTTCCCATATAATTCATGTCTTCTCAAAGTCTTCAATATAATGCGCAAGTGATTTTCATGATCTTCATATATTTTGGATTATACCAAGATATTATCAATAAATACCCCTACAAAGTCATCAAGATATTCCTTGAAAACTCTATTTATTAGATCTGTGAAAACAGAGGGTGCATTAGTCATCCCAAAAGGCATTATTGTAAACTCGTAATGCTCGTACCTGGTTCAAAACGCTGTCTTCAGAATATATTCCTTCTTCACACACAACTGATGATATCCAGATCGAAGTTCAATCTTTGAAAAGTATTGAGCTCCATGTAGTTGGTCAAATAAATCATCAATGCAAGGTAGGGGATACTTGTTCTTTATTGTTATAGCATTGATCTCCTTGTAGTCGATACATAACCTCATAGATCCATCTTTCTTCTTAACAAAAAGGAAAGGGGCTCCCCATGGAGAAACACTAGGGAGAATAAATCCCTTATTACTAAATTCTTCTAGTTGTTTCTTTAGTTCCACTAATTCCACAGTGGCCATTGTATAAGGGGTCTTTGATATGGGCCTTGATCTAGGAATAAAATCAATGGAAAACAAAATTTATTGTTCTGGAGGATGTCCTGGTAAATCCTCTGGAAAAACATCAACGTATTCTTTCACAATAGGTACATCCTCTATTTGAACATTCCTTTCCTCACCCAGAATTATTTCATTCTATTCCTCCCCAATAATTGAATTTAGTTGAGCTAATGGGGGTGGCTCTAGATAAGAATTAGGTGGTGATGATTCTTCTCTAAAGATATGGTGTTCCTTATCATCATCATCAAAAAATTTATCCTTCTTCTTCTTGTAATAAATCTTCACATCATGGTACGAAAGCCAATCCATACCAAGGATTATATCAAATTCAATCGTGGGTATGACGATGAGATCAGCATATAAAGAACATTTATATTCTCTAATGGGAACAGATTCACAAACCTTTGTTGAGATGATACTTCCCTTAGGAGTTTTAACTGACAACTCCCATGTTAAATAAAATTGGAACTATCTAATTTTCTTAGAAAACTGGGAAGAAATGAAATAATGTGATGATCCTGAATCAAATAAATCATTGGCTAAACTTGAGGAAACCATTAAATTACCTACCGATATGTCTTTCGGAGCTTCTACCTCAGCAGTAGTGATAGCATAAGCTTGGCCATAATCCCTTGGCCTTTTCTGAGGTAAGTTTCCATGACTCTTAGGACATTAATTTTCATAATTTCACATCTCCCTGGAATTGTAGCATTGAACATCGGTAGCTTCTTTCTTCCCTTTGAAATCAAGAGCTTGGTTTCCTTTTTCACCAAACTTATAAAAGACTCTCATTCCTTTTAAGAAAGTACCGGGGTGTTTCTTCCCACATTTACTGCAGGATGGATATTCAAATTTTCCCTTCTTCCCCTTATTTCCATTCCCATAGTAATCAGCAGATCTCTTCTTCTCTTGCTTTTCTTTAAAGTAGTAAGACTTAGAGAATTCCTTTTCTATCTTGATAGCACATGAGACAATATCTTCGTATGACGAGAAGGATTATGAGACTAATTATCGATGGAGGAATGGTTTTAACCCATCAAATAAACAATCAATCTTATTTCTTGGGTTACGTATATAATTTGATGCATGCCTTTCTAACCTTGTAAAGTTAGACTCATACTTTTCAACATTCTCGTCCTCCTTTTTCCTCAGAATTAGAAATTGTCTTTCCATATCTGCTCGATGGTCATGAGGAAAGTATTTTTATATGAAAATATATTTAAACTCCTTACATTCCATATTTGATACTTAATCATCTTCCTTCGTGTTTTGAATCAATTACCACCATTGATCAACATCTCCAGTGAGGGGGTAAACTGCCATGACAACTTTTTCCCTTTCACTACTCCCCAAGGCGTGGAATGTTTTCTCTAAAGAATTTATCCATTGATCAGATACTAGTGGATTTGTACCCACATTTAATGTTGGTTTTTTTCCTCATGAAGAGATCTAACATTAATCCTCCACGTTGTGGATCAGGGTTCTCCATACGGGTAAGGTTATTATTCATAACCTGAGTGAGTTGTCCCAGTATGGTGATTAGCTGATCAGCACCAGTTGCATCACCAGTTCCACTATAATTATCTTGAGCAGGAGGGAAATCCCTATATAGAGTGGGTGCATTGATACGGTTTCCATTCCTTCCACTAGGAGCTATTTCTAAACAATGGAATAAACTAGATTAGTTTATAAATAAAAATACATAATTCCATACTTGTAAAATACTTAACATAAATTGAACTATTTATGGATATAATCCATAATCATAAATGTTTTCTTTGAGGAAGTATATACTCATAAACCCTTCATAATGGTTTGTAAAGAAAATGAGAATTATCCTAAGCATATCCCCCAGGAGTGTCGTAACCAAGAGTGCAGCAAGGCCCGTTGTCATGCACTAGTTCCCATTCGAGTCTAGCTCAAAATGGTGTTTTCGGGTTTTACCCCTAGGTACATCTGTTCCAGAGCCACCTCTACCTGCTCGTATCCAGACAAGGATGTATTTCTCTGAAAACTCACAAAATCTCTACAATACCAAAATTCTAGGAAGTTCTTATATACTAATCCTCAAATTCTATCTTAGGGCTATGTGCTCTGATCAGGGTTTATCTAAATCTAGCTCCCAAGGTTTGTACTAAACTTCATCTAATAAAAACTGTAACACCCTGACCCTAGTTACCTAGAGTCAGTGCATTATTACATAATATTGGCATGATCACAAAAGATCAAGTCTCAAAAGACAGATTAGATTAGTAGCATTGGAAACACTAAATATATTCATAAGTCTTACATTACATCATAAAGTGAAAAAAATTACAATAACATCTTGTCTTCATATCCCCTCATACTATCCCTATAGGTCATTCATAAAATAATTCTTCACATCATGGGAAAAATAAAACATTGAAAGGGGTGAGCTGAGATGCTCAGTAAGGATAACAATATAGCGGAAACTTTCATAAATAAACATAAACATTTAAGGCAATGTATAACTAAAACAAAAGCCTTTTAAACATGAACTTAAGCATAATATGGCACAGATAAAATGAAATAATTTCATTTACTTATTCACATGGATATTCTAATAGTCGAATAATCACTTGAAATATCAATAACCACTTTCATAATGATGGAATTCATAATGTCAGACTATCATAACCACATATTCAAGGCCTTTTTCCAAGACTAAAAATAAGATTTTGTAAAGGCCTTGTGCCAAGACACTAGATTGTTTCATGAGACCTACCGATGAATTAGGGAGCTATATCTAGCTCCACCCATCACTTACTAAGTTTAATGCATTCCTCTTATGAACATGTTTAAACATAACATAAACATTCATATTAAAACTAGCATACGAAATGTTAATACTTTCTCCATAAACCATGAATGGTATAAAAATAACACATCCATAGTCAAACATATCACAAAACCTTCAATACAATATGGAAGTTTTGTATCATAATAAATTAACTTCAAATAAGCTTAAAATCCATCTAAGGATGTTGACATAGATAAAATCCAAACTATTTGAGAGAAATATCTCTATTTTTTTAAAATCATTTAAAAGTCACATAATTATAAAATAAAAAATTTACTTTGAAAATTATCTTATAAGCTTGTAAGGGAAGATTTGACAATTTATAACGGCGTAAAATATCTACACCTGCCGTATAAGTTAAAAAAGACATTCTTACCTTAATTCTGTCGAAAAGGTTAAAAGGACCTTGTTTGGAAAATGACAGAAAGATTACTTTATAAACATCTTATAAAAAGTAAAAAAAGGGTATAAATGACTTTAAAACATATTCTGCAAAAATAGTAAGAATGATTTTAAATACATTTTTAAGAAACATAGATGTGGGTGATAAAGAGGTACCAGTAGATAATTACGTATAAACAACCTCAGATAATGAAGAGATTGTGAAATAAACCCTTACCTTGTACTTTACCTTGGACGAGGGTTGGTTAACCTCCTATATAATGGTGAAATAATTTTTATTAAATTATAAAATAATCATATACATTAATATGATATCATATATGATCTTATAAAATTTCTTTGTTAATAGTATCTTAGTATTATCGTTGTTTCGGGTGTTAACTGATTCATTTTCCTTTATATGATTTGTTATGTAAGTCGTGTTTGTTATGGATAGGTTGTATCTTATTCATATCAATAATGATATAAAGTCATTAAATATTACTTTTAATCATAAAATGAGAATTATACTTGAATGGATATGATGGGAACGAATCTCATCGCGTTCGTGGAGACGGTAGTCCGTACGTACGCACGAGCGACAATATCATTCTTTTGATATTAAAATCGTATATAATTGGATGTTATATCATATATACAGAATCATTATAATGTAATATTTATTATTTACTTCAATTACACATCATTATTGTACCCATCCAAATAATAATGTATTGAATAACAATTACACCACGACGTGGAGACGGTAAGCCGTACATACGCACGTATGGTGACATGTCATTCAAAGGATGGATAGAATACTGAATATGGTTGTACCATATTTATAATAAAATCAATGTAAATAGATGATACTGGAGTTATTATTTTATAATGGAAATATCAAAAAAAGAATAAGTGGAAGCAGAAAGGAATTTGAAAGAGGGTGGTGAAATCATTACCTCTTCTTCGAGTTCTTCCATTTCATTTGATCAAAAGGGCTCTTAGGTTGGCTTTATGATCAAACTAAGGACTCTAGGATGAAGTGAGGGAAGTTGAGAAAATATTTGGGCAGGTTTTGTCTGATACAAAATGATTTCAAGGTATGAATTTGAGATAAGGGGGAGTTCCCTTTTATAAGAGGGGTGAGGGGCACCTAAGGAAAAACTTAAAATATTATTTTTTTAATAAATTCATATTCGGTTTATAATGGCTCCAAAGTGACTTATTTCTAGGATAAGGTGGGGATGGGTCTAAATCCTTTCAACCAATAGATTTTCGACAGGTTTCGGTCACTAAATTAACATTATCATTTATATTTAACTCTTAGTTAAATAGTTTGGCATTTACCATGTCTCTTTGTATTTTTATATTATATGGTTAATAAACTTACTATATACATTCAAGAAAACCCCAAGTGGTTCATTAATGATACACCTATCATTATATAAGTCATTTGTCCGAACCGTATATTTTTAGGAATATAATATCAATTAATAATATACTATTTTTTTAAAAACTCTTTTATGTCAATTTTGACACTATTTGGTATTTTGTTTTTGCTAAATTCATAACAGCATTATTACTTCGAAAAAAATTCATCTAAGAAACCCTAATATGTAATATTAACCTAGAAAATTATTTTAATTCATAAAAAGTCTCAAATTAAATTTATTTGGATATTTATAATATCAATTATTTTAATATTTCATTAATTTAGTAATTACTGCATCACCATTATGTCATAAATAAATTAAATTTTTAATGTCTAAAAATTATAAATAAAATACCATTATGTAGGAAATATTTTATCTTTATAATTAATATTTATAATCAAATTTATATTATGTGTAACCCTATATTAAAAATGTTTTAGTTATCAAACTTTGATTTTAACTCTTTTAACTCTTCTTTAAATTAATTAATAATAAATGTCTTAATCTAGTCCAAGTAAACCAAAGAGGTTCATATTTTATTCCTAAGGTTTTTTTTGGTCGAATTATACTTATCCAATAGAATTAGGACATGTGTTAGGGTAATAATAATATCATTTTTACCCTTAATTACCCAATTTACATTTAACCGTGGTAAATAAAAGTAAAAAGTTACTATTCACCAAAAATTATTTTTATCTTATTGAACCAAATTTTCCTCCTTGATATTAACTGTGTCTCTTGGATTTTTGAAATTCCACTCACAGAAGTGGTAAAATTACGTTTTATGTGAATTTTCAAATTCTCCTAGGAGATGGGTAAAAGACGGTGAAAAGTTCAAAAATAATTTATATATCTAAAATTATTATAAACTGACTCCAATGAATTACATTGAAATTATATAGGTATTATGTATCTATTTTAACCTAAAATAAATTTAAATAAAATAAATAATTATTTAAATAAAAATTCAGTTTTAAACTATAACTCGGTGTTTTTCACTATTCATCAAAAATTGAAAGTTTTAAGAAAAATAACAAAAATTCACCCTAAGCTAATTTCGATATTCCAAATCCAAAAATGAATTCCATTTTTAAAGATAAAATTTATAAAATTTCAAAAAGTGGGTATTACTATTCATAACGGCTAGTTTGATTGGTTGGGGTGTGTGTTAGAACTCGAAGTTTCATACAACACACACTACTGTATTTTTCAGACAAAAGCGTATCATGGAATCTTGGGGTGTTACATACACGAGTGATGTTGAAATGTTTATTTTTTGTATGATTAAGGATTGTTATATTCTGGTAAAAAAAATTAATAATAATTTATTCAATATTTTAAAATTATTATTGAGTCATCATATTACAATATAATGTTGATATTAATATATCACCTTTTATCTATTAAACTCACCATAACGAGAACATCTTTGATTTCACCATAAAATAATTTACCAAAAAACCTATGAAATTAAGTTATAAATATATAAATTATTTTAAACCATAATTTATTTTAATTTTTATGATATATTAATGATAAATTTTGGGATAATAATATAGAACAACACTTCAATTAAAAAACTATATCAAAATGATCAGTATTTTTCACAATTGATTAAGAAAATAGATGACCACTGACTAAAAAATGTTTACTATAAATTTATAATGAAATTTTATAAAGGTTTATAGAAATGAATATGGTTCTTAAATATTTGGTTAATATTTTTTTGATATTGGGGGATAGAGAACATTTTAATTTGTGGGAGTAAAGGAAAGGGGTTTTCTTAACTCAAATCCTTCATATGGATCATAATCACTTCTCTTTGCCTAATTTTTTTTAAAGAATAATATATCAATTATATTATAATTTTATGTTTCATTTATACCATTTTTATAGGGAAGTCATGGTTCAAAAATATTATTCTTCTTTAAGGAATAATTTTTTTTATGGAAATTAAATTCTGTTGATAATAATTCTAGTCTCTTTTAACAGATTCTTCCTTCCATATCCATATTTTTACTTTAAATAAATATTATCCTTTACCATTGGGAACTCAAAAAAATATCCAATTATCCGTATATTTCCCTTTATCTTAAAACCATGGTTTTCATATCCTTTTATTGATGTGAGTTTTCAATAAAGGTGTTTTCAGTTATTTCATAGGGTTTTCCATTCACTGAACATATATTCATCCATTTTACATCGAATTTTGACATATGATTTATTTATTTTCAAGGTCTAATTATTGGAATAAGTTTTCAATGAAAATTTTAATATTTTTCCTCATTATTCTAAAAATAATTAATGTTTTTTGAATGTGAATTGAAATTCATGTCATTTTAAGATAATTTTAATAAATGTTTTCTATGAAAAAATATTTTTATGATTTATCTTTCATTTTTAATGGATTATTCTCTAGCAAGGTAATGGTTCATAAATAACCAGATATATTCACTTTTGGGATAATCTTGTTTTTGGTATCAAATGATCATAATTTTTTTCTGTGATACTCATTAGAAATTTTTTGAAACTCATTTCTCTTTACATGGGTTATTTATGATAATATGAATGATTTGATTTTAAGTGGAACTCATATGTATGGATAAAATATGGTGGGGACCTATATCAACCTCCAAATAATTGGTTATGGTTTTATGCATCATGATCTAATTATGTGTCTATATAATCAAATTTTTCACAAACTAAAGGATGTACATACTTAGATATGATCAAAAAAGTAAAGGGTGAATAGACATGGATTTTTTCATAATGTAGTTATATTCTTATGTTTGTGCCACTACTTATTTAAGATGTTTCTTATTTTCAAACTATTCTTTATGTTTATTATATTTCATATTATAAATATATTATTCTTTCTTATGTATTGATTTTATATTATCTAAATCTTTATAATTTATGTTTGTGATGTAAATTATTTATTCCTATGTTCCTATGCAAGGATCCTTAATGAACAATCACTTTTTTCATCACTTGTGGTCTCATGATCTTTTTATCTGATATTTTTTCCTTACATGTGTTTTACCTTATATTTAATATCTAACCATTAAAACTAGTTTATATATTTCCTTTATTGAGAATTCAAACTTAACCATTCTTGTATTTCAATTCCCCATGGTGTAAAGATGATAATTTCATATGAGTGGCCTAAAGGAGTGTCTAGAGGAGAAAAGTAATGGGGAAATGTTCATAAGTGTTTTATAATAATATGTTTATGTAGTTAGTGTCTAAGATAATAAACTTTTCAGTCCTTGGTTTGTGAAACTATTTATGGAATGCATTAATTAATCCATGAAATAAATTTTTTATTTATGTATGATTATATTGGGTCACCATTTTTGGCATCAAAGGGAAGGTTCAGTTATTTTTAGGGATCAATTTAGAGAATAGTAATAATAACTCTAGGAATGTTTTTCTGCATTTGATAACATCATGTTGTTTCAGTAAAATAGAGATTATGTGGTTTTCCCAAAAATACATCCTAGTATGGATACTAAAAAGTGTATGTGGTTATGACATAGATTCACCTTGTCACACCAAAAGGGTGATTTGAGCATTAAATTGATCATAACCCTAATACATGATGAGTGGGCCTAAGACTGCACACTTGGATAGGCACTCAAAGTGGATATTCTTTGGTTAATTCACATTTTGTTTATGAACCGATATAATGAATTTGAATAAATGATAACCAAGAATAACCTAGATTAATACTAAAGTGTAGTATATTGAAAATAAAGTGTCATTATTTAGGCATCCTATAAATATTTTAGTGATTATATGATTTACCACTATGTTTGTTTTACCTTATACTATGATTTTTGGTTTTATTCAATTGATGGAACCTAATAGAACCATATTAATTCTGAATGAGATGGAAAATGAAATGAATTTCTTCTTGAGAAATAGAAATATATATGATATTGAAAGAAAAACATTTGATTATACCTAATTATATATCATGATATATTACTAACAACATAGAAATAGTTGAGTTTCTTAACATTTCAAATAAGAGGAAAATTGACTTTTATTGAAGTTATGGTGGTAATGAATATATAGAAAATAAAGATCAATTTCTTTCATGTCAATAATGTGGTAATAATCACCTATGAGAATATATCAAAGAAATGTGATATGTTATCTACATGTAAATGAAAAACATAGAGAAAAAAATTTCTATGGAATTTGATGTCTTATATTTGGGGAACTTGGTAATTATCTAAATAAATACCCTACTCCAATGTATAACTCCTAGACCAAATAAGGGCATATACTCTGTAAATTGCTAAATTAGGTTTAGATGGTTAAGTTATAAATTCCTAGAAACTAGATTTATAGATATCATGTTAATGTTTGTAATAATTTTTCTTATTAAAATATTATTATTCAACCTTCAATGGAATTTGATGTGATTTTATGCATCCATCGCTCTCTATACATATATCCCATACAAATTTTCAAAATAAGAAAGTAAATTTTGATATTTCGAAAAATGTATGATTGTTTATTAGTGAGAGTATAACTATGATCTTCTAGTGGAAATTATGTCCTATCATGGGTCCTAATTTCCATACAATTTGGGTATTTATCTCATATAGAAGGGGATAAACTCATCATTAGAGTTGTGTATATTTTATGAGAGTTTGTTGAGGTGTTTCAGAAATAGATTCCTAGTCTTCCTCTAAATAGTGATGTTAAGTTATCAATATAAATCATACCCAATGCTATTCTTATTCCAAAGTGTCCTTATATAATAACCCCATCAAATTTTGATGAATTAAAAAAGTCATTTTAAGATAATCATATTAAGAGATGTGTATATCTGAGTGCTTCACCTTGGGGTGCACTAGTGATTCTTGTTTAGAATAAAGATATATCAAAGCACCTTTGAATTTATAGTCATGAAATTAACAATATTGTGATTAAGAATAAATGTCATCTACCCTATATTGAGGATCTATTTGATCAAAAATGGGGAGATCAATATTTCTCAATGATTGAACATTGATTTGTATATCATCAATTGAGGGCAAGGATATAAGATAAAACCAACACATCTTTCCACGAATGGTATTGAAAATATGAATTTATATATATTCCATTTAGTATTTTTTTCCCTCGGAATCCGGGGATGACCACCTTGATGGGAGGTTGAAACATTCTGATCGGTTTCTAACAGTTTTGTTCGTAGAACCAGAAACATCCAATGATTCCACATCCATTCGGACCAACTTTCCAAAGGTAGGTGATCATTAGTTTGTGGACTGATGAGGCTTAGTAATTTGCATTGGTCGAGAGGATGTGAGTTCAGAATCATCACACCTTTTTTAGGGGAATTATTGTCTACTCCAGGACTCTCTTTATAGATCTAAGTTATGTTCTTGAATCCTTATTACATTACTAAGTAAAAAATGATATTTCCTTCAGATCTGACAATCAATGATTAAATATGTAGAAAATTTAGAGAATCTTTTATATGTATTCGAGGTTATTTATTGATAGATAATCATCTGTATTTATTAGAGATTCATGGTCAATGGTACCCTTCGACACATTTATATAGAAGTCTCTTGGTCATTATGATAACCATGCTGGTTTTAAATCCACTCAGTGGGGCACTTGAGGTTTATTGTTATTCAGAAGGACATGGATTATTTTAGAGTTGGGATCGAACCCGTAGATGGGCTACCTATGTATCCTTTGTTTAGAAAAGGAATCAGAACCCACGTAGTTTATGTAAGGGAGTATGATTTTTATGATTGATGGTTCAAAGAAGGATTTCAGAATTACTTTTACACTCTAAGCTCACGTGATTCATGCTCGGTGTGAGAAACAAGAGGTATTGGTAAAAATTAGACAATTGTGCCAGGAAAGAAGAAATCATAAGAAATAATGTGGGGCTTATGTATGTATGAATGCCCAGATAAATGAAAGTTAGGATTTACTTTAGGGAAGAAATCCAGGAACATGGTCCATAAAGGTATATGTCCTTCATGGAGATTTTGAATACTCTAACTTGGGGATTACACCTGAAAAGGAGGCCCAAATTAAGAGAAGAATTATGATTGGGTTTTACTCCTGAAAAGGAATCCCAGATCAAAGGTAAATTAGGACTGGTTGAGAGAAATTAAGACTGGGGCTTACTCTTGAAAAGGAGGCCCAGGTAAAGGATTAAGGTTTGGGGCTTACTCTTGAGGAGGATTCCCAAATTAGGGGACTGGGGCTTACACTTAAGTAGGATTCCCAGATTTGGGAACTTTAAGAATTGGGGCTTACTCCTGAGGAGGATTCCCAAGTTAAGAATTATGACTGGGACTTACTCCTGAAAAGGAGGCCCGTATTTGAGACTGGGGCTTACTCCTGAAAAGGAAGCCCAGGTTAAGAGAATTATGGTTGGGGATTACTCCTAAAGAGGATTCCCATATTTGAGACTAGGTCTTATTCATGGAAAAGAAACCCAGGTTAGGGGATCTGGGGCTTACTCCTAAGTGGATGCCCAAATTAGAGGACTTATAACTGAGGATTATTCCTGAAAAGGAGACCTAAGTTAAGGATTCTCTCATCTTAAAGGATGAGGTTGAATGAATGAAATATCAATCTTTAGTGACATAAAGATGTGTAAATCACTAGGTTTTGAGAGATATTCCACAGAATTCCTTTCAGATAAGGAAGTCAAATCAAGAAATCATGCCATAAATGGCTTTGAAGAGTGTCTTGAAGACTGAATCTTGAATAGGAAAGGTGGAATGGCTTAAGAGGGGTGAAATGGGAAAGAAAGGCACCCAAAAAGGCAGGGGCGCGCAAGTCCTGGCAGGCGCACAGGTACTGCGTGGGCGCGCAAGTCCTAGTCGTGTAGGTATGCATGTGCGACACATGTTGTACTTGCACGATGGTTAACCATCAGGGTAATACTTGAGAGACTCTTGATTAAAGCCTTTAGAATCCTCTTGAGGTTCTTCCAGAAGAGGGGAGCGCAAGTTCTATTGAAGGGGCATGGCGTCGCGCAAGTGTGGCCTTTTCCCTTAAGGTCCGGCCACTCAGGCGCACAAGTGTTGATGAGTTTCAACACTTAGGCCTTCCTCCCCCTCTTTAGATCTTCCATTCTAGGTAATAAATTACCTTAGAAGTGCTTCGAATTCTTTGAGAAGAGACTAGGGTGTCGGGAACTCAAATCTGAGTTTCTGGAAAAAATCCTCTCTTTTCATGGGGGGCCCACGGGGTCTATTTATAGGCAGGAGAAGACCCCAGGTGGTTATTACTTAGGTCGCACAAGTCACTTGCGCGACCACTAGACAGCGCGCAAGTGGACTTGCGCGATAGTGATAGAACTTGCGCGGCACATGTGCTTTTGATCCCTTGTTCATTCCTTTGTCGATTTTTGATATTTTCTTCAAAGGATGAAATAAATTTGTGCTAAGTCATTTCCCTTTACATTCCTTTGGACTCTATGATAAAAAAGGAGCATAAAAAAAAGTCCCCCCTCAGAGTTGGATCCGAAAGAAATGAGGATGTGACTCTGAGTAAAAGAAGACATCCAAAGGAAAGGTGGCGTGCAAGTCTTGATGGCGCAGAGGGCGGCGCGCAAGTGCGCATCGCGTAGGGCCTGGCACGCAGGGGTACGACGCGCAGGTTTTTGTCCGCGTCTATAAATAGAGGGCCTCACTTCCGTACAAAGCATCCAGATTTATAGATTTCAAACCTTCGAGCTCTCGCTGCGCAGGTCACTTTAGCCACGCAGATTGCTCTGCTTTCCGATGTTTCTTTGTTGTCGCGCTGTTTGTATAGGTATTTTTACTTGCACGGTTTATACTTGCGCGTCAAAAACTAGCGCGACACACAAACACTTGCGCGCCAAGTTTAGACTTGCGTGCCTTAATGCCTTTGCCATTTTCTCGAATTCTTTCACAAATTTTATGAAAAATAAACCCATTTAGTTTATTCAACTTTTGTGAAGATTCAATGGCTCCCAAGGGAATTGGAACAAATGATGAACTGGATAGCAAGTGGATTTATGACATGATGAACATCATTGGCCATGATTACTATGATATATGCGACAGCACTCTCCTAGATTTAGCTAATTACTTAAAGAAATATCGTCTTAATTTTCTCACAGAGCATATATCTGCCTCTATATATTCATGGTCATTTGCAGAGAGTCAATGTTCCAGATGAAAAGAACTATATGCTTGAAATGCAGCTACACTGCTACTCCTCTATTTCGGTTATGCTGTGCATTAAGAGAAACAACAATGGTGTGAACTTTAAAATTCTTCCTCCATGTCATTTCCTTACAGATATGAAAATGGCAAACCCATGGGATGAAAAAAAAATTGATGTCGATTGGTGGAGAGAAGACAAACATGGCATTAGAGAAATATCTGAGAAGATTACTCTCTCCAAATGGCTCTTTACTTCCAATGCTCCATTCTCAAATCCATGTATCCATCTTCCAAGTCTTTTGGACAGAAACAGAGTCACTGTTTGATCAGCTGAAAATTTTCTCAAACCACACTCAAGAACATCCTTTTACAATTGTTCCAAGAAGAGCTGGTATCACTACATCTCCTATTTCATCTAGTTGAATGAATGAATTCCAGGTGGTTGCTGATGAAGCTTGGTATGTCATAAATCAAATAAAGAGTTATGTTGAAAGACTCTTGTAATTCTTGAAAAATAGAAGAGACTCCAGTCTGTGGATGTCCTTCTATCTCCTATGTATCAATGAAAAACACTTTCATCTTCAATAATTTGTACCTGCATTCTCTTTTTCTACATGCTTTAGATTTTACCTAAGCCAATGGGCCTAGTAAGCATAGTTTTAGTTTTACGAGGATTAATGTAAATAACCCTACAAACTTAGAACCTTTTAATTTCTCAATGTTACCTAAATCATACAAAATGTATGTTTAGTGAGCTGGGAACTTGACATTTATTCAAAGTTCCCCTGTCTTTTGTGGGCAGTTTAAAGTCATGCACGTCGGACATAAAAAGGCTAATTTTTGAGGTCAAAATAGCTTTGACCGAAATGGATTAGAATTGACTCAATTCCTCGAAAATTCATCTGAAAACATATTACCATACTCAAGTATGAGGGAAAATATGTAAGCTATAACTTAAGAATATTTTAATCTGAGGAATGATATGAAAAAGAGCTAAAAGCCATTAGAATAAGTAGTTTCCAAGAATGAAGTTACCATTATTTAACAAACCTTTTAGGGGGTTGAATTATACAGGGCCACCTAAGGGCATTGGCTACATAGTTAAATAATATAGTATCTTTTGGATAACAAGTCTATTATGTAGATTGTTTATGCAAGGCCACCTATGGGCACGTGCTACATATTCAGGCAAAAGAACTCTCAGAAATTTACTTTCCTAGTGCTAAAATCCAGTGAAAGTTTATGGAGATTCAAATCTTCCAAAGTATAGAGTTTTCTATATGGAAAGAGGTACTTGAATATGGAGAAGATATTTCTAAACAAGATTATCGAAGAACTGGATGAGTATCACTCCTACGAAGGTCTGACCCAAATGTACAGAAGCATAATATAAACCATAGACTTGAATACTTTCAGATCATTAAAAAGGATATGGGACAAATATGTTAAGGATGGCTATTTTTGTGGATCCCTACATACTGTCGTTTAAGACAAATAAGGAAAAAAGAGGCATTCTTCCCAAGAATGAAGTTACCACTATCTAAAAAACCTGTTAGGGTGTTGAATTATGCAGGGCCACCTAAGGGAATTGGATGCATAGTCAAATAATAGTATCTTTTCGCTAACAAGTCTATTATGTAGACTGTTTATGCAAAGCCACCTATGGGCACGTGCTTCATAGTTAGACAAAAGAACTCTCAGAATTTTGACATTTTTGTGACTAGAAGTCATGAAAAGGGTTATGAGGATTTGAAAATATTTAAGGTTAGGATTATGACACATAAATATGGGTATTGTTCAATGTATACAGAGATACATAGATCAATGCTAACCATAATCATGTTGTGGTTGGGTCCTGAATTGAAATGTTGGACTTCACTATGTATCCCATAAGGATGAGAATCAAGCCATACGTAGTTCTTAAACTACAGTTTAACATCATGTGGGACAAAAGTATTAGAGATCTAAGTTTAGGGTCATAGAGCTTGGACCATTGTAAGAAATACACAGTGTGTGTTTTCATGGGGACTTTTCAGCCAAGGGACTGAAAATAGAATTTGGGGTTAGGCCCAATGACTTGGGGCTGGATTCGAGGGACACTCGAACGTTCCTACGTATCCCATAAGGATGGGAATCAAGACCACATAGTTCTAGAAATACCCTCTATACATATTTGGTTCGTACATGTGAAGGGTGAAAGGGGACTTTAGTGCAATGATGGTTTAACCCAAGATAAAAGGTTCGGGCATTTCCATGTATGCACGTAGTCTTTGAAATGAAACATGATTGAAAAATAAATGAAAATAATGGTTCCCTATTAGTTGAGGGTATCAATGAAATTTGTAGTTTATTTTCATACTGGACAAAAGTGTTGTATAGTTTAACGTCGTATAACAAGAAAGAAAGTGAACCAATGTAAAGATATTGATTCTAAGGGTGGTTTCATGAATTAACATCGTATGAGATGGAGATGAACCGACGTGAAGAGATTGGTTTTGGGCTTGAACCTTGGGAGGTTTCCTACATACCTAGCCTAGAGGGAAAGTATCAAAGTTCGTGTAGTTCAATTAAATAATGAATTAATGATCAAGTTGTTCTTGGGGAAAATGACCTAAAAATGATGTTAGGACTTACTCATGGTTAGCGGCCCAGAGAGAGTGTTATGGTTGAGGTTTTCTCTAAGATCACATGATTCATACTCAGTGTGAGAAACAAGAGGTAAAAACAACCTTAACGATGCATAGTTTAATGTCATGTAGGACATATAAAGGGACTATGCAGTTTAAAGTCTTGCAGTTAGGACTATTGGTGCAACATAGTTTAGTGTCATGTAGCAGGGAAAAAATACAGTTTAATGTCATGTAAGACATATCACTTACTTTCTGTATAGTTTAGCATCATGTAGTTAAGACGATGGGGACAATAGAGTTTAACGTTATTTTGGACGAAAGGGGGACTATGCAGTTTAATGTCATGCAGGGAGGAAAAAAGAGTACACCATTTTAACGTCATGTTGGACGCATTGGGGATTTTTTTCCCACAGTTTAACTTCATGTTGGATGAAAGTGCGAATAGTTTAAGGTCATACAAGACCTTTGATGATTATGTAGTTTAACGTCTTTCCGGACGTAAGGGAATTTTATACAGTTTAGTGTCATGTAGTTAGGACGTCACAGTTTAACATCTTGCTGGACGTAAGGGACTTGAAAATAGTTTAGGGTCACATGCATGGACCGTTGATGATGCAGTTTAAGGTCATACAGGACCTAGTTGCAGTTTAAGGTCATACTGGACCATTTAGGGAACTTTTTCACAGTTTATCATCGTGTGGGACGAAATTACAAATAGTTTAAGATCATATGTATGGACCGTTGCTGTATAGATTAACATCATATAGCAAGGACGAGAAAGGTACTTTTTAGTTTATACAAAATACTTCTTCAAAAATATGGCATTGGTTGGAGTAGTGATGAGTTCTCCATCCATTGAGATTAATGAATAAGCTCCCTTGGAGTAGACCCTATGTATTGAATAAGGTCCTTCCCATTTTGGCTCAATCTTGGGAGGTTTCTTTCTTGGTATCATTGGAGTTCTGAGAACTAATACCAATTCTCCCTGAGTGAATGAACAAAGATGAACTTTTTTGTTAAAAGCTCATGCTATTAGATTCTGATAGACTTCCAAGTGGTGCAAAGGGCATAATCTTTTCTCATCTAACCGTTCCAATTCATTCAATCGCTTTTGAGATTTTTCATCTGTAGATGATTGATCACAAATGGAAACTCTGAGCGAGGGTAGTTGAACTTCAATGGGCAAGACGACTTCTGTTCCATATACCAATGAATATGGAGTTGACCGAGTTGCAGTGCGGGTGGTAGTATGATAATCCCATAAAACTTGAAAGAGTTTATCAAGCCATGACCTCTTATCTTTATCTACCATCTTTTGCAGTATATTTGAAAGATTCTTTTTAAAGGATTCTATCTGTACATTGGCCGCTTCATGATACCGAGATGAATGGTTGGATTTGATGTTGTATTCTTGATACAACTTCTTCATCTCGGATGAACAGAAATTGGTTCCATTGTTCGTCAATGTGGTATGAGGGACACAAAATTTGGTAATGATGTTAGACTTTATGAATCTAACAACGCATTTAGAACTGAATTCCTTGAGAGGTATTGCCTCTGCCCATTTGGAAAAGAAGTCAGTAGAAGTAAGAATGTAATTAAACTGCTTGGTCATAGCCGAAGGGTAAGGTCCCACCACATCCATTCCCCATGTGGCAAATGGACATGAGTATTTAGCTGTATGAAGTAGCTCTGGAGGTTGATGAATGAAGTTGGCATGTACTTGGCATGAATGACACTTCTTTGTGAAATTGAAACAATATCGTATCATTGAAGGCCAAAAGTATCCAAGACTTCGAATCTAATCAGACAGTCTATGTTCAGACTGGTGGGCACCACAGACTCCTACATGCACTTCTTTCATGATAGCCATTGTCTCTTCACCATCAATGAATCTGAAGAGAACTCCATCAAAACCATGTTTGTAGAGAATTTTCTCTAGGTGATCTGGGCTATCATAAAGAGTAAAATTAACCACACGTCGCCGGATTTGTTCTTTTTTAGCTTTATCAGGTGGAAGTGTTCCATTTTGAAGGTATTTCCTAATAGGTGACATTCATCCTATAGTATGGCCATACGGTTTAGGAATGGGACAAATTTAATTAATTTCCTCTGTTCTGATTCAAACATAAGGTGAAATTGCACGACGGTAGGCAATACTGATGGTTGTCTCGTCCCGATTTGGATCTGCCAGAGCTGTGGCTATATTAGCCAATGCATCAGCTTGAGCATTTTGTGATCTTGGGACATAAGAGAATGTCGGTTCCAAATAGAATTCCTCCATTAATTCTCTGACGTAATCATACAAAGGGATTAGTTCTTCTTTTCTAATGTCATAATCCCCATTGACTTGTTTGATTACCAGGTCTAAATCACCTTTCACCTTTAATTGATTCACTTGTGCTTGAAGTGCTAATTCCAAACCTACGATGAGAGCTTGGTATTCTGCTTCATTATTGGTACCACCTTCCCACAATAAGAAGGAATAAGGTAACACTGCCTTTTCTGGAGAAATGAGCACAAATCCTAATCCAACTTTGTTGAATTTAGGATTTTCCATTTTCCTTCCTGTTGGACTTCTGGAAGCACCATCAAAATACATTTCTCATGCCTAAGGAATTTCTGGAATAGAGAAGACTTCCTCATCAGGTAGTTCAATATTTGAAGATGTGTCTTCCATTGAAGGGTGTTTAGCTAGGAAATCATCCATAACTTGGCCCCTTATCACCTTTTGAGACACATACTGAATGTCGAATTGCTGCAAAATAACTGCCCACCTTGCCAGACGTCCTGTAAGCATTGGATGACTTAGGATAAATTTGAGCGGGTTATTTCGAGATACCAATTGGACCTCGTGATGTTGCAGGTAGTGTCTCAACTTCTGAACTGCAAAGATTAATGTCAGGCATCACTTCTCAATACGTGAATATCGGGATTCTGCTTCAAGAATGGTTTGACTGAGATAGTATAGGTTGTTTTCATTCCCAGTATCATTCTTTTGAGCAAGGAAGGAACCTAATGATTGCTCTAGAGCTGTCACGTAGAGGATAAGTGGTCTTCCTTCAACATTTTGCATGAGTACCGATGGACTCAAGAGGTATTTCTTGAGAATATCTAATTCTTCTTGACATTCTTCAGTCCACTAATAAGTGACTCCCTTCTTCATCAATTTGGTCAAGGGTAAAATTTTGCCTGCTAAATTGGAGATGAAACGCCAAATATAGGCTAAGTGTCCTTGAAGTCCTCTTAATTCTTTCAAATTTTGAGGAGGTGACATACCAAGGACTGACTTGGTCTTCTCAGGACCGACTTCAATACCACGATGGAGTACAACAAAGCCAAGAAATTTTCTTGAGGTTAGCCCAAAATCACATTTTAAGGGTTTCATATTCAAATTATGTTGTCGAAGCTTGCAGAATATGAATTCCAAATAATCCAAGTGATTAGAACGTTGTTTGGATTTAACTACCAAATCGTCTACATAGAATTCAACAAACTTCCCTAAGAAGTGTTTGAAGATACGATGCATGGCACGCTGATAAGTTGCACCTGCATTCTTTAATCCAAATGGCATTACCCGGTAGCAAAACACACCCTGAGGGGCTCTGAAGGCTGTAGATTACTCGTCTTCTGGGGCCATTCGGATCTGATTATATTCGGAATATCTATCCATGAAGGAAAGTGCTTCATAGCTAGCTGTTACATCAATTAGAAGTTCTGTAATCAGAACTGGGAAATCATCCTTAGGAAAATACCGATTAAGATCTCTGAAATCGATGCAAACTCTAATTTGTCCGTTCTTTTTCTTTACAGGTACAATATTAGCCAACCATTTGGGATATTGAACTTCTCTGACGAACTTATCTTTGATAAGATTATCCACTTCAGCTTCAATTTTGGAAGCATAAGTTGGGTTTGTTCTTCTCACGGCCTGCTTAAATCGTCGATGTTCTTCAGGTAAACCCAAATGATGAGTAGCAACATCAAGATCAAGCCTGGGAATTTCCGTATAGTTCCAGGCAAATATATCTCTATTTTGCTTTAGAAAAGAAATATACATCTCTTTCTCTTCAAGATTCATGGCCGCACTGATTAAAGTGGGGCGTGGATCTCCTTTTGTACCCAGATTTATTTCTCTGAGTTCATCCACAGTGGTAGAGATACCCTCTTCAAATGCTGGAGGAGCATCTCTGAGATCGTCCTCTTCTTCTTCATCATGTGTTATTTCTTCCATTTCGACTTGCATAGTAGATGATAAAGTATAATTCTAATGATCCGAAGAGATGTAAAAATTTTCATATCTTGAAGAAGAAGCTTCCATTTCTGACCCGATTGATGATGAAGGGTCTTCTTTGGGTAATAAAGATGAGATGATGGATTGAGAATCGACATCATTAATCACCTACGATGTTACTATAACTTCTTCTGGCCTAATTGGCGAAGCATAGACTTGTTAGATTTCAGCAGATGAAATGAAGACGTCACCATTTGTGCTTTCATCACTGCTTGGTAGATTACCAATTTCTCCCATGTTGTCTGGCTCGATTGCCGTAATTGACATTATGGATCTTTCCATAAGAGTATTTTGATTTGGTTCTATCTTGTCAATTTTACTGATAGGCAACACATAATATGTACTCACATGTGTAAATGGATTTACTGGAATTTTTTCCAAACCATATGGAGCATTAACTTTGGTAATCTTCTTTGTTATGTATTTCTCCCTTTGCTTCATGTGATAGAATTCCGCCTCAATGTATTGAGACTCACATGTCTTGAACAGGGCCTTATCACTATACAATGTCCCAACTTGACCATCGAAACAATATTTGAGACATTGATGGTATGATGAAGGGATAGTCGCATGTTGATGTAGCCAGGGTCTTCCAAGAAAGATGTTGAAGGCTGAGTCTTGATCAACAACCATGAAATCTGAATTGGATACAAGATCTCCAAAATGAATTCTGAGTGTAACTTCAACCAGTGTTTCTTGTTCATTTTTATCATATCCCTGTAGAATCATGGTGGAAGGAGATAAATCAGATTCCGTGAGGCCCAATCAACGAAGTGTACGAATGGTAATGAGGTTGACTCCTGAACCATTGTCAATGAAAGCCCTTAGAACATCCACACCATTGACCTTTCTAGACAAGTACAATGGTCTAATATGTCCATGCACAACATCATCTTCATCTTCATCAGTAAAAGATATTGTTTCATGGAATCCTTCAGGATTATTCTCTATGTGATAGACTTCAGCTGCAACAATTTCAGTTTCAAACTCCTGAGGATTTGACAAAGCCTCGATGAGTGCTTCCTGAAGATCTTTTGACAGATTCAGAGCATCCAGAATTGATAACTTGGATGGTACTTGGGCCAAGTGTTTCAATATATCAAACTTTTGATCCAGAGGTCTGCGTTTACCAATAGGAATATATGGTTTAGCAGGTACCTTGGAAGCAGATTCTTTGGAAGTTGATGCATCTTATATTGGGAATGGAGTTCGCAATATTCCCGGTTTTGGAAGATTAGACCGATTAGATACATTTACTTGCTAAGTGGAAGAATATGGAACCTTCAACCGGTCTTCCAAAATAACTATTTCAGGACTGAATTTTCTATTGGTAGAATAACTTTCATGTTCTTACTGAGCTCACTGAAGGGCTCTACCACGAGTTTTTGCTGCGTACACAGTTCTAGCAGGGGTAGAATTGGAATAGTGGCTTCTGAAAGATCCATTTCTTCCCCTGTATCTTGAGCCCCTAGAACTTCCTCTGATTCCTCTGTTTGATACAGGGAATTTAGGCTCATTGAAATTGAAACTGCGACTGGCATATGGATCTGTTAATTGAATCATATTAACAGAACCAAAGATTAACTCTTCGTCTGATGAAGACTCTGACTGATTAGCCTGTTTAGGCTATGCCATTTGGTGGGGAGGTGCCCGTGGCTTTGAAGTAGATGGCATGAAGTCCACCAAAGTCAAAGACAAATTAGGCTTTGACACATACTCATCTTCTTCTGATTCTTTTTCTTTCTTTGAATCATGCCGTTTCTTTGAGGAATTTCCCTCTGACGAAGAGGATTTTGCTGCAACATTCATGGTAGAAGACATAATTGGTTTCTTTAATTATGTTCTCAAAATATCATGAGTTAGATTGATTGTCATTCTGACCATCCAATCATCATACTTCTGTGTATTTTTCTTTTGACTTCTTTCCATTCACCTTCCTCCTCTGGAACTGTAGCAGTGACACATGCTACCTGGGCTGAGGAGCCCTTCAATGTGACTTGTCCGGAGTCAACCATCTTTTGAAGGAGGTATTTGAAGACAAAACACTCCAGGATGGGATGCCCCAACATTTGATTAAAAGGGAAATAATTGGGATGGTATTCATCTCCTTTCTTGTTTGGCCTCTAGGGCATTGGAAATTGAACCAAATTGTTTTCTAGAGCCGAAATGAAATAACCAGGAACTTGTTCATTTTAGAAAGAGTATGTTTTGATCTTCAGATCCTCAATTTGTTTTCGACTTTGATCTTTTTGATCGTCTGGATGAAAAGGCCTTTGTTGTTGGAACTCAGAAGGTGGAGCCCTTCGAGAAGATGAAGGTTTTGAGGTAGAAATAGCTACAGGTGCTTGTTTAAGCATAACTATAGCAGTTTCTACTTTAACCATTATCCTTCCTTGAGCTGATGGAATTACACGAGATTTAGCCTTAGCCTATATAAGGTAATCTTCAATTTTCTTAGTGATTGAAGTAAGGTCTCGAAACCCTCCTGTTTATTTCACAGGGATTAACGGCGTGCGTAATTCGTCATGCAGATTTTCCACACATATTGGAAACAATTCTTCTTGAGGGAGTGCTAACTCAAGTAATATGTTAATCCCTTCCATCAAGCAATGAAATCAGAAACCCTTTCATTATCCCTTTTCTTATAGTTTGTATGATCGAAAATGGTTGTCTTTGGAAAAGTTGAGTTGAACTGAAGGAGGAATTTTTGGTGAAGATCCTCTCATCCGGTAATTGAACGGGATTTCAAGCTTGTATACCAAACAAAAGCTGGTCTTTGCAAGGTTCGCACGAAGCATCTAATTTTCACTGCTTCTTGCTGCTCCGGAGTTCCCATCATAGGATCGCAACAAGACACGTAATGCGTCAAATGCTGTTCAGGATCACCTGATCCATTGAAAATAGGGAATACAGGGTTCGCAAAACTGGATGGAGGAGATATTGAATCTACCCATTCAGGGTAAACTTTCTTTTCTGTTTGAACTTGCGCACGATTCCCTTCCATAGTTTCTAACCGAGCTGTTAATGACTCAATAGTAGTTATTAACTTTTGAGAAACATCTGGTTGAACTTGGACTTGGGTAGGTGCAATGACGAGAGCTTGGACAGATGTGGCGATTGGTGCTGCAACTGATGTTAGTACTGCCAACTGTTGTTTCACTTAACCCGTAGGATTAGACCTGTGAGGGTGTATTGATAGAGGAGGATATTCTTGATATTTCTTAGTAGCTGCAACAAATTCCTTTGGCTGAATGACTCTAGCATGCTTAAGAATAAGACTACTCTGAAGTAGTTCTGCATTCAACCTTCTTAATTCCTTCATTTCTTCCTCCTGTTGTGCAAACCTCTTCTCTAGTGAGAGTGATTGACCTTCTCCAGAGGAAGCATATGTAACCTGGTTCATTCCCTTCCCTTTGTTGGATCCTTTTCGGAGAGGGGGAAGTGGGTTACTCGAAGGATTACCTAGGTTCTGAGTAATCCTTTGACTTCGTGTATGCACACCTTCTTCATTTGTGTTGTTGCGTACATCTTCTTGAGCAGGAACCTCTTCATCTGATTCCCCTGAGTGAGCCTCATCTGGTGGATCAGCAACAACGGCATTGATGACATTGATTGATGCACAACTCATCGCATCCCTTTTATCAGCATTTCTATGATATTGTCTTCTTCCATGTCTTTGATGAGACATTGCCTTTTGTTAATTTGATCCCTTAGTAACTTCTTGATGAACCGTAATTTGGAGGGAATCTCCTGATAATTTGGCTCTTCGTTCCTCTTGATTTTTCTTTTCCAATCGAGAAAAGACCGACTTTCTTTGAGGAGAGGATTGATGATTTGAAAAAGTCCCCAGTCCAGTGGACTGGGGCTATTCCTGTTGTTCTCGCTCAACTCCCTAAATCCTTTTTGTTGATTCCGAGGGTTGGTTTAAAAGAGCCCCCAGTCTGGTGAGCTGGGGTGGTTCTTGACATGCTATGTCTGAGACTTTCTTGAAATTCCTCATGAACTTGTGAACCTTATTCCGGAAATTAACTGGATGCATTAACCTTTATCCACTTTTATCACCCGGTTCAAATGACCGTTGGATGATTTCTAACACTTCTGTCACTTGGTGACGTGTTTTCTCCAAACGAGAGGCATGTTCAATATTCTTGTTTTCTTGATGCAAGAGTAATTCGACAATTTGTTCTCTATATTCTTGATTTTGAGAGGAACTAGTTGAATCCTGTTCTTGGGAAAGATTTTGATTACAAACAATGCCCATTGACTGTGGCCGTCCATGGGAAATAACATTGCATGAGACCATTTTCGGCTGGCTTTGATGACTGGAGAGCACCATGAAATGCAGTGCTCCATGAACACCCCATCCTCTAACATGAATACCAGATGGGGCATTGGTAATTAACTGATGCAATCTTCTTAGTGCACCAAGGCATGAACGTTGAAGGGATCTCTGCTACTTTTCAGCCTTCGGATATCGAGAGACTGATAGAGACGCCAAATCAATCTGATGTTGTAACCCTTCTATTATCTTAAGATTATTTTCATATTCATTATAAGATAATACTTTCTTTTTCAACTGACAAAGATTTTTCCATATGTTGAGAAGAATATCATGAACTTCATCTTCTGTCAACATTTCTGGAATATTATACTGAGAGTCATCCAGAGGCCAAAACATGACTGGCACTTCACCTTTCGCTAGTTGTTTTCTCATGTTCAGAATTTCTTCTTTATCATTTGATGAAGATTCTTCTACCTGATTTGACCAGATTTCATGTTTCATGGTTGCTTCGTTGGATTCAACAGGATTGGTAGAGAAATCATTGATCAAACTAGAAGCCGCATGACTTAAGGGTGGTTTGGAGAATGACCTACACCCTGGGCTATCTTCTGATTGAGAAAGTATTTCACCTACTAGCGATGAATCTTCAAACATGAATGGTTTCGCATTTGCAAGTGCCTCAAGATAATAGGGCTTTCTCGGCACTATATTGTCCACTGAAGCATTTTCCGGGCAATGTGTATCACTACTGCGGAGAGGACTTTCATAGAGAAATTCATCATCATGGGGAGGACCACCATAATGGGTTACAGAAAAAGATGAGATCTCTTGCTCCTTCGTCTTCTGACCACACAGAGGGTTCCTGTGGCTCTCATCTGAAGATGAAACTTCGAGATTGACCGAATTGTCATGAAGCAAGCCTTCAAGAGGAAGTGTCTATTGAAGACCTTCGGAATTAATGTTCCCACTATTGAGAAATGAGGGAGTATAATCTTGAATTTCAACAGATAATTGTCTGAGGGCTTCAAGAACTCCAGCATCGAGAAAGGCCTTGTTACAGATTGGCTCTTGATATCCTGACTGTGCTGGGCGGGTCTTTTTCTTAGACGCCTTCTTACTTTCCTTGGAAACCACTTGTTGACGAAAGTGGTTTCTCTGAGCAGGTGTATATGCCTAATCAGGAAATATGGCCAGGTTAGGCTGACGATCTCTACTCAAATCAGGTGTATGTGCCTGACTTGGTTGTCTGTATGCTATGGGGGAGTATGCCCCACAACCCTCTTGGACTGGAACAGATGTGTGTGTTTGTTCCAGAGTGAATTTTTGATGTATCACTCCACTGGTAGGGATAGATTTATGTGTCTTTCCCTGAGATGCCGCTGAAGTTGTTATAATATCCTGGAAGGCATCCAGAATATGAACAAGGATTTTCTTCTACTCTTTCACCATTGATAGAATATTCTTGGTGACTTTAGCTGCCGTAACGGGAATATACATCCATTCCAGTCTTAGAGCAGGTGTATGTGCCTGCTCGTGTCCTCCTTTTCGTGTCAGTGAATCCTGACAGTACTCAAGTGTAGGGGCAGAGACTTGAGTCTGCCTCCTATTTGTTTTTGGGGCTTTCCGACTAACTTCTCTGAATGCTACCAAGAGAGACTGTTGGTAGGTTTGATTAATACTAGCAGGTGTATGTGCCTGCTGATTGCACTTCGCCAAATGTGGTTGACGAGATCCATCATATGTAGTCAGACGAGTCTGCTGACTAGCTGATGATGTATAAACAGGTGTATGTTCCTGCCTATAGTACTCTGCCGGAATTTCCTGGCGTGATTGGCGTGATGCTACCAAACGAGTCTGCTGGACAGCGGAATTAAAACGGGAAGGTGTGTGTGCATGCTCGTTTCTTGCCACCAAGTTAGGTTGGTGGACTTATCCGGAGATGGGAGAGATGAGAACCTGCTCACTGTTGACCGGATTCCGCCTCTGGTGGTTCTTCTTTCTTTCTCTGGTTCGAGGAACCTGAGCCTAATGCCTGGAGTCGGTACCCTCATCATGTTGAGGGCGCACTGCCTCACGAGTTTGGTGGAGATTGTTGGTGGGAGCCCTCAGGAAGGACTCCTGTCTGTTTGAATTAAGGTCTTGAGGGACCTGCTCATTCACCTCCCCAGAATAAGGGAGTGAATGGTGATTGTGTTCCGGGGATAACGACCCGAAACGATTGAATATGGTAGTCAGCACCGCCTGATTCTTGATCACTGGTCATCGTTGTCTAGACGACCAATGTGAGTTGTTTACTTGGAGGGCTTGTCGGGCAGCCTCCAGAGTTGGGATGGTACCATGTTGATGGTACTCCTTAACCAGTGCGTTTGATACCCAGTGTTGAAGATGTTGAGTAGGTGATATCGTCCTAAAAGCGGACGATGATCCAGTAGGAGTAGCAGTAGTGGTATTTGCAGCAGTAGTATTCATAGGTGTGAACTTGAGAGCAGCCATTCTAGAAATACAAAAGATCTTGGGAAAAGAATTCTGGTTTGATATAACAGATGTAATCAAGATAAATTCATCCACTACATCTTTTGGATGAGCACTTATGTCAATGATTGTTTTTGTTGGCCCTCTCATT
The DNA here is from genome assembly GCA_963277665.1 of Viscum album. Taxonomy (NCBI): domain Eukaryota; kingdom Viridiplantae; phylum Streptophyta; class Magnoliopsida; order Santalales; family Viscaceae; genus Viscum; species Viscum album. The sequence goes on along the minus strand of OY728131.1, from coordinate 1,428,569,898 downwards.
GAGATTTCAATAGGGTCCTAACAAATAGGTAAAACATAATTTTAACTTGGTTAAGGATTCACGTCGGGTTCACCATTTTTGTTTCCCTCAGAATCCAGGGATGACCGCCTTGATGGGAGGTTCAAACATTCTGATCGGTTTCTAACGGTTTTGTTCGTAGAACCGGAAACATCCAATGATTCCACGTTCATTCAGACCTACTTTCCAAAGGTAGGTGCTCATTAGTTTGTGGACTGATGAGGCTTAGGAATTTGCATTGGTCGAGAGGATGGGAGGTCGGACTCATCACACCTTTTTTAGGGGAATTATTGTCTACTCCGGGACTCTCTTTATAGATCTAAGTTATGCTCGTGAATCCTTATTACATTACCAAGCATAAAATGAGCTTTCCTTTAGATCTGATAATCAATGATTAAATATGTAGGAAATTTAGAGAATCTTTTATATGTATTCGAGGTTCTTCATCGATAGAGAATCATCTGTATTTATTAGAGATTCTTGGTCAATGGTACCCTTCGACACATTTATATAGAAGTATCTTGGTCATTATGATGACCATGCTGGTTTTAAAGCCACTCAGTGGGGTACTTGAGGTTTATTGTTATTCATAAGGACATGGATTATTTTAGAGTTGGGATCGAACCCGTATACGGGCTACCTACGTATCCTTTGTTTATAAAAGGAATCAGAACCCACGTAGTTCGAGTAAGGGAGTATGATTTTTATGATTGATGGCTCAAAGAAGGATGTCACAATTACTTTTACACTCTAAGCTCACGTGAGTCATGCTCGGTGTGAGAAACAAGAGGTATTGGTAAAAATTAGAAAATTGTTCCATGAAAGATGCAATCATAAGAAATAATGTGGGGATCATGTATGTATGACTGCCCAGATAAATGAAGGTTAGGATTTACTTTAGGGAAGAAATCCAGGAACAGGGTCCATAAAGGTATATGTGCTTCATGGAGATTTTGAATACTCTACCTTGGGGCTTACTTCTGAAAAGGAGGCCCAAATTAGGAGAAGAATTATAATTGGGTTTTACTCCTGAAAAGGAATCCCAGATCAAAGGTAAATTAGGACTGGTTGATAGAAATTAAGACTGGGTCTTACTCCTGAAAAGAAGGCCCAGGTAAAGGATTATGGTTTGGGGCTTACTCCTAAGGAGGTTGCCCAAATTAGGGGACTGGGGCTTACTCCTAAGGAGGATGCCCAGATTTGGGAACTTTAAGAATTGGGGCTTACTTCTAAGGAGGATGCCCAAGTTAAGAATTATGACTGGGACTTACTCCTGAAAAGGAGTCTCATATTTGAGACTGGGGCTTACTCCTGAAAAGGAAGCCCAGGTTAAGAGAATTATGGTTGGAGCTTACTCCTAAGGAGGATGCCCATATTTGAGACTGGGGCTTATTCCTAGAAAGGAAACCCAGGTTAGGGGATCTGGGGCTTACTCCTAAGAGGATACCCAAATTAGAGGACTCATGACTGGTGATTATTCCTAAAAAGTAGACCAAGGTTAAGGATTCTCTCATCTTAAAGTATGAGGTTGAATGAATGAAATCTCAATCTTTAGTGACATAAAGATGTGTAAATCACTTGGTTTTGAGAGATATTCCACAGAATTCCTTTAAAATAAGGAATTCAAATCAAGAAATCATTCCATAAATGGCTTTGAAGAGTGTCTTGAAGACTGAATCTTGAATAGGAAAGGTGGAATGGCTTAAGAGGGGTGAAATGGGCAAGAAAGGCACCCAAAAAGGAAGGGGTGCGCAAGTCCTGGCAGGTGTGCAGGTACTGCGTGGGCGCGCAAGTCCTAGTCGCGCAGGTATGCCTGCGCGACACATGTTGTACTTGCACGATAGTTAACCAGCAGGGTAATACTTGAGCGACTCTTGATTAAATCCTTTAGAATCCTCTTGAGGTTCTTCCAGAAGAGGGGAGCACAAGTTCTATTGAAGGAGCAAGGCGTCGCACAAGTGTGGCCTTTTCCCTTAAGGGATGGCCACTCAGGCACGCAAGTGTTGATGAGTTTCAACACTTAGGCCTTCCTCCACCTCTTTAGATCTTCCGTTCTAGGTAAGAAATTACCTTATAAGTGCTTCGGAAGATTTGAGAAGAGACTAGGGCGCTGGGAGCTCAAATCTGAGTTTTTGGAAAAAAATCATCTCTTTTCATGGGGGGGGGCACAGGGTCTATTTATAGGTAGGAGAAGACCCCGGGTGGTTATTACTTAGGTCGCGAAAGTCACTTGCACGACCACTATACGGTGCGCAAGTGGACTTGCACGACAGTGATAGAACTTGCACGGCACATGTGCTTTTGATCCCTTGTTCCTTCCTTTGTCAATTTTTGATATTTTCTTCAAAGGATGAAATCAATTTATGCTAATTCATTTCCCTTTACATTCCTTTGGACTCTGTGACAAAAAAGGAGTGTCAACAGTCTTAAAAACTCTCTTTATATCATTACATATTTGATGAATATATTATTTAAATAATACCAAGAAAAATTCGTGGGAGTTTTTATTCATGACATTCTCATATTTTCTAGAATAATGGAAGAACGTGATAAGGATTTGGGATTTTTTATAAAGACCTTATGAAAGGAGAAATTATATTTGAACTTAAGAAAGAGTGAACTTTGGTTTCAATGATTATCCTTGTTAGTACATGTAATCCCTAAGGAGGGTATATTCATGGATACATCAAAAAATTGATGAAATTGAAAAATGGCTGAGACCAGCCTCTATTATTGAAATTTGATGTTTTCTTATATTATCTAGATAATATTGGTGTTTTTTAGAACTTCATCATGATTTTAAAATACACTAAAAATGCTTAACCATACTGTATTTAAGTTCCTTTGGACAATAGGATATGTGGAAAGATTTAGGGAGATTAATAAGATATTAGTCGTTATGTATGTTCATACACTACCCTATAGTGTGGAATGGGTTGTAATATATAGTGATGCTTCATTTAAGGGTTATAGAATCATTATAATATAGAATAAAAATATAATTTATTATTCATTACAAAAATTGATGATTTTTGAGTCAAAATACCCAACTCATAATCTGGAGATGGCGGATGTAGTCTTTTATTGAAAATTTGGTGGAATCATCTATAGGGTGAGAAGTACTATATTTGTACTGACAAGAAGAGCCTAATGTATATATTCAAAAAAATTGATAAACATGCACTAAAGTATATAGTTATAATTAATCTAGTTATATGAAGAATCAATACATTAACACCCTATAGAATCAAACAGAATGGCTGATTCACTTATAAGGAATGATCATTCTGTCTTATCCATGATTAGGTCTAAAAAATATTCAATTATTGTTTATTTACAAGTAATTAATCTTGAAATCTTAATGGAATAAGAAAATTACTGTCTCCCCAAAACTATTTCTCAACCATAAATTCTTGAGAAGATCAAATAATACTCAAAAAGAGGATGTGTAGATATAGAAAAATGTATTGTGTATTCCAGATTTTATCCTTTATATATATGAATTCATAGATTTTTGAACCTGAATATGTGTCCCGTAAAAACTCAAATTGGAGAAGTTGAATTTGGATGATTCTCATAGCTCACCCTTCTCTAATAAAATAAGAAGCATCAATATGTATAGATATCTAAAATAAATCTTCTTGTGGTAAAACATGAAGTTAGAAATTGTGAAATACACATCCTGATTCATGGTATGAAAGCAAGTTAAGGCCGAATGAAAAAAAAGGCTATGTTGCAACCATTAACTATACCATTATGGAAATGGGAAAAAATTATGGATTTTTCTATATCACTTCCTAAATCATCTAAGGGATATAATATTATTTCTTTTGTAGTTATTCTCCTTAAAAAGTTAGTGCATTTTATCACCATTAAATAAGATTTCAATCTTGACCAACTTTCTAAGATATATATAAGAGAAGTTGTAAGAATTAATGGGGTCCCACATTTCATTGTATCTAATAGAGATACAATTTTTATGTCTAGATTATTGAAAATTCATCAAAAATAATTATATATGGAGTTGAGTTTTAGCACAGCTTATCACCCTCAGATAGATGGTAAGTATGCGAGGACCATAAAAACTCTAAAGGATATTTTGGGATCTTATACAATGGAATTAAAAGGATGTTGGGATCAACACCTTACCTTGGTTGATTCCTAATATAAAAACAATTTCCAATATATCACTTAGATAGATCTATATAAGGCTCTATATTTGAAGAGATGTATTATTCTAACATCTAGGACGAATTTGGAGAGAGGAAACTGATATGTCCTGCCATCTTACATGAAATTATGGAGAGGGTTAAAATCATTTACCAATATTTGAATATATCACAAAGTCAATAGATGTGATATGAAGATAATTTTCTAAGAGATATAGAGTTTGAATTTAGTGACATGGTTTTCCTATGAATATCTCTATGGAAGTAGGTTATGATATTTGTGATGAAAGGGATGATAATCCCTAGGTATATCTATCCCTTTGAGATCATTGTTAAGTTTGGGGAAGTAGCTCATCGCTTAACACTGCCTCATGAATTCTCCCAAGTATATGTTATATTTAATGTATCAACTTTGAGGAACTAAATACCAAATCCATCATGGGTACTATATCCAGAAGTCATTCAACTAGAACATGATCTATTATATGATGAACAACTAGTGAAAATTATGTATTAAAGAGATAAGGTGATACATAAGAATCCCACTCATCTAGTCAATGTTCTATTGATGAATTATATGTTTGAGGAAGCTATTTGGGAACCTGAAGATGTGATGAGATAAAAGTACCCTCTCATGTTCTCTTTATTGTAATAAAATTTTGATGATGAAATTATTTTAAGGGGCGTAGAATATAACGACCCAAAATTATTGACTTTGTAAAGCTGGTGTTATGTTCATTAACATGCATTACCTGGAACACCTAACCAAAAACCAATAACCATTAAGATAAAATTAATTATAAATCTATAATAAAATTATGATGGTGATCCATTAAATATTTCGAAGTCAAATAATTAATATGTGTTCATATTGAAAAATTTTATTTTCAATAAAATCTGTTTTCATTGTATTATGTATTTTATTTTAAATGATAAATTTAAAAAATTAGAATTTAAATTTTATAAAATAATATTAATTAATTAATTAATCATATAAAAAATTATGTAGTATCAATTTGTTTATTTTTTATGAAAAGGATAGTTTTCAGTCAAAAAATACAGTTTTTATGAAAATTATCATTTTTAGGATTTTGTCATTATGAAACATTATCCTTGAAGATTAAAAAACCATTTAAGTAATAAAATATCTATTTAATGAATAACATTATTCATTTTAAAAAATCCTTCAAAACTATAATCTAATGTAAAAACTCATAAAAACAAATTATAATGATAATTTAATAAAATAATATTTTTCTTGACTTTTCATATAATTATGTTTTTATATGGTGAAATTTTTTTCTTTTATTTAATGAATCCTAAATCTTATTTTTTTATAATAAATCAATTAATATTATTAAAATATGTATCTAATATAATTTTATCTTATATATAATGTTAAATTTAAAAAAAATGTTATTATAAAAACATTTTTATACAATTAAGTGTGTTTATTTGAAAAAATAAAATTTCACACCTTTAGAGATATTATTTGTTAAAATGATTTAAAAAATTTAAATCATAAGATTACAATTATCTAAAATGATCTACTAAGGTTAAAAATTAATTACCAAGGTAAAAGATAATTTTGGTAAAATATTAAAAGTTAAAAAGTGCTCAAATCACTTTTACCATATCTCAATATGAATAGATGAGGGGAGTTTTGACCTTATCATTTGCACACCCCTATTCTTTCAATTTTCAGCCATTTACCCTTGAATAGTGTCAAGGCATTATTAAAAATTGATGTGTGTTTCTAAAAGGGTTTTGTTCTTCTCTTGTAAAAGGATACCACTTCCACCTTTTGAAGATACACATCACCTTCAAATTCCTCCTTGAAAATATGATTTTGGTTCTCCACAAATGACCCTCTCACACCTAAATAAACTTATATTAACCTTAGGTTTTCCAAAGTCCATCACTTATAAGTAGTTATACAAGATAAAACTCAAGCTTCCAATGTGAGTATTTCCTTCTCTTACTCTTTTCCTTTAATTCTCCCCATTCCTAAATTAATTTCTAAAATTGTAAATATAATTAAATAAATATATTTATTTTAAATAAATTTCATTATGTTAATTATAATAACAAATATTAATCTCAATCTATTCACTAATAAAACAAAATAACATTGATTATGTGAATAAGAAAATTGTTGCCTCCCCAACATGATGCAGTTTTATTTCCATTACCATCACTCAAGGGTGGTACCAATGATGGATTTGATAAAAAAATATGTTGATATTTCAAAAATAAAATTATTAAATTATCATTTTTTATATACCATCATTCCAATAATTCATTAAGGAATGGGTTCATTAATCATGCATATATGTGGTCTAACACCTCCAGGAATAAAAAATATCATTTTTCATAACTACAAATCTTGTATGGTTCTAATAATGAGTTTAATGAAGATATATGAAAATTATAACATTTCAATGATTATATAATGTTTATAATAAAATTATATAATAACATTATTTTACTTTTTCAATCATTATACCACACTATTGTTTAGGTCATTTTCACCACTGAAATGATTGTTAATGTAATGTTAATGTCGTGGATGATTGACACACACATTTCATGGGGTGTAGAAAAATGCTATTATTTACTATTTACTTTAAGAGAAAATGGGTGATTAGGGTTGTCTAACTTGAGGAGATTCACAATTTTCTACATACTAATTCTAATTTACCTAAACTACTTGTTTTTTTACTTTTTAAATTTATGAATCTTTATTTTTGGGTTTTGGAAAACATAAATTCAAAACCAAAACTATCCTAAAATGAAGTTCAAGATGATATTAGAATATAAATAAATTGGATAAGGGTTTGGTGTCATGTTCCATTAGAATTATTTGTTGAATATTTAAATTGTGATTGACCGTTCAATTGTGAAATCTCACTATTGACCTACTATTATTAAATGTACGTGTTGTGAAATATTGAATTATTAGAGAATATTAATTCCTCATCATATGATCAAGATTGATGATACACCTCACTCAAGAGTGTATCATCCTATAGGACCTGGCTCCATCATATTTCATTTCCTCCATTGAAAAGATCAAATCCATTATATAAAGACATTGTGTTTAATGGAATAAGGTAAAATATTTAAATAAAATAATATATGTGAGTTTTGGTTCCATGTAATGGGGGAATATTTTACAACCCTTACATTCCACCTTCATTCACCATAAATAGATATAAAATCATTAAAAAACATAAGCATAGAATTTAGTAAACACCTAACCTTCCATGAGGTCAAGCCTCGTGTTAGCCTTCCATTATTGGAAGTAAGAGGTTATAATCGGAGAATGAGAGGAAGTAGGAAGAGATGAAGAGTAAGATAAATGGAGATAATGAAATAATAGTGAAAAAACCCGATGGTGAACTTTTATTAACAGTATAAATTTTTTACATAGAAAAAGAAAAAGTGAACTGGAAAACTACTCTATTGTAGAAATATTAAAATAGGGCAGAAACCCTTCGTTAATTAGAGAATTCCTCTAATTATTTTTAGTCATAGATGACACCTCTCATTATATATGTATGGATGATTGTATATTCCCACATTCAAATCTTTTTTTGTATTTTTTTCATCTTGGGTAAACATTCCAATGTTTCTATATTCTAAATATCTTCACAAAAAATCAGTTTTTTCTAAATTTTATCATTGAATCACTTCTGTGGAATAGAGATAAACTTGCAGGGTAGCATGAAGAGACATTTATTTTTCCAAATATTGGCCACTAAAAATTTAATTACGCCAATGTTATAGGGATACCTCCACAGTGAAACCTTGTTTGGTCAATTTTTCTTATAAAAATTTATATTTCAATATATTTCATCTTCCCAGGGTAGAGAAATTCACTACGACATCAGCTCTCCTCCATTTTTATCCTTCGATATGCTTATGGTGAATCCAGAAAATCTAAAATATAACTCTCATCCTTTCTAAAATCCATGCCACTAACAATCTAGGTATCCCCATGTTGAAACACAAACACAATGGTTTAGGGCCAAGTATTTCATCTTCTCATCACTCAATATTGTGGCATAGTAGTGTGGTAAAAACACAACTCAACAAGAATTCATATTGGTTAGTTGTAATGATCTTCTTATCCATATATTACTTCATTATTCTTCAAGGTGGGAATTGAACAAGTCATTTTAAGTTCCATATCCATCCATGGTGACTCTAGGATTTTATGTGGTATTTTGTCTTGGTCTTAGGGCCTCTAGTTTTGAAAATGGTGTTCTCTAGTGAGATTGAGAATGTTTTGGTGATTTTAATTAGAGATAGTAAGTGGGGAGTGGTGAAGATTAAATTTTTGAGCATAAGGGTATCATGGTCAGTGTGTGGTAGCATGATTTGGTTAATTATTAAAAGTACATGCTTTACTCATTGTCTTACAACAAAAAATAGTGTGGATGATAGATTCCTTAAATATCAATCCATGGATCCAAAGTGTAAGTGAAGTCTTACTAGGGTCAAAGGACCCCTACTACCATTGTGCCCCTACTTGTGATGGAAAATACATCCTTTTATTTCCATGTTTGGTTTACCACCACATGACCACATACTGCTCATGTGTGTCGAACCATACAAGGTATGTAACTCTTTCCATTAGGTTTTACCTCCCTATAGAATTTCTTGCCCGTACAGCCCTATTGGGCCGGCTATGTGGCTTGTGGGACAATGGGTTGAGGGTCGGACCATCTTGGTTATTTTTTGACCATAAAAGTATTTTAAAAAATAATACCATATTAATAATAATTATATCAAAATATCATAAATCATTTATAACTTTAACAATAAAAAAACTATTCATTTTAATCCATTTTATTTTCACATTTTTTTACTTCCAAATTTTTAATAAATACTAATAGAATCTAGGGTTCAGAGTGGCCGACCCTAAAAATTGGTGAAATAAAAGTAACATTATATAGGAAAGCATTATAAGGGGATTTTAAAAAAGTGGTAATAAAACACTCCCCTCATGTATTCCTCCACCAAAGGTTCACAGTACTCAGGTGTCCTAAAGGACCACATAGTACTCATTTACATGATTTCTGTCTTTGACAGTGCATCCAACACTTTAATTTCTTCCCAATAGACATGTTTGACTGTTATGTTGAGATACTTGGTCTGTTTAAGACGTACAATCCAATGAGGTATAATTATCTATTACATGTTCTAAGTTATAAATTTAGGAGTATTAATAGTATGTTTAGAATCTGATTCAATCCATAATAAATTCCAATTATGATAGATAACATATTTTATATCTTGGATAATTTCCCATAATTTAGTTTCATAATCAATTTCTAGACCAATAAAGTGGTGGAAGAAGCCATTGACAAAGCCATGATGTGTACGAAAGACACCTCCACAACCCGATGGACCCAACAGGATTTTTGTGCATCAAATACCCCCACAATTGATCTGTTATTTTCCTAAATAATTGAATCTCAACATTGAATTTAAAAGAAAACTCATTTTTAAAATATCTATATATCAAATAAATAAAATAAAACAATTATCAATGTTAAATAAAAATTTTAAATTCTTGATAAAATATCAACTCATCATAACATTTTTCAAATAAAAAAATCAATAATGTATTTTACTTTATTCCATTTGAAAATGATAGATCTTTTCCTTCATTTTATTAAAGCTTCTCATATCATTATTATTAATCATTTCAAATAATAATATACATAACTTTGAATATTTTCTCTCATGACTCATGATACACATTCAAAAAGAGTTATTATCATATCATGAAAACATGTTTCTTTTACCTACTTTTTTAAAGGAACTGTTTTCTCTTCCTTATAATGAAATAAGTCACATAAAATCACGAGGAATATGAAAACAAGTCTCAAATGACTCTAAGTATTATGGTTAGTAGGAATTGATGTAAAAAATCATTAATGTTCAAAGTGGAGGTCATATATAAAGTATAAATATTGTTATAAAATGTAAAATATTAATTAAAATATCTCCTTCAAAATGTAAACACCCTCTTCACATACTCAATGAAGGTTTATGATAAACAATGTATTAATGAATGAATTTATCCTTATTGAATTTCTATCTCTAATTTTTTTGTTATGTTTTTTTTTTGTTTTTTCAATCAACCATTCTAGTTTTTTTAATTTTATAAAATCCATTCTTGTAATAAACCTCAAATCCACCAATTTTACACATTTTATCATAATCATCAGTTTAGTAATGGTGATTTTTTTCTCTAATCAGAACACATTTTTTCTAATTTTTTTCAAAAAAAAATCAAGAGGTTAAAATAATGAAAGTATAATGTATGAATGAAAAAACATTATAAATTCATAATGTATTACCCCCACACATATTTTCTAATAATATAGTGCATCCCTCTTTCAATGAAATACCACACCCCCATACTTCAACTTTAAAATATCATGAAAACTACTAAGAGGGTGGTAGGAAAAGATAAAAATGTTTTAAAAAATATCTCATCCCTAAAAATTTCATTAACATTATCTATGGGATAAACAATGATTGATATAAAATTTCATCTTAAGGATAATGTCTTATCAATAAAAATTCCTCAATCATGTTAAATGTGGGTTTTAACAGTCATATATTTGATAAGTTTTAATTAATGTTCTATAAAATGACATGTCCCATGATCACTCAAGAAATATGCTCATGATATAATAGAATGTATTCAGTCTATAAATACTCTAAGGAATAGAAATATGACATCGTACAATAAATCATGGAATGGATAATAATAAAAAATCAATTTACATAAATTTTATAAATTCAAATTGTGAAATATGGTAGGGAAATATCATTTAAATGAATCAACTAATTCTCTCAAATTATAATCTACCAAATTAATTTCCATGATTCACTATAATTATTCAATTATCAAAATTACTCATTTAATCTCATAAACAATGAAATCTAAAACATTTCATCCTTGGGTTCCTAAGAAACTAATTTCTCCTAGAAAATTCAAGTAAACCATGAATCATAAGAATGATCATGTAATTTTTAGTTTAATACATATCATAAAATTTACAGATCTAAATAGAATTTTAGGAAAAAAATTCATGGGATTTAAATGGATAGTTAATGAATGAATGAACACCCTTTTATTATATATATTCAGTACTCTATTATCCTTGAAATTTGTGGGTTTCCACATTCCATTATAGTCCAACAAAATTAAATCAATCAATTAAGAACAAGGATTGTATCAATAAAGAACAAAAAAGAATGAGTACTTGGCTACATAATAGAGTAATCCTATGAATGAAATTGAAAATAATAGAAATTAAGTAAAATTATAAATCTTGGTATGATCCCCCCAAGTGGGCCTGATATTTTTAATGCCTCTATATGGGAAGTACAAATTATCTTCCACGGTTGGTTGGTGGGTACAGCTTCTTGGACATAAACCACAAAATTTGGCTTTTACCATATTCTAATTCTTCTTTGTTGGTGATGAGGAGTCCATGGATAGAACACACTAAATACACCCTACACATAATGATGTATATATTGCATCAAAAAGGTTGTATTAGGTATTGAAACTCATTTTCCTTGGTTTCTACTTATAAAACATTTTTATCATTGTTCAATGATTTCTTAATGTTGGCTACATGAATTGAACATTCATAAGGAATATTATAATTCAATTCATCTTGAACTAAATTTAATCATGATTAGAAATTCTAAAATTTTATCATAAACAACCACTTTATTTGTTTCATTTTTCTATATCACTTGGATGTATTCATGGGATTCCACTAATATGTTCTCAACAAAATCAGGGAGATCCATGTGTTCCTCAGTAGGTATGTTTACTACTTTATCATCTTCCTCCAGGGTAAAACAAGGGTTGGATGAATTATAAAATTCAAAAAAGTGAAAAGTTAAACTCAAGTCTGGTTTAATCAAATTAAAAAATAAACAATTAAAGAAAATTTATCTCCCAATAATAGTTTGGATTCAATCTCTTATTCAATGCTAATTACCTCTTAAAATCGAATCTCTCTGGATAGAGTTAAGTATTCAAACTCTTCCATTTTTTCTTAAAATTCCATATAATGGGTGGATAATTAATCATCCAATAATAGATTGAGAGGTAATGGTTATGGATCCTCAACTTTGTAAGGTATTTGGAGATCATGTAATACCTTATACTCATTAAAGAAATTATCTAAATCTTTATGATCTCCCATATTTAGCTCAGTAGGTAGGTGTTCCTCATCATAGATCCACCCTATATCTTCATGGTCATTTTGAATTTGATGCTTGAGATTGTTTGGATGTAGATAATATTCAATCATTGATTCAAATTCATTAATGTCTTTAGAAAAGTTGTCATGTTTCAGTGTTACATCCCTCGTGAACTTTAATCTTTGATAATTAGATTTCACTTTATTGGAAATATTTGTAAATTCATGTAGTAGAGGTTATATATTATAACCATTCATCATCAGTTTGATCATTTTAGTGATATTTCCATCTATTTATTAGAGGGACTCCTTAACATCATGAAACACTCACTCATTATCCTACAACCCTGAGTATTTATTCCACACATAGTAATGATCATTTTAAGACATAATGGTAAATTAATTTATTAGGTTTTGTTTTATAAAGTTATTGAAAAACTATTTTTGTGTGAAAATAAAAGGAAAATAATCAGCTTTTTTGGATCCCTAAAAATGGCACAATGTTTTGACCCACAAATTCCATGGGGTATGACAAATGCAAATTATTTATTTTTTCCTAGTGAAACAAAATTGCTGACATGGGTAGTCCCACTTGAGGATCTTCATACTCATCTACTTACTCATTCTAGTTAACCTAAAAAACTTGTTTTTTTGTCTTGGTTATTTTCTAAAACAATAAAATGTGTTTTTTTGGGAATTTGAAATATTAAATGAAAACCTAAATCTATCCTAACAAGAAATGGAAGATAAGATTAGAATAGAAATAAATTGGTCAATATTTTGGTTTCAGGATCCTTCATTATTCATTTTTGTATGTTTTTTTATAGATAAATTATGAAATGCCACTCTTGAGCTAATTTTATTCAATATATTTGTTTTGAAATATAAAATCATTAGATAATCATAATCCAAATCCTCCTATAATCAAGGATGATGATACACCTCAATGAAGAGTGTAGAATCTTCCAGGCCATAGCTTCATCATTTTCTATTTTATCCATTTAACTACTAAAATCCATTATGTAAAGTGATTGCTTTTATAGAATGGGTGGGAAGATATTTATATAAAAAATATAAGTGAGTATATGTTCCATTTAATGGTGAACTATCATCGCACCTATAACAACCCGAATCCGAAGCCCCTCCACTGGTGCCCCGTACCCGGTGTGCCACATGACCTCAAGTGAATTTCCCTAAACACCAGAGGTTGCTGACTAGAGGAGAGGGCCTTGGTGAGTCGGTGGGGAAACTATGACCTCATTCGGTAAAGTATACAAGGTAAAGAAGACAACAATCAAGAGCGGAAGCAATAACAACATGCATAACAACTGAAACCAACAACAGAAGAAATGAATACATATAGTATTGATGATAATGATTCAGCAGGTACAAGTATCTAAGGAAAGTAGCAAACACAAAAACGTGCTGAAATACAACTGAAACCAAGTGAAAAAGAAATACAAATAGACTCCTCAGCATCGCGAGCCACGGATCGGTCCCATGCTATCCAGCTCCAGTGCAATCAAGAACCTGATGTAGAAGGGTGCTTGCCCTTATCTATACCTACAGCAACATAGTCTACTTGGTCCCAAAAGCATAGCCCAAATAGGGTGTGACATACAATCTCAATAGGAAATCACCCAAAGTTTTGTGCCTATAAGTCAATGAATACATGGTAGTAATAAAATAAGAAGCAGTAAACAGGAAAGCACACAACAGCTACAATCCACAGTTCTAACATATAAGGTACTCAAGTAAACAACCAGTAACAAAAGTAAACAGGTAACCCTCTGGGTAGCTCTCATAGCCTAACCCCTATGGTTCAACCTAAAAAGCACTAGTAACCCTCTGGGAGTCACACACAGTCTCACCCCTCTGGTTCAGCTAAAAAGTAGACTCTCTGGGGAAGCACTCACCGTCAATTCCCCCTATAGTCTCATATCGTACTAAAGGCTCTCTGAGGAAGCACTCAACGTCTCATTCCCCCTATGGCCCGTGTCAAGGAAACTACAGACTCTCTGGGGAATCACTCAACATCAATTCCACCTGTGGTCTCGCATCGTATTGAAAGACACTCTAGAGAATCCCTAACATCAATTCTCCCTATGGTCTACTACACTAGGCTCTCACAGTCCTGTGTGGAAAAGTAAAACATGCTCAGCGTATGTGCATCGTCCAAGTGAACCTCAAGAACTACTTGGATATCAACTAAGGCTCAACAGCATATCAAAGAGACAGTTCCACTATCCTACAACAAGGTTTGGCAACTGGTAAAATGCTCAACAGGAAAAACAAGCATGGAAAAGCAACCTGAGAACAAAATAAATTACTCTAATCACAAGCATAAACCTCTACTACCGCAATCAATCAAAGCAGGCAGTACAACAAGGGAAAACTAGGAACACGCAATACCCCATTCACGAGTATTGGTGGAATTTGCACATAATATTCATAGACTTTCTACGGAAAGGCACAAACCACCTACCTCGATCCTAGGAGATCGATATACGTGAACCTCGATGACAGATTCCTCTTAGAACGATGAATATCTGAGAAAACACACAAAATGTTCAACCTTCGATAACTTGGAAACGAGGAGGAAACAAGAAACAAGGATCAAGAACAAGGAAGAACTCACCGCTGTGATCTTAACGCAATTGACGGGGGCTGGAACAGAGGTCGGACGGAGAGGCGGGAGCTCGTGGAAGATTCGGCCGTACGGGTTACTCTCGATCGAACCAGACCTAGAAGAAGAAAAATATCACGATGAGGCATGACCCCGGTCCGTTTAATGAAAAAAAAGTACACGGCGTGTACTTCTTGAGTACATGGCGTGTACTTTAGTTTTCCGTACTCTGAATTAACCGGCCTCCACCTCACCCTTACACACCATGTGTGTGGCCTGGACATGGCCAGCACACGGCTTCGAGTGAAAAAGGGAGTACACAGCGTGTACTCAGAAAGTACATGGTGTGTACTTCAAAAATTTCCAGAAAGTTCATTTTTCTCAAAAACTCCAGAAAAAGGAAAGTAGTACCTGAAAAGAAGATCTGGGTTCATACAAACTTCCCCCTTAAAGAAATTCATCCTATAATTTCCTTAATGAGGTGGAGAAGTCGAAACCCCAAACAGCTCTAGCCACTGTGATCGTACATTAGTCTCGCTCTCCCAGGTCTCGTCCTATACTTGCCTGTTCTTTCATAGCACTCGTACCAGAGTAAAAGACTGCCTGCGGAGGACCTTTTTACTACGATCGACAATCCGGATAGGATTCTCCTTGAACGACGCATCCTCTTCAAGCTCAACTTCCTCAGGCTAAAAGACATGAGATAGGTCTGAAAAGTAACGTCGAAGCTGAGATACGTGGAAGACGTCGTGCATGGCCCGATACCGCTGAGGTAGCTTCAACCGATAGGCAACCGACCCAACTCTCTCCAAGACCTCAAACGACCCGACGTACCGCGGTGAAAGCTTACCCTGTCTCTGAATCCTTTCGTGTCCCAACCTCCGTGCGACACATAGGAAAACCTGATCTCTGACCTCGAACTCCAGAGGTCGTCTCCTCTGATCAGCATAAGACTTCTGTCGAGACTATGCTATAGCCATCCTCTTCTAAATCAAATCTATCTGCTCTAAAGTCTCCTGTACAAGATGAGGTCCCAGCAAAGCTGCCTCTCCTACCTCCAGCCAGCATAAGGGTGATCAGCATGGCCTACCGTACAACGCCTCGTATGGTTCCATCTGAATGGTCACCTGAAAACTGTTATTGTAGGAAAACTCCACCAGAGTAATATACTTCCCCCAAGAACCGAAAAAGTCTATAATGAAAGTTCAGAGCATATCCTCAAGCACCTGGAGCATGCGCTCAGACTGGCCATCAGTCTAGGGATGGTATGCTGTACTGAAAAGTACCTGTGTACCCAAGGCCTTCTGAAGTCCCTGTCAGAACCGAGAGGTAAAGTGCACATCTCTATCTGAAACAATAGAGTGTGGAACTCCATATAGACGAATGATATCTCTGATGTAAAGTCATCCCAGATCATCGACACTGAAGGTCTCCTTATCGGAAAGAAGTGAGAAACCTTCATAAGCATGTCGATGACAACCCAAATAGCATCATTTCCCCGAGGCGATCTCGGCAACCCGGTCACGAAGTCCATCACAACATTGTTCCACTTCCACTCTGGAATGAGTAACTGCTATAAAAGCCCCACTGGTCGCTGATGCTATGCTTTCACCTTCTGACAAGTAGAAAATATCATGACAAAACCAAAAACATCCTTCTTCATATCTGGCCACCAGTATTGGCGATGAAGGTCCCAATACATCTTGGTGACGCCAGGATGAACTGCCCAAACAGAGGAATGGAAATCCCACATCATCTCCTCGCGTATGTCTGTTGGCACCCATACGCGTCCCTGGAAATGCAAGATCTCATCCTCTCCCACTGTCCATCCAGGAAGAGGGTCCTCTCCTGACAAACTCTCCCTTATGACTAATCCTTCTGAGTCTAATAGTTTCCTCATCCATACCCGATCAAGTAGTGTAGAAGTAACAGCTATAGAAGATAGGAAGTTCTGTCCCTGTCTGTCATGCACCTCTAGATGCATCTCATAGAACAGAGCCATCAGCTTCCACTCACTGTTGGCCTCCTGAACTGCCTAAATATAAGTTCTCCTACTCAACTCATCAGCCACGACGTTTCGCTTTCCCAGCATATAGGCAAGATCGAAATAAAAAGACTGTAGATACTCAACCCACCTGCGTTGCCTCAAATTCAGATCATGCTGAGTGAAGATATACTTGAGACTCTTGTGGTCGGTGAAGACCACAAAGTTCTCTCCCAGAAGATAGTGTCTCCAACAACATAAGTCATAAACAACAGCTGCCAACTTCAGATCGTGCGTAGGGTAGTTTCTCTCATGTGGACTCAACTGTCGAGACCTGTACGCAATGACTCCATCTCCCTGCATAAGCACAACTCTTAGCCCGATACCTGAAGCAATACAGTAGACTTTATAGTTCATTCCTGGATCTAGAAAGACTAATATCAGTGTCAACGTCAACCTCCCTTTCAGCTCCAGAAAATCTAACTCACAAGAATCTGACCATAAGAACTTCTCCCCCTTCTTGGTCAGATCTGTCAAAGGTTCTGCTAGACAAGAAAAGTCATGAATGAAGCATCAGTAGTATCCATCCATCCCTAGGAAGCTCCGTACCTCAAATATGTTCTTCGGCCGCTCCCAAGAAACTACAGCTCTCACTTTCTATGGGTCCACTGACACTCCTGCCACTGAAATGACATGACCTAAGAAGTGAATCTGATCCATCCAGAAGTAGCACTTCGAGAGTTTAGCATAAAGCCAATGCTCTCTCAGTGTACTCAGAACGATCTCAAGATGTGTGGCATCGTCGTTTCGAGTGTGATATTAAACCAAGATATCATCCACAAAGACCACAACGAAGGAGTCCAAGTAAGGATGGAACACTCGGTTCATCAGGGCCATGAAAACTACAGGTGCGTTCGTGAGACTGAACGGCATGACTGTATACTCGTATACACCATATCTGCTTCTGAAGGATGTCAGGGGTATATCTGATGGTCTAACGCAGAACTGATGATAACCGGACCACAAGTCGATCTTCGATAACACCCGGGCTCCTCGAAGCTGATTGAAAAGGTCATTAATCTGCGGCAAGGGATATCAGTTCTTCACCGTCAACTGGTTTAGCTTCTGATAATCCACACAAAGCTGAAGGGTACCATCTTCCTTCTTCGCAAACAGAACAGGCGAACCCCAATGAGAAGTACTAGGTCGGATGAAACCCTTAGCATGTAGCTCCTCCAACTACTTCTTGAGCTCCTGCAACTTAGGTGTGGCCATCCAATAGGGATGAATGGACACTGGTACAACTCCTGGCATGATCTCAATAGATAATTCCACCTCACGCTCCGGAGGAAAACCCAAAAATTCCTCTGGAAAGACATCCTTGAAGCGATCCACCACTGCAGGAAAGTCCAACTATGGAGTCCCCTGATCATACAGATAAAGACTATCAATCTGGGTCGTCACCCCTCCTAGCCTGAGATGCTCGAGTCCCACCCGACTCGCCTGAACGTCCCATTCACCTCTATGAAGAAAAGATTCACCCTCTGGGGAAATGAAACTAACTCTGTGGTGATAATATTCAATGACTGCCTAGAAGGGAATCAACCAGTCCATGCCAAGGATGAAATCATAGTCTGTCATCTCTAGGACAAAGAGATCCCATAAGAAACGATACCCTGCAACCTCGAGAGGGCACTCTCTACACTAGCATACACTAGATGTCCTTGTTCCCAAAGGTGTGTCTAGTGTCAACGAGTTGGCAGAAGAAAAGATACCGAGTCCAAGGCTCTCCACAACAGAAACAGAGATAAAGATATGCATAGCACCGGTATCGAAAAGGGCTAAAGATAAAACTAAGGCTACTAAAATCGTACCTCGAACAGTAGAAAGGTCGGGATCCTTCTCCTGATAAGTCTACTCCACGGCGAAAGACTGGCCTGTACCGCGGCCCTATGCCCCCGGCTGACCACCCTGAGCTGAACCTCCCTGCTGGTGCTGAGGAAATAGTGGCTGACCTCCACGACCTCGACCTCCACATTAGCACGAATGGCCGGAAGAACTCCAGTTTCATGACTGGTGAGAAACTGGTGGGGCTGCTCTTGAATGAGGAGTCATGGAATAACCCCGATCACCAGCTGCTGGTGAGAAAACCTGACAGAAACGCTGAAGGTGACCCATCTTTCCGCAAGATCAGCACTCCACGGGGTCTCTCTGGCACTACGGCCTCATGTGCCATGTCCGACCACACTGGTATCATGTCACCTGGCTGCCTGATGATGCGTCTCGCTTCCTCGGATCACCACGCGTAGACTCTCTATGGCGCTTCTTTCTGTCATCTGGAGGAAAGATAAATCTGGAAGTAGAACCACCCTGGCTCGCAGCTCCAGAGTCTCTCATATTGCGCTCTGCAATCAGTTCCTGGTTGACGATGGAAGTGATGGAAGTCAACTGGAAGATGTTCACCTACGAGCAGATCTCTCGCCTAAGTCCCTCCTCAAACATCCTCGCCAAGAACACCCCACTCCCATTCCGAAGGGGTGTAAAACTCTGTAGCTCGGTGAAACGAGAGGAATACTCCATGATAGATAGAGTAACCTACTCTAATCTCATGAACTCCCAGGCTCAATCGGCCCTCAGGGTCTCTGGGTAGAAGTAGTCATATAACATGCACTAGAACTCCTCCCAAGTCATATCCTGCTGTTGACCCTCCTGTGAGATTACATCCCACCACCTCTTAGCGGAGTCTCGGAGCATGTAGGTGGTGATCTTGACCCGCCTCTCTGGAGGCATCTCAAGATGCTCGAAGATAGTCAGCATGGCTTCCATCCATGACTCTGCAGCCTGAGGTCCTCCCTCCCCCGAGAATGTGGGAGGATGCTGCTGCTGAAAGACCCGCATCAAGTCTTCCATAGTCAAGGCAGGAGGCGGTGCTCCCTGAAAGGTCTGCATTATCATCATGAATCCCTCACTAAATTTTGCATCAGTGCCTGCAACTGGTGTGACAACTGGTGCCAAGGCTGGCTCGACTGGGGGATTGGCAGGAAGTCCCTGATCAGCCATATCTGGAGTCTGATCACTGCCTGACGACATATGTATGACCGGAGGACATCTTAGAGGCATATCTTTGAAAGATCAAAAGCACACCTTAGATCAGGAAAACAAGGACAGAGAACACAAGAGTTCAAAACGGAAACAGGAGAAGGAAAACACACAAAAGATTACAAAACACGACTACACGGCGTGTATAAAAACTACACGGCGTGTCTTCTTAAGCCACTGACATGGGAATGTACTCCTGCTCTACAAGTCGTGTAACACCTCAAACTACACGGCGTGTTGACCCCAACACACGGCGTGTTCAAGAAAACCAAACCCCTGCCCGAGTCTCTTTACACTGCTAACCCACAGGGTCTGACTTAAGATGAGACTACACGGCATGTTCTAAACAAACATGGAATGTACTATACAAGGATTTGGAAGCCCGTGTTGTTGATCACATGGTTGTCTACATGGCTGGACCTTACACGGCGTGTTGTGAACAAACACGGTGTGTATAGGTGAAGGCAACATTGTCCCGTGTTGTTCGTGACATGGCCGGGTACCTGGGAAAGACTACACGGCGTGTTCCGCACAAAAACGGCGTGTGGAAA
This sequence comes from Viscum album, assembly GCA_963277665.1. Lineage (NCBI taxonomy): Eukaryota > Viridiplantae > Streptophyta > Magnoliopsida > Santalales > Viscaceae > Viscum > Viscum album. The sequence goes on along the minus strand of OY728131.1, from coordinate 1,428,549,205 downwards.
GGAAGGTAACGTCGGCCCGTGTTGTTCGTGACATAGCTGGGTACCTGGACAGGACTATGTAGCGTATTCCCTATGGACACGGCGTGTTCTACTCGAGCTTCCCCGACCTGTGTTATTGGTGACACGGCCGGGTACACGGCTCCGAACTTACATGGCGTGTAGCTACCGTACACGGCGTGTTCCCGAAGTTAATTTCAAGACACCGTGTTCTGATCACATGGTTAGTGAAACGGCATAAAAACTACATGGTGTGTTCCCAAAAAGTACACGCCGTGTATTCTGGGTTTTTTCTGGGCAGTAGCTCAGAAACTGCATAGAATTCCAGAACACTAAAAACGAGGGAAATAGGTGCCAATTTTCGATCCGTGAGGGCCCATAACACCTCAAGAACCAAAATTTAGTGTTCACTTTAAGAAAAGAACAAAACAAACAATTTTCTAACATGACAGCATAGAATCTATCAAGCATCTATCACAACAGCATGCATAATCTACACAAAATCTATCACAACAGCATGCAATCGCTAATTCACCCTAGATGGCATGGAAAGAATTCATGGAATGTGATTTCTACAAGTTCCTATATAGTGCATGAGATGGCATACCCTCATCTCATCGGGTTGCAACAGAAATAGAACCGCAATATCAAAACAGTAATAGCACAATCCATGTGAATCACTCTAGGTGAAATCAGATCAACTATAAAATCTCAAAACCAGAAAACTGCAATTAACGAGGTAGTATGGCTCTTCCCGATACATGGTTTAGCTACTCCCGAGCATAGATTAATGCTAAGTACCGAATCTGTCCTGTCCCTGGCTAAAGTCTCCAAACAGTAAAGCAAGAGAAAAGAACTCATCTGATACCACTTTGTAACGACCCGAATTCGGAGCCCCTCCATTAGTGCCCCGTACCCGGTTCCCCACATGACCACAAGCGCATTTCCCCAAATGCCAGAGGCTGCCGACATGCAGTGAGGGCCTTGTTGAGTCAGTGTGGAAACTATGCCCTCATTCGGTAAAGTATACAAGGTAAGGAAGACAAAAATAAAGAGCGGGAGCAATAACAAAATACATAACAACTAAAACCAATAGCGGAAGCAATGAATACATATAGTAATGATGATAATGATGCAGCAGGTACAAGAATCTAAGGAAAGAAGAAAACAAAACAATGTGCTGAAATACAACTAAAACTAAGTGCAAAAGAAAGACAAATAGACTCCTCAGCATCATGATCCCTGGCTCGGTCCCATGCTCTCCAGCTCCAGTGCAATCAAGAACCTGATGTAGAAGGGCACTTTCCCTTATTTATACCTGCAGCAACATAGTCTGCTTGGGTCCAAAAGCATGGCCCAAAAAGGGTGTGAGATACAATCCCAGTAGGAAATCACCCAAAGGTTTGTGCCTATCAGTCAATGAATACATGGAAGTAATAAAACAAGAAGCAGTAAACAGGAAAGCACACAACAGCTAAAATCCACAGTTCTAACATATAAGGTACTCAAGTAAACAACCAGTAACAAAAGTAAACAGGTAACCCTATAGGTAGCTCTTACAGCCTAACCCCTATGGTTCAACCTACAAAGCACTAGCAACCCTCTGGGAGGCACACACAGTCTCACCCCTCTGGTTCAGCTAAAAATTAGACTCTCTGGGGAAGCACTCACCGTCAATTCCCCCTATAGTCTCGTATCATACTAAAGGATCTCTGAGGAAGCACTCAACGTCTCATTCCCCCTGTGGCCCACATCTAAAAAACTATATACTCTCTGGGGAAGAACTCAATTTCAATTCCCCCTGTGGTCTTGCATCGTATTGAAAGACACTCTGGAGAAGCCCTTACATCGATTCTCCCTATGGTCTACTACACTAGGCTCTCACAATCCTGTGTAGAAAAGTAAAACATGCTCAGCGTGTGTGCATCATCCAAGTGAACCTCAAGAACTACTTGGCTATCAACTAAGGCTCAACAACATATCAAAGAGATAGTTCCACTATCCTAAAACAAGGTATGGAAACTGGGAAAATGACCAACAGGAAAAACAATCATGGAAAAGCAACCTGAGCACAAAATAAATTACTCTAATCACAAGCATAAACCTCTACTAGAGTAATCAAGCAAAGCAGGCAGTACAAGAAGGGAAAAATAGGAACACGCAATACCTCGTTCATGAATATTGGTGGAATTTTCACATAATATTCACAGACTTTCTACAGAAAGGCACAAACCACCTACCTCGATCCTAGGAGATCGATATACGTGAACCTAGACGACAAATTCCTCTTAGAACGACTAAGATCTAAGAAAATGAACAAAACGCTCAACCTTCGATTACATGGAAATGAGAAGGAAAAAAGAAACAAGGATCAAGAAGAAGGAAAAACCCACTGCTGCGATTCTAACGCAATCGACGGTGGCCGGAACGGAGGTCGGACGGAGAGGCGGGAGCTCGGGAAATATTCAGTCATACGGGTCTCTCTCGGTTGAACCAGAGCTAAAAGAAGACAAATATCGTGATGAGGCGCAACCATGGTCCGTTTAATGAAAAAAAAAGTACACGGCGTGTACTTCTTGAGTACACAACATGTACTTCAGTTTTCTGTACTTCGAATTAACCGGCCTCCACCTCAACCTTACACACCATGTGTGTGGCCCGGACATGGCCAGCACACGTCTTCGAGCAGAAAAGGGAGTACACGGTGTGTACTCAGAAAGTACATGGCGTGTACTTCAAAAATTTCCAGGAAGGTCATTTTTCTCAAAAACTCCAGAAAAAGGAAAAACGTACCTGAAAAGAAGATCAGGGTTCTTACAACACCCTTACATTCCACCTTATTTCACTACAAATTGAAAAAATAAAATTAAATAATTTAATCTTTGAATTCAGAAAACATCAAATATATCCTGAGGCAAATCCTGGGGTCCTCCTTCCACTATTTGAAGTAATAGGTCATATTGGAAGAATAAGAAGAAGAATAAAGAGAATAAGAATAATATAAATAGATAGAATGAAGGGAAAATTGAATAAAATTAATGGGGGGACTTTGATTAATACTATGAATGTATTACATATAAAAAGAAAATAGAACTATAAAACTACTCTAAAGTTGAAAAAATAAAATAGACAAACAAAACATCCTTCATTTTATCATCCCTTCGATGATTCTCATTGGTATCCAACCCTTCACATTATAGAGATATGGATTCTGGCATCTTCCCTCATTCAAAACCTTTTTTGTCTTTTTTTATCTAAGGTTAACGTTTCCATGTATATTTATTTTAAATCCCTACATAAAAATTTGGTGTTTCCAAATTTCAACATTGAATCACTTCTATGGTGTGGAGTAAAAATTGTGGCATAGCATGCATGGGAATTTATTTCTCCAAGTGTTGGCCACTACCAATTTAGGTATTCAGACTCTATAGGAAGGCCTCTATGGTGATTCCTTGGTTATCCACTTTTTCCTATATAAAAATTGATTATACTATATATGGAATCTCCATGGGGTAGTGAAATTCAATATGATGAAAGTTATCCTCCTTTTTTATCCTTGTTTAGGGATATAATGTGACCATTCAAGCTATAAAAATCTCCCATCCTTACTCAAATCCATTTAAATTTCAATATAGAATGCCCCATCTCACAGTACAAACACCATGGTTCATGGCCTAGTAGGAATTCTTCTCCTTGCTTAGTCTTGTAGTGCAGCAGTGGTGCAATGACACAGCTCAATCGGATTTCATAGTGGCCAGTTGGAATGAGCTTCTCCTCATTTTTTTCTTCATTCTTATTCAAAGTGGGCATTTCTAAGGTTTTTCATGGGTCTACATCCATCCATAGTGACTTTGGGCTTTATCGTGACAGTTTTTCTTAGGCCCAAAGTCTCCAAGGAAAATGGAATTCTATGGTGAGTTTCATGATGGTCTTCTTATATTCAGTAGTGGAAGTTTGTGGATAGTGGCCGATATAAAATGTTCTAGCATGGGGGTGGCACAATCAAGGTGAAGTGGCATTGTTTGGTTAAGTATGGATATTACCATCATCACTTTCAATTCCACATTGATGAATAATATATATAATTTATTCCTTAAATATTAATTTGTGTCTCCAATGCAGTTGGTACATTGGATTGGTGTTGGATGACCCCTACCACCACTATTCTACTCCCAATGCTAGCAAATCCCCCCCCCCCCCCCCGTCGACGTGGGGACTTACCCACTGCATTCCATCATGATTCTCTAGTTTTATGTACTATGAAATATATACTATTTTTGCCTCTAGTAGGTACCTCTCTATTGTGCTTCATGGATGGCCATCCATGTTGGGATGAATATTTGGCTTTTGGGTCTATGGGTTAAAGTCCATAAAAGTTTTCCTATTTTTTACAAAAAAAATATTTAAAACACATAGTCTATATTAATAAATAAATAGACTATAATATCATAAATATTTTCAAACACTATAAATAAACATTACTATTCATTTTAAAAAAAATTAATTCCACACATGTAATTTCCTACGTTTTAATATAACATTTCATTACAATGGAAAATTGAGGGAAAATCATAAGAAATCCATAGAGTATTCTAAAAAAATTACATGAAAATATGTATGTATCAATGATTAGGTAATGTTATATTCCAGTAAAAACATGAAATAATAATTTATTCAGGATGTTGATATGATTTTGGTGTCATGATATTAATATATAAGGATGTTGTTAATATATCATGATTTATTCAATAAAATATCCAAAACAAGATCTTCTTTGATTTTTTTCATCAAAAAATGTAACCAAAACACTCAAAATATTAAATTATAAATTAATAAATTATTTTATAACATATTTTATATTACTGGTTTTTTCCTAGTAATGAATAAACTTGGGAGAGTAATGAATAACAACACAACTATTACAAAACATGTTTGAAATGATCATGATTTTCAACACTCGCTTTTCCAAGTAGATGATGAGTAACTAATAATCATGTATTAAATATATATAAAGTAATTTTATAAAAGGTTATAAAAATTAATAAGGTTCTAAAATAGTAGATTAATATTATTATTTTTGTGATACATAAGGTTATAGAGAATTAGACTTAGCGAGAGTAAAGTTAAGGGGTTTTTTGTGACTCAAATCATTCCCTTAGGTTATAATCACTTATCTTTGACTAAATAAATTTAAAATATAATCATATATTACCTATGATAATGTTATGTTTTATTACCACCTTATTTTTTTTTGAAATATTGTTTCACACCAAACTATTCCTCCTTGATAAATATATTATTTTTCAGATATAAAATTTTATTGAGAATAATTTTTATCTATTTTAATGGATTCTTCCCTCTATATCCATGTTTTTTATTCCTCCTAATTTTCTTCTTTCACAAGTGTAAAATAAAATTGTTTTTAGCTATAATGATACTTAAATTTTTCTTTATTTTAAAACCAAAATTTCTATATCCTTTTAATTATGTGGGTTTTAAAAAAATGAGTTTTAAATGTTTCAAAGGGTTTTCCTTTCAAGGATCCTATATTCTCCCACACTCCACCACATTTCTACATATTATATATTTCATTTCAATGTCTTATTGTTTGTATTCTTTTAAAGTAAACTTTTTATGATTTTTCGCTTAATTTTTAATAATTGTTTTTGGAATGTAACTTGAAATCATGTCATTTTAAGATGATATTAAAAAAAATTAATTTTTTATTGTTTATCTTTAATTTTAAATGGATTATTATACAATAATGTAGTGGTACCTAAATCACCTGATATATTCTATTTTGGGGTGATCATGTTTTTGGAATCAAATGATCATGTTTTTTAGTGATAGTTTTGTTCTTATCCTTATGGTATATGTCAATGACATATTACTTATTAGAAATGACATACCCATCATAAAGTTAAATAATGGTTTTTAAATAAGAGATTATATATTAAGGGATTAGGTGAAGTAGAATTTATCCTTGGTTTTAATATCATACATTAAAGGTCAAAGATTCCACTTGGGATATGTCAAGGTATATACATTGATATTATTCTAATGAGATTTAATACAGAACAATCCAAGTGGGGATTGGTTACCATGTCACATTGTGTACACCATTCTAAAAAAAATGTCCTTAAACACAATCTCAAATAGAGATAATTGATAATATCCCATAAACATATATGATTAGAATAATAATATATTCCATGATAGTAAATAGTATTGATGTTGTCGAGTGAATGTTATTTGTATGAAGATATCTAATATATCATGGTGAACATTATTGGGATACTATTAAGGCTATATTTATGTATATATGACAAACTAATGATTTTTTATTGGTATATGATGGATTAGATGAGCTAGTCCTTAAGGGTCACATAGATGGTAGATTCTAGACTGATTAAAATGATCTTCCATTATAGTGTGGATATTTCATCAGTCTCAATGGAGGATCTCTATGTGAGAAGGGTTTAAAATAGCTAGTTTTCATCGATTTTATAGTGGATTTTGAATATGTTGTATCTTATGATATATACAAATTAACTTTTTATATACTCATCATTATCCAAGATATTAATAAAGTTTCTATTATTAATGAACCAATAACATTATATTATTCTAATACTACATTAGTGGATCTCTCAATGGGGTTATAGTTACACCAACAGATGGGCCACATACTCTAGAAGTATCACCTCTCAATGGATTTTTCTCATAGGTGGTGAAGTGAAAGTGATAATATTTTATTTTTAGGATAATTTGATGAACCCCTTAACTAAATCATTATATAGGTGGAAGCATTAATTTCATGTGAGAGCTAGTGGAATGATGGTTGAATGCATTTGGATCTTGTGCAAGTTAGAGTCTATTGAGGTTGGTTCCCTAAAACTATCTTCTAAAAAAATTATGATTACCTATATTCATTATATTTAATATCAATAAAGTTATTATCAAATAATTATTTTATTATGTGTTCCATAGTATGTTATAATTTCCTAAGAGTACTTGTTTCACAAAATGGTAATAGAAGTTCCCCTCCATGATAAAACACTAGAAGTTCAATGAAAATATTATAAAATAAATGTTTTTTGGTATGATGATGTCATTTGAAGGGAAAAAATGATATAATATATCATAGTTATGGGATAATAATTAATTGATACTTATTCTCATGAATTTCATCCTTGGTAGTCTCCAAGATAAGATTGTTACAAGAATAAGGCCCGATAGTTGGAAATCCATATTCATATGTGTCCATAGATATTCCTAAATGTGAATATGTGTAATGGTCCTTATACATTATGATTATTTTTAATGTATATCATGTTTTAAGTACATTTATGTATTGATGAAAACTTTGAAAACATTTTCTCATAACGAGGTAGGTTATGTAGGGTGCATCAAAAGTGACATTTCATTAATGAATATTGTGAGAAATGAATTTTCCATTCCTTTTTTAGTAGAAGATGATATCTCAATACCATTGATTGAAATGAAACCTCTTAATTAAGTAAATTACCTTGAAATTCTATTGGTAAGTCCATTTCTATACATTCAATGAATGATACATCAAGCACATAGGTTTATGACACCAGCATGCAACTTCATTGATTTTATATATCATGATAATGGGATAATATTACCCATTGTGCATTCTTAAGTGGTCATTGAAACTATACAAATCAATATTGTTCTATATGGGTTTCTTAGAATGTTTCTAGTGTCTATCATTTTATTTTAGGTATAAAAATATAATGACATTGATAAAGGGGCCTAAAGTGTCACACAATAAGTGTATTGAGGACCTCAATTAAATTATATATAAATTTAACATATTGAATAAATATTATTCCCATATATGGTTTAATAATTAATTATGTTTCGTTGATCAAAATTATTCATAACCAACTATTCGATAGAATACATACATGTGTTAAATATTTAATAAGCATTTATTTTCTATTTTATCTAAGATAATATTCATATATTTATCGTTAAATAATTTAATGATATTTTTATTTAAAGACATCATTATTCAAGGTATAATTAATATTTAGGATGATACATGATGAGTTAATATCTAGAAAGGAAATGACATATTTAATATTATTTTAATAAATAATTATTTATTTATTAGGGAAAAAAGAATAATTTTTTATATGCATGTTTAAAACATGTCATATAAATAATAACATTAATATAATTTTAGACATTGATATTTCCAAGGATTCAAAAAATTAATAATGGTTGGGGGCCAATTATTATTTTTCAAACCCTGCATCTATTTAAACCTAATTACTTCATTTATAAAGGTATTGTTGTTGTACATAACTTATATAAGATTGTAATCTTAATCCCTCAAGAGATACTCTTCCAGATCGCTCTCAATAATAGAGAGAGATCCTCCTCCACCAACCATGCAACACTAGAAAGATCAATAAGTTTCTTTCCACCCAAATTTATTCTCATGTAAATAATCAATGAATAATTAATTGTTTAAAATATTTCATGCTAGCATTTAAGGATTTCTACAGTGATTTTTAGAGGTTCACAGTGCACTTGTGTATCACCGCTAGACGGATTATAAACTTGAATCCTCTCACCACAATGATAGAATAAAAGGAACTGGTTTTATTATTCATACACAAAGAAATAAATCCAATTTAATGTATTTATATATACCAAAAAATTAATTATGAATTATATGTGGTGATTGTGTCTTCTTGGTTTTGATATAATAGTTAGTGAATATTATATTTAATTCCACCGGTCATTACTTTATTTAATATAAACATATCATATTATACATTGATTATAGAAAAAAACTTATTAGAAACTACCCAACATGTGCTTCCCCTATTCCTAGAAATTTCAAGGTGTTATCCAATATCATATCCATATAGATGAATGATTTGTTTAACTATTTATATTTATAAGTTTAAGAATTTATATTGAAGTATAAATGTTTGAGTGAGGTAAGTAACAAGTAGTGGATAAAATGTATAGTAAATATATGTTGATAAGTGGAAAAGAACAAGATTATTTCAAAATGGTTTTAATAATAAAACGAGGATACATTGGGGTATTGGTATTGGCTTCATTTCTTTAATTACTTATTCATGAATTCGTTTATTATTTCCTTTAACACTCACTCTTCCTTGAAAAGTGATTTATCAAGTAACTCTATATCTTCTTGGTCCAATAATTTGTCATTTTGATGTTTCCTATTCTAATTAATCGAATAGAACTAAGATTTTTTGTTTTTTATATGTGTTCCTTAGGCTCCTAACACACTTTTTTTCTTTAAATTAGTAAGACTTGATCATATGTGCATGTAATTGGATTTCCACTTTCATTCCATTAGCCTCCCCATATGTTCAATAACCTATTGAATAGTCTAGAAAATTATTATGAGTAGATATAAAATATAATCATAATTAGATTAATTCATGAATAAGAAACAATACAAAACTACATTGTAATCATTCTTGCTATGTTCTTAGACACTAATTAACATGCTAAAATTATCAAAATCGAGTAGTGAATAAGAATATTCATAAATGATATATCATAAAAATAATTATTCTAGCCTTGGTCTATACCTCATGATACTTATTTCCCAAAAGAATAATTCTCATTTTAATTCAAAAATATCCACTGATCAATCATGATTTATATCCCCTATTCCGTGCATGGGATGTCAACTATGAACTTCTTCACATCAACTGTGATCATTCCACATGGATAGTAGGTGTTTTCATTAATCCACATGGCATAAATCTTCTATTTCCTATAGTGAATTTATGCTTTTCGTAATATCCTAATATTTTTAAGGACATTATGTTCAACAGCATACAAAATATGCAACACTGAGTGTAAATACCCGTAAATTTCAAGGAAATTTTTTTCTTAAATTCATTGATATTTTATGAGTACGGAGTTTCTGACGGCGCTTGATTCTGAGGCCCGGTGTGCCCGGAATTAATTTTTGAAGTTTAGCTTAGGTACGTTTAGTAAACGAATGAGCGGGTTTTTCTAACATTGGAACCGGTGCTTGGAATTAAAATCTGAGGGCACCAATGAATTCACGGCACCGAGATTCTCTTAGGTGAAGCTTAACTTCGGCCGGCAAGGTCCGAGAGAAAAAATTATTTTCATACCTTTTGAGAAATATAATAAAATTATTTAAATGAATTATTTTATTTTTTTCCTTCTCCCTTTTTGGGTGGCAGGGCAGCGACAGGGCGGTGACGATGCACATCAATGAGGCTCATTAATGGGTCATAAAACTCATAGTGTAATGACACTTTAATGACACCATTATGGAAATACTTCAACGTGCTCCTTTATATTTTGGCACACCGAGAATGTGTGGGGAAAAGAAATTTGAGGATTCTCTAGAGAACCTCTGACGAACTTCTGCCCCGGCGAAGAACGAATAATGCCGACGAAACTTCTTCTTCTTCGACACCTTTTGAATATCGGAGCAGGAAAGTGACGTCGATGCCTTAACCCCCATTGAGGACGAACGCGCGACAACAAACTTCTAAGAGGTAGGGGTTTCTTTTGAGAATGTTAATATTCCCATGTTTGTTTTCTTCTAAAACATGAACGCGGATCAACTCATTATCAAGTTGATATGCGAACGATTATTTACTAGTATGGGATTATTATTTGCGGGGGAAATTGTTGGGAATTAAATTCAATCCTAACTAATTTTTTGTGCCTCATTTTTCATTGGACAATATTGTTGTTAGACCCCCTTTTTGTTATCAACTAACGCGGAGGGCGAGGGCTGAACAAACACGGCCGACGACCCTCCGCGGTTTGTTTGTCTGTGCGCGTGTTGACGGGCGGAAATGGAACAGGACTGTAACGTAATTTGGAAGCCATCGCAGTGAAGAAAGAGTCCCGAGAGATCCGCAGGCACAGACGGCGGGCAAATCGGACCACCAGAGCGTGTTCGGTGGTCCACGGAAGGCGCTGCCGGCACGCCACACCGGCGCAGCGGCACCGGCTGGCCGCCCGTAGGCAGCGGTTCCCCAGCACACTTCCGGAAAGAGATGTTGTGGCTAAACCTGTGGCGGTAGGCACTCGGATCCCGCGGGCACACAGGATCCGGAGGAGGACGCGGCGACCGCCGCATTCGCGGAGCGCAAAGGAAGGGGGGACCGCGTCCCCCCATGCTCGGCCACTGGCTGAGCCAGCGCACCCCACCCAGCCGGGCTGGGGCGGCTCGTGCGGACTAGGATGGGCTGCTCCTAGCTGGGCCGGACTCGGACCCGGGTCGGGTCGACCCAGTTCGGGCCGACCCAGGGGGGTTGGGTCGGGCCGGGTCGGTCCCAGACCCCCCACTTCAAACTATTTTCAGTCATTTGCCCATAACATGCGCTACAGACCTCCGATCGACGCACCGTCAGTTGTGTTAGGATCCTTGGATCGAGACGGTCGTTTCGGTAATTACACTGAAGGTTTCATGGATTATTGGGTACGGCCGGGTTGGTTCGAACACAAAACCAATCGGGCCCTCAGAGCAGAAACGCTTATAACTTGATCTCCGAACGTCTGATTGATGTGCTATCGACTTTGTTGGATTCCTCTTAGTGAGATGGTTCTTTTGGCTTAATCCGTTTGATGTTTGGATGCAGCAGGACTACAGTCTGGTTGGTTTTAGCTTAAAACTCAACCGGGCCCCTAAGACGAAAAGACCAATAACTCTCAGACCGGGCGTCCGATTGACACGCCGTCTGTCACGTTTAGTTCCTATTGACGAAGCGGAACGTCGCAATACAACAACTCTGGACTTTGTGACAGTTGATGTATCGACCCTTGGCTTGTGGAGCGGACCCTCCCAAAATCGAGCATGCTGTGTGCGGGAACCCTAGAGCTGGCTGCGATGATGATGACTGTACGTGGATCCTCCGTGGGTTCGGTAGCGAGGAAGACTGTACCTAGATCCTCCGTGGGTTAGGTAGCGAGGAAGACTGCACTTGGATCCTCCATGGGTTTGGCAGCGAGGACGACTGTACTTGGATCCTCCGTGGGTTCGGCAGCGACGACGACCGTACTGGAATCCACCGTGGGTTCGACGGCGATGAATACTATTCTTGTATCCTATGTGGGTCCGGTAGTATTTGACTCTGTACTTGTATCCTATGTGGGTCCGACAGAGTAGCTGGTCTTGTATCCTTTGTGGGTTCGACAGCTTAGCTGGTCTTGTATCCTATGTGGGTCTGACAGCTTAGATGAATCAGTGGCTACATCTGATCATCTCTATCGCCTTACGAAGTGTATACCTGGGTGAGTTGAGTCCTGATTCTCAATCATTATCATTGATGTGGTTGACTTGCTTTCCATTGTGGACTGGGTTGTGTTTTTCCTGTGTGGACTGAGTTGTGCTATCCTTGTGGATTGGGTTGTGCTTTCCTTTGTGGACTGCGTGGTGCTTGGGAGCTAGAGCCAAACTGTAACTGATGACTTAGGTATATTTATGGTCATATACCTAAGTAGTGTTATTGATAATTCGTGACTGTATCTTTTCTTTTTGGTTTATACTTTGTGGATTCTGAGAGGCCTTCGGGGGTCTCGGGGTCCCTTCTGAGTATCGTATACTCACCCCTGCACGGGCTATGCCCGCACTACGTTGTGTTGGATGCAGACGATGGATATCACTGATCGAGGTGGAGGCTTATAGATCTGGACGGTTCCTAGAGGTGGACCACTTGGCAGGAAGTACATGGAGAGAACGGTCGGACCGAGGAGCTGAGGAGACTATCTATACCCACCCTTCAGGTGGGATTTTCGGAGGATGACTCAGTGTTTCTGTTTTACTTTCTGTTGTTGTACTTTCCCTTCAGTTGTACTGTACTTTCAGTTGGGTTTGTATACTGGCCCATTTTCTTTCAGCACTTACCTTGTACCCAGTTTTACTTAGTGTTTACTTCACTTGCTTGCTATGTGGTTTTTGTTACTCTTTAAAGGCAATGTCTTCCCTTCTGTTGGGTTTTACGCCTTTGGTGCTAGTCACCAGCCCCTAGCCTATGGAAGGAGGGCTTGGGGTAGTCACAGTACAGGCCCCAAGGACGGGTCATGAAAAATTGGTATCAGAGGGAGGTTCTACCGCAGAAGTTAGGACTCTGATAATTTCTTCTATATGAGGCAATAATGTTTAGAGTAATGAGTGTGGTTATCAATCCAGGGAGTCCAGTGTTAGTGCGGAGGCCGACGTATCCATACACCAGGACCCTGACTTCTGATTTCTGACTCAGTACATGAAAACATTGATTGCATGTGTATTTCAAAAGTTTTCTTCATGATTACTTTATGTCAGCTCACCAGGTATATTGTATTAACTGTGGAACACCTATTTCTTTTCAGGATGGCCCCACGATGGCAGCCAGCTAGGGTTCCGAATTACGTGCGGGATGGCAGCCCACCGAGCGATGAGGACTCCGTGTAGGGCCCCATTATGGCAGAGGCACCAGCGGTACCTTTACCCTCTGATCCACCAATGCTACTAGCCCCAGCGGCGGAGAGTGAACGCCGCCTCAACGCATTGCACAAGTTTCAGAGGCAAAGGCCACCCAGGTTCCATGGAGAGACGGATCCTCAGGCAGCCAAGGATTGGCTGGAGGCTGTCGTCAGAGTCTGCAGGTTGGTAGGTATGCCAGCGGACCACATGGTGGTCCTTACCGTGAGTCTCCTACACGCGGTAGTAGGTGGATGGTGGAGCTTGATGCTCTAGGTGCACGATGAGGCATCTCTTCTTTGGACGGACTTCGAGAGCCTCTTCCGCTCAGAGTTCGTACAATCCACCCTCCGTGCGGTGCGCATCCAGGAGTTACTACAGCTGCGGCAGGGCAGCATGCCAGTAGCCCAGTACTCGGTAAGATTTAATGATCTCTCGCGTTACTCCACGGACATGGTGCGGGACCCATTCTTCCGGTCCTGGACCTTTGATCAGGGGCTAAGGCATGAGATTAGAGATTCGAAAATTCCACTCAGCATCCCAACCCAGGTGGGGGTGCTAGAGCAAACCCTGCTAGTGGAGAGCTTTATCGCCGAGCATCCATCAGCAGCGAGGCCCATCACAGGACGACACAGAGAGGAGTATTCTGTGGAAGGTAGTCGACAGATGATGCAGGAGGTCCACCCCGGCCACAGGTATCTGGCGATCAAAGGCAGGCTCAGCTCCAGGCAGTAGAGGCTTATGACCACGGCACACCCGAGATGATTCGAGGTACTATCTGTGTCTACTCCAGCCTTGTTGCAGTTCTTATAGACACAGGTGCAAGTCATTCTTTTATTGTCACTTCCCTTGTTCGGAGCTCAGAGATTCCGACGAAGTCGTTGGCTCGATCCTTATGGCTAGAGACTCCTACGGAAGAAGACTCGATGATTATGCACTGGTACCGGCAGTGTGATCTTACTCTAGGAGGTGAGAGCTTCAGCTGGAATCTTCTTGTAGCGGCGTCGAGGCCATACGATGTCATCTTGGGTATGGACTGGTTATCTACAGTCCATGCCCATATCGACTATATTAGGCGCAAGGTGCAGTGTGTCTGCACGGATGGGACCAGGTTCACCTTCACCAGTGAGAAGTAAACCTTCACAGCATAGTATGGACTCACGCAGAGGAGAGGGCAGCCGATCACACATCAGTTGACTAGTCTCATCCTCGGAGCAGTCGACGTGCGGAGTCCGAGTTTTCCTGTAGTGGTGGACCAGTATTCAGACGTTTTTCCTGACGATGTTCTAGGACTACCTCCTCGCAGGGAGGTAGATTTCTATATAGAACTATACCCTGTGACATCACCTATATCCACTCCAGCATATCGGATGACTCCCGCTCAGCTCCGTGAGCTGCAGGTACAGCTAGAGGACTTACAGGAGAAAGGTTTCATCCGACCCAGTGTTTCACCCCAGGCTTCTCCAGTCCTATTCTCAAAGAAGGAGGATGGGGGCTTGCGACTGTGTGTCAATTACCATCGCCTGAACCAGGTGACTGTGAGGAACAAGTATCCTCTTTTGAGGATTTATGACCTCTTTGATCAGCTCAAGGGAGCACGTTGGTTCTCGAAGATAGACCTCAAGTCAGGTTATAATAAGCTCCGAGTTCGGGATGAGGATGTGAAGAAGACGGTCTTTGGGTGTTGGTACGACCACTATGAGTTCTTGGTCATTCCCTTCGGTGTGACCAATGCTCCAGCAGTGTTCATGAGTCTCATGAATAGGATCTTCCATCCCTACCTCGATCAGTTTGTTGTAGTCTTCATTGATGACATACTAATTTACTCGACGACTGAGGAGGAGCACACCTGCCATTTACGGGTTGTACTGGATGCACTCTGAGAGCACCAGCTTTATGGTAAGCTCTCAAAGTTCCAGTTCTGGCTTCGAGAGGTCCACTTCATGGGGAACGTCATCTCTGAGGCGGGAGTTTCATTGGATCCTGTGAAGGTCGAGGCGGTACTTTCTTGGGAGCCACCCAGGAGCGTGAAGGAGGTGCGGAGTTTCCTAGGTTTGGATGGGTAATATCGGAGATTTGTTCCAGAATTCTCCAGAGTTGCAGCACCGCTTTCGGTTTTGAAGAAGAAGGGGAAACCCTTCGTGTGGTCAGACAGATGTCAGCAGAATTCTAGAAGCTGAGGTGGAGATTGACCACTATGCCTATCTTGAGGCTACCGGAGGAGGGCGTAGGGTACGTAGTTTACTACGACGCATCATTGACTGGACTCGGGTGTGTCCTGATGTAGGATCACGTAGTGATCACTTATGGTTCATGGAAGTTGAGGCTGCACTAGCAGAACTATGCCACCCATGACCTAGAGTTAGCTGCAGTGGTCTTCGCCTTGAAGATGTGGCGGCACGATTTGATGGGTGAGCACTTTATAGTCTACACTGGCCACCAGAGTCTCAGTTATATCTTCTTGCAGAAGTACCTGAACCTGAGACAGCGGAGATGGCTCGAGTTCCTCCAGGATTATGACTTTGATATTGTCTATACTCCTGTGAAGGGGAACATTGTGGCTGATGCTCTCAGCAGGAGATCGGGCATTCAGCTACTTGGAGAGATAACAGAGCAGTTAGCCACTTTGCAGATATCCTTAATGGATAGTGATGGGACAGCCTATCTTCAGTCCCTCATAGTCACTCCTCCACTACTTCAACGGGTCAGAGAGGCATAGCATGAGGACATGGACTGTGAGACGCGACGTGCACAGATATCCTCAGGACAGGAACCTGATGGATTTTCTGTAGGAGGAGAGCGTGTCATCTTTTCTAGGGGACGTACTATGGTACCAGTTGCATTGCAGGAGGATGTTCTGAGGGAGTTTCACACTTCCCCTCTAGTGGTACATCCTGTAGTAGCGAAGATGTATCAGGACCTCAGACGATAGTACTAGTGGCTGGGTATGAAGAAGGTTGTGGCGGAGTTCGTTTCTCGATGCCTTACTTTCCAGCAAGGGAAGGCGGAGCACCAGGTACCTTCAGGCTTGGTACATCCCTTATAGGTCTTGAAGTGGAAGTGGGATAGGATATCTATGGATTTTGTGATGGGTATTCCCCGTACTTCCAGAGGACACGACTCTATCTGGGTGATCGTAGACCGACTCACCAAGTCGGACCACTTTCTACCTATGAGAGAGAAGGGCTCAGTGGAGAGCTTGGGATGTATCTATGTTTAGGAGATCGTATGGCTTCATGGTGTGCCATCAACTGTCATATCCGATCGAGATGCTCTCTTTACTTCCCAGCTTTGGAAGGGGTTGTAGGAGGCATTTGGGATGCAGCTACTCTTGAGCACCGCCTTTCACCCACAGACGCATGGTTAGACAGAGAGGACCATTCAGACTCTCGAGGACATGCTCCATGCATGTTTCCTCGACTTTGGTCGTAGCTAGGAGGATCTCCTACCCTTGGTGGAGTTTGCGTACAAAAAAAGATACCACTCCACCATCGGTATTTCACCATACAAGGCCTTGTATGGCTGACCTTGCAGATCACCTTTGTGCTGGACAGACCCTGGGGAGTCAGCACTTGTAGGACTAGAGATGGTCTAGGCCACGATGGAAAAGATACAGATCATCCAGGAGCGGATGAGGACTGCTTAGATCCGACAGAAGTCCTATGATGATAGGAGTCAGAGACCACTAGATTTCAAGGATGGAGACCACGTTTTCTTACGGGTCTCACCTTGGCGTGGATTACAGAGATTTGGCAGGGGCAACAAGTTATCTCCGCACTTAATCGGACTATTCCAGGTTCTCAGCAGGATAGGCGAGGTGGCTTATCGCCTGGATCTTCCACCTCAGTTGCACCGGGTGCATGACGTCTTCCACGTATCTCAGTTGAGGAGATACGTGCACGACCCAACGCATATCATCGATCATGGGGAGCTAGATATTGATAACGGGGCGGCTTTTCTGGAGGTCCTGGTGGACATCGAGGATCGACAGAATCCAGTCCTACGTGGACGGTCAATTCCTCTACTGCATGTCAGGTGGAAGCACGGGAACCTTCAGGAGAGCACATGGGAGTGGGAGGCTCAGATGTGTGCTTAGTAACCTCATTTGTTTCCCTAGTTTATGATGTAGCTTTATGGGGACGTAAAGACCTGAGGTGGGAGTAATGTAAAGACCCATAAATTTCAAGAAAATTTTTTCTTAAATTCTTTGAGATTTTACGAGTACGCAATTTCTGACGGCGCTTGATTCTGAGGCCTGGTGTTCCCAGAATCAATTTTTGAAGTTTAGCTCGGGTACATTCAGTGAACGAACGAGGGGGTTTTTCTAACTTTTCAACCGGTGCTCGGAATTAAAATATGAGGGCACTGATGAATTTGCAGCGCCAGGATTCACTTCAGTGAAGCATAACTTTGGCCGAAAAGGGCCGAGAGAAAAAGTTATTTTCAGACCTTTTGAGAAATATAATAAAATAATTTAAATGAATTATTTTATTTCTTTCCTTCTCCCTTTTTGGGTGGCGGGGTAGCGACAAGGTGGTGAAGATGCACATCAATGAGGCTCAATAATGGGTCATTAAACTCATAGCATAACGATGATTTAATGATACCATTATGGCAACGCTGCGACGTGCTCCTTTATATTTTGGCACACCGAGAATGTGTGGGGAAAAGAAATTGGAGGATTCTCTGGCAAACCTCTGACGGACTTCTGCCCCAGCGAAGAAAGAAGAACGCCGAAAAAACTTCTTCTTCTTCGAAGCCTTTCAAATATCAGAGCTGGAAAGTGACGCCAATGCCTTAACACCCCTTAAGGATGAACGCGCGATAATGAACTTCTAAGAGGTAGGGGTTTATTTTTAGAATGTTAATATTCCCATGTTTGATGAACGCGCGACAACGAACTTCTAAGAGGTAGGGGTTTATTTTGAGATTGTTAATATTCCCATATTTGTTTTCCTCTAAAACATGAACATGGATCAACTCATTATCAAGTTGATCCATGAACGATTATTTGTGGGTTTGGGATTATTATTTGTGGGGGAAATTGTTGGGAATTAAATTCAATCCTAACTAATTTTTTGTGCCTCGTTTGTAGTTGGAAAATATTGTTGTTAGACCCCCTTTTTGTTATCAACTAACGCGGAGGGCGCGGGCCGAAAAAACATGGCCGGTGACCCTCCATGGTTTGTTTTTCTATGAACGTGTTGACAAGCGGCAATGAAAGGGGACTGGAATGGCATATGGAAGCCATCGCAGTGAAGAACGAGTCCCAAGAGAGCCGCTGGTGCAGACGGTGGGCAAATTGGGCCATCGGAGCGCGTCCGGTGGTCCATGGAAGGCGCTGCCGGCGCGACAGCACCGGCTGGCCGCTCGGAGGTGGCGTCGCCCCGGTGCGCCATGTATGAAGCCACGATGGAAGGCGGTCGGATCCCGCGCCTGTGTGGGATTCAGAGGAGGACGCGACGCCTACCGGGTCTACAGAGCGCAAAGGAAGGGAGGGACTGCGTCCCCCCATGCTCAGCCACTGGCCGAGCCAGCGCACCCCACCCAGCCAGGGCGAGGTGGGTCGCGCATACTGGGCCGGGCCGGGCCATGCCCCACCGGGCCGGGCCGGGCCCAGACCCCACACTTCGGACTGTTTTCAGTCATTTTCCCATAACATGGGCTACAGACCACTGATCGACACACCGTCAGTTGAGTTGGATCCTTGGATCGAGACGGTCATTTTGGTATATTAAACTCAAGGCTTATGGGAACTTTGGGTACGTCCGGGTAGGTTCGAACACAAAACCAACCGGGCCCTCGGAGCGGAAACACTTATTACTTGAACTCCGGACGTCCGATTGACGTGTCGTCGACTTTGTTGGATTCCTCTTACTTAGACGGTTCTTTTTTCTTACTTCGATCAAGGTTTGGACATAGAAGGAGTACGATAGGGTTGGTTTTATCTTAAAAACCAACTGGGCCCCTGAGACGAAAAAGCCAATAACTCTCAGACCAGGCGTCCAATTGACGCGCCGTCTATCGCGTTGAGTTCCTATTGACGAGGTAGAACGTTGCGATACATCAACTCTGGACTTTCTGACAGTTGATGTATCGACACTTGGCTCATGGAGTGGACCCTCCTGGAATCGAGTGTGCTGTGTGCGGGAACCCTAGAGCTGGCTGCGACGATGATGACTATACGTGGATCCTCTGTGGGTTCGGCAGCGAGGACGACTGTACCTGAATCCTCTGTGGGTTCGGCAGCGAGGACAACTGCACTTGGATCCTCCGTGGGTTCGGTAGCGAGGACGACTATACTTGGATCCTTCATGGTTTCGATAGTGACAACGACCGTACTTGAATCCTCCATGGGTTCGACGGTGATGACTACAATTCTTGTATCCTATGTGGGTCCAGAAGTATTTGACTCTGTACTTGTATCCTATGTGGGTCCGACAGAGTAGCTGGTCTTGTATCCTTTGTGGGTCCGACAGCTTAGCTGGTCTTGTATCCTATGTGGGTTCGACAGCTTAGATGAATCAGTGGCTACATCTGATCAACTCCATCACCTTACAAAGTTTATACCTGGGTGAGATGAGTCCTGATTCTCAATCATTATCATTGATGTGGTTGACTTTCTTTCCTTTGTGGACTGGGTTGTGTTTTTCCTATGTGGACTGATTTGTGTTATCCTTGTGGACTGGGTTGTGCTTTCCTTTGTGGACTACGTGGTGCTTGGGAGCTAGAGCCAAACTGTTACTGATGACTTAGGTATATGTATGGGCATATACCTAAGTAGTGTTATTGATACTTCGTGATTGTATCTTTTCTTTGTGGTTTATCCTTCGTGGATTCTGAGAGTCCTTCAAGGGTCTCGGGGTCCCTTCTGAGTATCGTATACTCACCCCTGCATGGGTTATTCCCACACTACATTTTGTTGGATGCAGACGATGGATAGAACTGATCGAGGTGGAGGCTTGTAGAGCTGGATGGTACCCAGAGGTGGACCACTTGGCAGGACGTACACGGAGCGGACGGTCGGACCGAGGAGCTGAGGAGACTATCTATACCCACCCTTCATGTGGGATTTCCGGAGGATGACTCGGTGTTGCTGTTTTACTTTCTGGTGTTGTACTGTACTTTCAGTTGGGTTTGTATACTGGCCCATTTTCTTTCAACAGTTACCTTGTACCCAGTTTTACTTAGTGTTTACTTCACTTGCTTACTCTGTGGTGTTTGTTACTCTTTAAAGGCAATGCCTTCCCTTATGTTGGGTTTTACGCCTTTATTGCTAGTCTCCAGCCCCTGGCATATGCAAGGCGGGCTTGGGGTAGTCACGTTACAGGCCCCGAGGATGGGTCGTGACACTAAGATTAAGTGAACCATTAAATATTATTATTTAAATATAACTCTTATAACCTAGTCATTAAATTTAAGTGTATGAATAGGTTTGATTACTTTTTAATATATACATATGTGTGTGTGTGGGTGTATAAATTTTCTAGTCAATAAAAAAAATTGGTTAATTCATATTGAATAAATACTCAATTTTTAGTAAAGTCATTTTATTCCTCAAATATATGTTTTCTCCAAAAATGTTTATTATTTATTTTTGTGAGTGAATATTAAAATTAAATTCTGAAAATTGTGTATATTTTATTTGATGAAATAAATATAATTATTTAAATCATCATATAAAAAATTACTTTTGGGGAATTATTGGTATTTTTAGAAGATATTTATTTTTAAATGGATAGGAAAAAATATAGATTTTTGTTGAAAAAATTATTTTATTTTAAATTATTTACAAAATAAAATTTAATTTTGGATTAGTTTTAAAATTATATTAGTTTATTTTGATTAAAAATAATACAATTATGAGTTTTTAAATGAATTTTATTCTATAATTTAGTATAAATTCATTTGATATTAAAAGGGGAGTTTTTCTAAAAAAACCACTTTTCATCACATTTTGATGATTTAATTTCAAATTAATTTTTCCACTTCTATGTTTTTAATTATGAACAATTTATTCTATATTTGTAATAATAAAGTCCAAATTTTCTAACTAGGTACCTTTTATTTTTGGTCAATAATAATAGTAACCATGGCATTTTTTGCTACCATAGTAAAGGGTAAATCGAGAAATTAAGGGATAAAAATAACATGATAAAGCTAAAAAAACTCTATGACTTTACCTAATTTTGTATGATTAAATCTCATACATAATAATCCAATATTAATTTATTTAAAATTTTTTCCATTTGTATGTGATTAAGACCATTATAACATTTTACGTAAAGAAAAGTTAAAATTTTCACACTCTTGTATTTAATAACTCTAATATTTTTAACATGGTGATAAACAGAATCTATATTCATACAAAAATATTTACTTTAAATATAATAATTTAAATTTATCATGAGAATTTATTTTTAATTTTTATTGAAATATTTATTACCATAAATGCTTACACAACGTTGATGCAGTAATTATTCAATTAATGGAATAATCAAATTAATGATATTAGAAATATTAAAAGTAATATAATTTTAGATAATTAATTTGATAAAAAAATTATATATAAACATGAAATGTTAGAGGTATAATAATTTTTTTTCTAATTGTACTTATTTTCCTAATGTTATTAAAATTAAAGTAATCAATATTTGTAAAAATTGACATTACAGATATTTTATAATAAATCATCTTTTATTAAAAGATATAAAATTCCTAAAAATATTAGATTCATCCATGTTATTAATATATGGTTTATAACATTAAATATGTTTCATTTATTGTACTTTTTTCAAAATAATTGTTAGTATCTGGACCCTAATAGAATAAAAAACATTGTTGTTATGTGAGGTTTAAAAAGGGTTATCGTGGGGTTAAAACCAAAAGATAATAGTAAAAACATAGTAAAAATTTATCTAATTTTTATTTTATGATATTATTTTGACCAATAATAATCCAATATTAGAAATAAATTATATTTGAGAAATTTTTAATTGAAACTTAATTTATATTAATTTAATATTTTAAGAAATTCCAAGAATTCCCCTCCCATATCTTATAAAGTGGAATCTATTATTATCATTACTTTACACATGAAAATCCATTTATTTTAGACATTACCTAATAAATTACCGTCATAAAATCTCTCCCCACATTTTAGAGGCATTATATTTGGTAGAATACCTATCATGTTGGTCTTAAAGTGCCTAGAAAAGGGGGTTTTCCAAAGAAGATGTATAGATTTTAACCAAGTTTTCTAGTTTTATTTATTCTTCCACCCACATAAAATATTCTCAAAAAATTGTTAAATAATAAAATAAGTACCTCAAATATAATATTAATTTATTATATTTTTTTAATAACCAATTTCCATCTCTATCCTGCATAAAATGTGAAAGGATCCCATCGTTCATGCATACAGTACACTACCACCTCACGAACTGATGTAATTAATTTTCCATAACCACCCCCTAATGGATGGTTATAATGATGGATTTAATGTATATATGTGACATTTATTACATATTTATAATTTTAAGAGGATAAAATTTCATTTATTTTCTAACTTTTTCATTTACTAGAAAACGATTATGTTGCTTGTTCGTATGTGCGGAGTACCACCTCCATGAAGTGATGTGATTAGTTTTTCATCACCACATAACATGAATGATATATATTAGTATATTTAAATAATTAATATTTTTTAATTATTTAAATATAATTATATAAAGATAAAATATCATTTTTCTTATTTTCATAATGATCATTGAAAAATGGAAATCTTACACATGTGTACGTACAACCTACTGTCTCTATGATTGTAATGTAGTTAATTTTTTAAAATAATATTTCATAATTGGATTTGAAATAATATTTTGTGTATAAAAATTATAATTCTTTCATTATTATTATTATAGATATGATAAATATTGACCTATTTTACCCCAGTCAACCAACAAAATTCATCTTGAACTTATGCAATGAACATCCTCAAAACACATGACATGGACTTAACTAATTAAGTAATTAAATGTGTTATTAATGTAAATTGAAATAAATGGTTTAAGGATAACATATTAATCTTATAAAATGTTTTTTAAAATACAATTAATTTATATGAGTTTATTATATATGAGTTAAAGGACATGTATGGAAACTATAGACTCAAGGTAAGGTATTTTGTCTCAGTTTTTCTTTATTGAGGCATATTTTATTAGTATGAACCTAATTTCATATATATGTTGTATATAATACCTATTTTACATGTTATATAAATAATATTACATACCTAATGATATTTCATGCTATAATTTTAATTATTTTATTTTAAGGGATTTGACTAGAAGTTATAATGTGGTAAATGTGTTTTAATTCAATTTCATTTTATTAGGTTATAACTCTTCTTTATTTACTTTTTCATGCAATTATTATGTGTTAAGTGGTCTATAAATTATTTTATTATTTATTTTCAAATTTTTTGGATTAATATTTTTTACTCATAATGTCTCAATTGATTAATTCTTAATTAAATGATATGATCTTTGTAAGGGTTATTCGTCTCATATTCTCTTTACTTGGGACATACATTAATGATGTGAAAATATCTTATTTTATGAGTTTTATATACTTATAATTTGACATGATATATCATGAATCAACTTATTTTCATTATATTTAATTTTTAACTTGAAGTTATTATTTCATGGGTCTTATCATTGAAAAATTATTAATGTGTTATGTTACAATCTCCTTTATTTTCAGAAATGTTTATGTCCATAGTTCCTTCTAGAGAAAAGTATATAATCATATTTTCTTGAACCACATATATATTCTTCTCTTATATATGTGAATGAGGTTTACATAATTACTTTTTTTTTCATTTCTTATTGATTAATGAATAATCAAGGAATTTGTTGGTAAGTGATATGAATCTTGTATCTTTATTTAGATCATGAATCTCTCTCTTCCATATCCATGTTTTTTAAAATGTTTTCAAAAATTTTATACTTTAAAAATAAATTTTCTCCTAAATCTACTTAACATGATATTTTACCTTCTTTTAGAAATTTTAAAATGGAAATTTGTTAACATTTTCCAAATGGGTTAGTTTTTGACTTCCCTTTACAAAAAGATTGAAAATAATGTTTATTTTTAAAATTTATTACATGGAATTATTTTCCCACTCCCATGATTCATAAAAGTTTTGATGATTCATTTACATGTTTAAAAGTTTATTTTAAAATAAAATGGGTTCTTTATTATACGTGATTATTTTAGTTCTTAAAATAAATTTGAAAAGTAAAAAGGGTATCTTCCTCAAAGTTGTTTTTAATGATATTTTATTGGTATTTACATTAATCAATGTAAACAACCCTTGATATTAATTATACTATATTGAGGTTATATTTTATTTCTACCAACCTCAATATTATATGGATTGATTATTGTTGTTTCAGAGATATTTTCATGGAACCTATTTTATTTCCACTGGTTAATGATGTTTTAAAAGTAATAATGGTTGTTTCTATGAGTTTAATGATGAAATGAAAAATCTATACAATTTATTTATGTCATGTTTATTTTAAATTATTTATTATTATTGGTCGTTTCATTGTAAACCAAGGATGATTGATTATGTTTTTAACCAAGGATGGGTTGTTCCGTGATAAACTAAGGATGTGTGGTTGTATAATGGCCCTCTAATGAATGGCGTATTGATGTTGACCAAATGGTTATTCCATTTATAAGAGTGATATGGAAAATGATACCCCAAATTTCTTTCATGTTTTATCCATTATTTATATGGGATTTCATAGAAGTATTATGATTTCACAAGGTAATCTAATGTGTTTATGTTTAAAGAGAATTATTTTCTACTGCTTATGGGTGAAAAGCTATGCGTTTTTAGTGATTCCTTAGTTCATTATTGACAACATATAACTCATTATTATTAATTTAAATGTTTATTATTAATTATTTTCACTATTTTTAATGTTTTATTATCCAAGTATTGATGGGAATGAATTTCATTATGTTATGCTCAGGTACTATGAATAGGTCATCATACCCTTATTCTCATATTAATCACACATATGAATTTCAATTGTTAATTTTTATTCTCACCCTTACTGGTCATTTGATTTCACCCTTTTTATGTTTCCATTGACCCAAGTTATGAATAAATATGTTAAGTTAATTTTTTCTAAAAGGGTTTCACAAGGATGGTGTTAATAACATAAGGTGAATTAATAAAATTTGGGTATATTGGGATATGATGTTGATATTTATAAAATTTTGTTTATGAATAAAATTTGTTTAAGTATTTTCCTTATTTATAATGAAAATCATGGTGCTTGGTTTTATGGTTGATGCCTTGATTTTTTAGGATTGAGTGTTGAAAAATCATTCACATCAATTTCACCATTTTTGAATGGATTCTATAGGGTTTTCTTAATGGAGATTAAAACAAACAATGGTTCCCTTATTTGAGATATTTCAAAAAGCTACATTCTAAAGGTAGTAAATTATTAGGAGTTTTCCCAACAATTCATAGTGACTCACATTGTTCAAGAGGATGGGAGATCAGGCGTATCACACCATTTTGGATGGAATTATTTCCTAGTCTGGGACTCCCTTAATGATTTAAGAAAAATTCATGAATCCTTTATTAATTACCAATTATGAAATAGGTCACCCTTGAGTTAAAAATCATTTATTACCGTGTATGAAATTTAGAATAATATATATGTATATGAGTTCCTTCATTGACCAAGATATTTTTATGTATCTAAGGTTCTCCATCAATGGTATCCTCTTGAAAATGGGTTAGATATTCTATAGTATTTTTTTTATCATGATGTTGGTTTTAACCCACTTGTTGGGGGTGATCTAGAGTTTATCATCATCCAGAGATACAATAGTTTTTTTGATGTCGAGATCAGGCCCATAAGATGGGATTTCTATGTATAGTTGAAAAAATAATCTAAACTCACATAGTTCGGTGCCACTTAACAGGACACATCATACCTTTTAAAGTCATGTGATAAGGATGAAACCATTAAATTTTTCTTCATGAAATAAGGATGTATAAGTGAAGGGTTCCTAGTCAATGTTTGGTGTGCTACTTATGCTTAAGTATTATAGAGGACGTCTAAGTCATAAGGACTCCTAGGTTGGGTATGACCATTATAGGAATGTGGCCTAGAGAGAATCATGGTTGATTTTAGGTTATGGGTTTAAACCTCTAAGAGGATTCCTATGTATCCCAATCCGATAGGAATCCAATCCCACATAGTTCAATTGCAAGGATATATGCCTACTGTGGACCTCTAAAGTTTTTCCTCATAGGGTATTTAGCCCTTTGAGATGGTGATAGTATGGTTGGGGATTACACTGTATAGGAGTATTCCCATGGGGTGAGTGTGATTGGGGATTAGAACATATAGAATGATTCCCATATGGGTTGAATAAATAGATTTATGGACCCAAACATATATATTCCCCATGAAGGGAGTTGAGAGAAAAAATCCAAAAATATATTCTCTACCAAGGTATGCATTTGATCATGCAGATATCGTGATATTAAAAGGCATCTATGACCATGTGAGTCGTGATCAGTGTGAGAAAAAATAGGAAGTAAAAGATCTGGTAAAAAACAAATCGTCTTCATACACTAGTGTAATATGTTGGGGATATGGGATAAGAAGAAAGGGCTTTGATGTGTCTATCTCCTCCCATTTTCATAACCTGGATAGTCACATATAACTATCCATCTGGCTAGAACCCATAAGAAATTCCAAGGTCTTACTTTAGGAGGGATTACCTATTCCTAGTTTCAAATAATATAACAGGATAAGCCACTATTTCATATCAAAGGGAAAAGAAACCTTGATCCCCCCCTTAATTGTCTGAAACAAAAATTCATTGTTCTCAAATATGATGAATTAAATAAATTTCACTAGACCTCATGTCATAGATAAAAATAGGGAAGTAAAAATACCTTTCCCTTATTTCTGAGAATGGTAATTTCCTTGAACTTCATCTAGGTTTTGGATCCTCATGAATGAGGGGGTTCATATCTGTACACACCCCAATGACCCTACCTGTCAGGTAGGACCAATGCGGGCCATATATAACTAAAGTAATACTTAACTAAATGGTAGAAATGTTGGTGTATCACTTCCAATGATTGTGTAAGTTTTTAGGATTAAGTGGTGGATATAATTCGGACTCCCTCATAATAGATTCCCATGGAAGGAGGTTCCTTTCCATTAGTGTAAATAATACATGGATCAATGTAGGCTCTCTTAATTAAGGCATGGGTGAGTATAAGTGGTCTCATGAAGGTGGAATCTAGATGAGATAGGGAGGTCTCATGCATGGTAATGCCTGGGTGGATCATAAGTGGCTCATGTAGGGTGGTCCTACGGAAACTATAAAAGAATTTTGGATATTGGAAAAACTGGGAAACAACACATGGGAGAGGCCTTGTTTTAGGCTCCAAGGGTCTCCTAAATTGTCCTTGGAAGGGTATTGTATAGGTATTAGGTTTTGTAGGGGACCTTCACACTAGTTTATTTTTATTAGGATGGAGTAGTTCATCGCACATGTATTTTTTACTTCACACACTATAGGAACTTTAATCCCACAATTCCCCTTAATTCCCTCTTCTCTAGGGTTTTAGAGAGCTATCTAAATGGTTTTGAGGGCCTATAATACCATGGGTTACTATTTATAGGAAAATTTGAGGCCCTGGATGAAGGAGGTGCCTCATGTAGGTGATTTTCAGTGGTTAACATGTAGGTGGGACTTGATCGGTTCTTTTGTCCATGCCTGTTTGGGTCCTACGCACTACCCATGTCACCCAAGTGTGACCTGGGTGGCGATGATGATTTGGACCCTTTGCGGTATAAATTTTATGAATTTTGTGACCCTTTAAATCATTAAATTATCATTTACTTGAATTATTTACCTTTGAAACTTCTTATTTTTTTCATTACAGAAGGGAGATTCAATCCCCCCACCCCTTTAGGATTGGATTCAATCAGAAGATGATGGTTTGACACTAAGGTAAAGGAAAAGGATATTGATTGATCCTTTGGAAGGGAGATGTAACAGGGTGATTCACACAAGTTAGTATCATTGGTGGATCACACTAGATGACCACATAGGAGTTTTAGATGTGTATCCAACACATAAAAGGAAATCCTTTGAGCAAATTCACTCTTTATTCTCTCTCACACTTGGTTTCTCAAAGTAGAATTTTGGGAGGGGGAACTCATTCAATGGTGGTGCTTCTACCTTCCTCTATCACATTCATTTCCCCTATCCCCACTCTTTACTATATTTCTTATCTCTGAAAAGGTCCCTTATTATTGAGTTTTTTCTTTCCCCTTTATTATTTTTTTCTTATGTAATTCCATATCTCAGGTTTCAACTTAGGTGGATCTGTTTCTATGAATATGGCTTTGATTCCTTATCTAGTGAAGATAAATTGTGATTTTTTAGCATATTCATCATCAATAATGATGTGTTGATATTCTTCATATTATGTTCTTTTGAATTGGGGTGGTTCTCTAGTTTGTGTCCTAATGAATTGTGTAGTTTATAAGTGAGGCCCCAGACCACATACTATTTACTCTAGTAACATGATCATTTACTCATATCCTAGTAAAAATTTTGTAGTGGAATTAAAAGGGTTTTCTGTATGAAAGGTTTCAGTAGTAACTATTTCTATAATGGAATTATTCATCAAGTTCTTTCCATCTATTATTTCACTAGTTGATGTCATGTTTGATAGGCCTGAAGGGAGAGGTTGATAGTCTTGGCTAGTTATAGCTCATTATTGAGGTGTGGTCCACTTCTATCTCTACTTTGGATTCATGTTCCATCACTTCCCCACTGTTTAGTTTTTTTTGGTGGTTCTCCAAAAGGATTTGGTATGTGTTGTGAAAGCAGCAATGGTATTCCAAGAGGCTCAAATGGCATGGGATTCCCCCTTCAATTTATGATTTTTATGGGGTTTTGTTTTATCTGTTAGTGAAATATTTTTTGTGGATAACTCTTAATGTTCATTGGAGTTCATTGGTGATGTTTTTATGATGTTTTTTTTCAAGGGAAGTTTTCATCTAGGGAGGTTCTTCATGCCAAGGGGTGCTGATGGTTGAGTTTCTAATGGTCGTCGGTTTGCGAGTGTACGTTCATCATCAGTGGTATTGTTTCAAGGTTGATGGTTGTAGGAGTGTCTAGGATGTAGTCTCAAGGTTGGTTCATGGATTGAGGGTGACATGTCTATCACAAGACTTATCAATTTTTTAATTCAACATTTTGAAATTTGAATATATTTTGTGGTTAGATTTTTAGAAAGATTTGTGGGAAAATTGATCTTTGGGGTTGGAGATTATTTAAATGTTGAAATTGTTTTCCTTGTGATTTTTTTGATTTAGTGGTATAATTTTTAAGGATATCCCTTAACCAAAAAAATAATTTATTCAAAAATACCAAAAAAATGGATTTGTAGGTATCTCATGTAGGGGTTAGTGGGTCTATAAATTTAGCTGAGGGACCCAGTGGTTATTCCTTCACTATCTATCTGTTGTTGTTTTTTTATAGTGATCTCGTAAAACTAATGATTTTTGAAAGATTTGTTCACACAAACTCAGTATGGTAATATCTGTTTGAAACATAAACTAGGGAAAGTGACCTTTGTGAGGTCACCTAAATGGGTGACCTATGTGAGGTCACCTGACTGAGTTTCCTAGGTGAGGTCATGTCTTTTCCAAATTTATGGATTTCAGTTTTTTTTCATAACCAAGGTTTATCCAAAATGAAATCTTAGTACTTCCATGTAGGTTACCAATGGCTTCTTAGAAGGATAAATATTCTTATGAACAAGATGGAAATCATATCAAGGAGATGATCAATGTCGTTGAGCCTGATTATTACCACGCATGTGACACTACTCCTCTATAATTAATGGACCACATGAAGAAGAATCATTGTGAATTTCTAATTTCCATGGACATATGAATGATGTTTTTATCCCAATATTGAAGAAATATGCCCCGATTTCCCAATTCTAAGAGGACATGAACTTCACGATTTCTAACATCTCAGTCTAGGTCATGTATATAAATATAGGAACATAATCCACATCCTCTTTCATGCTTCACATTAGTTTTACCCCATATTTGAAACCCCACACCCATGATCTATATTCACATTTCTACTCATATATATTCCATGATTCTTAGACAGATTAATTGAATGGATTGAAAACATTTCAAAATACTTTTTCTTTAAAAATAATTTGAAAATGTTGAAAGAATTATTGAAATCATTTTTAAAACTTTTTTCCTTGAAAACATATAAAAGAATCTTGAAATCATTTTGAAATCATTTTTTAAAAACATAGTTCTGAATGAATATAGATTTTTGACTGAAGAGTGAGGTAAAGTTAGACTTTATTAAAAAAACTTTCTCAATAAAATTATTTACCAAAGAGTGTAAAAATAGTACCAATACATGAATATATCATGAATATACAGAGGATATGAAAATTCATGAGTTTTTTCAAGGGTATCCGTCAAGGGGATCCTCTATCCCCTAGCATTTTTATCATAATCCAAGATACTCTCAGTATATTAGTTAATGAAAGCATGTAGTCTAGCTCGGTCTCTCCTTATAGATGTAGGGGACCTAATATTGGGGTGTATCACCTTCTTTTTGCTGAAACCATGGTTTTCTTCATCAATGGACATAGTGATTCAGTTAAGGGATTTAATGAATCACTAGAGGTGTGTTCCAAGTGGAGTGGAAGGATTGTTAATCGAGATAAAATTTGGGTGTTATTATCATTAGAGTGTATAGGGAGTAAAAGGAATAATATTGGATCCCTATTAGGAATGACAAAGAAATATTTTCTTATAGATTATCTAGGGGCCCCTAGCTCCTAGTAGAATCAGGATCATGCACTATGATGCTTTGGTTGACAGGATCACAAGCCATATCTCTAATTGGAAGAATCAGTTTCACTATTTTTTGTGATGGATAACCCTATTAAATTGTATTGTGTTATCTATCCTTATAAACATCATGTTTTTTCTCTAGGTTCCTAAGAAAATTGTGAGAAATATTGAGAAGGTGCTCTACTCCATCATTTGGGATGACCACGGTGAGGGGAGGTGTCATTGGGTGTAACACACCAAGATTTCATAGTGTGTTATTTCTTCAAAATAATTCAATAACTTGCACTAAATGCAACACTGAGTTCAATCACACCATGACTTACCAAATAAGACATTCAAAAGAGGTTATGAATAGTATTAACTAAATTTTAAACTAATATATCCTTATAATTTTAGAATCCATATTATGAGTTTCTTAGACATAATGCAAGAACAATTCATTTTCAGTATTGCACTTTTATCAAATTTTAATAGTGAACCCTTTTTTAATACAATATTTTAAACTTTTTGACTAAATGGGGACATAAAAAATTTAAAATGAAACATCCCAAGCTTCCACGGTACGCTTTCCTTTGAATAATACAGTAGCGTGTGTTGTACGCAACTTCGAGTTTTAACACACACCACAACCGATCAAACTAGCCGTTATGAATAGTAATACCAACTTTTTGAAATTTTATCTCTCAAAATTTAATTTATTTTTGGATTCAGA
This sequence comes from Viscum album, assembly GCA_963277665.1. Classification (NCBI taxonomy): domain Eukaryota; kingdom Viridiplantae; phylum Streptophyta; class Magnoliopsida; order Santalales; family Viscaceae; genus Viscum; species Viscum album. The sequence goes on along the minus strand of OY728131.1, from coordinate 1,428,517,050 downwards.
ATATCTAATTTAGCCTAAGGTGAAATTTTGGTACTTTTCGGATAACTTTAATATTTTGATGAATAGTGAAAATTACTAAATTTTAATTAAAAACAACTTTTTTAATCAAAATAATTAAAAGTGATAAATAATGAATTTGAGTGGTTTTAAAGTATATTTAGAATATATTTTTACCATTTAATACAATTTTGTTCATTGGAGATAATTTTACAATTAAACCGGACATAAACAAGTGTCAATCTTTGGATAGTTATTATCTCTTAAAAACACGCTTTTTGTTTTAACAACGGGAATTAATTTTAAATTAATTTCTGCCACTTCTGTGTTTTAAATTTGGAAAAATTGATTCCATATTTGGAATCAGGATGTTCAATTTGTTTAAATAAGTAACTTTTATTTTTAGACATTTTGAATAATTACTTCGGTAAATATTTTATTTACCATGGTTAAGGGTAAATCCGGTAAATAAGGGTTAAACAAATAATATTATAATAATACTAAATTACCCTAAAACGTGTCCTAACCATATTGGTTGATACATGTTCGACCATAGGCATCTTTGGGTCGATTTTGGGACCCCATGGATCCACTTGTAGGTGATAGGGACACTTTATTTTAATTAAGTTAAAATAAGTACAAAAATGACATAAGCATATATCTTTTAAAAACCCAATTTTTAAATAGGGTTATATATGTTTGATTTTGGACTATAAATATTCATTATAAAGATAAAACGATTTCATACATAATGATATTTTATTTATAATTTTTAGACTTTAAATAATTTAATTTATTTATGACACAATGATGATGCAGTAATAACCATAATAGTGACAAATTAAAATAATTGATATTATAAATATCCAAATAAATATAATTTGAGACTTTTAATGAATTTAAATAATTTTCAAGGATAATATTACATATTAGGATTTATTTAATTGACTTTTTTCGAAGTAATAATTCTGTTATGAGTTTCACAAAAATCAACTATTGAATAGTGTCAAAATTGACATAAAAGAGTTTTTAAAACAAATATTATATTATTAATTGATATTAAATTCCTAAAAATCTAAGGTTTGGCCAAGAGATTTATATCATGATATTTGTATAATTAATGGACCACTTGGGGGTCTCTTAGATGTATATGGTAAGTTTATTAACCATATAATATAAAAATACAAAGAGACATTGTAAAAGTGAAACTAATTTACTTAGAGTTAATACTTAAAGATAAGGTTAATATAAGTACCCAAACCTGTCTAAATTCTATTGGTTGAGTGGTTTTCGACCCATCCCCACCTTAAAATTTAAATAATCCACTTTGTAGCCATTAGAAAATGAATATGAATTTATTATAAATTAATATTTCTAGCTTTTCCAAAGGTGCCCCTCACCCCTCTTATAAAAAGGAACTCCTCCTTCTCATTTCTTCACACCTTAAAAGCATTTTTTTTCGGCCAAACTCTGCCCAAATACTCTCCCAACTTCCCTCACTACAACCTAGAGGCCTTATTTTGATCAGAATGCCAACCTAAGGAGCTCTTTTGATCAAATCAAAAGGAAGAACTCGAAGAAGAGGTAATGATTTCACCACCCTTTTCCATGTTCCTTTCTTCTTCCACTTCTTCTTCCTTTGTTATTAACATTATAAAATAATAAATCCAGTATCATATATATAATGTGATTTTATTATAAATATGGTACAACCATATTCAGTATTCTATCCACCCTTTGAATAACATGTCACCATACGTCCGTACGTACGGCTTACCATCTCCACGTCGTGGTGTAATTGTTATTCAATATATTATTATTTGGATTGGTATAATAATGATGTGTAACTCATTTAAATAATAAATATAACATGTTAATTATTCTTTATATATGATATAACATCCATTTATATATTATTTTAATATCAAAAGAATGATATTGTCGCTCGTGCGTACGTACGGACTACCGTCTCCATGAACGCGATGAGATTCATTCTCCATCGTATCCATTCAAGTATATTTATCATTTTATGATTTAAAAATGATGTTTAAGGACTTGATATCATTCTGGATATGAATAATATACAACCTATCCATTACAAACATGTCTTACATAACAAAACATATAAAAGAAAACGAGTAAGTTAACACTCGAAATAACGATAATACTAAGATATTATTAACAAATAAATGTTAAAAAAATCATATATGATATCATATTAATATATATGATTATTGTATAATTTAATAACAATTATTTCACCATTATATAGGATTTTAACCTACCCCAATCAAGGAAAAGTACAAGTTAAGGGTTTTTTTCGCAATCTCTTCATTATCCGAGGTTGTTTATACGTAATAATCTACTGGGATTTCTTTATCATCAACATCCATGTTTCTTCGAAATGTATTTCAAAACATATTTACTATTTAAAAAGAATATGGGTTAAATTCATTTATACCCTTATGTGTTTTTAAAGGAATCTTTCTGTCGTTTTCCAAACAAAGCACTTTTAACCTTTCGACAAATTTAAGGTAAGAATGTTTTTTTAACTTATACGGCGGGTGCGGCTATTTACCGCCGTTATAAAATTGTCAAAGCATCTCTTACAAGATTATGAGAATATTTTCAAAGTAAATGTTTTATTTTATAATTATGTGACTTTAAAATGATTTCAAAATGAATATTTTAAGAATTTGTGAAAGGTACTCTTTATCAAGATCATAATTTTAAATGTTTTAAAGATTTATCTTTCTAAATATTTTAATTAATGTCCATGTTTTCAAAATGATTTTAAGGATTTATTTATATGGACATGAATGTTTTGAAATGATATTTCTTTTCAAAAGTTTCAAATTGGTATGAGACACTTTGATTCAAAAATCTCTTTTAAATTACCTCCTTTATAAATGTGTGACTTTTCAATGATTTCGAGAAAAGAGATATTTCTCTCAAATAGTTTTGATTTCATCTATGTCAACATCCTTTGATGGATTTTAAGCTTATTTGAAGTTGATTTGTTATGATACAAAACTTTTTTATTGTATTGAAGGTTTTGTGATATGTTTTACTGTGGATGTGTTATTTTTCTACCATTCATGGTTTATGGAGAAATTATTGACATTTAGTATGCTAGTTTTAATACGAATGTTTATGTTATGTTTAAACCTTTTCATATGGTAATGCATTGGACTTAGTAAGTGACGGGTGGATCCCGCTATAGCTCCTCGATGCATGGGTAGGTCTCATGAGACAAACTAGTGTCTTGGCACAAGGCCTTGACAAAATCTTATTTGTAGTCTTGGCACGAGGCCTTGGCTATGTGGTTATGATAGTCTGGCATTATGCACTCCATCATTATGAAAGTGGTTATTGATATTTCATGTGATTATTCGATTAGTAGAATATCCATGTGAATAAGTAAATGGAATTATTTCATTTTACTTTTTCCATACTATGTTGAAGTTCAAGTTTAAAAGGCTTTTGTTTTAGTTATACATTGCCTTAAATGTTTATTCTTATTTATAAAAGTTTCTGCTATATTGTTATCCTTACTGGGCATTTGAGCTCACCCCTTTTCTATGTTTTATTTTTCCCAGGAAGTGAAGAAGTAAATTATGAATGACCTATAGGGATATTATGTGGGTATATGAGTGTGGAATATGGAGACAATATGTTTTTGTAGTAGTTTTTCACTTTATGATGTAATGTAAGACTTATGAATATATCTAGTGCTTCCAAGGCTACTAAACCAATCGGTCTTTCAAGATTTGATCTTTCTTGTGATCATGACAATGTTATGTAATAATACACCAACTCTGGTTAACTAGGGTCAGGGTGTTACAGTTGGTATCAGAGAAGTTTAGTACAAACCTTGGAAGCTAGATTTAGATAAACTCTGATTAGAGCACATAGACCTAAGATGGACTTTGAGGATTAGTATAGAAGAACTTCCTAGAATTTTGGTATTGTAGAGATTTTGTGAGTTTTCCGAGCAATACATCCCTGTCTGGATACGAGCAGGTAGAGGCGGCTCTGGCACAGATGTACCTAGGGGTAAAACCCAAAAACACTGCTTTGAGCTAGACTCGAACGGGAATTGGTGCATGACAATGGGCCTTGCTTCACTCTTGGTTATGACACTCCTGGGGGATATGCTTAGGATAATTCTCATTTTATTTACAAACCATTATGAAGGGTTTATGAGTATATACTTCCTCAAAGGAGACATTTTTATGATTATGTATTATATCCATAAACTATTTAATTTATGTTATGTGTTTTACAAGTTTGGGATTAGGTATTGTTATTCATAAACTAATCTAGTGCATGCCATTGTTTAGAAATGGCGCCCAGTAGAAGGAATGAGAACTCGAGCAATGCACATGATCCAAAGAGAAAGAAGGATCATATCTTTCATGGTCCTAAGCCAGAATTTATAAGAGAAATATTCTCCCATGTATTATCATCATATGAAGAAATAATATCATGTGTTGATAAGATAAGTAAAGAGTTTACTGAGTCCTATGGCTTTGAAGGGAAGCAAGAGAAGAACAGGATGGAAGAGGGAAAGATGGATAAAGGGAGGAGGGAAAATAAGAATTTTCCCATATGTGATAACTGTGGGAAGAAACACCCTGGAACTTTCCTGAAAGGAATTGGAGTTTGTTATAAGTGTGGAGGAAAAGGGCACAAAGTACGTGACTGCAAGGGTAAGAAAATGGTTTCAAATGTACAACGCTTCATTTGCAAGGAGTTTGGACACTATGCGAACCTATGTCTCAGTCATCAGACTATGTCGCAAATGATGCTATTGGATAATAATCAAGTTATGATACTACCACAGATGAAGAGGAATGATTAGAGTTCTTATGTTGATTATGTCATTTGAGTATTGTATCAACAATGTACTTGTTATAATAATTATGGAGTATATAAGGATTGTACTGCAGTACTATTTCATTATGGACTTGATATTGTGTGGAACAAAGAAAAGTGACTCAATAACAGGTTAAATTTTTGGAAAATATATGGTTGAGAGAAAGATAAACCATAATATGGTTCTGATACCGAGATAGTGATTTTAGAATAATAAATGATTGTTTTGGATAAATTATATTGGATATTATTGACTACCTTGAAACTGATTAATGATTTGTATATTCCATCATTTTTGGGGTTTACAACATTTTTGTATTGAAGGAGTATATCTATTATTCTATGAGGAATAAGGGATCATGAATTTAATCAATAAGGTTTTTTGATAATTCAGGATGTTGCAGTGTTTTAAAAGAATACATGATGAAGGTGATCACATGTTATTACGTGAAAAAAAAGGATCTTCATTGTGTTTACCTTCCTTATAAATTTTGGACTGAAGTATTTTGGATAGTTCTAGTTTGTATTATTTTGGATTGACATAAAAGGACAACCCGGAGGTCGGGCGACAACCCGTCGCGTCCGGCAAGGCCGCGAGACTTGAACCCACAACCGAAGGGCGACAAGGGTGTATCACCTACCACTGACCCACGTGATGTCCGGGATTAAATAATGTAGTTTTTTTTAAATGATCTGGTAGATGAATTATAAATTCATTTGTTTGGAACCATATACGAATATGATAAATAGAATATATTTTTTACGTTCTATTATCTTTTAGAGTGAAAGATGAGTTTGTGGTAGAAATTAGTTAAAGGATGGAACTCTACATGTCAAGAATATATTTTTCTTCTTCTCTTATTCTATGAAGATATTAATTATTATACTTTATTTAAGGAATCCTAAAACCAGAAATGTGTTATCCTAATACCCTATGTTTTGTTGAACCGATGGTATTTCAAATCATCATAGATTGATGAATTTAAGGACCTTAATTTTACACTTGTTTGTGATTGATGACCTCAATCACTACCTATAAATATCTCCAATTATATGTCTCTAATTGCCACCAATGTTCTCCTAATAGAGATCATAATTTGGTGGTGACCCTTTCATTTCTCTTTTCCTCATATTAAGACTAAATTTTAGTAACCCAATTTCGGATGTGGGTTTTCCCACAAAGATATTTTCTATTTTCAACCTTTTATTTTCGAAGAACAATTTCAAATTGCGAGGACGCAATTTATTGAAGGAGGGGAGAATGTAACACCCCAAGATTTCATAGTGTGTTATTTCTTCAAAATAATTCAATAACTTGCACTACATGGAACACCGAGTTCAATCTCACCATGACTTACCAAACAAGTCATTCAAAAGCGGTTATGAATAGTATTAACTAAATTTTAAACTAATATATCCTTATAATTGTAGAATCCATATTATGAGTTTCTTAGACATAATGCACGAACAATTCATTTTCAGTATTGCACTTTTATCAACTTTTAATAGTGAACCCTTTTTGAATACAATATTTTAAACTTTTTGACTAAATGGGGACATCAAAAATTTAAAATGAAACATCCCAAGCTTCCACGGTACGCTTTCCTTTGAATAATATAGTAGCGTGTGTTGTATGCAACCTCGAGTTTTAACACACACCACAACCGATCAAACTAGCCATTATGAATAGTAATACCAAATTTTTGAAATTTTATCTCTCAAAATGGACTTCATTTTTGGATTCGGAATATCGAATTTAGCCTAAGGTGAAATTTTGGTACTTTTCGGATAACTTTAATATTTTGATGAATAGTGAAAATTACTAAATTTTAATTAAAAACAACTTTTTTAATCAAAATAATTAAAAGTGATAAATAATGAATTTGAGAGGTTTTAAAGTATATTTAGAATATATTTTTACCATTTAATACAATTTTGGTCATTTGAGATAATTTTACAATTAAATCGGACATAAACAAGTGTCAATCTTTTGATAGTTATTATCTCTTAAAAACACGCTTTTTGTTTTAACAACGGGAATTAATTTTAAATTAATTTATTCCGCTTCTATGTTTTGAATTTGGAAAAATGGATTCCATATTTGGAATCAGGATTTTCAAATTGTGTAAATAGGTAACTTTTATTTTTAGACATTTTGAATAATTACTTCGGTAAATATTTTATTTACCATGGTTAAGGGTAAATCCGGTAAATAATGGTTAAAAAAATAATATTATAATAATACTAAATTACCCTAAAACGTGTCCTAACCTTATTGGTTGATACATGTTTGACCATAGGCATCTTTGGGTCGATTTTGGGACCCCATGGATCCACTTGTAGGTGATAGGGACACTTTATTTTAATTAAGTTAAAATAAGTACAAAAATGACATAAGCATATATCTTTTAGAAAACCAATTTTTAAATAGGGTTATATATGTTGGTTTTTGGACTATAAATATTCATTAGAAATATAAAAAGATTTAATACATAATTATATTTTATATATAATTTTTAGACTTTAAATAATTTAATTTATTTATGACACAATGATGATGCAGTAATAACCATAATAGTGAAAAATTAAAATAATTGATATTATAAATACCCATATAAATATAATTTGAGACTTTTAATGACTTTAAATAATTTTATAGGATAATATTACATATTAGGATGTATTTAATTGACTTTTTTCGAAGTAATAATTCGGTTATGAGTTTCACAAAAATCAATTATTAAATACTGTCAAAATTGACATAAAAGAGTTTTTAAAAAAAATATTATATTATTAATTGATATTAAATTCCTAAAAATCTAATGTTCGTACAAGAGACTTATATCATGATATGTGTATCATTAATGGACCACTTGGGGGTCTATTGGATGTATATGGTAAGTTTATTAACCATATAATATAAAAATATAAAGAGACATTGTAAAAGTGAAACTAATTAACTTAGAGTTAATACTTAAAGATAAGGTTAATATAAGTACCCAAACCTGTATAAATTCTATTGGTTGAGTGTTTTTCGACCCATCCCCACCTTAAAATTTAAATAATCCACTTTGGAGCCATTATAAACCGAATATGAATTTATTATAAATTAATATTTCTAGATTTTCCAAAGGTGCCCCTCACCCCTCTTATAAAAAGGAACTCCTCATTCTCATTTCTTCACACCTTAAAAGCCTTTTGGTTCGTCCAAAATCTACCCAAATACTCTCCCAACTTCCCTCACTACAACCTAGAGGCCTTAGTTTGATCAGAATGCCAACCTAAGGAGCCCTTTTGATCAAATCAAAAGGAAGAACCCGAAGAAGAGGTAATGATTTCACCACCTTTTTCCATGTTCCTTTCTTCTTCCACTTCTTCTTCCTTTGTTATTACAATTCTAAAATAATAACTCCAGTATCATATATTTACTGTGATGTTATTATAAATATGGTACAACCATATTCAGTATTCTATCCACCCTTTGAATAACATGTCACCATACGTGCGTACGTACGGCTTACCGTCTCCACGTCGTGGTGTAAATGTTATTCAATATATTATTATTTGGATGGGTATAATAATGATATGTAACTCATGTAAATAATAAATATAACATGTTAATGATTCTGTATATATGATATACCATCCATTTATATATTATTTTAATATCAAAAGAATGATATTGTCGCTCGTGCGTACGTACGGACTACCGTCTCCACGAACGCGATGAGATTCATTCTCCATCGTATCCATTCAAGTATAATTATCATTTGATGATTTAAAAATGATTTTTAAGGACTTTATATCATTCTGGATATGAATAATATACAACCTATCCATTACAAACATGGCTTACGTAACAAAACATATAAAAGAAAATGGGTAAGTTAACACCCGAAACAACGATAATACTAAGATATTATTAACAAATCAATGTTAAAAGATCATATATGATATCATATTAATGTATTTAATAACAATTATTTCACCATTATATAGGAGTTTAACCTACCCCAACCAAGGAAAAGTACAGGTAAGGGTTTGTTTCGCAATCTCTTCATTATTCGAGGTTGTTTATAAGTAATAATCTACTGGGATTTCTTTATCATCCACATCCATGTTTCTTCGAAATGTATTTCAAAACATTTTTACTATTTAAAAAGAATATGGGTTAAATTAATTTATACCCTTATGTGTTTTTAAAGGAATCTTTCTTTCATTTTCCAAACAAGGCACTTTTAACCTTTCGACAAATTTAAGGTAAGAATGTTTTTTAACTTATACGGCGGGTGCGGCTATTTATCGCCGTTATAAAATCGTCAAATCTTCCCTTACCAGATTATAAGAATATTTTCAAAGTAAATGTTTTATTTTATAATTATGTGACTTTTAAATGATTTCAAAATGAATATTTTAAGAATTTGTGAAAGTTACTCTTTATCAAGATCATAATTTTAAATGTTTTAAAGATTTATCTTTCTAAATATTTTAATTAATGTCCATGTTTTCAAAATGATTTTAAGGATTTATTTATATGGACATGAATGTTTTGAAATGATATTTCTTTTAAAAAGTTTCAAAGTGGTATGGGACACTTTGATTCAAAAATCTCTTTTAAATTACTTCCTTTATAAATGTGTGACTTTTCAATGATTTCGAGAAAAGAGATATTTCTCTCAAATAGTTTTGATTTCATCTATGTCAATATCCTTCAATGGATTTTAAGCTTATTTTAAGTTTATTTATTATGATACAAAACTTTTGTATTGTATTGAAGGTTTTGTGATATGTTTTACTGTGGATGTGTTATTTTTATACCATTCATGGTTTATGGAGAAATTGCTGACATTTCGTATGCTAGTTTTAATACGAATGTTTATGTTATGTTTAAACCTTTTCATATGGGAATGCATTGGACTTAGTAAGTGACGGGTGGAGCCCGCTATAGCTCCTCGATGCATCGGTAGGTCTCCTGAGACAAACTAGTGTCTTGGCACAAGGCCTTGACAAAATCTTATTTGTAGTCTTGGCACGAGGCCTTGGCTATGTGGTTATGATAGTCTGGCATTATGCATTCCATCATTATGAAAGTGGTTATTGATATTGCATGTGATTATTCGATTAGTAGAATATCCATGTGAATAAGTAAATGGCATTATTTCATTTTACTTTTTCCATACTATGTTGAAGTTCATGTTTAAAAGGCTTTTGTTTTAGTTATACATTTCCTTAAATGTTTATTCTTATTAATGAAAGTTTCTACTATATTGTTATCCTTACTGGGCATTTGAGATCACCCCTTTTCTATTTTTTATTTTTCCCAAGAAGTGAAGAAGTAAATTATGAATGACCTGCAGGGATATTATGTGGGGATATGAGTGTGGAATATGGAGACAATATGTTGTTGTAGTAGTTTTTTACTTTATGATGTAATGTAAGACTTATGAATATATCTAGTGATTCCAAGTCTACTAAACCAATCGGTCTTTCGAGATTTGATCTTTCTTGTGATCATGCCAATGTTATGTAATAATGCACCGACTCTGGGTAACTGGGGTCGGGGCGTTACATTAGGCCTCCTGGAAGAATATTTCTAAACTAGTTTATGAGGGGGGTATTGGTGTGAGTAATTTTGTAGATTCTATGCACTATCTACAATTTAAGATTTATTGGGAAGTGATTAAGGGTTATACCCTTTGGAGAAAATTCATCTGTAAAAAGTATGGTAATGTGTTTCACACTCAGACTAGTTATCCCTCTCCCTTATGGAGTTCTTTCCAATACCACATATATATTATTCAACTTCATTATTGGTGGATAATTGGCCTTGGAAATATCAGCTTTTGGGACTGCAATTGGGTTAACCAGGTGTTGGCCTATCCTAGCTATCTGGCTCCACTGTTGACCTTCAGAGAGGTTGGTCTCCATCCACCATTCATCCATGCAATTTAGGTCCCCTAAAAATTTATAATTATAATTAAATCACCATGGGAGATGATTATAATCCATGAAACTTTATGGGGGCCTCATCTGGTTCCTTCTCGATGAAGGACTATAAGGAAGTTACCTGTTCTCCTATAAACAGTTCCTTTTTGGCCGGCCATCTCTGGTAAAAGATCATTCCACCAAAAATGAATTTCTTGGTTTAGAGGATTTGGAGTCTTTCTCTTCCTAAAAATATGGATATTAAAAATAAAGGGATCTAGATTGCTTCAAATTGTTCCTACTGCATGGTTCTACAAGAAGATTCTACACTACACATTTTTTTCGGTAGTGAATGGGCATTAATTTTTTGGTATTACCTGGGGGATTTTACAGGATTCATGATGGGGTTGGGTTATTAGGAAAACTTTCTTAATTAATGGTTTAATGGGGTGATTATCAACAAGAAGTAGGATAATGCTCAGGTGTTTCTTCTGGCTATTGGATGTTGGTGTATCTAGGAGGCATGGAACCTGGCTTAGTATGGTGGCCCTAGGTTATCTGGTTCAGGTTTACTGGATAAGGCTATATATATCATTCTAGATATCTTATATCTCTTTAACCACTATGAGTAGGCCCCGTATATTAGATGGTTTTTAGATAGAAAGTGGATACCCATCCATTCCATTCTATAGTCGATGGGGGGTTGGGTGAGTTGGTCCCCTCCAACCCATGGTATCAAACTTAATATTGATGACTCCTTCAGTCAAGGATACATGTGTGGTGGTGGTGTAGTCAGGAACAACTCTCATTCGGTCATACTGGCCTTTTGTTCCTTCTATGGTTTTGGAAACTCTCTCAAGGACAAAACAAAAGATATTATCTAGGGGCTCGAACTGTGTCTCTCCTATAACATTCATCAATCCACAATGGAGACAAACTTTAAAATTGTTTGGAATGCTATCAGAGATCTCTCTTCTATACCTTGTAATATCACTTAATAGATCTGTAAGTTCAAGTATATCACTGAAAATTAAATTTAGTTCCTCCATACTTGGAAATAAGGTAATCAAGTGGCTGACTTTTTGGTTTCTAAATCTTCTCAGACATCCCCCCTTATGGTTTTCTCTAGCATCGTTTCTCTTCCTCCTAGGGGTGTTGACATTGTTATTAGAGATGCTCTTGGACTTCATTTATTTAGAACCCCTTAAATGTATTTTCTTTTTCCCTTTCCCTCTATCAAAGTAATAAAATTATTTGTTTTTTTGTTGTGGAATATAATATTTTTTCAATGGAATCATAATCACAAAAAATCTCAATAAATGATGATATTGTTTCAATAAACTCTTACCACTTGGTAACTTTGAATTATATGTACCATGAAAGAAAATGAAATTAAATGAATCCTAAAGTATCATGAATAGAATTATATTCATTATTTAACATGTCAAAGGTAATATATACACCTTATATAAAAATATGGGTGCATAACATGGCATGTGTCTCAAAGGAAGAAAATTGAGATAAAATTGCTTTACCAATTTGGTGACTTTTGAAACCTAAAACCCATGAAAGAAATATCATCAAATGTATATGTACAAAACCATAAATTTAAGTATAATAATCATAAAATACATCATTGGGTAGTATACACCTCACATTTAATAAATACAAGGTGAACATGGCTTGTGTCTCATGAAAAATAAAATTGAGATGAAAAAACCCTTACTACTTGAGTTACATTAGAATTGTGATCCCCATGAAAGAATAAAATCAATTTAAAGAATTTAATATCATTAAATAAATTAAATTAATTATATAATAGTCATAAGGTAGATTATAAACCACACAAAATAAGTGAGTTTTGAATATTACATGTATCTCATGGAAATAAAAAGTGAGATGAAATTCACTTACCATATTCCTTGAATCTCTTCGTACTCATCAAAAATACTATATAATAAATATAAGTTTATTATAAATATTTTACAGAACCATGTTATTATATCTAACACCATATATGGTTTTATTATGTCTTTATATTACCCTCTTATTAACAATTCCAAGTTAAGGTTTCGCTTAAGGTAATATCCGCTTTGTTTTTCACATGTCTTAATTTGTTATGTTTTTGGTCCTCATACTTATATCATGATTTCCATAATTTAAACCATGATATAAATGTCATTTATATTCATTATATATGTATATATAAAAATATATGAATTATATAAATATGAAATGTAAGAAATTTTTCATGTAGACGGTAGGTCGTGCGTACGAATGAACGTTGTTTCCGTTTAATTATCGTATTGAAAGAAAGAAATAAAATGAAATATATGTATATAAATATATATAATAATTATAGTAGAATTAGTATTTTATATATATCATATGCATTTATGGAACCCAGCCTTAACACATTTCATGTAGAGTATGAATGAATCGTATTGCTTTGAGGAGTCGGTTGTCCACACTTCCCCAAACTAAATTATCTTAGTTACACAAAATGGAAACCATAAAGTTATGTTCTATATAAAAATTAAAAAAGCATAAATGCATTATAAATATAACATATATCATATATAAATATAGTTTTCATCATAATTCCCAACCATGAAAGGTGGTAAAGGAAAAATGAACAACATTGTTTTGTGAAGTAGTAGTTCAATGTACATAAGAATGGTATGTTCGTTACCCATTAGAAGGAAGTGTGTGTTAGTGTAGGTGTAAAAATTATCATAAAAATATATCAGTATAGTTAGGATATTTAGGGTTTTATGTATGAATGAAATAAGAATAATTGAGTTAGTGGACAAAATAATAGTGTTACCTCTTCTTTGAGTAACTCCTTTTGGTATTCACCAAAGGGATTCTTTGGTTGGATTTATGCCCAAAGGGAAGCTTCAAGGAGGAAGGTATAGATATTGTGAATTTAATCGGTTAGATATTGGATGAATTTAAGTGTCCTTATAGTTGTGAAAAAGGGGGGAGGTGGTGATCTTTTATAAGGGAGGGATAGGACAGACTTGGCATTTTTGAAAGCAAGTTAGGTGTAACCATGTTTTTACCTAAAAAAAGTCACAAAAAACAAAAAAAAACTCACAAATAGAAGTTTAATTGTCTAAATATGGACATAAAATGGGTTTTTGACAAGTTTATAGGTCATTTGGGCCCTTACGATTAAGGTTTAGTCCCTAGTTAATATTAATTTTACCTTAATCGTTGTAATTAATTTTAATCACTTTCACTAATATGTTTGGTCAAAAAATAAGTTAATATTATTATGATGTAAATATTATATTTATTAAATCCGGTTATGTACATATTTTTAAATTAAATTCATATAATTGGAAAAATTATGTTTACTACAAATCTCGAAAACATGGTGAGAAAGAGGGTTTTTAAAGTGAGAGTGTTAAAAAGTTCATTAAGCTTTTATATCTAAATTCAACATAAAACTAATTCCAATGACCTAAATTGGATTAATAAAGGTCTAATTGATATATTGTGACTTTAAATACAATTTAAAATTTAATTTAACTATATAAATAAATTAGATGAAAAAAAAGCAGTTTTAAATTAAAATTTAGTATTTTTCATTATTCACCCAAAAATGATGTTCCTCAAAAAAACCCCAAAAATTACTCTAATATAATTTAAAAATTATGAATTCAAAAATGATGTTTATTTTATAAAATTAAATTTCTGAAATTTTCAAAAATTAATTTTATTATTGTTCACAGAATGACTTAAAAAGAAGTTCATTGAAAAAAAATAGTATTTCTAAACATATAAAGACTTTACCAAAAAATATATGTTTTGTCATAATTATTTTTTATTTATATAAAACCATTATAAATAATATTTAAAAAAAATATTTATTAATATTCATATTATTATGTTTAATGGATATGTTATAACTATCTCATTTAATTAATTATAATAAAAAAATGTTGTTTCGTATAAACTTAGTGTTACGTGTAATGAAAGCCAAGTTAGTGTTGTGCATAACACAATCCAAGTCAATGTTTCATGTAGTGAAAAATTATTTTGGGTATCATATAATGAATTCATAACATGGTGTAGTGATAAAAATCAATAATAACTTGGTGGTTTCATATAACACAAGTTATATTCAGTGTTGCATGAAATGAAAAATATCAAAAGGATTAAATTAATTCAAAAAATATATTTCAGAAAAAACTTAGGTTGTTACATTCTACCCCCTCTTAAAATAAAGTGTTCCATTAAAATTATTATGGGTTATCAATGTTTTAATACTTTTAAGTTCCTTTAATAGAAACCCACATCGTAAAAATCAACACTTAAACTTCCATTAAAAAATAACGTTAAAACCATAATGGTTACCCAAAGTAACTCATATATGGGTTTCCACATAGAAGAACATAGTTAGAAAGTAAAAACATGGACATGGAATAGAAATATAACTATCAAGTTATGGAGGTGAGTGATATAGAATATGGTCAGGAGAAAGTTAACAATCACAAACCCATAAATCTGCGATGATCTAAGGGACCATTTGATTCATCAGAAAATAAGTTACTAGGATAACCTTTTCAGTTTCAAGATTATTTACCTATAGTTGAATAATTTTCATGAGAAGTTATACTTACATTATTTCATTCCATTTCATAAGTAAAATCTCACCCTTTGGTTATGACTTGACCAATTTCCACTTCACCTCTTTCTCCAAAAGAAAGGTAAATTATTCATTCCCAAAGAACTAATAGATCATGAGATCCATGATGAGTCATCTCATATCTATTTAATTTATATCAACAAAAAATTGTTATCTTATGTTATATAATATGAATTAATCCTCATGTGGTGAGATAACACTTTGATCTCACAAACTTCATCTAAAGTTTAACTTAAAAATCCCATAAATGGTTAGCCTTATAACCCTTATTAAATATGAACATCCAAAACATTAGAAAGTGATCACTAAATCAACATAACATTGATCCCCCATATATCATAAAGTGTCTCTTGTTTGTGAAATTCCAAACATGTTAATACCTTCATCATATATTCTCTTGAAACATGGTAGCAACCTGAATTACCATAAATCCCCTTTGAAAAAATGCATGATTACTTTTTACAAAGATTACTTGATATATTCCTTAAATCCAAGAGGTTGTAAACTTCATCCATGATAACATAGACTAATTTTTCAAAAAATCCTTTATCAGTTTTTCAGTAATCAGTACCATTCAATTTACTTATTCATATACAAAATATCTTTATACAAACATCATTATCTCAACATCAGGAATAAATTAAGGGTTTCCTTCCTTTAATCAAAATATAAACTTTTCATGAAATCAATTTTATACCTCACCAACACAATTCAATATATCCTTTCAAATACTAAATGAAAAACTTATACCGAAAATACTTATATATTTCTTGATTCACATAATATAATCATTTAATTCCATAACATATACACTTTAATCATACGACTTTATTCTTAAACCATTACTCATGATTCATCAACTTATTCTTTAATACCTCTTTCCTATAATATGAAATATGAATCATGTATTAAAATTTATCTAACTCAATTTAATCATTCTTATCAACAATACTATTTTAACAGAACATACCTTTCATATGTCATTTGTGGTCTCTTCATCATCAGTAGAAAAATCATTACTTGTACCACATTTCTGATTCTCTTCATAATCCTTCCACATAGGACATTGATTTTCATAATTCCCATACTTTCAAAATTTAAATCATTTATCAATTAATAATACCTTAGGTATTCCATCATTCCAATACATTACATTAACTAAACTTTTCATTTTCCCTTTGTAGATACTTACTTTTTGAACTTCTTTTCCATAGTCAAAACATCTTCATGTTCCTTTGAGACATTCACTTGGGTGTTTATTCCCATATTGTTAACATATAGGAAACTAAATTTTCTTTCTTTTATGGTATTCATTACCTAAATTCTCAAATATCTCTTTCTTTATCTTCTTTGGTGAGTCTAGGAGTTGGTTAAGGTACAAATTTTTAATCATGTTCCTTGAAAACTAATTAGGCATGATTACAACATACTTTACTCTAGTGATCATCCCATTTGACTTCTCGTCAGAAATTTTTTTATCGCATTCATAATTAACCCAATTCCTTCCAGTTCCCTCCATTGACTTAAACCAAAAAGTATAGATTAAGAAAAATTCTTCATAGTGAGTAACCAGATAATCATGAAAAAACCACTTATATGATGTTTAAATTATGAAACCTTCTTTAATATATGACACCTTAGATTTATCCTAGGTTATTCATAGCTAACTTATTTTTAAATAATTCATGATGGATCATGAAGAGTTTGTGAATTCACAAATCATGTCCCCTGGGACTATCAAACCTGGTGTCTAGTAAGTCCTGTTATTGTGTACCAGGTTATGCTCGAGTCAAGACAGACACACCTTGTTAGAGTTGTTACTCCTAGGTACATATATCCCAGAACCATGTCCACTTGTAGTATCCAGACAGGGATGTATTTCTAGGGAACCACTTTATCTATCCTTTTCCAAAAATCCAGGACATTTTCTAATACTTTTCCTTATCCTTATACTTATCCTTAAATATATCCTTAGATATATCCTTGGATTTATCACTACGTTTTATCATCCTAGTTTCCAAAGGTTAACTTAACCTTTCCTCTTATACTAACTATAACAACCCATTATTAATGTATATATACATTAAAACAATTTTTTATAAAACATAATATATTACAGAAATAGACACCAAAAGACCATAGTAGTCTAGTGCATTTGGAAACATAAATGGGTGATCCTAGATTCTAAGGGTAAACAAGGGAGATAAGTAAGCATAAACATGAGAATAAAGTTATTAGAAAATGATCATAACATTAGAATATCATACCCTACATATCAAAGATCATAAACATAAATTATGACATGAATATCAATAGTTCATAAGACATGAATCATAAGAAAATCAAGAGCATGATCAATGAAATCATAACATAAGAATAATACATGGAATTATTTCCTATATAAAATCATGTAATATCATTCCTTATAATCCAAGACGCATTTCTAGTACTTATTAGGGACCTTCATGGGGACTACACCTACTGAGAAGGAAACACCTTCATCCCCAGTCACAGTTCTTTCCTTGTAATGGATCGGGTTTCCCCATCTTCCCATAGTGGATCAGGGTTCCCCATCTTCCATATTTATGGTGACTACACCTATTGAGTGGAACACATCACCATCACCAGTCACAATCCTTTCATTATAAGGGATTAGGTTTCACCATCTTCCCATAGTGGATTAAGCCCGTCAACTTGAATACCATCATTATCTCATGAGATGTAAATCTTTACCCAATGCATTGGAGGTAGATATAGGTCTCAACCATCTCATAATAAAATCATTTATACATGTAAATAAGATAATAAAACTTTCATCATATCATGAACCATAAAAAGTGATGGGTTTCATAAACATCCTACCATAACCCATGAAATGAAATAGGTGTCATAAACATGTAATCATATCTTAACTTTTGGAAAAAGGTAGGTTTGAAAATAATTTCATAAAATCATAACCCATGAAAATAAGTGGTTTTTATAATCATATAACCCGTGTAAGAGGAATGGGTTTCATAAACATAAAACCCATGAAAGAGAAATAGGTTTCATAAACATCATTCAATTGAAAAATAAACTATTTAGAGAAAGAATATGAATGGATCCTTTGGATAATTTCCCATAAAGGCATGAGTAACACCAATGGATGTCATCTTAGATGGTAAATAATTTGTAAATATCCTTTTTAAAACTTTTCTTGAGGAAAATATCATTTATTATTAAAAAAATATTTTAAAACATAAATCCTTTATGAAAACCATTTTCTTTGGAAATACATTGAAAAAATATAAATAAGGTTTGAAATCATTTTGAAAACATTTTCACTTGAAAACTTATAAAAGAAGCTTGAAGACATTTTGAAATCATTTTTCTTGGAAAATGCTTTGAAAACATAGAAAGAAGGATTGAAATATTTTTTAAAAACTTTTCCAATGAAAAATTATAAAATAATCTTGTAAATGTTTTGAAATTCTTTTTAGAAAACATGGTTTTTAATGAATATAGATTTTTGAATGAAGAGAGATGTAAAGTTGGGCTTTCTTAAAAACACTTTATTAATCATATTATGTACTAAAGAGTCGAAAAATGGTACCAATACATGAATATATCAAGAATATACATAGTATAATAAAATTAATTATTTCTATTAAGATATGGATCATAATATTTCATCAATGGAAGAATAATCATAAACAATCTCGATAAATGATAAGATTGTTTCAATAAACTCTTACCACTTTGTAAATTTAAATTTAATCCCCATGTAAGAAAATGAAATTGTATAAAGATTAAAATATCATTAATATAATTATATTCATTATTTAATATTAAAAGGTTAATATATACACCTCATAGAAAATTATAGGTGCATAACATGGCATGTCTCTCAAAAAAAAGAAAATTGAAACAAAATTATTTTACCAATTTGATAAATTTTGAAACCTAAACCCCATGAAAAAAATATCATCAAATTTATTTGTAAATACCGATAAATTTGAGTATAATAATCATATAATACATCTATGGGTATTATATACATCACATAAAATAGATACGAGGTGAACATGGATTGTGTCTCATGAAAAATAAAAGTGAGATGAGAAAACCCTTACTATTTGAGTAACTTTAGAATCATAATCCCCGTGAAAGAATAAAATCAGTTTAAATCATTTAATATCAATAAATAAATTAAATTAATGATATGAAATTCCATATGTAATTATATACACCCCGAAAAATAAGTGAGTGGTGAATATGGCATGTGTCTCCTAGAAATAAAAAGTGAGATGAAATTCCCTTACCTTATGTCTTGAATCTCTTCTTTCTCATAAAAACCTCATGTATAATAAATATAAGTTTGTTATAAATCTTTTAAATAACCATATTATTATATATAATACCATATATTTTTTTATTATGACTTTATATTACCCACTAATTAACAATTCCAAGTTAAGGTTTCGCTTCGGGTGATATCTGTTTTGTTTTTCACATGTGTCTTAATTTGATTTGTTTTTGGTCCTCATACTTATATCACGATTTAAAGAATGTAAAACATGATAAAAATCTAATTTATATTCGTTATATTTGTATTTATAATAATATATTAATTATAGAAATATGAAATGGAAGACACCGTTCATGGAGACGGTAGGTCATATGTACGCATGAACGTTGTTTCCGTTAAATTATTGTATTGAAAGAAAGAAATTAAATGATATATATGTATATATATAATAATTCCAGTATAATTTTTATTCCATATATATCATATATTTTTACTTAACCAAACAATAATACATTCCATGTATAGTGTGAACGAATCACATCACTTTTAGGAGGGGGCAGTCCACACTTCCCCAAACGAAATTATCATAGTTACACAAAATGAAAAGAATAAAGGTATTATCTATATAAAAATTAAATATTCATAAAGAAATTATAAATATCACATATATCATATATAAATATCATGTCCATAATAATTTCCAACCATGAAAGGTGGTAAAGGAAAAATGAACAACATTGTTTCGTGATCCAGTAGTTTGTCGTCCAAAAGAACTGTAAGTTTGTTACCCATTAGATGGAAGTGTGTGTAAGTGTAGTTATAACCCCTGTCATAAAAAAATATCATTATATTGAGGATAATAAGGCTATTATGTATTCATTAAATAATAATAATAATAATTGAGGTAGTGGAGAAAAAAATAAAATAAATGAACTTAAGGAAGGGTGTCACCTCTTCTTTTGGTAACTCCTTTTAGTTTGCACCATAGGGCTTCCTTGGTTAGATTTAGGTCCAAAGGGATGATTCAAGGATTAAGGGATGGATTTTTGGAAGTTAATTGGGTATATCTTGTCCAAAACTAATTGGATTTAGAGGTGTGAAGAATGGGGGAGGTGGTGGCCTTTTATTGGGGAGAGAGGGGACACACATGGCATTTTTTTAAACAAGTTAGTTATACCCACGTTTTATCAAAAACCAAAAAAATAAATAATTTAAGTCTTATGGCCAAAATATGGAAATCCAATGGGTTTTGGATAAGTTTATAGGTCATTTGGTCCTTTTTGTTTAAGGTTTAGTCCCTTTTTAAGCTTAATTTTACCTTAATCGCTGTAATTAATTTTAATCACTTTCACTAAAAATTTTTGTCAAATATTTAGTTGATCGTATTTGACAATAAATATTATAATGATTACAAACATTTATTCAAATTTTTCTAAAATCAATTCATAGAATCAGAAAATTTAATTTTAATGTTAATCTCACATACATAGCGAGAAAGTGAGAATATTCAAAAGTTCATTAAGATTTTAGATCTAAATTCAATATAAAAATTGATTAAAATGACCTAAATTGGATTAATAAATGAATAATTTATATATTTTTACTTTAAAATAAACTTAAAATATAATTTAACTATATATATAAATAAGATGAAAAAGTAATTTTTGAATTAATATTCAGTATTTTTCATTATTCACCCAAAATGAAGTTTCTCAGAAAAATCCAAAAAATTCACCCTAATCAAATTTAAACATTATAAATTCAAAAATTATGTTTGTTTTATCAAATTTAATATCTAAATATTTCTAAAATTAATTTTATTATTGTTCATATAAGGACTTAAAAAGCAGTTCTTTTGAGAAAATAGTATTTCCAAACATATAAAGACTTTTCCAAAAATTATATGTTTTATCATTATTATGTTTTATTTATATAAAAAAATTATAAATAATATTTAAAAATTGTTTATTTCTATTCATATTATTATTTTTAATGGATATGTTATAACTATCCCATTTAATTAACTATAATTAAAAAAATGTTGTTTCGTAGAAACTCAATGTTGCGTGTAACACAAGCCAATTTGGTGTTGCATATAACACAAGACAAGTCGGTGTTGTGTGTAGCCCAAAATTATCTTAGGGTATCAGATAAAAAACTTACCATGGTTTGGTGTACATAATAATAATAACTTGGTTCTTTTATATAACATAAGCTATCTTCAGTGTTTCATGAAATGAAAAATATCAAAAAGATTAAATTAATTCAAATATATATATTTCACAAAAACTCAGGGTATTACAAGGCACGCCTTCCAGACTTGGTACTCAACAAGAGTCATAGACTAGACATGATGTAATTTTAGAATTCACTATTCATTCATATATTAAAATTATTTTATTATAACATGAATATAAAATTTTTATTTGGTGGAAACCTTTATTACAGTTACACCAATGAGGTGACCTGACCAATCAGATATCGATATGTGTGGGGATGCATCGGGTAGGTGATACCAAAATTTTTAGCATTATAGAATTCAAATTATTTAGTAACAAATGTATTTTTATTTCATATATATTATTCACATTGGTTCATTAATTCATTATGTATATTCTACAGGCTCAGTTTGATGTTGAGTTATCACAGGTGCTAGAAGATCAGTGTCGTAGTATTGTGTGCAGAGATGATATATTTCAGTGTGTCTTGGGGTGTGATGGTCATGGTTATTCATTTACTTATGGAACTATTTCCCCAAGGTGTTCATTTTTATATCAAAGGTGATGGTTCCATGCATATATGCAGGGATGTACACACATAATGAGATAGATTCTTACGTGTAGGCTATGTAGTACATTACAGATGAGTGGTTTCAGCTGTTACATGCAAAGTATGAGGAGATATTATCATAGATATCGGCATGTATAAAGGAAGTGATGATGAAACATTATTTTGATTGTACACAAGTGGTTCCATAGTTAAAAACTGTTGGTCGGAGTGGACACTCAAGAGGGGGGTGAATTGAGTTCCAATTAAAATTTCTGTTAAAAACAATTTCTATTCAAATCCCCCAATTTCAAAAACAAATTAAACTGTAGTGAATTTATATAGATTATAAAGGTTCAATTAGTTTCTCAAAGATTGATTAATTCTTAGTTAACTTAATCGTATGATTAAATTAACTTTTGAAACTAACTTACTGATTTATAACAAACATAAACACTTGCTAATTTAATTATCAAAGTAGCTTTGAAGGTAGATTATATTTCAAAGTAATAGCAGCGGAATATGAAATAAATATGTATAGTATGGATATAGAGTACAACTACAAACACAGAGAATTAACCAAGAGGTTCAGTCTCAAGCCGAGACTTAGTCCTCTCAAAATTTTATATAAGAAATGATCCACACCCTGGATCGGGGTTAACAACAGTGAACACACTGTCCAGGTCACAAGACCTCTACCACAGTTCTTCGTGGGAAAACAAACAATAGCAGCCAGCTGTTCAGGTCACAAGACCTCTACCACTATCCACAGTGGGAAATGGGGTGCAAAAAGGTTTGCTGAGGATTTACAGATCCTCCAGTAAAAGTACAGGATTCAGTGTGTGTGTTTAATACAGCAGATAACACACACTGCTCAAAATGTAGAAAACTAAAACACAATAGAGAAATAGATAGAATGAAGAAGGTTTAGAGTGCTCTATAGTGTTGGCAGATCAGTTCTGGACTCGTAGGAATGAGTGACTTGAAGCTTTGGTCCTTTTTCTGTAAGTTGACACTAAAACAGAGTGTCGGGATTTCCAGACTTCCAGATGTTCAAGTGATCAGCTTCTTTGAGTTTGAGTGCTTCACAGCATGGCTTTTAGGAGACGGTTCTTTCAGTCGGTTCACTGAGATTCTTTTGTTCTTCAGAATTAATGCTCGAGAGTTCTTCCTTTTTGTGTATATGCGTATCTCCTTCTCAGTTGTAGATGTTAGACTCAGTGTAACTGTTCCATTCATGTCTTCCTTCTTGAATGCTTCTCTCTTCTTTTTATACTCCTCCATATATTCCCTTTTTGTTCACCCGAGGCCGACAAGATAAATAGTCTTGAGTTGCACGTGCGATCTTCCTCGTACATTGTATTATTTCTTGATATGTCTGCAAATATCAATAAATAATGTTAGATGTATTCATCTTGCTAGACATGACCGTTAGATTAGTATTAAACAAATTGGTAAAGAAAAAGTAGAAATATAATAATAATAAACTGGTCGAGAATGTATGTCACTGTGGACTTCAACTGTGGTCTTCCAACTGTGGACTTCCTTCTGACTGCTGACTTCAACAAAAGGCTTGCTGTCTGTAGGCTTGCAATAGTAGATTTTACTTCATGTAACTGTAGCCTTTCTAACTGTAGACTTGTAACATCAAATTTGTAGAACTGTAACCTTTGTCAACTGTAGACTTAGATCATCAATAGACTTAGTAGACAGAAGCTGTCTAACTGTAACCTTGACTGTAGACTTATGACTGTAGGCTTGTTCGACTGTGAACTTGATCCAACTGTAGACTTGTTCGACTGTGAACTTGAGCAGAGATAACTTTGAACAGAAGTCTTGTAACTGTGACCTTCGTCTGTGAGCTTTGACAATAGATAGCAGTAGACTCGTAACTGTAAGCTTGTATTAGTCTTCGACTGTAACCTTGTAACTGTGAACTTATTGTAACAGTAACGTAAGGTGACAGTTAGCTGTAACTGTGACTTTGAAAAGAAAACTCTGACTGTTGGCTAACAATACCAAACTTATGTAAATACTACTGTAAGCTGTTACAGTAAAGTTATGAGAGTAAGAATATGAACTGTTTAGAATAAAATACGTTTAAGCATAGAATAATAAGATTAATGCAAAGGTTTAATACATCAGAATTAATGTTTAAGCATGATTTGGGATTATCAAAACAGGTGATTCCAACAATCTCCCCCTTTTTGATAATCACAAATTATGTCAGTATGAAATATAGAAGTATCAGAGAGAAGTGTGCAAAACACAGTATTAGCAATATGAGCACAAAAATTAGGTATAATCCGCAAGGATTTCTCCTCTTTGTATAGGTTCATGTCTCCCTTGAGTTTTCCCTATTTCTCTCTATTTATTTCTCCCTATTTCTCCCTATTTATTTCTCCCCCTTTGTGATTAACAAAAAGAAAGACAGAGAGAGAGAAAAGAAACATTGTATTAATAAGGAGTACAGTACATGACCCAAAACGTGAATACATGATCCCTATCAAAAAAAAACATAAACAGACTCAATCCTCTTCATCTGGAGGTAAGGGATCTTTTCCTTTGGAGGAAGAAGATGGAGCAGGAGGTGAAGGATCAACAGGCTTTGGAAGTGCAACAGGAATGTCTGGAGGGGCAGCAACAGATGCTCCTGAAGGCCTGTAGTGAGTAGCTTGCCGAGGTATTAGTGGTCTAAGGCTTCTGAGGGAATCAGCAGGAGACATTACTGAAGAACCACTGGGGTTGGAGACAGGTAGGGCAGGAGGAACTATAACAGGTGTGCAGTCCACATGAAGAAAAGGTAGGAGCAGATTCCTGAAATCCATGATGATGTTTCCTCCTCTGTCCATGGCAGATAAGAAGTCATCTTTGTTTTCCAAGAATTTATCCAAAGCCGGGGTCAACTCTCGTAGCTTGCTAACTTGTTCTTTGAAAGCTTGAGTTACAGGGGGCAGCTTCATAGTTTCTAGCATGAGCTTGAAGTGATTGTTCAACTGATGCTTGGTGAAAATCCGATCAAAGTAATAATCCACTTTACTTTTGATGGCCTCCTGAGAAGCAGTAGCAGCCTGCAGGTGCTCACGAACAAAGCCACTGACTTCTCTTGTAGTAGCAAGGATCTGTAGGTCTGATGTGTCATTTGCACGGGCCTGAGTAAGCTCTTCTCTGAGCAGGCTTCTAAACTGCTCAAGGTCCACAGGAGAGCTAGATGAAGGAAGGGACTTGACTGAGAATGCCACTGTCTCCTTGAAAGACTGAGTCAGATTTCTAATCACTTTCTGAATGACAGCATCCTGATTGCTAAAGTGTTCTTTTACTGATTTATTGAAAGCCTCAAATACTTCCACAAACTGCTTGACCACTTCTTTGATTTATCGAATCTCACTGGCCACTTGAGTCTGAGAACTGCTCAGGGCAGTTAAAGAAGCAACTGATTGTCTGAGGGCCACTACTGCTCCAGTACAGCTTTCAATTTGAGTGTGGCACACTTTCATTTCATCCATCACTTCTTTGATTGGACTTCCCACAACACATCCTAGAGATAATTCTAAGGATTGTTCTACATTTTTCAGCTCATCAAAAAGACTGGTTTTCAATTCAGCAACAGACTGTCTGATGGTCTCCTTCATTTCATTCTTTAAGGATTCAAGGTCTTCCTTGGTGGCCAATCTTTCAGTTTCTAACACTGGAGAGCTGTTAGGTAGGATGACTGGATTTCTTGGTGGTTGGTTTTCCTCATCTGAATCTTCATAATTGAGTCCTAACACCATGTATCCTGGATCTGAGGTCCATCCTTCTATATCAAACAGTACAGAGACTGAACCAAAACGCTCCCCCTCACTTGGAGGTCCTTTCTGAACACTTTCTACTATCTGCTCAACTCTGGGTAACTCTAAGTGCTCTTCTGTAGCTCTAGCAGGTTCCATATTTGCTTCCTCTGTAGGTTCAGCAGTGAGGTTAGCCTCCCTCTCTGTTTGGTCATCAACCACTTCCATGACAACAGTAGTAGAGACCACTCCTGCTTCCTGGTCAGACACTGACTTGTCTGTATACCCTATCAGAGGGCTCATACTAAGTTCTTCTGCAACAGTTTCTTGATTTTCATTTAAAGCTACAGCCTCTTCTGCTTCGACTGTATCATCCTCGTCAGAGGTGTCCTTGAAAAAATATTGAGATTCTTCTTCTTCTTCTGTAGACTCAGTCTCACTGTCTCTTAGAATAGGTTCTCTACTAGGTAGTTCTTTTGGAGGGCTTTCTGCTCCAAACGTCACTGTCCTGACAGGACTGTGAGTAGTATCAGGATCACTCCCTTCATCAATTGGGGTGTTCTCTCTTGCAGAGTTACCAACTACTGCAGTCTGTTCATCATCTGAGTATACAGGTTCAGGCTCATCAGGCTTTAAGCCTGGATCTCTCCTATCTCTCGGTCTAGAGGGATGAGTAGAAGGGCTAAATTTCTCATAGATTCTCTCCTCATCATTCACCCATGATTTCTTCCAGGGATTCCAACTGATCTTCATGAATTTGCAGATTACTTTCGAGATACATACACTGTTCTTTGCCACTATCAACTCTTCCTGACTTCCAGCTGCACCTTTCACTTTCAACATAATCGAAATGAGTTTAGCATGGAACAAGGCACTTGATTTTGAGCTTGCCTTTATCATGTCCTCCATCTGAGCCATCAGCAACCTACAAAGGTTGACCTTCCTTCCATGTTTTAATAAGTACATCAAGTAAATATCCTGGTGCTTTAGAGTTGCAAAATCTCCTCTTCTAGGACTCAGTACATGCTGAATAAACTTAAACAGAAGTCTGTCCTCTCCATTCATTTCAGCAGCAATAACCTTTCTTACTGTGCCATTGCCTGTCAGTTCTTCCAGAGCCGTCTCATGATCAAAGATTCTACTGTTTGGAGGAGCCGCTCCAGAATAGTAGTTGTAAATACCCTCATGAGGAACTCTTAAACAAGCAGCCCATTCAACTGATGAGAAACTGACTTCATTGTCGTTTACTCTGGATACCAGTCTATGCAGATCAACCTCTTCCTCGAACTGTAGATATTCATAGAATTCCTTCACCAGCTTCGGGTAGTACGGTCCATTATTGTTTGCGAATCATTCGGTCCATCCTTGCTCATTAAGCACTGCCAGTACTAATGATCTGCTCGATAAAATCCACTCTTCACTTAGATCCTTCTCAGCAACTATTTCTCTCTTAGTCAGATGTGGATTGACAGGTCTTATCGAGGCGTTCCCGGTGCCACTGGATTCGACTTGAGTCCTCTTTGGCATTGGTGCATCTTCGTTGACAGTCGGGGGTCGCTTTGTTCTGGCCATTGGAACTGAATGAGGTTTCGAGGTTCGGTTGAAGGTTTAGGGTTTAGGACTTGAGAGAGAAAGGGTCGAGATGAGTGGATTGAGATATGTTCGATGTTCTCAATTTTATCATTTAGGGATTTAGAAATAAAAGTATAAAGAAAAGAAACGGTTCGAATTCCCACAAAATAAAATAAGGTTAAACAGTGAAACAGCCTACAGAGAGATGTAACAGTGAAGTACACCGGTGAGGTCTAACTGTGAGGTTTCAACTGTGAGGTCTAACTGTGAGGTTTCAACTGTGAGGTTTCAACTGTGAGGTTTCAACTGTGAGGTTTCAACTGTGAGGTTTCAACTGTGAGGTTTCAACTGTGAGGTTTCAACTGTGAGGTTCTAACTGTGAGGTTTCAACTGTGAGGTTTCAACTGTGAGGTTTCAACTGTGAGGTTTCAACTGTGAGGTTTCAACTGTGAGGTTCTAACTGTGAGGTTTCAACTGTGAGGTTCTAACTGTGAGGTTTCAACTGTGAGGTTTGAACTGTGAGGTTTCAACTGTGAGGTTTCAACTGTGAGGTTTCAACTGTGAGGTTTCAACTGTGCTATAATTAATCATACCTAACTCATGTTTGATGTAACTTAATCTCTCAGAATTCAAAGGCTTTGTAAAAATATCAGCTAACTGATGTTCAGTGCCAATGAACTCAAGAGTGATATCACCTTTTTGATAATGATCCCTCAGAAAGTGATGTCTCACATCAATATGTTTTGTCCTAGCATGAGATACTGGATTTTTAGAAATGTTAATAGCACTTGTATTGTCACACCTTATAGAGACATGTTTGAATTGATATCCATAGTCTAGTAAAGTGTGTTTCATCCACAAGATTTGTGCACAATAGCTACCAGCAGCTATATACTCAGCTTCGGCAGTAGACAATGCAACAGAATTCTGCTTCTTACTACACCAAGATACTAGTGACTTGCCTAAAATGTGACATGTTCCAGAGGTGCTCTTTCTATCTAACTTGCAGCCAGAAAAATCAGCATTAGAATAACTTAATAAATCAAATGATTGTCCTTTTGGATAAAATAATCCCAAATTGGGAGTATGTTTTAGATATTTGAAAATCCTTTTAACAGCAGTAAAATGAGACTCTTTTGGATTGGCTTGAAACTGAGCACACATGCATACACTGAACATGATGTCAGGTCTACTAGCAGTAAGGTACAGTAGACTACCTATCATACCTCTGTAATTGGTTTGATCCACTGGTTCACCAGTTTCATCACTGTCCAACTTGCAAGTGGTGCTCATAGGTGTGTCACTGCCTTTGGTTCCATCCAAAGAAACACATTTTAGAAGATCATTAATATATTTACTTTGGTTCAAAATAATACCATTTTTATTTTGAAAGATCTGAAATCCAAGGAAAAATTTGAGTTCTCCCATTAAACTCATTTCAAACTCATTTTGCATTATTTTTGAAAAATCAACACATAAAGAATTTTTAGAAGATCCAAAAATAATATCATCCACATAAATTTGTACTATTAAGACATCTTTAGAAATCCATTTAATAAAAAGAGTAGGATCAGCTATCCCTTTAGTAAATCCTTTCGAAATAAGAAAAGAGCTGAGCCTATCATACCAAGCTCTTGGAGCTTGCTTTAAACCATATAAAGCTTTAGATAATTTAAAAACATGATTAGAAAAATGGGGATTTGTAAAACCAGGAGGTTGTTCCACAAATACATCCTCAATTATATATCCATTTAGAAAAGCACTTTTAACATCCATTTGATATAGTTTGAAATTCAGATGAGCAGCATAAGCAAGTAATATCCTAATGGCCTCTAGTCTAGCCACAGGTGCAAAGGTTTCCTCATAGTCTATCCTTCTTCCTGACTATACCCTTGTGCAACTAGCCTAGCTTTGTTTCTGATTATATTACCAAACTCATCAACTTTGTTTCTAAACACCCATTTAGTGCCTATGGTAAGAGTGTCTTTAGGTCTTTCCACTAATTCCCAAACTTTGTTTCTTTCAAACTGATTTAGTTCTTATTGCATAGCCATTACCCAGAATTCATCACTGATAGCATCATTGACATTTTTGGGTTCAAGCTGTGAAAGAAAAGCTTGATGTTTAACCTGATTTCTTAGAGAAGCTCTAGTTTGTGTTCCTCTATCAAGATTACCAACAACAGCATCTAGAGGATGATTCTTTAGGATCCTAGTTGATTTGGTAAAGGTTGGACTAGAGATTTCAGGTTCATTTATAGGTTCGGGTTCCACAGAGGAAGATTCTGGAAAAAGTCCAGAACTGGATGTTTTGATTACAGGTTCTTTAGATTTGTCATTTAGGTCCAGAACAGATAAATCTTCTTCAACATCTTCAAGAGAAGTTTTAGGCTCATGTGGATCAGTCTCATCAAACTTGATGTGAACAGATTCTTCCACACATTTGGTTTTCTTATTGAAAACTC
Source organism: Viscum album (assembly GCA_963277665.1). NCBI lineage: Eukaryota > Viridiplantae > Streptophyta > Magnoliopsida > Santalales > Viscaceae > Viscum > Viscum album. Next base: position 1,428,486,733 of record OY728131.1, on the reverse strand, counting down.
TATAGGCTTTACTAGACATAGAGTAACCCAGGAAAATTCCTTCATCACTTTTTGGAGCAAATTTATCAAGATTATCTTTAGTATTCAGAATAAAGACTTTGCAACCAAAAACTCTAAAGTAATTAACCTTAGGCTTCCTATTATTCCACAACTCATAATGGGTTTTCTTAAGAACCGGTCTAATCAAGACTCTATTAATAACATAGCAGGCTGTATTTACAGCTTCAGCCCAAAAGTAAATTGGCAGGTCATATTCATTAAGCATAGTTCTAGCAATTTCTTGCAGGGTTCTGTTTCTTCTTTCCACTACACCATTCTGTTGAGGTGTCCTAGGAGCAGAAAAATTGTGAGCATAGCCATTGAGTGAGCAGTAAGATTCAAATTCTTGATTCTCAAACTCACGACCATGATCACTCCTCAAGGTCTTAATCTTAAGTCCACTAAGATTTTCTACAGACTTAGAGTATTTAACAAAGGAAGAGCAGGCTTCACTTTTGTGAGCTAGAAAGTATACCCAAGTATATCTAGAAAAGTCATCTACAAGAACATAAACATAGTGCTTCCCATTTAGACTCGAAATTCTTGATGGTCCAAACAAATCCATGTGAACCAGTTCAAGTGGTTGAGAAGTTGAAACTTCTTTCTTTGGTTTAAAAGAAACTTTGTGTTGTTTTCCCTTTTGACAGGGATTACACACTTTGTCATTTGGGAATTCAAGCTTAGGTAGGTCTCTAACTAGGTGTTTCTTAGAGAGTTTTCTAAGTGAGTGAATGTTGCAGTGTCCTAATCTCCTATGCCACAGCCAAGACTCTTTATGAAAATCATTTAAGCAAGTAACATTATGTTTAGCTAAAGTGTTTAAGTCAACAGCATAAACATTTTCATTTCTTAAGGCAGAAAATATTAAAGCATTTTTGGAATTATAAACATCACAAGAATTGTTTTCAAACTTGACATTAAAACCATCATCACACAATTGAGAGATGCTAAGTAGGTTGTACTTAAGTCCATCAACAAATAAAACTTTGGAAATTAATACTGAGTCAGTGTTACCAATCTGGCCTAAGCCGATGATTTTTCCTTTTGAGTTATCACCAAAAGTGACATATCCTCCATCAACTTTTATTAAGCTTTTGAAGCACGAATAGTCCCCAGACATGTGTCTTGAACATCCACTGTCTAAGTACCATACCTTCTTGTAATTGCTTTTCAAACAGATTTCCTACAAAACAGATTAGACAAGAAATGACTTTGGTACCCAGATTTTCTTGGGTCCAGATATGTTAGCAATCAAGGATTTAGGTACCCAGATTTGTTTTATGGGTCCCATACAATTAATAGATGCAACATATTTAGAGAGATATACTTTATTTGATCTACAACTATTTAAATAACCATTTGAGGCATACGAATTTCCAAAACTGGAACTAGCAGGATTTTTTTCAGACTTAATAAATCGGGTTTTAATAAACTGTCTTTGTCCAGGTTGGTATCCCAAGCCAGTAGCATACTTAGGTGCAACTTGCTTTCCTAGCAGTTGGGTTAGAGTATCTTTTCCATTTGTGAATGTTTCTAAGTCCTTTCTAAGTTGTTCATTAGATAGTTTCAGTTCTGTATTCTCCTTTAATAATTTAACATTTTTCTCTTTTTCTATATCAAGTGCAGACTTGTCACTTGCAGTAAGAGCATGTTGTTTCTTTAAAGACTTGTATTTATCCTTTAGTTCATTACACGTTTCTTCCAGCATATTACAGTATTCAATCAATTCATCTTTAGACATATTTTCAGAATCAGAACCAGATTCTGCTTCACCTTCAGAATAATAAGAGTTTAGAGTGGGAGTGTCTAAGGTTACCTCAGATGTGTTTGTCATGAAACACATATTAGCACGATTTCTTTCAGAATCACTGGACTCTGATTCACTTGTGCTATCTTCCGAAGCACTCCAGGTGGCCTTCATATCTTTCTTATAATTCTTGTCCTTGTACTCATATTTCTTCTTGAATTTTAACTTAGGACAGTCAGCTTTGATGTGTCCTTTCCTTTTACATTCATAGCAAACTATGTCTTCTTCTTTATCAGTTTTCTTCCAATCTTTCTTCCACTTACCTTGTCTATCATACTTACCCTTGTAGTTTGGTTTTCTGAAGAACTTCTTCTTCCTATAGAACTTCTTGAATCTCCTTGCTATTTGTGCCATCTCGGCATCACTGTCAGAATCTAGGTCTTCACTAGATGAGCTTTCAGTTGGTATATGCACTTTCTCCTTGTCTTTGCTCTTTGATGCAGTAGACTTAAAAGCTACAGATTTTCGTTTTGGTTCCTCATCTTCCTCTTTATTCACCTTTAGCTCTTCTTCGTACATCATCATCTTACCAATTAACTCCTTGACAGGCAAAGTTCCAATATCACAGGATTCTCTAATTGAAACGGATGTGCCTCTCCATCTGTCAGGCAGACATCTCAATAATCTCATGATTTGCTCCTTTGCTGGAACAATCTTTCCGAGTGAGCTCATTATGTTGACTATCTCATTAAACCTGAGATACATATCAGAAATAGGTTCATCAGCTTTCATCTTAAAGTTATCATATTTGATAGTATAAGTATTTAACCGCATTTCCTTGACATTAGTTGTTCCTTCATGAGAAACAGCTAAGGTGTCCCAGATTTCAAAAGCAGTTTTACATGCAGAAATTCTATTGAATTCCTCATCTCCTAGAGCACAGTAGAGATCATTCACAGCCTTACAATTATTATTGTAAGCTACCTTAGTAGGTTCATCCCAAGTTATTCTTTCAGTTTCTGGAATCTTGTATTGAGACTCTATAGCAGTCCAAATATCAAAACCCATACTTTCCAAATGAATTTTCATTTTGAGCTTCCATTGGGCATAATTTACACCATTAAAGAAGGGTGGCCTGTTAGTAGCAGCACCTTCTAGTCTATTATCCATAAGGAAATTTTAGAAAATTTTTTAAAGAGATAAAATTTAGAACTAACAGAAATTTAAGATCTTTTAGATAAAACTACAATCACAGTTTTAAAAACAGAGGGTTAAAATAAAACTTTGAGCAAGTATAACAGAGATAAACAACGCCTCTGATACCAAATGTTGGTCGGAGTGGACACTCAAGAGGGGGGTGAATTGAGTTCCAATTAAAATTTCTGTTAAAAACAATTTCTATTCAAATCCCCCAATTTCAAAAACAAATTAAACTGTAGTGAATTTATATAGATTATAAAGGTTCAATTAGTTTCTCAAAGATTGATTAATTCTCAGTTAACTTAATCGTATGATTAAATTAACTTTTGAAACTAACTTACTGATTTATAACAAACATAAACACTTGCTAATTTAATTATCAAAGTAGCTTTGAAGGTAGATTATATTTCAAAGTAATAGCAGCGGAATATGAAATAAATATGTATAGTATGGATATAGAGTACAACTACAAACACAGAGAATTAACCAAGAGGTTCAGTCTAAAGCCGAGACTTAGTCCTCTCAAAATTTTATATAAGAAATGATCCACACCCTGGATCGGGGTTAACAACAGTGAACACACTGTCCAGGTCACAAGACCTCTACCACAGTTCTTCGTGGGAAAACAAACAACAGCAGCCAGCTGTTCAGGTCACAAGACCTCTACCACTATCCACAGTGGGAAATGGGGTGCAAAAAGGTTTGCTGAGGATTTACAGATCCTCCAGTAAAAGTACAGGAGTCAGTGTGTGTGTTTAATACAGCAGATAACACACACTTCTCAAAATGTAGAAAACTAAAACACAGTAGAGCAATAGATAGAATGAAGAAGGTTTAGAGTGCTCTATAGTGTTGGCAGATCAGTTCTGGACTCGTAGGAATGAGTGACTTGAAGCTTTGGTCCTTTTTCTGTAAGTTGACACTAAAACAGAGTGTCGGGATTTCCAGACTTCCAGATGTTCAAGTGATCAGCTTCTTTGAGTTTGAGTGCTTCACAGCATGGCTTTTAGGAGATGGTTCTTTCAGTCGGTTCACTGAGATTCTTTTGTTCTTCAGAATGAATGCTCGAGAGTTCTTCCTTTTTGTGTATATGTGTATCTCCTTCTCAGTTGTAGATGTTAGACTCAGTGTAACTGTTCCATTCATGTCTTCCTTCTTGAATGCTTCTCTCTTCTTTTTATACTCCTCCATATATTCCCTTTTTGTTCACTCGAGGCCGACAAGATAAATAGTCTTGAGTTGCACGTGCGATCTTCCTCGTACATTGTATTATTTCTTGATATGTCTGCAAATATCAATAAATAATGTTAGATGTATTCATCTTTCTAGACATGACCGTTAGATTAGTATTAAACAAATTGGTAAAGAAAAAGTAGAAATATAATAATAATAAACTGGTCGAGAATGTATGTCACTGTGGACTTCAACTGTGGTCTTCCAACTGTGGACTTCCTTCTGACTGCTGACTTCAACAAAAGGCTTGCTGTCTGTAGGCTTGCAATAGTAGCTTTTACTTCATGTAACTATAGCCTTTCTAACTGTAGACTTGTAACATCAAATTTGTAGAACTGTAACCTTTGTCAACTGTAGACTTCGATCATCAGTAGACTTAGTAGACAGAAGCTGTCTAACTGTAACCTTGACTGTAGACTTATGACTGTAGGCTTGTTCGACTGTGAACTTGATCCAACTGTAGACTTGTTCGACTGTGAACTTGAGCAGAGATAACTTTGAACAGAAGTCTTGTAACTGTGACCTTCGTCTGTGAGCTTTGACAATAGATAGCAGTAGACTCGTAACTGTAAGCTTGTATTAGTCTTCAACTGTAACCTTGTAACTGTGAACTTATTACAACAGTAACTTAAGGTGACAGTTAGCTGTAACTATGACTTTGAAAAGAAAACTCTGACTGTTGGATAACAATACCAAACTTATGTAAATACTACTGTAAGCTGTTACAGTAAAGTTATGAGAGTAAGAATATGAACTGTTTAGAATAAAATACGTTTAAGCATAGAAAAATAAGATTAATGCAAAGGTTTAATACATCAGAATTAATGTTTAAGCATGATTTGGGATTATCAAAACAGGTGATTCCAACAAAAACTAAAATAAACCATACTCATATTGAATTTTATTGATAATCTTAAGATACATAATATTTATATATGTTGTAGCCCCTGGATATAGTTAGTGTAAATCACGGTGAGTTCTTTGGTGATCTATATGAGGATTAACCTAATGCATGAGGTGATTTAAATTACCATTTTAATATTTAATATATCATTTCAAATGAAAAAGTTAAATTCATTTTTTTATTTCCTAGAAGATATAAATTATTTAAGAAATAAATCCTACTTATATGTATTTTGTTAATTCATTTCAAGGATCATTATTAATGCCATAATATTAATAATACTATTATTTCTTTCAATAAATCTATTTTTTATTCATTTCATACATATAAAAAAATATTTTGTATACAATTCTTCCAACTTTATTTTCTACTAGATTATTGGTAAACTCCATTCCATTTAGGGCCTGGAATATTTTAATTTTTTAGCCTATGTATTTTTTACACTAATATTTGTTAGAGTAATGAACCTAAACAAATCAAATTTTTGATAAACAACCACTGATACTTTAATCCTTGTATAGTCATTAATAAATAAGAAAAAATAGATTTTACCATCCTTGGATTAGTGTGTCATTAGAAAAAACACATCCACAAGCATTATCATGATAAATTATTTTGACTTATTCTCTTTTGGCTTGTATTTTTTTCAATAAATATTTATTTTTTTGACTAGTACAACATATATGTGTGTGATCATGAGTAATAATAGGGATATATCAATAATTTCATTCTATACCAAGTTATCCAAATATATTTGTCTCATATGGCTAAGCCTATTTTACAACATTTTGGTTTCCTCTTCCTTGGAAAACATACACCTGTCCTATTCTCAGTCAATATGATCAAGTTTCCCCTTTATGAAACACCCTTAAAAAATAAATAATTTATCACATCTGTTGATTGGGTGACTTTTCATGTTAAATTTTTCTTTATTCCTTAATCCATAAGTCTAACTATCACTAAGTGATTTTTTAATAATTTTATCAAATCATGGTACTTTTAGGCACATTAGTTTTTTCCACTAATCCTTTCCTTCCTGAGGAAAATAAATTTTCCCCTCTTTATTTTCAAACCAAACTGCTCCATATTTATTTTATTTGATACTATTAATAATGAAATTATTTACTATCATGTAATATATACAACTACTATCTAGAATATTAGTTCAACACCTACCCATTTCCATCAAGGCTATTTATGTAATATTGGATTTCTCAGATCTTTTCTTCTTAATTGATGATAACTGGTTCGACATTTTTGATGATGGATATGAATTTTGTTCCTCATGTTCCATTTATCCTTATACAAATTTAATAATAAAAAATATGTTTTAAATTTCTAGTTTTTTATAAAGTCTATTATTACCATGTACTCTATATTCGAGTCACCTTTTGGATGCTTCTTTTTCACTTTTGATGGATAAATAATCACATTGTTATAAAACCTTCACAATAAAAATAACAAACAATAAATGTATATTTAGTAACTAAAATTCATCTCATCAGGTTTTCACTTTATTACTCTTTAAAATATCACTTAGTAATGGATCCAAAAAATATGCACTATGTAACTATTGAGATCTCCATGAATAGTAGTCTTCTATATCTCTCTATTGTGTATAGAAAATGTGATTTTTATATTAGATTAGTATATTTAGAATGAGTTTTCTGATTTCAACCAAATGATTTCTCTGTGGATTTTTTTAGGATATTTCAATGTTAAAGTATACTCAATCCATAAATAATGGTGAAAAGTTATTCTATAGAGGGGCCATCAAGACTTCAAGGACATCATGGCTTCTTTATAACTTATAGAATTTGGTTTCATCAATAATAAATTCACCTTGTATAATAATTAGATAGTGAATAATAAAATTTTGGGTCTAGTTGGATCATTTAATCATCAATATTCATGGTCTTAATGAATTTAAAAAGATATAGGTTTTGTATCTCCCTTGTTCTCATTCTGACCATTCTCTACTATTTCTTATGCTGAGAGTTTCTGGTCTCTTGTATAAGAGGTTCAAATTTTCTACTATCTGGACCCATCAAGATGAATTTTATATCTAGGTGGCTCAATGTTGTATCATGATATGGATATAATACTTTGGAAAGTTATTTAGGTGAATCATAAATTCCTTTATATCTCTTTACCGAAATGGTATATGAAACTCAGGACCTCTAGCCTTTATATTTCTCAACTTCATCTAAATACTTAAGACCTTTACCGGACTATGTAAGTATCATGGGATGAAAATATTTTTGAATGTATACCTTTTAAAGAAATGGAATTATATTTTATTCTTCATCAAGAATAGTTTTAATCTAGAGGGAAGTCGTGGATCCATTGAACCATGGAGGTAGATCAAAACTTAGTGCATTTTTATACATGTATCAAGAGAAATTTCTAGTTTGGTTTTATTAACATGAAATGAGAAGAAGGGTGATTCAGGAATGAAATTTATGAGCTGGTACTATACGTATGGGATCATTTAATTTATCTCCTTAATTTTTGACATTAAGGAACTACTTGTTCATAATGTTGATTCAAGAGAGGCTATCACAACATCGTTTTTTGATAGCATTCCTTACCTATTTTCTAAGTAACAAAATTACACCATGTTTCCTTTTAAAATGGAGACTAATATCTTCAAGGTTGTTAAAAACATGAGTAATGATAGTACCCCTAGTTCAAATGTGTTTTATAAGACTATGGAATTCTATTAGAATCAATGAATGAGATTACAATTGTTAAAAGATAAGAAAAAAGAAGAAGAAAAAGAATAATGGAGTAATATCCCTAAGGAAAGAACACACTAAGGGAAAGGAAGAGGCCCCCTCAGAACAGCCTCCACTACACAACCAAAATGGAATAATATACCAGACCCTATGGCCTACTACTCAGCCCCTATTTATTACCAACATACTACAACCAGTACTAACAACTAATAAAATAGAAATGGATAATGCTTCCCTTGTAAGTAAACAACCCCCGACATTACCCCTAGATATCCCATTTCACATCCCATAGCCCATATCACCATGTTCCAATAATTCTTGAATACTTGAAAAAAACCACCTTTTCCTCAATGTGTAAATATAGAAAACTATCCACAACATCGAGATGGATGGCAAGAGATGTTCTAGGTAATCTAGCTCTTTGAAACTAGTGTGTCACATCTTAAATAAATATATGAGGAATTACTAGGTGTCGAGGGACCATACCCCCACACAACAATTGAGAAGGGTCTTACATCTTATGATAATCCCTATCTTGCAGATAGCTCTAATTCCACCATGACCAGTTAGATCTTTTTTTTGTTTTCAAACCTAGCAATGCATCGATCGGCTGGGAAGTAAATCCAGCACAGGAATTTCAATGGCTTGATTTCCCCTTAACACCATCATCATTGGAATGTTTCACAGTATCCTTAATCGAATTTATTTCCTATCGGAAACAATAATTATCAATATATCCTGATTTTTATTCTATAAAATCTATTATAATATTATGTCAAAGGTGCTTAATGATAAGCTCATGAAGATTATCCCATCATTGGTCTTACAGGTGAAACTTGTTTTTTTGTAGGAAAATTAAAAATGTGGTGTGAATTAACTAGAAATGATTAAGTAAATTAATCATTAACTTACTTGTGGTAATCCTATAGTAAAAAAGGATATGGATAAGGAATATTATATAATAATAAAACCTATTTTTTAGTGTCTTGATTCACTATTTTTGGCATTAATAATAGGATTTTGAGTGGTTTTTATCTCAATTATTAAGCAAGATGTTAGTTCTTGTGGTTTTTCATCAACCAATACTTATATTTTCTTTTAGTCAAGATCAACCATTAATTTACCTTTTCCTTTATAATACTACACATGTGGTTTATTAATTATTAATTCAGTGGACCCCTTGTGATCTTATGTGGATTTTTTAGGGGTAAAGAACTTGAACACCCTGATTTCATACCAGGAGTATGAAGTCATTATTGATCATCAAACTTTTACCTCAACGTCATGGATTAATATTCTATTAATTTTATTCCTTGAACATGATATTTCACTATGTTTTTCTATCCATCAAAAATCCAAACATTTTCTTTAACATTAATAAAGAGTTTAAATTTGTTAATTAAATTTCCAAAATTTCCATATTTTTGTTTTTAAATATCTACTTTCAATTATAACTTTTCACATTAATTTTTATGATTATAGAGTAGGGAATGGTTTATTACCACATTGGATACATTTTTTTATCTCAACACATCAATTTTTTCAAGGGATATATCTTGATTAGCTTCAATATCAGATCTACCCTCAGTTATATAATCTTTATCATTGATTTCCTCTACTTATTTCATGGCTATGAACACCATAAGGACTCATTCACAAAGGTATCTAAAATCATCAACCATTTATAATTTTATTTCTTCAGTTCTATAATAATATTTTGAAAGTATTATCTTCATCATGAAGAATTTTTTATATGGTTTCCTCTTGCTGTGTTCATGCCTTTTAATGATTTCATCATTGATTCTTTTATCTCATCATTATTCAAAAACATATTAGGACACTTAAACACAATATTACCAAATTTATGAAATAAAAAAAAGAATGAGGAAACTTATAAATGAATTAACCTTTTCCTTTTTTGAACTTATAGGATAGAAAATATACCATCTCATCAATTTTTCACCACTAGATTTATTTTTTATAGACATTTTATTCACATCCTTGAATGTTATCTCTTGGTAAATTTATAATTATAGATTAATTATCATTACTCCTCATTTAATTTACCATAAGTGTATGATAGAGAAAATATTTTCAATTAATTTATATTGAATATCATTTTTTTAAACCCACAAAATTGTTCCTCTAAGATGAATTGTTTCATTTTTTTGATAATGGTGTTATTTTGAGCTGAATAGTAAAAATTGGCCATTTTGGATTTTTAACAGTTTTAAATTATTTCGTAGTTTGTCCATAACATTATCTAGACTGATCCAAATTGAAAAATTCTTTCTTTTACAGATTCTACACGTCCAGGTATTCATTTAATATATTTGTAATAAAATCTGAATCGGCCATATGGAAGCTCAAAAGAAGCTCACAAGTTGGCTCAAGAAAACTGTTTTTAGTTCTGCCTAGTTTTGATGTGGGATCCATAACTCATCCACTGTGGGCCCAAATCTTTTGAAATTAGGTGGGTGCACGCGCAAGGCGTTTTGGAGAATCTTTTATGAAGGAAGAACCAAGTGAATTGGCCGTTTATGGGGCCATTAGAGCACCCTAATCTGGAGGATTTCGTTTTGCAGGGTCTGACTGGACAGAATAAATTCTCATAGTAAAACGGCCATAACTCTCGGAATACATGTCCAAATCCACTGTACTTTTGAGGGGACACGACCAAGGGAATTATGAACAACATTAAAGAAGGGCTAAACGCTTAAAGATGTCATTTAATGGTTCTAAAACGCGTCGGCATTCTGGGGAAGCATTCTGGCTATAAAAGGAGGAGAGCTCCACCCTCTCAAAGCATCCATTCTCCACCCCATTCCTTCCGGGACACCAAGAAGGAGAACTTTTCAGCTTTCTCTTTTATTTATTTTCTTTTTCATAGTTTTTTAATGCCTTCTTCTTCCCCATTCAACTCGATTACCCTTAACATGGTGAGGTAAACTTTTGGAGTGATTGGGGAAGGGTTGGTTTTCTACATTGTAATGCTTGAGTTCTTGGACGCAATTGAATAAATTTCTTTCTTCTTCAAAGTTGTTTTCAATTTCTTATAGAATATTTTATAATTAAGTGCGATCGTTCTTGAATATTAATTCCGTTATTGATTTTTGCCTTGGTAAAATAATCAATATCTCCCTCCACTAATTTCTGGTTTATATACGATGGAATAAACCAGGAATTAGTGGTGAAGTAATCGACGATCGTCAGTACGTGTAAAAGGTGTAGTGAATGTTCTTGATTGTTTGGGATAAAAAAACCTGATCGGGTATTGCCCATTTAAATTAAGGATATTCAATAAAACTATTTTATACATGGAAGGAGAGTTGACCAAACCAAGATCTTGGTAAGGTTTTCTCTCACAATAATAATTTCACCAAGGAAGTAAGAGGAAACGATTGTGGAAACTCACTATAATCAACTAAGAAGAATAGGTTTGAATTAAATTGAACAAGGATAGCATTATAATTAGGAAACCTACCCCGACCTAGTCACCCTTTTAATTTCATAGTTTTTTTTAATCATTTGAATTTCAAATTTTCTTTCACAACATTTTTACCCCCGTTTTAAAGTGACAACCCGTTTTGTGTGCACTCCTCTTCAGGAGACATCCTAGATCAACCACTTAACTACATTTTAACTTAGGAAATAATTGTTTTTCAACGCCCTACGACAGGCGTGCGTCAAACTTGGCGTCGTTGCCGGGGAGGCAGTGCAACAAAAAAAACAAAATTGAATGACCCACACCTCAAAAGAACCATTAATTGAATTTGATCCAGAAATTGAAAGAACATTAACCCAACTAAGAAAAATAAATCTACCAGAAATCTTTGAAGAAATAGATCTCTCAGATTCAAGTGAAACTCTTAGTGTTCACTCTGAACCTGAAATCATGGCTAGAAATCCCAACCAAACCCTACGTTATCTATGTGCACCACAATTTGCCATTCAAAATAACCAACTAATTGCACCCACTAGACCAAATGATTTTTAATTACGTGTAAATATGATTCCTGTGCTTCCAAAGTTTCATGGTCTTGTAGTAGAAGATCCAAATCGGCACATGCAAGAATTCAGATACACTTGCTCAAGCTTCAGGCCAAGAGGAGCACCCGAAGACCCATTTCAGTGGAGGGCATTCCCCTTATCACTTGAAGGAACAGCTAAAGAATAGTTGTACAACCTGTAACCAGGGGAGATCAGTGATTGGGAAGACCTAAAAAGAAGTTTCATGCAAAGATTCTTTCCCACATCGAGGAGCACTGCCATCAAGAAGGATATTTACATCTTACGACAATCAACTGGAGAAACTCTCTACGAGTACTGGGAGTGCTTCAAGAAGATATGTTCCAGCTGCCCACATCAAGAAATGGAGGAACACCAATTCCATGTGTTCTTATACCAAGGACTTATGGATAATGATCGAAATCTTCTAGATTCCTCATCAGGGGGGTCCCTGATTGACAAGTCTCCTGTAGATATCAAAATACTAATTCAGAAGATTGCTCAAAACTCACAACAATTTGGACTAAGAGGAATGGGAACCAGGGGGATACATGAGGTAAAAACATCTGATTCATCTACATTGATTGAAACCAAAGTTGATGACCTTTCAAGATTAGTCCGTCAAATGGCTGTAACACAAGAAAATGGACAACAAGCTTCAGCTCAGGTATGTGGTTTATGTTATTCTTCCACTCATTATACTGACCAGTGCCCTGAGATACAGGGGACAGAATATTGTGTTGCGGCCTTTCAACCAAGACAATTCCAACAAAATCAACTGCAATCCCAACAAGGATATGGGAACCAACAAAACCAGATGAGACCATTTAACCAGCACCCCAGTCAACCTCCTTACCACCAGCAGCAATACCAGAACCCCCCTCCCTTCCAACAATCTTATAAACAGCCCTTCCAACACCAACAATCTTTTCAGCCTCCACCAATCTAAAGAAAGACATATGAACAACCATCCACCAGCACACAACCTTCTGTGGAAAAGCTACAATCCAAGTATGAGGTCCTAGCAGATAAGGTTGACAAGCTAGAAGACACAGTGGGGAGTCTTGTTGAAATAATGTCCAAGAATCCAGGGAAGCTTCCATCCCAAACAGTTCCAAATCCTAAAGAGAATGTCAGTGCAATCATAACAAGAAGTGGAAAAGAAATCTCACCTCCATCCAACCCTGAACCTGAAATAATACCACCTATTCTGAGGGATAATGATTCAAAAAGTCTTGTGAGAATCCACCAAGAATATGAAAAGGAAGAGAAGGAGGATAAGGATAGGCCACAGAATAAGAAACAGGAAACACCAATGCAAAGAAAACAAAGGGAGAAGAAATAATTACCCCCACCATTTCCAACAAGGATGATCGAATCAAAGAAATTTCATGAAGAAGCACTTCAAAAATAAATTTTGGACATTTTCCAGAAAGTGGAAATAAATATCCCCCTACTTGAAGTTGTTAAACAAATTCCAAGGTATGAAAAAATTTTGAAATATCTTTGCACCAAAAAGAGAACTCTTCATGGGAATGAAAGAATCAACTTGGGAAGAAGTGTCTTAGACCTTATCACGCCACAGATTCCAACCAAATGTCAAGATCCAGGGATGTTTTCCATTCCATGCACCATTGGTTCATTAAATTTCACTAATGATTTGTGTGATTTAGGTGCTTCAATTAATGTATTGCCTCACTCGGTATACACTTCTTTGCAGATGGGAGAATTGAAGCCCACAAGAGTGGTGGTCCAGCTTGCAAATAGATCCACAGTTTTTCCTGCAGGAGTTTTGGAGGATGTCCTTGTGAAAGTCAAAGATCTCTTATTCCCAGATGACTTCTATGTGCTCAATATGGAAGAAGATAGGATCCCATCACATTCACCCTTCATTTTGGGGAGACCTTTCTTGAAGACAGCCAAAACCATCATCAATGTCCACGAGGGGACACTCACCATGGAGTTTGGAGAGAGCACGGTCCACTTCAATATTTTTGAATCCATGAGGCATCCATCAGATGATCACTCCCTCTTTTATCTTTCCCATGAAGTTGGTGCAGAACCAATTGAAGAATCAGGTATGCTCTATGAATTCTTAGACTTAGGAGAGACTTCTTCCCTTGAAAATATCATTGAACATGTGGATGCTGAAGATATTGGAGATTCTGACATCATGTGGGAGGAAGAGGTAAAATCTGATTTCTTTAATGATTTGTTAAATAATGAGGAAGATGATATGGTTTCTTGTGTGCAGGAGGTCCAAAATTTGGAATAATAAAACATCAATTTAGTCTCATCCCTTGAGAATCCCCCTAACCTGGAACTCAAACCACTCCCTGCTGATTTGAAATATGTATACCTTAGGGAGGGAGAGAAACTACCAGTGATAATTTCTAATAATCTTTCTAAAACCCAAGAAAAATCATTGATTGAGCTTTTGAGAGAGAATGTCCAGGCAATAGGATGGAGCTTAGGTGATATCCCACGAATTAACCCAAAAATATGCTCACATAGAATTTTTGTTGAGGGAGATTCAAAACCTGTTAGACAGCCCCAAAGGAGACTGAATCCCACTTTGATGGAGGTTGTGAAGAAGGAGATCGAGAAGCTCTTGGAAGCTGGGATCATCTATCCCATTTCAGATTCGAAGTGGGTCAGCCCTATTCATGTCGTTCCAAAAAAACTGGCCTGACCACTATGAGGAATGAAAAGAATGAGTTAATACCTATGAGAATTCAAACCAGCTGGAGAGTGTGCATTGATTTTAGGAAATTGAACCAGGTCACTCGAAAATATCATTTCCCCATCCTTTTCATTGACCAAATGTTAGAAAGATTGGTAGGGAGAACTCATTATTGCTTTTTGGATGGATTTTCAGGTTACTTCCAGGTACCCATTGCTCCCGAGGATCAAGAGAAGATGACATTTACATGCCCTTTTGGTACTTTTGCATATAAAAGAATGCCATTTTGATTATGTAATGCTCCAGGTACATTTCAGAGGTGCATGGTGAGTATATTTTCTGATCACATTGAAAATTTCTTGGAAGTTTTCTTAGATGATTTCACAGTTTTTGGAGATTCTTTTGATCATTGTTTGAAAAATCTGGAAAAAGTTTTGAAAACCTGCATTGAAAAAAATCTTGTTTTAAATTTTGAAAAATGTCATTTCATGGTTCAAAGAGTAATTGTGCTTGGTCATGTCATTTCCCAAAATGGAATTGAAGTGGATAAATCAAAAATTGAAGTGATAAATTCATTACCTTACCCTACTTGTGTGAAACATGTTAGATCATTTTTAGGACATGCAGGATTCTACAGGAGGTTTATCAAAGATTTCAGTAAGATTTCTCTCCCTCTCTCTAGATTACTTTTGAAACATGCTGATTTTGATTTCAATGGTGCATGTAGGGAATCCTTTGATGAGTTGAAGAAGAGATTGATTTCACCACCCATGATGCAGCCTCCAAATTGGGAAGAACCATTTGAACTACTTTGTGATGCCTCTAACCAAGCAGTTGGAGCAGTCCTTTCTCAACGAATTGAGGGCAGACCACAAGTCATTTCATATGCCTCGAGAAATTTAGATGCGGCCCAATTCAATTATAAAACCACGGAAAAAGAGTTCTTTGCAGTTTTTTTTGCTTTAGAAAGATTTAGATCATATCTTCTTGGAACTAAAATCACTGTTTTTTCTGATCATGCAGCATTGAGGTACTTGATAAAGAAAGCTAATGCTAAACCAAGGTTAGTGAGATGGATGATACTACTGCAGGAATTCAATATAGAAATCAAGGATAAGAAGGGATCTGAGAACCAAGTGGCTGATCACTTAAGTAGACTGCCAAACACTGCTGAAATTGAAGTTCCAGAAAGAGACCCACTGAATGATCAAATTCCAGGAGAGCAATTGTACTTGATTGAAGAAGAAGTGCCTTGGTATGCTGACATAGTCAATTTTCTGGTAACATCTCAGGTCCCATCTCATTTCAATTATCACCAAATTCAAAAACTAAAAGATGAATCTAGATATTACATTTGGGATGATCCATTCCTTTGGAAGATTTGCAATTATCAAGTAATAAGAAGATGTTTACCTGAAAGTGAAGTTAAATCTGTCTTTGATTTTTGTCACACTTTAGCTTGTGGAGGCCACTTTGGACCTCAGAGGACAGCAAGGAAGATTTTAGAATCTGGAATTTATTAGCCCACCATTTTTAAAGATGCTCATAAATTTTGCAAAATATGTTAAAAATGTCAGTTTTCAGGAAATATTTCAAAGAGACAAGAAATGCCCCAAATGCCATTGAATTTTTGTGACATTTTTTAAGTTTTGGGAATAGATTTTATGGGACCTTTCCCAATGTCATTTGGAAATTCTTATATCTTGCTTGCAGTTGATTATGTTTCCAAATGGGTGGAAGCAAAAGCAACCAGAACTGACGATGCTAAAGTTGTTTGTGATTTTGTCAGGTCTAACATATTTTGTAGGTTTGGAGTGCCCAGAGAAATCATCAGTGATCAAGGGACTCACTTCTGCAATTTGAGAATGGAGACATTGCTGAAGAATTATGGGGTGCATCATAAAACATCAACTCCCTATCATCCACAGACTAACAGGAAAGCTGAAGTTTCAAATAGGGAAATCAAGGGAATTTTGGAAAAGATCGTTAATCCAAACAGAAAGGATTAGAGCCAAAGGTTGGATGATACCTTATGGGCATACAGGACAGCCTACAAAACCCCGATTGGAATCAGTCCATATAGGCTGATTTATGGGAAAAGCTTCCACCTACCTGTGGAATTGGAGCATAAGGCATATTGGGTTATGAGGAAAATGAATTTGGACCTTAAAAGTGCTAGGAAAGAGAGAAGATTGAAGTTGCAAGAGCTGGATGAAATAATAAGGGAAGCATTTGAAAATTCAGGGATTTACAAAGAAAGAACAAGAGTGGCCCGTGACAAGCTAATCCAACCAAAAGACTTCTCTCCTGGAGACAAAGTGTTATTATTCAACTCAAGACTCAAGTTGATGCCAGGTAAACTTCGTTACAGATGGGAAGGTCCATTTATTGTTACTCATGTATATCCTTTTGGTGCTATGCAGATTATGAATGATGGAGAGTTGGATCCATTCACTGTGAATGGATATAGGTTGAAGAAATTCCTTAGGACCCTACCATCAGAGCCATTGGAGGAGACCACGCTCCTCCAACCTATTTATCAATAAGATCCATAAGGTTGTACCTCTCCTTCACATTTTCTTGTTGTTGTGATTCAATCAGAAATCTTCTTACATGTTAAATCCACTTAAATTCATCGAGGACACTGCATCATTTAAGTGTGGGGGAGGGAACCTTTGTAGTATAGGATTTTTATTTTATGTTTGTTTTCAAAAATAAAAAAAAAATAAAAAAAATGTGTGTTTATTTTTCAATTTTTGGTGTAACTTTTGAGCTCAAATGATAATCAATACCATTTTTCAAACTCATGTCAATGAGTGAACCAGTCTATTTCATGAAACTGATCTTAAATGAATGTTGAAATAACTTTGTTTCAAGTT
The DNA here is from genome assembly GCA_963277665.1 of Viscum album. Classification (NCBI taxonomy): domain Eukaryota; kingdom Viridiplantae; phylum Streptophyta; class Magnoliopsida; order Santalales; family Viscaceae; genus Viscum; species Viscum album. The sequence goes on along the minus strand of OY728131.1, from coordinate 1,428,469,302 downwards.
CAAATCTTTTGGAAATTCATGAAAAGTACACTGATTGTTGAATCTCATGCCATATTTCACTGTCTATAACTTTGAAATAACTTTCCTGTGAGGCTTCTGAACCATTTTTGTCATATTCTTTTCATTCACCTCATTTCTTGAGAGAACCAGACCATGCTTGCTTTAACCAGAATTTGATTTATTCCTTTCAAAACATGAGGGTTGGGGTACGTGTGTTTTAAATGATTGAGGAATTTATTTTGTTTGAATCCCCCTTTTCAAAATAATCCTTTTCATTATGGCTCACCTTTACATTTATCCTTCATTGTAGCCCCTAGTAGCCATGAATTGCCTGTTAGGTTAGCCACATTACAATCCAATTTTCCCTATCATACCTTCTCTTGAAGTAAAATTGCATGATATAGTTGAACTTAAGTGTGGGGGAAGATGTCTTGTGGTGTACTACCTCATTTGGTTATACTTTGGGTGGAAAATAAATTGTGGAAGAGATGTGTGTGATGCTGAAAAATTATTTTGTTGAAAGCTGTGCCTTTTCTGGAGCTTTTATGACAAGAGAAGCTGTGCCTTTCTGGAGCTTCTAATGTAAAAAGAAAGATGTGCCTATCTGGAGCATTAAAAAAATTATGTTTGAAAAGATTGAAATGTTTTTTGTTGAGATGATTGAATGATGATGGAGCCTATTTTCATCAAAGGGGAAGTGAAGGAGACCATATTTGAGTGAAAACATGAATCTTGCAATTTTGCTTCAATAAGAGCCAAGCCTTCCTTTTTCGGCCTCAGAACTTTTAACATCTAAATCCTACCAACCGGAAGCCACAGAACAAACCTGAAAAGTCCTCATGAGAAACACATGTTCTTGACTCACATAGGGTGGAGAAGTAGGAATTTATCAAACCTATGGTGACTCTTGTGTGAGTTTGGATGAGAAAAGTCTTTTTCAGCCTTTACATTTGTGAGATGAGAGAAAATTCATGTGAGGTAGGTGTTTTGTGTGCATGGGATAAGAAATGAAGTGGAAATATATTAAAATCTTAAATGGAGAACTTGAAATAATAGTTTTTGATGAGGCATGATATCTTTTTGTTTCTTGAAACTGATTTGATTGATCTCATTGATATGTGTTTTGGATTTGATTTGATTTGATTTTTACTTGTCCAGGAGTCCAAGTGCTAAGTGTGGGGGAATTGATAGAGCAAATATTTTCAATTAATTTATATTGAATATCATTGTTTTAAACCCACAAAATTGTTTCTCTAATATGAATTGTTTCATTTTTTTGATAATGGTGTTATTTTGAGCTGAATAGTAAAAATTGGCCATTTTGGATTTTTAACAGTTTTATATTATTTTGGTAGTTTGGCCATAACATTATCTACACTGATCAAAATTTCAAAATTATTTCTTTTCCAGATTCGACACATCCAGGGCTTCATTTAATATATTTGGACTAAAATCTGAATCGTCCATATGGAAGCTCAAAAGAAGCTCACGAGTTGGCTCAAGAAAACTGTTTTCAGTTCTTCCTAGTTTTGATGTGGGATCCATAACTCATCCAATGTGAGCCCAAAGATTGTGACATTAGGTGGGTGCACGCGCAAGAAGTTTTTTAGCATCTTTTATGAAGGCAGCACCGAGTGAATTGGCCGTTTATTGGGCCATTAAAGCACCCTAATCCGGAGAATTTCGTTTTGCAGAGTCTGACTGGATAGAATAAATTCTCATAGTAAAACGGCCATAACTCTCGGAATACATGTGAAAATCCGCTGGAATTTTTAGGGCACACGGCCAAGGGAATTATGAAAAACATTAAAGAAGGGCTCAACGCGTGAAGATGTCATTTAATGGGGCTACAACGCGTCGACATTCGGGGGAAGAATTCTGGCTATAAAAGGAGGAGAGCTCCACCCTCTCAAAGCATCCATTCTCCACCCCATTCCTTCCGGGACACCAAGAAGGAGAACTTTTCAGCTTTCTCTTTTACTTATTTTCTTTTTCATAGTTTGTTAATGCATTCTTCTTCCTCATTCAACTCGATTACCCATACCATGGTGGGGTAAACTTTTGGAGTGATTGGGGAAGAGTTGGTTTTCTACATTGTAATGCTTGAGTTCTTGAACGCAATTGAATAAATTTCTTTCTTCTTCAAAGTTGTTTTCAATTTCTTATAGAGGATTTTATAATCAAGTGCGATCGTTCTTGAATATTAATTCCGTTATTGATTTTTGCCTTGGTAAAATAATCAATATCTCCCTCCACTAATTTCTGGTTTATATACGATGGAATAAACCAGGAATTAGTGGTGAAGTACTCGACGATCGTCAATACGTGTAAAAGGTGTAGTGAATGTTCTTGATTGTTTGGGATAAACAAAACCCGATCGGTTATTAACCATTTAAATTAAGGATATTCAATACAACTATTTTACACATGGAAGGAGAGTTGACCAAACCAAGATCTTGGTAAGGTTTTCTCTCACAATAATAATTTCACCAAGGAAGTGAGAGGAAACGATTGTGGAAACTCACTTTAATCAACTAAGAAGAAGAGGTTTGAATTAAATTAAACAATGATAGAATTATAATTAGGAAACCTACCCCGACCTAGTCACCCTTTTAATTTCATAGTTTTTTTTAATCATTTGAATTTCAAATTTCCTTTCACAACATTTTTACCCCCGTTTTAAAGTGACAACCCGTTTTGTGTGCACTCCTCTTCAGGAGACATCTTAGGTCAACCACTTAACTACATTTTAACTTAGGAAATAATTGTTTTTTCACGCCCTACGATAGGCGTGTGTCAGTGTACTATATATTTTTCCCAATTTTACCTCCTTCATATCACTATCTTCAAGAACCAAAAAATTGGAATGAGATGAGGTAGTGGTATTCTTTAGATTAATTTGAAAGTTTTTGTATCATTAATTATAAACCTAAGATGGAACATTACTTATATAGTATTACCTAACCGATCAAAAAATGCATCAACTACTTCATTCATGCTCATTATAAAATAATTACACTTATTATATAATACTTCATCAATTCTCAAAAAATTCAATCACCCACATAGGTATTCAGATTATTCTCACAAATTTCATACAAGGTCTTGCATGACATCACTTTTGAATAGATAGGGTTAGCTAAATTTCCCCATAAATAAATATTCACCTTTGTATCCTCATCCAATTATTTATTTTCTCCATATGAATGATATATAATCCTTATAAAATCTATGATTTTATTTATTTATTCTATGTAAATTTCCATACCTAATGACCAAAAATATTGCTTCATTGTGTTTTTCTAATGATGAAATTTTTTTCCTTAAAATGGGTATTCCAGTATAGTTGAAAATATTTTAAATTAATTATTAATAAAGGGAACTACACACTATAACATTGGGTATGATGCCAATTTTTTGTCTCAAAAATGGTTTATACCCAGTGAGATGAGGGATTAATTAAGGTATGATACCAATTGTTGGTCCCAAAAATGGTGTTTTCCTCGGAGGACTAAAAATGCACTTTTAGTGTCATAAAACACAAAAATTCATGTTTAATTGTTATATCCATATAAAATTAACACATAATGATATGAAATAATAGTAAAACTATTTATTTTTTTTGATGTGTATGATGGGAAGGCACATCAATCGGTCATACAATCTTCCCAGAATGATAAAATATGTGGGTTTTAAAAGTTTGATGCCCTTTAAAACACATAGGGGATCAAAACCAATCAAAACGCATCCAAAATGCTATTAAATAAGACAAAAACAACATTTGAGTTAATTTTGAAATAGTTAAGTAGAAGGTATGTCAATTAGATGTGTCGTTTGTCTAAGATGATGGAAAATTTACTTTTAGTGTCATAAAACACCAAAACATGTGTTTAAAAGTAAATTATGTAGAAAAACCCCTCATAATGACTTGAAATCATATGAAAACTATATTTTTATTATTCATGACATATATGAGTATACGGTACATCAATTAGATGTGTGGTCTGCCCGAAACAACAAAATATGTGGTTTTCAAAAGATTTGATGCCCTTTAAAATGGTGTGTTCAGGGGTCAAAACCAATCAAAAATTATCTGAATGTCATGAAATTAGACAAAAACAACCATAGAGTGAATTATGAAATGTTTGAGCATATGGAACATCAATTTAAGTATTTTCTTTCTCAGGAGGACGGAAAAAGCACTTTTTGGGTCATAAAACACCAAAATGTGCGTTTAATGATTAGATCCATAGAAAAAACCTTAGAATGACTTGAAATCATAGTAAAAACAACTTATTTTTATTTTTCACATGTAATAGGAGATAAACTTAAATCGGATGTGTGTTATTCCCATAATGATCGAATATGTAGTTCTTAAAGGTTTGATGACTTTAAAAACACACAGGGTTCAAAACCAATCGAATGATCTTGGAATTTCATGAAATTAACTAACAACTACCATAGAGTTAATTGTAAAATGGTTGAATAGATAGCACATCAATCAGATGTATGGTTTTCCTAGGGTGATGGAAAATTAACTTTTAGTGTCATAAAACACCAAAACATGTGTTTAATGGGTAGATACATAGAAAGTGGAATCTAAATGACTTGAAATCAAATTAAAACCATCTTATCATTATTTATGTGTAAAATAATATTGCATGTCAATCGGATGAGAGGTCTGCCTAAAATAACTGAATATGCGGTTTTTAAAGGATTGATTCCATTTAAAAAGGTACATCTAGGGGTAAAAAGAAACCAAATAGAATTTGAATGTTGTAAAATAAGAAAAAATCATAGATTGAATTTTGAAATGTTCAAGTAAACAGAATGTTAATCTGGGCTGATGTTTACCTAATAGGATTGAAAACACAATTTTAGTGTCGGAAAAAAACAAAACACACGTTTAATGGTCAGATCCATAAAAAATGAATTCAAAATGACTTGAAATCATAGTAAAATATTATTATTATTATTATTATTATTATTATTATTGATATGTATGAGGAGATGGATCATCAATCGGACAAGTGGCCTCCATGGAACAACTGAATATGTTATTTTTAAAGGTTTGATGCCCTTTAAAAACACATGGGGCTCAAAACCAACCAAACAACCATTTAAGGCGATGAAATTGGGAAAAAAATAACTGTAGAGTGAATTTTTAAATGGTCGATCATACGATATGTCAATCAAAGGTTTTGTTTTCCTGGAATGACAGAAAAGAAACTTTTAATGTCATAAAACACAAAAATGTTCATTTAATAGTTGGATATATAGAAAATGACCTCATAATGACTTTTAAATCATATTAAAAACCATATAATAATTAATCTTGATGTGTTCAAGTAGATGGGACAACAATCTTATGGGTATTCTACCCAGAACAACCAAATATGAAGATTTTAAAGTTTTGACATCGTTTAAAAATGTGCATCTGGGGGTCAAAACTAACCAAACTGAATCCGAATGTCATGAAATAACATGAAAACAACTATAGAGTGAATTTTGAAATGGTAGAGTATATAGAACATCAATCTGAGCTATAATTTACCTAGGAGGATCGAAAACACACTTTTTGTGTCATTAAACACCAAACTGTACATTTAATGGTTAGATCCATATAAAATATCCTCCAAATGATTTTAAATCATAGTAAAACCCTCTTATTATTAATTTTTTTGTGTACAAGGAGGTGATACATAAATTGGATGCGTGTTCTTCCTAGAATGACTGAATATTTCGTTTTTAATGGTTTAACTCCCTTTAAAAACACATAGGGATTCAAAACCAACCTAATGACCTTTGAATTCCATAAAATTAAATGAAAATAAATATAAATTGAATTGTGAAATGTTTGAGTAAATGGTACATCAATATGAGGTTTTTTTCCAGGATGACAGAAAATACATTTTAGTGTCATAAAACAGCAAAATATATGTGTAATGGTCAAATATAAAGAAAACGACCTTGGAATGACTTAAAATAATAGGAAACCCATATTATTTTTGTTTTTTATGTTTATAAGTATAAATCATGTCAATCAGATGTGCGGTATTCTAGGAACAACTGAATATGTGGTTTTTAAAGGTTTGACACCCTTAAAAATGGTGAATCTGGGGGTTAAAACAAACTGAATGGAATCTGGATGTGATGAAATCAATAGAAAAAAATTGTAGAGTGAATTCTAAAATATTAAAATAGATGGAATGTCAACTGGAGCTAGTGTTTGTCTAGGAGGACTGAAAACATAGTTTTTGTGTTATAAAACATCAAAATGAGAATTTAACGTTCATATACATCTAAAATGACCCTATAATGATTTGAAATTATAGAAAAATCATATTATTATTTCTTTTTATGTGTACAAGGATGCATAACATCAATCGAGCATGTGGTCTGGCCGGAACAACTGAATATGTGGTTTTTCAAGGTTTAGTTCCCTTTAAAACATAGGAGGTTTCAAAACCAACCGAACGACCTCTGAATTCCATGAAATCAAACAAAAATAATGGAAAAGTTAATTCTGAAATGTTTGAGCATATGGTATGTCCATCATATTTTTTTCCTAGGATGACATAAAATGAACTTTTATTTTCATAAAACACCAAATCATTTTTTTAACGGTCAGATCTATATCAAACGAACTTGGAAATAATTGAAATCATAGAAAACTATCTTATTATTATTCATGGCATGAACAAGCACAGGTAATGTAAATAGGATGAGTGGTCATCCTAGAACAATCGAATATGTGGTTCTTAAGGTTTGACGCCCTTTAAAAAGGTGTGTCTAGGGGTCAAAACCAATCGAACGGAATTTGAATGCCATGAAATCAAAAATAAAAACAATTTTAGAGTGAATTGTGAAATTTTTTTAGTTGACAGAACATAAATCCAAGATAGTATTTTTCTATGAGGACCTAAAATGAACTTTTAGTGTTATAAAATGCCAAAACACACATTTAACGGTCAGATCTATAGAAAATGACCTCCAAATAACTTGAAATCAGATGGAAGCTATCTTATTATTATTATTAAAATATAATAGGATAGGAAAAATAAATTAGATATGTAGTCTTCTCAAAATTACTGAATATTAGGTTTTTAAAGGTTTGATACCCTTTAAAAACACGCAGGGGTCAAAACTAACCAAACTACCTCTAAATGCCATGAAATCAGACAACAACGACTATGGAGTAAATTTCAGAATGTTTAAGTAGATGGTATTTCAATCAGATATTTTTTTCTAGGATGATGTAAAATGAACTTTTAGTGTCCTAAAACCCCAAAATGTGCATTTAATTGTCAGATATATAATAAACGACCTCAAAATTACTTGAAATCATAGGAAAACTGTCTTATTATTATTCATTATGTGCTTGAGTAGAAGTAACATCAATCAGACTTTTGGTTGTCCTGAAACAACAGGATGTCTGGTTTTTAAAGATTTAACGCCCTTTAAAAATGTGCTTCCAAGGGTCAAAACCAACCAAATGGCATCTAAATGCTGTGAAATTTGGAAACAACTATAGCATGAATTTTGAAATTTTCTAGCTGACAGAACATCAATCTGATATTGTGTTTTCCCAAGAGGATAAAAAATACACTTTTAGTGTTATAAAACACCAAAATGTATGTGTAATGATAATATCCATAACAAACGACCTTGGAATGACTTAAAATTATAGTAAAACCATATTATTAGTATTTGTGACATGTATAAGGTGATGACATGTCAATCGGACATGTGTTCTTCTCGGAACGGACAAATATGTTGTTTTTTAAGGTTTGATACTCTTAAAAAACACACAAGGGGTCAAAACCAATCGAATGACCTCTAAATGTAGAGAAATCAGATAAAAACAATTGTAGAAATAATTGTGAAATGGTCGAGTAGACGGTACGTCAATCAATGGTATCATTTGACTAGGATGATGAAAAATGCACTTGTAGTGTCATAAAACACCAAAATGTGTGTTTAATGGTCAGATATATAGAAAACAACCTCGGGATGGCATGAAATCATAGGACACTATATTATAATTACTCATTATGTGTACGAGTAGATGACACATCAATCAAACATATGGTCTGTTTGGAATGACAAAATAAGCGGTTTTAGATTTAAAAAAATGATTATAAATTATTAATATATTTTCAAAATAAAATAACTTTGGTTTGATGTAGTAAGATTTAATTGAACTATTTTATTTCATTTCAATTACTAGTTGGGGTATTTTTTATTATACTAATTATTTCATTAAATTTTTTATGCAATTTTATTCGATGATGGGTGTGGAGCTTGGAATATGATAAGGAAAATAGATTTATGGGCCTGAAGTTTTAGATATTTTGGAATTATTTTTTATATTTTTGAAATATTGGGTTTTTATAATGCTGCTGTGAAATTTTAAAAAAAATAAAAAAAAATTATAGAGGCCTCCATTTGGTGGTCGTTTTTTGTTAGACCAAGTTAACCTATAGAAACTTCTATATGGAGGCCGTTATAGGGATAGATGAGTTAGGATATAGTGACTACCAAATAGCGGTTGCTAAAGGTGATCGTGATAAAGTCTATAGAAACTGCCAAATAGTATTATCTATAGATGATCCCGAGTTGACCTATAGAGACTGTCATTTGGAGATCACTGTAGTTGGCCCCAATATGATCTATAGAATCTTCCAAATGTAAGACGTTATAGGAAACTACGATAGGCCTAAAGAGACCTCCATTTGGAAGACATTGGGAGGCCTCTATAGTCCTTTAGCGATGACTTTTAGCAGTCACTAAAGGCCTTTTTCCTACTAGTGATAGTTCTTTGATATTCTATGTTTCCCTAACATTTCACATTTTATGTCATATGCCTATTATTATGATCTATGGATCATTTATATTATATCACACTCTTATTCCATGGTACATGTTTGTTCATTTTAAATTATATGTATTTCTATCATGAATTATGAATAACTCTTATTGTTCCATGTTCTTTTTAATAAAATATTTATCCTCTGGTCATGTTGTTCTCTTATTCTTAGGATCTAACCCTTTGATGACATGTTGAGGAGTATTTCCATTACTATGAATTTGATCTCACCCCTTTCTTATATTCTTATTCCCTGGGTTATGAATATGAGTATAACTTATGATAAGTATATAATGGATTATAGTGTGGATAAATTATAGATAATTGTTCATAGGTATTGTAAAATATATTGCTTATATAGCTAGTCCTCAAAGACACTAAAAATTCATTTCTTGTGATTTGTGAGATTATTTGTGGGATGTAATATTTAAATTATGGAAATGATGTAAAATAAAGATATGGTTAACTTGGGTCACCTCAATTTGTATCAAATACAGTGGTCAAAGAAATTTTTTAGCACCAGGTCTAGGAGTACAGGTCTGGGGAACCTCAATTGGTGTAAGGTACATTGTGTTATTCATTTTATAGTATACATGGTTTTGAGATTCTTGTAAGGGGATCCTATTTTATGGTTTCTTTTTTGTTCCACTTCATTCTATATTGTCATATTATCCTAATAAACCTTTCACCAACCACCCCCTTATTAGATCAATCTCAAGGCTGACATAAGAAAGGTATCAAAATATAAATTTTCACATGCTAAGTATCTTTCCAACATCAGGTAATGGGGATTCATAATAAGTATACATCCCTAAGTATATCAATGTTCATATGACATTCCATGTGATATACTTTAGTGGGTTATTCTAGATAATAAGTCTTAAATTATTATATCATGAGTATACTCTTTGTATCACATACAACTCTTTATATCAAATATAATATTTTACTCCTTTTAATCTTAACATATCATCACAAATCAGAATACTCTATGATGATAATTGATTAGGGACAACTTAAGGTAATAATTTTAGGGGATATTAAAATTATAATATTAATTTAATATATGCAACACACATGAATGAATCATAAATAGAGATTGAATTTATTATAAATATATGATACATTTAACAACCAATACATAAAATCTATCACGTATCTAATACCAATATATTTAACATGATCGCTATTATTTTGTTGCACTAATGGTTTTTTAAAAGGATCTACTATATTTATGTCTATATCCACCTAAAAATCATTATGCTACTCGTTTAAATGATCTATCAAATGAGTTGGTATTGGAAAAGGATTTTTTAACCATTTGGTGAGATTAGGGTCCCTTGTATTGATAAATAGCAATAATATTATTAAAGTAAAGCTCTATTGCTCCCTTGATGTTAGGAACCACCCCAAGTTCAATGATGATCTTCTTAATCAAAATAGATTCCATTTTAATATCTAATAAAATTGTGTACTTTTCCTCTATTATTGATTTCACCATGGTAGCTTGTTTAGAACTTTTCCAAGTGATAGCTCCACCATTTTGGAAAAACATGAAACCATATTGATTTCTCATATCATATTTATCATATAGGAAAATATCACTAGTTTAACCCCTTAAAATAAGTTCATCCTTTCTTTTAAATACCATTAATATATCCTTAATTATTTTCAATTAATTAAGGATATTTTTTTATAGTAATCCAATGACTCTCACCATGACTGGACAGGTATATACTAGTTATTCTCAAAGAATAAGAAGCATCAGGCCGAGAATATAACATGGTATACATGATAGATCCTATTTTGGATGCATAAGAAGTCATATACACGCTTTCTAACTCTTTATAAGTATCTTGAATCTTCATAATATTTGTGTCATGCATTATTAATAAAGACCCCTTATTTGAGTTCTTCATGCTAAACTTCTTTATCAATTTACTGATATATGTTTTGTGACTCAATACAATAAAACCCTATAATCTATCTTTATAGATCTCCATACCTAGTACGTAGGCCTCTTCACCCATTTCTTTCATCAGGAAAAATTTTTATAAATACACCTTTAAAAAATACGAAGCTGGGATATCATTTCCAATCAGAAGTATATCATCCACATACAATATTAGAAATACCAAAACACTCCTAATAATCTTCTTGTATATACAAGAATCATATTCATTCTTTATGAAATTAATCTATTTGATTTTACCATCTAAATAAATGTTCAAACTCCGAGAATATTTCACCAATCCACAAATGGACTGTTTCAACTTTCAAACCATAACATGGTCATTTGGAACTTCCAAACCTTTGGACCATATCATATACATATCTTTGACTAAATACCCATTAAGTAAATATATTTTGGCATTCATTTAACATATATCATAATCATAATCAGTTATTGTTTTTAGGAATATATGAATGGGATTTATCACCACAACTGATGAAAAGGTCTATTCATAAATAATACCATGAATTTGTTAATAACCTATTTCCACCAGACAATATTTATATGTAGTCACTCTACCATCCATTTTAGATTTCTTATGGAAAACCCACTTTCACCATATGGGCCTCACCCCTTCTAGTTTATCCACCAACTTCTAGATATGGTTAGTGTACATGTATTCCATCTTATATTTCATGGGATTTATCCATTTAACATAGAAAACTCTTAATGACCTCTTGGTAGGTATTAGGTTCATCATATATGAACATTAATTCATAAAAAAAATATAATAAATACTTATCTCTCAAACTCTTAATGAATAGTACTAGACCATTAGGGTTCTTATGTAACCTAATTCAGTTCTTATTCCATGATTCTTTATGGAACCGAATCAACTTCAACCTGAGAAACACTTCCTATTTTCTGGTTTTGAACTTATCTAAATTCAAACTTCCTGCCAAAAAATTCTCAAAAAAATTACCCTTCTCAAGGTTAACACTACATTAATATATAAAGAATTTTTGTTCAGTAGAACTCTAAAATCAATATCCCACAATATCTTTGGGATGACACATAAAAAGTAATTTATTACATGTTGGTACAACTTTAAGATAAAGAAAATATTATAAGTATTCATCAAAACCTTAAATTCTCATAAAATAAAAATTGGTATGGTCCTTATACTATATCACATATAGTGTCTTTATGATTATTTTAGAAAGAACATGATTTAATATAAAATATGTTGCTTCTAGATAATATCTCTAAAATGATATAGGAAGGTTATATTGACTCATCACTGATCAAACCGTGTACAACAGGGTAAAATTACCACCATTACATTATGGTATTCTGAGAGGAATGAGTTATGAAATAATTCCTTAATCTCTCAAATGATAAGTTATTTACTAGCTTAATTATTCACCACCCAGATCTAATCTAAGAATCTTAATACTTCTACCTAACTAATTTTGTACTTTGTTTTGAAAATATATGAAATTTTTTAAATATTTCAAACTTTTTTATCATAAGAAACACATAACCATACCAACTAAAATCATTAGTAAAGTTATAGGTTTCCTGAACCCACCACTTTCTTAAGTAATCATTGGTTCACATATATCACTATGAATAATATCCAATAGTCCACTAGTCCTATCACCTTTTCCTATATAATGTTATTTGGTACTTTTTCCTAATATACAAGATTCACAAGTGTCAAATGATTCATAATCAAATGATTCTATAAATATATCTCTATAGAATATTTGGATGTATTTCTCATATATATGTTCAAGATGACAATTCCAAAGGAAAGTGGTTTTATAATCAACATTGAACATCTCAATCTGAATATTATATAATATATTATTTATATATAGAATGTATAAACCATTCACTATATTCCCAATTCCATAAAACATTTCATTCGTGTATATATAAAAAATATTTATCTTAATAGTGAATTAAAAACCCATATTTTCCAAAAAAGATATAGAAATCAAATCTCTATTTGTGGAAGGGACGTTATAATAATTTTCCAATTCTAGAACTAATCAACCTGGTAGGCTTAAATCATAAGGGGTGACCTATAATGTAGCAAATCTTTCCCCATTTCCAATACAAATATCTAATTCAATTTTCTTCAATTATTTTATATCTTTCATTCTATCTTTATCGGTACAAATGTGTGATGCACACCCAGTATTCAATACCAATGATTTAGAGTTATAAAAAATAATTTATACTACATTCACATCCATATTATTAGAAAGATTCTCTTTTATAAAACTTCTCAACCATTAAGACCAATTTAGAATTATATTATAGTACATACCCATAAGTGACCTTAAAATGATAATCATTATGTGTTCCATTATCTATAACAAAGATATATTTATGGGTGAGTATCATTTTTTATATCATTTGCATTAAGGAATTTTAATGAAAGTACTCCCACTAAAATTAATGAACCCATAAATCATACTCATTTAGTGATCCAATATCCATGTTTCATCATAAATTATCCCAACTAAGATCATAACATAATCCCGGACTATATATGGTAGACAATCTTATCAATCATATCACATGTGACTCTTGGATAGCTGAGTGGAAAAATCATTATCCAAATCCATAATATGGATAAATTCAACTCTATTTATATAGTATCTTAATAGTTAGGGATTCTCGGCTAAGTGTAACCTAAAGAATACATCAGATATATGAACCCAATGGTTAGGGTCACCTATAATATGATTTTCTTACACAAGATAATTCATGGGAACTTAACGGTAAGGGTCACCCATACCAAATGATTGAGGTCATTACAAGTGTTTTTTTTGGAATGAATCTCACACTTAGTATTTGAGGGGTTTTCTTAGTATCACTATTAAATACCCATCACATTCATATTAAATTCATAACTATTACATCACATGAAATATTTATTATCTTATGTTTTATTCCTTTATATATTCATGCTTCTAATGATTTAGTTTTCAAATTCTTATTTCATCTACCAAATTAATATGTAAAAACCATATTAATCTATACATATTTATACAGCCTATGGTTTTTTTACTCACCTTGAAATAAAATTCAAGCATATTTACAAATATCCAAATGTAACCCATGCATGAGGTATATTAAAATAATTCATATACAGGTTTAAAATTATATGTATTCAATAATCTCAATAAGAGTAATCATGGATCCACTAATAAAAACTCCCTCTTTTCTAGACATGGAATAAGACTCTAGGAAAGTGATCAGTTCAAACTAAATTCCATCTACCTAAGGATACTTTACCCAAGATAGATTCAATTCCATCACAACTTTAACACCTAATATGTATAAACTATACTCAACCTCTAAATTCAAGATAATAAATTCAGAACAGATTGAATTCAAGGTTGATGAAAACTAAATCATATATTTTTGTACATAGTATGGAATGATAATTTTATAATAATTAATTTATAAAATAAATTTAAGAATACAGAATATTCACATTATATAAAAAATTTATATGTATGAAAATTTAAAATGAATGAATAAACATTTTATTTATTTACCAAACATAAGATAGTAATATAGACATTTAATATTTAATTTAGGCATAAAAATATTTCATTTATAATTCTTAACACATATCTTTTATAAAAAATTTAAAAATCATAATCATTTTTACATTAAATTAAATTTTTTTCATTTTTAGCATATATCATATTTTATGATTGATAGTGAGGCTATATTTAATTACCTACAATCCTATCACGGCTAATGAAATGTGTTATTATGGGAGGCCTAAAATATTTAGCAATATCCTCTATATCAAATTTATGATTCGATCCCCTATTTTTCAAAACACAAATTATCTATCATGACCTTAAATAACTCTTATCATAGCTAATAGCATAAAGTAAAATCATGGGATTAAATGAATTGTATGCTTCGACTCAACCAGTTTTACCCTATGACCATGAAAAACACTAAATCATATATTATAATTCCCTATATTCAATACCAGTTGTACCCATATTCTCTCTCATGCTAGGGAACCTCCTCGGCAGTAGTTCAAAGGGGGGGGGGGAGTCCATTGCGCAGCTCCAGTTTCGTCTCCCCCTCACTTCCTTCTCCTCTTGCTTCTCTGTTGGCGCTGCTTATTCTGTTATCATATTTTCTCCTGATCTGGATTTTCCTTCCTCTATGGTTTTTTATTCTCTAGGGATCACTGCAAGGGGATTTCCCCCACTATTCCTTCGATCTTCCCATCATTGGTGGTTTGTTGTGAAATTCATTGGCTGCTAAAACCCACTTTGACCCCATATTCCCATGTTCTTCTACAGCTCCGAGATGGAGATTCAGTTCAAAGGAGTTTTGGATCATGTGTTCCAGCATTCGATGGGTTCCTAGGTGCTCCCAGTGTTTTCCTGATTTCATTCTTTATTCTTCTGGTTTTCTTCTCTATAGTGGAGTCATTCAGATCCCTCATCCACTCAACCCTACTCTGACCTCAAGTTCCTCGACGCCTCTCTTAATCTGATTTGGACCGGTGGAATCTATGAGGTTCTAGGAAGGTGGTTTGGTGGAATTTGAGGCTCCAAATGCCTCATGAGTTAGTTTTATCTTGTGAAGCTGGTTTCTTGTTTGTCATATTTTATTAGTGATTCTTATTCAAAGAAATCAGTGATTATTTGGCTATTTGGAGTTAGTCGTTTTTTGGTTTCTGGTGTCATTGATGTTTTTTCTTGATGGTGTCAGATGTTGGTGTTGATAGAGACAGTAAAGGTGGAGTGACAAAGATATGGGTTTTTTAGAATAATGAATGGTATCGGGACTCAGATAATGGTAGAGATAATGAAGATTTTTCAATGGTGATGAGAAACTCCGGTAGAAGGGATTACTAGAGATTTGATATAATGATACGATGGTTCTATGATGTGACAAGGTGCGTTAATTAAGCTGATCACACAACGTTAGGTGGAATGTGGACCAAGACGGAATGATGGAGCATATTCAAGTAGAATTTTGAATTTTAAATTGTGATTTTTTGTTGTGGGTTATCACTTTTTTTGTTGTGGGTTAATTCTCATCCATAAAACGGGTTCAAAATAAAATAAAAATTAATTTTTAGTCATATTACAATTCCCTATATCATAAATCATAGAAGAGAAATCCAATGGCTAAAACTTAACCACATAAAATAATGCCTTATGATATCACCACTAAAATATGATTATATATATAATATTCACAAAATCAGAATAAAATCATGTTGAATCAATGATAAAAGGCTCTATGATACCACTGATGAGTTTTTTAGGATCATCTCATGTGCAACACAATAGAATAAACCCAATAAAAACTCAATTTTTCATCACTGAATTAACATGTGAATGATGAAATTAATATAAATTGGTATACCTATGTACTAGTGTACTCTATATTTGATGATTGTGATGGGGTATATTGTATATATATTATTAATAAACAACCAAAGTAATCTCAACTCTACATAGAGGACATTGACCACTATAATCCTCGTATGCTTTGAGAGGATCCCCCAAACTTCAAAAAGTATAATATAAACTTCATAATGAAGAAAAATAGAGAATAATTAGAAAGATAGAGATTTAGTTTTTAAATATATTATTGAACACCCCTCCAATATAAGTATCAATCCCTTTATATACATTTCATTCTTTGAAGAAACTCGAGTGATGTCTCACAATGCCTGGCATCCGATATACATTAATTAAAGCATATTCCCATTGAAATTTTTATGATTATTGAATGATTAAATGATTATATCATGTTTTTCATTCCATAAATGAATATTATCTATAATTCATAATCAAATAAAAGAATTTATAATATGTATAAAAATCCAATGTACCTGATATCATATATCATAATTCATTCATACAACATGAAATAGGCATCACCATGACTTCTATGATATATCCAAATTAGAGCCTATGATATGAACCAAATGTATATCTTGGAATATGATATAGATCAATCATATAAATTGATCTTTTATATTTAATATACATAAAAAAGAATAAGGGATATTGATGTGGACTTTAAAGTATAACATGGTGGAATATTTACGATAAAGACTTAGGTATCTTGGTAGTGATTGAGGAACATAGTGAGGTACTTTGAGTTGGTTTTGATGACTCAGACATGACTTGTTGCAAGAAAAGTAATTTTTTCTATTTGTAAATAAGGTTATTTGGGTAATTCAATAACAATAGTCATTTTTATTGAATTGTCATTCACTTTGTAGGAGTTGGGAAGTGTGATTTGTTATAGATGGTGTAGTGCCTAGATTGTTACAGAGGAAGTATTGTATGACTAATAAGGAATTCCTTAATTGTGATTGAGATTTTTATTATAATTACCCACTATATTTAGTTTTAATAAAACTTGTGACTAATAGATATCAATGGAGGATGGATATAGTAATGGATCTCTATGTAATTCACCCTCTATCTAGGGTTAGAGTGAGGTGACAGTAATTAGACCATATCTCTCCCACTAATTTCAGTAGAGACTGGTGATGAACTATATATGTATATAATCTTAATCACTCACTAATATAGGATGATACTGGTATAATATTTCTAGGAGATTTGTGTAGAAGAGTGATTCCTACAACATTTATGGTATGATGTGGATGGAGATGTGTAAATCCTCCAGTATCCTCAATTTGAGAACATGATGGTTGGGATGGATGGATATGTGTAGTTCCTCTAGTATCCTTGGAATATGAATGTGACAAAAGTAATTCACCTAAGTTCTTACATCCCCTTATCTCCTAGAATAGGGATTGAGGTGGATGATGATGCACCAAACACTATCTATCCTCCTCCCATATCTTTGGGATATAGAAGTACCAAATATATAGTTGCATCTTAGGGATGTGTATTTCCACCGATATATGAATATATATATTTATCCCTAGATATTTGTATTTACTCTAGTGACTGGAAATGTATATGTTACTGGCTTTGGAGATGTTTATATCCACCATCTGGAGATGTATATTTCCTTTATCACTTTAGAGATATATGGAGATGTGTATTTCCAATAATACCTATTAGATAGGTGGAGATGTATATTTCCTCCAACCTCTCATGATAAATTTATTTAGGGTGGATTACTATGTTGAGAACCTATGATGGGATGTGTTATTGGTTTATATTCCATAATGTATTGTATATGTATTCCTTTTTATTTAGTGGGTTCTATGGGAGTCAGTTGTGGGTATCTTGATAAGGTTTATTTTTTTGTTTGTATTATTGATAATTTTTGGTACATCATATGGATATACATTATTTATAATTTATACACATTTTCATTGGTTTTTATTTAGTTCATACCACTATTTAGGATAACCATGCTGGGTATTGTTACACTCACCCTTGCATACACACTTTCTTGTTGTTCAACTTGTGTCTATGTAGATCTGTCAATGTAGAGGGTGTATAAACATAAATCTTGGATATGGAAGTATATGTTTGAATCTAGTAGAGTGGAGATCATTATGGTGGACAATCTAGGGACATTAGTATTTTGGGATGTCACTTTCTATGATGTATCAGTTGTACCCAGTATTTTAGTTGCATCTAGTAGTTATATTTTATCAATTTACCTTGAACTTTTATGGTTCTTATTATATCATTATAATTATATAACAATTATATATATATATATATGATCATTTCCTTTTTTGTTCAATTTATGCTCTATTTATGTATGGTGGATGTTGGTCTATGATCGTAAGTGAAAAGTTATTTAGAGGTATTACCTCCCATGTTTGTGTGGCTATCTTAGCATTGGTTATTATCCCCTATATTAGTAGAGGCAGGATTTAGGAGGTCATGTGCTATTATTTCATGATGTTATAGATTTGTATCAGAGTAATAATATAGAGTATGGATTTAGGAACATGTGAGAACAATTTTGGATAGCTTGGATAAAGGATTACTAAGGATCCTGAGTACATGTAGTTTTAATAAAAAAAATTATAAAGGATGTAATGAAAAGAATATTATTGAGAATGACCCTTATTGGGGACACATGAATAATGCCTTGGTATGAGAACTATGGTTGAAAATGGGGTATTATGCATCATATAGATCCAGGTCATGATTTTGTGATTTTATGGTTGATTTGATTGAACCCATGAATAGTCTACATGAGATAGGATAACAGGAGGTTTATAAACATCATTATTATTTCCTTTGATTTAAGGTCAAGATATTGTAAGGGGAATAGTAGGAAGGGATTACTGAGATTAGGATGTTGTGTTATGCATCGGTGGTTATGATGATGAGCTGATATGGAGATAAATATGGTGTGTTGTGGAATCACTATGACTAGAATTTTAGAGGGCCTAATAAAAATCAAATGATAGACATTCTACAATATAGTATCGATTACCTATGGGGTGGAATATAAATGAATAAATGTTTTTTGAATTTATAAATATTATTTTCTATGTTGATTGAGATTTTTAATTCCTTATTCTATGATATTTGAGAATCTATGTACTTCCACATGATATAGAGAGCTATACCAGTGATTTTTGGCCAACTAGAGTGCCATAAGTGGGTGATTTGATGTTATTGGGCCATTGTGATCATAGTAAAATGGTGGAATAATATTAAGGTTTGGGATATCTAATAGTTATTAATTTTCTTGTGAGCATTCATTTCCATGATAGTAATTCTCATAGATAACAGGATTGTATAATTCTATAAAGGAAAGTAAACCGTGAATTAATATCTAGTTTCCAAGTGAGGGGATCCATGTGGGGATATACTATGATGATTCTCATTTAGGACTATATTATTTTTTTCTTTTGGATCTGATAAAATTCTGTAAATACGGTATGGATATTAGTTCTATAATTGTAAAATGATTGGTTCTAAGTATTTTTATGGAATCCTTAATGTCACTCCTCCCTAACTAGGTGATATGATAGAGTTTGGACTTGGAATTTCACTAGGTATTGATGAATTATAATGATACTAATTCAATGGTGGATGGGTTTTGAAGAATTAGAATGGTTGATGTGGTAGAATGATTATAATTGCTAAGTTTTAGTGTAATGATAGTGAAGAATAAAGAGTGGTTGATGTTCTCTCCTTAATGAGGATCAGGATATGTGGTATGATCCCCTTGCATGGGTGGCCTATGGATATGATTAGTTAAAGAGTAATATTTTCCTATACTGATTGATTTTTTGTGCATGATAACCTTGAGAGGTTATTTATGGGTGGTAATGATTTCCATGGGAAGGAAAGAATCATTGTGTGATGGGACATTTGGTTTAGTTGGGTGATTTTCTCATGGATTTGAATTAGAGTTTGGAATATGATTTCATGTGATGTAGTGATTATCCATGCTATGAGATAGGGGTGTCCATGGGTCGGGTTGGGTCGGGTTGAGGGCAATTTTGGACCCAAACCAAGAAAAATAGGTCGGGTCGGGTTGGGTCGGGTCAGATATGTTTTTTGGATTCAGACCCGACCCGGCCCAACCCATCTCAAATCGGGTTGGGTCGGGTTGGGTTGATTGGGTTAAGGAAAAAAATCGTTTGGTATTTTTTTATGATCCCAACCCGCATGTTGACTGGGTTACAATAAAAAAAATTGTTCAGATCTTTTTTTGGCTATTTCCCCATGGGTTGATCGGGTTATGTATTCCCCTGCTTCATCTTCTTCGCCACACTAGGTAAGACCCGCATCCTCTACCCTATAATAAATTGACCCAAAAAACGTCAGTCTGTGCCTCGATGGTGTGATGTGATTAGCTTGCCTTCAATTTGTTATCAAGGTTTGAGGAGGTTCAAGGTGAGACCAAGAGGGTGATGAGAATGGGGTAGTTCCTAACACTTATAGATTTGGCACTGCACATAGTCATGATGGAGATAGAGGTGGTGGAAGAGTAAGGGGGTACATGTAGGTGCAGCGCGATGGATACACTAGACTGGTGAGGGCAAGGGAGATGTTCAATGATCGTTTTCTTAGTTGATCCTTCACCATCGGATCTTCGAATCATTAAAATTGTTCTATATTCCTTTGTTTTTTCTTGTTTTTTAGTTTTCGTAGAAAAATCGAATGAAATCCAATTATCTTCATGTTTTTGTTTTTTGATCGGGCATTGTTTTTCCACTAATTTCACATGTCTCGATTCCTTTGAATTTATTTTATGTTTGTCTTAGAAATGTCATGGAAGATTCAATCATCTATGCGATTAATAGAGTATCCATGTAATGGTGGAAAATGGCATGGACTTAATGGATGGTGTTGGAAATGAGATAGACAGTGGCGTGGGGTGAGGGTGAGGGGGAATTGGGTCGAGAGGAAGGGGAGAGGGAGAAGTCTAAAGAGGTGACTCATAGTAGTCGGGTTGGTTGGGTTGGGTTGGGTCAATTTTTTCCCAACCTGTGACCCGACCCAACCCGACCATGATATAACCCAACCCGACCCAACCTGTGGTATAAATTTTTTAACCCAACCCAACCTGATCGGGTTGAGTTGGGTTGGTCGGGTTGGTTCAGGTCTGGACACCCCTACTATGAGAATTCATTACATAGGGAATGATGTGATTGTGAAATAGAGGAATCATATATCTATAATTATATTATTAATAATCACCACTAAGAATTGAATTATTTTGTGATTTTTTGGCCTTTGATTAGTGGTTTGTAAGGAGATTGGTTATGATCAGATTTATTACCATAATAACCCTAGAACTTTATTTAAATATTCAGATATTTATGCTCTTTCTATGATATGATAGTAAATTTTGGAAGGCATCGAATAATTTTCTAAGAAAGGATCAAACTTTCAAATGATGATAACTTAAATATCTAAGTTGATGATTGACTAGTTTTATAAGTAACTCCTTTTAGTCAGATATGGGGGAATATTAATGTAGTAAGCTTGGTGGTGTAGGTTCCCTTTTTATGGGAATGGTTGTTGAAATGTTGTGATTTTTTCATGTTCTATTTGATAATTTAATTTATCTCAAAGGAAATCCTTGAGTTGGTTGGTGGTAGTTCTAGTTGACTATCTATATTCTATTCCTTTTCCATTTATTGGATAGAAATTAGTGTACCATTCCTTCCTATAGGATGAAATATTGATTAATTTTTTTATCAAGTTTTTTATGGTTAATATTTATGAGGATTAAAGGTTTTAAGGTGGTGAGGATTTAATATTGTGTTTTTTATCCAAAAGGATACTTTACCACTTGTGGGTAAGTTTTTTTTCAAATGAATTTTTTTAAAATATATTATTTTTTATTAAAATGGGGAAATAGTAAATCCATATTCTTTGGGGTATCAAATTGGAAAAAAAGAGTGTGTAGTTGAGTCCAGAAATGGGTGTTTACCATAGGGTGTGAGTTACATAGTTTTCAACCAATATTTAATTGTTACACCATCAATGGTTGTAATTTTAAATTAACAATTAAAAATATATGATATTGTTATATTTTTCATTTAACTTCATATCTACCCCTTATATTCATCTATTTATGGGAGCCTAAGTTATAGGTAGGATACCATGGCCATGAGAGATCACTAGAGAAGAGATTATCTACATGAGAGATCAAATAATGACTGGATTATCATGAAAAATGTATAATTATTTATACCCTTTCATTCCATTTTCAATATTGAAATTCAATATTCTCATTATTGAATAAAATGAATTAAATTATTGATAAAACATTAGTATGTTATTCTTCAAATCAATATGAACATAATGGACCTTAGTTTTTTAAAATATGGTATATGAATTTTGAGTAATTCTCAAGAGAAGTTTAGTTTTTAAAAACTTATCTCTATAAATTATAGGACTAAACCTTTTATTTATAAATTAATATTCATATATGTTAATCTAAATCTCCCAACCAATATAATGATATAAATTTTTCCTAGTTGGTTTTTAATTTTTATAGATATTGTAGAGAGATGTTTTCATTCTATTTCTGGATAATTTTAAGATCTATTAAAATATATAAATAATTAGGAAACAAGTAATATACCCTTATATAGGTATTAAACTTATGCATCTAATGGAGCCATTTTGGAATCAATCAGATAAATGGATTCAAAGTTATCTTAGAGAGAAGTTTGTCATGTTTTTAAATTATTTCTAGAGTTTGGATTCCTTAATGATTAATTTACAAGTTAATTTTTATGTTCCTGTGATCTTTAGGATATGATGAAGCTATTTTATAGATTTAGAGGAAAAATGAATCTTTATATCTCTATAAATTCATTGCTAGAGGTATTGAAGGGAATTTCCTACTATGGGTGTGTCAGAGGAATTTTGTTTTTCCAGTTATCCATCAGGCAACCCCTGTTAAGACACATCAGACCTAGGGGAGGCATCTAGTGTGGTACTATGTGGTGGAGGTTATGGGGTTTGTGACCAGCCATTCAATCACATAGATCAAATGAATATCCATGTGGCCACATCTCTACATGGATACACGAACCCGGGATAATTTAATGATAACCTGAATATTTATGTTTTCCCATAGGTTTTGTGGCTAGGCTATACTGAAATGAGTAATCCTCGTTGTCCGATCAATGATCATGTAATGTACCGCCACCCCAAACCACTCAACTGGTGCTAAGACTAGTGGTATCTACTTGAACTTAGGTTTGCCTACCCATATTCAAAAATCTATTGACTAGAAGAGAGGGTTTGGGATGTTACTGTGGGGAGGCTATACCCCCATATCAGAGTTCTCAATAAAAAACCAAAAACCAAATATCATCCATCTAAAATAAGTAGAGTACATGGAATAAAATAATAAAATGTGTCATATCAAGTGGAATTCATAATAATTCAATCATACAAACTCACAGTCACACCAATATAAATTAACCAACTGTACACCAGGACAGTCACATATATAATGATAAATAAAATAATAAAATATATTGAGGTTATTATACCATCCATGAGACACACCTCATTCCATTCACTAGACTCTATACAAGCTATCGAGATAAATCATGCAACTCTAAGTCACGTTCCAACATGAACATGAAATCAAGAAGATTTCTTAGGTACCCAAGTGTCATGGTCACCCAAATAGTGTGTGAGTATAACTCATTAGGGAACCACCAATGGTGTCCGGTACATAACAAGAAAATTAGTATATACATATGTGATATACTCATCTGGATAATAAAAAATTGTGGAAGAGTAAATAAATAAACTCTTATTGATCCTCAAGTTTTATTGTGACACTCAAAATCTACTATACCTACTTCAGTAAGTGTCGAAGTGTCTCTGATCACGTGACATACCAAACCAACCAATATTAGTCCCAAAGGTGATTCTTATAAGTAGGTATTTATAAATCCAATAGTGGAAAGTTCAAGCACCTGATCCCAAGAAGTAATTTAGGTGTCCTAAATAGTCGTAAGTAAAATCCTAGGTATTTAGAACAAGGAATTTCAATAGGAACATCATAAAAATCCTAGGTAACATCTTAGGAAACCCATGTAGGAATACTCACTAGATATGAGGTAATCACCTAGGTATCCCATAGTAATTAGGCATACTCAGTGAATCCCATGTAGTATTGGTCATCCCATATATATCAGGTTTATCCACTGGGTCCTAGGGGTATCCTAGGCATATCATATATTAGACTCAAAGGATGGATCCTTGGGAGTTTCCCAGGTATCCCAAGAGTATCAAGATCAATAGTTATATCCTAGAACAATTTTTTAGGAATCCAACAGTATCAGTCTCAATAGTTAGATCCTAGAATCATGTCTTAGGCATATAATAGCCATTGGGACCATGGTCTCTTCTGGGGTTCATAACACATATCCATTAGCTGAATTCTCTCTCCCTAGGATCACATTGAAACATAAGAGGATCAAAAGTTGAACCCTAGGAGACCGACCCTAGTAATTCCATATAGACATGAAGGTTGATTCCCAAATGGCAAGGCCTAGGTATTCTATTCACAATATCTGAGTGCATTGTGTCACTCCCATAAAAATCCCACGTCATATTCACTACAACCACAATAGGCTTACACTATTGATTCGAGTTATCAAGTGACACTTGATATCAACACCAGCTTCCTACTATCACTACCCTCCTCAAGGGACAATGTCATACTGGGGAACCAATAGAGGTCCCCTAGGCCACACCATAACATAGAAACCCTACATGTATTCCTCTATTTTATTTTCATCTCTTGGTTCCCAACCCATCACTCATAAGGAAATTCATCCCTCAGTATATTCATATCCATATTACGGTATCATTGACCTCATAGGAATAATCACACAAGGTAGATAGCCTTAATCCCATCCCCTTCCCAAGTCACACTATGTTGGTCCTCACACACAACATATACATCAACCTCCATAGGGTCTACCTACCCAGGTAATCAAATCTCATTGGAGGAGGAAAACTTTCCTCATGCTCAACTCAACTATCCCAAAGACTTTAAATCATCACATTGTTCTTATAAGGCTTACTCGATCCATTCAATCTCAAACCAATGATCTCAAGCATCAAGGGAACCTACTCTAAAGGACACTATTATTTCATAACTCATTTAGGTTCTAACCCCTATGGGTCCATATATTACAAGGCATATTTTATAATCATGTCCTCAGACATCTGTATCCAAGTAATCAAGCTAGTGTACAGTGGTCTATTGTGTCCCTTGGCACTTTGTTCAATCCATAAGCAATTTAATTTAATTTAAACAATTAATTTAAATAAAATGTGTTGCTCACCCTCAATGGTGGGACCATGTCATGACTACCACCCCACAAAGATACCGCAATGAGGGGATAAATAGTGATTTCATGATTCCTATCTCCAATAGGCTCAAGTTGATGACTATAAATAAGGGTATAATAACCCTAAATATGGGAGGAATTTCTCTATAAGAGAACATGAAAAAGAGAGAGATAATGTAGATACACCAATCAACACATTCTCTAGAATATATGTAAAAATAAAGCCCAAGTGCATAAATGAAATGTCATATAGTACTAAAACAACTGAAAGGAAAACCATAAGTACCAAATAGGTACAGACGACAGCGAACAAGAATCTCAAATAGCTCCTAAAAAACCACAAGATGGTAATATCCAACCTAATCTCCAACCTTCTTCTATTGATCTGAATTTTTTTTATATTTACATAGGGTGATAAAAACAGTGTACTTAGTAGGATCCTACCTAAATCCAATCTAGAAAAAGAAAAAGAAATCATGCTAAATCATGGTGAACAAATTTAAAACTAACTCATCCCCTAAATAGGTATACTAAGTTCCTAGCCTCTTCATGTATAAATATCACCAAGTATCACATACAAGAGAGCATGTAATATAATAATGAAACATTAAGGGTGCCCCATTATCGCTTCACCTCTAATTTTCCACTTTTCCCCAACATCGAAAGGCCTAAGCCATCAAGGTATCACAGCATTAACCACATGCATCACATCATCACATAGTAACTAGATATTTTTCAGGAGCCACCACAGCCCGGATTAAGTGTATCATACATTGGGTTTTATACCTCAAGCCATCACAGCCCACACACTGAGTAAAGAAACTCAATCTATAATATCCTATACACGTCATATCTATAATAACCATTTGGATATTATATCTATAGATACATGTTTGTAAAATAACCCCAAGCCATCACAACCCTCTACCCACATAGGGAAACCAAACACTATGCATACCAACATAGGTTACTACCAAGAGAAGAGAGTGGGGCCAAAGGGTGAGTTAGTCATCTATCCTCTCACTGAGATTTTGGGGAAAACACCCTCCCATAGTCTACTGGGTGTCAATCACCCAAACCGACATGGGTGGGGTAGCATATGAAATAAAATAACATACAAGATATAATATATCTCACAACCAAACTATGGGCATAACTTAGTCTTAGACTCAACTGTAGCTAACATCACTCGGACTCTGAGTTACCACTACTATGACTAGATATCCTATAGGCACACAATCATTTAATAGAGATGTATTAAATTAATTATTTCTTTTTTATCATTTTACTTTACATTAATTAATTTATAACCATTAATTAACCAAAATCATTATTCTGAATTACATTACTTAAACATAGATCCAAGTCCATTCCCTCTTGGAATGATCCAAACTGGGTCCACAGTTTCTCAAGATTAACATCTCATTTGCATTCCATAAAAACCACCCTATGGGTTTAAAATTATTTATTATTAATTATTAGCATTGTTCTATGTCTAGGTAATCTAGGAAACCCATTCTAAGATACCCCCAAGAGGAAACATACAACCAAGAACATCCAACTGCCACAAGCAGTGAGTAAAGGAATGAAGATTAAACAAGGAACCCAGCCATCTTCCATTAAACAGATTCATAAATGAGAAACCTAGCTCTCAACATCACATTAACAATGGGTAATCCCAACTTCAACCCATTACATCATCTCTGGTTCCATCCTCGATACCCACATCTATATCCCCATGAATCATGCCATTGTAAGCATCAACTCCTACCACATCATCTAGGCCTCCCCGCCCCATATCACATCAGTTATCCCAGGATCAGCCATCCTAGGTACATAACATCATTTAAGCTTCCCTCCCTATATCAAATCACAATATCACATCCATATCACTTCACAAGGAATCAATCAAACAAGTATATTCAATAGGGAAACTGGGCCCTCAAAATAATGCATTTAGCCTTCACATGAAAATGAGCTCTCACGACTCCCAATTCAAGTAACTTGACCTTAAAAACAAAATGGGAAACTCGAGCCATAGAAATTATCTTTATAAAATAACTAGTTCTTATTCCATATTGAATTAAATAATTAATTCTTCATAAGTTCCAATTACGGGAAACCTAAGGCATCAAGATATAACAAGGTATCAAAAGGTAAAACATGATATTATCATTAAAACTACTCTCATTACCATGAATTTTTATTATTATCAACAATAATTACCAGGATTTAGGTTCTTCATAAATTCATTTAACACAAACATCAGATTCATTAAACATGCCTCTTTATTATTTAGCAAATTAATTTTCAATTAATTATGGTTTTACATTAATTGCAATTTTACATCAAGAAAAATATTCTAATCCATAGCATAAAAAACATGTTAAAAAGAATATTATATATATCGCACTATCTAAAAAAACAATAGGCAAACTTTTATTATAGTACAAAGCAACAACATGTGATCTCTACATCAATTATTTATTAATTTGGTTCAATAATTATTAGGTTAATTTCATTTCCATCTAAAGGGATAAGCCATGAAATATTTACAATTTCACATAAATAAATAGTAGAAGCACTTAATCCCCTAACTCAAAGTAATAAAAGTTCATCACACAAGAATGAACCAATGTTACGGATCTATGATCACATCTCATATGAGGAAACAATGATATTCCAAAAACATTGTTCCACGAATGTGTTGAAACCAACAAATAAAACCTCATTAGAACAATATAGATCAAGAAACATACCATGGAGAGAAGAAATGGGAGGAAATGAGATCGATTAGGGAGAACCTACTAGAAAAAGAAGGAAGAATGTACCTTGAATAATACCAAACCGCCTGAAGGGAGATCTATTGGCCACTTGTAAATCAAGAGAAAAGCATAGGGTTTGAGAAAAACTTAAGGCACTGCATTTTATATCATTGCACTATCTAGTGGATTTACATGGATTAAAACCCTTTTGCATCATGTAAATCTTGAGTTTTAAGTTCCACATAAAAACATGTCCCATCAAACTATTTAATCCTAAACTAATTGAAGTTATATAGAACCCCGTGAACTTGTCTCATAAAAGCTATGAACCATATATTCACATCGTGAATCATTTACATGTTGTGAATTCTACCATCACCTAAATTTTTATCACCCAACGCCTCCAGGCCTTCTCTAGGCCTCCTTCGATTACCTTGGGCTTCAGAAACATGCAAGTGGTAGAATTATATAGATTTGGGCCCTTAAATTAAATACACCTTAAAACATTATAATCCTCAATAATCCAAAACCAACCCCAGAGAGAAAAAATGGGGTTGTCCAAACAACCACCCTATGAAATTCCTCTCAAATATCTCACCATCACAGGAGCTCAACCACCACATTAGAGAACAAGTTCAAAACTATGCAACAGAAACAACCATCTCTGAAACTCTCTCCCAATGAATATATATCTTAATTGAGAGTAAAACCACAAAAAGAAACAAGAGGAAACCATCTCATAACTATAGAGGTCAACATTCACAAAACAAAAAATGTAATAAGAGAATATCTAAATATAAAAAAAAATATAGTGATATTGAGTGTTCATCTGCAACTCGCATTCCCAAGTACTATCCTCCACACCACTACTCTTCCATAAGACACAAACCAATGGAGTAGCATGCCTATACAACAACTTATCTTGTATGTCCTGGATCTCTACAAATCGCTCCTCAAAGTTTACATCATCATCAACATCAATCTCACCCCAATCGATGAAATGATAGTCATAATTTAGATAATGATGGAGCTATGACATGTGAAAAAGTGTATTTGGATCATATTTAGGGTAAGTTTTATCTGATATGCTATGAATCCTACATGATCCAACACATATAAAGTACCAAAAACTAGGGAGAAAGCTTACTCCCATGACTAAACTTTCACTGATCCCAATAAGGAGTCGCCTTCAAGAACACATGATCTTAAATTTATAACTCCAGAGGTATCCTCCTATAACTAGCATAGGATTTCTGATGATCTTGTGTTGCCTTCATCCTCTCGTAAATTACCTAAACCACATCTATCATATTCTATACTAGTTCTGCCTTGATTATTTCTTCCTCTTAGACATGAATCCATCACAATGGAGAATTAAAAGTAGGTCATATAAATTTTTAAATGGATCCATACCAATGGTGGAGTGGAAACTATTATTGTAAGAAAACTCAACCAAATCTAGGTTCCTCATCCACAAACCCCAAAAATCCAAGACATAAGAGTGCAACATATCTTCAAGAGTCTTGATGGTCTGCTCTGTCTGACCATATATATGTGGATGAAAAATAGTGTTAAGGAATAACTAAGATCCAAAAGTATGATAGAGACCTCTCGACACCCTGTAGGTAAAACAAGGATCTCAATTAGAAATGATCATCCTCAGGACTCTGAGGAATCACACCACCTCCACTAGATACCACCTCAACAAAACCTCTACTGAGCACAACTCCTTGATTGATATAAAGTGGGATGATTTATTCAAACGATCTATTATCACCCATATATCATTATAGACTCCCTGATCTCAAGGTAGAATAGTAATAAAGTCTATCAAGATGTCTTACCACTTCCACTAGGGAACATATAATGGCTGGAGAAAACCACCTAGAACACAGTTCTCATCCTTCACCTTATGGAAGACCAAACATTGAGAAAAAAACTTTGCAACTACATGCTTAAACCCTATCCACCAAAACGGACCTTTCAAATATTAGTGAATCTCCATCACACTAGTATGTAATGCCAAAGTTGATAAATGGAACTCAGGGAGAACTATCTCAAGCATCACCAAAGGGAAAAAATCCTCCCCTAGAACAACACCCGGTGTTGTGCATCCTCATAACAACCCTTATAGGAATCTCCA
Source organism: Viscum album (assembly GCA_963277665.1). NCBI lineage: Eukaryota > Viridiplantae > Streptophyta > Magnoliopsida > Santalales > Viscaceae > Viscum > Viscum album. The sequence goes on along the minus strand of OY728131.1, from coordinate 1,428,438,753 downwards.
AAAACAACTTGATCCCTCCAAACCTCCACCTCCTAATTCCCCAGCGTGGACTCCTCCACCTACTGCACTAAATAAAACCACACCTTTATCTAGAAAAGACAACCTCTACCTCTAACCTCTCCCATATCAAGATTAATTGTTGAGAGTTCTTCCATCAGTCTCTATAAATACCTAGGTTCTTGTATGGCATCACTACATGACTTCCTGCTCAGTGCATCATCCACAAAAATTTCCAATTCCTAACATATAAAAAAATATTGAATTCATAATAATGTAAGAATTCCACCATCACCGATGAAAGTTCAAGTCATGCTAGGAGAGGACATACCTCAGGCTCATATGATTGGTAAAAACCACAAAATGATCACCAATGAGGTAATTTCACCACAACTTCAAATAAAACACAACTAATACCAACTCAAGATAATGAGTGGAATAGTTATGATCAAGGGGATATAGCTTCCAAGACCCATAAGAAACAATCAATATGTTGTTGCATCATAACACAACCCAACCCAATATGTGAAGTGTCACATAAAACCTCAAAATGAACTCCTTCTACTAGAAAATAAAGGATTGAATAACTGAACAACTTCTACTTCAGGTACTTAAAAGATTATTGACACTATTTTACCCATAAGAATTCCTAATATTTTTGTTCAAGGCTATTAGAGGAGTCTAAAACTAAGATAAATCGACTAATAAAATCTTTTAATATCCTACAATACCAAGGAAACTCGGCACATCCACCACTGTCTTGAGGGATTCTAAAGACACAATTGTCTCTATATTGAAAGTATACATAGCTACTCCCTATTAGAATACCACATTCCCTATGAAATGAAATTCACAAGCCCAAAAATCACACTTTTACAAATTCATGAATAGTTGTTCATTTAAATAACTCCCAAAACAGCACATAGATGCTTTGTATGCTCCTCTTATGACACAGAGTACACAAGGATGTCATCAATGAAAACCATTATGAACTTATCTAGGAACTCTATGAACATTGTGTTCATAAAACCCTTGAACATGGCTAGATAATTCATCACACCAAATAGAATCACAATGAACTCATAATTCCCATGATGACAATGGAAAAAAGTCATATGAATATCCCCATCCTTCACCAAAATCTGATGATATCCTGACTGAAAATTGATCATTAGGAACCAACTTTCTTCTTTTGGGTGAGTGAATAAATCATCAATCTATGGAAGAGGAAAGCAATTCTTCACTGCCACCTAGTTCAAGCGATGATAATCGATACAAATCCATAAACTTCTATCATCCTTTATCATAAAAAAACGGGTGCACCCCAAGGTGACACACTCAGCCAAAAAAAAACCTCACTACAATAGATCATCGAGTTTTACTCACATCTCTCACAACTCTGAAGGTATCATTGTATATGGAGACATTGAGATAGGAGACACACCTAGTTGTATCATGGTCTCAAACTTGATCTTCTATCGAGGGGGTAATGTTACAACCTCCTTTATAAATACATAAGGATACTCTTCTAAAAACATTAGAAAAAACTATTTTTTAACTTTTAATAAGATTATAATCAAATTGGTCGTCATAAATGATAAGGATGGAACACACCTCTGACCCATTCAAGGGTCGCATTCACCAAAAAAACATTACTTACTCTCCATTAGCATCATAGAACACAACCTACCTCTTGAACCAATCCATGATATCCTTCCCTAAATACAACTAATCCATACCATGGATGATTCTATATGGATATATTTATAAACATAATAATTCTCCCCAAGAGCAGTGTTTCCCCAGTTCTATCTCATAGTCTCTAAATACTTCATACAAGTTAGATCGACCTCTAACTAGCATAGTCAATGTTAAGGTCACTAAAAGACTCTATACCTCAATTACAAAATTATGGAAAAGGGTAGGTGATATAAAGGATTATATCACTCTTGAATCAAACAAAGCATACACCCTTGTAGAAAAAAATCAAACGGTACCTCAAAAGACATCTATCTCACCCAGTGATGGAAATGTTAAATCATGAAGCTAACCATGACCTGCTCCAAGGCCTCTCTGACCCTATTGATGAACACCTCCAAAATTGCACTCTACTCTCTATGGATGAGGATCATCTCAGGGCTATAATCTTCTTGCCCCATCTCCTCTCTGGTGATACCAAACTAGAACACCCTCTTGTTACTTCCTCAACTAAAATTGTCTCAATGGAGGAACCTGAAGCAGAACTCCTAGCGCATGCTGACTACTCGGAAAGGTTGGGAACTCTCACTGCTGATGAATTCAGCCTCCATAAGAAAAAAATGCATATAATATTTTATAATTGGTTTGAGGGCCACCAACCCTTTATAAATGTGATGGTGAGGTCTAGGACCTATTCCCGTCTAACCAAAAATCTATTCTGTCTAGGAAACTGGGAACCCCATACTATAGCTCTCCTTACTTAGGAATCATAAGGACTCCTAGTCATGAATATCTTATTCTAGATAACATCCTCTTACTAGACTCTGTTATCACCATAATCTTGAGATATGTATTCATCATAAATAGGGTGACCTAAAACTAGATATATGGATGTAAATCCTCCTTGAAATGCCTTGAATAATCCTCCTCATTAGGTAACGGGTCTAAAGAATATCACAGAAGGGTCCTAAAATGGATCCCAAAATCTCACAAACTAGTACTCCCATATTGAAGGGTAAGCATCTCCTAGTGGATGGATGCCTTCATAGTCATAGATTGAAACTCAACATGGAACTAGTCTTGAAACTTCTACCATGAGACTATTGACTCCTAACGATCCCCAAGGAACAAGAGTTACTACTACGTCACTGCTCCATGCAACATCGTCATAGCCAACAAAACCCAGTTATCCTTCCAATCATGGATCAATATGAAAGCTATATCAACCTCCTATAACCAATATTCTGTTATTGGGTTTAAAAAAGAGCCCATATACTTATGCATAATCTAGCCCTAGAACTCTTGGATTTTCCTCATCTAAGTGTCTTCGTCATCAAACTCTACTTTATGGTGATCTTTTGGAACATCCTACTGAACATATTCAGTGTAAACTTGATTAGGACATCAACCTAGAGTCATTCCTATAAAAATAAAAAACCGTTAGAGATCCTAAACTTGGAATATGGAATATTTAACATTGATTAATTAATTAATTGTCATCTTATTTACGGTATTAACTATCCCAAGGTCTACCCATTTCAAACACATGCGCAAAGAAGAATGATACTTGATTCTTTCCTAGTTTTCTACCTTTCAACTAGTATCAATTCATTTAGTAGGCTTATTAAACTTAAAGGTCCATGAATCTGATCATAAGGGGCCCTAAATACCTGTGTCTTATCCGGTCTCATGTGTTTACATCGCTTAATAAACTTAGTGAACACATTATCATGACATGTCAAATTTATTATGTGTTTAAAGTTTATTTATAGTCTAGGGAAGACCCTATATTCTCACTCAATGAATTTTGGGGGTTTAAAGTGTGTATTTTTAATTAAACGAATTAAAATAGGGGGCTAGTTTTGAAAATATTTTTAATAATAAAATCAATTAATTAAAGAGTTTAATAGTTGATAAAGGAATGAGTTTCTTTTAGAATTATGAGATAATGAGGTCATTTCAAGTTCACTTTACATCTCGGATAGTTCATTGTTCTAAAAATTTCACATGTTTTAATGGAATTCTTTGGTTAAGGGTTGTCAAGATCTTGATTCACCTATTACCTCTTAAAATGATGCACAAAGAACCAACCCTTGACACAAAAATTGTGTTGTCAAGTTTTGGACTTCAATCATAGAGTGAAGGCTATCAAATCATACTGATATCTAAAGTATGTGTGAGAGAAAGAGGATACTTGTTTTTTCTAATCAAATCAACCCAAGATTCCCACTTGAAATCTCAACTCAATCAATGTTGAGATAAAAAGTGTTTAACTAGATAAAATAAAAACAAAGCATTAAAAGAAGAATAATGTTAAGATAAAATTTAAATGAATTGTTTCACACACAAATTACACAAAACCAATAGCATAAAAAGTGCCTGAACTCCCTCCCATGTGTGTACAGCTCCCTTGAAATGACTATCTACCGTTTAGCTTGCCATCGATAGGAGGAGGAGGCTCAGGTGGAACTTACCCTTTATCCTTGATCTCTCTATGAGGATAGGGGACTCCAGAGCTTATAATATGAATATAAGACTCATTTGGGTCTCTAAAATTCTATATAGTTTCCTCCTAGTCGAACTTGAAAATGGGGTTCCCAATGTGCCAATTTATAGTCAAATTGGAAGGTGGTTTTGGGCACCCATATTTTGTAAAACCATTTTGACCATGGTTTTGGACATCTATAAAGTCTTATCTCACTTTTGAAAAAATTAAAAACTTGTTTCCACACCTATTTAATATATCCATTGAAAATGTTTCATCATTTTGAGGCATATATCTCTATATATAGATGAAATATAAACCCCAATTTTGACTTCGAGTAGATTCCTTTTTTTGGACAGATCAGTTCAGATGGGACCCTTAATGGATGAATTGGGAGTGGGTGTCTCCAGAAGAGTTTTGTAGAACTGAATTTTGGATCATTACACAAACTTTTAGACGAATTTAATGCATTTATTAGTAACATTTTCGATTTTATTCCACCAGTGTTCTTGGAATCTCGCACAGTTTGGACCATTTTTCTTCAACTTCGTCATGGGCATCCAAATCACCTCCACCTACAATGAAATCATATTAAAAATTAAAATTAACCTTTTTAAAATTGAATAACACAAAAATAATTGAATAAAACGTGAATTTTAATTTTTTATTAAATCTTGAATATATGGTACAAAGTCATTTTAACATAGTGGTATATGGGTAGAAATGAATAGTTAATTGTTGCCCAATCACACCCCCACACCTAAAAATTTTCAGTCCTGGGAAAAGTAAAATTAACAAAAATTATGCATGGATATATTCACAACTTCATGAATATTTAACATTCAATGAAACTTCAATTCTTTATAGAAATGTGATCAAATAAAAAATCATACCAAGGAGTTATTCTTTGGGGTCATAGAAAAAGATATCTCATGAATTGTATCAGAACTAAATTCTAAGAGATTCATGATACCAATATGATAAAGTAATTCATAATTTAACCATGTCACTAATTATCTACATGTGTTTGTGACAACCATTTCATTCTATTCTTTCCACTTTTTATCCAGTAAATATAGATTATTTTAAAAAAAATATTAAATGATTTTATCCACCGAACGTTCCTTGAATCCTTTGAAATCAAATTTTAGGACCCATTCACTTAAGAATTCATGGAATCCAAGCCTTAATCTCCTGACCTAGATATCCCCATATGTTGTACATTTCATCAATCCCCTTTTTTATTATTTTTGTTTTTCAAAAGTTGAACTTGGAACAAATCTTACACTCATCACTTAAACTTTTATTGATCTCCACATGACACTAATTGTAATATTTATAATAAGATAAAAGGTCATGGATGCCCCACCATTGGTGGTGGGGTGGTAAGGTTTTGGGGTGGTAAGGGGCTGGTCACGGGGTCAAGTCCTTGGGCTTGTAATTTAATGTAATTTTCTTCCTTGCGTCATGTGCCGCTTTCGCAGTTGTACCCAATTTTTTTTAAAAGGTCATGGAAGAGTGGATTTTGACCTGCCTAATACACAACCCATGTTTTTTTGTTTTTTATTATTATTATTACTATTATTTTTTACTTTTATTTTTTTAGGGTGTACAATAATCGGATAACAGGTACACATGAATAGGTCAATCTGGTACAGTAATGAAACAAATTGGATAAAGAACGAATGTATGGAAAAATAATTTTGGAAAGATGATAAATATTAGCTTAACTTATATTTACCTTTTATTAAGTAATAAATATTCACACTTCATGGTTTGCTATAAAAATGTGTGGAGAAATTAATTTTCTCAATTTTCCTATAAACTACTCACATAAATGGTACCATTCTTCTCAAAAGTTTGAAAGTCATACAAATATTTATATCATTTATAAAAAACTAATTTTAATAAAAAATCACACCTTGATAATAAATTCATGCTAAAACATGCATTTTATCATTGAAACAATTTTTTTAAATGTTAAAACAACATGAAATATGGAAATTCCTCATACAATTTCAATAAAATCCATGATTAAGTGGGGATAATTTTCCATGATTAAGTGAGCATCATTTTCCATTACTAAGTGGGAAAAATGAATATTTCAACACAATAATTAGAGAGTAAGTGGAAAGTAAAAATACTATTTAGAAAGAAAAAAACAGAGAAAAAGAAGAAAGATAACAAAAATTCCTATCTAACCCAGGAATATACCCATCCCCCTACACCTGTAGTATGAAGTGTCCTCACTTTAATAAAATGGAATGTGGGAAGGAAGGTCAAAACCTATTGGTATTAGTTCATATGTTGCTTCTTGAACTTGGAGTTCCTCCATCAGGCACTCTGGATTGGCTTCGTGGAAGTACTTCATCTACTTCCAATTGATAGTGAAGTTTTGTTTTTTAAAAGGTTGGGGCTGAAGCCTCATTTTTATTAATAAAGCAAAGCAAAGACCTCTTTTAACTGGGTAGAGGGAGACCCATTACATAGCCCGAAGGCCCAGTGGGCTTGTAGCCCACTACATAGCACGTAGGCCCAAATTTTTTGCCAAATTCATATTCTATGAATAGTAACCCGGCTGCTACAGTACCCGCTACAGTATCGCCACCGCTACAGTGCCCTGCCACCGCTACAGTGCCCGCCGATCAACAGTACCACCGCTGCTACAGTACCTGCTACAGTGCTACTACAGTACCTGTGCCCAATGGGTTTTAAACCCCCATTTTTCATGTAGTATTACGGGGTGCTTACCACTAAGCCAAACCCCAACTACATAGTGAAGTTTTGTTTTTTTTATTTATTTTCAACCTAAAAAACACCAAATTGATAAACATTAGTAATAGTATATGGTCCAAACCAGTGGTAATGAAGCTTACCTGGATGCAAATTCAGCCTTTCATTGAAAAGGAGGACCTTCTACCCAATGTGTAATTGACAATGAAGGATGAGGCGGTCATGGGTAGCCTTGGTTCGCTTCTTATAAATTTGGGAGTTCTCATTTGAATCTATACACATTTTCTCCAACTCCTGAATCTATATATTTCTTTGAGATCCTATACCAAAAAAAAATTATAATTTATTTGTTTAATGGCCCAATAGGCCTGGTGATCTATCTCAATAAGTAGGTGACAACTATTTCCAAAATCTAGCCAATATGGTGACATTCCAATGAGAGTTTTATAAGTATTATGGTAATCCCATAACGAATCATCGATTCTAAGACTCCAATATTTTCTATTGGGTTGAACTATTTTTTCAAGAATTTTTTTACATATCTATTTGACACCTCGTCTATACCATTGGTCTATGGGTGATATGTCAAATACACTCGATGCCTGACCCTATACTGATGCAAAGGTGATTGTATTTTTTGATTACAAAAAATGAGGACCCTAGTCACTGATGATGAACCTAGTTAATCCAAACCAATAGAAAATTTAGGTTATCAATAATTCCACAACTATCTTGTAATCATCCATCCTCGTGGATTATACCTCTACCCATGTTAAATCTAATCAACTGACATAATAATGTAAAAGTTTCCAAAGGAATTGGGAAATGGCCCCATAAATTCAATGCCCCAAACATAGAAAATATCATGGAAGATAAAGGGTTGTTGAGTAATTTAATTTCATTTAGAAACATTCCCTATTATTTGACAGTGAGGACAAGATTTATATAAATCATGGGCATCCTAAAATAGTGTTGTTCATAAGAGACCAGAATCAAGGACCTTATAAGAAGCCCATTGGGGACCAAAGTGGCCCATACAAGAAAGAGTGTGGAAGATCATAAGGATATACTAAAACTATCTATCATGAAAACAATGCATGAGGACTTGATCTCTATATGTAAACCAAAGGTAGGGTTCATCCCAAATGCACCAATGGGACTCATGTTTTAAATGATAATCTTGGTTTTTAGTGAAATCAGTAGGAATACAAGATGCTACCAAATAATTTACAATTTCAGTATACCAAGGAATAACATCTTGCACGTGGTATAATTTATTATTATGAAAAGTTTCATTTATGAGAATACAGGGGGATGATTCAAAGTCCAAGGATGGGAGGATCCTATGGATATGGTCATCAACCACATTCTCTACTCCTTTTTTCTTGATTTCTAGATTAAATTTCTGAATTAGGAGCATCTAATGAATGAGATATGTTTTGGATTTTGGTTTCTTAAGGAGATATCATAAGGATGCATGATCTAATAACACAATGAATTTGGAACCTAAAAGGTATTACCTAAATTTCTCCAAGTAAAACATAGTGGAAAGGAATTATTTTTTAGTTGTGGTGTAGTTTCCTTGGGTAGGGTCTAATGTGCATGATGTATAGGCTATGAAATATTGAACTTGATCAACCTATTGTGATATGACTACCCCAACTGCATAGCTAGAGGTGTCACACATAAGTTATTATGGTAAATCACAAATAGGTGGTTGTATTACTGGTGGTAATGTGATACTCCATTTCAATTTTTTAAAATCTTCCTCATATTCTTTATTAAAAACAAATTCCTTTTATTTTTGAAGAAATTGGGAGAGGGGGATCACAATCTTACTAAATTCTTGAATGAAATGACATTAAAATCCATCATGACCTAAGAAATACTACAAATCCCACACATTCCTGGGGAATGGTAGGGAAGAAATGACATCCACTTTTGATCTATCTACTTGGATACCATCCCCTGAAATGACATGTCCAAGTATTTTACCTTTACATACCATGAAATAGCATTTATTGTAATTTAATATAATATTATTTTCAATACAGTAATGTAGGATAGAACTAAGTCTTCTCAAACACTGATAAAAAAAGGAACCATATATAGTGAAATCATCGATGAAAACTTCCATGTAATTCTCCATGTAATCTGAAAAAATAATCACCATTCATCACTAGAAGTACCTGGATAATTTCACATACCAAATGGCATCCTACTAAAGGAAAATGTTCCAAATGAGAAAGTGAAGGTTGTCTTTTCTTGATCCTCAAGGGAAATATGGATCTGAAAGTATCCAGAATACTCATCAAGGAAATAGTAATGGGACTCTCCCACTAGACTCTCTAGAATCTATTCAATGAACAACAATGGGAAAATGTATTTCCTAGTGTGTTGTTTTATTCGAAAATATTCTATACGTACACACCAATAATTCTTCACATGGGTTGGAACCAATTCATTATTTTCATTTTTAATTTTATTAAGACCAGTTTTCTTGAGAACTGCCAACACTGGACTGATACATTGGTTATCAAAGAGAGGGTAAATTTTTCTAGTCGCCAATAATTTTTTTACCTACTTTTCAAAAACATCTAGGAGGTTTGGGTTTAGCCAAAATTGTGTCTACCTCACTCGTATAGCCTCATCATTTAACAATATATGATGTGTGAAAATTGATGGTCTAATAACAAGAATGTCAGCAAGTGTCCATCCCAATGATTGTTAATACTCCCTCAAAATGTTAATCAGTCTTAATTCATACTCTAGAGAGATTGAACTAGTAAATATGATTGGAATATTATTTCCATTCTCAAGATAAGAATATTTTAAATTTTTAGGTAGTGGTTAAAGTTACAATTTAGGGGGATTTTGGATTGATGGGAGTGAATTTGAATGTGAGAGGTAATGGATCTCATCTAAATTCTCATTGGTAACATCCTCATATGAGTAGTGATCTTTTACAATATTATCAATATCATCAATGGTCATGGGATCCTTAGTGTTCGATAAATATTTAATTAACAAACATGCATGACATTTTTCTAAAGCAGTACAACATTCTATGCATGATTCATTTCCTATAATATCTATAAATGATGAAAACTTATAAAGGGGATTGGGGGAAAGAAAATATGTTTTTTAGAGGATGTGAGTATGTCAATAGAATTAACTGAAAGTGAGGAATGTTCTTCTGATGGGTGCTCCATGGCCTTAAGAATGTTGAAGCGCACAATGCCACCACAAAAAATACATAGATAATGTACCGTTATGGAAATTAATTATGGATTTGGTGGTTTTCAATAAAGGTATCCCCAATATAATTAGGTAATTTCCATTCTTCATAATATTTTCCATTTTAAGAACATAAAAATTATCAGAAAAAAATAATTTTTTCACCCTCACAAGAACATCCTCTAACACATCGGTAGGGTGTGTGATACTCCAGTTTTTCAGTTGAATAAAAATTCCTATGGGCTTCAATTATCTGACCTGAAATGAATAAAAAATGGATTTAGGAATTACATTTATAGAAGTGAGGAAATAAAGCATATCAATGGAAAATAAATACTCCCCTATGGTGCATGGAATCGATAATGTTCAAAGATCATCGCATTTGGTGGGAAGTGATGGATGTATCAGTGATGACACATCAAATTGATTATATTTTTAAAGTTGATTTATATTCTAGGGAAAACCCTAGGTTGTCTCTGAAGGAGCTTTAGGGGTTTAAAGTGTGTATTTTTAATTAAATAGACTAAAATAGGGGGTGGTTTTGAAAATAGTTTTAAAAATAAAATAAAATATTAAAGAGTTAAATAGTTGACAAAGGAAGGTGGTGTTTTTAGAATTATGAGAGAAGTAAGTCATTTCAAGTTCACTAAAAATCATGGATAGTTCATTGTTCTAAAAATTTCATATGGTTTAATGGAATTCTTTGCTTGAGGGTTGTCAAGATCTCGATTCGTCTCTTTCCTCTTAAAACAATGAACAAAGAACCAACCCTTGACACAAAAATCTTGTTGTCTAGGTTTGGACCTCAAGAATAGAGTGAGGGATGTAAAATCATATTGATATATCAAGTATTCATTAGAGAAATATGATACTTGTGTTTTCCAATTGGATCAACCCAAGATTCCCACTTGAAATCTCAACCCTATAAGTGTTGAGATAAAAAGTGTTTCACTTGATTAAACCAAAAAAAAGCATTCAAAGAATAATCATGTTAAGATAAAAATTAAATAAATTTTTTCACACACAAATTAAACAAAACCAATAGCATAAAAGGTTCTGAAACTCCCCCCCAAGTGTGTGTAACTCCCTCAAAATTCCCATCCACCATTTAGCTTACCATCAAGAGGAGGAGGAGGATCAGGTGGGACTTCACCTTCATCTTTGATATCTATATGAGGATAGGGGAATCCATAGATTATAAGATGAAGAGATGACTCCTTTGGGTCTCCAAAAATATAAGTTTTTTTCACATTTTCAAACTTGTAAATGGGATAATCAGGGTTCCAATTTATAGGAAAAGTGGAAGGTGGTTTTGCGAAGCCATATTTCATAAAACCACTTGTCCCATAGTTTTTAACATCCATAAAATCTTTTATAGATTTTTAAGAAACTAAAAAATTGTTTCTTAACCTCTTTACTACCTCCATAGAATCTTTGGAATCATTTAGAGGCCCACAACTCTAGTTATATCTGAAATATAGAACACTACTTTTGACTTTGAGAAGATTCCTATTCTTGGATAGATCAGTTCAGATGGTCCCCTTAATTGATTAATTGGGATTGGGTGTCTTCATAATATTTGTATAGAACTAAATTTTGGATCACCCCATAATAGTTCATCCCAATTTAATGCATGTATTAGTATCATTATCCATTTGAGTCCACTAGTGTTCTTTGAATCTTGCACTATTTGGTCTATTTTTCTTCAACTTCATCATGGGCCTCCAAATCACATCCACCTACAATGAAATCATTCAAATAAGTGAAATTACCCTTTTTTAAAGTGATTAACAGAAAATAATTGAATAAAAAATGAAGTTAAATTTGTTATTAAATTTTCAATTTATGATTCAAAGTCAATTTAACACAGTGGTATAAGGGTGAAAATGAATAGTGAATCACAACACGATCACTTAGATAACACCATCACCCTACCAACCCATGAAACCTCACATGTGCATAACTCCAAAATTAATCCTATACCTCAACATGAACCTTTCATACCACTCTATCATGACCCCCTCCCTACAAAAATACCACAATGAGGGTAAATAGATAGTGACTACTCGAGTCCCTCCTCTAGTAGACCCCAGGTTGTCAACTAGTATTGAGGGTATAATGAGAAGACATATGGGAGGCATTAACCTCTAAGAGAACATGTGAAAGAGATAGATAAAATAAACACACCAATTAAAACCCGACATACATATATGTAAAATAAGTCCCAATTTCATACATGAAATGTCATACAGTACTAAAATAACTGAAAAGAAAACCATAAGTACCAAAAATGTAAAGATGATAGGGACCATGAAGCCTAAATACCTCCTGAAAACCCATGATCTAGTAATATCCATCCTGATTTCCAATCTTCTCCTACTAACTTGAGAAACATTTTATATATACATAGGGTGAGCATAATAGTATACTCAATAAGATCCTCCTTGGATCCTCTAATGCAAAATATAAATAATGCATGCTAAATCATAGTTAAAAATAGTGAAACTAACTCACCCCTTAAATATGTATACTAAGTTCCTAGCCTCATTATGGAAAAATAACACTAAGTATCACATAAAATAGAGTTTATAATATAATTTTGAAACATCAAGGGTACCCCACTACTGCTTCCCCACTGGTTTACACTCTTCCCCAACATCGCACATCCTAATCCATCTATGTCCAAAATAAGCCAGCCTGAAGACACCTAGGAAAGGCATCACAACATGAACCACATGCATCACATATTTACATAGTAACCATGTATTTCCTAGGAGATACCACATCCCCTATTAGGTGTATCATACATCGGGTATTATACCTCAATCCATCACAGCCCAGACACCGAGTAAGAAACCTCAAGCCATCACAACCTATACACATTAAACCTATAATAACCATTTTGATATTATATCTGGAGATACATGTGTATGAAATAAACTCAATATATCACATCCCAATACAAAAATATATGAGTAAACCAACTCTCGTTCATACCTACAAAAGTAACTAACAAGAGAAGAGAGAGGGGCCATAGGGGGGAGTCATCTATCCATCCTCTCACTAGGATGTTGGGGAAAACAACCTCCTAGATTCCACTGGGTGTCATTCACCCTAACCGACATGGGTGGGGTAGAATATGAAATCCCAAAACATAAAAGATATAATATAGATCACAAACTCATTATGGGTATAACCTATTCTTAGACTCAACTGCAACTAACATCACTCAGACTCCCAACTAACACTGCTAAGATTAGATATCCTATAATCACATAAGAATTTAAAATTGATACATTAAATTAATTATTTCATTTTTTTCATTTCATTTTACATTAATTAATTCATTAACTATTAATTATACAATATCATTATTCTGAATTACATTAGTTTAAACATCATAGCCAAGTTCATGACCTCTATGCATAATCTAAACCAAGTATAAAGTTTATCAAGTATACATATCATTCTCATTACATCAACACCACCCTGTGGGTTAAGAATTATTTATTATTCATTATTAGAATCATTCCATATCCAGGTAATCTAGGAAAACCATAATAATCTACCACCAAGATAAAACATGCAACCAATCACATCCAGCTACCTCAAGTAGTGGAGAAATGAATGCAAATAAAACAAGAAACCATCCATAGGCCATTAAATAGATTGATAAACAGTCATCCCAGCCATCAGCATCACATAAAAAATTAGTAATACCATCTTTAACCTATTCCAACATCTTTGGTTCCTTCCCTAACGCCCACATGCATATCCCTATGTATCTTGACATTACAGGAGTTAAATACTACCACATCATCCAAGCCTCCCTGCCCCATATCACATCAGACATTCTAGCTCATCCATCCTAGGATCATAAAATCATCTGGGCCTCCCAGCCCATATCACATCATAAGATCACATCCATATCACATCATATGGAAAAAAGCAAACAACCATAGTCAACAGATAAACTGAGTCCTAAAAACAAGGCATTTAGCCTTCACATGAAAATGATCTCTCGCAGCTCCCAACTCAAGGCACTTGGCCTTCACAAGAAAATAGGAAACCTAGTCCCTAGAAATTATCTTTATCAAACAACTGGTTCTTATTCCATCTTGAGTTAACTGATTCATTATTCATAGGTTTCAACTATGTGCAACCTTAGGAATCAAGCTATAATAATATATCAAAAGGTAAAACATGCTCTTAGAATTAAAACCACTCTCATTACAATACCTTTTTATTATTATCAAAAATAATTACCATGATTTAGGTTCATCATAAATTCCATTAACACATGGAATATCACATTCAATTAAACATGCATTTAACATCAACTTGATTTCCATCAAATTACAAAAAACACTAGATTCATTAAACATTACACTTTATTCTCTAGCCAATTAATTGTAAATTAATTCTATATTTATGTTATTTAACATTTTCCATCAATAGTAACATGATAATCCATTGCATAAAAAATGTTAATAAGAATAATAGAGATAGCACACTATCTAGAAAATCAAGAGACAAATCCTTATCACAATAAAAAGAAATAATATGTGATCTCTACAACCAATTCTTTATTAATTCAATTTAATAGTTATTAGGTTAATTTAATTTCCATCCAAATATATAAACTATCCTAGATTTATAATTTCATGAAAATAAATAGGAGAAGCAACAAATACCCTACCTCAAAGGCTTCAACATTCTTTGTATGAGAATGGGCCAATGTTACAAATATCCAATCACCTCCCTTGAGAGAAAACGGTGATCTTCCAATGATTTCATGAAAAAAAATAATCAATAAGAACAAAGAAAATCTCATTAGAATATCATAGATAAAGTACCATATACTGGTGAGAATAAATGGTAAGAAATGAGGTTGATTATGGAGAACTCACTAAAAACGAAGGAAGAACATACCTCGGAACACCAAGAATTGAAGATGGAAGTCTAAGATTAATCCTTGTTGAAGGAATCCCAAACCACCTAAAGGGAGATAAAATTTCCACTTGTAAATTGGGAAAAAGTATAGGGTTTGATAAAAACTCAAGGCATTGAAATTTATATCATTACCCTATCTGATGGATTTACACAACATAAAACCATTTCATGTTGTGTAAATCTCGAGTTTTAAGTTGTGCTAAAAAAATAATTACCTCAAACAATTTAATCCTAAACTAATTAAAATCATGTATCACCCCATGAACTGGTCTCACAAAATTCTTGAACCATAAATTCATGATTTGAAACATTTACATGCTATGAATTCTCCTTGCATCCAGCTTTTTAGCACCCAACACCTCTAAACATGCCCTAGGCCTCCTCTAAGAACCATGGACTTCTAAAACATTAAAATGGTTTGATGATATGGATATGTACCCTTAAATAACACAAATCACATGCACATATAAAAAAATTCATATTTTAATGGGGTATTAACCAAGGACCACCTACCTCAAATGAATCCATTCCATTTAAATTGGCCTAGTGATCCTCACCTGAGATCATACCAACATCTCAAGTGCCTATCTCAAGACACAACCAATAATAATTAATTATAATAATTTATAATTTATTATTAAAATCATTATTAAAAATTTATAATTAACTTATAATTTAATTAAATTAGGCATAAATCCTAAAAACTCACCTGACGATCTCATCACACTAAAACAGCAACTAACGACTCACGAAAGGTATGTGGAATACTCTCGACACCATCTTTGAAAAAATACCTATCAATTGATACTAATTAAATATGTAGCTTAATTTAATTTAACCAAAAATCTAAGGAAAAAATCATCAGGTGGCATACCTCCATTGAAATATAATGTGATGTCATGAAACCCACATCCCAAGATGTCCTCTAACTATGCCATATGAAATCCCCATAGATCTCAACTGATTCCACCATGATCCAATGAGATTGACACAGAAACTCTAACCAAATTTTTCTGAAATAAAAGATTATGTAGTTAAAAAATATATAAGGAAATAAATAGAATAAATCGCTTGAAATCATTGTTAAAATGCATCGAAAACATCCCCCGACATGGGGGATCCAAGGGAGGAAGAGGGTGAAGCTATTTGAATGGACTCCCTATTTACGTCTCTCAACCTAAAAACATTTGGATTATTAATGAATTTACAATATTCCCCTACTAAAAAAATGATCATGGAAATATTGGTGCATGTCCATAGGGACCATGGCACAAGCCCCCACCCGGGGTATCCCTACAGTGCAACCCTCAGCACTGCGGTGCAAAGACTATCCTCTATAACTTGGATGTAACATGGAACATAGATCTACTTCATATCACACCTTGGGAAGGAATATTTAAAACCTTCCCCTTGAGGGATCTCCATGTTGAAACCCTTTGGGTTTATAGCATGGTCTCTCTTCCATGATGCACTGTGACATAGCCTCCTCAGTTGTAGCGTAGCTAACCCCCGGGTGGAAATTCCAACCCCATAACCACTTAATATTCTCTATGACATAGCCCCTTATAGATACACCCTAGTCTTCCTCAACCATGGTCCATCGCATTATATCCCTAATGAATATGTAGTGGTGGCTTCCTACCACTAAAATTTCAATTGCAGGTCCATCTTGACTTTCTCCACTTCTTACCTAAGAACTCAAACTTCTATATGGGCCTCATTCCCCATATAAAAACACCACTTATAGTGTATAGAAACTCATAATTCTTATCCAAATCCCACTTATCAAAATTTCCCCTGATCAAAATCAAAAAATGAAATTTCCCCTCAAATTTCTAACCCGAAAAGACCTGGGGTTTTACAACCTCCCCGCCATATCACTTCTCATCCCTAAGAAGCATAGGTGGCCTTTCAACCATTAATCATGACCTACATAATTAATTAATTCAAAACCATATCATTATTTTATTCTTTAGAAATACAACCATGTTTCCACTACATAACTCCAAACATGAGGAACAATATTCATCAAAAATTGTTCTACCACTCTTAACCATCACTGAGTCACCAAGATGGTGCTTCATGAAACCCATATATCATTATAAACTAAGGTTTCAATGAATGATTCATAAAAAGGATTATGTTTCTCCCCACTATAAGAATAAACTCATCAGTTGTGATTTTAATCCATGGTGATTCCCACTGTCAGAATCACCTTTTGAAGCATAATAGTAATGATTTAACAACACACTCAATGCAGTTTCCATATCACCATACCTAATTACATATAAAAACACTGGTCAACCATGCTCTAGAAAACCATCCTTTAAAATGATCATTTTCAATTTCAAAAGTGATATTTCATCATTTTATCATGATTTAATAACTTTTAAAAGAATATTATGATCATTTAAACATCCACCACTAAAATCCAAACCTGACACTTAGTGTAATTATATAGTTGGCTCACCAAGTTGACGAAATATCCCGCATGCTCTCAACCTGATCATTAGAAAACCATCGATCTGACTCACCCTTAGATCATATTAAAAACATCTCAATCCTGATTAAAAATCATGGACTCCATTAGATACCACGTTTAAACCTCAAATATGGTATTCACTAAGGATCCAGATATGATTGAGTCTATTTGAACACTAACATCTAGGACCACCTCAACCATCTAATGACTGATATCATCACAGACATGACCCTCCCAACACAGGGTCATATCTCTCAATCCAACTCTCTATCCATTTCTACACATAATGACTAGATTGTAACACCCCACTCATACTCAAGTTCCAATATAAAATATTAATTGATGACCATTTCTATCTCACCAAGAACATCATCCTCAATATTTTCCAAAATCCCATTCATAAATAGGGCCACACCCACCATGTAAAATAGTTCACTCATCGCCATATGTTATTCTTTATACTAATCCTCGAGCACAATATTGATATGTTCCATTGTCACACCTCCCAAATAATACTTTCTAAGGCCCAACCATGGGTCAACCATACCATAGTACCCAAATCTATTTTAGATGTCACCTATCATAGTAGGAATATATCTAATTCTCATCAAATGTCTAGTAAACCATGACTTCAAGTGTCTAATCAAAAAATTAGTCATTAAACCACACACATCTTCTCATTAATTCATAATTCAAATGAAACCATGTATAACTAGCTCAAACTACCTCATTATTATCTGAACCCAATAGGTGAACGCTTCTATACTACCCAATAACAGAACCTAACTCATGATCCCATGATTTATCCATTACAAATCCAAGGATCAAGTGACTAAATCACTCCCCATGATCATGCGCATTCCAGTCACATCTATCTAGAATCAACCTCAGTGATCCTCTTCAAAATTGAGGCATTTAACTCATGATAAGGTATATCACACAATCACCCATTACCTAAGAGTTAATTCAAATATAAAATAAAATACTCATTATATATCTATCCTCAATATGACCATCTAGTTCCATGATCTACAACCTCATCGGAAACAACATCTAAAATCAATAGGGTCAGGCATCCTACCAATCCTTCCTATCAAAACCAAACATTGATACCAAAGCACCTAAATTGATTCACTTGAAAAAAATAAAGGAATATTCATACATATACTATATACTTGGTAAAAAATTTATTTTATGATATCAACCTAAATAATACACCCATTCTTATCTTCTCTAAAGTATTCACAAGTCCAGTATAATCCCTTTATCAAGTTACCCTCTTATCTCACAACAAATTGAATCCCTAAAAACCTAATTCATGTCAAAAAGGGTCATTAGGCTCTCTCACATAGAATATAAACTAGGTCTGACATAGGTTTTATCTCATGAAAACACCTCATTGTTCTCATCTCAAATATCACCTAGTAGATCATGTGCCAAACACCTGCTCAAGGGCTCTCATATACACATAGTCTACATCATATGCCATATCACCACCCCTTAAAGGCACTAAGTCCTCACCAAGTATCCACATGGTACTACCCCTTTAAGGACCAAAATATCATCCATATATATATATATAATGACATATCCATAGATGATATATGTCGATTAACCCATAGTCATATGGTTTGGTTGAGTAGAATCCCACCAAGAAGCTATATGGGAAAACACCATATAGATTGTGCTGACACTTTAAGTAACCAAACCTAATTCATTTATCCAGATTTGGTATCATAATTACCTATAAGGGGTTGATCATTAAGGAATACAATTCATGTATCAACACACTAGGGGGCACTATACATACATTATAAGTGGGACTACATAGTCATTATTAAGCAGTATCACAACATAAAATCCACATGACCTTTCATCAATAAAATATATTTTGTTTCCATTGATCATAATTCCACCATGTTATATGGTAAAACATTTTATAAGTTTTATTAACACTTTAAATAGTTTAACCCTCTATTTTCAATGATATCAATCACATGAAATAACAAAAATTTCATGTGATTCCAATGTTCCAAATATGATGCATGTATACCATGTTTAATTGGATCCTTGATCCAATTTATCAGTATTTTTGATAATTACAATAATTCTAATTTCTCATACAATGTAATATTTTTTTTATATTCTTATTAAATCATTAAGTTTCCATGAGAAGTGAACATTAGAAGTGATAGTGAGAAGTGACTATAGAAGCGACCATGAGAAGTGATCATGAGAAGTGACCATGAGAAGTAACCATGAGAAGTGACCTTGAGAAGTGACCTTGAGAAGTGACCTTGAGAAATTACTGTGAGTGAACATTTGAAAAACTCTAGAAGTGACCATGAGTGAAAATTTAAAATTTTTTGGAAATAACGTTGAGTGAAAATTTGATAGTATGAAAGTGACCATGAGTGAAATTTTGACAAAATATAGAAGTGATCATGAGTGAAAATTTGACAATGTGAAGTGACCACATGAACAAAAATGAAGTGGTCATATGAACAAAAATGATGTGGTTGCATGAACAAAAGTAAAGTCACCACATGAAAAAAATTGAAGTTACTACAAGTTTAAAATTGGAAAATTATTGAACCTACCATTTGATATGTGCTAACTTAACTCCTTTGTCATATTTTAGCTCAAAATATGCTCTATTTTGTTAATAGTTATATATTTCAAATTATTGCATGTTTGTTTCACATGTCTAACTTGATTTAATTATTCCTTAAATAGTTATTAATTATTTTAATATAATGGAATTTTTTTTTTTTGAAAAATTTTACATATGATTAAATGATCATCATGTGGGTCAATGTTTTATACTAGTTTCTTGGGAAAATCTTAGTTTCAAATTAAATATGGTTAGATTTTGAATATTTTATCTCATATACTTTATAGAAGTTTTAAAGTGGACTTTAATATTGATTATAATTATTTTGTGTACTTTATTAATTATTCTAATGTGTTATCACTATAAAACATGTTTTTAATATCAAAAAGTATTGAGTTGACCCATGTGGGTATGTTTTTCAAACGTACTCAATAAATAAATCATGGGATACATTGGAAAGATAAGGTACAATAGGATTCAATATATGAATCTTTTATTAATAGAATAACCCTATATAAGTAGTGAGATGCGTTAATATTAAGAGAATAAGGTTTAGGATATTCTTAAAATATATAATTGTTTCATACTTTTCTGATCAACTATTTATCTCAACTGAACTTTAATTTTTTGATCCTTTGTTGTCAGAGAGTTCTTTGCTTCCTTGATACTCATGCCTTGAATAATTCATATGGTTTTTTAGTTTTAATTATTTCTATTATTTTTTGTGGGTGTAATTGTAATGGGTTATACTACACATTAAAAGGTATTATTGTGGGTTGTGACTCCCTAATAAAAGTCAGGCATTGGTTTTTGCGTCTAGGTGGAAAAAGAATGACTGCTCAAGTTGTGCCTCCAAGTATAAAAAGTTAGGATTATCTTGGGTTTAAAAATCTATCAGAAAAATTATTTTTAATTGGTTTGTGACTCTTAGTGTGAAAAAATCAATATAATAATCCAATTAGTATGTGGCATCTCTTTAAATTCATGAAAGGGGTGAAGAGTGGACTAGGATCATTTAGATTTGAACAACTATAAAAAACACTATGTATATTTCTTTTTATTTTCTGATAAAATATCATTAAACCTATGATATAATTTTAAATTAATTTTACAAACTTAATCCCCCCCCCTTAGATATTTTTTCATAATAACTCCATAAAAATAATTTGTTTCAAAGGTATACCCCCTATCTTTATATATTTCTTATGGTAACCATTTTCTAACTTGACCTTAAAGGGGGAAATATCTATTTAAGATAGTAGGAATGAGTTAAAATGATGAATAGATAACACAAAAACTACCTCATTTTGATGGAACTAATTATGAATTTTAGTAATCTTAGATGGAATATTTCTTAAAGAAAATTATCATTGATCATTGGAAACTCATGGGAAAACCATACAAGCTACCTGAAGGTGAACTTGAATCATTATTTATTAGTGATGTGGAAAATTATGCATTGAATTACAAGGTGATGGATATTTTATATTTTATAATAAATAGAAATGTGTATAGTCATGTATCTGCATGTAAAACCACACGTGACATCTAGAAAATTCTGCAAGTTACACATATTCGCTCAGATAAGATTATTAGAACTAATTTAAAAATGTTAAGAGATGAATATCAATAATTTAAAATAGGTGAAGAAGAAATTGTTAATCAAATGTTCCATATATTTACTAGTATTGTAAATAGTAAGAGTTCTTTAAGAGAAACTCTATAAAATCAAGTTCTTATTGAAATAGTACTTAGATAACTTCATAATAAGTGGAATGATAAAAAAATTATATAGATTAAATTTATAACTTCAAGTAATATACACTTTATGGGATTATTTGATCATTATTACAATATGAGTTGGAGCTTTTGAAGAAGATAATTCAAAGAGGAAGGGAATTGTATTTAAGTAAAATATTTCTACTTACTCTTCTAATTATGAGTTAAAGATATGTGAAAAGAATGATATTTTATATGTTATGAAGGGATGACATAGAATAAAGAAGGTTTATTCAAGAATATATCATAAATACTATCCTAAATATTATTTCAAGAAGAACAATAAATGTAATTATATTTCTAATGATTCTCAGGATGTAATTTGTTATGGGTGAAAAAATGGGGGCACATCAATCATAATTTCACAAGATTAAAGAATGAAAAAAAATAAGAGGAATCAATAAAATAATGAGAAGAAAAAAATTATAATCAAATGAGTTGCACTAACGATTCAAGTTTTGATAGAAAATGTAGTTCAGAAAATGATGTAGCAAATTTGTTCTTAATAGATTCATCAAATCAATTAAGTGACTCTACTTATTACTCTTCTTATGAATATGAATTTAAAAAACCCATTGTAAAATAATTTATTAAATAAGTTCAAATAATTTATAATAAAGTTGAAAAGTTCACTAGTTTATAAAATAACCTTAAGAGAAAACATAAGGATGTTCTTAAGGAAAATAAAGAAATGAAGAAATCTATCTAAAAAGAATTAAAATCTAAAAATATAGATATGATATCTACACATTTTTATCTATAATCTACTCAATAAAATATAAATATTGGTCTTACTAAAAATGAAAAATTAATGAAAGAAATTGATTTCAAGTCAAAGTTTCATGAAGCTGGAATAGGGAGTTTTGATACTATTATTAAAGAAAATGAATAGGTCGAAAATGAAATTGAAAGTTTAAAGTCAAATTTATCCAATATTTTCAAGGTATATAAGACTTTGATAAAATGATGAATTTTAATAAAATTAACAATAATAGATTTGGTCTTGGTTATGACAACAATTTACCAAAAAATTATAAGTCCTTTGTTAAAACCACTATTGTAAGTACATCTAATGCTACATGTTTTAAATGTCAAATGAATGGTCATTACGAAAATGATTGCTCCTTGAGATTTCCACAATATCTTGGATATACTAAGTCTTTCATTTCTAAATCTTTATATTCAATATTACCTATAAATAAGTTTTTGAAATCTATTTGGGTTCCCAATCATTCATATGTTAATCACATCCGAACCAAATTTGTATAGGTACCAAAACATTCTTAAATATTTTTTTGTAGGAAATTTGTCTTAGAAGAATAAAAAAGGATGTTTGATACATGGATAGTGTATTCTAAAGACACATGACTAGTGACATATCAAAATTTTTATCATTCAATAAATGTGATAGAGGTAATATTACTTTTTGTGATAATTTTAAATAAAAGATAAAAGGTTTTGCTGAGGTTAGAATTTCTAATTTTGTTATTTTTTATAAAGTTTCATATCTTGAAGGATTAAAATGTAATTTAATAATAATTTAAAAACTACATGATCATATAATTTTTATTGAATTTTATAATGATAAATGAATTGTATTTAAGGATAATTTTTTATTTTATAAAAATAGAAAAGTCAATATTTGATCAATTAATATTTCTAAATTAACTTATCAGCATGTAAAATTTCTGAATTATATACAATATGAAAACATTTTTTGGAATATGAGATTTTTAAATTCTAATTTTAGGTTAATTCACAAGTTTTCCAAGAACCAAACAAGTCTACAACTACTGGAACATAAATTGGAAAACACCTTTGTTTGTGAATCCTACATAAAACGTAAACAATATAGATTCAGTTTCAAGTCAATTAAATAAGTAAAAATTGTAATTCCTCTTGTTCTTATTCATTTTTATTTATTTATTCCTATAAAACCTACCCATTTGAGTGGTAATAAATATTTTTTTGTTATTATTAATGATTTTACAAGATACACATGGGTTTATTTTCTTATATTTAAATCTAAAAATTTATCTAAGTTTATAAATTTTTGTAAATTGGTTAAAAATTATAGAGGAAAATTAATTAAATCAATTATAATTGATCATGGTGGTGAATTATAGAATCTATAATTTATCTAGTTTTGTGAAGAAATTGGGTATTTTCACAATTTTTCATCCCCTAGAACACCACAAAAAACGGTGTAGTATAAAGGAAAAAATAGAACTCTTCATGAAATGGTTGGGAACATATTAAATAAGTTTAATATATCTAATTTTTTTGGGTATAATATATTAATACACTTTTTTATGTTACAAATAGAAATTTCATAAGACCTTTGTTTAAAAATAATCCTTATGAGATTTAGAAGGGGAGAAAACCTAAAATTGGCAATTTTAGAGTCTTTGGGTGTAAAGTTTTCATTCTAAATACTAAGGATATTTTATATAAATTTGATTAAAAATATGAAGAAGTTATTTTATTAAGATATTAAAATAATAGTAAGGTAAATAGAGTATATAATAAAAGAACCATGGTTGTTTAAGAATCAACTTAGGTTAATTTTGATGAAAAAAACTTTGAATAAAATAGATAATGATGTTTATCAAATTGAGGATGAATTTAGAGATTTTAATTTTTAATAGAAACAAAATAAAGATAAATATAAAAAATTGATGTGGAGAATATTTCTTCTAAATTTGAAACTATTCATGAAAGATCTTGAAGACTAATATAGATCATCCTATAGATAATGTGATTGAAAATATTGAGTCAAATTTTCAAACTAGAAAATCTATTATGAATATTTATTCTTATCATTATTTTTTTTATTTTGTGCCTAAGAATATTTATTAATATTTAAATGAATCTAATTTGATCTTGGATATATAATATGAGTTAAATCATTTTTCTAGAAATAGTTTGTGGACTTTTGTTGGTTCCACCAAATGATTCTCATATTATTGGAAGAAAATGGATCTTTAGAAAGAAATATGATGTATCTATAAATATAGTTAAAAATAAAGGTATATTAGTGGATCAAGAATATTCTTAAGAATAATTTATTAATTTTGAAGAATCTTTTTTCACCAGTTTTTATATTAAAAACAATTAGAAAATTATTATATTATACTAACTTTCATGGATTTAAATTATTTCAAATGTATCTCAAAACCGCTTTTTCTAAATGGTTATATTTCTAAAAAAGTATATGTTAAAAAACCCATGGTTTTGAAGGAGAAAATCATCTTGATTATGTTTTTAAAGTATTTCAGGTTTTATATGGTTTGAAACAAGCTCTTTGAGCTTGGTAAAAAAGGATAACTAGCTTTATTTTGAGAAAAAATTGAGAAGGGAGAGGTTGATCCTACTTTTCTTATTAAGGAAATTTTTAATGATAAAGTATATAAGTGATCATGAGTGAAATTTTGATAAAGTATATAAGTAATCGTGAGTGAAAATTTGATAGTTTGAAGTGATTTCATGAATAAAAATAAAGTGACCACATGAACAAAAATGAAGTGACTACAAATTAAAATTTGGAAAAGTATTTAACCTACCATGTGATATATGGTAACTTAACTCCTTTTTCATATTTTATCTCAAAAAAAATTTTGTTTTATTTATACTTTGATATTTTGAATTACCGAATGTTTGTTTCAAGTGATTATCTTGATTTAATTATTCCTTAAATACTTATTAATTATTTTAATATTATGGAATTTTATTTGGAAGAATTGTATGTGGGATTAAATTCTCATCATGTGGATTGAAGTTTCATACTGGTTTCTTGGGAAAATGTGAGTTTCAAATTAAATATCATTGTAATTTAATAGTTTATCCCATATACTTTAGAGGATTTTTTTAAGGGACTTTAATGTTGATTATAATTATTATTTAGTGATGTATTAATTATTTTAACATTTTATCACTATAAAAAATGTTTTTAATATTACATATTATTGAAATAACCCATGTAGTAATGTTTTTCATGCACATTCAATAAATAAATCACATGATTCATTGGAAAGATGAACTGTAATGGGCTTCATAATTTGAATCTTCTATGAATGGAAGAAATATATATAAGGATTATGATAGATCTATATCAATACCATTAGGTTGAGGATATTCTTATAATGTACAAGTGATTCTTACTTTAGTGATAATATATTCCTCTTAATTGAACTTCAATTTTTTGATCTTATACTGATAGAGAGTTATTTTCTTCCTCAATACTCATACATTGAATCATTCATCTATTTCTATGGTTTTATTAATTTATATTCTTTTATATGTGTGTAATATTAATGGGTGATACTACTCATTAGAAGGTATGATTTTGGATTGTGATTCCCAAACAAAATTAATTGATTGGGTTGTGCCTCCGAGTGAGAAAAAGGTATGACTGGTCAGGTTGTGCCTCTAAGTAGAAAAAGGAAAGATTGTATTGGTTTTAATCCTATAGGGGAAAAGGATTTTTAATAGGGTTGTAACTCTGTGTGTGAAAAAATCATTGTAATATTCCATTTAGTGGGTACCATCTCTTTCAGTTCATGAAAGGGTTGAATATTTGACTTGGATCATTTAGATATGAACCACTATAAAAAATTTGGTGTCCATTTTCTTTAATTTTCCTCTACATTATCAATAAAACTATGATATAATTTTAAATTCATTTTAAAATTTATAATTAACCCCCCCCCCCCCTCTTGGATATTTATTCATCTTAACTATAGAACAACGCATTGGACTCTTACGAAAGGGACAAAAGCCAAAAACCCATAAACCATAAATCCAAAAACACAAGGGAATCATGTTAGGTAAAATCATATAATCATAAAATAGAAAACCAAGAAAATAAATCCCATATCCCTGGTGTAAAGACCTCGACTCTAGTAGCCTAGAGCCAGTGGTTACTTTTTTATATTGGCACTAAATACAAGTGATCACATCCTAAAGGACCAAATAGTTTATAGGCCTTAGGGAACTACATATATACTTTAATCACAAATTTACACTTGAAATACCTAATATAAAACATAGTATTTTCTTTATGAACACCATTATTATATCTAGTATATCCTTTCATATTAATCATATTACACTTCCTGATATTCTAAGGAAAGGAAAAAAATAAAGGGGTGATCCCAAATGCTCATTTAGGGAATGCATACAGCATAATATAACATATAATAAATAAGGTATGAATAATACGGTAGGAATAAAAGATAATAAAATAATTCCATATAAATAATCAAAAGAGCTTGAAACTTATCCATGAATGAAATAACTATTCAAATAATCATATGGATATAAATAACTAATTTCATAAATATTGAATGCGTAATTCTAGATATCTTAAAATTACCATCAAGGTTATGTGATAAGACTTCTAAAATACCACCAAGGCCTCATGTTAAGACATCTACATAAATGGGTAAGGCCTTTAAAAAATACCCAATCATTTTTTATCTTGTGATACATACCGATGCATTGAGGGGATATGTAATTCTAGGCCCCACCCATCACTTAATAAATCTAATTCATTCCACATAATAATAAACAATATAAATAATCAACATGTCTTAATAATCAATAATTATATGTATTGGTAGAACTAGCATAAGAAATGTCCATACTTCCCTAATAAAACTGATCATAAACCATCCATAAAAATATTTTCGATGGTATATTTGGATTATATCATCATTTAATAATAATATTTAAAAAATGATGTTTAAATATATAAAAATACTTTAAAACATCACTAGAAATTTCTTGAGGAAAATATTCTTTTTTTACTTTGAAATCACTTATTTAAAATCTAAAAATTTCTCAAAAATTAAATAAAATATTTTCTTTGAAAATAAAATTATAAAATTTTATGGTAAGCTTAAAATCATTTATTTTTCATTATTGTGGGAAATTTCATTCAATTTGTATAAGTTAAAAAACATTCGTTTAACTTTTTTTGTAAAAAATGGCCAAAAATACTTTGTTAGTAAAATGATAAGAAGATTCTATTTAAACCATTTTTTTTTAATGTAAAACATGGATAAAAATTAATTTAAATAATAATTTTATAATATTAAAAACAATATTGAAAACATATTTTAAAAATATGGATATGGAGGAAAAAGGATTTTCAATCGAAGAGAGAAATAAAGTCAGTTTTCTTTAAAAATATTTTTTCATTATCTTAAGTACTTAAAGAGAGGAAAATAAAAGGAAATATTTTAATTTCAAGAAATAACTATAGGATAATAATATATATTGGTTTTAAGATATAAATATAAAATAATTCTCCTAGTAAAGACTTAAACTTAAACAATATCGAATAATTATGAGATTGTGAAATTAACCCTTACAACTTTGGTAACTTATGAATCATAATCCCCATGAAAGAATAACTTCAAATTAAACTTTAATTACCATGAATAAAAATATATTCAATAAATAACTTATCAAAGAAGAATTATATATACCAAATAAAATAAATAAGCAATGAATTTGATATATGTCTCAGAGAAGTAAAAGTGAGATGAGAAACTCTTACCTCAGGTATGACTTCATTCATACATGTTTAAACATCCTATATAATAAATATAAATATATTATACATATATTAAACAATAATAATTATATATATCATACAATATATTATTTAATTATAATATTTTATCACCCTTTTATTAACAATTCCTTATTAAAAGCACTATTCTGGGTAATAACTGCTTTGTTTTTCATGTATGTTTTGGTTCAGTGGTTTCAGTACTTGTACTTTGATCATGGTTAAATGATATAAAGGATTTTAATATTGATATAAATATCATATATATTCATTATATTTTTATTAATAGTAATCCATAAAATGTTGAGATAGAAAAATTAATTACACCACTCATGGAGATGGTAGGTCATACGTATGCATGAATGATGTTTTCACTATTAAACGGATGGAATGAAAGAAAGATAATAAAAATTAAACTTTAAAAATAATTATTATATAATATAAATCATATATATTCATTAAATTTTCCCTTATTATCATCCATTCAATGCATAATTGAAAAACGAATTGCATTGCTTTATAGAGGTGGTAGTCCACACGTAAACACGAGCGATGTTGTCATTTTCCAACAAATTGGAAATAAACAAGGTAGATGTGATATTATAATTCCAAAGGAATAATTATGTAATAAATATCATATATAAATTTTAAACCCCTCATAATAACTGTTCATTAAAAATGATGATAGAAAATTAATTATATCGCTACGTAGAGAGAGTAAATTGTATGTATGTGTGAGTGATACTTTCATTGCCTATTTGATGTGAATGAGGGTAAATAATGGTAGTTTCATAATCATAATAACATTTCATTATATTTAGGATACTAAATTTATTATTTTATGATGAATACCGTATATTTATAGGCGGTAAAATAATAAGTAATGAAAATAAAGTGATCAGTTATAGCGATTACCAATTCTTTGAAACAAATCCTTTAGATATACTATTAAGGATCTGAGGGTTGGTCTTTTGGGAAGAATAGAGCCTATAAAATTTGGATAAGTATGTGTAGAATAGTATTTTTCAGGGGTAGGTCAAGCTAGATTGTAAAGACCCATGCTTGACGTACATGGACATTACATTACTTTTGCAGAATACTTATTACTGAACCATATTTACTTGTCATTCCAGCCCTGTATTACTCAATCAGATTTACTTTATATTCTAGTCATGTATATATCATGAGATATAAATCTTTACCCAATAAAACTGGAGGGATATATAGGTCTCACCCATCTCATAATTAAATCATTCATACATGTTCCACATAAACATAAAGCATTCATCATAGCATAACCCAAGAAATAAAATGGGTTTCTTAAAAATCATTCTACCATAACAAAATCCATATAAAATATCATTCCATAATTAACACAATAAAATAATAGTAATAATTGGGATATAAACATAACCCTATCTAAATATAATCATGTTATATGGAAAATAATTTTGATAAAATGCTGGAACTCAATTCTTGAGGAAAATATCCTTTCTTCTTCAAAAATGTTTTCTTTTCTCAAAATGTTGCACAATTTTAAAAGAAAACAATTTAGTTGAAAATAAACTTGAAACCATGTATAGAAAGATTCATGGATATAAGGCATTATGAAGATGTAAAAATCTATTCATGTCGTATAAGTTAAAAAACATTCCCCTTGTACTTTTTTCGGAGAAGTCAAAAAGTAACCCATTTGGTAAACGAAAAAATATTCCTTCCAAACCATGTAGTAAAAGTAAAAAATGGGTAAAAATGACTTTAAACATACATATAATAATAGTAAACATTTTATGAAAACATTTTTATAAAACATGGACATGGATGATAAATATACCTCTAGTAAATACTTATGAATAAATAATCTCGGATAAAAATGAGATTGCAAAATTATCCCTTACCTTAGTTCTGATTTCTTCCAGATGTGTCCAAAAATCCTGTATAGTGGGTTTAAACATATTATTAACTTTTAACAGAACCATAATAATATCTATGATAACATATATGATTCACTTATGTCTTTATATTACTCGTTTATTTATCAATTCCATGTTAAAGTAACATTTTGGGTAATAATCATTTTATTTATCGTACGTGTTTTGAGTTTTTATTCTTGATATTATTACTTATATCATGATTTACTTACTTCAAGAATGTTTTTTCGGTGCGGATGTGCGTCGGGTTTCTGTCCCGACGCTGTTCCGCCAGGACGCGTTCGCGCGTGCACCCGTCGACCCGAGGGGATGGGCGCGCGACTTGTGTCCCCGCAGTCCCGCTTTCCAAGGGCGGGCGGCATCCGTCCCTTATTCAGGGGCGTCTGCTCCTTGATCGAAACCGGGATTATGGGATGTCGGCTCCTCCTTCCGTGGACGTCTCCTCGGAACTCGTCGCCTAATCCGGGTCTCCCTCATAGATTTAAGACGTGCTCGTGAATCTCGTTCCCAGCGCCATGTCTCCATGGACACCGGTTAATTACGCTGCTTCCGCCCGGACGCTCCAAGGAGTCTGGTCGGGGCAGAAACCTGCGGTGAGGAGACCGGGTAGCTCTGGGTGTTGGGGGCGTGTCTTAACACTGCGGCTCGGCATGTCTGCCTTCCGTCCCTAATAGGGCTTCTCGAAGGCGTGATGGCCTGAGGCATCCCGCGCTGGGTGCGGGGAACTGCGTTACCTGAGGTTTTCCTCAGCTTCCCATGTTTAACACGGGGTATGCCGCGAGTTTAACATCCAGCGGGGACGGCATCGGACTGATCAACACGAGAAGTGGATCAGGTGACAGAACCCCTTGCGGGGAACCTCCGACGCTGGGGCCAGCACATGGGCGACTTCCCGAGTGACGTGGAGTGGAATGAAATGGCATGACCCCACCGGGATGTGGCGGCCCAGGTAAGGATCAGGATGGATGATGGAGTGAAGAGCTTGGACCCCGTAGGGGCTTCCTACGTACCGCGCGTTAGCGCGGATCAAAGTCAGCGTAGTTCGGATATACAGTTTAACGTCATGCTGGACGTTGGCAAGCCGACTCACAAGGAGGTCGAGGCTGCCTGGAGAAGGATTGAACCGAACCACCTCGCACAGAGGGGGATGGAACGGCCGGGTGGATCACAGTTTCACGTCATGCTGGACGTTGGCAAGCCGACTCACAAGGAGGTCGAGGCTGCCGGGTGGAGGATTGAACTGAACCACCTCGCACAGAGGGGGATGGAACGGCCGGGTGGATCACAGTTTCACGTCATGCTGGACGTTGAAGAGAAAAATTAGAAGAAGGCAGTGGGGAAGCGCAATGGAGATACACATATGCAGTCCCCCACAAGAGCGGATTCATAGGTGAATCGACGCGAATGTGAACCCGGGAGGGGTCCACTGATGGACGAACCGACGTGAATACGATCGGGACGACTAGGTGGTGGGCTTGAACCTCGGAGAGGCTTCCTACGTACCCTGTTTAGGAGACAGGGATCAAAGTCCACGTAGTTCGTTCTGTCAGGACTTACGCACTGAGGCAACCTGAGTGCGACAAAACTCAGTTGGAGAGGGACTTGGGCCGAAGGTGAGAGACCTTGATCCTTGTCACGCCCTCTACTGGCTTCGGCAGTGGGGAAGCGCAATGGAGATACACATGTGCATCCCCCCACAAGAAACTAGGGGTTTGTAATACCCTACCCCCGTGGGCGAAGGCCGCTCCAATTAAATCATCCCTAAAGAGGGGCAATCCCGACATCCCTACAGAGACGAGCGGGTGGGGGCCACATCCGAACCGGGGGGGACCCTGCGTGCGAGGAACGGGATCGGGTGATGCGGATGGTTTAACGTCTTGCCGGACGAAGTACAGTTTAACGTCGTGTGTTGAGGACGAAGCGGACGGTTTAACGTCTTGTCGGATGAAGTACAGTTTAACGTCGTGTGTTGAGGACGAAGCGGACGGTTTAACGTCTTGCCGGACGAAGTACAGTTTAACGTCGTGTGTTTAGGATGAAGAGGACGGTTTAACGTCTTGCCGGACGAAGTATAGTTTAATGTCGTGTGTTTAGGACGATGTACAGTTTAACGTCATGTTTGGACGAAGCACTCGGCAGTTTAACGTCTTGCAGCGCGGACGTAGATGCTTGGCAGTTTAACGTCTTGTCGCGCGGACGAAGATGCTGCCGCCGATAGGTCCGTGTCACTTCGCGCAAGCCTGGAGGGCCGCACGGGAAGACAACGCACGTTGCGGGCACCCGGGATGAAGGTCATCGGGCGCCACGCAGGCGGGTACCCTCAGAGGGTCAAAGGGGGCGACCCTGGCGGTTTGCGCGCAAAAGAGGAGCTTTGCGCGCAATACCGCGGGTCGGCGTGCAAATGGGCGGGCTGGCGTGCAATTGGTCCAGCACTTTGCGCGCGGAAGATAGAGATTTCGCACACCGGGCCTCTGATAGCGCGCGGGGGCAACGACCCATTCTTTAACGAATGGCCACTTTGGAAGGGGGGGTGCGCGCAATCGGGCTGGATTGCCCGCACCTGGGGGTAATTGCGCGCAAGAGGCTTCTTTTGCGCGCGAATGCCTTTGGGTGAAGGTTTATTCAAAAGAAAGGAACCAAAGGGATTGTGCGCGAAGGCAAACCCCAAGGCTTTCTTGCGCGAAAGAAAGGAGGTTACCTGAAGATCGGCATTGCGCGCGGAGGGGGTTGGATTGCGCGAACGAGCGACTCTTCGAATTCCGGCCACCTTTAAAACGCCGGGGGTCGCCTTATATTTATAGGCAACCCCGGGCGCAGAATCTGGTTCGCGGGCGTGGAATTTCCTTCGCGGGTGCGGAATCGGGCCCGGCGCACAAGGGAGTCGTGCGGGCCACGGGCGCGCAAAATTACGCGCCGGCCCAGCGCATTGCGCGCATCCCGGGAGGTTTGCGCGCGGCACTACAACTTTGCGCGCAGGCCTCCAAAATTCCACGCAAGGCCTCCGGGCCCTCCGAAACGTGCTTGTGACTCCAAATACGACCTCGCTTTCCGCATCCGGAGTTTTGTTTGGGAACAACGGACTTTTCCGGCGTCTACAAAAGCCCCCCCTCGGAATCTGATCGGCGAGAGGTCACAACGATCGGGTTCCGAGGGAGACGCCGGAATGTCGAAGTCCTGGGTGGCGCGGGACTGTGGCGCGCAAAAAAGGGTGTCGGGCGCGAAATTCGCTATCGCGGTCGCGCAAAGCGCTTTCCGCGCAGCGCGGATACCCAGCCTCACCTATAAATAGGGGCCCTGGGTCCCCCCGTACCGTACACTGGCCTTCCGCGCGATAAGAATTCGAGCTCTCGTGCGCGAAATTGCCCTTTCCGGTGCGGAATTCACCCGTTCGTCGCGCAAACCTTCCGGATTTCGGCCTGTTTTTTAGTGAACACCCGGGGTTTTACGCGACAGACTTCCCAATTGCGCGTCGTCCACTAGGATTGCGCGCCAACTCTCAAACTTCTCTGCCAGCCTCTTCCGATTCCGCACGCCTCATCCCTTAACCCACACGACTCCCGGAACTTCTGAGATGGCCGCGAATAGAGGGAATGAGGGGGATGCCGCCATTCGCAGAGCTGAGATGGCGGCGAACGAGGAGGTCTACGGAGCCAAGGAGATTGTTTCCAGCAATCAATCCTTGTTCGACTTGCTGACGCCGGGCCAGAAGACATATCCGTTGTCGGACAACCTGCCGATCTGGAACTTTGGCATACTAGATGAGGTTCCGGTGCCAGGGTTCGAGGTTGATGCGCCACGGACCTGGGTGACTCGGGAGGACGAGCTTCCCCGCTATAACATCACCAACAATGGGCATCCTGCCAGGGAGACCAGGCACTTAGATGTCTATGTCCTGAACCTGAGGACGCGAACCATCTTCGGGAGTGAGCCTACTGCGGAGAACTCTCCAGCCCTCTACTCGAGCACATATCGCCAGAGTTTCACTGACGACACCAAGGGCTGGCTGAAGGACTGGGACTTGCGGTCTGGGAGCAATTTCACCAGTGAGTGGGCCTGGGAGTTCTGGGTACGCCACACCTGCGATCACTTCGCGGAAGAGCTGCGGTACATCGGCCTGTTTGAGGCGGTGTGGACGTCGCAGTTCCACTTCTACCAGCAGTCCGAGCTCGGGCCGGAGCTGTTCACCCGCTGGTCCCCGGATACCAACACCTTCCATCTTCACCATGGGGAGGTTAGCATCGGTCTCTGGGACATCCACTGCATCGGAGGTATCCCGCTGGAGGGTTACCAATACGATGAGTTCCTGCCCCCGAAAAACATCTGGGAAGACAGGTCGTGGACTCCCATTCTGACATGGCATCTACTTGACCTGGCTACGCAGCGGCTCGGGATCAAGGACTTCCACAAGGACATAGCCTACAAGGAGTGGTTTGGCCAGTTCTTGGAGCATGACCACGCGGTCAAGATGCCAGGCAGGGGGAAGCGGTGCCCAACCGCGGCTCAGAGGAGCCGGAACGGGTCGTACTGGCGGGTCCTGGAGACGGGCGACTATCGCTCATGGGGGTACCGCGTCATCGAGGCCCAGGATCCAAATGTCCGGTACGTGGCGTTCCTGGCCGCCTTTCTAAGTAGGTGGCTCCTGCCAGTGCGGGACGCGAGAATGGGCGTCCGCCCGGCGACACTGGCGATGGCGGGCGCCATGGCCGCCAACAAAAGATACAACCTCGGGGTCCCAGTGCTGGCGAAGCTGTATGCCATCCTGGGACGCATCTCGCGAGGGGGGTCGCCACGAAGGATCTGTGGGCCCTTTCAATTCTTCCACGGCTGGGTGGCTGCTCACCTTGGTGGGTACACGTTTCCAAACGCCGTCATTCCTCCGGGCAACGGCCTGCGACCCTCCCTGCTGAACATCGCAGGGGTCGCTCCGATGACCCTGAATGAGGAGGGTGTGAGGATTCGGATTGGAAATCATGCCAATTTCAACTTCATCCCGTTCCCCACTCCCGTCGGCCAGATGATCGACAATGGGTAGGGTCCGTTGGAGCAGCACGAATACTTCCTGAACATGCGGGGCGGGGTGCTCGTGGATCGGATCGACGGGAAGGTGATCTGCGAGCCCTACGTGCCAACCTGGTTCGCCAGGAAGTTCGGGTGCCTTCAACGGATGCCGAAGAGGGTATTCACTGTTGTCCGGGAGGAGACGAACCCTTGCGTCCTTCGCCAGATGTGGCTAATGTTCGCCGCTTTCGGCTCTGGCGACGTCATCACTCTCCCTCCTACCGGGGTCGACACAGGCTTGGCAACCGAGTACGCCGAACACTGGGCCATCGCGTACCCCGAGGGGCTTCTACGGAAGCCAGTTCGGCGGCTCGAGGTCACCCGTGCGGAGACCGGGCGTCAAGGAAGGAGGCGAGGCGCCGTCACGCGGGGGAGAACGGAGGCGCGCCAAGCAGCGGAGCCGGCGCGAGCAGGGACTTCGGCGGCGGGCACATCGCAGGCTGCCTCCACGACCTCGGCGCCCAGAGAGGGGGCATGTGCGGTGGTCGAAGAGCGGCCCGGGAAGCAGGTAAGGCGTCTGCTTGAACCCTCCCACGATGCAGTCTTCCCGGCGCTGTGGTCGGCCTGGATGACCCTGCGGCAGTCGCTGGGGACCGAAATCATCTGGCAGAAGATAACCAGCGAAGGAATCCATCTGCCAGAGGTCGGGCGCCTCCAGGTCGCCGACAGGGTGAACTTCCACCGGCGGTATGCATATCTGACGGCCATGGACGAGTACGCGCGCCAACGTGGTCAGTGTGAGGATCCGTCCCTTCTGGTGAAGGTGATGCTCGGTCTAGAGCCTGCTCTAGAACAGATGTCGCCGGAGGAAGATGACAGTAACGACGATTCCGAGGAAGAGGAGGAGATGGGGGAGGATGAAGGCTCCGAGGGAAGGTCCCATCAGGGGAGCCCGCGGGAGAGCGGCGAGGTGGCCGGCTCCGACAATGTCGATATCACCGAGCTCCTTGAGGTCCGCTTCTATCCCTACTCAACCTGCTTCATCCATTCTCTTATGCAGCTTCTAACCCATTTCTCCACCTTTCTCAGGAGTGCACGGATGCTGGTCAGGCATCCTCAGCAGGAGTAGGAGAGGCGCCAGCAGGACAGGGCGGGGGCCAGACACCCATCATTGAACTGACAAGCGTTGAGGGGTCCCCTGCTGCAATTTCTCCTGCGGCGGCTGGGATAGCGGAAGATGGCGCTTTGGATTCCCGTAAGTCTCCTTACCTTACTGTTGGTGTTTGCCGTTGACGATCCGTGACTAACCATGGCATGCCTTGCGCAGTGATCTCAACACTGGAGGCTCGTCGGGCTACCGAACCCGGGCCATCCACGAGTGGACCAGTGGCAGACATGCCGCCTGCTCCGGAACAGACTTCCCACACCGAGCCGGCCCCACCAACTGCTGATAAAGGGGCTGCGGACGCCGGCGGTGCTTCCATCGGAGAGAGGTCGGGGGCTGACGAGGGTGTCAACGCCGCTGGGGCGAGAGAAGAAGGTCGCCCAGATGTTGGGGAACCTATCCCCCGTGTAGACATCCCAGGGGCGGACCCCGCAGCAGACCTGCTGGCTGCCTTCCCTACCTACCGGCCTGCCGACCCCGAGGAGATGGACGACTCGGACGTGGAGGTGGTCGAGGAGAGCCGGATAACGCGACGCAGGGGGTGGAAGTGCATCCAGCGCTTCCCCAAGCGAGACCCATCAGAGTGGCTGGGGCGCATGGGATCGCTTCAAACCTGGTTGCGCTTCCTGTGTGTCGGGGGAGCTGATGCTCAACGCCTCCATCTGACGGTCCGTGATTTCATGGTCGAAAAGATGCGCGAGAGCCGCCGGCGTTCCGACGTCGCACAATGTCGGGACATGTCGGAGAACACGCGGGCGCTCCTCGCGGCGGAGCAGGAAGTACGGTGTCTCGAAGGGCAGGCGGCAGAGAAGGAGGCCTTCGTCGCAACGTGCACCGAGCTTGTGGAGAAACTAGCAGCCCAGCTGGTTGACGCCCAGGTACAGCTGACGGAGGCGGGCCAACAGATGGTCACACTCCAAGTCGAGCGGGAGCGTGCACAGGCCAGGATCGGCGAGCTGCGTGCTGCGACCGCCGACGAAGAGAGGGAATGCAGAGAGCGAGAAGCAGCTCTGGAGGCCTCCAGCCAAAGGGTAGCGGCGTTAGAAAGACTTATTCAGCATGCAAATCCCTAGGGTCTTTGTTTTTCCATTCCCAGAATATTTTGCTTTCGCTACTCAATACTTCGATCCATTTTTATGAACCAATATATTTATCTGCATCTTTTGGCTTAACATGCTCAACCACCATTCATCATCTCGCGGGAGCGTTAACCAAGCTTCAGGCATCCACAATTGGGCCTGGATTTCTAAAGAAAAGAGGGAGATCATTCCTAGGAAAGGAGACCTCAGACCTAATCAATGTATCATCCCCCCAACTTGTTCCGACACACGAGCGGGACAACGCTAGGGGCGTTGGGATTTTATCCGAACATAGGGAAATGAGAAAGGGTGAATCGCGTGTCCCGAATTCAGAAATCCAAAACGGTCGGCCTTCCAGGAAATGCCCAAGACGGCAAGCGGACAATGGATCAATCGACCATACTACTGCGATAGACGGACCGAAGGTCATCATTCATATTGGAGGAGGCGGATCACATGTCATCATCAATGCCTCTTTGGAGATTCCTTCAGGCACGAGGGTGGAAATCCAGATCAACAGGGCATGCGAAGCGTGGGGCGAAGTGACGATTTGTTCGGACAGAATCTAACGCTCTCAAAATTGCGCCACCGTGGGGGAAGCGTATTAGGCGGATGCACTAATCTGGCCGTGAATCACCCCAATTCTCAGACGAGGAAACTGTCGCTTCCCATCATTTTCCATGGGGCATCCCGAACTGAATCGGGGAGAAATATGCACCACTCTACCGGAAGCCAGGCCAGACGGCCGGCGACGAGGAGGGGCGGGACTTAGTGATCCCTGAGGCTTGACCCGAGTTGAAATGCCCGGGCGTTCCTACGTACTCCATCAGGCTGGAGATCAAGCCACACGTAGTTCTGAAAGTGCAGTTTTAACGTCATGCGGGACGTAGAACCCCGTTTGGGGAGATCTTAGTTTAAGGTTGTAGAGCTTGGACCATAGGGGTAGATCTTAGTTTAAGGTCTTAGAGCTCGGACCATAGGGGTAGATCTTAGTTTAAGGTCTTAGAGCTCGGACCATAAGAACCTCAAAGCACGCCACATCGTGGTCCTATCCCCTGGATATGCAAAGATGCACTGAGGGATAGTGTCAAGAGTGTCGAGGTTTAGCCTGGTCAGAATGGGAGGTGGAAAACGTAATGTGAATCATGCGGCCATTCACTCAAGGACTGGGGGCACCGGCGTAACGATATGGGAGTACTGCCGACCGTGGCGGAAAAGCAGCATCAATATCGCACTGACCATTAATGGAATGAGGCAGCAAACGAGCATCAACCGCTCAAGCTCAGGATTCATATCGATTTGCTGCCCGAGGCCCTTGGGGGCACCAGCCCGAGTCGGTGGGAGAGCACTGAGGCATTGTGTCCAAACCGCTCACGGGGGCTCCACCCAGGGCGAGGCGATGGGTCCGAATGAAAGGGAGCACGAAGCCTGAAAAGTGGAAGAAACCTGACCAAGCTGAACCTGACCCTCCTGGAAATAAACCAGAGTACTCTTGACACCGGTGGACCACTGCAAGGGGTCGAGGGACACGCCTTGAGGGTGACCCGAAGGCGGCAGATTCCCCAGAGAAGGGGGAATCTCTAAGAGGTGGGGGGATGGACCCAAAGTTTCAAACATCCGGGCGTTCCTACGTATCCCATAAGGATGGGAATCAAGCCATACGTAGTTCTTGAAGCGCGGCGCAACACAATCGGGCACCAGCGCGGGGAGGGGTGCGGGTCTGACCCTCGCACCCAGAAGAAGCGGCATTTGATATTTCTTGTTTGTCCTTAAAGGTGGATGGTTTTTCTTTGTGCGGCGACATTCCTGTGATTAAGAAATCCCTAGCGTCGCCACAATAATCAAGCCATGAAAGGCATTGACAAATGGTGTGGTTATTAACCATCGCCCAATGTGAGTGTCCCCTGAGGAGAACATCACGATGCAGTGCCGTTTCTCGTCGGGCGGCCAAGACGATCACAGTTTACGGTCGTGTGGTAAGACCAGAACACAGTTTAAGGTCGTGTGGTTCGGACCATGGAGGAATCCGCTTGTTGCGATACGGCGGACCCAGCGGAGGTGGGAACATACCCAGCCTTGCGGTCACGCACGATTCCAGGAGAAGGATCCTGGGATAGGAGCCTGCGTATGTCCATCACCCGAGGGGCAGAGATGCTAGCCTCCAGTTATACTGGGCCCAGAACGCGATTGTTCGGGCGACTCCTTCCTCCTTATGGGGACGAGGGTCCAGCTACACATGGCCCTTAGGGAGGACATCAGCATATATCCTTGGTGCTCAGATCGTGGGAGCCTCAAAAGACACCATTACCCTGGTTGGTCTGCCTAACGTGTAAAGGTGTACTGAAGGTCAGTATGAAGAGAGTGTCGAGATTCCACTACAATGCACAGAGGCGGAGTGTGATGATAACTGCGCAACCAATGTTCAGAGCCTGAAAGAGCCGACATGGCGATCAAGGATGTCGCTGACCATATTCGCAACACAACATCCGATCGCGTCAGCCTAGGATGGGGCAAGCAAACGAGCATCAACCGCTCAAGCGCAGGATTCATATCGATTTGCGGCCCAGGACCCGCCGGTAAATCGACCCGGAGCGGTAGGAGAGCACTAAGGCATCGTACCCAAACCGCTAACGAGGATCCCTTTGAGTGAAGGCTCGAACAAGAGGAAGCGCGAGGCCCGACAAGCAACACAGGACTTGTCGGGATTGAATCCGACACCACGGGTCATAGACCGAAGTACCCAAAACATGTTAACAGATCACCGGAAAGGGTCGGAGGACTCACCCTGAGAGCAACCAAAAGACGGAAGATCCCCGTGATCAACCAAGAGACGGGGCTGGACCTGACACACAAGCGTCCAGGCGGTCCTACGTATCCCATAAGGATGGGAATCAAGCCGTACGTAGTTCTTGAGAGGCAGTTTAATGTCATGCAGGACGAAGAGGGGTGTGAGGTAGTCCCACACACGGGGGGAGGCGTACGGCGTGGCCAGTAGACCGATGTGAATAAGGGCATAATCCCCCGCTCACGCCACACGCCTCGCACAAAAAGGAGGGGAACTGGGGACAGAGGCCCAACGCGGGATAGAGATTCCCGAGAAATGGGGCTGGGCCTGAAACATGAATGTTCAGGCGGTCCTACGTATCCCATTAGGATGGGAATCAAGCCGCACGTAGTTCTTGAAGTGCAGTTTAACGTCATGCAGGACGAAAAGAGAAAGGGGGGAGCAGAAGGCATCCCCAAACGTGGGGGGCGTACAGCGTGGCAAGCAAACCGACGTGAATGAGGGCATAGCCCCGCGTTCACACCATATGCCGTACACCCAGAGGCAACTGGGCCAAGGGCCCGAGATGGGATGGAAATTCCCGAAGGATGGGGCTGGGCCTGAAACATGAATGTTCAGGCGGTCCTACGTATCCCATAAGGATGGGAATCAAGCCGCACGTAGTTCTTGAGGGGCAGTTTAACGTCATGCAGGACGAAAATGACTGGCAGTTTAACGTCTTGCAGCGTGGACGTGGTACAGTTTAACGTCATGTTGGACGAATGCTGAACAGTTTAACATCTTGTAGCTTGGACGAAGTACAGTTTAACGTCGTGTTGGACGAAACACTTGGCAGTTTAACGTCTTGCAGCGCGGACGATATGCTAGGCAGTTTAACGTCGTGCAGCTTGGACGTAGTACAGTTTAACGTCGTGTTGGACGAAACACTTGGCAGTTTAACGTCTTGCAGCGCGGACGATATGCTAGGCAGTTTAACGTCGTGCAGCTTGGACGTAGTACAGTTTAACGTCGTGTTGGACGAAACACTTGGCAGTTTAACGTCTTGTAGCGCGGACGATATGCTAGGCAGTTTAACGTCGTGCA
The DNA here is from genome assembly GCA_963277665.1 of Viscum album. Lineage (NCBI taxonomy): Eukaryota > Viridiplantae > Streptophyta > Magnoliopsida > Santalales > Viscaceae > Viscum > Viscum album. Next base: position 1,428,397,157 of record OY728131.1, on the reverse strand, counting down.
GCTTGGACGTAGTACACTCAGGCAAAGTACTTCTTGAGGAACCTAGCGTTGGTAGGCGGAGTGACACGCTCACCATCTATAGTTGCTAGGGAGTACGCGCCATTGGGATAGACCTTGTGGACAACAAAAGGTCCCTCCCACTTGGGCTCCAACTTGGGCGGCTTCCTGCCGGGGATCATTGGCGCTCTTAGGTCCAGTACTAGGTCACCCTGCAGGAAGGAGCGGAGGCGAACCTTCTTATTGAAAGCTCGAGCCATTCTGCTTTGATGCCTCTCCAAGTTGTGCAAAGCGCGAAGCCTATTCTCATCCAGTGCTTCCAACTCGACTAGACGGGCTTCAGCAGCTCTGTCCGGCGCTTGCTGGTCGTAGACCGCAGTGCGCAAGGACGGTAACTGGATCTCGATGGGCAGGACGGCCTCAGCTCCATACACCAGGGAATAAGGGGTCATCTGGGTGGAATTGCGAGTCGTCGTCCGATAAGCCCAGAGGGCGTTGGGGAGCTTGTCCGGCCAACTCTTCTTGTTCTGACCAACCATCTTTTGCAGAATGTTAGAGAGGGTTTTGTTAAACGCCTCGATCTGTCCATTCGCCTGCGCATGATAGCGAGATGTATGGTTCGAGCGAATGTTGTACTTGGCGTACAACTTCTTCAACTCGGCTGCTCGGAAATTGGCTCCGTTATCCGTGAGGATAGCGTGAGGCACTCCAAATCGATAAATGATGTTGGAGGTCACGAAGTCAGCGATCGAACAGGATTTGACCTCTCTGAGCGGAATCGCCTCTGCCCATTTGGAGAAGAAGTCCGTGGCGGTTAGAATGAACCGGCACTGGCGAGCCGTCGCCGGCGGGTAAGGTCCCACAACGTCCAGACCCCAGACTGCAAAGGGCCAGGAATACCTAGTGGTATGGAGAGGCTCCGGCGGCCGATGCACAAAGTTCGCATGAACCTGGCACGCATGGCACCTCCTGGCATACTCGATGCAGTCATGGATCATGGAGGGCCAGAAGTATCCCAACCTCCGAATCTGGTGGGACAGCTTCGGCCCAGTCTGGTGGGCACCACATGAACCAGCATGAACCTCTTGCATGACTCGTGGGATCTCAACTCCCTGAAGGCAACGGAGGAGAACACCATCAAATCCGCGCCTATAGAGGATCTGCTCCAGGCCGGGACTGCTCTGGAGGACAAACTGCGATGCGCGGCGTCGAACTCGCTCGCGCTTGGCCCGATCTAACGGGAGAATGCCGTGTTGGAGGTACTTAACCAAAGGCGCTCTCCAATCAGGGGCTGATTCAACTGCCATATCTGGGGTACTCGGGGCTCCGGGCATAGGGGAAACCGTGGTGAGATTACTTACTGACGGGCCGCGATCTCCCTCCGGGATAACGGGAGCGATGAGCCTGCGGTGCGTCACGCGGACGATCAGGTTGTCCTGTTCAGGCTCTGCAAGTGACGTAGCAAGGCTGGCCAAAGCATCTGCTCGACTATTCTGCGACCGGGGAATATGGACAATTTCTGGCCGAGAAGGGAACTGGGCCATCAGAAGGAGGGTGCACTCCAGCAATGGCACAAGTTCCGGCTTCCTGACAACATAGTCGCCATTGATCTTCTTAACGACCAGCTCGGAGTCCCCTTTCACACACAGATGGGGCACGTCGATCTCGAGAGCTAACTCGAGGCCGGTGATGAGGGCATGGTATTCCGCCTCATTGTTGGTACAGCCCTCTGACAACAGGAAAGAGTATGGCAGCACGGCTTGCTCCGGGGTAATGAAGACGATACCCAAGCCCACTCTGTTGAGCTTAGGATTATCGAGTCTTCTACCGGTGGGGCTCCGGGAGGCACCGTCAAAGTGCATCTGCCAGCACGGATCGGCATGATCGACCGAGAGAATGGCCTCATCAGGAAAGCCTAGATCCAGCGGCTGATCCGCGGAGGTCGGGTGAGCAGCCAGAAAGTCTGCCAATGCTTGCCCTTTGATGGCCTTCTGAGACACATACCTGATGTCGAACTGCTGGAGAATCACAGCCCACCGCGCTAGACGGCCAGTCAACATAGGCCGGCTCAGGATATATTTCAACGGGTCTACCCGAGAAACCAACTGTACCTCATGGTGCTGCAAGTAGTGCCGTAATTTCTGCACGGCAAATACGAGCGCCAGGCAGCTCTTCTCGATGGGGGAATACCTAACTTCCGCATCGAGGAGCATGCGACTGAGGTAATAGAGGCTATTCTCTGTTCCCTCGTTGTTCTTCTGGGTGAGAAGGGCACCAAGGGACCGTTCCAGGGCGGTCACATAAAGGACCAGCGGCTTCCCGGATACAGGCGGCATCAGAACTGGAGGTTGAAGCAAGTACTGCTTGATTTCCTCAAAAGCGGTCTAACACTCTTTATCCCATACATAGGTGGCACCTTTCTTCATGAGCCGAGAAAAGGGCTTACACTTGCCGGCCAGATTCGCGATGAATCGGCGTATATAGGCTAAGTGGCCTTGGAACCCTTGCAGTTCCCAGAGGTTACCTGGGGGAGGCATCTGGCTAATCGCCCTGATCTTCTCCGGGTCGATCTCAATACCCCGGTACCTTACCACAAAGCCAAGAAACTTCCCGGAGGTGACCCCAAAGGAACACTTCAACGGGTTCATCTTCAGGCAGCAAGACCGGAGGAAGCCGAACACTTTATCAAGATCTTTGAGATGGTCCTGACGCTGGCGCGATTTTACCACCAAGTCGTCGACGTAGCACTCCACCAGTGTGCCGAGGATTGGCTTGAATATGCGGTGCATCACCCGTTGATAGGTGGCACCTGCATTCTTCAGGCCGAAGGGCATGACCTGGTAACAAAAGATACCTTGGGGGGCCCTGAAGGCAGTGAACTCCTCATCCTCAGGGGCCATCCGGATTTGGTTGTATCCGGAGTATCCATCCATGAAGGAGAGGGCTTGGAACCCTACCATGGCGTCAATCAACAGCTCTGTCACTGGAAGGGGAAAATCATCCTTCGGACAGTGGCGGTTGAGATCGCGGAAGTCGATGCAGAATCTGATCTGCCCGTTCTTCTTCCTGACCGGCACAATGTTGGCCAGCCATTTGGGGTACTGAACTTCCCTCACGAAGTTGGCTTTGATAAGCTTGTCAACTTCGGCCTCAACCATGGCACCGTGGAATGGGTGCATCTTCCTGGGAGGCTGCTTGAACCCGCGATGGTTTGCCGGGAGACCAAGGCGGTGGACGGCTACCTGAGGATCTAGCCCCGGCATCTCATCATTGCCCCAAGAGAACACATCACGGTGCTGCCTGAGGAAGTCCACGTACTGTTGCCGCTCCTCAGAGGGCATGGCGGCACTGACCAATGTGGGTCATGGATCTGCTTCGGTTCCAAGGTTCACCTGTACTAACTCATCGACCGTGGCGGAGACGCCCTCCTCAAAGGCTGGGGGTGCATCTTCCACGTCCTCTCCACTCGGGGAGGGATCGTCCACGGGAGAGACTGCGTTGGAAACTGCATTGGGGCTACCAGATCCTGCTGGGCTGCTGGTGCTGGCATGGGCAGTCGCGGTCATCTCATCAGGAGATTCACAGGCCGTCGAGACCATGGCTACGTCCAATCGTTGAATCGGGAGGACGTAAGCGTCATCCAAGCTTGCCCAGGGATCACCTGCAACAGCGACAGGCTCAACCTCACCTACCAGGATCTGCTTGTCCTTGCTCTTGTAATAGTCCGCATCCAGATAGCGGGCTTCACATGAGGCAAAAGGAGAGGCATCTCCCTGAAGCACGCCTACTCGACCGTTAAGGGAGTATTTGAGGCATTGGTGGTATGATGAGGGAACCGCCGCATGAAGGTGGAGCCATGGCCTTCCCATCAATGCGTTATACGCAGTGTCCTGAGAGACTACCATGAATTCGGTGTTGGCAACCAAGTCACCGAACTGGGTCTTCAAGCGTATCTTGCCGACCAGAGTTTTCTCGGTGCGGTCGTACCCCTGGATCCTGAGGTCGGAGGGAATCAAGTCATCCTCAGACAACCCCAATCTCCGGAGCGTCCGAGTTGGAATTAGGTTAATCCCGGACCCCGTGTCGACAAGACAGCGTCGGACTTCAAGGCCATTGAACTGGCCGGTAACATACAGCGGACGAATGTGCCCCTGTATAGGAGGGTCTTCATCCTTACCAGAGAACGATATAACTGCCTGACATTTGGCGTCCTCAATCGTTTCGGCGTGAAAGGCCTCTGCAGCCGCAACCTCTGTCTCAAACTAGAGGGGGCTTTTCAGGGCTTCAGCGAGCGCCTCGCGCATCTCAGGTGACATGCGCAGAGCCTCAAGGATGGAGAGTCTCGCTGGGATGTCGGCCAAGTGCTTCAGGACATCATACTTTTTGGCCAAGCGCGAGCCCCTGGTTGCAGGAGGTTGCTCTGCGGTTGGAAGCATGACGGGCCTTGCCGGTTGGGCCGGCGGCCGACTGGCGCTTGGCGCATCTCGCTGTTCATTGGTTGAAGCCCGGGAAGTAATCACCGTATTGGGGTCAGGAGGCCGGGATGGACTCGTGGAAGGGCGGAGCTGATCGCGACGCGGCTGAGGCGGTTCTGCCTGGTCCCACACCACAAACAGTGGCGGAGGCGAATCTGTCATCCCCGGATGGGGGGGCTGCGCACGCTGAGCTCGGTCTTGAGCCTGCTGCCTAGTCTCAGTGGCGTGCACGGCCTGGCTGGAGGTACCAACTGCTGTGCCCCGGCGACTCCTGTTGTTGTGGTTCCTCCGACGGTGGCGACGACCGGGGACACTAGGGAGGTCCACCTGGTGTTCTTCAACGTCGGGAACCGAAAAGGGATTTACCAGCTCGACGGTATTAACCGAAGCATACCCAACACTGTCATCGGACGAATCATCCATCACCGGGCGGATCCGAGGAGGGACCCCCATCTCCGGGGGCATGAAATCGCCGAGAGTGCGGGATAGTGGTGGAACTGGCGGGGCGTGCTCTTCCTTCTTATGCCGTCGCCGTTTGCTCTTCTCGGAAGAGGCAGGCTGGGATGACGATGCCGAAGCAGCACCCGCAGATTCTGGGGGCTCAGGCTGATTCAAGCGCGCACGGATGATTCCATGGGCGCGAATGATCGTCTTGCGGGCCATCCAGTTATTATACTTCTGGGATCCGCGGTCGGAGACCAGCTGCCATTCATCCTCATTGCCACTATCGTCATCTGATCCCACGAACACGCCCGCCACTTGTGCTGGAGCTGGGCCCAACCTGATTACATTGTTGTTAATCTGGTCTTGGAGCCAGTCCTTAAACACGTAGCACCGCTGGATGGTGTGCCCCAGGGCCCGATGGTAAGGGCAGTAGCGGGGGTTATCCGTGAGATGTGCCTCCTCTGGCCTCCAACACTCAGGCAGTCGCACAATCCTCTGCTCCAGGGCGCTCCAGAAATAACCGGGGACCTGATCCTCGTGAAATGAGTAAGTCAGGTATCGCGGGCCCCTGGTAGCATGGTCTTGATGAGGGGCTGGAGGGGCCTGCCGAGTAGGTGGACCCTGATGATCTCGCCTGGGTTGTGGTGGTACATTACGTGGAGGGGTCGGCCGGTTCTGGGGATGCCGCTGCTAGGCCGGGAACTGAGGCTGTGGAGGCGGATTTCTGTGAGGCTGTGGAGCTGGCCTCGCCGGCAGCAGCTCCAACGGCCTGGGGGCCTCTACCTGGGAAACAGCAGCAGGCTCAGCCCTGCTGACTCTCCTTGCAGGAATCATAGGAGGCAGCAGGTGTGCCTGACTGGCCTGTTGCAGGGATTTCTCAAGACGTTGAGCTTTGTCTGAGAAGTCCCTGAACCCTTTGGGGTAATTCTGAGTGATCAAGGAAGGGACCAGCTCGGTCTTGACGTTCCTGACGCACATTGTCAGCAACTGCTCCTGAGTCAATGGCATGTCAAGGGAATACGTGAGACCCTTCCACCGGGCGACGAAATCCGCGACTCGCTCATCAAGCCTCTGCTTGCACTTGAAGAGGTATGCGATACTCGTCTTCCGGGTCGTGGAACTGAACTGGTAGAGGAATTGTCTACGCAGGTCCTCCCAGCTAGTTATCGACCCGACGGGGAGCTGGCTGTACCAGACAAATGCTGGCCCTTCCAGTGTCTGGACAAAGCAGTGAAGCTTAGCAGCCTCTTGTTGCGCCGGAGTCCCCAACATAGTCCCGCACCTCGAGTTGAAATGGGCCAAATGCTGTGGCGGATCTCCAGTCCCGTTGAAGGGGGCGAAAGTGGGGTTCCCGAATCCCGGAGGTGCCGGCATGTCATCCACCCATGCTGGGTATGGCTTGCCGTCCGGTGGGATCGCCACTTGCCGAATCTCCAAGGCTTCCAAGCGGGCGATGAGTGCCGCCATCGGATCGTCCGGACATGGGTTCCAGTCCTGACGAGGATCTATAACCACGAGCGCATTGCATGGCCCTTCAATCGGGTCGTCGACCGGGTCGTCGAACTCGGCAGCTCGTGGGATGGCGGGCGGAGCGGCCCTTGGGGCAGCGGGAGGAATCCGAGCGGGGTCTCTCAGGTAGTCACGCCGCTCGGGAGGGTGTGGTGAAACATACCGCGCCCTCTTGCCATAGGCAATGGCCTCTCCCTTGTCGGCGAACACGGCGTAATCACGGTTGCCCGGGAGAGTCTCGTCGAGGATCGGTTGTTCCTGTCCCTACTGTACTGGCCTAGGATCACCGTAGTCAGGCCGCCGTTCTGCAGCGCGCTCGGCGAGGAGCTGGTCAACTAGCTTCTTCTGCTCGGCGAGCTGTTGACGTAGCATAGCCTTCTCGGGATCCTCATCCTCCCTCTGCATGGAGGCAGATGGGTCGGCGGGCTTTATAGCCCCGCCGTGCTCTTTACCTTTGCTGACGTTTCGGCTTAACGTCAGTGCTTCAGTAGGCGTGGGGAGACCCAGGAGGTTCCTCTGGTGACGAGTAACTCTCACCGATGGATCCAACGACGGATTGTCTTCGGGGGGAGAGCCCCCGTCGGGAAGTTCCAAGTCGTTCCCCTCTCCTGACAGGTCAGCCATATTGACCGTTTCCGTCCCTGGGGATGTACCCTCAGGGCCACCCAGTGAATCGGGCTGTCGGCGAATCGCACTGAAGCGTAGGGAAGTGTACTGCCCCCATCCACGGATATACACGTGGGGGGTGGCTCCCTCGATAACCTTGCGGAGTACTTGAAAACACTCAACGCATCGTTGTTGGAGGGCCTCATGGTGCCCAAATGACCCGGGGTGCCGAACCGCGGGGAGCGTGGCCAGGTCAATTTGACGGCACTGCTCACCAATATCCTCTAGGTGTGCTTTACTCCCGGGATATGGCATTTTTAGGCGGTGAAGACGGGAGTGAGTCTCCTGGAGAGTTCGGCGGAAGCATTCGAACTCATCCGGGGTGAGTGATTCGGGTGCATCAAAGTCCGGTCCTGCGACTGGCCAAAACTTCTCAGGGAAGTGGCCCTCTGCAAGGACGGTCCAGAAGCTCCACGACTCAAAATCGGGACCCAGGTCTCCTTGGTCCTCTTCAACGACTGGGAATGGACGGGGAACCGGCAGTGGTGCCGAGGCGGGCCGCCGGGCCGACGGGCTGGCCGGCGGTGAATACGGCGAGCAGGACGATCGACCTCCATATCCCGGGCCGCCCTCTGAGGGTGGCGGTGCCCCAGCTACCACATCACGATATGACGGGCCGGCGAGCGAACATCCTGCCGTAGCTTCGGTGCTCGCCGAGGGTGCACTAAATCGTGGTTCGACCGTCGGTCCCCAGAAAAAGTCTTTGGCTTCTCCGATCGAGGCAGAAGGCGCTTCCAGAGGGGCCGGTACCAACCGCAAGCTTGACCCTTGGGGGTCTACCAGGCCCTCGCTACTCTGGATATACCTTCGAAGAGAAGCGGGGATCGTGTCGATCTCTCTCTCGGGAAGTACGAGGCTGACGTGCCGCATTCCTACCCCTGCCCCTGACTGGCGGGATCGGGGGGAGGGCTATGTCGCCGAATCATACTCCGCCTCTGTATCAGAGAAACGAACCGGTCAGATCTCTGTCCGGAATTCCCTAACATTCTTCCCTCGACATCGTCGCCTCGCCCTCTTGCCCCTGGGTGGTTCTTCGGGGCATGGCTGATCTCTGTCCTGGCGTCCTCTGGCCGCACCGGTGTTGGGGCCAAGAGGACTAAAAACCAAGGTGCGAGGAGCACCGAGACAGATATCAAAGGGGACGCGGGGAGAGATGATTCCGGGCGGGCCTCCAGGCCGGGATCGGAAGGTGGGATGACCCATGCCTCTAGAATCGGCCACACGGAGTAGCCCCTGTTGGAGAATAGCGCTACCGTGAGGTGGTCCGCGGTGGTCATTGCCTGTACCAGCAACCGGGAGAGTCAACCCATCCTGCCTTTGGGGAGGTCGGGGCCTCGATCTGGGTCGGGCATAGAAGTGTCCCTGCTCAGGATGCGCAGGGGCCTGGTGACTGGAGCCGGCAGTGGCTTGAGCCAACGCGGCCGCTGTTGCTAGGGCCCCAAGGTGGGCACCCTCTTCCGCTCGTGCCCGACGTTGGCGTCGGGACAGACGAGTCGGGATGAGCGGCGCGGGCAGGTGGAGAGCCCGTTCTTCGACTTGAGAGGCCTGGCGGCGACGTCGTCGTGGCCTGACAGGAGCCCTTATCGCGGATCCCTGGAGAGAATCACGGATAGGGTGGTCCTGGGCATCTTCCACCTCATCCGCATAGGGGAAGGAGTTGTCGGAGCGTTCCGGGGATAAACTCCCGAAGCGGTTGGACGTCGAGGTAGGCAGCGGTGCCTCCCTGCGCGGCCCTCGGGGGCGGCGTTGGTGGCGAGGTGCAGCTTCCTCGAGGTCTAGGCGAGCCATGTCCCTGGTGGGGATGACTCCCTCTTCCTCATATCTCTGCACCAAGTTGTTGATCACCCTTCTCTGGATGACCTCCGAGGGGGAGAGAGGGTGTGGTTGCCCCGCAGCTGCGGCTGCTGGGACGGCTGTGGAACGGGCGGGACCGCGCGGAGTAGCCGCGTCGGTGTTTCCCCTACCCCTGCGCCAGTGGGCGGGTGGCGATCGGGCACTGGATTGGGCGAGTTGATTCCTGAAAGTAGGGAGAGAAACCCATTAACACTGACAGGAAAAGGAATCGACAACCAACCATTAGTTCCACGACGCCTTCCACGGGGGGAACCCAGGCCATCGACGTCGTGATACGGAGTGCCCAATTTCCCTTCCCCAGCCCCTGGCGGGTAAAAAATGAATGCTCGGTCGAGTAGCATGCTGGTCTTCCAACACCTCTGAAAGCAATCGGTCTTCGTATTGAGGAGAAGAGATTCACGTCGGGTTCCCCATTTTTCTGTTTCGGTGCGGATGTGCGTCGGGTTTCTGTCCCGACACTGTTCCGCCAGGACGCGTTCGCGCGTGCACCCGTCGACCCGAGGGGATGGGCGCGCGGCTTGTGGCCCCGCAGTCCCGCTTTCCAAGGGCGGGCGGCATCCGTCCCTTATTCAGGGGCGTCTGCTCCTTGATCGAAACCGGGATGATGGGATGTCGGCTCCTCCTTCCGTGGACGTCTCCTCGGAACTCGTCGCCTAATCCGTGTCTCCCTCATAGATTTAAGACGTGCTCGTGAATCTCGTTCTCGGCGCCATGTCTCCATGGACACCGGTTAATTACGCTGCTTCCGCCCGGATGCTCCAAGGAGTCTGGTCGGGGCAGCAACCTGTGGTGAGGAGACCGGGTAGCTCTGGGTGTTGGGGGCGTGTCTTAACACTGCGGCTCTGCATGTCTGCCTTCCATCCCTAATAGGGCTTCTCAAAGGCGTGATGGCCTGAGGCATCCCGCGCTGGGTGTGGGGAACTGCGTTACCTGAGGTTTTCCTCAGCTTCCCATGTTTAACACGGGGTATGTCGCGAGTTTAACGTCCAGCGGGGACGGCATCGTACTGATCAACACGAGAAGTGGATCAGGTGACAGAACCCCTTGCGGGGAACCTCCGATGCTGGGGCCAGCACATGGGCGGCTTCCCGAGTGACGTGGAGTGGAATGAAATGGCATGACCCCACCGGGATGTGGCGGCCCGGGTAAGGATCAGGATGGATGATGGAGTGAAGAGCTTGGACCCCGTAGGGGCTTCCTACGTACCGCGCGTTAGCGCGGATCAAAGTCAGCGTAGTTCGGATATACAGTTTAACGTCATGCTGGACGTTGGCAAGCCGACTCACAAGGAGGTCGAGGCTGCCTAGAGAAGGATTGAACCGAACCACCTCGTACAGAGAGGGATGGAACGGCTGGGTGGATCACAGTTTCACATCATGCTGGACGTTGGCAAGCCGACTCACAAGGAGGTCGAGGCTGCCGGGTGGAGGATTGAACCGAACCACCTCGCACAGAGGGGGATGGAACGGCCGGGTGGATCACAGTTTCACGTCATGCTGGACGTTGAAGAGAAAAATTAGAAGAAGGCAGTGGGGAAGCGCAATGGAGATACACATATGCAGTCCCCCACAAGAGGGATTCATAGGTGAATCGACGCGAATGTGAACCCGGGAGGGGTCCACTGATGGACGAACCGACGTGAATACGATCGGGACGACCAGGTGGTGGGCTTGAACCTCGGAGAGGCTTCCTACGTACCATGTTTAGGAGACAGGGATCAAAGTCCACGTAGTTCATTCTGTCAGGACTTACGCACTGAGGCAACCTGAGTGCGGCAAAACTCAGTTGGAGAGGGACTTGGGCCGAAGGTGAGAGACCTTGATCCTTGTCACGCCCTCTACTGGCTTCGGCAGTGGGGAAGCGCAATGGAGATACACATGTGTGTCCCCCCACAAGAAACTAGGGGTTTGTAATACCCTACCCCCGTGGGAGAAGGCCGCTCCAATTAAATCGTCCCTAAAGAGGGGCAATCCCGACATCCCTACAGAGACGAGCGGGTGGGGGCCACATCCGAACTGGGGGGGGACCCTGCGTGCGAGGCACGGGATCGGGTGATGCGGACGGTTTAACGTCTTGCCGGACGAAGTACAGTTTAACGCCGTGTGTTGAGGACGAAGCGGACGGTTTAACGTCTTGCCGGACGAAGTACAGTTTAACGTCGTGTGTTGAGGACGAAGCGGACGGTTTAACGTCTTGCCAGATGAAGTACAGTTTAACGTCGTGTGTTTAGGACGATGTACAGTTTAACTTCATGTTTGGATGAAGCACTCGGCAGTTTAACGTCTTGCAGCGCGGACGTAGATGCTTGGCAGTTTAACGTCTTGTCGCGCAGACGAAGATGCTGCCGCCGATAGGTCCGTGTCACTTCGCGCAAGTCTGGAGGGCCGCACGGGAAGACAACGCACGTTGCGGGCACCCGAGATGAAGGTCATCAGGCGCCACGCAGGCGGGTACCCTTAGAGGGTCAAAGGGGGCGACCCTGGCGGTTTGCGCGCAAAAGAGGAGCTTTGCGCGCAATACCGCGGGTCGGCGCGCAAATGGGCGGGCTGGCGCGCAATTGGGCCAGCGCTTTGCGCGCGGAAGATAGAGATTGCGCACACCGGGCCTCTGATAGCGCGCGGGGGCAACAGCCCATTCTTTAACGAATGGCCACTTTGGAAGGGGGGGTGCGCGCAATCGGGCTGGATTGCGCGCACCCGGGGGAAATTGCGCGCAAGAGGCTTCTTTTGCGCGCGAATGCCTTTGGGTGAAGGTTTATTCAAAAGAAAGGAGCCAAAGGGATTGCGCGCGAAGGCGAACCCCGAGGCTTTCTTGCGCGAAAGAAAGGAGGTTACCTGAAGATCGGCATTGCGCGCGGAGGGGGTTGGATTGCGCGAACGAGCGACTCTTCGAATTCCGGCCACCTTTAAAACGTCGGGGGTCGCCTTATATTTATAGGCAACCCTGGGCGCGGAATCTGGTTCGCGGGCACGGAATTTCCTTCGCGGGCGCGGAATCGGGCCCGGCGCGCAAGGGAGTCGCGCGGGCCACGGGCGCGCAAAATTACGTGCCGGCCCAGCGCATTGCGCGCATCCCGGGAGGTTTGCGCGCGGCACTACAACTTTGCGCGCAGGCCTCCAAAATTCCGCGCAAGGCCTCCGGGCCCTCCGAAACGTGCTTGTGACTCCAAATACGACCTCGCTTTCCGCATCCGGAGTTTTGTTTGGGAACAACGGACTTTTCCGGCGTCTACAAATGTAAAACATGATTTATATATCATTAATATTCATTATATAAATATATATATATATATAAATATATATATATATATAAATATATATATATATATAATAGATAGATAAATGAAATAGAATACACCATTCATGGAGACGGTAGGATGTACATACGCATGAACACTATTTTTGTTTCCTTATTGAATTGAATGGATGAAAGTAAATGAAATATATATATATATATACATAAATATAGTAGAATTATTATGTCATATATTTTATTATTATTTATTATATATACTTTATAATCATTCTTGAATTGTTAATGTGCAGAATGAATCTCATCGTGTCGTGGAGAAGGTAGGTTGTACGTACGTATGAGTGACGATATCATTCACTTAATGGTTAAATGATATGGAATTAGAGGATATATTAATTATTCAGAATAATTATCATGTTATATTAATTATTTAAATCCATTATACTCATCATTATACCCATCCAAATTAAGTATTTTTGAATAATAAATTACACCACGATGTGGAGACCGTAAGTCGTACGTTCACACGCATTGTGATATTGTTATTTGTATGATGGATAAAATAAGGTATAAGGTTATACCATAATCATAATAACATATCAGAATGTATAAAATACTGTATTTATTACTTTATTATAGAAACAACATAAGAAGAGTAAGTAGAAGAAGAAAATAATTTTGAAAGAGGTGATAAAACAATTACCTCTTTTTTGAGTATCTCTTTTTGATTTTCACAAAAGGTATCCTTAGGATAGATTTATTCCCAAAGTCTGGCCTCTAGGATGAATTTATGGAATTTGGGAGAGGATATTGGCATGGTTTGTCTGATCCAGAGGGCTTTAGATGTGTGATTAAAAGAGAAGAAGTGGTGCCCTTTTATGAGAGAGGGAGGGGAAGCTTTAAAAATACCAAAACTATTAAATTAATATAAATTAATTTTTAAATTAAAATTTATCCAAAGTGAATTATTTAAAATGTATGATGATTATTGGTCTAAATCCTCTCAACCAATAAAATTTATACATGTTTTGATTATATTTTAAATCTTATCATTTTGATTTATCCTTATTTAATCTATTTAATTTTAATTGTGGTAATAATATTTTAAATATTAGATGGTTATAAATATTTACTTATGTGTTTTCAATTGTCCATAATTGTATACTTTATGAAATTTTAGACATTATAATTTTCACTTTTTAATTTTTAAATATTTTTGTAATTTTTAAATAATTTAATAATATGTTATTTTTATAAAATATCAAGTGTCAATTTTGACACTCTTCATTTATTTGAAATTAAATAAAATACAAAAAAAATAAATTCGAACCAAAATATTTAATACACTCCTAACATTTCATAGTCACCTATAAAATTCATGGATAACATTAATTAGTTCATATGATATATCTTTTAATATTTTTAAAACCATTTATTTGATATTTATATTAATAAAATAATTTCTACATCACTATTGTGTCATCATTAATGGTAATTATTTAATCTCTAAAAATTTAAAATAAATTCAAATGATGTATATACTTTAATTATATTTCTTTAGACTGTTTATTTTCAAAGTTTTATCAATTTTATCACCACATTAAAATTATTATACTTATAAGAGATAAGAGAGTGACATGTTGTTACTTTCTTCTATTTTAATTATAATTACATCACTTTCAAAGAAAAAGGTTCATTAAATGAATAAATTATGACCCTTAAGTGATATTCTTAAACTTTAATTCATACAATAGGATTTTTTTCAGGTGTTAGTGTAATTTTATTATCTTTATCATATTGTTTATTACCCTGATTTACCTGATTTACCTTTAACTGTGGTAAATAAAAATTACGCAGTTACTATTCATAATGTCCAAAAATAAAAGGTTTATATTTACAAAATTTGGACCTTATGATTCAAAATATTTAATCCATTTTTATAAATTCAAAAAACATAATTATCATAAATTAATTTAAAATTAATTCATATTGTCAAAACTAGAAAGCGAGTTTTTAAGAAGTAAAAACTATCAAAAGATTGTCATGTGTTTATATCCAATTTAAATGTGAAATGAATTAAAATGACCAAAATTGGATTAAATGATAAAAACATAATCCAATTAAAATTTAAAACCAATTAAAAATATAATCTAACTATATAAATAAATTAGACAAAAAAGAGGTTTTGAATTAAAATGTAGTATTTTTCACTATTCATTAAAATATGAATTTTATTTAAAAAATAGAAAAAATTCAACCAAAGTAAATTTTGATGTCCCAATTCCAAATAATAATTTTATTTTTTCAAATATAATATATAAAATTGTTAACAACTATATTTAAAATTGTTGTGCCAACAAAAGACGACAAAACTGCATTTTTTGAAAAATACTTCTTTTTTCTAAAAAATTGAATTTGTTCTTATATCATGTTCTATAAAATACACAAGATGAATATTAATGTTATATAAAATTAAAAATGTTGTTAATACTATTCATAATGTCTAGTTTATATCCCATTAAATAATAATATTTTAATAATATTTCGTTGTTTAGTGAAACTCAGTATTGCATATAATGCAAGCTATCAAGGAAGGTCGCTCTTGTGTGTAATGAAATCCAAGTCAATGTTTCATTTAGTGAAAGATTCCTTTGGTGTTGCATATAAAATAATCCAAACATAGTTCTTTTATACATTGAACAAAATCTATACTCAATGTTGCGCGAAATGAATTCTATCAAAAGAACATGAACTTGTGTGTAACACAAGCCAAGAAGAGTGTTGTGTATATTGAAAGATAATATGGTGTTTCATATAGCATAAGATAATCTTGGTGTAGATTAAAACATAAGACATAAAATAAATTAAGAATATTATATCTCATAAAATCTTGGGGTGTTACATTATACCCCCCTTAAAACGAATTTCTCCCTCGAAATTCTTCAGGGTTATAAAAGGTTTACTACTTGAAAGTTCCTTTTATAGAAACCCACATCATAAAAAGTAATACTAAAACTTCATTTTAAAAAGAAAATTTAGAAACATAACGGTAACCCAAATTAACGTATTATTGGGTTTCCACATAAGAGAACACATATGGGAAGTGAAAAAATGGATATATATGAAAAATATAACCCTCAAGTTCTGATGGATAGTGATAGAGAATAGTGTTTGGAGAAAGTAAACAATCATAAATCTATAAATCTGCAATGATTTAAATTTTTCATGAGAATAAATACTTACTTGATTTTGGTACAATCTCACTATTGTGCATGCCTTGACCAGTTTCCACTTCATCTCTTATTTAAAGAAATGAAGTTGAATTTTTCATTCTTAAAGTGTTTGTAGATCATGTGATAGAATGATAGTTCATTCCATCTATCTCAACAAAAAGGTTATCACTAGTAATAAAATATGTATAACTCCATCTATAGTGAGATAATACATTAATCTAACAAACTTTAACCAAAATATAACTTATATTATCCATAAATGGATAACATTACAATCCTTCTAAAATCTAAAAATATAAAACATTAGAAATAGTTGAACTAAATCGACTTAAAATTTATCTATCATATCTCATAAGGTATTTCTTGGTTGTTACATTACAAACATGTGAATACCTTAATCATGTATTCTCTTGAAACATGATAATAACTTGAATTACTATAGAACCTTACTAAAAACATGCATTCTGTCAAAATTATCTCTTTCCACAAACCAAAAATACCAAAAATTCTATATACTCAAACCATGATATCTTGTTGTATTTATATCAGTCATGAGGTCATTAATACTATCAAACATATCATTATCTCCTTATCCCTTTATTATGTGCATATCATGTGCTTTCCAAAAATATTTAAATCACTTTTTATAGTTATTGGTACCATATACTTATGTAAAACCACAATGGACCAATACATATATATTTCAATATTTCATAATACTATAAAAGATATTCTACAAAACTATTTTGGATCCCATTACATAAACACTTAATCATTACACCACTTCATTGTCATGCTCAACATCACAAACAGTGATCCCATGTGATTTTTCTTTATCTTTGGAATTAAGAGGTTTTTTATGTCAATAACCACCCATAAACCTTGGATTAGGTCATTGGTTAGCATAATTCCTCATTTTCTTGCACTTGTAGCATTGAAGTGTGGGTGGTGTGTTCTCTGTAGTCTTTTCCCTATTCACATCATTAGCAACCTTTTTCCCATTACTAGAGCACTCAACTGATCAATGACCTTGTTTTCCACACTTAAAACATTTTCTAGTCCCTTTAAGAAAATATCCACTATACTTATTTCCACACTTTGAGAATACGAAAACATTCATCTTCTTTTCACCATTGTTTTGAGATTTTCCCTTGAACTTCATCTTCCATTTCTTGTCAAAACCATGAGATTGATATGTAACACCAACTTACATTTCTACCTTGATAGAACAATGCACAATCTATTCATATCTACTAAAGTCTCTTATAGATAATTACCTTATAAGACTTTGTTTTAAGCCACTAAATAATCGATCAACTTTACTTTCAGGTTGGATGATAATTCTAGAATCATACCTTGCAAGTCTTGTAAAATTCACTTCATAGATACCAACAGATTCATCGTCCTTTTTCTTAAGTTCAAGGAACTCCTTTTCCATATTTGTTAAAAGGGTTATAGGAAATTAATTATTGAAAAATAATTTCCTGAACTCATCCAATTCCATGGATTCCATTTTATCTTACTGCCTTGTATTCTTTATTAGAGTCCACCACTGGTCTGCTTCACCTTCTAAATGATAAACATCTAAAATGAATTTTTTATGTTCTGAACAAAGAAGGATGGAAAATATCTTTTCAATGTAACTTATCCATTGTTCAGTAATTATTGGATCATAATACCCACTAAAATAAGGTGGACGTTTCCTCATAAAGGACTCAATATAATATTGTTCCCTTCTATGCTCATTTGAAAGTCTAGAATGATTCAAATCTTGTGTAAGTATAGCAATAATATTTTTCATTACATATCTCATAAAATTTGGTTGTTCAAGAGGATAATCATTTTATTGCCTAGTGAATTGATCATTAACATAGTTCCTTTAGGTTCTATACATTGTCTAAAACCAAAAAAGAATAGTGTGAGAGGAAAAAATCATACTAAAGAAACCACAAAATCAAGGGGGGTACATTCAATCTCTAAAATATTAGGTTTAGTACTAATTTATTCATGATCGTTACCAAAATTATAGGACTGTAACATATAGTTAGACTTACCCTTAGGGATATCCCAAAATATACCATAGAAATATCTCTAGGGATATCACTAAAGTTTTCGCATCCTAGTTTCCAAAGGTTCACTAAACATTCACTATGATTCCAACTGTAAAGACTCGTGCTTGATGTACATGGACATTACATTCCTTTTATGGAATAATTAATACATGAGACAAACAAATGCCCAAATACCATAGCAGTTCAGTGCCTTTAGAAACTGGAAAACATAAAAAACCGGTTCATAAAAGATCTACATCGTCTCATGTTTTATCCTTCATAACTATAACCCCTTTTTGACACATCTTACTTAATAACCTTCTTAAAATATTGGGGAAAATAAAACATGAAAAGGGGTAAGCTCAAATTATCGGTAAGGGTAAGCATGGAAAATATCTTACAAAACTTAAACATAATAATATAAAAACATGAAAATAACTTTTGAAAAAAAACATACCACATTTAACATATACCAAAATCTTGAGTCATGAAATAAATCTTTGTAGTTCATAAGGCCTAAATCATAATGGAATTATGAACCATGAGAAAATATAATTGGTATAAAACATGGAATTATGGAAATAAATAAGCACATAATATGATTTCCATAGTATCCACGACATTTCTTCCAAGACCATCATAGTGGACAAAGTCTAAAACTGAACCGAGTTTACTTGTTGTTCCAACCATGTATTACTGAATCGGATTTACTTTTCATTCCAGCCCTGTATTATTGAACCATATCTACTTTTTGTTCTAGTCATGTATATCTCATGAGATATAAATCATTACCCATTGCATTAGAGGGATATATAGGTCCCACCCATCTAATAATGAAATTATTCTTACATATGCCACAAAAAGATAAATCATTCATCATAGCATAACCCAAGAAATAAAATAGGTTTCTTAAACATCATTCTATCATAACATAATCCACACAAAATATCATTCTATAATTAACACAATAAAATAATAGTAATAATAGGGATATAAACATAACACTATTTGAAGAGGATCATCTTATATGGAAAATAACTTTGATAAAACACTTGAACTCAATTCTTGAGGAAAATATCCTTTCTTCTTCAAAAATTTTTTCTTTACTCAAAATGTCGTGCAATTTTAAAAGAAAATAATTTAGTTGAAAATATACTTGAAACTATGTAAATAAATCTTCATGGAAATAAGGCATTATAAAGATTTAAAAATATGTTCATGCCGTATAAGTTTAGAAAAGCATTATCCTTGGACTTTTGTTGGAGAAGTCAAAAGTAACTCGTATCGTAAACAAAAGAAAGATTCCTTCCAAACCATGTAGTAAAAGTAAAAAATGGGTAAAAATGAATTTAAACATACATATAATAATATTAAACATTTTATGAAAACATTTTTATAAAACATGTACATGGATGATAAATATACCCCCAGTAAATACTTACCTATAAACAATCTTGGATAAAAATGAGATTGCAAAATTATCCCTTACCTTAGGTCTGATTTCTTCCATACATTCTTGAAACTCCTATATAGTGGGTTTAAACATATTATTAACTTGTAACAGAACCATAATAATATCTATGATATCATATATAATTCACTTATGTATTTATATTACCTATTTATTTATTTATTCTATGTTAAAGCAATGTTTTGGGTAATAATCGTTTTATTTATCGTATGTGTTTTGACTTGTTATTCTTGATCTTTTTACTTAGATAGTGATTTACATACTTCAAGAATGTAAAAAAATGATTTATATATTATAAATATTCAGTTTAGAAATATATATATATATATATATAGATAAATGAAATGGAATACACCGTTCATGGAGACGGTAGGTCTTATGTACGCATGAACGCTATTTCTGTTTCCTTATTTAATTGAATGGATGAAAGTAAATGAAATATATATATATCCATAAATACAATAAAATTATTATTTCATATATTTCATTATTATTAATTATATATACTTTATAATCATTCTTGAATGGTTAATGTGGATAATGAATCTCATCGCGTCGTGGAGACGGTAGGTCATACGTACGCACGAGCGACGATATCATTCACTTAATGGTTAAATGGTATGTAATTGGATATATATTAGTTATAAAGAATAATTATCATGTTATATTAATTATTTACATTTATTAAACGCATTATTATACCCATCCAAATTAAGTATTGTTGAATAATAAATTACACCACGATGTGGAGACGGTAAGTCGTACGTTCGCACGTATGGTGATATTGTTATTTGTAAGATGGGTAAAAGGAGTTATAAGTTTTTAACATAATTATAATAACATATTAGAATGTATAATATACTGTATTTATTACTTTAGTATGGAAACAACATAAGAAGAGTAAGTAAAATAAGAAAATAATTTTGAAAGAGGTGATAAAACAATTACCTCTTTTTTGAGCATCTCCTTTTCATTTTCACAAAATGTCTCCTTAGGATAGATTTATGCCCAAAGTATGGAATCTAGGATTAAGTGAGGGAAGTTGGGGGAGGAAATTGGAATGTTTTGGCTTATCCAAAGGGCTTTAGAGGTGTGATTAAAAGAGAAGAAGTGGTTCCCTTTTATGAGAGAGGGGAGGGGCACCTTTGTAAATACCAAAACTATTAAATTAATATAAATTAATTTTTAAATTAAAATGCCAAAAAAGTAGATTATTTATAATATAATATGAGGATGCTTATAAATCCTCTCAACCAATAAAATTTATATTTGTTTAGATTTTATTTTAACCCTTATCATTTTGATTTATCCTTATTTAATCTATTTAATTTTAATTATGGTAATAATATTATAAATATTAAATGGTTATAAATACTTACTTATGTGTTGTAAATTGTCCATAATTGGATACTTTATGAAATTTTAGACCTTATAATTTTCAATTTGTAATTTTTAAATAATCTTTTGATTTTTAAATAATTTTATAATATGTTATTTTTATAAAATATCAATAGGGTCAATTTTGACATTGTTCATTTATTTGGCTTTAAATAAAATCAACAAAGAAGATAAATTAAAAAAAATTAATAAACTCCAAACATGTCATATTCACCTAAAATATTCTTAGATCATGTTAATTAGTTCATATGATATTTCTTTTAATATTTTTAAACCATTTATTTGATATTTCTATTAATAAAATAATTTCTACATCACTATTATTTCATCATTAATAGTAATTATTTATTCTCAAAAAAATTATAAATAAATTCACATGATGTATAGAATTTTATTATATTTCTATATAAGTTTTATCAAGTTTATCACTGCATTAAAATTATTATACATATAAGATATAAGAGAGTGACATGTTGTCACTTTCTTTTATTTTAGTTATAATTACATCACTTTCATGGACAAAAGTACATTAAATGAATCAATTATGACCCTTAGGTGATATTGGTCAAATTTAATTCATCTAATAGTATTTTTTAGGTTTTAGGGTAAATTTATTATCTTTATCATATTGTTTCTTACCCTAATTTACCTGATTTACCTTTAACTGTGGTAAATAAAAATTATTGTAGTTACTATTCATAATGTCCAAAAATAAAAGGTATCTATTTACACAATTTGGACCTTATGATTACAAATATGGAACCCATTTTTCTAAATTCAAAACACAAAATTTTTAGAAATTAATTTAAAATTAATTTCAGTTGTCAAAACCAGAAAGCAGGTTTTTAAGAAGTAAAAAAATATCAAAAGATTGACATGTGTTTATCTCTAATTTAAATGTGAAATGACTTAAAATGACCAAAATTATATTAAATGACAAAAAAATAATCCAATTAAACTTTAAAACTAATTAAAAAGATAATATAACTATATAAATAAATTAGACGAAAAGGCAGTTTTGAATGAAAATGCTGTATTTTTTACTATTCATTAAAATATGAATTTTATCAGAAAAATACCAAAAATTCAAAAAAAGTAAATTTTGATGTTTAGATTCTAAATAAGACATTTATTTTTTCAAATAGAATATATAAAAGTTTTAAAAACTAGATTTAAAATTGGTTCTCCATCAATAGGTGGCAAAACTGCATTTTTGAAAAAAATACTTCTTTTTTCCAAATAATTGAATTTGTTCTTATATCATGTTCTAGAAAATACAAAAGATAAATTTTAATGTTATATAAAATTAAAAAATTTGATTAATACTTTTCATAATGGCAAGTTTTTATCCAATTAAATAATAATATTTTAATAATATATTGTTGTTTAGTGAAACTCGATATTACGTATAATGAAAGCTATCGAGGAAGTTCACTCTTGCGTGTAATGAAAGCCAATTCAGTGTTTCGTTTAGTGAAAGCTTCCTTTCATGATGTGTATTACATAATCCAAATATATTTATTTTATACACTAAACAAAATCTATACTCAATGTTGCGTGCAATGAATTATATCAAAAGAACTTTAAATTGTGTGTAACACAAGCCTAGAATATTGTTGCATATACTGCAATCTAATATGGTGTTGTGTATAGTGCAAGCTAATCTTAATGTAGCATAGAACATAATATATATAAGAAATTAAAAATAATATATCTTATATAATCTGAGGTTGTTACATATATGGCTCAATTTGGTGTAAATAAAAGAGTGAAGGGGTTTCCTTTTATAAGAGAGGGGAGTGGAATTCTTGGAATTAATTAAATTATTAAATTAATATAAATTATTTTTCATGTCCAAAAGGATCAAAGTTGATATAATTAAAATATATGATGATTATGATTCAAAATATTGTCATTCAATAAAATTTTTAAAAGTTTTGGTTATGTTTTCACCCTTATATTTTAGTTTTAACCCCTCATTGCCCTTTTTGACAATTACTACAATATTAAATTTTTCTACACTTTAAGTGTCAATAATGTTACTATAAAAGGAAAAACAGCCCATAAATGTACCATTTTTGATGTTTTAAACTGTATATCATTCACTTGGCCAAATATTATATTTTTATAAATTTAAAATCATTTAATAAAACATTATTTACTATAAAATATCATTAATGCCATTTTTTGAACTATTCATTTAATTTGACATTGAAAATAACATGACAGTAAATGAATTAGAATATAATTATTTCACACATATATAACATGTCATATTTATCTAAAAAAATTAACACAATAATTCCTTCAAATTATAACACTTTAAATATTTTTAATATCATTTATTTTATTTTTCTATTAATTAAAAAAATATTGTGTTAGTGGTGTGTAAGCATTTAAGGTAATTATTTCCTCACAAAAAATTAGACATAAATTACCATGATAAAAATATCATTTATATTTAAAATAAAAATTTAAAACCAAATATATCTTTGATTTATCCCTATGTAAAAAAAATTATATTAAATAAAACAAAGAGAATTATATTTTTTACTTTTCTTTACAAAAAATAATATAAAGGTCAAAATCATAACCAAATGGAAAAAGGTCATATATTTAAATTTTATATGATTAGGGATGAAATAGACTCATTCGATTAAATTAAGGAAAATATTATAGAAATTTTAAAGCCTTATCACATTAGATTTTACCTTAATTGCCCGATTTACCGTTTACTAAGGTGATAGATTTTACCATTGTTACTGTTTAAAATGAATAAAAATAAAAGGGGCATAATTACCAAATTTTTACCTTCTGATTCCAAATATGGAATTCATTTTATCAAATTCAATTCAAATAATTTACATAATTTAATTAAAAAATTAAATCCTCAAAATGCAACGAAAATGATTTTCCAAAAAAAAATGCACTTTCAAGTATAGAAATGTT
This sequence comes from Viscum album, assembly GCA_963277665.1. NCBI lineage: Eukaryota > Viridiplantae > Streptophyta > Magnoliopsida > Santalales > Viscaceae > Viscum > Viscum album. The sequence continues at coordinate 1,428,373,858 of OY728131.1, read as the reverse complement.
TTTATACCAAATTAAAGAATATAATTAATTAAAAATACCATAACTAGATTCTTATTAATAAAAAATGAATAATTAAATTTTAAAACTAATCAAAAATATAATTTTAATTTTCAAATACATGAAAAGAAAATATAGTTTTCAATAAAACCCATTATTTTCACTATTCACTGTAAAATTAATCTTTTTAGAAAAATCAAAAATTTTCATCCTAATATAGTTTTGATATCTGAGTTCAAAAATTTTATAACTTTTATAAAATTCAACTTCTATAATTTTAATAAATTAATTATGATATCTGCTCATAAATTACAATAAAAATCATTTTATAAGAAAAAAAATTATTGAAGCATAAAATGGATTTACTCAAAATTGAGAACTTGTTTACTAAGAGTTAATTAATGGATATAAATTAAATAAAATCCTTATACATATTTTTTATAATGTGGTTAATCCTATTTATACCCACCAATTTAATGGATATTTTATAACTATAATAATTAAATAATAATATTTCAAGTTTCCTTTAAGATCTGTGTTGTGTGTTGTGTATGCTATCAAACATAATTTTATTTTAAAATATATGGGGATTAATGTAATGTCCCCCAATCTTTTACTCTCTTACATGGCTGAAATAGGTTGGTTACGAGACCTCAAACATGCCTCCTTGTACACCAGAGGTTGCTGACTAGAAGTGGGGGTGTGATAAGTATAGTGGGGAGACTATGCCCCCTGATTATAGAGTTTTAACATGGTGTAAAATAAGAAATATAAATAAATAAATAAATAGCCGAGTGTGGAAATAATGGAAACAATATGATACAGTGGAAAACCAACAATAAAATCCAACTAAAAAATCCAATAAATAATAAAGGAATAATGTAATGATGTGTAGGAATATAATTAAATGACATGGTAGATGTAATAAAAATAAAATACTAGTAGACTCAAATAAAGACTCAAAAGTCCTTGGTCTTGAACTCCATGTTGGTACCAACTCAAAACTCTAACCCATCTAGAAAGTAAATAATCAATAGTAAGGTCATTTTCCCTTATCCAATCATGTATCCATATAATCTACTTGGGTACCAAATGGAGGCTCAAATAGGGTGTGAGTATAACTCAGTAGATCGACACTACCATGTCTAAACATAACCAATCTGATAATAAGTGTATGCAATAATGCAATAAACAAGTGTATTAATTAATTAAATAATTAAATTGATACTACATCAACCAATTTTGGCACCATGTCAGAATTTCTCTGGGCATGTCTCAAAACCATGACAACCATAACCATATAACCATGGTAAAACATAACATGCCTTAGTTCCATGCTAGAATGACTCTAAGCATGTCTCACAACCATGCCAACCATAACCATATAACCATGATATATAAATTACAAAAACCTGGTTCTAATGTTCTATATAATCATTTTAGTAATCATTCAGGGTTGAGCCCAATATATCATCATTTCAGCATGTCTTAGGGCCAATTCTAGTATATTAGCATTTTAGAATCTAATTAGGGCCTAGCCATATATATAATCATTTCAGCATGTCCTAGGTCTAAACCCGATATATCAGCATTTCAGCATTTAATCAGGGCCTAGCCCAGTATATAAGAATTTCAACATGTCACAGGTCCAAGCATGGTATATAATAATTTCAGTATGTAAACTAGGACAATTCCCCATGTAAGAATTATATAATAGAAATCTCAATACATGTCATAAAAACAAGGGTATCACAATATAAAATCATAAGGCTCAATGGTTAATTATACAAATTACCATTTATCTTTTAATTACAAAAATCATTTATCAATTTATCATAACCAATAACATGCCAATTATCTCAATAAACAAGCCAATACAAGGTGAATCCATTCCAATTAATCACTCAAAAATCCATGTCATGATAAACACACTTTAATCCATTAATAAATTCATTTAATCGAAGATTCTATCACCTTAATGATAGCTAAAATCTATGAAAATAGTCAATTGGATCCAAAGGGACTCCAAAGAATATTCAAATTCATCATTTAATCAATTTAGTCACATGTATGTTGATTCAGTTGCAATATTTCACATACTTGACAAATATCAAACCATAGGGTTGAGTTTTAGACCCCCTACTGAGAGGACCAGTTTGGGATATGCCTAACACTAAGAGGGGGGTGAATCAATGTTGGAGACTTTTTAAACCAATTTCTTCTTTTTATCCTTGTACCTATTGACCTATGGGGATCTTGATTCTCTTATTATATTTTCCCTGTCACATGAAATAATATTAAAGCAGTAAAAATATGCACATGATATTTTTAAAAGGTTCACCACTCAGTAAGAGTAGCTACGTCCTTGTTGTGTATGGTAATGACCAGTGCACAGATTCTATACTATAATGAAGTAACTGTTATAGTGGGTTGGCTAAGAAAACAATCTGTTAGCTAGTGTAAGACCCTACACATTAGAGGGGGAAGGGAAAAAATCATATCTTTCTGAACTGGTGACAATCTAGTCTAACTTACAGCTCCTTGTTGGTTCTTTATACTGCCTCCCAAGACAGTCTTCTCCCTCTTGAATAGGGTTTGCAACACCAATAGAGTCTTACACCTGTTGAGATTTTTTGGATGGTACAGTGGTACTTTATTCTTCCAAAACCTTCTTCTTCTCCTTGTTACTTACTTAGCAGCATGAAAGTAACCAACCTCTTCTTTCTCTGCAGAAAACTTGTAAACTGCACACTCTTCTTCTTCTACTTCTTCAATGAAAAACCAGCTGCACTGAACCCTGTTCTTCTTCACACTTTATCTTTCATTTAAAAACCAACTACACTGAACTATTTTTATTCTTCTTGATAGAATCACAGGTTATTTGTGTGATTTAAATCAATAAAGTCCAGCTCAACTTAGCATCATCATAGTTGACCAGAAGCTGGTAAGAAATTCTAGAACAACTCACATCTTGCACGCCAATCCCTACTTGTGCACCACCCTGTTTGAACTCCACCCTACTTATGCACCACCCTATTTTCATGCCTCCCTACTTGTGATCCTCCCTTCTTGTGTTCCACAAACAACATATGCACCACAATTGTTCACAAATCACATCTTGTGTGCCACTTTAGGCTTAGACACAACACACTTGTTGCACACAACTCCCTGCTTGCACGCTTCTTACAACTTGTGCGCCACTTCTGCTTGAGCACCACTCTGCTTGCACACCACTCTTCTAGCACGCCACTCTGCTTGAACTCCAATCTTCTTGCATGCCACTCTACTTTCGTGCCTCCCTTCTTGCACTCCTGATAAATAACACCCAACTTGTGTGCCACTTCAGCTTGTGTGCCACTCTCTACTACTTGCGCGATCAGAGCTCAAATTTTCTCTTAAGTGTTGAGCTTAGAAAAATGAGGAGGGTAGCCATCTATTTATAGGAATTTTGGTGACTTTCACTCCATATACACGTGTGCGCCATTCCTACTTGCGCGCCACTCCATCACTTGCGCACTGCTCTATCACTTGCGCATTGCTCCATCACTAGCACGCCACTTTCTTTCCTTTGTCATATTTTGATAATATGATGTTGAAATATGACTTGTGTGCAATATACACTTGTCCACCACTTATACTTTCACATCACACTTGCGCGCTGCTTTTTGAATTGTGCTCCACTTTCTTTTCTTTGTCATATTTTGATGTGATGATCCAAAAATATGATTTGCACGCAACATACACTTGCGCGCTGCTTATACTTACGCGCCACATTTTTAATTGTGTGACAATATTTAAATTGCACGCCACTTTATTTCCTTTGTCATATTTTGATGTGATGATCATGAAATATTACTTGCGCACAACATACACTTGTTTTCCACTTATACTTGTGTGCCACACTTGCATGCCAATTTTGACTTTAACGCCACTTTCTTTCCTTTTCCAAAAACACTTCTTTACTCCCCCTATCCTTCATAAGGATTTCATCACAAGTTCTACAAACTTATGATATTTGTAAAATAAAAATCAACAATGGATCTCCATAGTTTTGGACATTCTCATAGTTCCAAGTCCATGCATTAATTCATGTATTCTCTTCATCTTTGACAATCATTCTTCTTTATTTTTATACTCTTTGGAATATGAATTCCAAAGTACTTCTTCATCCTCACTTAAAATCCTCGATTCCTTTTTGAGTGTTAATTCCAAAAAACTCCATTCATCTCTCTTTATCCAAAAGTGGAGTCTTGGGTATTCTTCAAACACCTTCAATGTTGTAGACAATGTATCACATTTGATACATGTATTTGGAACTTTAAGAACAGTGAAACAGTCATCTGGTTTCAAGGCAATGTGTAATGAATGACCATCTTAGAATGACAATCCATTCCACACTCTCTGCTCTTCTTCAACCATCATTATCTACTTCATGAAAATCATATGATTCTTTTCATTAAGTAATCTCTTGTTTGGTTCTCATGTAATCATGAATCATTGCATGGTTTTCTTCAAATACTCATTCTTCTTCAATCATCCTTAGATGGATGATACTTCACCATTCTTTGTTGTTGTAAACAATGTGTCACCTTTGACCCAAGTTCTTTGAACTTAGGATCAGTTCATCAATTGTCTGAATTTCATTCTCTATCAACTATGGAGTCCTTATTCATCTCCTTCTCCATTTTGACCAGTATTGAAAATTGTTGACAACAAATACAATCTTTATACACAAAGTGGTCCCACTACCTACCTTTAACTGAAGATCAACCAATAATTCCATCATGATTATCCAACAATAAAGAAGGTAAAGATGGTCAAAAGAAGTTTCCTAGATCATAATCAATCAATATCAAAACCAACAACACACACGGTCGAGAGATGAAACCAAAACGGTCGGATATCAAAGAGAGATAAAGGAAAACCCAACCAAAACTACTTACCATGAAATATATGCATGGTCAGGAAATTTTTAATCAAGAGAAGAACTTTAAAATCACATGGAAGGTTCCCTAGGGTTGAGATGAAGAAGATTAAAATGATTTGGAAATAAAATTATCCACATGAAACTATTTTAAAAACCTTATCAAGAAATTACACAACGTGCAATTTAGTTACACGTTGTGAATTTATTTTTATAGGGATGTGCTAAAAAACCCATCACCTAAAATTATTATTTATTTTGATTGAATATTAGATAATGTGTAATATAATTACACAATTTTTACTCTATTTATGTCATGAATCATTTCATGACCTGCAATTGTTCATGAAATGTGTCTGGAAACAATTACACGGCATGTATTACAATTACATGACATGTAAATGTTATGCAAAAAGTTTTTCATCCTTGTTTATAAAACATATAACCCCCTTTAAGGCTTCATAACTTAACAAGAACCCTTGGTAACACTTTAACCATTTATAGAAAAACTCCATTAATTTTAACAAACAAACATCCCCAAACGTTAAGTAATTTTTCCCAACAAAGGATCTCTATCTCTGAACAAGAATCAGCCACCAAGGATAAAAAAAACTAAAAGAGGGGTGTACCTAGAAAAATATGGGATCTTACAACCTCCCCATCATATAACAGCTTGCCCCCAAGATACTCCAAGCATCACTACTGGGACTCAACAAACAAGTATGGCCATTATGCTCACATATCAAACTCCCTCTCCCAAGTCTCCTCATGAACTCTCCCATTCCACCAATAGAATTTCACCAAAGGAATCTACCTACCTCATAAATACTTCTCACCACAGTCCATAATCCTTATCAGATACTCCTCAAATGATGCATTAGTACTAATCTCGATGTCTGCTACATCTATCACATGGGAAGGGTCTGAATAATATCTCTAAAGTTTTGACATGTGAAATACTTCATGCATAGAACTGTAGCTCTATGAAAGGGACAAATGGTATTCCACTATACTGACCCTATCCACAATCTCAAACAGCCTGAAAAACCTGGGTTCTAGCTTTTCCTGTTTCCTGATATGGTGTTACCCCAACCTTGGATACACCTAAAGAAAAACATAATGAACAACCTCAAACTCTATATGTCATATTTAATGGTCATTATATGGTTTCTTTATGATTTTCATGGTCTCCAATCACTACCTAATCAAATAAACCTACTTAGATGTCTCTTGCACAAGACTAGTCCCAATAAGCATTGGCTCACCTGCCTCCAACCAACAAAGAGGCAAACGACATGGCCTTACATAAAAATACTCAAAGGGTTCCATTAAGATCGATGCCCAAAATTTATTCTTATATGAAAAATCTATGAGTGAAATATGATACTCCCACAAACCACTAAAATCTAGAACATAGACCCATAATATATCCTTCATAACCTGAATAGTCTGCTGATATTAACCATTAGTCTAAGGATGATAGGTCTTATACAAAATAATATATGATCCCAGAGCCATCTGAAGACCCTTCTAGAACTGTGATGTGAAACAAGGATCTCTATCTGAATTGATACTCCTCGAAACATCATGCAACCAAACTACCTTGCGCACATAAATACTTCCCATATCATCAACTATTAATGTCTACCTGACAGGAAGGATTTGGTCTACCTTCTTCATTTAATCCATAATCATCCATATAGCATCATTCTTATGGGTTTTCTTGGGTAATCCAATCACAAAATCCATAGTGACATCATCCCATTTCCACTCAGGAATGGGAAAAGGCTGAAAAATCCTAGATGTCCTTTGATTATTAGCTTTCACCTGTTAACATGTAAAATATCTCACCAAAAATAATACTACCTCCTTCTTCATTACTGACCACTAGTAATTTCTATAGAGATCATGATACATATTTTTTAAACTAGGATGTACCGCCCATCTAGAAACATGAAAATCTTTCATTAGCTCCTCACGCAAGCCTATAGGAACCCATACTCATCCATAGGAAAGAAGATAATTTCCACTACCAAGAGACCATAATAATGGTGTCTCCTCATCATATAATCTATTTCTAAGAACTAAATCATCCTGATCAAATAACTACTCGGTCTTAATCCGGTCCAAAATCACGGGTATAACAAATGTCAAAGTCAGAGCTACTCATAACTGAGACTCCTTAACATCTAAATGCATGTCTGTGAATAGGTTCATTACCCACCACTCATCACAAGACTCCCATAATACCTCATCTTGCATCTTCTGGATCAAATAATTAGCAACAATGTTTCCCTTTCCTAGGGTATGAGCTAACATGAAGTTTAAAAACTATATATACTCGACCCACATCCTCTATTGAAGTTTTAGGTCCCACTAAGAAAATATGTACCTAAGTCTCTTATGGTATATGTATACCACAAACCTCTCACCCATGAGATAATGCCTCCAGAATCTTAGGGAATGTACCACTGCTGTTAACTCCAAATCATGAGTAAGGTAATTCCTATCATGTGGTATCAAGTGTCTAGATCCATAAGCAACCACTCGATCCTCCTATATCAAAATAGTTATGAGTCTAACTCCAGATGCATCACAGTACAAAGTATAAACATTACCTGGCATAGGTAAAGTGAGGACAGGCTTTGAGTTCATCCTACCTTTCGGCTCCTAAAAATATCTCTCATAAGAATCTGACCAAAAAAACTTCACCCCCTTCTTGGTTATCCCTAACATTGGTGCTACTAAATGGGATAATTACTAGATAAAGCACCACTAATAACCTAATAAACCCAAAAATATCTGAATTTTGAAGAAATTTTTAGAATCTCCCTAGATAACATGGATTCAACTTTCTCTAGGTCTACTGACACTCCTCCCTTTGAAATGACATGGAATAAGAAGTGCACTTTATTGATTCATAAACTGCATTTAGTTAGCTTGGAAAAAACTCAATGCTCTCTAAAAGTACTCAAAACAATGTCAAGATGTTGGAATGATTTTCTATTGACTAGGATTACACTAATATGTTTTTTAAAAAAACACCACAAAATGATTTAGAAAAGGATGAATGATTTGATTAATCAGGTCCATGAATATCATCGGTGCATTAATCAGACCAAATGGCATTACTAGAAACTCATACAATCCATACCTAATTTTAAAAGAAATACAAGGTATATCTGATGATCTCACCCTCAACTGATGGTATCCCGATATTAAATTGATCTTGTATAAGATCTTAGATCATCTCATTAAGTCAAATAGACTATCGATTCATGAAAGAGGATATCGGTTCTTGACCGTCATCTGGTTCAATATTTGATAATCCACACACAAGTGAAAAGTCTCATCAGCCTTCTTAGAGAAGAGAACTAGATAACCCCAAGGAGATGTACTATGTCATATGAAACCTTTAGATTCTATATCTTATAACTAAACTTTTAACTCTCAAAGCTCAGTTGGTTCAATTATATAAGGCAGAATAGAAACTACAATTGGATCACAAACTCAATATCTTGATTGGGAGGTAAATCATATAACTCATTAGAAAAAAAATTATAAAAATGGTCTACCACTGGATAAAAATAAACCTACTATATCACACCATCATCAAGAGAAATATCAGTTATTTAATCCATGATACAATCTCATCTTCACTAAATTGGTCCTGAATGACCAGACTGAAGATCCCACTCACCTTAGTGAGAATAGCTTCCTCCTTCTAGAGATAAAAAGGTTACTCTCCTCCTATAACATTCGATATGATCCTGGTATAGAACTAACCAATCCATACCAAGAATCAAATTGAACCTTTTCATTTCCAGCACAAGTGATACCCAAAAGAAATGATAACCACCAATCTCTAGAGAACATGCCTTGCAACGTTTGATATTCTCTAACTGCACTCCCAATAGTGTGTCGATGGTAAAAATTACATACAAGATTTCCACATACAATCCCAAACCATTTACAAAAATAGAAGATATAAAATGAATGTGATGATATTAAAAAAAACACAAGAAAGGGTAGATAATATAATAATCATACCTATGGCAGTAGATGGTCCTACATCCACAATAGTCAAAGTAGTATGCATAACATGCAACTGACTAGCCCATCTTCCCTAAGATCTTTCTTGAATCCCATGGTCTATACCCTCTTTCTATTACTATTTTTCTTGCATGGGGGTACCACATCCCCTTTCTCGATTAGAACCTCTTGTGGAACTCCAACTACCTGTCTGCTAAGGATTAGCTAAGTCCTTCCTAGCCTCTGGTACCTATCATGTTCCCCAATCACTACTCTACTTCAACATTCCCCTATAAACCTCTATAGGTGTCCCAATATACTACAAGCATAACACTCCAAATTGGGGTATGGACACTGAGTCCATTTGTGGCCCATCTTTCCACATTGATAACACTATAGTGAAACAAATTATTGATATGGTTTCCCACTACCCTGACTCCTTTTACTATTATTAACTTGATTAAAACTATCATAAAAACACTTATTTACACTATAATAAGAGTCCATAGTTTTCCCTAATTAAATAAATTTTTTTTGCTCAGGATCTCTCTCAGATTCACTTCCATGATGAGTTCCTGATGTATCACATCTTAAAAAATACTCTGATAGAGCATGTTCACCTATGACCTGATCTCATAGCAAAGACCATCCTAAAAAATTTCCACCCTGGAGATATCATCAGCTACCAAAGTTTATGTAAAGAGTTGTAGGTCGGTGAAATGTTCAGTGTAGTTCATCACTGACATTCCCTCCTATGTCAGATGCATGAACTCATGAGCCTTCTCATCCCTCAATGTCTTGGGATAGAAGTAGCTTGGAAACTTCATCTAGAAGCCCTTACAATATAACTCCTCTAATTTTCCTTCCTACTCCATAATGTCCTTCCAACAATTGAATGGTACATAAATCATATATATAGTAAGAATCACCCTCCGATATGAAGGTGTCTCAAAATGCTTAAATATTTTCTAGAATGACTCAATACATAACTCGGCTTCTCGGGGTCCTCCCTCCATAATGAGAGTAGGCGGATGCTACAACTAAATATCTCTTGTCAGCTTAGAAATTGAAGGAATGGTTAGAAAAGTCTCTCTTTCCATGGATCACATGACCCTCAAGAAGCTTTCATGAAGATAAACATCCATCTAATCATCAATAGATATAGTATGCTTCGGCTCATCTAAATTAGGAGCATGCTAATTTCCACTCTCCTAATGATCAACTTGAAGACAATGAGGATTCATTTTATCTACAGGCCAAACGCACTCCTTATAACACTAGCTATGACAATAGGGTCAACCTCAATAAGTGACAATAATAGATAACCACTGCTCCAAGTCTCTCTAAATATGGATTACAAGTTTTTTATCATGAAATAATATTTTATTTATTTCAAGTCTTAGATATAACAGGTATCTCATATCAAAGTTCAATAGGAAATTATATATCATAGGCAATAAATATGTCCCTATAATAAACAATTCATGTCCATATATATCCTTATGTTCCTGTTATGATGCATGAATACACATCTCATGCCATACTGGTCCATGAGTATAAATATTAAGAATCAATAATATCACAACACAATAACACCACACAACATGTGAATCACAAAAGTTAAAATAACATAAACTATAAAAAAAATAGTATAAACAGCAATCTCATCCCTGGGCACTCGTATTTTCCCTCATACATGGGTTAGCTACTCCCATGCACAATCACATTAACAAGTCTCGACACATCCTAGTCTCCTTTCTAGATTTCCCAAATAGTAAATAAATAGAATAGAAACATGGTGTTCTCTTATACCACTTTGTAACATCCTATGATTTGACACTCTCTCACATAGCTTAAATGTGTAGGTTATGAGAACTCAAGTGTGCCTCCCCATATTCCAGAGGTTTTTGAATAGAAGTTGGGGTGTGATAAGTATAGTGGGGAGACTATTCTCCCTATTTAAAGAGTTACATCACAACTTAGAATAAGAAATATAAATAAATTAATAAATATTAGAGTCTGGAAATAATTGAAACAATACAATACAGTGGAAAACAAATAATAAAAGCCAACTGAACAATCCAATAAATAATAAAGGAATAATGTAAAGATGTGTTGGAATGTAACTAAATATTATACTAGTTGTAATACAAATAAAATATTGGTATACTCAAATAAATACTCAAAAGTACTTGATCTCAAACCCCATGTCAGTCCTAAATCTAAACTTCATCTCATCTAGCAAGAAAAAATCAACAACAATGTCCTTTTCCCTTATCCAATCTTGCATCCATATAATTTTCTCAGGTACCAAACGGCAGCCCAAATAGGGTGTGAATATAACTCAGTAGGTAGACACCACAATGTCTAAACATTACAAGTATGATAATAAGCGTATACAATAATAAAATAAATAATTGTATTAATTAATTAAATAATTAAATTAATACCACATCAACCTGATTCAGCTCTATGCTAGAATATCTCTGAGCATGTCTCACAACCATGTCAACCATAACCATATAACCATGTTAAAACATAACCCGGCTTGACGCTATGTCATAATGCCTCTGAACATGTCTCAAAACCATGCCAACCATAACCCTATAACCATGAGATATAAATTACACCATTTTGGGTCAAAACTACTATATAAACATTTCATCAATCATTGAGGCTGGGTCTATTATATCATCATTTCAGCATGTCTCAACGCCAATCCTGGTATATCATCATTTCAGTATTTAATTAGGGACTAGAACGTTATATAATAATTTCAGCATGTCTCAGGGCCAAGCCTGGTATATAATTATTTCAACATTTAATTAGCGACTAGCCTAGAATATAATCATTTTATCATGTCTCATGACCAAGCCCGGTATAGAAGCATTTCAACATTTAAACTGGGTCAATTCCTCATATAAGCATTATAGTATAGAAATCACAACATATGTTATAGAAATGAGGATATCACAAATTATAAGCATCAATGGTCAATTATGAAAATTATCATTTGTCTTTAAATTACAAAATTTATTATCAATTGTTCATAAACAATAAAATACAAGTTATCTCAAAAAACAATTCAATACAAGGTGAATCCATGTCAAGAAATCACCCAAAAATCCATGTCATGCTAAACACACTTTAATCCATTAATAAATTCAATTAATCAAAGGTTTTCTTACATGAATGATAGCCACAAGTAAGATAAATAATCAATTGGATCCAAAGGGACTCCAAAGAATATTCCAATTCATCATTTAATCAATTGGGGTGCATGAATACTAGTGCAGTTGAAATATTACACATAATTGACAAATATAAAACCATTGGGTTAAGGTTTAGAGTCCCTAACTTTAACTGAAGATCAACCAATGCTTCTAGTAGGATTATACAATAAGAAAAAAGGTACAGATGATCGAAATAAATTTCATATATAATAGCTGATCAAGATCAAAACCAAAAATGCACACATTCAATATATTACACTATAATGGTTGGAGATCAAAGAGAGATAAAGGAAAACATAACCAAAACCACTTACCAGGGATCATATGCATGTTTAGGACGTTCAATAGAGGCACTCAAAAAACACCTCGAAGGTTCCCTAGGTTATAGAGGAAGAATATGTACGTGAGTTGGAAATAAAATCAATAGTAATACACTATTTTAAAAACATTATTTGGAAATTACATGGTTTGTAATTCAGTTACATTTCATGAATTTATTTTTAGAGGGATACATAGAAAAATCCATAACCTCATATTATTATTTATTCTGATCAAATATTACACAAAATATAATATAAGTACATGACATGTACTCTCTTCATGAAATGAATCAATTAAAAACCTACAACCATTCATGACATATGTGTCTTGCAACGATTACATGGCATGTATTACAGTTACATGATGGGTAAATTTTTTGTAGACCGTCTTTTATCACAGTTTCCTTATAAAAACATAACCCCCTTTAAGACTTATCAACTTCTAAAGAACCTTTGTAAATACTTAACCCATTTTTACCTATAATCCATTAATTCGAACAAACATACATCCTCAAACTTTAAGTCATTTTCCCTAACAAAGTCTCTCCATCTCCAAACAAGACTCAGCCACCAAGGCTTAATGAAAAACTCAAATAGGGACGTACCTAGAAAAAGATGATATCTTACAGATATATTCTCCCCCCTTTAATAAATTGTGCCCTCAAAATTTTATCTTGGTTATCAAAGGTTTAGTATTTGAAAATAACTTTATTGAAACCCACATCGTCTAAAGGATTAATAAAACTTCCATTAAAAAGGGAAATTGGGAAACAAAAATGTTACCTAAAATAACACATAATCAGTTTCCCAAATAAGGATAACATTGGTGGTAAGTTTAAATATAGACATGGAGGAGAAAAATAATTTCCAAGGATTAATAGAGAGTGATAGAGAACGCGTTCATGGTAAAGTTAATGACCACAAAACCATAAATCTGTGATGGGTGAAGAGACCATTGATTCATCATAAATGAAGTAAAAGTATAACATTTTTTATATCAAGATCATTTTCTTAATGTTGTGTGATTATTTTAATATTAATATAGAGAACATGGAAAAATATACTTACTTAATTTATTTCCATTTCATAATCATAATTTCATCCTTTAATTATGTTTCGATCAATTTCCACTTCATATCTTACTCCAAGAAATGAATATTCAAGATGAATTGATCACGATTGAAGCACTAAAATAAATTTTAATGGATTATAATATCCATAAAATAATAATAATTAATTCCTCCTACCTCTATATATTTACCAAAACCAAAAAAAATTAGCATAGGTTATCCAATATGGATAAATCATACATTAATCTATAATTCCTCAATAATAATACCCAAAATTCAACTTAAATCATTCCATAAATAGTTAAACTTAAAACCCTTCCAATATATATCTGATCAAAATCCAAAAAATTAGAAATAAGGTCAAAAAATTTTAAAAATTAACTTAAATTTAATCCCCTAAATAACATAAATTAGCTCTCAGTGTCACATACCAAATATTTGAATACCTAGATCATATATTCTCCTAAAACATGGTAATAACCTGAATTACCATAAAACCTTAATGAAAACATGGATATTTCTAAACATTTACTCTATCCTCATTCATTAAATAAAATCATAGATTATTGAATATATTCCATAAATCCAAAAAATCAGTAAACTCCATCCAAGATAACATAAGCCACTTTTTTATCAAATTAGTAATCAATTATAAGGTCATCACTATTACCTCATTTACATTATCAATATCTATCATCTCTTTATCTAAACTAAACATTATTATCTCAATATAGATCACATATTAAGTTTTATCTTTCCCTCAATCATGTGTTTTCCAAAAATATCATCTTACTACTAAATATTTTTTCTTGGTTATCAGTACCAATCAATATGTGCTTTCAAATCCCTGAAGCAAAAATACTACAGAACAATCCTTAGATGTTTCATGATTCATATAACTAGAATTCCATTGATAAAGATATTTCTTCAATATAATTATTGAATTCAAATACATAAACACTTAAGTAATTCTACTTAAATGATTTGAAAAAACATAGGCCCTTAGAAATAAACCCTTGAATTAGGGAATTGACTCAGATAATACCAAAATTCCCCACACATAAGAAATTGAATTCCTTAGAAATTAATTTCTGTATGACCTTAATTTCAATATAGAAAACATCTTCCCCTTCCTTTGATACATTCTTATGGGTGTTTCTTCCTAAATTTTTTATATGAATGAAATTAAACTTTCTTACCTCCATGGTCATTATCGCCTAAACTACCATAAAATTTCATATTTATATTATATTAATCACTAGTAAAATCATCAAATTTTACATTTTTAATCATATATCATGATATATAATTAGGAATAATCACTAAGTTTCATCTTCCAATTCCTGTTTCACTTGGTTTCTCAGGAGTAAAATCATTCCATTGTCTTTCACATTTGGAATTAACACAATTCCTCCTAATTCCATCCATTAACTAAAACCAAAAGGCATATTTTAATCAATAAAATCATATTGTGAAACCACATGATCATGAAAAATAAATTATAGAATTTCTAAATCATTCCACATTCTTTTTAATCTATGACACATTAGGTCATTCATGGTCATGATCTATTCAAATAATTCATAATATTTCATAAATAAATTATGATTTAACCCAAAAATATCCCCCAGGAGTATTAAACTAGGTGTATAGTAAGGTCACACTCTCCATGCATCATAATGATGGTTGAGGTATACTCAACCAACTCTTTTTGGAGTTATTACCCCTAGATGAATCTGTGTCAAAACCATGTCCACTTATAGTATCCAGATAGAGATGTATTGATAGGAAAACCACATAATTTATACCTTACCAAAACTTTAGGATTTTATTCTATACTTATACTTATCCTAAAAATAAATCATAGGGTTATGTTCCCTGATTTATTTTTTCCTAAATGTAGTTCTCAAGGTTTTTAATAAACTTCCTATGATACCAACTATAAAGACCCCGACTCTAATAGACCAGATCTGGTGGTTACTTTATTATATTGTCACTAGATACAAGTGATCACATACCAACATTTTTAATAGTTTATTAGTTATGGTGAACTAAAAATATACTTGAATTATACATTTACACTTGAAATGCATAAAATAAAAAATAGTATTTTTTTGAGAGAACCAGTATTCTCTTTATAATATCCTTGCATATCAATCATAGTACACTTCTTTCATCCTGGGGAAAGGAAACATAATAAAGGGGTGATCTCAAATGCTCATAAATGGAATTCATATGGCATAATCTAAAATAAAATAAATAATTCATGAATAATATGGCAGGAAAAATCAAATAATTCCATATAAATAATCAAAAGATCTTGAAACTTATCCATGGATGACATAAATATTCTAATAATCACATAGATATCAATAACTGATTTTATTATTATGGAATTCATAACTCTATAAATCTTAAACTTATCTTCTAGTCCTTGTTCCAAAACATCTAAAATACCATCAAGGTCTTGTGCCAAGAAATCTACATAAACGGGTAAGTCTTGGGCTAAATACCTAATCTATTTTGTCTCATGAGACCTACCTATGTATCAAGGGTCTATGTAATTTTATTCCCCACCCATCACTTAATAATTCTAATGAATTCATAATATTTATAAATAATATTACTTAATCAATATTCCCTAATAATCAACAATTTTCTATATCAAAAGAACTAGAATACAAAATTTCAGTACTTCCCCAGACAAACTGATCATAAACCATCCATAAAAATATTGTGTATAGTATCTTGGGAGTTTATCTTCATTAAATCATAATATTCAACAAATTATTTTAACATAGATGGAAATAATTTAAAATATCACTAGAAATTTTGTCAAGGAGAATACACTTTTTACTTTGAAATAACTTATTTGAAATCTAAAAATTTCTCAAGTATTAAAGAAAACATTTTATTTGAAAAGAACCATGTAAAATTTTAAATTAATATTAAAATAATTGTGTGGTTATGGTAGAATTAAATTTCATTCATGTCTTATAAGTTAAAAAAATTCATTTCACTCTTTTTTTAAAAAGGATCAAAAAGTAACTCATTCAAAAAATGATAAGAAGATTCCTTTTAAACCATTTTTTAAAAAGTAAAACAAGAGTAAAAATGATTTTAAGAAATCATAGTATAATTTTAAATATATTTTGAAAATATGTATATGGAAGAAAACGTATTTTCTACCAAAGAGATAAATAAAGTCAGTTTTCCATAAAAATATCATTTCATTATATTGAGTACTTAAATAGAGAAAAATGAAAGTAAAACTTATAATTTAAATAAGTAACCATAGGATAATAATATTTATTTATTTTAATATATAAAGATAAAATAATTCCCCCAATGGAGACTTAAACATAATCAATCTCAAATAATGAAGAGATTGTAAAATAATCCATTACCACTTTGGCCCAAATGGCCCGAAGGCATTCATTTTTATTGATTTTTGATAACCCCCATTTCAAGGGATGAGGGGGAACCCTTACAAGGCCCGTAGTCTCAGATATTACAAGGCTCGTAGTCTTGAGAGATTACATGACTTGAAGGTCTTAGGAAATTCAACCAAACTATCAACAAGGAACTGCCCCTCCCCAGAATCTGCATCATGATAGTAGCTCTCCACCTTTTCATGGATGTCTGGATAGGCTTCTCATGAAATCATAGGCTGGTACTGATGGCATATCTATACCCTCTCATTCTGACAATCCATTTGGCTCTGCTCTGGTGAGTGCACCTGCTCTGAATCCTCTTCTGGGGTTGCTTCTTTTTTATAGTGTGTCTGGGGAAACTGCATGTGGCCCGAAGGCCTTGATATAACATATCAAAGTATCATTATATATACTATATTAAATAAATAAGTGGTGAATTTTTCATATGTCTTACAAAAGTAAAAGTGATATGAGAAACCCTTACCAAATGTCTGACTTCTATTATAAATGTTAGAACCTAATATATAATAAATATATATTTATTATAAATCCATTATATAACCATACTCATACATATCATATCATATCATATTGGATTTACTTATAATCTTTTACCACTCATTTATTAACAATTTCTTGTTAAAATCACGGTTCTAGGTAATAACTGTTTCGTTTTTCAAGTATGGTTTGGTTCGCTAGTTTCAGAACTTGTACTTTGATCATGGTTACAAGATATAAAGAATTTTAATCATGATATAAATATCATATATATTCATTATATTTGTATTTATATTAATCCATAAACGGTAGATACAGAGAAATGAATTACACCATTTATGGAGACGGTAGGTCGTACATACGCATGAACATTGTTTCCACTTTTCAACAGATCGAAAAAAAGAAATATAAATAATAATTAAACTTTAAATAATCATTATGATATCATATATATCATATATATTCATTAAATTTATCCTTATTTCCATCCTTTTAAAGAGTGAGTGAAAAATTAATCACATCACTTCATGGAGGTGGTAGTACACACATACGCACAAGCGAAGTTACAGATTGGAAGGTAAGAAGGTAGATGTGAGATTATAATTCCAAAATAATAATTGTGAAATAAATATCATATATAAACTCTAAACTCATCATAATAACCATTCATGAAAAATGGTGATAGAAAATGAATTTTTATCGCTATGTGGAGATGGTCATTCGTTAAAAATGGTGAAAGAAAATGAATTGTATTGCTACGTAGAGATGGTAAGTCGTATGTACTCATGAGCGATACTTTCACTTATCATTTGATGGGAAAGAGGGTAAATAATAGTGGTTTAACAATCATAATAACATTTAATTATATTTATTATATTTAATTTATTATTTTATGATTAATTAAACATATTTATTGAAGGTAAAAGAAGAAGTAAAAAAATAAAGTGATCGGTTAAGGTGATTACCAGTTCTTTGAAAGAACTCCTTCAGATCTCCTATTAAGGACCCTAGGGTTGGTCTTTTAAGAATACCATGACCTATATAATGTGAATAAGGATTTATAGAATATTATTTTATAGGTTTATGTTGATCTAGATAGCTCAATGTGGTGTAAAGAAAAGAGAGAAGGGTGTCATATTATAAGAGAATGGAGAGGCATTCTTGGAATTACCTAAAGTATTAAATAAATATAAATTATTTTTCATGCCCAAATGGATAAAATATGATATAATTATAAGGTAATATGATAAATATTCAAAATAAACTCATCAAATAAAATTTGGACAAGTGTTGGTTATGTTTCCACCCTTATCTTTTAGTTTTAACCCCCCCCCCCCCCCCCGTTAACCTTTTTTGATAATTACTGCGATATTAAATTTTTCTACACTTTAAGGGTCAATAATGTTACTATAAAAGGATAAACGGTCCATAAATGGACATTAGATTATTTTTTCAACCATATCCCATTTACTTTTCAGAATATATGATTTTAATGATTTTTAAATTATTTAATAAAATATTATTTAGTATAAAAAATCATTAATTTTATTTTTAAAACTATTCATTTAATTTGACTTTGAAAATAACATGAAAGTAAAGGAATTAGAATATAATAATTTAACACATACCCAAAATTTTATATTTATCTAAATAATTCGTGCAACACAATAATTATTTCAAATTATATTACTTTTAATATTTTTAAAATCATTTATTTTATTTTTCTATTAATTGAATAAATACTTTGTTGCTGTTGCATAGCCATTTAAAGTAATTATTTCATCAATAAAAATTAGAAATAAATTACCATTATTAAAAACAATTCATATTTCAAATAAATATTTAGAATAAAACATTTCTTCAATTTATCTTTATGAAAAAAATTTAGAGTTAATAAAACAAAGAGAATTACATTTTTGACTTTTCTTTACATAAAATAATATAAAGCTCAAAATCATATCCAAATGGAA
This sequence comes from Viscum album, assembly GCA_963277665.1. Lineage (NCBI taxonomy): Eukaryota > Viridiplantae > Streptophyta > Magnoliopsida > Santalales > Viscaceae > Viscum > Viscum album. Next base: position 1,428,354,380 of record OY728131.1, on the reverse strand, counting down.
ACAAAAGTTAATATATTAAAATATTTTATGATTATGGATTAAATAGACTCATATAATTGAATTAATTAAATATTTATGGAAATTTTAAATCCTTATCACATTAGTTTTTACCTTAATTACCTGATTTACCCTTTATTGAGGTGATAAATTTTACCATTGTTACTATTTATAATGACCAAAAATAAAAGAGAAATGTTTACCAAATTTGTATCTCATAATTAAAAATATGGAATATATTTTATAAAATTCAATTCGTATAAGCATCAAAATTTAATTTAAAATTAAACGTGAAAAATGTGATGAAAAGAGATTTTCAAAAATAATAACTTTTAAGTAAAAAATGTTTTTATACCCAATTAAAGTATAAAATTAATTAAAAATACAATAATTGGATTATTTTTAATCAAAATAAACTAATTAAATTTTAAAACTAATCAATAATAAAATTTTATTTTGTAAATACTTAAAAATAAAATACATTTGTCAATAAAAACTAGTATTTTTCACTATTCATTGAAAAATAAATTTTTTCAAAAAGATCCCAATATTTCTTCCTAAGATATTTTTTATGATCTTATTTCAAAAATTATATCTTTTTTATAAAATTAAATTTATAAAATTGTAATAAATTAATTATAATATCTTCACACAAAATGACATAAAATTCATGCTTGAAGAAAACAAATTATTAAAGTATAAAATTGATTTACTCAAAATTGAGTACTTATTTCCTAATGGTTAATCAATGAATTTAAATTAAATAAAATATTTATACATATTTTTTATAACTTTTGTAATCTTATTTATACATTCCAATTTAATGGTTTTTTATAACTATAACATTTAAATGGTACTATTTTCGGATTTGTTTAAGCTTGGTGTTACATGTTGTATACACTATCAAATATGGTGTTCCTTTAAAATATTGGGGTGTTAGACCTGGTAACCTGGAATTTTTGTTGGAATAGTTGTTCATAGAACACCAATTTGAGGTCCATCATAATATTCAACACATTTCTATTCGACTACTCAAGGCCACTAAACTGGTTCCTAGACTATAAGTATCCATGTGACCTCAGGCATGCCTCCCCATATTCTAAAGGCTGCCAACTAGTAGCGGGGGACTAAGGTGTTCCCAAGGGGAGAGTATACCTTATATTAGATTATGTAATAACATACCAAAAACCAAGTATCATATTTCATAAATAGGTAGAGTACATAGAAGAAAATAATATAATATTCTATATCAAATGGAATGTGGAAGAATATAGTTAAAAAGACTCATGGCCATACCAGCATACATAAACTGACAGCCCACCAGGCCGGTTATACATACAAGATAAATAAAATAATAAAATACATTGACACACTACTACCATCAATGAGCCTCACCTCATCCTAGTCACCAGACTTTATATGAGATATCATGCTTGATCATGAAACATTGGGACACTGACCAACCTAAACATGTGATCAGTGAAGTATTCTCAAATACCTAAGTTCCATGGCTACCTAATTAAGGCAAGAGTACAACTTGGTAAGGCACCACTAATGGGGTCCCATATATATCCTACCAGTAAAGAAGTATATAAAAATCTTAAATGCTCAGCTAAATAAAAAATAAACTATGGAAGCATAAATAAAAAAACTTTTGTTGATATTTGGGTTCTATCTTGACACTCGAGATATATTATACCAACTCTAGCTAGTGTCGAAGTGTCTTTAATCATGTGATGTACCACACCAACCAGTATCAAGCCCATGATTGATTCCCAAGAGCAGGTCCTAGGCAATCCAAAAGTATCAAGTGAAATCATCATATTCCAAGATGTATCCTTAGTATCCCAAGTAAGAATAATACAACTCCTACTTATCTAGATCTGATCATTCTAATAAGTATAGTGACTGGATCATAGGTAACATCCTAAGATTCCCATGTTGGAAAACTCACTAGATCCAAGGTAATCATCTATAAATCCCATAGTAATTTGTTATACTCATTGGATATACCATATCTTAGGCAGTATCATGTGAATCCAATACATATCAAGTGTGTTCACCAGATCCTATAGAGTATCCTAGGCATATCATATATCAGGCTCAAAGGCTATATCTTATGGAGTATTTTAGGCATCCCATAAGTATTAGGCTTAAAATTTAGATCCTGGGAGCATATATTAGGCCCAAAATAGTATCATAATCAATAGTTTAATCATAGGAGCATTTCATAGGTATCCAATAGCCATAAAGTACATGCTCTATCCCTAGGTTCACACCACATGGTCATCGAGGGAACACAATTTCCCCAGGATCAAGTTGAAACATAACAGGGTCAATGGCTAAATCCTAGATGATCGGACCTAGTCATTTCATATAGACCCAAAGGCTAAATACTAAGGGAAAATACCCAATTATTCCATTCAAAATGCTTGAAGGCAGTTCATTGCTTCCATAAAATCTCACCTCATAGTCACTATAGCCTCAATGAGCACACACCATCAATTTAAGTTCTTAAATGACACCTGACATCAACACCGCCTACCTAGTAGTATTACCCCTCTCTAGGGTCAATTTAATATTAAGGAACCTATCTAGGTACCCTATGTCACACCATATCATAGACACCCAACATGGGTTCCTCTATCTCCTTCTCATTTCTTAGGCCCAAACCTATTACTCGAAGGGAAAGGTTTCCCTTGACATTTACATGGTCATATTAAGGACTCATTGGCATAGTCACACAAGGGAGATGAACTTAATAAAATCCCCTTCCCAAGTCACCATAAGTTTCTCCTCATACCCAACCTATCTAGTAACCTCCATAAGTTATACCAACCTAGGTAATCACATCTCAGTGGGAGAGGAACACTCACCCCATGCTAAACTCAACTAGCCTAAAGGCTTTAAAGTGTCACATGATTCTATTAAGACCTACTTGGTCTAGCCACTCCCAAAATAATTATCTCCTATACAAGAAGAAATAAATAGAACCTACACTAAATACATTGTGCTTGCATAACTCATTTAGGTTCTCACCCCTCTGTGTATATATACCACACGGCATACATTTATAATCATTACATCAGACATCAGTAGCCATAGAATCAATCTATTGTACAAGGGTCCATCATGGTCATTGGACCTTTTTTTATTATATAGGAATTTTAATTTAATTAAAAAAAATCATTTTAATAAAATATTTTGGTCACCCTTGATGGTGAGAACACACATCACATTCACACTTAAAAAATCATATACCAAAGAGGTATGCTCCAAGGACCACCTACCTAAAATGAATATATTACCTTTAAATTGGTTTATTTATCCTCTACCAACCTCATACCAATATCATGATAATCTATCTCAATCCACAATTCCCAATAACAAATTATAAAAAAATTATAATTAATTATTCAAATCAGTCATAATAATTTACAAATAAATTAAAATTTAATTCAATTAGGCATAAATCTTAAAAACTCACTTTGTGACCTCACCACACCCAAAAAATGACCAACCACTCATGGAAGTTCCATGGTGTACTCTCAACACCATCATGGGAAAAATATTTCTTAATAGATACCAATTTAATAGACAAATTAATTTAATTTATAAAAAAACATTAGGAAAAACTATTGGGAAATGTACCTCCATTAAAATGAAATATGATAGTGTGCAGAACTAGTATTGATATTTCATCTATCTAGACCATATGAAAACCCCATGGATTTGTTCTGATTCCACCATGATTTGGTGGAATATTTATTAGAACCCTAACTGAAATCTTTCTAAATTATATATGATGGAGTAAAGGAAAAATAGAAATAAATGAATGGAATAACTCACCCAAAATGTTTTCCAGAATGTACTAAAAACATACCCTTAACATGGGGGGTCCAAGGGATGAAGAGGGGGGAGGATCCCACCAAATTTCCCTCCCCATATGCACCTCTCTACCTAAAATAAAGATGGTTCTGACTGGTAAATTATCAATCTTAACCTGCAAAAAATACTGGGAGGGTCAACATTGTGGTGTGACCATGGGGGGCACAATGCAAGTCCCTCACATCGGGAAACCAATGGGATGAAATTTGCAACTATGGGAAGTGGTGATTGGTATTAGTTAGTGACTTTGTGATTTTGTAAATTTTTAAATAGCTAGAAAAGAGTATCATTGACCCTAGTGATAATTCTTCTCAAATGTTTTGAAAAAAATTTAAATTTCATTATGACATAATTAACTTTAGATTATGGGTATATAAAGGGGGTTAAGATATTAAATAATTAAATGAAGGTGAGGTGAATGTGTTATAAAAATGAGATTATTCTAGAATTAGATAAAGTATGGATAAAGATTAACTTACTACTTGAATAAGAAGCATTATTGAAAATATTTAGTGAATTATTGAAATGTGTCATTAGGAATAAAACTCTATGGGGTTAGATGGATGACATGAAGGAAATATTTTATATAAATACATAGAATTATGTTTATTGAAATAATAAATTTGGATTGAGTGATCAAATTATAAAGAGTGATAATGAAAAATAATGTTATAAATTAATAATAAATATTATGTGAATAATGGATGGAGAATAAGGTATGTTGAAAACTTTAAGTACAACTTTGTGGAATCTTTATGATAAAGATCCATTGTGTATAGTTTAGTAGCTCGATTACTATGCGGGAAGTCTTGTATGACTAATAGGGGTCCCCTGATTGTGATTGAGTTGTTTTGTGTGTGTACTCAATATCTTGAGTTGTGATGAAGCTTGATATTGATGGATATTGATGGTGACTAGATATAGAGATAGATATTCAGGTAACTCACCCTCTATATAGGGTTAAATTGAGTTGATAGTGATTATACCTTTTGTTAATAATCATCTTGGATACCCTAGTACCCTTATATGCTTAAGATCTCCCTTAGGCGTCACCTAGGTTTTGGGAGATCTCCTTAAATTTGACTCATAATCAGTCTATGTCGGTTACATTGGATATACCTCGATAAGTCTAATATTACTCTCCTATATTTTCTCTATTTATATGATAGTATTATATTCAATATTTGTGCAAGATTATACACCCAATTTTCAGGATGTTTTTTGATTCTTATGATATCTCTCATTCTATTTTGAATCAAATCCCAATAATTGATGATTGAATAATCCCAATCATGGGGTAGGTGTTCTATATGCATCTCCCTTAAAGTTTCATTATTTATAAAATTCTCTATTGTGACGCAAGTTGGATTCTCCATGCATTGCTTTTAAATTACGAAATGATTGAAACTAAATTCATATACCTTAACCTTGACTATCTAGAAACCCATTCACATGGTTGGAGGCTTGTGACCTCAACATGGTGCACCTAATGGGTGTGACCTTTCACTTAACCTTATTGGTCGTAGATTTTAATTAACAAAAACACCACTTTGGTGTGTTTGGTTTGACTTATAAAATGGAAATTGGTTAAATGTTAATAAATTAATAGATTTAATTGCATTTCTAAATGTACCGTTGATTGAATTTTCTTCACTTTTTTGTGATAGGATTAAGAAATAGAATTATTATATATGTTTTTTATTAAGGAGTTGAATGATATCATGTGGACCTTAATTATTATAAGTGAATTGATTAGTGGTATGAATTTCTATTGACCCCTTTTCATTGTTAAATGAAATGGTTAAAAGGTTTTAATGGAAAGTGAATGGATTTTCCATGTCACTTAGACTTTTGGAACTTTGAATGAAATGATAAAGTTTTTTAAGTTATGTTTTGGCATGGATGCTTCACCATGGCTTTTGCTTAATTATTAAATTGAAAAATTCTTACTTTTAATATACACCTTGATCAATAATTGGAATCCTATTTATGGAATTCCTTAGAATGGATCATATGATAAATTAATTGTTTTGATACACCTTGAGAGCTAATTGGATTCATTTTTATAGAATTCCATGGATAGGCTCATAGGATAAATTAATTGTTATAATATGCCTTGAGTGATACTTGGATTCCTTTTTATTGAATTACATGGATGGGCTCATAAGATAAATGAAATTTTATATTATTACTTGAGTGATACTACGATTACATTTTAAAATTTTCCTTGGATGGGATCATAGAATAAATGACATGTTATAATGAACCTTGGGTGATACTTGGATTCCTTTTATGGAATGCCTTGGATGGTCTCTAAGGGCAGTGCATTACATGATTCCTTAAGAGATACTTGGGTTCCCTAAGTGGAATTCCATGGATAGACTCATAGGGATATGTCTTTATACCACTCCTAGAGAGATACCTAGATTCCTATGAGGAATAACTTGGATGAGCATGTAGGGTGTTGGGTTATAGTACCCCTTGATCAATACCTAGGTTTCACTTGAGGAACACCTAGGACAGGCACAAGATGATAATTAATTAATTAATTAAACAACGCATATTCCAAGTCAAAGAACAAACTTGGATTCATTTTGAACTTTTCATACATGGTGACCATTATCATTTATATGAGATTGATGGGAATGATGTCCCTTATTCAAAAATGAGACTCATTTTATATTATATGTGGATTCCTTGGTTATACGCTTCAGGTCCTCTCTAGTTCATATATACATGTATATATATGTGTGTGTGTATATAAATATACATTTGTTTGTGTGTGTGGTGGAACATTTTTAGAGACATTATAGCTTAGGTTGAAGCTGGTATAATCACCCAACTATCCCATGGGGAGCTATAGCCTAACATGGTTTTATATTTATTTTTTCTAATTTATTATTATACTTTCACATTGTTGTTATTTTATATTCATGGATTAAATTGAAATAGACACTATTGGTGGTGGCATGTTGAGTTTATCTCACACATTTTTTAGGTTGTTTTTTGGTGCCTAAATAGACCTCATGGTTGCAGGTTCAAGATCATGGACTATTCTATGTGTTGTTACTCATGTACATGGAAGCTTAGGAACATATAACTAAGCTAGTGATTAGGATTCTTATAGACATATCCCATGGGTATTTTTTTCATTTCATTATTCTTGTACTATATTGTTTATTACTTATACATTATAGCATGACATGCATGGTTGTATATTTTTCTTGTCCAGTTTATCAGTTATTATTACCTGTTGGTTATTTTATTCTTCAGATTTTTATATCTCATTATTATTCCTCTGCTATTTTATCACTGATCTATAGGGTATAGTCTCCCCACTATACCAACTATAGACCTTTGATGCTAGTAAAAAGCCTTTGGGGTATGGGGATATGTTCTTGAGTGACCGATCATCTCGAGGAACTGTTTTAGAGTCTCTTGAGTCAAGGTGTTACAAAGACAAACTATGTGTGTGGGATTTAATTACTGTGATTTTTATTTAAAAAATACCAAGACCCCCGTTTAAGATACCTAATCACCCACACTCAACCCAGATTATTTTTCTTTTATTTTGGAGTCTCTATAGATGATTCATTTTCCCTCTTAACCTATTCTCTCATGAATCAAATTGCTATTGATCTCGGTTAATTTTCTTCTGATAAGTGGGTCTCCTAATATCTTTTCATTACAAAGTGACATATATTTATGTTATTAATAGATCTAATCTTTTATTTAATGTTTCTTGATCCTAGGTTAATTTTATTGATCTCTTATGCCTTAAATATTCATTATAGGATCTTGTTGAGGGTTTTGACCTCTTGATCATTGATTAAAAGTATGTAGTTCCATAAGTAATTGCCTTAAAATTGAAACACTTAATTTCTTGATTGATTTTAATTTATTTTTTAAATTATTTAAAACCCCATATTTGAGATGATTGATGTTTTATTTTGATATGGGAATGAGAATTGAGAAAAAAAATTCAATGTAATTGAAATTTTTGGGTGTATTTAAGAAAATTAATGGATTTATTTGAAAATTAATTTGATGAAATTAATTTTATATTTATCCATGAGAAAATGTATTAAATTTAAAAATGATTTTAAGTGACATAAATTAATGAAAACCTATGTTTTGGTTTTTAAATGAGAAAGGCATGTTGAAAACTGAAATTAGGAAATTTTATTTTGAAATGATTTGAAATGACTCTTTTTCTCATGATTAATTGATTGATTGACTGAAGCACATGTGAGAATGGGTAGTTAGTGGGTAATTAGGATAAGAAATCTATGATATGACCCCTTAGTAATGGATTTATGGTGAAAAAACTAACAAAAACTTACTAAGGAATGATTTTCCCTAGATGGGGAGTTAAGTCTTGATAGCCTAAGTCGGGGGGCGTGTGCACACATTGAGCTGAAATCAGTGATTGAGAAGTGTGAGGGTCCTATTTCTAGAAAATGACATACCACAAGGACTATTAAATGATTCTATGATATGTTTGATTTGATTATTACATTAAATTTTATTATTGAACTATTATATTCATACCAACTACTTTATATAAACTATTTTATATAAAATGATCATTTAAGATAGTTTTGATATAAATGCCATCCTTTTTATATGAAAGCATGTTTTGATGAAAATATATAAATTCTATGTCATGTATTGTTTTATTTAAATTGATATCATGATTGGTTTATTGTAATGGTTTTTTTTATGGAACATTTGGTGAGATCCTACTAGGTTGTTTAGATCACACCCTACCTTTGTCTTTAGGTTTTTGTAGATTTTTCTATTCTAGGTCTGAATAAAGGGAAAGCTCCAATTAGAGATTTTGGATGTTCTTAATCCTTGGGACCCAAAGTGATGTAGGTGATCAGTGAAGATTTTATCCATTTATTACATGGTATGTTTGAGTTTTTATCTTGATAGATCTTATGTACTTTAATGATCTACTACTTTAGGTTTTGTTATACCTATTTGATTATGGTACTTTCTCCTTTAGGATTGTTGAGCATACTGACTTGTGTATTTTATATTTTTTTGTTTTGTGGAAAAAATATTCCCTCATGATTCTTGTATGATGTCAGGTGTTGGTCACCAACCCGTGGGGATCGGGAATGCCCTTCAGGCTAGGTCAGAGCCGGCTCAGGTATCAGGGTACTAGGGTATTCAGGCTGGTTTGTGACACCTTTTCTCTTCCACTAATATGGGTAGAGACTAATGATGACCTATATATGTATCTAATCTAACTCAACCATTGCACTGGGAAGAGATATGATAGATATTTCTAGGATATAGTCCAAGAAGAGTAATTCCACTAAGATCTATGGTGCAGGGTAGATGGATATGGGTAATTCCTCTAGTATCCCAAATTCAAGAACATGGTAGATGGTATGGGTGGATTTGTGGGTTTCTAAGGAGAAATTAATACTTAATGAATACAACGAAAATAATTAGAACCCTAATTCCCAACATATATCATGATTGATAACTGAAACTAAGATATATATATATAAAATAAATAACATGTGTGTACCTTCCATCGATGAGCTACAACAATCATATTCATCATAGTGGTTTGATGAAGATCCCTTAGAGATATCCAAATGAAACCCTCCTCTATAGTTTATCCATGGGTTGAAATAATTTCTTGGTGTTTAGGAAGGATTCTCCTTTGTTTATATAGAATGGTAGTGCCTCTTAAATAGAAAAGGAGGAAGGAGACCGAGCTTCAAGAGTATCATTCATAAGGATTATGTAGGAATACATATATATCATCATGGGTAATGAATCCTTTTACAGTCCCCCAATATACTACTAAGTTATACATTCATTCACCCATATGTTATATAATTTATGATTGAATGCCTTCAATTAAAACTATTGTAACCCTGATACAATGTTATTCTCCCATTATTTTCATCTTATGAAACACTAGGAAATAGTGATATCCAATGTAGTGAATTTTAATAAATGATAATTTTTATTATTTGGTTTTCTATCTATCATAGGGTTTTAAGATGAATTGTACATTATGATTCATGACTTAAAATATATCCATTTCATGCATTTTGGCAGTCCAAGGAAGTGGATATGATATCCCTATATCATATCCAATGATAAAAAAATATTCGAAATGAATTTGGTTTATACATGACTCACCATACAGCATACACTATAAAAAACAACATATTAGCGGTAGTTTCTTAGAAGGGGTTATGCACAACCCCCTCTAAATTCATTTTAGAGTGGTTTATGCACAACCCCCTCTAAATTTTTCAGCATTATTTTTTTAGTATTTGATTTGATTTTAGAGGCGATTATGCCAAAATCGCCGCTAATTTACTAATTAGTGGCGCAATATATTAGAGGGGGTTTTGAACCTCCTCTAATGGATGACATTAGAGGGGGGTTTGAACCCCATCTAATTTATGACATTAGAGGGGGTTTTGAACACCCTCTAATTCAACAAATTTGATGGGGGTCAAGAACAATGGCTAATCCATTTGATTAGAGGGGGTTTTAAACCACCTCTAAATTTTTATTTATTTTTTAAAATAAATCTCATATAAATTCAAATTTTATAATATATATGTATAAGTGCACATGTGTGTGTATATATATTACATAAGCACATTATATAATGTATTTAAATACATTATAAATATATATATAAGTACATTATATAAATACTTTAAATAAATACTTATACATATAAACAAAAATGTATACATATATAAATATTGGTATACATAATATAAATGAAATTATTAATAGATTTATTCAAATTTATAAAATTTATATATGGTTTTATAAATACTATACATTTATATTATGATTTATATTATACATATGTTATATTAAATACATTTTTATTAAATATTTTTTGTATAAATACATTTATATTATATTAAGTAAACAAATATATATAATATAGAAAAACTTAAATATAAATATACATATATATATTAAATAATTATATTATATAATTATATTATATATATTATATTATAAAAATTTAATTATATATAAATTTATATATATTATATAATTATTTTATATATATTTTAGTATACCATAATAATTATAAATTAATTTTGAATATATATATATATATCATTTAATTATATTATATATTTATAATTATATGAATGTATTTAGTTTTGTGTGTATATATATATGATATAATATAAATGTATATAATCGCATACATAAATATATAATATAAAGGTATTTAATATAATATATGTATAATATAAATTATAAAATATATAAATGTATATTGTTTATAAAACCAAAATATAATTTTTATAGTTTAAAAAATATGAATAATAAAAATAATAATAATTAATAATATTATTGTTGCACACACGTACATATATACAACTATATAAAAATGATTATATAAATATATAAACTATAATTATATTATATCTATAAATATTATATAAATACATAAATAAACACACACAAATATAAATGTATTTACAAATATATGTATAAATATATATTTATATATGTAAATATAATTATTTATATATATATTATATAAACACATATAATATATATATATATATATATTATACACAAATATATTATATATTATCTAATATTTATGTATCTAATATTATATATATATATATATATATATTATAGATAAATATATACATCATATATTATACACAAATACATTATATATATATATATATATATATATATATATATTATACATAAATATATATATACATATATATATTATATTATACATAAATATATTATATTATACATAAATATATATTATATATAAATATTATACACAAATATATCATATATAAATATTTATATCTATTTAAATATTTATTCAAATAATATATATTTGAATCACCTTCTAAATATATATAAATATAACAATGTGTAAATAATACAGCAAAATCAGTTTCTCATAATGGTGAGGGGTGTGCTATATATGATGGAGGTCTATAGTTCATAACCCAGTGGTTTCCATTTTACAAAAGGGGTGGGGGTGTGGCAAGGAGCAGGAGGGTGGGATCGGACTGGAATGGGAGGAGGACATGGCGGTAATGGGAATGGACTGGGAGGGAAGGGGGTGCGCGGCGGGATCGGGAGGGGACCTGGACCGGAATGGGTGGGGTGGGATGGGAATAGAAGGGAAGGGGGGTGTGAGTGAGAACATGAGAGGCGGGTGGGTGAAAATTTTAAAAAAAAATAACTAATTAGAGGTGGTTCTTTTAGAGGGGGTTAAAACCCCTTTAATTTAGCCTTAAATAATGGTAGTTTTGGAAACCACCTCTAATTAGTAACTTATTATTCAAATTGAAGCGGTTTCTAACCGCCTCTATTCTGGTAAATGGATTAAAGGGGGTTAAAACCCCCTCTAATCTAATATTTCGTGATAAATTAAACGGGGGTTTTAACCCCCTATAATCTAATCGCTTCTAATTTTCTCATTACATTACCAGTGGTTCTTCAAAACCACCTCTAATAATAGTAGATGAGGACATTAGCGGTGATTCCTCATAAATGCCACCAATATGTTTAGAGAGGGTTATAACCCCTTCTAAACTTAAAAATAATCCCCTCTAATCATTTTTTAGTGATAGTTAAATTATACACTACAATATATAGCCTTATGGCATATCACTAACAATATACCACTTGTAGTAAATCTCCATAGACTATATCATTCCACTTTATGTCATATCATATATAATAACCCATGAAACCATATACAAGCCTTCTTTTGAATAACTTCTGAAACACTTTTTTAAATATATCATCAAATTCACCTTGTATCATATCATATGAGATAAATTATGAATATTCATCCAAATTTATTTTTAGATAAACTCTAAAATACTTTTAAACTAGATATCTGGGTTTTTTAAACTCAATCCTCAATTAGTAAACCTCAAAGTGTGACCCCATGGGCCTTTATAATATTGATAAAAAATATTAATTCTTGAATCCATAAATGTAATCAAGGATCATCCTTTAGAAAATAATTAGAGATATTCAAGCTATAAATGGATATATAATGATCTATATTAAACACATGTATATCTATAACAATGTCCACTAACTTCACTATATGAAATAATTCATTTTTATGTGATTTATTTGTCTAATACATCAAGTTACCATGGGTCATAAAGTATTTCAACCCAACATAACCACTCATATGTTCTCAATTCTCTAAGTATAGACCAGTTATGTTGATGAATACATCACATTTAATTCACCCTTATAGATGATCCAATCACATTACCCTTTCCTGATATATAATCACATCATATATATTTTCTAGTACAATTTAATACTTCCTCAATCTATCTCAATCAAGGACCCACATATCATACTCATCATATGAGAGTGAAATATCATCTTAGTTAAGCTCCAACTGAAAACATGATTAGAAACATATACAACCATCCCCTGATTAGTTAAGCCTCAAGGCTTTCATAATAAAGGTATCAAAGTATGAAGGTTCTCATGATATGTATCTCTCCAACCTTAGGTATAGGTAAATACCATTACGAAACATGCATCCTTGGAATACCAAATACATAGTGTATGAAACTCCATGTGATATGCTTGGGGGTCATCTACCACACAAAATTACTTTTATACATCATGAATATATTTTGTATCTCAATATGAAATACTACTCATGTTATCCTTAAAATTTCATCACAACCTATAATACTCCATGGAAAACATTGGATAGGGGTAACTAAAAGTCATTCTTTAAGAGGTTAATTCATGTAACATATATGTAGCCACTGTAAAAAAGTGGATATTCCTATTCATATAATGTGATATATTTTATATTCTTAAAATATTTTTAAAATATTAATAAAACCATACATAATGACTTATCTAATCATATCACATGTGATAGTCCACTAGATCAGTCTTATGTTTGTTTTCCTTTTAGGGTTTTTTAACTCATTACATCTATATATAATTCATTTCACATATCTATAAGGCCAAAAAATACATTCATATCACTAAATTATTTAGTGAGTAGTGTTTATGAAGAAATATAGTTTTAATAAGATAGATTATTTGGAATCATATTATTAATTTTAAACTATTTGGACATAATATTAAAACTCCTTAAATTTATAACATCAAATGTTCAGATATTAATAACTTTTTTTGTCTAATTATAACACTTTTTAAGTTCATTATAATTATTCTTGTAATTATTTCCATTAATCTTTTTCCTTGAAATTTTTTGTAAAATGGTGTAACTATTTATATTATTTTATCTTTACTAGCATATTATAAAAGTAATTTAGGATATAAATTAATACTCACTTAGTTATGATAACCATATATAACTCTTTCAATTAAACTTTTATCGACATAACCTAAAGATTTTAATATATTAAGTGATATTCACTTTGTATTTTGGCAGGCATAATCTTTTATTTATTAACTTTGAACTTTAAAAAGCCAAAACATACTCCCACTAGCCTCTTAGACATTGTATTCTCTTTAGAAAAAAGTGTTAGGATACAAAAACTCCTATGTGTTCATAAAATAACTTATATTTCCTATTATTGTGAATAATTAACAAATAAACTATTGTATCTATATAATATATGGTACTCTATGTGTTTGGAAATTTATTCTAAAAAAATAATTTATTCTTTAAAATATGTAACAGGTGGTGGTGGGATCAAATCTCTCATATTTTAACGAACATCTGGATAAAATCCTTTAACTTAGATGAAACATTTGTATCCTTATCTTCTTCTAAAAACATTTTATAGAATATGATGAATCATTAACCGTTTTTATTGATATATCACATAATATTTTTCATAAAAAACACTTTCTTAATAAACAAATTCTCTTATCATAAGTGAAATGAGATAATTATACACTGCCTTTATATATACCCATATAAGATTCATATATTCTTTTAAATTCAAATTTATCACTCAAAAAACCTTTATTTTATCATTTGAATGAAATCTATAATATTTATCTACTCTTACCTTGATTTTTGAACTCTTGGATAAATATAATTTTTTTAAAACATACAGTTGGTATCATATACCCTTCAAAATCAAAGAATCAATTTCTACAACATCTATATCTGACATGGAATTTTTTTGGTGTTTGTCAAACCCCTTAAGATATCCCATGCATTCCTATCATATTGAAATAACCTTCCTTCCTAATTTTACTATTACATTTAAATAACCTTGATAAGGTATTATGAAGAAACATTTTTTTATTTTCAAACTAACTTTTCTTATTCTAGTTTAAAATTTTACCCACTTTTACTATCAATGCAACATCAGAACTTATACATAACATACCCTAGTTCATTTATCCCTAGTTCTTCAATAAAATAGGGGAAACAACTCTTGAACTCATTCATAATATAATTACATTTATAACAAAATGTATTTCATGTCCAGATTAATCCTTAAAGGTATCCTTTAGTCATTCCAAGTCATAAAATCAATCATATTGAATATATAAGTGGTGAATTAAGTTCCTTCAGTCATATTACATCTAATTCCTTTTAAAACTTAGATGTATTAACTTATTCTTTATATAAACATCTAGATTCACCTATAGAAAAACTTCAATATTTGGCCACTCGGAATGGTATTGTTGAACACATATAATTTTCCTTATGAATGATTTTTAAGTATTATATTGATCTAAGAAATTACTTAAATTAAGATCTTCCTTTCTCTAGTATTGATCTCAAGGTTAGATTTGATGATTATTATTCCATGAATCTGCAATAAAATACTTTATAATATTATTATCAATTTTTACATTCATTTAATATATAATTTTGTTTAAATGTTCTCTCACTAAAATTATGACCCATTTTGGTATACATCATATATGTTAGTGGTCCATAATCCATATTTCACTAAGTAATGAGTTCACATTTGAATTTACCTCACCAATTAGTTATTTAGGTAGTTCATCATGCCAATAACATCATATATGACTCTTTTATAGTTTAGTGGAAAACCCTTTTCTCTAATCCATTATATAGATTCACTCAACATTAGACCTATAGTAATATAATCCTATTAGGGTATCCTAGCTAAGTGTAACCTAATTAAAATTCCAAAAATAGGCACCAAATCCTATTAGGGTCACCAATTACTTTCTTTCCTTACATAAGATAATCCATTGGAACCCAGTCTTGGCATGGTTCTTCTGGTTGGATGATTGAGGTTTTGAAAATTGTTTACTTTAGAAGTAATTTAACACTTAATATTTTAAAGGAGGTTTAATATCATTATATTATCTCATGTTATCCATTTAAATATATGTATTTTCTAATGATTTAGTTTGGAATCTTATTCTTTCCACCAAATCAATATGTTTAAACCATATTGATATATAACCCTTTACACAACACATATATTGTGTTACTAACCCAAATTAAAAGTCAATTATATTTATACACATCCAAATGCATCCCATGCATAAGGTACTTGAAACCCTTTCATGTAAAATATTAGAATCATATAAAATAAATAATCCCTACAAGGGTGAGTTTGGAGTGACATATAGCCAGACCCTACTTTTCTAGACAAGGCATAATCCTCCAGGTCAGTGAGTGGTTTAACCTAGAAGTTCCTCTACTCAAGGATACATTACTCAAGAGAGACATTAATTACATATTAATTATAACACCTAATATGCATAAACTATAATTAACTACTTAATTCAAGATCATAACTTAGTATAAGACAAATTCAAAGTATAAGACAACTAAATCAATTACTATACCTTGAATGAAACTCCTTAAACATATTTATGGGAATTTATAAGAGCAGTTAAACACTTTAAACTAAAGCATACAACCATTCATAGTATAATAATTATATTCTTGAATAGTTAGGAATAAACTAAATCAATTAACAATTCATATATCTAAATATGAGATGAACAATTCATAAATCAATAATTATAAATTCTTTATAATATATCCATCCATTGTAGATATTCCATAATTAAATAAATTTTAATATTTTATATTTACTTCTAATATGAACTCCTTTATATTACTGTTTTATATGGAATTCTACTTAAACAAATAATATTATATGAAATGTAAACAATTTATATTCCAATTCTATTATGTAAAAAATTTACATAATCTAAATATCACAAATTTAATATTATTTTATCCTTGGTCATATCAAATATAAAAAACTCTTTTGATCTTGTTTAAATAATTTCCTCATATAAGGCCTTTTAATTTGAACATTTCAAGACAATTATTATAAACAATTCATAATAATAAATATAATTTTTTTATATTTTTTTCCTATTTTGTAATTTATAAACACTTTATAAATTACACTTATAATTTCCATATAAATACATTTTATCCAAATTATAATTTATTAAATATAACTTTAAAAATGTATTTTAATATTAATATTTATTATGTATGGTATATTTATTTATTAAATCTGTCATAAACATTTAATAATTAATTCTAAATATATAATTCTAAATTAATTTATAAAAAATTATAAATTATATAAACATCCAAAAATACCCTTTTTCTATAATTTATAAAAAATTTATAAATTATAAAATCAATTCATAATTGAAAATTTAGAAAAAATTAATTTTACAAGATACCGTATTTAACAATATCCTTAAATAATAATTTGCGACTTAGCTTAATTATCTATTGTATTTTATAATAGATAATAGTTGGATGTGATATATCCCTTTGGTTCCTAGGAATCAAAATTTATGGTATACATTGTATCATATTGATGATATGATACTCTATTTCTCAAACACAAATCATCATTATCATCCTTTAAAAATTCCCATATCGTATGGTATGATATATACACAGCTGAATAAATAGAAATTTTTCGTTTCCTGTGATATTCCATATCATACAGCATGAAAATATCATAGATTATGATATCATATATCATAATATCAGTCATAGTTTAAATTTTATTTTGTTTTTAATTATATACAATAAAATATACAAAACAATATATATTTTCTTTATTTTCACCATGATTTCAATAATCAATGATCATGGAATGGATCTCATACCACTGATGGATTACTAAGGATTGATTAACACTTAATCAAAATAGAGGAAACAATTAGAAACCTCATTCCCATAATCTACCATTCCTGATAACCCAAACCATGCTATATATAAAATGAATAACATGTTGTGTACCTTAAATTGATGAGATATCACAATCATCTTCATCATAGTGATTTGATGAGGATACCATAGAGGTAGTTAAAGGAATACCTCCTCTATGGTGTGTTTATGGGTTGAATGAATCACCTGATGTTCAGGAAGGATTCTTATTTTCTCCTAAAACATGCTAGTTCCACATGAAGGAAAATTGAGAATAAGAGGGAGCTTTAGAACTATTGGCCAGAAGGATTGCGAAGTAACACATACATATTCTCATGGGTACTGCTTCCTTTTATATCTCCTTGAGACACTCCTAAGTTATGCATGCATTCACTCATATATTACATAACATATGAGTGAATATCTTTAGTTACAACTATTATAACCCTCAGCTAATTTTATTCTCAATGTGTTTCATCTTATAAAATGATTGATATTAATGATAGACGATATGGGGAATATTTCAGAATGATGAAACTTATAATTCGATTTTCCGTATATCTTAAGGTGTTAACATGAATCATACATTAAAATCAATGCCTTACGATATAGTCATGTAATACCTTACAATAGGCTAAGGCAATGGCTATGGTATCCCTATATCATAGATAATGATATTACAAAACCAATACATTCAAAATTAATTTTTTTTATATATATTATACCATATGACATAGATAAATTATACACTATTATATAGATATTTGGGTCATATCTCTATAATGAAGATTTTTAGTTCTTATAGCATCCTCAGTATGTGAATGTGATGATGGTAATTCACCCAAGTGGTTACACCCCCTCCTCTCCCACAATGGGGATTGAGGTGGATGATAATGCACTAGACATCATCTCTCCTCCTCTCATGGATTTGGGATACTAGAGGACTAGATATACAGTTAAATCTTAGAGATGTACATTTCCTCCACTGTATCAATATATAGATTTATCCCTAGAGATGTGTATTTCCTCTAGATTTTGGACATGTATACAATTCTATCTTTTGATAAGTGTATTTTCTCTAGGTAGAGGTGTCTATTTCCTCCAAAATTTATGAGATAGGTAGATATGTGTACTTTCTCTAGCCTCTTATGATCAGTGCATCTAGTGTGTATTACTGAGATGATAATCTATGATGGTATGTGTAATTTGTTGTTATTCTCTTATGTATTTTATAAGTAGTCCTTTTATTTGGTGAGTACTATAGAAGTGAGCAATGGGAAGCTTGATAAGGATGATTTTTGTGTCTATTTTTTTTATAATGTTGAGGATGTTAGATTTCTACACCTTATTTATCATTTTTTCACATTGTCATAAGTTGTTTATTTAGGTCAGTTCACAATTTGTAATTACTATACTATGGATTGTTATACTCACCCCTACATGTGCACTTACACATTGTTTACCTCATGTCCAAGCATATGTACTGATGTACAGGATATATGACCATGGATCATGGAGATGATGGTAAATGTGGATAGCTAGTGGAGTGGAGATCATTACGGTGGACACCCTCAGACCATTAGTACTTCAATATGTGACCTACTAAAATGTATCAATTATACCCATTGATTTATTTGTACCTGATTATTACATTGTATCATATTACCATGTACTCTGATGATTCTTATGGTATCATTCGCATTTTATATTGAATTTTATTGTGTGTGTGAGAGAGAGAACGTGTCATTTACTATTAATTTTATACTTCATGCATGTGTGGTGGATGTTGGTGTATGATAATGGGTGATAAGTTGTTTAGAGATAATTCCTATCAGGTTTGTGTGTATACCTCATCACTGGTTGTTGACCCTTAACCTAGTGGATGCAGCTTTGGGGAGTTTACCTACTGATATGTCAAGACGTGGCATAATAATAAAAAATTATGTATTTAATTAAAATTTTATTTAAATAATTAAATAATATATATATATATATATATTATAAATAAACTTCATAAAAAGTAACATAAAATTGAAAAAATCATAAATTAAAATAATAGTAAATTTTAGAATATCATTGGAGGATAATCAGACTATTAAAGAGTAGTTTGGTTGACCACCCGAGATACACTTCACAATGCGAGGTTATTGGATTGTGGTCGTCGGGATAGATGGGTTGATCATAGGAGGTGAGGGCGGTAAGGGTTTCGGTAAGAGAGAATGAGGACAAAGGGGAGAGTTTTTTCTAGGATGGTTTCATATTTAAAGAGGTGGATCATGGGTTATGAATTAAGGTGAAATCCTAGACTTCATCTCTTCTATCTTTATTTTTCATAGGATTCCTTCCCCCTTTGTGACTTAGCAGAATTATTCTAGAAAATATCTTGCTGATAAGTGGAAAATAAGGTTGAAAAAGGTGTGTATTTTAATATCTTGACTGCATCCCTTTTTTAAATTTTTTTTTGTTTACTAAAATATTGATCCAAATATGTTATTAACAAAAGTAAGGATGAAAACAACATGTTTTAAAATTACCCTGTCCATAGACACTATCCTCAACCATGCTTACTGGAAAAAAATAGGGATAATAAAGACATGTTTTAAAACTATGATTTCAATAGACAAGGTCTCAAACCGCATGTTCATTATTTTTATTTTAAAAATAATATTATTATTATTTATTCCATTACTATAATATTTATTTTTTATGCATATTTTATTTTATGTTTATATTAATAATTATTTTTTATTGTGTCTTTTAATTATTATTTTTATCTTTTATATTTATATTAATAATTTTTTTATCATGTAACATAAAATATTACTTTCTTTATTTTTAAAAATAATTTTAAAGTGTCATTTAATTTTATATTTATTTTAAAGATATCCATTTATTTTAAAATTTTAAGAAAAATGTTAGAATTTTCAAAAAATTAATGTAATTCCAAAATAAAGTGGAAACCCATAAAAAGTTACCTTTGTGAAGATCATTATTTATATATTTTCATTTCATCCATAATTATGTTTTCTAAATGTTTACTATTTATTATGTAATTTAATTATTTTTACTTATTTTATTTTTTCTATGTCATGCACTCTCTTTAGCTTAAACTCAAGAATCATCTTTATTATCAACTATTATATTTGAACTAGATAACATACTAAATCTAGGGGTATGAGGAATAAACTCCTCTACATTATCCTTATAAAATTTATTATCAAAAAATTATACAATCCTTAATCAACAATGGAATTGGCTTCCAAATCCATAGTTATAATTTCTTTGCTATTTTTTTCATAACCAACAAAAACACATTTTATTACACTTACTCCAATTTTAGTTCTTTTAGGATAAAGAACTCTAAAATATGTTAAACATCCTCACACTTTAAAATATGAAATTTTGGGTTTTATACCTATCCAAATTTCATAAGAGTATCTTTTTTTCCCATATGAAATTATATTATGAATATGAAATGAAGCTAATAAAGCTTCATCCCATAAATTTAAAGGTAAATTAGATTTATTAAGCATAAAATTTACAATTTCTGACAATGTAGGATTTTTTAATTTCACCTAAACTATTTCATTTAGGTGTATAAGGAGTGGTACATTGATGAATTATTATATTTTATTCAAAAAAATCATTTTACTCATTCATAAAGTATTCAACACCTCTATCTAAATATAATACTTTAGTATTCTTATTTAATTGATTTTTAACTCTATATTTGTATTTTCTAAACATAATAAAAGTTTCATATTTTGTTCTAATAATATAAACATATAAATGTATATTATATTCATTAACAAAATAAAAAATGAACTAATTCAAATATATCAAAATTTCTTTCAACACCATGAAATGGATTTTAATTATTTTAGATCCATGCATGTTTCACATTTATTTAATGCATATCTAAAATTAATTAAATTTATTTTTTCTCATTACTTTAAATGAATTAAAATTAGAATTCTCTAAATGATCATGTCATAAATTAGAGGAATCAATTAAATAATCAGAAAACCGTATCATATTATTAATATATAGTTAATGCTTGTCATCACTTTAGTATCCCTTCCACACAAACATGGATCCCTTAGACAAGATAACCTTTTTATATTCAAATAAAACTCAATATACCTTCTTACAAAAAATATTAATAGAGAATAGATACTTTTAAATCTTGGTCACCCAAAACAAATTTAAAAGATTCAACTTTTTTCCATAAGTAAAACCTTGTTCCACATCTCCTTGACCAATTCCATTGATGCATATATTATTTTTAATTTATAATTCCTTCATGATTGTACTTTCTTCAAATGTATTGAACATAAAATTATTTGTGTACACATGAAACATAGCTCTATAATCAATCTATCATATCATCTTTATCAAAGTCATATTTACATCAGATATCGTCACAAATATATTTTCTTCATTCATAATATTAATAGTAAGTTTTTTCACTTTATTTTGATAATGAAATTCCCTTGAAAAACTTCCTAATTTTCTATAAACAAAGAATTATTATTCCTTCTTAGAAGAATTTACTTTATTTTTTAATTGTTACTTTTCAACTTGAAATCTATGAAAAAGTTTTGTGATGTCTTTCCCTTAATAATATTCACATTAGAATCAAATTTTAAAATCATACTCATGTAACTTTACATATATTTTTCTTAAATGTGAAAAATATTTTAAGATTTTTCCAAGGAAATATCTTCACTCTTTTAATGAGTGATTTACCAAATTCTTTTCACATCGGTGGAAATTTAGTAATAATTATACTCACTTGAAAATTATTTGGTATTTTGATTTTAAAAAAAATAAGTTTATTTGTTATGACTTAAAGGTCATGAATTTTATACAACATTGGTTTGTTATCAACCATCTTGTAATTTAGATCTTTTACAATGAAAAATTTATTAGCACCTTCCTCCTTGGATTTGTACATGAATTTAAATTCCTATCATATCTCCTGAGTGGAATTAATTTGATGAAAATAATCATAAAGATGATTTTATAAGGTTTTGATAATAATAACTCCACACAGTGATGGGTTTAGGAGATCATATAATGATCATTTTTAGTATATAAATCCATTAAAAAAATTTATCTACCTTAAAGGATTCAAGGTGTAATGGATTATCAAATAATAACATTATTGTATTTCCAAAGTAGTGGACTCTATCTAGATGGAGTATGGTTAATGTGTATAACTAAGTCAATAATCATATACTTATTATTTATGAGGGGATTACACTATCCAAAGGATCCCATAACACTTCTTGAGGACCCTCAATCACCGAAGGGGTTCTAGTACCTTCACCTAGTGATAAACAGTGATCAAAGGAGAAGGGAAGTTTGGTTGGTGTCGAAAGAAATAGGGTAACCCAACAAGTGTTAGATCTCATCCTTTTATAATCATCCTCAACACAATTCATTTAATGTAGAGAATCTGTTATCTCAAATTCATTAAGTGCCATCTCATAGAACCTGTGTGTTATATCTTGTTGGATTTATTCACTAAACCCTTTAATGAAGAATTTCATTCCATGAATAATCTAGTCATAATAGATTATAACGAAAAAACCATGTAATAAGGGGATTTGGTAATGTGTATGAATCTCATGAATTTTATCGTATGATACAACACATGCAGCAAAGGTATCTTATGCCTTCCATACGATTTATTTATACTGTATGTTATGATATTCATCTCACGAATATCACAACATATGATATGGGTGTATTGTAATATATGATATTCCCTATTTAATTACACATCTACCAATCTTTCACTTTCACTTAAATCCCATAAGGAATTTGACATAAGACTTCATAATTATTTTGAATACATACAAAACTCTTTTAGGTATGGTTTTATCAAACTTTATTAATTTTATAATAAAAACTTATCCAAAACATAACCCTTATCCAAATTCTTAATTGTGTGACCCTTTAGGCCTTAGTATAATTGATTAAAAATATAAAATCCTCATTCCATATATGTAAGAAAAGAGGAGCTTATAGCAAAGAATCAATGCTACTCAATATACTAATGGGTGTAGTGTGATCTCCATAAAACATACTTATACCTCATATGAATATGTCCAATTCAATATATATTATATACATCATATTTATACCTATATAATCCTTTTTCCCATGACACTGAGTGACCACTAGACATAGAAAAACATTGTTCTAGTATAGATCATCTCATATTTTCTTGATTCTCTATAAAATATCAACTTTCAATTCGACTAGAAGATGATCAAATCACATGTACCTCATCCAAGTAGCTAAACACAACCCATGTGACTTAACTAATCATGGTCATACGTTTCCTCGATCTAATTCAATCAAGGGCCAGAAAAAATTCTTACCATACGAGTGGAAAAATATTATCTTGGTCATGATCCAACTTATGAAATGATCAATAACATACCCAACCACCCCTGATTAGCTAATTATCTATGACTTGTATAAGAAATGTTTCAAAGTATAAAGGTTCTGATTCTAGGTATTGTTGTACCCCTCTCTCTTGGATTTTAATGATCACAATCACTCTTATTTTGTTCTAACTTGTTTTCAAGTGTTTTTGTTGATAGGCAAAAGGTTTCCAAGGAGTTGGGCCAAGAAGGACTGAAAGTAGACTCTCTGAGTCTACCGGCCAACCGGTGGATTCCCACCGGCCAGCCGGTGGTCTCTGGCAGTAGCAATGCTTTCTGTCCAGAGCCACCGGTCAGCCGGTGTGAGCTCCCCGGCCAGCCGGTATTGTCACCAGCCAGCCGGTGGCTGACCACCGGCCAGCCGGTAGAACCTGGGCAGAGAGATTGCTCTCTGTCTGGAGCACCGGCCAGCCGGTGGCTCAGGACCGGCCAGCCGGTGGACCACCGGCCAGCTGGTGAGACACCACCGGCCAGCCGGTGTGCCCAGTCAAACTAGCTGTTGGGCTTTGACCAGACTTGTATTTTTGACTCCCAATGGCTCCGAAGGCCTCTCCAACAGCTCCGAAGACCCCCAACGGCCATTTGGGTGTTCCTCTCCTATAAATAGAGGACTAGGAAGCCCCGGAAATATACAGTAGCCCACAGGAACATTTTTCGATCATTTGGCGAACCTCCGGCGCATTCCTTCAAGGATCCCCACCTGCTCCAACTCACTTCCACTACCAAGGAGAACCACCATAGAAGCTTGGGAGAGCCCTTCATCATCACAAATCAATCCATTGGTGCCCAAGACTTCTCCTCTTTACGGTTTTTATTGTTTTATCATTTTGAGCATTATTTTGAGTTTGTGCATACAAACCCTTCTTTCTCTCATCCTCCCTTTTTTTGGGTTTTCACACCACCTTCAAGGTGTGAAGAGGTTAGTCAAGTCTTCCCTGTAAATGACTTGAGTCATAGGTGAGCTAGCCTTCACCTGTAAGAAGGCCAGTGGGTTTCTTTCTACAACCAATAAAAAGCAAGCTGTAATAGGTTTCTAGGATACCTTAAAGTCTAGTGGGTTTCTTGCTACAACCATTAAAAAGAAAGCTGTCATATAAATCTCTCAACGGTTGAGTTGGGAGCGGAGACGTAGGCTTGGGATTTAGGCCGAACTCCGTTATCAATTTTGTGTCTTGCCTCTTTTATTTCCGCTGCGCTTTAACTTTTTCTTAAATTGTTAAACTTTTTTAAAAGGCAATTCACCCCCCCCCCCCCCTCTTGCCATCACTCTCCGTACCAACAATTGGTATCAGAGGGTGTGTTTGTGTAATACCTTAACCGGTTTCAAATTCAAGATACATTGTGATGGCTTCATCTTCTTTCGCCCCCGAAGGTTATTCATTGGGTCGTGCTCCTTTTTTTGATGGAACCGACTATACCTATTGGAAAACCCGCATGTCTACTTTTCTTAGAAGTATAGGTTATCCTATTTATAGAATTTTCATGCATGGTTTCTCTCTCTCTTCTCCCGATGAATCCAAATGGACTCAAGCCGATATTGAAAATTTCGAGCTTGATGGCAAAGCCATGAACGCTCTTCATTGCGGCCTTGATCGTAATGAATTCAATCGAGTTTCCACATGCACTTCATCTCATGAAATCTGGAAACTTTTGGAGGTTACCCATGAGGGGACCAACAAAGTTAAGGATACTCGATTGGATATGTACCATCAAGATTTTGAGTCTTTTACCATGCATCCATCTGAAAATATTACTGATATGTTTACTCGCTTTACTGATGTTTGTAATGGGAGAAAGTCTCTTGGAGATGATGTTTCTGCAGAGATGATGGTCAAGAAGATCCTTTGGATCTTACCAAGTTCATGGGCACCGAAAGTCACGACAATTCAAGAAGCGAAGAATTTAAAAGAAATGTCGGTCGAAGAGCTCATCGGATCCCTCATGACCTACGAGATCACCATGAGGAGGCAAGCTGAAAAGGAAGGAAAACTCATCAAAACTCCAAAGAACATCGCCTTAAAAGTTCAAAAAGAAGAAATCTCCTCCTCCTCATCTTCTTCCTCTTCAAGCGGCGATTCAGAAATCGATAACCTTGCCCGCAAGATGCAAAAATTCATGAAGAAGAACAAAAAGAAGAAATCTCGCAAGGCTCGAAAGGAAGAACTCGACGAAAAATCCGAGCCCGAGGTAATATGCTATGGGTGCGGCAAGAAAGGCCATTATAAGCCCGATTGCCCACTCCACAAGACAAGGGCCAAGAAAAAGGAAAAGAAAAAGGCATTCAAGGCCACTTGGAGTGATAGCTCCTCATCCTCCTCCTCCTCAAAAGACAACGGTAAAAAATTTCTAATGGCATTTCATGAGGTAACCTCTTCCGACTCCTCTTCCTCTTGTTCTTCCAATTCTTTCAATCATTTATCTTACGAGGATCTCCAACATGCGAGAGATCAATTGGAGGAAGGTTTTCACGAACTTTCTTCCAAATTTATTGCTTTAAAAAATAAATTCAAAATTCTTTCTTCCGAAAAGGATCAACTTCTCAAAGAGAAGGAAGACCCAAAACCTTCCCGGTGAACATAACCTTTCGAAGCTCCTTGGTTCCCAATGCATATCTAGAACCACCCAAGGGATTGGCTATTCCAAGCAAGCTTCCTCTTCCCATGCTCCTACTATTTTTGTAAGGGGGAGCTCCCAATATAAATTTTGCAACTATTGCAAAAAGATCGGGCACTTAATTTACGAGTGCGACTGCAAAAATGCCCAGTATGGAAGGCCCAAAACCATTTCCTTTAATGATGAATTTCATAGGAGAAGACCCGCCACAAGACAAGTTTGGATTGAAAAATACCTTTTAGCGAGTCTCTCCGGACCAAAATTTGTCTCGGTTCTAAAATCCTCTCCCCGGTGATTTTTTGTTTTTATTTAGGGGGAGTTAGGATCGTTTAAGCCTTTTTGCGTTTTTCTTTCAAAACTTTCAATTCAAAACTTTCAATTTAAAACTTTCAATTCAAATTTCAAAAATTTCAATTGGTTTAAAATCTCTATCTTGTTTTTCAATCCTTTCCTTCAATAAATTTTATGCCCCGTGCTATTTTGATAATCACAAAGGGGGAGATTTCCTTGGTTGATTGGGGGAGAAATTTTTCTCTCATACTTTGCTTTACTTTTCAATTTATCCTTTAAAGCATGCCTTTCATTTCAGTCTTTTTCATTGCTTGTTTTGGTGATTGTGATCATCAAAATAGGGGGAGATTGTTGTACCCCTCTCTCTTGGATTTTAATGATCACAATCACTCTTATTTTGTTCTAACTTGTTTTCAAGTGTTTTTGTTGATAGGCAAAAGGTTGCCAAGGAGTTGGGCCAAGAAGGACTGAAATTAGACTCTCTGAGTCTACCGGCCAACCGGTGGATTCCCACCGGCCAGCTGGTGGTCTCTGGCAGTAGCAATGCTTTCTGTCCAGAGCCACCGGTCAGCCGGTGTGAGCTCCCCGGCCAGCCGGTATTGTCACCAGCTAGCCGGTGGCTGACCACCGGCCAGCCGGTAGAACCTGGGCAGAGAGCTTGCTCTCTGTCTGGAGCATCGGCCAGCCGGTGGCTCAGGACCGGCCAGCCGGTGTGCCCAGTCAAACTAGCCGTTGGGCTTTGACCAGACTTGTACTTTTGACTCCCAACGGCTCCGAAGGCCTCTCCAACGGCTCCGAAGACCCCCAACGGCCATTTGGGTGTTCCTCTCCTATAAATAGAGGACTAGGAAGCCCAGGAAATATACAGTAGCCCACGGGAACATTTTTCGATCATTTGGCGAACCTCCGGCGCATTCCTTCAAGGATCCCCACCTGCTCCAACTCACTTCCACAACCAAGGAGCACCACCATAGAAGCTTGGTAGCGCCCTTCATCATCACAAATCAATCCATTGGTGCCCAAGACTTCTCCTCTTTACGGTTTTTATTGTTTTATCATTTTGAGCATTATTTTGAGTTTGTGCATACAAACCCTTCTTTCTCTCATCCTCCCTTTGTTTGGGTTTTCACACCACCTTCAAGGTGTGAAGAGGTTAGTCAAGTCTTCCCTGTAAAAGACTTGAGTCATAGGTGAGATAGCCTTCACCTGTAAGAAGGCTAGTGGGTTTCTTGCTACAACCAATAAAAAGCAAGCTGTAATAGGTTTCTAGGATGCCTTAAAGTCTAGTGGGTTTCTTGCTACAACCATTAAAAAGCAAGTTGTCGTATAAATCTCTCAACGGTTGAGTTGGGAGCGGAGACGTAGGCTTGGGATTTAGGCCGAACTCCGTTATCAATTTTGTGTCTTGCCTCTTTTATTTCCGCTGCGCTTTAACTTTTTCTTAAATTGTTAAACTTTTTTAAAAGGCAATTCACCCCCCCCCTCTTGCCATCACTCTCCGTACCAACAGGTATCTCATCAACCTCAGGTAATAAGGATTTATTATAGTCATACACCCCTAAGTATATCGATGACTTTATAAAATTCCATGGGATATTCTTGGTGGGTCATCCTAAATAATAAGTCTCTAATTCTTATCTCATGAGTCCACTACTCACACTAATCTTAACATATAATCACAAAATATGATACTTTGTGATGATCATCGATTAGGGGAAACTCAAAGTTGTACTCTAAGGGAATATTATCATTCCATTATTCATATAAAGTAAATAAAATTATATAAGAGTAAATGATGAATAGATATTTCATTTTATTATAATAACATGATACATTATGAAACCATGGCATTAATCTCTTAAGTATCATATACTAAGAGACTCTACATGACACTCATGCTCCTGTCGCACCAATGGTTTCGTTAAATGATTCCCCAAATTTTAATCTATGTCCACCCAATAGATCCTAACATCAACCCTCTAAATGGTCTATCATATAAGATGGTATTTTAGAATGATGTTTTTGGTCCTTTTGTGAGACTAAGGTTCCTTTTCCCGAGCGATAACTCTATTTTTTCATAGTAAAGATCAATTTATATCAAAATTCTAGGAAGAAGCTTTAGTTTAGAGATGAACTTCTTGATCCAAACTTCTTCCTTCACAATACATGATATAGTGATGTACTCCACCTTTACTATCGAGTCCTTTATGGTTTATTTTTTGGAACTCTTCCAACTGATAGCTCTACCATTTTGGAAAAACACAAAACCATATTTACATTTCATATCATCTCTGTTAGATTGGAAACTAGCATCCATGTAACCCTTTGCATGAATCTCTTCCTCTCCTATAAATATTAAGTATATGTCATTAGTCCTTCTTAAGTACTTAGGAATGTTATTCACAATAAGTCAATAAATCTCACCATGATTGGATTGGTATCTGGAAGTAATGTTGAGAGAATATGTGACATCAGGTTAAGTACACAACATGGAATTCATGATAGAACCTATGACGGATACATAGGGAATTATATCCATCCTTTCAAACTCCTTATAAGGATCCTGAATCTCCCTAAGATTTGTACCATGTAACATCGATAAAGACCCCTTCTTGGGGTTCTCTATGATAAAACTATTTAAAACTTACCTATGTATAGATATCGATTAAGTCCAAGAAACATATTAGATCTATCTCTATATATCTTCATACCTAGTATGTAGGCTTCTTTACCCATGTCTTTCATCGAAAATAATTTTCCCAACCACCTCTTCATAGATTATTGAGATATCATTTCTTATAATAAATATTTAATATAAATACAATATCTAAAACATAACTACACTCTCACTAATCCATTTTTATACACAAGAATCATCCACATATTTTATAAAACCAGGCTCTTTGATTACTTCATCAAACTGGATATTCCAACTCCAAGAAGTCTACTTTAATCCATAAATGGACCATTGAAACTTTCATACCTTATTAGTTTTATTTATCACTTCAAAACCTTTAATTTGTATCAAATACACATCCTCGACTAAATTCCTATTAAGGAAAGTAGTTTTGACATCCATTTGATATATCTCATTATCAAAGTTAGATGTTATGGAAAGAAATATTTGATTGGAATTTATCATATCAATAGGTAAAAAGGATTCTTCATAGTCAATACCATGAATTTATTTATAATATTTTTTCTCTAGATGTTCTTTTTAGGTAGACACTCTACCATCCATGCCAGTTTTAATGTGGAAAATACACTTTCACCCTATGGTTCTTGCCCCTTCAGGTGAATCCACCAGGTTCCAAACTTAGTTAGTGTACATGGATTCTATTTAAAATTCCATGTATTTTAACCATTTTTCATAATCAAAACTATCAATAGCCTCGTGTTAGGTTGAGGCTTCATAATCTATAAACATTTACCCATAATCATTAGCTATTATAAATCTATATCTCATGATATTTTGATAAATCCTACCAGGACTTTGAGGTTCTTATGTACCTTAATTCGATTATTCTTCATATTTGTTAGTCTTGAAATTATCCAGGTTCAAATTTTCTCCTACTAACTCCTTGATTGATAAATTCATTTTCAATGAATGTAGTAAATTGGACCACAAACACTTTGTACTCATTATGATTATAGAAATAATATCCTTTGGTTTCCTTGGGATAACCAATAAATAATCAATTGTTAGATTTGGAGCCAAAATTATCATAATCCAAATGGTGTATGAATGCTTCACACCCCCAAATCCTTAATAAGACAAACTTAGACATTTCTCATGCCATATCTCATATGGTATTTTTATTATTGATTTAGATGGAACATGGTTTAGTATAAATATATCAGCCTCTAAATCATAACCGCTGTGTAACACCCCAATCTTCCACGGTACATTTCTCTTTGAATAATACAATAGCGTGTGTTGTATGCAACACTGAGTTCAAGTACACCACGACTTACCAAACTAGCCATTCAAAAGAGGTTATGAATAGTATTAACTAAATTTTAAATATTATATTATACTTATAATTTTAATCCATATTATGAGTTTCTAAGACATGATTTATGAACAAATTCATTTTTTCAGATAAAAGAAGTATTTTTCAAAAAATGAAATTTTACCGCCTTTTAATGGCGAAGCCTTTTTAAAACCAATATTTAAAACTTTTATATATTCAATTTGAGAAAAATAAATTCTTCTTTAGAATCGGGACATAAGAATTTAGTATCAATAATGTTTTGGTGTCTTTCTGATTACTTTCATATTTGGGTGAATAGTGAAAAATTACTAAATTTTAACTGAAAACAACTTTTTTAATAAAAATAATTTATATTGTTAAATTATACATTTTAATGTTTTGGAAGTATATATAGATTATATTTTTACTATGTAATCCAATGATGGTCATTTTATGTAATTTCACCTTGAAATTGGACATAAACAGGTGTCAAACTTTTGATAGTTATTATTTCTTAAAAATATGCCTTTTGGTTTCGATAGCAGCAATCAATTTTAAATTAATAAATTAAACTTTTATGTTTTTAATTTGGTAAAATAGACTTAATTTTTGGATTCAGAATAACGAAATTATCCTAGGGTGAAATTTTGGTACTTTTTGGATAACTTTTATATTTTGATGAATAGTAAAAAATTACTAAATTTTAATTAAAAACAACTTTTTTAATCAAAATAATTAATAGTGATAAATTATGAATTTGAGTGGTTTCAAATTATATTTAAAATATATTTTTACCATGTAATACAATGTGGTTCATTGAACATAATTTCACATTTAAACCAGACATAAACAAGTGCCAATCTTTTGATAGTTATTATCTCTTAAAAACACGCTTTTTGTTTTAACAACGGGAATTAATTTTAAATTAATTTCTGCCACTTCTGTGTTTTGAATTTTGAAAAATGGATTCCATATTTGGAATCAGGATGTTCAAATTGTGTAAATAGGTAACTTTTATTTTTAGACATTTTGCATAATTACTTCGGTAAATATTTTATTTATCATGGTTAAAGGGTAAATCCGGAAAACAAGGGTTAAAAAATAATATTATAATAATAATAAATTACCCTAAAACGTGTCTTAACTCTATTGGTTGATACATAGTCGACCATGTGCATCTTTGGGTCGATTTTGGGACCCCATGGATCCACTTGTAAGTGATAGAGACACTTTATTTTAATTAAGTTAAAATGAATACAAAAATCACACAAGCATATATCTTTTAGAAAAACAATTGTTACATAGGGTTATATATGTTGGATTTTAAACTATAAATATTCATTAGAAAGATAAAATTATTTAATACATAATTATATTTTATTTATAATTTTTATATATTAAATAATTTAATTTATTTATGACACAATGGTGATGCAGTAATTACTATAATAGTAAAAAATTAGAATAATTGATATTATAAATATCCAAATAAATATAATTTGAGACTTTTATTGAATTAAACTAATTTTATAGGTTAATATGATATATTAGGATTGATTTAATTAACTTTTTTCGAAGTAATCATTCTGTTATGAGTTCCACAAAAATCAACTATTGAATAGTGTCAAAATTGACATAAAAGAGTTTTTAAAACAAATATTATATTATTAATTGATATTAAATTCCTAAAAATCTAAGTTTCTACCAAGAGACTTATATAATGATATTTGTATCATTAATGGACCACTTGGGGGTCGTTTGGATGTATATGGTAAGTTTATTAACCATATAATATAAACATACAAAGAGACATTGTAAAAGTGAAACTAATTAACTAAGAGTTAATAATTATAGATAAGGTTAATATAATGACCCAAACCTATATAAATTCTATTGGTTGAGTGGTTTTAGACCCATCCCCACCTTAACCTTTAAATAATCAACTTTTGAGCTATTAGAAACTGAATATGAATTTATTATAAATTAATATTTCTAGCTTTTCCAAAGGTGCCCCTCACCCCTCTTATAAAAGGGCACTCCTCCTTCTCATTTATTCACACCTTCAAAACCTTTTGGTTCGGCAAAACCCTGCCAAAATACTCTCTCAACTTTTATCACTACAACCTAGAGGCCTTAGTTTGATCTGAAAGCCATCCTATGGATCCCTTTTGATCAAATCAAAAGAAAGAACCCGAAGAAGAGGTAATGTTTTCACCACCCCTTTTCAAGTTCCTTTCTTCTTCCACTTCTTCTTTATCTGTTATTACCATTCTAAAATAATAACTATAGTATCATATATATACTGTGATGTTATTATAAATATGGTACAACCATATTCATTATTCTATCCACCCTTTGAATAACATGTCACCATACGTGCGTACGTACGGCTTACCGTCTCCACGTCGTGGTGCAATTGTTATTCAATATATTATTATTTTGGATGGGTATAATAATGATATGTAACTCATGTAAATAATAAATATAACATGATAATGATTCTTTATATATGATATAACATCCAATTATATATTATTTTAATATCAAAATAATGATATTGTCGCTCGTGCGTACGTACGGACTACTGTCTCCACGAACGCGATGAGATTCATTCTCCATCATGTCCATTAAAGTATAATTATCATTCGATGATTTAAAAATAGTATCTAAGGACTTGATATCATTCTGGATATGAATAATATACATCCCATTAATAACGAATATGGCTCACATAACAAAGAATATAAAGTAAAATGAACCCGTTAACACCCGAAATGACGATAATTCAAAGACATTATTAACAAATCAATGTTAAAAGATCATATATGATATCATATTAATGTAAATTATTCTTGTATAATTCAATAACAATTATTTCACCATTATACAGGAGGTTAACCTACCGTCTACCAAGGAAAAAGTACAAAGTAAGGGGTTTCTTATCTCACTTTTAATTCCGTGAAAATTCCATTGTTCACCACTTATTTATTGCATGTGGTGTGTGTACTGCCCATGATTGTATTAATTGTGTAATATACTTTAATTTATGTATATTTACATCATCATTGTATTATCCTTCCTTCATGGGTGTACGTTTTGTAAGTTACCAAATCGATAAGGGAATTTGAAATTTCAATTTCCATTTATTCGGCTTTACGCAAACTTCATTGATTATATTACTCCAAGATTATGTGTGGAATCACTATTCATTTGATTATGTCATAATTTCCACTCCCCTTTCTATGGATATACTTTTGATACACATAATCAATCCATTGATAATTTCTCAAGTCATCGATATGAATTTGATAAGAGTAATTTTAACTCATTCTTCATTTGTTGAGTTAAACATCCAATTCATTGGTGTTGTTTTTAAAAGATTATGTGTGAATGTCCTTTGATTGTTTTACACTAAGAATCCAATCATATTTAGTGTATTTATATTTTTCACACATAACTATGTCATTGATTTATCCTTAACCTAAGGATACAGCCTTTATGAGATATTTCATCTCAATTTACGTTCCATTGAGACTTCCTTGTTGTTATACACCAAATCACTTTTATATGGTGTGTATAATGTACTTTGACATAGTATATCATGAATACCTTTATTCTCATGATATTAAAAAGTTTTTATTACCTCAATTATTTGTATTCAACTATCTCTCTTTTGGTTCTAAACTCTAACTAAAATACCATTTTTAAATATTTTAAAGACCTATTCTTCTAAATCTTTCTCATTAATGTCCATGTTTTAAAAAATGGTTTTAAGGATTTATTTATATGGACATTAAAGTTTTAAAATTAAAACTCCTTTTGAAAGATTCAAAGTGGTATGGGACACTTTGATTAAAAAATCAATTTTTAAATGGCTTCTTGACAAATAGTGTGACTTTTAAATGATTTCAAGAAAAAGGGGGATATTTCTCTCAAATAGTTTTGATGATTATTTTCATCTATGTCAACATCCTTCATTATTATTGATTTAGGTTAATGTGATACAATACAATCTTCCATATTGTATCTAATGAGTTATGTTTGACTGTGGATGTGCTATTTTTATACCATTCATGGTTTGTGGTTAAAGTATTGACATTTCTTATGCTAGTTTTAATACGAATGTTTATGTTATGTTTAAACCTGTTCATATGAGGAATGCATTGGACTTAATAAGTGATGGGTGGATCCTGTTATAGCTCCTCGATGCATTGGTAGGTCTCATGAGACAAACTAGTGTCTTGGCACAAGGCCTTGGCAAAATCTTATTTGTAGTCTTAGCACGAGGCCTTGGCTATGTGGTTATGATAGTCTGGCATTATGCATTCCATCATTATGAAAGTGGTTATTGATATTTCATGTGATTGTTCGACTATTAGAATATCCATGTGAATAAGTAAATGGAATTATTTCATTTTATATTTGCCATATTATGCTGAAGTTCAAGTTTAAAAGGCTTTTGTTTTAATTATAAATTGCCTTAAGTGTTTATG